>CM038143.1:32758112-35259500 GCA_021437245.1 Aegilops speltoides
TACACAAAAACTTATTTAATAAGGCATGATCATTTTCAGTTACATGAATATTTTTAATAAATACATGAACATTTCTATAAATGTGTATAACATTTTTTAAGATTCATGAACATGTCTCAAAGTACATATTTTTTGTCCCAAAATATATGAACATTTATTAACTACATAAGTGAATATTTGTTTTTGTTTATGTTTTCCTACGACTATTTTCCCTTTTTGTTGTTTTTTACTTATTTTGTCACATTTTCCTGTTTTTTATTTTTCTTTTTTTCTCCTTTTCCCTAAGAAAATGTTTCTAAAACGTGGCCTTTTTAAAAAAACTTGATGAATACTCCCTCTGTAAACTAATATAAGAGCATTTAGATCACTACTTTAGTATTCGAAACGCTCTTATATTAGTTTACGGAGGGAGTACTTTTTAAATATGATATGAACATTTTTTAAATGCACCACGAGCTTTTATTAAAAACATGAAACATTTTTAATACAGGATAAAAAAATAGAATACAATGAATAATTTATTATTAGATAATAGTTATTTTTAAAATAGGTGTTGATTATATTTTGAAGTCAATCTGCTTCTCCAGGTAACGTGAGCTACACAGATTTTGGTTCAACACTCGCTGAATATGGTCGTGCGCACTCCTACTCCTACTGACAGTGCATAGCAGAGTGACACATAATTCTTCATATTTTGGTACAGTTAAATTGACGACCTAAAAATACGTTGGGGACCTTACATATTTGGACATGGATGATTTAGTTTTTTTTTACTCCTGAAACCCATCAAATGTCATACCTGAAATGAAAGATCACACTATCTTTGTCTGTTATCCACTTTCTACATATGATATCTCTTTTCTTCGGCATGATGAGCATGGTTCTTCCTACTTACCGTTTGGTTTTATATTTTGAATTTTGAGCCAATGACAAGGAACCTCTCATATATGTAAACATACAGCACAGGATCTTTTCAGTTTTGAGCATCAGCTAGGATGCCAAAGCCTTTGGACAGCTACTTCTCTGTCCTAGAAGCTGTGAAACAGAGGTCTATTTGCAAAGATCATGTGATGTACTGATGCTGCAACTTGCATACCACGATATCATCATGCTATTTTTTTAGTGTGAGCTCAGAAATTTTTGCTGCTATCTCAAACCAAGCAAGTTGTTACTTTTGTTGATTCGCAAGCCTTCTTCGTTTTTGTTGATCCGCCGTTGTCGGCATTTGTTTCTTTTGCTCTTTCTTTGTCGTTTCTTTTGGGCGTGTCTGTGCTGCTTCCGCCCCAGCACCTATCCATGTATGGTTCGGTTGGTTGCTTTGTATACAAAGCGGGGGGAAACCCTTTTTCGGAAACCAAGCAAGTTTCACCAGTACCTATCCTAGTAAGCAGCCACAAGAGTTTGCTATCCTATTCAGCAGTACCTACCCTATGAGCACAGAGTTTTCTTGTGCTTTTTTTTACAGTTACAGAAGTTCTGTTACTTGCCTTTTGTTACTTGGGCACTACCCTATGTCTATATAAATTCATATGTAGTCTATATTGAAATCTCTAAAAAGTTTTATATTTAGAAACGGAGGGAGTAGTATCTGTCTAGATGATGAGGTGGGCACATCAGGTACAACAATTTTATATACTCCCATTAGGACAGGCCTAAGTGCTACATGGCTTAATCTATTCGTTCGGCAGTTTGGCAATGAGTCCAATGATGAATGCTACTAGTAAATTACACAGCAATGTCAATAAGCAGCTCGGCAGTCTCTTTCACAAGGCTCAATGCACTGTTCCAGCTGGCCGCCTTTGTTGAATATGCTGTCCAGCCATAGCCTGCATTTTTCTACGCGAGCACGTAGCGTTCTCTGGGTATCCAATCCCAGCCACTGCTTCATTTGCTCTTGCCTGTCTCCAGTACACTGCTAGTAAGGCATCAGGAAATCAAGAGAATTTGAAGATACTGCTTGCTCTATTCTCTCCAGTTAATCGGGGTATGCATCTACCCCACCAGAGGAAGTTTCGTCTTGGTTGCTTGTGTTGCTTCATTTACTGTTGGTCCTCTGGTCACAAACATGCCATTAGAAATATATTTTGCAAGCAGGAATCCAATGATATACACCTCTGTAACTATATATTCAGGAATATACTTCTTAGTTGCAGAGGTAGTATGTTGTTGGTCAAATTGAAGATCTAGAAATACGTGGGGGGCTTATGTTCTGTAGGGAAAGAGTAATTGTATTCCTGAAACGCATTTTATGTCATATCTATCTCAAACCGATGGTTGGTTTGTACTTTGTTGGTGATTGCGTGCACATTACTTGGTGTCTTGATTGAGCTTGTATCTTCCTCTCGCAGAAATAAATACATATCCAGTCAATTTGAAAACATGTACACGTCACATATATAATTTACTCATGGAGGCAGACTGGCTCTGGCAGGATCAATATAAAAAAAATCTCTTTGCAGGTTTAACTTAAACCAGTGGCAAAGCTTGACATGTCTTTGTGGAACCTCTTTGCAGATTAACTTAAACTATTCATTGGCTGCCACTAACGAATGCTAGTATGCTACTAGCTAGCTACTAGTGTCAAAAACGCTCTTATATTATGGGACGGAGGGAGTAGTTAATTAAACAGCCATGAGAATAAGCAGCCAATGGGCAGCTCGCCAATCTCTTTCTCAAGAAGACTCACCCACCCTTGCAGCTGCCCCCCTTCCTCTCCGTGGACTCTGCTATCTAGCCTGCAGTTTTGTAGATCTTGCTCCACTGCACAAGGTTTTGGATCTGGTGAGGCACCTGGATATTTGTTGATTTTGTTCATTCCAGTCTTGTTTTTCTTCTCCAGTTAATCAGTGCGTATACCTCTACTCTACTGCCAGACGCAGAGCAAGTTTCGTCCTTGGTTCCTGCTGGTTAATCAGTCTTAGTCCTTCCTTTCCTGCTGGTTCCTTGCAGATCTTTGATCATTTTACTCCACTGATCACCACCGATTGAGGTGGTCCAGTGGAGTGTGGACACAGGAAACAGTTCGTGCTAACACGCACCCGTATTTAGGTATAAATATTCAGCATCAATGTTTTCTACTTCTGGATACAATGCTTTAGTACTCCTTTGTTCTCTAGTTGATCGATAATCTTGTATAATGTATTGCAGGTGTGGCAACATGGTTTTCGCTTGGTGATTGACCGATAATCTTCTCTTATCGGTTTTTATTCTATATTGGGCTCAATCTTACGAGATCTTAAGAGTAGCAATGGGCTGAGCATCGGACTAAACTGCAACTTCAAAACGATTACTATTGATTCTTGTTATTGACGTTTTTTTCCTTGCTGGAAGACTGGTTTGTAAGGTAAGACTTCAAAGCTTGCATATTTACATGCTTTCATGACTACAATGGAATAAATTATCATGATATCTAGGCTAGCTTGTGGAAATCCCTGATTCAGGTTATGATATAACTGACAAACATAAATATATAACTGGATGATTAATCTGTATGTTGTAACTCGATGCAAAATTTTCTGTAGTTCTGTGTTCTGGCTGCTATGCAGCTACCATTTGAGACCCTTTGAACCCAAGAAAACAAACCAACAAAACATGGAAGGACAAAGTGCCAACTCAGGAATATAGACCTCGATGCTTGGTTAACCCAACTGCTCAGTCTCTATGTTTCATAGCTTCACTATGCTAAACTTATTCAAAATGTAAATAGCAACTCAGCACTATATGCTATTATCTTCTAGTATATCAGTATAGACTTATGCCATTTTGAAAGTATGCTCACATACCCTGTGCATTCATTTTCAGCCTTCAGTCTTTGCCATTCTCTAAAACATTTCACCTGATCGATCTCTTTAGTGGATCTCTCTCGCGGTGTTTATCTGGTCGATGGCAACCATACTAGGATCTTTGCTTGGATCATGTGCCAATAAGTTGCAAGATATCATAAAGGATGAAGCCGTACTAATCCTAGGCGTGGAAGAAGAGCTTGCAGAAGTTTTGCGACGAGTAGAACTAATACGGTGTTGTATATATGATGCTGAGAATAAGAGGACAAATGAGCTAGCAGTAAACAATTAGATTATTCAGCGTCTCAGGGAGCTGGCACCAGGTGACTTCCATTGGGAGCTTGTCAGGCTGGAGACCAACACTTTCAGGGTTCAGTTCCCAACTGTGGAGGACTTACAGAGGTTGCTGAGCTTTGGGATGTGTAAGGTCCTAGGTACAGAGGCCATACTTGAGTTCCAGGAGTGGAAGCTGGTTGAGCCCTGTGGTACACCCTTATCCAGGCCTGGTTGCGCTTTTCGGGGGCTCCTTCTGAGTTACTGTGGGACGCCAGGGTGGTGGCTAGTCTCGGCATTATGGTGGGTAAGACCGAGCGAGTTGATATGGATTTTACTCGAGCTCATGGGATTGCTCGCCTGTTGGTCAGTATTCTGGACATCGACTATGTGCCCGACATGGTTAAGTGGGCTTTTCGAGGGCAGGTATACACTCTTGAGATTCAGTTTGAGGATGATAGCCTCTTCGCCGAGGCTCCAGCTGCCACTGGTGATGACATGAGTGAAGGTGACGATGATACTGCGGGTAAGGAAAAAATGGCCGATGATTCTGTGAGTGAGCTGGCCAAGAGGCCGGAGCCGACGAGTAAGGCAGCAGGAGGAGGGACGGCGCCTGGAGCATCTGTGCCGTCCACCACTCTGCGTTTTGGTTCCTTTGGTCCGGTGTCCGCTCCTTCGAGACTGTGGAGTGAGCGGGTGGAGTCTAGTGAGGAGATTGAGTTTTCTTTACCGCCGTTGGATTTTGAGGTTGCGGGTGTGGAGGTTTCCGGTGGGGGAGCGAGGTTGGATATTGACTCGTCTACTTCCGCGTGTGGTGACGTGGCTGTGGTGCAGGCGGGGGGTCCGATCTCATCTGGGGGTCCGGATCAGGATTCTTTGGAGGCCCCCCCTCAGTCTCCGGTTGGGGAGCCAGGCCTGATGGCCCCATCTCCTCTCACGCCTTTGGTAGGGCGATCACTGCTGGCGGATGCGCAGGTTCGGCGGGAGGGCGTGGGGCAGGTGGCCTCTACGCCCCCGTCGGCCTCGGTGCCCGAGGGGGGCGCCCCGGTCGAGATGGCGGCGTGCACTCCGGACAGGCGGTCCGGGGTGGATGGGGGTAGGGGGCAGGTGGCCTTCTCCTCCCGATCTTTGGACTCGGCGCTCTCACCTAGTGGCGACCGGGTGGATGTTCGGGGAGTGACAGGCGGTCGTTCTCCGGATAAATTCTCGCGGGAGGAGGTCATTATGTTTGGCGGGATCCCGGACCAGGCAGCTGAGGGTCGACGTATGAGTTGTCGGCTTCAGAGCCATCCGGAGGTGGACGACATGCAGCAGCGCTGTGCCGTGAGGGCGGCCAAGCTTCGTGACGTCCAAGTCACTACTGGTATATCCGTTAATACTTCCAATACTATTATGCATTTCTCGCATGATCAAATTATGGATAAGGCAAAACAATTAGGAATTTCACTTGGTAGAGATGAGGGTGAAGTTACTAATTCTGTTAACGATTTGCTTGATCTAGAAGCCGAGAGGGCTTTAGAAGTAATTAAGTAATTTAGCTGCGGTCAAACCTATGAATGACTCGAGATTGATGCCTTGGGAGTTCGAGTACTTGATAATTTTTGTGATGATCTAGCACCCCCTCCAGGAGCCGGAGGAGGAGGATGAGAATATCGGGATGGAAGTAGATAATCCATCGATTACGAGTACGTTGGACCGGGAGGGCAAGACCAGCCCTAAGCGCAAGTGGAAGCGCAAAACGTACCCGATGTCCGCGGTCCGTAGGAGTGCTAGGATTCGCACGGCTAAAAAATTTCATGATGACATATGAGAGGGATCTTTTGGAATAGCAGAGGTCTTAAGGACTTGGCTAAAAGGAGGTTCCTTGCGGAGGCATCTATTGAGCATTGTTTGGACTTTATTGCCCTATCGGAAACGGGTAGAGCAAATTTCTCACCTCAATTTCTCAATACCTTGTCGGGAGGGATTGAGTTTGACTGGCATTGTCTACCGCCGAGAGGCAGGTCGGGGAATCTTCTTGGGTGTTAGATGTGACTCTCTTGAAGTTGAAGTGTGGTCATGGGGATTTTCTTTGTTAAGTTCAGGTGCGGTCCAAACAGGATGGTTTTGTGGGCTTTGGTGGCGGTGTCTGAGGCGGGCAGGCCGAGTTCAAACCAGATTTCCTGGCAGACCTTGTTAGAGTCTGTGGGTCTGAGCAGCTACCAATTCTGGTTGGGGGTGATTTTAACATAATTAGGAGACGCGATGAAAAGAATAATGACAATTTCGATGGGAGATGGTCATTTATGTTTAATACCATTATTGAAAGCTTAGATTTGAGAGAAATTGAGCTTTCAGGTAGGAAGTTCACGTGGGCTAATGCGATGCCAAATCCAACGTACGAGAGGTTGGATCGGGTTCTGGATAGTGTTGCTTGGGAACAGAAGTTTCCCGTGGTAACTGTTCAGGCGCTCACTCGCGGGATCTCTGATCACACGCCGTTGTTGCTCGATTCTGGCGGGGCTACCTACTCGGGCAACAAAAATGTTTTCTCTTTCGAGATGGCGTGGTTTGAAAGAGAAGGATTTTTGGATCTTGTTGCGGAGAATGGGCTAAAGATGTAGGAGGTAGAAGTGCCATTGGCGGTGGCGAGAACAAGATTAGGCATCTCCGTAGCTTCCTTCGTGGGTGGGCTAAACATCTAGGTGGAGTGTATAAGGTCGAGAAGGAACGACTCCTTTCACTTATACAAACCTTAGATGTAAAAGCGAAACTACGGTTCTGTTACTCCATCGAGCTTCATATTAAGCATGAGGCTGAGATGAGGTGAAGGAATTGCTCCGTGAGGAAGAATTAAAATGGGCATTGCGGGCAAAGGTGAGAAAAGTTGTCCAGGGGGATGCGAACACCCAGTTCTTCCACATGATTGCTAATGGCAAACATAGGAAGAAGAGGATCTTCCAGCTGGAGCAAGATGAGGGTACAATAGTTGGCCAGGACAACCTGAAAACATACATTACTGAATATTACAAAAGGTTATTTGGACCACCAGAGGAGAGCTGTGTATCCCTGGATGAGTCTAGGGTCAGCGATATCCCTCAACTTTCTTCTGTGGAGAACGATGTGTTAACTGCCCCTTTCTTAGAAAAGGAAGTTTTCGAGGCTATTGCCAAGATGAAATGCAATAAGGCGCCGGGGCCGGATGGTTTCCCGACTGAGTTTTACAAGAAGTGTTGGCATATTATCAAAGGGGACCTGATGCCAATGTTCCATGATTTGTTCTCGGGACACTTGCAGCTGTTCCAACTTAATTTTGGAACGATAACGTTGTTGCCTAAGAAAACAGATGCCGTCAGAATTGAACAATTTCGGCCTATCTGCCTACTCAATGTCAGTTTCAAAATATTTACCAAGGTTGGTACGATAAGGCTTACTCAGATAGCGCACGCTGTAGTTCAACCGTCGCAAACGGCTTTCATGCCGGATAGGAACATCCTTGAGGGGGTTGTGGTCCTACATGAAACGCTTCATGAAATTCATACGAAAAAACTAGATGGGGTTATTTTCAAAGTGGATTTCGAGAAGGCCTATGATAAAGTCAAATGGCCGTTCCTCCAGCAAGCTTTAAGAATGAAGGGTTTTGATGAGCGCTGGAGACAAAAAGTGGAAACGTTCACGCAAAAAGGCAGTGTTGGCATTAAAGTCAATGATGACATAGGCCACTATTTCCGAACACACAAGGGTCCGAGACAAGTCGATCCTATGTCGCCTATTACATTCAATATTGTGGTTGATATGTTAGCGATCCCGATTGGGAGGGCCAAAGAGGCCGGTCGGTGGAGGGAGTGGTGCCTCATCGGTTGATGGTGGTTTATCCATCCTGCAATACGCTGATGATACAATCATTTTATGGAACATGATTTGGCCAAAGCGAGGAACATGAAGCTAGTATTATGCCTTTTGAACAATTATGCTGGCTGAAGATTAATTTCCATAAAAGCGAGTTGTTCTGTTTTGGTAGAGCCAAAGACTAACAGAAGCTTATACACAATTGTTCGGGTGTGAGAGTGGGTCTCTTCCTTTCACTTACCTCGGTATTCCAATACACCATCGTAAGTTAATGAATGCTGAGTGGAAGAGCATCGAGGATAGATTTGAGAAGAAACTAAGCTGTTGGAAAGGAAAACTCATGTCTTATGGAGGCCGGTTGATTCTCATTAACTCGGTGCTCACGAGTTTACCTATGTTTCTGCTATCTTTCTTCGAAGTACCAGTTGGGGTGAGGAAAAGACTAGACTTTTATCGTTCTTGCTTCTTCTGGCAGAGTGATGAATCTAAGAGGAAGTATAGATTGGCCAAATGGGATATTATTTGCAGACCAAAGGACCAAGGAGGACTTGGTATTGAAAATCTTGAAGTCAAAAATAAGTGCTTACTGAGTAAGTGGCTATTTAATTTGTCTTCTAAGATAGAGGCAACTTGGGCGCAGATTTTACGTAGTAAATATTTGTACTCAAAGACTTTATCCCAAGTCACTATTGAAGGAAATATGCCCTAGAGGCAATAATAAAGTTATTATTTATTTCCTTATTTCATGATAAATGTTTATCATTCATGCTAGAATTGTATTAACCGGAAACATGATACATGTGTGAATGCATAGACAAACAGTATGTCACTAGTATGCCTCTACTAGACTAGCTTGTTAATCAAAGATGGTTATGTTTCCTAACCATGAACAAAGGGTTGTTATTTGATTAACAAGGTCACATCATTAGGAGAATGATCTGATTGACATGACCCATTCCATTAGCTTAGCACACGATCGTTTAGTATGTTGCTCTGCTTTTATCCATGACTTATACATGTTCCTATAACTATGAGATTATGCAACTCCGTTTACGGAGGAACACTTTGGGTACTACCAAACGTCACAACGTGAATCGGGTGATTATAAAGGAGTACTACAGGTGTCTCCAAAGGCGGATGTTGGGTTGGCGTATTTCGAGATTAGGTTTTGTCACTCCGATTGTCGGAGAGGTATCTCTGGCCCTCTCGGTAATACACATCACTTAAGCCTTGCAAGCATTACAACTAATGAGTTAGCTGTGAGATGATGTATTACGGAACGAGTAAAGAGACTTGCGGTAGCGAGATTGAACTAGGTATTGGATACCGACGATCGAATCTCGGGCAAGTAACATACCGATGACAAAGGGAACAACGTATGTTGTTATGCGGTCGACCGATAAAGATCTTCGTAGAATATGTAGGAGCCAATATGGGCATCCAGGTCCCGCTATTGATTATTGACCGAGGCGTGTCTCGGTCATGTCTACATTGTTCTCGAACCGTAGGGTCCGCACGCTTAAGGTTTCGATGGCGGTTATATTATGAGTTTATGTATTTTGATGTACCGAAGAAGTTCGAGTCCCGGATGTGATCACGGACATGACGAGGAGTCTCGAAATGGTCGAGACATAAAGATTGATATATTGGAAGCCTATGTTTGGAGTTCGAATGGTTCGGGTGAAATCGATTTTCTAGGAACAACGGGGTTACGGAACCCTCCCGGGGTTAATGGGCCTTAGTGGGCCATGAGGGAGAAGAGGAAGGGCCGGCCGGTGCAGGCGCGCGCCCCTAGTCCGAATAGGACAAGGAGAGGCGGCGCCCCTCTCTCTTTCCCTCCCCAAGTCCTAATCCAACTAGGAAGGGAGTCCTACTCGGTGGGAGTAGGACTCCTCGCGCGCCTCCTCAAGGGCCGGCCGCACCCCTTGCTCCTTTATATCTACGGGCAGGGGGCACCTGGAACACACAAGTTGATCCTTGAGATCGTTCCTTAGCCGTGTGCGGTGCCCCCTCCACTATAATCCACCTCGGTCATATCGTAGCGGTGCTTAGGCGAAGCCTGCGTCGATAGAACATCAAGATCGTCACCACGCCGTCGTGATGACGAAACTCTCCCCCAGCTCTCTTTGGATTGGAGCCCGAGGGCGTCATCGAGCTGTCGTGTGTCAAGAACTCGGAGGCGCCGAGTAACGGCGCTGGGATCGGTTGGATCGCGAGGAGAACGTCGACTACTTCCTCTACGTTGTGAGCGCTTCGCTCCGGTCTCACGAGGGTGCGAGACAACACTCTCCCTCTCGTTGCTATGCATCACCATGATCTTGCGTGTGCGTAGGAATTTTTTGAAATTACTATGTTCCCCTACGGTGGCATCCGAGCCTAGGTTTTATGGTTTGATGTTTTGCACGAGTAGAACACAAGTGAGTTGTGGGCGATACAAGTCATACTACCTACCAGCATGTCATACTTTGGTTCAGCGGTATTGTGAGATGAAGCGGCCCGGACCGACATTACGCGTACGCTTACGCGAGACTGGTTTCACCGCTACGAGCACTCGTTGCTTAAAGGTGACTGGCGGGTGTCTGTCTCTCTCACTTTAGTTGAACCGAGTATGGCTACGCCCGGTCCTTGAGAAGGTTAAAACGGAGTCTATTTGACGAAGTATCGTTGTGGTTTTGATGCGTAGGTGAGATTGGTTCTTGCTTAAGCCCGTAGCAGCCACGTAAAATATGCAACAACAAAGTAGAGGACGTCTAGCTTGTTTTTGCAGGGCATGTTGTGATGTGATATGGTCAAGATGTGATGCTATATTTTATTGTATGAGATGATCATGTTTTGTAACCGAAGTTATCGGCAACTGGCTGGAGCCATATGGTTGTCGCTTTATTGTATGAAATGCAAACGCCCTGTAATTGCTTTACTTTATCATTAAGCGGTAGCGATAGTCGTAGAAGCAATAGATGGCGTAGACGACAACGATGCTACGATGGAGATCAAGGTGTCGCGCCGGTGACGATGGTGATCACGACGGTGCTTCGGAGATGGAGATCACAAGCACAAGATGATGATGGCCATATCATATCACTTATATTGATAGCATGTGATGTTTATCTTTTATGCATCTTATCTTGCTTTGATTGACGGTAGCATTTTAAGATGATCTCTCACTAAAATTATCAAGTCGTGTTCTCCCTGAGTATGCACCGTTGCCAAAGTTCATCGTGCCGAGACACCACGTGATGATCGGGTGTGATAAGCTCTACGTCCATCTACAACGGGTGCAAGCTAGTTTTTGCACACGCAGAATACTCAGGTTATACTTGACGAGCCTAGCATATGCAGATATGGCCTCGGAACACGGAGACCGAAAGGTCGAGCGTGAATCATATAGTAGATATGATCAACATAAGATGTTCACCATTGAAAACTACTCCATCTCACGTGATGATCGGTTATGGTTTAGTTGATTTGGATCACGTGATCACTTAGATGACTAGAGATGTCTGTCTAAGTGGGAGTTCTTAAGTAATATGATTAATTGAACTTAAATTTATCATGAACTTAGTACCGATAGTATCTTGCTTGTCTATGTTTGATTGTAGATAGATGGCTCGTCTTTGTTGTTCCGTTGAATTTTAATGCGTTCCTTGAGAAAGCAAAGTTGAAAGATGATGGTAGCAATTACACGGATGGGTCCGTAACTCGAGGATTATCCTCATTGCTGCACGTAAGAGTTACGTCTGGATGCACCGCTAGGTGCAGTGCTCTTGCTAATGCAACCGACGGCGTAAGAACGTCTGGCGAGCAAAGCTGATGACTACTCTATAGTTCGATGTGCCATGCTTTACGGCTTAGAACCGGGACTTCAACGACGTTTTGAGCGTCATGGAGCATATGAGATGTTCCAGAGTTGAAGTTGATATTCAACAGAATGCCCGGATTGAGAGATATGAAGTCTCCAATAAGTTCTATAGCTGCAAGATGGAGGAGAATAGTTCGTCGGTGAGCACATACTCAAAATGTCCGGGTATTACAATCACTTGACTCAACCGGGAGTTAATCTTCCGGATGATTGTGTCATTGATGAATTCTTCAATCAACGCCACCAAGCTACAAAGGCTTCGTGATGAACTATAATATGCAAGGGTTAGTAAAGACTATACCGAGCTCTTCGCAATGCTAAAGGCTGCGGAGGTAGAAATCAAGAAGGAGCATCAAGTGTTGATGGTCAATAAGACCACTAGTTTCAAGAAGAAAGGCAAAGGGAAGAAGAAGGAACTTCAAGAAGAACAGCAAGCAAGTTGCTGCTCAGAGAAGAAACCCAAGTCTGGACCTAAACCTGGCCGAGTGCCTCTATCGCAAGCGATCGGTCCTTTGAAGCGGAACTGCCCCAAGTATTTGGCGGATAAGAAGGATGGCAAGGTGAACAAAGGTATATGTGATATACATGTTATTGATGTGTACCTTACTAGAGCTCGCAGAGCACTGGTATTTGATCTTGGTTACATTGCTAATATTTGCAACTCGAAGCAGGACTACGGATTGCGAACACGGCAAAGGACGAGGTGACGATGCGCGTGGGAAATGGTTCCAAAGTCGATGTGATCGCGGTCGGCACGCTACCTCTACATCTACCTTGGGATTAGTTTTAGACCTAAATAATTGTTATTTGGTGCTGCGTTGAGCATGAACATTATATCTGGATCTTGTTTGATGCGAGACGGTTATTCATTTAAATCAGAGAATAATGGTTGTTCTATTTATATGAGTAATATCTTTTATGGTCATGCACCCTTGAAGAGTGGTCTATTTTGATGAATCTCGATAGTAGTGATACACATATTCATAATGTTGAAACCAAAAGATGCAGAGTTGATAATGATAGTGCAACTTATTTGTGGTAATCGCCGTTTAGGTCATATCGGTATAAAGCGCATGAAGAAACTCCATCTTGATGGACTTTTGGAGTCACTTGATTATGAATCACTTGGCACTTGCGAACCGTGCCTCATGGGCAAGATGACTAAAACCCGTTCTCGGTACTATGGAGAGAGCAACAGATTTGTTGGAAATCATACATCTGAGATGTATGTGGTCCGATGAATGTTGAGGCTCGTGGCGGATATCGTTATTTTCTCACCTTCACAGATGATTTAAGCGGATATGGGTATATCTACTTAATGAAACATAAGTCTGAAACATTTGAAAAGTTCAAAGAATTTCAGAGTGAAGTTGAAAATCATCGTAATAAGAAAATTAAATTTCTACGATCTGATCGTGGAGGTGAATATTTGAGTTTCGAGTTTGGTCTACATTTGAAACAATGCGGAATAGTTTAGCAACTCACGCCACCGGAACACCACAACGTAATGGTGTGTCCGAACGTCATGAATCGCACTTTACTAGATATGGTGCGATCTATGATGTCTCTTCTGATTTACCGCTATCGTTTTGGGGTTATGCTCTTGAGACGGCCGCATTCACCTTGAATAGAACTTTGTCAAAATCCGTTGAGACGACACCTTATGAACTATGGTTTAGAAAGAAACCAAAGTTGTCGTTTCTTAAAGTTTGGGGATGCGATGCTTATGTGAAAAAGCTTCAACCTGATAAGCTCGAACCCAAATCGGAGAAATGTGTCTTCATAGGATACCCAAAGGAGACAGTTGGGTACACCTTCTATCACAGATCTGAAGGCAAGACATTTGTTGCTAAGAATGGATCCTTTCTAGAGAAGGAGTTTCTCTCGAAAGAAGTGAGTGGGAGGAAAGTAGAACTTGATGAGGTAATTGTACCTTCTCCCTTACTTGAAAGTAGTTTGTCGCAGAAACAGGTTTCTGAGACATCTACACCAAATAGTGAGGAAGTTGATGATGTTGATCATGAAACTTCAGATCAAGTTACTGAGAACCTCGTAGATCAACCAGAGTAAGATCCGCTTTTGAGTGGTACGGTAATCCTGTTCGGAAATCATGCTACTAGATCATGATGAACCTACGAACTATGAAGAAGCGATGGTGAGCCTAGATTCCGCAAAATGGCTTGAGGCCATGAAATCTGAGATGGGATCCATGTATGAAAACAAAGTATGGACTTTGGTTGACTTGCCCGAGGGTAGGCAAGCAATAGAAAACAAGTTGATCTTCAAGAAGAAGACTAACGCTGACGGTAAAGTAACTGTCTACAAAGCTCGACTTGTCGCAAAGGGTTTTCGATAAGTTCAAGGGATTGACTACGATGAGACCTTCTCACCCGTAGCGATGCTTAAGTCTGTCCGAATCATGTTAGCAATTGCCGCATTTTATGATTATGAAATTTGGCAAATGGATGTAAAGACTGCATTCCTGAATGGATTTCTGGAAGAAGAGTTGTATATGATGCAACCAGAAGGTTTTATCGATCCAAAGGGAGCTAACAAAGTGTGCAAGCTCCAGCGATCCATTTATGGACTGGTGCAAGCATCTCGGAGTTGGAATAAACGCTTTGATAGTGTGATCAAAGCATTTGGGTTCATACAGACTTTTGGAGAAGCCTGCATTTACAAGAAAGTGAGTGGGAGCTCTATAGCATTTCTGATATTATATGTAGATGTGAAAGTGCAACTAATCCCCGGGTGGTTTTGGTAATTAATAACAACATATATATCATTGAACTAAAAGTTTCTTGAGAATCATTTCAGAAAGTTCAGTGATATGGGTATGGCAAGGACTGAAGAAGTGGACCCCTCAAAATGCTAAGGCAAGCATTGGCAAAAGCTCAAGACTCCATTTTTGGTTTAGTGATCCAAGATCACATTGAGTCCATAGGAAAGCCAATACTATTAAAAGGGGATGAGGTTATGTTAATGATCTGGTTGCTCAAAGTGCTTAGTGATATATCTCCTAAACTATCGGCAACTCTCACTTCCATAATACACTCATAAGTAATCTCGGTCCCACCGATTTCCTAAACTCACCACACCGAGATGAACCACCTCAGCCATATAGCCAAACCCTAGAAATTTCGGATTTTCCGATTTCGAACTCGGTCTCACGAAACTTGAGTTGCCAAGCTTCAGAATCTACGTCATCAAATCGGTGTCACCGAGATGATGAAGTCGGTCCCACCGAGATGGGCAAGCTCTTGTCTTTGGACGAATCGGACTAACCGAGATTGTATTTTCGGTCCCACAAAAATCCCAACGTTCACATGATTTGAACTTTCGGTCTCACCGAGTTGTCAACTTCGGTCCGACCGAGATTGGTCAAATGTGTGTAGCAGTTGGATTTTGTGTGGAGGCTATAAATACCCTCCACCCCTCTTCACTCGTGGAGAGAGCCATCGAAAGAACTACCACTCCTACCTTATATTTCGAGAAGAAAACTACCTACCCTTGTGTTGAGATCAAGTAGCTCCACTCCCACCATATGAAGCTTGATCTCTAGCCTTCCCAAGTTGCTTTCCACTCAATCCTTTCTTCCACCACAGCCAAATCGGTGAGGAGAGTTGAGTGTTGGGGAGATTATCATTTGAAGCACAAGAGCAAGGAGTTCATCATCATCAACACCATCTATTACCTTTTGGAGGTGGTGCCTCCTAGATTGGTTAGGTGTCGCTTGGGAGCCTCCGTCGAGATGTGGAGTTGAACCAAGAAGTTTGTAAGGGCAAGGAGATCGCCTACTTCGTGAAGATCTACCCCGAGTAAGGCTAGCCCTCCGTGGGCGTATGCCATGATGGCATAGACAAGGTTGCTTCTTCGTGGACCCTTCGTGGGTGGAGCCCTCCGTGGACTCTTGCAGCCGTTACCCTCCGTGGGTTGAAGTCTCCATCAACGTGGATTGACGATAGCACCACCTATCGGAACCACGAGAAAAATCTCCGTGTCTCCAAATTGCGTTTGCTCTTCTCCACCTCTCTTTACTACATGTGCAATTTAATTTCCGCTGCCTATACTCTAGAATTGCATGTGTAGGGTGATACTTGACTTGATCATAATCGTGAATCTGCCAAAAACTTGTCTTTATCAAAAGGCTGAATTTTTATATTGTCAAGTAGTCTAATCACCCCCTCTAGACATACTTTCGATCCTACAAGTGGTATCGAGCTTTGGTCCCCATTGTATTGGTTTCCATTGCATTGGACTCCATAAGCTTGGTTTCACAACCTAGGAGAGTATGGCGTCTAGTGAGGGTAATTTTAAGAGAGGTCCTTACTTTGATGGTTCAAACTTTGCTAGTTGGAAGCATAAAATGAAAATGCATATTCTTGGACATAACCCTGCCGCATGGGGCATTATTTGTGTTGGTTTGCAAGGTGAATTCTTGAGGAAGGAAAAGTTCGGATCGTGAAGCTACAACGGATGAATTGCGGATGTTGCAAAACAATGCTCAAGCTTGTGACATTCTCTTCAATGCTTTGTGTCCCGAGGAGTTCAACAAAATCAGCCGTCTTGAGAATGCAAAAGAGATTTGGGATACTTTGGTGAAATGCACGAAGGTACCGAGTCGTGAAGGAATCAAAGCTAGATGTTCTTCAAGGTCAACTTGACAAGTTCAAGATGAAGGAAGGTGAAGGAGTCGCTGAAATGTACTCTAGGCTTGCTCTCATCACAAATGAGATTGCCGGCTTAGGAAGCGAAGAAATGACTGACCGATTCATCATCAAGAAGATTCTCAGAGCTTTGGATGGAAAGTATGACACCGTGTGCACTTTGATCCAAATGATGCCAAACTACAAGAATCTCAAGCCAACCGAAGTCATTGGAAGAATTGTTGCTCATGAGATGACACTTAAAGATAAGGAAGAGCTTCACAACAAGTCAAGTGGTGCTTACAAAGCTACAATTGATGCTCCCACAACCTCAAGTGACAAGCTAGTTTCCAATGAAGAGATAAGCCTAATGGTGAAGAACTTCAACAAATTCTACAAGAGTAGAAGCAAGGAAAGAAGCTCAAAGTCTAGATCATATGATGAAAAGAGATCTTCTAGTCGTGATCGAAACTGCTACAATTGTGGAAGACCCGGACACTACTCAAATGAGTGTTCGGTCCCCACAAGAGAAGAGAAGAATCTCCAAGAAGAAGAAGCTCAAGAGAAGAGTCACCTCGGAAAGAGAGAAGGAGTAGAGATGATCGTTATGAACGAAGACCCTCTCGGAGAAGCAAGGATTCGGAGAGGAAAGACAAGTCATCAAGGAGCTACACAAGAAGAAAACATCAAGCTCATGTAGGTGAATGGGTCTCTGGCTCCGACTCCGACAATCACTCCGAAAGAAGCTATCACTCCAACTCCGACTACAGTCAAAATGAAGGTGTTGCCGGTCTTGCTCTCGTGTCCTCCAACTCCAACTCCTATGACTTATTTGATTCACCAAATGAGGGAATTGGAAGATGCTTCATGGCTAAAGGTCCCAAGGTATCACACCCTGAATTCATTGACTTTGATAGTGATGAGGATGACTTGCTTGGTGAAGATGAGCTTTTACATGACAAATCTAGTGAGCTTAGTAATGATGAACATGCTAGTAGTCTTTATAGTCGAGAAGAGTCGAATGACAATGCTATGAAGGAGATTGAGCGTCTAACTAAAGAACTAAACACTCTTAAGTTAGCTCATGAAACAACTCAAGAAGATCATAGAGAGCTCCAAAGATCTCATGAGAAGCTACGCTTCGAGAAGCTCAATCTAGAGCAAGAACATGAGTTTCTAAAAGCTATCAATGATGATCTTCGAAAGAAGAGTTCTTCATATCTTGCCAAACGACTTCTCTTGTCTAATTTCTTGCCTCCCATTAAAACTAAGCATGACAAGGATAAGAAAAATTCTTCATCTAGTAGTAACAATAACCATGCTAAATCCAATATTGTTGCTTCTAGTAGTTCTCTTGATTCCACTAACAATGTTTCAAGCCAAGTTACACTTGAGCAAGAAAATAGTCTATTGAAAGGGATTATAGAAAAAGGTGTCTACAAGAGCCTTGCCGGAAGCAAGAACTTTGAGGAAATTGTTCGCAAGCAAGGAAGGCACCGGAAGAATCAAGGAATTGGTTTTGAGCGAAAGTTCAACGCCGAGGGTGTTGAATGGGAAGAAGGTCAATATCCCACTCCAAAGTTTGTTTCTCAAAAGGAGAAGTATGATCCTACTTCTTCCAATGTGGAACAAGCACAAGATGACCTTCCACCACAAGACCACAAGCTAAAAGGCAAGGACAAGCTTCAAGAGGAGATTGATGCATTTATTGAAGCACCTAAAGCCATGGTCAAGTGGGTTCCCAAGGAAACGTCAAGTTCTACTTCGTCAAGCTCAACTACAACCCCAAGGATTCCCATCAAGATGATGTGGATCCCGAAGAAGAAGAACTAGAGAGTTCTTGAGTGTGACTCCGCCAACATACCTCACTCATATTCATTTTGGCAAGAACTTGTGCAATCAACTTCCACATTGTGCACTAGTTCATGGAGTCACAAACCCTCTTGTTGGTGAGTCAAGGGACAAGGTAATCATTGCTTTCATGGACATCATCTATTGTGAACTTCAATCTATGTCCATGGATATCCTTGTTTGTTCCTTGTGGGACTAACCCATGTAGGTATTGAAAGTGCCCGAATCCAAAGGATTGCTCCCAACTCTTGATGATCTTCATCAACATTGAGCATCCACATCTTCAACATCTACATGAAGTCTTCTCGACAACCCAAGGTTAGTTTGACCCTTTAAAGGGGTTCTCACATCTAGGGGAGCTTTGCTCTAAAGAATTGAGCTAAAGCATCTTCAAATGATGTGAACACATCAATGCTTTATGTAAAAGTGGTAACCCCACTTGTGCTTAAACGATGAGTATGACCTATGATCAAATGTTCTCATTTGACTCCTAAGTCAATATACTCATATAAAGATGACCTAGTCATCGACAAACTGTGTGATAGTAGCTAGAGTTTTGATTGTGCATGTTTGACACATATTTCATTTGCTATCTTATTGTGTGAGCATGTTGGATGCATGATTCTATCCATTCGAGGACATCCATTTGTTGTTTTGGTCTTTTTGATTTTTCTGACCAAATGGATGGACAAGAATGCCTAAGTTCCTCCGCTAGCTATCTATGCTTTCTTGTCTCAAATTCTATTCATGCTTACATCACAAACTTTGAACAAGTCAATTTGGACCCTCCGAGTGAGGAGCACTTTGAGCCACCGATCCGTCAAGGGCTAACTTCCAAAACCTTCTAAGTGATTTCGGTCAGACCAACCCACTCAAACTCGGTCAAACCGAAAGTACTTGGATTGATCTAGGTTTTCACCTCGGTGAAACTGAGTTGTGATTTTCGGCGTGACGAAGTGCATAACGCCTCAAGTTATCCATCTCGGTGCCACCGAAGTTTTACAACTCGGTCCCACCGACAACAAAGGGTATAAATACTCGAGGGGGCGCGCTGATTTCTACTTCAAAACGCCTCGCCCCACACCCCTTCTTTGTCGTCGCCGTGGTCTCCGGATCGTCTCCGTAAATCGCTGTCGCGCGCCCGCGCAGTCTCCGTCGCCGTCAGCGGACATCTTCTCGCGCCGTTGCCGCCGAGAGAACTCCACCAAGTTAGGGTGAGTTTCGATCCCACTCGTGCTCCCATCTCCGATTCAATGCACGTTTGGTTTGTCTATAATCTTGCCACGTTTGAGATCTTCCTTAACACCAGATTAGTTCGTTAGAACGAGATTCGAGTAAAAGTTTTAGGGTTAGGTTTCCGCCGAACACATCTCGGTGAGACCGATTTTACATTCTCGGTATGACCGATTTGGCCTCTGGCCATTGCACTGCACCTTTCGGTCCGACCGAGTTGTGCAAATCGGAGTGACCGAAATGAGGATTTAGTGAAACCCTAGTGTTCTCGGCAGATCGAAACCCACTTCGTCCAACCGAAAGTGGTGTGAATGCTTCATTTGAATACTTGGATTCACGAATTTTAAACTCGGTCGACCGAAATGCATTCAGTGAAAACCTAAAACTAAAATTTGAACTCATTTTGTTTGCAAAATCTTCGCAGTTTGTGATAACTCTTCTACTCGCCTACACCTTATCTATTCACGGGTTGTCAGCCATGTCGATGCAAAGTGACAGCCGAACAAGTCGGAGATCATCGCATGATCGGAGGGTACTCTATCAACATGCTGCATATACTTGATGAGAAGGCACCTTTCAAGGTGATGGATTTGATAGTTGAGACTATCAAGAGGACTGCAGCAGACGGAAGAGATCATGTGGATTTGCCCGCACATTCAGATGCTTATCAATGCCAAGTTTGGCACGGGCACATACTTGTTGGATAGACCACACTTGCCAATCGCAGCTTTGAGCATGAGGACAATGATGTTGTGATGGATGAGGAGGACCCAACGTCGGTTGAAGGTCAAGCAAAGATTGAAGCTGCCAAGAAAGCCAAAGCTGAGAAGGAAGGAAGCAGCAGAAGCAGCAGCCTAAACCCAAGAGTGTTGGAGAGCAGCTCCTTGAAGCTACCAGAGGATTGAACAATGCCCAGCCAGCATTGTACTGATCTCTGGAGAGTCTTGAAAGGATTGTTGAAGACAAGATCCATGCTCTGGATGTGAAGTCGATGAAGTGCAAAGTAATCACAACAAGCTTGAGGCAGATATTGAGGAAGCAAAGAGGGAGAAGGAAGAGCTCATGCATGAGATGCAGGATGACCTAGTCCAGGATGATTATCAACAGCCTGCTCTGGTTCCCACAAGACCCCGATCAGCTGCTATCCCAGTGACAGACACCAGGACTACAGCCTCAGCACCTCCCACAGCTCCATCAGTAGCTCCAGCTCCAGTGACCACTCCTCCAGCTCCACAGACATCAGCTGAAGTCTTCGCAGATGCTCATCTCAACTCCAACATCAACCCAGACAGGAGCCGCCAGCAGAGTCCCTAGTGACGTTTAGCTCTATACCTTTCGAACTTTTTGGTAACTTGTTGCCAAAGGGGGAGAAATTGTATAGATCATAGGACTTCGAGAGAGAGAGTGCTTTGTCTTTGCGCTTTTGCTCTTTCGTTCATTTGCGGTCTTTTTGAGATACTTTTGAGATTTTCGAGACATTCCGTGTGTTTGATACTACGTTTGTTCTACTTTGATGAGTGCTTGGTCGTACTATGCCTTAATGTGTGCTTAATGCTTATCATATGCTATTCATATCTTGTATGACCATTTACTCATGTCTTGGTGATTGGGTGCATGCTATTCATTCTTATCATTTTGTGCGCTCCACCAAGATGTATGTGACATGGAAGAGTGACCCATGATCCTAATCGATTGTGCATTTGCATTCAAACGCAAATCTTAAATAATGCACAAATTTAGGGGGAGCTCTTGCTTATCACATACTTCTCAAAGCGACGATATTATTCATTGATTATATCCTTTGTCGAAGCTTTGATCTATATGTTGTCATCAATTACCAAAAAGGGGGAGATTGAAAGTGCAACTAATCCCCGGGTGGTTTTGGTAATTAATATTAACATATATATCATTGAACTAAAAGTTTCTTGAGAATCATTTCAGAAAGTTCAGTGATATGGGTATGGCAAGGACTGAAGAACTGGACCCCTCAAAATGCTAAGGCAAGCATTGGCAAAAGCTCAAGACTCCATTTTTGGTTTAGTGATCCAAGATCACATTGAGTCCATAGGAAACCCAATACTATTAAAAGGGGATGAGGTTATGTTAATGATCTGGTTGCTCAAAGTCCTTAGTGATATATCTCCTAAACTATCAGCAACTCTCACTTCCATAATACACTCATAAGTAATCTCGGTCCCACCGATTTCCTAAACTCAGCCACATCGAGATGAACCACCTCAGCCATATAGCCAAACCCTAGAAATTTCGGATTTTCCGATTCGAACTCGGTCTCACGAAACTTGAGTTGCCAAGCTTCAGAAACATACATCATCAAATCGGTGTCACCGAGATGATGAAGTCGGTCCCACCGAGATTGGCAAGCTCTTGTCTTTGGACGAATCGGACTAACCGATATTGTATTTTCGGTCCCACCGAAAATCCCAACGTTCACATGATTTGAACTTTCGGTCTCACCGAGTTGTCAACTTCGGTCTGACCGAGATTGGTCAAATGTGTGTAACGGTTGGATTTTTTGTGGAGGCTATAAATACCCTCCGCCCTCTTCACTCGTGGAGAGAGCCATCGAAAGAACTACCACTCCTACCTTACATTTCGAGAAGAAAACTACCTACCCTTGTGTTGAGATCAAGTAGCTCCACTCCCACCATATGAAGCTTGATCTCTAGCCTTCCCAAGTTGCTTTCCACTCAATCCTTTCTTCCACCACAGCCAAATCAGTGAGGAGAGTTGAGTGTTGGGGAGATTATCATTTGAAGCACAAGAGCGATGAGTTCATCATCATCAACACCATCTATTACCTTTTGGAGGGTGGTGCCTCCTAGATTGGTTAGGTGTCGCTTGGGAGCCTCCGTCGAGATGTGGAGTTGAACCAAGAAGTTTGTAAGGGCAAGGAGATCGCCTACTTCGTGAAGATCTACCCCGAGTAAGGCTAGCCCTCCATGGGCGTATGCCATGATGGCATAGACAAGGTTGCTTCTTCGTGGACCCTTCGTGGGTGGAGCCCTCCGTGGACTCTCGCAGCCGTTACCCTCCGTGGGTTGAAGTCTCCATCAACGTGGATTGACGATAGCACCACCTATCGGAACCACGAGAAAAATCTCCGTGTCTCCAAATTGCGTTTGCTCTTCTCCACCTCTCTTTACTACATGTGCAATTTACTTTCCGCTGCCTATACTCTAGAATTGCATGCGTAGGGTGATACTTGACTTGATCATAATCGTGAATCTGCCAAAAACTTGTCTTTATCAAAAGGCTGAATTTTTATATTGTCAAGTAGTCTAATCACCCCCCCTCTAGACATACTTTCGATCCTACAAGATGACATATTGCTAATCGGAAATGATATAGAATTTCTGGATAGCATAAAGGGATACTTGAATAAGAATTTTTCAATGAAAGACCTCGGTGAAGCTGCTTACATATTGGGCATCAAAATCTATAGAGATAGATCAAGACGCTTAATTGGACTTTCACAAAGCACATACCTTGAAAAAATTTTGAAAAAGTTCAAAATGGATCAAGCAAAGAAAGGGTTCTTGCCTGTGTTACAAGGTGTGAAGTTGAGTAAGACTCAATGCCCGACCACTGCAGAAGATAGAGAGAAAATGAAAGATGTTCCTATGCTTCAGCCATAGGCTCTATCATGTATGCAATGCTGTGTACCGGACACTGATGTGTGCCTTGCTATAAGCTTAGCAGGAGGTACCAAAGTAATCCAGAGTGGATCATCGGACAGCGGTCAAGAACATCCTGAAATACCGAAAAGGACTAAGGATATGTTTCTCGTATATGGAGGTGACAAAGAGCTCATAAATGGCGGTTACATTGATGCAAGCTTTGACACCGATCCGCACGATTCTAAATCGCAGACCGGATACGATTTACACTAAACGGAGGAGCTGTCGGTTGGTGCAGTTCTAAACAAAGCGTCGAAGCGGGATCTACATGTGAAGCGGAGTACATAGCAGCTTCGGAAGCAGCTAATGAAGGAGTGCGGATGAAGGAGTTCATATCCGATCTAGGTGTCATACCTAGTGCATCGGGTCCAATGAAAATCTTCTGTGACAATACTGGAGCAATTGCTTTAGCAAAGGAATCCAGATTTCACAAGAGGACCAAGCACATCAAGAGACGCTTCAATTCCATCCGGGATTTAGTCCAGGTGGGAGACATAGAGATTTGCAAGATACATACGGATCTGAATGTAGCAGACCCGTTGACTAAGCCTCTTCCACGAGCAAAACATGATCAACACCAAGACTCCATGGGTGTTAGAATCATTACTATGTAATCAAGATTATTGACTCTAGTGCAAGTGGGAGACTGAAGGAAATATGCCCTAGAGGCAATGATAAAGTTATTATTTATTTCCTTATTTCATGATAAATGTTTATCATTCATGCTAGAATTGTATTAACCGGAAACATGATACATGTGTGAATGCATAGACAAACAGTATGTCACTAGTATGCCTCTACTAGACTAGCTTGTTAATCAAAGATGGTTATGTTTCCTAACCATGAACAAAGGGTTGTTATTTGATTAACAAGGTCACATCATTAGGAGAATGATCTGATTGACATGACCCATTCCATTAGCTTAGCACACGATCGTTTAGTATGTTGCTACTGCTTTTATCCATGACTTATACATGTTCCTATAACTATGAGATTATGCAACTCCGTTTACGGAGGAACACTTTGGTACTACCAAACGTCCACAACGAATCGGGTGATTATAAAGGAGTACTACAGGTGTCTCCAAAGGCGGATGTTCGGTTGGCGATTTCGAGATTAGGTTTTGTCACTCCGATTGTCGGAGAGGTATCTCTGGGCCCTCTCGGTAATACACATCACTTAAGCCTTGCAAGCATTACAACTAATGAGTTAGCTGTGAGATGATGTATTACGGAACGAGTAAAGAGACTTGCGGTAACAAGATTGAACTAGGTATTGGATACGAAGATCGAATCTCGGGCAAGTAACATACCGATGACAAAGGAACAACGTATGTTGTTATGCGGATCGACCGATAAAGATCTTCGTAGAATATGTAGGAGCCAATATGGGCATCCAGGTCCCGCTATTGGTTATTGACCGAGACGTGTCTCGGTCATGTCTACATTGTTCTCGAACCGTAGGGTCCGCACGCTTAAGGTTTCGATGGCGGTTATATTATGAGTTTATGTATTTTGATGTACCAAGAAGTTCGAGTCCGGATGTGATCACGGACATGACGAGGAGTCTCGAAATGGTCGAGACATAAAGATTGATATATTGGAAGCCTATGTTTGAGTTCGGAATGGTTCGGGTGAAATCGATTTTTGGGAACACCGGGGTTACGGAACCCTCCCGGGGTTAATGGGCCTTAGTGGGCCATGAGGGAGAAGAGGAAGGGCGGCCGGGGCAGGCAGGCGCCTCCCCCCCAGTCCGAATAGGACAGGAGAGGGGGCGGCGCCCCCCTTCTCTCTTTCCCTCCCCCCAAGTCCTAATCCAACTAGGAAAGGGGGGGAGTCCTACTCCCGGTGGGAGTAGAACTCCTCCGGCGCGCCTCCTCCAAGGGCCGGCCGCACCCCCCCCTTGCTACTTTATATATGGGGGCAGGGGGGCACCCTAGAACACACAAGTTGATCCTTGAGATCGTTCCTTAGCCGTGTGCGGTGCCCCCCTCCACTATAATCCACCTCGGTCATATCGTAGCGGTGCTTAGGCGAAGCCTGCATCGGTAGAACATCAAGATCGTCACCACGCCGCCGTCGTCTTGTGAAACTCTCCCTCCCAAGCTCTACTGGATTGGAGCCAGAGGAGCGTCATCGAGCTGTACGTGTGTCAAGAACTCGGAGGCGCCGGAGTAACGGCGCTGGGATCGGTTGGATCGCGAGGAGAACGTACGACTACTTCCTCTATGTTGTGAACGCTTCTGCTCCGGTCTACGAGGGTACGTAGACAACACTCTCCCCTCTCGTTGCTATGCATCACCATGATCTTGCGTGTGCGTAGGAAATTTTTTGAAATTACTACGTTCCCCTACAACTATGAGACCTACAGATTCGCCGTTCTGGAAAGGGCTAATGAGGGTTAAATCCGCTTTCTTTAACAGAACGAAATGTATTGTTGGTAATGGAGATGACATGCAATTCTGGGAGGATACGTGGCTGGGTGACACGCCTTTGGCTTCACAATATCCAACGCTATATCGTATTGTTCAGCATAGGGATGCCCTTGTTGCCACAGTTATGCGATCTATTCCCTTAACATACAGCTTTAGGAGAGTGCTTGTTGGACCGAGATGGGAAGCATGGCTTCACTTGGTCCGTAGAGGTGATGGATGTGCAGCTAAATCCTCAGCCCGACCAGTTGTATTGAAACTAACTAGAATCTGGGTGTTCACGGTCAAGTCCATGTATATTGATATTATTAATTCATCCGTGATACCTCCGTCCAAGGAAGTCTGGAACGTTAAGGTTCCTTTGAAGATTAAAGTGTTTATGTGGTTTGTGCATAAACAAGTTATTCTTACAAAGGACAATCTAGTTAAGCGCAACTGGACAGGATCTATTAGGTGTAGCTTCTGTGATCGGGATGAGACTATCAAGCATTTATTTTTTGATTGCCCGTTGGCACAAGGGTTGTGGCGCACGTGCAAATTGCCTTTAATATTACTCCACCGAGATCGGTAAACACGTTATTTGGGGCGCGGTTGCTCGGGATGGAGCCGAAACAGCCGGACACATTCGTGTAGGAGTATGTGCATTATTATGGGCAATTTGGAACTGCAGGAATGATTTGGTTTTAACGGGACAACAAATACTCATTTTTGCGGTGTTGTTCCGCCACTGGCGCTGATCCGCATTTTGGTCCTTACTCACTCCGACGGAGGCCGTGGAGCGTTTGGTTACCGGATCTATCCGATGGGAGACGGTTTGTGGGATATCTTCAACCGGTTTGGATGGCGATCATGTAATAGGATAGGCATCTAGTTTACCTACGATATTATGCGGCGGGCTTGTGGCTTATCTCATTTATGCCTTACAGTCGTTGCTCTATGTGAGCTACAGGCTGCCCTTTTTCCTTTGTTTGTAAGACTTATGTTCTGAACCTCTTTTTTTTTGATTAATAAGAGAGGCCGTATGCATCGATCTGATGCAGAGGCCGGGGAATGCCCCATTTTCTAAAAAACTGAGAGATGTTATATATGATGTTGATGAAATCTTGGATGTGGCTAGATGTAAAGGAAGCAAGCTACTGCCTGACACTTCATCATCGCCAAGCAAATCAATTGCATGTAAAGGCTTTTCAGTTTCCTCTTGCTTTTGTAACATTGGTTCACGTCGTGATATTCTTTGTATGGATTAGAAGCCTCAACAAAAAGATAGAGAAAATTTCTGAGGACAAGATATTCTTAACATTCAACAGTAGTTCACAACCTACTGGAAATGGTCCAACATCCAAACTAATAAGAAGTTCCAACCTTGTGGAGCCCAACCTTGTGGGAAAGGAGATCATACATTCCAGCAGAAAGTTAGTGGACTTGGCACTTGCACATAAGGAAAACAAGTCGTACAAGCTTGCTATTGTTGGAACAGGAGGAGTTGGTAAGACAACACTTGCCCAAAAAATATACAATGACCCAAAAATAAAAGGAGGCTTCAAGACACATGCATGGATTTGTGTTTCCCAAGACTAAAATGAAGTTACTCTTCTGAAAGAGGTTCTTCGAAATATTGGTGTGCATCATGAGCAAGGTGAAACCATGGCAGAGCTGCAGGGGAAGCTTGCAGATACAATTAAAGGGAAGAGTTTCTTTCTGGTTCTAGATGATGTGTGGCATTCCAATGTATGGACAGATTTATTCAGAACTCCATTGCATGCAGCAACTGCCGGAGTAATATTGGTAACCACACGAGATGATCAAACTGCAATGAGAATAGGAATACAACATACTCATAAAGTTGATCTCATGTCAGTAGAGGTGGGATGGGAATTACTTTGGAAGAGCATGAACATTGACAGAGAGAAAGAAGTGCAAAACTTAAGAAACATGGGGATTGAGATTGTTCGTAAATGTGGCTGCCTTCCTCTTGCAATTAAGGTTACGGCGAGTGCTTTGGCAACTAGAGATCTAAAGGAGAATGAGTGGAAAAAGTTTTTGGGCAAATATTCTGGTTCTCAGAGCATGCTCTCTGATGTAATAGAAGGTGCTCTATATCTAAGCTACAATGAATTACCGCATCATCTGAAGCAGTGTTTTCTGTATTGTGGTTTGCTTACTGAAGATTCTACCATTCACCGAGACACAATTACCAAGTTATGGATTGCTGAAGGCTTCATCGAGGAGCAACAAGGCCAATTGCTTGAAGACATAGCAGAAGAGTACTACTACGAGCTAATCCATCGGAACCTACTCCAACCAGATAACAGATATTTTGACCAGCCTATATGCAGAATGCATGGCCTCTTAAGACAACTTGCTTCAAATATATCACAAGAAGAATGCTTTATAGGAGACCTCGAAACATTAAGGGCTGAAGATATGTCAAAACTGCGACGTGTTACTGCTGTCAGTCAAAAGGATAAGTTAGTGTTACCTAGCGTGGATAAGGTGGATGTTAAGGTGAGGACTTTCCTAACTGTTTATGGTCGACGGAACATCGAGGATACATTGTTCAAGAGATTTCTGCTTCTTCATGTTTTGGTACTGAATTACTCACTTATACAAAGCATTCCACATCATATAGGAAAACTCATACACCTACGCCTACTTAACCTGGATTATACTGGCATATCCTGTCTTCCGGAATCCATTGGCTCCCTAAAAAACCTTCAAGTACTGAGCTTGAGGGAGTGTGATTATCTGCATCATCTTCCTTCAGCAATGACCCTGTTGTGCAGTTTAAGAAGTCTTAATCTTGTTGGAACGAACATAAATGAGGTTCCAAAAGGGATAGGAAAATTGAAGTTCCTTACTGATCTAAGAGATTATCCTGTTGTTGGTGGAAGTGATAACACTATTGTACAAGATGGATGGAAGTTAGAAGAGTTGTCTTCTTTGTCGCAGATGAGGCATCTTCTTCTGCTTAAATTGGAAAGAGCGGCTTATTGTACTACAAATACAAATCTTGACAAAGAAAAACATCTAAAAGAACTAAAACTATCATGGAGTGAACATGCAGAGGGATCATATTCAGAAGAAGATGTTGGCAATAGTGAGAAGGTCTTTGAGCAGCTAGTACCTCCATGCCACCTGGAAAAGCTATTTATTGTAGGATTCTTTGGTCGACGGTTTCCCACCTGGTTTGGTACCACCTGTTTGTCCTCGGTGATGGTGTTGTTCTTCAAAAAATTACGATCATGTGTCGATCTTCCATCGATGGGTCAGCTACCCAACTTGGCGTACCTGAGAATTCATGGGGCACATGCAGTTACCAAGGTTGGGCTTGAAATTCTTGGCTGTGGGAAGGGTGATTCCAGATGCAACGAGTTTGTTGCTTTCCCTAAACTTGAATGGTTGGTCATGAAGGATATGCCCAACTGGGAGGAGTGGTCTTTTTCTGATGGGGATGACAAATCTGCAAGGTTGCAACTGCTGCCTCGTTTGTTGAAGTTGAAACTTGAAGGTTGCCCGATGCTAAGGGCTCTCCCACGACAGCTTGGAGAGGACATTGCCAGCTTGAAGAAACTCGAATTAATTGGAACAAACAACTTGAAGGCTGTGGAGGACTTCCCGCACCTCACTGAGCTCCTTCATATTGAGGATTGTGAAGGCCTAGAGAGAATCTCTAACCTCCCTCAGTTGACGGAACTTCGCGTATATGGTTGTCCAAATTTAAAGCATGTAGAGGGGTTGAGCAGTTTGCAGCAGCTGGGGCTGGGAGAGGATATGCAAGAGATATTTTCCCGCTGGGTGCCTGGGCTTCAAAGGCTTCAAAGTCAGCATCAACAACTTCATGACCATAATTTTCTTCCTCGTTGGATACATAAAGGCCTGGATATGTACACATTGTCTACCAGTTAGATGGCAACACTATCACAAGGTATGAACATTGCATATATAATGGTTGGACATTTTGTTTTGTGTGTTTGATTCACTGGACCATAATTTTCTTCCTCGTTGGATACATAAATTGCAAGCTTCGTATGGCATTATTCTGATGCACTAGAAATGCTTAAATCTGTTGTGCTTATACATATTTGAAAAGAGCTTTAGTACATGCCCATGGCAGCAGAGGCATACAAGTTATTAAGTGTTGTGTGTTGCTCTAAGTTGCTTATGTGTTCCTACTGTATATTATATGCTCCTCATAACTACTTACTTATACTACGGTTTGTTTGCTAATCCTAGTGTATTCTCGACAAAATCTGTGGCAGGCTAGGACTGATGGTGCAGTTCACTTTAGCGGCCAAAGCTTTAAACATACTAAGTTGAGCAAGCCTATCAATACCGAAGATGCGCAAATCGTTGATGTGTAGCAAGCTGGTGACAAGTATCGCATTTCATTTTGTGTGTTCCTGAATTCGGGCCGGAGGCCTTTGCTGTACTGAACCTCCAGTGTGATATGCTTTCAGTTTTTGAATGTAATAACTGATGAGTTTTGTTTTATTTATTCCTGGACTTGGGGCCGGAGGCCTTTGCTGTACTGGACCTGTGTGACACGGTTTGGTTCTTTGAATGTGACCGATGAATTTCATTTTGGCATGATTTTATTCTTTGAATCGAGGTCATGAATTCCGTTTTATTTTGCTGCTGAACTTTGGGCCTGAGATTTGCTACAGTGAACATGGGTCACCTCACCTGTATGTATGGCCGAACTTGTGTTCGTGACCTGGTGAGGGAAGGACAATTTGTTCCTGTAATCCTGCGTTCCAATGTCGACATTACATTACCGGAAGGACTGTTTGACTAGAAATCATGACCAATAGTAATACATATATCATGGTTGTTGCTGGAAGTGGCGGATGACGGAAATGATGCCAAATGACACAGCTCCAGACTGAACACATGATAATATACTGTATGTCCTAGTTGTCGCAGGAAGTGGTGGATTACGGAGATTATGCCAAACCGATACATTTGCAAACTGAACACTGCGACGTTGTGTGCAATGTAGTCAAGGTTGCTGTTGCCGAGCTCCAGGAGTAGTGTGAACTATGAATGGACAAGCTCTGTTTCCCTGCCAATGAAGGCACAAGGTGCTGTCCTCGAACTTCAGTCCACGTCTCCCCGTGCCCGCCATATTAGGTGGCTTTGCATAGGAGTTCTCGCCTGGACCTGTGGACCGTTCGCAGCCGGCTAGTCATCCAGCGTGTTCCTCTTTGACGTGCTACTGACGCAATCTTACCGAAAAAGTGTTTCCCCCCGCTTTGTATTCCAAAGCACCAACACCGAGTACAGATAACGCTGTGGCGAGCAGCACAACACACCAGGAAAAAAAAAAGAAGAAACAAATGCCAACCACGGCAGCTTGGCAAAGCGCGGACGACCCGCCACCACGGCGCCCACCGGAAACAAATCACCACAGACCAAGGCTCCGATCCGCCGCGTACCAAGCAGCACCTCCAAGAAGGGATGCGACGCCGACGACGCTGCTGCCCGGACGAGTCCTCAGGTTTCCCCGGGCACGCGGAGGGAGGTGGGGGTGAAAACTCCCGACACCCTTCAGGAAGGAATGGTGGCACCCGCAGGTGTCACCGCGTCGGGGCCGAAGCCGCCAGGGATTTCTCCCGCATACCAACCCCAACCTCCCAACCGGACGGAACCGACCCGCCAAACCGTCGCCCACCACCATGCGCCAACGCAGTAGCGCCGCCACCCACGCCGCCTCACTACGAACACCACCACGGGGCCAAGAGGACCGGAGAGAAGCTCACCATGACGGAAGCAGCAACACCGACACCGGGCGGGAGGGAACCACCTCCACCGCCGTCGTGCGGGAGGCCCGGGCCTCCGGCACCGTCATGGTAGCCGTCCGGACGCGGCAGCGGGACATGCCGGGCCACCACCGGCCCAGCCAGGCACAAAGCGGGCCCGTTAAGCCCCGCCGGCCGCGATGCAGCAAGCCGGCGTCGTCGCCGGCGGCACCCAGCGACTCGTCGCACTCCCCCGCCTCCCAGAAGCCACGCCGGAGCCATCCCCGCCGGCGGCCCGCCCAGGCCCAAATGGGGCCCGAAGGGCCCAGATCTGGGCCGAGCGGACTGAAGGAAATATGCCCTAGAGGCAATAATAAAGTTATTATTTATTTCCTTATATCATGATAAATGTTTATTATTCATGCTAGAATTGTATTAACCGGAAACATGATACATGTGTGAATACAGAGACAAACAGAGTGTCACTAGTATGCCTCTACTTGACTAGCTTGTTAATCAAAGATGGTTATGTTTCCTAACCATGGACAAAGAGTTGTTATTTGATTAACGGGATCACATCATTAGTTGAATGATCTGATTGACATGACCCATTCAGTTAGCTTAGCACCCGATCGTTTAGTATGTTGCTATTGCTTTCTTCATGACTTATACATGTTCCTATGACTATGAGATTATGCAACTCCGTTTACGGAGGAACACTTTGTGTGCTACCAAAGCGTCACAACGAATCGGGTGATTATAAAGGTGCTCTAGGTGTCTCCAAAGGTACTTGTTGGGTTGGCGTATTTCGAGATTAGGATTTGTCACTCCGAATGTCGGAGAGGTATCTCTGGGCCCTCTTGGTAATGCACATCACTTAAGCCTTGCAAGCATCACAACTAATGAGTTAGTTGTGAGATGATGTATTACGGAACGAGTAAAGAGACTTGCCGGTAACGAGATTGAACTAGGTATTGGATACCGACGATCGAATCTCGGGCAAGTAACATACCGATGACAAAGGGAACAACGTATGTTGTTGTGCGGTTTGACCGATAAAGATCTTCGTAGAATATGTAGGAACCAATATGGGCATCCAGGTCCCGCTATTGGTTATTGACCGGAGACATGTCTCGGTCATGTCTACATTGTTCTCGAACCGTAGGGTCCGCACGCTAAGGTTTCGATGCGAGTTATATTATGAGTTTATGTATTTTGATGTACGAAGGTTGTTCGAGTCCGGATATGATCACGGACATGACGAGGAGTCTCGAAATGGTCAAGACATAAAGATTGATATATTGGACGGATATATTTGGACACCAGAAAGATTCTGGAGAAGTTTGGAGCTCCGGGAGGTTACCGGAACCCCCCGGGAGGTATATGGGCCTTATTGGGCCCATGTAGGAGGAAGAGAGAAGGAGCAAGGGAGGGGGCGCGCCCCCCAAGCCCAATCCGAATTGGGAGGGGGGCCGGCCCCCCCTTTCCTTTCTCCTTCCCCCTCTCTTCCTTCCTACTACTAGTACTACTTCCTAATACTAGTACTCCTTCCTTCCCCCTCTAAATAAGATAAGGAAAAGAGAGGGAAACCTACTTGGAGTAGGTTTCCCCTCCCTATGGCGCGCCCCCCTTGAGGCCGGCCACCTCCTCCCTCCCTCCTTTATATACGGGGGTAGGGGGCACCCTAGGACACACAAGTTGATCATTGATCGTTCCTTAGCCGTGTGCGGTGCCCCCCTCCACGATATTACACCTCGATCATATTGTAGCGGTGCTTAGGCGAAGCCTGCGACAGAGAACATCAAGATCGCCACCACGCCGTCGTCGACGGAACTCCCCTCGAGCCTCTCTGGATTGGAGATCGAGGGTGCGCCATCGAGCTGTGACGCGTGTCAAGAACTCGGAGGTGCCGAGTAACGGTGCTTGGATCGGTCGGACCGGAGGACGACGACTACTTCCTCTATGTTGCGTCAACGCTTCGCTTTGGTCTACGAGGGTGCGAGACAACACTCTCCCTCGTTGCTATATCATCACCATGATCTTGAGTGTGCGAGGAAATTTTTGAAATTACTACGTTCCCCAACAAATGGTATCGAGCCAGGTTTTTATGGTTTGATGTTATATGCATGAGTAGAACACAAGTGAGTTGTGGACGATATAAGTCATACTGCCTACCAGCATGTCATACTTTGGTTCGGCGGTATTGTTGGATGAAGCGGCCCGGACCGACATTACGCGTACGCTTACGCGAGACTGGTTCTACCGCCGTGCGTGTCAGTTTCTCCAACTTTAATTGAACTAAGTATGGCTACGCCCGGTCCTTGCGAAGGTTAAAACGGAGTCTATTTGACTAACTATCGTTGTGGTTTTGATGCGTAGGTAAGAACGGTTCTTGCTCAGCCCGTAGCAGCCACGTAAAACTTGCAACAACAAAGTAGAGGACGTCTAACTTGTTTTTGCAGGGCATGTTGTGATGTGATATGGTCAAGACGTGATGAGATATAAGTTGTTGTATGAGATGATCATGTTTTGTTGAAGTTATCGGCAACTGGCAGAAGCCCTATGGTTGTCTTTTTCTTGCATAAGATGCAAGTGCCAAATAATTGCTTTACTTTATCGCTATGCGATAGCTATAGTTGCAAGAGAAATAGTTGGCGAGACGACCATGTGACGACACATTGATATAGATCAAGATGATGAAGATCATGGTGTCGTGCCGGTGACGATAAAGATCATGACAGTACTTTGGAGATGGAGATCAAAGGCGCAAGATGATCATGGCCATATCATGTCACATATTTTGATTGCATATGATGTTTATCTGTTATACATCTTATTCTTGCTTTGATTGACGGTAGCTTTTTAAGATGATCTCTCACTAATTATCAAGAAGTGTTCTCCCTGAGTATGCACCGTTGCCAAAGTTCGTCGTGCCCAGACACCACGTGATGATCGGGTGTGATAAGCTCTCACGTCCATCTACAACGGGTGCAAGCCAGTTTTGCACACGCGAATACTCAAGTTAAACTTGACGAGCCTAGCATATGCAGATATGGCTTCAGAACACAGAGACCGAAAGGTCGAGCGTGAATCATATAGTAGATATGATCAACATAGTGATGTTCACCATTGAAAACTACTCCATCTCACGTGATGATCGGTTATGGTTTAGTTGATTTGGATCACGTGATCACTTAGATGACTAGAGAGATGTCTGTCTAAGTGGGAGTTCTTAAGTAATATGATTAATTGAACTTAAATTTATCATGAACTTAGTCCTGGTAGTATTTTGCAAATTATGTTGTAGATCAATAGCTTGCGTTGTTGCTTTCATATGTTTATTTTGATATGTTCCTAGAGAAAATTGTGTTGAAAGATGTTAGTAGCAATGATGCGGATTGGATCCGTGATCTGAGGTTTATCCTCATTGCTGCACGTAAGAATTATGTCCTTAATGCACCGGTAGGTGACAAAGCTATTGCAGGAGCGATCACGGGCGTTATGAGCGTTTGGCTAGGTCAAAAGGATGACTACCTGATAGTTTAGTGCACCATGCTTAAACGGCTTAGAATCGGGACTTCAAAGATGTTTTGAACGTCATGGACCATATGAGATGTTCCAGGAGTTGAAGTTAATATTTCCAGCAAATACCCGAGTTGAGAGATATGAAGTCTCCATCAAGTTCTAAAGCTAAAAGATGGAGGAGAACCGCTCAACTAGTGAGCATGTGCTCAGATTGTCTGGGTACTTCAATCGCTTGAATCAAGTGGGAGTTAATCTTCCAGATAAGATAGTGATTGACAGAATTCTCTAGTCACCATCACTAAGTTACTAGAACTTCGTGATGAACTATAGTATGCAAGGGATGACGGAAATGATTCCCGAGCTCTTCGTGATGTTGAAATCGACGAAGGTAGAAATCAAGAAAAGACCATCAAGTGTTGATGATTGACAAGACCACTAGTTTCAAGAGAAGGGCAAAGGGAAAGAAAGGGAACTTCAAGTGGAAAGACATGCAAGTTGTCACTCCTGCGAAGAAGCCCAAAGCTGGACCATAGCCTGAAACTGAGTGTTTACATTGCAAAGGAAATGGTCACTGGAAGCGGAAATGCCCTGAATATTTGGTGGATAAGAATGATGGCAAAGTGAAGAAGGGTATATTTGATATACAGATTATTGATGTGTGCCTTACTAGTGTTTATAGTAGCCCCTAAGTATTTGATACTTGTTCGGTTGCTAAGATTAGTAACTCAAACAGGAGTTCTGAGAATAAACAGAGACTAGTTGAAGGGAAAGTGACGATGAGTGTTGGAAGTAGTTCCAAGATTGATATGATCATCATCGCACACTCCTTATACTTTCGGGATTAGTGTTAAACAGTTTGCGTTGCGCATGAATATGATTTGATCATGTTTATTGCGATACGGTTATTCATTTGAAGTTAAAGAATAATTGTTATTCTGTTTACATGAATAAAACCTTATATGGTTACACACCCAATGAAAATGGTACATTGGATCTCGATCGTAGTGATACACATATTCATAATATTGAAACCAAAAGATGCAAAGTTAATAATGATAGTGCAACTTATTTGTGGCACTGCCGTTTAGGTCATATTGGTGTAAAGCCATGAAGAAACTCCATGCTGATGGGATTTTGGAATCACTTGATTATGAATCACTTGATGCTTGCGAACCATGCCTCATAGGCAAGATGACTAAGACTCCGTTCTCCGGAATAGTGGAGCGAGCAACTAATTTATTGGAAATAATACATACTGATGTATACGATCCAATGAGTGTTGAGGCTCGTGGCGGGTATCGTTATTTTCTGACCTTCACAAGATGATTTGAGCAGATATGGGTATATCTACTTGATGAAACATAAGTCTGAAATAGTTGAAAGGTTCAAAGAATTTCAGAGTGAAGTGGAAAATCATCGTGACAAGAAAATAAGGTTTCTATGATCTGATCGCGGAGACAAATATTTGAGTTACGAGTTTGGTCTTTAATTAAAAAAATGTGGAATAGTTTCACAAATTCATGCCACCTGGAACACCACATCATAATGGTGTGTCCGAACGTCATAACCGTACTTTATTGGATATAGTACAATATATGATGTTTCTTACCGATTTACCAATATCATTTTGGGATCATGCATTAGAGACAGCTGCATTCACGTTAAATAGGGCACCATCTAAATCCATTGAGACGACACTATATGAACTGTGGTTTAGCAAGAAACCAAAGTTGTCGTTTCTTAAAGTTTGGGGCTGCGTTGCTTATGTGAAAAAGTTTCATCCTGATAAGCTCAAACCCAAATCGGAGAAGTGCGTCTTCATAGAATACCCAAAGGAAATTGTTGGGTACACCTTCTTTCACAGATCCGAAGGCAAAACATTCGTTGCTAATAAATGGATCCTTTCTAGAGAAGGAGTTTCTCTCGAAAGAAGTGAGTGGGAGGAAAGTATAACTTGATGAGGTAATTGTACCTTCTCCCTTATTGGAAAGTAGTTCATCACAGAAATCTGTTCCTGTGACTACTACACCAATTAGTGAGGAAGCTAATGATGATGATCATGTAACTTCAGATCAAGTTACTACCGAATCTTGTAGGTAAACCAGAGTGAGATCCGCACCAGAGTGGTACGGTAATCCTATTCTGGAAGTCATGTAACTAGACCATGATGAACCTACGAACTATGAGGAAGCGATGATGAGCCCAGATTCCGCAAAATGGTTTGAGGCCATGAAATCTGAGATATGATCCATGTATGAGAACAAAGTATGGACTTTGGTGGAGTTGCCCGATGATCGGCAAGCCATAGAAAATAAATGGATCTTCAAGAGGAAGACGGACGCTGATAGTAGTGTTACTATCTACAAAGCTAGACTTGTCGAAAAAGGTTTTTGACAAAGTTCAAGACGTTGAATACAATGAGATTTTCTCACTCATATCGATGCTTAAAAGTCTGTCCGAATCATGTTAGCAATTGCCGCATTTTATGAAATCTGGCAAATGGATAAACAAAACTGCATTCCTTAATGGAGTTATTAAAGAAGAGTTGTATGTGATGCAACCAAAAGGTTTTGTCGATCCTAAAGGTGTTAACAAAATGTGCATCTATGGACTGGTGCAAGCATCTCGGAGTTGGAATATACGCTTTGATAAGTTAATCAAAGCATATAATTTATACAGACTTGCAGTGAAGCCTGTATTTACTAGAAAGTGAGTGGGAGCACTACAGCATTTCTGATAAGTATATGTGAATGACATATTGTAGATCGGAAATAATGTAGAATTATTCTGCAAAGCATAAAGGAGTGTTTAAAAGGAGTTTTTCAAAGAAAGACCTCGGTGAAGCTGCTTAAATATTGAGCATCAATATCTATAGAGATAGATCAAGACGCTTGATAAGTTTTTTCAATGAGTACATACCTTGACAAGATTTTGAAGTAGTTCAAAATGGAACAGTCAAAGAAAGAGTTCTTGCCTGTGTTACAAGGTGTGAAATTGAGTAAGACTCAAAACCCGACCACGGCAGAAGATAGAAAGAGAATGAAAGTCATTCCCTATGTCTTGGCCATAGGTTCTATAAAGTATGCCATGCTGTGTACCAGATCTATTGTATACCCCTGCTTTGAGTTTGGCAAGGAGTACAATAGTGATCTAGGAGTAGATCATCGACAGCGATCAAAATTATCCTTAGTGGAATAAGGATATGTTTCTCGATTATGAAAGTGACAAATGGTTCGTCGTAAAGGGTTACGTCGATGCAAGTTTTGACACCGATCTGGATGACTCTAAGTCTCGATCTAGATACATATTGAAAGTGGGAGCAATTAGCTAGAGTAGCTCCATGCAGAGCATTGTAGACATAAAAAATTGCAAAATACATAACGAATCTGAATGTGAAAGACCCGTTGACTAAGATTCTCTCACAAGCAAAACATGATCACACCTAAGTACTCTTTGGGTGTTAATCACATAGCGATGTGAACTAGATTACTGAATCTAGTAAACCCTTTGGGTGTTGGTCACATGGCGATGTGAACTATGGGTGTTAATCACATGATGATGTAAACTATCGATGTTAATCACATGGTGATGTGATCTAGATTATTGACTCTAGTGCAAGTGGGAGACTGAAGGAAATATGCCCTAGAGGCAGTAATAAAGTTATTATTTATTTCCTTATATCATGATAAATGTTTATTATTCATGCTAGAATTGTATTAACCGGAAACATGATACGTGTGTGAATACATAGACAAACAGTGTCACTAGTATGCCTCTACTTGACTAGCTTGTTAATCAAAGATGGTTATGTTTCCTAACCATGGACAAAGAGTTGTTATTTGATTAACGGGATCACATCATTAGTTGAATGATCTGATTGACATGACCCATTCAGTTAGCTTAGCACCCGATCGTTTAGTATGTTGCTATTGCTTTCTTCATGACTTATACATGTTCCTATGACTATTAGATTATGCAACTCCGTTTACGGAGGAACACTTTGTGTGCTACCAAACGTCACAACGAATCGGGTGATTATAAAGGTGCTCTACTGGTGTCTCCAAAGGTACTTGTTGGGTTGGCGTATTTGAGATTAGGATTTGTCACTTGAATGTCGGAGAGGTATCTCGGGCCCTCTCGGTAATGCACATCACTTAAGCCTTGCAAGCATCACAACTAATGAGTTAGTTGCGAGATGATGTATTACGGAACGAGTAAAGAGACTTGCGTGTAACGAGATTGAACTAGGTATTGGATACCGACGATCGAATCTCGGGCAAGTAACATACCGATGACAAAGGGAACAACGTATGTTGTTGTGCGGTTTGACCGATAAAGATCTTCGTAGAATATGTAGGAACCAATATGGGCATCCAGGTCCGCTATTGGTTATTGACCGGAGACATGTCTCGGTCATGTCTACATTGTTCTCAAACCGTAGGGTCCGCACGCTTAAGGTTTCGATGCAGTTATATTATGAGTTTATGTATTTTGATGTACGAAGGTTGTTCGGAGTCCCGGATATGATCACAGACATGACGAGGAGTCTCGAAATGGTCGAGACATAAAGATTGATATATTGGACGGATATATTTGGACACCGGAAAGGTTCCGGAGAAGTTTGGAGCTCCGGGAGGTTACCGGAACCCCCCGGGAGGTATATGGGCCTTATTGGGCCCATGTAGGAGGAAGAGAGAAGGAGCAAGGGAGGGGCGCCCCAAGCCCAATCCGAATTGGGGAGGGGGCCGGCCCCCCCTTTCCTTTCTCCTTCCCTCTCTTCCTTCCTACTACTAGTACTACTTCCTAATACTAGTACTCCTTCCTTCCCTCCAAATAAGATAAGGAAGAGAGGAAACCTACTTGGAGTAGGTTTCCCCTCCCTATGGCGCCCCCTTGAGGCCGGCCACCTCCTCCCTCCCTCCTTTATATACGGGGGTAGGGGGCACCCTAGGACACACAAGTTGATCATTGATCGTTCCTTAGCCGTGTGCGGTGCCCCCTCCACGATATTACACCTCGATCATATTGTAGCGGTGCTTAGGCGAAGCCTGCGACAAGAGAACATCAAGATCGCCACCACGTCGTCTTGACGAACTCCCCTCGAGCCTCTCTGGATTGGAGATCGAGGTGCGTCATCGAGCTGTACGCGTGTCAAGAACTCGGAGGTGCCGGAGTAACGGTGCTTGGATCGGTCGGACCGGGAGGACGTACGACTACTTCCTCTACGTTGCGTCAACGCTTCCGCTTCGGTCTACGAGGGTACGTAGACAACACTCTCCCCTCGTTGCTATATCATCACCATGATCTTGAGTGTGCGTAGGAAATTTTTTGAAATTACTATGTTCCCCAACACGGACGACGCCAGATCCCGCCATCGCGCCGCCCCGCCGCCAACGGCAGCGCCGCCGCCCAGCTGCTCGCCTGCATGCGCCACGGATCCCCGCCGCCACGCCAGACCGCCGTCGCCTAGATGCACCCCCCGGAGCCGCACCGCCCGCGCCGGAGAGCGACCGGGAGGGGAAGGGCCAGGAGGCCGCCGCCACCAGCAGCCCCGGGCCAAGCCGGCCGTGGGCGCCGGCGACGGCGGTGAGAAGGAAGGAGGGAGGGGGAGCCTGGAGTGGGGAGGCCCGTCGCGCAGACGGTCACCCGCGGGAGGGCGACGCAGTCGCGAGAGGAAGGTAGGGGTGTGTAGTCCTGACGCAATCTTTAAAATATGTGGCTTCTTGACCGCCATCAGAAAAAGAACTAAGTACTTGCTGAAGAAGAATAAGGGGATTGCAGAAACTACTAGCTACACCATCTGCCATAGTTAGTTATAGAATTATTTTCTGAATTTAATTAGTGTCTGAGGGAGATCGATGCTACGCTCTCTTTTGTTAGGAATAAGACACGGCGGTGGTGGTGACCAGTGTGTGCGTGCGTGTTGGTCGTGCGGCGAGCGTGCGTGTGTGCGTGCGTTGGGTGCGTGTCGAGTCTGTGTTCATGATTGAGTCATAGTCGGTTAGCAGCAGCAGCTGGACGCGTTAGAACGCGTCGTAGAGGCAGCATAGGCGAGCGGGTTGTTGGGCGCTCGTACGTGCGTGCGTAGGAAACAAAGGCTTGGGCGCTGCGTCTCGTAGGCTACACAGCCGGCCAGGATTTGGTTTGTTAGTGCGTCCAGGTTGATATACGTAGGTGGTTAGGAGTCTAGATATGTTTTGGTTTGTCCAGCTATATATATGACAGGGATAAGAGGCGTTCGGCGCCATGGTTTGTTGCCAGAAATACATCTCCGCGTATCCTTTCTTTGTCTACGATCTGTCCCTCAAAACTAGTTCGTGCTAGCTAGGGTTAGACCCAACAATTTTGACGTCTACGCTCTCTTATAAGCCCCTGCCTATAAACACGAACGCGCTCCCTCCAATGAGGGCAAGACGCTTTACCAAACTAATACTGAAAAGAATATTCGAGAATCATGAGGAACAACTTTTTTTAAAACTGAATCATGAGGCAAAACTGGCACTGAAGAAAGGAGCCGCGGCCCTCTGTTCCTCTTTGCCGCTCGCCACTGAAACTGAATCCCGACTAGCCAACCCCCCAACACCTCCTCCCACGCTTCGGCTTCTTCTGCAAGGAAGATTAATTAGACTGTTGCTTGCAATCAAAACTGAAGCGAGGCGTTTCTGTTGTGCATTGGTGTGCTACAGTTTCCATGCAAACTGCTGTTTTGGATCAAATTAGAAAGACTTGAATCCAAATTGTTCCTCTGTTTTTTATTGTTCAAATTAGAAAGACTTGAATCCAAATTGTTTTGGATCAATACTTGCATTTCAACAAAATTGCTGCCTAATTGTGGCATGAGCTAACACGGTTCATGTTTGCTGACACAAAATAAAAAATGAAAATATGAACTTGGAATTTTACGGGGGCATCCGTAAGTCAATAAAATATCAACGAAATGCAGCTCAGGTCACACGAATTAAAAGAGCAATGACAGTTAGGAGCCATTGGGCAGCTTGCCAATCTCTTTCAGAAGACTATTCCACCTGGCACCGTGTTGCGTGGCCATGAAAGGCAAGAAGAGGAGGGCTAGGCATTTATCATCCCACTGGTGTGTGGTAGCTAGTTAGTTTCCTTTGCTCTTGCTTGGCTCTAGTATCCTGCTGCTATTGAACCAGGCAAGGCATCTCGAAGTCTCAGAGATCTCAAGATTTTGTTCGTTCCTTCTTCTTCTTCTTCTTCTTCTTCTTCTTCTTCTTCTTCTTCTTCTTCTTCTTCTTCTTCCGTAACTGCAAGCAGAGCAAGTTTCGTCTTGGTCACTGTTGAAGTGGTCATCAGTAGCTTCTCAGTTTAGCTACCCTTTGTATTCACGTATATATATTCACTTCAGTTAAGTGCACTTCTTGTACTACTTTGATTTGTTCACTAGTTGGTCAATAATCTTTTATCATCCTTTGCAGGTGCAGCATGCAGCATGGTGACTGGCCGATAATCTTCTGTTATCTATTGTGATTCTAGCTGGTGCTAAGCCTTGCGAGATCTTTAAAACTACCGATGGACTAGAAGATTGGTTTATAAGGTAAGAAAAACTTGCTACCGTACTTCAGAGAGCTTGCGACTTCGGCTTCAGAACTACAGTGGAATAAGTTATGATGATTGATAGGCTAACTTGCACGAAACCAATTAGAGTTAAGATGGATTAGACAATAAATAGCTGGATGATTTATCTGTATCACTGTATGTTGTATCTAAATGCAACATTTTCAGTAGTAGTTCAGTGTGGATGCTACTATGCAAATTGGCAACTGGGAAAAAATGCCAAATGATCAAGAATTTAGACCTCAATACTTGGCGCTACTGCTCAAGCTGTATGTGCATAGCTATATTATGCTAAATTATTGAAAATGTAAATGGCAGCCCACTAGTGATAAATTTCATGAGCCTTGTCCCACTCTCAAAGCATGTTACCATACCTTGTGCATTCATTTTCAGCTTTCGGTTTCTGCCATTCTCAGGGAATATCTTTGTGGACCTTTGTCCCTGAGTTTTTCTGATCCATGGCGGCCATACTTGAAACTTTGCTTAAATCAAGTGTGAATAAGTTGCAAGATGTCATTATGGATGAGGCCATACTAATCCTAGGGGTGGAAGAAGAGCTCACCAAACTGCTGTGACGAGTGGAACTAATTCAGCGTTGTATATACGACGCTGAGAAAAGAAGGACAAAAGAGCAAGCAGTAAACAACTGGCTTGGTCAACTGAGAGATGTTGTATATGATGTTGACGAAATCCTGGATGTGGCTAGATGTAAAGGAAGCAAGCTGCTTCCTGACCACCCTTCACCATCATCAGGCAAATCAGTTGCATGTAAAGGCCTTTCAGTTTCCTCTTGTTTTTGCAACATAGTGCCATGCCGTGATGTTGCTGTTCGGATTAGAAGCCTGAACAAAAAGATTTAGAACATTGCAAATGACCAAATATTTTCAACTTTCAACAGTAGTACACAACCTACCAGAAATGGTCCAACATCCAAACTGATAAGAAGTTCCAACCTTGTTGAGCCCAACCTTGTGGGGAAGGAGATTACATATTATACTAGGAAGTTGGTGGACTTGGTGCTGGCGCACAAGGAAAATAAGTCTTACAAAATAGCTATAGTTGGAACAGGAGGAGTTGGTAAGACAACTCTAGCTCAGAAAATATACAGCGATCAGAAAATAAAAGGAAACTTCAAGATACAAGCATGGATATGTGTTTCACAAGAGTACAATGAAGTAGCTCTTTCGAAAGAGGTTCTCAGAAATATTGGTGTGCACAATGAGCAAGGTGAAAGCATAACAGAGCTACAGAGAAAACTTGCAGAAACAATTGAAGGCATCAGTTTTTTTTCTGGTTTTGGATGATGTGTGAAATTCCAACGTATGGACAGATTTACTAAGACCTGCATTTCATGGAACAACTGCTGGAGCAATATTGGCAACCACACGAGATTATCAAATTGCAAAAAGAATAGGTGTGGACTATACCCATCGAGTTGATATCATGTCAGTAGAGGTGGGATGGGAGCTACTTTGGAAGAGCATGAACATTGAGGAAGAGAAAGAAGTGTGGAATTTAAAAAACATCGGGACTGAGATTGTTCGTAAATGTGGTTGCCCCCCTTTGGCGATCAAGGTACTGCTAGTGCTTTGGCAAGCAGAGATCTAAAGGAGAACGGGTGGAGAAGGTATTTGGACAAATTTGGCTCCCAGAACATGCTCGGAGGAAATAGAAGGAGCTCTGTATCTAAGCTATGATGAGTTACCGATATATCTGAAGCAGTGTTTCCTTTATTGTGCTTTGTATGGTGAAGGTGTTATCATCGAACGTGAAGTAGTTACCTGGTTATGGATTGTTGAAAGCTTCATCGAGGAGCGGGAAGGACAACTGCTGAAAGAGATAGCTGAAGAGTACTACTATGAGCTAATCCATCGGAATCTCCTCGAGCCTGATATTTTAAGTTGTGACCAGGCCAAGTGCAAAATGCATGACCTCTTAAGACAGCTTGCTTGCAATATATCAAGAGAAGAATGTTTTATTGGAGATGTTGAAACATTAAGGGGTGAAAATCTATCAAAACTACGACGTGTTACTGCTGTTATCAAGAAAGATACATTAGTGTTACCTAGAGTGGATAAGCTCGAGGTTAAGGTGCGGACTTTCCTAACTATGAAGGGTCCATGGAGAATTGAGGATACATTGTTCAAGAGATTTCTGCTTCTTCGTGTTTTGGTACTGAATTACTCACTTGTATAAAGCATCCCAGACTAAATTGATACATGTACACCTACTTAATCTAAATTACACTGGCATATCTTGTTTTCCGGAATCCATTGGCTCCCTAAAGAACCTTCGAGTACTGAGCTTGAGATGGTGTCATGATCTACACTATCTTCCTTCCGCGGTGACCCAGTTGAGCAGTTTAAGATGTCTTGATTTTTTTGGCACAAAAATAAATCAAGTTCCAAAAGGGATAGGAAAATTGAAGCTCCTCAATCTTTTAGCAGATTATCCTGTTGGTGATGGAAGTGATAATGTTATTGTACAGGGTGGATGGAACTTGCAAGAATTGTCTTCTTTGTCGCAGATGAGGCATCTGTCTCTTGTTAAATTGGAAAGAGCAGCTCACTACAGCATAAACGGAGTGCTTACGGACAAAAAGCATCTAAAAGAACTAGTACTATCATGGATTAAACATGAAGAGGGGTCATATTCAGAAGAAAATGTTAGCAATACTGAGAAAGTCTTTGAGCAGCTAATACCTCCACACAACCTGGAAGACCTATCTATTGTTGGATTCTTTGGTCGGCAGTATCCAACTGGTTTGGTACCACCTATTTGTCTTCATTAATATATTTGAAACTCATGGATGTACAATCATGTGTGGAACTTCCACCGATCGGGCAGCTATCAAACTTGAAATATCTGAGAATTGATGGAGCACATGCAGTTACCAAGGTTGGACCTGAATTTGTTGGCTGCAAGCAGAAGGGTGATCCTATATGTGATGAGTTGGTTGCTTTCCCTAAACTTGAATGGTTAATCATCAATGATATGCCCAACTGGGAGGAGTGGTCTTTTTTTGATGGGAGGGAAGAAGTTGTTGCTGATGAAAGAGGAGAGGATGGAACTGCTGAGATTCGAAAAGACGATGCTCGATCTGCAAGGTTGCGACTGCTGCCTCGTCTGGTGGTGTTGACACTAAAAGATTGCCCAAAGCTGAAGGCTCTCTCGCATCACCTTGGATTGGACACCGTCACTTTGAAGAAGCTCAAATTATTTGGAGCAAACAACTTGAAGGCCGTGGAGGACTTCTGAGCTCCTTTATGTTGAGCATTGTGGGAAGGCCTGGAGAGGATATGCAACCTCCCTCAAGTGACAGAATTGTGTGTATCTGGATGTCAAAACTTGAGCCATGTAGAGGAGCTGGGCAGTTTGCGACAGCTGGGGCTGGGCGAGGATATGCAAGAGATATCTTCACGTTGGGTGTCTGGGCTTCAAGAGCAGCACAATGTTAGACTAAGCACAAACTTGTACGGCACGTGCAAGTGTCCTAGTATGGTTAGTGTTGTAAACCGAGTAGGACTAGTTATACTTGACGGAGTCGGTTTTGTAGAGAACTAGCTTAGGCTATATATATGTGTACCTAGGCTTGTAATCAACGTACAGAAGCAGAAGCAATAAAGAAAACAACGGGAGCGACACGCTCCCGTGGCAATCCACATCGATTCTTTTGTGCCGTGCTGTGTACGTGAGCTAGCTTAGATCAAGTTGAGTGATTACAGCTAGAAGTGCTCGTGCGTACTACTAGTACACGTCCAGGTGAAGGATCGATCAGGAATTAGCTAGTTGAGGCTAGCTTGTACTGCGGTGCACCTCGGCGTAAAGTAACTTCGTCGAGTCCGCCAGTGAGCTTCGCTTCGTTGTCGTTCATCGTCGGTCATCGCCGTTGCCAGAAAGTACTCGGTGCGGGTCTGGGCCAACAATTGGTATCAGAGCCCAGGTGCCCGGAATGAATCTCGGTAGACTCACGGGTGGTCGGTCATGGTTGGTGGTCCGCTATCATTAGCGTTTCCGACCCAAATGCGTCAACCAGGTAGACTCACGTAGTTGCCTTGTTTTGTCATGTTGCTGTGTCCGGTGGTACTAAAATCCAGCCACCGCGTGACTCGGCATTGGTTCCGAAGAGCTCGCATGCATGCGCGCATGCAAGTTCAGATGTGCCCACGGCTGGTAACCAATGTAACACAGCAAACAGGGAAGCAGGCTGCTCAGAAATTGTGGCTAAGTGGCCCAAAAACAGTGTAGGAGACACTGCACTTTGGTATGGAGGCAGCAGCAGCTCCACTAGCAGACCAGCTTGGCAAGGAGAAGGCCGAAGCCCAGCTACATTTGGACTGGACGCTAGACCAGGAGGGCCAAGTGTAGGGGGTGCTGCACGTGGAGTTGTGCCGGTGGATTTATACGAAGAAGATTCTTCAGTGTTTCCTCTGAAAGTACAAGAGGAAAGGACCCAGTTATCTACACCTATGCATCTTGGACTGGTGTTACACCCATATTCGGAGAATTCTCTTCCGATGATTGACCCGGCAAAAGTGAAAGGGAGTGGACAATGGTGTCTAGAAAGCACCAAGGAACCGGCGAAATTTGTGGACGCAAATACGAAGGAGTGTTGGCGTCATGCTATAAAAGAAGAGTTGGGGTCGATCCATGACAATAATTCATGGGAGCTTGTGGATCTCCCCAACAATGAAAATGCTATGGATCTCAAGTGGGAGTTTGTGATCAAGAAAGATGTCGAAGGGTGTGTGAAGCACAAAGCGAGGCTAGTGGCCAAAGGGTACGTGCAAGAGGAAAGTATGGACTTCGAAGAAGTGTTCGTTCCCAATGCAAAGATGGAATCGGTGAGATTACTCATCGCTATCGCAGCTCAGGAATCATGGAAAGTACATCACATGGATGTAAACTCCGCGGTTTTGAATGGCGAGATAGAAGGAGATGTGTATGTGAATTAGCCACCGGGATTCATCAAAGAGGGAGAGGAACACAAAGTACTGAAGCTACACAAAGTCTTGTACGGGCTATGGCAAGGCTCTCGAGAGTGGAACATCAAACTTGATTGGACATTGATTTCTCTTGGATTTGAGAAAGCCCCACTAGAGCATGCAATGTACAAGCGAGGTGAAGGGAGGGATCGTCTACTAGTTGGCATCTACGTCGACGACCTATTAATTACTGGAGCCAGATGAAGAGTTGATTGCAAAGTTCAAGCTACAGATGAAGAGCTTTTCAAGATGGATGATCTAGGTTTATTGAGTTGCAACCTCGGGATCGAGGTACATCAAAAGCCGAAGGGGATCACACTATGCCATGAGGCATATGCAAGAAAGGTACTTGAAAGCCGTGGCATGAAAGAATGCAATCACATTGTCGCTTCAATGGAACCTCGTCTTGAGATGAGCAAGAAGGAGATGGTGAAACTACTTGGGTATAGTGGTAGTGACAAGGAAGGGATTGTTGACGACCGTAAGAGTACCTCGGACGTGGCATATTTCCTTGGCAGAAGCATAGTAAGCTGGCTATCACGAAGACAGAAAGTGGTGACATCGACTTCAAGTGAAGCAGAGTGTCAAGGTGTGTGGCTAGGGAGGCTACACGGTGATCTCATGAATCGAGATCCGGAACAGGTGGTGCTCAACGTTGACAGTGAGTTTATAATTTTTCTACCCGAGAATGCAGTGCGGCATGATAGGAGCAAGCACATTGATACGATGTATCACTACGTGAAGGACGGCGTAGAAGAAGGTAAAACGGAGGTCAACTACATTCGCACCGATGATCAGCTGGCGGACATCCGAACCAAGGCTTTGGATCGAGAGAAGCTTTTGGAGATGAGAAGAAGGATCGGCGTTCGAGCTGTGACGCGGCCACGTCGTGCTTAGGGGGGTGAATGTTAGACTAAGCACAAACTTGTACGGCACGTGCAAGTGTCCTAGTATGGTTAGTGTTGTAAACCAAGTAGGACTAGTTATACTTGACGGAGTCGGTTTTGTAGAGAACTAGCTTAGGCTATATATATGTGTACCTAGGCTTGTAATCAACGTACAGAAGCAGAAGCAATAAAGAAAACAACGGGAGCGACACGCTCCCGTGGCAATCCACATCGATTCTTTTGTGCCATGCTGTGTACGTGAGCTAGCTTAGATCAAGTTGAGTGATTACAGCTAGAAGTGCTCGTGCGTACTACTAGTACACGTCCAGGTGAAGGATCGATCAGGAATTAGCTAGTTGAGGCTAGCTTGTACTGCGGTGCACCTCGGCGTAAAGTAACTTCGTCGAGTCCGCCAGTGAGCTTCGCTTCGTTGTCGTTCATCGTCGGTCATCGCCGTTGCCGGAAAGTACTCGGTGCGGGTCTGGGCCAACACACAAGCGGCTTCATGGCGAAGACCTGGATGTCTACACTGGTACAAGGTATGAACCATAATCCTTATATACTGGTTGGACATTTTGTTTTGTTTATTCAATTCTCTGAACCTATCCTCACAACACATTTTTCTGCCTCATTATATGGAGTAGATTTATAAATTGTGCATATTGTCTCATTATGCTTACACAACAGAATTGCTTAGATCAATTGTTCATGGCAGCAGATTGCAGGCGTACAAGGTATCAAGTGTTGTATAACACTGCTCTAAGTTGCTTACGTGCATTCCATCTCTAACTAACCTGCATTGGAAACCAATACTCTTGCGTAGATTAATTTTGTCCTCTTTAGTTAGAGTTTATAAATTCAGTATAAAAATCTACTCCCTCTGTTCCTAATATAAGTCTTTTTAGAGATTCTAATAAGAGGCTACATACGGATGTATATAGACATATTTTGGAGTATAGATTCACACATTTTACTCCGTATGTAGTCACTTATTAGAATCTTTAAAAAGACTTACATTTAGTAATGGAGGGAGTAGTTTGTTTCTACATGTATGTATGTGTTTATGCACACAGAGGCGGCATATACACTCAGACACGTGTGCTTCCATAAACAGATAGTGGTAGCAATGTCAAACATGTTGTTACATTGGTACGTGATACATTGGCGTATATTGGCGCGTCTACCTTGACCCGCACCTGGAGGTAGTTAGGATAGATATAGATGAGTTGTTTCTTTCTCTCCAAGTTCTATCTTCTCCCTGAATATCTCCTGTATCTAAACTACTTTGTATGCGCTGTACGGAAGGTGCGCCCCGCTATATTAACACGTACCCGTCAGCCTCAGAAGGCAAGACGTTTCCAGCTATTCGCACATGGTAGTCAGAGCTATCCTTTTCCCATCGAAGCTCCTTGCAAACTCCATCTAGCCCTAGCCATGTCTTCCACCTCCGGCGCATCCCAAACCAGCCTCAATGGCCAAGTTACCGAGAAGCTAACCCACACAAATTATGTGCTATGGCGCACGCAAGTCATCCCCCAGTTGCGCGGCGCCGGTGTCTATGGCTACGTCGACGGCACCCAGCCGGACCCGGCGAAACTCCTCGTCACCACCAAGGATGGCAAGGAGGTCTCATCAACGCCCAACCCTCTCCACCCAATCTGGGTCCGGGAGGATCAGCAGGTTCTGGGATACCTGCTGAACAACCTGACGTGTGAGGTGCTGCTCACGGTGACCACGGTCACCACCGCGGGCGCGCTTTGGACGACGCTCGCTGGGATGTTCTCGTCCCAGTCCGCCAGCCGCATCAACAACATATGGACGTCCCTCATCAACGCGCAGAAGGGGAATCTCTCCGTTGCCTCCTACTTCACCGCCATGCGCGGCTACGCCGACGAGCTAGCTGCCGCAGGCAAGGTGATCCCCGACAACGAACTCACCTCCTACATCATCCATGGGCTCGACGCCGACTATCAGCCTCTGGTTTCTGCCCTCGACGCTCGCGTGACCGGGGTAACCCTTGATGAACTCTTTGCCATGTTATCCAATTTCGATCAGCGCATGGCTCACTTCTAGGGGGCCGGTGGCGGCGGCTTCAAATCATCCGCGAACGCGGCCACTCGCGGGCGGGGCGGCGGCTCTCGCTCCCGTGGCTCCTCTCGCAACAAGGGCAGGTCCAGCAGCAGCAACCGTGGCGCAGCGCCACCCCAATCTGGTGGCCGAGGACGCCGCGGACGCGGTGCTGGTGGCGGCGGCAGGAACCGTCCGGACAGCCCTCGGTGCCAGATCTGCGGCAAGCTCGGGCATACAGCAAAAGATTGCTGGTACATGTATGAGGAGGACGACTACGACTCCCAAGATGAAGAAAAGGTCGTTGCGGCGGCTGATGGCTCATATGGTGTCGACACGAACTGGTACGTCGACAGTGGTGCTACCAACCACATCACCAACGAGCTCGAGAAAGTAACCATGAAGGAGAAGTATCGTGGCAAGGATCAAATTCACACTGCCAGTGGAGAAGGTAAGAGTATAAGTCACTTTGGTCACTCAATATTTCGTACCCCTCATCGTAATACTCGTCTTAGAAAAATTCTGCATGTTCCTAGTGCCAACAAGAGTCTCCTTTCTGTCCATTGAATTGCCCTTGATAATCATGTATTTCTTGAATTTCACCCTTACTTCTTTTTAATCAAGGATCACGCAACGAGGACAGTTCTCTATCGAGGTAGATGCGTTGGCGGCCTCTATCCGTTGATTCTGGAGTTTCGAAGACCAAATAAATATGCTTGTGGTGCTATCAAGCTTTCGTCCACACGATGGCATGATCGTTTAGGACATGCATCTTTTTTTAGTTGAAAAATTACTTAGAAAAAATTATCTCCCGTTTGTTGGTGAGCGTCATAATGAGACAATTTGTGATTCATGTCAGAAAGCTAAAAGTCATCAGTTGCCTTACCCTATTTCTAGCAGTGTTTCTACCAAACCATTACAATTGATTTTTTCTGATGTTTGGGGTCCTGCCCCTACTTCTGTTGGCAAACACACTTCATCGATGATTTTAGCAAATTTTCTTGGATCTATCTTTTAAAGAAACGGTCCGATGTGTTTCAAGTGTTCAAAAAATTTCAAGCTCTTGTTGAGAAAATTTGACAACAAAATCATCGTTGTCCAGTCAGACTGGGAAGGGGAGTATGAAAAGTTAAACTCCTTACAAACACTCGGTGTCTCACATCAAGTGTCATGTCCTCATGCTCACCAGCAAAACGGGTCCGCTGAACGCAAGCATCGACACATTGTCGAGGTTGGCCTTGCCCTTCTAGCCGGCGTCTCCATGCCTCTAAAATTCTGGGATGAAGCATTTTTAACCGCAGTCTATATCATCAACATGCTCCCTAGTCGTGTTATTCATAATGAAACTCCGATAGAAAGGCTTCTCCACACCAAACCAGACTATAAGTCCCTTCGTGTATTTGGGTGTGCATGTTGGCCCAACCTTCGTCCCTACAACAACCGAAAGCTCATGTTTCGATCAAAACAGTGCGTATTTCTTGGTTATAGCGCATAGCACAAAGGTGTCAAGTTCTTAGATGTTTCCACCGGGCAGTGTACATCTCCCGTGATGTCGTTTTTGATGAAACCAAGTTTCCATTCGCCGATCTCCACCCAAACTCCGGTGCACTACTTCGAGAAGAAATTCTCCTCCTACCCCCCATCTCACTAGTTTTGATAAAGGGGGACTAAATATTGAGGATCATCCGTTGATTAACTCATCTAATGGCATGCATGAGCTTTGTGTTGATGAAACAGGAGACAATTGTGAAGAAAATAATCAACACGATGAAAAATCCGGGCCATATTTCATGTTTCCCGTGGCAGGAGACAATGCCCCAGGGGACAGATCCTCCTCGGGATCGGCAGCGCAGCAGCAGACCAGATCCTCGTCGGGATCTGGTGGTGCAGGGAGGCCAGGTGTAGGCGTGCGCGCCGCTCCGCCAGATGCGCGCGTCTCCACGACAGACACGCGGGCCAGCCCCGACATGCGGGTCCCTCCAGACAGCACGCGGTATGGCGCCCGTCCCGTCACGTATCAGCGGCGTGAATCCGCGTGGGTCAGTGCGGATGCGAACCCTGGAGCCGGTCCCACCGGCGCTGATCGACCGACCGAACCGCGCAATGATGAGCGGGCCCCCGCCTCGGGATCTTCTGCGCCAACCCGTGACGAGGCGCCTCAGCTAGCGACCACAGAAGATCCGGCCAGCCCTGCGCTGACTGGAGCTGCTGTTGCAACTGCTGCTGGGTCCGCGGCAGGATCCCCCTGGGGATCTGTTGCTGATCCATCCATGCAGCCCTCTGGATCCTCTGTGGCTGCGGACTCTGTTGCTATTCCTTCGCGACGAACACGTCTCCAACAAGGGTTAATTCAGCCTTTAAATTATAAACATGTAACGAAATATGGCTTGGTCTGTTCCACAGGAGAACCAGATGAGCCAGCAACTCTTGATGCATCACTTCCTGATGATAAGTGGAAGAAGGCAATGAATGAAGAATACATGGCATTAAAGAAAAACAAGACTTGGCACTTGGTTCCTCCACAGCAAGGTAAAAACTTGATTGATTGCAAGTGGGTTTTTAGGATCAAAAGGAGATCTGATGGAACTATTGATTGCTATAAGGCTAGACTAGTTGCAAAAGGCTTCAAACAGCGATATGGTATAGACTATGAGGATACGTTTAGTCCTGTGGTAAAAGCAGCCACTATTCGTCTCGTTTTGTCCATTGCTGTTTCCAGGGGATGGAGTCTTAGGCAGCTTGACGTACAGAATGCGTTTATTCATGGTGTTCTGGAAGAGGAAGTGTATATGAAACAACCTCCTGGGTTTGAAAGTAAGAAATATCCCTCCTATGTTTGCAAACTTGGTAAAGCTTTATATGGATTGAAGCAAGCTCCAAGGGCGTGGTACTCACGTCTTTGTCACAAGATGCAAACACTTGGATTTATTCCCTCTAAGTCAGACACGTCATTGTTCATTTATAACAGATCCAATACATGCATATTTGTTCTCGTTTATGTTGATGATATAATTGTAACTAGTTCATCTGATGAAGCAATTAGAGGACTGTTAAAGGACTTGAGTGCAGACTTTGCGTTAAAGGATCTTGGAGACTTGCACTATTTTCTTGGAATTGAGGTAAAGAAGCATTCGAATGGACTTCACCTTTCTCAAGCTAAGTATGCAACTAATCTGGTTAAAAAGGCATGTCTGCAAGGTTGTAAACCCTCTCTCACACCATTATCAAGCTCACAAAAGTTGTCACTTATGGAAGGTAAACCTTTGAGTTAGGAAGATAGCACAAAATATAGGTGTGCGCCGCCCCCCCCCCCTCCTTGTCCTATTCGGACTAGGGGGGGAGGGGGCGTGCGGCCTGCCTTGGCCGGCCCTTCCTCTTCTCCCTCGTGGCCCACTAAGGCCCAATAACCCCGGAGGTTCCGTAACCCCGGTGTTCGGTAAAATCGATTTCACCGAAACCATTCGAACTCCAAATATAGGCTTCCAATATATCAATCTTTATGTCTCGACCATTTCGAGACTCCTCGCCATGTCCGGGATCACATCCGGGACTCCGAACTTCTTCGGTACATCAAAATACATAAACTCATAATATAACCGTCATCGAAACCTTAAGCGTGCGGACCCTACGGTTCGAGAACAATGTAGACATGACCGAGACACGTCTCCGGTCAATAACAAACAGCGGGACCTGGATGCCCACATTGGCTCCTACATATTCTACGAAGATCTTTATCGGTCAGACCGCATAACAACATACGTTGTTCCCTTTGTCATCGGTATGTTACTTGCCCGAGATTCGATCGTCGGTATCCAATACCTAGTTCAATCTCGTTACCGCAAGTCTCTTTACTCGCTCGTAATACATCATCTCACAGCTAACTCATTAGTTGTAATGCTTGCAAGGCTTGATGATGTGTATTACCGAGAGGGCCAGAGATACCTCTCCGACAATCGGAGTGACAAAACCTAATCTCGAAATCGCCAACCCAACATCGCCTTTGGAGACACTGTAGTACTCCTTTATAATCACCCGATTACGTTGTGACGTTTGGTAGCACCAAAGTGTTCCTCCGTAAACGGAGTTGCATAATCTCATAGTTACAGGAACATGTATATGTCATGGATAAAAGCAATAGCAACATACTAAACGATCGTGTGCTAAGCTAATGGAATGGGTCATGTCAATCAGATCATTCTACTAATGATGTGACCTTGTTAATCAAATAACAACTCTTTGTTCATGGTTAGGAAACATAACCATCTTTGATTAACAAGCTAGTCTAGTAGAGGCATACTAGTGACATATTGTTTGTCTATGCATTCACACATGTATCATGTTTCCGGTTAATACAATTTTAGCATGAATGATAAACATTTATCATGAAAATAAGGAAATAAATAATAACTTTATTATTGCCTCTAGGGCATATTTCCTTCAGTTATTGCTTTCGGCGGAATCCCTGACCCGGTCTCTGAGGGGCGACGGATGAGTTCCCGTCTCCAGGACCATCCGGAGGTTGACGACATGCAGCAGAGGTGCGCTACGAGGGTGGCCAAGCTTCGTGACATCGAGGTCACTACCGGTATGTCAGTCAACTTATCCAATTCCATTATGCATTTTTCTACGGATGAGATTATTCATAATGCAAATCAAGTAGGGGTTTCGCTAGGGAATAATAATTCTGAAATATCCAACTCGGTTAATGATCTTTTGGATCTAGAAGCGGAACGCGCTTTAGAAACCATTTGCAACCTAGCGGCAGTGAGACCTATGAATGACGCTGAGATTTATGCGTTGGGGGTGAGAGTACTGGACACTTTGTGTGCGGACCTTGCACCATCCTGTAATGAGTCAAACGAGGAGGAGACCAACGTACACGTTGAGGTCCTTCAACCACCACTGCCCCGGTTATGAGGACCGGATGGTGGACAATGACAAACCTAAACGTAAGTGGAAGCGGAAGGTGTATCCAGCATCCGCGGTACGTAGAAGTGCTAGGATTCGTACGGCAAAAAAATTTCATGATGAATTATGAAAGGAATCTTTTGGAATAGCAGAGGTCTCAAGGACTTGGCTAAAAGAAGGTTTCTTGCTGAGGCGTCTTTGGAGCACCGATTAGATTTCATTGCTCTCTTCGAAACTGGAAGAGATAATTTTGCTCCTCAGTTTCTTTCCTCTCTTGCGGGTGGTGTTGATTTCGATTGGCATTGCCTACCTCCACGTGGACGATCGGGAGGTATCTTGTTGGGAGTGAGATGCGATTCCCTTGAGGTCCGGAGTGTTGTGATGGGAGACTTTGCGGTTAAGTTTCGGGTTAGGTCAAAAGTTGATGGGTTCGACTGGGCTTTGGTGGCGGTGTATGGAGCCGCATAGCCTGAACTTAAACCGGAGTTTCTGGCGGATCTTGTTCGAATTTGTGGGTCCGAACAGCTTCCAATGTTGGTCGGGGGTGATTTCAATATCATTCGGAGGAGAGAGGAGAAGAATAATGATAACTTTGACGGGAGATGGTCATTTATGTTCAATACCATTATTGAGAGCTTGGACCTGAGGGAGATAGAGCTTTTCTGGTAGAAAGTTTACTTGGGCTAATGCGTTGCCAAACCCGACATATGAAAAGCTTGATCGAGTTCTCGCCAGCGTGGAGTGGGAACAGAAGTTCCCTCTTGTGACGGTACAAGCTTTAACGCGGGGAATATCCGATCACACACCACTGTTTGTGGACTCCGGGGAGTCCAACTATGTGGGAAACAAGAACACCTTCTCATTCCAGATGGCCTGGTTCGAACGTGAAGGGTTCTTAGACCTCGTTGCCAGGGAATGGGCTAAGGGTGTCGGAGGCACGTCGGCGTTAGCGAGAATAAAATAAGGCATTTAAGAAGTTTCTTACGGGGGTGGGCTAAGCACCTAAGTGGGGTTTATAAGATTGAAAAGGATAGACTCCTTTATCTTATACAGGCCCTAGATACTAAAGCCGAATCTATGATTTTGCTGCCTGCCGAGCTCCAGGTTAAACATGAGGCTGAGAAGAGGTTGAAAGAACTTCTCCGTGAGGAAGAGTTGAAGTGGGCGTTGCGCGCTAAGGTCCGCAAAGTGGTTCAAGGAGAAGCTAATACTCAATTCTTTCACCTCATTGCTAATGGCAAGCACCGTAAGAAACGAATCTTCCAACTTGAGCAAGATGAGGGTACTATTGTTGGGCAGGATAATCTAAAAACTTACATTACCGAGTATTATAGGCAGTTATTTGGACCACCAGAGGTTAATTGTGTAACCTTGGATGAGTCTCGAACTGAGGATGTTCCTCAACTGTCGGCTGCCGAAAATGATATCTTGCTAGCCCCATTTACGGAGAAGGAAGTGTTTGATGCTATTGCACAAATGGAAAACAATAAGGCTCCCGGTCCGGACGGGTTTCCGACGGGGTTTTATAAAAAGTGCTGGCACATTATTAAGGGGGATCTGTTACCTATGTTTCACGATCTTTTCTCTGGACAGCTTCAATTATTTCAGTTTAATTTTGGAACTATCACATTGCTCCCTAAGAAAACGGAGGCTGTGCGAATTGAGCAGTTCAGGCCAATTTGCCTACTCAATGTTAGTTTCAAAATCTTTACCAAGGTTGGGACTAACAGGCTCTCACAGATTGCACTTTCTGTGGTGCAACAATCCCAAAGTGCTTTCATGCCGGACAGAAACATCCTCGAAGGGGTGGTTGTCCTTCATGAAACGCTCCATGAAATTCACTCTAAAAAATTAGATGGGGTAATTTTTAAGGTGGATTTCGAGAAGGCGTATGATAAGGTCAAGTGGCCATTCCTTCAACAGGCATTGCGTATGAAAGGCTTTGATGAGGCTTGGCGCCATCAGGTCGAATCTTTTACGCAAAAAGGGAGTGTGGGTATTAAAGTTAATGACGATATAGGTCATTATTTCCAGACTCATAAGGGCCTCAGGCAAGGAGATCCAATGTCCCCATCTTGTTTAACATCGTGGTGGATATGTTAGCAATTTTGATCGGAAGGGCTAAGGAAAATGGTCAAGTGGGTGGCTTAGTACCTCATCTGGTTGATGGAGGTGTATCCATCCTTCAATACGCTGATGATACAATCATCTTCATGGAGCATGATTTGGCCAAGGCGAGAAATATGAAGTTGTTGTTATGCCTCTTTGAACAATTATCTGGGTTAAAGATTAACTTTCATAAGAGTGAGTTGTTCTGCTTTGGTAGAGCCAAAGACGAACAGGAGTCCTATAGGCAATTGTTTGGGTGCGAGTTGGGAAATTTGCCCTTCTCCTACCTTGGCATTCCGATACATCATCGTAGGCTAACAAACAGAGAGTGGAAGTGTATCGAGGATCGATTTGAAAAGAAACTGAGCTGCTGGAAGGGTAAGCTCATGTCATATGGAGGCCGGTTAATCTTGATAAACTCGGTGCTCACGAGTATGCCTATGTTCCTTTTATCGTTCTTTGAGGTTCCGGTGGGAGTGGGGAAAAGATCGGACTTCTATCGATCACGTTTCTCCGGGGGGTGATGATCTTAAAAGAAAATACCGGCTTGCTAAGTGGGATATTATCTGTCGACCCAAAGACCAAGGCGGGCTTGGCATTGAGAATCTTGAAGTTAAGAACAGATGCCTTCTTAGTAAGTGGTTGTGGAAGCTCGCTTGCGGTTCTGAAGCTATGTGGGCGCAGATCATTCGCAGCAAGTACCTCCAGACTAGGACGTTGTCCTAGGTAACAGTTAGGCCGACTGACTCACCTTTCTGGAAAGGGCTCATGAAAGTCAAACAATTAATGTTCAATAGGACAAAAGTTGTCATTGGCAATGGTGCCACTACACGTTTCTGGGAGGACTCTTGGCTGGGCGACTCACCCCTGGCCATTCAATATCCGTCTTTATATCGTATTGCTCAACGACGTGAGGTGTTCGTGGCAACGGTATTTCAATCTATCCCCCTCAATATTCAGTTTAGACGGTCGTTAGCGGGCAATCGTTGGGAGGTTTGGCTCCAGTTAGTTAGGAGACTAATGGAGGTTCAATTTTCTGACCAACCCGATAAATTCTGTTGGAAGTTGACTACGCCCGAGTATTTACTGATGAGGTCAATGTACATTGATGTTATTAATTCAAGCTCCATTCCAACTTCCAAGAATGTCTGGGATGTCAAAGTTCCTTTGAAAATAAAAGTGTTTATGTGGTTTGTTCATAAACAAGTTATTCTAACAAAGGACAACTTAATAAAGCGTAATTGGACAGGACCTACTAGGTGTAGTTTCGTGATCGAGATGAGACAATTAAACATCTCTTTTTGATTGCCCGCTGGCCAAGGTTCTTTGGCGACGGTCCACATTGCTTTTAATATTACTCCACGAATCTGTTAATGCTTTATTTGGGAATTGGCTAAATGGGATTGACTCTACATTAGCAAGACATATTCGGGTTGGAGTCTGTGCTTTGATGTGGACCATCTGGCTTTGCAGAAATGATTTGGTTTTTAACAGAACATCACGAATTCTTTTTTTGCAGGTTATCTTCCGAGCTACGGCGTTGATCCGTTCATGGTCATTACTCACTCCGATGGAGGCCAGGGAGCATTTGGTTACTGGGTCTATTCGGTGGGAGATGGTTGCTCGGGATATCTTCAACCGGTTTGGATGGCGGTCATGTAATAGGATAGGCAATTAGTTTTCCTATCTCTTTAGCCAGCCGGTTGTGGCTTTTTTAATGGCTAGTTCATGTTTCTAGCCTTCTGCGCTCTGTGTGGGCTGCTTTTTATTGTTTTCAGTTTGAGACTATGGAACTTTGTAGGCACATTTTGTTGCTTCGTTAATAAGATGGCTGTATGCATCACTCTTGATGCAGAGGCCGGGGAGTCCCCCCTTTTCAAAAAAAAGGTAGGTCCTCAAACTATGAAAAGTGTCATCTAGGTCCTTGAAAATCCTTAAAGTGTAATAAGTGTGTATATACGTGACACCTCTGAAATAGTTCAAGGACCTACATGATATATTTGAAATAGTTTGAGGACCAGAATAACACACATATTGCACTTTGAGGACCTGGATGACGATTATCATAGTTTGAGAACCTACATGACACCTCTGAAATAGTTCGAGGACCTATGATGCACTTCACTCCTATGGGCATGCGCTGCACTTACTCTGTTTTTGGCTAATGCTAAGCGCAGTGGCCATTTGGTTGCAAGGAATTGGATACGTATTATATTAAATTAATTGGACTGCTGGCTGTGATCAAAACTGAAGCGAGGTGTTTCTCTTGTGTAGTACTCCCTCCGTTCGGAATTACTTGTCTCGAAGATGGATGTATCTAGAACTAAAATACATCTAGATACATCCATTTCTGCGACAAGTAATTCCGAACGGAGGGAGTACGTAGTATATAGTCCGTATATGTTTACTACTCCGGCCAGAAGTCAAACATTCTTCTATTCCCTTTTGCCGAAAAAACCTGAAATATTTTCACAACACATGAATGATCCATCTTGTGCTTAGGACTAAAGTTTATCAGCCGGTTGCTCACAACGAGTCAACGAACTGTAATCACCGCAAGTTTGTAGCATTTTTCTTTTCTGACTGAAATGCTGTCAGCGCAACTTTTCATTGCAATAAGAAGGGAGTGTTACAGCCGGTGATACCAAAAAGGAAAAAAAAAAACAAATACAACAGTCGCATGAGAGCAGAAGCTGGCCAGATCGATCAAAGGGAAGGGAAGCTTCATTCTCGATGCGCAACGTGCTTGAAGATGCGCTCATTTCCCTCTTTCCAGGTAAACCACCAAACGAGCTGCACCGCGGAGGACCACACTTTGCTGTGGAACACCATCTGCTGTGAAGAGATCCATAAGGGCATGAACAATGGTAGCATCACAATACCGCTGCTCCATGATCCATGTCAGAACAAAAAAAATAGAGCACTAGTTTTACCCAATGGTGTGGTCCCTCGTGCACTCTCTCTCCTCCTATCTTTCTCTTTCTCTAAGCAAATGACTGCACTAGTTTCCCACGCTTTTGCTGCTTTCCTTTTCTTTTCTCCTTCTTTTTGGTGAAGCACCTGCCTCTTCTGCAAGAGACCGATTCATTCTGCAAGCATCCATCTTTTCTTCTCTTTCCTGCTGCATCCTACGTGGATAGCTGGGGCGCCTGTCCACGCTGGAGCATTGGCCATGCCCTAAGTCCGTCAGGCAGAGGACGTCGGGGTTACGCTTTTAGGCTTTGATGAGGAAGACTCGCGTGACCAAGCATCAAACTCCAGATGCCTGCCCTGGGTGAAAGGGTAGGTTGCCAGCAGATGAACCCCATTTGCTAGCTAGCACACCGGATTGTGCAACCAACCCCTCTTAATTAGCAGTAAGGCACTTGCCCAGGGAAAAACCTTCATTTTGAGGGAAGCTTCGGTCTCCCATATGCAAGTGGCGAGGCCTAAGCGCGTACTGTGTCATGTCAGTCCTAAGAGGCTAAGATCTACAACAAACTGAATAATTGCCCGAGGAGTGAGGAATGGTCTGGAATGTCTGGTCCAACGATTATCCTTCATAGCCTGCTCCACCGTGAGTTGTTTTCTTCTAAAAAAAAGTCTGAATAGTTCGTGGAACCGAATGCAATGTGAGTTGCTGTTGAGGCAAGGGTCTATAGCGGGTTTTTTGGTCAGTGGGTACAATTAATTTTGCACTTCTGCTTCAGTAGACCCCCTAATTGAATCAAGGGTGGAGATTAAAACATACCCTTTCAGTTAAGAGGGTATGATGGTCAATTTAAAATTAATTAATTAATTAATCGATGTACACTCTTATTCATTACTTTGTCTTCTGTATTTATGATATCACGTATACTTGGATTGGTAACAGGTACGCCAGATTCGACCGGCAGCGATGTGGTGACTGTCCTCCTCGAGCACCTCCACCTCTATCCCCGTCTACTTTTCTCTCTCGCCGCCGTAGGATTGCTAGCGCTCCTGTTTCTCATCTCTCAATCTATCAATTCGTCATTGGAGGTATGAGTCACCGCTGATGACTGGATGCGGCCTAGTACTTCCGCTGATGACTGGATCTACTCTTTCCTCTCATGCACAAACTGGCTCAATCTTAGCTGATGGATTAAAGCTGGATCGATTCCTTTGTTCTCATGCACAAGATGAATTGATCGCTGATTCATTCTTGCCATCGGCCGCCGTCCGAATACATACGCCTACGCCCATAGCCTAATCCATCAGGAATATTGATTCTTGCCGCCGGCCTAATACATATGCGTACACACGGAGCCTAATTAATCTAACAGGGCCGATGAGGGCGCACGCTCGGGAACCGGCGGCGAACGCCGATACGCACGGGGGTCGTGAAGGAGGGTGAATCTGTGGATCAGGACGGGCCAGCGGATACGGTGGGCAAACGTCTACATGTATGTTTCCCTCGTACGTCGTGGAAGGAGGGTGTACGGAAGTGGGTATACGTCTTCTTTGAAAGACCATACTGCCCTTATACGTTTTGTGGAGGGGGGTCTACCGAAGCAGAGCTCTTAATTTTGTGATCTACTTTCTGAGCATCTCCATTGGTCACTGGTCAGTAAGTTGTATAAATATGGTAGTTGGACCAAGAATATTTATTAATTTAATTAATTTTTGCAATATTAAAATGCATTACTAAGGCTATTTTCAGAAAAAGAAAAAAAAATAACAACATTTAACGTTATTATGTTTTTTTGAGGGTTTCGAGCAGAAAAGTAGAGCTCGAGTATGGGCCTGACCATTAGCCTTTCAGGCTTAGGTCGTTGGCCCCTTACTACCCAGGCTAAGGTTTATACCATCCCTCAAAGCTCGATCTACATTTGAAAGCATTTTGAAGCATTAATTTTGTCTTTTTTCTCAAACAGACACAAATGTCATTCTATCAAAACAAAATCGTACACTGATAGAAAACTATGCATGTTTGTTAAAGAAAAACCAGATTTTTTTTCTAGATTTTATTGTTCACGGAGCATTTGAGCTCGAAGGTATAATGACATACCATCGGAACCCTCTTCAAACGTATATAAACACCTTTTTACTACCAATTCCCGTGTGAACTCGCTTATTTGGACCGACGAACCCCTAGATTGTCTGGTCAATAAGCTGGTGGATAATGTAACTTAGATTTTGATCCTAATATAAAGCTCGCCATGAAGGCCTTTTCTGGAGGAAAAAAAAATCCCGTGTCATCTCCCGAAAAGAATTAAAAAAAGAGATAAACAGAGAACTGACACTGACGGGGCAGCCCCACCTCCTTCTGTTCCTCTTCGCCGCTCGTCGCCCAACCCCGACTAGCCGGCGGCGCAGGCGCATACGGATTCCTCCAGCAGACCAGCATGGGGTGGCAGCACACGCCCAACTCCTCCTCACGCTTCGTCTTCGGCGTCCCCTTCCTTCTCCGCCCAGGGCGTCAGGGTATGTATGCCCTCTCCAATATATGCTCGCTCGATCGGCGATTTACTTCGCTTTGGGGCCGGAATTTAGGATGTGCTTATCCTGCCGCGCTAGATGGAAGCTCTCGTCTGTGTAGCAGTGCAAATCTTGATATAATTTGGAGGGCTGGACGGGGTAAAATAATTAAAATAGGCCAATCTGAGATCCGTTTGATGGTGCATTCCCATTAAGCTCAAACATGAGAGGCGTAGGCCAATCTGAGATCTGTTGACGGGGTAAACGGAGCGTGTGCTCTGGACCAGCTGTGATCAATGCAACATGTAGCTCTAAACTTGAGAAAATGGGGGGCATGTATGTTGGGGTATGAATTTTATATCTGATAGCTAGAGGATTTAAGTCTATTACATGAGATGAATTTTATATCTGATAGCTAGATGCAACCAAAACATGAGAGCCTCTTTTTCATTCTTTTGAATTTTTTATGATTGGAACCAGCTGCAATTGTTATCATTTATCAAGTTGATAGCTGAAAGCACCTAGTGCATTAGGTATATCCAACTTGCTGAAAATTTACGATGCCGGGCGTTGTGCATTGTAGAAGTTCCTGAACTTACAATGCTATAGATTGCTATCTTTGTGACCATCGAGATCCAACAATTCAAAGTTTCTCAAGTTCTCTCAGTATTTTTCATTCGTCCATTTATCCTGTTTTGTGTGCGCACTTGCAGTTGATTATATTCGAACAGAGCTATGTCTCCACACACACTTCTATGTTGTAATCCATAAAAAGATAATCACAGGAATCAGGAAGAGCAAATGGCTTTAAATTTCTACTTGTCTTTTACAGTTTTAAGGTGAAGAGGTCAGGCCTAGATTTCTGTCTGTTTGCTGTTAATCCCTAGCTCCAAGCCAGCATGGCTAGAAAGCACAGGGTTCACGGAGGTGCATCTGGCTCCTGATTGATTTGTTCTACATTTTTTGCCCCTTTAAAGTATTACACTACTCTTTGATTAGGGCTCAGTTGGTAAGGTTTCTGTCTCCACGTGTTCATATAGGCCGCCACACCTTCTTTTATACAACAAATCAGCTATGGCCAGATGTAGATGTACTTTCACATTGAAATGGTATCTCTTTCCTTCTGACGGCGAGTGTAGCTCCTCCTGCTCACTATTTGTCTTCATATTTTGAGGCAATGTCAAGGAACCTCAGGTGTGATTGTAAACAGACATCGAAAGGCCTTTTTATTTTTCAGGATGAGCCAGGATGCCAAAGCCTTTGGACAGCTATCTTTGTTATGCGCTGGACATCTTTCTTTATCAGCATTACTTTTTAACCATTTGTATTTAGTTTTTCTTCCGTTGTTGTTCCTCGTTTTTTTTTTTGAAAAGAGGTTTAACATCCCCGGCCTCTGCATACTGTTTTTATCCCTCTAGTGTACGCTAAAAGTCTTTGAACACACAAAACACCAAACCTACAAGTCATTCTTTCCATGAAAAACGTGAGCCCAGCTGGTGACCACTTGGGAAAAGGGGACAACCGGACAAGTGTTGTTGCTTCTAAAAGGGAAAAATAAGTAAAAGGTCTCTCTCAGCTCGATACAAACCATGTAGTACATTACATGCCACATGTATAATACTCTCAGAGAAACAAACTGGATCTGGAGGTATCAGTACAAACAAAAGTCTTCCATTGGTACTGACGATTGCTGTAATAAATCAAGCAGTAATGACAACAAGTAAGCAATGGACAGCCCGCCAATCTCCATCAGAAGAGTCGAGACATCATATTACCGCAGCTGGCCAGCTTGGTGGACTCCGCTGTCTAGCGTGCAGTTTTTACATGGGCTGAGGAGGGCACCGGACGGCTTTATAGCAGCTACTGTTGTTCGCTCCAGTATGCTGTTGCTACTGGATCTGGTACAACATCTGAAATCTGAAGGATTTGTTCGATCTTCTCCAGTTAATTAGAGTATGTATATGTGCATTTACTCTGCTGCTGCTGGTTCCCTTGCAGAACTATGATCAATTTAGTCCAGTGATCACCCCCGATTGAAGTGATTCGTGTTATATATTCAGGTATATATATATTTGATTTCAGTGTGCTGCACTTTTGGATCTATAACGCAGTTAGTGGTACTAATTTTGTTCACTAGGTCGTCGATAATCTTGTTTCATCTATTGCAGGTGTAGCACCATAGTTTCCTCTTGGTTATTGGCCGGTGATCGTCTATTATCTTGTGATTCTAGCTTGCTCTCGGCCTTGCAAGGTATAAAAAGTAGCAATTGGCTGACCATTGCAGCAACCTACTTCTTCAAGATGATCACTGTTCATTCTTATTATTGACGATTTTTCCCTTGTTGGAAGGGTGGTTTGTGAGGTAAAGACTTGCTATCATACTTTCCTAAAAAAAAGATGGAATAAGTAGTAACATTTCTAATCTAGCATATGCACCGATCAAGGGTAAAAAAGCTGGATCCGACAAACAAAAATTGAGCTGCATGGTCAATCAGTATGTCGTAACTCAAATACTCAAAGAATGCAGCATTTCCTATGATTCATTGTATATGTATGCTTCCAGGCACCAGGGTATTGTATTTGTACGCATGTTGCGTAGCTCCAGTATGCTAATTTAAAAAATATATGTTAATAGCAAGTCAGTGGTTATATAGGTTAATATCTTTATAAATTTTGCGAGACTTGACTCATGTTGAAAGCATGTTAACACCATGTGTGTGTGTTCATTTTCAGCCTTCAGTTTTTGCCATTCCCCGAAACAAGTCACCTTGGTGTTTTTGGGTGAACCCCTGTTGCTGAGTTTGTCTCATCCATGGGAACAATACTAGAAGTTTTGCTTCGATCATGTGCCAATAAGTTGCAAGATATCATTACTAGTGAGGCCATACTAATCTTAGGGGTGGAAGAAGAGCTCAAAGAAGTGTTGCGGCGAGTAGAACTGATACGGTGTTGTATACATGATGCTGAGAAAAGGAGGACAAAAGAGCTGGCAGTAAACAATTGGCTTGGTCAACTAAGAGATGTTATATATGATGTTGATGAAATCATGGACGTGACTAGATGTAAAGGAAGCAGGCTACTGCTTGATGATCCTTCATCACCATCATCAAGCAAATCAGCAGCATGTAAAGCCCTTTCAGTTTCCTCTTGCTTTTGTAACATCCGGTCACGTCGTGATGTTGCTGTTCGGATTAGAAGCCTCAATAGAAAGATAGAGAATATCTCGAAGGACAAGATATTCTTATCATTCAGTAGTTGTACACAACCTACAGAAAATGGCTCAACATCCAAACTGAAAAGAAGCTCCAATCTTGTCGAGCCTAACCTTGTGGGAAAGGAGATCATACATTCCAGTAGGAAGTTGGTGGTCTTAGTGCTTGCAAACAAAGAAAATAATTCTTACAAGCTTGCTATTGTTGGAACAGGCGGAGTTGGAAAGACAACACTAGCTCAGAAAATATACAATGACACAAAAATAAAAGGAAGCTTCAAGATGCATGCATGGATTTGTGTTTCACGGGACTACAATGAAGTTTCTCTTCTGAAAGAAGTTCTCCGGAATATTGGTGTGCATCATGAACAAGGTGAAACATTAGCAGAGCTGCAGACTAAGCTTGCAGAAACAATTGAAGGGAAGAGTTTCTTTCTGGTTCTAGATGATGTATGGCATTCCAATGTATGGACGGGTTTATTTAGACTTCCCTTACATGCAACAATTAGTGAAGTAATATTGGTAACCACACGAGATAATCAAATTGCATTGAGAATAGGCACACACTACACCCATCAAGTTGATCTCATGTCAGCAGAGGTGGGATGGGAGCTGCTTTGGAGGAGCATGAACATTAATGAAGAGAAACAGGTGCAAAATTTTAGAAACACGGGGATTGAGATTGTTCGTAAATGTGGTCACCTTCCTCTTGCAATCAAGGTTACCGCTAGTGCTTTGGCAAGCAGAGATCTTACGGAGAATGAGTGGAAAAAGTATCTGGGCAAATATATTGGCTCCCAGAGCATACTCTTGGAGGAAGTAGAATTAGCTTTGTATCTAAGCTATGATGAGTTACCACATCGTTTGAAGCAGTGTTTCCTTTATTGTGCTTTGTATGTTGAAGATTCTATCATTCGACGTAATGAAGTTACCTGGTTATGGGTTGCTGAAGGATTCATCGAGAAGCAGCAAGGCGAACTACTAGAAGACACAGCAGAAGAGTACTACTATGAGCTAATCCATTGGAATCTCCTCGAGCCAGATATGCAAGTTTTGACCAGGCTAGATGCAAAATGCATGACCTCTTAAGACAACTTGCTTTAAATATATCAAGAGAAGAATGTTTTATAGGAGATGTTGAATCATTAAGGGGTGAAATTAGGTCAAAATTGCGACGTGTTACTGTCGTCGCAGCTAAAAAGGATATATTAGTGTCGCTTAACCAGGATAAGGTCAAAGTTATGGTGAGGACTTTCCTAACTGTTCGTGGTCCACAGAGAATTGAAGATACATCGTTCAGGAGATTTCTTCTTCTTCGTGTTTTGGTACTGAATTACTCACTTGTCCAAAGCATTCCGGACTATATAGGAAAACTGATACATCTACGTCTACTTAATCTGGATTATACTGGCATATCTTGTCTTCCGGAATCCATTGGCTCCCTAAAGAACCTTCAAGTACGGAGCTTGAGATGGTGTGTTGATCTGCACAGTCTTCCTTTGGCAATGACCCTGTTGTGCAGTTTAAGATGCCTTGATCTTTTTGGCACAAAAATAGATCAGGTTCCAAAAGGCATGGGGAAATTGAAGCTCCTCACTTATTTAGGAGATTATCGTGTTGGTGATGGAAGTGCTAATGCTGTTATACAAGATGGATGGAAGTTGGAAGAGTTGTCTTCTTTGTCGCAGATGAGGTATCTTTCTCTTGTTAAATTGGAAAGAGCAGCTCACTGCAGTACAAATACAGTGCTTAGAGACAAAAAACATCTAAAAGGACTGATACTAGAGTGGACTGAACGTGGAGAGGGGTCATTTTCAGAAGAAGAAGTTAGAAATACTGAGAAGGTCTTTAAGCAGCTAATACCTCCACACAACCTGGAAGACCTATCTATTATTAGATTCTTTGGTCAGCAGTATCCTACTTGGTTTGGTACCACCTGTTTGTCTTCCTTAATATACTTGAAACTCGTAGATGTACGATCATGTGTGCATCTTCCATCGATCTGGCAGCTACCAAACTTGAAATATCTGAGAATTGATGGAGCACATGCAGTTACCAAGGTTGGACCTGAATTTGTTGGTTGCGAGAAGGGTGATCATGTATGTGATGAGTTGGTTGCTTTCCCAAAACTTGAATGGTTGATCTTCTCAGATATGCCCAACTGGGAGGAGTGGTCTTTTTTTGAGGAAGAAGTTGCTGCTGCTGATGGATGGGGAGAGGATGGAGCTGCTGAGATTCGAAAAGAGGATGCCCAACCTGCAAGGGTGCGACTACTGCCTCGTTTGTTGGAATTGCAACTCCACGGCAGCCCGAAGCTGAGGGATCTCCCACAACAGCTTGGAAAATACACCGCCTGTTTGAAGGAACTCAATTTAGGAGGACTAAACAACTTGAAGGCGGTGGAGGACCTCCCAGTGCTCTGTGAGGTCCTTGTTATTACGTATTGTGAAGACTTGGAGAGGCTCTGCAACCTCCCTCAAGTGACAGAGATGCGTGTATTTGGTTGTCCGAACTTAAGCCATGTAGTATTTGGACAATTTGCAGCAGCTGATGCTTTTTTTTTGGAAAAGGGGCGCAGCCCCGACCTCTGCATCAGAAAGATGCATACGGCCACATTTATTAAAATAAAGTAGGTCCAACAAAGGTCTGTAACTCCATTACACAATAGTCCCCAAACGGCTCACAAAGAGCAGCAAAGTAAAAGCCACAACCGGCATGCAAAATAAAGATAGGAAAACTAATTGCCTATCCTATTACATGACCGCCATCCAAACCGGCTGAAAATAGCCCGAGCTACCATCTCCCATCGGGTAGATCCAGTAACCAAATGCTCCCTGGCCTCCGTCTGAGTGAGTAGCGACCACATACGGATCAGCGTAGTAGCTCGGAAGATGACCTGCAAAAAATGAGTATTTGTTGTTCTGTTAAAACCAAATCATTCCTCCGGCCTGACGCCCGAGTAAGGCACATACTCCTACACGAATGTGTTTAGCCGTTTGGGCCTCTATCCCATCCAGCCACGTCCCAAATAACGTGTTGATATTATTCGGTGGAGTAATATTAAAAGCAATGTGAACAGTTCGCCAAAGAACCTTCGCCATAGGACAATCGAGGAAGAGGTGTTTGATAGTCTCGTCTTGATCACAAAAACTACATCTCTTAGAGCCGGTCCAATTGCGCTTTGTCAAATTATCCTTGGTTAAAATAACTTGTTTATGAACAAACCACATAAACACTTTAACTCTCAGAGGGACCTTGACATTCCAAACATGCTTGGAGAAGGGAATAGAGCTAGAATTGATGACATCTAAGTACATTGATTTAACCGTGAACTCTCCATTCCTGGTTAATTTCCAGCTCAACGAATCCGGCCGTTGAGCAAGCTGCACATCCATCAGTCTTCTAACCAGATGTAGCCAGGCTTCCCAACGCGCTCCGGCAAGTGTTCTCCTAAATTGGATATTAAGGGGAACGGTCCTGAGAACGGTTGCAACCAGAGCGTCTCTCCGTTGCACGATGTTATAAAGAGACGGATACTGTAGCGCGAGAGGAGTTTCCCCTAGCCATGTATCCTCCCAGAATCTAGTATTGCTACCATCTCCGACAATAAACTTTGTTCTGTTGAAAAAGACCGATTTAACTCTCATCAGCCCTTTCCAAAAAGGTGAATCCGCCGGCCTCACTGTCACCTGTGACAAAGTTTTGGAGTGAAGGTACTTGTTGCGCAGAATCTGCGCCCACGAGGCTTCCGACTCTACGGATAACTTGTACAGCCACTTGCTGAGAAGACATCTGTTTTTCACCTCAAGATTTTCGATCCCAAGACCCCCTTGGTCTTTTGGTCGGCAAATAATATCCCATTTAGTGAGTCGATATTTCCTTTTGGAATCATCACTCTGCCAAAAGAAACGGGGTCGATAGAAATCCAGTCGTTTCCTAACTCCAACTGGTATCTCAAAAAACGACAAAAGAAACATAGGCATGCTCGTGAGGACCGAATTAATAAGAATTAGCCGGCCCCCATAGGACATCAGCTTGCCCTTCCAACAACTTAGTTTCTTCTCGAATCGATCCTCAACACACTTCCACTCTCTATTTGTTAGCTTGCGATGGTGAATTGGTATACCTAAATACGTAAAAGGTAAACTCCCAATTTCACACCCGAACAATTGCTTATAAGCCTCTTGTTCTTCTTTGGCTCTTCCAAAGCAGAACAATTCACTCTTGTGAAAGTTAATCTTTAAGCCCGTCAATTGTTCGAATAAGCATAACACCAGCTTCATGTTTCGCGCTTTTGCCAAGTCATGCTCCATGAAAAGTATAGTGTCATCAGCGTACTGTAGGATAGAAACCCCTCCATCAACTAGATGAGGTACAAGGCTACCTACTTGGCCAGCATCCTTTGCCCTACCTATTAGAATGGTCAACATGTCAGCTACGATGTTGAACAGAATAGGTGACATCGGATCTCCTTGTCTCAGGCCTTTATGTGTCTGGAAATAGTGACCTATGTCATCATTCACTTTCATTCCAACACTCCCTTTTTGTGTAAAAGATTCAACCTGCTTTCTCCAAGCTGGGTCGAAACCTTTCATGCGCAAAGCCTGTTGTAGAAACGGCCACTTAACTTTATCGTACGCCTTTTCGAAATCCACTTTGAAAACGACCCCATCTAGTTTTTTCGTATGGAGTTCATGGAGGGTCTCATGCAAGACTACAACCCCTTCTAGGATGTTTACATGCGGCATGAAAGCAGTTTGGGTCGGCTGCACCACAGAATGCGCAATCTGTGTGAGTCTATTAGTCCCAACCTTGGTAAAAATTTTGAAACTGATATTAAGAAGACAGATAGGCCGGAACTGCTCAATTCTCACAGCCTCTATTTTCTTTGGGAGTAATGTAATTGTTCCAAAATTCAAATGAAACAGCTGAAGCTGACCGGAGAACAGATCGTGGAACATCAGTAACAGATCCCCTTTAATAATGTGCCAACATCTCTTATAAAACTCAGCAGGAAATCCATCCGGCCCCGGAGCTTTATTGTTTTTCATCTGTGCAATCGCGTCAAACACCTCTTTCTCCGAGAACGGCGCAGTCAATACCCCATTCTCATCGGCAGCCAACTGAGGCACATCCTCAATTCTCGACTCATCCAGGGACACAAAGTTATCCTCTGGAGGCCCAAAAAGCTGCTTGTAATAATTGGTAATGTAAAGCTTTAGGTTCTCTTGTCCTATGATCGTACCCTCGTCTTGCTCAAGCTGAAAGATTCTTTTCTTTCTGTGCTTGCCATTGGCAATCATATGGAAGAATTGAGTATTGGCGTCCCCTTGGACTACTTTACGAACCTTGGCTCGTAATGCCCATTTCAACTCCTCTTCTCTCAATAGCTCTTTCAATCTCATCTCCGCATCCACTTTAGCATGAAGCTCTGCGGACTGCAGAATTGTGGACTCGGCTTTCACATCTAAGGACTGAATAAGAGTAAGGAGTTTCTCCTTTTCAATCTTATAAATCCCACTAAGATGCTTAGCCCAACCACGCAAGAAACTTCTCAAGTTCCTAATCTTATTCTGCCATCTCTCAATAGGAGAACTTCCTCCTGCATCTTTCGCCCATTCTCTGGCTATCAGATCCAGGAACCCTTCTCTTTGAAACCACGCAAGTTCAAAAGAGAAAGTATTTTTGTTACCCACATGCGTTGCCTCCCCAGAATCCACTAGCAAAGGTGTGTGGTCTGAGATACCACGGGATAAAGCTTGGACTGTAACCAAGGGGAATTTCTGTTCCCACTCAAGACTCTATCTAGCTTCTCATACGTTGGGTTTTGCAAAGTATTAGCCCACGTGAATTTTCGACCTGAAAGCTCTATCTCTCTGAGATCCAAGCTTTCTATGATGGTGTTAAACATAAACGACCACCTGGCGTCGAAATTGTCATTGTTCTTTTCATCTCGCCTCCTAATAATGTTGAAATCTCCTCCAACCAAAATTGGGAGCTGTTCAGATCCGCAAATCCTGACAAGATCCGCTAAAAAGTCTGGTTTTAATTCCGGCTGTGCGGCCCCATACACCGCAACCAGTGCCCAATTAAAGCCAACTTTGGATCTTACCCGAAATTTTACGGCAAAGTCACCCATCACTACAGTTCGGACTTCCAGCGTCTCACACTTCACCCCAAGAAGGATCCCCCCTGATCTACCCCTTGGCGGAAGGCAATGCCAATCAAAATCGACACCGCCGGACAAAGTGTTCAGAGGCGAGGAGAGAAATTGTCCTTCTGTCTCGGAGAGGGCAATAAAATCCAACTTATGCTTAATGGAAGCATCCGCAAGAAACCTATGTTTAGCCAAGTCCAACAGACCTCTGCTATTCCAGAAGATGCCTCTCATAGTTCATCATGGAATTTTTTGGCTGTACGGACCCTAGCACTCCGACGCACCGCGGATGTTGGATAAATCTTACGCCTCCACTTTCGCTTAGGCTTGTTCTCCTCCTCCACCCGGTCCTCATAACCGAGCTCCGCAGCTCTAACCTCCAGCTGCTCTACTGGAGCACTCTTCTCCTGGGGTAACAAGCCATCATCCTCCTCAATCTCAGTGAGTGGATGGGCAAGATCCGCACACAGCGAATCGAGTACCCTGACTCCCAAAGCATCAATATCCGAATCTTTCATGGGTTTAACCGCAGCTATATTATGGATCAATTCTAAGGCACGATCCGCTTCTAGGTCTAGAATGTCATTAACAGATTTTGAAATTTCACTATCATTACTACCTAGTGAAACTCCTAACTCATTTGCATTGTGGATGATCTCATCATTATTAAAATGCAAAATATAATTAGAAATATTGACTGACATACCCGTAGTGACCTCCATGTCATGAAGCTTGGCCGCCCGCATGGCGCACCTCAGCTGTATATCATCAACATCCCTTGAGGGAGTCCTGGACTAGGGGGTGTCCGGATAGCCGGACTATCAATATCTGCCGGACTCCCAGACTACGAAGATAGAAGATTGAAGACTCCGGCTCGTGTCCGGAAGGTACTTTACTTGGCGTGGAAGGCAAGCTTGGCAATATGGATATGTAGATCTCCTACCATTGTAACCGACTCTGTGTAACCCTAGCCTCTCCGGTGTCTATATAAACCGGAGGGCTTTAGTCCGTAGGACACAACATCACATCTCAACAATCATACCATAGGCTAGCTTCTAGGGTTTAGCCTCATTGATCTCGTGGTAGATCTACTCTTGTACTACCCATATCATCAATATTAATCAAGCGGGGACGAGGGTATTACCTCCATCGAGAGGGCTGAACACAGGTAAAAACATTGTGTCCCTCGTCTCCTGTTACCATCCGCCTAGACGCACAGTTCGGGACCCCCTACCCGAGATCCACCGGTTTTGACACCGACATTGGTGCTTTCATTGAGAGTTCCTCTGTGTCGTCACTGATAGGCTCGATGGCATCTTCAACCTTCAACGCTGTCCAGGGTGAAACTTTTCTCCCCAGACAGATCTTTGTACTCGGCGGCTTTGCACTGCGGGCCGACTCCCTTGGCCATCCGGAGCAGATTGAAAGCTACGCCCCTGGCCGTCAGGTCAGATTCGGAAGCCTAAACTTCACGGCCGATGACCGTGGGGACTTGATCTTCGACGGACTCGAGCCACAGCCAAGCGCGCCGCACTGCGACGATGGGCATGATCTGGCTCTGCCGCCGGACAGTGCTTTGGTGGCCGCACTTGAATCCGCCCCGGCTACTTGCCCGGAGCCGATTGCCCATGACGAGGGTCGGTGGATAGACGCCGCCCCGGGGGCTTCAACATCTACGGCGATGGAGCCGAATACCGATCTTGTCCCTGGCGAAACTCGTGATCCCGAGGCGCCGGACTCCTCGCCGGACTCCGAGCCTCCCGCGCTCCTGCCAATTAAACCTGATCGGGCGCCGGTTATGGAATTCGCCGCCACGGACATCTTTCAGCACTCGCCTTTTGGCGATATCTTGAATTCCCTGGAGCATCTCTCGCTATCAGGAGAATCCTGGCCGGATTATGGCCAGGATGGCTGGAGTACGGACGATGAAGAAATTCAGATCCCACCCACCACCCACTTTGTAGCCACTGTCGAAGACCTAACCGACATGCTAGACTTCGACTCCGATGACATCGACGCTATGGACGATGATGCCGGAGACGAACAGGACCCAGCGCCCACGGGGCACTGGAAGGCCACCTCGTCATACGACGTCTACATGGTGGATACCCCAAAAGAAGGGGATGGCGAGAAAGCAGCGGAGGAAGATTCTCTAAAGAAGCAACCCAAACGCCGACGTCAGCGCCGCCGCTCTAAATCCCGCCACAACAAGAATGAAGAATCCGGCACGGGAGATAATAACACCCCGGAGAGTGCCGAAGACAAACCCCTCCAGCAAGACTCAGCGAAGGAGGATATAGAAGCAAGCCCTCACGAAAGGGCGGCAGAAGAAAAGGTTGAGGATCACAACTATGTACCTCCCTCCGAAGACGAAACAAGCCCCAATGACGACGAACTCGAGGAGCTCGTCGAACATGATCTTTGCAAACGCAGGCTCATCGCTACAGCAAGAAGCCTGAAGAAGGAAAAACGGAAGCTCAACACAGCGGAAGACACGCTCCGGATAAGATGGAGCAAAGTGCTCAAAACCGCAGAAAAGCACGGCAACAGCCACCAATCGAAGAGCTACCCGAAGCGCAAGCTGCTCCCAGAATTCGACGAAGAGGCCATAAAGCCCCCACCGTCAAATGGCCCAGCCCGGTCCATCTATGGACCCAAAAGGAAAGCCCCAATAAGCAAAGGAACACGTCAAGTGTCTGACGATAGCGCACGCATACACAGGGCGCCAGACACCCACTATGCTTCACAGACGAGGTGCTTGGAACATGAATTCCCAGCAGGTTTAAACCCATAAACATAGAAGCCTACGATGGAACAACAGACCACAGAGTGCGGATGGAAGACTATATATCTGCATATACATATGGCCGGAGGAGACGATCTCCACGCCATAAAATATCTACCCTCAAGCTCAAAGGGCCAGCCCGTCATTGGCTCAAAACCCTCCCGTAAAACACTGAGGAAGTTGGGAAGAGCTCGAGGAAGCGTTTAGAGCAAATTTTCAAGGGACTTATGTCCGCCTCCGGATGCTGAGATGACCTAAGTCACATAACTCAACAGCCCGGAGAGTCAGCATGAAATTCTGGAACAGGTTCCTTACCAAAAAGAACCAAATAGTCGACTGTCCGGACGCCGAAGCCTTAGCAGCTTTTAAGCACAATGTCCGAGACGAATGGCTCGCCAGACACCTCGGTCAAGAGAAACCGAGGACAATGACCGCATTAACAAGCCTCATGACCCGCTTTTGCGCAGGAGAGGACAGCTGGTTGGCAAGAAGCAGCACCAGCGACCCAAGTACATCCGAGATAAGAGATGGAAACGGAAAATCACGGCGCAGAAAAGAACAGCGCCGGAATAAAGAGAAAAGCCCAAAGAGCACGGCAGTCAACGCCGGATTCAAAAGCTCACGGCCGAACAATAAAGCTCAACCCATCAAGGACGACAGCGACGAGCTGTCTAACCTACACAAAATTCTGGGTCGGATATGTCAAATCCACAAGTACCCCGAATATTCGCAAATCACACCCACAGGGATTGTTGGGTTTTCAAACAGTCCGGCCGACTAAACGCCGAACGCAAGGGGCTCGACGCATCAAGCGAAGAAGATAAACCCCGCCAACAGGGCACCGGAAAACAAAAGACTTTCCCACAAGGGGTCAAAGCAGTAAACTCACTTCATGTGAGGACACGGAAAAACAGTGCGGCACTTTCTAAAAAGAGCTTCGCACGGTCCGGCCCCGCAAACCATAGAGATTGGATATCAAAACCAATCACTTTCGACCACCGGGATTATTCCAAAAGTGTTCGAACCGCGGGACGGACTCCCCTGATATTGAATCCGATAATAGACGGACTACAATTCACAAACGTCCTAATGGACGGAGGCAGTGACTTAAACCTGCTATATTCAAACACAATCCGTCGGATGGGGATAGACCCTACCAAAATTCGACACAGCCGCACTTCCTTCAAAGGAGTTACGCCAGGCCCTTACGCCAAGTGCACAGGCTCGATATTACTCGAAGTCGTGTTCGGATCACCGAACAATTTTCGACGAGAAAAGTTAATTTTCCATATCGTCCCATTTAAAAGTGAACATCAAGCACTATTGGGACGAAAGGCTTTTGTCCGCTTCAACGCCATACCGCATTACGCGTCTCTTACACTTAAGATGCCCGGTCCACATGGCACCATTTCAGTGCGAGGGTCACTTAAAGACCCCGGATTCGGATAGACGAATCCGGACTCAGCAGGCTAGGGGCTCCCTAGCCGCATACCCTTTCATAAGGGGCTGCGCGCACAACTAACCATGGTTTCATATAAACCTAGCTTTAATTATTTGCACTTATTATTTTGCATTATTTTCGCACGAACTGTTTCTAAAACTAAAATGTTCCTATTTTTTTACAGATGAACAAACGTGCGTACCCGTCCAGGATAACGGCACAACGGAGACACAGGCGCAGACGTGCAGTAGGGACCCGTTGCAAGGATTCTTTTCAGATTAAGACCCTACGTAGACCTTTTTATTACTGTCTCTTGTTGATTAATCTCCCTTGGCTTCCTCCTATAGCCAAAGCGGAGCTCGACGCTTTGGCATTGGCCGCGTCGGAAGACAATGCCCGTACCTTATAATTCTGCCCGTTATCATAAAGTCCGAACACCTTCGGGAGTGTTCGGCGTCTCAAGTTGGGCATTATATGCATCAGCTCCGAATCATGTCTTTGGTCAAATGTTGGGTTTGCCCGGCTCCGTGTTTTGCTGCCTTACGCTCAGATCACCCGCTAACGCGGCACCGGAGAACTACTGCGAGTGTGCCCCAGTTCGCTGGGCGGCGCCAAGAGAGAAAGCCAAAGCTGATCGTCATGATATAGCGAGAGTCTGGTCAGCCACTTGATCGACCACCGAATGTTTAGAATTTCGCTTTGACGAAGGGCCGCTTCCCGGTCAGACACATACGCACCCCGAATCCGGAGATGTGCGGTGTCATTAGGGGCTATATCGTAGCCCCACCCTCGAGCTCCATTTGTTAAGTGCAAGAGATAAAGCACTATAGTCCGGATTGCCTCGTTCGCTATGCTACCACCTCCTTATAACAGGACCGAGACGTCGGATTAAAGTGTGAAAAAGCGCTATTTTGCGAACACCCCAGCACCTTGTGCAAGGGGCTGAAGTCAAGATCGTGATCTTTCAAAGTTATACACAAGTATACATAAACGTCAGACAGAGAAGTTTTACTACTTGGAAGCACAAGTATAAAAACCATTCATACTATAATCATTGATATACAAGTTAATGCGTTCAATTGAACGTTACATTCTTTGAGCACTGCGACTATTATACGAGCACCGCGCATAACTTCCCCGAAATAATGCTCGGCAGGAAGCTGGTTCCCATCCGAACCCTGGGCAGCAACAGCGGTGGCATCCATCTCCGGACATCGCGCTTTACACGGGCGAGCCATCCGCGCCCCGATGCAAGCCGACCGCTTCATCTCTTGATATGCGGCACCGCCCAAGGAACTATTGCGAGAGGTCAAATAGCTCGTCGCTTGGACCTCTCTGGCCACACATGGGCCACGATATCAGTCATAGCCAGCACGGACAGTCTACTCAGTTCGGCCCATTCGGCCAACCAGTCCGACAGAGGAAGAGGGCGATCCGGACTGTGGAATTGAGTCCAATATAACTCTTCCACCTCGTGATCCCCCTGGCTCCGGAAGTGCTTAACGGGCCACCGCACTCGCAGCCAAGTCCATATAAGGATCCTCCGAACTCCACTGCCGCTCAAATTTAGCGTACTTGGCATCCATAAACCGGCGACGCATAAGAAACGGCTTGCCAGCCGTGATTTCTCCGGCTTGGCGCAGCTCCTCCTTCATAGCCCGCATTGCAGAACGGGCATCCTTGGCTTCGGCGGTGGCCTTTTTCAGGTATTCCCGCTCCGACAGGCGCTCCTTTTCAAGAGCCTCGCTACGGTCGGTAGCATCCTTTAAACTCTTGGCCAATTCAGCCACCTCCGCCCGCTTCGCAAGGCGCAGCCTTTTTCGCCTTCAACTCTTGGCCGCCCTCGCAGTCAAAGATCACTCCTTCGGGCCTGCTCCTTAGCTTGTGCAAGCTCGCCCAAGTCTCTCCACAAAGAGCAGACTGCTCGCATAAACAGCATATAACTTATCAAGAGGAGGGCTTTAACCCACTCAATAAAGCGGCTACGGAGAATTTATTTACCTTGCGACTCGTCAAGTCGCTGATTGACAAGTGCGATGTCAAGATTCGCCATGTCCGATTGCCGACTCCGATTTCAAGAACCGATCATCCGGCTGGCCTCGGACTATCCGCCACCGTGCGAACGGCGTATTCATTACCGAGACATTTAGATTTTCGATCCTCGATACGCTGTCGTCTTCGACAACCTATCGAGTCTCGGGGCTACTATCTATACAGGCGATTTTCATATGCACAACTGTTAAAAACAAAGGGTACGCCATTTTCAAGATACCTCAAATCCCGCCAAGAAGCTCATGGCGGCCTCACATAATCCGCCAGCGGACGATATCTTTCCAATCACCATACGCATTAACGCACGGTGATCTTCGAAATGGACGCCTCTCAAGCAAACTCTTCATCCTCTGGCCGGACTCGTGGGCGTTGAACTCTTTGGCCCTCCGGACTCGTGGACGCCCCCGTGATTTACACCGGGCTCGCCGCCTCATCTGGCGGCGCGGGCAGACGGAGGCGACGCTCTCCATCATCTCCGAAGAAGATCCCCGAGGACGAACTCATCCGAGACGGCTGCAGATCCGAATCTGCGATATAAATATTTCGTTACCCATGAAGCATAAACGAAGGTACTTCCTCATTAAACTTTCTTTCATACTCACAGCTCGTTGGAGGGCTGGTCTCGGGCGATGATTGCGCGTCCGGATTCTCTCCGGACGCCGGACCCCGGTGGGGATTTCTTCCCACGCTTAGGGGCTGGGACCTCCGGATCTTGAGGCGGTCCTCTTCTCCTTCAAGGAGGGATCCTGGTTCCTCCTCCTCGCCGCCTTTGGACGAAGTATTAGCTCCTTTATCTCCCCGTCGCCCCTCTCTGTGGCGCAACCTCCAACATATCGACCAGCCACGGGCTCTAGTGCGGTCCACAGGAGGGGGGCGGACACCTTATCAGCCTTGATCGCGCCACCCATTCCTGTAGAGAATAAAAAGGGTCGAGATGATCTTTTGAAAGGCATACAGATAGAACGTCCGAGCTTTGAGCTACTTACCCGAGTATCCGGCGATCGCGCTTAAGCCTGCGTCCTCGGTCGAATCCGGACACGCCACTGCGGTCCGAAGAACAGCTTGTACATCTCCATGGGTGTCGCGCCCATAAAATGCTGGAGAATACGAGGTCCCTCCGGATTGAACTCCCATAGCCGGAGAGGACGACGTTTGCAGGGTAGGAGGTGCCTGACTAGCATGACTTGCATCACCTTGACCAGGCCGATCTCCCTTGTTTGGAGGTCTCGAATCTGGCCCTGCGAAGGCGAAAGCACGCCCTCGGACGGCCCCCGTTGAGCCCTTGGTTGACCCACGACATCGATTGTTGTGGAGGTCCGGGCGGAAGGAGGGCAGCGGCTTCGCTTCGCCCCTTGGAGCGTGATGTAGAACCACCTCGCTGCCACAATCCCTGTTCCTCTTGGAAGGAACCTTCGAGCCACGGGGCATCGACCTTCTTGCTTATGGTCGCCCCGCCACACTCCGCTTGATGCCCCCCGATCATCTTCGGCTCCACCTTGAATGTTTTCAGCCACAGGCCGAAGTGGGGGATGACGCGGAGGAAGGCTTCGCAGACGATGATAAATGCGGAGATATGGAGGATGGACTCCGGAGCCAAGTCGTGGAAGTCCAGCCCGTAGAAGAATAGGAGCCCCCTCACGAAAGGATCCTTCGGGAAGCCCAGTCCCCGACGGAGGTGAGATGCGAAAACGACGTATTCGCCGGGCTCGGGGGCTGGCACGGCCTGCCCAGGGGCAGGCAACCTGTGCGAAACTTCGTAGGCCAGGTACTTGGCCTCACGCAACTTCAATATGTCCTCCTCCGCCCACCGGCCCTGAAGGTCGGAGCCGGACATTGCTGTAGATCCGAAGCGCTCGAATCTGAAGCTCTTGGTGTTGGAACTGGGAGCAGAGGAAAGATTCGATGCGAGGTTGAGAGACAAGGACAGGCCTTGGTCCTCTTATAAAGGGGAAATAATACCAAGGGCCGTCTCCGTGACCGTTTGAGATTCCCCTTCGATAGAGGAGGCGTGGCGACGGGAACGGTTGGGTTACCCACGCACGTATTGATGAGGATCCCGAATAAAAGGGAACACGATCTCCGCTCGACGGGGCGTGTTAAGGAAATCGCCGCTAAACGTGCTGAGGCGGAATAATAAAAACGATTCAAACGAGGGCTTGGCTGCGGTGTGATATCACGCTGCGTAATACGTCAGCAGATTGAACTAAGTGTGTATTTTATTCTCTCTACGTTGGAATGTGGAAATTATTTTGCGAGCGGACATTATCTGGTGTTCATTATCTTCTCCGGATTATTCAAGGAGGAACCCGCCTTGCAATGCCGAACATTATGCACGCCGGACTTATCGCCATTGAAGACTGGTTCAGGCTACCGAGGAGTCTGGACTAGGGGTGTCCGGATAGCGGACTATCAATATCCGCCGGACTCCCAGACTACGAAGATAGAAGATTGAAGACTACGGCTCGTGTCCGGAAGGTACTTTACTTGGCGTGGAAGGCAAGCTTGGCAATACGGATATGTAGATCTCCTACCATTGTAAACGACTCTGTGTAACCTAGCATCTCCGGTGTCTATATAAACCGGAGGGCTTTAGTCCGTAGGACACAACATCACATCTCAACAATCATACCATAGGCTAGCTTCTAGGGTTTAGCCTCATTGATCTCGTGGTAGATCTACTCTTGTACTACCCATATCATCAATATTAATCAAGCAGGACGTAGGGTATTACCTCCATCGAGAGGGCCTGAACCTGGGTAAAAACATTGTGTCCCTCGTCTCCTGTTACCATCCGCCTAGACGCACAGTTCGGGACCCCCTACCCGAGATCCGCCGGTTTTGACACCGACATCCCCCTTGTCCTGAAGGCGACAACTCATACGTCGGCCCTCAGATACAGGATCCGGAATGCCACCAAAAGCTATGACCGCCTCTCTGGTTGCCCCGTTGGGTGTAGGGCCTCCTGCCCCACCTCCAACGGACGGCCCAGAAATAGCAGACGAAGACCCGGCGCCGACAACCGGCGACCATGGGGCCAGAGGAGTCTGGGCGCTGTCTGCACTCCCCACCAGTGACCTCCACAGAGAGAGAGAGGGGGGCCGCCTCAAGACCCCACCCAACCCGGCAATGGACAGACTCTCTGTGTCCCGCCATCCGTCCAACGAGAGGGGGAGAGCCAAGGCCTCCTGCCCGAGCCCTCCTCCCAGAGCCGACCACACACAGGCGCCACCGCCACCCCAAATGGTCGACCGGACGAAGACCCCCCAAGCAGCGCGCCAGCAGCAGTGGGAGTGGTCACCTGCTGAAGACCGTCCCTCCCAACCGGAGAGCTCGGAGCCTCGGCATAGTCCAGTGAAGGCAACGTGTGCTCAAACACATCCTCAGAATCAACCCTGTCGCTCCACAGCCTGGGTGGCGCTGAAACCGCCTGAAACGATCCGAATCTCAAGGTACTCATAGGGACTGTCGTAGAAGGAGCCGCCCCATTTCCGGGCATCTGAGGGTCAGCTACCGGGCCACTGGGCAACTCATGCCCATCATCCCCCTGTCGTTCCTCCGAGTTACCTGAGCCATCATTCTTATCATGCCTATCCACATCCATCCCCGCCAAAGCCTGAGCGAAGTACTCAGAATCCTCAAACTCAATATCTATGTTATAAACGAGGCCCTTATGCGTCCACTTGACGACATCAGGAACGAACTCGATATCCAGCACACTTACCAACACCCTAGCCACCCCGTTGGCCCGTGTGAAGGGCATATCAACTCTCTCAGGTCTGCCAACCAGAATCCCCAAACTTGCGGCAACCCGAACATCCCGAACCAGTTTTGATGGGACTCCCGAGAACCTCAACCAAACCTGAGTGAGCGGTTTTCCCTGCGGCTCCACTTTCTTCCACTCAAGAAACTCAAGAATACACTCAGTTCCAGGAACTCTGCACATCCCAAAACTGAGAAGCCGCTCCAAGTCCTCGGCACTCGGAAACTCAACCTTATAGCTGTTGTCCTCGAGGCGAATAAGCTCCCACTGAAAGTCCCCCGGAGCTAACTCCCTGAGTCGCTTGATTATCTGAGCCTCAGAAACGTCACCTTTCGTGACTTTGACCACACCCGTGGTCGAGCTCTCAGCCTCCTCAGGGACCTCCTCCGCACAGGGAGACTCAAAGAACATCAGCTCAGCACAGCATACACCGTAAATCTTGATACTCGGCATCAGATCCCTCAGTATCGGGCATTCTCCCATGTCGTGCGCTGGTTTGAGGCAGGTTTCACAAAGCTCAGTAACACACTCAGCAATGAAATGGCCTCGCTCTCCACATCGATAACATAGCATCTTTTCTTTTTTTCTTGCCCACTTAGAAGCTCTCTCACCCTCAGCCTGGTCAGCAGCTTGAGAAGCAGGCGCCACAACTGGCACAGACACCGGAACCTCAGTAGCGGCCAGCGTCGTTACCACTTCCATAGCCTCACCGGACAGAGCACCAGTATGTCCAGTCATGGGCATCTCAGAAGAGGCCGTGGGCTCTGCCATGCCGTCGAAGGAGGAGGCTGTCGGAACCGGTTCCTCCCACCGCGACCACCACGATGTCCTCGGAAACCACCTCTCGTCCGGCGATCCGGGCCAGAGGCGCCCTCGACGAATCCACCTGTAGGTCCAAGAAAGGGTCTCTCAGCCATTCCATCACTTTGCCAGGCATACCCACGCCCACCGCCGGCCGAGGAGGACCCACGATGCTGACCCTCGCCATACGCGTCGATGCCATCATCGCCCCACTGACCCCGGGGCGCCGTAGTATGAGCACGGTTGAGACCCGCGCCACCACCTCCCCCTTGCTGCACCGTCGCGTTCGGCACCGGCCCTGAGCGTTGAGGGGGCCTGGCAGCGACATGAGGGGGCGGTGCCCTTGGCTGAAGCGCCTGCGCCGGAGGCGGCTTGCGTTGCATGCCGACAGCAGCGCCGGGCGCCGGCGGCCTTTGCCCACCTGAAGCACCACTCCGACCTGGCATAGGCGGCCCCGGGGGCGCCGCTGGCCGCGACCCCAACGTAGCAGTCGCGCCTGCAGCCGGTCGCGGTCCCGTCGAAGAAGACCCTCCCGGCGCCGGTCTCGGCCCTGCTCCCAACCCCGACGGGCGCTGGCCAGTTGCAGCTGCAGTACTTCGGCCGATCACAGCAGCCGGCACCGTAGGTGCTGTACCTCGCCCCGCATGCGTTCCCGTGGTAGCCCCTGATGGCCTCGGTCCAGAGTTGCCTACGCCACGTCCCCCGGCCATGCCAGGAGGAGGAATACGTGCCGCTCTTCCGGTTCCACACGAAGGGAACCCAGACTTGGCGCAACGACGAACCCTAGACGGCGGTAGCGAGGAGTCACGTAGCCTCGTTGCTACGCAGTCGACGCAATCAGCATCGCCCACAGCGCTAATTGACTGGGCCTCATACCCAGCAATTACGTCTGTACTCGGTCCATCTAGCACAACCCCATGTTGGGCCTCCTGACTAGTGCGAGTCTGCTCCAACACCGGCCCAGACTGGCCCAACAACTGGTTCAAACGACTAGTGCGGATCTCAGCCACGGAGGTCGTCACCGGCGCCGGCGGCTGCACGTTGAACCTGCCTTTGCTTTTCTTCTTCTTACGAACAACGCGAGTCCAAGAATCGGAATCGAAGAAATCAGCTAAAGTAATGGTTCTGAGACATACCTTCGGAAGGGGCCCTTTCCATGCCCGACCCGCGGCAGCCGCCGTCGATCTCCGGTGAATGATCCGGCGTACCACCTCCACTCTCTCTTCGGGATGCAACCCTCGTCTCGCCGGATCGTCCATTGGCACGACCCCGTCAACAATCGTGGCCACCTCCTCCTCCGAATATGCAAGAGATATCTTCCCGGTGGGTGCCTGGGCTTCAAGAGCAGCACCGGCGACTTCATGGTGAAGACCTGGATATCTACACATGGAACATTTAGACGGCACAAGGTATATTTGAACAGCACAAACTGAGTCGATATTTAGTATTTGTGTCTTTGATTCTTTTAGCAGCCATGATTCATGTTTTCACAATTCAATTTTATGCTTATGGAACAAAAATGCCTGAACTTTGTACACATTCCAAAACTGGTAGATGTCCATTTGCTACAGAGTGCAAGCATACAAGTTCTTAAGTGCAGTATAATTTGGCTCTAAGCAATTCAACGTGTTTTCCTTCTGTAACTAACATGCATTGGATTGGAGACCCATGCTGTTGCTTACATTCTCATAATCTTCGTCTTAGAGTTGATAATATCGGCAAACGGTGATAGGTGGGGACAAGTTCTTTCAAGGAGCTATCTGTCGTCTGTGGGAGGAGAAGCGTCAAGGATAAGGGCAAGCTCTGTTCTCTGCGATGGAGCTGAATCAGAAGAAGAAGGAAAGTGCAGAAACTACTTACTAGCTACACCATCTGCCAAAAGACTTGATAGTGCAATGCAATGCTCTTCAGTGGTACTGCTATCGTTTTCTTTTCTAAACTTAATTATTGTGTGATGGAGATCGATGACACTCTTGTACATTTTATCTGCGTTTTAGTTACTTATGTGAAGCGCACCACACTGCGCTCTGGTTTAAGCTAAGTGTCTGATCGCCATCACACAATAATTGGCAGTTTAGTTTAGTTGGGAGGAATTGGATATATTTGGTTAATTGGAACGTTTCCTGTAATCGAACTGAAGCGAGGTGCATCTCGTGTGTATTTGTTTACTCCCACGCTGGATTGGATGTGATCAAACCTTAAATCTTGTTGCGGGACTAATAAGTTTAGTGCACTCTGTGTGTTGGCCGTTTAGTTGTTAAGCACAAATGTTCGTTCTTTGAGTGTAAAACCGTGAAAATTTCGTTTCATTTCTTTCTGAATTTGCGGCCATAGACCTTTGCTGTACTGAACATGCATGCATGTGTCGCATACTGAACCGTTTTATTTCTATCTGAACTTGGGCCGCGGGGGGTGGCTTTGCTGTCCTGACGCTCATGTGGTTATTCACTGCTCGCCAAAGAAAATTCTGTTCGTGTAAACCGTGTTCCAAAGCCTATAACACCCGAACTGATGCTTAATTGGTATGCTCTGTGTAACATAAATTTCTTATTCCCCTCCAAGTTGGGCATGCATTTATTCATGTGTCTTCGATACTCTCAACTATAATTATTTTCTAGCAACATAATTTCTTCTAAATCATATCGGACGCATGCATAAACCGCAAGTTTTGTCCAGTTGTGCCATTGAGGCCCTTGATTTGCCTACAGAAAAATAAATTAACCGAGGAGTACATTCCACTGGTACGAATGCACCCCGGTCTTATATGAGCAGTGCTACGTAGCCGACGATTTTTGGGCCAATGCATGCACGACAGTAGCTAATCACCGTTAGATTAAATTCCTCCGTACATAAGGAATGTGAGATCCTAGCATCGTCCGCATGCTGTCTAGAAAACGTCGAGTGCGAAGCTATTCTGGTCTTATATTGCTTGCCATAACTACAGACTTAGTATTATATCCTGGACAAATTCGTAGTAGCCTATCTGAGGAAGGTTGCCAATGTTGAAGATATGCTAGCCATTGATTTGTAGGCAGCTAGTGAAGGAAGTGTCTTGTTTTACTTCCGGGCAGTTTCCTTGGTATTATTGCATCGGAACTTTCGTTTTGTTCATGTCTGAACTTGAACTTGGGCCGCAGGCCATTTGCTATATTGAAAAGGCAGACCCTCTCCTCTGCATCCCACGTCGTTCTGAAAAAAAAAACAGCGCACGAGATTTATCAGATTTTTTATGGGCTGGCCGAACCGGCCCAGTTGACCAGATTTCTTCGTTTCGGCCGCGGTAGTAGCAGCATTAGGACAGCTGGGCCACTGCATAGCACATGCGGGACAGATGTCTGTTTACACGAGGTCAGATGGCCAGAAACATCCGGTTCGCGAAAACGGACGGCCGAAAACCTAAAGCGTTGTGAGGACTCATTTTAGGTGCGGTTATATTGTCCTTAATGTGTGGGCTGGAGGCCTTTGTTGTACTGAAACCACGTGGCATGGTAGTTGCTTCATTCAGTATGAATTTCGTTTTAAATTTCTTTTTTCATTTATGATCTTGGGCTGGAGGGCTTTGCTGTACTGGAGCTTCATTATTATGCTTTTTAATTGTATAACACACATTTCCAAAGTCTGTAACATTAAAATTGATGCTTAATTATGATGCTCCTTAATTGTGACACACATTTCATGATACCTAGCGTTGCAGACTAGTCATAGTGGAGAGTAATTTCAAGAGTAACATACACATTAGCTTAGGCTATGTTAATACCTTCATAGTGGGTAGTAACATAAGTGTGGTGCCATGCAAACCTTCATTTATAAGATTATAGACTCATATTGTAATGGGAAATATAATGTTACGGCAACTAGCTAAGTTACTTAATTTGCCTCTCTTCTCATTAACTCAATGCCACATTGGCATTTTTGCCGAGTTGGAACATATGCTATTCTTGAAGTTACTCCCACTATGACTAGTCACAGTGAAGGAAGTATTAATGTCTCGGCTAGGTGGTTGGCGCCATCAGCTTAAGTCCTAAGAAAAAACCTGCAGAAAAATTGAACACCGAATTATATATTTTGTTGGTTCAAGTGTCACATCAGCATTGACTTGTAAACGCGAGCTAACTAGGTAGTAACGGATTAGTTTTGAAGTTTCTTTACCGAAAAAGGCTTTCGCCCCGCTTTATAATATAAAGCACATGCCCAAGCCAACAATCCACAAAGGTTCACACACACGCAGACCCACACACACCAAGTTCACACACAGACATGATCCACAAGAGTTAATGCTGAGGGCACAGCTCAACAAGCCCTAGAACAGAAAAGAAAGACAACATCTAGTCGGGCTCCGGGGCGAAGCGGTTGCGCTAGGCGGAAGGCGGGCGATCGAAGGTCGGCGAGGAGGGTGTTGATGACGTCCCGATCCTGAGGGCGGCTAAGCGGCCGCCAAAGCTGCAAGTACCCACACATTTTAAAAATGGCGTCAGTAGCGCGTCGAAGAGGGACTTTTTGGATGACAAGCTTATTGCGGACGGTCCACAGCGTCCAGGCGAGAACCCCAACGCATAACCAATGGATATGTCGGTGGCGAGGGGGGGAGGCATGGATTTCCGCGAGAAGGTCGGGGAAGTTGGAGTTGCACCACTGTCCGCCAACCGTCTCGCGGAAACTGGACCAAAGAAACTGGGCCGCATGGCACGTGAAGAAGATGTGATTAGCATCCTCCGCCGTGCCGCACAAAGGGAAAAGCCCATCTCCGGGTCCATTGCGCTTGAGGACTTCGACACCGGAGGGGAGGCGGCCACGAATCCATTGCCAAAGGAAGATCCTAATCTTCAGTGGTAAGCGAATGTCCCAGATCAGACCAAAGGGCTCGGGAGCGGGCGAAGGCGCGATGGCCGCGTACAGGGACCTAGTAGAGAAGCGACCGGAGGACTCTAGGCGCCACGAGATGGCGTCCGGGGCGTCGGTGACGCTCATCGGAAGAAGGGCGATGTCCTGGAGGAGGGAATCCCAGGAGGCCACTTCGAGGGGACCGAAAGGGCGACGAAACGCGAGGCGCCCTAAGTCAATAAGGACCGTCTCGACAGAGACCCGAGGGTCAACTGCAATGGCGAAGAGATCGGGAAAGCGGGCGGCCAAAGGAGTGTCGCCGAGCCACCGATCAAACCATAACAGGGTCGCGGACCCAGTACCAACCGAAATGGACGTGCCAATGCGAAGCACAGGAAGCAGCTGCACGATGGCCTGCCAAAACTGTGATCCGCCCGAACGCTGACAGAAAGCCAGAGGCTGTCCACGGAGGTATTTGTTGCGGATAATGGTGAGCCACAACCCTCCGTCTCCATTGGCAATACGCCACAACCACCGGGTCAGGAGGGCGATGTTCATGCGGCGGGAGGACAAAATCCCAAGACCCCCCTGTTCTTTGGGTTTACAGATGTCCGACCAACTAACCATGTGGTACTTCTGTTTGTCATCATCGCCAGCCCAATAGAACCTGGATTGGTACTTGGCAATTTCCGTGTGTAGCGTTTCATGGAGGCTATAAAAGCTCATGAGGAACCAAAGGAGGCTGGCGAGTGAGGAGTTGATGAGGATCACACGTGCCTCCTTCGATAGCCAACGCCCTTTCCAAGGATCGACGCGGTGTTGCATACGGGTCACCGTAGGGCGGAGGTCCGCCACGGTGAGGCGCGAGTCACTAACGGGGATCCCCAGGTAGGTCGTGGGGAAAGACCCCAGCCGACAGTTCAGGCGATCAGCAATAGCCTGAGCCTCCTCCGGAGGGTAGCCAAGGACCCTCACCTCGCTCTTATCGAAGTTAATTGTTAGGCCCGACATCTGCTGGAAGCACAGCAGGAGGAACTTCAGGTTAGCTACGTCCTGAGTTGAACCTTCCACCATTATTACGGTGTCGTCCGCGTATTGCAGGAGGGAGACCCCTCCCCCTCCAACTAGGTGGGGGACAATGCCGTGGATATGGCCAGCACCCTTAGCCTTGTCAAGGATGGCGGCCAGAGCATCGACCACCATGTTGAACAGGAACGGCGAGAAAGGGTCTCCCTGACGGACCCCACAGAGGCTGGGGAAGTATGGCCCAATCTCGCCGTTAATGTTCACCGCAGTCCTCCCACAAGAAACTAATTGCATCACGTGGGTCACCCAGCGGTCATCAAAGCCCTTACGCAGCAGCACTTCCCGAAGGAAGGGCCAGTGAACAGTATCATAGGCTTTATGGAAGTCAAGCTTCAGGAACACAGCACGAAGATGCTTCACCCGAACTTCGTGGAGGACTTCATGGAAGACCAACACGCCATCCAGAATAAACCGGCCTTGGATGAAGGCCGATTTAACACAGTACAGACGCAAACGCTTGAAATAAATTCAGGAAAATGCAAGCACCAAGACTTGAACCCTGGTGGGTTTTGCGATCAGTTATGAAGTTGGGGGTTGATTCCTCAACCAACGTGTAAGTTGAGGTTTGAATAGTGGATTTTCAGTTTTTTTCAAATGCATAAACATTTTTTAAAAATTTCATAAACATTTTTAAAATCCATGAATATTCAGATTCACTAAAAAATTAAAATTCATGACCATATTATCAAATTCTAGAACATTTTAAATTTCATAACTGTTTCAATTCATCAACAATTTTTTAAGTCGCACATTTTGAAATTCTTGAACATTTATTTAAATTTATGAATATTTTAATTTTTTAATAACATTATTTAAAATTAGGAAATATTTTAAAATTTTCTCCATCACCTGGTTTTTTAGCGGGTTATGAAAAAACAACACTCTAAACCGACCCAGCCTTTTGCTCCTGCAGCAGCAACACGTTATATAACAAATAGAAGAAAACCAACTTAAATGGACCGACCCACTTAGCGTCTATGAGAAACCTTGAAGGTGCGGAGAGCAACTAATTAACGAGCGCTCCTTCGGGAGCCTCGCAACGATCTACGTCACTTGGCGTGATCTCAGCCATTCGCCACGTGTTGCGCTTTGGACGCTCCCTTCAGTTTTGTTTTTGTTATTTTTTCACGCGTTTTCGGCTTTTTCACTGGTTTTTTCGATGTTTTGGTTTTCCACCGGTCTTCCCTAGCTTTCCGATGATTTTTTTTTGAAAAACCAATATTGTTTGCGCAATAATCGCGTTTACTTTTATTTTCTTTCGCGAGAGTCACGATTTTGCTTCCGCGAGAGCATGGTTGTGCTTTCGCGAGAGTCACGGCCGTGCCTCTCGGAAACGAAAAAAATATGTTTCCTGTTTTTTTCCTTATGCGAGTCATGGTTTTGCTTTCGTGAGAGACACAGTTGTGCTTTCGCGAGAGTCACGGCCATTGCCTCTCGGAAACGAAAAAAAACATGTTTCCTTCTTTCCCGCAAGAGTCATGGTTTTGCTTTCACGAGAGGCACGGTTGTGCTTTCGCGAGGGTCACGGTCGTGCCTCTCGAAAACGAAAAAATGTGTTTTCTATATTTTTTTTCGTGACAGTCACGGTTTTGCTTCCCCGAAAGGCATGGTTATGCTTTTGCGAGAGTCACAGCCGTGCCTCCTTGGAAACGGGAAAAAACGCGTTTTCTCTTCTTTTTTTCCTTTCGAGAAAGTCACGGTTTTGCTTCCGCGAGAGGCACGGTTGTGATTTCGTTAGAGGCACGGGCATGCCTCTTTCGAAAAGGGAAAAAACCCGTGCTCCCGGTTTGGTTTTTTTGTCTGGTTTTTTTCGTGAAAAAAAGTTCGTCAAAACCTATCAACATGAGATCTAGTTTCGAATATCTCGACGCGAGGAATCCAACGGTGAAAGCGTTTTGAGATTTGGACTCATGATTTAAGAGATAAAACATTTTGAATAAACGAATCTACAAAAAAGGGAAAACTCCTAGGTTATGACAAGTGGCGCACATGCAGCGCGCCAGTTGTCGCAATATTGGGAAGTTGGAGTGATCTTCACAACGAGTACTCCAAAACTAGTGATTTCGGAGGGTGGGTCGTCCTATTCCACACGTACATGGGCCGGCCAACTCTAGTTTCAGCTGTTTTTCCCTTCTGGTTTTAGGAAGGTTCCACATAGGTTTTTTAGGGGTTAACCAAGCTTTATTGATGAAAAACCACACGATATAAAATAGAAACCAGATCATGGGGTTCAACGAGCCAGACATGTCGCATCTAATCTAGAAAATGTGAAAACTTATTTAACCTATCAGCGTCTCTATTAGCTGCTTCACCTTCAAATTTAAAGACATAATTAACAGTTGAAGATTTCTGTTTAATATCCCTAATGATAGCGCTGTATTGTCCACCACTTGCTTTCTCAATATCACTGACAACCTGTTTAATCCGATGCAATAATAACATTTTGTAGCATCATGTCTCTTCAGCAAGGGCTAAACCCTATCGGCAAGCAATTGTCTCTAGCGTCATCACATTTGTAACACCCAACACCACAAGGATAAACTGCCCGTGTAATTACCTCTACTATATCGGCACGCAGCTGCATCAGTGTCCTAGCAAGGGTTCTTGAAACTGCAACGTCAACCTGTATCTTAGCATACCCTGACAACTTCTACTGGGGGTACTACTGATTCCTTATTCTTCTTTGTGGACAGTATTTTCATCTCGGCGATGAAAGGGTTGATGAATTGGTCGCTGCCAAAGGGCTCTGAAAGATTTCCACACATATATAGCTTTTCGTCTAGCCAACCAAATCGCCCATAGCGTCACAGCCATACAAATGAAGGCATCATGCGATAAAGAATCAATCATAGCAAAAATCCATTGTTTTGCACTTTCACGTCTCGCATAGGTGTTTCGTAATCTCTTTATCCACCATTGCCCAAACACATCTGCACATAGTACATTTCAACAATGAATGGCCTTTCTCCCCTTTCCTGAATGCCCATGTCGGTTTGGCGCTTCAGGGGGAGATGGTCACGAAGCAGTTGCCGCACAAGATGTTGATTTTCCATCTGGCGGCTCAGATTGCATGGACGTGCATAAGCTCCGAGTTTGCACAGGTGCATTGCTCGACCGAGCTGATGATGGCGATTGCTTGTTTTGTTATTTCCTTGGGGCTGCATATCGCATCCTCCTGCTTCGGGCTCAAGTCAATTACTAGCATCGCGATTTTGACAGGCCGCGCTCCAACCTGTTTTGAGGTTGATTTCTGGTCTCCAACATTAAGAAACTAGTTGAGTGGGCGGATTGTGCTGGGGTCGTTATCTTGGGGGCACCGCGCGTTGTCACATCACATAGTGCGTTAATTAAGATTATTTGATTTGATAAGAGACGAGCGCAAGCAATTTGGAGTGCCACCGCGGCCGATTAGTCCGCCGAGAAAAGTTCCTGTTTTCTTTTCTTTTGAACGTACCGAAACACGTTCCATGGAGAGAAACGCGGCATACGGAAACATAGTGTCCGACCCTTGATTGTTCCTTGCGGATTGCACCGGGACAAACGGTTGCACGTTACGACCCATGCAGCCCAAGTCTTTCGTAATTTAATTTAATGGTAAACTTGTCCTACGCAACCATGGCGCGCCTCTATCTAGCACAGTGACATACGTGCATCCTTTCTCTTCATTCACAACCCTCGTCGTTCTTCTGGTCGAGCGTCGCCGGTTTCCTCCGACATTCCAAACTCTGAAAATCTATAGGCTCGCATTCTGACCCCTTCATCGTTCCCTCTCCCTCACGGTCCAGCTGATCATCGAGCATGTCCACCGCAGCGGCAGGCTTCCAACTTTCCAAGTCGACGCCACCACCGTCGACATGGACGGCTTAAGCCAGATCGCGGAGCTGGCGTTAGCAGGAGGCAGCGCATCCCCAACAACGATCCATGGGCAGCTCACGCGCGCTCTGTGGGCAGTGAGCTCTCTCACCCTCGTCGCGGACGTGAGCGCCGGGCTGTACCAGCCCGCCAGGGGACCCGTGTTCGGTGTTCGGCAGTCACAGGGCGGCCTACTACGGCGTCCTCGCCGCAATTCTTGTCGTCGTGGCCGTCGCCTACTGGCTGCCACGCTCCGGCGCCGAGGACCACGGTCGCCTCTACGCGTTCGTCAATGGCCTCCTGCGGTTCGCCGTCATGCTACTTCTCATCGTCATCTTCCCGGTTGGCGGTTTCGCGCTCACCATCATGGTCTGATCGATCTCACTGCAGGTATATGCGCGCGTGTTCATGCGCCCACCCAACGAGTTCGTGTGCCTGCCCACCGAGCTGCTTAGCCTTCTCTGTTTGAATAAATGTACTGAGCTTTTGTTGCTTAGTCCAACTGTCAAAGCGTTTTATCACTCGAAATTGCTTTGCACACGATTGTTGTACATACGATCTGATGTGTCTTCACTAGACAACATGCTGCATTGGTTTTCTTTTCCTGATGGAGCTGGTTTGATTGGACGAAAACTCGTGCAACAGCACATCGTATGTGTTTCGACGTGTAAATGTCGTACTTATAGCAGCTCTCTTTATCATTAGGTTTTTTTTACAACACAAAAACTGCTGGATATATACTCCCTTTCTTTATAGAATAGAAGTACTCCTATGTAGACAGCTACTACAAGTACGCACAGTTTCAGAGCAAATATAGTTTGTCTTCTAGTCGGCTGTTGTTTGTTTGAGCCTTGCTTCAGTGCACACCCAAATGTATAAGGGCAATTTGGTTACACGGTCCATAACGTATACCCATCTTCGCACAGGATGTTGGCAGACGCGTATAGCTGAGCCGACGGCTCCAGCCGATATGGCTGCGTGGCGGTGGCGCCTACCGTGCCCGGCGCATGCAAAAAAAAAAAAAAAAAAAAAAACAGACGCACACCCACGACCTGGCAGCCGCCCGGCGATCACGCGGCCAGTTCCAGCGTCACCCTGGCTGGCCGATCACCGCCCTTGCGAGGCTTCTGAAGAAGCGCTCGTCAACTAGTTGCTTCCGGGTAATCATGTATTATTCTCGGTACAAACAACCATTTTCATCTAAATGTAGATTCTTGGTATAAACTTGTCGAATTTGAGCGATCTATGTAAGATCGGCTCAGCTTGAATTATAAAGCGAGCGAGCTCATTTTTTTAAAACTCTAAGTCAAGGGTCAAGTTACAAACTTGGCTCATTTCATGTGGAACCTGGGGTTAAGATCAATCGTTGACCAGGCTATACTTTCAAATGTGGCTCGAATTAGTTACAAACCCAAACCCAATATTGGGCCACTTTCAAGCAAAATGAGAAAAAAAAAACTCCCTCCGATCCATAAAAAGTGTCGAACTAAAACCACGACACTTATTATCGATCGGAGGAATTAAAACCACAGCACTAACCTTGTCAATGATTAATGCCGGTGGAACCTGGGGGTGTTTTACTATATTGCTAATTTTATTGTGAAAATGAAATTGAGAGAAAGAGAGACATGTTATGAAGTCGGTATGGTGAGTCATTGATACATCAACAAACCTTACAATGTTAGGCAAGGAAGCAGAACCAAAAATTGCAAATATTAAGCCTAGGTTGAAGCCACGTATCAAGAGGTTACTAAGATCAACGTTGATGCATCATATATTAAAGAGAAAAGCACTGAGGAGACCGGAGTTAGGGATGGCACCCGTCGGGTTTGGGTACGTGTGGAGCCACCCCATACCCTTACCCCGCCCCCTGAGCTTACCCATCACCCATATCCATATCCGTCAATGGGTACAATTTTTCCACATACCAATCACCCGACAGGGTAAACGGGTACCCAAGGGGTAAAATTACCCATGTTTGCAAAGTATTAATTTTGACAACACATGGTCATACTTCATCAACAACAACACATACTTATAAACAACAACACATCGTAAACAACAAATGATAAATCTAATTTCATAAACAAACAACACATCATAACATGAACACATACTTGTAAACAACAATACATCATAAACAACAACAGATTTAATAAACAACAACCATTTCTGGTAAACAACAACACATCAAGACAACAGTACATATATAATTATAAACAACAACACATAGTCATACATTTTGAGTTCAGGAATTCATGACAAAGTGTAGAGATAATTTGGACATACTTGTTATATTTTATATGGGTATGTAGGTATGGGTTATTCGATCACATACCCGTACCCGCTCTACCCGACGAGTTTTGGATTTCCCTATTTATATGCCCATGAGTAACTATTTATCCCATACCCTTACCCTAATAGGGTTTTACCAGTTGAATACGTGGGTAATGGGTACCCATTGCCAACGGTAACCGAATTGCTCGGGGTGGTGGTAGCTCAGGCGTTAGGCCACCTATTACGTGCCCAATCAATCTGGTATGAAAGTGCGCCAAATCCATTGATAATGGAAGTTATGGATGTTTAATATGGGGTGCTGCTGGTTGTTGATAGAGCACTCACACATGTGCATGTGAAGACGGATGCTAAACAGATTGTTCAACTCCGGAAGGGGGAACTACGCTGGATCAGAAGTTTTTTCTAGCTTTATTGGGAGGGATGCTAACGAAGCAGCTTATCGCTCTATTAAGCAGGCTAGCGGCACTAGCCGTGGATTAATGTATATTAACTATATATCCCTCAGTGGGGTAACATAAGTAGTATCATGCACTTGGGACTCGTAAACATGTTTATGTGGCAGGCAATTAAAGAAAAGAAAGATGGTTATAGTAACATAGGTAGGTACCATAATAAATATGATGTTACTATGTGTCATGCATAGGAATAAATAAGACCACTTATGATACTAATTTATGATACTATGCACTATAGAGGTAGTAACATAGACTAGTAAGGCTAGGCATAGTGGGAGTAACTTAGGTAGTAACATAGCGCATTTTAAAAAAAATTTGCTTACATGGCAAGTAGCTAATGAGAGGTGGTAACATAATATGTTACTGTAACATAGCGTTTCCCGAGACAAGATGAGTCTATAAGTTAATAAATAAAGCCATCCATGATACTACTATTATGTTACTTTATATTTATGAAGGTAGTAACTTAGACTAGTGTCATGACTCCCCACTATGACCAGCCTAACATATGCACGTCACTATTATACTACTTGATCCATACCCTTGAGCATGACTGTAATAATGAATAGAGACTAATAAAGCTCATTGAATTGAAAGATTCATGCAACAAACATGATCTAATCATACACACTTCATACTGATAACAAGATTAGGTCAAACACGCGCGAGCCGCGTCGCCACTCCTCGCGGTCTCCGGTGTGGTGCCAAGATCGAGAGGAGGGGGAGGTGGGTACTCTATGTTATTTGGGCTAGGACGCTTCGTCTTCTCCCCCCACTTTTTCCCTCGCTAGCTCTCTGACTCTGTGCTGCGATGCGGTTGATTTATTTATTTTTCTTTACTTTTGAGGCTGGTACTCCCTCCCTCCTAGGAGTATATACATGTAATATTAACCCTGCCCCCCATCGACCTCTCTTCGTTCTCGGCTCGTCCCGTGCTTGATGCTACCGAGGCTACTTTGTTCTAATCTAATAATATGGGTGCAGCCAGTGGCGGAGCTTGGGCCAAATCTTTGGAGGGGCAATTGGCTAAGGAGGGGCAAAACTATGAGATTTAGGCTGTTTTTACTGGACATATGACAGAAAAACTAATGAGTAGTAGGTGTTTTTTTTCTTGGGCTGGGGGGGCCACCGCCCAGGTTGGCCCCCATGAAGCTCCGCCACTGGGTGCAGCCATCGCCAATCGCCATCATCATGGAGATTACATTCCATTCCCAGCCTTCCACAACCAAACCAAGCACTATATATATAGCCTCACATTCTGAAACCTCCCACCCCACTACGGTCGAGCCGAGCTGATCCCGATAGAGCATGACCACCGCTGTAGGCTTCCAAGTCGATGGCAGCAACGCCGACGCCACCATGGTCGACATGGAAGGCTTAAGCCAGATCGCGGAGCTGGCATTAGCAGGAGGCAGCGCATCCCCGACAACGATCCATGGGCAGCTGGCGCGCGCTCTGTGGGCAGTGAGCTCTCTCACCCTCGTCGCGGACGTGAGCGCTGGGCTGTACAAGCCTGCCACGGGACCCGTGTTCGGCGGTCACAGGGCGGCCTACTACGGCGTCCTCGCCGCCATTCTCGCCGTCGTGGTCGTTGAGATGGCCACCGCCTACTGGCTGCCACGCTCCTGCGCCGAGGACCACGGTCGCCTCCACGCGTTTGCCAATGGCCTCCTGCGGTTCGCCGTCGTGCTACTTCTCATCGTCTTCTTCGCGGTTGGCGGTTTCGCGCTCACCGTCATGGTCTGATGTGATCGATCTCACTGCAGGTATATGCGCGCGTGTTCATGCGCCCACCCAACGAGTTCGTGTGCCTGCCCACCGAGCTGCTTAGCCTTCTCTGTTTGAATAAATGTACTGAGCTTTTGTTGCTTAGTCCAACTGTCACAGAGTTGTATCACTAGGCATTTATTTTTATTTGTGCAACACAAAAACTGCTGGAAATAAATTCCCTCTTAGCGATCTAAACGATTTTATATTTATTTACAGAGAAAGTACTACGTAGGCAGCTATTACAAGTAGAACAAATATTGTTTGTCTTCTAGTCAGCTGTTGCTTGTTTTTGCTTTTGTACATGAGCAGTCAAATGTAATTGTGTTCTACAAGCACAAAATAAAAAAATCATGTAATTATGTTCTCCAGGTACTCTTGTTCCCTCTTGTCTTCTGACTGTCTGACATGTCATAAGTGCTCCACAATTAAAGACAAGTAGGAGTAGGAGAATGAGATGCTAAAACAAAAAGTTAGGATTATGACTGTATGACAAAAGGTAAAAATATCTGACCATGCAGCCCCACCTTTCCGGATGCTTACCCCCCCACAAAAAAAAGAGAGGTGTGCGACTTTATGTTCCTCTTCGCCGGTCGCTGCTGAAGCCGACCACAACCCCGACCAGCCGGCAGAGTCAGGACTTGAGAGCAGACATGAGTCGGCGGAGGAGGGAGGACACAACCAACTCCCCCTCCTCCTCACATTTCGGCTTCGCCGCCGCACCCCTCTCCGACCAAGTCCTCGTGCACAGGGCATATCAGGGTATATGCCCTGCCCTCTCTCGCCCGGATTTACCGTTTATACTCACATATTCCGTAGTATGGAGTAATTTCATTCGTTTTTGCGCTGAATTTTTGTTGCTCTTCTCGTTGCACTGGGGGCTAGCTCGATCTCATCTCTGTATATCTTCAACTGTACGCATTTCGATGTACTCCATCCATTCCTAAATATTTGTCTTCTTAGAGATTTCAACAAATGACTACATACGGAGCAAAATGAGTGAATCTACACTTTAAAATATGTCTATATACATCTGTATGTGGTAGTCCATTTGAAATCTCTAAAAAGACAAATATTTAGGAACGGAGGGAGTAATTTGGAGCCAGTTTGAGAAGGTCGTTTCCGTTTAGCTGAAACCAGTTCTGAGTGATGCGACATGTTGTTCTATACATAGTACTTATTAGGTATGGTATGTCGGGGTATGAAAAAAAATTATGTATGCCCGCGAGGGATTTAAAGTCACAAAAGATAGCCATCACAGGAATCAGGAAGAAGAAAGAAATACCGTAAATTTACTTGCCTCTTGCAGTTGAGAAAAGTCCACATTTCAACTCTAAACTAACCACCCAATTTGATTTACAACCACATCTTTGAAACTGAAACCGATCGAATTATACCATCAAGTTGCTACAAAGTTCAAAAAACAACCCGACTCGGTTTTTGGCAAGTCAACCGGTTTTGACCGAGTCAAAACTGAGTTGGCAGCCAACTCAGCAGGCCCGCACGCACACATCCTAACCTATCCCCCAGTCTCTCTCGCCGTTCCTTCACCCCGCGCCCTAGCCCAGTCCCCACCGCCGTCGCCTAGGTCGCCCAGGCCAGTGCCACCACCTCCATAGCTAGCGACCGGAGACCGGTGGCACCGCCGCACGCCGCCACGCGTTGTACCGCAAGGCAGCAGAGCCCCGAGCCCCAAGGCGCTCCACACCACAAAACTGTTCGTCCGTTGCTGTCGCTCGCGCGCCCGTGCATGGCCTCAATGTTTTTTTTTGTCATTGTGAGTTCTTCGGCGCGATGAAAAATGCAACGTTTTGTAAAGTATGGTTTTCCGTTAACGATGACACGATTATGATGGTTCTGTGCATTTTAATTCATTTCTTTAAATGGCTTGCAAGATGACGTCATGCAATGATGCAAACCGAAGGCCAGCTGCTGAACGGCCAACAACGTGTACTCGCCGAACAGCATATCCGAGAAAAATGGCTCGAGGGTGATGTGGACGTACGCGATCCGTCGTATAGTACGTACAACTCACCGGGTTCTTGAAGTAATTCATCGTACGTCTCCAACCACACGAGTGATGTTGACAGGCTCCGCTGTCCGCTCCAATGCATAAAATCTACGTATCTTGTGAGCATCAAGCGCGTTGTCAACATCACTTGGGTGGTTGACATCATTTACGAGAGATGCGCCGGAATCTATCGGGGGCAACTTGTCCCTCCGTTTCCATTTAGGTTCTTATTATTACGCTGACACCAAGAAAAAGAGATATGGATTTTTGCCATGCAGAAAGAGGACCTAACAATTTTGACGATGTTAATTACCCTTGTGGCCCTGTGGCAATTTGGTTGCACCTCACACCCACCCACGCCCGCTGGATGCATGCATTGCTGGCGTTATCAAATCGGCTGCATGCATACGTTTGCCGTTTAAGGGCATGTACAATAGACCTTGCATCTAATTTAGAGATGAAAATACAATTTAACAGATCACAATTTAGAGATGAAAATACAAGTTAAAGAAAGGCTCTTCCTTCACATGACAAAGTATAATGGCAGGCACAAATACACTGAGATGTGGCTACATTTGGCGAGTGGGAAACGAACACAACATCAATATTTGGGAAGATGCCTGGATCCCAAACAATGCAACTAGGAAAATTGTAACGCCTAAGGGGGGGGGGGGGATATGATAACTAAGGTAGGTGATCTCATTGATCCTGCTTCTAATACTTGGGATGAAGACCTAATTGAACAAACTAGGTGGTCAATCGATGTACAAAGGATTCTTTCAATTCCTCTACCGCAACATGATATGCAAGATTTCATTGCCTGAAATTATACAAAAAAATGGTATTTTCTCGGTTCGGTCAGCCTATTTTCTGGAGTGGGATCACCAGTATGGAAGTAAACTGAAACACTCTAATGGGATGGGGCGAACCATAGCTAACACTATTTGGAGGTAGATATGGAAGTTAGCCTGTCCGGCAGAAGTTAAAATTTTCTTATGGCGTACGCTACATGGTACAATCCCATGCCGAGTTACGTTAGCAAATAGACATATGAAGATCTCACCCATCTGCCCCATGTGCTCGGAGGGTTTAGAAGATACAAAACATATGCTCTTCCGCTGTAGTAAAGCAAAGGAGGTCTGGAAAAGGCTAGGGATGGATGATATTATTGCTAAAGCTTGTGAAGTTGACCGTGCGGGAGAGGCGGTGTTGGAGTATCTACTACTCCTACCAAATCAACATTTGTGGATATTGGGTTACCATAATGTACGTGAGATGATTGCTATTTCAGCATGGTACCAATGATGGGAAAGACGGAAGCTGGTACACAATGAAAAAACTCAAAATGTAACTCAGATCTCAATGGGGATTCTTGCTCTAACAATTTTTTTTGTTAATGCGTTATCACCCAAGGCGTCGATCAAAATGGAGAGTTGGTCTTGTCCTCCAAAAGGTTTTGTTAAACTTAATGTTGATGCTTCTTTTGATCACGATCTTTTTAGGGGTTCCATGGGAGCGGTCCTTCGAGACGACAAAGGCTGGTTCATAGCTGGAGGGAATGAGAAAATAGATTTTTGCGCAGATGTGTTGATGGCGGAAGCTTTAGCTCTACAATTCGGTCTAACACTGGCGCAACGGGCGGGATGCAATCGCCTTATTATACATTCAGATAATTTGGAGGTGACTGATACTATGAATGATGGAGGACAATCGGCGGGTGCGGCGGCAGCAATCTTTGATGACAGTTTTCATTACCTTGTGATTTCGTTATTGCTAGGTTTGAGCACTGTAATAGGGAAGCAAATAAAGTAGCTCATGAGCTTGCTAGATTTGCTAGATTTTCATTGACTTCTGATTGGTTTGTGGAGCCTTTAAATGAAATTGTAATGATCCTCACAAATGATGTACTACTTATTAAGGAATAAAGTCTGAGTTTTTTCAAAAAAAAAAGAGATAAAAATACAACATGTATACAATGGGTTATCTCTTTGTCTTATCTAAGATAACTAGTTATTTCTAAAATTATGATGGTACATATTGGGCTAAGAGATCATCTTTTAAATAAAAAAAGACAAGCCTTTTCTTATGGATTCTCTACCCTCCACCTCAGCAATTATCCTATATGGCACACCTAAGATAGCACCATCCTGTTTCGACTTCCTCCGCTCTGCCCCGACGGCTTGGGATTGCTCGGACAAAGGCCAGGGCGAAATCCCTGCTCGGCTTGCCAGTGCTGGCAGCGGCGACACTGGCGGGTGCCGGCGCCTTCTTGGAGGCGTTGCCAGGCTCTTTGTCCTAGCCCCTCTTCGAGCTTCAAGGGAAACCCTAGGTCCAGGCTCCTGGACCGGATGACGACGGCATCTTGACGCCGTTTCCCTTCTTGAAGGCGTCGTCATGTCCACTCGTGGCATCCCCGACGGTGGAGTTGGATACTGGTAGTCATCATTGTGTTCGAGTTGCTTCTCATGGCTTGGAGAGTTTTTTCGTGTTGTTCTTTTCCTTTCTTTGGGTTGAGCACTCCATGCCCTCTGCTCCGGCCACCATGTCGTCTGTGCATGTGTTGTTTCATACCCTGTATTCAAACTTCTTCTATCAATGAAATGATACACAAACTTTACGTATTCGCAAAAGAAAAAGATAGCACCATTGTACATGCCCTAACTCTCGCATGACGCCTCCACTTCTCTTGGTCTGGCTTGCGACGGTGAGATGCTCCGGCCCTCGTCTTCCATCCCGTCACGCACGTGGTCACTGGAAGTAGAGATGAGATCGGGAAGGGAGACCAAGGCCAAGGCCAACAGTGGGCGTAAATGGGCTTCCTGCTTTTCTTTTATAATACATGATACGTATGCTCGTGCGTATTCAAGAAAAAAAATTCGGAAAGGGAGTACAAAGTGAAGCGATTGAGGTCAACGCCAATGGCATCCTCAAATGCGTTTTTTCAGTGTGTTCTCCAATTTTCTCTTACTTGTTTCTCCCTCTAAACTTTTTCTAACTCATATACTAAATCACTAAGCTCCATAGGGATAATGTCCTATGAAGCGATTGAGGCTGTGGAATCGTTTGCTCATGCCTGATTTTGACTTGGTCATCGAGCGTGGCCTCGCTTGGGCCGTGGGCCCGTTTTGCCAGCGGTGTGGTGGTGATCGCCTTGTTTGTCAGTGAGTCTGTTCCTTTCCTGGTCAATAGAGCGAGGGCGGGGGGCAGCTAAGGCCAACTCCACCGCGCGATCCTATCTTGTCCGGTCCTGTCCATTTGAAACAAAACGGACAAACGAGGCGGCCCAGCGCGCGACGGTCCGGACCCATCTTGTCCGTTTGGTGTCCAGGCCGACCCATTTCAAGCGCAAACTTGCGTCTGCTTTGGGTCGCGGCGGACGGCAAACGGACGTGCGCTCGTCCGCGTGGCAGGCGGCCACCTACTTCCCATCTGTCAACATAAATGCGCACTGGCAGGTGGCCCCACCTGTCATCCGGCTATCGAACGGTCGCCGTCCTTCTTAAATGAGACCCGTGGACCGGCCGTCGTCCTCATTTCCCCACTCCGGCCCCTCTCTGCCCCCTCGAAAGCCGACACGCCCAAACCCTAGCCACTCCCCGTCCTCGAGCTCGCCGGCCGGCCGCAGCCATGGGTCTCTGGAACCGCAAGGGGAAGCACGACCGCGAGGCCGGCTCCTCCTCGGGCCGCCGCCGCGGATCCATGAAAAAGGAGGAGCCCGCGTCACCGCCGCGCTCCTCCCGTCGAGCCCCCGCACCGGCCCCCTTCACCATTGCCCCTAGGCCCGCCGGCGAGTGCGACCGGCAGTACCACTACGCGGACGTGTGCCGGAGGTACTGGGAGACGAGGACGCCGGTCCCGTGGAGCGACGTCCACCTCCCCAACGGATGGCACCTCAGCGCCGACCGGGTCCCGATCCCGCCGGTGCCCGTGGGCGGCCGTGTGCGCTGCGATGAGATCGAGCGCCGCCGCCGCCTCCTCCCCGATGACCTATTCTACGACGACATGTACGCCCCCGACTCCCGGCTGTGGGACACATGGCTACAGGACGAGCACGAAATGCGCTGCGCGTCGTACATCGCCGGCACGGTGTCGGGGCCGCGGCGGCCACGTGAGGCGCGCAGGCGTACGCGGGTGCGCCGCCTGACGCCAACGCTGTCGCCTTCCCCGTCTCCGTCGCCACCTCCACCTCCTCGCATGACAGCGGAGGAGGAGGCCCGTCTCATGCAGCGTGTCATGGAGGACTTCATGAACACGCACGACGAGCGGCAATGGGACGACCTGGAGGAGACCATGGCACTCTCTGCCGCCGGCGACGTCGCCTTCCCGGAGCTGTAGATGGCGGCCGTCACGGAGGAGAGAAGGAAGGAGGCGATGGAGGAAGAGCCGTCGGCCGCGTTCGAGGCGCTGCTGGGCCAGGGGGTGGGGCTGGTCCTGCACCGCTCCGGAGATGGCCGCCGGCGTGGGCGTGAACTGGTGCGCCACTCCGCCGCGGTCACTGGAGCGGGAGGCGTCGCCACGGGAGGAGGTGGTGCAGGCACCTCCCGCCGTCCAGCCCGCCCCTGTCTACCACGCATCGTCGGCCCACCTGTGGATGCCGCCTGCCTACGTCGACCTCGTCAGCGACGACGACGACACCGGCGGCCAGTGAAGACGGCGACGGCCATGACATCGACGGGCGCGGCAGGAGCGCGCGGGAGGCGTTTTATATTTTGTTTTTATGTTAATTATGAAACTGGGCCGTTTAAGTGGACTGAGAAACTGGGCCGTTTTGTGGCTGTGACCCCTATATATGTTTTATGTTTTTTTAAATGTATTTATTTACTTTTTTAGTCATTTCATTCTAGTTTTTATATTTTTTTTATTCACGTCCATCCCGGACATGATTTGGGATGCGGCCGCGCGGTGGGCGCACGCACGACCCAACGGACAAAGCTGGACATCGGCGAACCCATCGGCACCCCAAAGGGTCAAAATCCGGCCAATCCTGACGTCCGTTTGGGGTCGCGCGTTGGAGTTGGCCTAAGCCATTCCCCTCTCCTGTGAATAGTATCCAAGAGAGTCGAAGGCGGAGGAGATGAGATCCCTTGCTCAGCCGAAAGCTGGATTGCCGGTCCCCTCCCTCTCCGGTTGTCGCTACAACGACGGGAGAGTGGAGGGACCTCCTACCCGTGTTGAAGTCTGTAGACAGTAGGGTAGGACTCCCCCACGTCGTGTCTACAATGGCGCAATGTTCTTCTCCTCAATTTTAACCTTTCTTTCTCGTATCTCCATAAATTCCTCGAACTTCTCCTCCTTTTCATCCTTGACTTCATCTCTTTTGGCACTTGTCACCTCCTTTTTTTTTTTAAATCATGATGCCTCCCCGCCTGCCTGACATTTAGCTCACCACCCCTTTGCTCCATGCCCTCTCTCTCCCCCCTCCCAGACCTTGGCACATGGGTTGCTAGTGCAGTCCCCCTCCAACTCCGACTCCGCTTCCACTTGCTTCACCGTCTCCATCCACCTGAAAGCTTGAGCCATTTTTGTTGTTGACGATCTTAAGTGATTTGGCCAAATCACACCATTTACTCTGCCATCCGACCTGATCTATGACTCAAGCTAAATGCCTTGCCCTCATATTGTGTGTACATTATGGCCGCCAAGTTGGGTTAGCAAATGAACGACGTGATAAACAAATTGTAACATAAAGCAAGTGAAAACATGTGATAAACTTTGTAGGGAGCAAAACTTACATAATCGGTCATACCTGCGCCACTTGGTGCAAAGTTCTTGATTTCTTCATATGCATCACAATATTTGTTCATGTATTCTTGGATGGCACCACCGATGAACAAGGGGAGATCTCATTGCGACCACTTGCGATTTTGAACTGTGAGTAGTTCTCATCTCATGAAAGAAGTCATGAACCTTCTTCCAATAGGTCGCCCCTCTTTGTCGGGCACCAGCAATTTGATCAGTGCTCACATCCAACCATGCCTAGAAAAAAAATCGTCTTCATTCATCGTGTATGCAACCGGCCCCTATGTTCATTTTCTTGCTTGTTTCCACATCAGAAGCCGACGATTATTTATCTTCGACCCCTCTGGGCAATTCCTCCGAACAGGCTGCGGCCATCCATGAAGGTGGCATGTTTCAGAGATGTCCGTTACTGGATGAGCTGCGGCAACTTAGCGAAGTTGTGGTTAGAATTGAGGCCAATGGTCTATTGCAACACCAAAACAGACTTGGATGCCGCGACAGACTGGAGGTCAGGGGCGAAATGGACAGACGGGGGTACGGGTGTCATCATCGACACAATGGTTTTGCGGGCTTGAGGAGGTTTTGCTCGTGCCATCGGGCCTGCCACCTGGGCTCTCTGCTTGGGTGTAGCGGATTTGCCTTGTATACTCTCCAGGTTTGTCCCGACGGAGTAGATGAGAGTCCAGACTGTCGGCCGGACATGGCAGATAGTTGGACACTCCTCCCCTCCATTTGCTGTCGAGGTAGGGAATATCAGATAGTCCAGAATGAGATGGCGAACCTGTTTGTTAGAAGGGAATAGAGAGGGATTAGTGGAATCGATGTTTATTACTTGAGCCTCGTGGGCATATATATAGGAGTACGTGATCAACTTGGAGTACAAGACAAGGTAGGGTAAGATCCTACGCTATCCTATCTTTCCTAATAATAACAATACTCAACATCTCCCTATAGTCACAACGGTAGCGATGCAAACGGTGAGACTGGAGAAAATTCCAAAGATAAGTCGACGGACACCCCCCCACAGTCGTAACGGTCGATGCATCACAGAAGTCGTGGCTGGAATGAAAACCGACGAGGTTGCTCAAGCAAGGCGGTAGCCCTTTGTGTTGATGTCGAGGTAGACAAGAGCATAGGATGGTGTAGCTGTGGTCGAGGTAGCCTTGCGCAGAACGCCGTGGTCGATGTCGAGTCGGGGTGTCCGGTGTCGAGGAAGTCACAGTGGAGCCGCGGGTGCAAGGAGGCGCCGAGTTAGTCATGGGCCCAGCTGTGTCAAAGTAGTGGTGCACCGGAAAGGAGACGTTGACGAGGCGTCGCGCCGGGTTTGCCAAGCCCGGGGACATATCGTGGACCAAGGCACGTATCGGTGTTGTCAGCACCGAGCATGCATAGATGGACAAAGTCGATATTGACGATGTGCCGCTACAGGCTAGTCAGGCCTGTGAACACACCGGGGATGAAGGCACGCGCGGTGTTGTCAGCACCGGGGATGCGTTGCAACGGGATATAAATATTCTAGTACGTTAGCTTGTGATTTACCTATCAATAATAATGCTATTGTTTCATCTCATTCTGACTGAGAATTACCTTATATTTTAATTAGAAATTTTGTAAGTAAATTAAAGTAAAATTGCTTCAGAAGGTACGTGAATTAAGATGATTGGTTACCATATACATGGAAGGTTGTATGAAGGAATGGTGAGAAGAAAGGTGAAATGAGAATCTTACGTTCCTTTTAAATAGTAAAAATAAATGATCAACTTAAAGTATAAGATAAGGTAGGGTAAAATCATACACTATCCTATCGTTTCTAGTAATCATAATACTCAACACTGTTGAATGACATTTCCGCAGTCTGATCCAGACGATATGGAAGAAGTGGAGGAGGCCGTTGGAGTTGCCAGTAACTAAGATTCGTCCAAGCAGGGGTCATGCGCAGAGGGGCAAAATTGGAATGTCATGGATAATTAAAACGAAAACAGCACCAATCGACGTGTGGATGGTGCTGGGACAAATAGTCGGTACGTCGCTAGACGTTGAGAGCATCTCCAGCCGTTCGGCCCCCAGAGGCTTGAAATAGCATCGCCTGGAGGCGCGCCGGCGGAAATATCGGTGTGGAGGGCGATTGGGTTCCCATCCGCCACCCCCAGATGCCAATTTAGGCCCGCTTTGGGCGCAAATCGGCCCACTTTTCAGCCCATTTTCGGCGAAAACTAGCCCACTATCGGCGCAAATTGACCAATAAACCCTCTTGCTGCATTCTGATAGTGGTGGCAGTATTTGGCATGGTTTGGCGCACATTGGCCCACTAGCGGGCAAAATAGGCGAAATTTTTTATTGTTCCATGCAAAATAGACATATTCAACACAGTGATACGTCTCCAACGTATCTATATTTTTTTATTGTTTCATGCTATTATATTATCCATATAGGATGTTTCATATGCATTTATATGCTATTTTATATGATTTTTGGGACTAACCTATTAATCTAGAGCCCAGTGCGAGTTTCTGTTTTTTCCTTGTATTTGAGTATCGCAGAAAAGAAAAACCAAACGGAGTCTAATTGACCTGAAATTTAACGGAGATTATTTTTGGACCAGAAGAAGCCCACGGAGCATGGGAGATGGACCAGAAGAGTCCCGGGCTGCCCACGAGGGTAGGGGCGCCCCCCCTGCCTCGTGGACTACCCAGAGACCCCCCTGACTTGTTCTCGACGCCAAAACCTCTTATATATACAGAAACCTCCACAACATAACCTAGATCGGGAGTTCCGCCACCGCAAACCTCCAGAGCCAGCGAAAACCAATCTAGACCCGTTCCGGCACCCTGCCGGAGGGGGGAATCCCTCTCCGGTGGCCATCTTTATCATCCCGGCGCTCTCCATGATGAGGAGGGAGTAGTTCACCCTCGAGGCTGAGGGTATGTACCAGTAGATATGAGTTTGACCTCTCTCTATCGTGTTATTGATTTGTCACGATCTTGATGTATCGCGAGCTTTGCTATTATAGTTGGATCTTATGATGTTTCTCCCCCCTCTACTCTATTGTAATGGGTTGAGTTCTTCCTTTGAAATTATCTTATCGGATTGAGTCTTTAAGGATTTGAGAACACTTGATGTATGTCTCGCATGTGCTTATCTGTGGTGACATTGGGATATTCACGTGATCTACTTGATGTATGTTTTGGTGATCAACTTGCGGGTTCCGTAATCTCGTGAACTTATGCAAAGGGGTTGGCACACGTTTTCGTCTTGACTCTCCGGTAGAAACTTTGGGGCACTCTTTGAAGTTATTTGTGTTGGTTGAATAGATGAATTTGAGATTGTGTGATGCATATCGTATAATCATACCCACGGATACTTGAGGTGACATTGGAATATCTAGGTGACATTAGGGTTTTGGTTGATTTGTGTCTTAAGGTGTTATTCTAGTACGAAATCTATGATAGATCAAACAGAAAGAATAGCTTCGTGTTATTTTACTACGGACTCTTGAATAGATCGATCAGAAAGGATAACTTTGAGGTGGTTTCGTACCCTAAAACAATCTCTTAGTTTGTTCTTCGCTATTACTGACTTTGGAGTGACTCTTTGTTGCATGTTGAGGGATAGTTATATGATCCAATTATGTTATTATTGTTGAGAGAACTTGCACTAGTGAAAGTATGAACCCTAGGCCTTGTTTCAACACATTGCAATACCATTTTTGCTTACTTTTATCATCAGTTACCTTGCTGTTTTTATATTTTCAGATTACAAAAACCTATACTACCATCCATATTGCACTTGTATCACCATCTCTTCGCCAAACTAGTGCACCTATACAATTTACCATTGTATTGGGTGTGTTGGGGACACAAGATACTCTTTGTTATTTGGTAGTAGGGTTGTTTGAGAGATACCATCTTCATTCTACGCCTCCCACGAATTGATAAACCTTAGGTCATCCACTTGAGGGAAATTTGCTACTGTCCTACAAACCTCTGCACTTGGAGGCCCAACAACGTCTACAAGAAGAAGGTTGTGTAGTAGACATCATGCTCTTTTCTGGCGCCGTTGCCGGGGAGGCGAGGAAAGCGACACTAACACCCGTCAACTAAGCTCTTTTCTGGCGCCGTTGCCGGGGAGGTGACTGCTTGAAGGTATATCTTTAGATCTTGCAATCGAATCTGTTAGTTTCTTGTTTTATTACTAGTTTAGTTTATAAAAGAAAATTACAAAAAAATGGAATTGAGGGTGCCTCATATGCTTCACCTTTTTAATGTCTTCCGTGAAAATAAGGATTCCAATAATTGTGCTCAATTGCTAGAGGAAGAATGCATTAAAATGTTTGGCACTAAATCTTTGAATGATGAGCATGATTGCAATGTTGTTAGTATGAATTCTCTGAATACCTATGATGCTAATGATATGCAAAGCCACAAGCTTGGGGATGCTATGTTTGATGAAGATGATATTTTTTGTCCCCCAAGTTTTGATGAGCAAATTTATTATGATGAAAGCATGCCTCCTATTTATGATGATTATTGTGATGACACATATGCCATAAAGAATAAAGATAACCATGAAACTTTTCATCATGATTTTAATTTTCAATTGGATTATGCTTCACATGATAGTTATTTTGTTGAGTTTGCTCCCACTATTTCGAATGAGAAGAATTTTGCTTATGTGGAGAGTAGTAAAATTTCTATGCTTGTGCATCACGAAAATAATGCTTTATGTGATAGTTATATTGTTGAATTCATTCATGATGCTACTGAAAATTATTATGAGGGAGGAACATATGCTTGTAGGAATTGCAATAATATCAACTTTCTTCTCTATGTGTTGAAAATCTTGAAGCTATGCTTGTTTTACCTTCCTATGCTAGTTGATTCTTGTTCCCATAAGTTGTTTGCTCACAAAATCCCTATGTATAGGAAGTGGGTTAGACTTAAATGTGCTAGTCATATGCTTCATGATGCTCCCATTATGTTTCAATTCTTATCTTTTATGTGAGCATCATTGTCATCATCATGCCTAGCTAGAAAGGCAATAAAGAAAAGCGCTTGTTGGGAGACAACCCAATATTGACCTTTACTGTTTTCGTGTGTTCACATGATTATGCTACTGTAGTAATCATGTTATATATATTTTGTTTTAATAAAGTGCCAAGTATAACCTTTGGGAAGACTTGGGTGAAAGTTAATGTGATCTTGCTGTAAAAAACAGAAACTTTGCGCTCACGAGATTAGCTGTCATTTTTTACAGAAGAGTGTGATATTAAGTTGATTCTTTTTGCAGAAGATTAATAGACAAATTCCTCAGGTCCACCAATTTATTTCAGAATATTTGGAGTTCTCGAAGTATACTTTTGATACAGATTACTAGAGACTGTTCCGTTTTTGACAGATTCTGTTTTCATTATGTTGTCTGCTTATTTTGATGAATCTATGAGTAGTATCGGAGGGTATGAACTGTAGAGAAGTTAGAATACAGTCGATATTACACCAATATGAATTTATAATGACTTCATAACAGTACCTAAGTGGTGATTTATTTTCTTATACTAAAGGAGCTTACGAGTTTTCTGTTGAGTTTTGTGTTGTGAAGTTTTCAAGTTTTGGGTAAAGACTCAATGGACTATGGAATAAGGAGTGGCAAGAGCCTAAGCTTGGGGATGCCCAAGGCACTCCAAGGTAATATTCAAGGACAACCAAGAGCCTAAGCTTGGGGATGCCCCGAATGGCATCCCCTCTTTCGTCTTCGTTCATCGGTAACTTTACTTGGAGCTATATTTTTATTCACCACATGATATGTGTTTTGCTTGGAGCATCATTTTATTTTCTTTTGTTTTGCTTGTTGTTTGAATAAAATTCCAAAATCTGAAATTCTTAAATGTTAGAGAGTCTTCACATTTACATAATTATTCGACTACTCATTGATCTTTACATATATCATTTGGAGTAGTTTGCCGTTTGCTCTAGTGCTTCACTTATATCCTTTTAGAGAATGGCGGTGGTTTTATTTTGAAGAAATGTTTGATCTCTCATGCTTCACTTATATTATTTTGAGAGTCTTTAGAACAGCATGGTAATTTGCTTTGGTTATGAATTTAGTCCTAATATGATGGACATTCAAGATGGGTATAATAAAAACTTTCATATAGAGTACATTGAATACTATGAGAAGTTTGATACTTGATGATTGTTTGGAGATATGAAGACGGTGATATTAGAGTCATGCTAGTAGTGTACTCCCTCTGTAAACTAATATAAGAGCGTTTAGATAACTAAAATAGTGATCTAAATGCTCTTATATTAGTTTACGCAGGGAGTAGTTGTGAATTTGAGAAATACTTGTGTTGAGGTTTGCAAGTCCGGTAGCATGCACGTATGGTAACCGTTGTGTGACAAATTTGAAGCATGAGGTATTTCTTTGATTGTCTTCCTTTGTGTGGAGCTCGGGGGCGCGCGATGGTTAACTCCTACCAACCTCCCCCCTAGGAGCATGCGTGTAGTGCTTGGTTTTGATGACTTGTAGATTTTTGCAATAAGTATGTGAGTTCATTATGACTAATGTTGAGTCCATGGATTCTACGCACTCTCACCCTTCCATCATTGCTAGCCTCTTTGGTACCGTGCATTGCCCTCACCTTGAGAGTTGGTGCAAACTTAGCCGGTGCATCCAAACCACGTGATACGATACGCTCTATCACACATAAATACCTCCTTATATCTTCCTCAAAACAGCCACCATACCTACCTATTATGGCATTTCCATAGCCATTCCGAGATATATTATCATGCAACTATCCACCATTGTTGGGGAACGTAGTAATTTCAAAAATTTCCTACGCACATGCAAGATCATGGTGATGGCATAGCAACGAGAGGGGAGAGTGTTCGTCCATGTACCCTCGTAGACCGTAAGCGGAAGTTAGCACAATGCGGTTGATGTAGTCGTACGTCTTCACGATCCGACCGATCCAAGAACCGAATGTACGGAGCCTCCGAGTTCAGCACACGTTCAGCTCGATGACGATCTCCGGCCCTCCGATCCAGCAAAGGCTCCGGAGATGAGTTCCGTCAGCACGACGGCGTGGTAGCGATGATGATGTTCTACGGCGCAGGCTTCGCCTAAACTCCGCGACGATATGACCGAGGTGGAATATGGTGGAAGGGGCACCGACACGGCTAAGGAACGATCCGTAGATCAACTTGTGTGTCTATGGGTGCCCCTGCCCTGTATATAAAGGAGTGGAGGAGGGGAGGGCGGCCCTCTATGGCACACCCTAGGGGAGTCCTACTCCCAGGGAGTAGGATTCCCCTTCCTAGTCCAACTAGTAACCCTTCCATGTAGTAGGAGTAGGAGAGAAGGAAAGGGAAGGGAAAAGGAGAAGGAAGGAAGGGCGCCTCTCCTAGTCCAATTCGGACTAGTCCATGGGGAGGTGCGCCACCCTTATGGCCCTTTTCTCCTTTCCCGTATGGCCCATTAAGGCCCAATACGAATTCCCGTAACTCTCCGGTACTCCGAAAAATATCCGAATCACTCGGAACCTTTCCGAACTCCGAATATAGTCGTCCAATATATCGATCTTTACGTCTCGACCATTTCGAGACTCCTCGTCCTGTCCCCAATCTCATCCGGGACTCTGAACTCCTTCGGTACATCAAAACTCATAAACTCATAATAAAACTGTCATCGAAACCTTAAGCGTGCGGACCCTACGGGTTCGAGAACTATGTAGACATGACCTAGAACTATTCTTGGTCAATAACCAATAGCGGGACCTGGATGCCCATATTGCTTCCTACATATTCTACGAAGATCTTTATCGGTCAAACCGCATAACAACATACGTTGTTCCCTTTGTCATCGGTATGTTACTTGCCCGAGATTTGATCGTCGGTATCCAATACCTAGTTCAATCTCGTTACCGCAAGTCTCTTTACTCGCTCGTAATGCATCATCCGTAACCAACTCATTGGTCACATTGCTTGCAAGGCTTATAATGATGTGCATTACCGAGAGGGCCCAGAGATACCTCTCCGACAATTGGAGTGACAAAACCTAATCTCAAAATACGTCAACTCAACATGTACCTTCGGAGACACCTGTAGTACTCCTTTATAATCACCCAGTTATGTTGTGACGTTTGGTAGTACCCAAAGTGTTCCTCCGGTAAACGGGAGTTGCATAATCTCATAGTTACAGGAACATGTATAAGTTATGAAGAAAGCAATAGCAACATACTAAACGATCAAGTGCTAAGCTAACGGAATGGGTCAAGTCAATCACATCATTCTCCTAATGATGTGATCCCGTTAATCAAATGACAACTCTTTTGTCCATGGCTAGGAAACATAACCATCTCTGATAAACGAGCTAGTCAAGTAGAGGCATACTAGTGACACTATGTTTGTCTATGTATTCACACATGTATTATGTTTCCGGTTAATACAATTCTAGCCTGAATAATAAGCATTTATCATGAAATAAGGAAATAAATAATAACTTTATTATTGCCTCTAGGGCATATTTCCTTCAGTCTCCCACTTGCACTAGAGTCAATAATCTAGTTCACATCGTCATGTGATTTAACACCAATATTCATATCTGTATATGATTAACACCCATAGTTCAAATCATCATGTGACCAACACCCAAAGGGTTTACTAGAGTCAATAATCTAGTTCACATCGCTATGTGATTAACACCCAAAGAGTACTAAGGTATGATCATGTTTTGCTTGTGAGAGAAGTTTAGTCAATGGGTCTGTCATATTCAGAGCCGTATGTATTTTGCAAATATTCTATATCCACAATGCTCTGCACGGAGCTACTCTAGCTAATTGCTCCCACTTTCAATATGTATCCAGATTGAGACTTAGAGTCATCTGGATTGGTGTAAAAGTTTGCACTGATGTAACTTTTACAACAAACTCTTTTATCACCTCCATAATCGAGAAACATCTCCTTAGTCCTTACTAAGGATATTTTTGACCAATGTCCGGTGATCTACTCCTAGATCACTATTGTACTCCCTTTCCAAATTCAGAGCAGGGTATACAATAGGTCTGGTACATAGCATAGTATACTTTATAGAACCTGTGACTGATGCATAGGGAATGACTTTTCATTCTCCTTCTATTTTCTGCTGTGGTCGGGATTTGAGTCTTACTCAATTTCATACCTTTGCAATACAGGCAAGAACTCTTTCTTTGACTGTTCCATTTTGAACTATTTCAAAATCTTGCCAAGGTATGTACTCATTGAAAATCTTATCAAGCGTCTTGATCTATCTCAATAGATCTTGATGCTCGATATGTAAGTAGCTTTTACTGAGGTCTTTTCCTTTTAAAGAACTCCTTTAAAACACTCCTTTATGCTTTGAAGAAAAATTCTACATCATTTCTGATCAATAATATGTCACTCACATATACTAATCAGAAAGGCTGTAGTGCTCCCACTCACTTTATTGTAAATACAGGCTTCATCGTAAGTCCATATAAAACTATATGCTTTGATCAACTTATCAAAGCGTATATTCCAACTCGAGATGCTTGCACCAGTCCATAGATGGATTGCTGGAGCTTGCATATTTTGTTAGCACCTTTAGGATTGACAAAACCTTCTGGTTGCATCATATACAACTCTTCTTTAATAAATCCATTAAAGAATGCAGTTTTGACATCCATTTGCCAGATTTCATAAAATGTAGCAATTGCTAACATGATTTGGACAGAGTTAAGCATCGATACGAGTGAGAAAATCTCATCGTATTCAACACCTTGAACTTGTTGAAAACCTTTCGCAACAAGTTGAGCTTGGTAGATAGTAATACTACTATCAGTGTCCGTCTTCCTCTTGAAGATCCATTTATTTAACATGGCTTGCTGATCATCGAGCAAGTCAATAAAAGTCCATACTTTGTTCTCATACATGGATCATATCTCAGATTTTATGGCCTCGAGCCATTTCGCGGAATCTGGGCTCATCATCGCTTCCTCATAGTTCGTAGGTTCATCATGGTCTAGTAACATGATTTCCAGAACATTATTACTACACCACACTGGTGCGGATCTTACTCTGGAAGTCCTACGAGGTTCTGTAGTAACTTGATCTGAAGTTTCATGATCAATATCATTAGCTTCCTCACTAATTGGTGTATTTGTCACAGGAACTGATTTCTGTGATGAACTACTTTCCAACAAGGGAGTAGGTACAGTTACCTCATCAAGTTCTACTTTCCTCCCACTCACTTCTTTCGAGAGAAACTCCTTCTCTAGAAAGGATCCATTTTTAGCATTGAATATCTTGCCTTCGGATCCGTGATAGAAGGTGTACCCAACAGTTTCTTTGGGTATTCTATGAAGACGCACTTCTCCGATTTGGGTTTGAGCTTATCAGGATGAAACTTTTTCACATTAAGCATCATAGCCCCAAACTTTAAGAAACGACAGCTTAGGTTTACTGCTAAACCATAGTTCATATGGTGTCGTCTCAACGGATTTAGATGGTGCCCTATTTCAAGTGAATGCAGTTGTCTCTAATGCATAACCCCAAAACGATAGTGGTAAACCGGTAAGAGACATCATAGATCGCACCATATCTTATAAAATACGATTACGACGTTCGGACACACCATAATGTTGTAGTGTTCCAGGTGGCGTGAACTGTGAAACTATTCCACATGTGTTTTATATGAAGGCCAAACTCGTAACTCAAATATTCTCCTCCACGATCAGATCGCAGAAACTTTATTTTCTTGTTATGATGATTTTCCACTTCACTCTGAAATTCTTTGAACCTTTCAACTATTTCAGACTTATGTTTCATCAAGTAGATATACCCATATCTGCTTAAATCATCTGTGAAGGTCAGAAAATAACGATACTCGCCACGAGCCTTAATACTCATTGGTCTGCATACATCAGTATGTATTATTTCCAATAAGTCAGTAGCTCGTTCCATTGTTCCGAAGAACGGAGTTTTAGTCATCTTGCCCAAAAGGCACGGTTCGCAAGCATCAAATGATTCATAACCAAGTGATTCCGAAAATCCATCTTTATGGAGTTTCTTCATGCGCTTTACACCAATATGACCCAAACGGCAGTGCCACAAATAAGTTGCACTATCATTATTAACTTTGCATCTTTTGGCCTCAATATTATGAATATGTGTATCACTACGATCGAGATCCAACAAACTATTTTCATTGGGTGTATGACCATTGAAGGTTTTAGTCATGTAAACAGAACAACAATTATTCTCTAACTTACATGAATAACCGTATTGCAATAAACATGATCAAATCATATTCATGCTCAACGCAAACACCAAATAACACTTATTTACGTTTAACACTAATCCCGAAAGTATAGGGAGTGTGCGATGATGATCATATCAATCTTGGAACTACTTTCAACACCCATCGTCACTTTCCCTTCAACTAGTCTCTGTTTATTCTGCAACTCCCGTTTCGAGTTACTAATCTTAGTAACTGAACTAGTATCAAATACTGAGGGGTTGCTATAAACACTAGTAAAGTACACATCAACAACATGTATATCAAATATACTTATGTTCGCTTTGCCATCCTTCTTATCCGCCAATCACTTGGGGTAGTACCTCTTCCAGTGACCAGTCTCTTTGCAGCAGAAGCACTTAGTCTCAGGCTTAAGACCAGACTTGGGTTTCTTCACTTGAGCAGCAACTTGCTTGCCGTTCTTCTTGAAGTTCCCCTTCTTTTCCTTTGCCTTTTTCTTGAAACTAGTGATTTTGTTAACCATCAACACTTGATGCTCTTTTCTTGATTTCTACCTTCGTCGATTTCAATATCACGAAGAGCTCGGGAATTGTTTTCGTCATCCCTTGCATACTATAGTTCATCACGAAGTTCTAGTAACTTAGTGATGGTGACTAGAGAATTCTGTCAATCACTATCTTATCTGGAAGAATAACTCCCACTTGATTCAAGCCATTGTAGTACCCAGACAATCTGAGCACATGCTCACTAGTTGAGCGATTCTCCTCCATCTTTTAGCTATAGAACTTGTTGGAGACTTCATATCTCTCAACTCGGGTATTTGCTTGAAATATGAACTTCAATTCCTGGAACATCTCATATGGTCCGTGACGTTCAAAACATGTTTGAAGTCCCGATTCTAAGCCATAAAGCATGGTGCACAAAACTATCAAGTAGTCATCATATTGAGCTAGCCAAACGTTCATAACGTCTGCATCTGCTCCTGCAATAGGTCTGTCACCTAGCGGTGCATTAAGGACATAATTCTTACGTGCAGCAATGAGGATAAACCTCGGATCACGGATCCAATCCGTATCATTGCTACTAACATCTTTCAACATAATTTTCTAGGAACATATCAAAATAAACATATGAAAGCAACAACGCGAGCTATTGATCTACAACATAATTTGCAAAATACTACCAGGACTAAGTTCATGATAAATTTAAGTTCAATTAATCATATTACTTAAGAACTCCCACTTAGACAGACATCTCTCTAGTCATCTAGGTGATCACGTGATCCAAATCAACTAAACCATGTCCGATCATCACGTGAGATGGAGTAGTTTCAATGGTGAACATCACTATGTTGATCATATCTACTATATGATTCACGCCGACCTTTCGGTCTCCGTGTTCCGAGGCCATATCTCAGTATATGCTAGGCTCGTCAAGTATAACTGAGTATTCGCGTGTGCAACTGTTTTGCACCCGTTGTATTTGAACGTAGAGCCTATCACACCCGATCATCACGTGGTGTCTCAAAGACGAAGAACTTTCATAGCGGTGCATACTCGGGAGAACACTTCTTGATAATTAGTGAGAGATCATCTTAAAATGCTACCGTCAATCAAAACATAATAAGATGTATAACATATAAACATCATATGCAATCAAAATATGTGACATGATATGGCCATGATCATCTTGCGCCTTTGATCTCCATCTCCAAAGTATTGTCATGATCTTTATCGTCACCGGCACGACACCTTGATCTTCATCATCTTGATCTATATCAATGTGTCGTCACATGGTCGTCTCGCTAACTATTGCTCTTGCAACTATTGCTATCGCATAGCGATAAAGTAAAGCAAATATTTGGCACTTGCATCTTTATGCAACAAAGAGACAACCATAGGGCTTCTGCCAGTTTCCGATAACTTCAACAAAACATGACCATCTCATACAATAAAATATAGCATCACGTCTTGACCATATCACATCACAACATGCCCTGCAAAAACAAGTTAGACATCCTCTACTTTGTTGTTGCAAATTTTACGTGGCTGCTATGGGCTTAGCAAGAACCGTTCTTACCTACGCATCAAAACCACAACGATAGTTTGTCAAATAGACTCCATTTTAACCTTCGCAAGGACCGGGCGTAGCCACACTCGGTTCAACTAAAGTTGGAGAAACTGACACCCACCAGCCACCTGTGTGCAAAGCACGTCGGTGGAACCAGTCTCGCGTAAGCGTACGCGTAATGTCGGTCCGGGCCGCTTCATCCAACAATACCGCTGAACCAAAGTATGACATGCTGGTAGACAGTATGACTTATATCGTCCACAACTCACTTGTGTTCTACTCATGCATATAACATCAACGCATAAAACCTAGGCTCGGATGCCACTGTTGGGGAACGTAGTAATTTAAAAAATTTCCTACGCACATGCAAGATCATGGTGATGGCATAGCAATGAGAGGGGAGAGTGTTCGTCCACGTACCCTCCTAGACCGTAAGCGGAAGCGTTAGCACAACACGGTTGATGTAGTCGTACGTCTTCACGATCCGACCGATCCAAGCACCAAACATACGGAGCCTCCGAGTTCAGCACACGTTCAGCTCGATGACGATCTCCGGCCCTCCGATCCAGGAAAGGCTCCGGAGATGAGTTCCGTCAGCACGACGGCGTGGTGACAATGATGATGTTCTACCGGCGCAGGGCTTCGCCTAAACTCCGCGACGATATGACCGAGGTGGAATATGGTGGAAGGGGCACCGCACACGGCTAAGGAACGATCCGTAGATCAATTTGTGTGCCTATGGGGTGCCCCCTGCCCCTGTATATAAAGGAGTGGAGGAGGGGGAGGGCCGGCCTCTCTATGGCGCGCCCTAGGGAAGTCCTACTCCCACTGGGAGTAGGATTCCCCCTTTCCTAGTCCAACTAGTAACCCTTCCATGTAGTAGGAGTAGGAGAGAAGGAAAGGGAAGGGAAAAGGAGAAGGAAGGAAGGGGGCGCCCCCCCTCCCTAGTCCAATTCGGACTAGTCCATGGGGAGGGGTGCGGCCACCCTTATGGCCCTTTTTCTCCTTTCCCGTATGGCCCATTAAGGCCCAATACGAATTCACGTAACTCTCCGGTACTCCGAAAAATACCCGAATCACTCGGAACCTTTCCGAACTCCGAATATAGTCGTCCAATATATCGATCTTTACGTCTCGACCATTTCGAGACTCCTCGTCATGTCCCCGATCTCATCCGGGACTCCGAACTCCTTCGGTACATCAAAACTCATAAACTCATAATAAAACCATCATCGAAACCTTAGCGTGCGGACCCTACGGGTTCGAGAACTATGTAGACATGACCTAGAACTATTCTTGGTCAATAACCAATAGCGGACCTGGATGCCCATATTGCTTCCTACATATTCTACGAAGATCTTTATCGGTCAAACCGCATAACAACATACGTTGTTCCCTTTGTCATCGGTATGTTACTTGCCCGAGATTTGATCGTCGGTATCCAATACCTAGTTCAATCTCGTTACCGGCAAGTCTCTTTACTCGTTCTGTAATGCATCATCCCATAACCAACTCATTGTTCACATTGCTTGCAAGGCTTATAATGATGTGCATTACCGAGAGGGCCCAGAGATATCTCTCCGACAATCGGAGTGACAAAACCTAATCTCGAAATACGCCAACTCAACATGTACCTTCGGAGACACCTGTAGTACTCCTTTATAATCACCCAGTTACGTTGTGACGTTTGGTAGTACCCAAAGTGTTCCTCCGGTAAACGGGAGTTGCATAATCTCATAGTTACAGGAACATGTATAAGTTATGAAGAAAGCAATAGCAACATACTAAACGATCCAGTGCTAAGCTAACAGAATGGGTCAAGTCAATCACATCATTCTCCTAATGATGTGATCCCGTTAATCAAATGACAACTCTTTTGTCCATGGCTAGGAAACATAACCATCTCTGATAAACGAGCTAGTCAAGTAGAGGCATACTAGCGACACTATGTTTGTCTATGTATTCACACATGTATTATGTTTCCGGTTAATACAATTCTAGCATGAATAATAAACATTTATTATGAAATAAGGAAATAAATAATAACTTTATTATTGCCTCTAGGGCATATTTCCTTCAACCATTCCATTTATTATGACACGCTTCATCATTGTCATATTGCCTTGGATGATCATGTAGTTGACATCGTATTTGTGGCAAAGCCACCATTCATAATTTTTCATTCATGTCACTCTTGATTCATTGCCTATCCCGGTACACCGCCGGAGGCATTCATATAAAGGCATACTTTGTTCTAGTATCGAGTTGTAATCTTTGAGTTGTAAATAAATAGAAGTGTCATGATTATCATTAATAGAGCATTGTCCCCCCAAAAAAAGAAAGGCCAAATGAAAAAAGGGGCCAAATAAAAAAAGATAAAAAGAGAAAAAAAAGAAAAGAAATAAAAATGTACAATGCTACTATCCTTTTCTCCGCACTTGTGCTTCAAAGTAGCACCATGATCTTTATGATAGAGAGTCTCTTGTTTTGTCACTTTCATGTACTAGTGGGAATTTTTCATTATAGAACTTGGCTTTTATATTCCAACAACGGGCTTCCTCAAATTCCCTAGGTCTTCGTAAGCAAGCAAGTTGGATGCACACCCACTTAGTTTCTTTTGTTGAGCTTTCATACATTTATAGCTCCAGTGCATCCGTTGCATGGCAATCCCTACTCCTTACATTGACATCAATTGATGGGCATCTCCATAGCCCGTTGATTAGCCACGTCAATGTGAGAATTTCTCCTTTTTTGTCTTCTCCATGTAACCCCCATCATTATATTCTATTCCACCCATAGTGCTATGTCCATGGTTCGCACTCATGTATTGCGTGAAAGTTGAAATTTTTTGAAAATACTAAAGTATGAAACAATTGCTTGGCTAAAACCGGGGTTGTGCATGATTTGAATATTTTGTGTGACGAATATGGTGCATAGCCAAACTATGATTTTATAGGGACGAACTTTCTTTGGCCATGTTATTTTGAGAAGACATGATTACTTTGTTAGTATGCTTGAAGTATTATTGTTTTTATGTCAATATTAAACTTTTGTCTTGAATCTGTCGGATCTGAACATTCATGCCGCAATAAAGAGAATTACATTGAAAATTATGTTAGGTAGCATTCCACATCAAAAATTCTATTTTTATCATTTACCTACTCGAGGACGAGCATGAGTTAAGCTTGGGGATGCTTGATACGTCTCCAACATATCTATAATTTTTGATTGTTCCATGCAATTATATTATCCATATAGGATGTTTTATATGCATTTATATGCTATTTTATATGATTTTTGGGACTAACCTATTAACCTAGAGCCCAGTGCCAGTTTCTGTTTTTTTCTTCTTTTTGAGTATCACAGAAAAGGAAAACCAAACGGAGTCCAATTGACCTGAAATTTGACGGAGATTATTTTTGGACCAGAAGAAGCCCACGGAGCATCGGAGATGGACCAGAAGAGTCTCGGGCTGCCCACTAGGGTAGGGGGCGCGCCCACCCCCTTGGGCGCGCCCCCTACCTCGTGGACAGCCCGGAGACCCTCCTGACTTGTTCTCGACGCCAAAACCTCTTATATATACAGAAACCTCTAGAACATAAACTAGATCAGGAGTTCCGCTACCGCAAACCTCCAGAGCCATCGAAAACCAATCTAGGCCCGTTTCGGCACCCTGCCGGAGGGGGGAATCCCTCTGCGGTGGCCATCTTCATCATCCCGACGCTCTCCATGACGAGGAGGGACTAGTTCACCCTCGGGGCTTAGGGTATGTACCAGTAGCTATGAGTTTGACCTCTCTCTATTGTGTTATTGATTTGTCACGATCTTGATGTATCGCGAGCTTTGCTATTATAGTTGGATCTTATGATGTTTCTCCCCCTCTACTCTCTTGTAATGGATTGAGTTTCCCTTTGAAGTTATCTTATCGGATTGAGTCTTTAAGGATTTGAGAACACTTTATGTATGTCTCGCATGTGCTTATCTGTGGTGACATTGGGATATTCACGTGATCTACTTGATGTATGTTTTGGTGATCAACTTGCGTGTTTCGTAATCTCGTGAACTTATGCATAGGGGTTGGCACACGTTTTCGTCTTGACTCTCCGGTAGAAACTTTGGGGCACTCTTTGAAGTTATTTGTGTTGGTTGAATAGATGAATCTGAGATTGTGTGATGCATATCGTATAATCATACCCACAGATACTTGAGGTGACATTGGAGTATCTAGGTGACATTAGGCTTTTGGTTGGTTTGTGTCTTAAGGTGTTATTCTAGTACAAACTCTATGATAGATCTAACAGAAAGAATAGCTTCGTGTTATTTTACTACGGACTCTTGAATAGATCGATCAGAAAGGATAACTTTGAGGTGGTTTTGTACCCTACAATAATCTCTTCGTTTGTTCTCCGCTATTAGTGACTTTGGAGTGACTCTTTGTTGCATGTTGAGGGATAGTTATATGATCCAATTATGTTATTATTGTTGAGAGAACTTGCACTAGTGAAAGTATGAACCCTAGGCCTTGTTTCAACGCATTGCAATACTATTTTTGCTTACTTTTATCATTAGTTACCTTACTGTTTTTATATTTTCAGACTACAAAACATATATCTACCATCCATATTGCACTTGTATCACCATCTCTTCATCGAACTAGTGCACCTATACAATTTACCATTGTATTGGGTGTGTTGGGGACACAAGAGACTCTTTGTTATTTGGTTGCAGGGTTGTTTGAGAGAGACCATCTTCATCCTACGCCCCCCATGGATTGATAAACCTTAGGTCATCCACTTGAGGGAAATTTGCTACTGTCCTACAAACCTCTGCACTTGGAGGCCCAACAACGTCTACAAGAAGAAGGTTGTGTAGTAGACATCACACAGCAAGTCAAGATCTCCCACATTTGACCTTTCAACCAGCTGTGAGCAGGGTACCAGACAACAGCAATCGAGATTGGAGCACATCAAATGCCCGCTCGACATCCTTCTTGCAAGCCTCCTGAACCTTCGCAAAGTGGGAGTTCTTGCCTCTTGACACAGGGTTTGAGATAGACTTCACAAATGTGGACCATCTTGGATAGATGCCATCTGCAAGATAGTAACCCTTGTTGTAGTGCTGCCCATTGACCTCGAACTTTATCGGAGTAGAATGACCTTCAACAAGATTGGCAAAGACAGGGGAGCATTGCAGTACATTGATGTCATTGTGAATTCTTGGCATACCAAAGAAGGAGTGCCAAATCCATAGGTCGTGTGTGGCCACTGCCTCAAGTACCACACTGCAACCGCCTTTGGCGCCTTTTGTACATCCCCTGCGAAGCAAATTGACAGTTCTTCCATTTCCAATGCATGCATTCGATGCTTCCAAGCATCCCTGAAATCCTCTTGCTACATTATGTGCTAGGATCCGAGCAGTGTCTTCAGCATTGGGTGATCGCAATTATTGTGGTCCAAACACTGCCACCACTGCCCTGCAGAACTTGTAGAAACATTCAATGGTCATGGACTCGGCTATGCGTCCATAATCTTCCAGCGAATCACCGGGAGCTCCGCATGCAAGCATCCACATAACTGTCGTGCACTTCTGGAGTGAGGTGAATCTAAGTGTGCCGGTGCAATCCCTCTTGCACTTGAAGTAGCTGTCGAACTCCTGGATGGAATTCACAATCCCGAGGAAGAGCTTTCATCTCATCCGATAACGGCGCCGAAATACTTTACCGTCATGCAGTGGAGCATCGGTGAAATAGTCGGAGTAGAGCAAGCAATAGCCTTCCTGTCGATGCTGGTTCTTTGTCTTCAGTCGGCCTGGCGTCGAGCCACCTGGCCACGGCTTTGCATTGCTTGCCAGCAGGCCAGCTAGGGCGGCGAGGAGCCCAGGACCATGAGATGCTCTTTATCCTAGACGTCGGCATCGGCTTCCTCCTCCAGCAGCGCCGCGGGCGCCTCCTTGTTGTCCGAGTCCATAGCCGAGCAGACAAATTGCCAAACACCTGGTGGGCGTGGTAGGCGCACAGCCGCCGGTATATATCACACCCTGCACGACCGGAGCACCGGAAAACTCACCAAGGTAGGTGGCAGAGGATGGCGCGTGTCGGTGTCAAAACCGGCGGATCTCGGGTAGGGGGTCCCGAACTATGCGTCTAGGCGGATGGTAACAGGAGACGAGGGACACGATGTTTTACCCAGGTTCGGGCCCTCTCGATGGAGGTAAAACCCTACGTCCTGCTTGATTAATATTGATGATATGGGTAGTACAAGAGTGGATCTACCACGAGATCAAGGAGGCTAAACCCTAGAAGCTAGCCTATGGTATGATTGTTGTAATGTATGTTGTGTCCTACAGACTAAAGCCCTCTGGTTTATATCAGCACCGGAGAGGGCTAGGATTACACAGAGTCGGTTACAATGGTAGGGGATCTACATATCCGTATCGCCAAGATTGCCTTCCACGCCAAGGAAAGTCCCATCCGGACACGGGACAAAGTCTTCAATCTTGTATCTTCGTAGTCTTGGAGTCCGGCGGTCGATGATAGTCCGGTTGTCCGGACAACCCCTAGTCCAGGACTCCCTCAGTAGCCCCTGAACCAGGCTTCAATGACGATAAGTCCGGCGCGCATAATGTTCGGCATTGCAAGGCGGGTTCCTCCTTTGAATAATGCAGAGAAGATCATTAACACTAGGATAGTGTCCGGCTCTGCAAAATAAATTCCACATTCCACCGTAGAGAGAATAAAATGTACGCAAGCTCAATCTGCTGACGTATTTTACGGCATGACGTCACACCACTACCAAGCCTTTACTTGAATCGTTTTTATTATACCACCTCAAGACGCTTAGCGGCGGTTTCTTGGCACGCCTTGTCAAGCAGAGATCATGTTCCCCTTATTCCGGATTCTCATCAATACAGAGACGTGGGTAACCCAACCGCGCCATTGATGGTGGCGCTTGGGAGATAAGCGAGTTTTACCAGCTGGTGGGGACGATAGTCTTCGCCGCCTTTATATAAGGGATAAGGATTCACCTTTTCACCCACGCCTTCTTCCTCCTTTGCTTATCCACCTCCGCTGAACTCAAGCTCCAGCGCCCAAGTTCGCAAGATCTCGCTCTCAACCTTCTCCGACCATGTCCGGAGGGGGAGGCAAATGGTTGGCTTCCACCGCTAAGGAGGAGCACATCACAAAGCTGCACAGCGCGGATACCTTTTCGGCGACATCGCGCACCGGCTGCCCGACGAGGGGCAGCTCATCCCTACCCCCGGGCCCCATGAGAGGGTCGTTTTCCTTCCCCACTTCCTCCATGGACTGGGCTTTCCACTTCACCGCTTTGTCCGGGGGCTCATGTTCTACTACTGCCTGGATTTCCACGATCTGGCGCCGAACTTCATCCTCAACATCTCGGCATTTATTGTCGTGTGCGAGGCCCTCCTCTGCATCCGGCCCCACTTCGGCTTGTGGCTCAAGACCTTCAACGTCAAGCCGATGGTAGTGAAGGGCACGTAGGAGGAGTGCGGAGGCGCCATGTTGGGCAAGATGCCCAACGTCCTCTGGTTCGAAGGGGCCTTCGTGGACTCCGTCAAGGGGTGGCAATCGGGGTGGTTCTACATCACCGAGCCGCGAACCCCTCGGGCGGCGGCCCCGAGTTTAGATCTGGTATCCCACGCAGCTCACCTCCGGAAAGAGAAGGGCTTGCTGTGGGGTAATTCAAGGAGCCGACGGACTCGAGCCAGATCCGTAAGCTGGTGAACAAGAAGCTCAGGCTTGTCGACGTGGTCCAAGTCATGCTCGTCCGTCGGATTCTCCCATGCCAAGAACGGGCATTCAATCTGTGGGAGTTCGATCCGGAACAGCACCAGGCGCTGAGCGGGCTCTTCGACACGACGTACGAAGGCGCCTGGAGGGTGCTGTTTAAGGGTGCCGAAGCCCCCGCATCCGCGACGGAAGATCGCGAATTTCACTCGCAGCATCCGGCTGACGAGGTAAGTGATTCTACCCCTTTATGGGACACTTATTGTAAATAGATTGATTCTAAGAGGGTTTCAATCTCCCTTTTCCTTTGACAGGAATGGATGAAGAAGGCCGAGCAGCTCATCTGCCCGGCTCCCATGCCAGAAGACCTAGTGGATGCCGGTCTAGCGGGGCTGCTGGTTCCGGCACCGCATGTGGTGCCGGAGAAGAAGGCCAAGAAGGTGGCCACGGGCACTCGAAAGAGTTCCCGTTATCAGGCGTCCGACGACGAGGCGGACTCCTCCCCCGAAGACGAGGAGGAGGAAGAAGACTCTCTCCCGGAGGGGGGAGAGAGGAAGAGGAAGGCTTCCCCAACAGGGGAGGCCGAAGGGTCCAAGAGCGGGAGAACTATTCCCCCGGACAGCTCTGCCAACACCGACGTTGGCGACGAGGAGTGGCCTTCAAGGGCCAGGCCTCCGGCGAGATCGTAAGTATCCGGATCCCTGAATGATATGCAATTTCTTTGTGTCACATAGTGTCCTACTAATGCCGCATATTGCCCGCAGTCCGGCCGATGATGATCTCCCGCTTCATCGAAGGGTCGCTCGCCCGCCGGATGTGGATTCCTTCCGACTACCTCCACCCCGCGCGCCGATGAGGACGCCGAGGTGGGATCCCGTAAAGGACCCATCAGAGGAGGCTCGGAGGCGCCGCAAGGCAGCCTCCGGACTTTGCGCCGACTCACGCCGAACTGCAGTGGTTCCAGAGTCCGCAAAGCGGCCCTTCAAAGAAGGGCAAGACCGTGACGCCGGGCGGCCTCCGTCCAACCAGAGGCGCCGGACAACTTGCTGCAGGCGCTCAAAGGCGCTTCCATCGAGGACGAACACCGCACTGTTATGAGTGCGGTGATCCAGAAGGTTCAGCTTGCCAAGAGCGGGCTGACCGAAGCCTGCAGTAGCCTTCTAACAGGCTTTGAGGTAAGAAGTTAAAATTATGTAATGTAATACCGCATAGACAGTAGCCCATGATGCTCGGTTCGGTGTTCGGAAAGAAAAGCCGGACTGAGGATCTAAAAAGATATTCACAGGTTGCTATTAAATTATGTCAATATGGGTTTGCAGGCTGTCCTGCTGACCTCTGCCGCACTGACTGCGGAGGTTGGTGCATTAAAGCAAGATCTCGAGCTGTCCGAGCGGGAGCTCGACCATGCCAAGAGGCAGCTCGAGGACAAAGAAGGTGAGTAGCACCACTTTGAATTTTTACCTTACAGAAAAGGATTTTGGTTGCAATAAAATTAACAAGGGTACTGCAGGGGCCACAAACGAGGTGGCAGCCCAGAAGGAGGTTGTGTCCGCGGCCGAACACAGTGCGGCCATGGAACGGGGAGAGCGAGAGAAGCAGGAGCCACAGGTGGCGGCAGTGCGGCAAGAGCTCCAGGCTCTCATGGAGAAGCATGAGAGTTTGGAGCGCGACTCCAAGACTCGAGAGTCCGAGCTCGCCTCGGCTCTCGAAAGTGCCAAGTCCGCCAAGGCCGAGGCCCGTAAGGCCCTTTAGGAGGTTGAAGATGTGAAGAAGATAGCGGCGGGTAAGGCATTTTTCATGCAAAGCAAGCATGTTAATGTAAACTACCGACGCTTACGCATTCGAGCTCTCGTAGGCGTTTGCAGATCTGCCCAAGATGTATCCGATGCCGCCGCATTCTACCGTGGCGAGGAGGGAGCTCAACGAGAAGGTCTTCGGTCTCAAGACGCCGAGGCCGCCATCCGGTGCCCCAAGCGACCAGTCAAGCAGCTGGTCGAACTCCACAAGGTAGCTGAGGAGGCCATGAAGGGCCTTATAGTCCGGCTGTGGCTTGGACAGGCCATGCCTGGGAGCTACTTCAGCCTCGTGCGGTGTTTGGTGGAAGCGTGCCCCTGGGTGGATGTCATCAAGCGCTCCGCCTGTATTGAAGGTGCTCGTCGGGCCCTTGCCCGCGCAAAGGTGCATTGGGGCAGGCTGGATGCGGAGAAGCTTCTTACTGACCCGCCGCCAGCGGGCAAGGAGTATCGTACGACTGAAATGTACTATAAGACTGTCCTGAAGGGTGCCCGCAATATTGCGGATGAATGCCCCAGAGATGTAATTATTGAGTAAAAAACTCGCTATGTATTATCCTGTGCGCTGAAAACTTTGTTCATATGCGCTTTAAGCAACGTTTGTTTAATTTAAAATATTACCTTCTGTGCGTCCGTTTATAAAATCTGAGAGATGGCAAGTCGTTGGCTTCAGCCCCGAGCCGCAAGTGCTGGGGTGTTAGGGATAACTTGAGCACTCTTGTTCCCATTTTGGGTCCATCTAGGAGGCGCCAACACAACGTAACAAGGCAACCGGACTTATAATGCTTGAACACTCTCACTTAGCCATAGAATTCTATAATTTTAAATTTCGGCGAAGCCCCTAGTATTCGGAAGACCGAATTCGGGGCGCTATCCACGCCTTCGTCGGACATTATCCGGAACTTCGCTCGAAGCGGCATGAGTCTTTAGGGACCCGAAAATACCTCTCGAACGCGACCAGTCTCTCGCCTTATCATGTCGGTCAGTTTTAGCTTTCTCCAGTGAGGCACTCGCCCAGCTCAACCGGGGCGCAATCGCAGTGGTTCTCCCAGTGCCACCTTAGCCGACAGAACGGAACGTAAGGCGCCAAAACGTGGGAGCCGGGCAAACCCAACTATTGACCCAAGACATGATTCGGAGCCGATTCATACAATGCTATAAGTTCGAGGTGCCGCACTTGTGAAAGTGTTCGGACTTATCACACCATAATGCGGGGAACATAAGCGCCTGATGTATTTGGCCATACCAATAATATACGGGTGCGAGATGTCATTAATGAACATATGTGTGAAGTAATGCAATAACAGGCAAAAAATGCTGCATTATTTATTTAAAGAATTCTGCTATGAGTGCGGAATGATACAAATAGTGCGGTAAGCAAGGGATTGGACTAATCAAAATTGTCCCCCTCCAGGGATGGGCTACGGACTGGTGGATATAATCAAATTTAATGCTCGTAATGGAGACCACCTGAGTGTTTATCGTAGTCTTCTTTCTTCCCCGGCTGTTGCATCGTGAATTGGCGGGTTCATCACGGACAGGCCTCCGTGAACGGAGTCCTGTGTACATAAAGAAAGAAAATAATAACAAAAGGAGGACACACTTGTGAGCCCTGGTGTGGTCGAGCCGCACTGGGTCTGTTGTGGTCGTGCCCTTCCCTAGGCCCATGGTATCTCCAAGCGTAATGATGTACGCGGAGGGTTGGTCTTGCAATTATGCAAGGGCTGGGGTTAGCCGCATTGCTACGCGATGCTCGGAACGTGCTGTGGTCTTGGTTGATGTTGCTCGGCGCGTTTGGCGTGTCCGCCGCTTAACGGCCGGACTCAATATTGCCTTAAAAGGCTGCTCAGATTTCCGCCGCGAGAGCCGCTGTGTGTTCCTCCGCTCGAGGAGCGTTCAGATTTCCATTGACCGTGATGACTCCACGGGGCCCGCATCTTGAGCTTGAGGTATGTGTAATGCGGTACCGCATTGAACTTTGCAAACGCGGTTCGTCCGAGCAGGGCGTGATAGCCGCTGCGGAATAGGACTATGTCAAGATTAACTCTCGCCCGAAATTGTCCGGGATCCAAGACCACTTCAGTGTGATCGAGCTCGTACAATTGGCCTCAACGCCTGGTATGACGCCTTTGAAAGTCGTCTTTGTAGGTTTAATCCTTGAGGGGTCTATGCCCATCTTGCGCACTGTATCCTGATAAAGCAGGTTAAGGCTACTTCCGCCATCCATCAGGAATCTCGTGAGGTGAAATCCATCGATGATTGGGTCTAAAACTAATGCGGCGAATCCGCCATGGCGGATACTGGTCGGATGATCTCTTCGATCGAAAGTGATCGGGCAAGAGGATCATGGATTGAACTTAGGGGCGACTGGCTCCATCGCATATACCTCCCTTAGTGCACGCTTTCGCTCCCTCTTGGGTATATAGGTTGCGTATATCATGTTCACCGTCCGCACTTGTGGCGGGAAACCCTTCTGTCCTCTATTATTCGGCGGTCGGGTCTCTTCCTCGTCGTCGCTGTGCAGCCCCTTGTCATTGTTTTCGGCAATTAACTTTCCTGCCTGCTTGAACACCCAACAATCTCTGTTGGTGTGATTAGCTGGCTTTTCAGGGGTGCCATGTATCTGGCATAAGCGGTCGAGTATTCGGTCCAAATTGGACGGACCCGGAGAGTATTCGGTCCAAATTGGACGGACCCAGAGTGGTTTTTTTATATGGCTTCTTCCGCTGACCGGGTTTAGAGCCTCAGAATCCGGCGACCGCCAGATCCTCCTTGTCGCCGCCAGCACGCGGCATTTATTTTTTTGCTTCGATGCGACCTGCCATTGTGGTCCTTGGTATCCGGACTGCCAGAATTTTTACTAAGGTCGTTGCTGCGAGCTAGCCAGCTATCCTCTCCCGCACAGAAGCGGGTCATTAATGATGTGAGGGCTGCCATGGATTTCGTCTTTTCCTATCCTAGGTGCCGGGCTAGCCACTCGTCGTGGATGTTATGCTTGAAGGCTGCGAGGGCATCTGCATCCGGACAGTCGACGATTTGATTTTTCTTTGTGAGGAACCGTGTCCAGAATTGTCTGGCCGATTCGTCTGGCTGTTGAATTATGTGGCTTAGGTCATCGGCATCTGGTGGTCGCACATATGTGCCCTGGAAGTTGTCGAGGAATGCGGCTTCCAGGTCTTCCCAACACCCAATTGACTCTGCGGGCAAGCTGTTAAGCCAATGCCGAGCTGGTCCTTTAAGCTTGAGTGGGAGATACTTGATGGCGTGGAGATCGTTGCCGCGGGCCATATGGATGTGAAGGAGATAATCTTCGATCCAAACCGCGGGGTCTGTTGTGCCATCGTAGGATTCAATGTTTACGGGTTTAAACCCTTCGAGGATTTGATGATCCATTACTTCGCGATGAAGCATAGCGGGTGTGCGGCACCTCTATATTGAGCAATATCACGACGTAGATCGAGAGAGCGTTGTCTGCTGTGTTCGGCCCGGCCAGAGTTATTGTATCTGGCGCGACGGTATTCGTCGTGGGTCATGGGGTGCCCACGTGATCCATAGATGGATCTGGATTGCCTTGCTTTGTCCACCAATATATCTCGCAAGTCCGGCGCGTTCCCTCTTGGCTTCGTACTTTTGGAGCGATGCCGGGGTACGTTCTTGGTGGAGGGCCTAGATGCCTCTCTATCTCGGCCAAGAGGTGGTCGGTCGGCCATATTGTGCGCTGGCGATGAAGGTATGTATGTTTCCTCCTCTAATCGAGGGAGCAACTTGCGTCTTGGGTAGCTTTTGGAGGGGCGTTCGAGTTCATACTCTTCGGCCGTGAGGACCTCGGTCCATCGATCGGCCAGCAGGTCCTGATCAGCTTGAAGCTGCTGCTGCTTTTTCTTTAGGCTATTTGCCGTGGCGATAAGCCCACGCTTAAACGCCTTGTTCGACGGGATCTCGGGCACATTTAATACGTCGTCGTTGAGGCTTGCCTCGTCTTCGGAGGGAGGTATATAATTATCATCCTCGACCTCTTCGTCTGCCGCCCTCTCGTGAGGGCTTGCTTCTGCATCCTCCTGTGCTGAATCTTGCTGGAGGGGATTATCTTCGGCACTCTCTGGGGTATTATTATCTCCTGTGCATGAATCTCCATTCTTGCTGTGGCGGGATTTAGAGCGGCGCCGCTGCCGTCGGCGCTTGGGCTGTTTGTTTGAGGAATCTGCCTCTGCTGCTTCTTCGCCGTCCCCCTCTTTTGGGGTATCCACCATGTATATGTCATATGACGAGGTGGTCTTCCAGTGCCCTATAGGCGCTGGTTCTTGTTCGTCTCCGACATCGTCGTCCATACCGTCGATGTCCTCGAAGTCGTAGTCTAGCATGTCATTAGATCGTCGCAAAGTGGCTACAAAGTGGGTGGTGGGTGGCTTTGAATTTCTTCGCCGTCTCAGATCCCAACCGCCCCGCCATAGTCCGCCAGGTCTCTCCGGATAGCGAGAGATGTGTTAGCGATTTAGGATGTCGCCAAAGGGCGAGTGTTGGAAGATGTCATGGCGGTGAATTTATAATCGGCGCCCAATCGATTCGATTGGCGGAGCGTGGGAGGTCCGGAGTCTGGCGGGGAGTCCGGCACCTCGGAGTCACGAGCTTCGCAAGGGACAAGGTTAGTGTTCGGCTCTATCGCCGTGGGAGTTGCAGCCCCCGAGGCGGTGTCCATCCACCGGTCCTCGATCTGGGCGATCGGCTCCGGACTAAGGGCCGGAGTGGATTCTTGTGCGGCCACCAAGGCACTGTTTGGCGGCAGAGCTAGATCATGCCCATCGTGACAGTGCGGCATGCTTGGCTGTGGCTCGAGCCCGTCGAAGATCAAGTCCCCGCGGATGTCGGCCGAGAAGTTTAGGCTCCCGAACATGACCTGACGGCCAGGGGCGTAGCTTTCGATCTGCTCCAGATGGCCAAGTGAATTAGCCCGCAGTGCGAAGCCACCGAATACAAAGATCTGTCCGAGGAGAAAAGTCTCACCCTGGACAGCGTTGTTGATTGAAGAAGCCATCGAGCCTATCGGTGACGACACAGAGGAACTCTCAATTTAAGCACCAATGTCGGTGTCAAAACCGGCGGATCTCGGGTAGGGGGTCCCGAACTGTGCGTCTAGGCGGATGGTAACAGGAGATGAGGGACACGATGTTTTACCTGTGTTCGGGCCCTCTCGATGGAGGTAAAACCCTACGCCCTGCTTGATTAATATTGATGATATGGGTAGTACAAGAGTGGATCTACCACGAGATCAAGGAGGCTAAACCCTAGAAGCTAGCCTATGGTATGATTGTTGTAATGTATGTTGTGTCCCACGGACTAAAGCCCTCCGGTTTATATCAGACCGGAGAGGGCTAGGGTTACGAGTCGGTTACAATGGTAGGGGATCTACATATTCAGACGCCAAGCTTGCCGCCCACGCCAAGGAAAGTCCCATCCGGACACGGGACGGAGTCTTCAATCTTGTATCTTCGTAGTCTTGGAGTCCGGCGGACGATGATAGTCCGGCTGTCCGGACACCCCCTAGTCCAGGACTCCCTCAGCGCGGCTGAACCCTCTCTCTTTTTCCGGCGGGGGAATGGTCTATCTAGCGGCGGTGGGGGTGGGCGGCGCCGGGATCGGCAAGGCGGCGGGATGTAGTGCGCGCGCGGGGGAAGGGGGGGATTCTGGATGCCAAAGATGCCTTTTCGCCTGACAGTGTGGCCCAGATGTAGTTTTCCCTTCCGCCGAAGCCCCCAAGCGCCCCCAGTGCGCTGGGTTCGGCTTGGGATCGCCAGGCCCAAAAACGATCCTAGCCGGCGGATTTCGGCGTCTTGAAGACACGACTGGGAGGTTTTTTCGGCACCGTCGCGAAAAAGTCGCCCTGGGGGCTGTTGGGGGCACGGCTGAAGATGCTCTAAGAGCGATGCTGCCCCAGCATTCTTATATTCCATATACTAATAGTTTAACCTACCGAAAATGCCTAGGAGCACCTGCGGGCTCACCACCCTGATATCTGTCCATTAAATAAGCATAGTGATTCGTGCCGCTATATTAGACAACATGTATTGTTCAGTCTAGATTGACGTATGTTTTCTTTTATGAGAGGTATAGGGTTTGTATTCTTCCAAACTTTTAATGATCTCTAACTAAGAATAAATGTATGCAGATGTGGGTGGTTGACTGATATCTGACAGCGGCCCTACATGCATGCGGATTTTATTGAGCCATGCGTTTGGATCATATAACACATCTAATATTTAGTTTCTACCAAATTTTCAAACTGCAATATTATTTTTCATTTGACAATATCCTTTGCAAGATTATGTTTTTGTTTCTGTTTTAAAACTGTAATATCGAAAAAAACATCAAGTTATGTGTCTTCTATAAAATTGAGAACCTCATCCTATGACAATTAAAATAGTGGATTTCATTACTATTAGAATTTTAAATAAAGCGAGAATTCCAATATTCTAATTGCTGGAAAACTCATGGAATATATTCCATGAAATTAAGTCTTCTTATTTTTATTTTAGTTAAACCCAAGAACTTTGTGATAATAATTGTAGAAAAATTAATTATAGTAATTCCAAAACTTTTTCTTTTCTAAAAACTATGTTATTAGTCACCTTGTCTGGTTTATCAATGCAGCGTAGTCGTATTTAATCGTTCATCTTCATGGCACACCAAAGATGAATTAATGATAATAACATTGCATCCAACTGTTTATTTATTTATTGAGTCGTGTCATACCTCTAACACAACACATTGATTATATAGTACTAATAACTACTCTGATATACCTATGCAGACAAAGGTCATCACATGAACCTTTCTTGCATGCAAACGCGTGACATTAACTGAGAATATTGACTTTTGCTGCCCAATTTAGATATACGCGTAGGACTTGTAAACTGAGACGGAGGGCGTTGTCGCCGTGTGCTCTTAATCCACCTCCTTTAACCTACGTACTACTTCTCCTCTTGCTACCCTGGCCTGCACTACTAGTACGCGGTATAAATGTACAGCCTCACATTCTGATCCTTCGTAACCCTATTCGCTCCCTCTTCTGGAGCTGATCAAGCATGTCCACTGCAGCAGGCTTTCAAGTCGATGGCAGCAGCCCCCACGGCACCATGGTGGACATGGAAGGCTTAGCTCAGATCGTAGAGCTGGCATTAGCACAAGGCAGCGCATCCCCGACGTCGATCCACGGGCAGCTCGCGCGCGCTGTGGGCCGTGAGCTCTCTCACCCTGGTCGCGGACGTGAGCGCCGGGCTGTACCAGCCGGCTAGGGTGCCCGTGTTCGGCGGCCACAACGCTGCCTACTGCAGCGTCCTCGCGGCCATTCTCGCCGTCGTGGCCGTCTAGATGGCCTTCGCGTACTGGCTTTCCCGCCGCTCCTGCGCCCAGGTTGGGAATGACCGCGGCCGCGTCCTCGCGTTCGCCAATGGCCTGCTGCGGTTCGGCGTGGTGCTTCTTCTTGTCATGGTGGCGGTGGGTGGTTTCGCGCTCACTGTCAAGCTCTGAATTCCCATTCTCGGCATGGTCGTACGTTATATGTGAGCGAGCGCCGGGGGGCACGCAAGAGGGTAAGCTAGCATTTTATAACTGTGCTGAGTTTCGGTTGCTTAGAGCATGGTTGTCCGGGGAAGGCCTCTTGAGATCGGCATATGGTCATTTGGTGGCAGAGATAAAGTTCCTTATGCAAGGAAAAGAGTTTATTCCCATGAAAATCAAGCGTGAGCAAAATAGGGTGGTAGATTGGTTGGCGTCATATAGTCGAGTAGAAAGTAGTACTGCTATATGGCTACGTAGCGCACCACCATGTATAGAGGATCTTTTGCCTCTCGATTGTAACCCTATTATGATGGAATAAAACTCTTTTCAGATCGCAAAAAAAAAACAATGTTTGTCATGACCTATTTCTGCTCTTCATTTTCATTTTATCCTATGCAACAGTAGTTGTGTATGGAATATTCTCTCAATAAACATGTTTTTTTGTACTTTGAGAAGGTGTTTTTTCTGATTTTTGAGAATAGTTTTTAAAATGGAATTATTTTTATGGTGACGGTCAAGGGCCCGTGCGTTGCTACGGGGCGTACAAAGTTTAGTCGTTATCTAGTGGTTCAACATTTTGTGAAAGTAAAAAAGGACATGTGTTACAGTAAAAACAAAATAAATAAGCGTTTGTTTGGAAACCCAAAAAATAATTTACCAATCAAACAATTTGTATTATCTAGTGGTTCAAAATGAATGGTGTCAAAGATACACATCAAGCTACATTGTCGGCTAATTGAATTTGCAAATAATGGCAGCTCAATACTCGCGTGACATGCTCCCAACAGCAAAGAGAAGATTCTATTTTAGCGTGTTACACGAAATTTACTTTTTTATTTAAGAACTATTGCCTATAAATCAAATCAGAATGATAAATTTTAGCACAATGCAATGGTTCATATTTTTCAATTTAAGATGAAGGATATGAAAGAGAAAACAATGACCATACTAAAGGCCTGTTTGGAGGGACTCCACTCCACAACTCCACTCCTAGAGCTGGTGGAGCAGCAGTTAAAAAATGCGGAGTTGAGAAAGAGGTGCTCCGCAGCTCCTCAGATTTCATGGAGCCGAAGGATTACCGAACGGCTCCTAAGGCTACGAGGAAAGGCAACATAGCACACAATTATATGAAACAACATGCCTTTAGACATTTCCACATATACAAAACATAAGGTACATAATTCTTTTAGATAGACTGATATGACTCAAAAATGCAATGGTCGATGAGAGGGCAAAAAGGCCACATGATTTTCGTTTGTATATCAATGCCAGCTAAGAATAATAAGAATTGTAATTAAAGACATAAACAACGGAAAAAAATGTTAAGTGCATTTGACTTGCACTTTGACTCGGTTTTTCTTTGCTGGTGCATGTCCTCATGAACACATTTGCTTTACTAACCCTCCTATAAACTTTTTGTAAACTTTCAACTGGATGTCGGTGCTACTGAAATACCCGCTCCATTGAAGGCTCAACTTCAACCAGCTCCATTCTAGGAATAGAAGATTTGTAGTTTTCGACTCGTTCTTTAACAAGATCATATATGTGGTGATCATAAGTCCTTCCAAAAAAAGTTTGTTGGGCCTCTACTTTGAGTGAGAACCATACAGTCCTACTGCAAACATATAAAAAGTAACGGTTGAAGTAATGCAGAATAATATTCTCTAGTTTAATATACAAAGGAAAAATGAAAAGATCATTATAATAACCATGAAAAAGGTTTACAAGTTCTATATTGGTGCTCACAATGTCATTATATAGCTCAGAAAGTCATTTTAATTTTGAGAGCATCATCGATTTAATCTTTATTTCCTCAAGTAGATAACAATTCCTTGTTTCACCAAGTACAGAGTAGGAAATGTGAATAAGAGGCTGTAGTAAGTTTTAAGGGAGAAGCACACCAGGGAACTTTAAACCCCACTCTCAAATGGTCTGATGTTGTCGTTATTCTTAGCGTACTTCACGAAATGATCACGCTTCAGGTGAAAAAGATCTGACAGCATGGAGTTCAAAACTTCGCTAGTCTTTGTACCATGGAGAATAAGCGTCTTCTTGCCATTCTCAACCTGGAATAAACATTAGAGCAACAGTCTTATGTGGGAGCCAGGGAAAAGCACATTCATACTATTTCTAGTTTCTCGACATGGAAGGTTCGAAAGCAACCGTCTTTTCCAATAACATCTAAATTAAGATTTACAGGTGGTTATTTGTACAAATCATGAACTCTGTGCCAGAAAATCTGGCCCTTTTGTGTGTGACTCAGTTTCTATAAAGAAAAATACAATGTTGCACACACTACTAGAAGTAATATAATATGGGAAATTGCTGAAAGATGTTGCTATGTCAGTTTATGCTTGGCCAGTTTCACAAGACAATAATGCTGAGATACTACCTACAAAAATACCTATATTTTCTTGTGTCCATAACAATAATGACTTGATGCTAGATAGGGTTAGTGTTCTTCTGGCATTGTAAACTAAAGGCAAAATTGCAACAGCTAAAGAAAGGGACCGAAGAAATGAGAAGCTTACAAGCTTGGGGGTGTGCTTGAGGAGCTCAAACGTGGCGAGGATGGTCATGGGAACCCTGATGCCACCATCTTGATCCTCCAGCAACCTAGGGATGAGGTATTTGGCAAAGGGTTCATAACTCTAACCAAACTTGAAAAATCATGAATGGATGCTCGTGTTCGCTGTCAAACTTGAAAAATCAGATAGACCATGTAAGCATGATCTTGGCTGGGCTCTTTAGATCACATAGACCATGTAAACATTAGGTAGAGTCGAGCTTACACGAAAAATGAAATAAGGTGACACATCATGCTCAATCAATTTTCTGATCTTCCCCCCAATGAGATACAGCCTGCGCAGAAGTCAAATCAATAAATTTTACTATTGTTGGGAAATCCAAAAACAAATCTCACATGTAATAAATAGCAAAACACCAGTGTGTAGCATACTACTGGTCCATGATTAGCAATTCTTTTGACACAAGCAAAGTATTGGGGAACGTAGTAATTTCAAAAAAATTCCTACGCACACGCAAGATCATGATGATGCATAGCAACGAGAGGGGAGAGTGTTGTCCACGCACTCGTGAGACCAAAAGCGAAGCGTAAGAACAACGCGTTGATGTAGTCAGACGTCTTCACGGCCCGACCGATCAAGCACCAAAACTACGGCACCTCCGAAGTTCTAGCACACGCTCAGCTCGATGACGATCCCGGACTCGATCCAGCAGAATGTCGGGAAGAGTTCCACAAGACGACGGTGTGGTGACGATCTTGATGTTCTACGTCGCAGGGCTTCGCCTAAGCACCGCTACAATATTATCGAGGACTATGGTGGAGGGGGCACCGCACACGGCTAAGAGATCAAGAGATCAATTGTTGTGTCTAGAGGTGCCCCCTGCCCCCGAATATAAAGGAGCCAAGGTGGAGGGGGCGGCCGGCAAAGGACTGGCGCGCCAAGGGGAGTCCTACTCCCACCGGGAGTAGGACTCGGAGTAGGACTCCCTTCTTTCCTAGTTGGAATAGGAGAAGGGGAGAAGGAGGAGGGAGAGAGGAAGGAAGGGGGGGGGGGCGCCGCCCCCTCTCCTTGTCCTATTCGGACTAGGGGGGAGGGGTGCGCGGCCCAGCCCTTGCCTCCTCTCTTCCTCTCCACTAGGGCCCATGTAGGCCCATTAAGCCCCTGGGGTACATGACCTAGAACAAACTTCGGTACATAAAAACTCATAAACTCATAATATAACTGTCATCGAAACCTTAAGCGTGCGGACCCTACGGGTTCGAGAACTATTTAGACATGACCTAGAACTGTTTCCGGTCAATAACCAATAGCGGAACCTGGATGCTCATATTGGCTCCTACATATTCTACGAAGAACTTTATCGGTCAAACCGAATAACAACATACATTGTTCCCTTTGTCATCGTTATGTTACCTCTCCGACAGTCGAAGTGACAAAACCTAATCTCGAAATACGCCAACTCAACATGTACCTTTGGAGACACCTGTAGAGCTCCTTTATAATCACCCAGTTACGTTGTGACGTTTGGTAGCACACAAAGTGTTCCTCCAGTAAACGGGAGTTGCATAATCTCATAGTTATAGGAACTGTTATAAGTCATGAAGAAAGCTATAGCAACATACTGTTGACACCTGTTTTTGGCAAGACACAGATTGCAATGAAGATGGTCTCGAGTGAATGGGCCTTCAGCATGAAAAGATTCACGTCGCCGAGTGGAACGACTTTGATGTTTCGGTTATATTCATTCGACCTTATCTTACGGACCGAAACTATACTCCGAGTGGCATAATTCAATGCTCTGAGTGATTTTTGGCCAATCACGCCTTCAAGACGACCTCGGATGAAGGAGTATTTAAAGGAATTGTCTTCGTCTCGTCGAGGCGATCGATTTTGATATATAAATCATCTCAATCCGAGTTCGTATGCAAAAGTTAGAGGCAATACACTCGCAGGTCAAGCTGAGTGGAAATCTGGCGCAAAGTACCGGACGCCATGTCTGGTGGGTCGCGCGAGCAATTAGGCCCTTAAGAAGTCCTTGAATCGAAAAACCTTCAACAGGAAAAAGTTTCGTCTCGTCGAGCCGATCGATTTTCATATATAATTCGTCTCAATCCGAGGTCGTATGTAACCTGGAGAGGCAAATCAAGATCAGGCTATGTTTTTGGTCGAGTGAAAACTTACCATCCGAGTAAAAACTCACCGGTCGAGTGAAAACCTACCGATCGAGTCACCGGTCGAGTGAAAATCTACCGCTCGAGTCCAAGGTCGAGTGGAAACTTACCGATCGAGTCACCGGTCGAGTGAAAATTTACCGATCGAGTCCAAGGTCGAGTGAAAACCTACCGATCGAGTAAACGGTCGAGTGAAAATCTACCGATCGAGTCACCGGTCGAGTGAAAATCTACCGATCGAGTCCAAGGTCGAGTGGAAACCTACCGATCGAGTCACCGGTCGAGTGAAAATTTACCGATCGAGTCCAAGGTCGAGTGAAAACCTACCGATCGAGTAAAAGGTCGAGTGGAAACCTACCGATCGAGTAAAAGGTCGAGTGAAAACCTACCGATCGAGTAAACGGTCGAAAGTGAAAACCTACCGATTGATTGTCTTCCGAGTGAAAATATAGTCATCCGAGTGAAAAGTCCAGTCGGACCATCCGAGTGAAAGACTCTAAAATCCGAGTGGATGAGCTCAAACCGAGTGAAACTGAACATGTGCCCAAAAGTTTATCAAGATGATCTCGATGAAAAAGTGTTCAATACAGAAGTTGTGCGTATCGTCAAGACGGTAAACTTTGCTTTTGGAGTCATCGTCATCAGAGATAGTATATGGCCTGCAGATTCACTACAAGACTCGGATAATTCAGTCTACCACAAGACCGAGTCCGACTGGAAGGTAAAGATGACCTCGAAAAGTATTCAAGATGGCCTTATTTGAAAAAGTGATCAACATGAAAGTTGTTCAGATCGCCGAGGCGCACAAGTTTGATATTTGGGCCGTCTTGATCGGAGGTCATATGGAGGCTGGGCGGCCTGCACAAGGAGGAAGACAGAAGTTGGGCCAGGTTCAGACTGGATCCGAGTTGGAATAGAACTAGGACTCTAGGACGCGAATTGATGTAATTTTTCTTGTAAGGAAAGCCTAGATGAATCCTTTACTTGTGCGGAAGTCCAGCCGCCTCTTATATATGTTGGGGGTGATGGCCGATTGAACAACACCAATCGAACCAATCAATCTATTACACTTTTGTGTTCATCTATCTTTATCCCCTACCCTTGTATCTTTCTTTCTCGCTCTTCGCTCGTTCTTCACGTTGGAGGGCAGCGATCCACGAGGCTCTAGGGGCGAGCGAATCGACCTAGGGCAGCCCATACGCGCCAGACTCCGACGGGTCCCTCCCGGCGCAGGGGTTTCGGTCTTCAAAAGCGCCCGTCGATCGTCTTGCGATCGCGCTATCGGTCGGGTCTCCTTCGACGTGAGCTGCGTGCATCACCCCGCGCCGAGGGTACACGTGACGGTTCGTGTGTCAACACACTTTTGGCGACCGCTGGGACGAAGCTTTGAACAGTTTCCAGCTGTTCTTGCTACGAGGAGAGCGTCATCAAGCGGCTGCAATCTACAACGGTAACATGTATCATCAATCTCCTTACGTAGATGCAAATAGCCATTATGTTGATGTTGCTAGATCTTTCAATGGACATGTCATGTCGGCTAGCCCTAACGAGCAAAGGCCGACTAGTTATTCCGTTGGAGAAACTTCAAATTTACAGAACCGCGACATGCAACTTATGAATCTGAACCTTCGTGCATCGGCAACACCTTTCAATATGCCGATGAATAACACGATTTGTTTGAGTGATCAATATATGACGCCTCATGTGCAGGAGGGCGTCTCGCAGTTTTTTCCATCGGCAGTCAACTCGCAATATGCGGGTTTATCCCCAAACATGCCGATGAATGAGGCAATCGGCCATGCTTCCATTAGCTATTTGGCCGGTTATCCTCAGTCATCATATGATACACCTCATGATATTAATTGTTCAGCATCATATGCAACTAAAAGTATTCATGACTCGGCTCACTTTTATGGCCGAGTGAATGGAGATTCTACAGGAGTGTATGTGTCTAATATTGCAGGAGATGAGGTGACTGTGGCTGCGTTAAAAAGCTTAGCGCAAAATAAGAAGATTACCGCTCTTTGCCTTGAGCAACATGATAAAGGTTTGGTTCCTGATTATGAGGCAATAAAAGCTAGGGTTTTAAAAGAAGACGAAGTGTTGCCGATTGATCAAATTGGCATGAGAAAATATTCAACAACAGTGCACACATCTTCACCTATCATTGCAACATGTTATACACCCCCTATACAATTGCAAAGTTTCGGCAACATCAATTCATTGCGAAAGATCCTAAAAGTATTGGGGGCAAGCTGATCCAAGTAGGGCTGAGTCTAAAGAAAATATGTCGCCGAATGGATGGGGTCAAGCCAACTCTCACAGGAATAGAGTCAATGGCTTTACTACGCCAACTCTTGAGGAATTACCGCAGAATATCGACAGCTTACGAAGCCCTCAAGAAGAGCCGTGGAGAGGAATATTTGCAAGAATACGTCAACTGCCTTCCTCCATCCAGCAACTATGTTGGCCCTTCTGCGATATTGAAGCAAGAAGGTTTGCAAGCAAATCAGCAAGAAAGGGTTCACTCGGCTAATATGGTTCATTCGAATAAGTCATCTACAGCCGAGTCGAACGATTCCTTTAAAGAAAAGACGATGGTGGATTCAGTTGAAACCAGATTGAGCACAGAGACGGTTACAACCGAGTGCATAGAGTCCATACCGAGTACATCATACCAGCCGAGTGCATCGACCCATCTGAGTACATCATGCCAGTCGAGTGCATCGTTCCAGACGAATGCATCGCCAGCTAAAGTCGAGTGCATCAAGCCAATTATTGCTGCGTGTACCAAAACGGAAGATGCAAGTTTCGCTGAGCAAAGGGATGGTAAACGCAATAAATTGGCCTTGTTAGATTTTTCTGGATGTAAGGGAGCTTACATGCTACCCTGTGAGTTTCGTGATAAAGATATTGATGATCATCAAGAACAAAGTAATATGGTTGAACACAGTTCAGTTAATGATGAACATCAAGAACAAGAAAATGCGGCCGAGCAAAGTTCAACTGACAAAGAGCGTCTGAGTGAAATCCACTCGGGCAATCCGACTGAAATATACTCGGGCAATCCGAGTGATGAGGCACGAGATCCAGAAAAAGAGCAAGAGGCATTGGAGAATTATTCAGAAGTGGAACAATGTATTGTTCCAGTGGTGCAACCATTTTCTTCTTCCAACGTCTTCACAAAGGTACACCTAGCAGATAGTTTACTCAATTTTCGATTCGGTCAAAATCATATTGTTGATGCACCTGTTAGTAAGATTATAATTAATTTTGAAAGACCAATTGAAATGAGTAATCTATTTGTTAGGAGTGATCTTGTCACTAATCATGCTGATCAACACATGGCATTATTCAAAGAGGCTAATAGTGACAACTTATCGCAACCAAAGTTGTTCTGTCATGTCGATCGAACTTTATATTCATATGGACAACTTTGTTTGTTTCATGCCTGGCTAACATTTGGTCTCGATGAGACATATATTCTGTAATTATTTTGGTTGTAGGAATATAAAGCCATGTTCAAAGTTCTCTGTGATAGCCGATTCAAAAGCATCGAAAGGACAACAAAATCAATGCATAACCGAGTCGATGACACTAAGCGGCACCATTCGGTTGTTTTGTTTGAGCCGGTATCACAATATTGTTTAATGGGCCAGAGGTACGCCCAAAGGCAGGCATAGTTGATCACATCATTGGTACATCGCTGACTAATCCTATTATTATAATTGATCATGATGTCGAGCCATCGTGACAAGAACAAATGCAATGCTTGTTTGAAGAGAATATCAAAGACAACAACGTGATTCATCAAGCCGCATAATCGGACAACATAGGACGATTGGAGTTTGTTGAGGCACAAGCATATGGCCAACAGACGATTGGTCTTGATGGTGATCAAATGTTGACTCGGCTATCTCAAGCCGATTCATCTAAAGGTCAACAGTAAACACCGACGATGACGGGTCAAGTCTTCGAGCAAGGATATGGTTAAAAGGTGCATCAACAAAAATCTTGAAGACGGAATTCCATCAAATCTACAATGACGACATCTAGCATCTGGGGCAACAAGAAAATTCAAAGACCGATACATGCACAATTAAAGAAAGCAAAGGCAATGGTAAGCACAAAGGTAAAAAGCCAAAAGTCACTTTCGAAGTTATTAGAAAAATATCGAAGATAAGTGAGGCAAAGAGTGCTTATCGGCCGAGTGAAATAAAAGCATCAAGTCACCCCAAGGCATAAATCTGAACACCGGATGGGCGAAGGAAGAAGTTGAGCAGCAGACTCCATATCCTCCTTTTGGGTCACCAATACCAAGTGTCATGGATTCCTCCCCATGTTGACTATTATTCATATCAATCATGGAACAAGTATAAATCAAGGGCACACTGTCCATCATATTCTAAACCACCTCAGCAAAATTATGTAGCTCCGAGAGGATCGTCGTTTGTTCAACAACAACATGTTATAGACCGACTCAACCAAAAAGAATCGGTCCAGAGCTCGACAAAGAAGATGGATGCGGTCAAGCAAGTGTACCAAGTGAAAAAGGATGGCCGCAAGTGTGCTATTTCAGATCCAATTCCAGATGACAAAAAGCCAGCCGAGTCTATGTTGGCTACTAAGGACAAGAAAGAGAAGCAGGTTACTTTCAAGGATCCAATCGCCAAGTTTGGACAGGCCAAGCCAGAGATGCCTAAAGCAAGGAAGAATTTGCTAGTGCATAAAACAAAATCACAGCCGGGATGCTCGCTCGGCTTATCACATTGGGAAGAAAGAAAACTTAAGAGGCTCAGGGTCAAGGAGCTGGAGAAGAGGAATATGGCTTGGGTTCCCAAGAGAAATCTTCAAGTCAAGAGCGGAATCACATCTCCTGTTGCGAAGCCGGCAGGAGTAAAGGAGGACAAGCGTGAAGCCGGTAGGCAGAGTCGATTGTTTTCATCTCAATATAGCGGACTCCAAATGGCACATCGTCCATATTCTTCAACCGTTCCATCAAAGCCAGCATCCCGGAGCTTAATCCCAGCTGAAGCATCTGAATTATTTCGGCTATTCACACTTTGGTGGACGGGTTCACCATGTCCTTCGAAATAAGGACACATGGCCGATATTTGCATATCGCCCTAAGAGTACATTATGTTGACAAAGTTGGCATCTGAATAATTGTGCTCATTGTGGTGTATCTCATATTCCCAAAGCCAATTCTTAGTTTTGCCAAACACTGGAAGGCCGACTAATTATTCGGCCACTAATCGAGGATCTAGTGCAGCAAAAGTTGTCGACTCATATTGTTGGTTTATCGCGGGATCTAGAGAAAGTGTGTCACCGAGATGAATGAAGCTCGTTCACTCGGGAGCAAGGAAATGTTGACTTAGGAGACCGAAAGAAAGGAGCGTGACATCCCATTTATCACCGGCGCCTTTGGACGCCAAATCAAAGTGCCGTGGAGATTATTTCAGATTCGATTAAGCGATGCCAAAAATCGGCGTTATTCACGTATTTCTTCACGGGCTTGATTTGAAGACTTCATGACGACTAGAGCTTACATGCTAATAATCGTCAATATGATGTGCTATTCAGGCTAGAGGACTTTTGGCTACAGGGTGGCGTGCATCAAGGTTCACAATGATTCGTTGCCAACCGCCCAACAAATGTTATCTTTATATGCATCGATTTAATCACTCAAACATTGACCTCACAAAGTTGCGATCGACTCCACGGTGGAGTCGGCCACGATGGATCTAATGCGAGTCATATAGCTGGCTGGAGAAAGTTTCTCTTATTTGCGGATTCAAGTCGAGATGACGTTGTTCGGCGGAGGCTTGATGGTGTACTTTGATAACGAGTTGAGTCGCCGAACAGTTGACAGTATTCCTTTGAGGTGCATGGTCATAATCGTTCGGCAACCGTCTTCGTTGAAGGGTTCTAATATTCCCAGGGGATGCCTGGACAAATGCAAGGTCCGGATTGACATAAGAAACTTACGTGGAAGCCTTTGTGATATCCAATTGTTGTTTTTAGACAAATATTATCCAAGAGGCTCTACCGAAGAAGCAACAAACACGAGCATATAGATGATTAAAATTATCATACTCAACATGCACAGCCGATGGAGTGTTGACATCGTGCTTAAAAATTACCCTAGGCAAGGTATTTTCTGGCACGCAAGCTCTGCCAGAAAACAGGGGGGCATGTGTTGACACCTGTTTTTGGCAAGACACAGATTGCAATGAAGATGGTCTCGAGTGAATGGGCCTTCAGCATGAAAAGATTCACGTCGCCGAGTGGAACGACTTTGATGTTTCGGTTATATTCATTCGACCTTATCTTACGGACCGAAACTATACTCCGAGTGGCATAATTCAATGCTCTGAGTGATTTTTGGCCAATCACGCCTTCAAGACGACCTCGGATGAAGGAGTATTTAAAGGAATTGTCTTCGTCTCGTCGAGGCGATCGATTTTGATATATAAATCATCTCAATCCGAGTTCGTATGCAAAAGTTAGAGGCAATACACTGCAGGCCGAAGCTGAGTGGAAATCTGGCGCAAAGTACCAGACGCCATGTCTGGTGGGTCGCGCGAGCAATTAGGCCCTTAAGAAGTCCTTGAATCGAAAAACCTTCAACAGGAAAAAGTTTCGTCTCGTCGAGCCGATCGATTTTCATATATAATTCGTCTCAATCCGAGGTCGTATGTAACCTGGAGAGGCAAATCAAGATCAGGCTATGTTTTTGGTCGAGTGAAAACTTACCATCCGAGTAAAAACTCACCGGTCGAGTGAAAACCTACCGATCGAGTCACCGGTCGAGTGAAAATCTACCGCTCGAGTCCAAGGTCGAGTGGAAACTTACCGATCGAGTCACCGGTCGAGTGAAAATTTACCGATCGAGTCCAAGGTCGAGTGAAAACCTACCGATCGAGTAAACGGTCGAGTGAAAATCTACCGATCGAGTCACCGGTCGAGTGAAAATCTACCGATCGAGTCCAAGGTCGAGTGGAAACCTACCGATCGAGTCACCGGTCGAGTGAAAATTTACCGATCGAGTCCAAGGTCGAGTGAAAACCTACCGATCGAGTAAAAGGTCGAGTGGAAACCTACCGATCGAGTAAAAGGTCGAGTGAAAACCTACCGATCGAGTAAACGGTCGAGTGAAAACCTACCGATTGATTGTCTTCCGAGTGAAAATATAGTCATCCGAGTGAAAAAGTCCAGTCGGACCATCCGAGTGAAAGACTCTAAAATCCGAGTGGATGAGCTCAAACCGAGTGAAACTGAACATGTGCCCAAAAGTTTATCAAGATGATCTCGGATGAAAAAGTGTTCAATACAGAAGTTGTGCGTATCGTCAAGACGGTAAACTTTGCTTTTGGAGTCATCGTCATCAGAGATAGTATATGGCCTGCAGATTCACTACAAGACTCGGATAATTCAGTCTACCACAAGACCGAGTCCGATTGGAAGGTAAAGATGACCTCGAAAAGTATTCAAGATGGCCTTATTTGAAAAAGTGATCAACATGAAAGTTGTTCAGATTGCCGAGGCGCACAAGTTTGATATTTGGGCCGTCTTGATCGGAGGTCATATGGAGGCTGGGCGGCCTGCACAAGGAGGAAGACAGAAGTTGGGCCAGGTTCAGACTGGATCCGAGTTGGAATAGAACTAGGACTCTAGGACGCGAATTGATGTAATTTTTCTTGTAAGGAAAGCCTAGATGAATCCTTTACTTGTACGGGAAGTCCAGCCGCCTCTTATATATGTTGGGGGTGATGGCCGATTGAACAACACCAATCGAACCAATCAATCTATTACACTTTTGTGTTCATCTATCTTTATCCCCTACCCTTGTATCTTTCTTTCTCGTTCTTCGTTCGTTCTTCACGTTGGAGGGCAGCGATCCACGAGGCTCTAGGGCGAGCGAATCGACCTAGGGCAGCCCATAGTCCGCCGCACACGACGGGTCCCTCCCGGCGTGTGGGGTTTCGGTCTTCAAAAGCGCCCGTCGACTGTCTTGCGTATCGCGCTATCGGTCGGGTCTCCTTCGACGTGAGCTGCGGTGCATCACCCCCGGCGTCGAGGGTACACGTGACGTGTTCGTGTGTCAACACATACTAAACGATCAAGTGCTAAGCTAACGGAATGGGTCAAGTCAATCACATCATTCTTGTAATGATGTGATCCCGTTAATCAAATGACAACACATGTCTATGGTTAGGAAACATAACCATCTTTGATTAATGAGCTAGTCAAGTAGAGGCATACTAGTGACATTAAGTTTGTCTATGTATTCACACATGTATCATGTTTCCGGTTAATACAATTCTAGCATGAATAATAAACATTTATCATGATATGAGGAAATAAATAATAACTTTATTATTGCCTCTAGGGCATATTTCCTTCAGTCTCCCACTTGCACTAGAGTCAATAATCTAGATTACACAGTAATGATTCTAACACCCATGGAGTCTTGGTGCTGATCATGTTTTGCTCATGGAAGAGGCTTAGTCAACGGGTCTGTAATATTCAGATCCATATGTATCTTGCAAATCTCTATGTCTCCCACCCGGACTTGGTCCCGGATGGAATTGAAGCATCTCTTGATGTGCTTGGTCCTCTTGTGAAATCTGGATTCCTTTGCCAAGGCAATTGCACCAGTATTGTCACAAAAGATCTTCATTGGTCCCGATGCACTAGGTATGACAGCTAGATCGGATATGAACTCCTTCATCCAGACTCCTTCATTTGCTGCTTCCGAAGTAGCTATGTACTACGCTTCACATGTAGATCCCTCCACGACGCTTTGTTTAAAACTGCACCAACTGACAGCTCCACCGTTTAATATAAACACGTATCCGGTTTGCGATTTAGAATCGTCCGGATCAGTGTCAAAGCTTGCATCGACGTAACCATTTACGACTAGCTCTTTGTCACCTCCATAAATGAGAAACATATCCTTAGTCCTTTTCAGGTATTTCAGGATATTCTTGACCGCTGTCTGGTGATCCACTCCTGGATTACTTTGGTACCTACCTGCCAAGCTTATTGCTAAGCATACGTCAGGTCTGGTACACAGCATTGCATACATGATAGATCCTATGGCTCAAGCATAGGGAACTTCTTTCATTTTCTCTCTATCTTCTGCTGTGGTCGGGCATTGAGTCTGACTCAACTTCACACCTTGTAATACAGGCAAGAATCCTTTCTTTGCTTGATCCATTTTGAAATTTTTCAAAACTTTATCAAGGCATGTGCTTTGTGAAAGTCCAATCAAGCGTCTTGATCTATCTCTATAGATCTTGATGCCCAATATGTAAGCAGCTTCACCGAGGTCTTTCATTGAAATTTTTTTATTCAAGTATCCCTTTATGCTATCCAGAAATTCTATATCATTTCCAATTAACAATATGTCATCTAAATATAATATCAGAAATGCTACAGAGCTCCCACTCACTTTCTTGTAAATACAAAGCTTCTCCAAAAGTCTCAGATAAAACCATATGCTTTGATCACACTATCAAAGCGCTTATTCCAACTCCGAGAGGCTTGCACCAGTCCATAAATGGATCGCTGGAGCTTGCACACTTTGTTAGCACCTTTTGGATCGATAAAACCTTCCGTTGCATCATATACAACTCTTCTTCCGTAAATCCATTCAGAATGCAGTTTTGACATCCATTTGCCAAATTTCATAATCATAAAATGCGGAAATTGCTAACATGATTCGGACAGACTTAAGCATCGCTACGGGTGAGAAAGTCTCATCGTAGTCAACCCCTTGAACTTGTCGAAAACCTTTCGCAACAAGTCGAGCTTTATAGACAGTTACATTACCATCAGCGCTAGTCTTCTTCTTGAAGATACATTTATTCTCGATGGCTTGCCGATCACTGGGCAAGTCAACCAAAGTCCATACTTTGTTCTCATACATGGATCCCATCTCAGATTTCATGGCCTCAAGCCATTTTGCGGAATCTGGGCTCATCATCGCTTCCTCATAGTTCGTAGCTACGTTCGCCATGGTCAAGTAACATGACTTCCAGAATAGGATTACCGTACCACTCGTGCGGATCTTACTCGTAGACCCACGAGGTTCGGTAGTAACTTGATCTCAAGTATCATGATCAATATCATTAGCTTCCTCACTAATTGGTGTAGTTGTCACAGGAACCGGTTCTTGTGATGAACTAATTTCCAATAAGGGAGCAGGTACAGTTACCTCATCAAGTTCTACTTTCCTCCCACTCACTTCTTTCGAGAGAAACTCCTTCTCTAGAAAGGATCCGAATTTAGCAACAAAAATCTTGCCCTCAGATCTGTGACAGAAGGTGTACCCAATAGTCTCTTTTGGGTATCCTATGAAGACATATTTCTCCGATTTGGGTTCGAGTTTATCTGGTTGAAGTTTCTTCACATAAGCATAGCAGCCCCAAACTTTAAGAAACGACAACTTTGGTTTCTTGCCAAACCACAGTTCATAAGGCGTCGTCTCAACGGATTTTGATGTTGCCCTATTTAACGTGAATGCGAGTGTCTCTAAAGCATAACCCCAAAACGATAGCGGTAAATCAGTAAGAGACATCATAGATCGCACAATATCTAGTAAAGTACGATTACGATATTCGGACACACCATTTCGTTGTGGTGTTCCGGGTGGCGTGAGTTGTGAAACTATTCCGCATTGCTTCAAATGTAAACCAAGCTCGTAACTCAAATATTCTCATCCACGATCAGATCGTAGGAATTTTATTTTCTTGTTACGATGATTTTCCACTTCACTATGAAATTCTTTGAACTTTTCAAATGTTTCAGACTTGTGTTTCATCAAGTAGATATACCCATATCTGCTCAAATCATCTGTGAAGGTGAGAAAATAACGATACCCGCCGCGAGCCCCAATATTCGTTGGACCACATACATCAGTATGTATGATTTCCAACAAATCAGTTGCTCGCTCCATAGTTCCGGAGAACGGCGTTTTAGTCATCTTTCCCTTGAGGCACGGTTCGCAAGTACCAAGTGATTCATAATCAAGTGATTCTAGAAGTCCATCAGTATGGAGTTTCTTCATTCGCTTTACACCAATATGACCCAAACGGCAGTGCCACAAATAAGTTGCACTATCATTATCAACTCTAGAACTTTTGGCTTCAACATTATGAATATGTGTATCACTACTATCAAGATTTAATAAAATAGACCACTCTTCAAGGGTGCATGACCATAAACTATATTACTCATATAAATAGAACAACTACTATTCTCTGATTTAAATGAATAACCGTCTCGCATCAAACAAGATCCAAATATAATGTTCATGCTTAATGCTGGCACCAAATAACAATTATTCAGGTCTAAGACTAATCCCGATGGTAGATGTAGAGGTAGCGTGCCGACCGCGATCACATCGACTTTGGAACCATTTCCCACGCGCATCGTCACCTCATGCTTAGCCAATCTTCGCTAATTGTAGTCCCTATTTCGAGTTGCAAATATTAGCAATGTAACCAGTATCAAATACCCGGTGCTATCATGAGCACTAGTAAGGTACACATCAATAACATGTATATCACATATACCTTTGTTCACTTTGCCATCCTTCTTATCCGCCAAATACTTGGGGCAGTTCTGCTTCTAGTGTCCAGTCTGCTTGCAATAGAAGCACTCAGTCTTAGACTTAGGTCCAGACTTAGGTTTCTTCTCTTGAGCAGCAACTTGTTTGTTGTTCTTCTTGAAGTTCCCCTTCTTCTTCCCTTTGCCCTTTTTCTTGAAACTGGTGGTCTTATTGACCATCAACACTTGATGTTCATTCTTGATTTCTTCCTCCGCAGCTTTTAGCATTCGAAGAGCTCGGGAATAGTCTTGTCCATCCCTTGCATATTATAGTTCATCACGAAGCTCTTGTAGCTTGGTGGCAGTGATTGAAAAATTCTGTCAATGACACTACCATCAGGAAGATTAACTCCCAGTTGAATCAAGTGATTATCATACCTAGAGATTTTGAGTATGTGTTCACTGATAGAACTATTCTCCTCCATCTTACAGCTATAGAACTTATTGGAGACTTCATATCTCTCAATCCGGGCATTTGCTTGAAATATTAACTTTAACTCCTGGAACATCTCATATGATCCATGACGTTCAAAACGTTGTTGAAGACCCGGTTCCAAGCCGTAAAGCATGGCACACTGAACTATCGAGTAGTCATCAGCTTTGCTCTGCCAGACGTTCTTAACATTGTCAGTTGCATCTGCGGTAGGCCTGGCACCCAGCGGTCCTTCCAGGACGTAATTCTTCTGTGCAGCAATAAGGATAATCCTCAAGTTACGGACCCAGTCTGTGTAGTTGCTACCATCATCTTTCAACTTAGCTTTCTCAAGGAACGCATTAAAATTCAATGGAACCACAGCACGAGCCATCTATCCACAACAAACATAGACAAGCAAACTACTATCAGGTACTAAGTTCATGATAAATTTAAGTTCAATTAATCATATTACTTAAGAACTCCCACTTAGACAGACATCTCTCTAGTCATCTAAGTGGTCACGTGATCCAAATCAACTAAACCATGTCCGATCATCACGTGAGATGGAGTAGTTTCAATGGTGAACATCACTATGTTGATCATATCTACTATATGATTCATGTTCGACCTTTCGGTCTCCGTGTTTTGAGGCCATATCTGTATATGCTAGGCTCGTCAAGTTTAACCTGAGTATTCCGCATGTGCAACTGTTTTGCACCCGTTGTATTTGAACGTCGAGCCTATCACACCCGATCATCACGTGGTGTCTCAGCACGAAGAACTTTCGCAAAGGTGCATATTCAGGGAGAACACTTCTTGATAATTAGTGAGAGATCATCCTAAAATGCTACCGTCAATCAAAGCAAGATAAGATGCATAAAGGATAAACATCACATGCAATCAATATAAGTGATATGATATGGCCATCATCATCTTGTGCTTGTGATCTCCATCTCCAAAGCACCATCGTGATCACCATCGTCACCGGCGCGACACCTCACTACTAGGGAAAACCCTAGCAGTAGCGCGTGTTTTGTGCCTACTAGTAGCGCGGGAAGCCGCGCTACTAATAAGGCGCTACAGCTATTGCTTAGCAGTAATGCGTGCCATCACGCGCTACTGCTAATACAAATAGCTGCAGCGCTTGTTCAGTACCGCGCTACTGCTAAGTTATCTACTTGCACCGTGTTTCCTCTCCATCGCTACTAGTATTTTTTTTATAATTTTTTTATTTTTAGTGTATTTATGCGCCATCATACAAATATTGGTACAATACCAGCTGTTATGAGGTTTACATCATTATGTCCATAACAGTGTATTAAATGAAGGTGGATTAGGTTCAAGTGGAGGCAATATGTGGTGCATGTCAAAGTATGCTACTAATCCAAACTTGATCTACTTTGGATTAGTAGTACTTTCGATGTGCACCACATGTTGCCTCCACTTGAATCTAATCCGCCAAAGACAAGATATTTAATCATCATCATGGTCATTACCATCAACATTATTTATTTAATCACCACTAACACTAGCTAATAATAATCATCATAGTCATTACCACTAACACTAGCTATTTTATCATCATAGTAATAGTGTAGGACATCATCATCCCGAAACTCATTTCTAGCCACTACTCACTCCTGCTACTCACTCCTGCTGCTCTCTCTTAGGTAAAAGAACATAAAACATGTATAGCTCTCCTCCTTGATCGAGTTGGAGCATGCAGATGAACCTGTCTCCTAATCGTGGAAGGCGTCTCTGGTTGCTGCTCCCTAGTACTTCTCTGCGCTCCCCCAACACATATTTGGTCCAGTCTTGCACTATTAAGCATCCGTCCCTAATCTTGAATGCACTAAAGTAAGCTATAGGATATCTTGGCCGTAAGTTGATAATACTCATGACACCTTTAGTCTCGATCCCATAAGGCACAACATTCATCGGGAGTCCCTGTTGAAGAACATCGTATGGTAACATACTTAGCAATGAAGTTTAGCTTCAAAAATAATGTATGGAAAAGATGGAATGAGGATAAAAAGTAAAAATCTTACCATCCTTCCTAAATGGATGTGACCGTAGTTCATTAATTATGAACACTATGGGTCGCACATTTTCAGCACTAAGATTTCTAAATGCAGGAAGAAAATTTGTCTTGACAGTATCAAGATCCTCAAGCCATGAAACATAATGACTGAGCTCCTCGCAGTTGAGTTCAGCCCCAGGATAGTATACGGTCCTGTCTACCAAGCGCTGGACATGTTTGCTTGCTCGGAAATAAGCTGACAATACAAATTAGTTGTCAATTATTTTTGAATAAACAATATCAAAGACATAAATATGGTTGGGAAACTTACATAATGGTATAACTGGAGGCATTTGCACATTGACCCAGATGTCGGTATTACCTTCAATATCATCTTCCGGACGAATATCAAAGGTGATAACCATATCAGGCTCAAATGCATAAGTCTTGCATAGTGCTCGCCATGTTTTGCATCCAAAATAGGTGTAGTCGTCTGAATTGTATAACTTCGCATGGAAAATATAACCATGCTCGGTCTTCAAGTAAACTTTCTTTTCCTCCATACTATGACTGAAACCTATCTTATCCAATACAAAAACTCTTGCATGGCAGGGGATACGCTAGTAGAATAGTAAAAAAATATAAGTTGAAGCAAATGAAAGCAGATGTCATGCTTAATTACGAAAAAAAGACTTGTCGTTGTGACTTACTGTATCCACTTCGAAGTTCTCGTCCAGCTTGATGCTAAAGCGCCTATCATCATCTAGGAAGATTCCGTCGCACATGCCGCGCTCGTCGTCAGACATTTCCTATTCGAAATCCTTCTCGTCGTCAGACATTTCCTATGTTCATAGTTAAAACATTAATTGAAAATCGATCGAAGACAACTACCAAGATACTGAACACACAAATCCGGGGCACTCGATATTTCCTACATATTCTAGCACAAGTCATGCCAAAATTCACGGAAAAATCCAGCATGACCTTTGCTAAAATAGGACATATCGAGCGCCTGAAATTTGCCGGAACGGAAATGAATCAACACTCCGGCAAAACATAGGCCACTCGAAGGTATAACCTGCAAACATGACCGGCCACTTGGATATTGAGCAACACAAGATGTACATTTCAAAATATCTTATAGGACTCTAATTAGCATGCATTCAATAAGCAAAAGTAGATCATCTCATGCGTCAGTACATCGTCGAATATTATCACTAATACATCACGAATAGTGTCATACATATAACATCACTAATACAACTAAAACTCTAGCACACGACGGGTATCGGCGCGGGCGGTGGACACCCACAGAGAAGGCACCATCACGGGATCATAGCTCGGTGAGATCCCGGAGAACCCGCCAGTATTGGAGAACGGCTCGTGCTCCAACGCAAACAAGTAGCGGGACGGACGCGCGTCCTCCTCATCGACACGGTGACGCACCACCTCCGCGGAGTCCTCGAGCCTCTGGATCGCCACCGCCCACGCGACCGCCACCGAACAAGGTTCGGTCAACGATAGGATGGCTCACCAACCTCGCGCCCGGTAGGTAGCGCCCCCAAGACCACCCGGCGGAGCCAGTCCGGACATGGCCGATCTGGTCAAGCAGGTGTCGATCCTCCGCTGACTCGACAGCGAGGATGCGGGATAGGCATCATCCACGCCGAGGCGGGAAAAATTGCTTTAACTAAAAAATAGAAACAAGTTCTTACTAACTAGTTCTATTAATTCAACTAGTTCTTACTAAAAATAATACTATAAATAAAAATATTCTAGTACCTAATTAGTACCTAATTTTACTAACTAAGTAGTACCTAGGAACTACTGCCCTAATTACCATCTAAGTAATTAACTAACTAGCACTAAAAATAGCCTAGGGTTCATACTAACTAGCACTAAATACCTAGGGTTCATACTAAGCAGAGAAGAGGGATCGAGAAGGGAGAGAGGGATCGAAGGAGAGTGCTTACAGAGGGCGGGAGAGAGATGGGGTCGGGGAGACGGCGGCACCGAGGCGCGGGCGAGGCGGCTGGTCGGGGAGACGGCGGCAGGCGGGTCGGGGAGACGGCGGCAGGCGGGTCGGGGAGACGGCAGCGAGGCGGGGTCAGGGGAGACGGCGGCACCGAGGCGCGGCGAGGCGGGGTCGGGGGAGACGGTGGTGGTGAGGCGGGGTCGGGAATCGGGGGAGGAAGCAGAGGAGAGGGAATCAGGCCGGGCGGGGGGTTAGGTGAAAGTAGCTTTAACTGTAGCATGGGAAGGAAAAACGCGCTGCTGCTAAAATCCATAGTAGTAGCGCTGTCCGTAGAAGGGCGCTACTACTATACCTAGCACGCCGGGAAGGGTGTGGCAATTATAGTAGTAGCGCTTTACGCAGGACAGCGCATCGCTAATCTGCTAATCAGAAGCGGTTCTCGCTTAACGCGCTATCGCAAAAGTAGCGATAGCGCCTCATTTTAACAAGCGCTACTGGTAACATTCTGTGTATAAGGTTTTCCCTAGTAGTGCCTTGATCTCTACCGTAGCATCGTTGTCGTCTCGCCAATCTTATGCTTCTATGACTATCGCTACCGCTTAGTGATAAAGTAAAGCATTACAGGGCGATTGCATTGCATACAATAAAGCAACAACCATATGGCTCCTGCCAGTTGCCGATAACTCGGTTACAAAACATGATCATCTCATACAATAAAATATAGCATCACGTCTTGACCATATCACATCACAACATGCCCTGCAAAAACAAGTTAGACGTCCTCTACTTTGTTGTTGCAAGTTTTACATGGCTGCTACGGGCTTACCAAGAACCGTTCTTACCTACGCATCAAAACCACAACGATAGTTTGTCAAGTTGGTGCTGTTTTAACCTTCGCAAGGACCGGCGAGCCACACTCGGTTCAACTAAAATTGAGAAACCGACACCGCTAGCCACCTCTGTGCAAAGCACGCCGGAGAACCGGTCTCGTGTAAGCGTCACGCGTAATGTCGGTCCGGCCGCTTCATCCAACAATACCGCCAACCAAAGTATGACATCGGTAAGCAGATGACTTGTATCGCCCACAACTCACTTGTGTTCTACTCGTGCATATAACATCTACGCATAAAACCAGGCTCGGATGCCACTGTTGTGGAACGTAGTAATTTCAAAAAAAATTCCTACGCACACGCAAGATCATGGTGATGCATAGCAACAAGAGGGGAGAGTGTTGTCCACGTACCCTCGTAGACCGAAAGCGGAAGCGTTAGAACAACGCGGTTGATGTAGTCGTATGTCTTCACGGCCCGACCGATCAAGCACCAAAACTACGGCACCTCCGAGTTCTAGCACACGTTCAGCTCAATGACGATCCCTGGACTCCGATCCAGTAGAATGTCGGGGAAGAGTTCCGTCAGCATGATGGCGTGGTGACAATCTTGATGTTCTACCGTTGCAGGGCTTTGCCTAAGCACTGCTACAATATTATCGAGGACTATGGTGGAGGGGGGCACCGCACACGGCTAAGAGATCGAGAGATCAATTGTTGTGTCTAGAGGTGCCCCCTGCCCCCGTATATAAAGGAGCCAAGGGGGAGGGGGCGGCCGACCCAGGAGGGGCGCGCCAAGGGGAGTCCTACTCCCACCGGGAGTAGGACTCCCTTCTTTCCTAGTTGGAATAGGAGAAGGGGGGAAGGAGGAGGGAGAGAGGAAGGAAGGGGGGGCGCCATCCCCCTCTCCTTGTATCCTATTCGTACTAGGGGGAGGGGCGCGCGGCCCAGCCCTTGCCTCCTTTCTTCCTCTCCACTAGGGCCCATGTAGGCCCATTAAGCTCCCGGGGGGTTCCGGTAACCTCCCTGTACTCCGCTAAAATCCCGATTTCACCCGGAACACTTCCGATATCCAAATATAGGCTTCCAATATATCAATCTTCATGCCTCGACCATTTCGAGACTCCTCGTCATGTCCGTAATCACATCCTGGACTCTGAACAAACTTCGGTACATCAAAACTCATAAACTCATAATATAACTATCATCGAAACCTTAAGCGTGCGGACCCTACGGGTTCGAGAACTATGTAGACATGATCTAGAACTGTTTCCGGTCAATAAACAATAGCGGAACCTGGATGCTCATATTGGCTCCTACATATTCTACGAAGATATTTATCGGTCAAACCGCATAAGAACATACGTTGTTCCCTTTGTCATCGGTATGTTACCTGCCCGAGATTCGATCGTCGGTATCTCAATACCTAGTTCAATCTCGTTACCGGCAAGTCTCTTTACTCTTTACGTAATGCACCATTCCGTAACTAACTCATTAACTACATTTCTTGCAAGGCTTATAGTGATGTGCATAACCGAGAGGGCCCAGAGATACCTCTCCGACAGTCGGAGTGACAAAACCTAATCTCGAAATATGCCAACTCAACATGTACCTTTGGAGACACTTGTAGAGCTCCTTTATAATCACCCAGTTACGTTGTGACGTTTGGTAGCACACAAAGTGTTCCTCTGGTAAACGGGAGTTGCATAATCTCATAGTTATAGGAACTTGTATAAGTCATGAAGAAGGTAATAACAACATACTAAACGATCAAGTGCTAAGCTAACGGAATGGGTCAAGTCAATCACATCATTCTTCTAATGATGTGATCCCGTTAATCAAATGACAACACATGTCTATGGTTAGAAAACATAACCATCTTTGATTAATGAGCTAGTCAAGTAGAGGCATACGAGTGACATTAAGTTTGTCTATGTATTCACACATGTATCATGTTTCCGGTTAATACAATTCTAGCATTAATAATAAACATTTATCATGATATGAGGAAATAAATAATAACTTTATTATTGCCTCTAGGGCATATTTCCTTCACAGAGTAGCACCAATATAATTAAAAACAAATGAACATGCACTCAATAAGCAAGAATGATAAAAAGGACGAAACATGCACCTCTATAGATCAGTTGAAAAAAATACCCTGTTGCTCATGATCACTGATTAAAATTGCGGGAGAAAGGATTTAGTGGCAGCCAAAATTTGCAGGGAAATTGTAGCCTAAGTTGGCACAATCTACCCCAATCTCCTGTGATTTTGTACTGCATGAAAATCATGTGGCGATTGCGGACAAATCGATCTCATGATTTGTATAATATCATAACACTTGGAACTTGTGAACACTTCAAAAACAAAGGAGAATGAAATCGTGGTGTGGACTGATTTCTTTTGGTAGTGCCAGTAGGTAATTTTTTGTAAGCACACTTATCTTATTACTTGAGAATCCTCGCTTCATTCCAAATTTCTTGAGAAAAGTCACCCCAGTGGTAATTCAAGTTGATGAGTGCCTTTGGATACTAAAAGCTACAACTGAAAGCTCGAGTTCAGATTCTATTGATAGTGAAGGAATAATAGGAGGTACGTAATGAAGCTGCTGCTGAAAATAAATCAAGGAACCCCGAACTCGAAACGAAAGGTGGGTGCTCATCCTCACCGTGCTCTGCCATGGTGTGCAGGCAACCTACTGGCTGACGCCGCCACACACAATGCCTACCAGTCCTAGTTGAGCGCCCGGAACTCCAGCCACAACACCGCCGCATGTCCAGCCTGTTGGGAAACCGGGGCCACCACGAGGGTGGCGGCGGCTAGCGCACGAAGCGCTCGGGATAGCCCCTCCCGTTTCCCCTCTTTTAAGTGGGTACTTATCCCTTGACCCCCTAGTCCCTATATAAAGCAACGAGGAGCTATCATTGTAACATCTGATCATTGATTAATAAAGCTGATCTCTTCCATATCTCTCTGTGTCATTTACTTTCGCGTGTTCGACTACTTCGACTACTTCGTCTACGACGCTTGCTCTCGCTCCGCAACCTCGGACCGGACTCGCCGTCGGAGTTGCGGAACACGTTATCAGCATGCTGCGCTCCATCAACTCTCCGTCAAGCCTGCATCATGCATGCTTTCGTGGATCCCGCGGAGGTATAAGATCCGATCTCCACTTTTGCAAAAATGGATTCCTCTCGTTACTGCGATTCTGTTTTTGCGATTAGTTTATTTTTTGGATTTCATCTATCTATGGTGTGGATTTTCCTCCCAAGAAACGAGCGGACGAATACGTCGCCGACCAATGTCGATGTTCTTGGACTAAGAGGAACTTGTTGATACACTATAGGGAGTCGGTACAGATCGCGATCCAGATGGTCGCAATACCGCCGCAAAAGCACCAGATGTGGCATGCCCCGTCGGAGTTCTAGATGAACGCGACGATGATCCTCATCCCGAGGCCGGCGTCCAGATGACGCCGTGCTATCCGCGACCCCGCTGGTCGCGCGTGAAGCGCCGCATCCTGCTGACGCCGTCGTCGCCTCCGCGCCCTGCTGACACGTCCTCGCGCGTAGCCCACCCGCAGCCGCTGGCACGTGCCCGCTGCACGCCCGCGCCGCCGCGTGCCCAGCTGGCCGCGGCTCTGCTGGTCGCCGCCCGGCTGCAGGTCGCCGCTGCGTTCGCGCCGTGGCCGTAACCATGGCCGCGCGCCGCCCGCCGTGGACGTCGCCGTGGCCGCGCCGTCCCATGGCCGCGTCGCGCCGTGGCCGCTGGACGCGCCGCGCCGCGTCGTGGCCACGCCACTGGCCATCGCCTGGCCCGGCCCTGCCTGCTGCAGGTCGCCGCTCCAGCGAGCGCGCGCGCCTGGCCAGCCCCGGCCGCGCCCGCGTGCGAGCCGCCGCCACTCGAGTCCACTGGCCGCCGCCGTACCCCGATGATGGCGCTAGGGTTTTCCCCTAGCATCGCTACGGGAAAGGCCGCTGGCTGCTGGGCCGGCCCGCTGGCTCCTGGGCCGGATGGGCCATTGCTGTGGGGATCCCTCCATAAAAAAACAGAGGGGCACCGGCTGTAGCGTGGAAAATTGTGGTTTATCCCCTGTAGTTTTTAGCTTTTACGCGAATTTTATTCCAGCAACGATATTTTGCGTAGAACCCCCTGAAACTGTCTGTTTTCGCTGAAAACGCGTATTTGGGCTTTAAAATGTCTCGAGAATTCAATATTTGGGCTATTTTTCACGTACGAAATGCGCTTAACCTGCTATATTCTGTAAACATGTTTTATTGTATGATTTTACTACTGTATATTAATTGTTTTGCACTCTTAATCATTACGTAAGTCATATAAGAACATGTTTTAGATAATGGAACGTCATTTTATTGAATAAGTTTATCAACATCGCTTTGTGCAAAAGATTACCTGTTGTAATCTCATGATTTTTGCATAAATCGCAGATGGCTGGAATTGTCAACAAGGAGTTTCCTGAGTTGGCCCAGACAGGGCTGAACTACCTGTTATGGTCCTCGGACTGCGAGATTTTTCTCCAGGGCAAAACTCTCCTGAGGGCGATCGGTAAGGGGGCCCAGCTGGCCGCCACTAATCCCAAGTTCGAAACTGAGAATGCGCAGGCTCTGCACTTTCTCTGTCATCACCTGTCACCTACTCTGAAAGATAAGTATATGGCTGAGCGTATTGCTTCTGGCCTTTGGACCGCTCTTAAGCAGCGGTTTGAGCGGCTGAAGTACACTGTGAAGCCACGTGCAGAGACAGAGTGGATCCGTCTGAGGTTTGCGGACTTCAAGACGGTTGGGGAGTACAATTCGGCTCTACACCGGATTTGTATGACTCTTTGGTTGTGTGGTACTGAGATTACCGACTCCCAGAAGATTGAGAAAACCATATCCATTTTCCACCCCGACGCGGTCCAGTCCTCATGGAACTACCGCCAGGGGAACTACACGAGGTATTCAGAGTTGATTGACGTCCTCCAGGTGGCGGAGGCGCGGGACGAGGTTCTCAAAAAGAACTTTGTCGCACAACCACTTGGGGGGAGTTCTCGCCAGGAGGTGAACACTCTCAAAGTCCGCAAGCCTCAACAGAAGAAGAGGGGCCGCAAGGGCAAGGAGAAGGTCCCTCACCCCCCCCGCCCTGGCTAAGCAAAACAAGCCGGGCAAGGGAGGGTAGAGGCCTCAGGACTGCTTCTATTGTGGCTCGGTGGAGCATTTCTCCCGCCAGTGCCACGCACCACCGGAGGTCATTGAAGCATACAAGGCTCAGAAGGCGCGTGAGACGCACCTCCCCTTGGTTCAGGAGGGAGCGTCACCGGCACCCATGGTGGCACCCGTGATGATTTCTATGCCCCCTGCTGCGCCCATAGAGGCGAACCCCGTGGTGCCCATCGCGGCAACTTTTGCGATCTCTACCGATGCCCACGTCGCCATGGAGGTTGACCACATTTTCGCCTCGGCGGTGACGCCACTAGACATTGATGCTGCCTCCAAGATGATTTCTAAGGAGGATCAGCTCACTAGTATGGAGATTGCGGCTGAAGTGAATGACTTCTTCACCGAGTCCACTTAGCATACCTCTTTGGTTATCATGATTCCGTGATTTGATACAATAAATTTGAATAAATTCGATTAGGTTGTAAGCTCTATGAGAGCATAAACTTATTCTTTACTTTGGCGATTGGATGACATTTATTTCATTCATTTATTCCATTATTTATACATGATAGCATGTTATCTTCTGAGATGTGTGCATTTATTTTTAATGTATTTTCTTCCTCATTACAATAATCAGATGTCATATTTTAGAACGCGTGTGGCGCCCGAATGGAGGAAACGTGCCTTGCCGAATAGCGCCACCACTCATACCATTCTACGACAAACTAAGTACTTTGAGTCCATTAAAAAAATCTCCTGGAAGTATTATGACAATCGCCAGCTGCGGTTCTCACATAGTTGGCTCCGAACGAGCCACTATTAGAGTTCCTATGGGAACAACTTTGATCATTAATGATGCGTTGTTGTACCCGGAGTTGACTCATACTCTTTTGAGCTTTAGAGACATCCGTGCTAATGGTTTCCATGCTGAGACCGATGATGAAAACGGCAAGGAGTGCCTACTAAGCACAAAGCGGGATGCAGGTGGTAAACATGTTATCGAGAGGCTTCCTTCGTTTGACACAGGGCTATACCGAAAAAGATTTTCGCCCCGCTTTATAAATAAAGCAAACCGCTAGAGAGCACACATACAGAATCTAGTCCACACACAGCACAAACCCAAGTCTCACAATAAAGTACATAGGTTCTGCCGAGGGCACAACTCAACAAGCCCAGAAAAGAAAAAATATAGAACACGCTGAACGAAGAAATCGCCTAGTCTGGCTCCGGCGAAGGTGGTGGGGACGACGACGACAGGCGGACGGCCATCGATCGGAGGTCGGCGATGAAGGCTGAGATGGCGTCGCGGTCCAGGGAGCGGCTAAGCGGCCGCCAAAGCTGCAAGAAACCCCAGAGTTTGAAAAGAGCGTCAGTGGCCCGACGAAGAGGAGTGCGCTGAATCACTAGCTTATTGCGGACAGTCCAGAGGGTCCAGGCGAGGACCCCAATCTCAGGCCACCTAATGTGGCGAGAAGTCGCGGGGGACATCTGGAGTTTGCCAAATAAGTCCGGGAAGTTGGTGTGACACCAATCTCCACTGACCGCTTCGCAAAAACAGCTCCAGAGGAACTGGGCGGAAACGCAGGAGAAGAAAATGTGGTTTGAGGGATGTCTATCTAAGTGGGAGTTCTTAAATAATATGATTAATTGAACTTAAATTTATCATGAACTTCATACCTGATAGTATTTTTCTTGTCTATGTTTGTTGTAGATAGATGGCCCGTGTTGTTGTTCCGTTGAATTTTAATGCGTTCCTTGAGAAAGCAAAGTTGAAAGATGATGGTAGCAATTACACGGACTAGGTCCGTAACTTGAGGATTATCCTCATTGCTGCATAGAAGAATTATGTCCTGGAAGCACAACTAGGTGCCAAACCTGCTGCAGGAGCAACACCAGATGTTATGAACGTCTGGCAAAGCAAAGCTGATGACTACTTGATAGTTCAGTGTGCCATGCTTTACGGCTTAGTACTGGGACTTCAACGACGTTTTGAACGTCAGGGAGCATATGAGATGTTCCAGGAGTTGAAGTTAATATTTCAAGCAAATGCCGGATTGAGAGATATGAAGTCTCCAATAAGTTCTACAGCTGCAAGATAGAGGAGAATAGTTCTGTCAATGAGCATATACTCAGAATGTCTGGGTATAACAATCACTTGATTCAACTAGGAGTTAATCTTCCGGATGATAGCGTCATTGACAGAATTCTTCAATCACTGCCACCAAGCTACAAGAGTTTCATGATGAACTACAATATGAGAGGGATGGATAAGACAATTTCCGAGCTCTTCGCAATGCTAAACGCTGCGGAGGTAGAAATCAAGAAGGAGCATCAAGTGTTGATGGTTAATAAGACCACCAGTTTCAAGAAAAAGGGCAAAGGGAAAAAGAAGGGGAACTTCAAGAAGAACAACAAACAAGTTCTTTGCTCAAGAGAAGAAACCCAAGTCTGGACCTAAGCACGAGGCTGAGTGCTTCTACTACAAGCATCTTGGTCATCGAAGCGGTACTCCCCAAGTATTTGGCGGATAAAAGGATGGCAAGGTGAACAAAGGTATATGTGATATACATGTTATTAATGTGTACCTTACGTAACTCGCAGAGCACTGGTATTTGATCTGGTTCATTGCTAATATTTGCAACTCAAGCAGGGACTACGGATTAAGCGGACACTGGCTAAGGACGAGGTGACGATGCGCATGGGAAATGGTTCCAAAGTCGATGTGATCGCCGTCGGCACGCTACCTCTACATCTACCTTCGAGATTAGTTTTAGACCTAAATAATTGTTATTTGGTGCCAGCATTGAGCATGAACATTATACCTGGATCTTGTTTGATGCGAGGCGGTTATTCATTTAAATGTGAGAATAATGGTTGTTCTATTTATATGAGTAATATCTTTTATGGTCATGCACCCTTAAAGAGTGGTCTATTTTTGATGAATCTCGATAGTAGTGATACACATATTCATAATGTTGAAGCCAAAAGATGCATACATGATAATGATAGTGCAACTTATTTGTGGCACTGCCGTTTAGGTCATATTGGTGTAAAGCGCATGAAGAAACTCCATACTGATGGACTTTTGGAATCACTTGATTATGAATCACTTGGTACTTGCGAACCATGTCTCATAGGCAAGATGACTAAAACGCCGTTCTCCGGAACTATCGAGCGAGCAACTGATTTGTTGGAAATCATACATACTGATGTATGTGGTCCAATGAATGTTGAGGCTCGCGGCGGATATCGTTATTTTCTCACCTTCATAGATGATTTGAGCAGATATGGGTACATATACTTAATGAAACATAAGTCTGAAACATTTGAAAAGTCCAAAGAATTTCAGAGTGAAGTTGAAAATCATAAAAACAAGAAAATAAAGTTTCTACGATCTGATCCTGGAGGAGAATATTTGAGTTACGAGTTTGGTTTACATTTGAAGCAATGCGGAGTAGTTTCACAACTCACGCCATCCGGAACACCACAGTGTAATGGTGTGTCCGAATGTCGTAATTGTACTTTACTAGATATGGTGCAATCTATGATGTTTCTTACTGATTTACCGCTATCATTTTGGGGTTATGCTTTAGAGACGGCCGCATTCACGTTAAATAGGGAACCTTCAAAATCCGTTGAGACGATGCCTTATGAACTGTGGTTTCGCAAGAAACCAAAGTTGTCGTTTCTTACAGTTTGGGGCTGCGATGCTTATCTGAAAAAGCTTCAACCCGATAAGCTCGAACCCAAATCGGAGAAATGTGTCTTCATAGGATACCCAAAGGAAACTGTTGGGTACACCTTCTATCACAGATCTGAAGGCAAGACATTTGTTGCCAAGAATGGATCCTTTCTAGAGAAGGGGTTTCTCTCGAAAGAAGTGAGTGGGAGGAAAGTAGAACTTGATGAGGTGACTGTACCTGCAACTTCATTGGAAAATAGTTCATCAAAGAAACCGGTTCCTTTGACGACTACACCAATAAGTGAGGAAACTAATGATGTTGATCATGAAACTTTAGATCAAGTTACTACAGAACCTCGTGGGTCAACCATAGTAAGATCCGCACCAGAGTGGTACACGTAATCCTATTCTGGAGGTCATGTTTCTTGACCATGGCGAACCTACGAACTACGAGGAAGTGATGATGAGCCCAGATTTCACAAAATGGCTTGAGGCCATGAAATCTGAGATGGGATCCATGTACGAGAACAAAGTGTGAACTTTGGTTGACTTGCCCGATGATCGGCAAGCCATCGAGAATAAATGGATCTTCAAGAAGAAGACTGACGCTGATGGTAATATTACTGTATACAAAGCTCGACTTGTTGCGAAAGGTTTTCGAGAAGTTCAAGGGGTTGACTACGATGAGACTTTCTCACCCATAGCGATGCTTAAGTCTATCCGAATCATGTTAGCAATTGCCGCATTTTATGATTATGAAATTCGGCAAATGTATGTCAAAACTGCATTGCTGAATTGATTTCTGGAAGAAGAGTTGTATATGATGCAACCAGAAGGTTTTGTCGATCCAAAGGATGCTAACAAAGTGTGCAAGCTCCAGCGATCCATTTATGGACTGGTGCAAGCCTCTTGGAGTTGGAATAAATGCTTTGATAGTATGATCAAAGCATATGGTTTTATACAGACTTTTGGAGATGCCTGTATTTACAAGAAAGTGAGTGGGTGCTCTGTAGCATTTCTAATATTATATGTGGATGACATATTATTGACTGGAAATGATATAGAATTCCTGCACTAGTAGAAAACCACCCATTAGACCCGGTTCGTAAGGGCCTTTAGTCCCGGTTCATGAACCGGGACTAATGGCTCGTTACTAATGCCTCCACCCATTAGTCCCGGTTCAAACACAAACCGGGACCAATGTGCCTCCCACGGCCCTCAGGCGCCGAGCCCAGTCGAGGGCCTTTGGTCCCGGTTGGTGGCTCCCGGGACCAAAAGTCAATTTTTTACAAAAGTGGCTGTTTGTAGGGTTTTGGGGGTTATTTTTAGGTTGTTATTATAGCTAGCTAATAGAGAGAAGTGTCCTCTCTTATATCTTCGCCCTCGGTTTATCAACGCTGCTGCTATGTTCATTGCACCCTTGCAGATATAACATGCTCATGCATGCTTGCATCATACATCATCATATATATATATATAATAACAAGTCCTACTAATCATGCATCATCATACAACTTCTACTCGTTATTAATAATAAGTCATACGATCATCATCCTCATAGTCATCGAACCCAACCCTACATAATTGTTCTTAGCACATGATCATCGATGTCGGTAGGACCTAAACACCCTTAAGGTAAAATAGCATAAAACAATATAGACCCTGACTCTCCATTATGAAGAATGGCGATCATCCTGTCTCCAATTCTTGCGCTTCGCTGCTTATTGCTTCCAAGAAGCTCCTTACGACTGTCCATACATTTTCTCCATTCTTTGATTGTTATGTCTCCACTTCTTTTAGAAACCAGGTATGGACAGTTCATATTCGTAGGACGACCTAGTTGTATGTTTAAAACATGAAGGCTACCATGCGTATACATCAGATGAGGCACACAATCATTTGGGATTATCTATTGAAAAACATAGTAATAACTTCGTAGTTAGCAATGATGTACTAGTTTTAGAAGTGTGCATAAAGATGCACGGATGTTGTAATAGTAAAAAATAATCTTACCAGGGTATCTCCATGGTAGTTACCGTAGTTCAACACGTGCACTAGTGGCATGTATTGACCATAATGTTGAGGTGTTTGATTGTAGATATTGTAATTCTCAAGATCAGTACAAAATCCGACCAGATGATTTTTCTCCTGATAAGTTAATTCGGAGCCTTCGGTGTAGTACGTTCTGTCTACCATCTTTCGCACATTCTTTGAAGAATGAAAATAAGCTGTCAATGGATTAAGTTGTCACCTATATATTTTGAAATAAACAATATAAATTACTTAGTAACTATGTTTAGCTCACATGAGGGAAGAATTGGAGGTGTATCCACAAGGACCCAAATCGAAGGTGTCTCTTGCTCGATTGTAGGATCACCAAGATCCATGGTGACAAGCATACCCTCATCAAGACCATACATCTTGCAAAATGCATCCCAATCTTAGCAACCAAAATGGGTTACACTCTGAGCATTGTACAACTTTACTTGAAAATCCACACCATGATGGGTACTTAGGATAATTTTTTTGGTTTCAAAACTTTCATGGTCTTCAAAACCCATCCTCTCCAAGACATAGCGTCTTGCAAAGCATGGGATAAGCTAGTCGAATTGGAAAAGATGAAAAATACACGTTAAAATAGTTGAAGTCGTGCTTAATTACGAAAAAAGCTATTGTCGTCGTCGCGTACCATATGAACATCGTAGGTCTCCTCGAGCTTAATGGTGAAGCGCCGATCTTCGTCCAGCTCAATGAACCTGTCGCAGATAACTCGGTCGTCGTGGCACCAGTCGCACTCCCCTGGGCGGTTTTTGTCGTCCGATGAGTACGACATTTCCGGCCTACATTCATAATTCAAATATTAAACTAGATCATTATTATTAATCACGGGTTGACTATCGATGATCAATGTACGTAGCTCCTCTTTCATTCCCGAATGCATTATTATACCAAATTGTCTAGCACACGGGAATGAAGGAGAACTTATCCAATATGAGCATTCAATAAGCAAAACCAAATCATAAAATAAGAAAAACCAAATCATAAAATAAAGTATAGTATTCAAATTAGCATGCATTCAATAATTATAAGCAAAAGTACATCATCTCTTGGTGTTCGTACATCGTCGAATATTATCACTAATACAACTAGAACCGTAGCGCCCGACGGGTATCGACGCGAGCGGTGGACACCCAAAGATAAGGAACCGCCAGGTATTGTCGAAGCTCCCCTCCAATGCAACCATGAAGCGACGGACGTGCTCATCCTCCTCGCTGACATGGTGACGTACCACCTCCGCGGTGTTCGGATGCCTCACCACCGTCCCTGGCCCACGCGACCGCCACCAAACAAGGATCGGGTCAACAACGGGCTGCCTCCTCACCAACCTACGTCCCCCGGAAGGTAGCACCTCACAATACCAACCCGGCGGAGCCCAGTCCCGAACATGGCCCTGATCAAGCAGGCCTCCACCGCCGAGTCAACGACGACGAGGATGCGGGATAGGCATCACCGACGTCGATGCGGGAACTACTTCTATATATAATTAAATAAAAGTAGTTTTATTAATTAAATCAACGATCTAGTTCAACTACTAAGCACTTACTATAAATAAATAAGTAGTACTTACTAAAAACAAACTACTTCTATATATAGTAAAATAAATTAGTTTATTAAATCAACTAGCTCTTATTTTTTCCCTTTTCGAAATATTATGAACAAAAAATTATTAAAATTCTATGAACAAAACTAATTACACAATCTAAATATCACCAAAAAATCTATTAACAATAATATCACCAAACATGCATAGTCAATAATAATATCACCAAAAAATCTATTAACAGAAAAAAATCTAACATAATATGAACAAATTAATTACTACACATATCTAATCTAACAAAAAATCTAATTAATTTAACAAAAAATCTAACATAATATGAACAAATTAATTACTACACATGTAGTCTAACAAAAAATCTAATCTAACAAAAAATCTATGAACTACATATCTAAATTACTAGACATCTAACCTAACAAAAAATCTATGAACTACAAAAGAATCTAAAAAATCTAACAAAATAAAAAAATGCTCACCTCGGCATCGAGGCGGCGTGGGCAAGGGCGACGACGGGCTCGAGGCGGCGGCAGAGGCGACGAGGACGGCAGGCTCGGGCGGCGACGGGACGGCGGGCTCGAGGCGGCAAGGGGGGCGACGGCGAGGTGGTGGCGACGACGTCGGGCGGCACGGGCGCGCGATGACGGGCGGCGCGGACGCGGGCAATAATGGCGGCGACGACGTCTTGTGGGCGACGACGGTGGGCTCGAGGCGGCGACAGGACGGCAGGCTCGGGCGGCGCGAGGCAGGCTCGGCGGCGACGGCGACGAGGAGCAGAGCGTCGGGGCGAGAAAGAGATGGGTTTTGGCAAAAACTACTAAGTCCTGTATATATAGCAAGAGCATTGGTCCCGGTTGGTGGTTCCAACCGGGACTAATGCCCCCTTTAGTCCCGGTTGGTGCCGCCAACCGGGACCAAAGGCCTCTTTTCAGCAGCCCAAAGAGCGAGAAACGAAGACCTTTTGTCCCGGTTGGTTGGTCCAACCGGGACTAAAGATGAGCATTCGTCCCAGTTGGTCCAACCAACCGGGACCAAAGAGTGGCATTGGTACCGGTTGGTGCCATGAACCGGTACCAATGGACCCATGTAACTACTTTTTTATTTTCTGCAGCTATTTTTTTGTTGATTCTTCCTGCAGCTGTTTTTTTAGTCCCACCTCGCCAAGCGAGAGGCACTCGCAGCTGTTTATAAGCCCTGAGTGCAGAGGTGATGACAAAGAGGCTCAATACTCCTCAAGACATTGGTTAGCTTCAAGCCTTGAGGAATACGGTAGACCGCACGAGCTATGTGCGGGCGATTGACACTATTCAAAAGCTTGAAGCAAATTAACGAGCATTGCGCCTCTTTTTTATTTTTAATGACTTATTACAATTCAGAAATAAAAAGAAAAAGATAAATGTAGCAGAAAAGAAAAAAACTATATAAAAAACCACTCAGAAATAAATAGAAGAAAAAATAATTTTGATTAACTTTACTAAAAAAAATACATAGATCAGATCTATTCTGACCGTTGCAGCCGGCGATGGTGGTCACCTCTTCCGTCAGAGGTGGTCGGCCTGAGGCTGGGTGTTCGGATCTCGGGATCCGTCATCTGGCACCAGCTACGAGTCGGGGAGACGTAGTTGCCGGTGAAAACCGAGCTGATGGCGGGCGATGGCGGCGTTCCATGTCGTTACCTTGATGAAGGCATCGTCGTGTGACTACCGTTGACCCACTCGTATTGCTCCGGGGGAAACCCTAGGATTTGGTGTTCCAGACCGGACGATGGCGGCACTGCGGTGTTGTTTCTCTCTTGGGAGCATTGTTTTGTGGAGCAGCGCCGAAGTCGAGGAAGGAGGTGGAGCGGCCGTCTTGCACGGAGCTTCGGTGGAGTGTCAAGTCATGCTGGCGGACAGGTGCTATGCTTGGTCATGCTTGACGCAAATTAACGAAAGATTGCGCCTTTTTTTATTTTTAATGACTTATTACAACTCGAAATAAAAAGAAAAAAATAAATGTAGCGTAAAAGAAAAAAAACTATATAAAAACCACTCAGAAATAAATAGAAGAAAAATAATTTTGATTAACTTTACTAAAAATAGCATAGATGCTTATTTTTAATGACTTATTACAACTCGAAATAAAAACAAAAGAATTAATATAATGTAAAAGAAAAAAAAACTATATAGAAAACTACTCGTAAAGCTAATAGAAGCAAAAAATAGTTGTGATTAATCGTAATAAAAAAGGAGCATATATGCTTATTTTTAATGGCTTATTACAACTCAGAAATAAAAAGAAATAAATAAATATAGTAGAAAAGAAAAAAACTGTATAAAAACTACTCGAAATGAGCATAGATGCGCTTATAGAGGAAATTAACTTAATTCATAACAATTTCAAGAGAAACTGTATGAATTTAGGCTAAATTCCTATATAAGGGCATCTATTTTCATTTTCGAGGAGCTCAATAAGGTAGAGAGGCAGGGCTTATAAACCGTCCGATTCCCTTCGGTTGGCGAGGTGGGACTAAACTCGTCAGAACGAGGACCAACCCTTTAGTCCCGGTTGGTGGCATGAACCGGGACTAATGGGCAGCCTTTGGTCCCGGTTCAAGCCACCAACTGGGACCAATGGTGTTGGGCCAGGAGCGAGGCCCATTGGTCCCAGTTCGTTCCACCAACCGGGACCAATAGGTCCAGACGAACCGGGACCAATGGCCCACGTGGCCCGGCCGGCCCCGGGGCTCACGAACCGGGTCCGATGCCCCCATTGGTCCCGGTTCTGGATTGAATCGGGACTAATGGGCTGGACCGGCCTGGACCATTGGCCCCTTTTCTACTAGTGCTGGATAGCATAAAAGGATACTTGAATAAAAGTTTTTCAATGAAAGACCTCGGTGAAGCTGCTTACATATTGGGCATCAAGATCTATACAGATAGATCAAGATGCTTAATTGGACTTTCACAAAGTATATACCTTGATAAAGTTCTGAAAAAGTTCAAAATGGATCAAGCAAAGAAAGGGTTCTTGCCTGTAATACAAGGTGTGAAATTGAGTCGACTCGATTGCCGACCACCGCAGAAGATAGAGAGAAAATGAAAGAAGTTCCCTATGCTTCAGCCATAGGCTCTATCATGTATGCAATACTATGTACCAGACCTGATGTGTGCCTTGCTATTAGTTTAGCAGGGAGGTACCAAAGTAATCCAGGAGTGGATCACTGGACATCGGTCAAGAACATCCTGAAATACGTGAAAAGGACTAAGGATATGTTTGTCGTTTATGGAGGTGACAAAGACCTAGCCGTAAATGGTTACGTCGATGCAAGCTTTGACACTGATCCGGACGATTCTAAATTGCAAACCAGATACGTGTTTATATTAAATGGTGGACCTGTTAGTTGGTGCAGTTCTAAACAAAGCGTCGTGGTGGGATCTACATGTGAAGCGTAGTACATAGCTGCTTCGGAAGCAGCAAATGAAGGAGTCTGGATGAAAGAGTTCATATCCGATCTAGCTGTCATACCTAGTGCATCGGGTCCAATAAAAATCTTTTGTGACAATACTGGTGCAATTGCCTTGGCAAAGGAATCCAGATTTCACAAGAGAACCAAGCATATCAAGAGACGCTTCAATTCCATCCGGGACCAAGACCAGGTGGGAGACATAGATATTTGCAAAATACATACGGATCTGAATGTTGCAGACCCATTGACTAAGCCTCTTGCACGAGCAAAACATGATCAGCACCAAGGCTCCATGGGTGTTAGAATCATTACTGTGTCATCTAGATTATTGACTCTAGTGCAAGTGGGAGACTGAAGGAAATATGCTCTAGAGGCAATAATAAGGTTATTATTTATTTCCTCATATCATGATAAATGTTTATTATTCATGCTAGAATTGTATTGCCGGGAAACATAATACATGTGTGAATACATAGACAAACATAGTGTCACTACTATGCCTCTACTTGACTAGCTCATTAATCAAAGATGGTTAAGTTTCCTAACCATAGACATGAGTTGTCATTTAATTAATGGGATCACATCATTAGGAGAATGATGTGATTGACTTGACCCATTCCGTTAGCTTAGCACTAGATCATTTAGTATGTTGCTATTGCTTTCTTCATGACTTATACATGTTCCTATGACTATGAGATTATGTAACTCCCGCTTACCGGAGGAACACTTTGTGTGCTACCAAACGTCACAACGTAACTGGGTGATTATAAAGGTGCTCTACAGGTGTCTCCAAAGGTATTGGTTGAGTTGGCGTATTTCGAGATTAGGTTTTGTCACTCCGATTGTCGGAGAGGTATCTCTGGGCCCTCTCGGTTATGCACATCACTATAATCCTTGCAAGCAATGTAGCTAATGAGTTAGTTACGGGATGATGCATTACATAACGAGTAAAGTGACTTGCCGTTAACGAGATTGAACTAGGTATTGAGATACCGACGATCGAATCTCGGGCAAGTAACATACCGATGACAAAGGGAACAACGTATGTTGTTATGCGGTTTGACCGATAAAGATCTTCGTAGAATATGTAGGAGCCAATATTAGCATCTAGGTTCCGTTATTGGTTATTGACCGGAGACGTGTCTCGGTCATGTCTACATAGTTCTCGAACCCGTAGGGTTCGCACGCTTAAAGTTAGATGACAGTTATATTATGAGTTTATGTGTTTTTGATGTACCAAAGGTTGTTCAGAGTCCCGGATGTGATCACGGACATGACGAGGAGTCTCGAAATGGTCGAGACATGAAGATCAATATATTGGACGACTATATTTGGACACCGAAAAGGTTCCGGGTGAGATTGGGACAATACCGGAGCTCCGGGAGGTTATCGGAACCCCCCGGGAGGTATATGGGCCTTAATGGGCTTTAGTGGAAAGGAGGGGAAAGGAGCAAGGGAGGGGGCCCCCCTCCCCAAGCCCAATCCGAGTTGGGAAGGGGTCCGGCCCCCGCTTTCCTTCCTCCCTCCTTCCTCTTCCTTCCCTCTCCCTCTCCAAATAGGAAAGGGAGGAGTCCTACTCCCGGTGGGAGTAGGACTCCCCCCTTGGGCGCGCCTCCTCCCCTTGGTCGGCCCCCTCCTCCACTCCTTTTAGACACCCGATAGACACAACAATTGATCATTGATCTCTTAGCCGTGTGCGGTGCCCCTCTCCACCATAGTCCTCCTCGATAATATCGTAGCGGTGCTTAGGCGAAGCCCTGCGTCGGTAGAACATCATCATCGTCACCACGCCGTCGTGCTAACGGAACTCTCCCTCGACACTCGGCTGGATCGGAGTTCAATGGACGTCATCGAGTTGAACGTGTGCAAGAACTCGGAGGTGTCGTGCTTTCGGTGCTTGATCGGTCGGGCCGTGAAGACGTACGACTACATCAACCGCGTTTTGCTAATGCTTCCGCTTTCGGTCTACGAGGGTACGTGGACAACACTCTTCCCTCTCGTTGCTATGCATCACCATGATCTTGCGTGTGCGTAGGATTTTTTTTGAAATTACTACGTTTTCCAACATGCTCTACCTTCAAATTTAAAGACACAATTAACAGTTGAAGACTTTGTTTAATATCCCTAGTGATAGTGCCATATTGTCCACCACTTGCTTTCTCAATATCATTGACAACCTGCTTAGAATCCGATGCAATAATAACATTTTGTAGCATCATGTCTTCAGCAAGGGCTAAACCCTCTCGGCAAGCAATTGCCTCTAGCGTCGTCACATTTGCAACACCCAACACCACCAAGGATAAATTGCCCGTGTAATTACCACCACTATCTAGGCACAGAGGTGCATCAGTGTCCTTAGCAAGGTATTCTTGAAACCGCAACATCAACATGTATCTTAGCATACCTTGGAGGTGGCGCCTTTGGCCTGAGAACTTCTGCTGGGGGTACTACTGACTCCTTATTCTTCTTTGTGGGCAGTATTTCCAGCTGAGCGTTGAAACGGTTGATAAATTGGTCGCTGGCTAAAGGGCTCTGAAAGATTTCATCATATATAGCTTTTCGTCTAGCCAACAAAATCACCCAGAGCGACACAGCCATACGAATGAAGGCATCATGCGATAAAGAATCAATCATAGCAAAAATCGATTGTTTTGCACTTTAACATCTCGCATAGGTGTTTCACAATTTTTTCATCCACCATTGCCCAAACACATATGGACATAGTACATTTCAACAATGAATGGCGCCACGAACTTCTGTACCAGAAAGACCGCAAGCGCTCGTTGTCGGTGCTAAAACCGGAAGTCTTGAGCTGTTGTTCTTAGCACGATGGTAACAGGAAGTAAAGGGGACACAATATTTATCCAGGTTCGGAACCTCTCTAAGAGATAAAACCCCATATGCTGCTTGTATTGTATTGATTGTGAATGGTGTACAATGTACATGATGATCTACCTCGAGATCGTATGAATGAGTTCTAACCTTTAATCTTCAAAAGCCTGTCTCTAACTCTCTATCGACATCTAGTGTTTACACATGATCGATTACAATCTAAGGCTAAACATGCCGATCATCTGAATATGTCGTGAAGTATATGCCTAAGTCTTCGGTCAAGAGTCACAACGTATGTGGCTCATTCTTCAGTTGCTGACACGTCCTCGGGCCGGCCCATAAATGACAGGCCGATGTGGTGTGCACTCCAAATCCAGGAAAGGGGAGACAGACCATTGTCATGCCCATGTCGGTTTGCCGCTTCAGGGGAGATGGCCACGAAGCGCATGGACGTGCATATGCTCCGAGTTTGCACAGGCGCATTGCTCCACCGAGCTGATGATGGTGATTGCTTGTTTTGTTATTTCCTTGGGGCTGCATATCGCATCCTCCTGCTTTGGGCTCAAATCAATTACTAGCATAGCGATTTTGACAGGCCGCGCTCCAACCTGTTTTGAGGTTGATTTCTGGTCTCCAACATTAAGAAACTAGTTGAGTGGGCGGATTGTGCTGGTTGTTATCTTGGAGGCACCGTGTCGGTGTCAAAACCGGCGGATCTCTGGTAGGGGGTCCCGAACTTTGCGTCTAGGCGGATGGTAACAGGAGACAAGGGACACGATGTTTTTAATCAGTTTCGGGCCCTCTCGATGGAGGTAAAACCCTACTCCTGCTTGATTGATATTGATGATATGGGTAGTACAAGAGTGGATCTACCACGAGATCAAGGAGGCAAAACCCTAGAAGCTAGCCTATGGTATGATTGTTGTAATGGTTGTTGTCCTACGGACTAAAACTTCTCCGGTTTATATAGACACCGGAGAGGGCTAGGGTTACACAGAGTCGGTTACAATGGTAGGAGATCTACATATCCGTATTGCCAAGCTTGCCTTCCAAGCCAAGGAAAGTCCCATCCGGACATGGGACGAAGTCTTCAATCTTGTATCTTCATAGTCTTGGAGTCCGGCTGACGATGATAGTCTGGCTGTCCGGACACCCCCTAGTCCAGGACTCCCTCAGTAGCCCCTGAACCAGGCTTCAATGACGATGAGTCCGGCGCGCATAATGTTCGGCATTGCAAGGCGGGTTCCTCCTCCGAATAATTCATAGAAGATTGTGAACACCTGGATAGTGTCCGGCTCTACAAAATAAATTCCACATTCCACCGTAGATAGAATAATATGTACACAAGATCAATCTGCTGACGTATTTCGTGGCATGACGTCAAGCCACTACCAAGCCTTTACTTGAATTGTTTTTTATTATACCACCTCAGCACGTTTAGCGAAGCGGGTTCCTTGGCACGTCTTGTCGAAGCAGAGATCGTGTTCCCCTTATTCCGGGATTCCCATCAATATGGACATGGGTGACCCAACCGCGCCCGTCGCCACGCCCCCTCTATCGAAGGCGAGTCCCGAACGGTCACGGAGATGGCTCTTGGTATTCTCCCTCTTTATAATGGGACCAAGGCTTCTTTCTTTTCTTCAATCCTCCATCGAATCTTCTCCTTGCCCCAGGTTCCAACACCTAGAGCCCCAGATTCGAGCGCTTCGGACCTTCAACAATGTCCGTCTCTGACCTTCAGGGCCGGTGGCTGCCCTCCTCCGTCACGGAGGAGGACGTGCTAAAGCTGCGAGAGGCCAAGTACCTGTCTTACGAGATTTCGCACAGGTTGCCCGCTGAAGGGCAGGCCATCCCCACCCCCGAGCCCGGCGAGTACGTCGTTTTTATATCCCACTTCCGTCGGGGTTTAGGTTTCCCGATGGATCCTTTTGTGAGAGGGCTCATGTTTTACTATGGGTTGGAATTCCATGACTTGGCTCCGGAGTCCATCCTCCATATTTCTTCATTCATCGTCGTCTGTGAGGCCTTCCTCCGCATGACCCCTCACTTCGGCCTGTGGCTGAAGACCTTCAATGTGGAGCCGAAGATGAACGAGGCGTCAAGCGAGTCTTGGCGAGGCGGCCGTGGTGGAGGGCCGATCCCCGTGGCCCGAGGGCTCCTTCCAAGAGGAGCTCGGCTTGTGGCAACATGAGTGGTTCTATATTACCGCTCCCAGGGGCAGCAGGCAGAAGCCGCCGCCCGTATTCCGCTCGGGACCTCCACGACGATTGATGTCATGGGTCAACCAAGGGCTCAACTGGGGGCCGTCAAAGGAGGTGCCCCTATTGCAGGGTCGGATTCGAGACCTCCAAGCAAGGGAGATCGATCTGGTCGTGGTGATGCAGGTCATGCTGATTAGGCGTCTCCTGCCCTGCAGACGCCGTCCTCTCCGGCTATGGGAGTTTAATCCGGAGGGACCACGGATTCTCCAACACTTCATGGGTACGACACCCGTGGAGATGTACAAATTGTTCTTCGGATCACGGGAGGTGTGTCCGGAATTGACCGAGGACGCCGACCTAAGCTGCAATCGCCCGGATACTCAAGTAAGTAGCTCGGTGTTTGAACATACCATTTGTTTACCTTTCTACAATTCGCCTTTTAACCCGTTGTCCTTTAACAGGAGTGGATAGCGCAAGCAAAGCTGATACGGTGTCCGCCCCCCCTCCCAGAGACCGCGCCGGATCCCGTGCTGGTCAGGATGCTGGAGGTTGCGCCTTCAGAAGAAGGCGAACGGGAAAATAAAGGAGCTACCGCCTCGCTCAAGGAGGCTCTTGAAAAAGGGGGGATCGAGAATCCCTCCCTCCAAGGGGAGAAGAGGACCGCCTCCAAAGACCCGGAGGCCAAAGCCCCTAAGCGGGGGAAGAAATCTTCACCAGAGGGTCCTGTGTCCGGGGAGGCCCCGGCCGGACAGTCTCCCCTAAAGAATCAGCCCTCCAGCGAGCCGTAAGTAGAGAAAAGGGAGTTTGATAATAAGAGACATCCCTATTTGTGCTTCTGAGGATAACTGAAGTTTTTACCTTGTATTTCGGATCTCCGACCTTCTCGGATGAGCTCGTCTTCGGGGGACCTTCGTCCGGAGATGGTGGAGAGCGAGACGCCTCCGTCCGCTGCGCTGCCGGATAGGGCGGACGAGCCTGAAGTGTCATCACGGAGGGTATCCCCGAGCCCGGCAGAGCCGAAGAGTTCGGCGCCGACTAGTGCTCGGCCGGGGGAGCTGAAGCATCTGCTTGAGAGGGCGTCCATCTCAGAAGATCACCATGCATTGATGAGTATGGTGACGGGAAGGATTTCGTCCGCCAAAAGCGGATTGCGTAATGCCGTCAGGAGTTTGTTGGCGGGGTTTGAGGTACGTAAAAATGACACACCTTTTTGACAGTTTTGCACATAAAGTGCGCCCTGTATAGATAGTAGCCCCAGAGACTCGATAGGTTGTTGAAAGCGACAACGTGCCGAGGATCAAAATCGCAGGTCCTAAGCAGGTGGCGGATAGTCCGGGGGCCAGCTGGACTGATAGAGTTGCTGAACTAAAGCAGCAGCTCTAGTCAACAAGCGACTTGACGAGTCGCAAAGTAAGTTTTTTCTCCGTGATCACCTAGTAAGGGAGCCGAAGCCCACCTCTTACAATGTGTGTGCTTGACGCAGATGGTGCCGCTGCTGTGGAGAGCCTTCGGGCAGAACTTGCTCAAGCCAAGGAGCAAGCCAAAAGGAGTGATGCGGTTGCCTCGAGGGCGGCCGAAGAGTTAAAGCCCGAAAGGGCTGCACACTGCTGAAGCAGGGAGGAGATGGCCGAAATGGCTGTGAAGTTAAAAGATGCTACCGACCGCAAGGAGGTTCTTGAAAAGGAGCGCCTAGCGGAGCGAGAAGACCTGGGAAAGGCCACCGCCGAAGCCAAGGATGCCCGTTCTGCGATGCGGGCTATAAATGAGGAGCTGCGCCAGGCCGGAGATACTGTGGCTGGCAAGCCCTTTCTGCTGTGCTGAAAGTTTACAGATCCAAAGTACGCTCACCTTGGCCAGCTGTGGGGTCTGGAGGATCCTTATATGGACTTAGCAGCGAGTGCGGCGGATGCCGTTGTGCACTTCCGAAGCCAGAAGGATCACAAGACGGAAGAGCTGTTTTGGTCTCAATTCCACAGTCCGGAGCATTCACTTCCGCTGACCGACCGGTTGGCCGAGTGGGCTGAGCTGAATAGGTTGTCCGGGCTTGCCATGACGGATATCGTGACTCATGTGCGGCGGATAGGCTAAGCCAAGAGCTATTTTGCCTTATTGCAGCAATTTCTTGGAGCGGTGCCGCATATCAAGGCGATGAAGCGGTCGGCCTGCATAGAGGGTGCACAGATGGCCCTCGCCCGTGTGAAGACACATTGGATAGAGATGGATGCCATCGCTGTTGTGACCCAGGGTTCGGACGAGAGCCGGTTACCCGCCGAGCACTATTTTGGGGAAGTTCTGCGTGGTGCTCGTGTAATAGAGTCGCAGTGCTCAAAAAATGTCACGTTCAAATGAACGTTTTATTTTGTAAAACAATGTTTATGATGTAGGTGCTTTTTATACTTGTGCGTTCAAGTATTGAAATATCTCCTGTGTGGCCGTTTATGTATACGTGTGTATAACCTGAAAGATGGCAGTCGTTGGCTTCAGCCCCCACGCACAAGGTGCGGGGGTGTTCGCAAAAATAGCGCATTTTCACACTTAATCCGATGTCTCGGTCCTGTGAAGGAGGTGGTATTGTAGCAAACGAGGCAACAGGACTATAATGCTTTATCACTTTCACTTAGCCATGGGAGTTCGAGGGTGGGGCTACGATATAGCCCCTGGGGGCACCGCGCTCTCCAAATTCAGGGCGCGTATGTGCCTGACCGGGAAACGGTCCTTCGTTAAAGCGGAGGAATTCAAAACATTCCGGTGGTCGATCGAGTGGTTGACCAGTCTCTCACTGTATCATGACAGTCAATTTTCGGCTTTCATCGAGGTGCTCGCCCCGGCCGGCGGGCACAATCGCAGAGTTCCCTGGCGCCGCGTTAGCCGATGATACGGAACGTAAGGCAGCAAAACACAGGAGCCGGGCAAACCCAACATTTGACCAAAGACATGATTCGGAGCTGATGCATATAAGGCCTAAGTCGAGACGTCGAACACTCCCTAAGGTGTTCGGTCTTTATAATAACGGGCAGAACAATGCCCTAAGCCCCTAGTGTCCAGGTACGGGCAAGGTCCTCTGACGCGGCCGATGCCAAAACGTTAGTCTCCTCTCTGGTTGTAATTAGAAACCAGGGGATTATAGCAACAAGAGACAAGTAAAAAGGTTTACGCAGGTCTTAATCAAAAGAATCCTTGCAACGGGTCCCTACTGCACGTCTGCGCCTGTGTCTCCGTTGTGCCGTTATCCTGGACGGGTGTGCATGTTGTTCATCTGTAAAAAAGAGAGGAACTTAGTTTGAAAGGAATCGTGCGAAAAGTGTATAAAAAATTGAAATATTAATGAATGAATAAAGCTGAGCCTATATTAGCTCATTGTTGCTTATACGAACAGCCCCTTGTGGAGGGGTGTGCGGCTAGGGAGCCCCTAGCTTATTTATGCCGGACTCGTCTAGCCGTGTCCGGGGTCTTTGATAGACCTTTTAATGAAATGATGCCACGTGGACCGGGCATTTTAAGTGTAAGAGACGCGTAATGTGATATTGCGTTAAAGCGGACAAAAGCTTCACATCCCAAGAGTGCTTGATAGCTACTTTTGAATGGGGCGACATGAAAGATTAGCTTTTCACGTCGGAAGTTGTCAGGTGACCCGAACACAACTTCTAGTAATAAGGAGCCTGTGCACTTGGCGTAAGGGCCTGGTGTCACTCCTTTAAAGGAAGTGCGGCTATGTTGAATTTTAGTAAGGTCTATCCCCATCTTGCGGATTGTGTTCGGATATAGCAGGTTTAAATCGCTGCCGCCGTCCATCAGGACTTGTGTAAGTTGTAGTCCGTCGAAAGTTGTAAACCGGATCCAATATCAGAGTAGTCCAACCTGCATTTTGAATGCTTCTAGAATAATCCAGGTGGACGAAAGTGATTGGTTTTGACATCCAACCTCAAGGTTCCGCTGGGGTGGACCGTGCGGCACTTATTTTAGCGGGTGCCGCATTGTTTTTCCGTACTATCACATGAAGTGAATTTACTGTTTTGACTTCTTGTGGGAAAGTCTTTTGTTTTCCGGTGCTCTGCTGGTGGGGTTCATCATCATCCTCGATTGGCGCGTCGAGCCCCTTGGGTTCGGCGTTGAGTCGGCCGGACTGTTTGAAAACCCAACAATCTCGGTGGGTGTGGTTTGCAGGTCTTCCGGAGGTACTGTGGATTTGACATATCCGATCCAAAATTTTGTTTAAGTTGGATAGCTCATCACTGTTGTCCTTAAGGGGCAGTGTTTTATTGTTTGGCCGCGAGCTTTTGAATCCGGTTTTGACCGCCGTGTTGTTTGGGATTTTTTCTTTATTTCGGCGGTGATCCTTTCTACGCCGTGATATTCCATTTCCATCTCTGATCTCGGATGTACTCGGGTCGCTGGTGCTGCATCTTGCTAGCCAGCTGTCCTCCCCTGCGCAAAAGTGGGTCATGAGGCTTGTTAGCGCGGCCATTGTTCTTGGCTTCTCTTGGCGAGGTGTCGGTGAGCCATTAAATGCTGGGACGTTATGTTTAAAAGGTGCTAAGGCTTGGCGTCTGACGATCGACTATTTGGTTCTTTTGGTGAGGAACCTGTTCCGAATTTCGCTACCGACTCTCCGGGCTGTTGAGTTATATGACTTAGATCGATCAGATCGGAGGGCGGACATAAGTCCCTTGAAAATTTTCTCTGAACGCGTCCTCGAGCTCTTCCCAACTTCCAACAGTGTTTTCTGGGAGGCTTTTGAGCCAATGCCGAGCTGGCCCTTTGAGCTTGAGCGGTAGGTATTTTATGGCGTGGAGATCATCTCCTCTAGCCATGTGTATGTGTAGTATGTAATCCTCAATCCAGACTCCAGGGTCTGTTGTTCCGTCATATGCCTCTATGTTAACGGGTTTGAATCCCGCTCGAAATTCATGATCCAGCACCTCATCGGTGAAACATAGTGGGTGTGCGGCTCCCCTGTATTTGGGCGTGCCGTTATCTTCGAACATGCAGCGTGTTGTGTTGCTTCCTGGGGCACTCTTTTTTGGCCCATAAATGGACCTGACCGGGCCATCTGTTTTATGAGGGTCATGTGTCATCTTGTGTGCGGCGCCGCTTACCGCTTTTGGCCTGTCATCTGGTCGTCTATCCGGCCAGACGACCTTTTTGATTTTTGACTGTGGGGGCTCAATGGCCTCCACGTCGAATTCAGGCAGCAGCTTGCGCTTCGGGTAGCTCTTTGTTTGGTGGCCATTGCCATATTTGTCCGCGGTCTTGAGTACTTTGCTCCACCTCATTCTGAGTATGTCTTCCGCTGTTTTGAGCTTCCATTTTTCCTTCTTCAGACTTCTTGCAGTGGCGACGAGTCTTTTGTGAAGGTTCTTATGCTTCGGTGGTGTGTCCGGCGTTAGGTCATCTGGACTGCCGGGCATGTATTGATTATCCGATTCGTCCTGTTCGGATGGTTGCTTGGTTGCATGTTCGTCGTCCACTGGTTTGCCCTGCTCTATTGCTGGGTCATTAGGAGTGATGTTTTTGTCGAGGCGGGACTTAGGGCGGTGTCTGCGTCGCCGTTTTGGTTGTTTGTCGGCGGGATTATCCTTTGCCGCGCCCCGTTGTTCCTCGTTATCGCTTCCTTTTGGGGTGTCCACCATATATACTTCATGGGTTGGGGTGGCCTTCCAGTGCTCGGTAAGCGCTGGTTCTTGATCGTCTCCGGCATCGTCGTCCATACCATCGATGTCTTCAGAGTCGTAGTCTAACATGTCGGTTAGATCGTCGACAGTGGCTACAAAGTGGGTGGTGGGTGGGTTTTGAATTTTTTCGTCGTCCGCATCCCAACCATCCTGGCCGTAGTCCATCCAGGGTTCTCCTGATAACGAGAGATGCTTTAGCGAATTCAGGATGTCGCCAAAGGGTGAGTGCTGAAAGATGTCCACGGCGGTGAACTCCATAATTGGCGCCCAATCGGATTCGATTGGCAGGGGCGCGGGAGGTTCGGAGGCCGGCAAGGAGTCTGGCGCCTCGGAGTCATGAGCTTTATAAGGGACAAGATCAGTATTCGGCTCTATCGCCGTAGAAGTTGTAGCAACTGAGGCGGTGTCCAGCCACATCCTCGATCCGCGCTTGATGCTGCTCGAGCTAAGGGCAAGCGGACTCGTCTGCGGCCTCAGTCTTGTCCGTGGCGAGCTAGATCATGCCCATCGTGATGACGGTCGGCACGCTCGGTGTGGCTCGACTCCATCGAAAATCAAGTCCCCGCGGATGTCAGCCGTGAAGTTTAGGCTTCCAAACCTGACCTGATGGCCAGGGGCGTAGCTTTCGATCTGCTCCAGATGGCCAGGTGAATTGGCCCGTAGTGCGAAGCCGCCGAACACGAAGATCTGTCCGGGGAGAAAAGTCTGACCCTAGACGGCGTTGTTGTTAATTGAAGAAGCCATCAAGCCTATCAGTGATGACACAGAGGAACTCTCAATGAAAGCACCAATGTCGGTGTCAAAACCGGCGGATCTCGGGTAGGGGGTCCCGAACTGTGCGTCTAGGCGGATGGTAACAGGAGACAAGGGACACGATGTTTTTACCCAGGTTCGGGCCCTCTCGATGGAGGTAAAACCCTACTCCTGCTTGATTGATATTGATGATATGGGTAGTACAAGAATGGATCTACCACGAGATCAAGGAGGCTAAACCCTAGAAGCTAGCCTATGGTATGATTGTTGTAATGGTTGTTGTCCTACGGACTAAAACTTCTCCGGTTTATATAGACATCGGAGAGGGCTAGGGTTACACAGAGTCGGTTACAATGGTAGGAGATCCACATATCCGTATTGCCAAGCTTGCCTTCCACGCCAAGGAAAGTCCCATCCGGACACGGGACGAGTCTTCAATCTTGTATCTTCATAGTCTTGGAGTCCGGCTGACGGTGATAGTCCGGCTGTCCGGACACCCCCTAGTCCAGGACTCCCTCACACCGTGCATTGTCACATCACATAGGGCGTTAACTAAGATTATTTGATACGAGACCAGCGCAAGCAATTTGGAGTGCCACCGTGGCCTGTCCGCCGAAACAAGTTCCTTTTTTTTGAACGTACAGAAACACGTTCCAAGGAGAGAAACACGGCATACGGAAACATCGTGTCCGACCTTGATTTCTTTTAGTAGTTAACCAAAGCTTTATTACGAAGTAGCCGAGCGGTTTACAGGAATTACAAATTGGTTGTAGGGTACTCCCAGCTACAAATGGCGACCAACATCTAAAAAGTTGAAATTTTAACTAAATTGTGTGCACCCGAGTTCAATGCACGGCATACGGAAACATCGTGTCCGACCTTATTGTTCCTCGCGGATTGCACCGGGACAAGCGGTTGCACGTTACAACCCATATGCATGCAGCCCAACTCTTCCATAACTTAATTTAATGGTAAACTTGTCCTACGCAACCATGGTGCCCGAGGCGGCGCACCTCTATCTAGCTTATATACAGTCACGTACGTGCATCCTTCCTCTTCATTCACAACCCTCGTCGTTGTTCTGCTCGAGCGTCGCCGGTTTCCTCCGACATTCAAAGCTCTGAAAATCTATAGGCTCGCATTCTGACCCCTTTGTTAGACTGTATATACATAGCCTCTGTATATCTGTATTGTAACGTTGTATTGTACCCCTTGGGTACTTCTATATAATGAGATAGCCACACCCCGGGTTAGGGGTGTTGAGCAGTTCCCAAAATACTTTGTTCTACATGGTATCAAATTAGGTTACGATGTCTTCCACTGCCGCCGCCGCCGCCGTCGCGCCGACCCCGGTGCCTCCCCCGCCGCGGTGCCGGCCCTCGCTACTGCCTCACCGTTCCTCGCCTCGCAGCCGCTCGCGATGGCCTACGGTGCCTCGTCGCCCCACTCCCCGATCGGATTGGGAGATCGCGATCTCGCCGTTACCCCGTCCGGTGCGGTGCCCCCTGGTGCTGCTCCCCCTGCGGGCAATGTTCCCGCGGTCCACGGCGGGCCGCCGCCGCCCTCGTCGTCTTGGCCGGCGCCGCCCCCAACCTATGGTGCGCCGCCCCCACCGTCGTCTTGGCCGCCGCCGCCTCATCAACCGTACGGTGCGCCGCCTCTACAGCTGCCCTATGGCGCTCCGCCGTCACACCACTACTACGGCGTGCCTCCGCCGCTGCCCTTCTTGGCGCCCACACTGCCTTAAGGGGCTGCGGTAGCCTCCCCGCACGTGGCTCCCGCTGCGGCACACCACGGCGATCCCGCGGCTCCCTACCACGGTGCGCCCGCGGCCTCCTACGGTGCCCCTCCGGCACACTACGGCGCCGCTGGGGCGTTTTCCTTCGGATCCTACCCGCCCCACTCGATGTATCCTGCACATCCTGGGGTGGCCTCGTCGATGGGCCTCTATGCATCGCCGCATGCCCACACTGATTCGGCCATGGTGTCGGCGCCGTTCTACCTCTCGCATCTGTTGCCGGTGAAGCTCGCGCCGGAACACTACCTGTCCTGGCGTGCCCAGGTGCTCCCTCTTCTGCGGAGTCGCTATCTGGAAGGCTATGTTCATGGATCCATCCCGTGTCCGCCTCCTCACCACCCGGCATACCACACCTGGGTGGCTCGGGATCAAGCCATACTCTCCGCCATCCAGTCCTCGCTCACTCCGAGCGTCTCGTCGCTGGTCATCTTCGCCGCAACGTCCCGGGAGGCATGGGCGGCGCTTCACACCAGTTTTTCCTCTCAGTCTCAGGCGCGTGTTCACTCTATACGCACCGAGCTAGGCGAGACAAAGCTTGGCGACCTCAGCATCACCGACTACTTCAACAAGATGCGGGGTCTCGCCGACACATTGGCCTCAGTTGGTCAATCACTGCAGGATGAGGAGTTCACCACCTTTGTGCTCAATGGGCTTGATGATGATTATGACAACCTCATTGAGAATGTTCATGGCCGTGATGATCCGCTCCCACCTCGTGAGCTTTATGCACGTCTGCTGGGCCGTGCGCAGCGCATTAAGGCGTGTCGGGCCTCCCCCAGTTTTGCCTCCGCCAATGCCGCAACTCGTGGCAAGTCCCAGCGGTCATCGTCTTCAGGTGGCAAGATGGCGCCGACTTCACAACCATCCTCGCGGGGCAATGCTCCGACCATCACGGGTGGTAACCGGCCAGTGGCGTGCTGTTCCTCTTGTGGTGCTCCACAGGCCTGCCAGTTGTGTGGCCTTGAGCGCTACATTGCCTCTCGTTGTCATCGTCGCTACAAGCAAGATTTTCTGGGCCTTGGCAACAATGGAAAAGGGAACGACAAGCAGGCCGCCGCCGCCATGACGAGTGATCATGGTCGCACTCCGTCCTACTCTGTTGATCCTGCATGGTACATGGACACGGGAGCTACCAACCACCTCACCGGTGAGATGGGTAAGCTCTCCACTCAGGTGCCATATCGTGGTCATGATTAGGTGCACACCGCCAGTGGAGCAGGTATGCGTATATCACAGGTTGGTCAGGCCTCTCTCCTTGCACACAATTTTCGCACATTGCAGCTATCTAATGTCCTTCGTGTTCCTTCTGCTACACGTAGTTTGTCCATTCCTCATCTTACTCGTGATAATAATGTCCTTGCTGAGTTTCACCCTTTTCGTTTCTTTAGCAAGGATCGGGACACGAGGGCCGTTCTACTTAGTGGTCGTCTTCGCCATGGCCTGTATGCACTTGATGCGCCGCGCCTATCTTCCACGTCGTCTTCTCCTCAGGTGTTCAGTGGTGTTCGTGTACCGCCTACACACTGGCATGCGCGATTTGGTCACCCGGCGTGTCGTGGATTTGTCACGGCAGATGTCCTAGCATAAGGACTTAGTCGTGGAGCCATCGCTACGGGTTTACTTGTAGGGGTTAAAACGGACACAAAGACACGAGGGTTTTATACTAGTTCGGCCCCTTCGATGAAGGTAAAAGCCTACGTCTAGTTGTGATGGAATTGATGTAGTCTCGATGGCTAGGGAGCAAACAAGCTTCGCCTAGGCTCGAGTTGTGGTTGTCTCTCCTGAACCGCCGCCGGGTCGTCCCCTTATATACACGAGTGACGCCCGTCGGTTTGCAGAGTCCCAACCGGTTCATATTCGTATCCCGGTCGGTCTCTCTCTATTCCTAACTTACAATACAAGTTTATACATCAGGCCGGTTTACGGCTACAAGTTCTAAACCGACTACAGGCCTTGGGCCTTTCCATGACTACACCACTAGCAGGGCTAACCCGGCCCAAACTTGGCCGGTTTGTACCTAGTGGTAACATCCCCAACATTAGGCCCCAGATTGATTTGAACTAGTTCATGTCAATCCTTCATAAAACCTGCATCTTGGATATCTTCTTTGTATAATAAACCGTCACGTTGTCATCGCTTCTGATCACTGTAAACCGGCATGACATCATTGCTTCTGGTCACTGTAAACCGGCATGACGTCATCTTGAAGTTTACCCTTTATAATGCCTTCTTTAATGACCGTCCCTGGATTTACGCGTTTGACCTAGTTTTACTGCCTTATAAATAGGACCGAAGGGTCATTCAGTTTTCTCCCTTCGCTTCCTCTTCTTCTTCCTCGCGCCGCTGCCTCTGGAGCTCCGTCGTCACCATCAATCGTCTGCTTTGACCTTGGCCGCTGCATCAACCTGTTCGGACCAGAATACTGCGTATTTCTCCGCATCTCCTCCGTTTCCGGTAAATCTCCTGCCCTTCTTCAGTCTGTTCGTCATCTTAGATCTGTTTCTAGGGCTCAAGCTTCATACCACGTTCTTCGTATGCTCTCACCTTTCTAGCTTTTGAACCATGCTATGAATCCTTTTCTGTACCAAACGAAGGCTCCTGCTTATCCGCCACACTTTCTTATCTGAACTCCATAGATTTTCTGCATATATATATCTTTACGGCACATCCCTGTTTCTTCTTTGCTTTCGCGACGCTTTTCCTGTTTTTCTGAAAACTCACGTTTGATCCATAATAAACATGAACTCTTGTGAAACCTGTTTCTGTCGATTTCCTCTGAAGCCAAGATTAGGCGGTTTAACTCACCATAGAAACAAAAATTGCTAAACCGGCATCGGCACACCATTAGTCCCCGTGTTGAACCGCCAACATATATCTGACATCATATCGTATCGAACTGATTCATCGGAACATCCTCCGGTTTATCATATCTTGGATCAATTACTCTGTAATGAGTATTTTCTTAAACCGGACTCTTCTCCTTGTAGACCTCATGATGGCCAAACAGGTGTATGAATGCAACTGGGTCCCTTCCCGCGTCTCTGAGACACAACTGAATGAGTTAGTGTCCATTGGCGCTTTGGATAACGAAACACCATCCATTGGAGGGTTCTGGTGAGGACTGTCCTCCCACTCCCGTGAAGGTGAAGTTGTAGTTTTCGCGAGATCACTTGTTCGGGGTTTCAAACCGCCCGGGTCAAAGTTTTACCGGGACGTAATGGCCAACTTTCAACTCGCCCCCAAGATATCGGCCCCAATTACGTTACCAACTTGTGCCATTTTCAAGTCTTTGTCCGAAGCTTATATGCAAGAGGAGCCTTCGTTGAGCTGTTAGGGATCTCTTCCACCTAAACCGTCGTGCATCGAATTCACCGATGGCCCCAATACCGAATTAGGCGGCATGGCTATCCGTAAGAGAAAAGAGATCACTTATCCCACGTGAAGCTCCCTCTCATCCCAAAGAGTGGAACGCAACTTGGTTCTCTGCGAGACACCTCCCCTGAAGGTGAAAATCCTTTACCTGGTTTCCGCCCAGAGCGGCTCAGCAACACACATCCCTTTCCGCAACGATTGACCGCGAAAGAGAGAAGCAAATACGCTCCCCAACTATCCAAGCTCCGGGCCTTTATGGCCAACGGTTTGACTGGAATCGATCCGCACGCTGCTGGTTATCTTGGGGCATACCGCCTCGAGCGGCGTTCGGTTTGATGTGCCAAGATACGGCAGTGTCGATGACCCACTCCGACACACCAAACTGGAATTGTCTCAAGATGAAGTCACGATTGATGAGGAAGATCTTGAATGAACGGAGCACCTCTCGTGCCCAAACCGCTTGGCTCCTTCATCGCACCTTCAACGCGCCTCTGCGGTAAGCCTCTCGATCGTGCCATCATTAAATTTTACCATTACTTTCATACTTGCAATTCTCAATTATTTCCGATCCAGGTGATGATCCGTTTTGGAGCAAGAAACTCTCGCAAGATAAAGCGGACAAGGCTGGGCGGCAAAACCCGCCCAAAACAAAAGTTGTCAAGAATCCGCCCACAAGAGGAAAACCACGGGCCGTCGATCCGCCATCGATGATGATGTGGGTAATCCGAACTTGATTCTCTTGGCTTGTTTTTACATGTCTTATTGATGACGATGCTTGTCGATGATATTGCCAAGAACGCTGGATTTGCCGAGGTAACCATTCTCTCTTCGATTCAACAAGCTTACCTTCACCAAAATTTCGCCGGGCAAACCGGAAAGTTAACTTTTCTCATCCTCTTGCTCACTTGGATCCCAAACTTCTTATGAAGACGCGAAAGACGAGGCCCGCCGCACAACCCGCACTGATGGACAGGTAGTTACCTCTGCGGTTTACCAAACAGCCCGGCTCGAAGCGCCGCACCGAGGTTTCAACCATTTTATTACCTTGAATTCCAAAGCGGGTTTATTCCGTCAACCTCTTAATCCATCCGACTCCGATTATCAGGTCACCTCTCATTCGTCCTCTGGCGAATCGTCAGCCACTCAGCTACCGCCACTGAAGATAGCTGTCGGGTAAATCAATATGATCACATGTTTGTCAATTTCTTCTGTAATGTACGTGCCTTATTTCGAATCATACATTTCTTCAGACCAAACCGAAACCCAGCAAAAAAGCTCGTTTGGAGAAAACAACTGAAGAGGCTGCCGCTTCTGATCATGAGCAGGCGCCGGATCATGAAAATGTGGCCTTTGAAGACATTCCAAGTGATCCCCCGGTTCAAGAAGATGTGATTCCGAAGGAGAGGCCTGCAACTGTTTCAGTGTCTGGTGACCCGGCCGTTCGTACCGTCCGGTTTGAAGATCCTCATAGTCCGGTGAAGCGAAGTACCCGCACGATCCGTCGAATCGAAGATGATGACGTTGTAATCACTGGAACGGGTCACTCTGAACCGGGGAATGCTGCAACTCTAACCCGGCATACTGTGAAGGAGGACTCTTCCACTCTTAAAAAAGGAAAGTGGAATGTAGAGCTGGAAACATATGCCGCTATGAGCGCCCAAGACCTTCATTCCGGATATCTGAACCGGCTTTACAGTAGCCGCGATTATGAAGCTGGCTTGGTAAAACTGATGAGAGATAAGTTTGAGGTAACGCTCCTTTCCTTATTACCGATATAGTAATCCTTGTAGCCCCCAAGGGCCGGTTTGCAATCTTTGATTAAACTGGTACTTGATAATTTTCTTTGATAGACTTTGCAATCTTCCCTCACGACCACCAAGGCCGGTTTAAGTATGTAAACCTAAACCGGTACTCCAAAAACTGCTTGTCAACACTTTAGTAAAATCAAATAGCCATTAGCCCCCAAGTGCCGAGTTGAATACACGTATTGAACTTGGGACTTTTCCATGTATTAGTAGAAAAATTGAAGGTACATTAGCCCCCAAGTGTCAATCATATAACGATGTTGTGTGGTTGAGACTTGCACTTTAATTGCTGGCTGATGATGCTGTCAATATGCAGGCTGAGGTGGCGATCAAGGATGATCGGATTGCCGATTTACAGGCAGCATTGGCGACCCAGCAGGCCGAGACAGACAAGGCCAAGAAGGAGCTAACTATTGCCCTGACTGCTGCAGAAGAAGCAAAGGAAAACATGAAGAAGGAACAGGCTGTCTGGGCCACTGAAAAGGCCAACTTGCTCAAACGGGCGGAAAATGCTGAAGCCGCCCTTAAACCGGTGGTAGATTATCTGACAGCCGTGAAGCGGCAAGTGCATTCTATGACGGCAGCCATCTTCGGTAAGTCCCCTGTGAGTAAGTGTAATTTACTTTTCTTGTTGCTCCAGTATTCCGGTTTAAAACTGTCCTGTTATGAAATGCAGGCACACGCGTTGGGCATTTAGGGAATGACGTGCGGAAAAAACTAAAGGCTGTCTACACCTTAGTGGAGCAGCTGTATACCGGAGCCCAACGTGTGATTACCACAATGTCACATAACAACCGGCGCCGCCCACGATCCAAGACACCTTGAACGGCTATCCATCCCGCCTTCCCGGATTGAGGAGGTAAAGAAGTCTGCTGCACGAACCGGAGCCATCAACGCCTTTGATCCGCCAAAGCCTGGGTGCCGATTTTGATCCGGTGGAAGCAGCCAGGGCTATCGGTGTGAAGGAAGGCGGCTCGGACTTTAATGAAGAGGACTTGTGTGCAATAAACTGTGCAAGACGCCCGCTTGCTTGTCAATTGGCGGAAGAAGCCGATTTGGAGCACTACCAAGCCCAATACAACGATCGAACAAGCGTGTGTCCGCTCCAACTTTTGAACCGAAAACTTGATCCCTCCAATCCGTAAGCACACTTACGCCCGACATTGAGCCGTCATCTTTGATTCATGAAGAAGCTGTTTTTCAAGCGCTGATGGGCATCGACTGGACTTCTGTGGACTTCCAGCCAATGGGTAGAGAGGAGGATGCTGAAGCGGCGGAGGATGAAGAACAGTCGTGAACCGGTAGCCGGTTTAGAAAACACTGATCATTTGGGCACTGTGTTGCCTTGTAATAGCTTTAGTCAAACTTTGTTGCCTGGGTATGCCTTCGTGCATCGAGTAAACTTTTGTTTGATTCACAGTTCCTGCAACCAAAAGATTTAACTTCGGCGGCGGTGATACCGCCCGCCGGTTTATGGCATCCAATATATCTTTATGTATTGAAAATCAATTAGTACGTGATACAAATACCTGCCATATCTGGGCATAAAGCTGGCGTAGCCAATCTTGAAACGGAGGCTTTCTTGTTAAAAACCATAACCGTCTGGGGAAACAATAACCCCCACATAGGCGTGCTGAATCAGCACAAGCCCCCAAGTTTCTCCATAAAGATGAACCGGAAGATGGTAAATCGGAAAAATAAAAACTTCGGGTAATACCAAACCGTGCACTATCAGCTTGTTACTGATAGCTAAACCGGATAAAAACATTCGTCGAGTTGGAAACGCAACAAAAATCGAATACCAAATATGGCAACAAAGGCAATAACTCTTTGTAAAAGGAAAGCTGTATGGAGCTGGTCAGATGGCATTACCATGGTCAGACGCAACCAAGCCCCCCGAAGGTGTAGCGATGGTGCTAGTCGGCCAGGTCCCCAAAAGACTCGTGGCGAGTACGCCGGCCAAGTGGCGTGACATTGGTTCGGGTTCGACCAAGCCCCCAAGTGGCGCTGGCCCTATTGGCCGACCAAGAGGCGTGACCGGTTCAGACGTGACCGTGTCCCCAATGATCTAGTGGCTTTTCGCCTATCAAGAGGTGTGGCATTGGTTCGGATACGACCAAGCCCCCAAGTGATAAATATAATCGTCAAGGGTAAACCGAGGCCGCTTTTTTAAAAAACAGAAACACTCCATGTAACCACGCATGAAAAGAAAGACAGAGACCCCTTTGGTGAGGCCCTGATTTTTATTATATCAAAGATAATATATACATTGTTATGCTATGTACATAAACTGAGCCGATGACTCATGTGTAGTAAGGTCGAAGATGAGCTATATTCCACGGCCTGTTGGTCTCCTCCTCTGATGTACGTGAGTCTTTATGCTATCGAATATCAACCAGATAATAGGAACCGTTGTGATTCTGCGACCACAAAGGGCCCTTCCCAAGGTGGGGATAGCTTGTGCATGTCTGTCTGGTCTTGGATGAGACGAAGCACCAAATCTCCTTCCTGATAGGCTCTGGTTCTAACCCGGCGGCTGTGATAATGACGAAGATCTTGCTGGTAAATCGCCGACCGAGCGGCTGCCATATCACGCTCCTCATCCAGCAGGTCCAAAGCGTCCTGTCGCGCCGCTTCATTGTCCGCTTCAACATAAGCCGCTACACGGGCGAATCGTGCCGGATATCATCGGGGAGAATCGCTTCGCCCATAAACCATGAAGAAAGGCGTAGCCGAGACCGGTTTGGCGAGTATTGATACTCCATAGCACCGATGGGAGCTCTTCAACCCAGCACTCGGTGTTCTCTCGTAATGGGACCGAAGTCGTGGTTTGATGCCTCGCAAGATTTCGATTAGCACGCCCGCCTGCCCGTTGGATTGAAGTGCGCCATCGATGATACATCGTCGGATATGCTCGCGTTCACAAAATTCTTTCATAGCTCCCTTGGACAGATTGGTGCCATTGTCGTGATGATTGTGTGGAAAGCCAAACCGAAAATCACCTTTTGATGAACTGCACCGCTGTTGCCGCATCACACTTATCGACAGCTCGCTTCAACCCACTTGGTGAACTTGTCCACCGCCACTAACGGTGGGTCTTCTTATCTTTGGATCTCTTAAAAGGCCCGACCATATCCAGCCCCCATGTCGCAAACGGCCACGTTATTGGGATCATCCTCAACTCTGTGCGGTACATGGGCACGCCTGGAGAATTTCTGACACCCATCGCAGTGTTTGACCAAGTCCTCCGTGATCAAGATGAGCAGTTAACCAGTAGAATCCATGACGGAATGCCTTTGCCACCAGGGACTTTGAACCAGCATGATGCCCGCAATCCCCTTCATGGATTTCTCGTAAAATTTCGCCACCTTCCTCAGGGGAAACACAGCGTTGAAACGCCCCTGAAACGCTGCGACGATGCAACTCACCATTAATAAATCGTCATGGACTTGGAGCGCCGGATTACCTGCCTGGCCAGAACCTCATCGTCTGGCAATTCTCCTCGAGTCATATATGCAAGATAAGGCACCGCCCAATCCGAATAGCATGTAATGCTGCCACCAACCGGGCCTCCGGATCAGAATTGCCAAACCGCTTCACCAGGAGCTGAACCGACGGGTTGTGCAAGATGTCGAGGAAGATATTAGGGGGAACCGGTTTACGCTGAGAACCCAGACGGCTTAAAGCGTCTGCCGCTTCGTTCTTCCGGCGATCCACATGATCTACTTGATATCCCTTGAAGCACCCTGCTATATTATCCACCTCTCGTCGATATGCAGCCATGAGGGGGTCCTTAGAGTCCCAAGTGCCAGATACTTGCTGCGCCACCAGGTCCGAGTCACCAAAGCACTTAACCCGGCTTAAGTTCATCTCCTTAGCCATCCGGAGACCATGGAGCAAGGCTTCATACTCAGCTGCATTATTAGTACAAGGGAACATTAGACGGAGAACGTAACAAAACTTATCACCTCGTGGGGAAGTTAACACGACTCCAGCCCCCGAGCCTTCCAACTGCCTAGATCCATCGAAGTGGATAGTCCAAGATGTATGATCCGGCTTCTCCTCGGGCGCTTGTAACTCCGTCTAATCATTAATGAAGTCAACAAGCGCTTGTGACTTCATCGCTGTGCGTGGTGTGTACTTGAGCCCATGTGGCCCAAGTTCAATGGCCCATTTGGCAATCCGACCGCCGCTTCCTGTTTTGTATGATATCACCCAAAGGAGCTGAACTAACCATCGTAATAGGATGCCCTTGGAAATACTGTTTCAGCTTCGGCTGGCCATAAAAACACCATAGACTAGCTTCGCCAATGCGGATACTCGCTTGGACTCAATAAGTACCTCATCGATATAGTAAACCGCCGCTGAATCGATATTCTTTCGCCTCCTTGCGCTTACCACAATGGCTACGCTTACCGCTCGTGCATTGGCTGCCACATATAATAACAGCGGTTCCTTGTCAACTGGAGCTGCAAGGACAAAGCGGTTGGCCAATTGCCGCTTTAGGTCCTCGAAGCCGTCAAGATTTGGACTCTGCATTTAAATGATCTGCTTTCTCAAAGATTGGTATAAAGGAATAGCCTTCTCCAAGGCGGCCGATAAACCGCTCAATGCCGCAATCCGCCCGCCAAGCGTTGAACATCGTTGATACACTTCGGTTTAGCCAAGGAGGTGATCGCTTTAATTTTCTCCGGATTGGCTTCGATTCCTCGTTAGACACCAGAACCCCAATAGCTTGCCACCGAACACCAAAAACACACTTGGTCGGATTAAGCATCATCTTATAAATGCGCGAGTTGTCGAAGGTCTCCTTCAAATCGCCCACCAGCGTCTCCTTCATCTTGATTTCACCACAATGTCATCTACATAGGCATGCACATTGCGGCCGATCTGTATGCAAGCAATTTCAGCACACACCGCCGATAAGTAGCTTGGGCGCTCTTGAGCCCAAAAGGCATAGATACATAGCGAAGGCTCCAAAGGGAGTTATAAACGCCGTTTTCCCGGTCCTTGACCGCCATCTTGATCTAATGATATCTAGAGTATGCATCCAAAAGCTTAAACGCTCACATCTCCGCCGTGGCATCAATAATCTGATCAATGCGGGGAGAGCAAAGGATCTCTTTGGACAAGCCTTGTTAAGATCTGTGTAGTCCACACACATACGCCAGTGCCGTTTTCTTAAGGACCAGCACCGGATTAGCGAGCCACTTGGATGAAACACCTCGATGATAAAACCAGCTGCCGTAAGTTCGCTACTTTTTCTCCAATGGCCTTGCGTTTTCTTCATTAAACCGCGGAGGAACTGTTTCACGGTTTATACTTAGGATCCACATTAAGTGTGTGCTCACGAGTTCCTCGGACACCGCATGTCGAAGGCTTCCATGCAAAAATGTCCCAGTTCTCACGGATGAACTTGATGAGCGCCTTCCTATTTGGGATCCAGTTGGCACCGATGTGAACTGCTTGGACGAATCGCCTGGTACGAAGTCAACAAGCTTGGTTTCAGCCGCCGATTTGAATTTCAGATCCGATTCATGCTCCGTAGTAGGCTTCTTCAGAGGGGTCATATCTGCCGGATCAACATTGTCCTTATAGAATTTCAACTCCTCTGTAGGGCACGCATCGCTGCGTAAGTCGCATCTCCTTCCTCACATTCCAAAGCGACTCGGCGGCTTCCATGCACCATTATTGTTCCTTTGTAACCCGGCATTTTGAGTTGCAAGTAGATATAACAAGGTCGTGCCATGAACTTAGCATAAGCCGTCGTCCAAACAGGCATGATATGGGCTCCGGATTTTTACCACTTCAAAGGTTAGCTTTTCAGACCGGGAATCATGCTCATCTCCAAAGGCCACATCCAAGGCTATCTTGCCAATAGGATAAGCAGATTTGCCTGGCACTACACCATGGAACACCGTATTGGACGGTCTGAGATCTTTATCTGTGAGACCCATGCGATTTAAAAGTGTCATAATACAATATATTGATGCTGCTTCCTCCATCCATAAGCACCTTAGTAAATTTATAGCCCCCAACTTGGGGGTCTACCACCAAAGCCAGCTGACCCAGATTATCAACCCGGGGGGGATGGTCCTCTCTACTCCATACGATAGGCTGCTCGACCAACGAAATACCGTGGCACAGCCGGTTCAACAGAATTTATCGCCCGCTTGTGAAGCTTCCGATCCCGCTTGTCCAAACTGGTTGTGAAAACATGATACCGCCCGCCATTCAACTGCTTTGGCTGGCTCGATAGCTTTGATCGCTGCTTGCTGTTGTTGGCTACCTTGGTTACTCGTTGTTGAAATTGCCTGGTTGTGCCCTGAACCGAAGTTCCGCCCCGACCCGCCCATGAAAACCGGATCCTGAACCGCCACCTGATCCCTGGTCATATCGGAAAGCGTCGGAATTTTTGAACTCTTGCATAATAGAACAGTCTTTCCAAAGATGATTCGATGGGTTTTCTTTCGTCCCGTGTTTGGGACAAGGCTGATTCAACAAGTGATTCAGACGGCTTGCACCAGCATTTGGACCCGATTCGCTTTGCCTCTACGCGCGGGCCTCGTCCTGCGCATTAGTGTTGGCTACGAAATCATCAGCCTTTGCGCTGCCCCGCTTTCCATGACCTGCCGGTTTGAAATGCTGCTGCTTGAGTTGCCATTCTTCTTTCCCTTCCCGCTTCGTCATCATCATCCGCTTGTGATCCTTGGTACCGTCTCAGAATCGGCATATTTTACCAAAGCGGTCATGAGGGTTCCCAGATCAATGCGTAACCGCTTCATACGCCCCAGCTTAAGTTTCAGAGGCTCAAACCGCAGTTGCTTTCAATGTGATGATCGCCGAGTCAAGATTGATCCGATCCGAGGAGTGCAAGATCTCGACACACGGCGCACTCCAACGGGTTGTTGACTTCTTCTTCTCGAACACAAGCGCGCCGGTCTACTATGGACTTGGGCTGCTTACATGTATCGTTAAATTTGGATAAACCGGGCCCTTAATCGACCCCACGAACTGATAGAGTTGGGCAAGCTTTTAACCAAGTACGGGCTGTGCCCTCCATCATCATGGTGAAGTATTTTGCACACGCCGCTCATCAACATCAAGCATCTTCATGGCCATCTCAGAACTCTCAACCCACGCTCGTGGGATAGATCTGCAGTGTAATTTGGCACCTTCCGGGCCCTTAAAATCCTTAGGCAGACGCACATTGCGCAAAGCGGGTTAAACAGGCATTCCTAAAGCGGAGGTGACTCGCCCGGTGAAGGAGGTAGGGCGAACGGCGCAGGTTGACCCGCATCACCTTGTGCCGCTAACTCGCCTCCCTGCGTTCGGCCCGATCCACCACCTCCCGAGCATTACGAAGCGCCGCTTATCGGTGATTGCCTCGGCCGCTTCACGGTCCGCGCTACTCGATAGGGCCGGTTCATCCATGCGCGCCAGTAGCTTCGCTTGACGGGCGAGTGAATCCGTCGCTGCTGTATGAATACGCCTCCGCTGACTAGTGCAATCCGAGAAGCTCCTTAACCCGGCGTGTCTCAACTGCCAGGGGAATCTCCTTCGATCGAATCGCCTCCAATCGGCGGCAGCTGCGACAAGGTTGTCCATAGGGTTAGAGTAATGCCCGGGCGCTCAGACCGCGGAGGAACCACCGATTCTCGCTGTGGGGGCTCCATCTGGCGTGGTTGGACCGCCGCCTCCGCCTCCCGGTGCCTCAATCCGTTTACCTCCTGTCTTGGGGCGGGTTCTCGGGTCCGCCCGTGTTTGAAAGAGGTTTCTAGGGTCAAACCCGGATGGCAGCGCGACCGACTTCCGCCTTAACACCTCCTGCGACACGCCCTGGTCAAGCATGAGTCTCGTAGCTTGTGCATCTAAAGCGCTCGCTTCGCGCCATGCGCTCCTTCTTCGCCGCTAGATCCGCTTTGGCTTGCGTGATTCGCTTCTTACCTTTGCAATCTCGCATTATGAGTCTCTCCGACCTGCTGGGTTATCCTCCGCCATGAGCGCTAAGCGCATCAAACAGATCTCGACAAAATTTGAACTGGCGGTCGCACCGGCCTCCTCGCCCTGCCGCCGCTGAACCGAAAGTATTGCCGCTGCGGTGAAGAGAGGTTTGCGGCCCGAGTACCGCCATGAATACACCGATCCGGTTCAGCTGACCGGGGTCCGAATATCGTCACCATCGGAACAGCCTCGATCATACCATCCCGCAGCTGGTACAATGACTCGGTCTCTCCTTCAAGATTCATCGCCGAGTAGACGACGGTCTCGCCATCGTACTCTGAACCGCATCATACTCCTCCATGGGTAGCTCCAACGAAGACATGCTTCACAGCCGGTTTAGCCGGGCCGGTTCTTGTTGCGCTGAGCCGTTCTCGACGAGGTCGGTGCAGATGTCCGCTCAGCCCTCCCGATCTTGCCGATGAAGATGTGTATGCCGCGAAGGGGACCCGTATCCATACTCGATTGAATCGGCCTCGGGACCCCATCCGGTATTGTCGATGTAGATCCGGCCACGACGACTCTTGGTCATCCGACCCACGACGTAGCCTTCGAGTCCTTTGAGCTTGCCCTCCAAGATCGCCAAACCATCGTGCGATAGCCCCACGGTGGGCGCCAACTGTCGTGGATTTGTCACGGCAGATGTCCTAACATAAGGACTTAGTCGTGGAGCCATCGCTACGGGTTTACTTGTAGGGGTTAAACGGACACAAAGACACGAGGGTTTTATACTAGTTTGGCCCCTTCGATGAAGGTAAAAGCCTCACGCCTAGTTGTGATGGAATTGATGTAGTCTCGATGGCTAGGAGCAAACAAGCTTCGCTTAGGCTCGAGTTGTGGTTGTCTCTCGAACCGCCGGTCATCCCCTTATATACACGAAAGTGACGCCTGCGTCGGTTTGCAGAGTCCCAACCGTTCATATTCGTATCCCGGTCGGTCTCTCTATTCCTAACTTACAATACAAGTTTATACATCAGGCCGGTTTACGGCTACAAGTTCTAAACCGACTACAGGCCTTGGGCCTTTCCATGACTACACCACTAGCAGGGCTAACCCGGCCCAAACTTGGCCGGTTTGTACCTAGTGGTAACATCCCCAACACGGCGGCTCCCATAGTTCGACATGTTTTGCATCTTCATGATCTACCAGTTGTGTCCAATAAAACTATTGAAACTATTTGTGATGCCTATCAGCAGGGCAAGAGTCATCAGCTTGCGTTTTCAGAGTCTAGTCGTGTTGTGAAACATCCTATTGAGCTTGTGTTTTTTGATGTATGGGGTCATGCCCAGACATCTGTTAGTGGTCACAATTATTATGTCAGTTTCATTGATGCTTACAGTCGTTTCACTTGGTTATATCTTATTAAGCGTAAGTCCGATGTGTTTGATGTCTTCATTCAGCCAAGCACACGCTGAGCGTCTTCTTAAGCAGAAAATCATCCATGTCCTATCCGACTGGGGGTGAATACCACAACCTCAACTCGTTCTTTAATAAGCTTGGGATTTCGCACCGCGTGGCATGTCCCCACACACATCAGTAGAATGGTACTGCCGAGCGTAAGCATCGTCATCTTGTTGAAACTGGCCTAACCTTGCTAGCTCATGCGTCTGTCCCGTTTTGGTTCTGGAGTGATGCTTTCTCCATAGCTTGTTTTCTTATAAACAGGCTTCCCTCGAGACTCCTGAAAATGCAAACCCCGCTTGAGCTTCTGCTTAATGAGATTCCGGACTACAGATTCTTCAAAGTGTTCGGGTGTGCATGTTGGCCTCACCTCCGTCCATACAACAAGCGCAAGCTAGAGTTTAGATCTAAGAAGTGTGTTTTTCTCGGGTATAGTTCTCTTCACAAAGGGTACAAGTGCTTACATGTTCCTACCAACCGCGTCTACATCTCTCATGACGTTGTGTTTGATGAAATGTATTCCCTTTTCGTGCACTTCCGACTGACCTTACCACTTCTACACCACCAGTGCCTGTGTCTACACCTGCGCCTGATCAATTTGTGGATGTTGCATATGCCCCTGCATTGCTCCCTAATCATGCTGCAGGTATTGGACGCGGTGCTCTGCTCGAGTTGCTTGATGAACAGGTCGCGGATGATCCTCCTGATCGGGACGTGCATGTGCCATGCATGATGGGCGGCACCCGCCAACCCGTTCTCCTATCGCCCGTGGAGGCCACCCCGACCGCCTCGCGGGTGTTGGGTCTGTCCGGCTCCATGCCGGCTCCGCGAGCGGCGGTCTCGCCCGCACCAGCCTCCTCTGGCTCGCGGGCTCCGTCCACGCCCGACTCGCCCGGCTTGCCTGGCTCGCAGGCATCGCCAGACTTGCGTGGCTTGCCCGGGCCACTGGCGGGTGCCTCGCCTGGGCCTCTGGCGGGTCTCTCGCCCGGGCCGGCTGCTACTGCCGCTAGCCCGGAGGCCTTGTCACCAGCTCCGGCCCGGTCCACCGTGGTGCCAGGGTCGCCGAGCCGCTCTGCCCCGGCCACCGGTGAGCCCGACTCGCTGGACTCGGTCCCGGCCTCATCCACATCCTCTGCTGCACCGTCTTTGCCAGCTGAATCTGCTGTCACACTTCGGCCTCGTACACGGAGCCAGTCCGGTGTTTTTCGCCCGAAGGAGTGGACGGATGGCACGGTTGCGTGGCTTGCTGCGTGCATGGCTCACACTGCTGGCGATCCCACTGCAGAGCCACGTCACTTTCAGGCTGCACTGAGTATTCCTCATTGGCGTGCTGCCATGGAACAAGAGTTTCATGCCCTCCAACAGAATGATACTTGGCGTCTTGTTCCTCCAAAGTCTAGCGTCAATGTCATTGATTCCAACTGGGTTTTCAAGGTCAAGAGCCATGATGATGGCTCCATTGAACGCTACAAGGCACGGTTAGTCGCCAAGGGCTTCAAACAGAGGTATGGTCTTGATTATGAAGACACTTTCAGTCCAAATCATCGCCTACTACCATTCGGTTACTACCGTCTCTTGCGGTTACTCGTGGATGGTTCCTTCGTCGCTTGATGTGCAGAACGCTTTTCTCCATGGAATTCTGGAGGAGGAGGTTTATATGCGTCAGCTGCCTGGTTTTGTTGATCCGACAGACCTCACCATCTCTCGCTGCCCGTTAAGGCATCAGATGGACTCAAACAGGCTCTCGTGCATGGCATGCTCGCCTTGGATCTGTTCTTGGGCTCTTGGGTTTACTCCCACCATCGCTGATACGGCACTCGCTTTCTCCTCCAAATACCGAGGTTACGATGTATATCTTGGTTTATGTTGATGATATCATCCTTGTCGATCCTCACGCTGCTGCTTTGATCGCTTTGTGATTGCTCTCCGTGATGATTTTGCTGTCAAGGATTTGGGTGCTCTTCACTTTTCCTTGGTCCCGAGGTTTCACGGTCCTCTGCTGGCTTGACTCTCACTCAGAAGAAGTACTCCTTGGACTTGTTGCGTCGTGCTGGAATGCTCAAATGCAAACATGTTTACACTCCGATGTCTGCCACTAATCGGTTGTCTGCTCTTGATGGTGACTCTCTCTCGTATGATGATGCTACTGAGTATCGCAGTATCGTTGGTGGTCTGCAATATCTCACTATTACCAGGCTTGATATCTCCTATGCAGTTAACCGTGTCTGTCAGTTTTTGCATGCACCCAGGACGTCTCACCCCGCACCCCTCCCCTACTCAAGCGCCGCCGGCGACCCCCCGCACCCCTCCCCTACTCAAATACTCATAAAAGGTATCCCCGCCTGCCGGCGAGCATGGCTCCGGTCTGGCTGGAGTTCCAGTAGAACACCCACATAACCTTTTTTCCCAATTTATGAAAAACAGACGTCAATTTTTTTGCACGTTGACGTGAACTTCCTCTGCATCGTCCGTTCCCCTACACGAATCTCAAGGCAGAGGGGGAAGTCACGCGATTGTTTTATAATGGGCGTGGACGCCTCCTCGGGGAACCCACGACACCAAGACATTAGCTAGTGCATCTAGCTGCCACCCGGGAGTCAACAGGGGGTTGAGGGATTATGCAAATACGAGTATTAGTTTTAGATACATGGCAAGTTTGCAATAAAAACCTTTTTTTTTCTTTTTTCACAGACGGCAGACTATGTAAAAAAATAGTTTTAGATACATGGCAATTTTTTAACCATTTGTATAACTTTTATTTTCTGTCCATAAATAAGTATTTTAAATGAAAAAAAATTGTGGAGCCTGGGAATCGAACCCAGGACCTCCTGGTGTGAGAACTGGCTGCTGACCAGTCAAGCTAGTAGAGGGCGCTTGATGTGGATCAGGTCAGCTGGAATATAACCTGTTGGCTCGAGCAGAAAAAAAAATACTAATGGCGCACCAGGGTGATGTGCACCATTAGTGTGGATGTACTTATGGCGCACCGAGGGGTGGTGCGCCATTAGTATTGTGCCGCCCCCATCCATACTCCTCCCCGGCGGCCTACCTCTCTCCCTCGCCCTCGATCCCCTCTCTCTCCCTCGCCCTCGCCCTCGATCCCCTTCCCTGACGCTGCTGCCCCGCCGCCTCGCTTCGACGCTGCTGCTTCGCCGCCGACGCTTCGACGCCGCCGCCGCCGCCCTAACGCGCTATCCGCCGCCTCGCCTTCGACGCCGCTGCCCGCCGACGCTGCCCGCCGACGCGCCGCCCCGCTTCGACGCTTTGATGCCCCGACGCCGCTTAACGCCTGACGCTCGACGCCACCTGGTGAGTTCCGGCCCTTTCATCCAAGGAGCGCGGCACCGGCGAATCTAGCTGACCCTCGTGTCGTGTCTCTGCTCTGCAGGTAGAGCACGCCGGCAAGCGACCGGGACGAGGACGACGCCGGGAGAGGAGGGCCACGCCGCCCTGTCAACACCACCATCGCCGGAGCACCACCACCACCCGGTCCTCGTTGCCCCACCTCGTCGCCCCGTCCACACCATCGCCCCCGTGAGCTCCCCCTCCTCCTCTCCCCCTCTCCCCCAGCATACGAATTTTGTAGTTATATATCTCCTGGCACTCCGATCCTTCTCCTGCTCTGCTTATTTTGGATATGACAAGTTATCGGTTTCTGAATTAAAGGATATGACAAGTTTGCCTCGGGAGTCAGGAGTATGATAAATGCCTGCTTGATTGTATGTTTGCTGTTACTGCATGATGAAGTTTGACTAGGGTAGTAGATGACATGATGAGCAAATTAAATATTATCATTGAGTCACTGATAATCTGGTGTATTAGTTGGATGGATCCTTGCAATGTAGTGTCTCTGCTGGATTGATGTATGTAGGTGATGATACATCAAGAGCAGCAATGTAGGGAGATGTAGGTGAGAAGTAAGTATCATGTGCGAGGCATCACATTGACATGGGCTAAGAACATTAATCAGATATGTAGTAGCTCATGTGCTTAATAACCTCCATCGTTAGAGGGTTAGTAGGGGTATATCATGAACATTTACCTATGCCAAGTTGGTTGATCAAAGTTATGATCTGACGAAAGCCAAGTAGTGCACTTGCACACAACTTGGTTGTAGTTCCTATCGATGAGTTACTTGATTGTTTTGATATGGTCTAATTTTGCATGCTAGAGGATGTTGGCAAGGCATGACAAGGCTATAGGCATGCCGCATGCACCAGCCGTTAATTAGCATTAAGCTGATCACGCCGTTGTATAACTCCTTTGTTATAGCTCAATTTGGTTCAGCTAGCTGTATCTAGGATTATCCATGCAACGAGTGGTCAAAACCAAGAAACTAAGAAAAACTGCACTTGCCAAACATCTCTGTAGTTTTGCTAAAACTGAGAAAAACTACAGTTTTTAGAAACCAAAGTATTCATTGCCCACACATTGGAATACCGAGGTTTTCAATTACCATGGTTTTGGAAAAACCGTGTTGCCAAACTAGGCCTTAGCAGTTAAGTCTTAACGTGGTTTGCATTCATTTGCAATTACACTTGTTTTTTCCTCCACTTGATGGAGCCGACAGCTTCCGTTTACCTGAAACGAGTCTTCTTGTTTTGCGGTGCTCATTTTTTTCTAAGTGCACTGTAGTACTTGTTCCTTTGTGCACCATAAGTAAAACTAGCTAATTTTATGAAAATGTATCATGTCACTGTCCGTGACTCTCTCTTTTTAAGTCCACATTCTATTGGTGGCTCGGTTAACTACTAGGGTTTTAGCAGTTATGTATAAAAAACATTCTCGATCCAAAGATTACTTGTAGTGGTTTGTCCAAATGTTGAATGATACTGCTTGGAGATGCATATATTGTTTCACCTCTTCACATGCCAATGTATTTTCCATGTTGTGATGGAGGCCTTTTTGCCTTGTCCACCCGAGAGGTTCTTGAGTTTGCTGGAATGTCGATTAACTTCCGCTCCAAAAATTGGTATCCATATGTCCTATTTTCAGCAAAGGTCATGATGAAATTTTACGTGAATTTTAGCATGACTTTGCTAAAAGTAGGACATATGGGGTACTTGTGACTAATGATGAAAGCTTTGGCTTCTAGGGTGCCTCGGCGTCGAAAAACCCTCAATGATAAAAGCTTAGCTTTTAGGATGCCTCGGTGTCGACAAACCCTAAACAATAACCAACTTTTTTACCAAACTTTCTTCCTATTTAGAGAGAAACATGGCCAACAACAATGAGGCCGGGGGTTCAGGCAGCAAGGCATTCTGGGAGCTGTCCCAGGAGATGGAGGACCAACCTCAGTTGTATGAGGACACCGCCTTCCCCACCGATCCTGAGACCACTGATGGTACCGCCGAGGATGACCCCACCGATGCCACCATCGATGAAAGCCGCCGAGGATGCCACCACCGATGATGGCGGCACACGCACAGATGGCAGCCAACCGAAGAGGCAACGGAAGGACCGGCGCCCGATCGTGCTCCTCACCCTCAAGGAGGAAGTTACTGAAGTGGACTCCAACGGGAATCCAACGGCGCCCGAACGAATAGTCAAGGGGTACTCGCTTCAGCTCGAGTGCATTCTCCGGAGCACCGTCTCAATCAACACCGAGAACCTGAGGCAACTTGACCGAGGGAATTTGCGCAACCTCCTCTTCACGAAGCTGCACGAATGATACAAGTTCCCCGCTGAATTTGCAAACACAAGCCTCAAAGGGAATAAAGTGAACAATGCTGCCCTCACGAAGATGAGCAAGGCCCTGTCTACTTGGAAAAGCAATGTGAAGAGAATGATCGAGAAAGGTGAGAGTTATCAAGATCAAGGAGAAAAATCCTTCGATCACCAAGATGACTACAACGACTTCAAGATCAATTGCTCGAAAGCACCGCAAACTCCCAATCAAGTGAGTGGGGGAAACAAATGCGGAGCTGAACATAGGGGAACACACACTCGGTCCCGCGGTTACAGAGTGGCGGAGCCTATATGGGACAAGGAGGAGGCGGACTGTGCGAGCAAGGCCTACCGCCCTCTTCGATAAATACGGTGAAAAGCAGATCAGAACTTTGTCGGGGCCTGTACAAGAAGGACCCGAAACAAAGGAGCTTACCACGGATCCAAGACTAGGAAGCTTGAGCTTGTTCTCGTAAGGAATACACCCCGCGTAATTAGTTCCATATGGTTGCATTCTAATTAATGAAGCCAAATTTCTAAATGGTTCACATTCCTTCCGCAGCGATCGAAAGCGATGAGCGCGGGTCGACTAAGAGCAGCCCTAGGGACACCACTCTAAATAGGGCGTTGAATGTAATGAAGAACAAGGATAAGCTCAGAAGTTTACGCCACTGGTCGTGGTGGCTGGCAAAGGCTTGTCGACAAAATGGGGTCATACTATACCGCTGGTGTGCGGAAGGAGAAAAACCAGCTCGTAAAGCTGTGCACGAGAGGTTCAAGAACTCAAGGCACAGTGGCGTGGATTCCGGAGATTGTCCAAGAGCAAGTGGAACAACGACTCGGAGCAACGATCACCGCCATTGTGCCTACTCTTGATCTCGGGTTGAGTGTGGATTGCGGGCGCCAACAGGCCAACCCCGATTCCTAGCTTCACGGCCAGCAACTTTCGATAATGCGATGGCGGGTTATTGGTGCCTCCCGCGGAGGCGGCATTGGTGTCTCCGACGCCGCACGGAGCTTAATGCACCCGGTGTACGCCGTCAAGACCTCTCGCAGCAAGAGGCCCTCCGTCAATTGCACGCCGCCGTTGGCGGTGCCTCGACATTAGCCGAGCTCGACGCCATCAACACGGTAACTAATTGCTCTCTCGCCGAGGACTTCATCTCCTTGTTTTGATCGGGCATCCCCGACGCCCTACATGTTTTCGCAGGCACCGCCGACGCCTGCACTCTCCTCCACTTCGTGAACGAAGTTGGTCGATGTCGCCAAGGGCAAAATCGCTCAACCGGCAACCCTTGTTCCACGGTACCAGATGCCACCCAACTTGTTTAGGGTTCAACTAGTTCGGGTGCTGCCAGGCTGCGATGAGTTGTTACCTCCGATTCGACCCGTCGGGGCCGACGATGATGACGTGATGAACCTCAGCGCCTGCCTGAGCTGGCCCCTGCTTTGGCCGAAGAACCAGATTCGTTTGGGGGCGGGGGACACCACCCCAAAGACAACACCGCCAATCGTGCCGGCGCCAAGTCGGCCCCATGGCAAGACCGCCGCAACGGTGCCGGACATCCCTATGCCACTGGATCCAAACATGCATATGGCACAGGATCAGAACGACGATGACAACGACGACGATACATTTGGCAACGCCGATCAGTACTTTGCCGATCATGGGTACGATGGCGACTTCATGGGGCCTCCTTCTCAAGAACCCAACCCAACAAAAGACATGTGCGATCTAGCTGGTACCGCGGAGAAGCCAAGTTGCAACAGGCGCCGTCTGGCGTTAAGCTCTCAGGAGACGCCTCCAGCTGCCGACTTCACCGAGCCTCAGATAGGCGAGGTGCGAAATATTATCAGCCCCAACACACTCAAGAAGGCGGTCTGTGAGCGTAACTCGTCCCATTACAAGAGAAGAAGAAGGCACGCAAAGAAAGACTAAGAAGGGTGCAAGCCAGCCGCACCGAGTACGATCCGTGCTCGGACGGGCCACCTTCACCGCAAGATATCTCGAGGAGGGTGCATGTGGCGGTAGGGCGATGCTACCGACAAATATGCTCAATGCTGCAACCGTGCTATGCGGAGTCTGCATGATGTTGTTCTTTCTTTGGAGAAGCGGCGTCTCAGAGAGAAGGATGTGGCATACCCGGTTTTCGCGGCCAAGGTGCCAGAGGGCAAGGGCTTTGTGGATAACTCCTGCGTTTTGATGACATCCACGCTATGTTGAACCTTCATCCGCTGCACTACACCTTCGTTCGGCTATTTTCGCTGAGTATGGAGATGCGGATCATTCGCGACAAGACCCCGGACATCGTGATAGTCGACCCCTTCTACATGCGTGCCAAGATCTTGGACAACGCTGGGGACCGGCAAGTCACGAGTTCTTACCTCGAAGGCATCATTCTGGCAAACCAAGATAAGGATAACTTCCTCGTGCCTTACTTTCCCGAGTATGTCCTCCCCTCAACCGGCCCGTAACATATGAATTCTTACATTTCGATTGTTTTTCTTTTAACATTCCGTGTTTTCTGCAGTGACACACATTACATGCTCATCCTCCTAAGCCCCAAATATTCCATGGCCACGTATTTCGACCCGGACCGTCAGCCGAACGTAGACTACACAAATGTCAAGAAGGTTCTTGATGATGTTCTCCCCGGCTACGCCAAATCTCGAGGCACCTTCACCAAGCCTATTCGTAAGTACGACAAGCACGTGTTCTCCCACAATACGATGTTCTGCTGCGTCAAGCAGCCGCCTGGCGGTCACAAGGGTGCCTACTACGCCATCCATCACATGCGGGCAATCGTACGGGACCATCATCAACTTCTGCTACCGAGTAAACTCAAAGATTGGGAAAAGAGCGTGTCGGCAATCCAGGACGCGGACCGACAAGAATTCTTTCGCATCCAAATGGAGTTTGCGGAAATCATCCATCAAGATGTCCTTCGCACTCGGGCAGTTCTACCTCAACAATCAACCGTCTAACAAAGGACATCGACACAATGCTACAAATGCAGTCGACAACGACCGTTATTTCATGACTCCCACGATAGATGGCGGCTTCATCCATGCTCCGTCCCTTGAGTCGAGTCGAAGCAGTGATGCTGGTCTAGTTTTGAAACATCGATTGGCTCATGTTGTAATTAAACTTTAATGAACTTGTAGTATGTCTCTTTGGTTTCGAGAGTCGCTCAACTTAGATGTAATCGATGCTATTAATGTCTTGCTTTTTCTTCCGATCGCTCGCTGCATACTTATATATTGCTTATGTATTGTCTCGTGAATTGGTACTAACGCTTCGCTTGGCTAGTGCATAGCGATGCCGACATATGTCGTGTACAAGGGTAAGGTTCCCAGAGTCTACGATGACTGGGAGGAGTGTCGGAGACAGGTTCACCGATTCAGAGGTAACAGTTACAAAGGGTACACCACTAGGGCCGAGGCCGAATCTAGATACGCCCGCTATCTAGCGGGAGAGGGGAGGGAGCGTTGGAGGAACCGGATGAAGACGAGTTTCATCGTGATGATGCTCATCATGATGACTGCAGCTCTCTTCTATGTGATGGTAGTTTAGATGATCGACATCGACTTGTGATGTGAAGACAAACTCGCTACTCGCGGTCTCGAGACTTGTAATATAATGTTCTATCCTTGTTCGGTCTTTTCAATTCGGAGACTAATATGATGAATTGTATTCGGAGACTAATATGATGAATTGTATTCAAAGACTAATCTTCTATTGTATTCGATGAATCTGTTGTTGATGTGTGCTGTCTATATTTTGTCAAATTATACATTTTGTAACCTGTGCAAAAAACAGAAAATAAAAAATAAAAAAACCTATTCATACTAATGGCACATCACATGACAGTGCGCCATTAGTATGACAAAGCATACTAATGGCGCATCACTGAACAGTGCGCCATTAGTATGCCGAGGTTACTAATGGCGCATCTTGTTGCCGCTGCGCCATTAGTATGCCGAGCACCTGGTATACATGGCCCTTGGGAGGCATACTAATGGCGCACTTATGTATACACTAATGGCGATTACAGTGCGCCATTAGTATATCGATACTAATGGCGACTAGGTGCGCCATTAGTAAAATATACTAATGGCGTGGCACTAATGGCGCACCACTAATGCGCCATTAATGGCCAAATTAGGTGCGCCGTTAGTAGGCCTTTTCCTAGTAGTGACCATATCTCGTATACTTACTACTCCCTCCGTCTAGGTGTAATAAGTCACGTTAGAAGGTGCAACGGGACCAAGGTGCGTGCGTGTGCGTGTGTGTTTAACAACATGTGTGTGTTAGAGAGTGCGACAGATCGACCTACTCCTACAGAGATATGGTGTGTAGTGTACGATTTTAGCCGCGAGAGTCGGTGCATCCTATCGTTTCTGGGCGTGTCCGGTAGGGACATGCGGATAGCTGCCACGCCCGCTCCTGACCAGCCTGGCCCACCCAAAGCCCCTCCATCGCCCGCGCGCGCTTCCCGCCCGAAACGGTTAGCGCCTTTCCAAAGAATAGGTGCCGCATTCATGCCCGGGCAGAGCGGACGCGACCTCTCACTGGCGCAAGAGTGATTGTTGCTTCATCCGTCCAACTTACTGCTGGGTCTATGTGATTTGACGGTTCATTGGTCTTTATTACTGTGGTGGTAGGACTGCTGGATGTCCCACGCTTTCGGTGAAAGGAGGTAGTAGATTACAATTTTCTCCATTCTTACAGCGGAGGAGTGCAAGAGCAGTGAAAACACACAGGCTTAGTGATTACATGGCCCGCCTCACACTATCACCGTGCGACACCTAACTCTTTACATAGTACTCCCTCCGTTCCTAAATATTACTAGATGAGTCCCCGCTCGTTGCCGCGGAACAACGGTATATCTCTCTGGGCAAAATTATCGATTTCATAGCACTAAAAAAATCTATAACCACATGACAAATGTGGTAGCCAAACTAATTAAACTCCCATCATCATTTATATCATCCCACGTAAGGAAAAAAGATCAGCCAACTCCTACTACATAATGGGATTATATTTTTCTTTTTGACATGTTAATGGGACTTAAAAGCTCACTTACATGCATCCTACCGGTGCATGCTTGCATGAAGACATGTTGATGTGATTTAAAACCCACTCACATGCATGTTCCACGGTATTTCTGCATGCTTGCATGTGGCTTAGTGCGGAGCCTCTCAACGTCTAGATCAGACGGCTATTATGACTGATTTACTTCATCTAACGGCTACGTCAATTTTGATGATGTGGCTCAAGGAGAGGATAGAGAATTCCTAGTAGTGGGGGCTAGCTATTACTAGTAGATAAGTCTTTGTAGAGATTCCACTAGGTGAACTATATACGGAACAAAATGAATGAATCTACACTTAAAATGGATCTATATACATCCGCATGTGGTTAGTGGTGAAATCTCTACAAATACTTATATTTAGGAACGGAGGAAGTACTAGTATAGTACTATTACGTACTGTAATTTATCAGCGAGATAAATTTGTACAATGCTCTGAAGCTTCCAGCTCCTGTTACATGTATCTTGCGTCCAAGGTTGCCCGTTGCAACATTTCATCAAATACAAAGGAGACTAACATGCATGCTATTGCATCTCAATGATTGACATATCATTGCAAATATGTACTCCCTCCGTTCCAAAATAAGTGTCTCAACTGTGTGCAAACTTTAGTACAAAGTTGTACTACTACTAAAGTTGACACTTATTTTGGAACAGAGGCAGCTAAAGAAAAAACGATCCATGTAGTCCCTAGCCCTTGAATTGTGAACCCTGACCAGGCTTCAATTTTGCTGGCAATGTTCGAGCTTCCTAATAAATGAAGTTTTCAACCTTTTGACCATCGAATCATTTTGTGCAGTTTCACCAAAATCGAGATGAGCATCCCTGTGGCAAAGAAATTGAAGAAACGTGATTAGAATAAGATTACTAGGAATTGTTGATGAGACATAAACTCATCACAAATACAAGACGAGAAGCCAAGAGAGGCATTGTATGTGCGGGGCAAAGAAGTAGAGAAATATCCACAGGAGAGATGTGGGCAGTGGAGCAAGTGCAAGCCGGCTGTAAAGGGAGTTGTACCGAGGGACGAGCTCAACCTTGAGGAGGGCGGTTGAGGCGGCAACCGCCCACGTCGCGGCAAAGGAGCAAGGGACGAAGGCAACCTCACCAGCTTTGTGAGAGAGAATTGCGGGAGCCCCGATCCGACGTGCCGACAATGGGTTTTCATTGTCGGCGACGCCACCGTGATCTACACACTAAGCATCCACCCTTCCCCAAGCGGACGTGATCCGCGGATGTTAGAGATGTGGCCACCATCGCTTTAAAGTAGAGAGTGTGAAGAGAGCAACCCCAGCAAGCAACCGTAGGCTGGCCCGTCCTGACTATGTATATAGTGGAGCTGTTTCCTTTTCTCTCCATATGAACCTATCATACTTCGTACGTGCCACTGAAGAAAAAAATATATTTATAAATGACGTGACACCTACTACTCGTTCTCCTATAACCTTGCGCTTGGCATCTCCAAAATATTAACCTTGTGATTAGCTCTTCGCCTCTTCGGGAAGTCGAGCAATAATGGTAGTGCAGTATATACCGTTCTCGCTATATGAGACCGAATGAATTGCTGCACGTCCACCACGTGGGCGAGGGTCGAGGGGCGAGGGAGAGTGCTACTACATACGGAGCAAAATGAGTGAATGTACACTCTAAAATACGTCCAAACAATATGATATAATCTCTATAACCAAGGTAGTAGGGACGAGGAGTAAACAGAGGGAGTAGTAAATTTTTCTCCTTGTCCTGCGAGCCACCGCGCACATGGGAGAGGGAGGAGCAAGCTTCACCTCATCCTACAAGCCACCGCGCCCGTGGGCGGGGGAGGCGGCGTACTAGGCAAGCTTCTCCTCATTCTGCGAGTTGACGGGACACATCAAAAGTACTCCAGTGTATAGAGCCTTGCCTCTAAGGTCGGCCCCACATGGTTTGCCTCTTTTTTTAATTTAATAGAACGCATCAAGTCGCAATTTATTTGTTCACCCGTGGTAGACGATCCTCCCTCCACCAAGTGGGAAACCAGTACACGTGCCAAATTACCACGTGGGTGCCTTTTTCGTACAGAAATGAGCTCCACTGTGTACCCGCTGGGTGTGGTTGGGAAAGAGATGGGAGTACATGCGCCTGCATGCACCTCTTCTCTTCGTGCACGTCCCCCACCTACATGGGTGTGTGAGAGAGATACAAACCGCATTTGTGAGTGTTTTTTGTTTTGTGGTGGGGGGTGGGGGTGGGGTGGAGGGTTGATTTCGTGAATTATTTGTGGGAATATGTGTCGATGACATCTCAAACAAAATTTTGTATGCAATGTGTGTGAAATGGAGGCCTATCCATATCATACATAGAGGGTCAGGCAATCCACGAGAAGAGAGGGAGGGGTCATAGCTATCGATAGAGTCAAAGAGAGGATCAAGTGGGAGGGTGCGAGATCGATGAAGAGAGCCATCGAAATTGTGTGTGTATGTGTGTGTGTGTGCAAGTCAAAGATATAGGGCGACTGGCCTACCAGAATGTTAGAGGGCACATGTCAACTTTGTGTGTGGCAGGGAGACATGACTGGAGCGCTTGATGTATCGGTGTGTGTGTGGGGGGGTAGGGGGTGGGGGGAAGGGTAGGCAGAGGCCTAACTATAGAGGTAGAACGACTCGTATATGTGCTGAGAAGGAGAGACCCAGCTATGTCTTGAGGGAGATCGGTCGACATCCATACATAACTGAAGGACAGGAAATATGATGGGAATTGAGAGAGGGGAGAGAGAGGGAGGGAGAGGGAGGGAGAGGGAGGGAGAGGGGTAGAGTGCTGGACGGGTGATGGAGTTGCTTCTTGGAGATGTTGGGAGAGGCCTACTAGACAAACTGAGGGTGGAACTGCAATGTTATCAATAAGAGTGGGGATGTGTTTCTGTGTGTGCCTGTGCGTGATAGATCTATCGGGATGCATCCATGGATGATGAAGGGGAAACATGTGTTTGGTAAGCAAACCTAACTAGATCGGTAGATAAATTGTTGTTTGTCGCAGGAAGGGAGAGACACAACTAATGAGGTAGATCGATCGACGTCTGGGTAAAAACGAGTTATAAGGACCTAGCTAGCTATATGTATAGCGAGAGATCAGTCGGTGTACGTCCATTTGTTAGAGGCAAATAAGGCCCAACGAGACGGATAGACAGAGAGAATGGAGCTAGGAGGTGGTGCGAGAGGCCCAACTACTAGCTAGATAGGGGAGGAGTGTGCGGTTGTGAGACCGATGAAAAGTGGGGTGAGAGTTTACATGTGTGTCTGACCATATGAGAGACACGAGGCAAGGACACATGAAGGAGGAGATTGAAGTTGTGTGTGTATGCTGTAGGTAGGCATCGCTGGAGAGGTTTATCGATCCATGTGTGTCGGAAAGGAGTTGTGGAGACTCTGGGAGAACGACCCAAAGAAAAAAAAATAATGTGCCCGGTGGATAGAATGCCGAGGGAGGGGGAGGGCGAGGAGGGCGTGTGCATGCACGAGAGAAAGTTAGTGGTAGCTACAAACGTTAGAGGATTGTGTGGGTGTAAGAGACTAACAAAGATCATAATTTGATATGAAAGCGGATTCATATATTTGAATAGGAGATCATAGTGTATTAAACATTGCATGCATGAATATAGCGGTGATACATGTGCTGTGCACATGTTATACCATAATGTGATAATGCATGGCGTTTGCAACTCACAGCTAAATGCCGAACAATCTAAACCATACTATACATCAGACAATCTCACATTTTATTTGAATTTGTGATAATGTGCGGCGTTTGCAGCTTACAACTAAATATCGAGCAATCTAAACAATACTATATATCGAATATTCTCACATTTTATTTGAATTTGTGGTAATGTGTGGTGTTTGCAACTCACATCTAAATACTTGTAGGCGTAGGGGGTGGGGAACCATACATAATGTGATAAACACATTATACATATGAGACATGGTTTAGATTATGGAGATCTAGCTAGATCTAGAAATGTAATGTGATTTGAAATCAAAATAAAGTGGATTCAAAAAATCTAGTTCGAGTTCATATAGTACACATAGTTCATATGTAACTCGGGACTGATCATGTGGTGTGCTGTGAAGATAATACACAAACGATGGTTTAACTTGACAATAATGATGATTGTAGATCTTATTAAAACAGAGAAACGAATTCAAATGCTTTGACTTCACAACAATCATTACTGTAGATATTATTCAAATTTAGTTCATATTGAAGCGGTAGTATATACGTTTGGAATGCACTAAAACGTTCATTTGAGTAGTAGGTTGCATGCATTATACACGTAGCGAAATATTTTAATTGAACATAACATGAATTCAAAGTTTTGAATGACATTTGTAGTGCACATTGATTTGGTACAGTACACGTTAGGCTTGTCCAGAAATTTCAACTCACACCTTGTTAGCCCGAAATATTTAAGATATATCTTTGTCTCGTTGTGCTTCGACAACTCCCTCCATCTCAACTCCCTCCATCTCAACCTTGCTATTCCGAAATTGCAACGCGCGCGAAAACTCCCACCTCCTGTGGAATCCCGACACGCGAAATGCCCATGGTACCCCTGAACCGAAAGAACCGCCTCAAATCGGTGGGGGGTACTTTCGTAACTTACCCCACATTTCGGACAAGCGCGTCTCCAAGCCATGGTTCCCCACTGCCATCCCATCCGCCCACCCATTCGTACACCGAGGTCACGAAAACTCGCGATGAAACCCCACACCCTGCTCCGTCCGCCACCCAGCCGGAGCCTCTTGCCCGACAATATCGTCCACAGCAACACCTCGACGTCCCTCATCCACCGTATCGAATGAGGATCCATCGTCGATCTCATCGTCACGCCGGTTCAGCCACCCCATCCTCCACCTCCAAGGAGCTTCCCTCACGTCACTAGTAGAAAAAGGGTCAAATGTGAGACACATTAGTTCCCCTCGTCTTTCGCGCCACCTCCATTCCCACACCGTCGTCTTCACCTGCACCACCGGAAGAGCATTATCATCACGGTTTTCTCGGATGAAGCTGCGGACTAATCGGCACCACCAAAGAGGTTGTACACTAATCACCGCATTTTCTTCTTGATTCGATCTACGGTGCTGCCGGCGCCCAGTCCCAGCCGACACGGCGCGGCTCCATCCACGACGGCGTCGCCGGCCACTTCCTCCACAGCGTCGCTCCCTCGGCGGCAACGTCCACATCAGTAGGAGCTGGTGCTGCTTTAGCTCTCGCTCGCGTTGCTGCTCTTGTCTTGCTCTCGGTCCCCTGCCTGGTCCGCTCTTGCTATTGCTCTTGCTCGCACTACTGCTCTCGCTCTTGCTCTTGCTTGCGATGCTGCTCCGATTTGGCTACACTTTAGTCGACTGAATCGACTTTTGGGTCAGTCGATTTTAAAGGGGTGGGCTTGCCGGGGTGAAGGAAGAACCAGCCACAACGGGGAGGGGGGCTCGCAGGAGAGGTACCCCACTATCTATCTTAGGGTTCAGGATGGGGGCGGTGGTCACCAGCGGTGGCGGGGCGTTGGCGGGGCGGTGGCGTGGGGATCGCCGGAGAAAAAGCTCGGCACGGGGGGGCCTAGAGGGATGGCCGCCGCGGCAGTGGACCGGTGGTGGGGACTGTTTTCGGGGCGGGCGGGCGGCGCACCGCCGGCCGCGGGCGGCGGGGGGCTGTTGTTTGGCCGATGGTGGTTGGCGGCTCAAGGGGGTGGAGGTTGAAGATGAACCGCAGGCCCTTGATTTTGTATCCAATGGCTGCAAAATCGATCGACAGAGATGGAAAAGTCACGATCGACGTAGCCTCACCTTGCTAGTGCATTCGGTTTCGACAAAGAAAATTCAGTTTCGATGGCAAAATTCAGTTTTGACAGATTAGGTTCAGCCGACGTTAAGTTCGCCGACGCTAAGTTCAGTTTCGACGATTAAGTTTAGAGATGAGCGGCTGATGTATTTTACATCTAGCACTTTGTGGTTATGTATTTTACGTCATGTATTGGAGATGCTATTAGAATTCCACTCAGGTTAACATTGTTCATTGTCTCTCTTGTCCTGCTTCAGCCTCGACGTCGTACAACTCACCGGAGCTGCTGCAATGACGAAACCCTCCATCACATCGGAGCAGTACCTCGGGCTCCATCTCCAGACGCCTAAGATCTTCTTCCCCTCCTCCAACAGCAAAGTCAGCCGTAGCATCCTCACCGGCCAACCCAATCACGCTGAGATCGACATGGCTTCGCCAAAGAGGTTGTACACTTGTTGCATCTCTTTTTTACTCTACATGTTATATATATTGTCCACTTGAGCACACGGATTTGTTCCTTTAGTGTCTCCTTGAAAGAAAAAACGTAGGAATTTTAATTTTCACTTGTCCTTTTCAAATTCCTATTCATGAAGCACAAGACTAAGAGATAGTAGCATAATAGCATTATAACCGTACATTTTCTTGTGGTTTGACTTAATCTCACAATGCTTCTTTGCATCCTGTGATCTTCCAATTGTTGTGAATCAAACACCCAGATTAAGCGTAAATCCGTGTTTTTAAATTCTCTGTTTTGCACGTGCATTCCTATCCTATTCCAGTCTATTTCCTATCCCTGCATTGTTGGAATCCTCCAATTCAAATGAGCCCTTACAGAATTACTTCTCTTACAGATAGTTGTCAAAGAAAACCTTGCATGGTTTGTCTCGCTCCTGCTGCACCGTCGTCCACCCCAGCTCAGCTGCTCCAACGACAGAAGGGTCCAGCACAGCAGGGATTCGGCCTCCAAACTGTCTTTCGCCGCCTCAGATCTTCTTCCCCGCCGTTGGCAGCCATGAAAACTGCATTATCGTCATCAGCCGAGCAGATGACCTCAAGGACTACACGGGTCCGCAAGAGAGGTCGCACTCTTTCGTGTCTACTTACGTTATGCATCGCTTAATATTACATGCTACTTTATCGTCCTGTTCACCGATTAGACTCTGAGTCAGCTCCAAACTAATGGTCAAACATGAGTTTTTAAATGGTTGTGGGGTACATATCGGGGCCGCTATCAATAGTATCTATCTACTATATGGTTAATCTCCGGTGTCGACTATGAGTTTCATGTTGGGTGGGAAACAAAAAGAGAGAAGACATTATCTCAGATTTATTAATCAAGCCATTATCCGCCTCGCTATTATTGGTTTTGGGTCTATCCACAAGTTGCTACCATCACTCGGATTTCTGCATGCACTCCTTACATAATCTCACTATGTTTTATTCCTATGCATGACAGTTATTGTAAACAATGGAACTGAACATGTAGAGCAAAAGAGACGAGCCTTGCATGGCAATATAATTTCATGTAGACGTTGCTCCATGGTAGGCGCAAAGGTAGCCCCCCTCCACGCATTTCGGATTGTAATCGAGAGGAAGATATCTGTTCTGAGGGGGATTCAGAAGGAGAAGATATCTCCTATTTACCCCCTGAGGTCTTCGCTCTAACTTGGCATGCTGATGTTGGTTATATCATGCATATGGTGTCTTGCATTGCCTACTTTATACATCAAATATGTCATCTGCTTAGTTTAGACATCCTTTGTGCGAATGCCATCTGTTTAGTTTATTCATCGTTTATGTGAATTATGCAATGCCACCTAGTTTAGCCAGGCATCATATATGTGAATTTTGCAATGCCATCCTGCTTAGCCAGTCATCTTATATGTAAATTATATCAGGCCATCCTTTTTTTCATTACATATTACATTCGTCAAAAATGTTAGTACATTCAACTGCTCTTCGTGTGCATCAGCCATTTGACACGGTGATGGCAAATTCTGGAGTGAAAACAAGGTCTTCTGAGCAGACTATGCTATCTGACGAAGCGCATATCTCGCTGGTTACAGATGACTCTCGTGAGGAGGATTCGCAGATGATGACCTGTCCTATTCCCCCCCCGAGGTGTATGCTCTAACTTGGCAGGGTTATGTTGCTCATATCGTGTGTATGGTGTCGCGCATTGCTATGCCATTTGATTAGTTTTAACATGCTTTGTGTGAATGCCACATGTTCAGTGTCTAATTACCATATATGTGAATTATGCATTGCCATCTTGTTGCAAGACATTATATATGTGAATTATACAATGCTATCTTGCTGCAAAGGCATTATATATGTGAATTATGCAATGCCATGCTGTTTAGCCAATCATCATGTATGTGAACTATATCATGCTATCATTTTTTTATATTACGTGTTCCATTTGTCGACAACATTTGTATATTCAACTACTCTTCCTGTGCATCAGCCATTTGAAGCGGTGATGGAAGTATCTCGAGGAAAACAAGGTATTCAGAGCAGCATAATGCTACTTGTCAAGCAGACATCTTGTTGGTTACATAGAGCTCCTCAGAGGAGGATTCGTAGACCGATGACCAGTCCTATTTCCCGAGGTCTATGCTCAAACTTGGCAGGGTTATATTACCCATGTCATGCATGTTGTCTTGCATTGCTTAGTTTTTACATCATATATAGATTGCCATCTGCTTACTTGCTTACTATATAAATCATATATTTGAATTATATCATGCCATCATGTTTACACAGTACATACACATCATCTATCTTAATTATGGCATGGCAACCCATTTAATAAAGACATCATATAGTTATATCATCTCATCCTATTTAGTGTTTACAGTTATCATATTTAGAATTATGGCATTCTATCCATGAATGTATGTGAATTATGGCCTGCCAACCTATTTAATAAACACATTATATAGTTATGTCATGTCATCCTGTTTACATAGTCTCATATTTTGAACTTTGTCTTTCCATCTTTTTTAGTTAGCCATCATAATGTAAAATTGTGTCATGCTATCCTGTTTAGTTAGCCATCATATATGTGAAATTGTGTCATGCTATCCTCTTTGGTTAGACAACATAAATATGAATTATTTCATGCCCTCTTTTATTCCCCACTATCCATTGCACCTGTCTATCATACAATGTCTATACTTTCAATTACTTTTCTTGTTTATCAGCCATTTGAATTGGAGAGCGTGATGGCAGATCTAAGGGAGTAACAACATGGTCTTCGTAAAAGATAGTGCTACCAGTTGATGCAGATAGAACCACGGTTGTACTTGCCCAAGGACCAAATCCACCACACATAACCCAGATCGTCAGAGATTGTACCCCTACCAGCTTGGACAGAGAACTAGCTACACCCCTTCTAACCCCAACCCCGCAGATAGTAACCCAGTTCCAGTTGACACAAGACCGCCTCGACCACGAGCACCCAAACACGAGCAGCTAGTAAGGGAACTGCAGTGCCCAAAGCACGAGGACCACCACTCCAATCCCAACTCAACGCTTAAAGGAGAAGAAGATTTGTTCTCGTGTCAGGTTCGTAGCTATGGTTCATACTCCTTTGCTCTTGCATTACTGTATTTACTCATACCAACTATTTTCAAATTTGAAGGATGGAATTGAAACTCCAATGGTGCAACAGGTATGTTTTAAACCTGTTTCTTTAACTGTTTTGCTGTTGTAACCTGCTCTATGTTGATTTTAGTTTCAATTGAATAAACAATTATGTTCTCATGTCATGCACATTACAAGTGTTGTTATTGCTCTATAGTTACCCACACTTATATTCTGTCTATTCTGCTTTGTCTTGAACAAATATTATTTGAACTGTGTCTCTATCTTCATTTGGCAACAAAAACTAGAATGATATAGACCATAAAGTGACCATGGCACATAGATATATGTTTGTTTCATGTTGTTGCCCTGTCCACTTTACTACTGAACTCATTTACCAAAATGAGTTTCATATACAACATGGTAAACATGTGATGTGTCTGCTTGTTTCTCTTTTAGAATGCGGACAAAATATTGGAGAACAGTATCGCGTTATCCAGTGGTAAAGGAAGTAATGCAGATAAGGTTCAAGATAGTGAGACATCCCTGTTGGTCTCCAAGAAAGCTGATAAAAACTATCTTGACGACAGTGTGGGAACCCAAAAGTCCTGTCTTGATGTAGTGTTCGAAAGTTATCGCCACCATCGCTAGCACAAGCTCTTCGAACTCGCCGCTGAATCAGTTCATCTTCTTGAGTCTCAACTTCAAGTTGAAAGACATCGATCGATGATGTCATGACAGAAGTCAAGGACCGAGGAAGTCCTGCAGAATTTAGATGCATATTTTTCGTGCAAAAAGAAATACTGGAGGATTTAAGCGCCAGACAAGAGAAAGTTAATAAGCTTGCTAAGCATCTTGCCAGCATTATGGGTACCAAGGATATTGTTTCTTGAGATCTTTTGAAGTGCTTTCAGTTCTGGATTTGTTTTGCTGTGGCCTTTATTTGCGCTGGTCGCCAATTTTGACAACCAGTGTATATGATATGCCGCTTTGTTCCCTATATTTGCACTGGTGGCGAACTTTTATGCCCAGTGGATGTAATATGTGTAACAGCCGTGATAGCCTAGCATAAGTTGCTTGCTTATTTATTTCCTTGTTGTCTTGTTTATTTGTTTGCTTCTAGTCAGTGCAGTTCTTTTTAAAACTAGGCCACAATAACCATGGGCTAATATTTATCAGAGTGACACTTTGGGCCTCCCACGGGCCGACAAAACATGGGCCTTCTACGGGCCACGAAACGAAGAGGCCTTCTACGGGTCAGAGAAACAATGGGCCTTCTATGGGCAGAGAAACAATGGGCCTTCTACGGGCTATAGAAACTATGGGCCTTCTACGGGCCGTATCATCAATGGGCCTTATACGGGCCGTATGACCATAACGGGCCATCGTTAATAGGTCGTATTTGATGATGCTATGAAAATGGCCCAACGTATTAACAGACCACAAACGGGCCGATGTAACCACGGGCTGAATTTGGCCCACAAGCAGAAAATGACAGTAACGGGCCGTAAGTAAACGAATGCTGGAAATGAGCCCAAGAATAAATGGTCTCTGAGAAGGCCGAAAGATCACATTTGCTGGAAACGGCCCAACTGAATAACGGGCCCTTAATGGGTATAAAGTGATATACTATTCATTACGGGCCAGTTTCACCATGAGCCATTAGTGGGTGTAAAGTGATACACTATTCATTACGGGCCAGTTTCACCACGGGCCGTTAATAGGCCAAGAGTTACATAGGGCCTCATATGGGCCAAAAGACGTCATGGGCCATACATGGGCCAGAAGTGAAAACGGGCTGGAATCATATTGGATGGCCCAGATGACGCTACTGGGCCTAATTCGGATAGGGCATAACGGGCCTTGGGTTAGCGGGCTGTAAATCGGCTATATGCGAACAGGCCGTTAACAGGCTTTCCATGGCCGACCCGCCACCTTTTGACCAAGTCAAATGAGCCGGCCTTTTCACAGGAATGGGCCTCTATTGGGCCGTGCCACGTGTCGACGTATTTTAGGCGCCTTCTGTCCAATGAGTGGATGACATCTGTCCCAACAGTGAGCCGACACGTGTTTCCTCCAGCCAATGATGATTTTACACGTGGAAAATCCCCATTGGTCGGGGTTGTTAATGGGTTATCGGATCCAAAACCCGACCCGATAGCTTAACGGTGTTCTGTTAGGGTGAATGCCACGTGTCGGTCACCCTTGACGAAAGCACTTCTGTGACGCGCGATTTATCGTCATGGAAGTGGACACTTCCATGATGATAATTTTGGTAATGTCATGGAACACTTCTACGACAAAGACAGTATGACTATCTTGATTCTCGCTATAAATTTGTCATGGATGTACATGCATGACAAAAACGGACTCCATCGTGACAAACACGTATCATCACGTGTATTTTTTTTGTAGTGTGATGCGTGCCGCCACGATGCACAGACCGAGCCACTTTCGTGCACGCCAGCCGCCACGGATGCAGTGACGGTCGCTGCCGCTGGTTCCTCTCTTCTCGCACGCTTGTCTCCTCGATTTAGAGCATCGTTTTTTATGATGGGTTGCAGCCTTTTCGATCCACTCGCATCTGCACCTGTTTTGCTATGACAGATAAATTGAACAAATATGTTGTGGCTGCATGCTATAGCTAGGTGGCTACATATTTGTGGCTTGTGTAAAAAAAGAAGGGTTCGTTGTGGCTGCATGCACTAGGTGGTTACTAACAAAGCGAACTCTCTAAGAAAACAATCAACAAACATGTAGATAGGGCCAACAAGCCCATAGTAATATCACATATTTAGGAAGAACTTCAAAATAGAATCGTTAGAAAACTTAATAATAGAACTTAATAAAAGGGCCGACAAGCCCATAGCATCTCCAACATAGTTCAATTATAACTTGACATAACATAGACTCAAAAAATAGATAGAGGGTTTAGAACCCTAGACGCCGCCTTCTCCACCTCGCTCCTCCTCCGGGCGCCCATCACTGCTCCTCCGGGGTGTGGTCGATGGGGTACGGAAGAGTGTGCATGCGCGACGCGGTGGGGATGATGTTTGTGTACTACGTGAACATGTTGTGGGTGGTGAAAGCGATGAACTCGGAGCCACACCAAAACACCCGGCCGAGGAGGTAGAAGGCGTCGAATGTGTTGGTGAAGTGGGCAAGGGGAGAAACCACCACCCCGTTTTGGAAGACCTCCTCGACACGGAACATCCTTGGAGATCCCCGCGGGAGGTGGTGGTAGCCGGACACGAGGAAGAACTCAGTGAAATTCCTTGCGGTCCTCCACCTTGATATCACCCACACACATAGTATGCGCTCAACGCACACGCCAGGAGGGTAGAGCCTCTCCGGCACGGTGGGTGGGAAGTGGTAGGTTGGTTCGATGTACTGCATGGCTGAGGATGTGCTAGAAGGAGAAGTGGTCGAAGAGCAAGAAGGGCAGATGGCAGCGAGGATGGGAGATGGATGAGGGATGGCAGAGGCTGAGGGTGGCTTAAATAGCCGTAGTGCTACGTGTTATTTGACTGTGGCAATAATGGGGTCAAATGTGTTCAAACCCACCGCAGTATCGGGAGTGTAAATGTGTGGGAAATGATGGTTTGAAAAAGAAGAAGAAAAAGAAGCTAATTGCACACGTGGGAATCCATGGTCATACATATTATATGAACAAAAAGAGACAATTTTTAACAAAATTTTGGTCATTTTGCATTTGTATGGAACAAAAAGAACATAGCCAGCACCTTCACAAAAAACAGAGCAAACGATGCAAAAATACAGAGCCAACACGTTCACAAAAAACAGAGCAAACGATGCAAAAAAACGACACAATTCGACGGCCCAACCAAAGCTTCGTTTCCTTTTGGGCCCAATAACAACGGGTTTGTTCGCGGAGTCAGTGGTGGGCGAGCAGCCGAGCACAACCAATACGATCGCCTCTCGCGGATCGCCCCACGATCCAACGTTGTGGAGCCATCCTTGTGATCCAACGGCGCGGAGCCCGCACGCAGCCAGCCCGCCTAATTTCTTTTAGAAGACCAGGTCTGAGGGCTGTCGCTTGGCGCGAGGTTATGATCGGACGGCTGATGTTGGGAGCTAGCGTTAGGCGAAACCCCGCGGGGTTTAGATGGGATTGGAGCTGTTCAATGGGGTTTCAAAGGCTTTGACTAAGCATAACTAATTTTAAAAAATCGAAAAATATGAAACATTCGTAGTTCATCGTTTTGTAAGACAAACTAACGAGGAAAAATACTAAACTTGGTCTATGGTCATTTTCATGAAAAAACCTAGCTGGCACGATCGACGTCAAATGAGCACCATTAATTTAAAAAAATATAAAAATATATAAAACATGCGCACAATGTTGTCTTATGTGAGATGTTACCAACCAAAAATTATAAACTTGGACTATGGTCATTTTCATGAGAAAAACTTCACACATATTAGCTATCTTGTACATGATTTCATAGAGTTCAAGGAGAGGAGGTAGGGTAACCTTCTGTTTTTGATTTTTTTTAAAAAAAATCACCAAAGCTTTATTTCAAAGTGAATAAGAAGGATTTGTAGTTAGTTTTCCATTTTCATATTTCAAACGTGTTTTTAATAGTTTTTATATTAAAGCATATGTATACAAAAGAAAATGTAAAAATATGAAGATTAATTCAAAAAATATGTGTTAATGAAAAAGCATTTGGCTCATTTAGAGTAGGTTCAAAAAAACTTGATTACAAATGGGTTGTTTACCCTGGCCTGGGAGCTCATTTGGAGCACATTTCTCAAATTCAAATTTACCTGACCTCCTCTAAATCACTTCAAATTTTGCACACATGATCTACTACACAAACATAAATGGTTTGCCAAGGTTTTACTTGTGTTTGCATTTTCTTGAATTTATACTGTCCAGGTTTGCCAAGGTTTACATGAACTCATTTGGAGCATGCATTTGATTTCCTACACAACATGTGAGATCATTGCAGCACCTAAAATTATAGTTCACAACAACTAAAAATAACTAACCATCACTACAAAAAAGACACATCCATTTTTATTTTGGGCCAAACTAATTTTTTTTGTCATACATATGACACTTCTATGACGATAATTGTGACAAAACCCGGTATCATCATAGATGTGGTGGGCTCCTACTTCTATGAAAAAAAATCATGACAGAAAATGGGCTTTTCGTCCTGGGCGGGCCAGAGGCGCAGCTGCATGACATTCTTTGGGCCATCCATGACGAAAAAAACCATGGTAGAAACGAGGGGGGGTGGAATTTCGGGGAGTTCCCGGTTACGGTGGGAGGTCGGGGGCCAAGCGATGCGCGTTTCTCTCGTACACGTACGAGCGTGTGTGCGAGGCATTGGCTCTAACTGAACCCATGTGAGGCGTTGGTCTCGCCCGAACCCGAGCGATTGACCGCAGCTACGCTACATCGAACCCGAGCGATCGATCGATGGCTGTTAACTGAAGCCGATCCAGCGATTCCTTCGCTACTGCCGCTAACTGAAGCCGATCGATTGGATGAACACTTAGCGTTGCGGGAGGGGGGGTGGATGAACTGTGAGCGGTGGCATTGCCTCTAGATGAACAGGACCCCGTGGTGTGGAGGGCTGGATGAACTAGACGGTGGAGGAGTGCCCGTGGAGGGGTGGTTGAACAGGACCCCGCGGTGTGGAGTGCTGGATGAACAGTAGACGGTGGAGGAGTGCCGTGGAGGGGTGGTTTAACAGTAGCAGGTGGAGTAGCGCGCGGTAGAGGCTGGATGAACAGGAGCCCGTGGACGCTGGAGGAGGTCGACGGTAGCCCGTGGAGGCTGGAGGATGTCTACGGCGGAGATGAACAGTATCCCGTGGAGTCCCGTTTTGCGGTACGCCACACCCCTCCCGATGAACATGACCCCCGTTTCGACAGAAGGCCCAACACAAGTCTGTTTTGGTCTGCTTTGCGGTACGCCACACCCTCCCAATCAACAGACCCTGGCCACCATAGGAGGCCCGCTTCTCCGTTTTGCGGCACGCCACACCTCTCCCAATCAACAGACCCCTGCTTCAACCGTAGGAGGTCCGCTTCTCCGCTTTTGCGGTATGCCGCACCCTCCGGATCAACAGGACCTGCTCGAACATAGGAGTTCGTTTTCTCCACAGCGGTACGCCAGGCCTCGTTTTCCATTGCTTATTCTGTCCAAGCCCTCCCGATGAACAGGACCACGCATTCCTTTTCGACCCAGCCGGTTGGCTCCCATGCGTTCCGTTGCCTCCCGATGAACACGACGCATTCCGTTGCCTCCCCATGAACACGATGCATTCCGTTGCCTGCCCATGAACACGACGACGACGCTGTTTCTCCGTTCAGACCCAGCCATGTACACGAGCCCTCCCCGTACGTATGCATGAGTAGGCGTTCGAGAACCCGCCCGTATTTTCTTTCTTGCACCCTGGTCGTTGTATGTACGTGTACATGCTACATGTGCGCCTCTACTACGACACATGCGCGCCTCTACATCCACCAGTATATATGTACGTACACGTTCGCGACCATAATGACAACGCTACGTACGCTTCGACCAGGTGGGTCCCGACTGTCAGGCACTTCCTTGCGCGCGAAGATGTAGCTGGTGGGTCCCAGTAGTCAGGGGGCGAATCGTTTTTTTGCCCAGACGCACTTCCTTGCATGCGAAGATGTAGTTGGTGGGTCCCAGCAGCCAGGGGGAATAGTTTTTTTTTGGACGCACTTCCTTGCATGCGAAGATGTAGCTGGTGGGTCCCAGCAGTCAGGGGAGCGAATCGTTTTTTTGCCCGGACGCACTTCCTTGCGTGCGATGATGTAGCTAGTGGGTCCCAGCAGTCAGGGGGGCGAATCGTTTTTTTTGCCCAGACGCATTTCCTTGCGTGCGAAGATGTAGCCGGTGGGTCCCAGTAGTCAGGGGGCGAATTGTTTGTTTTTGCCCGGACGCACTTCGTTGCGTGCGAAGGTGTAGCTGGTGGGTCCGAGCAGTTAGGGGGGCGAATCGTTTTTTTTTTGCCCGGACGCACTTCCTTGATTGCGAAGATGAAGCTGGTGGGTCCGAGCAGTCAGGGGGAAATGTTTTTTCGTGAAATATAGTGGCCGGTCCGGTGGGTACGAGCTGTCAGGTGGAGGAATCATTATTTTCCGCGCAATAAGGAGGCACTTCCTTGCTGCGGCCGTGGACCCTGCTGTCAGCCTCTCCACACACAGTCCACGGCCGATGGAAGTCGTTCCTTGACCACGTTGACCAGGCCGCGCCGAGAACACCACGGCGGTGGACGATGGCGAGGCCTAGGAAGGGGATGACGCGAAGCCGGGGAACAAGCAGAAGTGGAAGCCCGTGCGGAAGGGTTCACTGGTTTGGCTGCGGTGTGAGGCTGCCGCCGCCGCAGGGCCTGGCCAGCGATGGGAATAGTACGGGCGGTGAGGCCTCCGCGGTAGCACAGCCGGCCACGGGAGGTAGGAGCATGCGGCACGACCGGCGCTGCTTTGGGCGGCCGGAGCAAGAAGACCAGAGGTTAAAGAAAGCACTACGGCCGTTGGATGGACATGGTACTTTCACTGGAGCTAGAATCGTTCATATTGACTAAGTTGACAAAGCCCTCCGTCCCCGTCAACTTAGTTGGCCCACAAGTCATCCTCCCACTATGGTGGGTCCCAGCTAGCAGGGGGGTATTCATTTTTTTTTGCGTAATAAGGAGGCACTTCCTTGCGCGTGAAGATATAGCTGGTGGGTCCAACATGTCACCGGGAGGAACATTTTTTCGCGAAATACAGAGGCCCTTCTGGTGGGTCCCAGCTGTCAGGTGGAGGAATCATTATTTTGAGCGTACAGTCCACGGCCGATGGATGTCGTTCGTTGACCATGTTGAACAGGCCATGCCAAGAGCACCATGGCTGTGGACGATGGCGAGGCCTAGGAAGGGAACGACACGGAGCCAGGGAAGACTTGGCAATGGTTGCCCACGCACTAGGGAGTACGAGGGTTTACTGGTCCGGCTGTCGTTGCCGAAAAATAATAGGAGGTGTGGGTGAGTAGAGGAATGGCCTGGCCAGCAATGAAGTAGGGTGGGCTGTGGCGGCAAGACAACCGCCACGGGAGGCGGAGTGTAGTCCCACCGAGCTGGTTTGGGTAATTTGGAGCAAGAAGATCGATATTGAAGAAGAAGCACAGCCGTTGGATTAACATCCAACAGTCCTTGCTGCTAGAATCGCTTAGGACTAAGTTGACAAAGCCAAAGTACACGCCAACCTAGTAGACCCACAAGTCAGCCCCAAATCTATCCCAAACAAGCATACAGCCCGAAATTTCTAGCCGATTCAAATTAATTTTAAATCTAAATATACCTTAATTTAAATTCAATGAAATTTTACCCAAGACAATAACAATGAAATTTAAAATATCAAAATCCGAAAGAAAACAGTATTTTGGAACTAATTTCCTGTTTGCTGTATTTTTTCATTTTACAGCCCATTTATTATTACGTATAGCCCATTTCTTATTACTTATAGCCCATTTTCTGGGCAAAATGCATCCCTCCTCGTCTTGAAAGATTTCCACCAAGAGGCATAGAAAAGCAAGTAGGCCTATGTTGGTTATTCTGCAAAAAACAAAATAGCTGGCTAGCCATTTTTCGTAAAGGAAAAAAAACAAACCGGGCTGGTCATGTGCTAAACATATGAAATAAAAGCCTGGGCTAGACGGGCCATAGGTCCCGCACAACCCAGTTGATACCCTTCTCCGTCCCGAAAAAACAAAATTACTGCGCACGCTGCTGGGTCCCTACTGTCATCCTCACCATGTACAGTCATCTCCTTATTCCCACTACTAGGGAAAAGCCTATACACAGAATCTTATCAGCAGCGCGCCTCAAAATAACTCGCTGCTGCTAACTAGCAGTAGCGCGGTCCACTGAAACTCGCTGCTGATACAAATATAGCAAAGAGCGCGTCCAACCAAAGACGACCGCTGCTATAATTCTACGAGGTCAGCTGCGAGGCTAGTTATAGCAGCAACGCGCTAACACGACGCTGCCATCTGCTACTTAGCATAGTAGCGGCGCCTTTCCTGCATAAGCGCCATCGCTAAGTTTCCTACAAAAATTTAGTCCCACCTCACTCCGTGAAGAGAGTTTATACCACCTTAAATATGTTACTTCTCACACTTTGACAGGCACTTGATCTTCATTGAACTCTATGTGTAGAATTTGTGGCTGCAATATGAGTCTTCACCTGTTCCTAAATCGGTGAGGACTCATATTGTCGAATCAGATTGTACTAAAAGATCGTTGATGATCAATGTGTTTTTGCATGTTAACATATAGCGATGGCGCTTTATCCCTGAAAAGCGCTGCTGCTACATAGCTGCTGAGAGCGCATTTTGTCAAGAGCGCCATCGCTAAGCCATCCATCTCCTCGATCTTCCCTTGGATCCACTCACACACACAGCCACAAATTATATCTGCGCTTGGCGCCCGACGTCGCCCTCTCCTCCGGCGCTGCTGCGCGCCCGTCACCGCTCCTCCGTCTCAAGGCCGCAAGGCCACCTCCTCCTCCTTGCTGGACTCGGTACCGGCCTCCTCCTCCGTCCTCCTCTCCACTGCGCGCTGGCGGCCCTCCTCGCTCCGCCTTCCTCCTCCGTCCTCCTCAATCTGGCGCGCCCGGCCCTCCCGCGCTCCGCCTTCCTCCTCCATCCTACTCTCTTCTCCCTCCTCGAGTCGCCCTCCTTCTCCCTCCTGCTCATATGCAACATTTTGATTTAGTTGATATAATTTAGTTGACTTAGTAGAACATTTTGATTTAGTTGATTTAGTAGGCTAGTTGATTTAGTTGCCTTAGAATATTTTGATTTAGTTGACTTAGTAGGTTATTTTATTTCGTTGACTTAGAACATTTTGATTTAGTTGATTTAGTAGGCTAATTCATTTAGTTAATTTAGTTGACTTAGAACATTTTGATTTAGTTGATTTAGTTGACTTAGAACATATTGCTTTAGTTTACTTAGTAGGCTAGTTGATTTAGTTGACTTAGAACATTTTGATTTAGTTGATTTAGTAGGCTAGTTGATTTAGTTGACTTAGAACATTTTGATTTAGTTGATTTAGTAATCCTTTGCTCATATTGCTTTAGGAAGAATGGCGCCACCACCACCACTATGTCAATTGTGCAAGTCAAGATGCACCAAAGACCTTGCTGTTGGCAAGTTGTTCGGCATCTACTTCCGCCGAAGTTTTAAATCATGCGGCGGTAAGAAATTAGATGAAATGTAATAACTATTTTATTTTAGTGTTGGCATTACTGCATTGTGTCATTTTGCTTAGTTTACACAGATCGTCCCATGCAAAGTGAGGTTGAAATTCAACAAGTGACAGAGACCTTTGTGACATTTGAGGCTCTGGGGCCGTACACTATGGAGGTCGAGAAAGGACGCAATATGTCGCAGATTGGAGGAGATGGATTTGCCCGTTTCGTCGCTCGCATGCATCTTACTGGTGGTGAGTTGATCAGCTTCAACTCCCGAGTAGAAAGACCCAAGCTAGCTGTCATTTATCTCAACCTGGTGGAAGATGATGAAGATGACGAAGATGATGAAGATGATGAAGATGATGAAGATGATGAGGACTGAGGGAGTCCTGGACTAGTGGGTGTCCGGACAGCCGGACTATCAATATCCGCCGGACTCCCAGACTACGAAGATAGAAGATTGAAGACTCCGGCTCGTGTCCGGAACGTACTTTCCTTGGCGTGGAAGGCAAGCTTGGCAATACGGATATGTAGATCTCCTACCATTGTAACCGACTCTGTGTAACCCTAGCCTCTCCGGTGTCTATATAAACCGGAGGGCCTTAGTCCGTGGGGACTAACATTACATCTCAACAATCATACCATAGGCTAGCTTCTAGGGTTTAGCCTCCTTGATCTCGTGGTAGATCTACTCTTGTACTACCCATATCATCAATATTAATCAAGCAGGACGTAGGGTTTTACCTCCATCGAGAGGGCCCGAACCTGGGTAAAAACATTGTGTCCCTCGTCTCTTGTTACCATCCGCCTAGACGGACAGTTCGGGACCCCCTACCCGCGATCCGCCGGTTTTGACACCGACATTGGTGCTTTCATTGAGAGTTCCTCTGTGTCGTCACCGATAGGCTCGATGGCATCTTCAATCATCAACGCTGTCCAGGGTGAGACTTTTCTCCCCGGACAGATCTTCGTATTCGGCGGCTTTGTAATGCGGTCCAATTCTCTTGGCTATCTGGAGCAGGTCGAAAGCTACGCCCCTGGCCGTCAGGTCAGATTCGGAAGCTTGAACTTCACGGCCGATGACCGCGGAGACTTGATCTTCGACGGACTCGAGCCACAGCCAAGCGCGCCGCACTGTGACGATGGGCATGATCTAGCTCTGCCACCGGACAGTGCTTTGGTGGCCGCACTCGAATCCGTTCCGGCTACTAGCCCGGAGCCGATTGCCCATGACGAGGGCCGGTGGATAGACGCCGCCCTGGGGGCTTCAACATCCACGGCGATGGAGCCGAATACCAATCTTGTCCCTCGCGAACTTCGTGATCCCGGCGCCGGACTCCTCGCCGGACTCGAGCCTCCGCGCCCCGCCAATTAAACCAGATTGGCGCGCCGTTATGGAATTCACCGCCGCGGACATCTTTCGGACTTTCGCCTTTCGGCGATACCTGAATTCTCTGAAGCATCTCTCGCTATCGGGAGAATCTGGCGGACTATGGCGGGACGGTGGGAGTACGGACAACGAAGAAATTCAGAGCCCACCCACCACCCACTTTATAGCCACTGTCGACGATTTAACCGACATGCTAGACTACGACTCAGATGACATCGACGCTATGGACGACGATGCGGAGGCGAAGCAGGACCCAGCGCCCACAGTAGTAATTGGAAGGCCACCCTCGCATCGACGTCTACATGGTGGATACCCCAAAAGAAGGGATGGCGAAAAAGCAGCGGAGGAAGATTCTCTAAAGAAGCAGCCAAAACGCCGTCGTGGCGCCGCTCTAAATCCCGCCACAACAAGAATGGAGATTCCAGACAGAAATAACAATACCCCGAGAGTGCCGAAGACAAACCCCTCCAAAGAAGACTCAACGCAGGAGGATGCGAAGCAAGCCCTCGAAAAAGGGCGGCGAAGAAAAGGTCGAGGATCACAACTATATACCTCCCTCCGAAGACTAAACAAGCCCCAATGACGACGTAACTCGAGGAGCCCGTCGAACAAGAGTTTTTCAAACGCAGGCTCATCGCTACAGCAAGAAGCCTGAAGAAAGAAAAACGGAAGCTCAACATAGCGGAAGACGCGCTCCGAATAAGATGGAGCAAAGTACTCAAAACCGCAGATAAACACGGCAACGGCCACCAATCGAAGAGCTACCCGAAGCGCAAGCTGCTCCCATAATTCGACGAGGAGGCCATAAAGCCCCACCGCCCAATGGCCCAGCCAGTCCATCTACGGACCCAAAAGACAGCCCCAATAAGCAAAGGAACACGTCAAGTGTCCGATGATAGCGGCGCGATACAAATGCGGGCGCCAAGACACCCACTATGCTTCATCGACGAGGTCTTTGGATCATGAATTCCCAGCAGGGTTTAAACCCATAAACATAGAAGCCTACGATGGAACAATGCACCGGAGTCTGCGGATAGAAGACTATATATCGCATATACATATGGCCAAAGGAGATGATCTCCACGCCATAAAATATCTACCCTCAAGCTCAAAGGGCCAGCCCGTCATTGGCTCAAAAGCCTCCCGGAAAATCTTGTTGGAAGTTGGGAAGAGCTCAAGGAAGCGTTTAGAGCAAATTTTCAAGGGACTTATGTCCGCCTCCGGATGAGATGACCTAAGTTACATAACTCAACAGCCCGGAGAGTCAAGCGGAAATTCGGAACAGGTTCCTTACCAAAAGAACCAAATAGTCGATTGTCCAGACGCCAAGCCTTAGCAGCTTTTAAGCACAATGTCCGAGACGAATGGCTCGCTTGAGACACCTCGGTCAAGAGAAACCGAGGACAATGACCGCATTAACAAGCCTCATGACTCGCTTTTGTGCGGGAGAGGATAGCTGGCTGGCACGAAGTAGCACCAGCGACCCAAGTACATCCGAGATAAGAGATGGAAACGGCAAATCACGGCGCAGAAAAGAACAGCGCCGGAATAAAGAAAAAAGCCAAAAGAGCACGGCAGTTAACGCCGGATTCAAAAGCTCGCGGCCCAGTCATAAAACTCAGCCGCTCAAGGATGACGATGATTTAACTGTCCAACCTACATAAAATTCTGGGTCGGATATGCCGAATCCACAGTACCTCCGGAAGGCCCGCAAATCACACCCACAGAGATTGTTTGGTTTTCAAACAGTCTGGCCGATTAAACGCCGAACACGAGGGGCTCGACGCGTCCAGCAAAGAAGATAAACCCCGCCAGCAGGACACCGGAAAACAAAAGACTTTCCCACAAGGGGTCAAGGCAGTAAACTCACTTCGCGTGAGGACAAGGAAAAACAGTGCGGCACTTTCTAAAAAGAGCTTCGCACGGTCCAGCCCAGCAAACCATAGAGATTGGATATCAAAACCAATCACTTTCGACCACCTGGATTATTCCAGAAGCGTTCGAAACGCGGGAAGGACTCCCCTGATTTTGAATCCGATCATAGACGGATTCACAAACGTCCTAATGGACGGAGGCAGCGACTTAAACCTGCTATATTCGAACACAATCTGTCGGATGGGGATAGACCCTACTAAAATTCGACATAGCCGCACTTCCTTCAAAGGAGTAACGCCTGGCCCTTACGCCAAGTGCACAGGCTCGGTATTACTAGAGGTCATGTTCGGATCGCCGAGCAACCCTCGACGCGAGAAACTAATTTTCCATATCGTCCCATTTAAAAGTGAATATCAAGCACTGTTGGGACGTAAAGCTTTTATCCGATTCAATGCCATACCACATTACGCGTCTCTTACACTCAAACTGCCCGGCCCCCATGGCACCATTTCAGTGCGTGGGTCATTTAAAGACCCCGGACTCGGATAGACGAATCCGGAATCAGCAGGCTAGGGGCTCCCTAGCCGCATACCCTTTCACAAGGGGCTGAGCGCACAGCTAAACGTGGTTTCATATAAACCTCGCTTTAATTATTTACACTTATTCTTTTGCATATTTTTCGCACGAACTGTTTCTAAAACTAAAATGTTCCTCTCTTCCTACAGATGAACAACGTGCATACCCATCGAGGATAACGTATAGCGGAGACACAGCGCAGGCGTGCGAGGGACCCGTCGCAAGGATTCTTTTCAGATTAAGACCCTACGTAGACCTTTTTATTACTGTCTCTTGTTGTTAATCTCCCTCGGCTTCTTCCTATAGCCAAAGCGGAGCCTGACGCTTTGGCATCGGCCACGTCGGAAGACAATGCCCGTACCTGGACACAAGGGGCTTAGGGCATAATTCTGCCCGTTATCATAAAGTCCGAACACCTTCGGGAGTGTTCGGCGTCTCAAGTTAGGCATTATATGCATCAGCTCCGAATCATGTCTTTGGTCAAATGTTGGGTTTGCCCGGCTCCTGTGTTTTGCTGCCTTACGTTCTGTATCACCCGGCTAACGCGGCACCGGAGAACTCTGCGATTGTTCCCCGTTCGCTTGGCGAGCACCTCGATGAAAGCGGCCTGACCGTCATGATGTAGCGAGTCTGGTCACCACTTGATCGACTATCGGAATGTTTAGAATTCCCGCTTTGACGAAGGACCGCTTCGGTTAGGGCACATACGCACCGAATCGAGAGATGTGCGGTGTCATTAGGGGTTATATCGTAGCCCACCCTCGAGCTCCACCGCTAAGTGAAAGAAATAAAGCATTATAGTCCGGATTGCCTCGTTCGCTATGCTACCACCTCCTTATAACAGGACCGAGGCGTCGGATTAAAGTGTGGCGCGCCATTTTGCAAACACCCCAGCACCTTGTGCGAGGGCTGAAAGTCAAGATCGCATCTTCGGGTTATACACAAGTATACTTAAGCGGCGAGCGGAGAAGTTTTACAACTTGGAAGCACAAGTATAAAAAGCATTCATACTATAATCATTGATTTACAAGGTCTGCGTTCATTTGAACGTTACATTCTTTGAGCACTGCGCCCCAACTTTACGAGCACCGCGCATGACTTCTCCGAAGTAGTGCTCGGCAGGGAGCCGGCTTTTATCCGGACCCTGGGCAGCAACGGCGGTGGCATCCATCTTCGGATAATGCACCTTCACACGAGCAAGGGCCATCCGCGCGCCCTCGATGCAGGCCGACCGCTTCATCTCCCTTATATGCGGCACCACACCAAGGAATTGCTGCAATAAGCCAGACATGGGCCACGATGTCAGTCATAGCCATTCCGGACAGTCTATTCAGTTCGGCCCATTCGGCCAACCTGTCCGTCAGAGGAAGAGCGCGATCCGGGCTGTGGAATTGAGACCAATACAACTCTTCCGCCTCGTGATCCCCTTGGCTCTGGAAGTGCTTAACGGCATCAGCCGCACTCCCAGCCAAGTCCATGTACGGATCCTCCGAACTCCACAGCCGCTCAAATTGAGCGTACTTGGCATCCATAAACCGGCGACACATAAGAAAAGGCTTGCCAGCCACGATTTCTCCAGCTTGGCGCAGCTCCTCCTTCATAGCCCGCATTGCAGAGCGGGCATCCTTGGCTTCGGTGGTGGCCTTCTTCAGGTCTTCCCGCTCTGATAGGCGCTCCTTTTCAAGAGCCTCGCTACGGTCGGTAGCATCCTTTAATTTCTTGGCCAATTCGGCCACCTCCGCCCTGCTTAGGCAGTGCGCAGCCTTTTCGGCCTTCAACTCTTCGGCCGCCCTCGCGGCAGCCGCATCACTCCTTCGGGCTTGCTCCTTAGCTTGGGCAAGCTCGGCCCAAAGGCTCTCCACAGCAGCAGCACTGTCTGTATAAACAACATATAACTTATCAGAGGAGGGCTTTAACCCACTCAATAAAAAGCGGCTGCGGAGAATTTATTTACCTTGCGACTCGTCAAGTCGCTGATTGACAAGTGCGATGTCAGCATCTGCCATGTCCAGTTGCCGACTCAATTCGGCAAACTGATTAGTCCGGCTGGCCCCCGGACTATCCGCGACCTGTATCAGAACGGCGGTATTCATTACCTGAGATGTTTGGATTTTCGATCCTCGGCACGCTGTCGTCTTCGACAACCTACCGAGTCTCAGGGGCTACTATCTATACAGGGCGCATTTTTTATATGCACAACTGTTAAAACAACAAAGGGGTGCGCTATTTTGGCATACCTCAAATCCCGCCAGCAAGCTCATGGCAGCGTCACGCAATCCGCTTTCAGCGGCCGAAATCCTTCCAATCACCATACGCATTAACGCACGGTGATCTTCTGAAATGGACGCCCTCTCAAGCAGACTCTTCAGTTCTCCCGGCCGGCTTCTGCTAGGTGCCGAACTCTCCGGCCCCTCCGGACTCGGGGATGCCCTCCGTGACGACACTTCAGGCTCGCCCGCTTCATCTGGCGGCGCCGCAGACGGAGGCGTATCGCTCTCCATCATCTTCGGAAGAAGGTCCCCCGAGGATGAACTCATCTGAGACGGCTGCAGATCCGAACTGCGATATAAATATTTCGGTTACCTACAGAAGCATAAACGAAGGTATTCCCTTATTAATTAATTTCCTCTTTCATACTCACGGCTCGTTGGAGGGCTGGCCCTTGGCGATGATTGCGCGTCCGATTCTCTCCGGACGTCGGACCCCAGTGAGATTTCTACCCACGCTTAGGGCTTTGACCTCCGGATCTCGGGCGGTCCTCTTCTCCCTCTGAAGGAGGGATCCTTGGTTCCCTCCTCTTGGTCGCCTCTTCAGGCGAAATATTAGCTCCTTTATCTCCCCGTCGCCCCCTCTATGGGCGCAACCTCCAACATTCGACCAGCCACGGGCTCCGGTCACGGTCTCTGGAGGAAGGGCGGACACCTTATCAGCCTTGATTGCGCCACCCATTCTGTAAAGAATAAAGGGTCGAGAGGCGATCTTTTGAAAGGCATACAAATAGAATGTCCGGGCTTTGAGCTATTTACGAGTATCCGAGCGATCGCGGCTTAGTCCAGCATCCTCGGCCCAATCCGGACACGCCACTGCGGTCGAAGAACAGCTCGTACATCTCCGAGGCGTCTCACCCATGAAATCTTTGGAGGATACGAGGTCCCTCGGATTGAACTCCCATAAGCGGAGAGGGCGGCGTTTGCAGGTAGGAGGTGCCTGATTAGCATGACCTGCATCACCTTGACCAGGTCGATCTCCCTTGTTTGGAGGTCTCGAATCCGGCCCTCTAGTGCGGGCACGTCCTTGGACGGCCCCCAGTTGAACCCTTGGTTGACCCACGACATCAGCTGCCGTGGAGGTCCCGGGCGGAAAGAGGGCGGCGGCTTTTGCTTGCTGCCCCTGGGAACAGTGATGTAAAACCACTCCTGCTGCCACAATCCCTGTTCCTCTTGGAAGGAACCTTCAAGCCACGGGGCATCGACCTTCCTGCTTATGGTTGCCCCGCCGCACTCCGCTTGACGCCCCCCGATCATCTTCGGCTACACCTTAAATGTTTTCAGCCACAACGCGGAGGAAGGCTTCGCAGACAATGATAAATGCGGAGATATGGAGGATGGACTCCGGAGCCAAGTCGTGGAAGTCCAGCCCGTAGTAGAATAGGAGCCCCCTCACGAAAGGATCCGTCGGGAAGCCTAATCCCCGACGGAGGTGAGATCACAGCAGCGTGTTCGCCGGGCTCGGGTTGGCACGGCCTGCCCCGGGCAGGAGCAACCTGTCTTGAAACCAGAGGCGGTACATGGCCTCACGCAACTTCAATATGTCCTCCTCCGTCTATCCACCGGCCCTGGAGGTCGGAGCCGGACATTGTTGTGGATCGGAAGCGCTCGAATCTGAAGCTCTAGGTGTTGGAACTGGGAGCAGAGGAAAGATTCGATGCAAGGTTGAAAGACAAGGACAGGCCTTGGTCCTCTTATAAAGGGGAAATAATACCAAGGGCCGTCTCCGTGACCGCTTGAGATTCCCCTTCGATAGAGGAGGTGTGGCGGACGGAGCGGTTGGGTTACCACGCGTATTGATGAGGATCCCGGAATAAAGGGAACACGATCTACGCCCGATAGGGCGTGCCAAGAAACCGCTTCGCTAAGCGTCTTTGGCGGAATAATAAAATGATCCAAACAAGGGCTTGGCTGCGGTGTGATGTCACGCTGCATAATCGTCGGCAGATTGAGCTAAGTGTATATTTTATTCTCTACGTTGGAATGTGGAATTTATTTTGCGAGCGGACACTATCCCGGTGTTCATTATCTTCTCGAATTATTCAAGGAGGGAACCCGCCTTGCAATGCCGAACATTATGCATGCGGACTTATCGTCATTGAAGACTGGTTCAGGGCTACTCGAGGAGTCTGGACTAGGGGTCTCCGGACAGCCGGACTATCAATATCCGCCGGACTCCCGGACTACAAAGATAGAAGATTGAAGACTCGGCTCGTGTCCGGAAGGTACTTTCCTTGGCGTGGAAGGCAAGCTTGGCAACACGGATATGTAGATCTCCTACCATTGTAACCGACTCTGTGTAACCCTAGCCTCTCCGGTGTCTATATAAACCGGAGGGCCTTAGTCCGTGGGGCGAACATTACATCTCAACAATCATACCATAGGCTAGCTTCTAGGGTTTAGCCTCCTTGATCTCGTGGTAGATCTACTCTTGTACTACCCATATCATCAATATTAATCAAGCGGGGCGTGGGTTTTACCTCCATCGAGAGGGCCGAACACAGGTAAAAACATTGTGTCCCTCGTCTCTTGTTACCATCCGCCTAGACGCACAGTTCGGGACCCCCTACCCGAGATCCGCCGGTTTTGACACCGACAAGGACCCACTTCATGAAGCCATCGTAGCTCAAAGAACAAGGATGAGTGAGGAGGAGGTGTCAACTTGTGGGACATAATTCCGCCACGTCTTGACTTTGTCGGGTGCCATTCGTGACCCGCTTGACAAATACCATGGTTGATCGACATCATATGGTATGTTATACTTACAAATCTTAATTAATAGTGTGAATTACTTAGTGTACAGTCCAATGATATGGTATATGTTGTGTGGAATCTAGTCGATGATATATATGTTTTAGTGTAGAGTTCGATCACATGCTTATTAATTGATATGTTTTCTTATTCAGAAATTGGCAAAGAGCATATCATGAGTTATGGTATCGAGCACGATGAAGAAGGCTCAGCTGGACTACGCCTTCTGCAAGGGGCTCCGTCACAACCTATACTTACAGCGTGGACACGGATGGTACTTTACACTTAAGCTCGGTTGGGTGGAAGAAATTCCTCGATGGCAAGAATCATCGTGTTGGACGAGCCATCCTAATTACTATCGGGAACACCAACCGCCCAGGCTTGAGGATGATGATTGTCTTGATATCATCTAGAACTACATGTGTGTGTGGCTATATCATCTAGAACTACATGTGTGTGTGGCTATATCATCTAGAACTACATATGATGATCGTCGTCGATATCATCTAAAATTACATATGATGATGGCCGTTGATATGACCATGCATGTCTGCTTGAGGATGCATGTTGGCTATGCATGAAATTGTTATCTTAGTACTCCCTTCGTTTCCAAATTACTCGTCGTGGTTTGAACTAAAACCACGACGAGTAATTGAAATTTGAACGGCGAGTACTACCGCATCTAGTAATGGTTTATGAATTTGATGAAAGATAGTACCTAGTTTCTAGCATCCGAAGGAGAGTTGAAATGGAAAATGATGAAAGAGATAGCAGTAGCGTGGGATGAAGAAATCGCTACAGCTAGCTAATAATGTAGCGCTCCTAAAAGCGCTGCTGATATCATTCAACAAGAGTAGCGTTGGTTGGGGCGAGTTACTACTATGAGTTACTATGGCGCCTTATTAGTAGCCTTGACCACCCGCGCTGCTGCTAGCCTGAAAACCCGCGCTGCTGCTAGCCTTTTCCCTAGTAGTGTCCTCTCGGTTGTTGACCATGTTGACAACACCGGAGGGCGGCTCCATGGCGAGTGAACCAAGGCGGAGGACTATGGTGAGGCCTCGGACAGGAACGAACAGGAGCCGGGGAAGATCACAGCCAGCCGTGGGAGGCGGGAGCAGGCGGTCCCGCTGGCGCTGGTTTGGCTTTGGCGGCTCGAGGAAGAAGAGACTAAAGAAACGCGATTGACGTTGAATGTCAATCCAACGGTCAAGGTTGGCACAATCGTTTGTTGACTAAGCGGACACCAAATAGCATACTTTTTTATATATAGGAAGAAAACTGCGAGGAAAATACGTTCGTCTGCCATCCTCCTCACAGGGAACGTTCGCCACATAAGTGACTAGCACCCTTGGTTTTCAACCGAGAGGTCTTGGGTTCGAGTCCCAGGAACTCTCAATTTTGTCCTTCTTCCTTCCTCGCAAAAAAAGGGAAAGAAAATCAAAGACTTGGGAAGACGTACAGAACAAGCTAGTGTACCAGTAAAGAGACGTTGCCGTGTTTTAGAAAAAAGAAAGACATGCTCCTGTAGCTGGTTTGAATCCAAACCTAGACTATGACTATATATGGTGCTATGCTACTCTGCAAGTAATGAAACTGGCATATCCAACATTCGCTTCTCCTCTTCTCTACTTACTCTGCCTAGCATCAGAAGCTCTGGCCGTAGCAACGATGTCCGCTGGCTGCTCGTCCACCTGCTCTTCAGCAGGCAACAACCAGATATGCGCCAAGTCGCCACCCGTACCATTGCCTGTGGGTCTCATCACACCCCCGCCGGCACGCGCACCGCAGCCGATTCCTCATCGCAACCCGCTGCCATTGGTGTGGTGCCACTGCTGCAAATCACGCAGAGTCATCCGTCGCGTCTCAACCACAATCCGCAACCCTGGCCGAGTCTTCTACAAATGCCTAAATCATGGGGTAATAATACGTTTAAGTGTTGTTCTGCTGCTTTCAGTTGCTGATTTTTTTAATAGTTTGGTTGATGATCTTCCAATTTGATTCGTGCAGAAAAGGGAAGATTCATGTGATTTGTATTTCTGGGAAGTTGCTGATGTGGGGGAAAGCAACTATGCTGATTATTTGGTTAGCCGAGGAATCCCAATACCAGCAGGTTGGGGTGTTGGACAAGTAACTGAAGGAACGACATAAGAGGAAGATGCAGAGCCGAAGGTTAAAGATGCAGTTCCTCTGATCATGGCCAAGCAAAAGCTGCTGAACGGCCTTGACAGCAATGACGAGATGAAAGAGCTTGTGAAGATAATGGGCAAAATCGATGTGCTCTGTAGGATGATTGTCTCTTTATTTGCAGTGTATGTAGCACTCGTGATGTATTCCGTGGCTACGGCATAAGCACTTTGCTGAAACTAGTAATGAGTGAAACCTGTGTAGCAGGCTGGGCGTAGTGTTGTGAACATCTAATGATTTCTATTAACGGAAATCAGGGGGTATCCCCTTTTGCTCATATAAATAAATAAATAGCAGAGACCCTGTCAGGTAAGCTTTGTTCTCATTCGAAGACGTCGAGCAAATTGTAGTCCAATAGCAAACTATGTCATCAAATTCAAGTTTCACAGCCAAATATGAGTACAACTAAACAACAATATTATCATGTTTTAGTTGCCATACAATCACCAAACACAAATCAGCATACATAACAAGTGATGTTCTCACAACAAAATACTAAACAACATGTTCATCGGGTTTCAGTTGTCATAGAAAACACAATTTCACATAGTAGATAAAAAAACTTCTTCTCACAGGCAAAAATGACAAAAGCAATGTAATCATCATCCGCAGCAGCAGCATCAACATCTTCGCGATGTGTATCAGTCTGAATCATAATTCCCCATGGTGTCATCTTCTTCTTCGTCCTTAACATCCTCGAATGTTGGCTTCTTCTTGATCAACTCTTGTATGTCCACAGCACGACATGCAATCTTTTCACCGGCGTCATTGACGTGATGGTTCTCAAAGATATTAGGAACATCTGTGTTATCTTGTACATCAGGAGCAGTGTAAGCATCATCTTGTTGTGCAACTTCATTAAACGAATTCCTCTGCTCAAACCTTTGCAATACTCTCCAGTCATCGCTACGTGCAAATGTGTCTTCCAAGAAAAATATTTGTGTTGCTTGATTTGCCAAAATAAAAGGCTCATTGGTCTAGTACGCCGCGTTGACATTGATGGATTTGAAATAATCATTAGCTCTGGGTTTTGCGATCCTGGAAAACAGGTTATACCAACGACAGCACAACAGAACCACACACCGATGATCCTCGACACTGGAGATATACTGCAACTGAACAATGTTTGTTATGTTAGCATACATTTCAGTTGTCTCTTTGTTATAAGTATCTGTGCTCATGATGGCACTGTTTTGCGTCCTCCTGCCTTCGTCTTGTGCAAGGGTGTGTAGCGCACATCTCCAACAATGCAAGATTCATAATGTCTTACCCGAGTATCAGGATCCATTGCTAGTGAGTAAACGGCATCATCAACTGCCTGCCCATCCTCCCGCATCTTCTTAACCTATGGTTAGAAAATAGACAAGCCGATCATCTTATGTACTCAATATATTAAAAAAACTGACAGTGCACTTCAAAAGCTTACATGGTTCTTGAACCATTTCGCAAATCCTGCCATAACCAATTTATCAATGTTTCTTGGATTTTGCGGCAGTAACTCCTCTTTGTAGATGCTGCACAACATAGTGATCGCGTCAAACATCTAAATATATAAGAATGTGCTGCAATTTTAGTAGATTATGATGTATAAGCTGCAGTACTGCACTTACTTGATATAAGGTAGTATCTCAGGACAGTTATTCAACACATACCAAACCATTTTGTTCAAATCTTTAGGTTTGTCCTCTTGTCGACTCTTCCCTGTAACTCGAACAGAATAATCAAAAACATTGAGCCTGGGATTGTCTTCACCCACCTCTTTGCTATGCTGATGAGTTGTTTCAATGTATTTTGAGCAGAATGTCAATGCTTTTGTAGCAATGTAGGCCTTTGCAATGGAACCCTCGGGTCTAGCTCTATTCCTAACATAGCCCTTGAAAGTGCCTAGCCACCTTTCAATAGGGTACATCCAACCATACTGTACTGGACCTCTAAGTAGTGCCTCATTAGGTAGATGAACAGCCAAATGCACCATCACATCAAATAATGCTGGAGGACATATCTTCTCAAGGTCGCATAGGATAGTTGGTATCTTGTCTCTAAGACGCTCCAAAGAATCTATCCTGATATTTCTACTGCAGAGTTCCCTGAAGAATTGTCCCAACTCTGCAACTGCTCTGTATAAGTCGTATGCCCAATCCTCTAAGGATAACAGGTAAAACCCTTTGAAGTAGGGCGTGGCAGTCATGAGTTTTCAACCCTTCTACCTCGTTTCCATCTGCACTGACCCTTTTGACAGGACCTCGCAGAATTCTTTTCTTTTTACCTTGTCCAAGACGTACACAGCTGGTGCCATATCCCGTGGTTTACCTTCATCTTGCACCTGCAAATCCTTTCTGATACCCAGGTGTGTCAAATCAATCCTATATTTTAAGGTATCATTCGTCTTGCCTTCAATATTAAGAAGTGTGCCGATAATGTTGTCACATATATTTTTCTCGATGTGCATCACATCAAGATTATGCCGCAGATCCAAATCTTTCCAATACTCCAAGTCCCACAAATTGGACCTGCGGGTAAACAATAATCTCTCTTCTACCCTGCCACGCTTCCTTTTCCCGCTACCATTACCAGGATGGTTTCCTGGTGTAATATGCCTGACCGTCTCTAATTCCACTTGCAACTCATCGGTGGTGAGCCTCTTTGGCGCATCACGGTTTTCATGCTTTGCATTGAACACATGTCTTCGGTATTTTCTAGGATGCGGCTTGTCCTTGGAAAGGAAACGGCGGTGTCCAATGTAATAGATCTTGCTAAGTATTGCGTATGACAGCGGATTCCTGTCACAACAAACACATGCATTGTAACCATGTGTCGTTCGCCCTAACATAGTGCCCAAAGCCGGATAATCATAGATGCACCAAATTATAACAGCACGCAGAAAGAAATCGGATGGTGGGCTGCTATATAGGTCTCGAGTGAGAACACCCTTCCATAGCTGTTGAAGTTCCTCCACAAGAGGCTCCATGAACAAATCAAAATCCTTTCCAGGACTTTTTGGACCTGGGATGAGCAAGGCCATCATGTAGTTTGATTCTTTGGTGCAGACATTTGGAGGCATGTTGTAAGGGATAACAAGCACTGGCCACATGCTATATGTGGCGCTCTGGTGGCCAAATGGGTTAAATCCATCTGAAGCTAAGCCAAGTCTAATGTTTCTCGAGTCAGCAGCAAACTCTTTGTGTTTATCATTGAAGCTTTTCCACTCACTACCATGAGATGGATGGCTCGTTACATTCTGATCTCTGTACTCCTGGTTCCTATAATGCCACAGTACATCCTCTCTTGTTTCAGCATCATGAAACAACCTCTGCAATCTTGGTGTAATTGGAAAATGTCTCAGAACATTATGAGGAATCCTCTTCACAGCATCGCCATCTTTCCATCTTGATGATTTGCATTTCGGGCATTCACTTAAGTTGGCATAATCCTTCCGGAACAGAACACAATTATTCTTACAAACATGGATCATATCATATCCAATTCCAATTGCCCAAAGGAAATTCTTCATTTTACTGTAGGTGTATGGCAGCTCAGACGCATCTGGGAAAGATTTGCGGAAAGCAGCCAACATCACATCGAATGATTTGTTGGTCATCCGCTCAGATGTCTTCACCTGAGGAAAGGTGACCATATCTGAGAATACTGACAGCTTATTTCCTGGGGTGACAGCAACGTTGCATTGTTCCAACATGCGGGACCACCGTTTTTCTTCTGCAGGTGAAAGTTCACGGAATGCACGAGCATTTCGTACCATTGTTTCAATGTTGGTCAAATGCACTGGCTCCTCCACTACCTCCTCCTCCTCCTCTTCCACCTGAGCATCAGGCAGATCAAGATGGTGATCTGCTGCTTCCATGTAGTCAATAACATTGACGTTCACAACTTCACCATGATGTACCCACCTAGTATATGTGACCGACATCCCATACAAGTGTAGATGATTTTGCACAGTTGAGTGGGGTCTTGTAACTGAATTCATACAACTGCTACAAGGCGAGCACATCTGATTTGGACCACCGTACTCAGCTCGATAAAGTTCATGAAGTTTTCAACCCCTCGACATATGCAGCGGAGAATCTTTGAGCAGAAGTTATCCAAGTCCTGTCCATCATTAGACATACAAATTATTTCTTCTACTAAATATTACAGGAAAAACATATATGCTTTTTATGAAGTCGAGAAAAAAAATACCTAGGTCGATGTCTAAAGCTATGGCAAGATATTTGGACGAGCAGATCTAAATGTGAAATATATGTAAAGCTAATTCAGCAAACATATTTGAGTGCTAAATTATGGCAGGCTGTTTCAGCAGTCAATGAGGCCGAGCACACAGCCATCAAACTATCGAAGGCCATCGCAGCAACAAAGATCGAGTATAAAATGGTGTAGAGCTATTTCAACTAACAGATTGGCTACTAGACCATGGCAATCTACGTCACAATAAATAGATGTCAGGATATTTTAGCAACTAATCGGCCTTGGCATGCCGTCTCAGCTAAGCAGATTGAGTGCAGAACAGGGCAAGGAAGCTTCTTAAGCAGAGCATATTGACAGTGAACTACTTCGGCAAACAGTGAGATTAACAACGTCTATCAGCTAACATTCAGCGCTACACCAACATGACCGGGGCCTCAGTCTAGAATGCGCGTACCGTGGGAGAAGCAGACCGCCGTGCGTCTCCACACGAACATCGCCAGCGGTGGCGGCGCTGACCGCCGTGCGCCTCCACAAGAACGTAGCCAGAGGTGGCGGCGCGGCTAGAGGACAACAGTCTATGAGAGCGTATTGTGGGAGCGAGAGGATCGCCGTGCATCCCCTCGACAAACTGCGGCACCGACGTATCGGCTAGGCGGTGCGGGTGTCTTTGGCAGAGCGAATGGAGTGGAGCGGGACGGGGGAGGGGGGTTTGGGGAATATTATTGGCTAGTTGGCCGAAGGGCTGTTGAATCGGATTTGGGGGGAATTTTTGTGGGGGGGGGGAGGATTTTCGCACGGTGGGCGGGGGGAGTTTGGCGCATGTTCGGTTTCTCCAAGTGCAGTCCCACGTGTCAGTCAAGAGGCAAGCCGAAGCGCATTCCATTTGCGTGAGCCGTGTGCAGGACCGAACGTGTGTGGGGTGCAATGCAACCGCGACAGGAGTGGTGTGAGTGTACCGCCTTTTTTTCTTTTAAACTAGGTGCTTTGCCTCCTCAAAAAAATTGTTTCTTCGCGCGATCCATCGATACTACTACTAGTAATCCGGTAATCCCGACTAAAACGGCGCGGTCGGGTCTTTTCCCGCGCGATATGCTGGGAGGTTGGCTTAGTTGGGTTTTTTAGGATGAGTAATGCTACACCTACGTAATCCCAGTTACGTAATTAACGTAATGTGAAACGTGTGAGCTGTTGATTGTAGAATGGGGAGGAGGGCCCACCACCATGAAAATCAGGGAGAGAGAGAGAGGCAATTTCGTTAACCCTTTCGTGAGGTTCCGTAGATGTAGAAAGATGTGAAATGCGTGAATGTGTAGTGGACGTAACAGTGGAGTGCCTAAGATAATTTGTGTATGTATAGACCCTATGTGTTTATTTTACTTCACATGTTAGATTTGTGTCGGTTCAATAAAAAGCAGAGTTGGTGATGATGGTGTGCCTGTCATCCTGCAATATAGGCCATCCGATCTATATCTAACGGATAGGAAGGAAACTACGACAATTTACCCGCACTCCACTCCACATTTGCAGATAAGGCTTTCCCTCGTCCATCCTTATCTCCCACAAGATCTTGATCTTCCGTGCAACACATGGGCATCTTGCTAGTACTCCTACAATATGTATATTATTGTGAAAGTTCATATACACCGGCCGAGATCAATGCAAAAACGGCAGATTTGCATTACATTTCGAACTTTTATAGGACAGAAAAATAAAAGAAACCCGACCCTAAACCTATTCTACGGTGGCGACCGACGTCCTCCATCTGCGATCTCTATGTACGGGGGCGGGGTTCAAGACCCGTGAAGTGAAGGTGCAGTCTCTGGCGAGGAAGAGTAGAACACGGGATACGGACCAGCCAGTTGGCACACCATGACCTGCCGCCTCCCGTGCCCTACTCATCCTCGGAGGAGTCCCCGACCACGGCGGTGCCGAACGTTGAACGGCGGCAAGTAGGACGCGTGGCTGACGGTGCTCCCGTCATTGGCCGCCAGCGTGGCCACCGCTTGTGCGATCGTGTCTGCGTCCGGCTATGCCGCTATTGCGTCGCGAGAGGCGACTTGAGCGAGGGCGGTGACCTCGAGCTTCATCCCCGAAGACAAGCTCTCTCGCAGAGCGTTCGCACTTGCGGTCATGGCGGATGTGGTGCCAGGTAGGAGGACGATGCGCTATGGTGTGGAGGTTAGCTGGGCGTTGCCGCTTTAAGTAGCGCATTCCGATGAGGCCAATCATCCGGGTGCGTCATTAAGTCGCCGGAGGTTGTTCCTTGGGCACCGAGCCTCTTAACAACGAAATACGAACGGACGTCATGAATGCGGGCAGCTGGCGCCGGCTGGGAACGTACCACGTGACGGCACGAGGGACGAGTGTTTTGGTGTGCCAGGGTATTCAGCTGCGGTCGTGGCAACATTGGAGATGCCCTTTGCTCACATGCGATCCCCGCGTGTCATTGAAAAAGCAAGATGACCCGGCATGGTCTCGGGTCCAGAGATGCAGTTGGCCGCGCTACACACTCCACGGACGTGTCGTGGCACCCCGTGCATCCTCAACGAGCCGGGTGTTGGGGTGTGTTTGGATTGTGGCCAAAGTGCACCTTACCGAAATTTTGGTCATGACCCAAAGATTGGTATTTGTTTGGATGGTTGCCATTTTTTTTGGCATGCCAATGAACTCTAGCCAACTCTAGTTCATTTTTCTTGCCAATGTTGACCAAATCATGGGCAACCAATACCTGAACCAAAATTTTGGTCATGGCCCAAAGATTGGTCTTTGTTTGGATGGTTGCCATTTTTTCGGCATGCCAATGAACACTAGCCAACTCTAGTTCCATTTTCTTGCCAATGTCGGCCAAATCATGGGCAACCAATACCTCAACCAAAATTTTGGCTACCCAATGCATTGATGAGGCATCCTTGGGCACAAACCAAACATACCTTTGGTCGTGCCATAGCACTAATGCCACCCTCGGCACACTGAGACCGACTGTGTCTAGCAACGATATTGTTGGGGAACGTAGTAATTTCAAAAATTTTCCTACGCACACGCAAGATCATGGTGATGTATAGCAACGAGAGGGGAGAGTGTTGTCTACATACCCTTGTAGACCCGAGCGGAAGCGATCTGGCGTAGAGGAAGTAGTCGTCGTTCTCCTCGCGATCCGACCGATCCGGCGCCGTTACTCCGGCGCCCGAGTTCTTGACACACGTACAGCTCGATGGCGTCCCTCGTACTCGATCCAGCCAAGTGTCGAGGAGAGTTTAAATCGACCTGACGGCGTGGTGGCGATCTTGATGTTTCACCGGCGCAGGGCTTCGCCTAAGCTTCATGACAGTATAACCGAGGTGGAATATGGTGGAGGGGGCACCTGACACGGCTAAGAGCGATCCGTAGATCTAACTTGTGTGTCTTGGGGTGCCTCTACCTCGATATATAAAGGAGCCAAGGGGGGGGGCGCCGGCCGGAGAGAGGCGCGGAGGTCCTACTCCTTCCGGGAGTAGGACTCCCCTCAATCCTATTCAATTAGGATTCCCGGAGGGGGAAAAGAGGAGGAGGGCGGCCACCTCTCCTAGTCCTAATAGGACTAGGGGAAGGGGAGGCGCAGCCCATCTAGGGCAGCCCTTCTCTTTTCCACTAAGGCCCACTATGGCCCATTTACCTCCCGGGGTTCGGTAACCTCCGGTACTCGGTAAATTCCTGTTTTAGCGGAACCATTCGAACTCAAAACATAGGCTTCAATATATCAATCTTTATGTCTCGACCATTTGAGACTCCTCGTCATGTCCGTGATCACATCCGGGACTCGAACTTCTTGGTACATCAAAATACATAAACTCATAATAGCATCGCCATCGAAACCTTAATCGTGCGGACCCTACGGTTCGAGAACAATGTAGACATGACCTAGAACTATTCACGGTCAATAACCAACAGCGGGACCTGGATGCCCATATTGGTTCCTACATATTCTCTGAAGATCTTTATCGGTCGGACCGCATAACAACATCGTTGTTCCCTTTGTCATCGGTATGTTACTTGCCCGAGATTCGATCGTCGGTATCAATACCTAGTTCAATCTCGTTACGGCAAGTCTCTTTACTCGTTCCGTAATACATCATCTCACAACTAACTCATTAGTTGCAATGCTTGCAAGGCTTAAGTGATGTGCATTACCGAGAGGGCCCAGAGATACCTCTCCGACAATCGGAGTGACAAAACCTAATCTCGAAATCGCCAACCCAACATCGCCTTTGGAGACACCTGTAGTACTCCTTTATAATCACCCGATTCGTTGTGACGTTTGGTAGCACCAAAGTGTTCCTCCGATGGCAGGAGTTGCATAATCTCATAGTTACAGGAACATGTATATGTCATGGATAAAAGCAGTAGCAACATACTAAGCGATCGTGTGCTAAGCTAAGGAATGGGTCATGTCAATCAGATCATTCTACTAATGATGTGACCTTGTTAATCAAATAACAACTCCTTGTTCATGGTCAGGAAACATAACCATCTTTGATTAACAAGCTAGTCTAGTAGAGGCATACTAGTGACATATTGTTTTGTCTATGCATTCACACATGTATCATGTTTCCGGTTAATACAATTCTAGCATGAATGATAAACATTTATCATGAAATAAGGAAATAAATAATAACTTTATTATTGCCTCTAGGGCATATTTCCTTCAGTCTCCCACTTGCACTAGAGTCAATAATCTAGATCACATCACCATGTGATTAACATTGATAGTTCACATCATCATGTGATTAACACCTATAGTTCACATCGCCATGTGACCAACACCCAAAGGGTTTACTAGATTCAGTAATCTAGTTCACATCGCTATGTGATTTACACCCAAAGAGTACTAAGGTGTGATCATGTTTTGCTTGTGAGAGAATCTTAGTCAGCGGGTCTTCCACATTCAGATCCGTTATGTATTTTGCAATTTTCTATGTCTACAATGCTCTGCGGAGCTACTCTAGCTAATTGCTCCCACTTTCAATATGTATCTAGATCGAGACTTAGAGTCATCCAGATTGGTGTCAAAACTTGCATCGGCGTAACCCTTTACGCGAACCTTTTTCACCTCCACAATCGAGAAACATATCCTTATTCTACTAAGGATAATTTTGACCAATGTCCGATGATCTACTCCTAGATCACTATTGTACTCCTTGCCAAACTCGATTGTAGGGTATACAATAGATCTGGTACACAGCATGGCATACTTTATAGAACCTATGGCCAAGGCATAGGGAATGACTTTTCATTCTCTTTCTATCTTCTCTGCCGTGGTCGGGTTTTGAGTCTTACTCAATTTCACACCTTTTAACACAGACAAGAACTCTTTCTTTGACTGTTCCATTTTGAACTACTTCAAAATCTTGTCAAGGTATGTACTCATTGAAAAAACTTATCAAGCGTCTTGATCTATCTCTATAGATATTGATGCTCAATATGTAAGCAGCTTCACCGCGGTCTTTCTTTGAAAAAAAAACTCCTTTCAAACACTCCTTTATGCTTTGCAGAATAATTCTACATTATTTCCGATCTACAATATGTCATTCACATATACTTATCAGAAATGCTGTAGTGCTCCCACTCACTTTCTTGTAAATACAGGCTTCTCCAAAAGTCTGTACAAACCCAAATGCTTTGATCACACTATCAAAGTGTTTATTCCAACTCCGAGATGCTTGCACCAGTCCATAAATGGATCGATGGAGCTTGCACACTTTGTTAGCTCCCTTTGGATCGAAAAAACCTTCTGGTTGCATCATATACAACTCCTCCTCCAGAAAACCATTCAGGAATGCAGTTTTTACATCCATTTGCCAAATTTCATAAATTGTGGCAATTGCTAACATGATTCGGACGGACTTAAGCATCGCTACAGGTGAGAAGGTCTCATCGTAGTCAATCCCTTGAACTTGTCGAAAACCCTTTGCGACAAGTCGAGCTTTGTAGACAGTAACATTACCGTCAGCGTCAGTCTTCTTCTTGAAGATCCACTTGTTTTCTATTGCTTGCCGACCCTCGGGCAAGTCAACCAAAGTCCATACTTTGTTTTCATACATGGATCCCATCTCAGATTTCATGGCCTCAAGCCATTTTGCGGAATCTGGGCTCACCATCGCTTCTTCATAGTTCGTAGGTTCATCATGATCTAGTAGCATGATTTCCAGAACAGGATTGCCGTACCACTCTGGTGCGGATCTTACTCTGGTTGATCTCACGAGGTTACGTAGTAACTTGATCTGAAGTTTCATGATCAACATCATCAACTTCCTCACTACTTGGTGTAGATGTCTCGAAACCGGTTTACTGCGATGAACTACTTTCAAGTAAGGGAGAAGGTACTATTACCTCATCAAGTTCCACTTTCCTCCCACTCACTTCTTTGAGAGAAACTCCTTCTCTAGAAAGGATCCATCTTAAACAACGAATATCTTGCCTTCGGATCTGTGATAGAAGGTGTACCCAACAATTTCCTTTGGGTATTCTATGAAGACGCACTTCTTCGATTTGGGTTTGAGCTTATCGGGATGAAACTTTTCACATAAGCATCGCAACTCCAAACTTTAAGAAAGCGACAACTTGGGTTTCTTGCTAAACCACAGTTCATATAGTGTCGTCTCAGCGGTTTAGATGGTGCCCAATTTAACGTGAATGCAGCTGTCTCTAATGCATGATCCCAAAATGATATTGGTAAATCAGTAAGAAACATCATAGATTGCACTATATCCAATAAAGTGCGGTTACAATGTTTGGACACACCATAACATTGTGGTGTTCCAGGTGGCGTGAGCTGTGAAACTATTCCACATTGTTTTGATTGAAGACCAAACTCGTAACTCAAATATTCATCTCCACGATCAGATCACAGAAACTTTATTTTCTTGTTACGATGATTTTCCACTTCACTCTGAAATTCTTTGAACATTTCAACTATTTCAGACTTATGTTTTATCAAGTAGATATACCCATATCTGCTCAAATCATCTTGTGAAGGTCAGAAAATAACGATACTTGCCACGAGCATCAACACTCATTGGATCGCATACATCGGTATGTATTATTTCCAATAAGTCAGTAGCTTGTTCCATTGTTCGGAGAAGCGGAGTTTTAGTCATCTTGCCCAAAAGGCACGTTTTGCAAGCATCAAGTGATTCATAATCAAGTGATTCCAAAATCCCATCAGCATGGAGTTTCTTCATGCGCTTTACATAATATGACCTAAGCGGCGATTGCCACAAATAAGTTGCACTATCATTATTAACTTTGCATCTTTTGGTTTCAATATTATGAATATGTGTATCACTACGATCGAGATCCAATGAACCATTTTCATTGGGTGTGTAACCATATAAGGTTTTATTCATGTAAGCAGAATAACAGTTTATTCTCTTACTTAAATGAATAACCGTATTGCAATAAACATGATCAAATCATATTCATGCTCAGCGCAAACACCAAATAACATTTATTTAGGTTCAACACTAATCCCGAAAGTATAGGGAGTGTGCGATGATGATCATATCAATCTTGAAACTACTTTCAACACACATCGTCACTTCACCCTTAACTAGTTTCATTTTATTCGCAACTCTGTTTGAGTTACTACTCTTAGCAACCGAACCAGTACCAAATACCGAGGGGTTGCTATAAACACTAGTAAAGTACACATCAATAACATGTATATCAAATATACTTTTGTTTACTTTGCCATCCTTCTTATCCGCCAAATACTTGGGGTAGTTCGCTTCGATGACCGATCGCTTGCGGTAGAAGCACTTAGTCTCGGGCTTAGGTCCGGACTTGGGCTTCTTCACTTGAGCAACAACTTGCTTGCCGTTCTTCTTGAAGTTCCTTCTATCCCTTTGCCCTTTTCTTGAAACTAGTGGTCTTGTTAACCATCAACACTTGATGTTCTTTCTTGATTTCTACCTTCATCGATTTCATCATCATGAAAAACTCGGGAATCATTTTCATCATCCCTTGCATACTATAGTTCATCACGAAGTTCTACTAACTTGGTGATGGTGACTAGAGAATTCATCAATCACTATCTTATACGGAAGATTAACTCCCACTTGATTCAAGCGATTGAAGTACCGGACAATCTGAGCACATGCTCACTAGTTGAGCGATTCTCCTCCATCTTTTAGCTATAGAACTTGTTGAAGACTTCATATCTCTCAACTCGGGTATTTGCTTGAAATATTAACTTCAATTCCTGGAACATCTCATATGGTCCATGATGTTTAAAACATCTTTGAAGCCCTGATTCTAAGCCATAAAGCATGGTGCACAAAACTATCAAGTAGTCATCATATTGAGCTAGCCAAACGTTCATAACGTCTGCATCTGCTCCTGCAATAGGTCTGTCACCTAGCGGTGCATTAAGGACATAATTCTTCTGCGCAGCAATGAGGATAAACCTCCGATCACGGATCGAATCCGCATCATTGCTACTAACATTTTTCAACACAATTTTCTCTAGGAACATATAAAAAAACAAACATATGAAAGCAACAACGCGAGCTATTGATCTACAACATAATTTGCAAAATACTACCAGTACTAAGTTCATGATAAATTTAAGTTCAATTAATCATATTACTTAAGAACTCCCACTTAGAAAGACATCTCTCTAGTCATCTAAGTGATCACGTGATCCAAATCAACTAAACCATAACCGATCATCACGTGAAATGGAGTAGTTTTCAATGGTGAACATCTTATGTTGATCATATCTACTATATGATTCACGCTCGACCTTTCGGTCTCCGTGTTCCGAGGCCATATCTGCATATGCTAGGCTCGTCAAGTATAACCCAGTATTCTGCGTGTGCAAAACTGGCTTGCACCCGTTGTAGATGGACGTAGAGCTTATCACACCCGATCATCACGTGGTGTGCAGGCACGACGAACTTTGGCAGCGGTGCATACTTGGGGAGAACACTTCTTGATAATTTAGTGAGAGATCATCTTATAATGCTACCGTCAATCAAAGCAAGATAAGATGCATAAAAGGATAAACATCACATGCAAATCAATATAAGTGATATGATATGGTCATCATCATCTTGTGCTTCATGATCTCCATCTTGCAGCACCACCATGATCACCATCGTCACCGGCGCGACACCTTGATCTCCATCGTAGCATCGTTGTCGTCTCGCCAAATTTATGCTTCTACGACTATCGCTACCGCTTAGTGATAAAGTAAAGCATTACAGAAGCGTTGCATTGCATACAATAAGCGACAACCATATGGCTCCTGCCGATTGCCGATAACCGGTTACAAAACATGATCATCTCATACAATAAAATATAGCATCACGTCTTGACCATATCACATCACAACATGCCTGCAAAAACAAGTTAGGCGTCCTCTACTTTGTTGTTGCAAATTTTACGTGGCTGCTACGGGCTTAAGCAAGAACCAGTCTCACCTCGCATCAAAACCACAGCGATACTTCGTCAAATAGACTCCGTTTAACCTTCTCAAGGACGGGCGTAGCCACACTCAGTTCAACTAAAGTGAGAGAGCAGGCACCCACCAGTCACCTTTAAGCAGCGAGTGCTCGTGGCGGTGAAACCAGTCTCGCGTAAGCGTCTGGCGTAATGTCGGTGCAGGGCGCTTCATCTCACAATACCGCTGAACCAAAGTATGACATGCTGGTAGGTAGTATGACTTGTATCGCCCACAACTCACTTGTGTTCTACTCGTGCAAAACATCAAACCATATAAAAACCTAGGCTCGGATGCCCTTTGTTGGGGAGCGTAGTAATTTCAGAAATTTTCCTACGCACGCAAGATCATGGTGATGTATAGCGAGAGGGAGAGTGTTGTCTACATACCCTTGTAGACCCGGCGGAAGCGATCTGGCGTAGAGGAAGTAGTCGTCGTTCTCCTCGCGATCCGACCGATCCGGCGCCGTTACTCCGGCGCCCCGAGTTCTTGACACACGTACAGCTCGATGGCGTCCCTCGTACTCGATCCAGCCAAGTGTCGAGGAGAGTTTCGTCGACCTGACGGCGTGGTGGCGATCTTGATGTTTCACCGGTAGCGGGGCTTCGCCTAAGCTTTGCGACAGTATAACCGAGGTGGAATATGGTGGAGGGGCACCGACACGGCTAAGGAACGATCCGTAGATCTAACTTGTGTGTCTTGGGGTGCCTCTACCTCGTATATAAAGGAGCCAAGGGGGAGGCGCCCGGCCAGAGAGAGAGGCGCGGGAGGAGTCCTACTCCTTCCGGAGTAGGACTCCCTCCAATCCTATTCAATTAGGATTCCCGGAGGGGAAAAGAGGAGGAGGGGGCCGGCCACCTCTCCTAGTCCTAATAGGACTAGGGGAAGGGGGAGGCGCGCAGCCCATCTAGGGCAGTCCCTTCTCTTTTCCACTAAGGCCCACTATGGCCCGTTTACCTCCCGGGGGGTTCCGGTAACCTCCCGGTACTCCGGTAAATTCCTGTTTTCGCCCGGAACCATTCCGAACTCAAAACATAGGCTTCCAATATATCAATCTTTATGTCTCGACCATTTCGAGACTCCTCGTCATGTCCATGATCACATCCGGGACTCGAACTTCTTGGTACATCAAAATACATAAACTCATAATAAGCATCGCCGAAACCTTAAGCGTGCGGACCCTACGGTTCGAGAACAATGTAGACATGACCTAGAACTATTCACGGTCAATAACCAACAGCGGGACCTGGATGCCCATATTGGTTCCTACATATTCTCGAAGATCTTTATCGGTCGAGACCGCATAACAACATCGTTGTTCCTTTGTCATCGGTATGTTACTTGCCGAGATTCGATCGTCGGTATCAATACCTAGTTCAATCTCGTTACCGGCAAGTCTCTTTACTCGTTCCGTAATACATCATCTCACAACTAACTCATTAGTTGCAATGCTTGCAAGGCTTAAGTGATGTGCATTACCGAGAGGGCCAGAGATACCTCTCCGAGCAATCGGAGTGACAAAACCTAATCTCGAAATCGCCAACCCAACATCGCCTTTGGAGACACCTGTAGTACTCCTTTATAATCACCCGATTCACGTTGTGACGTTTGGTAGCACCAAAGTGTTCCTCCGTAAGCAGGAGTTGCATAATCTCATAGTTACAGGAACATGTATATGTCATGGATAAAAGCGGTAGCCACATACTAAGCGATCGTGTGCTAAGCTAAGGGAATGGGTCATGTCAATCAGATCATTCTACTAATGATGTGACCTTGTTAATCAAATAACAACTCCTTGTTCATGGTCAGGAAACATAACCATCTTTGATTAACAAGCTAGTCTAGTAGAGGCATACTAGTGACATATTGTTTTGTCTATGCATTCACACATGTATCATGTTTCCGGTTAATACAATTCTAGCATGAATGATAAACATTTATCATGAAATAAGGAAATAAATAATAACTTTATTATTGCCTCTAGGGCATATTTCCTTCAGATATGAGCGTGTTGCTCACTGCGGTCACCGTGTCCAGAGGTGATGCTGGAGCTGCGCCCCATTGTTGGCCCCAATGACCCACATGAACGGTTGTCGTTGGATAGGAGGTCATGGGCCAGCTCCTCCATTGGACTAGTCCGCGCTACGTCGTCCTGACGGGTGTGCCCCATATGTCGGTTTCCCTGTTTTCCCAGCCATATTCGAGCGTTAGTGCTCCGCATTGCGCATTAGGCCTTTCACTATGTAGGCCAAGTGAGACAACTTATTGTTTATTTGAGCCATTCAAGTATATTCATGTGGCGTTTGCTTATTTCTCATTCCTCTCCAAACCTCTTCTCCATCGATCATGTCGCCCTCCAGTCGAGTCCATCCTCCCGCATGCCTCATTTGAACATTCCGCCGAGTATCATTCGCATGTACCCACCCTAGTCCTCTTTCAATAGATCTCCAGACCCCGAGATGAAATCGAGAGGGAACGAGTGGGGGCACGTGACACCTAAGGCGGATTCAAAATTTTGAACCGGTGATCATAGCATCTTCAAATCATATATAAAGGGTATTCAATGTTCGTTTCGTTTTTGAACGTACAATATATTTCCTCCTATCCTTTCTAGTTTACATATAAGTTTTATGTGTAGTCAAAGTATCTCCACTTTGATCAAAAAGGTATCAACATTCAACAAAGACCAATCAATATTGTTAGATTTGTACGTACTCCTAGATTTGTACTCGAGATGGTTTCCAATTTGACTACTGACAAGATAAATAGTACATGAGATGTATAATGTGAAAATTATATCATGGGAAACTCCTTTCCCATACGAAATTGACAGCATGCTTTGTGTAAGTTGCATGTCATATATTATTACTCTAACATTTGGTTAAAGTTAGCCTCAAAAAACGCATTAGACCCTGTATGCTTTGTGTAAGTTGCATGTCATATATTATTACTCTAACATTTGTGTAAGTTGCATGTCATATATTATTACTCTAACATTTGGTCAAAGTAGTATAGTGGAAGTGGATCCTCTGACGTAGGTATCCCTGCCTTTCCCTCCCTTCCGGTCACTTACTGGCGGACCCCATGCTTGGTCCCCGCATGTCAGTTACTCAATGGGTTCGGCCACGTCAGGGGATCCTCATCCGTAGTATACTCCCTATTTTTTATTTACTCTGCATAAAACGGAGGAGTGGTGGTATAATAAATGGCCGCAGCGGGGAGGGGAGGGCGTCGGTTTGCTCTCAAGCTGTGGTCCCTGGCGAGAGAAAATGCAAGACGAAGCGCGTTCCATTCGGTGAGTGACGTGGAGGGTCCATCGTGCCGGGCTGCAACGCGAACGCGACAAGAGCGATGTACAGTCAAAATCGATTGACCGGTCGTCACTGAAACCACTATTCACACCAGAACCTTCGCTGCTCAGCCTATGCCAGCCACTGCCCTAAAACCACACCAAATCTCCAGCCCATTCCTCCACTTTTCGATCCCCTAGCCCGCATCAAGCGTCCCCTAGTTCGCCGGGAAGCCATGGTGCGCTGCAAGATCACTTACTACAAGATGCTGACGCCGGAGCACCGCGTAGAAATCGCGGCGGCGGTCGGCATCACAGACCTCCGTTCCCAAGCTCGCTTTTCGGCGGGCAAATCCCCGAGTTCTCTAGAGCCAAGCTACGAGGAGGAGGAAGCCGATCCAATGTTCATGGCAGAGGTCGCGACGCAGAAGGCCCCCGATGCGTATGAGACGATGGATGTCGACTTCGTGCGGCATCCGAGTCCCCCATGGTGCAGGTGGACTAGTGGTTCAACATGGCGATACTAAAGGAGGACCGGGAGGCAGAGGCTCAACTTGACGCGGAGCGCGCGCATGCCGCTGCCATCGAGGCTCTCCTACAGGCAGAACCAGATGTCGTGGATGTGAACCGGGCGGTGGAGGCTCAACTTGAGACGGAGTGCGCGGATGCCGTTGGCTTCGAGGCCCTCCTGCAGGCGGAACCGTATGTCCTAGACATGAACCGGGCGGCATAGGCTCGACTCGACACAGAGCGCGCGGATGCTGCTCTCATCGACGCCCTCCTGCAGGCGGAACCGGATGTCCTGGACTTGAACCGGGCGGCGGAGGCTCGACTCGACGTGGAGCGCGCGGATGCCGCTGCCATCGAGGCCCTCCTGCAGGCGGAACCGGACGTCCTCGACTTGAACCGGGCTATGCTCTCGTCCGTGCAGAGCGCCCGCACGCTCCGCTTGAACGAGTAGCTGGAGGCCGAGGACAACCACGGTGCGGAGACACACGTCAGTAGCGACGGCTGGTTCGCGCCGGCAGCCAAAGACGACAAGGTCGTCTCTTTCCACGAGCAGTGATAGTTTTTCTTTACGTTGTTGTTTTTATGGATCTTTTGCTGTGTAAAAACATATATTTTTTATGCAAGTCGCCTGACTTGGGTCAGTTTACCATTTCAGGCGGTTGGATGAATATCCTACATGTCCTAACCCTTCTTTCCTTCTTCCTCACCTCTTCTTCTTCCCCAACAGACCACCGCATGGGCTGTATGGATACTCCCCAACATGCGGTTGGATAAACATACTCTATGAACAAAAATTATGTGTCAGCGATAGGATGGCTGAGTTTGGTTTGTTCACATGCGACAGCACGTGTCAGTGAGGGTGCGTTCCCTTGGTTGGGTTTGCGGCGTGCAGGAGCGAATGTGTGAGGGTGCGGCCGCGGCATGCAGGAGCGACCGTGTGAGGGTGCGGTGCGACCGCGACAGCCGTGCGCAAGTGTACCTCCTTCCCATTTTGAAAAGTTTAGGCAAGCTTGGCAAAAATGTGTGGCAAAGTTTGGCAATGCAAGGCCTAGACCCAAACAGGATAAGTATGTACGCACTAGGAGTACTAGTGTTAAAATAGAAAGGCGGGGTTTTCCTTCGTGGGATTTAATCGATACAAATCCTCATTTCATGTGTCAATTAATGCGTATTTTTTTCTCCAAAGACCAAAGAGCTAACCATCTCACTCCTCATCGCTTGATTAATGCAGCGCCATGCAAACCAACCTTCTCACTTCCGCATGCATGCAGGGGATATTAATGTCCTAGGTTGCTAACCCCATCAATTTTGCCTCGATTAGTGTTAGTGGCCCTTTGCAAATCGTAATTTTGATATGCTGGCCTTGTGTACCAAAAAATGGAGGTAGTAACTATATTTGACTTCCTTCCCCATTGCGGTGACGTCGACGATATCTTTTTTTCTGTGGTTTGGCGAAGTGCGTTCGATGGAGAACACCATTGACGGAGACCATGGTAAGTCGTTCACAAGTGTTGCCTGCAAGCCGAGACAGCCGGCTTATTTTCATCCAAGAAGTCCTTTACTAGTACTACTAGGAGTACTAGTGCGGTGAGATGGTTTCTCGAAGAAGACGATGGAGAAGCAGAGTCAGCGAAGAGTGAAATGATGGTTGCTTCGTCCGTGCTTTTGTGATTTCACACCTCACTGCTTTGTGATTTGTGATAGAAGGGACAGGGGAGTAGACTCTATGCTCTATATTGTACTACATGCGTCCAAGCATGGGAGAAAGAGGAGAGACGTTGCATTTTTCTCTTCCTTCAATCAATCAATCAGGGAGCTTAGGTTCCATCTTTTTGGCTTTGGCAACACCGTCCACAATGGTTCCCACGATGCCAAAAGCTATTTTTCACATTTGGCTACACATTGTTGATGCCCTTAACCGTACCACTTGGTTTTGCTCCTGTGTGCTATCTATACAAATCTCAATTATATTGATATAAAAAAATTATAGAATCAAGATTAGTAAAAAGGAGGTGATTTTGCCGCACGGATGGCAGGGGAGGTTTCTTATTTGAGCAATGCTACATCCACGTAATGGTTTACGTAAAGTTACGAACTGATGTGATGTGGGACTATTTGATTGGATTAAAGGAGAGGATTGGGCCCACCCCACCTGAAAATCAGGAGGGCATATATAGATTAGATGGAAAGTATATGTAGCAGCTACGTAGCCCTTTGTAAGTCTAGGATTAGGCTTCTTATTTTCAGAGGATGTTGTCCTGGCGGTTTGCTAACATGCGGTCCCACGTGTCAGTGCTTTACCAAGCCGATCCTTGTCCCACATGAGGCAGAACAACGGCAGAAGCAACACGTGGTTAAGTTGAAGAAGATGAGGGAGAAGCGGATCTGACAGAGTGAAATGATGGTTGCCGTCCCTCAACTTCTTTTTTAGCATTATTACTTCATCCATCCAACTTAACTGCGGGAAAGGTGCAGCTTTGTGATTTGACGCCTCATTGCTCATTACTACGCGGCGCCATGGTGGGTGCTTCACCCGGCTGCTCTGCTTGTATTCGGTATGGCACATGGACCGGTAGCTTGATGTCCCAAATGTCGTGAAAGGGACTAGAAGATTTATGAAAGCGAGCGCTCCACTCTTATGACGGAGGAGTAGACGACACGACAGCCCAGTGAACTGTCACTTGTACTGTATAGTACTATAGTTTTGCTGTTTCGCATGATCCATCAATACAAACCCGATTAAACAGGAAAGGGCGGGATTTTTCCCGCGCGGTAGATGATAGTGGCCATACATTTCAAAGGCAATTTTAATGTATGCAAATTGAATAATTATAAGTAACGATATGATATCTAGTAAAACTAAAAACACATATGATTTATTGTGTTAGAGTGTAGTAGTAGTGCTGTATTGCATAGTTATTAGATGTAACATGCGAGAACATGTAGAGATGTAGTTTTGGAGGGCCTACAGAGAGAAAAGTGTAATACGGTCATCAAACTTCAGAATAAGCTGATTACGGTCACTATATACGTTTTGCGGTGATTATACGGTCACTTGCTCACAGTTCAGCATCGGATTGCACTCTATTAATCGACCAAATAGTCTGCGTGGCGCCATGTTGACTAGTTAAATTGACCATGTTCCTTATGGGTCCCACTTGTCAGTTCGCATAGGGAAAAGGTCAGATAAACACAAATTTACGCAAGCGCGACAAGGCTCCAACCCGTGCGCGGGAATCACCTGGTTGTGTATGTGTCTGTCAGGGCCTGATGTGTGCACACGCACGTGTAGGTTTTGCACTTGAGTGTGAGAGCGTGTGTTGTTCGTGTGGTGTACTAGTGTGTGCAGGCATGCGTGCGTGTGTGCGTGTGAGTGTTGCGTGTGTGCGTGGCTGCGTGTGTACGTGTGAGTGTTGCGTGCGTGCATGGGTGCATGTGTTTGTGTGAGTGTTGCATGGATGCAGTTCGTGTGCATGTGTGCGTGTGTGTTAAAACAGACGGCTCAGCATATCAATACAAGACCACCTTGTCCGTTGTGCCCGCGGTCATGACTACGAACCACCGTCCAAATATTTTTTTGTCGTTTGTTTTCATTCTTACTAGCAAGATGCTCGTGCGTTGCATGTAACATCAAGATGCATTTGTATGACTTGTTTATCTTGTGAGAGAAAAGGATGAACGAGGGAAGGCCTTATTTGCAAATGTGGAGATGTGTGTGGGTACCTTTTAGTAAAATTGCCATAGTTTCTTTCCTATCCATCAGATATAAATTGGACGGCCTATATTGCAGGATGGCAGGCACACCATCATCACCAACTCTGTTTTTTATAAGAGTGTATTTTATGTATTTTATAAGGGTGTAGATGTAGAGTAGATACAAGTCGGCAGGTGGGCACGATGGTAGTGAGATAATGTGATGCAACACTAATGGTGCCACGTGGAGCATTTAACTGGTCAACTAGTCATGTCATGAGCAAATATAGAGTTGTACGGTGAGCCCGTGACTGTATAATAACCACTAAACATAAATGGTGACCATAATGAGTGGATTATGAAGTCCAATGTACGTATCGTGCTTTCGCTTCAAATACAATGATCGTCATTGCATATATCGCGAGAGAAAGATGAAACATGTGTGAATTTTCTGGGGCCTTACTTTTAGAGGACCTGGAGATAGTTTTGTGTGCATACGTGAAAGGGGCGTACAGGGGAGCTATGCGATGGAGAGAGAGATGCTCTTCGTTTCTCTTTATTATGACTAACTTTGTATATAATATAAAAATATACAAATTCACAGTGCGGAATAAATATCATTGTGGGCACCATGCAATGCAAATTAGCGTTCGTACTCCTCCATATAACATTGTAATGTTGTATATATGTAGAAACTCTAAAATAATTTTTTGGCCACACTTTATTCAAAAGGAATGTTGCATGCGAAATAAACGTGAAGAGAGGGCTTTTTAGATCAATGGGGTACGTGATGTAACATGTGTGAATGTGTATTTGATGCATTTGGCGAGGCCTAGAGTGGTATGTGTGTGTATTACATATTCGAGAGAGGCATGGATAGAGGGGTCGACGGGGGCGCGTGGGAGAGATAGCACGAGAAATGAGAGTGGTCTAGAGAGAGAGAGACGAATATGACATCATGACAAGAGATTCCATTCCCTTGAGTGTGTATATGCAAGGGGGGAGGGAATAGAGGTACCAGGTGAAATTTTCTGTGTGTGTGGTGTTTGTGTTGGTATGTGTGGGTGTGAGAAGATAATGAGACGTCGGGGCAGAGGGTGTGTCACTGTGTGAGGTCCGGTGGGTCGAGGTGAGGCCCTTCGTTCGGTTCCATCCTGCGCCACATTGGTCGGCCCGTGACGCATTTAGGAAGACCCATGGATGACTAGTCATACGAGACAAAGATAGCAGAATTTTGAAGGACTCTGTGTCCACTAACAAAGTTGGCTCGGATTTGTAACCCTAGGTTCTCGGACTGAGAATGCTTTGCTAGAATCATACTCGTCGATTAGGAAGAGAGGTGTGTGAGACAATGCGTGAGAGACAGGCATAAAGATAATGTGCGTACATGAGACACGTAGGCAGGTCCATGTATATAGAAAGGGTCGATGAGGATTGTCCGTGTGTATGTTTGCGAGAGGAAGAGTGCTTGTGATAAAGGTTAGTGAAAACATTTGTAAATGGTTACGAGAGGGAGGGAGGGTTATATCTAGAGCATGTGTGCGAGAAAGACACCTTGGGAGAGAATGTGTGAGCATGTGTCAGAGACCACCGATGGAGAGTGAAACTACACGTAAAAGACTGCTCTACACATTGATTAAAGATATAAATTGTATCCAAATATTAGGATGGGATCATGATATTTGCAATTCGCGTAAGGAGCGGTCATTGATCCATCAGACATCTAGATTCTATCGAATTTGAGCATGTCTATATTATTATTCGACACAATTGATCCACATAGTTAGTATTTTGAACTCCAGACAATGCATTGCTTTAGCAATCGAATATAAATGTGAGTATAGTTCATGTTGTGTGTGTAAAGCACATTATACATACGAAAGTTACACAATGGACATTATAAATAGCATACATTTGAATTCAACTTAAGGTGGTTTAAAAAAGTCGAATTCAACATGAAGTCCATTCAATTATTTGAATTTGATATCATGGCATTTGCAAACTATACCTAAATTATGGGGGCACCAATCTTTGCTCTAATTTTGTACATAATAGCATATGTAGTCGTGTACAAAATATATTCAAATTTAGCTCCTCCATTCCAAAATAATCGTAGTTATAGGATTTTAAAGTGTCAAAATTTCAAAAAGAAGCGGAAAATTTAATGAGGTTTTCAAACATATAAGGTCAAATATAACGTTGTCTATTTAGATCAATCCTCATAGTTCAAGAGTACTCTAAACGTCAATGCTTGTGTTTCAAAATTTCGAACGAAGCGCCAAAAGAGCCTCTACTCACCCGAAACCGCATGAGACCAATGTTTGGTAGCACAAGGAAATTACTTTTCTAATAACTCCGACCCATGAAACCTACCGGCCCGACGTCCAAAGGTCTAAACTGGGGTAGGTTTGTAGCTTCATCTAGACGCCACGCAACCGCCTCCGAAAAATATTGATACACAATGGCCGCCTAAGCACACATGCACGCGGCCAAAATCGCTCCCGCCCACTATTTGGGACACCTGGGATTACCATCCTACCCCTGACCCGTAGTAGGTCCGAAATTTAAGAGGGAGGCAAAGTTTGTACTTTCCCCAAATTTCAAACAAGCGCTCCCATCTTCTATTCAAAAAAGCCAAAAACAAGCGCGTCCCGGACCGAAACATGGTTCCCCGCCACCCGTCCGATTCCCCATTCGTACTCTATGGGCGCCAAAACTACCTCTCCATCTGCCGCGAAACCCCGGCATCCTCCGTCCGCATCCCATCCCACCCATCAACCGCCTCCCTCCTCCATCATGCCGGAGCCGATACCCCGACGTCGTCGTCCACCGCAACCTCAACCGCAACACCCTCCACGGCTAGTAGTTGAAGCCGAGGCCGAGCCATCCGTAGCCGAGCCAGTTCAACCACGCCGTCCTGCGCCTCACCGCTGCCGCTCCAACCGCCACCCTCCACCGCACCGGAGTTGTTTCCTGCTCGCCGTCGCCGCCACCTCGGATCTACTTCCCTCCGCCGACATACACGCCACGGCAACCTGATCGACAATTTGGCCATGGGTTCGTCCAAGCCTGCACCCTCCAGAACATCGGTTTCCCCGGTAAAAAGAAGAAGATCGGCGCGACATGTGGAGGTGACCACACCGGCAACCGAAAAAGGTACTCCTCTTCCCTTATTCATGCAAATCTTACGTCTCTGCTTGCATGGTATTCATCCCACATAAGGCACTAGTTGACCGCTTCTTCTTGATACTAGATGTTCCTAGTAAATCGCGATGCACAAGGTTTCTCCTCATATACTATTTCACCTTAGCTAGAGTTCCATCGCCCCCCTGAATTTCAATTTCCGGCCAGTTGATTCCCAATTAACGGAAGCATTCCCCGGCGTAACAGGCGCTAGTACGCCTATTACACCGGGGAAGCAGCACCTTGGTTTTTATCTTAGGGGCGTGAGCGACCTAGAGCTACTAGCGCCCGATCTGGAGGTCGGCCGGGATTAAAGGGATGGCCTGGGGGTGCTGCCAAGCATAGCGGTGGTGTGAGGTCGATGGGAGGGCGGGGCGGCGGAGGCAGGGGTCTGGGCCGGTGGTCGCTGGCGGTTGGAGAAAGATCGTCAACAGTGACTGGCGGGAGGCAGATGAAGGCCATCTGCCCATTCCTTATAGATTGGACGGTTCATTAAAAAAATTGACTGGTCGTATTTATTTTCAGTCGACTGTTATCTTAGATATGACCACATGTGGTGGTGTGCTAGAGGAGTACATGCATTTCCTGTGCTCATATATTACAAAATCATACGGAGAATCTAATTTTGTTTGCCATGCAATGTTGTAGAGCTATCATATGTCTCCTGTCATTTATTTTTCAGCCACCTGCTATCTGCTACTTTTATAGTGCACTAGTTCTGCACACACTTCACCCATACTCTCACTATTGTGTTTTTCTGCAAGGTTATTTCAGACTCTCCTGCCATGAGAGAAGCCAAAAAGAAAAGAGAGAAGTCGAACCAGCTTCATATGCGGGTAGGCAAGACACGTTACAGCGCTATAAAAGTGCAGTGTCGTGAGATGGAGGCGATGGCGTAGCTCTGGAGTTGATGACCTCGCTTCGCTTGAACCACCATCCCGGTGCTTGCTTTAACTTCGCGGTGTCATATGTGGTTGCATGTTCCATTGGTGTCTAGCTTGTATTCGAAAGGCCGAAGTCAGTAATTTAAGGAAAGATATTTTTTTTACATGAACCACCATCCCGTGAGCACCAGGAGACAAATAGCTAGTCAGGGTACTGGCCGAGCCAGTGACAAGCCCAGCAAAGGTAGGCATCACCTGGAAGCCCACTAAAAAGCTGCGATGGTGGCGAAGCAGCCCGCCTCCCACCAGGCTCTCAGGTCCTAGATGATCATGCTCACCACTCCAGCCGGATGTCTAGCTTTTATTGCTTCCAGTTTGGTTAAATTGCATTTGCTTAGCTTACACATTATACCTTTCAATATGACATGCCTTTCTGTTTTTGGTACATACTGGTACATCTGTGTATTAACCATGTTCTTACATCAAACTAATGTTCTTGTGTATCCCTCATCAATCACTTATGATGAGGCAGGCAGGCAAGGGACTACTCCTCATTTAAAAATGCAGCGTCGGCCTCCGACATGATTCTCAAGAAGCGAAATGCTAGATGAAGATAGTGAGCGTAGCTCGTAGTTGATTACAGCATTTCCCCTACACTAGCATCGCAGATGCTTGCTCTAACTTGGCAGCGTGATATGTGGTTGCATGTTGCATATGGTGTCTAGATTATAATTCTTCCAATCTGGTTAAACTGCATGTGCTAGTCTTCTTAGCTTATACATTATACCTGTTAATGTGACATGCCTTCCTGTATTTAGTACATAGTACATCTGTCTATTAAGCATGTCCTTACATAAAACTATTGATTTTTTTGTATCCCGCATCAATCAATATGACGAGACACCTTTAGTATATGCAGTATGATATTAGTTGCATCTTTCATATGATTTATAGCATGCGCTGCTTCTAATTTGTTGAAATTCCATTTATGATGGGACACTTTTAACTTGGCAGAGTCATATTGGTTGTATCTTTCATGTGGTGTGTAGCTTGCATTGCTTCTTATTTGCTAGAATGGTTTCTGCCTTTACACAAATAGTTGTGAACATGCCATGGCATCCTGTTTTTTGTACGTATTCCATCCTGGTATCATGTGTTTGCCTTACATCAAAGTAGTGATTGTCAGTATCATGCATGAATGAGTTCTGAAGAGAGAATTTTATTGCTTTTTCTTGTCGGTTTTACTTGACAATTCAAAATCAATAAAGCGGAAGGAAGTTAGCAAGGCAGCGGATGAAGGTGATCCTTCGAGCGGAGGGCCTCTGATTTCTACTCCTCCACACCCCAAGATGATTTCCAAGACAACACATGCATAGACACTCAACAAAGTTGTGTTTATGATGAGCACGTCTCCCCTAGTGCAGCATCACCGGTGCTCCCTCTAACTTGGCACTATTATATGTGGTTGCATGTTATGTGTGATGTCTAGCTTGTATTGCTTCTAATTTTGTTGAATTCCATCTGCTTACTTCACACATTATACTTGAATAAGACACGTGTTCCTGTTTCTAGAACATACGATATCTGTCTATCACACCATGTTCTTACATCAAATTACTACTGCTGTGTAACCTGCAAGAATCACTAATCATAAGACACGTTTGACTTTGGAGTGTGATACATGTTACATCTCACATTCTTTTCTAACTTGTACTACTAATTTGTTGAAATGGCACTTATGACGAGACAGTTTTAACTTGGTAGAGTGATATTCGTTGCATCTTTCATATGGTGTCTAGCTTTCATTGATTCTAATTTGTTGAAATGCCTTCTCCATAGTTTACACATCATAAGCTATGAATATGCAATGCTTTGAATATGCAATGGCACTAATGACGAGAGACCTCTAACATGGTAGTGTGATGTTGTTTGCATCTTGCATATGATTTATTTCTTGTACTGCTTCACATTTGTTTAAACTCCATTTATGATGAGACACTGTTAACTTGGCAAAGCGATATTTGTAGCATCTTTCATATGGTGTCTACCTTCCATTGCATTGCTTCTAATTTGGTGAAATGTCTTTGAGGGAGTCCTGGACTAGGGGGTGTCCGGACAGCCGGACTATCATCGTCAGCCGGACTCCAAGACTATGAAGATACAAGATTGAAGACTTCGTCCTGTGTCCGGATGGGACTTTCCTTGGCATGGAAGGCAAGCTTGGCAAATACGGATATGTAGATCTCCTACCATTGTAACGGACTCTGTGTAACCCTAGCCCTCCCTGTTGTCTATATAAACCGGAGGGTTTTAGTCTGTAGGACAACAACCATTACAACAATCATACCATAGGCTAGCTTCTAGGGTTTAGCCTCCTTGATCTCGTGGTAGATCCACTCTTGTACTACCCATATCATCAATATCAATCAAGAAGGAGTAGGGTTTTACCTCCATCGAGAGGGCCCGAACCTGGGTAAAAACATCGTGTCCCTTGTCTCCTATTACCATCCGCCTAGACGCACAGTTCGGCACCCCCTACCCGAGATCCGTCGGTTTTGACACCGACATTGGTGCTCTCATTGAGAGTTCCTCTGTGTCGTCGCCGATAGGCTTGATGGCTTCTTCAATTAACAACAACGCCGTCCAGGGTGAGACTTTTCTCCCCGGATAGATCTTCGTGTTCGGCAGCTTCGCACTGCGGGCCAATTCACCTGGCCATCTGGAGCAGATCGAAAGCTACGCCCCTGGCCATCAGGTCAGGTTTGGAAGCCTAAACTTCATGGCTGACATCCGTGGGGACTTGATCTTCGATGGAGTCGAGCCACAGCCGAGCGTGCCGCACTGTCACGATGGGCATGATCTAGCTCTGCCGCCGGACAGTACCCTGGAGGCCGCGCACGAGTCCGCTCTTTCCCTTAGCTCAGAGCAGACCGCGCAGATCGAGGACAGGTGGCTGGACACCGCCTCGGTTGCTGCAACTTCTACGGCGATAGAGCCGAATACTGATCTTGTCCCTTATAAAGCTCGTGACTCCAAGGTGCCGGACTCCTTACCGGACTCCGAACCACCCGCGCCCCTGCCAATCGAATCCGATTGGGCGCCGATTATGGAGTTCACCGCCGCGGACATCTTTCAGCACTCACCCTTTGGCGACATCCTGAATTCGCTAAAGCATCTCTCGTTATCAAGAGAACCCTGTGTTGGGGAACGTTGCAGAAAATTAAAATTTTTCCTACGGCTTCACCAAGATCCATCTATGAGTTCATCTAAGCAACGAGTAACGGGAGAGAGATAACATCTACATACCACTTGTAGATCGCGTGCGGAAGCTTGCAAGGTGATGATGGAGTCGTACTCGAGCGTGATTCAGATCACCGATGCCAAGTGCTGAGCGGACAGCACCTCCCGTTCAACACACGTGCGGACGATCGGCGTCTCCTCCTTCTTGATCCAGCAAGGGAAGGAGAGGTTGAGAAGACAGCTCCACCGGCGGCCGACGGCGTGGTGATGGTGGAGAAGCGATACTCGGCGAGGGCCGCCGAGCTCTTACGGAGGAGGAGATGTGTTGGGGAGGAGGGCTGCGCCTTGGGAGTTGTGTACAGCAGCCCCCCTCCCCCTTATATAGGCCCCACAGGTGGCGGCCCTGAGATCCAATCTCCGAGGCGGCGACCAGGGGTGGAGTGCCCCCAAGCCGGTGGGCGCCCCCACCCCTAGGGTTTCAACCCTAGGCGCGGGGGTGGGCCTGAGGCGCACCAGCCCCTGTGGGCTGGTTCCTTCCCCTTTGGCCCATGGGGCCCTCCGGGATAGGTGGCCCCACCGGTGGACCCGGGACCCTTCCGGTGGTCCGTACTTTGCAGTAACCCGAAACTTTCCGATGGCGAAACACCACTTCCTATATATTATTCTTTACCTCCGGACCCTTCGGAACTCCTCGTGACGTCAGGGATCTCATCCGGGACTCGAACAACATTCGGTGGTCACATACTTGACTTCCTACTAACCCTAAGCGTCACCGAACCTTAAGTGTGTAGACCCTACGGGTTCGGGAGACCTGCAGAACATGACCGAGGCGACTCTCAAGCAATAACCAACAGCGGGTCTGGATACCCATGTTGGCTCCCACATGCTCCTCGATGATTTCATCGGTTGAACCACGATGTCGAGATTCGATCAAACCCTGTATGCAATTCCCTTTGTCAATCGATGCGTTACTTGCGAGACTTCGATCGTCGGTATCCCAATACCTCGTTCAGTCTCGTTACCGGCAAGTCACTTTACTCGTACCATAATGCATGATCCCGTGGCCAACAACTTGGTCACTTTGAGCTCATTATGATGATGCATTACCGAGTGGGCCAGAGATACCTCTCCGTCATGCGGAGTGACAAATCGATCTCGATCCGTGTCAACCGCAGATACTTTCGGAGATACGTAATGCACCTTTATAGTCACCCGATTCGTTGTGACGTTTGATACACCAAGGCACTCCTACGGTAACCGGGAGTTACGATCTCATGGTCGAAGGAAAAGATACTTGACATTGGCAAAGCTTCTAGCAAGCGAACTATCGATCTTTTATGCTATGCTTATGATTGGGTCTTGTCCATCACATCATTCTCCTAATGATGTGATCCGTTATCAACGACATCCAATGTCCATAGTCGAGGAAACCATGACTATCTATTGATCTGTGAGCTAGTCGACTAGAGGCTCACTAGGGACATATTGTGGTCTTTGTGTTCACACGTGTATTACGATTTCCGGATAATACATTTATAGCATGAACAAAAGACAATTATCATGAACATTGAAATATAATAATACTTTTATTATTGCCTCTAGGGCATATTTCCAACAGTCTCCCACTTGCACTAGAGTCACTAATCTAGTTACATTGTGATGAATCGAACACCCATAGAGTTACGGTGTTGATCATGTTTTGCACGTGAGAGAGGTTTAGTCAGCGGATCTGCGACATTCAGATCCGTGTGTACTTTGCAAATCTCTATGTCTCCATCTTGAACATTTTCACGGATGGAGTTGAAGCGGCGCTTGATGTGCTGGTCTTCTTGTGAAACACTGGGCTCCTTGGCAAAGCAATAGCTCGGTGTTGTCCAGAAGAGTTTGATCGGCCCGATGCATTGGGTATGACTCCTAGGTCGGTGATGAACTCCTTCACCCAAATTGCTTCATGCGCTGCCTCCGAGGCTGCCATGTACTCCGCTTCACACGTAGATCCCGCCACGGCGCTCGCTTGCGGCTGCACCAGCTTCTTGCTCCACCATTCAACATATACGTATCCGGTTTGTGACTTAGAGTCATCGGATCTGAGTCGAAGCTAAGCGTCGGCGTAACCCTTCTGACGAGCTCTTCGTCTCCTCCATAAGCGAAACATGTCCTTTGTCCTTTTCGGTGCCGGGATATTCTTGACCGCTGTCCGGTGTTCCTTGCGGGATTACTTTGGTATCTTGCAACCAAACTTACGGCAAGGTTTACATCAGTGCAGTACACAGCATGGCATACATAATAGATCCTATGGCTGAAGCATAGGGATGACACTCATCTCTTCTTTATCTTTTGCGTGGTGGGTGGTGAGCTGAGCTCAATTTCACACCTTGTAACATAGGCAAGAACCCTTTCTTGGACTGATCCATTTTGAACCTCTTCAAAATCTTATCAAGGTATGTGCTTTGTGAAAGACCTATGAGGCGTCTCGATCTATCCCTATAGATCTTGATGCCTAATATATAAGCAGCTTCTCCAAGGTCCTTCATTGAAAAACACTTGTTCAAGTAGGCCTTAATGCTGTCGAAGTTTTGTATCATTTCCCATCAAGAGTATGTCATCTACATATAATAGGAGAAATGCTCTGAGCTCCCACTCACTTTCTTATAGCGAGGCTTCTCCATAAGTGCGCATAAACTAAGCGCTTTGATCATCTCATCAAGCGAATGTTCCAACTCGAGATGCTTGCACCAGTCCATAAATGGATCATTGGAGCTTGCATACTTTGTTAGCATTACGAGGATCGACAAAACCTTCCGGCTGCATCATATCAGCTCTTCCTTAAGATGTCCGTTAAGGAATGCCGTTTTGGCGTCCATCGCCATATCTCATAATCATAGTATGCGGCAATTGCTAACATGATTGGACGGACTTAAGCTTCGCTACGGGAGAGAAAGTCTCGTCGTAGTCAATCCCTTGAACTTGTCGATAACCCTTAGCGACAAGTCGAGCTTTATAGATGGTAACATTACCATCGCGTCCGTCTTCTTCTTAAAAATCCATTTATTTTCTATCGCTCGCCGATCATCGGGCAAGTCTGTCAAAGTCCATACTTTGTTTTCATACATGGATTCTATCTCGGTTTCATGGCCTCAAGCCATTTGTTGGAATCCGGGCCGCCATTGCTTCTTCATAGTTCGAAGGTTCATTGTTGTCTAGCAACATGATTTCCATGACAGGGTTGCCGTACCACTGCAGTGCGGGCGTGTCCTCGTGGACCTTGAAGTTCAGTAGTAACTTGATCCGAAGTACCTTGATCATCATCAACGTTTTCCTCTTGGTTGGTGTGGGCATTACGAGAGCGGTTTCTGCGCTGCACCACTTTCCCGTTCGAGAGGTAGTACTTCATCGAGTTCTACTTTCCTCCACTTACTTCTTTCGAGAGAAACTCTTTCTCTAGAAAGCATCCGTTCTTAGCAACAAAGATCTTGCCTTCGGATCTTAAGTAGAAGGTATACCCGACAGTTTCCTTAGGGTATCCTATGAATCGCATTTTCCGACTTGGGTTCGAGCTTTTCAGGTTGAAGTTTCTTGACATAAGCATCGCATCCCCAAACTTTTAGAAAGCGACAGCTTAGGTTTCTTCCCAAACCATAATTCATACGGTGTCGTCTCAGCAGTTTAGGCGGTGCCCTATTTAAAGTGAATGTAGCTGTCTCTAGGCGTATCCCCAAAATGATAGCGGTAAATCGGTAGAGACATCATAGACCGCACCATATCCAATAGAGTGCGATTCGACGTTCGGACACACCGTTTATTTGAGGTGTTCGGTGGCGTGAGTTGTGAAACGATTCCACATTTCTTTAAGTGTGTGCCAAATTCGTGACTTAAGTATTCTCCTCCACGATCGATCGTAGGAACTTTATCTTTCGGTCACGTTGATTCTCCACCTCATTCTGAAATTCCTTGAACTTTTCAAGGTCTCAGACTTGTGTTTCATTAAGTAGACATACCCATATCTACTCAAGTCATCGGTGAGAGTGAGAACATAACGATATCCTCCATGAGCCTCAACGCTCATTGGACCGCACACATCGGTATGTATGATTTCCAACAAGTTGGTTGCTCGCTCCATTGTTCGGAGAAGCGGAGTCTTGGTCATTTGCCTAAGAGGCATGGTTAGCATGTGTCAAGCGATTCATAATCAAGAGACTCTAAAGTCCATCAGCATGGAGCTTCTTCATGCGCTTGACACCAATGTGACCAAGGCGGCGATGCCACAAGTATGTGGGACTATCGTTATCAACTTTACATCTTTGGGCATCCACACTATGAACATGTGTAATATTACGCTCGAGATTCATTAAGAATAAACCATTGACCATCGGACATGACCATAAAACATATCTCTCATATAAATCGAACAACCATTATTCTCAGACTTAAATGAGTAGCCATCTCGTATCAAGCGAGATCCGGATACAATGTTCATGCTCAAACTTGGCACTAAATAACAATTATTAAGGTTCAAAACTAATCCCGTAGGTAAATGTAGAGGCAGCGTGCCGCGGCGATCACATCGACTCTGGAACCATTCCCGGCGCATCGTCACCTCGTCCTTCGCCGATCTCCGTTTATTCCGCAGCTCTGCTGTGAGTTACAAATATGAGCAACGGCACGGTATCAAATACCGGGAGTTACTACAGTCTTGGTACACATCAATTACATGTATATCAAATATACCTTTGGTGTTGCGGCCTTCTTATCCGCTAAGTATTTGGGGCAGTTCGCTTCGGTGACCCTTCCCTTGCAATAAAAGCACTCGGTCTCGGGCTTGGGTCCATTCTTTGACTTCTTCCGGCAGCAGGCTTACGGGCGGCGGCAACATCCTTGCCGTCCTTCTTGAAGTTCTTCTTCCCTTGCCCTTCTTGAACTTAGTGGTCTTATTGACCATCAACACTTGATGTTCTTTCTTGATTTCAGCCTCTGCTGACTTGACATGAGTACACTTGAGAATGGTCTTCACCATCCCTGCATGTTGTAGTTCATCACAAAGCTCTTGTAGCTTGGTGGAAGCGGCTGGAGGATTCTATCAATGACCGCCTCATCGGGAGGTTAATGTTCATTGGGTCATACGGTTGTGCAACCCGGACATCTTGAGGATGTGCTCCTTGTGAACTGTTTTCCTCCATCTTACAAGCTGTAGAACTTGTCGGAGACATCATATCTCTCGACCGGGCATGAGCTTGGAAAACTAGTTTCAGCTCTTGAACATCTCATATGCTCCGTGATGCTCAAAAGCGCTTTTGGAGCCCGGTTCTAAGCTGTAGAGCATGCCGCCTTGAGCGAGGAGTAATCATCGAGCGAGTCGCAGACGTTCAAATCGTCTTGGTTCGCTGGGAGAACAGTGGGTCACCTAACGGTGCTTCTAGGACATCTTGTTTCTTGGCAGCTATGAGGATGATCCTCGGGTTCGGACCCGTCCGTATAGTTCTGCCATCATCTTTCAGCTTGGTTTTCTCTAGGAGCAGCGTTGAAGTTCATGTTGACATTAGCGTTGGCCATTGATCTACAAGACATATTTGCAAGGTTTTAGACTAAGTTCATGATAATAAAGTTCTAATCAAAATTATGAACTCCACTTAGATTAGACATCCTCTAGTCATCTAAGTGTTACGATCGAGTCGACTAGCCCGTGTCCGATCATCACGTGAGGCGGACTAGTCATCATCGGTGAACATCTTCATGTTGATTGTATCTTCCATCGACTCGTGTTCGACCTTTCGGTCTCCGTGTTCGAGGCCATGTGCGCACATGCTAGGCTCGTCAAGTTAACCCTAAGTGTTTTATTGTGTAAAACTGTCTTACACCGTTGTATGTGAGCGTAAGGATCCATCACACCCGATCATCACGTGGTGCTTAGAAGCGACGAACTGTAGCAGCGGTGCACGAGTTAGGGAGAACACTTCTTGAAATTTTATAAGGATCATCTTATTTACTACCGTCGTCCTAAGTAAACAAGATGCATAAACATAATAAACATCACATGCAATTATATAGTTGTGACATGATATGGCCAATATCATCAAGCTCCATTGATCTCCATCTTGGGGCTCCATGATCATCTTGTCACCGGCTTGACACCATGATCTCCATCATCATGATCTCCATCATCGTGTCTTCATGAAGTTGTCACATAGCGACTACTTCTACTTCTATGACTAACGCGTTTAGTAATGAAGTAAAGTAGTTTACATGGCGTTCTTCAATGACACGCAGGTCATACAAAAATAAAGACAACTCCTATGGCTCCTGCGGTTGTCATACTCATCGACATGCAAGTCGTGAATCCTATTACAAGAACATGATCTCATACATCACAATTCATCATTCATCACAACTTCGGCCATATCACATCACATGATCAATCGCTGCAAAAACAAGTTAGGCGTCCTCTAGTTGTTGTTGCATCTTTTACGTGGCTGCGATTGGGTTCTAGCAAAACGTTTTCTTACCTCGAATCACCACAGCGTGATTTTGTCAACTTCTATTTACCCTTCATAAGGGCCCTGTTCATCGATTCGCTCCAACTAAAGTGGGAGAGCGGACACCCGCCAGCCACCTTATGCAACTAGTGCATGTCGATCGGTGGAACCGGTCTCACGTAAGCGTCACGTGTAAGGTTGGTCGGGCGCTTCATCCCACAATACCGTTGAGCAAGAAAAGACTAGTAGAGGCAAGTAAGATGACAAGATCAGCGCCCACAACAAATTGTGTTCTACTCGTGCATTAGAGAACTACGCATAGACCTAGCTCATGATGCCCTTTGTTGGGGAGCGTTGCGAGAAAATTAAAATTTTTCCTCACGGCTTCACCAAGATCCATCTATGAGTTCATCTAAGCAACGAGTAGCGGAGAGAGATAACATCTACATACCACTTGTAGATCGCGTGCGGAAGCTTGCAAGGTGATGATGGAGTCGTACTCGAGCGTGATTCAGATCACCGATGCCAAGTCTGAGCGGACAGCACCTCCGCGTTCAACACACGTGCGGGACGATCGGCGTCTCCTCCTTCTTGATCCAGCAAGGGGAAGGAGAGGTTGAGAAGACAGCTCCACCGGCAGCACGACGGCGTGGTGATGGTGGAGAAGCGATACTCGGCGAGGCCGCCGAGCTCTTACGGAGGAGGAGATGTGTTGGGGAGGAGGGCTGCGCCTTGGGAGTTGTGTACAGCAGCCCCTCCCCCTTTATATAGGCCCCCAGGGGTGGTGGCCCTGGAGATCCAATCTCCGAGGCGGCGACAAGGGTGGAGTGCCCCCAAGCCGGTGGGCGCCCCCCCCTAGGGTTTCAACCCTAGGCGCAGGGGGTGGGCCTAGGGGGGCGCACCAGCCCCCTGTGGGCTGGTTCCCTTCCCCCTTTGGCCCATGGGGCCCTCCGGGATAGGTGGCCCCATCCGGTGGACCCCCGGGACCCTTCCGGTGGTCCCGGTACTTTGCCGGTAACCCCCGAAACTTTCCCGATGGCCGAAACACCACTTCCTATATATTATTCTTTACCTCCGGACCCTTCCGGAACTCCTCGTGACGTCCGGGATCTCATCCGGGACTCCGAACAACATTCGGTGGTCACATACTTGACTTCCTACTAACCCTAAGCGTCACGAACCTTAAGTGTGTAGACCCTACGGGTTCGGGAGACCTTGAGACATGACCGAGGCGACTCTCGGGCAATAACCAACAGCGAGTCTGGATACCCATGTTGGATCCCACATGCTCCTCGATGATTTCATCGGTTGAACCACGATGTCGAGATTGATCAAACCCTGTATGCAATTCCCTTTGTCAATCGATGCGTTACTTGCGAGACTTCGATCGTCGGTATCCCAATACCTCGTTCGGTCTCGTTACGGCAAGTCACTTTACTCGTCCGTAATGCATGATCCGTGGCCAACAACTTGGTCACTTTGAGCTCATTATGATGATGCATTACCGAGTGGGCCCAGAGATACCTCTCCGTCATACGGAGTGACAAATCCGATCTCGATCCGTGTCAACCGCAGATACTTTCGGAGATACCTGTAATGCACCTTTATAGTCACCCGATTCGTTGTGACGTTTGATACACCAAGGCACTCCTACGGTGTCGGGAGTTACGATCTCATGGTCGAAGGAAAAGATACTTGACATTGGCAAAGCTTCTAGCAAGCGAACTATCGATCTTTTATGCTATGCTTATGATTGGGTCTTGTCCATCACATCATTCTCCTAATGATGTGATCCGTTATCAACGACATCCAATGTCCATAGTCGAAACCATGACTATCTATTGATCTGTGAGCTAGTCAACTAGAGGCTCACTAGGGACATATTGTGGTCTTTGTGCTCACACGTGTATTACGATTTCCGGATAATACATTTATAGCATGAACAAAAGACAATTATCATGAACATTGAAATATAATAATACTTTTATTATTGCCTCTAGGTCATATTTCCAACACCCTGGCCGGACTACGGCCACAATTGTTGGGATGCGGATGATGAAGAAATTCAAAACCCACCCACCACCCACTTTGTAGCCACTGTCGACGATCTAACCGACATGTTAGACTACGACTCTGAAGACATCGACGGTATGGACGACGATGCCGGAGACGATCAAGAACCAGCGCTCACCGAGCACTGGAAGGCCACCCCAACCCATGACGTATATATGGTGGACACCCCAAAAGGAAGCGATAACGAGGAACAACGGGGCACAGCAAAGGATAATCCCGCCGACAAACAACCAAAACGGCGACGCAGATGCCGCCCTAAGTCCCGCCTCGACAAAAACAATACTCCTAATGACCCAGCAATAGAGCAGGGCAAACCAGTGGACGACGAACATGCAAACAGGCAACCGTCCGAACAGGACGAATCGGATAATCAATCCATGCCCAGCGGTCCAGACGACCTAACGCCGGACACACCACCGGAGCATAAGAACCTTCACAAAAGACTCGTCGCCACTGCAAGAAGTCTGAAGAAGGAAAAACGGAAGCTCAAAACAGCGGAAGACATACTCAGAATGAGGTGGAGCAAAGTACTCAAGACTGCGGACGAATATGGCAATGGCCACCAAACAAAGAGCTACCCAAAGCGCAAGCTGCTGCCTGAATTTGACGTGGAGGCCATAGAGCCCCCACAGTCAAAAAGAAAAGAGGCTGTCTGGCCGGATAGATGACCAGATGACAGGCCAAAAGCGACAAGCGGCGCCGCACACAAGACGACACATGACCCTCATAAAACAGATGGCCCGGTCAGGTCCATTTATGGGCCAAAAAAGAGGGCCCCAGGAAGCAACACAACACGCCGCATGTTCAAAGATAATGGCACGCCCAAATACAGGGGAGCCGCACACCCACTATGTTTCACCGATGAGGTGCTGGATCATGAATTTCCAGCGAGATTCAAACCCGTAAACATAGAGGCATCTGACGAACAACAGACCTGAGTGCGGATTGAGGATTACATACTACACATACACATGGCTAGAGGAGATGATCTCCACGCCATAAAATACCTACCCCTCAAGCTCAAAGGGCCAGCTCGGCATTGGCTCAAAAGCCTCCCGAGAAAACTCTTGTTGGAAGTTGGGAAGAGCTCGAGGGCGCGTTGAGCAAATTTTCAAGGGACTTATGTCCGCCCTCAGGATCTGAGCGATCTAAGTCATATAACTCAATAGCAGGAGAGTCGGTAGCATAAATTCTGGAACAGGTTCCTCACCAAAAAGAACCAAATAGTCATTGTCCAGGACGCTTGAAGCCTTAGCACCTTTTAAACATAACGTCCAAGACAAATGGCTCGCCAGACACCTCGGCCAAGAGAAGCCAAGAACAATGGCCGCGCTAACAAGCCTCATGACCCGCTTTTGCGCGGGGGAGGACAGCTGGCTAGCAAGATGCAGCACCAGCGACCCAAGTACATCCGAGATCAGAGATGGAAATGGAAAATCATGGCGCAGAAAGGATCAGCACCGAAATAAAGAAAAAAGCCCAAAGAACACGGCGGTCAATGCCGGATTCAAAAGCTCGCGGCCAAACAATAAAACACTACCCCTTAAGGACAACGGTGATGAGCTATCCAACTTAAACAAAATTTTGGATCAGATATGTCAAATCCACAGTACCTTCGGAAGGCCTGCAAACCACACCCACCGAGATTGTTGGGTTTTCAAATAGTCCAGCCGACTCAACACCGAACACAGGGGGCTCGATGCGCCAAGCGAGGATGATGATGAACCCCACCAGCAGAGCACCGGAAAACAAAAGACTTTCCCACAAGAAGTCAAAACAGTAAATTCACTTCATGTGATAGTACGGAAAAACAATGCGGCACCCGCTAAAATAAGTGCCACACGGTCCACCCCAGCTGAACCTCGAGGTTGGATGTCAAAACCAATCACTTTCGACCACCTGGATTATTCCAGAAGCATTCGAAATGCAGGTTGGACTGCTCTGATATTGGATCCTATAATCGATGGACTACAACTTACACAAGTCCTGATGGACGGCGGCAGCGATTTAAACCTGCTATATTCGAACACAATCCGCAAGTTGGGGATAGACCTTACTCAAATTTGACATAGCCGCACTTCCTTTAAAGGAGTGACGTCAGGCCCTTACGCCAAGTGCACAGGCTCCTTATTACTAGAAGTTGTGTTCGGGTCACCTGACAACTTCCGACGTGAAAAGCTAATCTTTCATGTCGCCCCATTCAAAAGTAGCTATCAAGCACTCTGGGATGTGAAGCTTTTGTCCGCTTTAACGCAATACCACATTACGCGTCTCTTACACTTAAAATGCCCGGTCCACGTGGCATCATTTCATTAAAAGGTCGTTCAAAGACCCCGGACACGGCTAGACGAGTCCAGCATAAATAAGCTAGGGGCTCCCTAGCCGCACACCCCTCCACAAGGGGCTATGCGTATAAGCAACAATGCGCTAATATAGGCTCAGCTTTATTCATTCATTAATATTTCAATTTTTTATACACTTTTCGCACGATTTCCTTTCAAACTAAGTTCCTCTCTTTTTACGAGATGAACAGCGTGCACACCGTCGAGGATAACGGCTGCATGAGAACGGTAGCGGACGTGCAGTAGGGACCCGTTGCAAGGATTCTTTTCAGATTAAGACCCTGCGTAAACCTTTTTTACTGTCTCTTGTTGCTATAATCCCCTGGTTTCTAATTACAACCAGAGAGGAGACTGACATTTTGGCATCAGCCGCGTCAGAGGACCTTGCCCGTACCTAGACACTAGGGGCTTAGGACATTGTTCTGCCCGTTATTATAAAGACCGAGCACCTTAGGGAGTGTTCGGCGTCTCGAGTTAGGCCTTATATGCATCAGCTCCGAATCATGTCTTTGGTCAAATGTTGGGTTTGCCCGGCTCCTGTGTTTTGGTCCCTTACGTTCCGTATCATTGGCTAACGCGGCACCGGAGAACTCTGCGATTGTGCCCCGGTTAATTTGGCGAGCACCTTAGTATAGAAAGCGAAAGCCGACTATCATGATCTGTGAGAGACTGGTCGACCACTCGATCGACCACGGAATGTTTAGAATTCCTCCGCTTTAACGAAGGACCGTTTCTGGTCGAGCACATCTGCGCCACGAATTGAGGCGCGGTGCCCCGTGGGGCTATATCGTAGCCCACCCTCGAACTCCATGGCTAAGTGAAAGTGATAAAGCATTATAGTCCGGTTGCCTCGTTTGCTATGCTACCACCTCCTTCACAGGACCAAGGCGTCGGATTAAGTGTGAAAATCGCTATTTGCGAACACCCCGCACCTTGTGCGTGGGGGCTGAAGCCGACATTGCCATCTTCGGGTTATACACACGTATACATAAACGGCCACACAGGAGATATTTCAATACTTGAATGCACAAGTAAAAAAAGGGCCTACATCATAAACATTGTTTTACAAAATAAAGCGTTCATTTGAGCGTGACATTTTTTAACTTCTTGTTGTATTACCACGAGCACCATGAGAACTTCCCAAAATAGTGCTTGGCGGGTAACCAGCTCTCGTCCGAACCACAGGTGCACAGCGGTGGCATCCATCTCTGTCAATGTGTCTTCACACAGGCGAGGGCCATCCGTGCACCCTCTATGCAGGCCGGCCGCTTCATCGCCTTGATATGCGGCACCGCCCCAAGAAATTGCTGCAATAAGCCAAAATAGCTCTTCGGCTTGGGCCTATCCGGCCAGACATGAGTCACGATATCCGTCATGGCAAGCCCACTCGGCCAACCGGTCGGTCAGCGGAAGTGAACGCTCTGGACTATGAATTGAGACCAAAACAGCTCTTCCGTCTTGTGATCCTTCGGCCGGAAGTACTGCGGCATCCGCCGCTTTTCATTGCTAAGTCCATATAAGGATCCTCCGGACCCCACAGCTGGCCAAGCTGAGCGTACTTTGGATCCGTAAACATTCGGCGCAGCAGAAAGGGCCTACCAGCCACAATATCTCCGGCCTGGTGCAGCTCCTCCTTTATAGCCCGCATCGCAGAACGGGCATCCTTGGCTTCGGCGGTGGCCTTTCCCAGGTCTTCTCGCTCCGCTAGGCGCTCCTTTTCAAGAACTTCCTTGCGGTCGGTAGCATATTTTAACTTCACGGCCATTTCGGCCATCTCCTCCCTGCTTCGGCAGTGTGCAGCCCTTTCGGCTTTTAACTCTTCGGCCGCCCTCGAGGCAGCCGCATCACTCCTTCTGGCTTTCTCCTTGGCTTGAGCAAGTTCTACCCGAAGGCTCTCCACAGCAGCGGCACCATCTGCGTCAAGCACACACATTGTAAGAGGTGAGCTTCGGCTCCCTTACTAGGTGACCATGGAGAAAAAACTTACCTTGCAACTCGTCAAGTCGCTTGTTGACTAGCGCGATGTTCGCATCCGCAACGTCGAGCAGCCGCTTTAGTTCAGCAACTCTATCAGTCCGGCTGGCCCCCGGACTATCCGCCACCTGCTTAGGAAAGGCAACAGTTAATACCTGCGATTTTGATCCTCGGCACGCTATCGCTTTCGACAACCTACTGAGTCTCAGGGGCTACTATCTATCTGGCGCACTTTATGTGCAAAACTGTCAAAAGGTGTGTCATTTTCGTACCTCAAACCCCTTGACAAACTCTGGCGGCATTACATAATCCGCTTTCGGCGGGCGAAATCCTTCAATCACCATACTCATCAATGCATGGTGATCTTCTGAGATGGACGCCCTCTCAAGCAGATCCTTCAGCTCCCCCGGCCGAACACTAGTCGGCGCCGAACTCTTCGGCTCTGCCGGGCTCGGGGATACCCTCCGTGATGACACTTCAGGCTCGTCCACCCTATCCGGACGGCGCAGCGGACGGAGGCGTCTCGCTCTCCACCATCTCCGGACGAAGGTCCACCGAAGACGAGCTCATCACGAGAAGGTGGAGATCTGAACTACAAGGTAAAAACTTGATTATCCTCGAAGCACAAATAGGGATGTCTCTTATTATCAAACTCCCTTTTCTCTACTTACGGCTCATTGGAGGCTGATTCTTTAGGGAGGCTGTGCGGCGGGGTCTCCTGGGCCTTGAGACCCTCGGTGAATTTCTTCCCCGCTTAGGGGCTTTAGCCTCGGGTCTTGGGCGGTCCTCTTCTCCCCTTGGAGGGAGGGATTCTCGATCGCCCCTTTTTCAAGAGCCTCCTTGGGAGAGGTGGTAGCTCCTTCATTTTCCCCTTCGCCTTCTTCTAAAGGTGCAACCTCCAGCATCCTGACCAGCACGGGATCCGGCGCGGTCTCTGGTAGGGGGGCCGGACACCGTATCAGCTTTGATTGCGCTATCCACTCCTGTTAAAGGACAACGGGTTAAAAGGCGAATTGTAGAAAGGCAAACAAATGGTATGTCCGAACACCGAGCTACTTACTTGAGTATCTGGGCGATTGCAGCTTAGGCCGGCGTCCTCGGTCAATTCCGGACACACCTCCCGTGATCCGAAGAACAATTTGTACATCTCCACGGGTGTTGTACCCATGAAGTGTTGGAGAATCCGTGGTCCCTCCGGATTAAACTCCCATAGCCGGGGAGGACGGTGTTTGCAGGGCAGGAGACGCCTAATCAGCATGACCTGCATCACCATGACCAGATCGATCACCCTCGCTTGGAGGCCTCGAATCCGGCCCTGCAATAGGGGCACGTCCTTTGACGGCCCCCATTTGAGCCCTTGGTTGACCCACGACATCAATCGTCGTGGAGGTCCCGAGCGGAATACGGGCGGCGGCTTCTGCCTGCTGCCCCTAGGAGCCGTAATATAAAACCACTCCTGTTGCCACAAGCCGAGCTCCTCTTGGCCCTCTTGCTTACGGCTGCCCCGCCGCACTCTGCTTGACGCCCCTCGATCATCTTCGGCTCCACATTGAAGGTCTTCAACCACAGGCGAAGTGAGGGGTGATCGGAGGAAGGCCTCCTGAGCAGACGATGAATGAAGAAATATGGAGGATGGACTCCGGAGCCAAGTCGTCGAATTCCAACCCATAGTAAAACATGAGCCCTCTCACAAAAGGATCCATCGGGAAACCTAAACCCCGATGGAAGTGGGATACAAAAACGACGTACTCGCCGGGCTCGGGGGTGGGGATGGCCTGCCCTTCGGCGGGCAACCTGTGCGAAATCTCGTAAGATAGGTACTTGACCTCTCGCAGCTTTAGCACGTCCTCCTCCATGACGGAGGAGGGCATCCACCGGCCCTGCAGGTCGGAGCCGGACATTGTTGAAGGTCCGAAGCGCTCGAATCTGGAACTTGGGGCAAGGAGAAGATTCGATGGAGGATTGAAGAAAAGAAACAAGCCTTGGTCCCATTATAAAGAGGAAGAATACCAAGAGCCGTCTCCGTGACCATTCGGGACTCGCCTTCGATAGAGGGGGTGTGGCGACGGGCGCGGTTGGGTTACCCACGTCCGTATTGATGGGAATCCCGGAATAAGGGGAACACGATCTCTGCCGACAAGGCGTGCCAAAACCGCCGCTAAGCTGAGGTGGTATAATAAAAACAATTCAAGTAAAGGCTTGATGCTGGCAGCGTCATGCCACAAATCGTCGTGATTGATCTTGTGTACATATTATTCTCTCTCGATGGAATGTGGAATTTATTTTGCGAGCGGACACTATCTGGTGTTCACAATCTTCTATGAATTATTAGGAGGAGGAACCCAGCTTGCAATGCCGAACATTATCTGTATTTGGACTCATCGTCATTGAAGCCTGGTTCAGGGGCTACTGAGGGAGTCTGGACTAGGGGGTGTCCGGACAGCCAGACTATCATCGTCAGCCGGACTCCAAGACTATGAAGATACAAGATTGAAGACTTCGTCCCATGTCCGGATGGGACTTTCCTTGGCGTGGAAGGCAAGCTTGGCAAATACGGATATGTAGATCTCCTACCATTGTAACTGACTTTGTGTAACCCTAGCCCTCCCCGATGTCTATATAAACTGGAGGGTTATAGTCTGTAGGATAACAACCATTACAACAATCATACCATAGGCTAGCTTCTAGGGTTTAGCCTCCTTGATCTCGTGGTAGATCCACTCTTGTACTACCCATATCATCAATATCAATCAAGTAGGAGTAGGGTTTTACCTCCATCGAGAGGGCCCGAACCGGGGTAAAAACATCGTGTCCCTTGTCTCCTGTTACCATCCGCCTAGACGCACAGTTCGGGACCCCCTACCCGAGATCCGCCGGTTTTGACACCGACAGTCTTCTTCTTAGTTTACACATCATAGTTCTAGTTATCTCTTCCGTCCTGTTTTTCATACATATTACATCCTCCTATCATGTGGTTGTCTAACATCAAAGTTCAGTTCATCTGCATCACGCATCAATTTGTTCTGAAGAACTAAATAGTTATTCATTTTTCTTGTCGTCTTGACTTAACATGGCACAGAGAAAGAGGAAGAAACGCAGAATGGCAGGGAATGAGAAGCGGATGACTCCTGCAGATTCTGCTGGTACTGATGGTGCAATAGAAGGTCAAAGTCCAGCAACAAATTCTACAAACACGGCATCCCATGCTACACGAGTTGCAAAAAAAGCCAAACAGAAACAAATAGCTGCCACCAAACTAGCAGAGATAGCCCTAGTTCTTGCAACACCTACCACAGTACTACCTGCTCCACGACTTACTCGTGCGTCAACTGAGCTAGCAGCACGTTCCCAAGCTCCCTTGCCACCTGACACTACTTCTCAATCACTCTTGACACAAGACGAGTTGGCAATATCAGATGAACCTTGTGAGCTTCAACAGCAAGAAGGTAGTTGCTAGAGTCAAGTTACAGTTGCATGCTTCTTTATATGTAGTCTCACAGTTTGATGTACACTAACACTTCCTATGTTCGTTGTTGGACTAGCACCTAGGCGCAAGAGGAAACAAACATCAGGGATAATACTTGATAGGTTAACTAAATCTAGAGGAGGAAGAATGGAGATCCATTTTGAGGCAGGTTTAAAAAGGCCACGTGATGCTACAGAGCCAGCCAAGTTAGTATCAGAGGCAGCGGTTGCCATTAGGTGTCATGTATGTATCCTCCCAACATGGATTCAGTACAGGAATGACAAAGACGAAACCCAGTTCAACACCTTCCTCGACCATTTATCTGTAAGTATGGTTATGTATGGAAACTAGTAATATCGTCTTGCTCTGTCCCATACTTTCTAGGTTGCTGATAATGAGACTCCCATAATTTTCAACAGATGAGTTTCAAGTTGGATAGCCAAGATGCAACCAGACAAGCTTGCACCCATGTTTATAAGTCTGCTCTGCGACAGTATCGGTATAACTTGAGGAAAACTCACTTTGAAGGCAAGGCTAACAGTGAACTTTCCCAAACATCTCCAGTGGAAAATATACCCGATGAAGACTGGAGGGGCCTTGTTAAACACTGGTCTGATCCGAAGTATCAGGTACATTATATATATGTGATCAGATCACATGTTGAAGTCCTATTTACACATGTGCCACACAAATCTATCTTCTTGTAGGTGAACTATTCACAGAACAAGGCCAACTGTATGAAAGTGAAATTCCAACAGACGACAGGATCTCGTAGCTATATTGCACACTGCGAGGCTCTTGTAATTAGCTGCTATTTCACTCTTTTCGCTGTACCATATTATCAGATCCATATTGACTTGTTCGAAATGCAGAGGAAAGCCCGCAAGGACCAAAAAAGTACCTGAACCAAATGCTGTGGAAATCTTCAAGGACTGTCACACCAGCAAGAAGAAGGGCATGACTACACCAGTCAAAGCCGTTGTTGTAAGTCCTTAATCCTCATGCCTTTTAACTACTACTTACTCTGACTTGTGCCTTGAACTGCATGGTTTGCAGCCAATGTCTATTACTCTTTTCAATTTTATACACAATTGTCTTAGCATATCATTGCACCTTACAAGGTTTAAAAGAGAGGAGTGATGTTCCTTTGATCTTGACCCGTAATCTAATTCTGTGCTGGACTTGCCCATACAATGTTGCAATTGCCTATTTGTCTGTTCTTAGTTGTTTTGTGATATGAATGATGTCATACTATGCTTACCGTATTATAAACTTCGTCTCTTTATCCTTAGCCCTCAATACAATGTGAAGAAATAGACAATACATTAGCGATGGTACATGCTGATATGTTTGGAACCTGGTTTTATTATGTACTTTGCAATAAAATACAACTAATCTTTTACATGGCTTCACTAGAATAAGTTCTATATATAGACCAAAGCTATTTTGTTTGGTTTTGCTGCCTCCTTAATATCTTCTGTTCTGATACTACTAATGTAAAACCTCAACTTTTCAGCGAGCTATGGAAAAAATGGTGGAACTGCCACCTTCTGAAGGTGGCGAGGCAACTATAACCGCAATGTCAGCTCTTGCTGCAGTGGGTCAGTACCTGTCCACTAAAAGTGCCAAAAGCACGTTCCTGCGTAATATTGGGTTGGTTGTTAAGGCAATATCGTCCAAACTTCCTCATGATCAAGATATGCAAGCTCAAAGCAATGTTCTATATGCGCTCTAGACACAAGTCCATTCCCTAATAGAGACCCTTTGTGAAACAAGGAGAAACATTACTCAATGTCGTCAAGATATGCATGGTTTTGAAACCAGACTATTAGACATTTGCTATGTTGTTCAGGAGCCTAGGGGAAATGAAGGCGAGGGTTAGGGTGCTCCATCGGACAATACAGCATGAAAACGTAACAGTTAGGTCAAATGAACTGAGCTTTTAAACTTCTGGTGGTGCATTTATCTGCTAGACTATTAAGTTTTATGCCAACCAACCTTTTGTTATATAGTTGTAATTTGTTTTGGTGTGATACAAAATTTATTCTTAATGTGCAGCCACCAGCTGAAGAAAACAGCAAGACATTTTTGTATAGTGTAGGGTGTTCCCTATATTTGCACTGGTGGTGATCTTTGATGCCGAGTGGATGTAATCTGTGCAATCGGCTTAATAGCCTAGCGTTAGTCTCGGCCTTATTTATTTCCTAATCTTCTTTTTCCCTAGTTTGCTAGTGGCCGCAACTACCATGGGCCATATACGGGTCGTAGGATCCATGGGTCTCCTACGGGCCGTCGATAAATGGGCCTGTAATCGGTGGGCCTCCGGCCATCAATAAATGGGCCTGTAATTGGTGGGCCTTGGGCCGTTGTATAAATGGGTCTACATGGGCAGTAATCGGGCGTAATTGGTATCGGCCCAGCATGGTAACGGGCCGTTAACAGGCCGTAGGACAGCAAAGGCTTAATTCTGTCATAGGCATAACGGGTTGTTAATGGGCCAGAATATAGGACAGACTGGAAACGGCGCAACGGGTTAACAGGCCAGAAACAGGCCGACTCTTGCCATGGGCCGAATTTGGCCCATTAGGGTAACAGGCCAGAAACGGGCCGACTCTTTCCATGGGCCGAATTTGGCCCATTAGAGGAACAGGCCAGTAACGGGCCGACTCTTCCCATGGGCCAAATTTGGCCCATTAGGAGAATAGGCCAGTAACGGGCCGAAAGTAATCGAGGCCAAAAAGGGGCCGAAGAACGTATGGGCCGTCAATAGGCCAAAAGCTAACATGGGCTGGAAACGGTCCATGTAAATCACGGGCCGTTAACGGGTACAATGAAAATTACTGTTCATTATGGGCTAGAGTCACCATGGGCCTGTAAAGGGCGAAGATCTGAAAGGCCTCATATGGGCCGAAAGACGTCGTGGGCCATACATGGGCCGAAAGTGAAATAGGATGGTGTTATATTCGACGGCCCACATGACGTTGTTGGGCCGATTTCCTTCAGGGCCTAACGGGCCATGAGTTAACAGGCTTTTGCGAAGAGACCGTTAACAGGCTTTTCATGGGCCAGCCCGTTAACTTTTGACCAATTCAAACGGGCCAGCTTTGTAAGCTAAATGGGCCAGTGGTGGGCCGTGGCATGTGTCGACATATCATAGGCGCCTATCTAACCCATTGACGAGCTTACACATGTTTCGTCCGGCCAATAAGAATTTTACACGTGGAAATTTCCCATTGGTCGGGGCTGTTAACGGGTTATCAGATCCAAAACCCGACCCGATAGCTTAACGGCGTTCCGTTATGGTGGATGCCACGTGTCGGTCACCCTTGACGAAAGCACTTCTGTGACGCGCGATTTATTGTCATGGAAGTGGACACTTCCATGATGATAATTTTGTTAATGTCATGGAACACTTCTACGACAGCACAAGTATGACTATCTTGATTCTGTCATAAAATCATCATGGATGTACATGCATGACAAAAAATGCGACCTACTGTGACAAACACGTATCATCACGGAAGTGTATTTTTTTTGTAGTGGATAGATTCAGGACAGGCAAATATACCACAAGAAAATTGAAGGACAGACAAATATAGATAGCAACCGGATTAGTAGCATCAACATAGCCAGCCATAACCAAATTCATGAAAACTAAATTCAGTTCAACAAACCATAACCATCGAGATTCAGTTGAATAAACCAAAAGTAACCCAACAGATAAACTTAAAGATTCAGTTCACAGCATCACATCATTGATCACATCACGCCGGAATCAGGGCCTTCGCAAGGGCGGCATGCTACCCCCTGATCATGTAGTCCTCCCCGCGAATTGCTACATTCTCCGCATGAGACAGAAGGTGATCGAAGCGGCCATCCCTTGGATTTGGCTTGGTGGTGCAGTAGGGGCAGTGCCACTTCTTGGTCTTGCAGTTGTAGAAGTAAGCAACCCCCTTGGCCTTGATCTTCACCACCTCCTTGGCTATGAAGGATGCGGCGTTGCCCTTGTACACTTCTTCTCTAGAATCATATTGCAAACATGAATGAGTTACATTAATACATTATAGGTTCATGGATACACTATGTTAAAGAAACTAAATGAACAATCTAAACTTCAAGTAGGCTTACCTCATATTCTTCATCATCACTTTCCTTTGGAACATACGGATCGTACTAGGCCAGCTTCCTCTTTCTACCCCCCAACCATCGTCCTCCTAAACATACAATTACATCCATCACTAGTAAATACGTAAGCCAATTGAAAATGGGTTGAAAATTTAGATATGCTCACATGACACATTGATCATAGGGCTAATATACTCCCAATATACCATGATCATTGTTTTGCATTTTCCATTGTTATGAGCACGAATTGAACAACAGAGCTAATATAACTACATATTGTGGACAAATTTATATACTAATGAATCAAGGGTTTCTTTGGGTTATGACATTCAAATTTATATTGTGATTCATACGGTAGGATTGTGATTCTAAACATAACTAACTTCTTAATCAATGGATTCTATTTGGGCATATGACATTCAAAATCCCAATCTAAGTGGCATTAAAAACCCCAATCTGTGAGCACTAAAAACAAATCTAATAAGCATGCATCTGTTCACAACATCTAGCATTTTTGCAACAAATTTATCCAAATCTAAAAACCCCAATCATTGCAGCACCTAAAATCATAGTTCACAACATCTAGCAGTTTTGCAACAAATTTATCCAACAAACCCTAGTCCAAAAACCCCATCCCCCCAACCCATACAAAAAGGGTAAAAAAACCTAGCCCATCCGTCAAACCAACTACTCCAACCATCTGAACTACCGTATGAATCACAATCGAACCAATGCAACCAGGGAGCAACTAACTCTACAAGCTAAGCACGTGCAAATACCTGCTGCTCCACGGCAGGCGGCAATCGGGGGTATCGGGATAGACTACGCCGCTCGACGCTGTCACCTTCTGCAGCGATCAGGCGGAGCCCGCCACGTCCACAGTGGTTGCGAGTTTCCCCTCATCGCCATGGACGGCGCCGACATCCGCAGTCACCGCGCCCTGACCCTACAGCTCCACCACATCTCTGGCCACTGCGCCGGCGTCGCCACGAGCGTCAGCCATCTAAAAAATGGAGGTGATGAAGGTGACGAAGAGGATGCGGTGGGGGAGAGCGAGACGGTACGGTGGAAGCAGTGGAGGATCACGAGACGATGTTGGTAGGGGACAGGAATACGATGCGGCAGGGAGGGGATTTGGGGGAAAATGGTAGGGGCGATGGAGGTGGTTGCCCCTCTTTATATGATGGGACGTTTCGGGCATGTCCATGGACACATGCTACCCTACGACCACGCACGCACGACCGCGGTCTTGCATGCGCCCACGTATATGCGGCCCGACTCGTCAGAGTTAACGGTTAAAGGCATTGACCCGACGGCAACGTCCATTATAACCTGTTCTGAGGGTTTCGGGCAAGGGAGTGGGGAAAAGTGAGCAAAAGTTAACCGAGTGGGGATGAATGAGTAGAGCTAAGGAACCAGGGGCACAGAAATAAAAAAACTCTAGATTAATAAGTTAGTCCATAAAAATAATATAAAAGTGTACTAAAATCATTTATAATTGATTTAAACATATCATGAATACTTCATAGTATAGATACGTTTGATACGTATCAATGGCCGCTAGCAATACCATATAGTCAAGTGGACATATGTATGCCTAAGGATTGAAGTGGATTAGGTATCATTACCTCGTGTCACATGAATGTTTCCCTCATCCTATGGAGGGTCTAGTGGATCATGCATGGGGAGGGGGCCTGTGGCTGTACCTTCTTTAGGCCAAGTACCTAAGAGGCGAGCCCCTCCTCGCATTGTTCATGCACGGGAGGATCCCGGTTCTGGAAATCCATCCAACAAATCAAGCAGAATATTCACCTAGGTAGCCTTCACTATAGAAAATCGAGATGGAACCCAATTCTGGCTCGATCCATGGGTTGATGGCGAGCCACTTTGGGTGGGTTTTCCTTGCTGGTTTTCTATTTGCGCTGATCCGTTGCTCTTGGTTTCCTTGGCGACCTAGAATGGGCATTGGAGCATCATGTTTTCGTCGCACATTTGGGCAGTTGAGAACTGTAGAGTGGGCTAGATTGCGGCTGCCCTACTACCGGTGTTGCTGGACTATTCGGACACCGATTCTTGGAGTCTTACACATTCGAGTGAGTTCTCTGTCAGCTTGGCATATCATGCATTTTGGGGTTCACCCACCCTTCCTTGGACTTCACCTCTACGAAAGGCTTTGTTGCCCCTGAAAATAAAATCTTTGTGCGGAAACTATTGCGAGACCGTCTTCCCTTCGAGATGGAGGTGCTCAAGCGGCATGGGCCCAGAGTGGGCCCAGAGATACCTCTCCGTCATACGGAGCGACAAATCCCAGTCTCGATTCGTGCTAACCCAACAGACACTTTCAGATATACCTGTAGTGCACCTTTATAGTCATCCAGTTACGTTGTGACGTTTGATACACCCAAAGAATTCCTACGGCATCCGGGAGTTGCACAATGTCATGGTCTATGGAAAAGATACTTGACATTAGAAAAGCTCTAGCAAACGAACTACTCGATCTTGTGTTGTGCTTAGGATTGGGTCACTACACCACAACACTTGATTGGGGGCAATTAACTGCCGGGAGAAATACTAGAATAAGGGCAAACTGTCTGCCAGGAATCTAGTTACTGCCGGCAGAAGTACTTAAAGCGGAAAAACTGCCGCACTACAAGGGAAAGGCTAGCAGCAGCGCGGGTTTTAGATGTATCAGTAGCGCGGGTACCCGCGCTACTAATAAGGCGCTACAGCTAACTCATAGCGATGAAGCGCATCTTTCCTGCCTCTTGCTACACAAGTGTAGCAGCAGCGCAGTTAGAGGAAGCTCGCTACTGCTAGTAGCGCTAGCACTCTTTGGCTGGACGCGCTACTGCTAACTTTTATACACTCGCTACTGCTAATTTAAGTTGTTTTTTTGACATATTTGTTTTGTATTTGAACAGGCTTTGTAGAAGAATCTTTAGCACATAGAAATGTCATCATGATACACATACAAATGCCTGCGAGACCACAAATGTAATCATAGCATGTACATACAAATAGTCTCATCATAATCATCATCCAACACAAAGTAATATCTTGTCATCATCTCGAAAATAGCAATACATGCAAGTCTCGAATACTTGCAACTACAACAACGTCATCCATCTAAACAAAGGTATACGCAAGAAGTGCTATCACTATGAGTGAGAGCAGAACTATCTGATACATGAGGTGGCGATTCTGAGTCCTCTCTCGTGCTAGCGTGAACCTCAAGTAACTAGCTTCTCCTTCTTATGCCTTTTGAAGCCTTTATGGCTGGCGCCCGTGAACCCATTCACTTGCGCCTGACACTCATGCCACTCGTTATACACCCCCGGAACCTTCCCTTTGTACACGACATAGCATTTCCATCTCGCCATCAAGAAACTAGGTACCTGTTAGAGATGCATGTTCATGAAGAGGATGTACAATCATATATATGCAACAAAATATACTAGAGCAACACCGAAAAAGAAAGGGTTAGCAACTAGATGCAACATATATAGTACGCAAATTAATTAACTAGAGGTACGCAGGTCATCGTACGCAAGTAACAAATTAGCATTACGCAAGTTCGGTAGGGACCGTGGACATCACAAAGTTTCATCGCTACAAAAAGTATACAAGTTCAACCAACACATATCATCATCATCGGCATCATAAATCACTAGAAGTTCCATCATACGTATCATTGAGGACGAACCTAGCTTCTTGAGCGGCGTGAGGTCTAGGCGTTGCATGCCTATGCGAGTTCGGACGTCATTTCGCGATATAGGGCCGTGGTGGAACATCCCTTCTCATCGGCGACTTCTTTCATGATGATCGTCGCAATGTCGCTTTGGATGCGAAAGAAGTCATCTCTAAGTTTATAATTAAGCTTCTCCATGAGATTCTAGCCACTTGTGGATATGATCATCATTTCTGCTGTTAATCTGAAGCTTTGGTGATCCTTGTTGAACTGAATCATGAGATGGACGATGTAGAATCCATCATTATTGCTTGGTTTTGGGACATGGATGTAGGAGAAGTTAGTTTTATCGTGAAACCCATCTTCTTGTTCCTTTGTTTCTTGATATGCGTGGCCACCTCTAAAGCTGAAGCCTTGGAGAGCATCATATAGAATATTCATTATGTGGGTGTAGTCCTTTTCTCGTAGTCTCGGAAGGGTCAAAATACGGCGTGGGAGACTTGCGGGTAAAGAACGATAAGGACGGCGCACCCGTTGCTTTTGAGGGAAAAGACACCTCAAATTATTCTCCATATGAGAGAGAAGGAATGATTGAAATGTCTGAAAGGGTTGTCGGAACTGACTTACTTTGGATGATAAGGCACGAGGACAATTTCGGTCCTTATTCTGTACCATGAAGTTTTGGAGGTACTCCCTAGCAGTTTCACGCTCAAAGTCGCCAAGACTCACGAAAGACTTCGTGCATGTAATGCGGATCCGCCACAGATTTGCGAGACTTCTTCACTCTTCATGGCGGAGCTCATATGTAGCGCAAAAAGGCGGACGATAGTAAAATCAAGTCGCCTTGTTAGAAACATCTCAAAGATATGGTCAAACCGCGGGAAGAACACCTCCGCGGGCCGTGTGTCAGCGTAGCACTTCCCTCGGGCACACGAGCAGCGTATGTTGGATATCTGGATCCTTTGAGGCTAGTAGGCTTTTCTCGGTCGACAACTGCGGTCGTGCAGTCTCTGAGATCCCCGATAGTGCCTCCAGCGGTTTGGTGGTAGCATCGGCTCGCCCGTGAGATGGAACATGACCGCACCTTTCATAGGTACACGCTCTTCAGAATCCATCGTCTGGCTGATGTGTGCTCTGGCTTGTTTGGAGGTAGTTACCTTCCCCGATCTCTTCCTCTCCTTTTTCTTGGGCACACCTTTCAGACCCTTCCTTAACCCCTACCCAAGTGTTCCCGGGCTAAATCTTCAGACGACCCACGCGCTTGGCTAGTTGAGCTGTGTTGGCGGCATCTTCATGCGTGTCTGTGAGGATTTCATGAAGAGACTTTTGCAATCCATGGTGCGACCCTGCGGGCTTATCATCCATATCCTCATTAGCAAGCTGATAGCCCGATTCGTCATATGGTTAACTCATCATATCTATGTCACAGTCATACGCGTTTGTATTGAGGTAATCCATAGGGTCGACCTCTGTCTCATCATCCATTCTCTGTTCTACAGGAGAAATTACATCAGCCAGTACTATTGCACCCCCTTCATCATGTCGTCCACCGCTCTCACCTGGCACTACAGGAGCTGGTAATTGTGTAGGTGGGGTGGTGGTCTCCGCACATGCTTGTTGATGTGTGGTAGTTATTGGTGTGCTCTCAGCCGGCTCCAGACGAATAAGATTCTTCGGCCATAGCAGCACCCAACCCTTGCAGCTTCCAATCCGCGGCGGGGTCTCGTCGTCCGCTCCCACATCTTGATCGAGGAGGCAAATCCTCGTGCCCGATTTCACACTGGTCAAGTTAACCTGAAGTGCCCAGTGAGATCGGCTGGTTGTGGAGCGTCGCGTTGAGAGGGTCCATTATCATCCCTTTCCCACGTCCACCTTCGGCCTTTGATCAAGTTGAGTATGGTGCACGGGTTTCTTTCGCTGCAAACACATATGTCGTGGCGTAAAACAACCAAAAGGCAACAAAATGGAATATTATATATATATATATATGTTGGTGCGACATGTAATTACCGTGGCGTCGAGCTCAGCTAAAGACGAAGGCCCACCTAGCGCGCTGAGACCGAGGCGGGCTGCTATGGCGGAGCGGCGGCTGAGAGAGAGGCCGGTTGCTTGAGCAAGTGATGGTGCGATGGTGTTGTTGTTCATGGAGTTGCTCGCGACAAAAGCGGGCATCGGAAATCATGTCTGTCTTGTCGGATTTTCCTTCGCCTAGTTGATGATAATAGGAACCAAGTTAGTAGCGAAATCATTTCTGCGGCGATTCTGGCTGCATTGATGCGCCTCTTGTAGCAACTCATATTTGTCCTCGGCTGCTTTTTCGCGTCTTCACTGCTTTTTCTCGACCGCAAGCTTCACCTTTGCGTCGATGTCCGCTGACTAAACTTCTTTTTCGCTTCTTGGCCTCCGGGCCGTCGTTGTAAACACCTTCCACGTGGCGCCGTCTCGGCGCCGTGCACATGACCATATTGCGTCGCTGGTCCAGCGGGAGTCCCTTAAGTTCGTTCAAGGCCGGTTGAGAGGGTGTCCCACTTGGGCCTCATCGAATAGGGCTTTTGGCTGCAAGCTGGTGTTGCTTCTCCAGTAGTCTAATCAATTTCCTCGTGATCTTGTCCGTGTAAAAAACCTTTTTCTCCTTGTCCCACTTGTAGCGGGCCCTGATGAAGTCATGCTACAAGGGGTTGGTGATCTTCGCGAAGGGGTCTGGGAGACCCGCGGCTTCACGTTCCGCATCCTCCTTATCCCATATGGGCCTTTTACCGAGGTAGCCATGGCTTCCGAGGCGATGCTTCCCCGTGTTCCTTTGCTGAAGGCTTTTGAATTTCACAGCCTTAGCCTTGGCTGCCTCGGTAGCGCAAGTGTCCTTGAACTTTTCGAACTCCTCTTTCGTAAGTGTCGGATTTTCCTCCAGAATCTTGGACAGGGGTTCATCAGCCTCAATAGCTCGTTTTTTACCCTCCCTTTCCAGGAGGCCAAATCATTGCTGAACATGCCCATGGCGTGATTGTTAATCTTTTTCATCTTCGGATCATCCCACGGTTGTTCTATGTTATCATCCCGGTCGGGAACTTGAATCTCTTGTGCAACCGTTAGGAGCAACTGCGTCAAATGTTCTTTACTCCTTAAGTCATCGTCGTTGATGCTCGCGCATTCCCGTAGGATGCATCCTACTTGGTTCCCATAGCACTTGCGAGGTTCTTCCAGCTCTAATGGCTCAAACTTGCCAGGTGCCATCTTTGTGATCACAAGTCGTCCAATCCCTAGTTTGTTAGGTTTTTGTATCCTCTGCTTCTTATGCTTCCTCTTTTCGGTAGAGGCATCGGGGCTGTTACCTTCCCCGCCGGTACCTTCCCCACCGGTCTCGGTGCCGCCATCGGTGCCGGCGCCGTCGGTGTCGATGTCGGCGTCAGTACCATCATCGAGGCCGACCTGCAAACCTTGCTTAGTAGTCAAATAGTCGAGGTACTCTTGTTCACCCTCATAATCCATCTCGTCTGTATCTTGGTCAGAAGGCCCAGTTTCTCATTGTTCGACATGTTTCCTATGATTAAGTGGCCTCATTTATTTCTAAAAGTATGAATAAATAAGAAATGACATAGAAAGAAATCTATGTGCCAGCACTCGATATGCCAACTATGTAGCACAAATCATGCCTTTATTCACGGGAAATTTCGGCATGACCTTTGCTAAAAAATGGACATATCGAGCGCCTGAAATTCACCGAAACGGGAATGAATCAACATTCCGGCGTAACATAGGCCACTCGGATCATTTTCCAAACATGACATGTCCAAAACATGACATATGCACATATCACATGGCATATAAATTCAGCTAATTTTGAAACCTAGCTAAATTCATAACTAAATAGATAACCTAATTAATTAACATAACGAAGAACCCTAGCGAAAGGGGGTTTCTGAGAGTGCAGGGCGAGGAGGCAGGCCTTGACGGCGGCAGGGGAGAGGGCGAGGCGATGGGTGATGGGCCGGGGCGAAGCGGGCCGGGGCGAAGCGAGGCGGCGAGTCGGGGCGAGCGGAGGGTCGGGGCTAAGCGGCGGGTCCCTAGAGGTGGGGTTCGAGGCAGGGCGAGCGCCGGGTCGGGATTAGCGCGCGCCCGGAGTCGAAGCAGCGCTGGGCTGGGTCGGGCGTGGTCTGCGACGGGAGAGAGAGTGGGGATTTGGGGAAATGGCGGGATGAAGCAGGCGAGTGAGAATTTTGGGTTAAGTGGGCGTAGTGATGGCGCGTTATTTCAAAAGCAGCGCTGCTACTAACATCGATAGCTGCAGCGGTTTGGGAGAAATGCGCTACTACTAAATTCAGTAGCTGCAGCGGTTTATCCAAAAGCGCTGCTACTACCGTCGCCTTGCCAGTTTTCCTTTTTCTTTTCCTTTATTTTATCCACTTTTATTTCGAGGCAGTGAATGAAGGGAGGCGATATATATTGCATCATTTGACGGTTAAATATGTATGCAAAATAGGAACATATATATTACACATCATTGGACCCATGCATAATAATGTCTAAGTGTGTATACAAAATAGGAACATATATATATATATATATATATATATTACACATCGTTGGACCCATAACATACTTTTCCTCAATGCTGACGTTTTCGTTTTTGAGTCAGCTTCTTTCCCTTCTTATTCGTCGAAGAATAATTGAGCCCCTCATTGTGACTTTGCCTTTTCCATGGAGTATTATTTTTCTTAGGTAATGTAGTATTGATTCTTCTTTTGACGTATACTTCATCATCATCGTCATATTCCCTCATTGGGTTGCCGTACTGATCATTGTCTTCCTCATTGGCGACTCCATCCATTCCAATGATATTCCTTTTGCCTCTCCTCACGACAACATGGCCGGGATTGCGCGGGTCAGTTATGAAGAAGCATTGTGTCACGTGCTTAGCGTGTACCCATGGCTCATTTTTTGCGATAGCATTCACGGTAGCGCTCTTGGCGTCGGGTATAGTCATGGTAGTGAACATCCAGCTTTCTCTTTCGATATTCTTAGCCCATCTGACACGGAACACCGTCGTGTTGTGCAGCCCAGAGTAGTCAAGCTCCCAGATCTCCTCGACCCTTCCATAAAATCGTTCAGTTGTGCCGTTGTCGCTGCCGGTCATGCATTCCATCGTCACCCCTGAGTTCTGATCATCACTGTCCATATCTTTTGCCTCCGTGTAGAACGTTTATCCGTTGATATCATATGCCTGATAGGTTACGAGGTTGGGCGAGGGGCCATGTGCTAAGGCGTATATGAGCAATCCATCCTTAGAGCCCTCCTCCGGGGGATTAGCAATAATATGCTCTTTGAACCAATGCAGGAAAGTGGAGTTGTGCTCTCTAGTAACTTCGGCGTCCGTCCTGCATACCCACCGGTCACGATACTTCTTTGCGATAATTTCTTTGTGCAGTGCCATGAAAGGATCTACCTCATCTAGGTGTTGAAGCATTACCAAGTTTGCTCTGTCAAAGTCGCTGCGTCGATCTGAGTATGCCACGTGCAGTTCCCTGCGACCGTTGCAGTGACCATCTCCTTCGAGCCTCCCATCGTGCTTGTTAACGGGCAAACCAACACTAACACCAGGCGGCTGGTCTGCGCCATATAGAAAATTCTCACAAAAAGAGATGCACTCTTGTGCCAAATAGCCATGGACGATGCTTCCATCCGGACGGGACATGTTACGAACGAATCCTTTGATGATCCCATTCATCCTCTCAAACGGCATCATGTTGTGCAAGAATGACGGCCCCAGGTCTATTATGTCATCCACAATATGGACACACAGATGCACCATCACGTCGAAGAACGCGGGCGGGAAGTACATCTCAAGCTCATTCAGTATCACAACAATCTCTTCCTGTAGCCTTTGGAGCTGCTTCACACTGATCGACTTTCGAGAGATGACGTCAAAAAAGTTACAGAGACCAATAAGCGTGTCACGGACGTGCTTGTCCATTATCCCTCTAAGGGCAACAGGTAGTATCTGCGTCATCATCACATGACAGTCATTAGACTTCATCCCGCTGAACCTTTTCTTGTCCGTGTTTAGATATCTGCTTACCTTGCCACAGTAACCGGAACTAACTTTGACTCCGGTAAGGCACTTAAAGAATTGATTGATCTCAGCATGACTTAAGGTGAAGCAAGAAGGGGGGCAATAATCCTCTTTCTTTATTTTCTTGCCCTTCTTCTCCCATGCCTCTGTCTCCGTCTCTGTCTCGTCTGACATTTCACGGGGCGGCATGTGCAAATCTTCCCTGATTTTCAAATCTTGCAAGTCTTTTCTTGCCTTCGGCCCATCCTTGGTCTTATCCGGCATGTTCATCAGTGTTGCGAGCAAGCTCTCAAGGACATTCTTACAGATATGCATTTGATCAAGGCAATGAGGTGTATCGAGTTTGTGCCAGTACTCCAAGTTCCAGAACACAGACCTCATCTTCCATACCTTCAGCAGCGGCTCCGGCGCCTTTCTCATCATCTTTCCCGGCACGGGGCACTCCTTCCAGTTTTTCTACAGCTCATCGATTTCGGCACCGCTCCGCTTACGTGGAGGTTGTCAGGACCCCGACTCAATGCCACATCGATCTAGCATGTAACACCTCATATCACTTTGCGGCCTCACGCATGGTATTCCCACGGGTGTCGCCTTACCTTTGCCCGGGACCGTTTGCGCCTTTTGGCAGACGTATATGATAGTGTCGCTAGCATCCATATGATAAGGAGCCCGGGCTGACATGGCTAGTCGTAAACCCAAAGTGGCACAGACTTACAAGGACAGCATCCATGACCCAAAGATCGAGCGTGTCGGTCATCGCCGAGTGAATCCAGGCTGTAGCACTGGGCTAGCAGGACTCCGGTGAACCGGGCTGTAGCGAGCTAACGAGGACTCGGTATTCATCGCGTGACATTTCCCGAAGGACAGACCTGAGAATGAAGAAGGACACATGCCGGCCAGCCTAAGTGTTCGGAGCAGTAGCAAGCTACCATGGCTCGGTGGAAACACTAGGAGACATTTCCGTAAGAGAGGCTACTAAAGATAAACAACTAGATAGTCGGATCCCACACATACCAAGCATTTCAATAACATACGCACAATATGCTCGATATGTGCAAATACAACATGGCATCACAACATGACTCTACGACTCAAGTATTTATTCATTAGGCTCCGAGGAGCGAGATATTACAATCATGGGTCTCACGACCCAACATTCAGAGCATACAAGTCAAAGCACAAGCGGAAGCTAATATGTCTGAGTACAGACATTTACAAATGAAAAAGGCTGAGAAGCCTGACTATCATCTAGATCCTGCCGAGGGCACAAGATCATAGCTGAGGTATCAAGCTAAACGTCGAAGTCCACGTGGAACTACTAGCAAGACTGAAGTCTCTCTACAAAAACATAAAATAGGCAAACGTGAGTACAAATGTACCCAGCAAGACTTACATCAGAACTATCTACATATGCATCATTATCAACAAAGGGGATGGTGGGGTTTAACTGCAGCAAGCCAGCTTTGACTCGGTGGCTATCCTCAACTACGACTGCAAATACCTCTTTTGAGGTGGCGCACACGAGTCCACATATTCACCATATCAATACACCACTATGGATCCGCTCCCGTCTCCCTACGAGAACGCCATCCATAGCACTCACGGTTATCTTGTGTATTTTAAAGTATCCACTTTCACTTGTCTATGAACTGATATAGGCAACCCAGAAGTCCTTTACCGCGGACACGGCTATTCGAATAGATGATGTTAACCCTGCAGGGGTGTACTTCTTCACACACGCTCTCACCACTTACCGCCGTTACACGACATGTACTCGGCAACCTTCAAGCAGAAGCCCAACGAGGGTGTCGGCCATGACCTACCTAAACACTCAAGTCCCTAGTCCAGGTTTATCGCCTATTCGGGTTCCATCCATGAGGAGATCCGGCCGGAGTTTCGCTCACAGCCCTAAACGATGTGAGCAGGGTTCCCGAGACACCAAACGGGCGCCCGGTACACCGTGCCACGTGCGTACTGCATCACAGCCCACCCCTCCGGTCAGCGCTGCCCAATGCCTCCAACATACTACAAATACCAGAAACTACTTGCAACTCTGGACAGAGGATAAGGGTGATTAAGAAGCCGAGAGGGTCCATTGGTTTCGGGCCCAATGCGTGGTAGTAGGTGAATCATGGATCACAAACACAGAACTCAGTTCCTGAGGACGGCTGCAATGAGACAACCCACCATGTACTCCTACATGGCCTCTCACCGCTACCTTTACCAAATCGTGTTCACACTCTTTGCTCACACACAGTAGGACATGTTCACACACCTCGATTCATCCTCGATGAATCGGACTGACTCAACTCTAAGCGATAGCAGGCATGACAAACAAGCATGTATGAGTAGGCACAACAGGGCTCAAACAACTCCTACTCATGCTAGTGGGTTTCATCTATTTCTTGTGGAAGGACAGGTCATGCAAAGGATAAAGGGGTTCAGCTACGCAGCAAATGTGAGATGCATCGTTGTTGTCCTAATGCAGTAAAAGAGAGCAAGAGCGAGAGAGTGGGATTGTATCGGAATGAACAAAGGGGTTTTGCTTGCCTGGCACTTCTGAAGATAATATAGGTCTTCATCAGTGTCATCAATCTCATCGTCGAAACCACGTCTATCGAGAGGGGACAAATACCGGCAACACAGAAGGAAACACAATCAATGCAATGCACAATATGATGCATGATCATGACATGGTAAAGTGAGTGTGTTGGGCTAATGCAGCTACAACCAGATGGGTTTGAGCTATTTTGAACCAAAGATTCAAAGTTCAAACACATTTGTGATCTTAAATAGTGCTTTATCATGTTTTGCACTAAACAGCAAGTTAACTTGTTTAAACATGCATGAAACTGGTACAGATGGATAGATTGGATTTTTCTGATCATTTTTCATATATAAATTATTTATTTTGGAGCTACGGTTGAATTTATATGATTTTTAGAAGTTTATACCATTTTCTGGAATTTCCTATATAAGAATAAATCCAAAGAAGGATTTACTGCGTCAGCATGACGTCGGGGTGACGTCATCAGGTCAAAGGCGCCAGCCCAGGTCAAACCTGACGCTGGGACCCACATGTTAGTATAACAGCTAGTTAACAGGATTAAGTTAATACTAACTAAACTGTCAATGGGGCCTAGGACCGCATGTCAGTGGTTAGTTGACTAACTAAACGGAGTTAGTTAGTGTTAGATTAGTCATTAACCTAGGTTAATTAGCACTAAACTAACTTAACTAAAATTAGCAAGGGCGACCCACATGTCATTGACCCAGGGGTCAAACTGGGCCCACCCAGTCAACGGTCAGCAGGTCAAACCTGCCGGCGTCGAGTCGCCGGCGAGGCCGAGACGACGGAGAGCGTCGGAAACGCTGCTCCGGCCACGGTTTGATGCGCGGGTGGGTGCTACGAGTAGCTGGCGATGTGGCGCATCCAACGGTGGCGGTGTTTGGTCCTGGGGTGACCGGAGTTAACGGCGGCGAGCTCTTTTGCGGCAGCCGGAGTTCGGCCGGTGCGGACGCTTGCTGCGGCCTTCGAGAGCGAGTTGGGGTGCGGGTTGGGTTCCTGGCGATGCGCTGAGCACGGCTATGTGCTCGGTTACAGCTCTAAGTGACAGTGGCCACGGCGGCGACATGGCCGGCGGTGGAGCTGCTTCGGCTGGGGTGGACGAGGGAGCTACGGCGCGAGAACGAAGGAACGGAGAGAGGGGAACAAAGCAGAAGCTCACAGCGGACTCGGCAGCCTTGACGGAAAGCTCGGGGATGCACTGGAGACGGCGGTGCGGCGGTGAGGATCTCCGGTGGCCGGGGATGAAGACAACGTCGATGGAGGCGCTCCAGGGCGTCCGGCGGGGCGTGGCTTGGTGGAGAGGAAGAGGGGGTCGAGGCGAAGCCTCTAAGCGCGTCGGTGAGGCGTGGGGTGGCCGGTGGCTGTACTGGTGCTCATCGGCGCACTGCAGCGGCTCTCGGGGTTGCTCGGGGCTGCGAGAAAGCGAGAGCCAGAGGAGAGGGAGAGAGCAGAGAGTGAGGGGAGAGGCAGAGGGGGCTGCGGGGCGTCTCCAGACGCCTCGGGGGCGCCTCGGTGGCAAGCATGACGTGGAGCTCGGGCGCGCGCGCTGTCGACACGCCTCTGCCTACTGGCAGAGGTTGAAGACAGCCGCTTCAGGCTAGTGGGCTGGGCCGCCAGCTGGAGTTGGGCCAGGTGGGCTGCCAGGTGGGCGTCGGGTAAGTCTCCCTCTCTCTCTCTTTATTTATTGTTTCTGTTTTCTATTATTTTGTAGTCTTTGTGGCTTTTCTAAAAATACCTAGACCCTTTCAAAATTCACTAAACTGCACATGCCCACTGTATAGAATATATCCAACATGGAACATTTCAGTTTAGGAATATCTGGACATTTAAAATATTTTATAGAATTTAAATGTCCAAATTCAAATACTTATGATTTAATTCAAAAATCCAGGAATAGCCTATAAATATGTTCATCATTTTTGGAAGAGGTTTTCACCTTTAACAGAAATTATGAACATTTCCAAAGGGCATTCTGGGTTATTGAAAATATTTTTATTGAACCTAGTTAAATTTCATTTGGTGCTAGGGTTTCAACAATCCCCATTTCAAATTTCTTTGGAATTTAAACATGATGGCATGATGAACAGGCAAAGTCAAGCAAGCTGAACTGAGGCTGTGACAACTCACCCTCACTAAACAAGAATCTCGTCCCGAGATTCAAGACGGTGAGGTAAGAAGACAGAGGGGACACGGAACTGACACAGTCTTCATGATCCATTGCATTCCTCGAAGATGTTGATTCATTGCTTCAAATCGATCTTGACGTCTTTGCTTTCGAGATCTTCATTCAACATGATGACAAGAAGAAAGGGAAAACTCTAGAAGGATCGATCTCCTCGAAGATTGAACAACTTAGGATCAACTCATGGATTGAGACATGGAAACATCTCTCAAGCTGAGACATGAAGCACACATCTAGAGGAGTGGAGTGGAACAGATGACGAGGGTTCACTAGGTAGACAACAATTTTACCCTTAAGAGGGTGGTGAACTGTTGTCAACGTAGCGAGGAGTTGAGTTGCCATGATACCTCAGCGAGACATCTTGGAGGAGGGTGATTCGTAGATTATTACCTTAAGTGGCAAAAGAATTATCTTTGATTCAGAGATCATTGAAACTCTTTATACCAGCCTAAGACAAATCACAATCGATCATTTGAAGGAGTCCGAAAGAATGACATTCTCGGAACAGAATGGATGATGTGGACTACCTTGTTGAAGACAACACAATGAATGATTTTAGTAGCTGGGGAGAAGCTCGGCAGTAGAGAGTGAATCCACTGTTTGAAGAGTTATAGCATAACCGAGGAAATTGAGAGCAATCCCAGTTAGTGCCGATGATAACACCTAGCGCTTGTGAGTTCTCTCAAGAACTTGAGCATTTCCATAATCATCAAGGTTTTACCAACATCCATGTCAAGGGTGCTGACAACACAACATACTACCATGATGAATAGCGATGGACGATGCAGATACAAAGTGTAGGATCGAAAGTATGTCTAGAGGGGGGTGATTAGACTACTTGACAATATAAAAGTTCAGCCTTTTGATAAAGACAAGTTTTTGGCAGATTCACGATTATGATCAAGTCAAGTATCACCCTACACATGCAATTCTAGAGTATAGGCAGCGGAAAGTAAATTGCACATGTAGTAAAGAGAGGTGGAGAAGAGCAAACGCAATTTGGAGACACGGAGATTTTTTTCTCGTGGTTCCGATAGGTGGTGCTATCGTCAATCCACGTTGATGGAGACTTCAACCCATGGAGGGTAACGGCTGCGAGAGTCCACGGAGGGCAACACCCACGAAGGGTCCACGAAGAAGCAACCTTGTCTATGCCATCATGACCTACGCCCACGGAGGGCTAGCCTTACTCGGGGTAGATCTTCACGAAGTAGGCGATCTCCTTGCCCTTACAAACTTCTTGGTTCAACTCCACATCTCGACGGAGGCTCCCAAGCGACACCTAACCAATCTAGGAGGCACCACCCTCCAAAAGGTAATAGATGGTGTTGATGATGATGAACTCCTTGCTCTTGTGCTTCAAATGATAATCTCCCCAACACTCAACTCTCCTCACTGATTTGGCTGTGGTGGAAGAAAGGATTGAGTGGAAAGCAACTTGGGAAGGCTAGAGATCAAGCTTCATATGGTGGGAGTGGAGCTACTTGATCTCAACACAAGGGTAGGTAGTTTTCTTCTCAGAAATGTAAGGTAGGAGTGGTAGTTCTTTCTGATGGCTCTCTCCATGAGTGAAGAGGGGTGGAGGGTATTTATAGCCTCCACACAAAATCCAACCGTTACACACATTTGACCAATCTCGGTGGGACCGAAGTTGACAACTCGGTGAGACCGAAAGTTCAAATCATGTGAACGTTGGGATTTTCGGTGGGACCGAAAATACAATCTCGGTTAGTCCGATTCGTCCAAAGACAAGAGCTTGCCAATCTCGGTGGGACCGACTTCATCATCTCGGTGACACCGATTTGATGATGAAGGTTCTGAAGCTTGGCAACTCAAGTTTCGGTGAGACCGAGTTGAGAATCGGAAAATCCGAAATTTCTAGGGTTTGGCTATATGGCTGAGGTGGTTCATCTCGGTGTGGTGAGTTTAGGAAATCGGTGGGACCGAGATTACTTATGAGTGTATTATGGAAGTGAGAGTTGCTGATAGTTTAGGAGATATATCACTAAGCACTTTGAGCAACCAGATCATTATCATAACCTCATCCCCTTTTAATAGTATTGGCTTTCCTATAGACTCAATGTGATCTTGGATCACTAAACCAAAAATGGAGTCTTGAGCTTTTGCCAATGCTTGCCTTAGCATTTTGAGGATCCACTTCTTGAGTCCTTGCCATACCCATATCACTGAACTTTCTGAAATGATTCTCAAGAAACTATTAGTTCAATGATATATATGTTGTTATTAATTACCAAAACCACCCGGGGATTAGTTGCACTTTCAATCTCCCCCTTTTTGGTAATTGATGACAACATATAGATCAAAGCTTCGACAAAGGATATAATCAATGAATAATATTGTCGCTTTGAGAAGTATGTGATAAGCAAGAGCTCCCCCTAAATTTGTGCATTATTTAAGATTTGCGTTTGAATGCAAATGCACAATTGATTAGGATCATGGGTCACTCTTCCATGTCACATACATCTTGGTGGAGCGCACAAAATGATAAGAATGAATAGCATGCACCTAATCACCAAGACATGAGTAAATGGTCATACAAGATATGAATAGCATATGATAAGCATTAAGCACACATTAAGGCATAGTACGACCAAGCACTCATTAATGAGCATCAAATGTAGTATCAAACACACAGAATGTCTCGAAAACCAAAAGTATCTCAAAAAGACCGTAAATGAACGAAAGAGCAAAAGCGCTACAACAGCACTCTCTCTCTCGAAGTCCTATGATCTATACAATTTCTCCCCCTTTGGCAACAAGTTACCAAAAAGTTCGAAAAGTATAGAGCTAAGCGCCTTGGGGACTCTGTTTGGCGGCTCTATGCAGGTTGATGTTGGAGTTGAGATGGCAGCATCGGTGAAGACTTCTGCTGATGTCTCATGCCTTTGGAGGAGTGGTCTTGGAGCTGGAGCTGGAGCAACCGATGGAGCTGTGGGAGGTGCTGCAGCTGTAGTCCCGTGTCGATCCTTTGGAATAGCAGTGATCGGGTCTGTGGAAACCGGAGCAGTCTGTTCATAAGCATCCTGGACTAGGTCATCCTGCATCTCACGCATGAGCTCTTCCTTCTCCCTCTTTGCTTCCTCAATATCTGCCTCAAGCTTGTTGACAGTTACTTGCACTTCAATCAGCTTCACATCCAGAGCATGGATCTTGTCTTCAACAATCCTTTCAAGACTCTCCTGAGACTGTACAATGCTGGCCAGGCGCTGTTCAATCCTTTGGGTAGCTTCAAGGAGCTGCTCTCCAACACTCTTTGGTTTAGCTGCTGCTGCTGCTGCTTCCTTCTCAGCTTTGGCTTTCTTGGCAGCTTCAATCTTTGCTTGACCTTCAACAGATGTTGGGTCCTCCTCATCCATCACAACATCATTGTCCTCATGCTCAGGCTGCAGTGGTAGGTGTTCTCTATCCAACAAGAATGTGCCCGTGCCAAACTTGGCATTGAAAAGCATCTGAATATGCGGGGCAAATCCACACGACCTTTTCTGGTCAGCTGCAGTCCTCTTAATAGTCTCAACTATCAAGTCCATCACCTTGAAAGGTGCCTTCTCATCAAGTATATGCAGCATGTTGATAGAGTACCCTCTGATCATGCGATGATCTCCAGACTTGGGCATCAAGGTATGCCTCAGAATAGTGTTTGTGGTAGGTAGACCTGCCTGGAGATAGTACACTGAGCCAAGCTTCCAGATTGCCAAATCCTTAGCTGGAACCTCTTTGTACATATTCTTCATAGATTCATGGTTCTTCTTGGGAATACCATAGACATCAACATCATCCTCTCTCTGCACTGGAGCATTCAGAAGTTCTGCCCATTCTTCTACAGTTGAAGAGAATCTTTGGCCTTCAGTCATCCAAGTGATCTTTCCATCTGGATAGAAATGAGCTGTGGCATAGAATTGCATAATCATTTCATCATTCCAACTTGTCAACTTTTGACCAACAAAATCTGCAACACCACATGCAGTGAAGCTCTCATGCACATGTGGAAAGAAGTCTCTGTGCTCTTCACTGTCAATGTATTTCCAATCAACAAATCTGGTGTCTGCCACTATGGGCTTCTTGTCCATCAGCACAGTCTCATAGAAGTCCTGCTGCTCACTGGTGTGAAATCTGGGATCAACAGCAGTTCTTCTGCTCACGGCATATGGGTCAGACTGTCTCCATAGCCTGAGACCTCTATCCTTCCTTTCCTTCATGTTTTCAGCTTGAGGATGAGCATCATTGTGAATTGGCAGTTTTGGACGAAGTTTCAGCAAAACTGGTGCCTCATCATCTGACACAGCTGGTGGCACATCATCTTTCTTCTTCTCGATCGGGGATGTTCTGTTGTCTTCTTGGGCTTTGCAGCAGAAGCTTTCTTTGGAGCTGCCTTGGCTGGAGCAGATGGCTTGGACTTTGAAGTGGCTCCAGCCCTGATGGCATCACCCATGAGCTTAGGCTTCTGAGGAGGCTGGGGTGCTTCCTCATCCTCATCTTCTTCAGCATCATCATGCACTAACCTCTTCCTCTTGGAAGTTTTCTTCACCTTGCTTGTAGTTTCCTCTTCCATACTCAGCTTCTTGGCAACAGTGGACTGCTTCACTTTTCTGGTGCCTTTCTTGGTTTGCTGCCCTTGGGGCTCTTTGGCAACAACCTTTCTCTTTGGCTTGGAGGAGACCTCTTCCTCAACAATGAAATCAGAATCTTCTTCATCAGAGTTCCTCTTCTTTCTGGCCCTGGTGGCTGCAGGAGGCAAACCACTTGGTGTGCTCCTTTCACCATCATCGATGAGCTCTTTGGGTTCGGGACTAGTGCTGCCTCTGGAATATCAGCAATAGGTGACTCGGACCTGTTACGGCTGTCACGGCATCGACATGGTGACAACCTGTGAATAGATAAGGTGTAGCGAGTAGAAGAGTTATCACAAACTGCAGAAGATTTTGCAAAAAATGAGTTCAAATTCTAGTATTAGGTTTTCACAGAAGACATTTCGTCGACCGAGTTTAAAATTCGGTGAATCCAACTGTTCAAACGAAGCATTCACACCACTTTCGGTTGGACGAAGTGGGTTTCGATCTGCCGAAAACACTAGGGTTTCACAAAATCCTCATTTGGTCACACCGATTTGCACAACTTCGGTTGGACCGAAAGGTGCAGTGCAATGGCCAGAGGCCAAATCGGTCATACCGAGAATGTAAAATCGGTCTCACCGAGATGTGTTCGGCGGAAACCTAACCCTAAAACTTTTACTCGAATTTCGTTCAAAGGAACTAATCTTGTGTTCAGGAAGATTTCAAACGTGGCAAGATTATAGGCAAACCAAACGTGCATTGAATCGGAGATGAGAGCACGAGTGGGATCGAAACTCACCCTAACTTGGTGGAGTTCCTCTACGGCGGCAACGGCGCAGAGAAGATGTCCGTTGACGGCGACGGAGACCTGCGGCGAGGGCGCACAGGCGACGATGGAGACGATCCGGAGACCAAGGCGACGGCAGCAAGGGGTGTGGGGGCGAGGCATTTTGAAGTAGAAATCAACGCGCGGCCCTCGGAGTATATATACCCCTTTGCTGTCGGTGGGACCGAGTTGTAAAACTCGGTGGCACCGAGATGGATAACTGCAGGGCAGTTATACACTTCGGTCACGCCGAAATTCACAACTCGGTTTCACCGAGGTGAAAACCTAGATCAATCCAAATGCTTTCGGTTTGACCGAGTTTGAGTGGCTTGGTCTGACCGAAATCACTTAGAAGGTTTTGGAAGTTAGCCCTTGACGGATCGGTGGCTCCGAGTGCTCCTCACTCGGAGGGTCCGAAAATGACTTGTTCAAAGTTTGTGATGTAAGCATGAATAGAATTTGAGACAAGAAAGCATAGATAGCTAGGGGAGGAACTTAGGCATTCTTGTTCATCCATTTGGTCAGAAAAATCAAAAAGACCAAAGCAACAAATGGATGTCCTTGAATGGATAAAATCATACATCCAACATGCTCACACAATAAGATAGCAAATGAAATATGTGTCAAACATGCACAATCAAAAACTCTAGCTACTATCACACAATTTGTCGATGACTAGGTCATCTATATATGAGTATATTGACTTAGGAGCCAAATGAGAACATTTGATCATAGGTCATACTCATCGTTTAAGCACAAGTGGGGTTACCACTTTTACATAAAGCATTGATGTGTTCACATCATTTGAAGATGCTTTAGCTCAATTCTTTAGAGCAAAGCTCCCCCTAGATGTGAGAACCCCTTTAAAGGGTCAAACTAACCTTGGGTTGTCATAGAAGACTTCATGTAGATGTTGAAGATGTGGATGCTCAATGTTGATGAAGATCATCAAGAGTTGGGAGCAATCCTTTGGATTCGGCACTTTCAATACCTACATGGGTTAGTCCCACAAGGAACAAACAAGGATATCCATGGACATAGATTGAAGTTCACAATAGATGATGTCCATGAAAGCAATGATTACCTTGTCCCTTGACTTACCAACAAGAGGGTTTGTGACTCCATGAACTAGTGCAAGATGTGGAAGTTGATTGCACAAGTTTTTGCCAAAATGAATGTGAGTGAAGTATGTTGGCGGAGTCACCCTCAAGAACTCTCTAGTTCTTCTTCTTGGGATCCACATCATCTTGATGGGAATCCTTGGGGTTGTAGTTGAGCTTGACGAAGTAGAACTTGACGTTTCCTTGGGAACCCACTTGACCATGGCTTTAGGTGCTTCAATAAATGCATCAATCTCCTCTTGAAGCTTGTCCTTGCCTTTTAGCTTGTGGTCTTGTGGTGGAAGATCATCTTGAGCTTGTTCCACATTGGAAGAAGTAGGATCGTACTTCTCCTTTTGAGAAACAAACTTTGGAGTGGGATATTGACCTTCTTCCCATTCAACACCCTCGGCGTTGAACTTTCGCTCAAAACCAATTCCTTGATTCTTCGGTGTCTTCCTTGCTTGTAACAATTTCCTCAAAGTTCTTGCTTCCGCAAGGCTCTTGTAGACACCTTTCTCTATAATCCCTTTCAATAAACTATTTTCTTGCTCAAGTGTAACTTGGCTTGAAACATTGTTAGTGGAATCAAGAGAACTACTAGAAGCAACAATATTGGATTTAGCCTGGTTATTGTTACTACTAGATGAAGAATTTTTCTTATGCTTGTCATGCTTAGTTTTAATAGGTGGCAAGAAATTAGACAAGAGAAGTCGTTTGGCAAGATATGAAGAACTCTTCTTTCGAAGATCGTCATTGATTGCTTTTAGGAACTCATGTTCTTGCTCTAGATTGAGCTTCTCAAAGCGTAGCTTCTCATGAGATCTTAGGAGCTCTCTATGATCTTCTTGAGTTGTTTCATGAGCTAACTTAAGAGTGTTTAGTTCTTTAGTTAGACGCTCAATCTCCTTCATAGCATTGTCATTCGACTCTTCTCGACTATAAAGACTACTAGCATGTTCATCGTTACTAGGCTCACTAGATTTATTATGTAAGAGCTCATCTTCACCAAGCAAGTCATCCTCATCACTGTCAAAGTCAATGAATTCAGGGTGTGATACCTTGGGGCCTTTAGCCATGAAGCATCTTCCAATTCCCTCATTTGGTGAATCAAATAAGTCATAGGAGTTGGAGTTGGAGGACACGAGAGCAAGACCGCAACACCTTCATCTTGATGTAGTCGGAGTTGGAGTGATAGCTTCTTTCGGAATGATTGTCGGAGTCGGAGCCAGAAGACCCATTCACCTACATGAGCTTGATGTTTTCTTCTTGTGTAGCTCCTTGATGACTTGTCTTTCCTCTCCGAATCCTTGCTTCTCCGAGAGGGTCTTCGTTCATAACGATCATCTCTACTCCTTCTCTCTTTCCGAGGTGACTCTTCTCTTGAGCTTCTTCTTCTTGGAGATTCTTCTCTTCTCTTGTGGGGAGCCGAACACTCATTTGAGTAGTGTCCGGGTCTTCCACAATTGTAGCAGTTTCGATCACGACTAGAAGATCTCTTTTCATCATATGATCTAGACTTTGAGCTTCTCTCTTTGCTTCTACTCTTGTAGAATTTGTCGAAGTTCTTCACCATTAGGCTTATCTCTTCATTGGAAACTAGCTTGTCACTTGAGGTTGTGGGAGCATCACTTGTAGCTTTGTAAGCACCACTTGACTTGTTGTGAAGCTCTTCCTTATCTTTAAGTGTCATCTCATGAGCAACAATTCTTCCAATGACTTCGGTTGGCTTGAGATTCTTGTAGTTTGGCATCATTTGGATCAAAGTGCACACGGTGTCATACTTTCCATCCAAAGCTCTAAGAATCTTCTTGATGATGAATCGGTCGCTCATTTCTTCGCTTCCTAAGCCGGCAATCTCATTTGTGATGAGAGCAAGCCTAGAGTACATTTCAGCGACTCCTTCACCTTCCTTCATCTTGAACTTGTCAAGTTGACCTTGAAGAACATCTAGCTTTGATTCCTTCACGGACTCGGTACCTTCGTGCATTTCAACCAAAGTATCCCAAATCTCTTTTGCATTCTCAAGGCGGCTGATTTTGTTGAACTCCTCGGGACACAAGGCATTGAAGAGAATGTCACAAGCTTGAGCATTGTTTTGCAACATCCGCAATTCATCCGTTGTAGCTTCACGATCCGAACTTTTCCTTCCTCGAAGAATTCACCTTGCAAACCAACACAAATAATGCCCCATGCGGCTGGGTTATGGCCAAGAATATGCATTTTCATTTTATGCTTCCAACTAGCAAAGTTTGAACCATCAAAGTAAGGACCTCTCTGAAAATTACCCTCACTAGGCGCCATACTCTCCTAGGTTGTGAAACCAAGCTTATGGAGTCAATGCAATGGAAACCAATACAATGGAGACCTAAGCTCGATACCACTTGTAGGATCGAAAGTATGTCTTGAGGGGGTGATTAGACTACTTGACAATATAAAAGTTCAGCCTTTTGATAAAGACAAGTTTTTGGCAGATTCACGATTATGATCAAGTCAAGTATCACCCTACACATGCAATTCTAGAGTATAGGCAGCGGAAAGTAAATTGCACATGTAGTAAAGAGAGGTGGAGAAGAGCAAACGCAATTTGGAGGCACGGAGATTTTTTCTCGTGGTTCCGATAGGTGGTGCTATCGTCAATCCACGTTGATGGAGACTTCAACCCACGGAGGGTAACGGCTGCGAGAGTCCACGGAGGGCTCCACCCACAAAGGGTCCACGAAGAAGCAACCTTGTCTATGCCATCATGGCCTACGCCCACGGAGGGCTAGCCTTACTCGGGGTAGATCTTCACGAAGTAGGCGATCTCCTTGCCCTTACAAACTTCTTGGTTCAACTCCACATCTCGACGGAGGCTCCCAAGCGACACCTAACCAATCTAGGAGGCACCACCCTCCAAAGGGTAATAGATGGTGTTGATGATGATGAACTCCTTGCTCTTGTGCTTCAAATGATAATCTCCCCAACACTCAACTCTCCTCACTGATTTGGCTATGGTGGAAGAAAGGATTGAGTGGAAAGCAACTTGGGAAGGCTAGAGATCAAGCTTCATATGGTGGGAGTGGAGCTACTTGATCTCAACACAAGGGTAGGTAGTTTTCTTCTCGAAATGTAAGGTAGGAGTGGTAGTTCTTTCGATGGCTCTCTCCACGAGTGAAGAGGGGTGGAGGGTATTTATAGCCTCCACACAAAATCCAACCGTTACACACATTTGACCAATCTCGGTGGGACGAAGTTGACAACTCGGTGAGACCGAAAGTTCAAATCATGTGAACGTTGGGATTTTCGGTGGGACCGAAAATACAATCTCGGTTAGTCCGATTCGTCCAAAGACAAGAGCTTGCCAATCTCGGTGGGACCGACTTCATCATCTCGGTGACACCGATTTGATGACGAAGGTTCTGAAGCTTGGCAACTCAAGTTTGGTGAGACCGAGTTCAGAATCGGAAAATCCGAAATTTCTAGGGTTTGGCTATATGGCTGAGGTGGTTCATCTCGGTGTGACTGAGTTTAGGAAATCGGTGGGACCGAGATTACTTATGAGTGTATTATGGAAGTGAGAGTTGCTGATAGTTTAGGAAATATATCACTAAGCACTTTGAGCAACCAGATCATTATCATAACCTCATCCCCTTTCAATAGTATTGGCTTTCCTATAGACTCAATGTGATCTTGGATCACTAAACCAAAAATGGAGTCTTGAGCTTTTGCCAATGCTTGCCTTAGCATTTTGAGGGTCCACTTCTTGATCCTTGCCATACCCATATCATGAACTTTCTGAAATGATTCTCAAGAAACTATTAGTTCAATGATATATATGTTGTTATTAATTACCAAAACCACCCGGGGATTAGTTGCACTTTCACAAAGGAAGACAACACTTTCTCAGATTTCACCTTAGCGGGGCCAAGGGAACTAAATCTGGATGATCGACCGAGAGACATTTAGCACTCCGCTTCTAATGTTCTCCTTGATGTACTAGCGTATCCCATTCATTGAAATGGTCTGGTATCTAGAACATCAAGTAAAGGTCGGACTTCGGAACACAAAAATCACAAGGCACACAAATAGGGAATAATTCCTAGGAAGTCCTTATGGAGAGGTGGCCAACTTCTTCAATCAAGATATTACAATAACAGGTCTTCCGGCTGGGTGTGTTGGCCACGTATCCACTTTACCGGGTTACAAAGAGACCAATACTATAATTCTTGGGAAACGTTCCCACCATCATATCTGCCTAAGATTCAGATCTGGTTGGTGTCAGAATAATCTAGACTCATCGAGTCTAGAAAGAAAAATGAAAGTTTACAACACAAACCGGCGAGAAGACGTTGCGTGATTCTCAGGAAATGAACTACGATAGCAAGCTCCAAAACATGAGCTGGTTCTACTACATACATGTGAACACATTGTCCAAGACAAGCATGACCACATAGTAGTCTTACAATGAAACACTACCGAGTTCTGGTTGGGAACCATCATTGAGGATAACAGAATCTTATACAAATCCGTATGGTACCTTCAGGACTAGCACGTAGAACCTATTATCCTTGAACAAATCAATCAGTGGCTTGGTGTGCTAGGAATACATATAGAATGAAGATGATCAGTCTATCAGACCACAGAATACTTCGCACGTTTGCAAGACTGATTTGGAATGATTCCAAGGAAGCAACAACTTGCTTTCTCGAATTCACGGCGGCAACTTGCATCATATGCACATGAATTAGAAGAAGTCACTTCTTACATCCGAGCATATGCTTCACGGGCGGGTCATGAAGATAATGCTTATAAAAGTTTCCAATACTAGCTGGATGTTCAACACAAATCATGGAGAAGATAAGGATATTGTCGATGGGATCAACAACAATTCATCCAGATTCCCATGGAGATGGAATTCCATTACTATGTGAACAAGGTGATAGTATTGGTCAGACCCAAAAGACATAATGGTGTATGCTCGAGGAAAATCCACGAGTAAGACAACATTACGAACATCGTTGGTTCTGATTTAATTTGAGGATAGCCCATACTCAAATCAAAGGTTTGGGGTCAGACAATAGATCCAACAATTGACCACGAGGATCAATCAATGAAGATATCATCTTTCTTCAACATACATACAAGATATCCCTTAACATGAGCTAAGTCGGACAAGCTTTTATCTTCCAACTCTCCAAGTTGTTGTTTAGCTTAACCAACTAGCTCAGGGGTATGCAACACAGATTCCTGGAGAAGGAGTGATTTATAAGAAAACCAACTTGATCACGAACTCAACATAGCGGCCAGGTGACAACCCGGTAATACTTCCGAGAAGATATTCGGAAAATCACGAACCACTGCTATATTACTAAACTTGAGAACAATCTTGCTTTTCAGGGCAAGATGATATGATCAAAAGAGCGAGGGTTTGACAAGATCCTAACTCATTGATCGGAGAGTGCACCGGAAATAAGGACTAGGTAGCACAATCATACTTATGGTGATGATTCAAAAATCAACATGCTAAGAGTGAGGTTGTATAGATTTCACACATCACGATTCACGTGTCGGCCTTCTGGTTAAACAACACGGGGATCGAGGAATGAATAATGATGGCGAGAAGTATCACTACATCAAGAATTCACAAGAGCCGGTGCAATTCTCATGAAAATCCTGACATAAAGACGGTAATACTTCGGGGTAGAACAGAATAAAAGCTGGGTTAGTATTTGATCTGCGGAGTACGACTGCTTTGACCCAATCCTGGATATGGATGAGGTACTGGAGTTTGTTTCTCCTAGTCATTCCGGAATAGAATGACTTGACGGACCACAAGAATAAAGGCACCGATGAGCATGAGTGTACGACTACTCCTGACTATCAATTGATAGCTGAGGGTCAGGATACAGCTAAAGAGACAACCCAAAAGAACATACGATTTTCTGAGCTGTGGATGCATAGATTAGTATGCCGAGCAAAGCTCAACATTTTTCTTCCGGATAACCCATGCGGAGAAGGTAGGACTGGCAGATTCACAATTATGAATGGAGAACTCCTCAAGCGTACTCTGATTGTGATCCTTCGGTTCAGCGAGGAACTTCTGCCTGAATGGTTCATGGTATTTGGAAGAAGGAAATACCACGGACCTCGAAGACTAATGCAAAGGTTACTAATAACCTAAAGGAACTAGCAAACACTATCAACATGAAGTAGGTAGGGTGAATCTCGGGTTTAGAAACCCAGAAGTAGAATACCTATTACTAAGTGGCATCACGGGATGCTTTCGAGAATGATGGCCAGAATCATCACACTGGGACACAAATTATGGCTAGATTACTAGATGATCCCCTAAAACACCTAGGGTCATAATAATAGCTCCAACATATATGTCAAGGCAATAAATTACCTCAACGCACCGGTTAGTGTGCTTATTCTGACCATAAAGGACATCGAGAACGGAAAGAAAGGATTTGCAAGTGCATCAGATTGTTTAGAAACCTGGGATGACTCGGACAGCATAACGGCTGTAAATGCTCAAAAAGTTTGGAGACATACTACAAAAATGGTGGCATAGCCACCCAGAAGCACAATATCAGGGTTTCGAGATCAACAGTTAAAATATGGAAGTAATAGGAATTGAAACGAGCCTTAAATCCAACAATCCTATAAGTCTACGGATTAGTAACACGTGATCCTGATAGATAGATGAGAAGGCCTAGTTCTTAATCCCCGTAGAAGAGAAGAGGATGACTCAGATCAGAAGGCCATGAGGTATAAGGAGTAAAAAGAGCCTTACGTTCCATCCCACAATCAATTCCCCAACATATAACTAAAGCATTTCATCGAACGTGTCGGTCATCAGCGAGTGAATCCAGGCTGTAGCACTGGGCTAGCAGGACTCCGGTGAACCGGGCTGTAGCGGGCTAACAGGACTCGGTATTCATCGTGACATTTCCCGAAGGGACAGAACTGAGAACGAAGAAGGACACATGCCGGCCAGCCTAAGTGTTCGGAGCAGTAGCAAGCTACCATGGCTCGGTGGAAACACTAGGAGAGATTTCCCGGTAAGAGAGGCTACTAAAGATAAACAACTAGATAGTCAGATCCCACACATACCAAGCATTTCAATAACATACACACAATATGCTCGATATGTGCAAATACAACATGGCATCACAACATGACTCTACGACTCAAGTATTTATTCATTAGGCTTCGAGGAGCGAGATATTACAATCATGGGTCTCACGACCCAACATTCAGAGCATACAAGTCAAAGCACAAGCGGAAGCTAATATGTCTGAGTACAGACATCTACAAATGAAAAAGGCTGAGAAGCCTCACTATCATCTAGATCCTGCCGAGGGCACAAGATCGTAGCTGAGGTATCAAGCTAAACATCGAAGTCCACGTGGAACTACTAGCGAGACTGAAGTCTCTCTGCAAAAACATAAAATTGGCAAACGTGAGTACAAATGTACCCAGCAAGACTTACATCAGAACTAACTACATATGCATCATTATCAACAAAGGGGATGGTGGGGTTTAACTGCAGCAAGCCAGCTTTGACTCGGTGGGTATCCTGAACTATGACTGCAAATAACTCTTTTGAGGTGGCACACACGAGTCCACATATTCACCATATCAATACACCACTATGGATTCGCTCCCGTCTCCCTACGAGAACGCCATCCATATCACTCACGCTTATCTTGCGTATTTTAAAGTATCAACTTTCACTTATCTATGAACTGATATAGGCAACCCAGAAGTCCTTTACCGCGGACACGGCTATTCGAATAGATGATGTTAACCCTGCAGGGGTGTACTTCTTCACACACGCTCTCACCACTTACCGCCGTTTACACGACATGTACTCGGCAACCTTCAAGCGGAAGCCCAACGAGGGTGTCGGGCACGACCTACCTAAACACTCAAGTCCCTAGTCCAGGTTTATCGCCTATTCGGGTTCCATCCATGAGGAGATCCGGCCGGAGTTTCGCTCACAGCCCCAAACGATGTGAGCAGGGTTCCCGAGACACCAAACGGGCGCCCCGTACACCGTGCCACATGCCTACCGCATCACAGCCCACCCCTCCGGTCAGCGCTGCGCCAAGACGGCCTCCAAAGCATACTACAAACACGAAACTACTTGCAACTCCGGACAGAGGACAAGGGTGATTAAGAAGCCGAGAGGGTCCATTGGTTTGGGCCCAATGCGTGGTAGTAGCTGAATCATGGATCACAAACACGAACTCAGTTCGAGGGCGGCTGCAATGAGACAACCCACCATGTACTCCTACATGGCCTCTCACCGCTACCTTTACCAAATCGTGTTCACACTCTTTGCTCACACAGTGAGGACATGTTCACACACCTCGATTCATCCTCGATGAATCGGACTCGACTCAACTCTAAGCGATAGCAGGCATGACAAACAAGCATGTATGAGTAGGCACAACAGGCTCAAACAACTCCTACTCATGCTAGTGGGTTTCATCTATTTACTATGGAATGACAGGTCATGCAAAGGATAAAGGGGTTCAGCTACCGCAGCAAGTAACAGATGAATCGTTGTTGTCCTAATGCAGTAAAAGAGAGCAAGAGCAAGAGAGTGGGATTGTATCGGAATGAACAAGGGGGTTTTGCTTGCCTGGCACTTCCGAAGATAATATAGCTCTTCATCAGCGTCATCGATCTCATCGTCGAAACCACGTCTATCGAGAGGGGATAAATACCGGCAACACAGAAGGAAACACAATCAATGCAATGCACAATATGATGCATGATCATGACATGGTAAAATGAGTGTGTTGGGCTAATGCAGCTACAACCAGATGGGTTTGAGCTATTTTGAGCCAAAGATTCAAAGTTCAAACACATTTGTGATCTTAAATAGTGCTTTATCATGTTTTGATCTAAAAAGCACGTTAACTTGTTTAAACATGCATGAAATGGTACAGATGGATAGATTGGATTTTTCTGATCATTTTTCATATATAAATTATTTATTTTGGAGCTACGGTTGAATTTATATGATTTTTAGAAGTTTATACTATTTTCAGGAATTTCCTATATAAGAATAAATCCAGAGAAGGATTTACTGCGTCAGCATGACGTCGGGGTGACGTCATCAAGTCAAAGGCGCCAGCCCAGGTCAAACGATCTTTGGGACCCACATGTCGATGTAACGACTAGTTAACGAGATTAAGTTAATACTAACTAAACTGTCAATGGGGCCTGGGCCCGCATGGCAGTGGTTAGTTGACTAACTAAACGGAGTTAGTTAGTGTTAGGTTAGTCATTAACCTAGGTTAATTAGCGCTAAACTAACTTAACTAAAATTAGCAAGGGCGGCCCACATGTCATTGACCCAAAGGTCAAACTGGGCCCACCCAGTCAACGGTCAGCAGGTCAAACCTACCGGCGTCGAGTCGCCGGAGAGGCCGAGACGACGGAGAGCGTCGGAAACGCTGCTCCAGCCACGGTTTGATGAGCGGGTGGGTGCTACGAGTATCTGGCGATGTGGCGCATCCAACGGTGATGGTGTTTGGTGCTGGGGTGGCCAGAGTTAACGGCGGCGAGCTCTTTTGCGGCCGCCGGAGTTCGGCCGGGTGCGGGGACGCGGCTGCAGCGCTCGAGAGAGCGAGTTGGGGTGCGGGTTGGGTTCCTGGCGATGCGCTGAGCACGGCCATGTGCTCGGTTACAGCTCTAAGTGATAGTGGCCACGGCGGTGACATGGCCGGCGGCGGAGCTGCTTCGGCTGGGGTGGAAGAGGGAGCTACGGCGCGAGATCGGAGGAACGGAGAGAGGGGAATGAAGCAGAAGCTCACAGCGGACTCGGCGGCCTTGACGGAAAGCTCGGGGATGCACTCGAGACGGCGGGGCGGCGATGAGGATCTCCGGTGGCCGGGGATGAAGACGACGTCGATGGAGGCGCTCCAGGGCGTCCGGCGGGGCGTGGCTTGGTGGAGAGGAAGAGGGGGTCGAGGCGGAGCCTCTGAGCGCGTCGGTGAGGCGTGGGGTGGCCGGTGGCCGTGCTGGTGCTCGTCGGTGCACTGCGGCGGCTCTCGGGGTTGCTCGGGGCTGCGAGAGAGCGAGAGCCAGAGGAGAGGGAGAGAGTAGAGAGTGAGGGGAGATGCAGAGGGGGCTGCGGGGCGTCTCTAGACGCATCGGGGGCGCCTCGGTGGCAAGCATGAGGTGGAGCTCGGGCGCGCGCGCTGTCGACACGCCTCTGCCTACTGGCAGAGGTTGAAGACAGCCGCTTCAGGCCAGTGGGCTGGGCCGCCAGCTGGAGTTGGGCCAGGTGGGCGTCGGGTAAGTCTCCCTCTCTCTCTCTTTATTTATTGTTTCTGTTTTCTATTATTTTGTAGTCTTTGTGGCTTTTCTAAAAATACCTAGACCCTTTCAAAATTCACTAAACTGCACATGCCCACTGTATAGAATATATCCAACATGGAACATTTCAGTTTAGGAATATTTGGACATTTAAAATATTTTATTGAATTTAAATGTCCAAATTGAAATACTTATGATTTAATTCAAAAATCCAGGAATAGCCTATAAATATGTTCATCATTTTTGCAAGAGGTTTTCACCTTTAGCAGAAATTATGAACATTTCCAAAGGGCATTCTGGGTTATTGAAAATATTTTTATTGAACCTAGTTAAATTTCATTTGGTGCTAGGGTTTCAACAATCCCCATTTCAAATTTCTTTGGAATTTAAACATGATGGCATGATGAACAAGCAAAGTCAAGCAAGGCTGAACTGGGGCTGTGACAGAGGTCCTCCATGCTCAGCGTGACCATTGAATAGATCTCCATGGTTTCTCCACGGGTCATCCTATTCAAGCCATCTTCGATGCCCCATGTACACGATTTTCCCAGACCTGCCATCTTTCCTTGACGTTAGCTGCTGAGACGTTGTATCATCCATGCACCGCGTGCATCCGCAATATCCATGGCACACCTGGCCTGCCACATATCCGTAACCGAGATAGTCCTGCCTTTATCGTAATCAGCGCTGACCCTCATGTTGAAATACTCACCTTTGCTGGCGTCCCATGTCTTGGCCGGTGTTTTCCATAACGTGTCTAACTCCTCTTGAAGTAGCCCCAGATACAAATTAATATTATTTCTTGGTTGTTTTGGCCCTTGAATAAGCATGCTCATGTGAATGTACTTTGATTTCATGCACAACCAGGGGGGACGTTGTACATCCATACAAACACGGGCCATGTGCTATGGTTGGTGTTCTGGTTGCCAAATGGATTCATGCCATCGGTACATGCGCCGAGCACGATGTTCCTTGCATCACATTCAAAATACCGATAGAAGCTGTTCAACACTCTCCACTGGCTTCCATCCTTCACGTGTCTCAGCTTCGGATCATCTCCATCATCGGGCTTCTTCCTCTCCGCGTGCCAGCGAATTAGCTTTGCTTCCTTGGGATCTACAAAATACCTCTGGAGACGGGGAGTGATCGGTAAGTACCATACAACTTTTTGGGGACATTTCTTCCCGGCCTTCTTGTATCGAGAAGCATTACACACCGGACAGCTTGTTTTTTTTTGCGTGCTCCTTCCGATAAATTATGCAATCGTTGATGCATGCATGGTATCTAACGTGTGGCAGATCAAGAGGGCACACGATCTTCTTGGCCTCATCAACACTAGTAGGACATAGATTACCCGCGGGAAGAACATCCTTTAGGTACTTGAGATGCTCATCGAGGCTAGTGTCGGTCCATTTGTTTTTAGCCTTCGTCTTCAGGAGTTGGAGCGTGAAACTCAAGCGGGTCACCTCAGGATTGCAACCATCATACAATGGAGTGTTCGAGTCTACCACCAGTTGCTCCAGCTTAGCCTCCTCTCTAGAAGCAGCTCTCTCAGTACTCGTCTCCTTGCGAAGCAATGCTTGAACATGAGGGTCCCGCACAATTGAACTTAGTACCGACAAACTCTGCTGCGTGGAGTCCATGTCATTCTCTCCGCCGCCATGCCCGGCCCCTTCTCCTCCGCCATGTCCGGCCCCTTCTCCGCCGCCATGTCCGGCCTCTTCCCCGCCGCCATTATCGATCATCTCTTCGTCTTGCCCCGTGTCATCATTGCCTGCCCCGTCGGCATCCTCAACATCGTCATCCTCATCTTCAATTATCCACCGAGTATAGCCATCCATGAAACCAGTCATGAGCAGGTGCGCTTCGACACGACCATCGTCATGGGGGTCGAGCCAAACTATTCCTTTGCATTTTCGACACGGACATAAAACCTCTGTCCGGTTATTTTCTTTCATGTCCAGCACCGTCGACCGCAACCACCTGTCCACCATCGTTCCACTGACCATCGTCAACTCTGCACGGTAATAATAAACAAATTGATTATAAAAATGCATGCATGCATCATAGTCATAAAAAAATTTGGCATGACCTTCCCTAAAAATAGGACATATATGGATCTAGAGTTTGCCCGGAATTCGCCGAAACGGAAATAAATCGACATTTCGGCAAAACATAGGCAACTCAAAAGCACAATTTGGCAACGTCAACTCATGCCACACACACAATTTCCACAAACATATCACACACACATAAACATATTTCCATTTTGCAAAAGCATGAAATTTTCATCACCTCTATCTCGATCGAGATCGAGCACACGGTGGAGATGATGTTGTAGGGAGATCAAAAGTGCACAAAGCTCTTCTTGACAAAGATAGATCTAGTTAGGGGGCAAATAGGCCACTTAACTAAATCCTACATCTACCTAGCTACCTAATTTGGGAGGAGACAACTTCAACTTGTGGAGGGGGAAGGAAAAAGAGAAAGGAGATGCATTAATGGAGGTGGTGTAGTTATGTAGGAGTAATGAAGAGAGAGAAAGGTGGATAGAAGAGAGAGAGTAATGGGGGAGAAGTATTGAGGAGAAGAAGAAGAGTGAGAGTGGGAGCATGTGGTGGAGGTAGAGGGAAGGGAAGAGAGGAGGGGGAGGTAGGGGGAAGGGAAAAGAGGAGGGGGAGGGGAGGGACGGGTGGGAAAAGGTGTTGGGTTGGTGCGGGTTAGCAGTAGCGCGGGACCTAAAATGCGCTGCTGCTAAGAATTTAGCAGCAGCGCGCTTTGGGATGCGGCGCTACTGCTAACTGGGACAAAAAAGTGTGGCAATTTGAAATTTACCAGCAGCGATCTCGGAAAAAGCGCGCTACTACTACATACTTAGAAGTAGCGCGGTTCTTGCGACCGCGCTACTGCTACTTAGAGTTAGGTGAACACAACCGGTCGATATTTGTAGCAGCGCGTTTTAGGCCGAGCGCGCTACTGCTAAATCCTTATCAGCAGCGAGTTTACAGAACACGCGCTACTACTAGTTAGCAGCAGCGCTCCTTTTTGAACCGCGCTGCTGCTAAAATTCTGTGTATAGGATTTTCGAGTGAGTTCTTTGTCAGCTTGGCATATCATGCATTTTGGGGTTCGCCCACCCTTCCTTGGACTTCACCTCTACGAAAGGCTTTGTTGCCCCTGAAAATCAAATCTTTGTGCGGAAACTATTGCGAGACCGTCTTCCATTCGAGATGGAAGTGCTCAAGCGGCATGGGCCAGAGTGGGCCCAGAGATACCTCTCCGTCATACGGAGTGACAAATCCCAGTCTCGATTCGTGCCAACCCAACAGACACTTTCAGATATACATGTAGTGCACCTTTATAGTCATCCAGTTACGTTGTGACGTTTGATACACCCAAAGCATTCCTACGACATCCGGGAGTTGCACAATGTCATGGTCTACAGAAAAGATACTTGACATTAGAAAAGCTCTAGCAAACGAACTACTCGATCTTGTGTTGTGCTTAGGATTGGGTCACTACACCACAACACTTGATTGGGGGCAATTAACTGCCGGGAGAAATACTAGAATAAGGGCAAACTGCCTGCCAGGAATCTAGTTACTGCCGGCAGAAGTACTTAAAGCGGAAAAACTGCCGGGAGAACTTTAATAGCAAGGGCATACGCACTGCCGGAAATGTTGTCCATATTTTAGGTCATCAAATCTGCCGGCACAACTAAATCACGGCCCACTATCTGCCGGGCTGTCCATGGTGCGAGACCAAAAATAATTGGGCCCATACGCGCGCTACCGCGGGAGAAAACGCGATAGGATTTATTTATTTATTTTTTGCTCAAAAAGAGTTATAGCCGCCGCCCAGTGCTTCCCCAAATCAAACCCTCCAGAGTCCAGAGCCATCCTCCTTCACCGCCGCCGCCGCAGCAGCCGATGAGAGCCCCTCTGTCCTCGACGTCGCCCTCCACCGTCGACCCCCTCCGCCGACCTGGTGACCCCCACTTAGGGCATCTCCAATAGTTGTAAGATAGGTGTTGGTAAATTTGCCACCTAGGACATAGCGATGATGTGGCATGTATTAAATGTGGAGAGAGAGCCAAGTTGTATGTAGATTAACCAACAACCTTTGCACAAGCTGCAAGGTGAAATAGAGAGCAACCATATTTATTGTCCCACCATTTATTGGATAGCTTACATACAACCCATTGGAGTAGTTGTATGATAGCTTGTTGGTTGATGACATGGACATTTTACCAACAAGACTAACATACAACCTGTTGGAGATGCCCTTAGATCGATGCCACCGGTGCGTCGAGATTGATGCCGCCGGTGCATCGAGATCGATGCTGCCGGTGCGTCGAGATCGACCTCGCCTCCGTCCACATGGATCTGGTGTGTGTGGTCAACGTCGTCTCACTCCCTACGGAACCGCCCTAGGACTGGTCGACGGCGCCTGTGCGTCGAGGTCGACGGCGCCTTTATCCCCAGCACGAGATCCGGCGACGAACTCTGAGCCTCTTGTCTCAAGTTCGCCGTGCCACCCCACGCCATCACGCTGCTCTTCTCCGCGACCCTCCACGCGGACGAGCGCTGTCGGGCTCCCCGCCACGTCTCCTACCACACCGACGGCGAGCGTGTTGCCTGCTCTCCACTACGCTAGTACAACATGTTGCTCAGATCTGTCATGGTGGAAAAGCGATGCAGGTATACTTTTCCTTACAAAGGTTGTGAAACTCTTCTTTTCTGCTGGATGAGAACTCACCAGATATTGCCGATTTATCTTCTCATTGCTGCAGATTTTCCCTCCCTTCCACCGAATTACTACTGGGCTCCAAGTCTTTCACATTGCTGCCTCTGTATTTTGCTTCCAAATTATTGCAGGTGCTATCAGTGAAAGGATTGGGGACTGGTTCTAGCAGTGGTAGGTTTGTTCCAGGAATTCATAATGCTCATGGTTTCCCACACTCATGGCAGTCACTACTTAAAATGTTTCTCCATTTAATCAAGCAAGAATAGTTCTTCAAAACATTTTATCGTTTTAATCTTCAGACATCTTGGTAGTAAGCAGCATGGAATGTTTGCAGTTTCAGTTTAGATTGTACATAAAGGCCTGTAGATATGTACTTTGTCAGTCAAAACTTCTAAAATGATCTATGCACCATGGCAGTGGATACTTCTAAATGACTGCACACACGTTCTAGTAAGTCTTATTAGTATAGGAAGTTCAATAATCTTTCAGTGCTAAACAAGTGGATGCTACAACTTAATACTAAATTAGTGAAACACTTTAGGAGTACTAAAAGCAAGCTTTGGAAAAAAGGTATTTGATTGTGCTGTTTATCCCCGTTGGTTGATCGATGTGAGATCATCTAGTTCAATTGTCATCAGACATATATACTACTACATGGAAGAAAACAACTAGCTAGAGAATTGTTTATGCCTCCTTCATTTTGCTGCAAAGTCAGACTGAAACTGGACTACTCTTCTAGAGTTTAAATGGTACTCCCTCTGTCCCATAATGTAAGTATTGTCAAAAAACGTCTTACATTATGAGACGGAGGGACTATAATATGTTGGTTTTCTATGGTTCCTTCCTCTCCAATCTAGTTTTACTCAATATAAGTTACTATTTTGTAAGAATAACATGAAGCATTGATTCTTATATGTTCCATGTATTATGACAGGATAAGTAGTCACTAGCAGCTGAGCAAAGGATACAACATGCTCGGAGGAGAAGTTTGAATGGAGGCAGAGAGTACACTTTTTTTCTGCGAATGCAGAGAATACACTTTGTAAGGCATATATCCAACCTGAACTTCTTGTATTCTGTTGAGCCCTTGGGTCTTGTGAACCCGTATTCATGTGCCGTATAGAATACTTGCAGGTGCAACTCCCTAAGAAACCAAAATGATTTGATGTTTGCTGTGAGGTGGTAAAGAAAATTAACCACACACTAAAAAAAGAGCATGTGTGCACTAGTAGTATCACGTACATGCTGGAGCTACTAGATTAGTACGTACATGGTTGTTAAGATGAGGCTGCATGCATCACTTTAAAAAAGATGATTAGTGCGTACTTGTAGCAAGCATCCCAGCTAGCTAGCTACTTACATTTTAGTCTGCATCCATTTTTGTCCATTTTAGTCTGCATCCATTTTTGGTCATTTTAGTAAACAACAAAATCAAGCGAAATGAGAATACGGTGAATAGGTTCATTGCGTGCACTGCTTCAGCCAACGCCCAATAGCAAGCAAAACAAAGAAGGCCTTAGAACACTTGTCCTTATATGATGTAAAGATTGCATTTTTATTGGGCGATCTTGTCCTTCCAGTACTAGTAGCATGTTTATGTTACAACAGCTTTATTGTGCTATGAGAGCTCTGTTTTGAGTTTCCGGTCTGCTGCAGGTTTCCCAAAGGTACACTGGGTGATTTACAAGCTTTTGAAGCTTTGGATGATCTACAAGTTAAGGCTGGGATCACCTACAAGCTACTAAATGTTTGCAAGACCTACAATTAAGTTGGTGGAGTGGTTATGTAATGTACCTTGTTTGCTGAACCTGGTGACATTGACAGGTTCTGCTCATTTTGGTGGTGGTTTTGGCACATAAGCCACTGTATGCTCTTTTTGGTTGGGTGACACACCTAGAAACATATGTACTTCTCCCTTTGTGGCACCACTTCATTTTTGTTCCGTGGCACACCTAGAAACATATATGTGCTCCTTTTGTGGCACAACCTGTATATATAGGGTTGTCATGTTTCATAAATGAAGTTGAAGGTTTTTGATTAGGCCTATATGTTACTTTGAAGTGTATGTATAAATTGTGTGATCTGGCCTGAGTGCTTGAACATAATGAATGTGTATTACGTTAGGCCTTCCTATAATAGTTTGGTAGTGAAATCAGAGTAGTGGCATAATAACTGCCGGGTAGACATGCTTTTGCAGGCAATAGAACTGTCGGAGATTGTACTTTCATGTGCCCTGACCAATCTGCCGGGAGAAGTGGACTGCCGGCAAATACATGGGCCAGGGCAGAGAAACTGCCGGGAGAAGTTTATCTGCCGGGACAAGTAATCCCCGGTAGTTGTTCTCGTGGCAGTTCTATCTGCCGGGAGAAACACTGTCCCGGCAGTTTATCTGCCCTTATAAGTGCCTTCTCCCGGCAGTTTTTCTGTCCTTATATCAGTGTTGTGGTGTAGTGGGTCTTGTCCATCACATCATTCTCCCAACGATGTGATCCCGTTATCAATGATATCCAATGTCTATGGTTAGGAAACCATAACCATCTATTGATCAACGAGCTAGTCAACTAGAGGCTCACCAGGGACATGTTGTGGTCTATGTATTCACACATGTATTACGGTTTCCGGTTAATACAATTATAACATGAACAATATATAGTTATCATGAACAAGGAAATACAATAATGACCATTTTATTATTGCCTCTAGGGCATATTTCCAACAAAAAACACACTGATACTGTAAGTGTCCAACCTTATCTTGATGTCTCCCAACTAATGAACGTAAAATGACATGATGTTGTATCTCTAATAAGACAAATAAATATTATATGTCCTGTGTATATGCGTGCAAGGTTTTGGATTCCAAACGAAGATTTTTTTTCCCCATGGGGCACCAAAATACTTGGTTACCACGGTAACCAAAAATCTAAGAAAATTCTTGAATAAATTTGAATTCAAACATTTTTATCCAGATAGATATGTATTTAAACTAAAAATACCTATAATTTATCATATTTGGTTCATACATAGTTGTGAAATATTTAAATATAAGTACCATAATAGAATGGAATCAACTAAAGATTTTCCCATGCACGGTTATACGTTGAGGAGATATGGTTACATCATGTGGGAGTAACCTATTAAGTTGTATAGAATGTTGATATTTTTTCACCGAAGATTATTTAGATTTTACCTCAAAAAGATTATTTAGATTTCTGTCCCTTAGTTGAGAATTTATAGTGATTACAAGAGCAGATGTTTAAAATGTTACTTTATGTAAGTATACGACTGAACTCCTTTGAAGTTTAAAGTTAGTATTTTTCATCGTCTTACGTGCTCCTCGAGAACAAGGGTATATATTAAGCTAGAAGACGTGTACCACGCTGAAAACATATCTATTCCTTTTGGAGTTTAATTGTGTGTGTTTTCCTATAAATTTAACGATCCAAGGACTAACCTACTAATAAATGCCAGAAGGCAGTAGTATCTATCTGGGTTGTGGCAAGTTTTCAAGTGTTTGTTCTAAAAGATTAAAAACCATGAAAATTTAGGATTTCATTTGAGACTAGTCATAGTGGGAAATAACTAAGGCTGGCAACATGCATATGTTATCTGTCTATATTACTACTTTCATAGTGGGCAGTGGCATAGTTCTGATAATATAGAGAGCTTCATTCATTACTTTATAGAGTCATTTTACATTGAAAACCGCTATGTGATGGTAACATATTAGTACTCCACTTGCATGTCTCCTTACTAATTATTTCTCACATCATATTTTTTGTTTATGTGTGATGCATGTTACTACTCCTACTACTTATGTTATTATGTTACTTCTACTAGGAGCAATCTGAGGAAGGATCGACACGCCATGAGAAAGGGCAGCCGGATGAGAGCCACGCCTAGCCTCGGTGTGTCTGGCGAACACGCAACGCAACGCCAGTCCCTGTTCTGCATAAAAAGCCAACAATTCAAATAGAGTCGGTAGCAAGCACGTCGTAGAAATACCACTCAGTGACACACTACTAATACGAGTCGTCCATATGATTCAGATCATCACGGTGAACACTACTTGAGAAGAGGTGTCTTCTCCTTCCTACAAGGCGAGTTTGGGCGTTTAGAAAGTTGTTCAAGTCCGAGGCCTGCCACTAATGCCTCTAGAGCCTCGTGGACACGACTCCACAAGAAGCGTGAGGCGGTACACGATTAAGTAGGTATGCTTCTCTGATTCGGGCACCGTGCAAAGGGGGGAAAGGCCATTGCCATGCTCATGTCGGTTTGCCACTTCAGGGGAGACGGTCACGTAGCAACATGTTGATTTTCCATCCGGCGACTCAGATTGCATGGACGTACACCAGTTGCATCGTTTCACGAGATACGTGCACAGAGTTTCCAAAGGGTGCATTGCTCGACCCATCCCAGCTGATGATGGCGATTGCTTATTTTGTTATTATTAGTAAAAGAGCCCGTGCGTTGCAACGGGAGAAAAAACACAACACACACTCTTAACCGAACAATCATCACTCAAGACCACAATAGGTCCGTCTCCTTTATTTTAGCGACGCATCATATTTATGTTGCCGCTTATCCTTCTTCTCACCCTTGCCGGCGGTGGCCTTAGTGTTCACACAAACCAAAACATGTTAGAATAATGTGGTTAATCCTAAGACGTCTCTCTCTCTCTCTCTCTCTCTCTCTCTCTCCTCCCTCTCCCTCTCTCTCGCTTTCTCTCACACTCGCGATGAGAAATCTGTTGTTTTCCCCTGCGACGTATTCAGAGGTAGCATGTGTATTTCTTGATGTTTCCTTTTCCCTATATGATTATAGTGGGTGTTTATTTGCAATCCGGATCGCCACCCGTATGAAAAAGAAAAATTGATCGTGCGCTATAGTTATAAGTTTGCTTCCAAAACAATATTTAAAAATTATTTAACAGGTAAAATTAACATCATATAAAGATTTCACACATTTTTCTAATCAAATTTCATATATAACATATTAAAATCGAAGTTACGGTTTAAAAGATACGTATAATTTAGAAAACCATTTGTTTGAATTATATATCTTCTAAAATAATATTTATAAATACTTAACAGGTTATAATAATCTTATATTCATATTCTACATATTTTTCTAATCAAATTTCATATATAACATGTTTAAACCGGAGTTACGGTTTAAAAGATATGGATGGTTTAGAAAAGCATTTGTTTGACTTAAATATGATCCGCGGATGGAATACCTAAAAAGTTAGGTTTTTTTTTGAAAAACTATAAAATAACGGTTCGGTGTGACTTAAATCAGGACTGCGGTTTGATTTCATGCAAACGCAGGGGCTTTTTTGCAAATTTGCGCGACGGACGGGCAGAAACCCTATGTGCTTTATTATTAGGTAGAGATTGTATGATGTGATGATTGCACAATGTATTGCTCATGTGCAAAGGTACGTATATATGATGTACAAGAGGTGGGCCACGACCTCAACTATACAAGAAACTAGGAGGTGGGCCCAAGATACAGATATGCGCAACACATATACTCAACACCTCCCCGCAGTCGAAGCGACACTGCTACTGACGCAAAGACTGGACCGGAACTCCTCAAACGACGCCATAGGCAAGCCCTTGGTCATGATATCGGCAAATTTTTGGGAAGTGGGACGTGTAAGACACGAATATGGCCAAGGGCCACATGTTCCTGAACAAAATGGATATCCAACTCAATATGCTTGGTCCGATGATAATGTACCGGGTTGGCGGAGAGGTAGACAGCCCAGACGTTGTCGCAATAGACCGCCGTAGCACGATCCACATGACAAGAGAGCTCCGGGAGCAACTGGTGAAGCCACGAACACTCGGCGACTACGTTGGCCACCGCACGATACTCAGCCTAAGCGTTGGAGCGAGACATCGTAGGCTGCCGCTTGGATGACCATGGTATGAGTGATGGTCCAAGGAAGACACAATAGCCCGAGGTGGAGCGACGAGTGTCAGGGCAACCCGTCCAGTCTGCATCGGTATAGGCGGTGAGGGCGGCGTCGGTGGAGGCGTAGAGCGTGATGCCGATGTCAGGACCCCGTGTTAATGCCACATCGATCTAGCATGTAACACCTCATATCACTTTGCGGCCTCACGCACGGTATTCCCACGGGTGTCGCCTTACCTTTGCCCGGGACCGTTTGCGCCTTTTGGCACACGTATATGATAGTGTCGCTAGCATCCATATGATAAGGAGCCCGGGCTGACATGGCTAGTCGTAAACCCAAAGTGGCATAAACTTATAGGGACAGGCATCCATGACCCAGCATCGACGTGTCGGTCATCAGCGAGTGAATCCAGGCTGTAGCACTGGGCTAGTAGGACTCCGGTGAACCGGGATGTAGCGGCCTAACAGGACTCCGGTATTCATCACGTGACATTTCCCCGAAGGGACAGACACAGGAACGAAGAAGGACACATGCCGGCCAGCCTAAGTGTTCCGGAGCAGTAGCAAGCTACCATGGCTCAGTGGAAGCACTAGGAGACATTTCCCGGTAAGAGAGGCTACTAAGGATAAACAACTAGATAGTCTGATCCCACACATACCAAGCATTTCAATAACATACACACAATATGCTCAATATGTGCAAATACAACATGTGGCATCACAACATGACTCTACAACTCAAGTATTATGTTCAATAGGCTCCGAGGAGCGAGATATTACAATCATGGGTCTCATGACCCAACATTCAGAGCATACAAGTCAAAGCACAAGCGGAAGCTTAACTTGTCTGAGTACAGACATCTACAAGTGAAAAGGGCTGAGAAGCCTGACTATCTACCCGATCCTGCTGAGGGCACAAGATCGTAGCTGAGGTAACAAGCTAAACGTCGAAGTCCACGTGGAACTACTAGTGAGACTGAAGTCTCTCTGCAAAAACATAAAATAGGCAAACGTGAGTACAAATGTACCCAGCAAGACTTACATCAGAACTAACTACATATGTATCATTATCAACAAAGGGATGGTGGGGTTTAAGCTGCAGCAAGCCAGCCGACTCGATGGCTATCCCAAACTACATTGCAAGTAACTCTTTTGAGGTGGCGCTACGAGTCCACATATTCACCATATCAATACACCACTACGGATCCGCTCCGTCTCCCTCACGAGAACGCCATCCATAGCACTCACGCTTATCTTGCGTATTTTAGAGTATCCACTTTCACTTGTCTATGAACTGTCACAGCAACCCGAAGTCCTTTACGCGGACACGGCTATTCAAATAGATCATATTAACCTGCAGGGTGTACTTCTTCACACACGCTCTCGCCACTTACCGCCATGTACACCTCGTGTATCTCGGCAACCTTCAAGTGGAAGCCTGGTGAGGGAGTCGGCCACGACCTGACTAACCACACAAGTCTCTCGTCCAGGTTTATCGCCTATTCGGGTTCCATCTGCAAGGAGATCCGGCCGAGGTGTCGCTCACGGCCCCAAACGATGTGTGCAGGGTTCCCAAGTCCACCATCCGAGTGCCACTTGGTACATCAAGCCACTGTGCCTAGTCTATCCCAAGCCCACCTGTACCGGGTGCCACTTGGTAGACTACTAACACTACCTACAAACACCAGAAACTAGTTGCAACTCCTGGACAGAGATCAGGTTGATTAATAAGTCGAGAGGGGTCGAGTTACCGGAACCCAATGTGTGGTAATAACTGTTCATGGATCACAAACACAGAACTCAGTTCCTAAGGACGGCTGCAATGAGACAACCCACCATGTACTCCTACATGGCCTCTCACCGCTACCTTTACCAAATCGTGTTCACACACTTAGCTCTTGACAGTAGGACATGTTCACACACCTCCGATTCATCTCCGACGAATCAAACCTACCTCAACTCTAAGCAGTAGCAGGCATGACAAACAAGCATGAATGAGTAGGCACATCAGGGCTCAAACAACTCCTACTCATGCTAGTTGGTTTCATCTATTTACTGTGGCAATGACAGGTCATGCAGAGGAAAGGGGTTCAACTACCGCAGCATGTAACAGTTGAATTGTTGTTGTCCTAATGCAGTAAAGGAGAGCAGGAGTGAGAGAGTGTGATTGTATCAGAATGAACAAGGGAGTTTTGCTTGCCTGGCACTTCTGAAGATAGTATAGTTCTTCATCGGTGTCATCAAACTCATCGCGGGAACCACGTCTATCGAGAGGGGACAAACACCGACAAACAAGGAACAACACAATCAATGCAATGCACAATATGATGCATGATCATGACATGGCAATATGATGTGGTTTGAGCTAATGCAACTAGCAGGAAGTTAAATGAAGTTGGTTTGAATCCAAGATTCAAATTCAAACTCCATATGTGAAGGTTTAAATGCCATTTATATGATTTGCCCGAAATAGTAGCTACAACTTGTTCTAACATGCATGAAAACGGTACAGATGGATAGATTGGATTTTTCTGATCATTTTTCATATGTAATTTATTTCATTTGGAGTTACGGTTGAATTACTATGAATTTTTGAAGTTTGTAGCATTTTCTGGAATTTCCTATATAAGAATAAATCCAGAAAATACTTATTACGTCAGCATTGCGTCAGGGTGACGTCAGCGGTCAACTGAGGCGGTCCAGGTCAAACTGACCAGTGGGACCCATATGTCAGTGTCTCAGGCTGGTTTGGGTGGATGACAGGTGGGACCGGTCAACGTTGACTTGACCAAAGTCAAAGCTGCCACGTGGGGTCCACACAGTTTAGCACTAATCTAAACAGGAAGTTAGACTAAACTAATTAGGCCCGTGGACCCACATGTCATCGGCGCAGGCACTAACTAAACGAGTTTAGCGCCTAAGCTAATGGCACCACGTCAGCGTTGCCGGACTAAGCGCCGGTGACCACATCTCGCAGCGGAGGCTCGCCGGAATGGCGCTAGGGGCAGCGGCTGGGTGCGCTGAGGGCAACAGGAGGCAGCCCGTGCTCCCGCGCATCCAGCGGAGGCGGTAGCATGTCGTGAGGCGGCCTGTAACGGCGGCAGCGGCAAGTTGGGCGGCGGCCGGAGTTCGGTGTCGATGGAATCAACGACACGGCGCGCGGGAGGACCAGCCGTTTGCACCTACGGGGTCTACGAGAGCTCACGAGCCCAACGGAGGCACGCACGGGACCATTTGGTCACCGGAGCCTCGTCGGCGACGAGTTCGTGCGGCGGCGTGCTTAGCCAGCTCTAGGCGGTCGGCGGCAAGCAGGAGGTGGCCAGGCGCGTGCGGCCGCCGCGTGACGCAGCTCCTGCCCCATCTTGGCGAAAGGAGAAAGACGCGGGGAGGTGGAGATGGGGTGGGCGGCTTGACGCCGAGCCGCCGCATGTAGGCGCCAGGTAGATTTTCTCTCTCTCTCTCTCTCTCTCTGGTAATTTGTTTTTGTTTTCTATTTATTTTCATCTGTTTTGAATTAGTAAAAATACTAACTCATTTTGTAAAATCCTGAAAATAATTTTGGGCATTATTTGAAATATATGCAACAGCCCTCATTTAGTTTCAGAATTATTTGAGCATTTAAATTATTTATAGCATTTAAATGCCCAAATTCCAATACTTTATAAATTAATTATAAAATCCAAAATGGACCTAGAAATATGTGCACCATTTTTGGCAGAGATATTAAACCAATCCAAAAATGATGAACTTATCTGAAGGGCATTTTGGGTTCATTCAGAATATTTTTATTTCAACCTAGTTGATTTGATCTGGTGCTAGGGTTTGAGCAATCCCCATTTCAACTTTCAAATAATTTAGACATGATGCAACAACCAAGCTAGTCCAAGTGCATATCAAGGCTAGGGGTGTGACAACTCACCCCCACTAAGCAAGAATCTCGTCCCGAGATTCAAGACGTGAGGTAGGAAGTCAGAGGGAACACACAGCTGCCACAATCTTCACGATCCAGGTTGCGCGTTATAAGAACTTTGATTCGATCACCATCATTGTCTCGATGTCTTGCTCTGAGAACTTTAATTGACATGGCAATGAGAGGAAAAGGAAAACTTTAGAAGGATCGATCTTCTCGGAGATCGGACAACTCAGGATCAACTCACGGAGTGAGACATACATCTCGCGGGCTGAGACACGAAGCAAACTTTCAAAGGGATGGGGTGAAACAGATGAGCAAGGTTCACTAGGTAGACAACAATTTCACACTTAAGAAGGTGGTGAATAGTTGTCAACGTAGCGAGGAGTTGAATTGCCATGATACCATAACGAGACATCTTAGAGGAGGTGACTCGTAGGATCATCCCTTAAGTGGCAAAAATAATTACCTTTGATTCAAAGATCATTGAAATTCTTTATACCAGCCTAAGGCAATCACAAACGATCGTGTGAACTAATTCGAAAGAATGGCATACTCATACCAGAATGGATGATGTGGACCACCTTGTTGAGGACATCACAATGGATGATTCTGCTTATCATCGGAGATGGATGGGACCCATGGAAAGTCCACTTTTGAAGATGATCCTGGACAACAACTACTGAGGTGCAAGCTGGGAACAAAAATGCAAATGCTGGGAATCATTCTGGTAACTGGGGAAAAACTCAACAGTCGAGAGTGTTACCAACGTTTCAATGGTTATAGAATCATCGAAGAAACTGAGAGCACAAGCATCCCTAAGGAACAAGTTTTAGAATAAGTCGCACGAAAACCTCATGGAAAGATGATCAAAGATACTACAATGACAGATCTTCCGACTAGGTGTGTCGGCCAGAACATCAACCCTGTCGGGACCTACATCATAGATCCTGGAAAAGTTCCAACCATCATATCTGCCTGAGATTCAAATCTGGTTGGTAACAAGATATTTCAGACAGCATGTCTGGAAAAGAAAATTTGCAACACAAACTGACGAGATGACGTTGCGAGATTCTCGGGAAATGAACTACGATAGCAAGCTCCAAAACATCAGCTGGTTCTGCTACAAACATGAGAACACGTTGTCCCAGACAAGCATGAACACATGGTAGTCTTACAATGAAACACCATCGAGTTCTAGTTGGGAACCATCATCGAAGATAACGGAATCTTGTACAAATCCGTCTGGTACCTTCAGGACTAGCACGTGGAACTTATTATCCTTGAACAAATCAATCAGTGGCTTGGTGTGCTACGGAATACATATGGAGTGGAGGTAATTAATCTACCAAACCATAGTATACTTTGCACATGTGTGACTAACTTGGGATGATTCCAAGGAAGCAACATTGACTTTATCGAATTCACGGCGGCAACTTGCAGCAAATGCACATGAATTAGAGGAAGTCACTTCTTCCATCCATGCATATGCTTCATGAGCTAGCATGAAGAAATGCTTTCAAAAGTTCCCAATACTAGCTTAATGTTCAACAAAATCATGGAGGGAATAAGGATGTTGTCGATGGGCTCAACAACAACTCATCTAGGCTTCCATATAAATGGGGTTCCACAATCATGTGAACAAGGTGATAGCATTGGTGTCGGTGTCAAAACCGGCGGATCTTGGGTAGGGGGTCCCGAACTATGCGTCTAGGCAGATGGTAAAAGGAGACGAGGGACACGATGTTTTATCCAGGTTCGGGCCCTCTCGATGGAGGTAAAACCCTACGTCCTGCTTGATTAATATTGATGATATGGGTAGTACAAGAGTGCATCTACCACGAGATCAAGGAGGCTAAACCCTAGAAGCTAGCCTATGGTATGATTGTTGTAATGGAGGTTATGTCCTACGGACTAAAGCCCTCCGGTTTATATAGACACCGGAGAGGGCTAGGGTTACATAGAGTCGGTTACAATGGTAGGAGATCTACATATCCGTAACGCCAAGCTTGCCTTCCACGCCAAGGAAAGTCCCATCCGGGCACGGGACGGAGTGTTCAATCTTGTATCTTCGTAGTCTTGGAGTCCGGCGGACGATGATAGTCCAGCTGTCCGGACACCCCTAGTCCAGACTCCTCAAGTAGCCCTGAACCTGGCTTCAATGGCGATGAGTCCGGTAGCGCATAATGTTCGGCATTGCAAGGCGGGTTCCTCCTTAAATAATCCAGAGAAGATCATGAACACCAGGATAGTGTCCGGCTCTGCAAAATAAATTCCACATTCCACCGTAGAGAGAATAAAATATACACAAGCTCAATCCGCTGACGTATTTTGCGGCATGACGTCACACCACTACCAAGCCTTTACTTGAATCGTTTTTTATTATACCGCCTCGGCGCGTTTATCGAAGCGGTTTCCTTGGCACGTCTTGTCGAAGCAGAGATCGTGTTCCCCTTATTCTGGGATTCTCATCAATACGGGTGTGGGTAACCCAACCGCGCCCGTCGCCACACCATCTCTATCGAAGCCGAATCCCGAACGGTCACGGAGACGGCTCTTGGTATTCTCCCTCTTTATAACAGGACCAAGGCTCGTTTCTTTTCTTCAATCTTCCATTGAATCCTTTCCTTGCTCCAAGTTCCAACACCGAGAGCCCCAGATTCGAGTGCTTCGGACCTTCAACAATGTCCGGCTCCGACCTTCAAGGCCGGTGGATGCCCTCCTCCGTCACGGAGGAGGACGTGCTAAAGCTGCGTGAGGCCAAGTACCTGTCTTACGAGATTTCGCATAGGTTGCCCGCCCAAGGGCAGGCCATACCCACTCCCGAGCCCGGTGAGTACGTCGTCTTCGTATCCCACCTCCGTCGGGGTTTAGGCTTCTCGACGGATCCCTTCGTGAGAGGGCTCATGTTCTACTACGGGCTGGATTTTCATGACTTGGCTCCGGAGTCCATCCTCCATATTTCTGCATTTATTGTCGTCTGCGAAGTCTTCCTCCGCGTCACCCCCCACTTCGGCCTGTGGCTGAAGACCTTCAATGTGGAGCCGAAGATGATTGGGGGCGTCAAGCAGAGTGTGGCGGGGCGGCCATAAGCAGGAGGACCGATGCCCCGTGGCCCGAGGGCTCCTTCCAAGAGGAGCTCGGCTTGTGGCAACAGGAGTGGTTCTATATCACCGCTCCGAAGGGCAGTAGGCAAAAGCCGCCGCCTTCATTCCGCCCGGTACCTCCACGATGGTTGATGTCGTGGGTCAACCAAGGGCTCAATTGGGGGTTGTCAAAAGACGTGCCCTTATTGCAGGGCCAGATTCGAGACCTCCAGGCGAGGGAGATCGATCTGGTCGTGGTGATGCAGTCATGCTAATCAGCGTCTTACGCCTCGCAAAGCGCCGTCCTCTCCGGTTATGGGAGTTCAATCCGGAGGACCACGGATTCTCAACACTTCATGGGTACGACACCGTCGAGATGTACAAGTTGTTCTTCGGACCGCGGTGGCGTGTCCGGAATTGACCGAGGATGCAGGCCTAAGCTGCAATCGCCCGGATACTCAGGTAAGCAACTCAGTGTCCGGACATACCGTTTGTTTTTTTCTATAATTCGCCTTTTAACCCGTTATCCTTTAACAGGAGTGGGTAGCGCAAGCAAAGCTGATCTGATGTCGGCCCCCTCCGGAGACCGCACGGAGCCCGTCTTTGGTCGAATGTTGGAGGCCGCGCCTTTAGAAGAAGGCGAAGGGGAAAATAGAGGAGCTATCACCTCGCCCAAGGTGGCGCTTGAAGAAGGGGGGATCGAGAATCCCTCCCTCTAGGGGGAGAAGGGGACCGCCTCCGAAGACCCGGAGGCCAAAGTCTCTAAGCGGGGGAAGAAATCTTCACCAGAGGGTCCTGCGTCCTGAGAGATCCCAACCGTACAATCTTCTCCAAAGAATCAGCCCTCCAGCGAGCCGTGAGTAGGAAAAGGGGAGTTCATTAATAAGAAAACATCCCTATTTGTGCTTCTGAGGATAACCAAAAATTTTACCTTACAGTTCGGATCTGCGACCTTCTCAGATGAGCTCGTCTTCGGGGGATCTTTGTCCGGAGATGATGGAGAGCGAGACGCCTCCGTCTGCTGCGCCGTCGGATAGGGCGGACGAGCCTGAAGTGTAAATCACGGAGGGTATCCCGAGCCTGGCAGAGCCGAAGAGTTCGGCGCCGACTAGTGTTTGGCCGGGGGAGCTGAAGGATCTGCTTAAGAGGGCGTCCGTCTCAGAAGATCACCGTGCATTGATGAGCATGGTGATAGGAAGGATTTCGTCCGCCGAAAGCGGATTGCATAATGCCGTCAGAAGTTTGCTGGCGGGGTTTGAGGTACGTAAAAATGTCGCACCTTTTTGACAGTTTTGCACATGAACGTGCGCCCTGTATAGATAGTAGCCCCTGAGACTCGGTAGGTTGTCGAAAGCGACAGCGTGCCAAGGATCAAAATCGCAGGTATTGAGTGCCGCCTTTCCTATGTAGGTGGCGGATAGTCCGGGGGCTAGCCGGACTGATGGAGTTGCCGAATTAATGCGGCAGCTCGATGTGGCGGATGTGGACATCACGCTAGTCAACAAGCGACTTGACGAGTCACAAGGTAAGTTGTCTCTCCGCAGTCACCTGTTTAAGCGAGTCAAAGCCCACCTCTCACAATATTTATGCTTGACGTAGATGGTGCTGCTGCTGTGGAGAGCCTTTGGGCAGAACTTGCTCAAGCCAAGGAGCAAGCCAGAAGGAGTGATGCGGCTGCCTCGAGGGCGGCCGAAGAGTTAGAAACCGAAAGGGCTGCACACTGCCGAAGCAAGGAAGAGATGGCCGAATTGGCCGTAAAATTGAAGGATGCTACCGACCGCAATGATGCTCTTGAAAAGGAGCTCCTATCGGAGCGGGAAAACCTGGGGAAGGCCACCGCCGAGGCCAAGGATGCCCGTTCTGCAATGCGGGCTATGAAGGAGGAGCTGCGTCAGGCTGGAGACATTGTGGCTGGCAAGCCTTTTCTGCTGCGTCTCCGGGTTTACGGATCCAAATTATGCCCAGCTTGGCCAGCTGTGGGGTCCGGAGGATCCATATATGGACTTAGCGGCAAGTGCGGCGGATGCTGTTGTGCACTTCCGGAGTCAGAAGGATCACAAGACGGAAGAGCTATTTTGGTCTCAATTCCATAGTCCGGATCGTTCACTTCCGCTGACCGATCGGTTGGCCGAGTGGGCTGAGCTGAACAGGTTGTCCGGACTTGCCATGACGGATGTCGTGACTCATGTCTGGCCAGAGAGGCCCAAGGCGAAGAGCTATTTTGGCTTATTGCAGCAATTTCTTGGGGCGGTGCCGCATATCAAGGAGATGAAGCGGTCGGCCTGCATAGAAGGTGCGCGGATGGCCCTTGCCCTTGTGAAGACACATTGGACGGAGATGGATGCCACCGCTGTTGCAACCCAAGGTTCGGACGAAAGCCGGTTACCCGCCAAGCACTATTTTGGGGAAGTTATGCGTGGTGCTCGTGTAATAGAGTCGCAGTGCTCGAAAAATGTCACGTTCAAATGAACGTTGTATTTTGTAAAACAATGGATTATGATGTAATCGCTTTTTATACTTGTGCGTTCCAAGTATTGAAATATCTCCTATGCGGCCGTTTATGTATACGTGTGTATAACTTTGAAAGATGGCAGTCTTTGGCTTATTACGCACAAGGTGCAGGGTGTTTGCAAAAATAGCGCATTGTCACACTTAATCCGACGTCTCGGTCCTGTTGAGGAGGTGGTAGCGTAGCAAACGAGGCAATCCGGACTATGATGCTTTATCACTTTCACTTAGCCATTGGAGTTCGAGGGTGGGGCTACGATATAGCCCTGGGGCACCGTGCTTCTCGAATTGGGCGCGTATGTGCTGACCAGAAGCGGTCCTTCGTCAAAGCGAAATTCTAAACATTCCGATGGTCGATTGAGTGGTTGACCGGTCTCTCATTGTATCATGACGATCGGTTTCGGCTTTCTCTCTTGAGGTGCTTCGCCAAATTAATCGGGGCACAATCGCAGAGTTCTCCGGTGCCGCGTTAGCGATGATAAGGAACGTAAGGCAGCAAAACACAGGAGCCGGGCAAACCCAACATTTGACCAAAGACATGATTCGAGCTGATGCATATAAGGCCTAACTCGAGACGCCGAACACTCCCTACGGTGTTCGATCTTTATAATGATGGGCAGAACAATACCCTAAGCCCCTAGTGTCCAGGTACGGGCAAGGTCTTCTGACGCGGCTTATGCCAAAACGTCAGGCTCCGCTCTGGTTATAATGAGAAACCAGGGGATTATAACAACAAGAGACAGTAAAAAGGTTTACGCAGGTCTTAATCTAAAAAGAATCCTTGCGACGGGTCCCTCTTGCGTCTGCGCTGTGTCTCCGTTATGCCGTTATCTTGGACGGGTGTGCACGTTGTTAAATCTCAGAAAAGAGAGGAACTTAGTTTGAAAAGAAGTCGTGCGAAAAAAAGTATATGAAAAATATTAATAAATAAGTAAAGCGGAGTCTATATGAGCTCGTTGTTGCTTATATGCACAGCCCCTTGCGAAGGGTGTGCGGCTAGAAACCCCTAGCTTATTTATGCGGACTCGTCTAGCCGTGTCCGGGGTCTTTAAATGACCCTCGTAATAAAATGATGCCACGTGGACCGGGCATTTTAAGTGTAAGAGACGCGTAATGTGGTATGGCGTTGAAGCGGACAAAAGCTTCACGTCCCAATAGTGCTTGATAGCTACTTTTAAATGGGACGACATGAAAGATTAGTGTTTTGCGTCGGAAGTTGTTCGGCGACCCGAACAGAACTTCTAGGAATAAGGAGCCTGTGCACTTGGCGTAAGGGCCTGGCGTCACTCCTTTAAAGGAAGTGCGGTTGTGTCAAATTTTAGTAAGGTCTATCCCCAACTTGCAGATTGTGTTTGGATACAGCAGGTTTAAGTCGCTGCCTTCGCCCATCAGGACTTGTGTAAATTGTAGTCCGGCGATTATAGGATCCAATATCAGGGCAGTCCATCCTGCATTTCGAACGCTTCTGGAATAATCCAGGTGGTCGAAAGTGATTGGTTTTGATATCCAATCTTGATGTTCCGCTGGGTTGGACCGTGCGAGACCCATTTTAGCGGGTGCCGCATTGTTTTTCCGTATTATCACATGAAGTGAATTTACTGCTTTGACCTCTTGTGGGAAAGTCTTTTGTTTTCCGGTGCTCTGCTGGTGGGGCTTATCATCATCCTCGCTTGATGCGTCGAGCCCCTTGTGTTCGGCGTTTAGTCGGCCGGACTGTTTGAAAACCCAACAATCTCGGTGGGTGTGGTTTGCAGGCTTTCCGGGGGTACTGTGGATTTGACATATCCGACCCAAAATTTTGTTTAAGTTGGATAGCTCATCACTGTTATCCTTAAGAGGCAGTGTTTTGTTGCTTGGCCACGAGCTTTTGAATCCGGCGTTGACCGCCGTGTTCTTTGGGCTTTTCTCTTTATTCCGGCGCTGATCTTTTCTGTGCCGTGATTTTCCGTTTCCATCTCTAATCTCGGATGTACTTGGGTCGCTGGTGCTGCATCTTGCCAGCCAGCTATCTTCTCCCGCGCAAAAGCGGGTCATGAGGCTTGTTAGCGCGGACATTGTCCTCGGCTTCTCTTGGCCAAGGTGTCTGGCGAGCCATTCGTCTCGGACGTTGTGTTTAAAAGCTGCTAAGGCTTCGGCGTCCGGACAGTCGACTATTTGGTTCTTTTTGGTGAGGAACCTGTTCCAGAATTTGCGCGCTGACTCTCCGGTCTGTTGAGTTATATGAATTAGATCGTCTGCATCCGGAGGGCGGACATAAGTCCCTTGAAAATTTGCTCTAAACGCATCCTCAAGCTCTTCCCAACTTCCAACAGTGTTTTCTGGGAGGCTTTTGAGCCAATGACGGGCTGGCCCTTTGAGCTTGAGGGGTAAATATTTTATGGCGTGGAGATCGTCTCCTCTAGCCATGTGTATGTGTAGTATATAATCCTCTATCCAGACTCCAGGGTCTGTTGTCCCGTCATAAGCCTCTATGTTTATGGGTTTAAACCCTGCTGGGAATTCGTGATCCAGCACCTCATTGGTGAAACATAGTGGGTGTGCGGCGCCCCTGTATTTGGTTGCACCGCTGTCTTCGGACACTTGGCGTGTTGTGTTGCTCCCTGGGGCCCTCTTCTTTGGCCCGTAAATGGACTTGGTTGGACCATCTATTTTTCCAGGGTCATGAATCGGCTTGTGTGCGGCGCCGCTTTTAGATTTTGGCCTATTATCTGGCCGTCTTTCATGATGACCTCTTTGTTTTTTGTTGTGGGGCTCTATGGCCTCCTCGTCAAGTCTGGCAGCAACTTGCGCGGGTAGCTCTTTGATTGATGGCCATTGCCGTATTTGTCTGCGGTTTTGAGCACTTTGCTCCACCTCATTCTGAGTATGTCTTCCGCTGTTTTGAGCTTCCAATTTCCTTCAAACTTCTTGCGGTGGCGACGAGTCTTTTCCGAAGGTTTTTATTATCCGGCGGTGTGTCCGGCGTGAGGTCATCTGGACTGTTGGTTTTGCCGGGCATGGATTGATTATCCGATTCGTCCTGTTCGGACGGTTGCTTGTCTGCATGTTCGTCGTCCACTGGTTTGCCCTGCTTTATTGCTGGGTCATGAGGAGCGCTGTTGTTGTCGAGGCGGGACTTAGGGCGGCGTCTACGTCGCCGTTTTGGTTGTTTATCAGCGGGATTATCCTTTGCCGCGCCCCGTTGGTCCTCGTTATCGCTTCCTTTTGGGGTATCCACCATGTATACGTCATGTGTTGGGGTGGTCTTCCAGTGCCCTGTAGGCGCTGGTTCTTGATCGTCTCCGGCATCGTCGTCCATACCGTCGATGTCTTCGGAGTCTAGCATGTCTGTTAGACCGTCGACAGTGGCTACAAAGTGGGTGGTGGGTGGGCTTTGAATTTCTTCGTCGTCCGCATCCCAACCATCCTGGCCATAATCCGGCCAGGTCTCTCCGGACAGCGAGAGATGTTTTAGCGAATTTAGGATGTTGCCAAAGGGCGAGTGTTGGAAGATGTCCGCGGCGGTGAACTCCATGACCGGCGCCCAATCAGATTCGATTGGCAGGGGCGCGGGAGGTTCGGAGTCCGGCTGGGAGTCCGGCACCTCGGAGTCACGGGCTTCGCAAGGGACAAGGTTAGTGTTCGGCTCCATCGCCGTGGAAGTTGCTGCCCCCGAGGCGGTGTCCAGCCACCGGTCCTCGATCTGGGCGATTGGCTCCGGACTAAGGGCCAGAGCGGATTCATGTGCGGCCACCAAGGCATTGTCCGGCGGCAGAGCTAGATCATGCCCATCGTGACAGTGCGGCACGCTTGGCTGTGGCTCGAGCCCGTCGAAGATCAAGTCCCCACGGATGTCGGCCGTGAAGTTTAGGCTTCCGAACCTGACCTGACGGCCAGGGGCGTAGCTTTCGATCTGCTCCAGATGGCCAAGTGAATTAGCCCGCAGTGCGAAGCCGCCGAATACGAAGATCTGTCTGGGGAGAAAAGTCTCACCCTGGACAGCGTTGTTGATCGAAGAGGCCATCGAGCCTATCGGTGACGACATAGAGGAACTCTCAATGAAAGCACCAATGTCGGTGTCAAAACCGGCAGATCTCGGGTAGGGGGTCCCGAACTGTGTGTCTAGGCGGATGGTAACAGGAGACGAGGGGCATGATGTTTTACCCAGGTTCGGGCCCTCTCGATGGAGGTAAAACCCTACGTCCTGCTTGATTAATATTGATGATATGGGTACTACAAGAGTGGATCTACCACGAGATCAAGGAGGCTAAACCCTAGAAGCTAGCCTATGGTATGATTGTTGTAAAGGAGGTTATGTCCTACGGACTAAAGCCCTCCGGTTTATATAGACACCGGAGAGGGCTAGGGTTACACAGAGTCGGTTACAATGGTAGGAGATCTACATATCCGTATCGCCAAGCTTGCCTTCCACACCAAGGAAAGTCCCATCTGGACACGGGACGGAGTCTTCAATCTTGTATCTTCGTAGTCTTGGAGTCCAGCGGACGATGATAGTCCGGCTGTCCGGACACCCCCTAGTCCAGGACTCCCTCAATTGGTCAGACCAAAGGATATAATGGTGTATGCTCGAGGAATCAACCACGAGTAAGACAACATTAAGAACATCGTTGGTTCTGATTTGATTTGATGATAGCCCATACTCAAATCAAAGATTGGATAAGATGATAGGTCCCAAAACTGATCACGGGGTCAATAGATGAACATACCATCTTTCTTCAATACACATACAAGATATCCCTAAAATGAACTAAGTCAGACAAGCTTTTATCTTCCAACTCTCCAAGTTGTTGTTTAGCTTAACCAACTAACTCAGGGGTATCCAACACAGATTCTTGGAGAAGGGGTGGTTTAGGGGAAAACTAACCTTGATCACGAGCTTAACATAGCAGTCAAGGGACAACCTGGTGATACTTCCGAGAAGATATTCGGAAAATCACGAACCACCGATATGTTACTAAGCTCGAGAACAATCTTGCTTTCGAGGCAAGACGATGTTCTCAAATGAGCAAGGATTGGCAAAATCCTAACTCATTGATCGAAGAGTGCACCAGGAAAATGGACTAGGTGGCATGATCAACCTTAGGGTGATGGTTCAACAACCAACACGCTAAGAGTGAGAGTATTGTCCATTAACTACCAAGCAACAAGTTGCTCGGAGTATTGATTTCGCACATCACAGTTCACTTGTCGGCATTCCGGTTACAACAACACGTAACCGAGGAATGAACAACGATGGCAAGAAGTATCACTAAATCAAGAATTCATAAGAGGTGGTGCAATTCTCATGACACTCTTGATAATAAGGAAGGTGACATCCCACGGTAGAACAGAGCAAAAGCTAGGTTGGCATTTTGATCTGCAGATTACAACTACTTTGACCCAATCCTAGAAATGGATAAGGTACTGGAGTTTGTTTCTCCTAGTCATTCCGAATAGAATGGCTTGATGGACCACATGAGTAAAAGGCATCGATGAACGAATGCATGCATACTCTTGACTATCAATTGATAGACGAGGTCAGAAGACAACTAAAGAGGGACAACCCAAAAGAACATATGATTTTCTAAGTTGTGGATGCATGGACTAGCATGTCGAACGAGTTCAACATATTTCTTCCGGATAACCCATGCAGAAAGGTTGAACTGGCAGAGTCACAATATAGAATGGAGAACCCGTCAAGAGCACTCTGGTGGTGATCCTTCGGTTCTAAGAACTTGTGCCATAAGCGGTTCATAGTGTTTGGAAGAAGGAAATACCACGAATCTCGAGGACTATTGCACAGGTTACTAATGTCCTAAAGGAACTAGCAAACACTATCAACATGAGGTAAGTAGGGTGAATCTCGGGTTCAAAACCCAGGAGTAGAATACCTACTACTAAGTGGCATCACGGGATGCTTTCGAGAATAATGGCCAGAATCATCACACTGGGACACTAAACATGGCTAGATTACTATATGGTTCTATAAGACTTCTAGGGTCATGATAGTAGCTCCAACATATTCGTCGAGGCCATAGAGTACTTCAACTCAGCAGTTAGTGTGATTAACCTGGCCTAAAGAAACATCGGAAGGAAAGGGGGATCTGCAAATGCATCAGACTGTTTAGAAACCTGGGATAACTTGGACAGCATAACGGCTGTAAATGCTCGAAAAGATTTGAGACATGCTACAAAAATGGTGGCATAACCACTCGATCATCATAATATCAAGGTTCTGAGATCAACTATGAACATACAGAAGATAGTAGGAGCCGAACTGAGGCTTAAATCCATCAATCCTATAAGTCTACGGATTAGTAACACGTGATCCTGATAGATAGACGAGAAGCCTAGTTCATAATCCCCGTAGAAAAGAAGAGGTTGACTCAGATCAGAAGGGCATAAGGTAAAGGAGTAAAAAGAGACTTACGTTCCATCCCACAATCAATTCCCCTACATATAACTAAAGCATTTCTAGACTCAACTTCGACCAGTTTGGCATGGTAATCCTACAGGCAGTCAAGTTCTGATACCAAAGCTGTTAGGACCCCGACTCAATGCCACATCGATCTAGCATGTACCACCTCATATCACTTTGCGGCCTCACGCACGGTATTCCCACGGGTGTCGCCTTAGCTTTGCCCAGGACCGTTTGCGCCTTTTGGCACACGTATATGATAGTGTCGCTAGCATCCATATGATAAGGAGCCCGAGCTGACATGGCTAGTCATAAACCCAAAGTGGCACAAACTTATAGGGACAGGCATCCATGACCCAGCATCGAACGTGTCGGTCATCAGCGAGTGAATCCAGGCTGTAGCACTGGGCTAGCAGGACTCCGGTGAACCAGACTATAGCGGGCTAACAGGACTCCGGTATTCATCACGTGACATTTCCCCGAAGGGACAGACACAGGAACGAAGAAGGACACATGCCGGCCAGCCAAAGTGTTCCGGAGCAGTAGCAAGCTACCATGGCTCAGTGGAAGCACTAGGAGACATTTCACGGTAAGAGAGGCTACTAAGGATAAACAACTAGATAGTCAAATCCCACACATACCAAGCATTTCAATAACATATACACAATATGCTCGATATGTGGAAATACAACATGGCATCACAACATGACTCTACAACTCAAGTATTATATTCAATAGGCTCCGAGGAGCGAGATATTACAATCATGGGTCTCATGACCCAACATTCAGAGCATACAAGTCAAAGCACAAGTGGAAGCTTAACATGTTTGAGTACAGACATCTACAAATGAAAAGGGCTGAGAAGCCTGACTATCTACCCGATCCTGCTGAGGGCACAAGATCGTAGCTGAGGTAACAAGCTAAACGTCGAAGTCCACATGGAACTACTAATGAGACTGAAGTCTCTCTGCAAAAACATAAAATAGGCAAACGTGAGTACAAATGTACCCAGCAAGACTTACATCAGAACTAACTACATATGTATCATTATCAACAAAGGGGATGGTGGGGTTTAACTGCAGCAAGCCAGCTTCGACTCAGTGGCTATCCTAAACTACGACCGCAAGTAACTCTTTTGAGGTGGCGCACATGAGTCCACATATTCACCATATCAATACACCACTATGGATCCGCTCCCGTCTCCCTACGAGAACGCCATCGGTAGCACTCACGCTTATCTTGCATATTTTAGAGTATCCACTTTCACTTGTCTATGAACTGTACAAGCAACCCAGAAGTCCTTTACCGCGGACACGGCTATTCGAATAGACCATATTAACCCTGCAGGGGTGTACTTCTTCACACACGCTCTCGCCACTTGCCTCCATGTACACCTCGTGTATCTCGGCAACCTTCAAGCGGAAGCCTGGCGAGGGAGTCGGCCACGACCTGAATAACCACACAAGTCTCTCGTCCAGGTTTATCGCCTATTCGGGTTCCATCCGCAAGGAGATCCGGCCGGGGTGTCGCTCACGGCCCCAAACGATGTGTGCAGGGTTCCCAAGTCCACCATCCGGGTGCTACTTGGTACACCGGGCCACTGTGCCTAGTCTGTCCCAAGCCCACCTATATCGGGTGCCACTTGGTAGACTACTAACACTACCTACAAACACCAGAAACTAGTTGCAACTACTGGACAGAGATCAGGTTGATTAATAAGTCGAGAGGGGCCGAGTTACCGGAACCCAATGTGTGGTAGTAACTGTTCATGGACCACAAACACAGAACTCAGTTCCTAAGGACGGCTGCAATGAGACAACCCACCATGTACTCCTACATGGCCTCTCACCGCTACCTTTACCAAATCGTGTTCACACACTTAGCTCTTGACAGTAGGACATGTTCACACACCTCCGATTCATCTCCGATGAATCAGACTGACTCAACTCTAAGCAGTAGCAGGCATGACAAACAAGCATGAATGAGTAGGCACATTAGGGCTCAAACAACTCCTACTCATGCTAGTGGGTTCTATCTATTTACTGTGGCAATGACAGGTCATGCAGAGGAAAGGGGTTCAATTACCGCAGCATGTAACATTTGAATCGTTGTTGTCCGAATGCAGTAAAAACGAGCAGGAGCGAGATATTGGGATTGTATCGGAATGAACAAGGGGGTTTTGCTTGCCTGGCACTTCTGAAGATAGTATAGTTCTTCATCGGTGTCATCAAACTCATCGTCGGAACCACGTCTATCGAGAGGGGACAAACACCAGCAAACAAGGAAGAACACAATCAATGCAATGCACAATATGATGCATGATCATGACATGGCAGTATGATGTGGTTTGAGCTAATGCAACTAGCAGGAAGTTAAATGAAGTTGGTTTGAATCCAAGATTCAAATTCAAACTCCATATGTGAAGGTTTAAATGCCATTTATATGATTTGTCCGAAACAGTAGCTACAACTGGTTCTAACATGCATGAAAATGGTACATATGGATAGATTGGATTTTTCTGATCATTTTTCATATATAATTTATTTCATTTGGAGTTACAGTTGAATTACTATGAATTTTTGAAGTTTGTAGCATTTTCTGGAATTTCCTATATAAGAATAAATCTAGAAAATACTTATTACGTCAGCATTGCGTCAGGGTGACGTCAGCGGTCAACTGACGCGGTCCAGGTCATACTGACCAGTGGGACCCATATGTCAGTGTCTCAGGCTGGTTTGGGTGGATGACAGGTGGGATCGGTCAATGTTGACTTGACCAAAGTCAAAGCTGCCACGTGGGGTCCACACAGTTTAGCACTAATCTAAACAGGAAGTTAGACTAAACTAATTGGGCCGATGGACCCACATGTCATCGGCGCAGGCACTAACTAAACGAGTTTAGCGCCTAAGCTAATGGCGCCACGTCAGCGTCGCCGGACTAAGCGCCGTTGACCACATCTCCAGCGGAGGCTCGCCGGAATGGCGCTAGGGGCAGCGGCTGGGTGCGCTGAGGGCACCAGGAGGGAGCCCGTGCTCCCGCGCGTCCAGTGGATGCGGTAGCAGGTCGCGAGGCGGCCTGTAACGGCGGCAGCGGCGAGTTGGGCGGCGGCCGGAGTTCGGTGTCGACGGAATCGACGACACGGCGCGCGGGAGGACCAGCCGTTTGCACCTACGGGGTCTACGAGAGCTCACGAGCCCAACGGAGGCACGCACGGGACCATTTGGTCACCGGAGCCTCGTCGGCAACGAGTTCGTGCGGCGGCGTGCTTAGCCAGCTCTAGGCGGTCGGCGGCAAGCAGGAGGTGGCCAGGCGCGTGCCAGCGCGCCGCGGCCACGCGCTCCTGTCCTATTGGCGAAAGGAGGAAGACGACAGGGGAGGTGGAGATGGGCTGGGACGGCTTCAAAGAGCGAGCCGCTGGTAGGCGCCTGTAGGTTTCTCCTCTCTCTCTGGTAATTTGTTTTTGTTTTCTATTTATTTTGATCTGTTTTGAATTAGTAAAAATACTAACTCATTTTGTAAAATCCTGAAAATAATTTTGGGCACTAGTTGAAATATATGCAACAGCCCTCATTTAGTTTCAGAATTATTTGAGCATTTAAATTATTTATAGCATTTAAATGCCCAAATTCAAATACTTTATAAATTAATTATAAAATCCAAAATGGACCTAGAAATATGTGCACCATTTTTGGCAGAGGTTTTAAACCAATCCAAAAATGATGAACTTATCTGAAGGGCATTTTGGGTTCATTGAGAATATTTTTATTTGAACCTAGTTGATTTGATCTGGTGCTAGGGTTTGAGCAATCCCCATTTCAACTTTCAAATAATTTAGACATGATGCAACAACCAAGCTAGTCCAAGTGCATATCAAGGCTAGGGGTGTGACAGCCGAGCTCCATAACGCCGCAGACGTAGCGGAGAATCTGCTTGACAGCGGCCCAGGGAACATCCCGAGGAGCATGCATATGAAGTCGCACCTGCTGCACGGCGTACTGGATCTCCGATCGAGTCAGAGTGAGGTACTGGGGAGCACTTGGATCAGTAGAATGCAGCATCCGAAGCGGGAGAACAATCCATGGCAGAGAGCTTGGCCTTCATATCAACAGGCGTAGTGGCGGACTTGCAGTTAAGCATGCCAGCATGATCCAGGAGCTTATGAGCGTACTTCCGCCGACGAGAAAGAAGCCATCCGGACAGCGCACCACCTCAACACCGAGGAAGTAGTGCAAAGGACCCATGTCCTTGATGGCAAACTCAACGCGAAGACGATCAGTGAGCTAACTAAGGAGGCCAGTTGTACATGCCATCAGGATGATATCATCAACATAGAGCAGCAAGTAGGCCGTGTCGGAGCCCTGGTGATAGACGAAGAGCGACGCGTCCGAGCGGGTGGAGCGGAACCCGAGCTGGTGTGGAAACGCCGCGATGCGTGATACGTCTCCAACGTATCAATAATTTTTAATTGTTCCATGCTATTATATTACCCGTTTTAGATGTCACATTTATATCATTTTTGGGACTAACCTACTAACCGGAGGCCCAGCCCGTATTGCTATTTTTTTTTGCCTATTTCAGTGTATCGAAGAAAAGGAATATCAAACGGAGTCCAAACGGAATGAAACCTTTGGGAGCGTGATTTTTGGAACGAATGTGATCCAGAGGACTTGGAGTGGAAGTCAAGAAACAATCGAGGCGGCCACGAGGGTGGAGGGCGCCCTTCCGGCCTACTGGGCGCGCCTCCCTCTCTCGTGGGCCCCTCGGGCGTCCACCGACCTACTTCTTCCTTCTATATATACCCATGTTCCCCGAAAACATCAGAAGCGACCAGGAAAAACTATTTCCACCGCCATAACCTTCTGTATCCGCGAGATCCCATCTTGGAGCCTTCGCCGGAGCTCCGCCGGAGGGGGAATCGACCACGGAGGGCCTCTACATCATCTCCAAGGCCTCTCCGATGAGTTGTGAGTAGTTTACCACAGACCTTCGGGTCCATAGTTATTAGCTAGATGACTTCTTCTCTCTCTTTGAATCTCAATACCAAGTTCTCCTTGATCTTCTTGGAAATCTATTCGATGTAACTCTTTTTGCGGTGTGTTTGTCAAGATCCAATGAATTTTGGATTTATGATCAAGTTTATCTATGAGAAATATTTGAATCTCCTCTAAATTACTTTATGTGTGATTAAGTTATCTTTGCAAGTCTCTTCGAATTATCAGTTTGGTTTGGCCTACTAGATTGATCTTTCTTGCAATGGGAGAAGTGCTTAGCTTTGGGTTCAATCTTGTGGTGTCCTTTTCCCGCACATACCTCTACTAGCTTCTACGTACTGTATTTGTGATGAGTTTATGTCTCATCAACTAGTCCCAGTAATCTTATTCTAATCACGCTTCTTCAATTTCTTTGCCACAGGGATGCTCATCTCGATATTGGTGAAACAGCACAAAATGATCCGATGGTCAAAAGGTTGCTAACTTCATTTATTAGGAAGCTAGAACGTGGCCAGCAAATTGAAGCTTGGTTAGGGTTCATGGTTCAAGGGCTAGGGACTGCATGGATCGTTTTTTTCTTTAGCTGCCTCTGTTCCAAAATAAGTGTCAACTTTAGTAGTAGTACAACTTTGTACTAAAGTTTGCACAAAGTTGAGACACTTACTGGAACGGAGGGAGTACATATTTTCTATGATCTGTCAATCATTGAGATGCAATAGCATGCATGTTAGTCTCCTTTGTATTAGATGAAATGTTGCAACGGGCAACCTTGGACGCAAGATACATGTAACAGAAGCTGGAAGCTTCATAACATTGTAAAAATTTATCTCGCTGATAAATTACATTACGTACTATACTAGTACTTCCTCCGTTCCTAAATATAAATCTTTGTAGAGATTTCACCATGAACCACATGCGGATGTATATAGATGCATTTTAAGTGTAGATTCATTCATTTTGTTCCGTATGTAGTGGAATCTCTACAAAGACTTATCTACTAGTAATAGCTAGCCCCCACTACTAGGAATTCTCTATCCTCTTGATACGTCTCCAACATATCTATAATTTTTTATTGTTCCATGCTATTATATTACCCCTTTTGGATGTTTATGGGATTTATTTTACACATTTATATCATTTTTGGGACTAACCTACTAACCGGAGGCCCAGGCCGTATTGCTGTTTTTTTTTGCCTATTTCAGTATTTCGAAGAAAAGGAATATCAAATGGAGTCCAAACAGAATGAAACCTTCGGGAGTGTGATTTTTGGAACAAACATGATCCAGAGGACTTGGAGTGCAAGTCAAGAAGCAGCCGAAGCTTCCACGAGATAGGAGGGCGCGCCCCCCTATAGGGCGCGCCCCCCTGTCTCGTGGGCCCCTCGGGCGTCCACCGACGTATTTCTTGCTCCTATATAAGCCTACGTACCCCGAAAACATCCAGGGAGCCAACGAAACACAATTTCCACCACCGTAACCTTCTATATCCGCGAGATCTCATCTTGGAGCCTTCGCCGGCACTCTGCCGGAAGGGGAATCGACCACGGAGGGCTTCTACATCAACATCCTTGCCCCTCCGATGAGTTGTGAGTAGTTTACCACAGACCTACTAGTCCATAGTTATTAGCTAGATGGCTTCTTCTCTCTTTTTGGATCTCAATACAATGTTCTCCTCCTCTCTTGTGGAGATCTATTCGATGTAAACTCTTTTTGCGGTGTGTTTGTCAAGATCCGCTGAATTGTGGGTTTATGATCAAGTTTATCTATGAATAATATTCGAATCTTCTCTGAATTCTTTTATGTATGATTGAGTTATCTTTACAAGTCTCTTCGAATTATCAGTTTGGTTTGGCCTACAAGATTGATCTTTCTTGCCATGGGAGAAGTGCTTAGCTTTGGGTTTAATCTTGCGGTGTCCTTACCCAGTGACAGAAAGGGTTGCAAGGCACGTATTGTATTGTTGCCATCGATGATAAAAAGATGGGATTTATATCATATTGCATGAGTTTATCCCTCTACATCATGTCATCTTTCTAAATGTGTTACTCTGTTCTTTATGAACTTAATACTCTACATGCATGCTGGATAGCGGTCCATGTGTGGAGTAATAGTAGTAGATGTAGGCAGGAGTCGGTCTACTTGTCACGGATGTGATGCCTATATACATGATCATGCCTGTATAATCTCATAATTATTCGCTTTCCTATCAATTGCTCGACAGTAATTTGTTCACCCATCGTAATACTTATGCTATCTTGAGAGAAGCCACTAGTGAAACCTATGGCCGCCGGGTCTATCTTTTATCATATAAGCTTTTAATCTACTTTTATTTGCATCTTTACTTTTCCAATCTATATTATAAAATACCAAAAAAAATCTTATCATATTATCTCTATCAGATCTCACTTTCGCAAGTGGTCGTGAAGGGATTGACAACCCCTTTATTGTGTTGGTTGTGAGTTCTTGTTTGTTTGTGTAGGTGCGTGGGACTTTTGAGGAACCTCCTACTGGATTGATACCTTGGTTCACAAAAACTGAGGGAAATACTTACGCTACTATTGCTGCATCACCATTTCCTCTTCAAGGAAAACCAACGCAAGCTCAAGACGTAGCAATGCACTGGTACCAAGCGCGCGGAGCCTGCTTGAGTCCGTACAAGGACCGCGAAAGCAGACACACGTGGTCGAGAAGTGTTGGATCAACAAACCCCGTGGGCTGCTGATAGAAGACCTGCTCCTCGAGGTGACCATGAAGGAAGGCGTTGGAGACGTCCATCTGGTGCACCGGCCAAACACGGGAGACCGCAAGGTGGAGAACCGTGCGAATCGTGCCGGGCATAACAACCGGAGCGAAGGTGTCGGTGAAGTCGATGCCAGCACGCTGCCAGAAGCCACGAACAACCCAACGCGCTTTATAGCGATCAAGGGTACCATCCAGACGGAGCTTGTGTTTGAAGACCCACTTCCCGGTAATCACGTTGGCATGCCAGGGTCAGGGAACAAGCTGCCACGTCACGTTGAAATGCGAAGAAATTTTATGTGCAAACAAATTCTTTCATGCATTTACTGATTTTTTAAGCTAAATGACCCTGAAATTGAAAAGCACTTCAAATGAACTCAGAAAAGGTTGAAAGTTGGCATGGTATCATAATTTCACCCATATAGCATGTGCAAAAAAAGTAGAGAGGGTTACCGCAAAAACTGTATGCACTTCATGTACAAAATGGACAATCTCTTTCGAAGTATCAGGGTTTCGGATGAAAACTCATCTGTTACAAAGGAATTTCATTTTTGAAATAACCTAAGCATTACCAAATTGAATATAATGATAAAACACACTAATATTAAACATAAAAAAAGAATCACTGAAAAATCTATTTTCAAAGTGAAGTTATTCACAAACTAGTGATTCACATAAATTTCAAATAATTCAAAATTTAAACTATTCAAATTTGAAAACTACCGGCACTAACAGAAAGTTTGTCATTTTTTGTACCTAAAGCAAAAAATATTCACAAAGAAACTCCAAATACAGCAAAAAACAACTCATAAATAAATAAAACAAAAAAATCAAAAAAAAAGAAAATAAAAAAGCCCGCCTACTAGGACAGAGCAGCGTGCATATGACTAGAAACTCAACGTGTTGTTGGGCCAAGATGCAGGCCCGCAAAGGTCCAGTAGGCCCACAGGACAGCACAGAACAGGTAGGCCCAATAGGCCTGCTTTGGAGAGGAGCACGAGAGAGCTACCGCACTGGGGCTTATAAACCAGTGCGGACGCCCCTCGGCTAGAGAGGTGGGACTAAATTTGCCGCACCGCACCCGTGGCTCCAAGTGTTACTAAAGAGGGGGTCTTTACTACCGGTTGGTGTCACATCCCGGTACTAAAGGGGTGCGCTTCCCACCGCTTTGCCTGGCCAAAACAGACCTTTAGTACTGGTTGGTGGCTCCAACCGGTACTAAAGGGGGTTCTATATACGAAAACACTTCAAAAAAACTCGTCAGTTCGTTCTCCCTCTACTTCTTCTCCTTTGCCCCATCGTCGCCGCCCCTCGTCGTCGCCCCACTCGTCATCCCCGTCGCCGTCCGTCGCCGTCGTCGCCGCCCCCGTCGCCGTCCCCTCTGCCTCGCCGTCCCATCGCCTCGCCCTCGCCGTCGCCGTCGCCGTCCCCATCGCCGTCGCCATCGCCCGCGTTGTGAGCCCCTCTTCCCGGCCCCTCTCCTCCCTCCAATCGAAGCCGCTGCGCCGCGGGCGCCGTAGGTGCACACGCGCGCACGCGTGCGTGCGCGCGCACACACACACACACACGTAAAGTACAACATCGATGCCATCAAACCTGATGGCGAACCCCTCATGCCTAAGAACATTGCGAACAAGTTTGTTCGTCGGTGCGGAGTTCTTGTGAAGGACCAACTCCCGATCTCCATTCAAGAATGGAAACGGGCAAAAACTAAACGTCCAGATGTTACTTGGGTCGACGACAGAGCAAAACAAAAGCTTTGGTCGAGGAGGAGCATTACTTCCATGAGAAAGCTATGTTCGTTGAAATGCTCAATATCACTGTTGGACGACTCCTCGATATGGAGCCCATGTCTCCGCTTAGAGAGGAGGAAATAAAACGGAAATATGTCCGGGGCCAACCTTTGGTCGAGCCAGACGAGGTCAAGAACCTCCCAACGAGAATGTATGAACTGCATCAGTGGTACATGAACATTACCAAGATTTCCAATCGAGAGTCCCTCATGGTGAATGTCAAGGAGGAGCATTACTTCCATGAGAAAGTTGTGTCCGTTGAGTATCCCGAACTATTTCAGTTATTCAATCAAGATGCACTCGACAAATCTATCGTCAATTGCTATTGTCTGTAAATGATTTCTTTCTGTAATTTAAGTCTCAAGCTAGCTGTAGTGATCATTTTGATCAATCATTACGTGTAATTATCCTCACTATATTCTTTTCTGTGGTATTATGCAGGATGAAGATGTATGAAATAAAAAATCTGAACGCTATGGCATTGGGTTCATTGACCCAAATACCGTTAATGAATACACATGGAAAATTCCAAGTTGTCGAGCAAGTTTAGAGGAAAGCATGCTAGAGTTCTTGAAGTGCCTCAATACCAATGAAGATATACTACTTCTTAAAACTTCTTGTGAGTCACACTGTCTTCTACTATAAATTCTGTTTTTGCTTACTAGCTAGCTAGATGTTAATAATTAAGTGTATAGGATTTAGGGTAGTTGATTGGTGTTGTGCACATGCCCGCTTAATTAAGACAAGCAAACGTGTGCGCATGCAATTTCCACTGGATCTTGTTAGACATTAAAGTTGACGAAGGAAAAGTTGAAATACTGGACTCACTACTTAAAAAAGAAAGTGACTACACCATCTTAAAGGGGATAATCAACAGGTAATTTCAGTCATTATTAACTATATCTCGGCCTATTTAGTTCGTAATTTCCTGATATGAACTATTTAATAACCCTTTATTAATTTTCTTTGTCGGCGGGCTGGGCTTGGGCAAAGTTCATCAAGGTGACTCCAGGAAAGTGGGCAGAAAAGCTGTTTTGGTATCGACCCAAGGTAAGTAATTAAGTAGTACTAGCTAGCTAGCTGCCATCTCTTTAATTCTTGTTTCAATGCCATTAATTAATTATCATGCTTGATTAATTATTACCTGATTAAATTCAATTCTCGTAAAGGCCCTGAAGCAGGCGTCGGGGACTGATGTGTGTGCATTCTACGTTTGCGAGAACATTCGCATGATGGCGTCCGAAAGGAGTAGATCTGATAGACATCAATGGGTACGTTTCATAGAACACTATTCACAATTCTTACATGATTATCGATATTGATCTCCTTCTTAACAGTTCCATGACGTGTGGGAGAAGCTCCTACCAACGGAGCGCATACGAGCACTTCAAGAGGAAATAGCGGGATTTTTGCTCGACCAGGTCATAGATCCAAAGGAGAATACTATTACCCGCTACCGCCCCCATGAACCACTTGTCATCGTGCTCCGAAAGCATCAAGGCAACATGTAGGAGAAATTGTATATATACCTGGAGAAATTGTACATGCATGTGTATGTGTGAATTATAATGGTGGTTGTGAGACATTCGATATATATATATATATATATATATATATATATATATATATATATATATATATATATATATATATATATATATATATAACGTGTACAATATGTAGTATCGTAAAATACCAGGAAACAAAAAAATATTAAATGAAAAAACAAAATTAAAGGAAAAATAAAAAATAAAATCAAAACCCCCTCAAATATTGTAGTACCGGTTGGTGTTACTAACCGGTACTAAAGGGCTCCCCGCCCCCGGCGCTGGCTCGTGCCACGTGGGTGCACTTTAATGCCGGTTCGTGCCTAACCGGTATTAAAGAGAGGGGGAGGAAAACCTTTAGTTCACACTCTTTAGTGCCGGTTGCGGAACCGGCACTAAAGGCCCTTACGAACCGGTGATAAATCCCGGTTTTGCACTAGTGATAGCATTGCTGCTCAGCCGGTTATATTTCATTGGATTGGGCATCGACTGCATTGTGGTAGCTCTTAGTAACACATCTTCCCGTAATAACAATCCCGTATGAATTGTCCATAAGCAGTGTAGCACCGTAATACATGGCCATCCGTTGGGCCGGGCTGGGCCTACCAAAGTCCAACACATGATACCTAGGCCTGGGCCTAGCCGTCGGGCCTAGAAGTCAGGCCCAAGCCCACCCATCAGTGAAAAATATTTGCCGGGCCTCAGGCCGGGCGTCTTCCCTAAATCGCAAATATGGCAGGCCTAGGCTCAACCTTCAGGCTCAAAACCTAGGCCCGGGCCTGGCCTGCGGTCAAGACCAGGCTGGGTTGGGTCGGGCCAGGTATCCCATGGCCATGTATAGCTGCATCGTTGAGGTTAGAAACATGTGCACCATGTAACAAAGTCAGGCAAGGACCAGATTAATGCATGTCATGTTTCACCCTGGGTAAGCGAATTAATTAGCCAGTTGGCGTTAACCCTGAGTAATGTAGTACTCCCTCCATAAAGAAATATATATTTCTTTACGGAGGGAGTAGTATTCTTTGGACAATGTCGCAATCAGACATTCAGACCGACGGAGTGCTAAATACCAAATGGGCACTCAAAAAGAGTAGGCATGACGCATCAGACATTCAGACTGCACATCTTTTGGACCAATCGTTTTTGACGTTTTAACGATGCTTGGTGCCTTGGTGAGGAGCTAAACGCGAAACGCGACAATTCATCTCGGAGTTGCGATTCAGCCGAGGCGAGGCTGCTCCTTTACATTGCATTGCACCCCATCGCACCTGCCTCCCATCTACCAAGCGCTGGTTACGAACTCTATAAATATCCCAACGTAACCCTCAACGATCCCAGTTCCTCCTCTCCTCCCCTATCCACTGTGCTGAGCTGATCGACCATGTCCACCGTTGCAGGCTTCCAAGTCGACGCCACCACGGTGGACATGGAAGGCTTAAGCCAAATAGCGGAGCTGGCATCAGCGGACGGCCATGCACCGCCGGCGTCGATCCACGTTCAGCTCGCGCGTGCGCTGTGGGCAGTGAGCTCTCTCACCCTGGCCGTGGACGTGAGCGCCGGGCTGTACCAGCCGGCCAGGGGCCCGGTGTTCGGCGGACACAGGGCGGCCTACTACGGCGTCCTCGCCGCCATTCTCGCCGTCGTGGCCGTTGAGATGGCCGTCGCCTACTGGCTTCCCCGCCGCTCCGGCGCCCAGGATGAGGATGACCATGGCCGCGTCCTCGCGTTCGCCAATGCCCTGCTGCGGTTCGCCGTGGTGCTCCTTCTTGTCATGGTCTTTGCGGTGGGCGGTTTCGCGCTCACCCTCAAGCTCTGATCGATCTCACAGGTATATGCGCGCCAGCGCCTGTTCATGTGCCCGCCCAGCGCCTGTTCACTTAATGTGGATGCCTTGCGAGCTGCTAGCCTTCTCCGTGAATAAATGTACAGAGCTTTCGTCGCTTAGTCCGTCTGTCAAAGTGTTATTTTAATTTTTACTGGACATGTATATACTACAGTAGTGCTAAAAACACTTTTATATTATAAAACGGAGGGAATACCGTATATAAGCAGTTACTACCAGTACGCACATCAGAGCATACACAGTTTGTCTTTTAGCCAGCTTTTGCTTGTATTTGCTTTTGTAGATGAACAGTCAAATGTATGGTACTAGTGTTCTGCGAACACAAAATAAAAAAAAATTGTCGTGTAATTGTGTTCTCCACGTAACTACTCTTGTTCGTTGTCTTGTGATTGTCTGACATGTCATATGTTCTCCTAATTTCTCAGCAAGAAAAATGCCCTCCTAATTTATTAAGAAAAAACAACTAAAGACAAGATGGAGTATGACTGTATGAGAAAAAAGGTTAAAATATCTGACCCTGCAGCCCCACCTCTCCAAATGCTGGCTCCAGCCTTCTCTTGCCCTCCTCAACCTTGGCCTCCAGTTCCCCCCAAAAAAGGGAAAATAATGATATACGACCGGGTCGTATGGACTCAAGCTGAAGACCCACTAGAGTACTGCGTGACACCTGGTGAACCAAATCTCAAAGCATCTTAGCGTTTCCCTTCACACCTTCACCCCGTTCCTCCAGCCGAACCAAATCCTGATTTCTGTAGCCAATAGGCCCAATACTCAAATTGTCCAACGCCTCGTTCGTCCAGCCACCGCCTCTCACCGGTGTGATCTGCCCCGGCTGTTCGCTAGATCGACGCCGGCGTACTCCTCAACACCAGGTCCAACTCCCAATCTCGGCGCGCATCATCCCTGCAGGTTACACCCGCGTTTCATGGCGACCCAGCTCCATGACTGTCAGAAACGGCTAGGTTTGCTGGTGGCCCAGCTACTTGTTCGTGCTAGCAACGGTGACGATCCTCGGCGCCAGCACTCACGGCAATACAGACGGTGATGCTCCTCGGTCGTGGACAACCTTGGCCTCCAGTTCCCCCTATGGATCGGCCACCCCCATGGATTTTTAGAGGGGGCCAGTACTAATCTTTGTTTCCGGCAATTAGCGCAAATAGGCCTTGATTCTACTACGTATGCAACACTGCTGGCTAGCCCAAGCCCAAGAAAATAAGCCCAAATGGCATTAGTTTCCCGTGATGGACGCATAAATGGAATCACTGATTGATTGATGACCACGCGCAATAACCGCATCTACGCAAACAGCCGTTCTGTTTCTATTCCGCGTCGTTCGTTCCACGATCTGTTGCCGCCTCCGCCCACATATCCTGGATAGGGCGTAACCAAGCCTTCTCATCAGCCGTCATGGCCACGCTAGGGCACAGGCACAAGCAGATTTTTGGAAGCACAGATCCCTCATGCTTAGTTGAGCAAACTTGACCATTGATTTGGTCGCATGCCTACCTACATTTTGACCAGCTGTTATGACTATCACTTTGGTCGGAGGGGCTGGATTTGATACTGTATAGGTATGTATTTCGGCAACATCGATCTCTATTTTTCTAGTACAACGAAAGTTGATTCTATATGATTAAATATGTCTACAATTAAATATAAGTAAATTTCAGTGTTTTCCCAGGCGTTGATGGTTTTCCATTCAAAACTGTACGAGTACAAGCTAAATCAAGCCAGTTAGTTATACAACGATAGGTCATGTTCCTATATCCTGAACATACATAATATATTATAACAAGGTACTTTATGCCGTAATTTGGAGAACTACATCTATGCATTATATGTGGAATTGTTCAGCACTATTAGCTATAGCGCACTAAAATGCCATGGATGCAAAAAAAAAATTATGTGTGTCTAGGCAAAATTAAATATGAGTGATATCTCTAGATATAAAACTCTTCAGTAGTATGATAGACACAAAATAGTTTTTGCTTCACCGTGTTCTCGCCCCCGCCCTATGCCTAAATCCTGGCTCCGCCCCTGGCTGTGAATCCGAACAAAGGCATTTATGTTTCTACTGAAGTTTCCACTCGCCAGGTGTCACGCAGTCAGGTGGGTCTCCAGCTTGAGTCCATACCACCCGGTCGTATAGGATTATTTTCCCAAAAAAGAGAGGTGTGACTTTCTATTCCTCTTCCCGGTCGCTCGTGAAGCACAGGGATCCGTGGAGGCGGGAGGACATGGCCCAATCCCCCCACCTCCTCCTCATGCCTCAGCTTAGCCAGCCCCTTCCTTCTCCGACCAAGTCCTCCTGCTCAGGGCATCATCAGGGTATGTGCCCTGCCCTCTCTCGCCCGGATTTACCGTTTATGCTCGCCCATTCCGTAGTACGTAGTAATTTCCTTCGATTTGGCGTTGAATTCACGACGCTCTTCTCGTATTGCGCTGGGGTGCTAGCTTGATCTCGTCTCTGTATATCGCCAACTGTACGCATTTCGATGTAATATTTTAAACTATCTATTGATTAGGAAGAAGAACAGAGTTTATTTCTGTTACAACACACCCCACAAGTACATAATGGATTACTCTCCCGACATATGATGGATTTCAACTTTTTGGCACCCGTGGTTATCCAATGAGCCATCTCCCTTTTAATATTACCGAGCAGTACTGAGGTCGGTGCACTTTTGTGGCGGAAGACACGCGAATTTCATTCGCCCCAAACGGTCCAAGAGGTTAGCATAACAAGCAAGGCCATGGCACCCATGTTTGGGCCGGTGGAGCCGGTGTGTCCAATCCACTAATCCGTGGTAGAGTGTAAGAGGGGTCAGGAGGACGTATCAATGCACTCAAGCTGCAGCCAGGCTTTGAGCATGTCCCATAGTCTAGTCGTGAAGCGACACTTGAAGAATAGATGGTCGACCGTTTCGTTTTCGCGCTTGCAAAGGGGGCAAAGCCCGCATTTTGGCCAACCTGTCTGCAGTCCAAATCCATTTTCAATGGCAAGCAATGCAAAGAACTTCACTTTTGGCGGGGACCAAGCTTTTCAAACCATGTGCAGATGTGCTCCATCGGAGAGTGAACCATACCAGAAAATTGAGCCTTGTATGCAAATTCCGTGGAGTAGAGACCATTTTCGGTGCGCTTCCACACAGTGTCGTCGATCATGTCTTCGTGCAGTTGGAACTCGGGGATGCTGGTCCAAAGCTGGACGAACTGGGAAAATGCACAAGCGAGAATTTGGAGCCAATTTGAGAAGGCAGTTTCCGTTTGGGCTTTGGACTAGTTCTGATTGATGCGATGTGTTGTTCTGTACTTAGGTAATTGTCTGACTTATGGCATATCGGGGTATGTATGAATTTTATGTATGTCTGCGAGGGATTTAAAGTCACACAAGAAAATCACAGGAATCAGGAAAAACAAATGACCCTAAATTAACTTGTCTTTTACGGTTTGAACTTTGAAGATGAAGATGCCAGGCTGACTTCTTCAAGAAGTGTTGGGACATTATCAAGCACGACCTCATGAGGGTTATCACACGCTTTGACTCCCTACACACTGCAAACCTCCAGTGGCTAAACTCTGCAAACGTGGTGCTCCTGCCTAAGAAGGAAGGGGCGGAGGGTATCGCCGATTATAGGCCCATCAGTCTCATCCACGCAATCGCGAAAATTATCGCGAAGGTGCTCTCCATGAGGCTCGCCCCACACATGACAAACCTCGTCTCCAACGCCCAAAGTGCCTTCATCAAAACAAGAAGTATCCATGACAACTTTTTGTATGTTCGCAATCTCGCTCGGCGCCTCCACAAGAGGAGGACACCTTCCCTCCTTTTCAAGCTTGATATTCGCAAGGCCTTCGACTCTGTTAAGTGGGAGTATTTGCTTGATCTTCTCCAATGGCGAGGCTTCCCAAGTAAATTCCGGGACTGGATCGCGGCCCTCCTTAGCTCTTCATCCTCGAGGATCATTCTCAATGGTATTGCCGGGTGTCCCATCAAGCATGGGAAAGGTCTTCGGCAGGGAGATCCCATCTCCCCGTTTCTCTTCATCGTCGCCATTGATCCGCTCTAAAGAATTCTAGATGTAGGGGAGCCGTGATGAGGACCTCTCTGTACGCGGATGACGCAGCCGTCTTCTTGGCCCCGGTCAAAAAGGACATGGACAACCTTGCAAGCATTTGAGGGGTTTCGGAGAGGTTACGGGCCTTTGCACCAATTTCCAGAAGAGCTCTATGGTGCCCATTCGCTGTAACCATCTTGATTTGGGCCGCCTAACCAAAAGTTTGCCGGCAACACGGGCTTCATTCCCCTTACGATACTTGGGGCTGCCCTGTTGGGGAACGTAGTAATTTCAAAAAATTTCCCTACGCACACGCAAGATCATGGTGATGACATAGCAACGAGAGGGGAGAGTGTTCGTCCACGTACCCTCGTAGACCGTAAGCGGAAGCGTTAGCACAATGCGGTTGATGTAGTCGTACGTCTTCACGATCCGACCGATCCAAGCACCGAACGTACGGCACCTCCGAGTTCAGCACACATTCAGCTCGATGACGATCTCCGGGCTCCAATCCAGCAAAGCTCCGGAGATGAGTTCTGTCAGCACGACGGCGTGGTGACGATGATGATATTCTACGGCGCGGGCTTCGCCTAAACTCATGACGATATGACCGAGGTGGAATATAGTGGAGGGGGCACCGCACACGGCTAAGGAACGATCCGTAGATCAACTTGTGTGTCATGGGGTGCCCCTGCCCCGTATATAAAGGAGCAAGGGGAGGAGGCCGGCCCTAGGAGGCGCGCCAAGTGTGGAGTCCTACTAGGACTCCCTAGTCCTAGTAGGATTCCACCTCCCTTGTTGGAGTAGGAGAAGGGGAAGAGGGGAGAGGAAGAAGGAAGGGGGCTACACCCTTGTCCAATTCGGACCAGAGGGGGGCAGGCCTCCTTCCTTTGGCCTCTCTCCTCTATTCCCGTATGGCCCAATAAGGCCCATATACTCCCGGCGAATTCCGTAACTCTCCGGTACTCGAAAAATACCGAATCACTCGGAACCTTTCCGAACTCGAATATAGTCGTCCAATATATCGATCTTTACGTCTCGACCATTTCGAGACTCCTCGTCATGTCCCCGATCTCATCCGGGACTCGAACTCCTTCGGTACATCAAAACTCATAAACTCATAATATAAGCATCGCATCGAAACCTTAAGCGTGCGGACCCTACGGGTTTGAGAACTATGTAGACATGACCTAGAACTATTCTCGGTCAATCACCAATAGCGGGACCTGGATGCCCATATTGGTTCCTACATATTCTACGAAGATCTTTATCGGTCAAACCGCATAACAACATACTTTGTTCCCTTTGTCATCGGTATGTTACTTGCCCGAGATTCGATCGTCGGTATCCAATACCTAGTTCAATCTCGTTACCGGCAAGTCTCTTTACTCGTTTCGTAATGCATCATTCCGTAACTAACTTATTAGCTACATTGCTTGCAAGGCTTATAGTGATGTGCATTAGCGAGAGGGCCCAGAGATACCTCTCCGACGATCGGAGTGACAAAACCTAATCTCGAAATACGTCAACTCAACATGTACCTTCGGAGACACCTGTAGTACTCCTTTATAATCACCCAGTTACGTTGTGACGTTTGGTAGTACCCAAAGTGTTCCTCCGTAAGCAGGAGTTGCATAATTCTCATAGTTACAGGAACATGTATAAGTCATGAAGAAAGCAATAGCAGTATACTAAACGATCAAGTGCTAGGCTAACGGAATGGGTCATGTCAATCACATCATTCTTCTAATGATGTGATCCCACTAATCAAATGACAACACATGTCTATGGTTAGGAAACACAACCATCTTTGATTAATGAGCTAGTCAAGTAGAGGCATACTAGTGACTATAGTTTTGTCTATGTATTCACACATGTATTATGTTTCCGGTTAATACAATTCTAGCATGAATAATAAACATTTATCATGATATAAGGAAATAAATAATAACTTTATTATTGCCTCTAGGGCATATTTCCTTCAGTCTCCCACTAGCACTAGAGTCAATAATCTAGTTCACATCGCCATGTGATTTAACACCAATATTCATATCTGTATATGATTAACACCCATAGTTCACATCGTCATGTGACCAACACCCAAAGGGTTTACTAGAGTCAATAATCTAGTTCACATTGCTATGTGATTAACACCCAAAGTGTACTAAGGTGTGATCATGTTTTGCTCGTGAGAGAAGCTTAGTCAACGGGTCTATCACATTCAGAGCCGTATGAATTTTGCAAATATTCTATGTCTACAATGCTCTGCACGGAGCTACTTCTAGCTAATTTCTCCCACTTTCAATATGTATCCAGATTGAGACTTAGAGTCATCTGGATCGGTGTAAAAGCTTGCACCTATGTAAATCTTTACGACGGGCTCTTTTATCACCTCCATAATCGAGAAATGTTTCCTTAGTCCTCACTAAGGATATTCTTGACCAATGTCCAGTGATCTACTCCTAGATCACTATTGTACTTCCTTGCCAAATTCAGAGCAAGGTATACAATAGGTCTGGTACATAGCATAGCATACTTTATAGAACCTATAACTGAGGCATAGGGAATGACTTTCATTCTATTTTATATTTTCTGTCGTGATCGGGATTTGAGTCTTACTCAATTTGACACCTTTGCAACACAGGTAAGAACTCTTTCTTTGACTGTTCCATTTTGAACTACTTCAAAAATCTTGACAAGGTATGTACTTTTGAAAAACTTATCAAGCGTCTTGATCTATCTCAATAGATCTTGATGCTCAATATGTAAGCAGCTTCACCGGGGTCTTTCATTGAAAAACTTTTATTCAAGTATCCTTTTATGCTATCCAGAAATTCTATATCATTTCCAATCAACAATATGTCTTGCACATATAGTATCAGAAATGCTACAGACCTCCCACTCACTTTCTTGTAAATACATGCCTTTCCAAAAGTTTGTATAAAACATATGCTTTGATCAACTCATCAAAGCATATATTCCAACTCCGAGATACTTGCACCATTCCATTGATGGATCGCTGGAGCTTGCACATTTTGTTAGTACCTTTAGGATTGACAAAACCTTCTGGTTGCATCATATACAACTCTTCTTTAAAGAATCCATTGAGGAATGCAGTTTTGACATCCATTTGCCAGATTTCATAAAATGTGGTAATTGCTAACATGATTCGGACAGACTTATGCATCGATACGAGTGAGAAAAATCTCATCGTTTTCAACACCTTGAACTTGTCGAAAACCTTTCGCAACAAGTCGAGCTTAGTAGATAGTAACACTACTATCAGTGTCCGTCTTCCTCTTGAAGATCCATTAACATGGCTTGCTGATCATCGAGCAAGTCAATCAAAGTCCATACTTTATTCTCATACATGGATCATATCTCAGATTTTATGGCCTCAAGCCATTTCGTGGAATCTGGGCTCATCATCGCTTCCTCATAGTTCGTAGGTTCATCATGGTCTAGTAACATGACTTCCAGAACAGTATTACCGTACTACTCTGGTGCGGACTGTACTTTGGAAGACCTACGAGGTCTTGTAGTAACTTGATCTAAAGTTTCATGATCATCATCATTAGCTTCCTCACTAATTGGTGTAGGAATCACTGGAACTGATTTCCATGATGAACTACTTTCCAATTCGGAAGAAGGTACAAATTACCTTATCAAGCTCTACTTTCCTCCCACTCACTTCTTTCGAGAGAAACTCCTTCTCTAAAAAGGATCCATTTTTAGCAACGAATATCTTGCCTTCGGATCTGTGATAGAAGGTGTACCCAACAATTTTCTTTGGGTATTCTATGAAGACGCACTTCTCCGATTTGGGTTCGAGCTTATCAGGATGAAACTTTTTCACATAAGCATTGCAGCCCCAAACTTTAAGAAACGACAACTTGGGTTTCTTGCTAAACCACAGTTCATATGTTGTCGTCTCAACGGATTTAGATGGTGCCCTTTTAATGTGAATGCAGCTGTCTCTAATGCATAACCCCGAAACAATATTGGTAAATCAGTAAGAGACATCATAGATCGCACCATATCCAATAAAGTCTTGATTCTGACGTTCGGACACACCATAACATTGTGGTGTTCCAGGTGGCGTGAGCTGTGAAACTATTCCACATTGTTTTAATTGAAGACCAAACTCGTAACTCAAATATTCGTCTCCGCGATCAGATCGCAGAAACTTTATTTTCTTATTACGATGATTTTTCCACTTCACTCTGAAATTCTTTGAACCTTTCAACTATTTCAGACTTATGTTTCATCAAGTAGATATACCCATATCTGCTCAAATCATCTTGTGAAGGTCAAAAAAATAACGATACTTGCCACGAGCCTTCATACTCATTAGTCTGCATACATCAGTATGTATTATTTCCAATAAGTCAGTAGCTCATTCCATTGTTCCGAAGAACGGAGTTTTAGTCATCTTGCCCAAAAGGCACGGTTCGCAAACATCAAATGATTCATAACCAAGTGATTCCGAAAATCCATCTTTATGGAGTTTCTTCATGCGCTTTACATCGATATGACCCAAACGGCAGTGCCACAAATAAGTTGCACTATCATTATTAACTTTGCATCTTTTGGCCTCAATATTATGAATATGTGTATCACTACGATCGAGATCCAACAAACTATTTTCATTGGGTGTATGACCATTGAAGGTTTTATTCATGTAAACAGAACAACAATTATTCTCTGATTTTAAATGAATAACCGTATTGCAATAAACACGATCAAATCATATTCATGCTCAATGCAAACGCCAAATAACATTTATTTAGGTTTAACACTAATCCCAAAAGTATAGTGAGTGTGCGATGATGATCATATCAATCTTGGAACTACTTCCAACACTCATCGTCACTTTCCCTTCAACTAGTCTCTGTTTATTCTGTAACTCCTGTTTCGAGTTACTAATCTTAGCAACCGAACAAGTATCAAATACTCAGGGGCTACTATAAACACTAGTAAGGCACACATCAATAATCTATATATCAAATATACCCTTGTTCACTTTGCCATCCTTCTTATCCACCAAATATTCAGGGCATTTCCGCTTCCAGTGACCATTTCCTTTGCAGTGTAAACACTCAGTTTCAGGCTTTGGTCCAGCTTTGGTCTTCTTCATGGGAGTGACAACTTGTTTGCCATTCTACTTGAAGTTTCCCTTTCTTTCCCTTTGCCCTTTTCTTGAAACTAGTGGTCTTGTCAATCATCAACACTTGATGCTCTTTCTTGATTTCTACCTTCGTCGATTTCAACATCATGAAGAGCTCGGGAATTGTTTTCGTCATCCCTTGCATACTATAGTTCATCACGAAGTTCTAGTAACTTAGTGATGGTGACTAGAGAATTCTGTCAATCACTATCTTATCTGCAAGATTAACTCCCACTTGATTCAAGCGATTGAAGTACCCAGACAATCTGAGCACATGCTCACTAGTTGAGCGATTCTCCTCCATCTTTTAGCTATAGAACTTGTTGGAGACTTCATATCTCTCAACTCGGGTATTTGCTTGAAATATTAACTTCAATTCCTGGAACATCTCATATGGTCCATGATGTTCAAAACATCTTTGAAGTCCCGATTCTAAGCCGTTAAGCATGGTGCACTAAACTATCAAGTAGTCATCATATTGAGCTAGCCAAACGTTCATAACGTCTGCATCTGCTCCTGCAATAGGTTTGTCCCCTAGCGGTGCATCAAGGACATAATTCTTCTGTGCAGCCATGAGGATAAACCTCAGATCACGGATCCAATCCGCATCATTGCTACTAACATCTTTCAACACAATTTTCTTTAGGAACATATCAAAATAAACATATGAAAGCAACAACGTGAGCTATTGATCTATAACATAATTTGCAAAATACTACCAGGACTAAGTTCTTGATAAATTAAAGTTCAATTAATCATATACTTAAGAACTCCCACTTAGATAGACATCTCTCTAGTCATCTAAGTGATCACGTGATCTAAATCAACTAAACCATGTCCGATCATCACGTGAGATGGAGTAGTTTCAATGGTGAACATCACTATGTTGATCATATCTACTATATGATTCACGTTCGACCTTTCGGTCTCCGTGTTCGAGGCCATATCAGTATATGCTAGGCTCGTCAAGTTTAACTTTGAGTATTCGCGTGTGCAACTGTTTTGCACCGTTGTATTTGAGCGTAGAGCCTATCACACCCGATCATCACGTGGTGTCTCAAAGACGAAGAACTTTTGCAACGGTGCATACTCGGGAGAACACTTCTTGATAATTAGTGAGAGATCATCTTAAAATGCTACCGTCAATCAAAGCAAGATAAGATGCATAAAGGATAAACATCACATGCAATCAATATAAGTGATATGATATGGCCATCATCATCTTGTGCTTGTGATCTCCATCTACGAAGCACCGTCGTGATCACCATCGTCACCGGCGCGACACCTTGATCTCCATCATAGCATCGTTGTCGTTATGCCATCTATTGCTTCTACGACTATCGCTACCGCTTAGTGATAAATTAAAGCAATTACAGGGCGTTTGCATTTCATACAATAAAGAGACAACCATATGCCTCCTGCCAGTTGCCGATAACTTCGGTTACAAAACATGACCATCTCATACAATAAAATATAGCATCACGTCTTGACCATATCACATCACAACATGCCCTGCAAAAACAAGTTAGACGTCCTCTACTTTGTTGTTGCAAATTTTACGTGGCTGCTACGGGCTTAGCAAGAACCGTTCTTACCTACGCATCAAAAACCACAATGATAGTTCGTCAAGTTGGTGCTGTTTTAACCTTCGCAAGGACCGGGCGTAGCCACACTCAATTCAGCTAAAGTGAGAGAGACAGACACCCGCCAGCCACCTTTAAGCACGAGTGCTCGTAACGGTGAAACCAGTCTCGCGTAAGCGTCTGGCGTAATGTCGGTCCGGGCGCTTCATCTCACAATACCGCCGAACCAAAGTATGACATGCTGGTAAGCAGTATGACTTGTATCGCCCACAACTCACTTGTGTTCTACTCGTGCATATAACATCAATGCATAAAACCTAGGCTCGGATGCCACTGTTGGGGAACGTAGTAATTTCAAAAAAAATCCCTACGCACACACAAGATCATGGTGATGGCATAGCAACAAGAAGGGAGAGTGTTCGTCCACGTACCCTCGTAGACCGTAAGCGGAAGCGTTAGCACAACGCGGTTGATGTAGTCGTACGTCTTCACGATCCGACCGATCCAAGCACCGAACGTACGGCACCTCCGAGTTCAGCACACGTTCAGCTCGATGACGATCTCCGGGCTCCGATCCAGCAAAGCTCCGGAGATGAGTTACTCGACAAGACGGCGTGGTGGCGATGATGATATTCTATCGCGCAGGCTTCGCCTAAACTCATGACGATATGACCGAGGTGGAATATGGTGGAGGGGGCACCGCACACGGCTAAGGCGATCCTTAGATCAACTTGTGTGTCATGGGGTGCCCCATGCCCCGTATATAAAGGAGCAAGGGGAGGAGGCTGGCCCTAGGAGGGCGCCAAGTGTGGAGTCCTACTAGGACTCCCTAGTCCTAGTAGGATTCCACCTCCCTTGTTGGAGTAGGAGAAGGGAAAGAGGGGAGAGGAAGAAGGAAGAGGGCTGCGCCCTTGTCCAGTCGGACCAGAGGGGCGCAGGCCTCCTTCCTTTGGCCTCTCTCCTCTATTCCCGTATGGCCCAATAAGGCCCATACACTCCCCGGCGAATTCCCGTAACTCTCCGGTACTCCGAAAAATACCCGAATCACTCGGACCCTTTCCGAACTCCGAATATAGTCGTTCAATATATCGATCTTTACGTCTCGACCATTTCGAGACTCCTCGTCTTGTCCCCGATCTCATCCGGGACTCCGAACTCCTTCGGTACATCAAAACTCATAAACTCATAATATAACTGTCATCGAAACCTTAAGCGTGCGGACCCTACGGGTTCGAGAACTATGTAGACATGACCTAGAACTATTCTCGGTCAATAACCAATAGCGGGACCTGGATGCCCATATTGGTTCCTACATATTCTACGAAGATCTTTATCGGTCAAACCGCATAACAACATACTTTGTTCCCTTTGTCATCGGTATGTTACTTGCCCGAGATTCGATCGTCGGTATCCAATACCTAGTTCAATCTCGTTACCGGCAAGTCTCTTTACTCGTTCCATAATGCATCATTCCGTAACTAACTTATTAGCTACATTGCTTGCAAGGCTTATAGTGATGTGCATTACCGAGAGGGCCCAGAGATACCTCTCCGACAATCGGAGTGACAAAACCTAATCTCAAATCGTCAACTCAACATGTAACCGGAGACACCTGTAGTACTCCTTTATAATCACCCGATTACGTTGTGACGTTTGGTAGTACCAAAGTGTTCCTCCGTAAGCGGAGTTGCATAATTCTCATAGTTACAGGAACATGTATAAGTCATGAAGAAAGCAATAGCAGTATACTAAACGATCAAGTGCTAGGCTAACGGAATGGGTCATGTCAATCACATCATTCTTCTAATGATGTGATCCCACTAATCAAATGACAACACATGTCTATGGTTAGGAAACACAACCATCTTTGATTAATGAGCTAGTCAAGTAGAGGCATACTAGTGACTATAGTTTTGTCTATGTATTCACACATGTATTATGTTTCCGGTTAATACAATTCTAGCATGAATAATAAACATTTATCATGATATAAGGAAATAAATAATAACTTTATTATTGCCTCTAGGGCATATTTCCTTCATGCCCCTCTCCGTTTGGAAGCTCAAGTTGATGGACCTCCAATTTCTCGTGGACAAAGTTGCGATGAAGTTATCAACTTATGATGGTAAAAACATCACCACCATCGGGCGAACGACCCTTGTCAAGTCCATGATCACATCCCAAGTGGTCTACCCCGCCACCCCGCTGGTCATTCCACCAACCATCCTTCTCAATGTGAACAAGCTCGAGAGAGCTTTCTTATGGTCTGGTTCGGACAAGACGACGGGGGCAAAATGCAAGGTGAATTGGGAGATTGTTTGTCGGCCTCTTGAGTATGGGGGGCTTGGGGTTTTCAACACCGACAAGTTCACGCGGGCTCTCAGGTTGCGGCTGCCGTGGTATGAATGGAAGGATGCCACCAAGATGTGGGTGGGGATGGGAAACCCATGCGACGAGGAGGACCTCAACTTTTTCTATGCTTCCACCACCATCATCATTGGTAACAGCGCGAAGACCCCCTTCTGGGACTCTCCTTGGCTCCTTGGGCGCAAGCCTAAGAACATTGCTCCGCTCATCTATGAGGCCTTCAAGAGAAAAAATTGGAAGGTGTGGGAGGCGCTCAAGCACAATGCGTGGATCCTCAAGATCAAACCCCCCACCGATGTTTCTATTGAGCACGTCACACAGTTCTTCGCTCTTTGGATGCTCCTCCTTGAGGTCCATCTCGACGATCTCACCGAGGACGACATCCTTTGGAAACATACGACAAGTGGGCAATACTCGGCGGCCTCCGCATACAAGGCGCAATACCTAGGGATGGTCTTCTCACCCATGGATAAGATGGTTTGGAAGGCTTCAGCACCTTCAAAAATCAAATTATTTGCTTGGTTGGCGCTCCAAGATAGAATTTGGACCGCCGATAGGTTGGCAAAGCGTGGGTGGCCAAATTGTGATCTTTGCCCTTTTTGCAAGAGGGTGCAAGAATGCGGACCTCACCTCTTCTACAAATGCCGCTATACTCGAAGGCTTTGGTCATTGGTCATCGAGAAATTCCTCATTCTCGGGCTAGATACTTCCGCTTGGCCCTTCTTTGACTCGGTTAAAGATTGGTGGGCGAGTACTTGCGCCGACGGCACGCCAAACCGACAAGCCAAGGCATCCCTCACCATGCTCGTGTCATGGACAATTTGGAACGAGCGTAACGCAAGAGTTTTCAAACATAAGAGTGCTCCACCGACAATCTTGCTCTCCTCCATCTCTACTGAGGCCAACCTTTGGATCGTCGCCGGTGCAAAAAAGCTAGGGTCTTTAATTTTGCGAGAATAATCTGCATGCCGTGTAATTGGGTCACTTGTAACAAACTCTTTTTTCTCTCTTCTTTAATGGATGAGGCAAAGCTTTTGCCTCCGTTTCAGAAAAAAAGATGCCAGGCTGAGATTTCTGCCTGTTTTGCTTTTAACCCTTGCTACAACTCCGTGTAGCTACAGAAAGCAGGGTCCATGGAGGTGCATATGACATTCTGTCTTCCTCGGCGATGGAGAAGCTGCAGGTTGTGATGCAGGAAGGATACAACCAACTCCGCATGTTCCGCCGCCGCCTTCTCTGAGGGTATGTACAACTTCTCCATGTTCTCATCCTATATAGTGTAACACAAAATTTTCCTTTCAAATAATTATTTCCTGTATAGTGCAAATTGCTTTTTCTTTCAAATGACAATACATTGTGTATTTGCGTGCAATTTCCTTGAAATGTTTCCTGTATTAGACGAACGGAAAAACTAGCGCCCACACTGTGGGCGTTTGCACATCGCCTGCACGCCTCCATCACCAGTCATTTTGCCACGTATGAATAGATGACATCAGCAGAAATCTTTTTGGTTTCGGCTTAAAAATGTTTTTCTCTTAATTAAAAAAAGAATTGAAAATCCGTTTTCACCATTAAATCTGTCTCGACGAGATCTTCAAAACTAGACCCCATGTTGATATGTTTCGACGAAATATTTTTTTGCCCAGAAGTTGCCATGATGTTTACACTGTAGTTGCCATAGTGCTTAAACTAGAGTTGCCATGTGGCAATTTTAGTTTGTAGACCATGGCAATTTTAGTTTTTTTATGATGGCAATTTCAGTACTTTGACCATAAAAATATTTTTTGTATGAACCATGGCATTTTTAAGTGCATGTATCATGGCAATTTTACTTTATGGTGCATGGCAAGTCTACTGTCGTAATTCTCCGTTTTATAATATGTTAAAATTTACTTTTAAATGTAAAAAAATAGCTGAAACATATCATGGCAACTTCAGTGTAAATATCATGGCAATTCATGTGCAATAGACATGGCAACTTTTAACCAAAAATAATTCGCCGAAATATATCGATATGAGTTCTAGTTTCGAAGATCTCGTCGCAAGAGATTTAATGGTGAAAACGGATCTTCAATCGGATTTTTCATTTTAAAATAAAATATTTTAAAAACTAAAAATTCAAAAAAAATCCACATGCATGCATGCGGTGACATAGCGTAGTCTGTGTGTTATAGGATGTGTGGGCGGGTTTGGCTCCCACCACAAGGTGATCACCCGGGAAGAAAGAAATGAATAAATGTCCTTTTGGGAAAATGTAGGATAATACACCTACCGAGACAAAAGCCAAGGGCGAGTTTCGTAGGTGGACGCATCGAACTAAAATAAGATTTAAGATTGACATCTTGATAGAATGATTTACCATAATAATAAATAGAGTCAATGGTGACAGAGCCATGGGAAGAGCCGCTTCTTTTTTGCGGCGACGTGTGGGCGTTAGCGTTGTCCTAGATGAAAGTGTTTCTTTTTATCGGGAGCAATTTTGCTTCATTTACTAGTCACGTGTAAAGAGAAGTGTACTAGACTCCATCAAACCAGTACAGTGCATTGCTCCGATGGGAATGAATGGACTTGCTTATCTGAATCATCAGACAGACGGGCTCAGTACATCATCCAATTATGTTCTCCAAATTGATTTCTAGCCACGTTGGCAACCTGCTAGGTGTCACTCGTTCCCTGTCACCGCGTCGTATGCCCATTGCCCATTGGTCATGGAACTTCCCAGAGGCGATGAAATCAAACCTTCTGCGACACATATGACTTTCTGTCGAATGCAAATGCAAACCAATACGGGAAACGAAGCATCCTCGATCCTTCTCACCCCGTTCCAAACTCTGTATGTATAAAATGGTGATGATAAAATAATTACGGTCACGGTAACCCAACCAAACTGGGCGCGGTGGGTGGGCCGCTAACTCGGGGTCGCAGTCATAATAAAAGGCATTCAACAAACAATTCCCAACGAGTATGAAGCACTCCGAATGCCCTTTCTACATCCTTTCTAATTGCTTCCTGCATTGTTACAAAGTGGTTTTGTTTGTTGTCCTGTGGTTCAAATATGATCTTCAGAACTGCCGCACACTGAGTATAGATGCCGTCGGCAAGATAATATCCCATTTTGTACTCACGGCCGTTGACTGTGTAGTTGCACGGCGGCGATTCCCCATTCAAAAGCCTCATAAACACCTGAGGTCGTTTAAGCATGTTGATGTCGTTGTGAGATCCCGACATTCCAAAGAAAGCACGCAAAATTCATAAGGCTGTGTTTGTTTCAGCTTTTGTAGACAGTTCCCTGTGAGAAAAAGCTAAAGTTGTACCAAACAACTAAAATAGAGCAGTCTTGTGTGCAAAGCCCATATCAGTTTCGGCCAGTTTTACGTGGTATAGCCCAAAGCACCTCGCCGCGTACTTTCGCTGCGAAGCTACTCGCAATAGGCAGTTTTCCCAGCGCTAACCCTGCCCTTTGTCCAGATTTACAACCAAATTGCCATCCGTCCTATTCCCCTGCGAGAGCTCCGGTTCCGCCAGATTTGTACGGACATCCAATTATATGTACAGATTATGAATTATAATGGACGGTCTAATCCTTTAGCTCTCTTTTGTACTCCCTCCATCTCAAAATTCTTGTCTTAGTTTTGTCTAGATACGGATGTATATAATACTAAAATTTGACTTGATACATGCGTATTTAGACAAATCTAAGACAAAATTTTAGGATGGAGAGAGTATAGATTATTAGTTATATGGACTATCTTTTGCATTGTACGGGCAATTGTGACTTGCATGGACTAGCGATGTGACAACATAATTCTTTTGCTCACTATTATTCTATGTATATATGAGCAAGAAAGTGAGAAAATTATTATTATGAAAGATTTTATGCATTACCATAGAACAAATCATCCCTGTTAGTCAAAATACCATTTAAACAATCTATTAACACTGAATCAACAAGTTACACTGACCTCAGTACTCTAAGGGCATTTCGGGCTTTTCATCAGCTCGAAGTCGTTTCCATAGCTGCGTTGCCAAACAGCTAACCTTCACTATAGCTATTTCCTCAGCACAGCAGTTTTGCCAGCACAGCAAGTCCACAGCTGAAACTGTTGAAACTGAAGCCCAAACAAACACAGCTTAAGTCATGTGATGCCACTGCTTCAAATATAATGGTGGCCTCTTTCGTGTGACCTTGATACATTCCTTGCAAATCTTTGGGCGGCGGAGCGGCGAGATAGATGTCGAGGAGAAAGAAAAGAGGAGATAGCAAATGGATTTGATAGGTCGCTTTGGTGGATTTGGTGAATTTTCAGGTCGAGTCGGGCTGTCGGGTCCGACGTGGTGGACGTGTCTAGTCACTTTTATATCCACCCCATATTTGGGTTAGATATGAGGGGTGTCGGTCAGTCTGAGCATTTGAGCTGGGTTTGGAGCATCTGATATGCTCTAATATTAGTACTTGCGGAGATGCTCTAAGGCGGGAAGGGAAACATAAGATGACGGTTGGATCAAAAAGGAAAACGTTGTGCACACGACAAATGCTGTGGACGACTATTGCACGAAGGCCAATCTAGCCATGTACTGGTGTCTCTTGCCATTCATGCACGGCCTGATTTGATTGTCGTGCACAAATCATCTATATGGTGTCGTGTGCATAGCATTGCTCGATCAAAAATTGGATGGTGGGGAGCAACGCCAAGTGGGTCAGCGCAGAGAGGAGCTCCAGCCTGGCACAAGGAAGGAGGTATGCAGTAGCCTGGCAGTCTGGCACACACACACGTCAGTCACCCCTTCGCGTGTTTTGTCTGTCTTTTCTTCATCCGACCTCCATTAATCCATTATCCGGCTTCCCGATTTCTCCACTTGTTTTAATAATACTATTATCACACCGCCGGTGGGGGGCGAAATACTCAATTATTCATCAAACATCTCATGCATAGGTACCTATCTTGTGTTGTGTGGGAGGTATCGCTCTCATACTGAAGCAGACGGTGCAATTTTGGGGCGCTGAAGCAGACCGGTGCAATTTATTGACCCCTCGCACGGTCGCACCACGACAAAGCCTCCTAGTTCTCATCGAGGGAATTGCAACTCCTGCCAATGACACGGCAAAGCTGTGCTCGTCCTACGCCCTTTGAACCAGCATCGATCGCCGCAGGGGCGGAGCTGGGCCCCAGGCACCCAGGGCCCAGGCCCGGGGCGTATAAAATTCAACAGGCTATAGTTATATAGATTTTTTTGCAGGCCCGGGGCGCAGCCTGGTGAAAAGAAGAAGGCCCAAAGCCTTGGTGGGCTACCGTAGCAGAACGCACGCACGCCCAAGGAAACGCTAACCCACGACCTAGCGCAGCATGCAGCGGCGTAGCTGTTGGTCAAAAGAAAAAAAAGACCAAACGGTAGCGAGGCCGCCGCTGACTCGTACACACGCAGGACGAGATCGATCTCCAGACTCCATCGCTCGCGCCGCCATCCGCCCCCGGCCCCGCCACTCCCCCGCCCCCCTGCTCCCGGGCTCCCGGCCGCCCTCCCGTGCATCGTTCGCCCGCGTGGCGCTGCTTCTCTGCCGGCTGCTTCAGCGCCGCCTGCCGCACCTTGTAAACGTATTTGATGCTTTGTTTCCCTCCTAATGCTCTCCATATGTACCATGCTCTACATGTATTAGTGTATAAACTGCTCCGAACTGAAATTTAATTGAAATAATGTGTGTGCATGTGTCCATTCATATAACTAGGGTATTGGTGAACTCAAATTGATGCAAGTGCCAACTTCATTTCATTTTGCGGAAAAAGAAGATGAAGAGATATTTTTCACCGGTGTCCCCAACGGGGTGTCTACACCTATCATTTTAGATGGAGGAATCAAGCGGCTGAGTGACGATTGGCTGAATTATAGGATGGTTGCTATATTGAGCGAGATGTTTTTCCAAGTATTGATGATGATGATAATGATGATATTGTATATTGCTTTCAATCATATATGTCTCGCGAAGGGCTTTTACCTCTTCAAAGTGGTAAGTTTTTAGATTTGTATCAATGATATTGGTTCACTTGATGTTTATGCCCTCTCATGAAATTTTGCTTTTTATGTCCTGAAGGTTTAGGCTGTTCTTCCACCGTTGATGAGGTTATGCGAGGCACTGATGAAGCAAATCATTGATTTGGTACTCTTTTTTATCATCTGCTGTTTTTTATAGTTTTATCATGTTTTTATCTATTTTTTGTATCGTTAGGCATTGAGTTTAGATTATAATTTTGTGTGTGCGATTGAGCCATATTTTGTGCGGGGTGTCTTTTGAGGTACTAGTTAAAAGCCATATGGATGTTAATTTTTTTCCTCGCGGCGGTTTTTTTTGGGCCCGGGGCTTGCTCCAATCCTGGCTCCGCCACTGGATCGCCGTCCAACCGTATAAATATGTACGTGCATTTACGTACGTTCTCCCTTCATAAACCTCGATCGCCCCCTCATCGTTCCCTCGACCTCACGGTCCAGCTGATCCTGATTGAGCATGTCCACCGCAGCTGGCTTCCAAGTCGACGCCACCACGGTAGACATGGAAGGCTTAGGCCAAATCGCGGAGCTGGCGCCGTTGACCCAAGTTCAGCTCGCGCGTGCGCTGTGGGCAGTGAGCTGTCTCACCCTGGCCGCGGACGTGAGCGCCGGGCTGTTCCAGCCGGCAGGGGCCCCGTGTTCGGCGGCCACAGCACCGTCTACTACGGCGTCCTCGCCGCCATTCTCGCCGTCGTGGCCGTCGAGATGACCGTCGCCTACCGGCTTCCACGCCGCTCCGGCGCCCAGGATGAGGATGACCGCGGCCGCATCCTCGCGTTCGCCAATGGCCTGCTGCGGTTCGGCGTGGTCCTCCTTCTCGTCATGGTGGGGTGGGTGGTTTCGCGCTCACCGTCAAGCTCTGATCTGATCGATCTCACATGGAATTCCCATTCTCCCGCCTAAAATACAAGAGCGTACGCGCAGCCCGGCTTCTGCTACCAGAGGTACAACTAGTTAGCTAGCTAGCTAAACAATAATACTCCTGCCGTATAACTTAGTTGGTTTGTTTGTTTAATCCAACTCTCCAAGTATTGGTAACTATAGCTAATAGTAGTACTCTCTCTGTAAATTAATATAAAAGCATTTAGATCACTAAATTAATGATCTAAACACTTTTATATTAGTTTACAGAGGGAGGACGATAGTATTTCAACGACGGAAACAAAAAGTGCTGCATATATGGATATGGATGTGTGAACTACTGTTACGTCTTTTTAATATATTGGAAGAATTTTTGGAAAGGAAAAACAGTGAATTTAATGGTAGTGTTATGGAAAAAAATCAGATCGTGTCACTCTTGTTCCTTGTCTTGGAACTATTTGACATGAACATGTGGTAAAGGAATTTATTAAGAAAAATAATAAAATCACCTCCAAAAAGGAAAAATAAAAATTAAAGGCAAGTAGGAGTATGAAAAAAAAAAGTTCTGACCGGATGGTCCCACCTGCCAGAATGTGAACTAATCACATAAAGATGTGAACCGAAACGGCTCCTTGGCGATCGATCGCGGGAGCGATCGATCCCGACCGCGCGGAGCGCGTCCTATTCCCTTTCCCTTTCTAGCTCGTTTCCTTATTTGGAAAATCCCACCCGGCCGCTTATCTATCCCCTTTTCCCTTTCGCCCTGCCGATTCCCCTCTTGGCCGGCGGCTCCTCCCTCGCGGCAGCGACGAATACGGCGAGACGCCGCGCCCGTGCGAGCGCCCGCGAGGTCAGCGGCGAATAGGGCGAGGCGCCGCGGCTGCGCAAGCGCACGCGAGGTCAGCGGTGATTACGGCGAGGCGCCACGTCCGCACAGGCGGCAGCGGCCAATCCGACGAGGCGCAGCGGCCGCACGGGCCCGACGAGGTCCAGGGGAGGCTGCGGGCAATTCGGCGAGGCGGCGGCTGTCCGGTGGCCGTACGTCCTCCTGCCTGGGCTCGAACTCCCGCCGTGCGTCCCCACCCGCATCACCAAGCTTCCCAGCGCCGTCCGCGTCGCCTCCGAGGATGTCCCGGTACCGCCCGCTCCCCCCCTCCCCTCTTCCTTTCTGACGAGTCCATAGCTGACGAAGGCCACCGTCTCCGAGCTCACGAACACCTAGATTTGACAGGGAGCCGCACATTGATGTCAATTTTTGGCAGCTCTGCTCTCATGAAGCTAGGATGGATAGGTAGTTCCCGTCACACACAGCTTGCTCTGTTTTCAGCATGAGGAGGAAGAAGATGATTTAATTTTCTTGGGAAGACTAATCCAGTGGGAATGCTGGACAAGAAAATAGGAGGAATATGGATCTCAAACTGAAGAAAAGCAGGCCACCTTAGTGGATCTGTTCTTAGAAAAGAAGATTGTTTACTATTTTCAGAAAAATAGGATTTTTGACAGCTACTCATCTGCCCCAGTCTCGTCTTTCGTTGATGGCGGAGCACCAAGTAGCAGTGTTTGGGAGCGCATCTCTGCGAAAATCCATACAAGTATCGGAACCGGCTGTGGAGATGGGAAAAGGGGAATCCCTATATGCATCTCTGAAACAATGACATTTTTTCAGTCAGTGAACTAAGACTAGCAGTTCATTTTTATTCTGTAGTAGAATCTTTTTTGGATGAAATTCTGAACACTATTCAAAGAAATCAGCTGCTACCATTTGTTGAAGAATGTACTCCCTCCGTAAAGAAATATAAAAGCATCTAGATCACTAAAGTAGTGATCTAAACTCTCTTATATTTCTTCTACGAGAGAGTACTAATCCTGTGAACATTTTTTTGTTTTTCTGTAGCAAGTTATTCTATGAACACTATGCAAGGAAATCAGCTGCCATTGTTCAGAGAATGAGCTAATTCTCTGAAAATCGTTTTGTTTCGGTAGCAAATTATTGTATGAATTCTAAACATTTGTTCAAAGAAATTGAGCTCTGAATATTGTTCAAGTAACAGAGATGGAGCACAATCTGTATATACATTGAGCATGAAGCTAGGAGAGTTCTTAGATAATCCTTGATGAGACATTGGTGTGCTGAATGATCTCTGTTGCCCACCATAATTTTTTTAATATGAAATATGCATGCTTGTATGTGCTGTCTCATTTTAGTACCTGCGGTATCTTCAATTTTTGCCATAAATTATGATTTTGTTTTAGTTATAAATTGTAGGTTTCTAATCTGGTGCCTGCTACTCCTTTCCATTTTGCAGGTCAGAGTTGAAACAGACCAACAAGACAGAAATCAGCTCTGGATAGGTCTTCGGGAGCTGAGTTATTTTACGTCAGTTTACCCCCTTTTAGCTGCCACCATTATTTTTTTCCTCGCACTCCTTTTAAACATTGTTCAAAGAAATCAGCAGCTGCCATTATTTTACATCAGTTTACCCCTTTTAGCAAAAACAAACAACTCATTGTCTCGCTACTCCTAATTTTTTATTGTGCTTTTGTGTAGGAGGAGAAATTGATCCTTAGACTACAAAAACAACAGAACAGCAGGGATGATATTCAGGTTGACATATCTGAAAAGAGGTATCTCAGTAACAACCTCCTTTTTTCTTTTTTCTCCTCAATGGGGATGTACTCTATGTATAACAAGCAATTTTGCTGTGCTTTTTCATTCCTCTATTTTCTTTCCTTCAAGCTTCCTTTTTACTCTGCATTTTCTACCTTTTCATTTTGTGGCAGCCCAAGAATACTACAAATGGGTTCGACATGGGTTGAACATAGGGGTTCTTGGCCTAAGCATGCAAGTGTATGGCCGGGACAATCCTTACTTGATTAATATTTTGGGAAAATCAGTAATGGTCGAGCAAACCGAAAGGGAGAGGCTGAATCTTCTCCCACAAAGTTATTGGTCAGGATACTATGTCGAATGCGACATTGCTGTAAGTACAAACATAAATATGTGCAGAGAATACTCTCTTTTTCCATCCAACGCTCTGTCATTTGTTTTTGCGTGCCCCACCCTTCTGTGCCTTTTATGAATCTTTGATCGGTTCAATTTTTTTCAGACACTATTCCAAAAGGCATTTGAAACTCCAATGGCATTATATGTTCACCTGAGGGAGAGAATGATAGGTTCCAGCTTGACCGAATTGACATCGTTTTTTTGTAGTCCAACCTACGAGCCATATAATTCTATAGTCTCCATGCAAATCCCATTTCTTTTCTATTTTCAGTCAAAAGTCAACATAGCATTTTTGTGGTAATATCGTTTTTATTTTTGGATCAATAAACATGGCTTTTTTTCCACCTTTAAGCTCATATGGCTTTTGGTACATGGTTGTCTCAAACTTTAGGAAGAAAATGTTCGAAGTCCTCGGCCCAAACAACCAAAAGTCAACATAGCTTTTGGACGCCGAAACGAGCACGTGACACCACCGCCACCTTGTCTTAGCGTAATGCGAGTCGAGGCGGACGTCGTCGCGGTAGCGACGACAGACGCCGAGACGAGCACGTGACACCACTGCCACCCTGTCTTAGCGTAACGCGAGTCGAGGCGGACGTCGTCGCGGTAGCGACGACGGACGCCGAGACGAGCACGTGACACCACTGCCACCCTGTCTTAGCGTAACGCGAGTCGAGGCGGACGTCGTCGCGGTAGCGACGACGGACGCCGAGACGAGCCCGTGACACCACTGCCATCCTGTCTTAGCGTAACGCGAGTCGAGGCGGACGTCGTCGCGGTAGCGACGACGGACGCCGAGACGAGCACGTGACACCACTGCCACCCTGTCTTAGCGTAACGCGAGTCGAGGCGGACGTCGTCGCGGTAGCGACGACGGACGCCGAGACGAGCACGTGACACCACTGCCACCCTGTCTTACCGTAACGCGAGTCGAGGCGGACGTCGTCGCGGTAGCGACGACGGACGCCGAGACGAGCACGTGACACCACTGCCACCCTGTCTTAGGGTAACGCGAGTCGGCGGACGTCGTCGCGGTAGCGACGACGACGCCGAGACGAGCACGTGACACCACTGCCACCCTGTCTTAGGGTAACGCGAGTCGGCGGACGTCGTCGCGGTAGCGACGACGGACGCCGAGACGAGCACGTGACACCACTGCCACCCTGTCTTAGCGTAACGCGAGTCGAGGCGGACGTCGTCACGGTAGCAACGACGGACGCCGAGACGAGCACGTGACACCACTGCCTCCCTGTCTTAGCATAACGCTAGTCGAGGCGGACGTCGTCGCGGTAGCGACGACGGACGCCGAGATGAGCAGCACACAACACCATATTGAGCAAAAAAAATTAGAGTTTTAAAAAATTATCTAGAATTTAAAAAATGTTGATGTTTTTCATAAAAATCACTTTTTTACAATTTATTCAATTTTTTAAATAAGTTTTTTCTTTGCTTTTTTTTTAATTTGAAATTTGTTCATAGTAGATCAATTCAATGAACATTCCGTTCAACAGGGAAACATTAGATCAATTCAATTGAGTTCGGAATATTTGGTAATAAAAACATTTTCCTGTAAAGTTTCAATTGAAAGGGAATAGAGGGACGGGCTAATTTATTTTTCTGTGTAAATTTAGCTATTCATTTTGGTTGAAAGTGCTAGTTCATTTTGGTTGAAAGTGGAATTTCCCACCCATAACTATCCCTGAAAAACCGCTGGCCCACAAAGGGAATGGGCGGAATAGCAGGCCCAAAGGAAAAAAAGGTGGAAAGGGAATAGAAGCTAGGGGAGGTACTGGGCCAGCGCTGGGCCAAACTCAAGAAAGGGAATAGAAAGCGCTGGGCCAGCGCTGCTAGTCACGGGGAATCGATCGAGAAAAGGGAATAGGACGCACAAGCCTGATCGCTAGGTTGTCGTTTTGCTGTCGGATACCTGCGGTCGGAAATCGAGCGCGCCAGTTGGGACGCGCGCGCGCGCGTTAGCCACGCCCGATGTGAACTATTGATGTTAAATCACATGACGATGTGAACTAGATTATTGACTCTAGTGCAAGTGGGAGACTGAAGGAAATATGCCCTAGAGGCAATAATAAAGTTGTTATTTATATTTTCTTATATCATGATAAATGTTTATTATTGATGCTAGAATTGTATTAACCAGAAACTTAGTACATGTGTGAATACATATACAAACAGTGTGTCCCTAGTATGCCTCTACTTGACTAGCTCGTTAATCAAAGATGGTTAAGTTTCCTAGCCATGGACATGTGTTGTCATTTGATGAACATGATCACATCATTAGAGAATGATGTGATGGACAAGACCCATCCCTTAGCTTAGCATAATGATCGTTCAGTTTTATTGCTGCTGCTTTCTTTATGACTTATACATGTTCCTCTGACTATGAGATTATGCAACTCCCGAATACCGGAGGAACACCTTGTGTGCTATCAAACGTCACAATGTAACTGGGTGATTATAAAGATGCTCTACAGGTGTCTCCGATGATGTTTGTTGAGTTGGCATATATCGAGATTAGGATTTGTCACTCCATTTATCGGAGAGGTATCTCTGGGCCCTCTCGGTAATGTACATCACTATGAGCCTTTCAAGCAATGTGACTAATGAGTTAGTTACGGGATGATGCATTACGGAACGAGTAAAGAGACTTGCCGGTAACGAGATTGAACTAGAGGTATGATGATACCGACGATCGAATCTCGGGCAAGTAACATACAGATGACAACGGGAACAACGTATGTTGTTATCCGGTTTGACTGATAAAGATCTTCGTAGAATATGTAGGAGCCAATATGAGCATCCAGTTTCCGCTATTGGTTATTGACCAGAGATGTGTCTCGATCATGTCTACATAGTTCTTAAACCGTAGGGTCCGCACGCTTAACGTTCGATGACGATTTGTATTATGAGTTATGTGATTTGATGTACCGAAGGTTGTTCAGAGTCCCGGATGAGACCACAGACATGACGAGGAGTCTCGAAATGGTTGAGACGTAAAGATCGATATATTGGAAGGCTATATTCGAACATCAGAAAGGTTCCGAGTGATTCGGGTATTTTTGGAGCACCGGAGAGTTACGAGAATTCGTCGGGGAAGTAATGGGCTTTAATGGGCCATACGTGAAAGGAGAGAAGGGCCTCAAGGGGTGGCTGCCCCCCCGGTGGGCTTGTCCGAATTGGACTAGGGAGGGGGCGGCACCCCCTCTTTTCCTTCTCTCCCTCTTCCCCTTCCTTCTTCTCCTACTCCAACTAGGGAAGAGGGGAAACCTACTCCTACTAGGAGTAGGAATCTTCCTTGGGGCGCGCCATAGAGAGGGCCGGCCCTCCCCTCCTCCACTCCTTTATATACGGGGGAGGGGGGCACCCCATAGACACACAAGTTGATCATTGATCCCTTAGCCCTGTGCGGTGCCCCCCTCCACCATAATCCAACTCGGTCGTATCATCGTAGTGCTTAGGCGAAGCCCTGCGATGGTAGCTTCATCATCACCGTCATCACGTCATCGTGCTGACGAAGCTCTCCCTCGACACTCAGCTGGATCGAGAGTTCGTGGGACGTCACCGAGCCGAATGTGTGCAGATCGCGGAGGTGCCGTACTTTCGGTACTAGGATCGGTCGGAACGTGAAGACGTACGACTACATCAACCATGTTGTCATAACGCTTCTGCTTACGATCTACGAGGGTACGTGGACAACACTCTTCCCCTCTCGTTGCTATGCATCACCTAGATAGATCTTGCATGTGCCTAGGATTAATTTTTTTTGAAATTACTGCGTTCCCCAACAGCTCCGGCATCAGCAACGCCCGCCGGCACTGCACCTCCTTCGCATGGGCCCTCACCGTCCGCGGCACCGCTGGCACTGGGATCCTCTCCGGATCCAAATGCCAGTCATCTGGCATCGTCGCGTTGGGGTACAGCAGAGGCACGCGGTGCTGCCAGTGTCACTCGGCCTCGTGCACCGGCACATTGATGTGTTGCCTCTGCCGAGGAGCACGCGGCGGCGCGGGGAGGGCGGGGAGGGAGAAGGAATGGCGGCGGGGGCCTTGCCCTTGCTGCTGCCGCCGATGCCGGAGAAGAAGCCCATGCTGGCGGTGGCTAGGGTTGTCGCCGGCGTGGGGGCAGGGGTGGCCAGATTGGGACGGGGGCGAGTATCAGTGGATGAGGACGACCCCGCCGCACGCCTGGCTTAAAAAAGGACGACCGCCGTCACTGACGCGTGGGCCTAAGGTGGGCGGTCGTCATAAATGATGTTGACTGTTGAAGTTGGACGGCCGCCAGGTGGGGACGCGGCGGCCAGCGAGAAGGTACGCGAGGCGTCCGTTCCACGTCCGCGCCGACGCATTTGGGGCGCAAATTTGGGCCGCAAATGCGTTGGCGCGGACGCGGAACGGACGTGATTTGGGTATGGGTCGGCGCGTTGGACCGCCTCTTTTGTCCGTGCCGACCCAAACGGACGGCGGCGGACGAAATGGGTCACCCCATTGAAGTTGCTCTAATAATACAGGAATCCAAAAAAAGAAATAATAAAATAGGATGCTAAAAAAAGAATAATAATACATGATTTTTCAAAAAACAAATTATACAGGAATTTGGACACAATTTGGGGGCCCTAGGCGGGCGCACAGCTCGCAGGCTACTCCACTTCGTTGAGGCTGGCCGTCATGTGTGGTTTTCTTCCCCTCCTGACACCATGTAAACGTCTGCATCTTATTCGATTAGATTAGTGGGCAGATCGACAAAACGTTTCGCTGTTCCACTAAAAAAAGGCTACCCGACTTCCTAAAGCGATCGCACCTTATTCGATTAGATTAGTGGGCCGATCGTTTTTTGACGTTTTGAGGATGCCTGGTGTCTTGTTAGTAGCTAAACTCGAACCGCGACAATTCAACTTGCAGTCGCGATGGTACCGATGTGCTCTTGCCTATGGGTTGCGGGCATCGCCATCCTTGCTACCGTCATTCCATAGACGATGCTTCACCACAGGGCAACTATAAAATATCCCAACGTAACCTCTCCTCTCCTCCCCTGTTCCCTGCACCCTGTGCTGAACTGAGCCAGCATGTCCACCGCAGCAGCAGGCTTCCAAGTCGACGCCACCACCACCACCGTAGACATGGAAATGGAAGGCTTAGGCCACATCGCGGAGCTGGCATCAGCAGGCAGCACACCGTGCGCTGTGGGCAGTGAGCTGTCTCACCCTGGCCGCGGACGTGAGCGCCGGGCTGTTCCAGCCGGCCAGGGGACCCGTGTTCGGCGGCCACAGTGCCGCCTACTACGGCGTCCTCACCGCCATTCTCGCCGTCGTGGCTGTCGAGATGGCCGTCGCCTACTGGCTTCCCCGCCGCTCCGGCGCCCAGGGCGAGGATGACAGCAGCCGCGTCCTCACGTTCGCCAATGGCCTGCTGCGTTTCGCTGTGGTGCTCCTTCTCGTCATGGTGGCGGTGGGCGGTTTCGCGCTCACCGTCAAGCTCTGAACTGATCAATCGAATTCCCATTGTGTGTGTGTGTGAGAGAGAGAGAGTACGCTCTGCCGCCTAAAATACTAGTGCTAGCTAGCTAAATAATAATACTCCTGCCGTATAAATATATAAGTTGGGTTGTTTGTCTAGTCCAACTGTCCAAGTATCGTAACTATAGTTAATAGTATTATTGGTATTTCAACAACGAAAACAAAAGTGTTGCATACTACTTTCTCCATCTTATCTTAAAATATAAGACGTTTTTTATACTAGTTGGATGGATCTGTTAGTTCTTTCTCTCTGTTAGGAACTATTATGGTGTACATGAGGTAGGGGCGATGACGATCATGCATTGATGCTTTCTCGGCTTCCTCCGATGTTTGTAATCGTTGCCAGGTGATCACCAGATGTGATTGTAATCTTTTTTGTACCTTCTATATACATATGGATATGGATGTGTGAACTACTGTTACGTCTTATTAATACTATATTGGAAGAATTTTTTGAAAGGAAAAACAGTGAATTTAATGGTCGTGTTATGGAAAACCAGATCGTGTCACTCTTGTGCCTTGTCTTGAAACCATTTGACATGAACATGTCGTAAAGGAATTTATTAAGAAAAATAATTATCAAAGACAAGTAGGAATATGAAAAAGAGTTCTGACCGGGCGGTCCCACCTGCCAGAATGTCGTCTCTCAACCTTCGTCTCCAAAGTCTCCGCTGTAGACATCTCAAAAAATTCCCCGCAGACGAGGTGCGACTTCCGTTCCTCTTCGCCGCTCGCCGCTCCCGCTGAACCCCGACTAGCCGGCGGAGTCGGGAGCACACGGGATCCGCGGAGGCGCGAGGACATGGCCAACTCCTCCTCCGCATCCTCACGCTTCGGCTTCGCCGCCGCCGCCCCCTTCTCCGACCAAGTGCTCGTGCCCAGGGAGGGCATCAGGGTATGTGCCCCCCCTCTCGGCCGGACCTCCTCTTTATGTTTATGCTATTGCTCGCCCGCTCCTTAGATTTGGCGCTGAACTCGCCATGTGCTGCTCGTATTGCGCCGGGGTGCTAGCTCTCATCTTCACCTGTACAAATTTCGATGTAGTTTGGAGTCAATTTGAGAGGGCGTTTTCCTTAGGCTGAAACTGAGAACCGTTTGGACTAGTTATGATTGATGCAATATGTTGTTGTTGGGGCTATGAAAATGTATTCTATGTATTTCTGCGACGGATTTATCTGGCAAATGGGTGGCATAGGAAAGCCTCACCTATTTTTCGCAATCCCGTTTATTGAAAATTGGGACGAGCAGCTGCATTTTTTTTATCAAACTGGGCATTGGAATAACTTACAGAAGGTTTAAGATATTGACACTGTGCATTGCAGTAGCATCTGACAGATACATTCGGTCTCCAATGAGACAATGACAGTCTCCTTTATCGCTCCTATCAATCACTTCATGATCCGTGTTTGTCTTTCCAAACTAGTTGAGATCAAGTTGTTCTGTCTATCAATCGGGAGGGAGGGTGGGTTTCTTGTATATATCTCTATGCATTCCTATTGGATTTCTTGACTCATAAACTTTTTAAAAAGTTTTATTGAAACCAATTTTTTTCCTGTCAACTGTCCATAGCACAATGATAATTTGGATAATTGATTCCTCTTCCAAGAAAAGATAAATTCGAACAGAGCTACACAGCCGCATACTTATATGTTGTAGACCACAACAGATAATCACAGAATCATGAAGAACAAATGACCCCAAATTTACTTGTGTTTTACAGTTTGAAGATGAAGAGGCCAGGCTCAGATTTCTGTCGGTTTGCTTTTAAACACTTGCCCCAAACCAGCGTGGCTAAGAGAAGGCAGGGTCCATGGAGGTGCATTTGGCTTTCTCAGTCATGAGAAGCTGTAGGCTGCGGCGCAGGATATACAACCGACTCCTCGTGCGCCGCCGCTGCCTTCTCTGAGGGTATGTACAGCTTCTCCATTTCCCCATCCTCTAATTCGACCGGTGCTCTCCTGGGCCTCCTTGCTTGATTTGTTGGTACGGAGTACATCACTTTGATTTGGGGCCCCTATTGTGCTGGAATGCTACTTTTCATCTGATTATACTTTCTAGGATGATGCAACTCTGTGTAATTTGGCTAATGTAGTGGCATAGATAGGTCAACTTGGCATGTTCATGGGGTGTTTACATGAAACTTTTGAATCTGAGTTCCCTATTTCAAGGTGACGAGCATGTCTAGTTCGAATTGTTTTAAAAGTTTGGGCAAAGAAAGAGGATGGTCAGCGTTCACTGCTAACGAAGCATCGTATGTGATCACCAAATAGAAGCTCTCCATGTATCTGTGCATATGTACTGCTCAACTTTAGTAAATTTTGCACGGCACATCCATATTTTCTAGCTTTGACATCACAACAGTAGGCAATTGCTGACAGCCTGGCATCCAATTAACAGTAAATCATGATGCTTCTGTCTGCTACTCCCTCCGTTCCTAAATATAAGTCTTTCTAGAGATTCCAATATGGACTATATATGGAGCAAAATGAGTGAATCTACACTCTAAAATATGTCTATATACATCCGTATGTAGTTCATATTGAAATCTCTAAAAAGATTTATATTTAGGAACGGAGGGAGTACTTTATTTGCATAAACTTCTTAGCAATGACGATTAGGTGACCGCAGCTGCCTGATTCTTGTTGTCTGCTGCAATATTCCTGCAAAAGAAAAAGAAAAATAATATCCTTCTTTTCCATGGCAGCTTTCGATGTCCCCTTTGCCCTCCTTCCCATGCAAACCCATAGGCTTGTTGCCCATTTCCACACCCACGGTGCTACTGCCTCACGCCGTCACGCGTATCCTCCTGTGTGTTAAACATACGGTACTGGTGCGCATATGCTACAGAAGAGGATCTTCAGAGGAAGTAGTTTAGCTAGATATTCAGTTGTAACCAAGTCTATCTCTTGCTTTTCTTTCTTCTCAAGTCTTATGCCGATTCTCCCTTATCTCCTCGTGTAACCAACTCATGTATGCGCCTTAGGGTTATTGCGCCCCTGCTATATAACACGTAGCACGTCGCCCGGGATAGGGTAAGACGTTTCCGCCATCGCACATGGTAATCAGAGCCTTCCTCTTCCAATCTAGCCTCCCGATTGCATCTAGTGCTTAAGCTATGTCTTCATCCTCCGGCGTCGCTCAGCCTAGCCTCAATGGCCAGGTCACCGAGAAGCTCAACCGCACGAACTACGGCTGTGGCGCACGCAGTCACACCCCACGCGGGCGCCGGTGTCTTCGGCTATGTCGACGGCACCACGCCAAGCCGCCCGACTCCACGCCACCAAGGACAAAGATGGCAAGGAGTCCTCAGTGCCCAACCCTCTCCACCCAATCTGGGTCCGGGAGGATCAACAAGTGCTTGGCTATCTGCTGAGTACTCTGTCCAAGGAGGTGCTGGTCGCGGTCACCGCGATCACCACGGCGTGTGAACTATGGGTGGCCGTGGCGGGCATGTTCTCGTCGCAGTCCCTCAGCCGCGTCAACAACATCAGGACTGCGCTCATCAACGCGCAGAAGGGCAACCAATCGGTCGCCTCCTACTTCGCCTCCCTGCGCGGCCTCGCCGATGAACTCGCCGCCGCCGGAAAACCAATCCAAGACGACGAGTTGATCTCGTACATCCTCCATGGCCTCGACGTCGACTACCAGCCGCTGGTCTCTGCACTCGACGCCCGCGTCACACCCGTCACCCTCGACGAGCTCTTCGCCATGATGAGTAACTTTGATCAGCGCATGGCGCAGTTCAGCGGCTCCTCCGGCGGCTTCAAGTCCTCGGCCAACGTCGCGTCTCGCGGCCGTGGTGGCGGCCCTCGCTCACGTGGATCTCCCCGCCACAAGGGGCGGTCAGGAGGAAACAGCAACACTGGCGGCTCCTCCAACTCCCGCAACGGCCGCTCCATCAACTCCAAGCTCGCCATGGCGCGCTCCCGGCCGTCACGCCCCGATGCGCGCCCGCTGCCAGATCTGTGGTAAGCTTCGGGCACACAGCAAAGGACTGCTGGTACCGCTACGATGACGACGAGGACTCCTCCCAAGACGAGGACAAAGTTGCTGCGGCTGCGGATGGCTCCTACGGTATCGACACCAACTGGTACGTTGATAGCGGGGCTACCAACCACATCACCAACGAGCTCGAGAAGGTCACAATGAAGGAAAAATACCGGGGCAAAGATCACATCTACACTGCCAACGGCGAAGGTATGAGGATTAGTCATGTTGGTCACTCATTGTTTAGTACCCCTCGTCGTAAACTTCATCTAAAGAAAATTTTGCTAGTTCCTAGTGCCGACAAGAATCTCCTTTCTGTTCATAGAATTGCCATTGACAATAATGTCTTCCTTGAGTTTCATCCTTATTTTTTCTTGATCAAGGATCAGGCAACGAAGAAAGTGCTCTATCGAGGTAGATGCGTTCGAGGGCTCTACCCATTGCTTCCGGAGCGTAGGAGATCAAATAAACAAGCCTATGGTGCTGCCAAACTCTCATCAGCAAGGTGGCACGATAGATTAGGACATGCTGCTTTCTCTTTAGTTGAAAAACTGCTTAGGAAAAATAAGCTCCCGTTTGTTGGTGAGCGTGATCTTGAAACCATTTGTGATTCTTGTCAACGTGCAAAAAGTCATCAATTGCCTTATCCCATATCTACTAGTGTTTCTACCAAACCCTTGCAATTAATCTTTTCTGATGTTTGGGGCCCTGCTCCTAGTTCAGTTGGTAGACACTTATTATGTCAGCTTCATAGATGACTACAGCAAATTTTCTTGGATTTATCTTCTTAAGAAAAGATCCGATGTTTTTCAAGTCTTTCAAAACTTCCAAGCTCTCGTTGAACGAAAATTTGATAGTAAAATCATTGCTGTCCAGTCAGACTGGGGAGGGGAATATGAAAAACTAAATTCCTTCTTCCAAAACCTTGGCATATCACATCATGTGTCATGCCCTCACGCTCATCAACAAAATGACTCTGCTGAACGCAAGCACCGACACATAGTTGAGGTTGGCCTAGCCCTCCTAGCTGGTGCATCTATGCCTCTCAAGTTCTGGGATGAGGCTTTCCTCACAGCAGTTCACATCATCAACATGCTTCCTAGTCGTGTCATTAACAATGAAACACCACTAGAACGACTCCTTCATGTTAAACCCGACTACAAGTCTCTCCGTGTGTTTGGGTGTGCCTGTTGGCCCAATCTTCGCCCATATAACACTAGAAAGCTCATGTTCCGCTCAAAACAATGTGTCTTCCTAGGCTATAGCACCCAACATAAAGGTGTCAAGTGCCTCGACGTTGCCACTGGTCGTGTGTATATCTCACGTGATGTCATCTTTGATGAAACCAAGTTTCCTTTTGCCAGTCTTCATCCCAATGCCGGTGCTCTTCTTCGTCAAGAAATTCTTCTTTTGCCTCCTCATCTCTCCGGTGTTGATCAAGGGGGAAACGACAGTGATGATCAACTACTTACTAACCCTCTTACTACTGATGATGTGCATGAGTCTTGTGCTGGTGCAGGAGAAAACAGCGAGGAAACTGGCGCAATCAGGGAAGAAAATGGTGAAAAAAAACCTCCATCAGCGCCATATCATATGTGCCTGGAATTTGGGGACAAATCCCCCTCGGGATCCGCTCACCTGCGCATCAGATCCGCCTCGGGATCAGTGGCGGCAGATGCGTCAGGGGCGCCAGCAGCGCGCACGCCCGCCTCGAACCTGGCGCGTCCCACGGGGTGCGGCGCGTCGTCACCTCCGCACCAACCATCATCCGCCACTTGTCAGCCTGCGATTGGCGCGGGCGGCGCACGCTTTACCGGCCACCCGGTGTGCTACAAGCGGCGCCATCTGGTTCGCTCGACCGGTGCGGGGCCAGAACCTGGCGCGGGATCCAGCGCTGATCCGCGCATGCATCCGACCGGCGTTGGACCCGAGGCTGATCCGCCATCAGGCGGCAATGATGAGCCGGTCGCTTCGGCGGGATCTTCTCCGGCCTCTGCACATGGGGAGCCGCCGCCACTTGCCACAGAAAATCCGGCTGGCGCGGCAACTGTTGCTGCTGTACGTGGATTCTCCTCGGGATCGGCTACAGAAACTCCTGTTCAAGCCGCAGGATCATCTGTGGCTGAAAATTTGAGCTCCTCGCCTCGGCGCACACGACTACAAAAGGGAGTAATACAACCTGTTAATTACAAACGTATAACAAAATATGGCATGGTTTGTTCTACAGGTGAACCAGGTGAACCTCATACTCTAGAAGAGGCACTTGGTGATGAAAAATGGAAGAAAGCGATGAATGAAGAGTACATAGCTTTGAAGAAAAATAAGACATGGCACTTAGTTCCTCCACAGCAAGGTAAAAATTTAATTGATTGCAGGTGGGTATTCAGGATCAAGAGAAAATCCGATGGAACTATTGATCGTTACAAAGCTAGACTCGTTGCAAAAGGGTTTAAACAACGGTATGGTATTGACTATGAGGATACTTTTAGTCCAGTTGTTAAAGCTGCAACCATCCGTCTTGTTTTGTCTATTGCTGTTTCTAGGGGCTGGAGTATAAGACATTTAGATGTTCAGAACGCGTTTCTTCACGGTGTTCTGGAAGAGGAAGTGTACATGAAGCAACCTCCTGGGTTTGAAAGCAAAAATGCCCCCTCTTATGTGTGTAAACTAGACAAGGCACTCTATGGATTGAAGCAAGCACCAAGAGCATGGTACTCTCGTCTCTGTCACAAAATGCAAGCACTTGGTTTTATTCCATCCAAATCTGACACTTCTTTGTTCATTTACAACAAGTCCAACACATGCATCTTTGTTTTGATATATGTTGATGATATCATTGTGACAAGCTCATCAAATGAAGCAATCACAGGACTGTTGAAAGATTTGAGTGCAGATTTTGCTCTAAAGGACCTTGGTGACTTGCACTATTTTCTTGGAATTGAGGTGAAGAAACATGCAACTGGCCTTCATCTCTCTCAGGAAAAGTATGCAGCTGATTTGGTAAAAAAGGCTGGGTTGCAGGGTTGCAAGCCTACACCTACTCCATTATCTAGCTCAGAAAAGCTGTCTCTCACAGAAGGTAATCTCTTGAGTTCAGAAGATAGCACAAAATACAGAAGCCTGGTAGGGGCACTTCAGTATCTTACTTTGACCAGACCTGATATATCCTTTGCTGTTAACAAAGTGTGCCAATTTCTCCATGCACCTACTAATGTTCACTTTACTGCTGCGAAACGCATAGTGAGATATGTCAAAGGAACTATGAACATTGGTCTGGATTTCAGCAGGTCATCTTCAAATCTTGTTAGTGCTTTCTCTGACTCAGATTGGGCAGGATGTCTGGATGACAGGCGCTCCACTGGAGGTTTTGCAATCTTTTTTGGACCAAATTTAATATCATGGTGTGCTCGAAAACAGGCCACTGTTTCTAGATCCAGTACAGAGGCAGAGTATAAAGCACTGGCAAATGCTACAGCTGAGATTATATGGGTTCAGTCCATGCTGAAAGAACTAGGCATAAAGAACACACCAGCTCCATGTCTGTGGTGTGATAACCTTGGTGCAACCTATCTATCTGCCAATCCAGTTTTTCATGCAAGGACAAAACATATTGAAATAGATTTTCACTTTGTTCGTGAGAGGGTTGCTCAAAAACAACTTGATATTCGTTTCATCCACTCCAAAGATCAGCTTGCAGATGGATTTACAAAGGCCTTGCCTGTGAGAAGCTTTGAAAATTTTAAGCATAATCTCAACTTGATGAAGTTGTGATTAAGGGGGGGTGTTAAACATACGGTACTGGTGCGCATATGTTACAGAAGAGGATCTTCAGAGGAAGTAGTTTAGCTAGATATTCAGTTGTAACCAAGTCTATCTCTTGCTTTTCTTTCTTCTCAAGTCTTATGCCGATTCTCCCTTATCTCCTCGTGTAACCAACTCATGTATGCGCCTCAGGGTTATTGCACCCCTGCTATATAACACGTAGCACGTCGCCCGGGATAGGGTAAGACGTTTCCGCCATCGCACACTGTGACCTGCCATGCTCCAACGGTGCACCTCACGGTGTTGCGCCAGTCCTTCACCAATGATGATAGTGGGATCGCCTCCTGTGATTAGTGTCTCTGGGGGATTGAAAGACATAGCTCTTCAGGTGAAATTAGCCCCCAAAATCTGTGCAAACCGGATCTAGTTGCTCTTTCATCCTAACTGAAGCGTTGGTCTGTTTGTTGGTCTTCTAATTGATTGGAAAGTACTTGATGCCCCTAGGTGAAAGTTGAACCAGCGCAGTTGAAAGTTCGGTTTATGTTGGGTTTCTGTTACAAATTTGAATTGAAAGTTTTACTGAAATTCCCTAGTTCAAACGTTGAGCATGAAAGCTGGGTTAGGAGCCGAGGCAATGTTGAGAGCGGTATTCAGTTGCTGAGCAAAGCTGCATATGTCCACCAAGGTGCCGAGATTGATGCATCTGTGTTAAAGAGTTAAATGCTCCCATGTTTTCCACATTTGGCATCATCTTTCTAGTCTTCTTTTGTAGATTTAGGCTGCAATTGTTACATTTTGTCCATATAAATCTATAACAGTAACCTTGATGCTTCTTGTGCTCCCTGCAACTAACATTTGTTTGGTAATCTGCATTGCAGTCGGGTTGTGTCTCTTTTGACTTGCGTGCTGTTGGCATCGTGCTGGGCTTCACACTGAAGAGAAGGCTGTCCCACTGGGCTGCTAGGTTGTTCACGAGAATCAGGGATCATAACTAGCTAGCTAATGCGCATCTCTTAAGTATTCTTCACAAGCGTTCTCTTCTTATCCTCTAGCCCCAAGTTGAACTTACTTGATTGCTTGGACTAACTGTGATCACACAAGTCAGTGATTTTGTAAACTGTGCCGCAAATCTCTTTTAGGTGATCTGTACTGGCAATTGTGGTATGTGCAGATTCTGCCGTACATCTCGCTAATCATAATATATGGTGTTGTTTTGCATCCTCCCTTGGCGGATGTCGTCGGGAAGTGAGTTGATGGAGACTCGTCGAGACTAGTTTTTGTTCTTCTCTTCTTTCTGTGTGGACTTTATGTGATTATCACCCGCAAAAAAAGGACTTTACGTGATTACATATTTTCCATGGTTAGCTCTCTTGCAAAATAAAACAGTCTAATTTGATTTCTTTTTGTGGGGAAGTTATTTGATTTATATGATGTGCTATTGGATTATTCAGGAACTATTTTTCAGATAAAAGAGCAGGACCAAAAGGATTTTCAGACAAAGGAGGTTGTTAGTGTTAGATGTGTATAGTTCATTGTGTACTCCCTATTGTATAAGGGGCTTTTCTGCACTTTACCACATCTGTATATGTACTGGCCGTTGGCCCTCAGTAAAGCTTAGTTGCTCATTATCCAACATGGTATCAGATGCTGGGCTAGCTCCTTCCTCTCGCACGATGCAACTCCGTGCCCCAGGCACCTAGTCTGTCCGCCACCGGCCGTCTCCTCCCTAGCCCCGCCGGATCCGCAGCTCTGCTGCGTGTCTCCGCCCCCGTCACTCATCTTTGGCTGCTGCGTCAGGCTGCCGACGCCTCTGCAGCCCGTCCGGTCGTCGCCTCCGCCTCATGCCCGTCCGGCCGCCGCCGCTGCCTCTGGCCGGTCCGGTCGTCGCCTCCGCCTCTGGCCCGTCTCCACTGCCGCCGTCCCAGCCTAGTTTGGCCGCCGTCGCTGCCTCTGGCCCATCCAGCCACCGCTCCAGGCCCGTCCCGTTGCTGCCGTGGCCAGTCCGGCTGGATGCTGCCTTCCCAGCCGGCTCTCTCCTGCTAGGAAGCCTCCTCCCCGAGTGATTCCTGCCCGCCCCCGAGCGCTCCCCTGTCCGCTCGCGTGTGCGTTTCTGCTCGATCCAGATCCAGTTCGGGTCACTGCGTTGACTCCAAAAAAAAAGAGCAAGCTACAGCAGGAGAGAGACTTCCTTATGTCCTCTACGGGCTATGTCGCCGTTCCTCGGTGCTCGGTGATCTTCGATGGCACCAACTATGCTGAGTTTGTGGGCTTTATGCGCATTCATATGCGTGGGCTCCTTTTGTGGGGTGTTCTTTCTGGCGAGGTCCCTTGTCCGACATGCCCTGTTGCGCCAGTGGCCCCAATCCCATCGGTGCCGCCGGTCCTTGTTGATGATGCTTCTCAGGCTGACCGGGATGCCGCCAAGGCTCTAGATGATGCTACAGTTGATGCTTATGATCAGCAGGTATCAGCATATTCTGATGCTCTTTCGCCCATCGATGATCATGCGCTTACACTCGGAGTGCAATGATGATGCTCGAGCTGCTGCCGTTCTTACTGCGAGTGTCCTCCCTCAGTTTGCTTCGGAGTTCATGGGCCTCAGCACTGTTGCAGCAATGTGGTCCTATCTTTGTCAGTGCTATCAACCCTCTGGTGATGCCCTCTACCTTTCTGTGGTACGTCAGGAGCATGCTCTTCAGCAGGGTGACTCGTCTGTGGATGAGTTCTATTCACAGTGCTCTGCCATCTGGCGTCAGCTTGACTCATCATGCGGACAGCTTGTGCGTGGCACTTGCCGTTCTTTGTCGACTCACGCGGTCTGACTTGGAGTTTCAGAGGGTTCATCAGTTCTTATCTCGCCTCCGATCTGAGTTTGAGCCTCGTCGTGCTCACCTGCTTTCTCATGGTCGTGTTCCTATCTCGGAGGTGCTTGCCGAGCTTCGTGCTAAGGAGACCGTCTTTGCTCTGCAGGGTTACTTGTGGTTCCTTCTGTGTTGGCCGCCCGAGCTCCTGTGTCCTCTGCTCGCCTCACCGCTCCACCACTTTTGCCTACTCCTTCAGGGGGTGAGTCGCTCTCCGTATGCTGAGAAGAGTACGTCGCGCCGTGACACCTTCTGTGGTTACTGCTCTCGGTCTGGTCACCCAGAGTCTGACCGTCGCCAGAAGAAGCGAGACCAGAGGCGCTCCTCTTCTAGCGGCACTCCAGCATCTTCTTCGACTCCGTCACTCACTGACCAGGACATTGTACGCCTCAAGCGTCTACTTGCCTCCTCCGGCTCCTCGTCGACTGGTTCAGCTGCTGCTGTGACTGCATCCACTTCTCCACCATGGTAGGCCTCTACTCAGTCAGGTATATCTTCGTGGGTTCTGGATTCCGGAGCCTCCTTCCATATGTCTTCTGATTCTTCTGTGCTGTCTTTCCTCCGACCTCTGGATTCACCTGTTAATGTTCTTACCGCCGATGGCACACCTCTTCTTGTTGCTAGTCGTGGTCTTCTCTCCACTCCATCCTTTTCTGTTCCTAGTGTTTCACATGTTCCTCGCCTTACCATGAATCTCTTTTCCGCTGCCCAACTTACTGATTCTGGTTGTTGTGTCATTCTTGATACCGACTCTTGCTCCATTCAGGATCGTCACACCAAGGCTTTGGTTGGTGCTGGCCCCCGGCGCCGTGAGTCAGAGGGCCTTTGGGAGGTTGATTGGATTTGTGTTCCTTCCACTGCCAACTCCCATGCTCTTGCTGCCTCTTCGTCTGCGTCCTTCCAGCAGTGGCATCATCGTCTTGGTCACCTATGTGGCTCTCGTTTGTATTCTTTAGTTCGTCAGGGCCTCTTGGGGTCTGTATCTGGAGATGTCTCCTTGCATTGTAATGGTTGCATACTTGGCAAACAGACTCAGTTACCTTATCCTACTAGTGAGTCTGTATCTCAGCGTCCTTTTGACTTAGTTCATTCTGATGTCTGGGGCCCTGCTCCCTTTGATTCTAAAGGTGGTCATCGCTACTATGTTTTGTTTATTGATGATTTCTCTCGCTACACTTGGCTCTACTTCATGAAATCTCGTAGCGAGGTTCTCCCTATATACAAACGATTTGCTGCCATGGTTCACACCCAGTTTTCCACGCCCATTTGTACCTTTCGTGTTGAATCCGTTGGAGAGTATATCTCTCAGCTGTTGCGTGGTTTTCTCGTGGAACAGGGTACTCTCGCTCAGTTCTCATGTCCTGGTGCTCATGCTCAGAACGGTGTTGCCGAACGTAAGCATCGTCATTTGCTTGAGACGGCTCGTGCGCTAATGATTGCTGCTTCCCTTCCACCTCATTTTTGGGCCGAGGCTGTTTCTGCATCCACCTATCTCATCAACATTCAGCCATCGACTGCTCTGCAGGGTGGTATTCCTATGGAGTGTCTCTCTGGTCGCTCTCCTGACTACTCAGCTCTCCGTATGTTTGGATGTGTGTGCTATGTTCTTCTTGCCCCCCGAGAACACACCAAACTGACTGCTCAGTCGGTTGAGTGTGTTTTCCTTGGCTACAGTGATGAGCACAAGGGCTATCGATGTTGGGATCCTGTGGGCCGTCGCTTGCGCATCTCGCGTGATGTGACTTTTGACGAGTCTCGTTCTTACTACCCACGTCCTTCTTCCTTGAGTTTCTCTGTGGATGACCTTTCTTTCCTTCTCCTTCCTGATACACCCTGCTATGTGCCTCATATGTCACCTCTTCCTCCGGCACCTCTCATTCCTTCTCATTCACCACCGACCCCATCTTCTCCATCCTCCTCCTCCACCTCTCCACCATCATCTCCAGTTCGTCGCCCTCTCTCACCGTTCCCTCTCCACTATACTCGTCGCCCTCGTCCTGAGGATGTCTCCCTTGACGAGCCTTCCACCTCTGGTGCTCCTCCCCTCACGTCTCCCCCGGTTCACAATCTCCGTGCTCGGCCTCGCCCCCCGCCTGATCGCTACTCCCCTGATCGGTACGGTCTCTCTGCTATTGCTGAGCCCCCTTCCTATCGGACTGCAATGACTCAGCCTGAATGGCAGCTTGCGATGACCGAAGAGCTTGCTGCCCTTGAGCGCTCTGGCACATGGGATCTGGTTCCCCTTCCTTCCGGTGTTCGTCCCATCACTTGCAAGTGGGTCTACAAGATTAAGACTCGCTCCGATGGTTCTCTTGAGCGCTACAAAGCTCGTCTTGTGGCCCGTGGTTTCCAGTAGGAGCAGGGACGCGATTATGATGAGACATTCGCTCCTGTGGCCCACATGACCACTATCCGCACTCTTCTTGCTGTGGCTTCTGTTCGTCAGTGGTCTATCTCTCAACTTGATGTCCAGAACGCCTTTCTCAATGGTGAGTTGCGTGAGGAGGTTTATATGCAGCCACCACAGGGGTACTATGCTCCTGATGGTATGGTCTGTAGGCTTCGCCGCTCCCTCTATGGTCTTAAACAGGCCCCTCGTGCCTGGTTTGACCGTTTCGCCTCTGTGGTGACTGCCGCTAGTTTCTTGCCCAGTGATCACGACCCCGCGCTGTTTGTCCACACGTCTCCTCGTGGTCGGACTCTTCTCCTTCTTTATGTTGATGACATGATCATTACCAGTGACGACTCTGTGTACATTGCCTTTGTTAAGGCTCGCCTTCGAGACCAGTTCCTCATGACTGATCTTGGTCCTCTTCGCTATTTTCTTGGGATTGAGATCTCCTCGACCTCTGATGGCTTCTACATCTCCCAAGAAAAATATATTCAGGATCTTCTTGCTCGCGCTGCTCTTGGTGATGAGCGCACAGTTGTGACTCCTATGGAGCTCAACGTTCAGCTTCGTGCCTCTGATGGTGACCCTCTTCCTAATCCCACCCGCTATCGTCACCTCGTTGGCAGCCTTGTCTATCTGGCTGTTACGCGCCCTGACATCTCCTATCCTGTCCACATCCTGAGTCAGTTTGTTTCAGCCCCCACCTCTGTCCACTATAGTCACCTCCTCCGTGTTCTACGATATCTTCGTGGCACGATCTCTCGCCTTTTCTTTCCCCGCCCAGCTCTCTTGAGCTCCGTGCCTACTCGATGCTACAGGCTAGTGATCCCTCGATCAACGCCGCTATCTCGCCATCTTGTGTCTTTCTTGGTGGCACTCTTATTGCCGGAAGACAAAGAAGCAGATCGCAGTTCTCGCCGAGTACAGAGGCTGAGTTGCGAGCCATGGCTATGTTGACGGCTGAGGTGATCTGGTTACGGTGGTTACTTGAGGACTTTGGTGTGTCTGCTACTACCTCCACTCCTCTACTGTCCGACAGCACCGGTGCTATCAATATTGCGCGTGACCCGGTGAAGCATGAGGTCACCAAGCACATCGGTGTGGATGCCCACTTTGTGCGTGCTGCTGTGCAGGATCAGACTCTCGCTCTTCACTATGTGCCCTCGGAGTTACAGTTGGCTGACTTCTTCACGAAGGCACAGACTCGAGCACAGCATGGGTTTTTCCTCTCCAAACTCAGTGTTGTTGATCCACCATGAGTTTGAGGGGGGTGTTAGATGTGTATAGTTCATTGTGTACTCCCTATTGTATAAGGGGCTTTTCTGCACTTTACCACATCTGTATATGTACTGGCTGTTGGCCCTCAGTAAAGCTTAGTTGCTCATTATCCAACAGTTAGGTTGATTCAGGTGTGTGGGGTTGTGGCTGTAGCAGCTTCCTAAACTATGATAGATCAGAAAGAACTTCCAAAAAAATTGGCTATTAGTTAGTTTTCTCATGTATAAGTTGTAATGCATCTTTCGAGGTATGGGTCCTTTTATTATGACACCCTTTTGATGTTCCTGCCTGGATGTTTTTATATATTTTTATACGTAATTAGGAAGAGATTAATGGATCAACGACGAAAATGTCTTTATTTTTGAAACTGTGTTAATGTTGATTATTGTTATTGCAGTAGAGGGTTAATATTGACAGTAATGTCATGGATGAATAACTGCATTTTTGAATAATAATATGATTTAATATTTCACAATCAGAATTTGAACTAAAACAATGACATTTATTTTGGATCAGAGGGAGTAGTAGCTAGAGCAGAGTTGGTAGAGAATCTAGCGTGAGCTTCTGTCAGTAATAATTTTGATTATTTTGAACCTTTTATGGCCTGGCATCTTGCATACGTCTTTGTGGATTTCACGTGCTGGCTAATGATCACAAAAAATGTGCAAAATGATATTATTTTGAAGATTGTAGTTTTAAAACTGAAAATGCCCACTCTCAGTATGCATGTGGCATTACGTATTTTTCCGGTGAACGGTTAAAGGCCATGGCTGATGAGACTCATGAGAGGAAAACGGAGCAGGTACAGATGGCCAGCAGTACAATAATCAAAGTATAACTTTTCAAAGAGTTTAGATTGCTTACCACGTCCACATGTGTCACATGGTAATCCGAGTATAGCTTGGTATTGATAAAAAAAAGTTTGAATCCCCGGGTTTTCCTATGGGACAGAAATTTTAGAGATTTTGTACTACTGAAAGTTTCTTTTGCAGCTTGTGTTATTATTGGATATAAATAGTCCTATATATCTCCACTTATTTTTTGGATGAGACTGTTTATGCATGTAAACATGCATTTGCGACGACTAGTTATTTGGAAAAATGTTTCTTGGAAAGCATGGTGATGCTGTAGGCCTGCATAATAATTTTAATTCGTATCTCTGAACAACAAGTGCTAAGCCTTATGTTTTTAAAACTTTGCATGAGCTGCTGAAAAAGATGAGCTAATCTGAACAAGACCAACAGTTGAACGGTACAGCTAGTCAATGGGGCCAGTAGCTACAGAAGTGTGACATGACATGACAAGATGAAAGTAATAATGGCCAGTGGGCCAGTTCAGGCAGAAATCACATATTTGACCTGAGGCAGAAATCAATTCACAAACTAACCTGCTTTCAAAAAAATTTCACTCAGCTGACCCTTTTGTGTGGCGCCCGACAGCTGGGCGCTGCACACAACTATGCAGCGCCTCAGCCTTAGGCGTTGCACCTCCTGCCAGGCGTGGCAGCCCTGGTCCATGGCCCCACACGCACTGCAGCGCCCAAGTCTTAGGCGCCACACATGGTAATGTGCAGCACCTAGCTCGTGGGCGCTGCACATCAGGTTCCACTTGGGCTGGCCCCACCCTCTCCCTCCCACCCCCACCCCACACACCCCACCCCACCCAAACCCTAAGGCTTGCGGCCCTCCTCTCTTCCCCTCCCCTCTCAAATCCTTCTCAAATCTTGCAAATCCGAGTATTTGACCGTGGATTTCAAGCCAACCCTCCTTAAGGTAATCTCCTCCGATCCCTCGTTTTCATCCATAGGAATTGTCACATTTGCTCAAATCTTGCTAGTTTGGGGGAAACCCTAGTTTTGACTTGGATTTGCAAATTTGTGTTGAATGATGTTATGTTTCTTTGCTAACTTGGGTTGGTTAAGCTTCCATAGTATGCTAGGGTTAGGGTTATGTGTGTTTGATGTTGGTGTTAGGGTTATGCTATGGTTATGGTTGTTTTATATGTTAGGGCATATGTGTGCAAATATTTTTCTTAAGTATTTACTTGATATATGTGTGTTTTGATTATTGTAGAGATGGGGAGAACATGTGTTTATGTTCATCATGTGGATAGAGAGGCCTTTTTGAAAGGCAATGTTGAGACGGATCCGAATGAGCTTGACATGGTGTTTGAGAGTAGTCCTAGCTATGCGGAGCTTTTGGAACAAGTGAGGAAACATTTGAATTGGATGGACCCAAGTGACGTTGTTGAGTTCGAGGGAAGGCATAATGTTGGTTTTGGAATGCACATCCGTTGGAAGACAATGCGTGTGAACTCCTAGCAACGTTGGGTTGCATACAAGGAGACGGTTGCCGAATCTCTAGACAAGGCTCTTGAGTTATTTGTCTCCAAGAAGGTTGAGTCTACTTTGAATTTAGACTTGAACCGGAACCCTTCCCCGTTGGTTGCTAGCACTCCCCCACCCATGAACCAAGATCAAATGAGTGAACCTCAATTCACGCAACAAGATTGGCCAACATTGAGCCCGACTCCAAACAACCAAAATGAAGGTTTTGAAGAGGAGAATGATGAGTACGAGGAGGATGACAACGAAGTTGACCTCCATGACAACAATGTGGGTGATCTCGACCAATATCATGTGCAAGAGACAATGGACCAATCCATCCCTTTTTCCCGTGCATATGCATCGGACTCGGATGACGATGGTCCCGATGAAGAAGTTGATGAGGAGGGTTCACGCCAAGGAGGCCAAGCATTCAAGAAGGTATTGGGCGGGATCACAAGACACCATTGTTCAAGGATCTTAGTCTCATGGATGAAGCCGTTGTGGATGGTGGCAAATGCATATCTCTTGGAGCTAGGCCAAGTTCTCACCGTGATTTGGAAGACGGCAAGAACGGTATAAAACCCGGATGTGAGTTTCAATCCTTCTTGGAATTGAAGATGTGGCTCGACAACTACTCGGTTACACATTATCGTCCACATAAAGTGGCCAACTCGGATGTTAATGTGCGTTACACGGTCAAATGTGAAGTGCCAACATGTCCATGGATTGTGCGTGCAAGGCCATGGAAAGGAGGTCCCACTTGGCGCATAGTGAGTTGTCTACCAACTCACATGTGTCGGCACAAGAATGCGGATGGCAAGCTTGTGCACCAACAACATGCATAACTCACGTCCGAAGTTCATTGCTTACAGGCTGTCCAACCAAATATCCACACTTCCAATAATGAGCATCAAGAGTGTCATTGACCTTGTGAAAGCCATCTTTCATTACAAGGTGAAGTACGGCAAGGCATGGAAGGCGAAGCAAGCCGCATTCAAGATGTTGTATGGCTATTGGGAGGAAGCTTACAACCGACTCCCTAGGTTGTTGTTAGCTATGGCCGCCACAAACCCAGGCATGGTTCACGTGGTTGAGTCTCATGGGCACCAAACTTTGATTCATAACGGGAGGACCGTCCGAGTATTTGGCCGTGCATTTTGGGCCTTTGAGCAATGCGTGAGGGCTTTTGAGCATTGTCGGCCCGTCATCGCCATTGATGGCACGTTCTTGACCAGACAATACAAGGGCACTTTATTGGTTGCAATAGCAAGTGATGCCAATAACCGGGTGTTGCCTTTGGCTTTCGCTTTGGTTGAGGTAGAGAACAATGATAATCGGGAGTGGTTCTTGCGCCAATCGAGAACAAGGGTATTACCGGCTGAAAGGGAAATTTGTGTCATATCGGATCGCCATCCGGAATTCTAAATGCGGTGGTGATTGACATTCCCGGACATAGAAAGTTGCATCATCGATGGTGCATGAGGCACTTTTGTGCAAACTTCTATAGGGCATGTGGTATCAAGGAGTTGGCCGATGATCTTCAGGATTGTTGTCTCGCTTTCACCAACAAGCGGTTTGCCACATTGTTCAATGCATTGCTCAGACACAAGAAACTTGACCCCGGCGGTCAGGAGTTTCTCAATAGGAACATTGCCGAAAGGAATATGTGGGCACGTGCTTTCGATGAAGATGGCCAGAGGTACGGTCAAATGACAAGCAATATGGCATAATGCTTCAATAAGGTGCTCAAGGGTGTACGTGCATTACCCGTGACGGCAATAGCTCAATACACATTTGACAAGATGAATGAATACTTTTTGAAGCACTCAATGGAGACTGATAAGCAGATTGCTGGTGAGAACAAGGATAAACACAAGTACAATTTCTCACCAAAGGTTGAAGAATGGTTGGAATTTCAATCACGAAAGGCGGACTCCGAAGAAGCTGTTCTATATGACGACAACGAGTGGAAGTATGAGGTGAAAGAGCCCGGAGGAACCACAAATGATGGCCGCCAACACGGAGGCCGGGCTTTCAAGGTCTCCCTAACACGGTGTGATTGCAGCTGCATGAGGCCGTCTTTGCTTCATCTCCAATGCTCGCACTTGTTAAATGCATCCCGGGTTAGGAATGTGGACGTCAATCACCCTCTAACCGTGAGGGAGTCCGAGTTCACAATTATGACGGTAAAGAAGACATGGACTCCACGGTTCCAGCCATACTTGGACCAATCACAATGGCCGGAGTATCATGGAGTTCAACTATGGCCGGACCCGGAATTGAAGGTCGTTAGCCGAGGAAGACGTAAGACTAAGCGTCTTAGAGGTGACATGGACGGATGGGGCCGTGGTGGCGGTGGAGAATACGGCACCGGCCAATTCCAAGAGCCTCGTGAGGAATCCCGTTGTGGGGGCTGCAATAATGGGGGACACAACACAAGAACTTGTCCCAAACCAAGAAAGAGATCAAAGAAAAATGGTTCAAGCACAAGCCAAGCAAATGATAGCCAACCAAGTGAACCAAGGGGTAGCCAACCAAGTCAAACAAGTGGTGGAGTGCCAAACCACTCAAATCAAACAAGTCAACGAGGAACTAGGGAACAAAGAGGGAGTCAACTTGGTCTTAGAAGAGGTCGTGGTGGTGGTAGAGGCCGTGGTGACGGTCTTGGCCGTGGTGAAGGTCTTGGCCGTGGTGGTGGTAGAGGCCTAGGTGATGGTCTTGGCCGTGGTGATGGTCTTGGCCGTGGTGGTGGTAGAGGTCGTGGTGATGGTCTTGGCCGTGGTGCTGGTAGAGGCCGTGGTGGTGGTGGTGGTAGAGGCCGTGGTGGTGGTGGTAGAGGCCGCGGTGGTGGTGGTGTAGGCCGTGGTGGTGATCTTGGCCTTGGCGGCGGCCGTAGTGGAGGAATGTTCTCTTGGCTCAATGGACCATTGCCGTATGTGTCTTACTATGATCTTGTTCTTTTGGCTCAATGCTTGTGTTGTCATTTTGTATTGTGTGACTAACTATTATATTGCCATTTTCAGAGGTATGGAAACAATGAAGGGGTGGAGGACACGGAGGGGAAGGTGAGACCCCTTGGTGGTGCGAGGAGGAGGAAGAAAAGAAGAAGAAGAGAGCAAGAAGAAGAAACTACATGGAGACCCTATGTGTGTATGACTATGTTAGGGGACTAATATTTCCGTGTATGACTATGTGAGACCCTATGTGATTTGGACAAGTATATGTGCTATGTGTGTATGAGTATGTGATTTGGACAAGTATATGTGCTATGTGTGTATGAGTATGTGATTTGGACTAGTATTTCTGTGTTTTGGATGTGATTATGTGGCATCTTTATGAATCACAAAACAAAAAGAACAGTTGGTATTTCAAAACATCAGTTAATGCAGCGCCGAAGGGCTAGGCGCTGCACAGTGTAGTGTGGCGCCCAACGGGTAGGCGCTGCACACTGACTTAGCATTTTTTCTGGTGGAAAAGCAACTGGAACGCTTCTGTTGCTCTCTGGACTGGAATGTCCAGATGTGCAGCGCCTAAGGCCAAGGCGCCACACTACATAATGCAGCGCCTTTTCCTTAGGCGCTGCACACATGGACATGCCACCCGAGAGCAAAGCGTTGCCCAAAGAGGTTTTGCACCATAATTTTGCTAAGTTAGTGTGCAGCGCCTAACGGAAAGGCGCCACACTCTACTATGCAGCGCCCAGCTGCTTGGCGCAGACAAGTGTAGTGTGGCGCCTAACCGGTAGGCGCCGCACACTAACTTAGCGATTGCGCGGTCGTAAAGCTACCGACGCTTCATTGTTCTCTCGACTGCAATGTACTTTTGGTACATGAGATTGACATCGTCGTCATCTCGAAACGATATCCCACTTGAAAGCCCACGGGGCGCCGTAATTCGTCATGTTCATCTCGCATACCAAGGATCAAAGCCGACGCTCTTCAAGCGCCCAACAGCAGACGCCCAGCTCCATACGTAAAGTAGAAGCAGATTACCACCAATGCTCGCACTATCTCGTGATCCCGCAACACGATCGTCCAGCTACATATGAAAGAAAAAACAATGTTAACTTGACAGCAAGCTTGCATTGCTAATGAAGAAATGAGTTGATCACAAAATAGACCAACTACTGTCGGTAGAAGTAGGCAAGAGTCGCGAACCCCAGCTCCATTTGCTATCAAAGACACCAACGCCTTCACCACATCCATGGAGCGTTCTTGCCAAGGAGTCAGAAACAAAGTCCTCGACACAACGTATCACATATACACACGAGCATGTGTCCGGATCACATCATCAATGGCATCCGGAGGGCACGCCGCAGTTATTTTGAATTCACGTGAAAGCAGCTCCAGCTGCTTTCCTTTTCTTCTTCTTCTCTTCTCCTCCTCTACATCAGCCTCAGCCTCGGTAGGAGCCATACCGATTAGAGCAATCATCTGCACGCGCCACCCATCAGAATCAGTGCTCATACAGAGAGGCCTCCCGTCGATAGCAAGACCGGTGATCAACGCGACATCCTCAAGCGTCACGGTCATTTCCCCAGTCCGAACATGGAAACTGTGCGTCTCCGGCCTCCATCGATCGACAAGAGCAGACACCAGTGGAGCGCTCAGATTCGGCGTGGACCGGCCGACCAACAGAATCCACGGAGTAGCCCTGCTCGCTTGATGTACGGTGTGTACCGCCGTCAGAAGGCATGGCAGACCAGAGACCCGTGATACCGAATCTTCAGAGGTTCAAGTTTCGCAAAAAAAGTAATGACAAATCTTAGGGCATTAAAATTTCAACTAAAGGCAAATTTGCAAAAGATTTAGAGTAATCATTATTACCATCTGCTTCTCACGCATCATGTAGGCCCGTGTCGTGTGTCGAGGCATCGCCGAGAAGCCAAACCATCCTTACAAAGTTCAAACAATAAACATATATGAGTTCATTTTCATCTCAAATATCGGTATACACTAAACATCTCATATGTGTTCAACTACAACAATCTCAACATGTTCTTCTCGCACAATGAATAAATGATTGTAAATTCTCAGATATATCTCAAAAATACTCAACATCTCATATTTCAAATAAACTCAACATCTAACATATATCTAAAAAAACTAAACATCACATATATGTACGCAAAACTCAACAAATAATATATATCTAAAAAAATTAAACATCACATATATGTCTACAAAAATAGGCATCTAAAAAAAACTAAACAATCTAGGGTTTCACTAACAAGAATCATATATTGTGAACTAATGAACAACACTACGGTAGTACCACTATTACTACACATCCTAAACCAAGCAAATCAAGCAAATCAAGGATTCCACCAAATCTTGGACAAATCTCTTAAATGGCAACAAATTTACGGAGGAAAAGAAAGGGAACGGAGGAGTTTACCTAGTAGGAGGGATTGGAGATCGAATCCACGGATCAAATCTTCAAATCTGAGAGGGATGGGGGGGGGATCCGATGGGGCGCCGCCGCCGCTGCTCTCTGTCCAGAGAGCAACTTCCTGGAGAGGGGAAGAACTGCCTGGGAGGGGCTGGCCCGATGCGGGCTAAGTCAATGTGCAGCGCCTAAGACAAGGGCGCTGCAATATACACAGTGCAGCGCCTAAGACTTGGGCGCTGCACAGGTGCGTGTGGGGCCGCAGCTGGACCAGGGCTGCCACGCTGGCAGGTGGTGCAACGCCTAAGGCTGAGGCGCTGCATAGTTGTGTGCAGCGCCCAGCTGTCGGGCGCCACACGAAAGGGTCAGCTGAGTGAAATTTTTTTGAAAGCAGGTCAGTTTGTGAATTGATTTCTGCCTCAGGTCAAATGTGTGATTTGTGCCGCCAGTTCATGTCCTGGCACATGAATTATTGCTACTGGACTGGAAGGCCACCTTCGTTCCGACACTATACTGAGTGGACAGAGCCATAGCCATAGCCTGCAGTGCATTTTTCAGAGGAAGGGAGGCGACTCCAGTATGCTGCGCTTGGATCTGGTAAGGAAACCTTAGAAATCTCAAGACTTTTTTTGGTTCCATTCTTCTTCTTCTTCCTCTTCTTCAGTTAATCAGGGTTCGTATTCCTCTGCTCTACTGCACGCGCAGATCTGATCCTGTGCGGTGTGAAGACAGCAAACAGTTGGTGCTAAGTTGCTAACCCAGATCTCCTCCTGCAGCACTCTCATCAGTCTAGTTACCGGTCCGTACCCAGGTACGTATGTTTGATCTCAATGTTCTGCCCTTCTGGATCTGCACCGCTCTGATTGACCGATAATCTTCTATTTGTCTATTTTTACACTAGCTTGCGTGATAACTAGTGTCTTTTTACGCAAGCAGAGGACAGGTGTTTTGGTAACTAGTGTTGTTTGCTCTTGCTCCAGTCCTCTCAGCAGTGGCTTATCAGTCTAGTTACAAGCATGTATTCAGGTATACATGGGCTCTCAGTGTTCTGCACTTCTGGATCTCTAACGCAATGTTACTCCTTTTGTTCACTTGTTGATCAGCAATCTTCTACTTTATTTTGTATTGCAGGTGTAGCAGCATGGTTTTTTCTTGGTGATTGACCGATACCCTTCTATTATCTATTTTTATTCTAGCTTGGGTTGTCCATCTGAGTAAACTGCGTCTACCAAATGATTACTATTGATTCTTATTGTGGACGGTTTTTTCCTTACTTGAAGACTGGTTCGTAAGGTAAGACTTGCCATCATACTTCAGAGCTTCCAACTTTACTTTCATGACTAGGACGTGTGACAAATTATCATGATTTATGGAAATCGATTTAGTGTTACGATAGATCTGACAAACAAACATATATAACTGGATGATTAATCTGTAGTTTTTAACACAGTGGAACATTTACTGTATAGGCTGCTATGCAGCAGCCATCTGATGGCTATTCAACTGAGCAAAACAAGCCAATAAATAATTCTAACATACAGAACTAAAACACATGTTAATTTGCAAGCACAAATCAGATAAAAGGACAGAATACCAACTCAGGGATTTAGACCTCAATACTTGGCCTTACTCCCCCATTTGTATGTTGCATAGCTCTATTATTCTAAATACGTTAAATATCTTCTATGCCAGTACATATTAGAGAGACGTATGTCACTGTCAAAGCAATTAACATACCTTGTGTATTCATTTTCAGGATTCACTTTTTACCATTCTCCAAAACAAGTCGCCCTGGTATTTTTTTGGTGGACCTCCCCCTGTGCGTGCAATTCATCAGTTTGATGGCAGCCGTTCTAGCATCTTTGCTTGGATCATGTGCCAATAAGTTGAAAGATATCATTATTGATGAGGCCATACTAATCCTAGGGGTGGAAAAAGAGCTCACAAAACTGCTGCGGCGAGTGGAACTAATTCAGTGTTGTATATACGATGCTGAGAAAAGGAGAACAAAAGAGCAAGCAATAAACAATTGGCTTGGTCAACTGAGAGATGTTATATATGATGTTGATGAAATCTTGGATGTGGCTAGATGTAAAGGAAGCAAGCTACTTGCTGACCACCCTTCACCATCATCAGGCAAATCAGTTGCATTAAAGGCCTTTCAGTTTCATCTTGTTTTTGCAACATTGTGCCACGCCGTGATGTTGCTGTTCGGATTAGAAGCCTGAACAAAAAGATTGAGAACATTGCAAATGACAAGATATTTTCGACTTTCAATAGTAGTACACGACCTACTCGAAATGGTCCAACATCCAAACTGATAAGAAATTCCAATCTTGTTGAGCCCAACCTTGTGGGGAAGGAGATCATACATTCTAGTAGGAAGTTGGTGGACTTAGTGCTTGCACACAAGCTAGAGTAGATGGAGGCGACGGGCCAGTGGCCGGGCGTCGGCGTGCTCGCGCCTGGGAGGAGGAGGGGTGGCGGGTGGGCTCCGACTCCGACTGCCCGCACGCCCGCACGCCGTTGCAGCCATCGTCGCCGCCGTATCCTCTTGCTTGCACGCCCTCGCTGGAGAGAAGCAGAGGGTCAGGATGAGGGTGACATCCGGAACAGGAGTGGCTGCCACACCGCGCCTTTGTCGCCCTGGCGGCGGCGGCGCAACCTCTGTCGTGCTGGGTCGCTCCTCCTGTCTTCTACTCCAATACTCTCGTCATGCTGGGCTACTCTTAATTGGGTGCCAGATCTGACGTGGACTAATTGATATTCGAGATGTGGGGACTCAAATCAATCTGCTTCTCCAGGTAACGTGACCTACACAGATTTTGGTTCAATACTCGCTGAATATGGTGGGGGCACTCCTACTCCTAGATGACAGTGCATAGCAGAGTGACATATAATTCCTCATATTTGGTACAGTTAAATTGACGACCTAAAAATACGTTGGAGACCTTACATATTTGGACATGGAGGGTTTAATATTTATTACTCCTGAAACCCATCTAATGTCATACCTGAAATGAAAGATCACACTATCTTTGTCTGTACTCCTACTTTTTACATAAAATTCGTTACATGTTATTTTTATTTAGCATTGCTGTTTGAATTTATCTGCACTTTTTTTGCTCTTGATTGAAACAGTTTAATTATCCGGTCTAATATTGGGACGCGGTTGGTGAGGTTTCTGTCACCTAGTGTTCATCTACGATTGCTGCACCTTCTTATAAAACAAATCAGTTTATGACCAGATGTAGATGCACTTTCACATTGAAATGATCTCTCTTTTTCTTCTGTTGTTGGGTGTCGTTAGTCCTCCTTACTGTTTGGGTTCAAATTTTAAATTTTGAGGCAGCGTCAGGGAAAGGAGCCCCGTGCACATACAACACAAGGCCTTTTTCAGTTTTCAGCATCAGCTAGGATGCCAAAGCCTTTGGACAAGTACTTTGTCGTCTTAGAATTTTCTGAAACAGATGTCTATTTGCAAGAACACGCGCCGTGTTGATGCTCATGCTGCAACTAGCATACCACAATATATCTTGCTATTTATTTTTTACTGTGAGCACAGAAAATTTCACTTCTATTTTAAAAGGGAAAAGTATAATTTTCGTCCTTCAACTCTGTCGAAAGTATAGAAATAGTCCCTCAACTTTAAAACCAACAAACCTTGGTCCTTCAACTTTCAAAACCGGATAAGTTTAGTCCCTCGTACCGGCTTGGGTGGTTTATTGCTGACGTGGAGTGGTTTTTTACTCAAGCTGACAAATGTGGGGACCACCACAGCTACCCTCTTTTTTTACTTTGATTCCTGCTATTTATCTCTCTGACTTACTTGTGGACCTCATCTGTGAGAGCATCTCTTCAACCTCCAAACCAGCAAGCTGTTTGTTTGTGAGCGCCGTGTGGTAGAGCAAGCGATGCCAATGCTCTGAAGCTTCACGACGACCAAGCCTGCTCAAGAGGTAGCACACGGCAGGACGCACTTTGCCGGCGGCCCTGCGCTCTGCTCGGCCGCCACGCACCAGGTGGCCTTGATGCTGGCGTCGTGTGTGTCGATGCCGCGTGTGCGCGTGATGTGTGCTTGTGTGTGTGTGCCGCCGCTCACATTGGGTGTGTGTGCTAGGTTGTGCTGCTGCTCTGTTCATGCGTGTGTGGTGCTGGGTGTGCAATGACGATGAGCTGCTCGCCCGTGATAGCTGGGCGCGCGTGGTGACGGGGTAGCACCGAACGCGGACGTTGTCGGGTAGCCACCGGCAGCGCCGAGGGAGCCGAGGCACGGCAAGGCAAGAAGGGTCGGGGCGGAGCTGTGATTGCGGCCAGCGGCAGCTTGACCTCGGCATACACGCGGACTCGTCCACCGCAGGGCCGTGCCGGGGCGGAGCTGAGCGTGCGGCCAGCAGCGTGAATGCACACGCGGCAGCCTCCATCTTGATTCTGTGGGCGTCCGTGGGCGGTGCACTGGGGGACGCGCGCCGGAGCGGCCTTACGGAGTTCGCCAAGAAGCAGGGCCATCTCGCCGGAGCGGCCTTACGGAGCTCGCAAAGAACCAGGGCCACCTCGCCCACGTCTTCTTCCTGATGCCCGACGCCTGCCAACTGCTCGACTAAATGCCCAGCTGAGTTGGAACAGGAAGGAGGAAGAAAATTCACTAGGGATTGCCACGTGGACGCAGACCCAGTCAAAACCAGCCGAAGCGGTATGAGGGACTAAACTTATCTGGTTTGAAAAGTTCAGGGACTAAGATTTGCTGGTTTTGAAATTGAGGGACCATTTCTATACTTTCAAGAGAATTTAGGGACAAAAAATATACTTATCCCATTTTAAAACAATCAAGTTTCAGCACTACCTATCCTATTAAGCAGCCACAAGAGGTTGCTTTGCGGGTTTTTTTTTAACAGTTGCAGCAGTGACTGTTACCTGCTTTTTGTTGGCTGATCTAAGTTGTGCTTATCGCTATTCTGGTATGTTGCTTTGGAAAGGCTTTATGTATTTCCTTTTGTGCAAGGCGTATGTATTATTCTCCGCGTTATCTGAATGAACGACCCCCATCAGCATTGTGGTGTTTTAACCATTCCGCGTGGCCCCTGTCTAGTCTTGTACATGGCCCTTCTGAGTACTGAAAGGGTGTTCCAGCTTCTACAAACAAATACTGAAAGGCATTCCCATTCTCTCAATACAGAACATCTACACGCTGCATACGTAAGCACGACGTGGCAGGCATGGTCAAACTACCTCAAACCGATGATTGGTCTTTTGGCGATTGCTTGCACCTTGATGATGCACCTTGATGATGCACCTTGATTGAGCTTGTTAATTTCATATTCCTCTCCCAATAGTACTAAATAAATAAGTATACATTGAATACGAAAACATGCACACGCCTACATATATATGATGTACACATGGAAGCAGACTGGATCTGGCTCTATCGGTAGAAACAATACTCTTTGCAGGTCTGACATGTCCTTGTGGAATCTCTTTGCAAATTGAGTTAAACTATTCAAGAGCAGTTGGCGCTAATGAATGCTACTTGCTAGTTAATTAAACAGTGTTTAATATAAGTAGCAAATAGGCAAAGCAGCTCATGGGGCAGTTCACCAATCTCTTTCTCAAGACTCGAGACACCATCCCAGCTAATGGCTGCCTCCGTCGACTCTGCTGTCTAACCTGCAGTTTCTGCGCGAGCAGAGGAGGGGGCTCTGGCAGCAATTCCTTGGATCTGGTAAGGCACCAGGAAATTTGTGGATTTTGTTCATTCCATTCTTCTTGTTCCTCTCCAGTTAATCGTTGTGTGTACATATGTATGCCGCTGTTCTGCTGCCAGGATGCAGAGCAAGTTTCGTCTTGGTCGCTTGTGTTAGTCCTTCCTTTCCTGATGATCCAGATCCCCTTGCAGAACTCTGATTAGTTTATCACTTTGCTCATCGCCACCGATTGAAGTGGATCTGTGGAGTGTGGAGACAGGAAAAGGTTCGTGCTAACAACACCCATAGTCAGGTATATACTTACTAAAATACTAAAAGGATTCTAGATAGTTCATTACAGATAATTATTTGGTTGATCTATGATGAAAAGAGTCCAATTTTATTTTTGTTCTGCAATTTCCATTATGTGCTTTATTTAGTATTCACCAAAGAACTAGCTATGGACAGGGGTGCGTGGAAGCTTGCTATCCATGTGACAGAGCCATGACTTGGTCGCGAGATCTTATGGGTTTCACCTCTAGCCTACCCCAACTCCATTGGGATTAAAGGCTTTTTTTTTTGGTTCAGACAAAAAAACATGCATCCCGCAGTAAGTCATAAAATTCTCTAAAAATATAGAGAAAGTTTAGAAAACAAAGAGAAAAAGTAAATCATTTAGTAAAAAAGTATTCTATCAGATTTGAACCAATGACTTGCGTCTTATATTCTATCTCGATGTCTTGTACTTCCATATTTATAGTGCAGTAGTACTCCTTTTGTTCGCTATTTGTTCAATAATCTTCTATTGTGTATTGCAGGTGTAGCAGCATGGTTTTCTCTTGGTGATTGATCGACAATTTTCTGTTATCTGGTTTTATTCTAGCTTGGGCTCAACCTTACAACATCTTATGAGTGGTGATGGGCTGACCATCGGAGTAAACTACGTCTTGCAAATGATCACTATTGATTCCTATTGTTAACGGCTTCCCCTTGCTGGAAGACTGGTTTGTAAGGTAAGACTTGCTATTGTTCCAAAGCTTGCAACTAGTGTGGTTTTTTGGAGCTGCATGTGGGAAACTGGATGATTATCTGTATGTTGTGTATATGCTGCTATGCAGCTGACATCTGGTTGCTATTCAACCAAGCAAAACAAACAAATAAATAATTTTAATACAAAGCTAAAACACATGTTAGTTGCAAGCACAAAGCAGATAAAAGGACATAATGCCAACTCATGAATTTAGACCTCAATACCCGACTCCACTCCCGAATTTCTATGTTGCATTTGCATAGTTCCATTATTCTAAATTCGTCAATCTTCTATACCAGTGTTTACTATAGAGACCTTTGTCATTGTGAAAACATATTAACATACCTTGTGCATTCATTTTCAGCCTGGTATTTTTTGGTGGATCTCTGCCCTGTGAGTGCAATTTTATCTGTTTGATGGCAACCGTTGTAGCATCTTTGCTTGCATCATGTGCCAATAAGTTGAAAGATATCATTATTGATGAGGCCATACTAATCCTAGGGGTGGAAAAAGAGCTCACAAAACTGCTGCGGCGAGTGGAACTAATTCAGTGTTGTATATACGATGCTGAGAAAAGGAGGACAAAAGAGCAAGCAGTAAACAATTGGCTTGGTCAATTGAGAGATGTTATATATGATGTTGATGAAATGTTGGACGTGGCTAGATGTAAAGGAAGCAAGCTACTTGATGACCACTCGTCATCATCACTAGGCAAATCAGTTGCATGTAAAGGCCTTTCAATTTCCTCTTGTTTTTGCAATATTGGGCCACGCCGTGATGTTGCTGTTCGGATTAGAAACCTCAACAAAAATATTGAGAACATTGCAAATGACAAGATATTTTCAACTTTCAACAGTAGTACACAACCTACTCGAAATGGTCCAACATCCAAGCTGATAAGAAGTTCCAACCTTGTTGAGCCCAACCTTGTGGGGAAGGAGATTAGGCATTCTAATAGGAAGTTGGTGGACTTAGTGCTTTCACACAAGGAATACAAGTCTTACAAGCTCGGTATCGTTGGAACTGGAGGAGTTGGTAAGACAACACTAGCTCAAAAAATATACAATGATCTGAAAATAAAGGGAAGCTTCAAGATGCACGCATGGATTTCTGTTTCGCAAGACTACAGTGAAGTAACTCTTTTGAAAGAGGTCCTCCGGAATATTGGTGTGCATAGTGAGCAAGGCGAAAGCATAACAGAGCTGCAGAGAAAGCTTGCACAAACAATTAAAGGCGAGAGTTTCTTTCTCGTTCTTGATGACGTGTGGCATTCCAATGTATGGACAGATTTACTGAGACCTGCATTTCACGAAACAAGTGTCGGAATAATATTGGTAACCACACGAGATTATCAAATTACAAAGAGAATAGGTGTAGACCATACCCATCAAGTTGATCTCATGGCAGTAGAAGTGGGATGGGAGCTACTTTGGAAGAGCATGAACATCGAGGAAGAAAAGGAAGTGCAGAATTTAAGAAAAACAGGGATTGAGATTGTTCATAAATGTGGTCGCCTTCCTCTTGCAATCAAGGTTACCGCTAGTGCTTTGTCAAGCAGAGAACTAACAGAGAATGAGTGGAAAAGGTATTTGAGCAGATTTATTGGCTCTCAGAGCATCCTCTTGGATGAAACAGAAGAAGCTTTGTATCTAAGCTATGATGAGTTGCCGCATCGTTTGAAGCAGTGTTTCCTTTATTGTGCTTTGTATGTTGAAGATTCAGTCATTGAACGTGATGAAGTTACCTGGTTATGGATTGCTGAAGGCTTCATCGAGGAGCAGCAGGGTCAACTAATAGAAGACATAGCAGAAGACTACTACTATGAGCTAATTCATCGGAATCTCCTCCAGCCAGAAATGCTAAGTTTTGACCAGGCTAAATGCAAAATGCATGACCTCTTGAGGCGGCTTGCTTTAAATATATCAAGAGAAGAATGTTTTGTTGGAGATGTTCAATTATTAAGCGGTGAAAATATGTCAAAACTGCGACGTATTACTGCTGTTATTAAGAAGGATATGTTGGTGTTACCTAGAGTGGATAAGGTGGATGTTAAGGTGAGGACTTTCCTAACTATTGAGGGTGCAACGAGAATTGAGGATACATTGTTCAAGAAATTCCTGCTTCTTCGTGTTTTGGTACTGAATTATTCACGTGTGCAAAGCATCCCAGACTATATAGGAAAATTGATACATCTACGCCTACTTAATCTAGATTATACTGGCATATCTTGCCTTCCGGAATCCATTGGCTCCCTGAAGAACCTTCTAGTACTGAGCTTGAGATGGTGTAATGACCTGCACAATCTTCCTTCGTCAATGACCCTGTTGTGCAGTTTAAGATGTCTTAATCTTTTTGGCACAGAAATAAATCAGGTTCCAAAAGGCATAGGGAAATTGAAGTTCCTTACTTGTTTGAGAGATTATCCTGTTGGTGATGGAAGTGATAATGGCGTTGTACAAGATGGATGGATGTTGGAAGAGTTGTCTTCTTTGTCGCAGATGAGGTTTCTTTTTCTTGTTAATTTGGATAGAGCAGCTCACTGCAGTACAGATGCAATGCTGATAGACAAAAAGCATCTAAAAGAACTAGTACTAGAGTGGACTGAACGTGTAGAGGGGTCGTATTCAGAAGAAGATGTTAGCAATACCGAGAAGGTATTTGAGCAGCTAATACCTCCACACAACCTGGAAGACCTATGTATTTCTAGATTCTTCGGTCGGCAGTATCCCACCTGGTTTGGTACCAACTGTTTGTTTTCATTAATGTCATTGATCCTCAGAGGTGTACGATCATGTGTGCATCTTCCACCGATAGGGCAGCTACCAAATTTGAAATATCTGAGAATTGATGGAGCACATGCAGTTACCAAGGTTGGACCTGAATTTGTTGGCTGCATGAAGGGTGATCCTGTATGTAATGAGTTTGTTGCTTTCCCTAAACTTGAATGGTTGATCTTCAATGATATGCCCAACTGGGAGGCATGGTCCTTTTTTGAGGAAGAAGTGGCTGCTCCTGATGTAAGGGAGAGGATGAAGCTGTTGAGATTCAAAGGAGGATGCCCAATCTGCAAGGCTGCAACTGCTGCCTCGTTTGGTGAAGTTGCAACTCTTAGGTTGCCCGAAGCTGAGGGCTCTGCCGCCACAGCTTGGAGAGGACACCGTCAGCTTGAAGGAGATCCTTTTAATTAGAATAAACAACTTGAAGGCCGTGCAGGACTTTCCCCATCTCTCTGAGCTCCTTACTACAAAGGATTGTGAAGGCCTGGAGAGGGTCTCCAACCTCCCTCAAGTGACAGAACTGTGTGTACGTGGTTGTACGAACTTAAGCAATGTGGAGGGGTTGGGTAGCTTGCAGCGCCTGGGGTTGGATGAGGATATGCAAGAGGTCTCTTCCCGCTGGGTGCCTGGGCTTCAAGAGGAGCACCAGAGACTTCATGGCGAAGAACTGGATGTCTACACGTGGTCTAAACGTTAGATGGCACAAGGTATATATGAACGCTGCATATTGGTTGGATATTTTCTGATTGTTGTTCATACAATTCAGTTTTCTCCCTGAGTGGATTCATGCACAAATTTCATCGTTGTTCAGTTGCTATATATACTTATGCAACAGAAATGCTTAGAACTTTTATAGACTATTCCAGAGTTAGTACATGTCCACTGGCAGCAGACTGCAAGCGTGCAAGATATTAACTGTCATAAAATTTTGCTCTTAAATTGCATATGTGTGTTCCTTCTCTAGCTAGGATGCATTGGAAACCTATGGTGTTGCTTACATTCTCAAAATTATCCTGGTAGAGCTATAACATTGACATCACCATTAGCAGAGATATGAGTAGTAATAGTTTTTGAGGCGTTTGATCTCTTATTCAGACGAATCATACCCCAGTTCTTTATGTGATGTAGTCCAAGACTACAAAATTGTAGCTACAAACTATACCCTAGATCTCAGCATCTACAAAACTGTACCAACCTATTTGTGATTATGTTGTTGCTTTGCCCACAGAAACTGTGAACATGACGAAGTTCTTTATGTTCTTTATGTGACGGATGCCTCAGTCCTACATATGCATTTAAGTGCTTGTCAGTTGTTATAGCTACACTTACTATTTTCGTCTGTTTTGATGGCGGCGTAGGACTGATGGTGTGGCTCGCTTGGACAGACAAAGCACCCAGACGTGCTAAGTTGAGGAAGCCTGCCAATGTTGAAGATGCGCAAGTGTCATGATGATGGATGTGAAGAAAGAAATCATAGTGTTTTCCTTTGGCAATGTTCCCTGGGAATACCATATCGGATTTCGCTTTGTTTATTTCTGAATTTGGGCCAGAGGGCTTTGCTGTACTGAACTTCCTGCCTGTGTGATATTGTTTCACTTGTTTATTCCTGAATTGTCGGCTGGAAGGCTTTGCTGTACTGAACAATGATTTCATTCTTTTAATTTAAGTGATGGTTTTCTTTTTGGCATGGTTTCGTTCTTGGAGTGGAAGTGATGAATTTTGTTTTATTTGTCTTTCTGAACTTGGGCCCAACCCTGTTGATGGCTTTGCCTGTGTGACCTGTATATATGGCCAAACTCTGTTGCTCTGTTGTCTTGTATCGCCAAACTACATTGTAAGAGAGATTTTTCTACTGGAAATCATGACCAAATAATATAATACTACATAGGTATTTATAAATATAATGGTGGTTGCAGGAAGTGGTGGATGATGAGGATGCCAAGCTGACACAGATGCAGACTGAACACGGCGATGATGTGCACAATGCGGTGAAGGTCGTTTTTTGCTGAGCTCTGGGAGGCAGCCTGCGTCGGAGCTGTGGAACTTGGGCGATTGGCGAAGGGGACTACGGCAGAGGCGCTTAACTGCACATTGAAGTAACTATCTGTGGTGAGCGTTGAAGTATGAAGGCCGATCTCTGTTCCCTGCAACGAAGCTGAAAGATCCAAGGAGACTGCAGAAACTGCTACCACGCCATTTTGCCACAACAATTTAAATAGTGCAATGCAATGCTCTTCAGTAGGGTCTATCTTTTCTGAACTTGATTAATGCAATGTGAATCATGATTGAGGTGTGAAATGTGCTTTGCTCCTCTTGGTAGAAAGCATCCCGGTTTGCACTGTGATTACCACCACATCCTCCTGCCCTAGCTCCTCTGGCACCAGGTACCGCCGCCGCCATGGCCAACGCCGGCGGCAGGATCGGCCGGTGTGGGCTTGGGGATCGGCGGTGCTGGGATCTGATCCCCTGGCGTCGCTCTGGGGGGCGGGAGTACAGAGTGTCGTTTACACACATCCCAAAGAGAAACATGAGTGTAGATGATTGTTTGACGCACTGATCAGGCAACAAACTCGCTCACATCAGACTGTCCTGGTTGAAAACATAAAAAATAATCAAATGAACTGGGAGATCGAGAGAGAAACCCAACGGCGCAGTCAGGACTAAATCGAGATCCCCTATAGTGGTCATTCCTGACACGGAGCAGCGAGAAAGATAGATTCGGCAGGCAGGCGGACGTGTGGCTCACCTCTATTGGGTGCCGGCTGCGAAGCGGCAGCTGCGTGCTGCTGGTTATGCCTAGTGGCCATCGGTGCGTGTTGTTCTGGCTCCGTTCAAAGACCTCGAGAACCGGCGACGTGCTTCTGGCGAGCTCCTGAACAGAACAGATAGGAGCGGCGACCTCCGATTACTCCGGTCAAGGCGGCGTTGCGTGGGCGTGGAGGGCAAGCGGAGCGGAGGAGCGGTTATCGATGAATCAATGGGGCGGCGTGCGTGTCTTCAATGGGTGGAATATTCCTCTGCGTGTGGAGTGCGTTCAGTCATATTAAATTGCTAATGCCTAATCTAGCGGTGTGCTAATCAGCCTGGGTACATTTCCGGGGAGGCTTTAAGAAAGAAATAGTTTTTCTTGTGTGTGTTTAGAACTTTACACAATGCAGGTGGGTACCCCTCCCCCCTCCCATCAATCAATGCACACAGCCACATGAGTCATTCTTGTTTCGTCAAAACATTTCAATTTATTATAATGATGTACAGATTCGATCTTTATGTCAATATGTTCCTATACTATTATCACTCTTTCTAGACATAACATAAACACTACCTCATATTTCACATCCCTTGGCAATCCAATTTCAGAATGGTTTTTTGTCCATAGCATACATCTCTAATCCTGTAAGAACTCATTTGCTTCGAGATATGACACAACTTGATCAGCCATCGAGTTAGGAGTGGCGCAGTCACCAGCTTTACACTGTATCACTATCTGCAAGGAGCAATTAAAGGGCTCACTCAGCGAAATGAATACCCATCATTATTGAACTAGGAACCTCTTGCAGAGCAGCTGGTAATAATACAACTATGTTACTTTTGATAACATTTGATTTGGGTGTTCAAATATTTGCGCTCGCTAACCTCGCAGTCAGAAGGTGGTTCGTAAGGATCATCAATTCCGGTAAACCCTGCGGATGATTTACAAAGTAAGATTTGCAAAACATAATAAAGATGGTGGTCAGTTTGTTCTTTTACCTTTGATTTTTCCTGCACGGGCAAGCTTGTACAAGCCTTTTGGATCCCTAGCTTCACAAACTTCAAGTGGGACATTCAAAAACACCTATAGAAAATACACTTTTCTATGCCGGTTACCTTGGTAATAAGATCGACCAGATGGTTTGGAGGAATTCTACAGTGTGCGAAAATATACCTCAATGAATGCAGAATTGTGCAGTAATTTACGGCAAGCGCTGCGTTCACTTCTGTAGGGTGATATCAAGCTAGCAATGCAGATCAGACCAGCATCTGCAAACAGCTTTGCTACTTCTCCTGAAAAATTGGACATGAACACGTTTAGAAATGGTATAACTGCAAGGCAGAAAACGACCACAATACTTGGATTTCTGAACGGACAAAACATACCTACTCTGCGTATATTTTCAGCACGGTCCTTCGCTTCGAAACAGAGGTCTCGGTTTAACCCATGCCTTAGATTGTCACCGTCTAGAATGTAGGTCAGATGACCTCTGGAGTGCAGCTCGCGACTTAGCGCGCAGGCTAGTGTGCTTTTCCCTGAAGTATAAGTTGAGATCTTACAATATAATAGAGGCTCCACAGTTTAGTTTATGACTATGATGGCTTGATCAGCTCGTAAATACCTGAACCACTTAACCCTGTTATCCACACAACACAACCCTTCTGATTTAGCAGTTTCTGCCTCTCAAACTGACCTATTGGACAGTCATGCCAAAGAATGTTTGTCGATTTCCCAACAGTTGAGGTCACAAGCTTGTCGATACCTGGTAAATTCAGGCTTGTAAGGTAAGGATTTTGAAAGGATAAATCTTGTATTGTATAATGCTGCCAAAGATAATCACATTTGGTGTATAGTGTTCCAGGATTGTGATTTCTCATAACTGAAGATCTAAGAAAGGTGCTGATTCATGCACTCTTCTATATTGATTCCATAAAGAGAAGAAGAGTGCTAAAGCTTGTAAAACAGGAGACATGATAAAACTGAAAGTGTTTGGTTGCATGGACATGTCATTGAGGTGAGCATCCCCCATTTCAGGGTCCCAGTTCCAGACAGTATCAGCAAACTATGATTTTGTCAGCACCAACCAGTCCACACAGAACCACTATATTAGTATATCAAGTTATCTTAATAGTATATCAAGTTTTCCATTTTCTTCTTGAAGTTCTCTATATATTAGTATCATCAAACTATGGTTTTGTCAGCATCAACCGTTCCTCGCAGCACCATGTACTGTTTTAAAAAAAAACTTGAGACATGTTCGAAAAATGACGGGCTATTTGTCTTAGTTTTATACAAGCGAGCAACATTTTTGAACTGCATTAAAATTCCAAATAAACCCCTGTCATTTAAAAAAACTGTTTTGGCTCCCTTTTTGCAAGCCCCACGGAGAAACTGTAACACTATGTATGTCAAGCAGAGGATTACTGACAAGCCAAACTCGCTGCTATTCTGTCATACTCATCCAAATCGTTCTCATCCGTACATGGCTTTCGTCCAAGTTGTTGCTCATAATAAAATGAATTGAATCAGAGACCAGGTTGGTGGGGTTGGTTTTGAGGATTGGGAATCCACAAATATGTTAACGCACCATGCGTTGCACATGGTGAGAAATATATCTGAAAAATCAGCTAGGGACTCATAAAATGGATTGAATGATTTTCCTTTTCCCTAAACAGAAAAGGATTGAATGATAATCTCTCTGTTTCTTTTTACTCTGCATGTAAGCTTTGTCAGCAGGTCAAATTTCACAAAGTTTGACCAAGATTGTAGAAAAATGTCATTAGATGTTGCTATACTTTTCTTATATGCAGAGTAAAAAGAAAAAGAGGGAGTAGTTGTAAGCATCGAATTTCCACGTTATTTCTTCACTGCCAGTTAGTACGTCCAAGCAATTATTTGGAAGCACTCATTTATGATTCAAGTAATAAAAAATCAGATAGAAAAATAAATTTCAGCGCCCGTGATTCATGCACTAGTTTTACAATAACGGAAGTATGCATGGCATATTTTTACTTTGGGAATAGAAATGATTTTAGTTACTTGTACGAGAAGTTTTAAATTTTCAATGCTAACAATTCGTATGACGGCAGTTATCTTGTGTCGTACCATCCTTGGGGGCGTCATTTTGGAGATGTGCATAGACTCGAGGGACCAATGGACGGCTTCTGTGGTGGAGCGGCGTTCCTTGTGACGCATCAACGATGTGGAGTCTCCACGGCGTGGCGCTACAGGGTCTCGGTGACGGCTGCGTAATGATGGACGCGCGTAGGGAGGTGGCGTTGTCTGACGCCGTAGTGACGTGAACTACAAGCCTGGCAAGGTTAATGCATCAGTACCTACTCTGAAGATGTATCGATGAAAGACGGTGGCAACAGCCTCTGCAACGTGCGCATGCAGTGTCCGCTGAGAGTGTGCCGGACCGGTGTGTCACCGGACTTGGCAATTTGACTTGGTTGGCGCCTCCAAGTTTAGATGTTGGGCTTTAATGTGATGTCTGGGTATGCGGCCCTGACAATCTGCACCTTTCATCAACCGGCTAGGAGTAGGACAGTTGTTGATGGTGGCTTTAGACTCATTGATGTATTACTTTATAAGGCCTTGATGAATAGTTAATAAAAATGGATGCATGCATCACCCGGGACATCCTCCTTTAAAAAAAAACTAGCTCATATGATTTTTAACTTTTACTTTATGTTACGAGAAGAAGAACACAAGAAGAAGGCTCGCATCATTTCTCTACTTCCGTTTGTTTTTTTAGTTTCTATCCAAAACCATATATACTTCTCTAGGCAATAGCCACTGTATAGAAAAGATGAATAATTAGATGAGGCTTGTTGCTAGTTTGTGTGTGTGAATATACAAAACAATACTACTAGAAGATTTCTCCCGGCGTTGTCAAAAGAAGATGTATTAACAAATGGCAATATGTTTAAATGGTAGTATTAACTGCAACGAGAAGGGAGAAGACTCGCAATCAATTACTAAGGCCATGTTTGGTTCATAAGTCCTATGACTTTTTTTAGTCCCAACTTATAAGTTCCAAGTCCCTTAAAAGTTACTACCTGTTTGGTTCCTGGGACTTATAAGTCCTTATAAGACCATATTACAACTATAAGTCCCTATAAGTCCCTCCTTGAGAGTCTTATTTCATAAGTCCCAAATGCCCACTTTAAGTCCCTATAAGTCCCTCCTGTTTGGTTTAGATGGGACTTATAGAGACTTTTTTAAGTCCCTAGACCAATAAGTCCCCGGAAACAAACACCCTCTAAGTTACCTGCCATGGCTGATCCATTGACGGGCTGCTTCCCGGCAGCCACAGCCACCACCGGCACGGCTTCTGACCCCGTCATCCTCTCCCCTGCGTCCGCCGCCACGAGCCTGCCACCGGCTCCTCCCCTCCTCGGACGTCCGGCGACGCCGACGGACCACAGCCTCGCCGCTGGCGCGCCATGGCGGCCAGTGCCGGAGCACGGCCGAGGAACAGCCTTCGCTAGCATGGTGCGTTCCGCGTGGTACTAGGTGACAGATGCGTGCTACACACACATGCCTTCCGTTGTGGCAGAAATAATTTGACAAGAAGGGGGACTGCGAGATGATTTGCAATTTTGGAGAAAATTGGATATTTACCACTTTAAACATCAGGCTTCGCAAGAATGCCACTCTCAAGATGGGTTTCTCAAAAATGCCATCCAGATTGTGGACCTCTTGATTACCATGCCATTTCTTCCTTTTCCAGTTTTTCCTTTAGTTTTTCCATTTATCTGCACCTGAAAGGACCAGGTTACCCCTAGATGCCTACACGTACATGATTGCATCGTACAGGCAGTCAAGTTGGTTGTGTTGCCTCATGCATCACCGCCCAGCCTTGAAAACGGCCGATAACAAGTCGCGCAGGCGCATGTAGCCTACATGCCGCCGACAACACCGATCGCCTGGAAGTAGGTGCCATTGATCCCGCTGCCAATCACCTCGACGTCGCCGTGCTGCGTATTCCCTGGACGCCACGGACCACGGTGCCGCAACGCTGGCATGGAACCCAATCCTTGTTTGCTTGATCTTTAATTTACAGAACTATACCTGTATATTTGCAACTGCAGTTAGCTATATACTCCTTATACATTCAGTCCAACTGCCTCACGTCGACCCTGTCCATCCTGCCGCGTTGGTGTCGGAGCAAGCGGAGGTTGTGCACCAGCTCCCGCCGATCTGCCGCCCATAGCCAACACACGTCGACCACCGGCTCCAGGCGACTAGCGCCGTTGGTATCGAGAGGGAGCAAGAGGTGGAGCCTGTCCTAAGTGGGTAGTCGCTCTTTGGCCGGACAATTCAGCTCATCACTGTGAGAGCAGCCACGGCGCATGCAGGGTGGGCGAGAGTGGTGGCAAGTAGGCGAGGGCGAGGTACGGCGGCGAACAGGCCTGGGCGAGCTGACAGCAGTGAGGTTCAGGGGCACGCACATGCATGGCCGAGCTACAGCGGTGAGCAATCAACAGCATCGGAGCATTCCATCCGTGACCCAACCGAGTCACGCACGAACCAGATGAGGTTTGGAGAGACAAGGGCACTTTGGTCCTTTCATGTGTAGGTAAATGGAAAAACTAAAGGAAAAACTGAAAAGGGGAGGGAATGGCATGATAATCAAGAGGTCCACGATCTGGATGGCATTTTTGAGAAACCCATCTTGAGAGTGGCATTTTTGCGAAGCCCAATGTTTAAAGTGGTAAATATCCAATTTTCTCGCAATTTTGTAGGACGATGGAACGGAAACGTCTATATATGGCAGATTCTTGCGCCAGTGAGTAAATTGCATAAAACTACCACACTCCGGGTTAGCGTCACGTATGACTATCTTTTTCTTCATATACGTACCAAAAATTTGGTTTTTGTATTAAAAAATATTGATGATCGTTTTGATTAAATCTGACCCGGATTATGATAGTCGTGGCCTACTCGCCAAGGCTGACATGGCATAAAAAGTTGACTCCATTAAGCTAGATGTTTATGACATGTGGGGCTCATTTATCCTTTTTTTACACAAAAGGAAAAAGAGAGAAACCCACCCTCACAGTTGCTGTCTGACTTCCTGATCGAGAACATTTGGAAGGAACCTAACCGTCCAATTTTTCAACAGGGTCCGTCTTACATGCATTGAGATGGCGGCTCTTGCCTTCGAAGACATATTAACCTCAGTTAGCCCCCTCAACTCTTCCTAAGACTCATTTAGCTCTCTCTTAATTCTTGCTAAAGCTCGCCACTGCTTGCAAAACATCGCACCTCTGCACATGAACCCTCTATTTCATCTAAATGAAAAGGCATTGCTCTTGCCGATTCCTTGATTTTTTTTATTATTATTCTATGACCGAACACGATCTGTTAACTCAATTTTACATGCGCAATTTTTTGTGTGCCCTATGATATATGTAAGCTTACAATCGAGAAATTGGTATGCTAGTTTTGATTGTGTATATAGATTAAGTGTGCATTTTTTTCTAGTTTACAAAAAACAAGGCGATTCTCAAGAAAAAGTGTACATTTTCTTTCATTTGAAGGACAAGCATGACAAGCTATGAAGCCATTGCTCCTTTCCCAAGTTCTCCCAGGACAAAACTAGGGAAGCCGAAAGCCTTATATACGAGGAAAACGCCATTAAGTGGACAAGAATATTCCCCATGGAAGTGTTCCTGCCCAAAGTTAACTAATAGACCAGATTCAACGAACCTGAGTTTCAGTCGACGTATGCAGCTAGCTTATGTGTCGGTAAGTTATAGCATGTGAGTTCATCATTTTCCTCTACTTTGTAGGTTTGTGAGTTCCCAGTCAGCAACCACATAATCACGTAGTACATGCCAAATGCCTGCCAGATGCTGCTCAACTCAAGAGCCACAATGGTTGGACACCTCAATCATAATTAGATAAAGCTTAGGGCACCAAATAAAGTAGATGATATCTTGTTAGTTGTTGTGAAAGCTACATATATGCACACTACAGTTAGTGATCAGCGAAATTAAGGAATCTTCATTAACACTAGTATTACTAGCTTAACTACATCAGTTCTAGCAAGAACCCATGAGCATATGGATCACGTACCCATCAATCTATTATCGATGCAACTTTGGCAACCTAATTGGGGCATACCAAATGGCGACTCACGGTCCACTAACGTAGTGCTACAAACACTAGTAGAAAAAGGGTCAAATCTGAGACACATTAGTGCCGGTTTGATTTTGAGCCGGCACTAATGTGTCCATTAGTGCCGGTTCCAACAGCTAGCCGGCCGCTCTCATTAGTACCGGTTCGTGGCGAACCTTTAGCACCGGTTCGTGCCACAAACCGGTACTAAAGAGAGTGGTGGCAGGATGTTGTCATCCTGGGCCCCTCCAAGATTTTAGTACCGGTTCGTGGCACGAACCGGTACTAAAGGTCGTCGTACATAAACCCTTCGTCCACCCGAGCTCGCTCTGTTCTTCCCCTTTCCCATCACTTCCTCTGTTCTTCCCCTCTCTTCCTCGAGCTCATCACAAATTTTTCCCAAAATTTGTCAAGATTTGAAGGTCCCCTGTCGGTGTCAAAACCGGCGGATCTCGGGTAGGGGGTCCCGAACTGTGCGTCTAGGCGGATGGTAACAGGAGACAAGGGACACGATGTTTTTACCTAGGTTCGGGCCCTCTCGATGGAGGTAAAACCCTACTCCTGCTTGATTGATATTGATGATATGGGTAGTACTGAAGGAAATATGCCCTAGAGGCAATAATAAAGTTATTATATATTTCCTCATATCATGATAAATGTTTATCATTCATGCTAGAATTGTATTAACCGGAAACATGATACATGTGTGAATGCATAGACAAAACAATATGTCACTAGTATGCCTCTACTAGACTAGCTTGTTAATCAAAGATGGTTATGTTTCCTAACCATGAACAAGGAGTTGTTATTTGATTAACAAGGTCACATCATTAGTAGAATGATCTGATTGACATGACCCATTCCATTAGCTTAGCACACGATCGCTTAGTATGTTGCTACTGCTTTTATCCATGACATATACATGTTCCCGTAACTATGAGATTATGCAACTCCTGCTTACGGAGGAACACTTTGGTGCTACCAAACGTCACAACGAATCGGGTGATTATAAAGGAGTACTACAGGTGTCTCCAAAGGTAGATGTTGGGTTGGCGATTTCGAGATTAGGTTTTGTCACTCCGATTGTCGGGGAGGTATCTCTCGGCCCTCTCGGTAATGCACATCACTTAAGCCTTGCAAGCACTACAACTAATGAGTTAGTTGTGAGATGATGTATTACGGAACGAGTAAAGAGACTTGCCGTAACGAGATTGAACTAGGTATTGATACCGACGATCGAATCTCGCAAGTAACATACCGATGACAAAGGGAACAACGATGTTGTTATGCGGTCCGACCGATAAAGATCTTCAGAGAATATGTAGGAACCAATATGGGCATCCAGGTCCCGCTATTGGTTATTGACCGTGAATAGTTCTAGGTCATGTCTACATTGTTCTCGAACCGTAGGGTCCGCACGCTTAAGGTTTCGATGATGCTTATTATGAGTTTATGTATTTTGATGTACCGAAGAAGTTCGAGTCCCGATGTGATCACGGACATGACGAGGAGTCTCAAATGGTCGAGACATAAAGATTGATATATTGGAAGCCTATGTTTGGAGTTCGAATGGTTCCGAGTAAAACAGAATTTATCGAGTACCGGAGGTTACGGAACCCCGGGAGGTAAATGGGCCATAGTGGGCCTTAGTGGAAAGGAGAAGGGCCAGCCCTAGGTGGCCACGCGCCCCCTTCCCTAGTCCTACTAGGACTAGGAAAGGGGCCGCCCCTCTCTCTCTTTCCCCCCTCCGGGAATCCTAGTCCAACTAGGATTGGGGGGGGGGAATCCTACTCCCAGAGGGAGTAGGACTCCCTTGGCGCGCCTCTCCTAGGCCGGCCGCACCCTTCCCCCTTGCTCCTTTATATACGGGGGCAGGGGGGCACCTCTAGACACACAAGATACACAAGTTTGATCTTTAGATCGCTCCTTAGCCGTGTGTGTGCCCCTCCACCATATTCCACCTCGGTTATACCGTCGCAAGCTTAGGCGAAGCCTCGCGCCGTGAAACATCAAGATCGCCACCACGCCGTCATGTCGACGAAACTCTCCTCGACACTCGGCTGGATCGAGTACGAGGGACGCCATCGAGCTGTACGTGTGTCAAGAACTCGGGCGCCGGAGTAACGGCGCCGGATCGGTCGGATCGCGAGGAGAACGACGACTACTTCCTCTACGTTGTGATCGCTTCCGCCTCGGTCTACAAGGGTATGTGGACAACACTCTCCCTCTCGCTGCTACACATCACCATGATCTTGCGCGTGCGAGGAAATTTTTGAAATTACTACGCTCCCCAACAAAGGGTATCGAGCCTAGGTTTTATGGTTTGATGTTTTGCACGAGTAGAACACAAGTGAGTTGTGGGCGATACAAGTCATACTACCTACCAGATGTCATACTTTGGTTCAGCGGTATTGTGAGATGAAGCGCCTGCACCGACATTACGCCAGACGCTTACGCGAGACTGGTTTCACCGCTATGAGCACTCGCTGCTTAAAGGTGACGGTGGGTGCTGTCTCTCACTTTAGTTGAACCGAGTGTGGCTACGCCCGTCCTTGTAAAGGTTAAACGGAGTCTATTTGACGAAGTATCGCTGTGGTTTTGATGCGAGGTGAGACTGGTTCTTGCTTAAGCCCGTAGCAGCCACGTAAAATTTGCAACAATAAAGTAGAGGACGCCTAACTTGTTTTTGCAGGTATGTTGTGATGTGATATGGTCAAGACGTGATGCTATATTTTATTGTATGAGATGATCATGTTTTGTAACCGGTTATCGGCAATCGGCAGGAGCCATATGGTTGTCGCTTATTGTATGCAATGCAATCGCTTCGTAATGCTTTACTTTATCACTAAGCGGTAGAGATAGTCGAGAAGCATAAGTTTGGCGAGACGACAACGATGCTACGATGGAGATCAAGGTGTCGCGCCGGTGACGATGGTGATCATGGTGGTGCCGCAAGATGGAGATCATGAAGCACAAGATGATGATGACCATATCATATCACTTATATTGATTTGCATGTGATGTTTATCCTTTATGCATCTTATCTTGCTTTGATTGACGGTAGCATTATAAGATGATCTCTCACTAAATTATCAAGAAGTGTTCTCCCGAGTATGCACCGCTGCCAAAGTTCGTCGTGCCTGCACACCACGTGATGATCGGGTGTGATAAGCTCTCACGTCCATCTACAACGGGTGCAAGCCAGTTTTTGCACACGCAGAATACTCAAGTTATACTTGACGAGCCTAGCATATGCAGATATGGCCTCGAACACGGAGACCGAAAGGTCGAGCGTGAACCATATAGTAGATATGATCAACATAAGATGTTCACCATTGAAAACTACTCCATCTCACGTGATGATCGGTTATGGTTTAGTTGATTTGTCACGTGATCACTTAGATGACTAGAGAGATGTCTATCTAAGTGGGAGTTCTTAAGTAATATGATTAATTGAACTTAAATTTATCATGAACTTAGTCCCGTAGTATTTTGCAAATTATGTTGTAAGATCAATAGCTTGCGTTGTTGTTTTCATATGTTTATTTTGATATGTTCCTAGAGAAAATTGTGTTGAAAAATGTTAGTAGCAATGATGCGGATTTGATCCGTGATCCGAGGTTTATCCTCATTGCTGCACGTAAGAATTATGTCCTTAATGCACCGCTAGGTGACAGACCTATTGCAGGAGCATATGCGCACGTTATGAACGCTTGGCTAGCTCAAGATGATGACTACTTGATAGTTTTGTGCACCATGCTTTATGGCTTAGAATCGACTTCAAAGATGTTTTGAACATCATGGACCATATGAGATGTTCCAGAATAGAAGTTAATATTTCAAGCAAATACCCGAGTTGAGAGATATGAAAGTCTCCAACAAGTTCTATAGCTAAAAGATGGAGGAGAATCGCTCAACTAGTGAGCATGTACTCAGATTGTCCGGGTACTTCAATCGCTTGAATCAAGTGGGAGTTAATCTTCCGATAAGATAGTGATTGATGAATTCTCTAGTCACCATCACCAAGTTAGTAGAACTTCGTGATGAACTATAGTATGCAAGGGATGACGAAAATGATTCCGAGCTCTTCGTGATGTTGAAATCGACGAAGGTAGAAATCAAGAAAGAGCATCAAGTGTTGATGGTTGACAAGATCACTAGTTTCAAGAAAAGGGCAAAGGAAAGAAAGGGAACTTCAAGTAGATTGACAAGCAAGTTGTCACTCCCACGAAGAAACCCAAAGCTGAACCAAAGCCTCGAGACTAAGTGCTTACCGCAAAGGAAATGGTCACCGAAGCGAACTGCCCTAAATATTTGGTGGATAAGAAGGATGGCAAAGTGAAAAAGGTATATTTGATATACAGTGTTTTATGTGTGCTTTACTAGTGTTTATAGCAACCCTCGGTATTTGGTACTGGTTCGGTTGCTAAGAGTAGTAACTCAAACGGAGTTGCGTATAAATGTAAACTAGTTAAGAGTGAAGTGACGATGTGTGTTGAAAGTAGTTTCAAGATTGATATAAACATCATCGCACACTCCCTATACTTTCGGGATTAGTGTTGAACCTAAATAAATGTTATTTGGTGTTTGCGTTGAGCATGAATATGATTTGATCATGTTTATTGCAATACGGTTATTCATTTAAGTAAGAGAATAAACTGTTATTCTGCTTACATGAATAAAACCTTATATGGTTACACACCCAATGAAAATGGTTCATGGATCTCGATCGTAGTGATACACATATTCATAATATTGAAACCAAAAGATGCAAAGTTAATAATGATAGTGCAACTTATTTGTGGCATCGCCGCTTAGGTCATATCGGTGTAAAGCGATGAAGAAACTCCATCTCGATGGACTTTTGGAGTCACTTGATTATGAATCACTTGGCACTTGTAACCGTGCCTCATGGGCAAGATGACTAAAACTCCGTTCTCCGAACAATGGAACAAGCTACCGACTTATTGGAAATAATACATACCGATGTATGCGATCCAATGAGTGTTGATGCTCGTGGCAAGTATCGTTATTTTCTGACCTTCACAAGATGATTTGAGCAGATATGGGTATATCTACTTGATGAAACATAAGTCTGAAATAGTTGAAATGTTCAAAGAATTTCAGAGTGAAGTGGAAAATCATCGTGACAAGAAAATAAAGTTTCTACGATCTGATCGTGGAGATGAATGTTTGAGTTACGAGTTTGGTCTTCAATTAAAACAATGTGGAATAGTTACACAAATTCATGCCACCTGGAACACCACATCATAATGGTGTGTCCGAACGTCATAACCGTACTTTATTGGATATAGTACAATCTATGATGTTTCTTACCGATTTACCAATATCGCTTTTGGGATCATGCATTAGAGACAGCTGCATTCACGTTAAATAGGGCACCATCTAAACCGCTGAGACGACACTATATGAACTGTGGTTTAGCAAGAAACCAAAGTTGTCGTTTCTTAAAGTTTGGGGATGCGATGCTTATGTGAAAAAGCTTCAACCCGATAAGCTCGAACCCAAATCGGAGAAATGTGTCTTCATAGGATACCCAAAGGAGACAGTTGGGTACACCTTCTATCACAGATCCGAAGGCAAGACATTCGTTGTTAAGAATGGATCCTTTCTAGAGAAGGAGTTTCTCTCGAAAGAAGTGAGTGGGAGGAAAGTGGAACTTGATGAGGTAATAGTACCTTCTCCTTACTTGAAAGTAGTTCATCGCAGTAAACCGGTTTCGAGACACCTACACCAAGTAGTGAGGAAGTTGATGATGTTGATCATGAAACTTCAGATCAAGTTACTACAGAACCTCGTAGATCAACCAGAGTAAGATCCGCACTGAGTGGTACGGTAATCCTGTTCGAAATCATGCTACTAGATCATGATGAACCTACGAACTATGAAGAAGCGATGGTGAGCCCAGATTCCGCAAAATGGCTTGAGGCCATGAAATCTGAGATGGGATCCATGTATGAAAACAAAGTATGGACTTTGGTTGACTTGCCCGAGGGTAGGCAAGCAATAGAAAACAAGTGGATCTTCAAGAGGAAGACGGACGCTGATAGTAGTGTTACTATCTACAAAGCTCGACTTGTCGCAAAAAGGTTTTTGACAAGTTCAAGGTGTTGACTACAATGAGTTTTTCTCAACTGTAGCGATGCTTAAGTCTGTCCGAATCATGTTAACAATTCGCACAATTTATGAAATTTGGCAAATGGATGTAAAAACTGCATTCCTGAATGGGTTTTAGGAGGAAGAGTTGTATATGATGCAACCGAAGGTTTTATCGATCCAAAGGAGCTAACAAAGTGTGCAAGCTCCAGCGATCCATCTATGGACTGGTGCAAGCATCTCGAGTTGGAATATACGCTTTGATGAGTTGATCAAAGCATATAGTTTTATATGCACTTACGGTGAAGCTCAGATTTACTAAAAAGTGAGTGGGAGCACTACAACATTTCGATAAGTATATGTGAATGACATATTGTAGATCGGAAATAATGTAGAATTATTCTCGCAAAGCATAAAGAAGTGTTTTGAAAGGAGTTTTCAAAGAAAGACCTCGTAAAGCTACTTATATATTGAGCATCAAGATCTATAGAGATAGATCAAGATGCTTGATAAGTTTTTCAATGAGTACATACCTTGACAAGATTTTGAAGTAGTTCAAAATGAAACAATCAAAGAAAGAGTTCTTGCCTGTGTTACAAGGTGTGAAATTGAGTAAGACTCAAAACCCGACCACAGCAGAAGATAGAAAGAGAATGAAAGTCATTCACTATGCCTTGGCCATAGTTTCTATAAAGTATGCCATGTGTGTACCAGATCTATTGTATACCCTGACCGAGTTTCGCAAGGAATACAATAGTGATCTAGGAGTAGATCACTAGACAGCGGTCAAAATTATCCTTAGTGGAATAAGGATATGTTTCTCGATTATGGAAGTGACAAAAGGTTCGTCAGTAAAGGGTTACGCCGATGCAAGTTTTGACACCGATCCGATGACTCTAAGTCTCGATCTAGATACATATTGAAAGTGGGAGCAATTAGCTAGAGTAGCCCGTGCGAGCATTGTAGACATAGAAAAATTGCAAAATACATAACGGATCTGAATGTGAAAGACCCGCTGACTAAGACTCTCTCACAAGCAAAACATGATCACACCTTAGTACTCTTTGGGTGTTAATCACATAGCGATGTGAACTAGATTATTGAATCTAGTAAACCCTTTGGGTGTTGGTCACATGGCGATGTGAACTATGGGTGTTAATCACATGATGATGTGAACTATCGATGTTAATCACATGGTGATGTGATCTAGATTATTGACTCTAGTGCAAGTGGGAGATCAAGGAAATATGCCCTAGAGGCAATAATAAAGTTATTATATATTTCCTCATATCATGATAAATGTTTATCATTCATGCTAGAATTGTATTAACCGGAAACATGATACATGTGTGAATGCATAGACAAAACAATATGTCACTAGTATGCCTCTACTAGACTAGCTTGTTAATCAAAGATGGTTATGTTTCCTAACCATGAACAAGGAGTTGTTATTTGATTAACAAGGTCACATCATTAGTAGAATGATCTGATTGACATGACCCATTCCATTAGCTTAGCACACGATCGCTTAGTATGTTGCTACCGCTTTTATCCATGACATATACATGTTCCTGTAACTATGAGATTATGCAACTCCTGCCATCGGAGGAACACTTTGGTGCTACCAAACGCCACAACGAATCGGGTGATTATAAAGGAGTACTACAGGTGTCTCCAAAGGTAGATGTTGGGTTGGCGATTTCGAGATTAGGTTTTGTCACTCCGATTGTCGGGAGGTATCTCTCGGCCCTCTCGGTAATGCACATCACTTAAGCCTTGCAAGCACTACAACTAATGAGTTAGTTGTGAGATGATGTATTACGGAACGAGTAAAGAGACTTGCCGGTAACGAGATTGAACTAGGTATTGATACCGACGATCGAATCTCGGGCAAGTAACATACCGATGACAAAGGGAACAACGATGTTGTTATGCGGTCCGACCGATAAAGATCTTCGAGAATATGTAGGAACCAATATGGGCATCCAGGTCCCGCTATTGGTTATTGACCGTGAATAGTTCTAGGTCATGTCTACATTGTTCTCGAACCGTAGGGTCCGCGCGCTTAAGGTTTCATGACATGCTTATTATGAGTTTATGTATTTTGATGTACCAAGAAGTTCGAGTCCCGGATGTGATCACGGACATGACGAGGAGTCTCAAATGGTCGAGACATAAAGATTGATATATTGAAGCCTATGTTTGGAGTTCGGAATGGTTCCAAGTAAAACGGAATTTATCGGAGTACCGGAGGTTACGGAACCCCGGGAGGTAAATGGGCCATAGTGGGCCTTAGTGGAAAGGAGAAGGGGCCAGCCCTAGGTGGCCGCGTGCCTCCCCCCTTCCCCTAGTCCTACTAGGACTAGGAAAGTGGGCCGGCCCCCCTCTCTCTCTTTCCCCCCTCCGGGAATCCTAGTCCAACTAGGATTGGGGGGGGAATCCTACTCCCAGAGGGAGTAGGACTCCCTTGGCGCGCCTCTCCTAGGCCGGCCGCACCCTCCCCCCTTGCTCCTTTATATACGGGGGCAGGGGGGCACCTCTAGACACACAAGATACACAAGTTTGATCTTTAGATCGCTCCTTAGCGTGCAGCGGTGCCCCTCCACCATATTCCACCTCGGTTATACCGTCGCAAGCTTAGGCGAAGCCCTCGCGCCGGTGAAACATCAAGATCGCCACCACGCCGTCGGCCGACGAAACTCTCCTCGACACTCGGCTGGATCGAGTACGAGGGACGCCATCGAGCTGTACGGTGTCAAGAACTCGGGGCGCCGGAGTAACGGCGCCGGATCGGTCGGATCGCGAGGAGAACGACGACTACTTCCTCTACGCCAGATCGCTTCGCCGGGTCTACAAGGGTATGTGGACAACACTCTCCCTCTCGTTGCTACACATCACCATGATCTTGCGTGTGCGTAGGAATTTTTTTTGAAATTACTACGTTCCCCAACAAGTACAAGAGTGGATCTACCACGAGATCAAGGAGGCTAAACCCTAGAAGCTAGCCTATGGTATGATTGTTGTAATGGTTGTTGTCCTACGGACTAAAACCCTCTGGTTTATATAGACACCGGGGAGGGCTAGGGTTACACAGAGTCGGTTACAATGGTAGGAGATCTACATATCCGTATCGCCAAGCTTGCCTTCCACGCCAAGAAAAGTCCCATCCAGACACGGGACGAAGTCTTCAATCTTGTGTCTTCATAGTCTTGGAGTCCGGCTATCCGGACACCCCCTAGTCCAGGACTCCCTCAGTAGCCCCTGAACCAGGCTTCAATGATGATGAGTCCGGCGCGCATAATGTTCGGCATTGCAAGGCGGGTCCCTCCTCCGAATAATTCATAGAAGATTGTGAACACCAGGATAGTGTCCGGCTCTGCTTAATAATTTCCACATTCCACCGTAGAGAGAATATTATGTACACAAGTTCAATCTGCTGACGTATTTTGTAGCATGACGTCACGCCACTACCGAGCCTTTACTTGAATCGTTTTTTGTTATACCACCTCAGCGCGTTTAGCAAAGCGGTTTTCTTGGCACGTCTTGTCGAAGCAGAGATCGTGTTCCCTTTATTCCGGGATTCTCATCAATACGGACGTGGGTAACCCAACCGCGCCATTGATGGTGGCGCTTGGGAGATAAGCGAGTTTTACCAGGCCGGTGGGGACGCATAGTTTTTGTCCGCCCATATATAAGGGGATAAGGATCCACCTTTTTACCTACGCCTTCTTCCTCCTTTGCTTATCCATCTCCAAGACTCGAGCTCCAATACCAAGTCCGCAAGATCTCATCTCGACCTTCTCCGACCATGTCTGGAGCGGGAGGCAAATGGTTGGCCTCCTCCATTACGGAGGAGCACATCGCAAGGCTGCGCAGCGCCGGATACCTCTCCGGTGACATCGCGCACCGGCTGCCCGACAAGGGGCAGCTCATCCCCACCCCCAGGCCCCATGAGAGGGTCGATTCTTCCCACTTCCTCTGCAGACCGGGCTTCCCGCTGCATCCCTTTGTCCGGGGGCTCATGTAATATTACGGCCTGGATTTCCACGACCTGGCGCCAAACTTCATCCTCAATATCTCGGTGTTTATCGCAGGTGCGAGGCCTTCCTCTCGCATCCAGCCCCACTTCGCCAGGCTCAAGACCTTCAATGTCAAGCCGAAGGTGGTGAAGGGCACTCAAGCGGAGTGCGGAGGCGCCATGTTGGGCAAGATGCCCAACGCCATCCGCTCAAGGGGCCTTCGTGGAGTCCGCCAAGGGGTGGCAATCGGGTGGTTCTACATCACCAAGCCGCAGGACCCTAAATGGGCGGCAGCCCCCGAGTTCAGATCTGGTATCCCTATGCAGCTCACCTCCGGAAAGAGAAGGGCTTGCTATGGGGTAGTTCGAGGAACCGACAGACTCCAGCACTGCTCTGCACTCGTGAACAAGAAGCTTAGGCTCGTCAATGTGATCCAGTCATGCTCGTCACCGGATTCTCCCTTGCCAACAACGGGCTTTTAATTTGTGGGAGTTCGATCCGCACAAGCACTGTGCCTTGAGCGGCTCTTCGACACGACGCACGGCCACTGGAGGGTGCTGTTCAAGGGCGAGAAGCCCGCAGATCCGCTGGCGGAAGACCGCGGATTCAGCACAAGCGCCCGGCCGGCGAGGTAAGCTTTGTTATCCTCTATGGGACATTTATTTTCTTTCATAGTTTGACTCTATGTGGGATCTAAAACTCCCAATGCCTTTGACAAGATCTGGCGGAGGACGCCCGGACAGGTAGATTGTCCGCCCCTTCCCGAAGACTCCAGCGGACGCCCGCTTAACGGGTTGCTGGTCCCGACACTCTATGTGGTGCCGAGAAGAAGGCCAAGAAGAAGGCCACAGAACTCAAGAAGTTCCGGCGCCAGTGATATCGGACTCATCGTCCGATGGCTCGAGGCGGACTCTCCCCAAGACGAGGAGGAGAAAGAGGACTCTCCAGAGGAAGGAGAGAGGAAGAGGAAGGCTTCCCAACAGGGGAGGCCAAGGGTCCAAGAGGGAAGGACTATTCCCGGACAGTTCCGCCAATGCCAACGTTGGCGATTTAAGAGTGGCCCTCAAGGGCCAGCCTCCGCAAGATCGTAAGTATCCGGATTCTGAATGATTTATAATTTCTCTTTGTGTCACATAGTGTCCTTCTAATGCCGCACACCGCCCGCAGTCCGCCGATGATGATCTCCCCGCTTCATCGAGCCGGTCGTTGGCTCCGCCGGATGTAGATTCCATCCCGACCGCCTCCACCTCGCGACGCCGAGGACGCCGAGGTGGGATCCTGTGAAGGGACCCATCAGAGGAGGCCCGGAGGCGCCACAAGGCAGCCTCCGGACTTTGCGCCGACTCCACGCCGAACCCGCAGTGGTTCCGGAGTCCGGCAGGCGGCCCCTTCGCAAGAAGGGAAAGACCGTGACCCCGGCGGCCTCCGTCCAACCGGAGGCACCGGACATCTTCTTGGAGGCGCTCAAAGGCGCTTCCATCGAGGAAGAACACCGCACTATCATGAGTGCGGTGATTCAAGGTTCACTCGCCAAGAGCGGGCCGACCAAGCCTCGCAGAGCCTTCTAACAAGCTTTGAGGTAAGAAGTTAAAAATATGTAATGTAATACCGCATAGACAGAGCCCTCGATGCTCGGTTCATTGCTCGTAAAGAAAACCGGATTGAGGATCTAAAAAAGATATACGCAGGAGTGCTAAGAATTATGTCAATATGGGTTTGCAGGCTGCGCTGCTGACATCTGCCGCACTGACTGCGGAGGTCGGTGCTTTGAGGCAGGACCTCGAGCGGTCCGAACAAGAGCTCGGCCTTGCCAAGAAGCAGCTCGAGGATAAAGAAGGTGCGTAACACCACTTTTTAAATATATACCTTACGGAAAAGGATTTTGGTTGCAATAGAAATAACAAGGATAACGTGGGTACTGCAGGGGCCACGAACGAGGTGGCAACCCTGAAGGAGGCCATGTCCGCGGCCGAACGCAATGCGGCCGCGGAACGGACGGAGCGAGAGAAGCAAGAGGCGCGGGTGGCGGAGGTGCGGCAAGAGCTCCAGGCTCTCATGGTAAAGCATGAGAGTTTGGAGCATGACTCGAAGACTCGAGAGTCCGAGCTTGGCTCGGCTCTTGAAAGTGCCAAAGCCGCTAAGGCCGAGGCCCATAAGGCCCTCCAGGAGATTGAGGCGGTGAAGAAAATAGCGGCGGGTAAGGCTCTTTTCATGCAAAGCAAGCATGTTAATGTAAACTACCTGACACTTACCCAATTCGAGCTCTCTGTATGCTTGCATATCTGCCTCAGAACGTGTCCGATGCCGCCGCATTCTACCGAGCCGAGGAGGGGAGCTCAACGGAGAAGGTCTTCTGGTCTCAGTACGCTGAGGCCGGCCATCCTGTCGGGGATATACCCCGCAGTGTAAACCGGCCGGAAGTCTAACCCGGCCGGACTGGATGACTCATTGGTAACCCGCCCGGAGCTTGGCGGTTCACGGGATACCCGCCCGGTCTTGGCGGTTCATTAGTAACCCGGTGGGCGGGTTAGATGGATGACGAGGCCCAAGGCCCAGAAGGCCGGTTCACGTTTAATGGTGGGCCGGTTTATGAGGAAAGCATAAGGACTATTCTCCTACAAAGGAAGCAAGACTAGGACTCCACTTGTAATAGAGTAATCCTAATCCAACTAGGACTAATCATGTAAACCGCCCCTTCAACATATATAAGGAGGGGCAGGGCTCCCCAAAGGGGGACAAGTTAGAAGTTAGACACAAAGAGGAGAGCCGGTTTACGGCGACTCCCTCGTGATGATAATGAGATCTAGCCTCAAACAGCATGTAGGGCTATTCCGGATGATGTTTCCCGGGGCCCGAAGCTGTCTAAACCCTTGTCTTGTGATGCGTCTCTCGATTCCGCTCAACCCCTCTCAAGCTACCACATAGATGCGTTGGCCTCGCGACTAAGTCCTGACACTAAGGACATCTGCCGTGACAATTCCACGACAGTTGGCGCCCACCGTGGGGCTCGCGCACGGTGGTGATGAGTTCTTGGAGGGAATCCTTCAAGGGATTGAGAGGTTCACGATCGGCCGGATTAAGAAGACCCGGCGCAGAAGAATCTACATCTGGCATATACAAGATTTGAGATCTAGAGAAATTTAGTTTTGTATTTTATGCGGCCGAAGGAAGCACCATGGGGATCCGCCGAGTCCGTGACGAGAGTTTTTTTTTACGGTGGCAGTTTCGGCGATCAGTCAATCGCAAGTTGCACCGACAGGAGCAGGGAATCTCTGTTGCAATCATTCTGTCCAATCCATCAAGTTACGTTTGCTGCTCCGTGCCTCCGCAATATAATCTGCTGATGTACCAAGTACCGAGGCAAACAGTACAGGTTTGAAAATATTGAGAAAAGAAGTAGAAGGCTTGCGGAGCGCCCGAGTGACTATGCGTGCGCGTGGACTAGAGGGAGTACTATGGCAGGTTTATCATCATGTCAAGACAAAAGGAAAGGAAGTTTTTCTCTGGCTCACGCAAGGAAAGGGGAGAGACGCAGTTTAGGACTCCGCCTCGATCTTTGTTCCGGGAGCGGCGGCAGAGAAAACCAGCTGAGAGTTTATGCCATTAAAAAAAAATTGGGACAAACCCCAGGCGTTAACTCCAATCCGAGTAGCAGTACATCAGCACAAGAAAGCTAGTCAGAGTCTGGTTCAGGGAAAAGAAAGGGAAGCAGAGTCAGCTCGCAGGTGACCAGACCGGACGCACGTCGTTTTCGGATGTCACATCCAAACAGTAACAAGGAAAGAAGGAAAATGCCAATATCGCTGACAACCACGTATTGTCAAGTGTAATTATGAAGGAAAAGGTAACATGCTACATGTGAAGATCGAGCCAAAAGAAGAAATCAGATGCTGCTCTATCAAGAAGAGCTGGATGTTTTAAAAAAAAAATTGGGGCTCGCGTCAGCGTTATTCTACACCACCCATTGCCACGTCGCCTGACGACGCGCGCAAGCCGTCGCCCCGCGGACTGCTCTACCTCAACACGCTGGTGCCGCGCTCGCTCTTATGAACCACCGCCCACGCTACCGGTTTACATCCATCCGCACTTGCGGCCGATTCTCCATGTCACGTCTGCACTAGTACTTGTTCATGCTCGATGGATACATACCTTAATCTTTATAACTAGCCGAAGCCGCGTTGAGCCGCCTTTGCCGCTTTGAGCCGCCGGGGTTATATTAAGTCGCCGGTCTATATGACCCGCCCCTGACGCAACATACAGATCATTTATCATTCACAAAAATCAGGTGATATCTATCTGAACTTATTTTATTAAACACTTGTTGTTTTTTGTCAAAAGAAAAATTACTCTGCCCTGTAACATTTTTACACAGGACAATTGTTTATGCTATTATACCGCGGATGCACGTTCGGCTGTGCCGCACAGCTTCAAGGACATGTGTGTTGTGGTCCATTTGCATCAACACTCGGCCGATTTGCCCATCCGCGCCTTACAACGCCACGGATGACTCGCCTGTCGCTCTCGCGCCGGTTCAAAGCGCTGCAGACCGCTTACAAAGAGGAGGACAACTTTCTCGTCCACACCGGCTTACAACACCTCGGCCGACTCATCTGTCTGCTCCCGCGGCCGGCTCGGCCGTGATTGATTTCAGCATCACCATGGTGATCATCAACTCCGCGGTGATTATTTCTGGCCTGACACATCAGGTGATATCCATTTAAATATATTTTATTGGCACATATCATTTTTTTTCAAAGAGCAGTTTAGCTTTGCCTTGGTCTGCAATATTGTTGATGCAGGACAATTGTTCGCTGCATCCAAACGACGTGGTTAACTTGCCCGTCCGCGTCGGTTTACAACACCGCGGCTGACTCATCTATTTTGAGCCACCTCTGATGTGGCGGTCATTTTTACTGTCCGTCTCTCGCGGCTGGTCTACATCAACGCACCGGGCCGCACTTGTCTGGATGAGCTGTTTATTGAGTATGAACAAGTCACTACTTGGGAAGCCCGGTTTTTCTTCCAACAAATTGGAGGCAAATTAACATATATTATCAGCCGCCGTCTGCACTGGATGTTTCAATGGGCAGGCGCACAAGTCGCCGCTACTACATTTTGGTTGACTTCAAACAGCCAATTGGAAGGAACCATTGGCCGAGTTGCTGACACGGTTCATACGGGATCATTTATAACCCGCCGCAGTCACCTCAATCTTCTGTGGATTCACATCATGCTATCAACACCAAAGATATACAAGTTATGCCGGTTGATATCACGGCCAAGTATGAAGAATCTCAAGACAACTCCTCGAGTCGCCTTAAGACTTGGGGGCTACGATGACATGACTTATCAAATCTTGTCGGCCAAAGAAATTTAAGAACCCGTGACAATGGAGAGAAAGATAACCCGTCCCGGAGGCTACTGCTATATTCATGAAAATTTAAAGGCCGTCAGAGAGTATATGACAAAATTCGCTCAATGAAGAAGTTCCGGTCATCGTAAAGGATTCCGGTTCAAAATCCGTTCAAGACACATCTCTCTCATAAAGCGTTGAAGTTTCCAAATATCCGGTTTACAATCCGTTCAAGGAAATTTATCTATCACGAAGCTTTAAGCTCTAAAATTCGGTTCAAAACCCGGTTCAAGGGACATCTATCTCCCACAAATCTCCGGGTTGTTAATATCCGGTTTAAAATCCTGGTTCAAGAAGAATTTATCTCTTGCAAAAGCTAAAGGTTGCCAAGAGGACCTGCTGCCATGATGCACGGTTCAAAAATGGGAGTCCCGCCTTATTGGCTTATCCTTTGAGTTACATGGGGGCTTCAGCTGACAAAGCGGAGTACTGCCTGTTAAACCGGCTATCACGCCACAACATAGCTTGGGAGCTTCACACCCAAGGGGCCAAGGAGAGTCTGGATGCTATGCACAACTCAAACATAGGCACCCAATGAGCACAGCTCATCACGTTACTTGGGGGCTCCTTGTATCAAAAACCAAGAAGTTTGAATGGACCCTTGTAGCTGGGTATCGACCCACGGCTTGGAAGCCTGGTATATTTACCTAAAACCCCGGGTTAACCTGCCTTCATCAAGTAAGACACTCCTATGCAGGTAATCCTGGCATGACCCTCCCAACGCTTGACAGTTACTCTCATTGAGACCCTGAACTTGTCAAAGTTAAAACGGTGATTGGTTAGTTGGAGGTCCATCTTAAAAGGCTTTGCTAAATGGTTCAACTCAGCGGCCTGGCAGCCCATGAAAAGCCTCGAATTTGGGTCTGGTAGCCCTTGAAAAGCCTCGACTACACGGTTTTATTTGCATTTGTCACTTCTCTTTTGATAAATTTTGTGTTAAACCGGTTTCTTTGACCCGTATGGCTTTTCACCATCAAATTAATCCGTGTTTATTGACCCGTCCCGGCTTTGGACTATAAGTCGCCAAGATATATTTGGATTGCGCCATTGGAATCATGCGCTTATAAATCATTGAGTTCTATTATTCAAAATAGCCAAACTTGGCTGGATTTTCATTATGATATTGAATGATTGAGGTTTCATACCGGATTATATTATCTTGAATAGCCAACATGGCTGGATTTTTATTATGGTTATTCATATTATGATTGAGGTTTTCAAAGTCGCTTTAGCACAATGGATATTATGTTATCAATGGATATATTCTACAATTGAAGGAATAGTCCCGAGTTGCTGCAGGCTTACAACCCGCACTTGGGGGCTACATTATTGAAGTTGAGATTATATCAATATGCAAGTCTCATGTCGCCGCAAGCATGCACCATGACACTTGGGGCTAATGCAAAGTCATTTTGCTCATCTTATTGAAGACCCAACTCATCACATTATAATGAGCTGGCCCTTGGGGCTACCAATTGCTCATGTCAACAATTCAAGGTACACAAATTTTCATTGTATTGAAGGGTCCATCGCTCAGCTTGGTAAAACACAAGGCTCTTAACCTTATGGACGTGGATTCAAGCCCCATGATGGGGGTTACATCATATCTGTTATTTTCATTGAAGTATATATCAAGTCCCACTCAATATTATCTCATCGAACCGCCCTTGGGGGCTACAATCGTTGAAGTTTTATGAGCATCAGAGATTACAAGTCCTGTGTCGCCGCAAGCATAACAACCCGACACTTGGGGGCTACATAATATGGAGTATTCAGTTTTTGCTAGTGGTGGGATGAACAACATGGATTTCTTCGATAGTGACAGATTTAGATTGAAGCAAGTCTTAAGCCATCACTTTGTTCTACTCAAGACTTGGGGGCTACAGGTATTATATTGTTATCAAGGAAATATTTTCAAATTTTCTGTTTGAGCAAACTAGATTGACCAAGGCCACCAATCATTATGACCCGTGGCTGCAAACCGTGTCATCAATAGTCATAAACCGTGTTGGCAACAATCATGAACCGTGTCCGCAAAGATCATGACCTGGAATTATCAGTTTTTATAACCCGACAATGGTGGTAATCATAAACCGGCAACTTTTATATCTTCAGACCGGCTGAATATCAGATGAGTATTTCAAGACCAATATTTCTTAAACCGACGCTTTGGAAGCCGATTCAAGTGGAGTATTCTTCACAATATTTTTTCTATAAGAAGCCAACATCAGCAATTTGAGTATGAAGCTGATTATTGACCCGGATTTTCTAGAAGGAGGAAATGACAAGGACTTAAGGACGATCAGGTGCTGGTCTACAAGAATTCTTAACCCGGAGCACAACCTATCAAGTTTGTTCTTGTGTTTATTTTACAGGATCAGTTTAACATGGATAAATCCAAATTAAACTGGGGGCTAATGTCGGGGATATACCCCGCAGTGTAAACCGGCCGGAAGTCTAACCCGGCCGGACTGGATGACTCATTGGTAACCTGCCCGGAGCTTGGCGGTTCACGGGATACCCGCCCGGTCTTGGCGGTTCATTAGTAACCCGGTGGGCGGGTTAGATGGATGACGAGGCCCAAGGCCCAGAAGGCCGGTTCACGTTTAATGGTGGGCCGGTTTATGAGGAAAGCATAAGGACTATTCTCCTACAAAGGAAGCAAGACTAGGACTCCACTTGTAATAGAGTAATCCTAATCCAACTAGGACTAATCATGTAAACCGCCCCTTCAACATATATAAGGAGGGGCAGGGCTCCCCAAAGGGGGACAAGTTAGAAGTTAGACACAAAGAGGAGAGCCGGTTTACGGCGACTCCCTCGTGATGATAATGAGATCTAGCCTCAAACAGCATGTAGGGCTATTCCGGATGATGTTTCCCGGGGCCCAAAGCTGTCTAAACCCTTGTCTTGTGATGCGTCTCTCGATTCCGCTCAACCCCTCTCAAGCTACCACATAGATGCGTTGGCCTCGCGACTAAGTCCTGACACTAAGGACATCTGCCGTGACAATTCCACAACACATCCGGTGCCGCCTAGCGACCAGCTGAAGCAGCTGGTCGAGCTCCACAAGGTAGCCGAGCAGGCCATGAAGGGCCTCATAGTCCGGCTGTGGCCTGGAGAGGCCATGCCTGGGAGCTACTTCGGCCTCATGCGGCGGCTGGTGGATGCGTGCCCCTGGGTGGAGGTCATCAAGCGCTCCGCCTGTATTGAAGGTGCTCGTCGGGCCCTTGCTCGTGCAAAGGTGCATTGGGGCAGGCTGGATGCGGAGAGGCTTATCACTGACACGCCGCCAGCGGGCAAGGAGTATCGTACGCCTGAGATGTACTATAAGACTGTCCTAAAGGGTGCCCGCAAGATTGCGGATAAGTGCCCCAGAGATGTAATTATTGAGTAAACTCGCAATGTGTTATCCTGTGCGCTGAAAACTTTGTTCATATGCGCTAAGCAACGCTTATTGATTTAAAATATTACCTTCAGGCGGCCATTTATTAAATCGAGAGATGGCAAGTCGTCGGCTTCAGCCCCCATGCCACGAAAGTGCCGGGTGTTCGGATAAACTTGAGCACTCTTGTTCCCATTTTTGGGTCCATCTAGGAGGCGCCAACACAACGAACAAGGCAATCGGACTTATAATGCTTGAACACTCTCACTTAGCCATAGAATTCTATAATTTTAAATTTCGGCGAAGCCCCTAGTATTCGGAAGACCGAGTTCGAGGCGCTATCCACGCCTTGGCCGGACATTATCCGGTTCTTCGCTCGAAGCGACATAAGTCTTTAGGGACTCGAAAAAGACCTCTCGAACAACGACCAGTCTCTCGCCTTATCATGACAAATCAGTTTTAGCTTTCTCCATCGAGGCGCCGCCAGCTCAACCGGGCGCAATCGCAGTGGTTCTCCCAGGCTACCTTAGCCGACTGAACAGAATGTAAGGTACCAAAACATGGGAGCCGGGCAAACCCAACTATTGACCCAAGACATGATTTGGAGCCGATTCATATAATGCTATAAGTTCGGGGTGCCGCACTTGTGAAAGTGTTCGGACTTATCACACCATAATGCGGGGAACATAAGCCCTCGGTGTATTCGGCCGCACTAAAATATACGGAGCAAGATGTCATTAATGAACATATATGTAAAAAAAGGTAATGCAATTATAGGCAAAAGGTAATGCATTGTTTATCCAAGGAATTCTGCTATGAGTGCAGAGCAATACAAATAGTGCGGTAAGCAAGGGATTGGACTAATTAAGCATGTCCCCCTCCAGGGGTGGGCTGCGGAATGGTGTATTTAACAAATGTAATGCTCGTAATGGAGACCACCTAAGTGTTCGTCGCAGCCTTTGTCCCTCTCTGGCTGTTGCATCGTGAGTTTGGCAGGTTCGCCGCCGGACAGGGCCTCTGGTGAACGGAGTCCTGTGTATAAAAAGAAGAAAAATAAAAATAAAAAGAGCGACACACTTGGGAGCCCCTGGTGTGGTCGTGCCCCTCCCCCTATGCCCATGGTATCTCCAGAGCGTAATGATATACGTAGAGAGCTGGTCTTGCAATCATGCGAGGGTCGGGTTAGCCGCATTGCTACGCTGCGTGCTCGGAACGTGCTGTGGTCTTGATTGATGTTGCTCGGGCTGCGTTTGGCCGTGTCCGGTCGCTTAACGGCCGACTCAAAATTGCCTTAGAAGGCTGCTCAGTTCCGCCGCGAGAGCGCAGATGTTCCTCCATTCGAGGGAGCGCTCAGATTTCCATTGACCGTGATGACTCCACGAGGGCCTCGCATCTTGAGCTTGAGGTATGCATAATGCGGCACCGCGCTGAACTTTTTGCGAACGCGGTTCGTCCGAGCAGAGCGTGATAGCCGCCATGAACGGGACTATGTCAAGATTAACTCCTCGCTCGAAATTATCCGGGATCCGAAGACCACTTCCAGTGTGGTGAGCTCGCATAATTGGCCTCAACACCGGTATGACGCCTTTGAAGGTCGTCTTTGTAGGTTTAATCCTTGAGGGTCTATGTCCATCTTGGCGCAATGTATCCCGATAAAGCAGGTTCAGCACGCCGCCGCCCATCGTGACTCTCGTGAGGTGAAATCCATCGACAATTGGGTCTAAAACCACGCGCGAATCCGCCATGGCGGATATGGTCGGATGGTCTCTTCGATCGAAAGTGATCGGGCAAGAGGACCATGGATTGAACTTCGGGCGATCGCTCCATCACATATACATCCTCGAGCACGCCTCGCTCCCTCTTGGATATGTGGGTGCGATATCATGTTTACCGTCCGCACTTGTGGGGAAGCCCTTTGTCCTCTCATCGCTCGTGGCCGGGTCTCTTCCTCATCATCGCTGTGCAGCCCCTTGTCATTGTTTTCGCAATTAACTTGCCTGCCTGCTTGAATACCCAACAATCTATGTTGGTGTGGTTAGCTGGTTTTTCGGGGGTGCCATGTATCTCGCAAGGGCGGTCGAGTATTCGGTCCAAATTGGACGGACCCGGAGTAGTTCTTTTGAATGGCTTCTTCCACGACCGGTTTAGAGCCTCGTAATCCGCGTTGACCGCCAGATCCTCATTGTTGTCGCCGCTAACGCTGCATTTGTTTTTGCTTCGACGCGACCTGCCATTGTGGTCCTTAGTATCCGGACCGCCAAAGATTTTTATTGAGGTTGTTGCTGCGAGCTAGCCAGCTATCCTCTCCCGCACGTAAGCGGGTCATTAATGATGTGAGGGCTGCCATGGATTTCGCTTTTCCTGCCCTAGGTGCCGGGCCAGCCATTCGCTGCGGATGTTATATTTGAAGGCTGCGAGGGCCTCGATCGGGACAATCGACGATTTGATTTTTCTTTGTTAAGGACCGTGTCGTAATTGCTCGCCGATTCGTCGGGCTGCTGAATTATGTGGCTTAGGTCATCGGCGTCTCGGTGGTCGCACATATGTGCCCCGGAAGTTGTCGAGAATGCGCTTCCGTGTCCTCCCAACACCCAATTGACTCTCGGGCAGGCTGTTAAGCCAATGCCGAGCTGGTCCTTTAAGCTTGAGGGATATATTTGATGGCGTGGAGATGCCGCCGCGGGCCATATGGATATGAAGGAGATAATCTTCATCCAAACCGCGGGTCTGTTGTGCCATCGAGATTCAATGTTTACGGGTTTAAACCCTTCGAGATTTGATGATCCATTACTTCGCCGCTGAAGCATAGCGGGTGTGCGGCGCCTCTGTATTGAGCAATATCACGACGTAGGTCAAGGGAGCATTGTCTGCTGTGTTCGGCCCGGCCGGAGTTGTTGTATCCGGCGCGACGGTATTCGTCGTGGGTCGTGGGGCGCCCACGTGATCCATAGATAGATCTGGATTGTCTTGCCTTGTCCTCCAATATATCCCGCAAGTCCGGCGCGTTCCCCCATGGCTTCGTACTTTTCGAGCGATGCCGGGGTATGGTCTTGATGGAGGGCCTGGATGCCTCTCTGTCGCGACCACGGGGTGGTCGGTCGGCCATATTGTGCGCTGGTGATGAAGGTATGTATGCTTCCTCCTCTAATCGGGGGAGCAACTTGCGTTTTGGGTAGCTCTTAGAGGGGCGTTCGAGTTCATACTCTTCGGCCGCGAGGACCTCGGTGCATCTGTCGGCCAGCAGGTCTTGATCAGCTTGAAGCTGCTGCTGCTTTTTCTTTAGGCTATTTGCTGTGGCCATTAGCCTGCGTTTGAAACGCTCTTGTTCGACGGGATCCTCGTGCACGCATTTAATTCGCCATCATCAAGGCTTGCCTCGCTCCGAAGGGAGGTATGTAATTATCATCCTCGACCTCTTCGCGCCGCCGCTCTCTCGTGAGGGCTTGCTTCGCATCCTCCTCCCGCGCTGAATCTTGCTGGAGGGGGTTGTCTTCGCACTTTCTGGGTGTTATTATCTCCTGTGCCGGAATCTCCATTCTTGCTGTGGCGGGATTTAGAGCGGCGCCGCTGACGTCGGTGCTTGGGCTGTTTCTTTAAGGAATCTTCCTCCGCCGCTTCTTCGCCGTCCCCATCTTTTGGGGTGTCCACCATGTATATGTCGATGAGGAGGTGGTCTTCCGGTGCCTCGTAGGCGCTGGTTCTTGATCGCTTCCGCATCGCCGCCCATACCGCCGATGTTTTCGAGTCGTAGTTCAGCATGTCGGTTAGATCGCCGACGGTGGCTACAAAGTGGGTGGTGGGTGGGCTTTGAATTTCTTCGTTGTCCGTGATCTCAACCATCCTCGGCCGTAGTCCGCCAGGCTCTCCGAATAGCGAGAGATGCTTTAGCTAATTTAGGATGTCGCCAAAGGGTGAGTGCTGAAAGATGTCCGCAGCGGTGAACTCCATGATCGGCGCCCAATCGGATTCGATTGACAGGGGCGCAGGAGGTTCGGAGTCCGCAGGAGTCCGCACCGGAGTCACGAGCTTTATAAGGACGAGGTCGGTGTTCAGCTCCATCGCCGCGGAAGTTGCAGCCCCGAGGCGTGTCCAGCCATCCGCCCTGATTCAGGTAATCGGCTCCGAACTATGGGTCGGAGCGGATTCGTGTGCGGCCTCCAAGGCATTGTCCGGCGGCAGAGTTAGATCATGCCCATCGTGACAGTGCGGCATGCTTGTTAGCGGCTTGGATCCATCGAAGATCAAGTCCCCGCGGATATCCGCCGTGAAGTTTAGGCTTTCAAATCGACCGATGGCTGTGGGCGAAGCTGATCCGCTCCAGATGGCCAAGTGAATTAGCCCGCAGCGAAGCGCCCGAATCGAAGATCTGTCCGGGAGAAAAGTCTCACCCAGACTGCGTTGTTGTTGATTGAAGAAGCCATCAAGTTTATCGGTGACGACATAGAGGAACTCTCAATGAAAGCACCAATGTCGGTGTCAAAACCGCGGATCTCGGTAGGGGGTCCCGAACTGTGCGTCTAGGCGGATGGTAACAGGAGACAAGGGACACGGTGTTTTACCTGTGTTCGGGCCCTCTTGATGGAGGTAAAACCCTACTCCTGCTTGATTGATATTGATGATATGGGTAGTACAAGAGTGGATCTACCACGAGATCAAGGAGGCTAAACCTAGAAGCTAGCCTAAGGTATGATTGTTGTAATGGTTGTTGTCCCATTTAACTAAAACCCTCCGGTTTATATAGACACCGGGAGGGCTAGGGTTACACAGAGTCAGCCATAATGGTAGGAGATCTACATATCCAGACGCCCAGCTTGCCTTCCACGCCAAGGAAAGTCCCATCCGGACACGGGACGAAGTCTTCAATCTTGTGTCTTCATAGTCTTGGAGTCCGGCTGACGATGATAGTCCGGCTATCCGGACACCCCGTAGTCCAGCACTCCCTCATCCCCCATCCATTCAAATGATCACAAAGGTTAGCAACTTTGTCCTTTCATCTCTCGATGCTAGATTAGCTCTTGCAATGCTTTGTATAGTGATTAATTTGTGAGTTTAGTAATTTGGGAGGAATTATATGTGCTAGTATTTGATTTATATGCAATTTGAGGTCAAAAATAACACTTAGTTTGCATATGTAGGTGTGGTTTACTTAGTGTCTTCTAAATCTCCGTCGTAACCACCGTCGATCGCCCACATCGTCCCGTCGCCGGCACCACCTTGTGGTGAGGCTCTTGTTCATGAATGTTTTACATTACCAAATTGATGTTTGTGTGATTTGGAATATAGTTACTTGTATAATTATCTTACCCGTACGTTGTTTGTTATACATAGTGCCATGGTTTTGATATCCGTCCCCGTCGGCCCTCGTCCTTGTTATGATTCGGATGTGGTATATTCTCATTTAAAACTAGTTGTTGCATTTCCTGTTTATGACAAATTATGCCCATCAAGTTGACATAGATATTTTTATCTAGGAGGTATGTGAATCGGAAATTCCAACCGACCCTGTTGTCGAGAGGTTAAATTTAGTTGAAAGAGAAAACGAGTATTTGAAAGAAAATTGAAAAGAATTGAGGGGGAGAAGATGGAATTGGAGTTGCATGTTGCCGATGTCGTCGATGATCACAAGATCAAGATGGACAAAATGTGGTTGAAGATTAGAAAGATTAGAAAGATTAGAAAATATGCCATTAATAGTGTGGCTTGGTATCATTATGCTGTTGGATCAATTGTTACCTTAGTTGCGATCTTGATCGCATTTGTTGTTGCATTTAAATTCTTTAGCTAGAGAGTTATTTGTATGTTGCATTTAATTAAGTGTTGTATATGAACTTTATGTATGAACTTGTATTAATTTGGTCTATTCGGTGTTGTGTAATGAAGATGAGCCGACAATGGATGTAAGATGACCGATGCTCTCCCCGGTTAACTAATGGCGTGCATACTTTTCTGCTTGCCGCTGAGGCAAACAAGCGGGCGGATGGTTTTTGCCTTGTCCATGTGCTGGCTGTAAGAATGATCACAATTACTCTACGTCAAGAACCATTTACGTCCACCTATTTGAGTCCGGTTTCATGCCCCACTATAATGTTTGGACCAAGCACGGAGAAAGGGGGGTTATGATGGAAGACAATGAAGAAGAAGAGGACGACGACGGCTATCCTGGCCATGGGTTCCCTGAATACGATGATACAACAATGGGGGAAGAAGCTGAGCCGGCAATGCGAGAAGAAGTCAAGAAGAGGCATCGATGAGCCAGCTCGATGATCTAGGTCGGGCCATTGCCGATGCAAAGAGAGCTGCGCGAATTGATTTGGAGAAGAAGAAGTTGCAGCGCATGTTAGAGGATCACAAGAAATTGTTGTACCCAATTCATGGTTGACAAAAAAGTTGGGGACCACACTTTCGAATTGCTGCAATGGAAGGCAAAGAATGGTGTATCTGACAAGGTATTTGGAAAGTTGCTGGTAATGATAAAGAATATGCTTCCAAAGGACAACGAATTGCCCGAGAGTATGTATGAAGCAAATAAGGTTCTATGCCCTCTAGGGTTAGAGGTGCAAAAGATACATGCATGCCCAAATGACTGCATCCTCTACCGCGGTGAGTACGAGGATTTGAACGCTTGCCCGGTATGCGGTGCATTGTGTTATAAGATCAGTCGCGATGACCCTGGTGATGTCTAGGGCGAGCGCCCTGATGTCTACTACACAACCTTCTTCTTGTAGACGTTGTTGGGCCTGCAAGTGCACAGGTTTGTAGGACAGGAGCAAATTTCCCTCAAGTGGATGACCTAAGGTTTATCAATCCATAGGAGGTGTAGGATGAAGATGGTCTCTCTCAAACAACCCTGCAACCAAATAACAAAGAGTCTCTTGTGTCCCCAACACACCCAATACAATGGTAAATTGTATAGGTGCACTAGTTCGGCGAAGAGATGGTGATACAAGTGCAATATGGATGGTAGATATATGTATTTGTAATATGAAATAATAAAAACAGCAAGGTAACTAATGATAAAAGTGAGCACAAACAGTATTGCAATGATAGGAAACAAGGCCTAGGGTTCATACTTTCACTAGTGCAAGTTCTCTCAACAATAATAACATAGATAGATCATATAACAATCCCTAAACATGCAACAAAGAGTCACTCCAAAGCCACTAATAGCGGAGAACAAACGTAGAGATTATGGTAGGGTACGAAACCACCTCAAAGTTATTCTTTCGAATCAATCTATTCAAGAGTTCGTACTAGAATAACACCTTAAGACACAAATCAACCAAAACCCTAATGTCACCTAGATACTCCATTGTCACCTCAAGTATCCATGGGCATGATTATACGATATGCATCACACAATCTCAGATTCATCCAACCAACACAAAGTACTTCAGAGAGTGCCCCAAAGTTTCTACCGGAGAGTCAGGAAACATGTGCCAACCCCTATGCATAGGTTCATGGGCGGAACCCGCAAGTTGGTCACCAAAACATACATCAAGAGGCACGTGAAATCCCATTCTCACCACAGATAAACACAGCAAGACATACATCAAGTGTTCTCATAAAAGACTCAATCCGATAAGATAACTTCAAAAGGGGAAACTCAATTCATCACAAGAGAGTAGAGGGGGAGAAACATCATAAGATCCAACTACAATAGCAAATCTCGGGATACATCAAGATCGTGCCATAGAGGGAACACAAGAGAGAACACGGGAGAGAGAGAGAGAGAGAGATCAAACACATAGCTACTGGTACATGCCCTCAGCCCCGAGGGTGAACTACTCCCTCCTCGTCATGGAGAGCGCCGGGATGATGAAGATGGACACTGGTGATGGATTCTTCCTCCGACAGGGTGCCGGAATGGGCTCCCGAGAAGTTTTTGGTGGCTACAGAGGCTTGTAGCGGCGGAACTCCCGATCTATCTTCATTTCTGATGGTTTTAGGGTACGTAGGTATATATAGGCGAAAGAAGTCAGTCGGGAGGTGCTCGAGGGGCCCACGAGACAGGGGGCCGCGCCCTGTAGGGGGGGCGCGCCCCCCTATCTCCTGGGCTCCTCGAGTATCTTCTGACTTAATCTCCAAGCCTCCAGGATGATATTCTTCCAAAAAATCACGATGTCGAAGGTTTCATTCCGTTTGGACTCTGTTTGATATTCCTTTTCATCAAAATACTGAAACAGGCAATAAAACAGCAATATGGCTGGGCCTCCGGTTAGTAGGTTGATATGTCTCCGACGTATCTATAATTTTTGATTGCTCCATACTATATTATCTACTGTTTTGGGCAATATTGGGCTTTATTTTCCACTTTTATATTATTTTTGGGACTAACCTATTAACCGGAGGCCCAGCCCAGATTTGTTGTTTTATGCCTATTTCAGTGTTTCGAGGAAAAGGAATATCAGACGGAGTCAAAACGGAACGAAATCAACTGGAGAAGTTATTTTTGTAAGGAAAGCAACCCAGGGAACTTGGGGTGCAAGTCAGGGGAGATACGGGCTGCCCACGAGGGTGGGGGGCACCCCGGGCGCGCCCCCTGCCTCATGGCCCCCCGTAGCCCCTTCGACGTACCCCCTGCACCCATATATACTCTTGTACCCTAAAACTTCCAGAACAGAAGATAGATTGGGAGTTCCACCGCCGCAAGCCTCTGTAGCCACCAAAAACCTCACGGGAGCCCGTTCCGGCGCCCTGTCGGAGGGGGACCCCATCACCGGTGGCCATTTTCATCATCTCAGCGCTATCCATGACGAGGAGGGAGTAGTTCACCCTCGGGGCTAAGGGTATTGTTGACATCGGATTTTGGCAAGGTACAAAAGGCAAGTAAGATGGCTTCAAGTAAAAGAGTTTTCGGCATACAAAGTTTCAGGTCGCTGAGTGGAATAACTTTGATGTTTACCTTATCATCATTCGACCTTATCTCGGTGGCCGAAGTTGTACTCTGAGTGACAAAATTCAAACATTCCGAGTGGTTTTCGGCCAATCTTGCCTTCAAGACGACCTCGGATGAAGGAGTATTCTAAGGGAATTGTCTTCGTCTCGTCGAGACAATCGATTTTGATACATAAATCATCTCAATCCGAGTTCATATGCAAAAGTTAGAGGCAATACACTGCAGGCTGAAGCTGAGTGGAAATCTGGCGCAAAGTATCAGACGCCATGTCTGATGGGTCGCGCGAGCAATTAGGCCCTTAAGAAGTCCTTGAATCAAAAAACCTTCAACTCAAAAAAGTTTCGTCTCGTCGAGCCGATCGATTTTCATATAAAATTCGTCTCAATCTGAGGTCGTATGTAACCTGGAGAGGCAAATCAAGATCAGGCTATGTTTTTGGTCGAGTGAAAGCTTATCATCCGAGTGAAAACTCACCGGTCGAGTGAAAACCTACCAATCGAGTCACCGGTCGAGTGAAAACCTACCGATCGAGTCACCGGTCGAGTGAAAACCTACCGATCGAGTCACCGGTCGAGTGAAAACTACCGATCGAGTCCAAGGTCGAGTGAAAACCTACCGATCGAGTAAAAGGTCGAGTGAAAATCTACCGATCGAGTAAAAGGTCGAGTGAAAACTTACCGATCGAGTAAAAGGTCGAGTGAAAACCTACCGATCGAGTAAAAGATCGTCTTCCGACTGAAAATGTGGTCATCGTTAGTCATCCGAGTGAAAAGGTCTAGTCGAGTGAAAGACTCTAATATCCGAGTGGATGAGCTCAAATCCGAGTGAAACTGAACATGTGCCCAAAAGTTTATCAAGATGATCTCGGATGGAGAAGTGTTCAATACAGAAGTTGTGCGTATCATCAAGATGGTAAACTTTGGTTTTGGAGTCATCGTCATCAGAGATAGTATATGGCCTGCAAATTCATTACAAGACTCGGATGATTCAGTCTACCGCAAGACCGAGTCCGACTGGAAGGTAAAGATGACCTCGAAAAGTGTTCAAGATGGCCTTATTTGAAAAAGTGATCAACATGAGAGTTGTTCGTGTCGTTGAGGCGCACAAGTTTGGTATTTGGGCCATCTTGATTGGAGGTCATATGGAGGCTCGGCGGCCTGCACAAGGAGGAAGACAGAAGTTGGGCCAGATTCAGACTGAATCCGAGTTGGAATAGAACTAGGACTCTAGGACGCGAATTGATGTAATTTTTCTTGTAAAGAAAGCCTAGATGAATCCTTTACTTGTACGGGAAGTCCAGCCGCCTCTTATATATGTTGGGGGTGACGGCCGATTGAACAACACACAATCGAACAAATCAATATACTACTTTTTCTGTCTACTTTTATCTCTCCATCGTTTTTTCTCTCGCTCTTCGCTGTTCTTCGTGTTTGAGAGCTGCGAATCTCGAGGCTCTAGGGCGAGCGAATCGACCTAGGGCAGCCCATAGTCGCCGCACTTCGACGGGTCCCTCCCGGGTGTGGGGTTTCGGTCGCAAAAGCACCCGTCGATCGCCTTGGCGATCGCTATTTGTCGGTCGGGTCTCCTTCGACGTGAGCTGCGGTGCATCACCCCGCGCCGAGGGTACACGGACGGTTCGTGTGTCAACACACTTTTGGCGACTCCGCTGGGAACGAAGATCAATCATCATCATCCACCATGTCCGATCTTCCCAAGCCATCGAGGTAGACGCCGATAACATCATTAAGTCCATCTTGATGAGATATCGGCCGATCATCGCCAAGTCTATGAGGAGTACAAGAAGGCGCGAGAGAGAAGGACTTGCAGGAGTTCCTTGCAAAGTTCAAGAAGGATCGCCAAGGCAACATCACTCCGATTGAAGAAATCAAGTTCCTCCTTTGCAAGCCAAGCAGGTTAAACCCTCTGTAGTCTCGCTTTTCTCCCGGTGGGCTGAGATTGAAAGTCGATTGCTGATGGTAACAATCTAGTCTATCAAACTTTCATAGAGAATACTAATGCTCGTAAGAATACATCTCAATCGACTAGTGGTAATGATGGTGTAGCTGCTAGTGTGCAAAACCCTAATCTGGCTTTACCTATCTCATCGGCGCCTCCCGTGCCGATGACTTATTATCCTACCGAAACAAATCAGATTGTGGCTGCACCCATTAATCCTATTATGAGCATGCCAGGTTCGGTGGTGACGCCGAACCAAACCCTACCTACAGCTACAACCACTCGACCACTACCAAATTATGGGTCGACATACATGCCACAATTCTTACCTACAGCTAGTAACCCTACTCCTCCTATGCCACTGCCACAAGCTCCATCATCCACTATGGACGATGGTCTAGCTAATCTTAGAGAAGAGATGGCTAAGATGCTTCGAGAGAATTTTGGAGTTGAGTTACCTCGGAATCGGATTTACCCAAAGCCGTACCCCGAGTACTTTGATGCTATCCAGTGCCCTCCAGGATATAAAATTCCCGATTTTGTTAAGTTCAATGGAGAGGGCGAAAAACCACATGGGAGCATGTTAGTCAATACTTAGCACAATTGGGTGAGGCAGGCTCATTGAATGAATTGAAAGTGCTTATTTCCTTGTCATTAATCGGTACCGCATTTTCATGGTTTTTTTCTTTACCACATGGTTCCATTCGAGTTTGGTCGCAGCTAGAGCAGAAATTTCATGATCACTTTTATAGCGGCGACAATGAACTCAAGTTGTCACATCTAACATCGGTTAAGCAGAAGCATGATGAATCGGTCTCCGATTACGTCAAGAGATTCAGAGAAACGAAAAACCGGTGTTTTAGTTTGGTGATAACCGAGAGAGACTTGGCAGACCTAGTGCTGAGTGGTTTGAGAACTCCCATTAGAGAAAAGCTAGAAGGCTATGAGTTCTTAAATATCAACCAAGTCTTACAAAGGGCTTTGGCTCAGGAAAGCCGAAGCAAAGATCTCAAAGAAGTGCATAGATACAAAACCGATCGTCCGAAGATGAATATGATGGAATATGATAGTGACCACTCGGACGATGAGGGTGATGTTTTTGCTACTGAATTTGTTTGGCCATCTAAGGCCAAACCCTTTACTTGCAATGATCTGAAACCAATTCATAAGAATCGTGATGAAGAGATGAAGTTTACTTTTAACATTGCTAAGTGTGATAGAATATTTGATGCTTTGCTGCAGGCTAAGATTATTAGAATATCTCATACTTTACCGCCGTTTGAAGAGCTGAAACGGCGTGCTTATTGCAAGTATCATAACTCTTTTTCTCATGCTACTAATGATTGCAATGTTTTTCGACGACAGATACAATCGGCCATTAATGACGGACGATTGAACTTTTTTGAGATGCAAATTGATAAACAACCCTTTCCAATGAACACCATGAATTTAGAAGGGAAGAAGCTACTCATTCGGTCGGAGGTAGCCGAATCTGCTAATAAAGCTAATGTCATTGTTGGTGAGCCCAGGAAAGACAAGGAGGATAACAAGGTCTTGGGGAGACAGGTTGTGCTTGATAAGCAACCCGATGGCAAGGAAGTGATCAAAACACCATCAAGAATCCTACACTCGGGGGGCAACCGCAAGTGCAAGAAAATACCCGTGTTAAATTTGTCAAGCCCAAGAGTCCAGAAGTTGGCAAGTGGAAGAAGAATGAAGTTAAAGTGCAGCGCAAGCGGATCAAGCCAACTTTTGATGTGTTGCTGTCCAAGTATGCTAACCAGTCGGCCGGTTCTAGTTTCAATCGACCAACTCATCTAAAACGACCAAGGTCACCATCAATGGATATGTTCAGTCGATATACAAAACCGAGTGGACCAAGGGTGCAGTTTTCAGAAGAGCAGAGGCAATCTGTGTGGGATCGACTTGATTACTCATATAATGGCCGACTGAACATTGGCAACTATCAGTCGGCTGGTCAAAATATGCGACCGAGTGGAAACTACCCGAGTGTAAGAATGCACCCTGTTGGAAGCTATCCGAGTGAAAAAATGTGGATGGGTAGATCTCATCCGAGTGAGTTCCATCCGAGTGGATACCATCTGAATGACATCAATCCGAGTGGATTCCATGCAAGTAAAAAAGGTGCGCCCGAATGGAAATTTCATGCATCTGGAAAATCGAAAGGAATGGCGTGTTAAGTCACCAAGTGTTGCAACAGTTGAGTCGGGAAAAGGCAAGGAGAAAATGGATGTCGACTCACTTATCTTGGGCACCGAAACATTCCCCATACATCAGCCGACTGTGCATAACCACTCGACTGAGCCGATACTTTCTATTGCGCCAAAGCACTCGGCTAATGACCATGAAGCAAGCACCAGCCAAGTAAAGGTGAGAGATGCTAAATACACTCGACCAAAGTGGTGTCCTCCAGGGCTAATGAAGACACAGAAGAGGAAACTACAGAGGTTAAGGAGTCAAGAGATGGCAGAGTAGGAGGCCGAGAAGCAAAGGGATAAGTTGTTCAATGACACTCGGCCCATGGTTCCAGTAAAACAAGTGTGGAGGCCAAAACAAATACAAGATACATCAGCTTCTACATCTATCACAGAAGTGCCTACACCACCCAAAGAGGACGATGTGACAGCTATTACATCGTCTGTGGGACTTCTTACCTCTCCTTCACTCGGACAGATTTCAGAATCGGTCGATCCACTTGAAGAAGAGGTTGATATGTTGGATTACGAGTCTACGCCGGTTCATGAAGGTATGGATATCAATATGGTGTATTACTTACCTACTGAGTTTCGTGCTGTAGATGAGGAAGGGGAAGTGGCTCAGCTGGATTTTGGCCCTAAAAACGCAATATTCGAGAAGCCAAAAGAACCAGTAACACATTTGAAACTGTTGTATCTCAGAGGTCATATCAATGGATCGCCACTTAGTTGAATGCTTGTTGATGGTGGTGCTGTGGTAAATCTTATGCCTTATTCGGTCTTCAAGAAATTGGGTTTGCATGATGAAGAATTAATCAAGACCAATATGGTACTCAACGGGTTTGAAGGCAAAGAGAAAACTGAAGCCAAAGGTGTAATGTATGTGGAGCTTACAGTCGGAAGCAAAACTTTGGCTACTGCATTCTTTGTCGCTGAGGTGCAAGGTAACTACAATGTCATACTAGGCCGTGCTTGGGTTCATGCGAACGGTCGTACCATCCACTATGCACCAGTTTTCGATCCAATGGGTTGATGATGAAGTGGAAGTCATTCATGCGATAATTCGCCTGTGTTGCTTTGGCCGATGCATCGGTGGATTGGCAACATCCCAATGCTACTTGCTTGACGGGACGTGATTTGTCGAGTTTGATTTTCTCGGTCGACCAAGAATGGTTTTGTGCCCGTGTCTTTAAAGCCGATGAATGCAATCGGCTCCAAGGTATGATATGTTTAAATGGATTCTAATTCGAGTGGTTACAAAACGTCTTGTAAATATCGGTCCAGCGAGAACGATATGTATGAGTCTATTGAGGAGTTGGATGACATGGATAAACTTGGACAAGGTTTTACATCGGCCGATCCGTTAGAAGAGGTAGATATCGGAGACGGATCAGTCAGTCGACCGACATTTATAAACAAAAATTTGAAAGCCGATTGTAAAGCTAAATTAATCGAGCTATTGAAAGAATATGTTTGTTGCTTTGCATGGGAATATCATGAGATGCCAGGGTTGAGCCGAGAGCTAGTGGAGCATCGGTTGCCTATAAAGGCTGGTTTTAGACCTTATAAACAGTCGGCCAGAAAATTTAATCCGAAAACATATGACCGGATCAAGGAAGAGATCGGTCGACTGCTTGAAGCTAAATTCATTCGACCTTGCAGGTATGCCGAGTGGATTTCTAACATTGTCCCAGTGGAGAAGAAGGGATCCGCAAGTTGAGGGTGTGCATTGACTTCAGAGATGTGAATAGGGCTACACCCAAAGATGAGTATCCCATGCCAATAGCCGATATGCTTATTAATGATGCTACGGACATAAGGTTATTAGCTTTCTAGATGGTAATGCGGATACAATCAAATTTTTATGGCAAGAGGACATGTACAAAACAACTTTCCGATGTCCTGGTTTCCTTGGTTTATTCGAGTGGACGGTGATGACATTCGGATTGAAAAATTTGGGGCCACATATCGAGGGCTATGAATTTGATTTTTCATGATTTACTCGGTGTCATACTTGAAGTTTATATTGATGATATTGTTGTCAAATCGGATGCTTTTGAATCTCACTTGGCGATTTGCGTTTAGCTTTTGAAAGAATGAAAAGTATGGACTGAAGATGAATCCTTTGAAGTGTGCATTCGGCGTGTCATTTGGCAAATTTTGGGTTTCATTATTCATGAAGATGGCATCAAATCAATCCCAAAAGATAGAGGCCATACAGAAAGTGGAGGCTCCAACATGCAAGAGAGATATGCAAAAGTTCCTTGGCAAGGTCAATTATTTGAGAAGGTTCATAGCTAATCTGTCAGGGAAAGTTGATGCATTTACTCCTATCCTTCGGTTAAAGAATGATGTTGATTTCACTTGGGGGGCAAAACATCAAGAAGCCTTTGATATGATCAAGAATTATTTGTGCACTCCTCCGGTGATGAAAGCAGCCAAGCATAGAGAACCTTTTAAACTTTATATCGCAGCAGAGGAAGCTGTTATTGGTGCTGTTTTAACTCAAGATACCGAAGGAAAAGAGCATGCCATTACATATTTGAGCAGACGTTTATTGGACGCCGAGACAAGGTATACATTTATTGAAAAACTATGTCTATGCTTATATTACGCTTGCACAAAATTGAGACATTACCTAGTGCCGAGTGCTTGTGTAGTAGCTTGTCAAACCGATGTCATTAAGTACATGTTGCATAGGCCAATTCTTAGTGGTAGAATTGGCAAGTGGGCTTATGCTTTGATTGAGTATGATTTGGCTTATGAATCTCTAAAATCCATGAAAGGCCAAATTGTTGCTAATTTCATTGTTGAACATCGGATTAATGACAAGCACGATGTTGATATGAACCTTGTTTCATTAGTGCCATGGAGATTGTACTTTGATGGTTCAGTGTGTAGCAATGGCCAAGGTGTTGGTATTGTTTATATATCTCCTCATGGTGCTGTTTTTGAAGCCTCATGCCGTTTAGAATATTTTTGCACAAACAATCAAGCCGAGTATGAAGCATTGTTATTCGGTCTAGAGATGTTACTTGCTATAGGTGTTACACATATTGAGGCTTACGGTGATTCGTTACTAGTGGTGCAGCAAATATCCAGAGTCTTTCAGTGTTTTGACGAATCACTTAATGTTTATCTTGATAAATGTCTAGATATAATTTCTACTTTAGATTGTTTTAGCATTGCACATATATCTAGACATGACAACTGGAAAGCAAATGAGTTGGCACAGCAAGCATCCGGATATCATGTTGATCATGGCATGTTTCATATCTCTCAAAGACCGATGTCTTGTCTTGCCAATATGGGAGAGGCCGAACCTGAACCCACTAATTCGGCCATTAACAAAAAATCTAGTGCAGGTGATAATTCCGACTGGAGAAAGCCCATTGTTGATTACTTGTGCAGTCCGAGTGAAAGGGTAGACCGGGCTGTTCGGCGTATGGCTTTCAAGTATACAATGAGAGATGATGGTCTTTATCGCCGAACAGTCGATGATGTTCTTCTAAAGTGTTTGGATGAGGACCAGGCAAGAGTTGCTATGGGAGAAGTACATGAAGGTATTTGTGGCACTCACCAGTCGGCTCCCAAGATGAAATGGTTATTGCGACGTGCTGGGTTTTATTGGCCGACTATGATTAATGATTGCTTCAGGTATTATAAAGGGTGTGAAGCTTGTCAAAAGTTTGGTGATATTCAATTGGCTCCTGCTGCTATGTTACATCCTATTATCAAACCGTGGCCTTTCAGAGGTTGGGGTTTAGATTTCATTGGACAAATTCACCCGTCTTCCTCAAAAGGGCATCGGTTCGTATTGGTGGCAACTGATTATTTCACTAAATGGTCTGAAGCAGTACCTCTCAAGAACATGACACATACGGAGGTAATTCAATTCATAACCGAGCACATTATTCATAGATTCGGTATTCCTCAAACGTTAACTACAGATCAAGGTTCATCTTTTATGTCACACCAAGTCAGAGAGTTTGCCGAATCTTATAATATAAAGTTGCTCAATTCCTCTCCATATTATGCCCAAGCTAATGGACAAGCTGAGTCTAGCAATAAAATTCTAATCAAGCTCATCAAGAAGAAGATTGAGGATAATCCGAGGAGATGGCATGAGTTGTTGTCTGAAGCTTTATGGGCACACAGAATTTCAAGGCATGGTGCTACGAAGGTGACTCCATATGAGCTAGTATATGGTCAGGAGGCTATTTTGCCAGTGGAGGTAAATTTGAATGCTTTGAGAATAGCCAAACAAAATGATTTATCGGCAGTAGACTTTTATAACTTAATGATGGACAATATTGATGAGGTTGCTGATAAACGTTTGGTTGCTTTGGAGTCCATAGAGAAGGATAAGTTGAGGGTAGCAAGAGTTTACAATAAGAAAGTCAAGTTGAAGAATTTTCAAGTTGGTGATCTCGTTTGGAAAGTGATTCTGCCGATTGGTTCAAGAGATAGAAAATTCGGGAAGTGGTCTCCAAGTTGGGAAGGTCCTTTTAGGATTACAAGGGTTGTTCCCGGAAATTCATATTTGGTGGAATCAATACAAGGGGCATTGTTACCTCGAGCTCTCAACGGAAAATATTTGAAGAAGTACCACCCGAGTGTGTGGCAGGAAGCCTGAGTAGGCAATGGCCGATATACGATTATCGCCCTTAGCACAAACATGGCCGATACATAATTATCGCCCTGAGGAAAATAAATGGCCGATGGAGTGTTGACATCGTCCTTAGAACAAACACCGTGCATATTATTTTTCGGCGTGCAAGCATTGCCGAAAAACAGGGGGGCATGTGTTGACATCGGATTTTGGCAAGGTACAAAAGGCAAGTAAGATGGCTTCAAGTAAAAGAGTTTTCGGCATACAAAGTTTCAGGTCGCTGAGTGGAATAACTTTGATGTTTAACTTATCATCATTCGACCTTATCTCGGTGGCCGAAGTTGTACTCCGAGTGACAAAATTCAAACATTCCGAGTGGTTTTCGGCCAATCTTGCCTTCAAGACGACCTCGGATGAAGGAGTATTCTAAGGGAATTTTCTTCGTCTCGTCGAGACAATCGATTTTGATATATAAATCATCTCAATCCGAGTTCATATGCAAAAGTTAGAGGCAATACACTGCAGGTTGAAGCTGAGTGGAAATCTGGCGCAAAGTATCAGACGCCATGTCTGATGGGTCGCGCGAGCAATTAGGCCCTTAAGAAGTCCTTGAATCAAAAAACCTTCAACACGAAAAAGTTTCGTCTCGTCGAGCCGATCGATTTTCATATAAAATTCGTCTCAATCCGAGGTCGTATGTAACCTGGAGAGGCAAATCAAGATCAGGCTATGTTTTTGGTCGAGTGAAAGCTTATCATCCGAGTGAAAACTCACCGGTCGAGTGAAAACCTACCAATCGAGTCACCGGTCGAGTGAAAACCTACCGATCGAGTCACCGGTCGAGTGAAAACCTACCGATCGAGTCACCGGTCGAGTGAAAACTACCGATCGAGTCCAAGGTCGAGTGAAAACCTACCGATCGAGTAAAAGGTCGAGTGAAAATCTACCAATCGAGTAAAAGGTCGAGTGAAAACTTACCGATCGAGTAAAAGGTCGAGTGAAAACCTACCGATCGAGTAAAAGATCGTCTTTCGACTGATAATGTGGTCATCGTTAGTCATCCGAGTGAAAAGGTCTAGTCGAGTGAAAGACTCTAATATCCGAGTGGATGAGCTCAAATCCGAGTGAAACTGAACATGTGCCCAAAAGTTTATCAAGATGATCTCGGATGGAGAAGTGTTCAATACAGAAGTTGTGCGTATCATCAAGACGGTAAACTTTGGTTTTGGAGTCATCGTCATCAGAGATAGTATATGGCCTGCAAATTCATTACAAGACTCGGATGATTCAGTCTACCGCAAGACCGAGTCCGACTGGAAGGTAAAGATGACCTCGAAAAGTGTTCAAGATGGCCTTATTTGAAAAAGTGATCAACATGAGAGTTGTTCGTGTCGTCGAGGCGCACAAGTTTGGTATTTGGGCCATCTTGATCGGAGGTCATATGGAGGCTCGGCGGCCTGCACAAGGAGGAAGACAGAAGTTGGGCCAGATTCAGACTGAATCCGAGTTGGAATAGAACTAGGACTCTAGGACGCGAATTGATGTAATTTTTCTTGTAAAGAAAGCCTAGATGAATCCTTTACTTGTACAGGAAGTCCAGCCGCCTCTTATATATGTTGGGGGTGACGGCCGATTGAACAACACACAATCGAACAAATCAATATACTACTTTTTCCTATCTACTTTTTATCTCTCCATCGTTTTTCTCTCTCGTTCTTCGCTGTTCTTCGTGTTTGAGAGCTGCGAATCTCGAGGCTCTAGGGGCGAGCGAATCGACCTAGGGCAGCCCATAGCCGCCGCACTTCCTGACGGGGTCCCTCCCGGGGGTGTGGGGTTTCGGGTCTGCAAAAGCACCCGTCGACTGTCTTGCGTATCGCGCTGTCGGTCGGGTCTCCTTCGACGTGAGCTGCGGTGCATCACCCCCGGCATCGAGGGTACACGTGACGTGTTCGTGTGTCAACAGGTATGTACCAGTAGCTATGTGTTTGATCTCTCTCTCTCTCGTGTTCCCTCTATGGCACGATCTTGATGTATCCCGAGCTTTGCTATTGTAGTTGGATCTTATGATGTTTCTCCCCCTCTACTGTCTTGTGATGAATTGAGTTCCCCCTTTGAAGTTATCTTATCGGATTGAGTCTTTTATGAGAACACTTGATGTATGTCTTGCCGTGATTATCTATGGTGACAATGGGATATCATGTGCCACTTGATGTATGTTTTGGTGATCAACTTGCGGGTTTCGTGACATTGGGAACATATTCATAGGGGTTAGCACACGTTCTTGACTCTCCGGTAGAAACTTTGGGGCACTTTTGAAGTACTTTGTGTTGGTTGGATGAATCTGAGGTTGTGTGATGCATATCGTATAATCATGCCCATGGATACTTGAGGTGACAATGGAGTATCTAGGTGACATTAGGGTTTTGGTTGATTTGTGTCTTAAGGTGTTATTCTAGTACGAACTCTTTTATAGATTGATCCGAAAGAATAACCTTGAGGTGGTTTCGTACCCTACCATAATCTCTACGTTTGTTCTCCGCTATTAGTGGCTTCGGAGTGACTCTTTGTTGCATCTTGAGGGCTTGTTATATTATCTATCTACGTTATTATTGTTGAGAGAACTTGCACTAGCGAAAATATGAACCCTAGGCCTTGTTTCCTATCATTGCAATACCGTTTACGCTCACTGTTGGGGATATTACCACTAGGTGTAAACCGGCCAGCCTGGGCTGGGTTAACTCCGTTAGTGGTATAAGCAGAAGAAGGCCCAAGGCCTGTAGTCGGTTTAGAACTTGTAGCCGTAAACCGGCCTGATGTATGACTTGTATTGTAACTTAGGAATAGAGAGATACTGACCGGGATACGAGTATGAACCGGTTGGGACTCTATGAACCGACGGGCGTCACCCGTGTATATAAGGGGACGACCCGGCGACGGTTCAAGGAGAGACAACCACAACTCGAGCCTAGGCGAAGCTTGTTTGCTCCCTAGCCATCGAGACCACATCAATTCCATCACAACTAGACGTAGGCTTTTACCTTCATCGAAGGGGCCGAACTAGTATAAACCCTTGTGTCTTTCTGTCCGCTTTAACCCCTTCAAGTAAACCCGTAGCGATGGCTCCACGACTAAGTCCTTTCGCTAGGACATCTGCCGTGACAAATCCACGACAGTTGGCGCCCACCGTGGGGCTATCGACGATGGTTTGACGATCTTGGAGGGCAAGCTCAAAGGACTCGAAGGCTACGTCGTGGGCGGATGACCAAGAGTCGTCGCGGCGGATCTACATCGACGACGCAGGATGGGGTCCCGAGGCCGATTCAATTGAGTACGGGTATCGGGTCCCCTTTGGTGGCATACACGTTTTCATCGGCAAGATCGGGAAGCCTGGGCCTGAGCCGGACATCTGCACCGACCTCGTCGAGACGACTCAGCGTGCGAGACCTACCCAGGCTAAACCGGCTGTGAAGCGTGTTCGTTGGGGTCATCCACGGAGGAGAACACGATGCGGTTCGTAACACGGTAGTGAGACCGTCGCTTATTCGGGCGAATCTTCAACAGAGAAACTGAATCATTGTACCAGTTACATGACGATATGATCAGGGGCTGTTCCGATGGCGACAGTATTCCGGACCCCCCAAGCCAGATCAACCGGGTTGGAATATTCATGACCGGTACGCAGGCAGCAAATCACTCCTCAACCGTTGCAGCGATGCTTTCCGGATCAGTAGCGGGAGTGGCAGTAGGGGCAGGAGGCCCGGAGTGCCCGCCGGTTCAAGTTCTATCAGACCTGTTTGATGCACTAGCTGCGCTCATGGCAGAGGACAACCCGGCGGATCAGGAGGCCCATAACGCAGAAATTGCAAAGGTGAAGGAGCAGATCACGCAAGCCAAAGCGGATCTAGCGGCAGAAAAGGAACGGATGGCTGCAGAGCGGGCCGCTCTGGACGCCCAGGCCTACAAACTCATGCTTGACCAGAGTGCGTCGCGGGAGGTGTTGAAGCGGAAGTATAGATCATGCCTACCGTTAGGGTTTGATCCCAGAAATCTCTTTCAGACCCCAGGAGCTGGACCCAGTAATCCGCCCCAGCACCGGGAGGCAAACCGGATTGAGGCACCAGGGCCAGGGGCGACGGTCCAACCTCGCCCGATGGAGCCTCCCCAGCAGAATAGCGTGTTCCCCCTCCGGTTCAGACACCCCCAGGCCATTATTCTAATCCTATGGACAACCTTGTCGCAGCCGCCGCGCGATTGAGGCTATCGATCGAAGGGGACTCACCATAGCGGTCGAGGCAGCGTCGGGTTAAGGAGCTTCTCTGAACTGCGCTGATTCAGCAGGAGGCATATTCATACAGCCGTGATCGGATTCATTCTACGCCCCGTCCAAGCAGGAGATATAGCAGGCGCATGGATGAGCCGGCCATATCAAGCAATGCGCGGGACCGTGAAGCGGCCCGTGGCAATAACCCGACAGGTGGCGTTCGCGATGCTCAGGAGGTAGTGGACCGGGCCCGGGCACGAAGGGAGGCTGAATTGGCAGCGCAGGATGACGCAGGCCAACTTACGCCGGTTCGCCCTACCACCTTCACCGGACCGGGAGTCGCATCCGCTTTAGGGGTGCCCTGTTTGATCCCCGCTTTATGCAATGTACGCCTGCCTAAGGACTTCAAGGGTCCGCGCAAGGTGCCGAATTACACCGCTGATTTGTCCCCTGAAGCGTGGGTAGAAAGTTATGAGATGGCCATGGAGATGCTAGACGTGGATGAGACTGCGTGTGCAAAATATTTCACCATGATGCTTGAAGGCATGGCTCGTACTTGGTTGAAGAGCCTACCGCCCAACTCTATCAGCTCATGGGCCCAGTTGCGGGCCCGGTTTATCCAGAATTTCAAGGATACATGTAAGCAGCCCAAGTCCATAGTAGACCTGGCGGCTTGTGTCCAGGAGGAAGGAGAGTCAACGACCCGTTGGGTACGCCGCGTTTCGGAGATTTTGCACTCTTCTGACAGGATCAACGCTGACTCCGCGATCTTAACCCTAGAAGGCAACTACCGGTTTGAGCCATTAAAATTGAAATTGGGGCGCATGAAGCGGTTCTGTAATGACATGGGAACCCTCATGGCCGCGTTGGTGAAGTATGCTGATTCAGACAGTACCAAGGATCCCGAGGCTGATGATGATGAAGCAGGGAAGGGAAAGAAGAATGGCAACCCAAGGGCAACAGACAAACCGGCGGGTCATGGAACGGAGGCAAGCGCAAAGCGGATGGCAACATGGATTTCGTGGCCAATACTAATGCACAAGACAGGGGGCAGCGGCGCAGAGGTAAAGCGGCAAATCGTAATGGGGGGTCCCAATCCTAATGCGAGCCGTTTGAATTACTTGTTGAATCGGCCTTGCCCAAAGCACGGGACGAAGGAGTCGCCAGCTACCCACCTCTGGAAAGATTGTTATATTATGCAGGAGTTCAAAAACTCTAATGCCTTCCGGTATGATCAGGGGTCAGGTGGCGGTTCAGGATCTGGTTTCCACGGGCCGGGTCACGATGGAGCTTCCGGTTCAGGTCTTAATCAGGGCGGTCACAATAATCAGAATAATTAGAACGGCCAGCAGCAGCAGCAGCAGTCGGGTTATCAGAGCCAACCGAAGCAGTTGAACAATGGGCAATATCATGTTTTCACGACTAGCTTGGATAAGCGCGACCGGAAACTTCACAAGCGAGCAGTGAACGCTGTTGAACCGGCCTTGCCGCGTTATTTACGCTGGTCGGAGCAGCCTATCGTGTGGAGCAGAGAGGACCATCCTCCCCGGGTTGATAATCCGGGCCAGCTAGCATTGGTGGTAGACCCTCAGGTGGGGGGTTATAAGTTCACCAAGGTACTTATGGACGGAGGAAGTAGTATTAACATACTATATTATGAAACTTTCCGCCGCATGGGTCTAACAGACAAGGATCTCAAACCGTCCAATACAGTGTTCCATGGTGTAGTACCAGGCAAATCTGCATATCCTGTTGGTAAGATCGCCCTGGATGTGGCTTTTGGAGACGAGCACGATTCGATGCGAAAAACTAACCTTTGAGGTAGTGAAGATCCGGAGTCCATATCACGCCTTGTTCGGGCGGCTGGCTTATGCTAAGTTCATGGCACGACCTTGTTATATTTACTTGCAGCTCAAGATGCCGGGTTACAAGGGAACGATAACGGTGCATGGAAGCCGCCGGGTCACTTTGGAATGTGAGGAAGGTGATGCAGCTTATGCAGAGGCGGTTTGTGCCACGGAGGAGTTGAAGTTATATAAGGACAATGTTTATCCGGCAGATATGACCCCTTTAAAGAAACCAACTACAGAGCATGAATCGGATCTGAAGTTTAAATCAGCAGCTGAGACCAAACTTGTTGACTTCGTGCGAGGCGATTCGTCCAAGCAGTTCACTGTCAGTGCCAATCTGGATCCCAAATAGGAAAGCGCGCTCATCGAGTTCATCCGTGAGAATCGGGATATCTTTGCATGGAAGCCATCGACATGCCGTGTACCGAGGAACTCGCTAAGCACACACTTAATGTGGATCCTAAGTATAAACCGGTGAAACAGTTCCTCCGCCGGTTTAACGAAGAAAGGCTCAAAGCCATTGGAGAGGAAGTGGCCAGGCTTTTGGCAGCTGGCTTTATCATTGAAGTGTTTCATCCAGAGTGGCTTGCTAATCCGGTGCTGGTCCTTAAGAAAAATGGCACTTGGCGTATGTGTGTGGATTACACAGATCTTAACAAGGCCTGTCTGGCGGATCCTTTTGCCCTCCCCCGCATTGATCAGATTATTGATGCCACAGCAGGCTGCGAGCGTTTAAGTTTTTTGGATGCGTACTCTGGATATCATCAGATCAAAATGGCGGTTAAGGACCAGGACAAAACAACGTTTATTACTCCCTTTGGAGCCTTCTGTTATGTATCTATGCCATTCGGGCTCAAGAGCGCCCAGGCTACTTATCAGCGGTGTGTACAGAATTGCCTGCATACACAGATCGGCCGCAATGTGCATGCTTATGTGGATGATATTGTGGTGAAATCAAGACAAAAGGAGACGCTGGTGGATGATTTGAAGGAAACCTTTGACAACTTGTGCATTTACAAGATGATGCTTAATCCGGCCAAGTGCGTCTTTGGTGTTCCGGCAGGCAAGTTATTGGGTTTCCTGGTATCTAACAGAGGAATTGAGGCTAATCCGGAGAAAATTAAAGCTATTACTTCCTAGGCTAAACCGAAGTGTGTCAATGATGTTCAGCGTTTGGCGGGCAGAATCGCTGCTGCTGAGCGGTTTATCGGCCGCCTCGGAGAAAAGGCCATCCTTTGTACCGATCTTTGAGGAAGACAGATAATTTAAATGCGAGTCCATTGCGGATGAAGCATTTGAGGACTTGAAGCGGCAATTGGCCAATCCGCCTGTTCTTGCGGCTCCGGTTGACAAGGAGCCACTGTTGTTATATGTCGCAGCCAATGCTCGAGCGATTAAGCGTGGCCATTGTGGTGGAACGCAAGGAGGCGAGCAAGGAATATCCGGTTCGTGGCGGTTTATTATATCGATGAGGTGCTTATTGAGTCCAAGCAAAGGTATCCGCATTGGCAGAAGCTAGTCTATGGTGTTTTCATGGCCAGTCGGAAATTGAAACAGTATTTCCAAGGGCACCCCATCACAGTGGTCAGTTCAGCTCCTTTGGGTCATATCATACAGAACCGGGAGGCAACTTGCCGGATTGCCAAATGGGCTATAGAGCTTGGGTCACATGGACTGAAGTATATACCACGGACAGCGGTGAAGTCTCAAGCACTTGTTGATTTCATTAATGATTGGACAGAGTTACAAGCACCAGAGGAGAAGCCGGATCACACGTATTGGACTATTCATTTTGATGGATCCAGGCAGTTGGAAGGCTCGGGGGCTGGAGTCGTTTTAACTTCCCCACGAGGTGATAAGTTTTGTTATGTTCTCCGCTTAATGTTCCCTTGTACTAATAATGCAGCTGAATACGAAGCCTTGCTCCATGGTCTCCGGATGGCTAAAGAGATGAACTTAAGCGGGTTAAATGCTTTGGTGACTTCGGACCTTGTGGCTCGGCAAGTGTCCGCACTTGGGACTCTAAGGACCCGCCATGGCCGCATATCGTCGGGAAGTGGATAATATTGCGGGTTGCTTCAAAGGTTATCAAGTGGATCATGTGGACCGCCGGAAGAATGAAGCGGCGGACGCTTTAAGCCGTTTGGGTTCTCAGCGCAAACCGGTCCCGCCTAATGTCTTTTGGATGTATTGCACAACCCGTCATCCAGCTCCTGTGAAGCGGATTTGGCTATTCCCGATCCGAGGCTCAATTGGTGGCAGCACTACATGCTATTCGGATTAGACGGTTCCTTTTCTTGCGTATATGACTCAAGGAATTGCCGAAGATGAGATTCGCCGCATGATAGTCCGCGCCTAAGTCTATGACGATTCTTAATGGTGAGTTGCATCATTGCGAGATATCGGGGCATTTCAACGCTGTGTTTCTCCGAGGAAGGCTGTGAAATCTTAAGAGAAATCCATGAAGGGATTGTGGACATCACGCCGGTTCAAAGTCTCGGTGGCAAAGGCGTTTAAATCACGGGTTTTCTTGGTTGACAAAGACACGCTGATGCGGAGGACTTGGTTAAACGGTGTGATGGATGTCAGAAATTTTCAAGGCGTGCTCATGTACCGGCACAAGAGTTGAGGATGATCCCAATAACGTGGCCGTTTGCAACTTGGGGGCTAGATATGGTTGGACCTTTTAAACGATCCAAGGATAAGAAAACCCACCTTTTGGTGGCAGTAGACAAATTTACCAAGTGGGTTGAAGTGGAGCGTGTCAGCAAGTGTGATGCAGCAACAGCAGTGCAGTTCATCAAAAAGGTGATCTTCCGGTTTGGCTTTCCACACAAGATCATTATCGACAATGGTACCAATTTATCCAAGGGTGCTATGAAAGAGTTACGTGAACGTGAGCACATCCGCTTGACGTGTCGTCGATGGCTCACCCCAGTCAATGGACAGCGTAACGAGCTAATCAAGAGATCTTACGAGGCATCAAACCCCGGCTTATGGTCCCGTTACAGAGGACACCAGGGTGCTGGGTTGAAGAACTACCATCGGTGCTATGGAGTATCAATACTACGCCAAACCGGTCCACTGGATATACACCGTTCTTCATGGTCTATGGAGCAGAGGCAGTTCTCCCCAGCGATATCCGGCACGATTCGCCTCGTGTGGCGGCTTATGTTGAAGCGGACAACGAGACGGCACGGCAAGACGCTTTGGACCTATTGGATGAGGAGCGTGATATGGCAGCTGCTCGTTCGGCGATTTACCAGCAAGATCTTCGTCGTTATCACAGTCGCCGGGTTAAAACCAGAACCTTTCAAGAAGGAGATTTGGTGCTTCGACTCATCCAAGACCAGACAGATATGCACAAGTTATCCCCACCTTGGGAAGGACCTTTTGTGGTCAGCAAGAATCTGCACAACGGGTCATACTATCTGATAGATATTCGAGAGCATCAAGACTCACGCACATCAGAAGAGGAGACCAACAGGAACATAGCTCATCTTCGGCCTTACTACACTTGAGCCATCGGCTCTACTTATGTACATATCATGACAATGTATATATTATCTTTGATATAACAAAACCGGAGCCTCGGCTAAAGCGGGGTCTCTGTCTTTCTCATCATGAGTGGTTACATGGAGTGACTCTGTTTTTTAAAGCGGCCTCCGGTTTACCCCTTGACATTTGCTTTTTTGTATATCACTAGGGGCCTTGGTCGAGTCCGAACCAACGCACACCTTTTGATAGGCGATAGCCACCAGATCATTTGGGGACACTGTCAAGTCTGAACCGGTCATGCCTCTTGGTCGGCCTAAGGCCATCGAATCACTTGGGGGAATGGTCGAACCCGAACCATTACCACGCCTCTTGATCTGGCATATATGCCAACGAGTCATTTGGGGACCTGGCTGACTTGAATCATAGTCACACCTATTGGGGGCTTGATCCTGTCCGACCATGGTAATGCCATCTGAACAGCTCAGTATAGCGTATGTTTATAAAAAGGATTTATCATTGCCTTCGTTTCTATGCTGTTTTCACGGCTTCTTTGATATTTGTTTTTGTTGGATTTCTTTTATCAACAAAACAACTTTTTTCCGGTTAAGCCGATGGATTTGATTTCCCTTTAAACCGGAGGTGTATGCCCGGTTTACCTTTCCTTGTTATCATCTTCAAGTAACAAGGGGGCTTGTGTTGATTCAGCACAGTTTTATATGGGAGCTGTTCTCTCCCCGCTTTACCGACGGTAATGGTTTCTAAGGCCTCCACTTTAAGCTTGGCTACGCCAGCTTCATGCCCAGACATGGCAGGTATTTGTATCACATATTGGTTATATTCCTGATACATATATTCAACATCATAAACCGGCTGGCGGTATAACCGCCACCGAAGTTCAAATTTTTCTGGTTGCAGGAAGTACGAATCGAGCAAAAGCTTCAGTACTTATGCACGAAGGCATATTCAAGATAGAAGTATGAACTAAGCTATTACAAGGCGACACAGTGCCCAAGTAAAATCATTGTTCTTTCGGACAGCCGCCAACGATAACTATTTAAACCGGCCTCCGGTTCAAGCCTGCTCCTCATCCTCCGCCGCTTCAGCTTCCTCGTCTCTACCCATTGGCTGGAAATCAAAAGTGGTCCAGTCGATTCCCATTAAAGCTTGGAAAACAGCTTCTTCATGGATCAGGGAAGACGGTTCAATATCAGGAGCATAAGTATGCTTACGGATTGGAGGGATCAGATTTTCCGCTTCAAAAGTTGGGGCAGGCACTCGCTTGTTCTGGTCATTGTACTGTGCTTGGTAATGCGTCAAGTCTGCTTCTTCAGCCAGCTGACAGGCCAGAGGGCGCACTGCACGGTTTATCGCCCGTAAATCCTCTTCATTAAATTCAGAACCATCTTCCTTCACACTGGGGTAGCCTTGAGCTGCTTCCACGGGGTCAAAATCTGGTACCCATGCCTTGGCTCGGATCAACGCATTAATAGCTCCGGTTCGGGCAGCAGATTTTTTCACCTCCTCAATCCGGGCAGGAAGCATAGACAACCTGTTCAGAGTATCCTGGAGTAAGGAAGGTGCCGGGTTATTATGACAAGCTATGGTGATGATCCGTTGGGCTCCGGTATATAGCTGTTCTACTAAGGTGTACACAGCCTTCAGTTTCTTCCGCACATCGTTTCCTAAGTGCCCGATGCGTGTGCCTACAACAACAAAGAGATAGTCTCAAACCGGATTTATACTACAGCAGGTTCAAAGCATCACAAATGTTCGAAGGAGCTTACCAAAGATCGCCGCGGTCATGGAGTGTACTTGCCGCTTTACGGCTGTCAGATCATCTACCACCGGTTTAAGGGCAGCTTCAGCATTTTCTGCTCGTTTGATTAAAGTGGCCTTTTCAGTGGCCCAATCAGCCTGTTCTTTCTTGAAGCCTTCCTTGCTTGTTCGATGGCGTTTAAGGCCTTTGGTTAATTCTTTCTTGGCCTTCTCTGTTTCGGCCTGCTGGGTTTTCAACGCCTCTTGTAAATCGGCAATCCGGTCCTCCTTGATTTTCACCTCAGCCTGCATATAGACAGTATTTTCAACAAGCAGTTCAAGAAAGTAAAAGTCTCAACCACACAACAAAGTTATATGCTTGACACTTGGGGGCTAATGCACCTTCAATTTTTATATATATTACTAGATGGCAAAGTCCCAAGCTCAATACAAGTATTCAACTTGGCACTTGGGGGCTAATGGCTATTTGATCTACGTATGTTTCCAAAGACAGTTTTTTATTGAAGCCCCGGTTTAAGTATGTAAGATTACAAACCGGCCCTTGGGGGCTATGCAGGTGGATTTCAAAATTGTTAAGGAATATATTCAAGTCCCGGTTTGATCAAGATTACAAACCGACCCTTGGGGGCTAGAAGGATTGATATAATGGCAGTAAGAAAAGGAGTGGGTTACCTCAAACTTGTCCCTCGTCATCTTGACCAGGCCAGCTTCACAGTCACGGCTAGTATAAAGCCGGTTTAAATAGCCAGAATGAAGGTCTTGGGCGCTCAAAGCAGCATATGTCTCCAGTTCAACATCCCATTTTCCTTTATTTAAAGCGGAGAAATCTTCTTTCACAGAATGCCTGGTTAAAGTTGCAGGATTCCCCGGTTCAGAGCGGCCCATACCAGTAATCACAACGTCATCATCTTTGGACTCGACAGATTGTGTGGGCACGGCCGTTTTGTCAGCAGGACTGTGGGATTTATCAAACCGGACGGAGCTGGCAGGCGGATCGGCAGAGACTGAAGTGTTAACAGGCTTCTCTACGGGTGTAACATCATCTTGCAACGGAGGATCATTGGGAATATTTTCAGAGGCAAAATTTTTAAAATCTGCCGCTCTATCATGATCTGGGGCGGCATCTTCTTCAGCCGTTTTATCCAAACGGGCCTTCTTGCTTGGTTTCGGTTTGGTTCTAAGAGAAAAAACAAAGTCAGTGAAACACATAAGCCATTACACAATACACTAGAAGCATATGGTCGGTTTGGCTTACCCGGCAGCTATCTTCAATGGCGGTAACTGAGTGGCCGATGATTCACCAGAGGATGAATGGGAAGTGACCTGATAATCGGAGTCGGACACATTAAGAGGTTGACGGAAGAAACCCGCTTTAGAATTTAAAGCAATAAAAGGTCGGAGACCTCGAATGGCGCTTTCGAACCGGGTTGTTTGGTAAACCGCAGAGGTAACTACGACCATCGTGCGGGTTGTGCGGCGAGCTTCATGTTGCTGTGTCTTCATAAGAAATTTGGGGTCCAAATAAGCAAGAGGGTGAGAAAATTTGACTTTCCGGTTTGCCTGGCGAAATTTTGGCAAGGGCAAATTTTCTGAATCGGAAGAGAGAATAGTTACCTCAGCGAATCCTGCATTGCTGGCCTCAGCGTCGTCCTGACAAGCATCATCATCAATAAGGCGTGTAAAAAGCCAGCCAAGAGAATCAAGTTCTACCTCAAGATCCGGATTACCCATATCATCGTCAATGGCTGGGTCAGATGAAGCGGTGGTCTTTCTCTTGTGAGCTGGTTTCTTAACAACTTTGGTTTTGGGCCGGGTTGGCCGCCCTGCTTTCTCCGCTTTATCTTGGGAAAGTTTCTTGCTCCAAAATGGATTATCACCCTGGATCAGAAATAATTAAATGTGAGACACATAAAGCAGTAGCAGGTTTAATGATGGAGCAACTAAATACTTACCGCAGGCGGTTTGTTGGTGGTGCAGTAAGGAGGCAGACCGGTTTGAGCACAGACATGCTCCGGCTCATTCAGCATCTTCTTTACCGAGTCTGTAACTTCATCATCAGAGAGTTGGATTTTGGTGTGTCGGAGTGGGTCGTCGACACTATCAGTATACTGGCACATTAAACCGGAGCGCCGGCTCAGAGGCAGTATGCCCCATGATAACCAACAACGTGCAAGGTCTATTCCCGTCAAACCGTTAGCCATAAAAGCTCGGAGCTTGGACAGTTGCGGGGCATATTTGCTTCTATCTTTGGCGCTCAATCTTTGTGGAAACGGATGGGTGTTGCTCAGCCGCTCTGGACGAAAGCCAGGTAAGGGATTTTCATCTTCAGGAGAAGTATCTTTGCAATAAAACCAAGTCGCATTCCACTCCTTGGGGTGAGTATGGAGTTTGACGTGGGGATAGGTGATCTCCTTCCTCTTTTGAATAGCCATGCCACCCAATTCAGTATTGGGGCCGTCGGTGAATTCAGTGCAACGGTTTAAATGGAAGAGGTCTCTAAACAGTTCAATAGAAGGTTCCTCTTGAAGATATACTTCAGATAGTACTTGAAAGTGGCATAAATTGGTGACAGAGTTGGGGCCAATATCCTGGGGACGGAGCTGAAAATTGGCTAACACGTCCCGGTAAAATTTAGAACCAGGCGGTTTGAAGCCCGGGCAGTGATCTGCGAAGACCACAACCTCTCCTTCCGAGGTGTGGAGGGCATTCCTCTCGTGGACCCTCCGATGGATTGTATCTTTATCATCTAAAGCGCCAATCGAGACTAGATCATCCAATTGTGATTCGTGACGCGAGAAGGAACCCAGTTGCATTCATACACTTGCTTGGCCATGGTAAGATCTAAAAGAAATAGTTGATCCGGTTCAGAAGCATGATTGGTACAAGGGGTTGATCTAAACTGAGATAAACCGGAGGCAGTATTTCTAAACCGGTTTTTTGTGATACCATGTCATGTGGATTCTGGAGGTTCAACAAGGGGACTAATGATATATGCATACCGGTTTAGCGGTTATTTTCTGGTAAGTTAAACCGCCTGACCTAAGCATTGGAAGTGATTGAAGCTGTGGATAACTAAGTATGCAGAAACAAGTTTCGCAAGATTATATTACGGCTGTGGATCAAACGCGAAGTTTACAGAAAACAGAAAATGTTTCGAGAAGTAAAGCAGAAACAGAAGTGAACTATGGAGCATGTATATGCGGAAGATCTATGGGCTTAGATGAGAGATTACAGTGCATGCGCAGGGATCACTATTAAATACGGCACAGGTTCATGGATTTATTCAAAGTCAAAAGAACAGATATGAACGCGCGAAGAACACAGCATGAAACTGGAACCCTAAAGAACAGATCTAGGTCAAGAAGGGGAAGAAGCTTACCGGGAAGGGAGAAGACGCGGAAAGAGGCCGCAATGCTCTGGTACGTTCAGGTCGATGCAGCGGCCCGGGACGAGGCAGAAGTCGACGACGGTGGCGGAGCTCCAAGAATAGCGGCGCGAGGAAGACGAAGAAGAGGAGACGAAGGGAAGAAAGAAATGACCCTTCGGTCCTATTTATAAGGCAACCAAGCTAGGTCAAGCGTGGATCCGAGAACTGCTATAAAAAAGAGGCGTTATAAATGATAAAATTTCAGGATGACGTCATGCGGTTCTGATAACGAAGTGATGACGACATGGCGGTTTACCAGTCACTAGAAGATGTCCAAGATGCAAGTTTTTGTGAAGGATTGACATGAACCAGTTCAAATCAATCTGGGGCCTAATGTTGGGGATATTACCACTAGGTGTAAACCGGCCAGCCTGGGCTGGGTTAACTCCGTTAGTGGTATAAGCAGAGGAAGGCCCAAGGCCTGTAGTCGGTTTAGAACTTGTAGACCGGCCTGATGTATGACTTGTATTGTAAGTTAGGAATAGAGAGATACCGACCGGGATACGAGTATGAACCGGTTGGGACTCTATGAACCGACGGGCGTCACCCTGTATATAAGGGGACGACCCGGCGACGGTTCAAGGAGAGACAACCACAACTCGAGCCTAGGCGAAGCTTGTTTGCTCCCTAGCCATCGAGACCACATCAATTCCATCACAACTAGACATAGGCTTTTACCTTCATCGAAGGGGCCGAACTAGTATAAACCCTTGTGTCTTTGTGTCCGCTTTAACCCCTTCAAGTAAACCCGTAGCGATGGCTCCACGACTAAGTCCTTTCGCTAGGACATCTGCCGTGACAAATCCACGACACTCACTTTTACCACTTGTTACCTTGCTGTTTTTATATTTTCAGTTTACAAAAACCTTTATCTACTATCTATTTTGCACTTGTATCACCATCTCTTCGCCGAACTAGTGCACCTATACAATTTACCATTGTATTGGGTGTGTTGGGAACACAAGAGACTTTTTGTTATTTGGTTGCAGGGTTGTTTGAGAGAGACCATCTTCATCCTATGCCTCCTACGGATTGATAAACCTTAGGTCATCCACTTGAGGGAAATTTGCTACTCTCCTACAAACATGTGCACTTGCAGGCCCAACAACGTCTACAAGAAGAAGGTTGTGTAGTAGACATCAAGCTCTTTTCTGGCACCGTTGCCGGGGAGGCTAGGTAAGTGAAGGTATATCTTTAGATCTTGCAATCGAATCTTTTTGTTTCTTGTTTTAGCACTAGTCTAGTTTATAAAATAAAATTACAAAAAAAATGGAGTTAAGTTTGTCTCATACGCTTCACCTTTTAAATATCTTTCGTGAGTATGATGGAAAGGATAATTGTGCTCAAGTACTAGAAGAAGAAATCTCTAAATTGTTTGGCACTAAATCTTTGAATGATGAGCATGATTGCAATGTTGTTAGTACGAATTCTTTGAATATCCATGATGCTAATGATGATTGCACTTGTTATGATGAAAATAACTCTTATGAGCATGTCAACTTTTGTGGAGTGCATGTTTGCATGAACACACCAAATAGAGAAGATATTTATTGCAAGAGGCATAAGCACTTAGAAACTAAATTGTTGCAAGAAAGGCTAGATGTTTGTGCTAAAAATTTAAATTTTCTTGGCCGTACTTGTGGACTTTGCAATGAAAGTGGTCATTTAGCTATCCGATGCAAATTGTTTCATGATCTAATCGTGTCCAAAAATTGTGATGAGTTGATTTCCCTTGCACATTATAATGAGCTTAGCTTGCTTATGGGTTGCGAAGAAATGAAACGTTTAACTAATTATCTTCCAGAATTTGCCCGTTACAAACTTCTTGGTTTTGATCTAGAGGAAATTTATATGTATTGTGCGGTGAATTGCATTGAAAATCCTTATATTGCCAATTACATAAAGAAAAGAAAACAAATAGAAGATGATGAGAATACTAATGAAAGGGAAGAGGCTTCCCAATCTCCTCCTATTATTTCTTATGATGAATCAGGTAACGAGGAGGAGCCTTCTATCCAACCAATCTCATTAATAAGGAGCTCAAAGAGGAAGGTTGAACCCACACATAATATGAAGAAGAAAAAGAAAAGAAGGATCAACAAAGGTAGAAAGGTATCCCTCCCAAATGATGTTGCTCCTACTACTCATTGTGATGATGATAATTGCTATACTATTGGTGCTATCAATATTTCTAATGATGAGAGTGATTATGCTTATGACATGAAAGGGCCCAAGCTTGGGGGAGCTATGTTTGATGAGAATGAAATATGTGAGAATATATTTGCTGAAATTAATGTTTGTCCCAAGCTTGGGGATGCTACGTTTAGTGAAGATGATATTTTTAGCGTCCCAAGTTTGATATGCAAAGTTGTTATGATGATAGCATGCCTCCTACTTATGATGATTATATTGATGAAAGTGGGTTTGGAAGAGTGTCAACTTTAGGAAGTAGTAATCCCACTATTTTGGAGGATGTTGAATCTTATTGTGATGAATATGAAAGTGGATTTGGAAGAGTGTCAACTTTATTTAGTGATTCCACTATCTTGGGAGAGGTTTCAATCGATTATGATGAAAACGAAGTTGCTACTTATGATGATTATTGTGATGAAACTTCTGCTATAAAAAGTAGTGATGATTATATTTACAAATCTTGTCATTATTATGATTACCCTTTTTTGAACATTACTCTTTTAATGTGGAAACAATTTTTAGTGTTCAAGTCTCTTATGATACTCCAACTATTCCGAATGAAAAGAATTTTGCTTATGTGGAGAGTACCAAATTTTCTATGCTTGTAGGTCAGGAAAAGAATGCTTTAGGTGCTGGTTATATTGTTGAATTCATTCATGATGCTACGGAAAATTATTATGAGGGAGGAATATATGCTTGTAGGAATTGCAATAATATCAAGTTTCCTCTCTATGTGCTTAAATTCTTGAAGCTATGCTTGTGTTACCTTCCTATGCTTGTTGATTATTGTTCCCATAAGTTGTTTGCTCACAAAATCCCTATGCATAGGAAGTGGGTTAGACTTAAAAGTGCTAGTCATATGCTTCATGATGCTCCCGTTATGTTTCAATTCTTATCTTTTATGTGAGCATCATTGTCATCATCATGCCTAGCTAGAAAGGCATTAAAGAAAAGCGCTTGTTGGGAGACAACCCAATACTTACCATTACTGTTTTTGTGTGTTCACATGATTAAGCTACTGTAGTAATCATGTTTTATAGCTTTTGTTTCAATAAAGTGCCAAGTAAGACCTTTAGGATGGCTTACGGTGATAGTTGTGTTGATCCTGCTGAAAATCAGAAACTTCTGCACCCAGTAAATTAGTTTTTTAATTCACAGAAACGTGATTCTGATCTGATTCTATTTGATCTGGATTGTTACACAAATTGCTTAGGACTTCCGAATTTTGTAGGATTTTTGGAGTTCCAGAAGTATACGTTTGATACATATTACTACAGACTGTTCTGTTTTTGACAGATTCTGTGTTCTATGTGTTGTTTGCTTATTTTGATGAATCTATGAGTAGTATCGGAGGGTATGAACCATAGATAAGTTGGAGTACAGTAGATATTACACTAATATGAATTTAGAATGAGTTCATTACAGTACCCCAATGTGGTGGTTTTGTTTTCTTTCACTAACGGAGCTTATAAGATTTCCTATTGAGTTTTGTGTTGTGAAGTTTTCAAGTTTTGGGTAAAGATTCAATGGACTATGGAATAAGGAGTGGTAAGAGCCTAAGCTTGGGGATGCCCAATGTCGTGGATTTGTCACGGCAGATGTCCTAGCGAAAGGACTTAGTCGTGGAGCCATCGCTACGAGTTTACTTGAAGGGGTTAAAGCGGACACAAAGACACAAGGGTTTATACTAGTTCGGCCCCTTCGATGAAGGTAAAAGCCTACGTCTAGTTGTGATGGAATTGATGTGGTCTCGATGGCTAACAAGCTTCACCTAGGCTCGAGTTGTGGTTGTCTGTGCTTGAACCGTCGTCGGGTCGTCCCCTTATATACACGGGTGACGCCCGTCGGTTCATAGAGTCCCAACCGGTTCATACTCGTATCCCGGTCGGTATCTCTCTATTCCTAACTTACAATACAAGTTATACATCAGGCCGGTTTACGGCTACAAGTTCTAAACCGACTACAGGCCTTGGGCCTTTCTCTGCTCATACCACTAACGGAGTTAACCCGGCCCAGGCTGGCCGGTTTACACCTAGTGATAATATCCCCAACATTAGGCCCCAGATTGATTTGAACTGGTTCATGTCAATCCTTCAATAAAACTTGCATCTTGGACATCTTCTAGTGACTGGTAAACCGTCATGTCGTCATCACTTCTGGTTACTGTAAACCGGCATGACGTCATCCTGAAATTTTATCATTTATAACGCCCTCTTTTAATAGCAGTTCCTGGATCCACGCGCTTGACCTAGCTTGGTTGCCTTATAAATAGTACCGAAGGGTCATTTCTTTTCCTTTCCCTTCGCCTTCACTTCTTCGTCTTCCTCGCACTGCTGGTTCTTGGAGCTCCGCCACCGCCGTCGATCTCTACCTCATCTCAGGCCGCTGCATTGACCTGAACGTACCAGAGCATTGCGGCGTCCTTCCGCATCTTCTCCGTTCCCGGTAAACTTTCTCCCCTTCCTGACCTAGATCTGTTCTTTAGGGTTCCAGTTCCATGTTGTGTTCTTCGCGCGTTCATATCTGTTTTTTGACTTTGAACAAATCCATGAACCTGTGTTGTATTTAATAGTGATCCCTGCGCATCCGCTGTATTTTCTCATCTTAAGTCCATGGATCTTTCGTATATATATATATATATCTGCTCCATAGTTCACTTCTGTTTCTGCCTTACTTCCGTGAAACATTTTCTGTTTTCTGTAAGCTTGCGTTTGATCTGCAGCTATAATAGGATCTTGTGAAACTTGTTTCTGCATATTTAGTTATCCATAGCTTCCATCGCTTCCAATGACTAGATTAGGCGGTTTAACTCACCATAGGAAGAAACTGCTAAACCGGCACATATATATCATTAGTCCCCTTGTTGAACCGCCAGAATTCACCTAATACCGTATCACAGGAAACCTGTTTGTAGACACTACCTCCGGTTTATCATAGTTTAGATCAGTCCCTTGTACCAAGCATATTCCTGAACCGGATCAACTATTTCTTGTAGATCTTACCATGGCCAAACAAGTGTATGAATGCAACTGGGTTCCTTCTCGCGTCACCGAATCACAGCTGAATGATCTAGTCTCGATTGGCGCTTTAGACGACAAAGATACGATCCACTGGAGGGTCCCTGGAGAGGAATGCCCTCCTACACCTCAAGAAGGAGAGGTTGTGGTCTTCGCAGATCACCTGGCCCGGGGCTTCAAACCGCCCGGTTCTAAATTTTACCGGGACGTGTTAGCCAATTTTCAGCTCCGTACCCAGGATACTGGCCCCAACTCCGTCACCAATTTATGCCACTTTCAAGTACTCTCTGAAGTATATCTTCAAGAGGAACCTTCTGTTGAACTGTTTAGAGACCTCTTCCATTTAAACCGTCGCACTGAATTCACCGACGGCCCCAATACTGAATTGGGTGGCATGACTATTCAAAAGAGGGAGGAGATCACCTATCCCCACGTCAAACTCCATACTCACCCCAAGGAGTGGAATGCGACTTGGTTTTATTGCAAAGATACTTCTCCGAGGATGAAAATCCCTTACGGCTTTCGCCCGAGCGCCCGAGCAACACCCATCCGTTTCCACAAAGATTGAGCGCCAAAGATAGAAGCAAATATGCCCCGAACTGTCCAAGCTCCAAGCTTTTATGGCTAACGGTTTGACGGAATAGACCTTGCACGCTGCTGGTTATCATGGGGCATATCGCCTCGAGCCGGCGCTCGGTTTGATGTGCCAAGATATCGATAGTGTCGACGACCCACTCCGACACACCAAAATCCAACTCTCGATGATGAAGTTCTGAGACTCGGTAAATAAGATGCTGAATGAGCCAAGCATCTCGTGCTCAAACCGTCCGCCCCTTATCGCACCACCAACAAACCGCTCATGTAAGTATTTAGTTGCTCCATCATTAAACTGTTATCGCTTTATGTGTCTCACATTTAATTATTTCTGATCCAGGGTGATAATCCATTTTGGAGCAAGAAACTTTCCCAATATAAAGCGGAGAAAGCAGGGCGGCCAACCCGGCCCAAAACCAAATTTGTTAAGAAACCAGCTCACAAGAGAAAGACCACCGCTTCATCTGACCCAGCCATTGACGATGATGTGGGTAATCCGGATCTTGAGGTAGAACTTGATTCTCTTGGCTTGCTTTTTACACGCCTTATTGATGATGATGCTTGTCAGGACGACGCTGAGGCCAGCAATGCAGGATTCACTGAGGTAACTATTCTCTCTTCCGATTCAGAAAATTTGCCCTTGCCAAAATTTCGCCAAGCAAACCGGAAAGTCAATTTTTCTCACCCTCTTGCTTATTTGGATCCCAAATTTCTTATGAAGACACAGCAACATGAAGCTCGCCGCACAACCCGGCACAGTGGTCAGGTAGTTACCTCTGCCGGTTTACCCAACAGCCCGGTTCGAAAGCGCCGCTCCGAGGTCTCCGACCTTTTTATTGCTTTAAATTCTAAAGCGGGTTTCTTCCACAACCTCTTAATCCGTCGACCGATTATCAGGTCACTTCCCATTCATCCTCTCGTGAATCATCGGCCACTCAGCTACCGCCATTGAAGATAGCTGCCGGGTAAGCCAAACCGACCATATGCTCCTAGTGTATTGTGTAATGGCTTATGTTTTTCCCTGACTTTGTTTTTTCTCTTAGAACCAAACCGAAACCAAGCAAGAAGGCCCGTTTGGATAAAACGGCTGAAGAAGATGCCGCCCCAGATCATGATAGAGTGGCAGATTTTGAAAATTTTGCCTCTGAAAATATTCCCAATGATCCTCCGTTGCAAGATGATGTTACACCCGTAGAGAAGCCTGTTAACACTTCAATCTCCGCCGATCCGCCTGCCAGCTCCATCCGGTTTGATAAATCCCACAGTCCTGCTGACAAAACGGTCGTACCCACACAATGTGTCGAGTCCAAAGATGATGACGTTGTGATTACTGGTATGGGCCGCTCTGAACCGGGGAATCCTGCAACTTTAACCAGGCATTCTGTGAAAGAAGACTTTTCCGCTTTGAATAAAGGAAAATGGGATGTTGAACTGGAGACATATGCTGCTCTGAGCGCCCAAGACCTTCATTCTGGCTATTTAAACCGGCTTTATACTAGCCGTGACTGTGAAGCTGGCCTGGTCAAGATGATGAGGGACAAGTTTGAGGTAACCCACTCCTTTACTTACTGCCATTATATCAATCCTTCTAGCCCCCAAGGGCCGGTTTGTAATCTTGATCAAACCGGGACTTGAATATATTCCTTAACAATTTTTGAAATCCACCAGCATAGCCCCCAAGGGTCGGTTTATCTTTGAAAGCACATTTGCTTCCTGGGTGGTTTTGGTAATTAATGACAACATACTTTGTGGTTGGACTAATGCTTTTATCAAGTATGTTTCAGGAAAGTCAATCACATTGGCATGGCAAAAGGACTGAAGAGGTGGACCCCTAGAATGCTAAGGCAAGCATTGGCAAAAGCTCAAGACTCCATTTTTGGTTTAGTGATCCAAGATCACATTGAGTCCATAGGAAAGCCAATACTATTAAAAGGGGATGAGGTTATGATAATGATCTGGTTGCTCAAAGTGCTTAGTGATATATCTCCCAAACTATCAGCAATCTTTCATTCCAACAGACACTCATAAGTAATCTCGGTCCCACCGATTCCATAAACTCAGTCACACCGAGATGAACCACCTCAGCCATATAGCCAAACCCTAGAAATTTCGGATTTTCCGATTCCAAACTCGGTCTCACCGAAACTAGTGTTGCCAAGCTTCAGAATCTTCGTCATCAAATCGGTGTCACCGAGATGATAAAGTCGGTCCCACCGAGATTGGCAAACCCTAGTCTTTGGAAGAATCGGACTCACCGAGATTGTATTTTCGGTCCCACGAAAATCCCAACGCTCACAAGATTTGAACTTTCGGTCTCACCGAGTTGTCAACTTCGGTCCGACCGAGATTGGTCAAATGTGTGTAACGGTTGGATTTTGTGTGGAGGCTATAAATACCCTCCACCTCCTCTTCATTCGTGGAGAGAGCCATCGAAAGAACTACCACTCCTACCTTACATTTCGAGAAGAAAACTACCTACCCTTGTGTTGAGATCAAGTTGCTCCACTCCCACCATATGAAACTTGATCTCTAGCCTTCCCAAGTTGCTTTCCACTCAATCCTTTCTTCCACCACAGCCAAATCAGTGAGGAGAGTTGAGTGTTGGGGAGATTATCATTTGAAGCACAAGAGCAAGGAGTTCATCATCACCAACACCATCTATTACCTTTTGGAGGGTGGTGCCTCCTAGATTGGTTAGGTGTCGCTTGGGAGCCTCCGTCAAGATGTGGAGTTGAACCAAGAAGTTTGTAAGGGCAAGGAGATCGCCTACTTCATGAAGATCTACCCCGAGTAAGGCTAGTCCTCCGTGGGCGTATGCCATGATGGCATAGACAAGGTTGCTTCTTCGTGGACCCTTCGTGGGTGGAGCCCTCCGTGGACTCTCGCAGCCGTTACCCTCCGTGGGTTGAAGTCTCCATCAACGTGGATTGACGATAGCACCACCTATCGGAACCACGAGAAAAATCTCCATGTCTCCAAACTGCGTTTGATCTTCTCCACTTCTCTTTACTACTTGTGCAATTTACTTTCCGCTGCCCATACTCTAGAATTGCATGTGTAGTATGCTACTTGACTTGTATGATATGCAAAATCTGCCAAAATCTTGTCTTTGTCAAAAGGCATAATTTTTATCTTGTCGAGTAGTCTAATCACCCCCCCTCTAGACACTCTCACCTTCAATGATCCTACAATTGGTATCAGAGCTTTGGTCTCCATTGCTTTGGTTTGCACACCATTGGAGGAAGATGGACGTGTCTACGTTTGGGAGTGTTAGCCATAGAGTGCCTATTCTTGATGGAGTGTCCTATAACTCGTGGAGGATTGAAATGCTTGCTATCTTTAAGATGTATAACTTGTGCAAATATGTTGAAACCCCATATGTACCTCCATTTGACCCCTTGCACCCTACTATGGATGAAGAGCTTGATTTGCTTCGTAACCTTAGAACTGTAAATCTTATCATTAGAGGTTTGCCCGATAACTTACTTGAGCTTGTCACAAACTTTGAGTGCGCCTATGCCATGTGGAAGTTCTTGGAAGAACTTTATCCGGACTACTCTTTGAGAGGTCTTGATGAAATTCTATACAAGACTATTGAATTTGATATGATGCGCCCAATGATCCCAACTTTGATAAATGCTTCTTTGAGCTTCGTGATCTTATGAAAAGAAGGGTGATCCGGACTTATCAATGTTCTAATTAGAAATGCTCTTGTATTGCATTCCGATGATTATTGTCACATTGACAAAACTAATGCAAGTAGTTGTCAAATTGACCTAGGTGTTGATGATGAGCTATCTATGGGTCAATATGATGATGAGCATGAGCACGATGACGATTACTCCGATTCGGACACCGAGCTAGACAAGATCATGAAGAGTCTCAATCTTATGGCAAATCTAAGAGACTACATATCCGTGGAAAAGAGTGGATTCTTGATAGTGGATGCACCGATCACATGACCGGAGACGAAGACATGTTTGGAGAGCTTGCAAAGAACGATGGTCCACGCAAGTATGTGACTTTTGGAGATAACTCCAAGGGTAAGGTACTTGGCCTTGGTAAGGTGGCCATATCTCATGATAGCTCTATTCAAAATGTCATGCTTGTTGAATCACTTGGATACAATTTAGTTTACGTGTCTAGATTAGCTGACTTTGGATTCAATGTGCTATTCATCAAGTAGATTGCCAAGTCTTTCGTCGTGACAATCATAACATGGTTTTTACCGGTATCCATAGAGGTGATCTATACATTGTTGATTTCACTAAGAAAGCTCAACCTAGAACTTGCTTCATTGCTAAATCTGCTAAAGGTTGGTTATGGCATAGAAGGCTTGGACATGTTGGTATGCGTAATCTAGACAAGCTAATCAAAGGTGATCATATTCTTGGTGTTAAAGATGTTCTCTTTGACAAAGATAGACTTTGTAGTGCTTGTCAGGCAGGAAAACAAGTAGGTGGAAGTCATCCCGTGAAGAACATCATGACCACAAGGAGACCGCTTGAGCTTCTTCATATGGATCTCTTCGGCCCCAATGCTTACAAAAGCCTTGGTGGTAACTCCTTTGGTCTAGTTATAGTTGATGATTATTCCAGATTTACGTGGCTATTTTTCCTTGATGACAAATCGCAGGTTCAGAGAATCTTCAAAACCTTTGCTAGAAAGGCCCAAAATCAATTTGAGGTGAAGATCAAGAAAGTTCGGAGTGACAATGGAACGGAGTTCAAGAACGCCCATGTGGACTCTTTTCTCGATGAGGAAGGAATTCTACATGAGTTCTCGGCTACGTACACACCTCAGCAAAATGGAGTTGTTGAGAGGAAGAATCGAACGCTCATTGAGATGGCGAGAACGATGCTTGATGAATACAAGACACCGAAGCACTTCTGGGGTGAAGCGGTCGAGACAGCTTGTCATGCTATCAACAGGCTTTATCTTCATAAGCTCCTCGGCAAGACTTCATACGAGCTCCTCACCGGTAACAAACCCCAAGTGGGATACTTTCGTGTCTTTGGTTCAAAATGCTATATCCTTGATAAGCATCGTCGGTCTAAATTTGCTCCTAAAACTCATGAAGGCTTTTTCTCGGTTATGGATCAAACTCCCACACCTACCGTGTTACAATAATTTCACCGAAAGGTTGAAGAGACGGTAGATGTGAAGTTTGATGAATCTAATGGCTTGCAAGTAGAGCAAATGCCTATTGATGTAGGAGACAAGGACCCATCGGAAGCCATTCAAGATTTATCTATTGGAAAGATCCGTCCCATGGAAGTGAAGGAGAGTACCTCATCTACATATGTGGAGCCCCCTACCTCACGGCAAGATGAACCTCAAGGCAACATGGAGGCCTCCACAAGTGGAACTCACCAAGATGAGGAAGTGCGACAAGAAGATCCACCACAACCTCCTTCTCCACAACCTCAAGACAACACCAACAACAATGAAGAAGAAGAAGAGGAAGATGAGGATGATGAGGAAGCTCAGCCACAACCACAACGAAAGCTATCCCGAGTTCGAGCAAGAGTCAAGAAGAATCATCCCGTGGAACAAATGATGAACGACATCGACTCCGGGAGAATTACTCGCTCTAAAACTCGCTTAGCTAACTTTTGTGAGCATTACTCATTTATCTCTAGTCTTGAACCTATGAAGGTAGAAGAAGCACTTGAAGACCCGGATTGGGTGAACGCTATGCACGAAGAGCTACACAACTTCGAGAGGAACAACGTATGGACCTTGGTAGAGAAACCCAATGATGACCAAAATGTCATTGGAATCAAATGGGTGTTTCGGAACAAGCAAGATGAAGATGGACAAGTCATCCGCAACAAGGCTCGTCTCGTAGCTCAAGGTTACACACAAGTCGAAGGTATGGACTATGGTGAGACCTATGCCCCCGTTGCTAGACTTGAGTCTATTCGCATTCTTCTTGCTTATGCCAACCACCATGATATTACTCTCTATCAAATGGACATTAAAAGTGCTTTCCTAAATGGTGAAATTGAGGAGGAAGTATTTGTGAAACAACCTCCCGGATTTGTGAATCCTAAAAAGCCTAATCATGTTTACAAGTTGCACAAAGCTCTTTATGGTCTTAAACAAGCTCCTAGAGCTTGGTACAAATGATTGACTAGCTTTCTTCTTGAAAAAGGATTTGAGATTGGAAAAATAGACTCAACGCTATTCACGAAAAGGGTTGATGGTGAACTATTTGTGTGCCAAATATATGTTGATGATATTATCTTTGGTTCAACTAACCCTCATTTTAGCGAGAAGTTTGGAAAGCTCATGTCGGAGAAGTATGAGATGTCCATGATGAGTGAATTCTTCCTTGGGTTGCAAATCAAGCAATCTAAGGAGGGTACCTTTGTCTCACAAACAAAGTACACCAAGGATCTCTTCAAGAAGTTCAACATGCAAGAAAGCAAAGGTATGAAAACCCCCATGCCTACAAGTGGACATAATGACTTGACAAAAGATGGAGAACCTGTTGATCAAAAGGTTTATCGATCCATGATTGGTTCTCTACTATATCTCTGTGCTTCTCGTCCTGACATAATGTTGAGTGTATGCATGTGTGCTCGATATCAAGCAGCCCCTAAAGAATGTCATCTTAAAGCTGTTAAAAGAATTGTGAGATATTTGATACACACACCAAACTTTGGCATTTGGTATCCTAAGAGGGCCTCTTTCGATCTTGTTGGCTATTCCGACTCGGACTATGCCGGTGACAGGGTTGATAGAAAGTCAACTTCGGGTACGTGTCAATTCCTTGGTCGATCCCTTGTATCTTGGTCCTCCAAGAAACAAAATTCGTATCATTATCTCATCGCCAAGCAGAATATATTGCTGCTGGTTCATGTTGTGCTCAGTTGCTATGGATGACACAAACGCTTAAGGATTATGGGATACATGCGAGACATGTTCCTTTGCTTTGTGACAATGAGAGTGCGATTAAGATTGGACACAATCCCGTGCAACACTCTCGCACGAAACACATTGAAGTTCGTCACCACTTTATTCGTGATCACATTGCCAAGGGTGACATCGATCTTAAGCATGTTCGTACCGACAAACAGCTTGCTGATATCTTTACAAAACCACTTGATGAGAAAGTGTTTTGTCGCTAAGGAGTGAGTTGAACATCATTGATGCTTCAAACTTGGAGTGAAAACTCCATTGATGCATGCAAGGCATGAGCCTACTTGACTAATCCTTGATATTTCTCTTATGATGATGATCATATGTCTTGGACACATTTGCCCCCTTGTATTGCATCTAACTCCTTGCAGGTACTTGGATGATCTACATTCCACAAGATTACCACACACTCAAATCATGAGTAATATTGTCATTGACCAAGTATCTAGCCCTTTGGGATGTTGAGTTCAAGGAACAAAATTCCACATATCCTTTTTGACACCTAATACATCTAGTATTTCACTCTTGTCATCTTGGATATTCTAGAGTATTTCCTTGCTTGCCTAACCCATGTAGGAAGATGAACTATACAATTGGAAATGGTGCTTCAACTTCACATTCTATGAGCATCTACTTCAAGTTCACCTACATGAGTACAAGCAACAACAAGCCCAAGGTATGTTCTTCACATCTTGAAGGAGCTTTGCTCAAAGTCATGAGTACAAGCAGCTTCATAAGATGTGATCACATCAAATGCTTAATCGAAAAATGGCAACCCCATTTTGAGCTTAAACGATGAGTATGACCTATGATCAAATGTTCTCATTTGACTCCTAAGTCAATATACTCAAACATAGGTGACCTAGTGTGATAGCCTGGCTTATTAGGGATGATAGACTACTCATATCAATAAGGAATTCCTTCTTTTCCGGGAGCCCATTCGGAAAGAACTCCAAAGTTAAGCGTGCTCAGCTTGGAGTAGTTTCAGGATGGGTGACCAATCGAAGTTGCTCCGGGTGCGCACGAGTGAGGACAAAGTGCGCAGAAAAGACTAGTATTGATCTGTGGGGCCATCTAGATCCCGCCAGAGTAACGACCACCGCGGGTGTGTCGAGGCGTTACAAGTTGGTATCGAGCCGACCCTCGCGGTTACACGGATGGTTGCGACAGGTGCGCGGTCATGTTGTTCATGACGTTTGTGACCCGTCGTGGCACACGGCATGGCACATGTACCGGACTGGATGCATGACGGTTGTGCCAAGAGGAACGTTCTGTGGCCGACGAGGACGTCGGTTCCTCCGAGTGTGGGTGTATGTGATAGCCCGGCTTATTAGGGATGATAGACTACTCATATCAATAAGGAATTCTTCTTTTCCGGAGCCCATTCGAAAGAACTCCAAAGTTAAGCGTGCTCAGCTTGGAGTAGTTTCAGATGGGTGACCGACCGAAGTTGCTCGGTGTGCACGCAGTGAGGACAAAGTGCGCAGAAAAGACTAGTATTGATCTGTGGGGCCAGTCTAGATCCCGCCAGGAGTAACGACCACCGGCGGGTGTGTCCGGGGTGTTACACCTAGTCGCCGACCCCTATCTAGATGAAGTACATATATTTTGGAGTTCTCTATTTTCTTTTTCATTTCTATTCTTCTGTTTTTGTGAATATCCTTTTGGCTCTGATCAATTCCTTGAAAATCATTTACAAATTCATTGCAAATCTTTTGAAACATTCCTTGCAAAGTGAGCTGAATTATTTCTATATTTCCTTGAATTAAACTCAAGGCCACCGACTTAACAATTTCGGTTCGACCAAAAAGGATCTGCCCTAAGTCCTGACTTTGGATCCACCGATCCATCTCACTTGTGTCACCGATTTTCCTTGAGGATATCATCTTCGCAGCTCTATTCAATGATTCTCTATGCATATTTCCTTTTACCCAGTTGTGATTCTTAAGGATCCCACTTCTTTCTTCCATTCTTTCCTGACCTTCCTAGTTTGCTGTCCTTTTCGGCACTTGATGTCAAAGGGGGAGAAGATTTAGGGGGAGATGGGGAGATAAGGGGAGAAGAGAAGATTTAGGAGGAGAAGAAGAGCAATCTTATCTTAAGGGGGAGAGAATCACATCAAAGCTTTGCCGTGTTTCACATTGAATATTACTTTTGGCATCATTCTTTTGATTTTGCTCTCTTCGCTCTCACAATTGATATCTTATGGAAAGTAAAATCTCTCAGAGTTCATTGACAAATCTTTTAGTTTCAGGAGACATGTTTGCTGATTCAAGCTGGTGCTCAATATGAGACACTCTTTATACATGTCATCCCTGGCTTGGTACTCTTGATGTTCTTGCTGTTGGTTGAAGAAATACTCTTGTGTTATCTAACCTTGTTTTCCCAAGTCTATTTCCTCAGGTACAATGCCAAGGAACCTCAAGGTAAGTATATGCATCTTGCAGAATGTGCATGATGGTGACTTGCTTGTGAATACTTGTTTGCAAGAAATCACCATGCACATATGCGTTATCACTCACTTATCCTCATCTGCTCTGATGCATATAGCCAAGCTGCATGTAGCACATCTTGTTCTTCTCTCTTGTGTGCTTGTGGTAGTCCAAAACCATAATCTATGAAAATCTTGCACACTTGTAGGGGGAAACTGTGTACTACATGTTTGTCAAAGCTTTAGTGATAATTCTGTCTTTATTTTAGTAAGCTTTGATGTCTTGTTTTGTGTGTTGCCATCAATTACCAAAAAGGAGGAGATTGAAAGCACATTTGCTCCCTGGGTGGTTTTGGTAATTAATGACAACATACTTTGTGGTTGGACTAATGCTTTTATCAAGTATGTTTCAGGAAAGTCAATCACATTGGCATGGCAAAAGGACTGAAGAGGTGGACCCCTAGAATGCTAAGGCAAGCATTGGCAAAAGCTCAAGACTCCATTTTTGGTTTAGTGATCCAAGATCACATTGAGTCCATAGGAAAGCCAATACTATTAAAAGGGGATGAGGTTATGATAATGATCTGGTTGCTCAAAGTGCTTAGTGATATATCTCCCAAACTATCAGCAATCTTTCGTTCCAACAGACACTCATAAGTAATCTCGGTCCCACCGATTCCATAAACTCAGTCACACCAAGATGAACCACCTCAGCCATATAGCCAAACCCTAGAAATTTCGGATTTTCCGATTCCAAACTCGGTCTCACCGAAACTAGTGTTGCCAAGCTTCTGTAACCTTCTGTCATCAAATCGGTGTCACCGAGATGATAAAGTCGGTCCCACCGAGATTGGCAAACCCTAGTCTTTGGAAGAATCGGACTCACCGAGATTGTATTTTCGGTCCCACCGAAAATCCCAACGTTCACAAGATTTGAACTTTCGGTCTCACCGAGTTGTCAACTTCCGTCTGACCGAGATTGGTCAAATGTGTGTAACGGTTGGATTTTGTGTGGAGGCTATAAATACCCTCCACCTCCTCTTCATTCGTGGAGAGAGCCATCGAAAGAACTACCACTCCTACCTTACATTTTCGAGAAGAAAACTACCTACCCTTGTGTTGAGATCAAGTTGCTCCACTCCCACCATATGAAACTTGATCTCTAGCCTTCCCAAGTTGCTTTCCACTCAATCCTTTCTTCCACCACGGCCAAATCAGTGAGGAGAGTTGAGTGTTGGGGAGATTATCATTTGAAGCACAAGAGCAAGGAGTTCATCATCACCAACACCATCTATTACCTTTTGGAGGGTGGTGCCTCCTAGATTGGTTAGGTGTCGCTTGGGAGCCTCCGTCAAGATGTGGAGTTGAACCAAGAAGTTTGTAAGGGCAAGGAGATCACCTACTTCGTGAAGATCTACCCCGAGTAAGGCTAGTCCTCCGTGGGCGTATGCCATGATGGCATAGACAAGGTTGCTTCTTCGTGGACCCTTCGTGGGTGGAGCCCTCCGTGGACTCTCGCAGCCGTTACCCTCCGTGGGTTGAAGTCTCCATCAACGTGGATTGACGATAGCACCACCTATCGGAACCACGAGAAAAATCTCCGTGTCTCCAAACTGCGTTTGATCTTCTCCACTTCTCTTTACTACTTGTGCAATTTACTTTCCGCTGCCCATACTCTAGAATTGCATGTGTAGTATGCTACTTGACTTGTATGATATGCAAAATCTGCCAAAATCTTGTCTTTGTCAAAAGGCATAATTTTTATCTTGTCGAGTAGTCTAATCACCCCCCCTCTAGACACTCTCACCTTCAACGATCCTACAATCTTTACATACGTAAACCGGGGCTTCAATAAAAAACTGTCCTTGGAAACATACGTAGATCAAATAGCCATTAGCCCCCAAGTGCCAAGTTGAATACTTGTATTGAGCTTGGGACTTTGCCATCTAGTAATTTGTATAAAAATTGAAGGTGCATTAGCCCCCAAGTGTCAAGCATATAACTTTGTTGTGTGGTTGAGACTTTTACTTTCTTGAACTGCTTGTTGAAAATACTGTCTATATGCAGGCTGAGGTGAAAATCAAGGAGGACCGGATTGCCGATTTACAAGAGGCGTTGAAAACCCAGCAGGCCGAAACAGAGAAGGCCAAGAAAGAATTAACCAGTGCCTTGAACGCCACTGAACAACTGAAGGAAGGCTTCAAGAAAGAACAGGCTGATTGGGCCACTGAGAAGGCCACTTTAATCAAACGAGCAGAAAATGCTGAAGCTGCCCTTAAACCGGTGGTAGATGATCTGACAGCCGTAAAGCGGCAAGTGCACTCCATGACCGCGGCGATCTTTGGTAAGCTCCTTCGAACATTTATGATGCTTTGAACCTGCTGTAGTATAAATCCGGTTTGAGACTATCTCTTTATTGTTGTAGGCACACGCATCGGGCACTTAGGAAATGATGTGCGGAAAAAACTGAAGGCTGTCTACACCTTAGTAGAACAGCTATATACCGGAGCCCAACAGATCATCACCACAGCTTCTCATAATAACCCGGCACCTTCCTTACTCCAGGATACTCTGAATAGGTTGTCCATACTTCCTGCCCAGATTGAGGAGGTGAAAAAATCTGCTGCCCGAACCGGAGCTATTAATGCGTTGATCCGAGCAAAAGCATGGGTACCAGATTTTGGCCCCGTGGAAGCAGCTCAAGGCTACCCCAGTGTGAAGGAAGATGGTTCTGAATTTAATGAAGAGGATTTACGGGCGATAAACCGTGCAAAGGCGCCCTCGCCTGTCGGTGGTGAAGAAGCAGACTTGACGCATTATCAAGCACAAGACAATGACCGAACAAGCGAGTGCTCGCCCCAACTTTTGAAGCGGAAAATCTGATCCTCCAATCCGTAAGCATACTTACGCTCCTGATATTGAACCGTCTTCCCTGATCCATGAAGAAGCTGTTTTCCAAGCTTTAATGGGAATCGACTGGACCACTGTTGATTTCCATCCAATGGGTAGAGACGAGGAAGCTGAAGCGGCGGAGGATGAAGAGCAGGCTTGAACTGGAGGCCGGTTTAAATAGCTGTCATTGGCGGCTGTCCAAAAGAACAATGATTTTAATTGGGCACCGAGTTGCCTTGTAATAGCTTAGTTGATACTTCTATCTTGAATATGCCTTCGTGCATAAGTACTGAAGCTTTTGCTCGATTCGTACTTCCTGCAACCAGAAACATTTGAACTTCGGTGGCGGTTATACCGCCAGCCGGTTTATGATGTTGAATATATGTATCAGGAATACAACAAATATGCGATACAAATACCTGCCATGTCTGGGCATGAAGCTGCCGTAGCCAAGCTTAAAGCGGAGGCCTTAGAAACCATTACCGTCGGTAAAGCGGGGAGAGAACAGCTCCCATATAAACCTGTGCTGAATCAACACAAGCCCCCTTGTTACTTGAAGATGATAACAAGAAAAGGAAAACCGGGCATACGTCTCCGGTTTAAAGGGAAATCAAATCCATCGGCTTAACCGGAAAAAAAGGTGTTGTGTTGAAAAAAGAAATTCAACAAAAACAAATATCAAAGAAACCATGAAAACAGCATGGAAACCAAGGCAATGATAAATCCTTTTTATAAACATACGCTATACTGAGCTGTTCAGATGGCATTACCATGGTCGGACAGGATCAAGCCCCCAATAGGTGTGACTATGATTCAAGTCAGCCAGGTCCCCAAATGACTCGTTGGCATATATGCCAGATCAAGAGGCGTGGTAATGGTTCGGGTTCGACCATTCCCCCAAGTGATTCGATGGCCTTAGGCCGACCAAGAGGCGTGACCGGTTCAGACTTGACCATGTCCCCAAGTGATCTAGTGGTTGACGCCTATCAAAAGGTGTGCGTTGGTTCGGACTCGACCAAGGCCCCTAGTGATATACAAAAAAGCAAATGTCAAGGGGTAAACCGGAGGCCGCTTTAAAAACAGAGTCACTCCATGTAACCACGCATGATGAGAAAGACAGAGACGGTTTTATTATATCGAAGATAATATATACATTGTCATGATATGTACATAAATAGAGCCGATGGCTCAAGTGTAGTAAGGCCGAAGATGAGCTATATTCCACGGCCTGTTGGTCTCCTCCTCTGACGTGCGTGAGTCTTGATGCTCTCGAATATCAATCAGGTAGTATGATCCGTTGTGTAGATTCTTGCTGACCACAAAAGGTCCTTCCCAAGGCGGGGATAACTTTTGCATATCTGTCTGGTCTTGGATGAGTCGAAGTACCAAATCTCCTTCTTGAAAGGTTCTGGTTTTAACCCGGCGACTGTGATAACGACGAAGATCTTGCTGGTAAATCACCGAGCGAGCAGCTGCTATATCACGCTCCTCATCCAATATGTCCAAAGCGTCTTGCCGTGCCGTTTCGTTGTCTGCTTCAACAAAAGCCGCCACACGAGGCGAATCGTGCCGGATATCGCTGGGGAGAACTGCCTCTGCTCCATAGACCATGAAGAATGGTGTATATCCAGTGGACCGGTTTGGCGTAGTATTGATACTCCATAGCACCGATGGTAGCTCTTCAACCCAGCACCCTGGTGTCCTCTGTAACGGGACCATAAGCCGGGGTTTGATGCCTCGTAAGATCTCTTGATTAGCTCGTTCTGCCTGTCCGTTGGACTGGGGGTGAGCCACTGACGACACGTCAAGCCGGATGTGCTCACGTTCACAGAACTCTTTCATAGCACCCTTGGATAAATTGGTACCATTGTCAGTAATGATACTGTGTGGAAAGCCAAACCGGAAGATCACCTTTTTGATGAACTGCACTGCTGTTGCTGCATCACACTTGCTGACAGGCTCCGCTTCAACCCACTTGGTAAATTTGTCTACTGCCACCAAAAGGTGGGTTTTCTTATCCTTTGATCGTTTAAAGGGTCCAACCATATCCAGCCCCCAAGTTGCAAACGGCCACGTTATTGGGATCATCCTCAACTCTTGTGCCGGTACATGAGCACGCCTTGAAAATTTCTGACATCCATCACACCGTTTAACCAAGTCCTCCGCATCAGCGTGTGCTGTCAACCAAGAAACCCGTGATTTAAACGCTTTGCCACCAGAGACTTTGAACCGGCGTGATGTCCACAATCCCCTTCATGGATTTCTCTTAAAATTTCACAGCCTTCCTCAGGAGAAACACAACGTTGAAACGCCCCTGATACACTGCAATGATGTAACTCACCATTGAGAATCGTCATAGACTTGGATCGCTGGACTATCTGTCTGGCCAGAATCTCATCTTCTGGCAATTCCCCTCGAGTCATATACGCAAGAAAAGGAACCGTCCAATCCGGAATAGCATGTAGTGTTGCCACCAACTGAGCTTCCGGATCAGGAATAGCCAAATCCGCTTCACCTAGGAGCTGGACTGACGGGTTGTGCAATACGTCCAAAAAGACATTAGGCGGGACCGGTTTGCGCTGAGTACCCAACCGGCTTAAAGCGTCCGCCGCTTCATTCTTTCGGCTATACAATTTACCATTGTATTGGGTGTGTTGGGGACACAAGAGATTTTTTGTTATTTGGTTGCAGGGTTGTTTGAGAGAGACCATCTTCATCCTATGCCTCCTACGGATTGATAAACCTTAGGTCATCCACTTGAGGGAAATTTGCTACTGTCCTACAAACATGTGCACTTGCAGGCCCAACAACGTCTACAAGAAGAAGGTTGTGTAGTAGACATCATAGGTTAGTCCCAAAAATGATATAAATGTGTAAAATAAAGCCCATAAACATCCAAAAGGGGTAATATAATATCATGGAACAATCAAAAATTATAGATACGTTGGAGATGTATCACGCCCCAGGAAGAAGATTCCTGCCAAGGTGATGTGGTATGCTCCTATAATACCCCGGTTGAAACGTTTGTTCCAAACCAAAGAGCATGCGAAGGCGATGCGGTGGCACGGAGAAGACCGTAAGAAAGACAGAAAGTTGAGAGTACCCGCTGACGGTTCGCAGTGGAGAAAAATCAAGAGAAAGTACTGGGAGGAGTTTGCAGGTGACCCAAGGAACGTATGGTTTGGTCTAATGCAGATGGCATTAATCCTTTTGGGGAGCAGAGCAGCAACCTTAGCACTTGGCATGTGACTCTATGTTTGTATAACCTTCCTCCTTGGTTGTGCATGAAGCGGAAGTTCATTATGATGCCAGTGCTCATCCAAGGCCCTAAGCAACCCGGCAACGACATTGATGTGTACCTAAGGCCATTAGTTGAAGAACTATTACAGCTGTGGAATGGAACAGGTGTACGTGCGTGGGATGAGCATGGACAGGAAGAATTTGACCTAAAGGCGTTGCTGTTCGTGACCATCAATGATTGGCCTGCTCTCAGTAACCTTTCAGGATAGACAAACAAGGGATACCGCGGATGCACGCACTGTTTGGATGATACCGACAGTATATATTTGGATAGTTGTAGGAAGAATGTGTACCTGGGACATCGTCAATTTCTTCCGAGCAGGCATCCCGTAAGAAAGAAAGGCAAGCATTTCAAAGGTGAGGCAGATCACCGGACGAAGCCTCGCCACCGTACTGGTGCTGATGTACATGATATGGTCAAGGATTTGAAGGTAATCTTTGGAAAGGGTACTGGCGGACAACCTGTTCCGAAGGACGCTGATGGATGCGCATCCATGTGGAAGAAGAAATCTATATTTTGGGACCTACCATATTGGAAAGACCTAGAGGTCCGCTCCGCAATCGACATGATGCACGTGACGAAGAATCTTTGCATGAACCTGCTTGGCTTTTTGGGCATGTATGGGAAGACAAAAGATACACCAGAGGCACAGGAGGACCAGCAACGTATGCACGAAAAAGACGGCATACATCAGGGTCAGGCCAGCTACGCTCTTACCAAAGAAGAGAAGGAAATCTTCTTTGAATGCCTGCTCAGCATGAAGGTACCGTCTGGCTTCTCATCGAATATAAAGGGATTAATAAATATGGCAGAGAAAAAGTTCCAGAACCTAAAGTCTCATGACTGCCACGTGATTATGACGCAACTACTTCCGGTTGCATTGAGGGGGCTTCTACCGGAAAATGTTCGATTAGCCATTGTGAAGCTATGTGCATTCCTCAATGCAATCTCTCAGAAGGTAATCGATCCAGAAATCATACCAAGGTTACAGAATGATTTGGTGCAATGTCTTGTCAGTTTCGAGTGGGTGTTCCCACCGTCCTTCTTCAACATCATGACGCACGTCCTAGTTCACCTTTGTGAAGAGATTAACGTTTTGGGTCCTGTATTTCTACACAATATGTTCCCCTTTGAGAGGTTCATGGGAGTCTTGAAGAAATATGTTCATAATCGTATAGGCCGAAGGAAGCATCTCGAAGGGCCATGAAAATGAGGAGGTCATTGAGTTTTTTATTGACTTTATTCCTGACCTTAAGCCGATTGGTGTTCCTGAAGCGCGGCATAAGGGCAGACTGGATGGAAAAGGAACGCTAGGAGGGCATCAAATAATATGTATGGACGGGCATTCTCTCACTGAAGCACACTACACAGTTCTACAAAATTCCGCCTTGGTGGCTCCGTATATGGAGGAACACGACAATTTCTACACTCCAAACACCCGGAGAAGTCTGACGACTCGATTACACGTGAACAAACGAGGACTTTCGTCGGTTGGTTGCAGAAACATGCCATGCATGATGGCGATATTCAAAATGACTTGTACTCGTTATCCCAGTTACCATCTTCGAATATAATGACTTTCAAAGGGTACCAGATAAATGGGAATACATTTTACACGATCGCCCAAGATAAGAAGAGCACCAACCAAAATAGTGGTGTCCGCTTTGATGCAACAACCAACACGGGAAAGGAAACATATTATGGTTACATAGAGGACATATGGGAACTTAACTATGGAGGTGGTTTGAAGGTCCCTTTGTTTCGGTGCAAATGGGTCAATATGACACGAGGCGGGGTAATGGAAGACCCGCGAGACGATGACAACAAAGGATCTCAACAATCTTGCGATGCATTTAACCATTCGTCCTAGCCAATGATGTGGCGCAGGTTTTTATGTGAAAGACATGTCTACGGGCCGAGAAAAAGAAAAGATAAGGAAGCGAATGGATCATACGACGAGCCAAAGCGCCACATAGTTCTTTCAGGGAAAAGAACCATCGTGGGAGTGGATGACAAGACAGGCATGTCAGAAGATTATGAAAAGTTTGATGAAATTGCTCCATTCACAGTGAATATTAACCCGAGCATCCAGTTAAATGATGAAGATTTTCCATGGCTACGGCGCAAAGGGACACACGCGAAGAAAAAGTTTCACACCCAAAGATCTAGGATGTGATCGGCTTCACTATCATCACTTTCTTCTGTGTATCACACCCAGGAGGGAATCTCTGTAATAGGTAGTTATGTGTTTTGGCATTTGAAACGCGAAGAAATTTTATGTGCAAACAAATTCTTTCATGCATTTACTGATTTTTTTCCAGCTAAATGACCCTGAAATTGAAAAGCATTTCAAATGAACTCAGAAAAGGTTGAAAGTTGGCATGGTATCATAATTTCACCCACATAGCATGTGCAAAAAAGTAGAGAGGGTTACGGCAAAAACTGGATGCACTTCGTGTACAAAATGGACAATCTCTTTCGAAGTATTAGGGTTTCGGACAAAAACTCATCTGTTACAAAGGCATTTCATTTTTAAATAACCTAAGCATTACCAAATTGAATATAATGATAAAACACACTAATATTAAACATAAGAAAAAAGAATCACCGAAAAATCTTTTTTCAAAGTTAAGTTATTCACAAACTAGTGATTCACACAAATTTCAAATAATTCAAAATTTAAACTATTCAAATTTGAAAACTACCAGCACTAACAGAAAGTTTGTAATTTTTTGTACCTAAAGCAAAAGTATTCACAAAGAAACTCTAAATACAACAAAAACAACTCAAAAATAAATAAAACAAAAATTAAGAAAATAAAAAAGCCCACCTACTGGGCCAAAGTGGCCTGCATACGACTAGAAACACAACGTTTTGTTGGGCCAGGATGCAGGCCCGCAAAGGCCTAGTAGGCCCACAGGGCAGAACAGAACAGGTAGGCCCAGTAGGCCTGCTTAGGAGAGGATCTCGAGAGAGCTACCGCGCTGGGGCTTATAAACCAGTGCGGTCGCCCCTCGACTAGCGAGGTGGGACTAAACTTGCTGCAACCGGTACTAAAGAGGGGGTCTTTAGTACCGGTTGGTGCCACCACCCGGTACTAAAGGGGGTGCTTCCCGCCGCTTGGCCTGGCCAAAACAGACTTTTAGTACCGGTTGGTGGCAACCGGTACTAAAGGTTCATCCTATATATACAACAGTTGAAAAAAAATCAGTTTCCCTCACTGTTTCTTCTCTCCGTCGCGTCGCCTGCCCCGATCGACGTCGTCGCCGCCCCGGCCGTCCCCGCCCCTCGTCGCCGCCCCCGTCGACATCGCCGCCTGCCGTCCCCCATCCCGTCGTGCCCCTGTCGCCACACCCGCCCGTCGCGCCGCCTGTTGCCGCCGCCCGTCCGTCACCACTCCCTCGCCCTGCTGCCTGCCGCCTGCCGGTGACCTCACCCCGGCCGCCATGTCCACAGACATACACAAACACTACACACACACACATTAGTTTGTTTGTTATAAATTTTAGTTATAGAAATTTTTCTGTTTTTTAGTTATAGAAATGTTAGAAATTATTCTGTTTTTTAGTTATAGAAATATTAGAAATGTTAGTTATATAGAAATATTATAAAATTTTCTGTTTTTTAGTTATAGAAATATTTATAGAAATGTTAGCAATTTTTCTGTTTTTTAGTTATATAAATATTAGAAATGTTAGTTATATAATCAGAAATGTTAGAAATTTTAGAATTAGTTTTAGTTAGATGAATTAGATTAATGTCAAATTGTTAGAATTTGCATATATATAGAATTTTAGTTATCACAATCCAATCATTTAAAAATGTTACTTTTTGCGGGCATATAGTATTTTTTTTCTCGACGATATGCCCGGCCCGCATCCTCACCGTCGACCCGTTCGCGACGATGTCCTGCTTCAGAGGACCCATGTCCGGACCTGGGCTCACTGGCTGGTACTGGAGGTGCTACTCGAGGGGCGCGCGCACAGTGAGGAACCCGGCCTTGGGTCCCGTCGTTGGCCCTGATCTCCTTTGGTGGCGTTCGCGTAGGCCACATTCGATGCAGAGGGAGCCGGCGCCGCCGAAGATGGTGCGTCGCTGTGTCAGGGAGGAGGACGAGCACGTCCATCGCTACATGGCTGCTATGGACGTCAGGTTCTCCAATAATATTTTTGGTATTTTTGATAGATAGATGCAGTGTAAAAAGTAAAAGGCAAAGTAAAAGCAAAGCAAGTAAATAAAGTGATAGAGATTGATATGATGAGAATAGACCCGGGGGCCATAGGTTTCACTAGTGGCTTCTCTCAAGAGCATAAGTATTCTATGGTGGGTGAACAAATTACTGTTGAGCAATTGACAGAATTGAGCATAGTTATGAGTATATCTAGGCAATGATCATGTATATAGGCATCACGTCCAAGACAAGTAGATCGAAACGATTCTGCATCTACTACTATTACTCCACACATCGACCGCTATCCAGCATGCATCTAGAGTATTAAGTTAAAAACAGAGTAACGCCTTAAGCAAAATGACATGATGTAGAGGGATAAATTCATGCAATATGATAAAAAAACCCATCTTGTTATCCTTGATGGCAACAATACAATACGTGCCTTGCAACCCTTTCTGTCACTGGGTAAGGACACCGCAAGATTGAACCCAAAGCTAAGCACTTCTCCCATTGCAAGAACTACCAATCTAGTTGGCCAAACCAAAAAGGATAATTCGAAGAGACTTGCAAAGATAACTAAATCATACATAAAAGAATTCAGAGAAGAATCCAATATTTTCCATAGATAATACTGGATCATAAACCCACAATTCATCGGTCTCAACAAACACACCGCAAAAAGAAGATTACATCGAATAGATATCCACAAGAGAGGGGGAGATCATTGTATTGAGATCCAAAAAGAGAGAAGAAGCCATCTAGCTACTAGCTATGGACCCGAAGGTCTGAAGTAAACTACTCACACTTCATCGGAGGGGCTATGGTGTTGATGTAGAAGCCCTCCGTGGGATGCCCCCCCGCGGAGCTCGAACAGCCCCAAGATGGGATCTTGTGGATGAGTAGGTTGCGGCGGTGGAATTAGGTTTTGGCCCCGCTCGATCGCTCGGGATACGTAGGTATATATAGGAGGAAGGAGTACGTCGGTGGAGCATCAGGAGGCCCACGAGGTAGGGGAGCGCGCCTAGGGGGCGCGCCCTCCACCCTCGTGACCCCCTCTGGCACTTCTTGGAGTAGGGTCCAAGTCTCCTAGATCACGTTCGGAAACTTTTGCACCCAGTAAATTAGTTTTTGTAATTCACATCAACGTGCTTCTGATCTGATTTCTTTCGATCTGGATTTGTACACAAATTTCTTAGGACTGCCGAATTTTTTAGGATTTTTAGAGTTCCAGAAGTATACATTTGATACAGATTACTACAGACTGTTCTGTTTTTGACAGATTCTGTGTTCTATGTGTTGTTTGCTTATTTTGATGAATCTATGACTAGTATCAGAGGGTATGAACCATAGATAAGTTGGAGTACAGTAAATATTACACTAATATGAATTTATAATGAGTTCATTACAGTACCCCAATGTTGTGGTTTTGTTTTCTTTCACTAATGGAGCTTATATGATTTCCTGTTGAGTTTTGTGTTGTGAAGTTTTCAAGTTTTGGGTAAAGATTCGATTGACTATGGAATAAGGAGTGGTAAGAGCCTAAGCTTTGGGATGCCCAAGGCACCCCAAGGTAATATTCAAAGGACAACCAAGAGCCTAAGCTTGGGGATGCCCCGGAAGGCATCCCCTCTTTCGTCTTCGTCTATCGGTAACTTTACTTGGAGCTATATTTTTATTCACCACATGATATGTGTTTTGCTTGGAGCGTCATTTTCTTTTGTTAGTTTTTGCTTGCTGTTAGTTAGAATAATGTTTTGCATCTTTAGTTTCAATAAAGAAGTCAAGGATAGCCTTTGCCATGCTTATTTTGCTAGTATATATGTTGCTGTTTGAAAAACAAAAAGTTTACCGCTGTTGCAAAAATTCCCTAGAAAAGTCAGAGAGTGGTATAATGTTGAATCTTTTTGCATATTGAGCTCTGATAAATTTATTACAGTGGGAATTTTTGGAGTTAGGAAGTATTGATACTCTTGCACTCTTTACATACTGTAATGTTTTGACAGATTGCTGTTATGGTTGCATTGTTTGCATATGTTTGCTTGTTTAATGATTCTATTTGAAGATAGGAGTATTAAATATGCAGAGGCATTTAGTATTCAATGTTGAATAATAATTTTAGTGATTTGCTACAGTAGAAAATGATAAGGTTTTGCATTGGTTTATACTAACCTATCTCACGAGTTCTTGTTGAGTTTGTTGTGAATGAAGCTTTTGATAAAAAGAGAAACCATGATATTAGAGGGATTAAGGAGACACAAAAGCTCAAGCTTGGGGATGCCCAAGGCACCCCAAGATAATATTTCAAGAAGTATCAAGCATCTAATCTTGGGGATCCCCCGGTAGGCATCCCACCTTTCTTCTTCAACAACTATCGGTTAGTATCGGTTGAGCCTAAGTTTTTGCTTCTTCACATGAGTTGTGCTATCCTTGCAATGTAGTTTTCTTTAGCTTTGCTTGTTGTTTGAATAAAGTATCAAGATCTGAAATTATTAAATCAGAGAGAGTCTTCGCATAGTTGCATAATTATTTAGCTACTCATTGATCTTCACTTATATCTTTCAGAGTAGTTTTTGTTATTGCTCTAGTACTTCACTTATACCTTTTAGAGCAAGGTGGTAGTTTTATTTTGAATAAATAGATGAACTCTCATGCTTAGATTATTTTGAGAGTCGTTAATAGCATGGTAATTTGCTTAGTATTAATATACTTGGTATTCAAGATATGTGAAAATTTCTTTTGAGTGAATTGAATACTAAGATAAGTTTGATGCTTGATAATTGTTTTGAGATATGGAGGTGATAATATCAAAGTCGTGCTAGTTGAGTAATTGTGAATTTGAGGAATGCTTGTGTTGAAGTTTGCAAGTCCCGTAGCATGCACGTATGGTTAAAGTTGTGTAACAAATTTGAAACATGAAGTGTACCTGGCTTGTGCATCCTTATGAGTGGCGGTCAGGGACGAGCGATGGTCTTTTCCTACCAATCTATCCCCCTAGGACCATGCGCGTAGTACTTGGTTTTTGATGACTTCTAAATTTTTGCAATAAGTATATGAGTTCTTTTGACTAATGTTGAGTCCATGGATTATACGACTCTCACCTTTCCACCTTTGCTAGCCTCTTGATGCCGTGCATTGCCCTTTCTCACCTTGAGAGTTGGTGCAACCTTCACGGTGCATCCAAACCCCGTGATACGATACGCTCTATCACACATAAACCTCCTTATATCTTCCTCAAAACAGCCACCATACCTACCTATCATGGCATTTCCATAGCCATTCTGAGATATATTGCCATGCAACTTCCATCATCATCATTATGACATACATTACTTTTGTCATATTGCCATTGCATGATCATGTAGTTGACATCGTATTTGTGGCAAAGCCACCATGCATTATTTTTCATACATGTCACTCTTGATTCATTGCACCATCCCGGTACACCGCCGGAGGCATTCATATAGAGTCATATCTTGTTCTAAGTTTTGGGTTGTAATCCTTATGTTGTAATCAATAGAAGTGTGATGATCATCATTATTAGAGCATTGCCCAATCAAAAAAAGAAAAGAAAGGCCAAAAAAAGAAGAAGAAAAAAAAGAAAGGCCCAAAAAAAAGGGGCAATGCTACTATCTCTTTTTCCACACTTGTGCTTCAAAGTAGCACCGTGTTCTTCATGTAGTGAGTCTCATATATTGTGCTTCAAAATAGCAACTTGTTCTTCATGTAGTGAGTCTCATAAGTTGTCTTTTTTATACTAGTGGGAATTTTTCATTATAGAACTTGGCTTGTATATTCCTATGATGGGCTTCCTCAAATGCCCTAGTGTTGGGGAACGTAGTAATTTCAAAAAAATTCCTACGCACACGGAAGATCATGGTGATGCATAGCAACGAGGGGAGAGTGTTGTCTACGCACTCGTGAGACCGAAGCGAAGCGCTGACACAACATAGAGGAAGTAGTCGACGCCTTCCGGTCCAACCGATCCAAGCACCGTTACTCGCACCTTCGAAGTTCTTGACACACGACAGCTCGACGACGCACCCCGGCCCGATCCAACAGAGCTTCAGGAGGAGTTCCACAAGACGACGGCGTGGTGACGATCTTGATGTTCAACTGTCGCAGGGCTTCGCCTAAGCACCGTTACAATATGACCGAGGTGTAATATCGTGGAGGGGGGCACCGCACACGGCTAAGCAACGATCACGAAGATCAACTTGTGTGTCTATGGGGTGCCCCCCGCCCCCGTATATAAAGGAGCCAAGGGGATGGGGCGGCCGGTCAAGGAGGGTGCGCCAAGGGGGGAGTCCTACTCCCACCGGGAGTAGGACTCCCTTTCTTTCCTAGATGGAGAAGGAGAAGGGGGGAAAGAGGAGGAAGAGGGGTAAAAAAGGGGGGGCGCCGCCCCCCTTCCCTTGTCCTATTCGGACTAGGAAGGGGGCGGGCGTGCGTCCCCCTCCTGCCTCCTTCCCTCTTCTCTCCTCAAGGCCCATGTAGGCCCAATAACCCCGGGGTTCCGTAACCTCCGGTACTCAGAAATGCCGATTTCACCCGGAACGATTCCGATGTCCAAATATAGGCTTCCAATATATCGATCTTTATGTCTCGACCATTTCGAGACTCCTCGTCATGTCTGTGATCACATCTGGGACTCCGAACAACCTTCGGTACATCAAAATACATAAACTCATAAAGAAACTATCATCGTAACTTTAAGCGTGCGGACCCTACGGTTCGAGAACAATGTAGACATGACCGAGACACGTCTCCGGTCAATAACCAATAGCGGGACCTGGATGCCCATATTGTTTCCTACATATTCTACGAAAATCTTTATCGGTCAGACCACATAACAACATACGTTGTTCCCTTTGTCATCGGTATGTTACTTGCCCGAGATTCGATCGTCGGTATCCAATACCTAGTTCAATCTCGTTACCGGCAAGTCTCTTTACTCGTTCCGTAATACATCATCTCGCAACTAACTCATTAGTTGCAATGCTTGCAAGGCTTAAGTGATGTGCATTACCGAGAGGGCTAAGAGATACCTCTCCGACATTCGGAGTGACAAATCCTAATCTCAAATACGCCAACCCAACAAGTACCTTTGGAGACACCAGAGAGCACCTTTATAATCACCCGATTACGTTGGACGTTTGGTAGCACACGAAGTGTTCCTCCGGTAAACAGGAGTTGCATAATCTCATAGTCATAGGAACATGTATAAGTCATGAAGAAAGCAATAGCAACATACTAAACGATCGGGTGCTAAGCTAACGGAATGGGTCATTTCAATCGGATCATTCAACTAATGATGTGATCTCATTAATCAAATAACAACACTTTGTTCATGGTTAGGAAACATAACCATCTTTGATTAACAAGCTAGTCAAGTAGAGGCATACTAGTGACACTCTGTTTGTCTATATATTCACACATGTATTATGTTTCCGGTTAATACAATTCTAGCATGAATAATAAACATTTATCATGATATAAGAAAATAAATAATAACTTTATTATTGCCTCTAGGGCATATTTCCTTCACCTAGGTCTTCATGAGCAAGCGAGTTGGATGCATACCCACTAGTTTTCTTTTGTTGAGCATTCATAGCTCTAGTGCATCTGTTGCATGGCAATCCCTACTCCTCATGTTGACATCAATTGATGGGCATCTCCATAGCCCGTTGATTATCCTCGTCAATGTGAGACTCTCTCCTTTTTGTCTTCTCCACACAATCCCCATCATCATATTCTATTCCACCCATAGTGCTATATCCATGGCTCGCGCCATGTATTGTGTGAAGGTTGAAAAGTTTGAGATTATTTGAGTATGAAACAATTGCTTGGCTTGTCATCGGGGGTATAGAAGTTGGGAACATCTTTGTGTGACGAAAATGAAGCATAGCCTAACTATATGATTTTTTAGGGATGAACTTTCTTTGGCCATGTTATTTTGAGAAGACATGATTGCTTTGATTAAGTATGCTTGAAGTATTATTATTTTTATGTCAATATGAACTTTTGTCTTGAATCTTTCGGATCTGAATATTCATGTCACAATTAAGAAGATTTACATTGAAATTATGCCAAGTAGCACTCCACATCAAAAATAAGGCAATCGCTCCAGTATTGTCACAAAAGATTTTCATTGGACCCGATGCACTAGGTATGACACCTAGATCGGATATGAACTCCTTCATCCAGACTCCTTCATTGGCTGCTTCCGAAGCAGCTATGTATTCCGCTTCACACGTAGATCCCGCCACAACGCTTTGCTTTGAACTGCACCAACCGACAGCTCCACCGCTTAATGTAAACACGATCCGGTTTGCGATTTAGAATCGTCCGGATCAGTGTCAAAGCTTGCATCAACGTAACCATTTACGATGAGCTCTTTGTCACGCCCATATGGAGAAACATATCCTTAGTCCTTTTCGTGTACTTCAGATGTTCTTGACCGCTGTCCGATGATCCACTCTGGATTACTTTGGTACCTCCTCGCTAAACTTATAGCAAGGCACACATCAGGTCTGTACACATGATTGCATACATGATAGAGCCTATGGCTGAAGCATAGGAACATCTTTCATTTTCTCTATCTTCTGCAGTGGTCGGACATTGAGTCTTACTCAACTTCACACCTTGCAATACAGGCAAGAACCCTTTCTTTGCTTGATCCATTTTGAACTTCTTCAAAACTTTGTCAAGGTATGTGCTTTGTGAAAGTCCAATTAAGCGTTTTGATCTATCTCTATAGATCTTAATGCGCAATATGTAAGCAGCTTCACCGAGGTCTTTCATTGAAAAACTTTTATTCAAGTATCCCTTTATGCTATCCAGAAATTCTATATCATTTCCAATCAACAATATGTCATCCACATATAATACTAGAAATGCTACAGAGCTCCCACTCACTTTCTTGTAAATACAGGCTTCTCCAAAAGTCTGTATAAACCCAAATGCTTTGATCACACTCAAAGCGTTTATTCCAACTCCGAGAGGCTTGCACCAGTCCATAAATGGATCGCTGGAGCTTGCACACTTTGTTAGCTCCCTTTGGATCGATAAAACCTTCTGGTTGCATCATATACAACTCTTCCTCCAGAAACCCATTCAGGAACGCAGTTTTTACATCCATTTGCCAAATTTCATAATCATAAAATGCGGCAATTGCTAACATGATTCAGACAGACTTAAGCATCGCTACGGGTGAGAAGGTCTCATCGTAGTCAATCCCTTGAACTTGTCGAAAACATTTTGCAACAAGTCGAGCTTTGTAGACAGTAACATTACCGTCAGCGTCAGTCTTTTTCTTGAAGATCCATTTATTCTCAATTGCTTGCCGATCATCGGGCAAGTCAACCAAAGTCTATACTTTGTTCTCATACATGGATCCCATCTCAGATTTCATGGCTTCAAGCCATTTTGCGGAATCTGGGCTCACCATCGCTTCTTCATAGTTCGTAGGTTCATCATGATCTAGTAGCATGACTTCCAGAATAGGATTACCGTACCACTCAGGTGTGGATCTTACTCTATTTGACCTACGAGGTTCTGTAGTAACTTGATCTGAAGTTCTATGATCACATCATCAACTTCCTCACTAGTTGTCGGTGTACTAAGGTAGGGGTACCTCAGTACCCCAACTTGTGCACGGGCAGTTGCAGCTCCCCGCGGCTGGATCTACCACATGCTTGCCGGAGACCATTCCTGCTCCATGTCAAGCCATTCAAGAACAAAGTGTACAAGACAGAAGACCAAGACCCCGGCAAGAGGAGCTTGCCGGGAAGGCCGTCCCAGGCTCAAGATTATATCACCCACGCAAGGCCCCGAGAGAGGAGCTCGCCGGGAGACTAGAAGATTACGTCGTAGAAGACACGCCTCGGCGCTTATACGCCCGGCGAGGGCCCGAAACGGCAAGTTACAGAGCCCGACAAGCTTCCGGTCCGCAAGATCAAGACCCCGCAAGGTACTTGCCGGAGAGCTGCTACTGTGCCCGCACTCCAGCTCATCTCGCCCACGCCGCCTTAAGCTCTCTCGAGACGCGCGCGTGGGTGGTGGTGCAGCCTGAGGGGTGCGGTGGCACTCCACGGTGGTGGATCCATCGCCGTGGCAGACGGAGACGCACGGGCGGGAGCTTTTGGGGTCGACGGCGACGGGCATTAAATGCCTTTGTCCCCCACTGTCAAAGTAGGTAGAAGCCACTGTTCAAGCACTGTAGCTGCACTGTTCCCGCACTGTTCCAACTACCACCTCTTTTACATTTTTACCCCTTTCTCCTACGTTGACACCTGTTGGTGACCCCTTGGCACTATAAAAGGAGGCCCATGCACAACGTAGAAGGGGTTCGACTCATTTGCAACTCTCACGCTTGGGTAGCCATTACTGTAGTTCTCCAAGCCCCGAGCCCAATACAAACACAAAGCAGCAGAGGGTTTACGCGTCCATCGCGCCGGCTGGGTAAAACCCCCAGCGTGCATCGCCTCGATCTGCTCTCAGGCCTCCTCCGCCTCGCATCAAGACTTCACGAAGGGGCCCCGCCCCATAGGTGCTCGCGGCGGGCGGGCCAGCCGCCGTCCCGTCCCGACATCTTTGGCGCGCCAGGGAGGGGGCGTCGAGGTTGTGCGGACCTGATCCGGCGTTCGTGCGGGCGCGTTCTTCATCAACCTCTCCAGTTTCATCAGCAACTTCATCGACAACTGCGTCATGGCCCCGAAGACGAGGGCTTCGAGGGTCGTAGACCCGTCTGCGTCTCGCCCGCCGCCACCGGAACCAACGGTAGGCGGAGGAGACGCCAGCGGAAGGGTGGACACCGGCGAGGGCACTCGCGGCGCCACCAGATCCAGGGACAGGGCGGATGACCGCGCCTCGGCCTCCGTGGATCCACGTCCATCTCAGCGCACGACGACCCAGCAGCACCATACCATGGGAGGTGGTATCCGCCTACTGGAGCAAGAACATGCCGGAGGCTCGCGGGATGTTCCGGACCCCGCCCGCACACGGCAAAGCGAAGGCGCCGGACAGACCCGCTCCTTCTAACACCGTTAGAGTCCGGCGCGCCCCGCCTCGCGACCGCCGCTCCCCTCCCCTCCACTCCGGCAGAAGCGCTCATAAGAGCGCAAATGCTCCTCGACTTCCCTCCAGCCGCGGACAAGGCCGAAGACTGGAGGGCTACCATCCGGAGCCTGGTCGCCTTCGCCAACAACGACTCTCCACGGCAGCCGGTGGCCTCACGGCCGCGGCAAGCCGAGAAGACGAAGGCCGGCGGCGACAAGACCGCCGGGGGTGCACCCACCGTGCACTCCCCGCCGCGGAAGCGAAAGACGCCGCCCCGCCGGAACAACGCCGACGACGGCTCCACGGCATCGTCGGATCCGCGGGCTCGTCGGGATCAACGCCAGGTCCTTGACGATCGGCGACAAGAGGACGCTCGGACCACGATCGAGCGCCGCCGAGAGACTCGGCGACAATCGGACCAGAGAGCTGGAAGCACTGTCGACGCGCGCGCGCCCGGCGAGCCAGGCGACTTGCCGTACGCGGCAGGCTGCCCTGCGTTCACCCAAGAGCTGCGGCGCGTCCAGTGGCCCAGCATAAAGAATTTCAAGCCTGACGTACCGGAGAAGTACGACAGCAAGACGCACCCCTCGGAATCCCTCAGCGTCTACACCATCGCCGTGCAGGCTGCCGGGGGGCGCGACGAGAAGATTCTGGCGAACTACTTCCCACTTGTGCTTAGGCCGAACGTTCGTTCTTGGCTTATGCACTTGCCGGAAGGCTCCATCTCTTCTTGGGCGGACCTTTGCCATCAGTTTGTTGGCGCCTTCACTGGCGGCCACAAACCTCACGGCCAGGAGAGTGACCTCCACATTTTGGCCCAGAGGGAAGGAGAATCCCTGCGCAAGTATATCCAATGCTTCAGCCGTGTGCAAGGAGAATCCCTGATGTCCACCCTGCCGCGGTTATCGGCTGCTCCACCGAACGCGCGCGAACCGCCAGATGCGTGAAGAGATGGCGATGACCAAGATTCGATGTCGTGAGCTCTATGCTCTGGCTGATAAATGCACACGAGCAGAAGAGGGGAGGAGGCTCCCCGGGGAGGATGCTGGCGCAGGAGGAAGCGACTCCGACGATGCCGCCCCGGCAAAGAAGCGCCGGCGGCGGAACAATCAGAAAAAGAACAAGGAAGAGGTGCTTGCCGTCGAAAAGTCCGGCAAGGAGGCTCCCGCCAAGCAAGTCAAAGCCTGGCGACTCGGCCAGAGCCTGCCCTCAGAAGCGGCAGCCGACAAGCCGGACGGCCCCGCAAGCAATATTGCAAAATCCACCGCACTAAGGGCCACGATCTCTATAATCGCAAGCGTTGCCGACTATCTCGTCGAGCAGCAAAAAGCTGAGTACGAGAGGCGCGACAAGGAGAGGGCCCAAGGTGGCGGAGGAGAACCGAGCAAGAAGCGGCCGTTCAACGGCTAGGTAGGGCGCTTCGGCAAGGCCAAGCGGCGACAAGGTGATCGACCTCCCCGGAGCCGCGACAAAGATGAAGACGACGACGAAGACATGGAGGATGAGGATGACAGCGAGCAGGAGTTCCAGAAGGCCACGGAGGTCCTGTGCGTCGACGGTGGCGCCTCACTGCACACCTCCCACCGCCAGCTAAAGCAGGCGTGGCGTGAAGTGAATGCAGCGGAGCCGCCCATAGAGTCGCGCAGGCTCCTCAAATGGTCCAGCACGCCCATCATTTTTGATCTCGAGGATCACCCTGACCGCACCACCGCGGTCGGGTGCTTGCCGATGCTAGTCTCGCCCACCATCCGCAACCTCAAGGTCACCAAAATGTTAGTTGACGGCGGGGCCGGGCTGAACTTGATCTCCTCTGCTGTGATCAAGAAACTCCAAATCCCAGATGGCGAGCTCGAAGAGACCGGTTCTTTCCAAGGAATCAACCCGGGACGGAGCAAGCCCAAGGAAAGATCACTCGCCGCTGACCTTTGGCGGGAGCTCAATTTCAGGATCGAAGCATCACTTTCGACGTCGCCGATATTCCGCTACCATACAACGGAATACTCGGCCGCCCCGCCTCGCCAAGTTCATGGCAGCTTCCCATTATGCTTACAATGTACTCAAGATGCGGGGCCGATAAGCGCCATCACCGCCCACGGCGACAAGAAAGATGCGCTTATCTGCACCGACAAGATCTACCGGGATGCGGCAGCAGCGCCGACAAGAATACACTTGCCGCTGAAGCTCCCGAGGGAAGAAGACGAAGACCAAGTCCGCAAGTGCTCGGGGCCCACTCCGCAACCGCACCTCTTCGAATGTTGCGCTGCCGACGAGGACGCCCCGCCGAGCTCCGCCGCAAGAGTAAAGGGAATGGCCGCCCGCCGGCAACCAAGAAGGTGTCCGCCAAGGAGGACGGCATCGGTGGAACTTTACCATCGTGCCACGCTGATGAAGAATAGGAAAGCGCGCCATTGCCTTCTGCGGGCGAACGCCGATGTGTTTGCATGGCAACCATCCGACATCCCCGTGTTCCTGTGAAGGTAATTGAGCACAAGCTTGCCGCTTGCCCTCGCGCGCGCCCATCAAGCAAAAAGTGAGGAAGCAAGCCGTGGAACGTCAAGAATTCATCAATGGAGAGATCAAGAAGCTAGAGGCAGCAGGCCTGGTTAGAGGCGTGATCCATCCGACGTGGTTAGCAAACCCAGTTGTCGTGCGCAAGGCTAACGGGAAATGGAGGCTGTGTATAGACTTCACCGATGTAAATAAAGCATGTCCCAAGGATCCATTCCCCTTGCCGCGCATTGACCAGATCGTTGACTCCACTGCCGGATGTGAGCTACTCTGCTTTCTTGATGCATACTCAGGCTATCACCAGATCTTTATGGCCAAAGAGGATGAAGAGAAGACTGCGTTTATCATTCCATGTGGCACCCATCGCTTCACACGCATGCCATTTGGATTGAAGAATGCAGGATCAACATTTGCAAGGGTAGTGTACACTGCTTTTGAGCCACAGATCCACAGAAATGTAGAGGCTTACATGGATGACATCGTGGTGAAGAGCAAGAGCAAGGATACGCTGATTCAAGATTTGGAAGAGACATTTCAGAACCTGCGCAAGATACAGCTTAAGTTGAACCCCGAGAAGTGCGTCTTTGGAGTTCCCTCCGGCAAGCTTCTCGGGTTCTTTGTGTCACAGAGGGGGATTGAAGCCAACCCCGACAAGATTAAAGCCATTGAGCAGATCGAAGCCCCGAAGCGAGTCAAGGATGTTAGAAGGCTCGCAGGTTGTGTGGCTGCCCTCAGTAGGTTCATTTCAAAGTCTGCAGAGCGCGCCTTGCCTTTCTTCAAAATCTTGAAGAAGGCAGGCCCCATAAAGTGGACTCCGGAAGCGGAGGCAGCGCTGCAAGATTTGAAACGATACCTGTCCTCCACCCCAATACTTGTCGCACCTAGACCACAGGAGAAGTTGCTGCTGTACCTAGCGGCAACCAACCAAGTAGTTAGTGCTGCGCTAGTAGCGGAGAGGGAGCCCGACGAGGAGGCTGCACCACCGGCAAGCGAGTCCAGCGACAAGCAGGGGGCTGCTCCGACAAGCTCCGGCCCCGACAGGGACAACTCTGCGCAGGGACAGGATGAGGTGCGGAAGAAGATGGTGCAGCGCCCAGTGTATTTTGTAAGCTCCCTTCTCCAGGGGGCTAGATCAAGATACTCTGGTGTGCAAAAGCTACTTTTCGGCCTCCTCATGGCCTCAAGAAAGCTGCGCCATTACTTCCAGGCACACGAGATAACAGTGGTCACTCGCCTCATCAAGAGGATATTGCACAACCCGAAGCAACAGCAGAATCGCTGAGTGGGCTTTGGAGCTGTCGAGCTTTGGACTCAAGTTTGAAAGTACTTCCACCATACTGAGCCGGGCTTTGGCAGAATTCATAGCGAATGGACCCCAACACCGATGAAGAAGTCCAAGAAACAAGTGCACCTGCATAAGAAGCAACAAGTGAATGGGTAATGTACTTTGATGGTGCCTTCTCGCTGCAGGCGCCGGTGCGGCGTGGTACTCATCGCGCCCACCGGAGAGCACCTCAAGTATGTTATCCAGATGCACTTCCCAAGGGAGCAAGCGACAAACAACACCGCTGAATCTGAAGGTTTGCTCGCCGGCCTCGTGGATTGCGGCGAACTTGGGATCGGAAGTTGGTTGTGCGGGGAGATTCTCAGTTGGTGGTCCGGCAAGTTAACAAGAGCTATCAGAGCCCTTTGATGGAAGCTTATGTAGATGAAGTGAGGAAGCTTGAGGAGCACTTTGAAGGTTTGCAGATGGAGCATGTCCCGAGAGCTCAGAATGAAATCGCAGATGGCCTTTCAAAGTGTGCTTCGATGAAGTTACCTGTGGAACCAGGGACCTTCTTGCTCAAGCTGACTCAACCATCCGTCACGCCATCAATTGGGCAGTCCAAGAAGAGAAAGTTGGTCTCCGGCGACTACTTGCCGGCGGGTCTCCCTGAGGCCGCCGCCAAAGTCCCCAAGATCAACGGCCAGAACGCTGAGGAACAGTATGCTCCTGCAGATCCTCGGATCTGTGCGGTTGAAGCAAGTGTTCCCGACAAGCCTTGCCCCGGCAAGCTTGCCGGGGGACCTTCAGCTCCGGCAAAGCCAGAGACCCTTGCCGTAGAAGCTGAGGTTCCCGCAGCGGCCCTCATGCCTTTAGTCCTTGCCGTTGAGCCCCGAGCTCCGGCATGGGCACAGCAGATCGTCCGCTTTACGCAAACCGAGAACTTCCGACGACCGTAAGAAATAGAAAAGATAACCAGCAGTCAAGTATGTACCAGTTCGTGGATAACGAGCTGCATGTAAGAAGGCTCAATGGTGTCGATCAAGTGCATCTCCGGGAAGATGGATGAAGCTGTTGGCGAGGTACACGGAGGCATATGTGGCCACCACATTGGCAAGAAGGGCACTTGCCGGAAGGCTTTCCGGCAAGGGTTCTTTGGCAGAAGCCTCCAAGATGCAGCTGCATTGGTAACCAAGTGTGAAGCGTGCGGCCCATGCAAAGCAGATCCATCACCAGCTCAAGCTCTCCAAACAATCCCTTTATCCCGCCCTTCGGTGCTGGGGCTCGATATCTCGGCCCCTTCCCCGTGTTGTCGGGGCTTTGAGTACTTATACGTAGCAATCGACAAGTTCACAAAGTGGCCGAAGTGGAGCCAGTGAGAAAGGTGACAAGACGATCGGCGGTCAAGTTCTTCAGTCGATTGTGTGCGTTTGGGATCCCTAACGGGATCATCACCGACAACGGTACACAATTCACTAGTCGCACCTTCATGCAAGACGCCCAAGACCTTGGCGCCAAGGTCTGTTTCGCTCGCATTGCTCACCCAAGGAGCAACGGTCAGCGAGAGGGCCAATGTGAAGTGTTGCGCGGACTCAAGACAAGAACTTTCGACGGGCTGCGCGAAGTGCGGAAGAAATTGATAGAAGAGCGCGGCGGCTCTTTGGTCAATCGAACGACACCAAATCGAGCCACCGGACAGACACCCTTTGCTCTAGTCTATGGAGCGAAGCAGTTCTCCCCACGGAACTCAGATACGGATCTCCTCGAGTGCTCGCTATGATGAGTTTGAGCAAGAGCAATTGCGGCAAGATGACGATTGCTCCTTGAGGAGGGACGCCTCTAGGCTGTCAGACGAGCTGCTCGATACCAGCAAGCCTTGCGCCGCTACCATAGCCGCAAGGTCAAAGCCAGGAGTCTCGAGGAAGGCGACCTTGTTCTTCGGCGTGTTCAGTCCGCCAAGAATTCCAACAAGTTGACGCCGAAGTGGGAAGGCCCTTATCGGGTGAAGCAAGTCACGAGGCCCGGCGCTGTCCGCCTCGAGACCGAAGAAGGCTTACCAGTGAGCAACTCCTGGAACATAGAGCATCTTCGCAAGTTTTACCCATAAGGCGCGGTTGCCGTGATCCGCTCCGGCAACCACCTTTTGTACAAAGCTTTGCCGCCGTTGCATATAACCCTTTGTACAAAGCCGGGCGCAGACCCCGTGCAGCAATAAAGTTTCTGTGTTTTGCGCTATTTGCCTTTTCCCATGCTTTTCTTTACTATTTGCATGAGTTATTTGGCATCTTTCGTGCGATACACATTTCCGGCAAGCAGTAGCACACCGAAAGGCCATATGCTTGTTTCCTTCTTCTTTTTCCTTGTCTCTTAAACAGAGGAAACATTCCTCGCGCACAAGTTTGCCAGGGGGGAAGGGAATGGAGGATGAACCAAGTGCCGTTCAAGAAAGGGAAGCTTGCCGGAGAACGCGCAGATCACGAAAGCTAAGTTATCAAGTTATTAGAATTTGAGCAGCTCACAATTTTAAATTTTAAGTTGCCTTCCTTGAACGACCACACTTTGTATGGAAAACTTGTGCTCGGAGGAACTTACCCGTGGATAGCCGCACCCTTATTTTGTTTCGAGCACACTCAACGAGTTAAAAGTGAGCTGCGACAAGCTTCGCGCCCTTGTTTCGTTTTCGAGTCTGCTCAACAAACTAAGTGCGCAGACTAGTCATGCAAGGTTGCTTGCCGGCAAGGCCTTGGCCAGCAGGCTGCTTCGAGTTCAGCACTCGGCGCCCGCGGCGAGGGCCCCTTGCCGGCAAATCTCCTAGAAGCACAAGGTTGAAGCATACAAAATTGAGGATCAAAACAAGGGAGATAACACTGCATCTATTGACCAAAATAAAGATAGTGTCTGGCAAGAAATAACTTGTCGCAGTAGCTAACGGGTTCATAACAACCTATGCAGCAACAAAAGAAAAAGATAAAGATAAAGGAGGCCTAGTCTACGCGGTCGCCCTCCATCCTGGAGATCTTGTTCACCTTGGCGATGATGTGGGCGACCTGCTCCTTCAGAGCCTCCATGTTTGCGTCGGCCGGCAAGCTGCGAAGAACGTTGGCGAGGTTTATGCCAGGATTGCGGTATACGATCTTCGTCAGCACACGCTCCAGGGTTCCCGCGCACAGCCGGCGAGTCTCCTCGGCAAGTTGCGCGGGGATCTTTTTCCGCAGATTTGCAAGGGCCGGCGCGATCCCCCTGAAGAAGAGGCTGAGCTTGGCGCTGTGAGCAAGGTTTGGATCCGGGGAGTAGATGAGGTGCTCCAGCTTCAGCGCCAGCAGCTCCTGGTCAATGGCGGACGCAGAAGATACCAAGTCCTCGGTCCATATCTCGACGATACGGCGGAAGTCCTCGGCTGCTTTGTTGGCGCTGACCACCAAGGTTCGCTCCTCGCGGAGCTCCTCCTTCAGCTTGGTTTCCCGATCCCGGGCAGCGTCAAGCGAGTCCCTCAGCGCAGAGACTTGAAGCTCAAGACCCTCGATGGAGTCCTTGGCGGCCTTCGCCTCGCCCTTCTTGGAAAGGCACTCGAGTTACGAGTTGGTGTGAGCACCCTTCGCGCTCCGTGACAGCTTGGCGACCTTCTCCTCGCTCGCCTTCAGCAACTCCTCCAGCTGCGCGACCTTGGCGGCAAGCTCCTCCTTGGCGGTTTCCGCGGCAGCCGCGGCGTCCTTTGCCTCTTTCAGTTCCCCGCCAAGGGCCTGTTCCCGTGCGGCAAGGTCTTCCTCGTGGGCGTCGAGGGTGACCTTCCGCTGGATGAGTTCTCCTTCTCATGGGACAGCTCCACCCGGCGAGCCGTTCTTGCTCTTCGCCTCGGCCTTCTCCAAGAACCACTCTTCATACTCTCCGCGAAGTCGCCGCGCTTCTCCGCCACCTCGCGGAGAGCAGCCTGATTAACGGCGCTGAGCTCCGCCGCGCGCTTCTCCATCTCCTCGGCGGCCTTGGCGGCGAGGGCCTCCCGGGAAGCGAGCTTCGCCTGTCTGGCCCGGTAAAGGGCCAGGAGCTGGTGGAGCAGCTTCTCCTCGTCGGGCCCGTCGCTCCCGCCGGGCCCCTCGACGACCTTCAAGCCCGCGGAGGCAAGGATCTCCCCATCAAAGGCCTCGCCCTCCGCGGGAGCTCGCGACGAAGAACCCCACGGCATCTGGATGAAGACGCCGTTGGGGGCTTCCAGGTAGTAGCCGGACCGCTCCTCCCCGGCGGAGGGGTCGGTGACCGGCGCAGCACTCGATGCTCCCGCCACCTCCGGGCCGGTGGTGCGGTCGCCATCCCCCCCTTCGGCCGCTGCGTCTGCGGCCGGGGCGGTCTCTGGCATGCGTGGCCCGGCGGCTCCCGCCGCGTCCTCGACGACGGGGACGCCGCCGCCGCCGCCCTGCGCGTCCTCCTCCTCCTCAATGACAACTTCCGTCTCCATCTGCTCGGGGGGAGGAGGAGGATCTAGAAGAAGAAGAAAAAGCGGAAGAAGATCAAGCAAATATCCAAAAAGAAACAACGCCAAGAAGACAAAGTTGCAAAACTTACCTTGGCGGACGTCGTCAGCGGCGGGCTCCCTTGCCGGGGAACTAGCCCTCGGCGGAGTGGCCACCCTCGTCGGGCTGCTCGCTCTTGGCGGGGTACCTGCCCTTGGCGGAGTATCCGCCCTTGGCGGGACGCTCTCCCTTGCTGGGGAGTCCAACCTTGGCGGAGATGGAGGGACTGCCGGCTCCTCGAGGGCGACCTCCGAATGCTCCTGCCGCTGCGGCTCCATCTCTTCACAAGCCAAGACAAACACGTCAAGATATTGGAACAAGACGAAATTTCCAGACGCGCAAGCAAGCAAGGTGCAGGGGCCCAGACTTACGCTGGGCTGCGCTGGGCTGCTCCTCGACAGCTGGTCCGCAAGCTCGGCTCAAGACGCCCCAGTCGCCTCGGCGGGCGAGTCGTCCGCGACCTCGACCACGGGCACCTTGGCTTTCTTCGCCGCCCGCTCGGTCAAGGTCCTGCGATCAACACAAAAACAAGATTAGCCTCAAACAATAATCAAGGCGAGATTTAAGAAGACGAAGATCTCGGGTACTTACTCCTGTTCTTCCTCGTCGTCTTCGCTCAAGGCGGAGAAATCATACTCCACCTGGGTCGCGTCGGCGCGAGGAGCAGGAGGCGAAGGCCCTCTCGGGCGCTTGGCGGTCCTCGGGCTGGGGCTGCGAAGACCCAGCCTCTGTGGCGGCGGGACCCGAGAAGCGGGCGGAGCCGCCGCCTCCGCCCGAGAAGACCTGCTCGCTCGGCGCCGACCTGCGAGGCGCCTTTGCTGTGGCCTGCGCGCGGGTCGCTTCCGCCGTGGCTGGTGCGCCTGTCGCCCTCGGCGCGGCTTGACTCCCCCGGGAAGCTTGCGCTGCCCGGCGAGCCGGTAGTTGCCGGGGAGCCTGCGATTGCCTGCCGCCGCTTTTGGAGGCGCTCAGCGGGAACGCTTGGGGCTCGCCCGGGGCGGGGAGGTCTCCGACGACGAGGAGAGGTCGTCGGCGTAAAGGTCCGTGGACCCGCCAGCATCCTCGGCGGCCGCGGCATCATCCTCCTCCTCCTCACCGGCTGGCTCGCCAGACCCAGTGCCCTGCGCCGCGACCCTTTTTCCTCTGGCGTCTCTGCTCCCTCCGGCGCCTCCGCTCCCTGCGGCGCCTCTGCTCCCTCCGGCAGCGCCACCTCTTGCCGCGGCCTCGGCCACGATTTCGGGGATCCCGGAGTGTCTCAGAGAGGGAACCCCGGCAAGCGCGTCAGGAGGAAGTTGCAGCAGTTTGCAGATCTCCGCCGCCTCCGTTTGGCCGGACTCCTCCGCAGCCTCTGCCTCCTCGGGCGTACAGCCGAACGCTCCTGCCGCTGCGGCTGCAGCGGCCTCTTCGGCCCGAGAAGCTATATACGCGAGCTCCTGGTCCGTGGTGTCCCGTGTCAGCCCCCGGGTCTCGTCCTTGTTCTTCGCCACCTCCTCGAGGCTGTCAAAGAAGTTGAGGACGTCTATTGGCTCGAGCGGAATCCATAAACGCTCGACACCATGCGAGTCGCACGCGGGCATCATGGCGAGGAGGCGATCCCGAGCTGTGCTGTTGCAGAGGGGCACGACTCCCCGGGAGGGTCTGAACCACTCTGGATGGTCCGGGTCGTACTTGAAGAGTTCCCGGACCATCCCCCTCAGCTCCAGCGTTGTGAAATTGAAGTTCAGCCCGGGGCGCAGCCTCATTATATCCCTCGCGCGCCAGACTCCCAGCCGGCCTTTTCCTATCTTGGAGAGGGGCACGCGGCGGCGGAGGAAGTCTGCGCCTACCTCGAACGGTCAGATTTGCTGCTCAAGACGATGAATCCGGATGGGGGCAGCGCCGAGCTTGATATCGTCCGAGTCCAGCTCGCTCCGCTCTCGCCAGCAGACGATGGCGCCTTGTCTTGGCGCGGTGAAGGGCTGCGGCTCGTCTTCAACGACTCCAGCACCGGTCGGCACGCCCTCCTCCCACTTGCCGCGGAGCTCCCGGCAATCACGAATCCTTCAAGTTCAGCGAAAAACCCAAGAAATTCCTCCGGAAGGGGGGAGCCGGGCTCTGCCCTAGGGGTAAAGAAATGCCCTGAACAGAGCTACGTTTGGGTATATCCCTATGAAGTTTTCGCACATGTGTGCGAAAACCGCCATTGTGAGGACGGCATTGGGGTGAAGTCAAGAAGGTGAAAGCCGTAGGTGTGCATGATGTCGTAGAAGAAATTGGAAAAAGGGGGACAAAGACCGCAGTGGAAGAAGGCTGCGAAGAAGTAGTACCCGCCGGGATAGTTGTCCATGGTGGCGGCCGGATGAGCTCTGGTCCGAGGATGCGCCGTGGTCTTCTTGGCCCAGAACAGGTAATATTTGCTCCAGAGTTCCCTGACGCCGAGTCACAAGGGAAGACGACGCTTCGCTTCCAAGATCGGCGAGCCGCCGCTTGCTCGGACTTCTCCCTCTGGTCTTCTCCGCCTTCCTTTCCCTTCCCGGTCTTCGGGGCCATGGCGGAGGCGGCGAGGGAAGGAGGACGAAGGGTCCGGCGGCGCCGCGGACGCAAGAGACGACGGAGGAGATGCGGAGGCGGAGCGCAAAGGGGATCTCTGGAGGAGGAAGAAGATGCAATGAAAGCGAAGGAGGGGAACCGCGCCTGCTTCCTCTGTTTTTATGGGGAAGTGGGGGGCGTTCCGCTCTTCTCATTGAAAGACGTGGGCACGTCCCATCCCACGACGCCACAATCGACGCGTGCTGTTGCACGGGGAGGCGGCAGAGGCGGAAGTGGATTCGGCACGCCGTGGGCCTCGTGTGCCCGTGCACTGTTTTGGGCCTGGCCCAACAGCGCTCGGCACCGTGTGTGGCCCAGGCCCGGGGGCTCCTGTCGGTGTACTAAGGTAGGGGTACCTCAGTACCCCAACTTGTGCACGGGCAGTTGCAGCTCCCCGCGACTGGATCTACCACATGCTTGCCGGAGACCATTCCTGCTCCATGTCAAGCCATTCAAGAACAAAGTGTACAAGACAGAAGACCAAGACCCCGGCAAGAGGAGCTTGCCGGGAAGGCCGTCCCAGGCTCAAGATTATATCACCCACGCAAGGCCCTGGCGAGAGGAGCTCGCCGGGGAGACTAGAAGATTACGTCGTAGAAGACACGCCTCGGCGCTATACGCGCCCCGGCGAGGGCCCGGAAACGGCAAGTTACAGAGCCCGACAAGCTTCCGGGTCCGGCAAGATCAAGACCCCGGCAAGGTACTTGCCGGAGAGCTGCTACTGTGCCCGCACTCCAGCTCATCTGCCCACGCGCCGCCTTAAGCTCTCTCCAGAGACGCGTGGCGGGTGGCTGTGCAGCCTGAGGGGTGCGGTGGCACTCCACGGTGGTGGATCCATCGCCGTGGCAGACGGAGACGCACGGGCGGGAGCTTTTGGGGTCGACGGCGACGGGCATTAAATGCCTTTGTCCCCCACTGTCAAAGTAGGTAGAAGCCACTGTTCAAGCAATCGTAGCTGCACTGCTCCCAAGACTGCTCCAACTACCACCTCTTTTACATTTTTACCCCTTTCTCCTACGTTGACACCTGTTGGTGACCCCTTGGCACTATAAAAGGAGGCCCATGCACAACGTAGAAGGGGTTCGACTCATTTGCAACTCTCACGCTTGGGTAGCCATTACTGTAGTTCTCCAAGCTCCCGAGCCCAATACAAACACAAAGCAGCAGTAGGGTTTTACGCGTCCATCGCGGCCCGAAGCTGGGTAAAAACCCCGCCCGCGTGCATCGTCTCGATCTGCTCTCTGTGCCTCCTCCGCCCTCGTACCGCACTCACGAAGGGGCCCCGGCCCCATAGGTGCTCGCGGCGGGCGGGCCAGCCGCCGTCCCGTCCCGACACTAGTTGGTTTTGACGTCACAGAAACCGGTTCCTGTGATGTACTATTTTCCAACAAGGGAGTAGGTATAGTTACCTCATCAAGTTCTACTTTCCTCCCACTCACTTCTTTCGAGAGAAACTCCTTCTCTAGAAAGGATCCATTCTTAGCAACGAATGTCTTGCCTTCGGATCTGTGATAGAAGGTGTACCCAACTGTCTCCTTTGGGTATCCTATGAAGACACATTTCTCCGATTTGGGTTCCAGCTTATCAGGTTGAAGCTTTTTCACATAAGCATCGCAGCCCCAAACTTTTAGAAACGACAACTTTGGTTTCTTGCCAAACCATAGTTCATAAGGTGTCGTTTCAACGGATTTTGATGGTGCCCTATTTAATGTGAATGCGTCCGTCTCTAAAGCATAACCCCAAAACGATAGCGGTAAATCAGTAAGAGACATCATAGATCGCACCATATCAAGTAAAGTACGACACGACGCTCGACACACCATTACGTTGTGGTGTTCGGGTGGCGTGAGTTACTGAAACTATTCCGCATTGTTTCAAGTGTAGACCAAACTCAGAACTCAAATATTCTCCTCCACGATCAGATCGTAGAAACTTTATTTTCTTGTTACGATGATTTTCAACTTCACTCAAATTCTTTGAACTTTTCAAATGTTTCAGACTTATGCTTCATTAAGTAGATATACCCATATCCGCTTAAATCATCTGTGAAGGTGAGAAAATAACGATATCCGCCATGAGCCTCAACATTCATCGGACCACATACATTTGTATGTATGATTTCCAACAAATCTGTTGCTCTCTCCATAGTACTGGAGAACGGCGTTTTGGTCATCTTGCCCATGAGGCACGGTTCGCAAGTACCAAGTGATTCATAATCAAGTGGTTCCAAAAGTCCATCAAGATGGAGTTTCTTCATGCGCTTTACAATCGATATGACCTAAACGGCAGTGCCACAAATAAGTTGCACTATCATTATCAACTCTGCATCTTTTGGCCTCAACACTATGAATATGTGTATCACTACTATCGAGATTCATCAAAAATAGACCACTCTGCAAGGGTGCATGACCATAAAAGATATTACTCATATAAATAGAACAACCATTATCCTCTGATTTAAATGAATAACCGTCTCACATCAAACAAGATCCAGATATAATGTTCATGCTCAACGCTGGCACCAAATAACAATTATTTAGGTCTAATACTAATCTCAAGGTAGATGTAGAGGTAGCGTGCCGACCGCGATCACATCAACTTTGGAACCATTTCCACGCGCGATCGTCACCTCGTCCTTTGCTAGTGTTCGCAATCCGTAGTCCCTGCTTCGAGTTGCAAATATTAGCAATGTAACCAAGATCAAATACCAGGTGCTATCTGCGAGCTCTAGTAAGGTACACATCAATAACATGTATATCACATATACCTTTGTTCACCTTGCCATCCTTCTTATCCGCCAAATACTTGGGGCAGTTTCGCTTCGGTGTCGATCGCGCTTGCGGTGAGAAGCACTCAGTTTGTGCTTAGGTCCAGACTTGGGTTTCTTCTCTTGAGCAGCAACTTGCTTGCTGTTCTTCTTGAAGTTCCTTCTTCTTCCCTTTGCCCTTTTCTTGAAACTAGAGGTCTTGTTGACCATCAACACTTGATGCTCCTTCTTGATTTCTACCTCCACAGCCTTTAGCATTGCGAAGAGCTCGGGAATCGTCTTATCCATCCCTTGCATATTATAGTTCATCACGAAGCTCTTGTAGCTTGGTGGAAGTGATTGGAGAATTCTGTCAATGACGCTATCATCCGGAAGAGTAACTCCCAGTTGAATCAAGTGATTACAATACCCAGACATCTTGAGTATATGCTCACTGACAGAACTATTCTCCTCCATCTTGCAGCTATAGAACTTATTGGAGACTTCATATCTCTCAATCCGGGCATTCTTCTGGAATATTAACTTCAACTCCTAGAACATCTCATATGCTCCATGACGTTCAAAACGTCGTTGAAGTCCCGGTTCTAAGCCGTAAAGCATGGCACATTGAACTATCGAGTAGTCATCAGCTTTGCTCTACCAGACGTTCTTAACGCCGTTACATCATCAAGAGCAGTTCGGCACCCAGCGGTGCTTCCAGGATGTAATTTTTTCAGGCAGCAATGAGGATAATCCTCGTTACGGACCCAGTCCGCGTAGTTGCTACCATCATCTTTCAACTTTTCTTTCTCAAGGAACGATTAAAATTCAACGGAACAACAAGACGGGCCATCTATCTACAATCAACATAGACAAGCAAGATACTATCAGTACTAAGTTCATGATAAATTTAAGTTCAATTAATCATATTACTTAAGAACTCCCACTTAGACAGACATCTCTAGTCATCTAAGTGATAACGTGATCCAAATCAACTAAACCATAACCGATCATCACGTGAGATGGAGTAGTTTTCAATGGTGAACATCACTATGTTGATCATATCTACTATATGATTCACGCCGACCTTTCGGTCTCCGTGTTCCGAGGCCATATCTGCATATGCTAGGCTCGTCAAGTTTAACTCGAGTATTCTGCGGTGCAGTAACTGGCTTGCACCCGTTGTAGATGGACGAGAGCTTATCACACCCGATCATCACGTGGTGTCCGGGCACGATTTAACTTTGGCAACGGTGCATACTGGGAGAACACTTCTTGATAATTTTAGTGAGAGATCATCTTAAAATGCTACCGTCAATCAAAGCAAGATAAGATGCATAAAGGATAAACATCACATGCAATCAATATAAGTGATATGATATGGCCATCATCATCTTGTGCTTGTGATCTCCATCTTCGAAGCACCGTCATGATCACCATCATCACCGGCGCGACACCTTGATCTCCATCGTAGCATCGTTGTCGTTACGCCATCTATTGCTTCTATGACTATCGCTACCGCTTAGTGATAAAGTAAAGCAATTACAGGGCGTTTGCATTTCATACAATAAAGCGACAACCATATGGCTCCTGCCAGTTGCCGATAACTTCGGTTACAAAACATGATCATCTCATACAATAAAATATAGCATCATGTCTTGGCCATATCACATCACAACATGCCCTGCAAAAACAAGTTAGACGTCCTCTACTTTGTTGTTGCAAGTTTTACGTGGCTGCTACGGGCTTAAGCAAGAACCAATCTCACCTAATCAAAACCACAACGATAGTTTGTCAAGTTGATGCTGTTTAAACCTTCGCAAGCACCGGGCGTAGCCACACTCGGTTCAACTAAAGTTCGAGAAACTGACACCCGCTAGTCACCTGTGTGCAAAGCACGGCGGTAAAACCAGTATCGCGTAAGCGTACGCGCAATGTCGGTCCGGGCCGCTTCATCCAACAATACCGCCGAACCAAAGTATGACATGCTGGTAAGCAGTATGACTTATATCGCCCACAACTCACTTGTGTTCTACTCGTGCATATAACATCAAACCATAAAACCTAGGCTCGGATGCCATGTTGGGGAACGAGTAATTTCAAAAAATTCCTACGCACACGCAAGATCATGGTGATGCATAGCAACGAGAGGGAGAGTGTTGTCTACGCCCTCGTGAGACCGAAGCGAAGCGCTGACACAACGTAGAGGAAGTAGTCGACGCCTTCCGGTCCAACCGATCCAAGCACCGTTACTCGGCACCTCCGAAGTTCTTGACACACGACAGCTCGATGACGCACCCTGGCTCGATCCAGCAGAGCTTCAGGAGGAGTTCCACAAGATGACAGCGTGGTGACGATCTTGATGTTCAATCGTCGCAGGCTTCGCTAAGCACCGTTACAATATGACCGAGGTGTAATATCGTGGAGGGGGCACCGCACACGGCTAAGCAACGATCACGAAGATCAACTTGTGTGTCTATGGGGTGCCCCCGCCCAGATATAAAGGAGCCAAGGGAGGCGGCCGGCCAAGGAGGCGTGCAAGGGGGAGTCCTACTCCCACCGGAGTAGGACTCCTTTCTTTCCTAGATGGAGAAGGAGAAGGGGAAAGAGGAGGAAGAGGGAAGGAAAGGGGCGCCGCCCTTCCCTTGTCATATTCGGACTAGGAAGGGGAGGCACGCGCCCCCCCGCCTCCTTCCCTCTTCTCCTCAAGGCCCATGTAGGCCCAATAACCCCCTGGGGTTCCGTAACCTCCGGTACTCGGTAAAATGCCGATTTCACCCGGAACGATTCTGATGTCCAAATATAGGCTTCCAATATATCGATCTTTATGTATTGACCATTTCGAGACTCCTCGTCATGTCCGTGATCACATCCGGGACTCCGAACAACCTTCGGTACATCAAAATACATAAACTCATAAAGAAACTGTCATCGTAACTTTAAGCGTGCGGACCCTACGGTTCGAGAACAATGTAGACATGACCGAGACACGCCTCGGTCAATAACCAATAGCGGGACCTGATGCCCATATTGTTTCCTACATATTCTACGAAGATCTTTATCGGTCAGACCGCATAACAACATCGTTGTTCCTTTGTCATCGGTATGTTACTTGCCCGAGATTCGATCGTCGGTATCCAATACCTAATTCAATCTCGTTACGCAAGTCTCTTTACTCGTTCCGTAATACATCATCTCGCAACTAACTCATTAGTTGCAATGCTTGCAAGGCTTAAGTGATGTGCATTACCGAGAGGGCCCAGAGATACCTCTCCGACATTCGGAGTGACAAATCCTAATCTCAAATACGCCAACCCAACAAGTACCTTTGGAGACACCTGAGAGCACCTTTATAATCACCCGATTACGTTGTAGACGTTTGGTAGCACGAAGTGTTCCTCCGGTAAACGGGAGTTGCATAATCTCATAGTCATAGGAACATGTATAAGTCATGAAGAAAGCAATAGCAACATACTAAACGATCGGGTGCTAAGCTAACGGAATGGGTCATGTCAATCAGATCATTCAACTAATGATGTGATCTCGTTAATCAAATAACAACTCTTTGTTCATGGTTAGGAAACATAACCATCTTTGATTAACAAGCTAGTCAAGTAGAGGCATACTAGTGACACTCTGTTTGTCTATATATTCACATATGTGTTATGTTTCCCGTTAATACAATTCTAGCATGAATAATAAACATTTATCATGATATAAGAAAATAAATAATAACTTTATTATTGCCTCTAGGGCATATTTCCTTCACCTAGGTCTTCATGAGCAAGCGAGTTGGATGCATACCCACTAGTTTTCTTTTGTTGAGCATTCATAGCTCTAGTGCATCTGTTGCATGGCAATCCCTACTCCTCATGTTGACATCAATTGATGGGCATCTCCATAGCCCGTTGATTATCCTCGTCAATGTGAGACTCTCTCCTTTTTGTCTTCTCCACACAATCCCCATCATCATATTCTATTCCACCCATAGTGCTATATCCATGGCTCGCGCTCATGTATTGTGTGAAGGTTGAAAAAGTTTGAGATTATTTGAGTATGAAACAATTGCTTGGCTTGTCATCGGGGGTATAGAAGTTGGGAACATCTTTGTGTGACGAAAATGAAGCATAGCCTAACTATATGATTTTTTAGGGATGAACTTTCTTTGGCCATGTTATTTTGAGAAGACATGATTGCTTTGATTAAGTATGCTTGAAGTATTATTATTTTTATGTCAATATGAACTTTTGTCTTGAATCTTTCGGATCTGAATATTCATGTCACAATTAAGAAGATTTACATTGAAATTATGCCAAGTAGCACTCCGCATCAAAAATTCTTTTTTATCATTTACCTACTCGAGGACGAGCAGGAATTAAGCTTGGGGATGCTTGATACGTCTCCAACGTATCTATAATTTTTGATTGCTCCATGCTATATTATCTACTGTTTTGGGCAATATTGGGCTTTATTTTCCACTTTTATATTATTTTTGGGACTAACCTATTAACCGGAGGCCCAGCCTGATTTTTGCTTTATGCCTATTTCAAAGGTTTTGAGGAAAAGGAATATCGACGGAGTCAAAACGAACGGAATCAAGCTGGAGAAGTTATTTTTGGAAGGAAAGCAACCCAGGAACTTGGAGTGCACGTCGGGAGATCGGGCTGCCCACGAGGGTGGGGCGCCCCCCGCGCCCCGCCTCGTGGGCCCCCTGTAGCCCCTCCGACATACCCCCTATACCCATATATACTCTTGTACCCTAAAACTTCCTGAACAGAAGGTAGATCGGGAGTTCCGCCGCCGCAAGCCTTTGTAGCCACCAAAACCTCTCGGGAGCCCGTTCGCGCCTCGTCATGGGGGGATCCCATCACGGTGGCCATCTTCATCATCCCGGCGCTATCCATGACGAGGAGGGAGTAGTTCACCCTCGGGGCTGAGGGTATGTACCAGTAGCTATGTGTTTGATCTATCTCTCTCGTGTTCTCTCTCGTGTTCCCTCTATGGCACGATCTTGATGTATCTCGAGCTTTGCTATTGTAGTTGGATCTTATGATGTTTCTCCCCCTCTACTCTCTTGTGATGAATTGAGTTTCCCCTTTGAAGTTATCTTATCGGATTGAGTCTTTTATGAGAACACTTGATGTATGTCTTGCCGTGATTATCTGTGGTGACAATGGGATATCATGTGCCACTTGATGTATGTTTTGGTGATCAACTTGCGGGTTTCGTGACATTGGGAACCTATGCATAGGAGTTGGCACACGTTCTTGACTCTCCGGTAGAAACTTTGGGGCACTCTTTGAAGTACTTTGTGTTGGTTGGATGAATCTGAGATTGTGTGATGCATATCATATAATCATGCCCACGGATACTTGAGGTGACAATGGAGTATCTAGGTGACATTAGGGTTTTGGTTGATTTGTGTCTTAAGGTGTTATTCTAGTACGAACTCTTTTATAGGTTGATCCGAAAGAATAACTTTGAGGTGGTTTCGTACCCTACCATAATCTCTATGTTTGTTCTCCACTATTAGTGGCTTCAGAGTGACTCTTTGTTGCATGTTGAGGGCTTGTTATTGAAGGAAATATGCCCTAGAGGCAATAATAAAGTTATTATTTATTTCCTTATTTCATGATAAATGTTTATTATTCATGCTAGAATTGTATTAACCGGAAACATAATACATGTGAACATAGTGTCACTAGTATGCCTCTACTTGACTAGCTCGTTTATCAGAGATGGTTATGTTTCCTAGCCATGGACAAAAGAGTTGTAATTTGATTAACGGGATCACATCATTAGGAGAATGATGTGATTGACATGACCCATCCCGTTAGCTTAGCACTTGATCGTTTAGTATTCTGCTATTGCTTCCTTCATGACTTATACATGTTCCCTGTAACTATGAGGATTGTGTAACTCCTGTTTACGGAAGAACACTTGGTACTACCAAACGCCACAACGAATCGGGTGATTATAAAGGAGTACTACAGGTGTTTCCGAAGGTACATGTTGAGTTAGCATAATTCGAGATTAGGTTTTGTCACTCCGATTGTCGAGAGGTATCTTCGGCCCTCTCGGTAATACTCGTCACCCAAGCCTTGCAAGCATGTAACTAATGAGTTAGTTATGAGATGACGACACGGAACGAGTAAAGAGACTTGCCGGTAACGAGATTGAACTAGGTATTGGATACCGACGATCAAATCTCGGGCAAGTAACATACCGATGACAAAGGGAATAACGTATGTTGTTATGCGGTTTGACCGAAATAAGTGTTATTTGGTGTTTGCGTTGAGCATGAATATGATTTGATCATGTTTATTGCAATACAGTTATTCATGTAAGATAGAGAATAATTGTTGTTCTGTTTACATGAATAAAAACCTTCTATGGTCATACACCCAATGAAAATGGTTTGTTGGATCTCGATCGTGTGATACACATATTCGTAATATTGAAGCCAAAAGATGGAAAGTTAATAATGATAGTGCAACTTATTTGTGGCACTGCCGTTTGGGTCATATCGGTGTAAAGCGCATGAAGAAACTCCATAAAGATGGATTTTCGGAATCACTTGGTTATGAATCATTTGATGCTTGCGAACCGTGCCTTTTGGGCAAGATGACTAAAACTCCGTTCTTCGGAACAATGGAACGAACTACCGACTTATTGGAAATAATACATATTGATGTATGCAGACCAATGAGCATGAAGGCTCGTGGCAAGTATCATTATTTTCTGACCTTCACAAGATGATTTGAGCAGATATGGGTATATCTACTTGATGAAACATAAGTCTGAAATAGTTGAAAGGTTCAAAGAATTTCAGAGTGAAGTGGAAAAATCATCGTAACAAGAAAATAAAGTTTCTGCGATCTGATCAAAGAGACAAATATTTGAGTTACGAGTTTGGTCTTCAATTAAAACAATGTGGAATAGTTTCACAGCTCACGCCACCTGGAACACTACAACGTTATGGTGTGTCCGAACGTCGTAACCGCACTTTATTTGATATGGTGCGATCTATGATGTCTCTTACTGATTTACCAATATTGTTTTGGGGTTATGCATTGGAGACAGCTGCATTCACGTTTAAAATAGGGCACCATCTAATCCGTTGAGACGACACTATATGAACTATGGTTTAGCAGTAAACCTAAGCTGTTGTTTCTTAAAATTTGGGGCTGCGATGCTTATGTGAAAAGGTTTCATCCTGATAAGCTCGAACCCAAATCGGAGAAGTGCGTCTTCATAGAATACCCAAAGGAAATTGTTGGGTACACCTTCTATCACAGATCCGAAGGCAAGATATTCGTTGCTAAAAATGGATCCTTTCTAGAGAAGGAGTTTCTCTCGAAAGAAGTGAGTGGGAGGAAAGTAGAACTTGATGAGGTAATCTGTACCTTCTCTGAATTGGAAAATAGTTCATCACGAAATCAGTTCGATGATTCCTACACCAATTAGTGAGGAAGCTAATGATGATGATCATGAAACTTGAGATCAAGTTACTCTGTAACCTCGTAGGTCTTCCAGAGTACGGTCTCGCACTAGAGTGGTATGGTAATCCTGTTCTGAAAGTCATGTTACTAGACCATGATAAACCTACGAACTATGAGGAAGCGATGATGAGCCCAGATTCCATGAAATGGCTTAAGGCCATGAAATCTGAGATATGATCCATGTATGAGAACAAAGTGTAGACTTTGATTGACTTGCCCGATGATCGGTGAGTCATTAAGAATAAATGTATCTTCAAGAGGAAGACGGACGTTGATAGTAGTGTTACTATCTACAAAGCTAGACTTGTCGAAAAAGGTTTTTGACAAAGTTCAAGGTGTTGAATACAATGAGATTTTCTCACTCGTATCGATGCTTAAAAGTCTGTCCGAATCATGTTAGCAATTGCCACATTTTATGAAATTTGGCAAATGGATGTCAAAACTACATTCCTTAAATTTATTAAAGAAGAGTTGTATATGATACAACCAGAAGGTTTTGTCAATCCTAAAGGTGCTAACAAAATGTGCAAGCTCCAGCGATCCATCTATGGACTGGTGCAAGATCTCAGAGTTGGAATATACGCTTTGATAAGTTGATCAAAGCATATAGTATTATCTGAGACTTGTGGTGAAGCTGTATTTACAAGAAAGTGAGTGGGAGCACTACAGCATTTACGATAAGTATATGTGAATGACATATTGCTGATCGGAAATAATGTAGAATTATTCTGCAAAGCATGAAAGGATACTTGAATAAAAGTTTTTTGAAGAAAGACCTCAGTAAAGCTACATACATATTGAGCATCAAGACCTATTGAGATAGATCAAGACGCTTGATAAGATTTTCAACGAGTACATACCTTGGCTAGATTTTGAAATAGTTCAAAATGGAATAGTCAAAGAAAGAGTTCTTGCCTGTGTTGCAAAGGTATGAAATTGAGTAAGACTCAAATCCCGACCACAGCAGAAAATAGAATGAGAATGAAAAGTCATTCCCTATGCCTCAGTCATAGGTTCTATAAAGTATGCTATGATATGTACCAGACCTATTGTATACCTTGCTCTGAATTTGGCAAGGGAATACAATAGTGATCTAGGAGTAGATCACTGGACATTGGTCAAGGATATCCTTAGTAAGGACTAAGGAGATGTTTCTCGATTATGGAGGTGATAAAAGAGTTTGTTGTAAAAGTTACATCAAGACAAACTTTTACACCGATCCGATGACTCTAAGTCTCAACCTGGATACATATAGAAAGTGGGAGCAATTAGCTAGAGTAGCTCCGTGCGAGCATTGTGGACATAAAATATTTGCAAAATACATACGGCTCAATATGACAGACCGTTGACTAAGCTTCTCTCACGAGCAAAACATGATCACACCTTAGTACTCTTTGGGTGTTAATCACATAAGCAATGTGAACTAGATTATTGACTCTAGTAAACCCTTTGGGTGTTGGTCACATGACGATGTGAACTATGGGTGTTAATCATATCTGAGATATGAATATTGGTGTTAAATCACATGGCGATGTGAACTAGATTATTGACTCTAGTGCAAGTGGGAGACTGAAGGAAATATGCCCTAGAGGCAATAATAAAGTTATTATTTATTTCCTTATTTCATGATAAATGTTTATTATTCATGCTAGAATTGTATTAACCGGAAACATAATACATGTGTGAATACATAGACAAACATAGTGTCACTAGTATGCCTCTACTTGACTAGCTCGTTTATCAGAGATGGTTATGTTTCCTAGCCATGGACAAAAGAGTTGTCATTTGATTAACGGGATCACATCATTAGGAGAATGATGTGATTGACATGACCCATCCCGTTAGCTTAGCACTTGATCGTTTAGTATTCTGCTATTGCTTCCTTCATGACTTATACATGTTCCTCGTAACTATGAGGATTGTGTAACTCCGTTTACGGAAGAACACTTTGGGTACTACCAAACGTCACAACGTAATCGGGTGATTATAAAGGAGTACTACGGTGTTTCGAAGGTACATGTTGAGTTAGCATAATTCGAGATTAGGTTTTGTCACTCCGATTGTCGAGAGGTATCTCGGGCCCTCTCGGTAATACTCGCCACCCAAGCCTTGCAAGCATGTAACTAATGAGTTAGTTATGAGATGACGTACATGAACGAGTAAAGAGACTTGCGGTAACGAGATTGAACTAGGTATTGGATACCGACGATCAAATCTCGGCAAGTAACATACCGATGACAAAGGGAATAACGATGTTGTTATGCGGTTTGACCGATAAAGATCTTCGTAGAATATGTAGGAACCAATATGGGCATCCAAGTCCCGCTGTTGGTTATTGACCGAGACGTGTCTCGGTCATGTCTACATTGTTCTCGAACCGTAGGGTCCTGACGCTTAAGGTTTCGATGGCGGTTATATTATGAGTTTATGTATTTTGATGTACGAAGTTTGTTTGAGTCCCGAATGTAATCACGGACATGACGAGGAGTCTCGAAATGGTCGAGACATAAAGATTGATATATTGGACGGATATATTTGGACACCGGAAAGGTTCCGGAGAAGTTTGGAGCTACCGGAGGTTACCGGAACCCCCCGGGAGGTATATGGGCCTTATTGGGCCCATATAGGAAGAAGGAGAAGGAACAAGGGGGGCGCCCCAGCCCAATCCGGTGGGGAGGGGGGCCGGCCCCCCCTTTCCTTTCTCCTTCCCCCTCTTCCTATTACTACTACTAGTACTTATTCCTAATACTAGTACTCTTTCCTTCCCCCTCCAAATAAGATAAGGAAAAGGGGGGAAACCTACTTGGAGTAGGTTTCCCCCTCCTCTATGGCACGCCCCCTTTGGGCCGGCCTCCTCCTCCCTCCCTCCTTTATATACGGGGGTAGGGACACACAAGTTGATCATTCAGATCGTTCCTTAGCCGTGTGCGGTGCCCCCCTCCACGATATTACACCTCGGTCATATTGTAGCAGTGCTTAGGCGAAGCCCTGCGACAGGAGAACATCAAGATCGTCACCACGCCGTCGTGCTGACGGAACTCCCCCTCGGCGCCTCTGCTGGATCGGAGATCGAGGGTGCGTCATCGAGCTATACGCGTGTCAAGAACTCGGAGGTGTCGGAGTAACGGTGCCTGGATCGGTTGAACCGGGAAGACGTACGACTACTTCCACTACACTGTGTCAACGCTTCCGCTTCGGTCTACGAGGGTACGTAGACAACACTCTCCCCTCGTTGCAATGTCATCACCATGATCTTGCGTGTGCGTAGGAAAATTTTTGAAATTACTACGTTCCCCAACAGTTATATTATCTATCTATGTTATTATTGTTGAGAGAACTTGCACTAGTGAAAGTATGAACCCTAGGCCTTGTTTCCTAGTAAATTAGTTTTGTTAATTCACAGAAATGTGCTTCTGATCTGATTCTTTTTTATATGGTTTGGTACACAAATTTATTACGACTTCCTAATTGTGTAGGATTTGTGGAGTTCCAGAAGTATACGTTTGATACAGATTACTGCAGACTGTTCTGTTTTTGACAGATTCTGTGTTCTATGTGTTGTTTGCTTATTTTGATGAATCTATGAGTAGTATCGGAGGGTATGAACCATAGATAAGTTGGAGTACAGTAGATATTACACTATATGAAATTAGAATGAGTTCATTACAGTACCCCAATGTGGTGGTTTTGTTTTCTTTCACTAACGGAGCTTATAAGATTTCCTGATGAGTTTTGTGTTGTGAAGTTTTCAAGTTTTTGCACCCAGTAACGTGCAATGATAACTCAATCATACATAAAAGAATTCAGAGAAGCTAAGCACTTTACCATTGCAAGAACTACCAATCTAGTTGGCCAAACCAAAAAGGATAATTTGAAGAGACTTGCAAAGATAACTCAATCATACATAAAAGAATTCAGAGAAGAATCAAATATTTTCCATAGATAATACTGGATCATAAACCCACAATTCATCGATCTCAACAAACACACCGCAAAAAGAAGATTACATCGAATAGATATACACAAGAGAGGGGGAGAACATTGTATTGAGATCCAAAAAGAGAGAAGAAGCCATCTAGCTACTAGCTATGGACCCGAAGGTCTGAAGTAAACTACTCACACTTCATCGGAGGGGCTATGGTGTTGATGTAGAAGCCCTCCATGGTGGATGCCCCCTCCGGCGGAGCTCCGAAACAAGCCCCAAGATGGGATTTCGTGGATATAGAAGGTTGCGGCGGTGGAATTAGGTTTTTGGCTCCCGTTCTAATTGTTCGGGGATACGTAGGTATATATAGTCGGAAGGAGTATGTCGGTGGAGCGTCAAGGGGCCCACGAGATAGTGGGGGCGCCCAAGGGGCACGCCGTCCACCCTCGTGACCGCCTCTGGCACTTCTTGGAGTATGGTCCAAGTCTCCTGGATCACGTTCGGTGAGAAAATCACGTTCCCGAAGGTTTTATTCCGTTTGGACTCCGTTTGATATTCTGTTTCTTCGAAACACTAAAATAGGCAAAAAACAGCAATTTTGGGCTGGGCCTCCGGTTAATAGGTTAGTCCCAAAAATAATATAAAAGTGGAAAATAAAGCCCAATATAGTCTAAAACAGTAGATAAAATAGCATGGAGCAATCAAAAATTATAGATACATTGGAGACGTATCAATTGTGTTTCAGCATCAGAGATAGAAATATCATTGGGATTCTTAGGTGTGTCTGCAGTAGGTTCACTAGAAGCATGCAAAGTTCTATCGTTTTTCTTTTTCTTCTTTTTAGAAGAACTAGGTGCCTCTAAATTATTTCTTTGAGAATCTTGCTCGATTCTCTTAGGGTGGCCTTCAGGATACAAAGGTTCCTGGGTCATTCTACCAGTTCTAGTAGCCACTTTAACAGCAAAGTCATTTTTATTATTAAATTCCTCAAGCAAATCATTTTGAGCTTTGAGTACTTGCTCAGCTTGAGTAGCAACCATAGAAGCAAATTTGCTAACACGGTGAAGTTCATCTTTAACTCTAGCCAGATTATCACCTACGCGTCCTATCTCGAAAGCATTATTCTTTAACTCTCTACCAACATAGGCATTAAAACTTTCTTGTCTAGCCATAAAGTCATCAAATTCATCTAAGCATGGGCTATGAATTTTAGTAGAGGGTATTTCAACCTTATCATATCTATAGAGAGAATTTACCTTTACTACCTGTGTCGGGTTATCAAGACAATATGGTTCTTCGGGCGGTATATTCAGACCATGTATTTCTTCAATAGGTGGTAAATTCTTAACATCTTCAGCTTTAATACCTTTTTCTTTCATTGATTTCTTTGCCTCTTGCATATCTTCAGATCGAGAAATAAAACACCTCTCTTCTTGAGTGGGTTTAGGAATAGGCTCAGAGTTGGCTCAATTGGTTCAGAATTACTTGAGAACTGGCTCGGAAGAGTCCAATTATTTTCATTAGTCAACATATTATTCAATAGTATTTCAGCTTCGTCGACTGTTCTTTCCCTGAAAACACAACTAGCACAACTATCCAAGTAGTCCTTGGAAGCATCGGTTAGTCCATTATAAAAGATATCAAGCATTTCATTTTTCTTAATAGGATGATCAGGTAAAGCATTAAGTAACCGTAGAAGCCTCCCCCAAGCTTGTGGGAGACTATCTTCTTTGATTTGCACAAAATTATATATTTCCCGCAAGGCAGCTTGTTTCTTATGAGTAGGGAAATATTTAGTAGAGAAGTAATAAATCATATCCCGGGGACTACGCACACAACCAGGAGCAAGAGAATTATACCAAGTCTTAGCATCATCCTTAATTGAGAACGGAAATATCTTAAGGATGTATAAATAGCAAGACTTCTCATCATTAGTAAACAAGGTGGCTATATCATTCAACTTGGTAAGATGTGCCACAACAGTTTCAGATTCAAGGCCATAAAAAGGATCAGATTCAACTAAAGTAATAATATCAGGATCAATAGAGAATTCATAATCCTTATCAGTAACACAGATAGGTGAAGTAGCAAAAGCAGGATTGGGTTTCGTTCTAGCATTAAGAGACTGCTGCTTCCATTTAGCAAATAATTTCTTAAGATCATTTCTATCATTGCAAGCAAGAATTTCCATAGCAGCTGCTTCATTCATAACATAACCCTTAGGAACAATAGGTAATACATAATCATTGGGGGAACCTTCATCATCACTATCATCAATAATAGGTTCTTCAATATTTTCATTCCCCCTAACTCTAGCAAGTTGTGCATCAAGAAATTCACCTAGTGGCAAAGTAGTATCACGCACAGAAGTAGTTTCATCATGCATAGCAGAAGTGGCATCATCAATAACATGCAACATATCCAAATTCATAGCAGTAGCAGGTTTAGGTGTCGCAAGCCTACTAATAACGGAAGGAGAATCTAGTGCAGAGCTAGATGGCAGTTCCTTACCTCCCCTCATAGTTGAGGGAAAAATAGTAGTTCGATCGTCTTTCAAGTTCTTCATAGTGATCAACAGATATAAATCCCAAGTGACTCAGAGAATAGAGCTATGCTCCCCGGCAACGGCGCCAGAAATTAGTCTTGATAACCCACAAGTATAGGGGATCGCAACAACTTTCGAGGGTAGAGTATTCAGCCCAAATTTATTGATTCGACACAAGGGGAGCCAAAGAATATTCTTGAGTATTAGCAGTTGAGTTGTCAATTCAACCACACCTGGATAACTTAGTATCTGCAGCAGAGTGTTTAACAGCAAAAGTGGTATGATAATAAAGGTAACGGTAGCAAAAGTAAAGATAAATATTTTTGGGTTTTTGTAGTAATTGTAACAATAGCAATGGAAAAGTAAATAAGCGAAGAACAATATGTGAAAAGCTCGTAGGCAATGGATCAGTGATGGATAATTATGCCAGATGCAGTTCCTCATGTAATAGCTATAACATAGGGTGATATAGAACTAGCTCCAATTCATCAATGTAATGTAGGCATGTATTCCGTAAATAGTCATACGTGCTTATGGAAAAGAACTTGTATGACATCTTTTGTCCTACCCTCCCGTTGCAGCGGGGTCCTTACGGAAACTAAGGGATATTAAGGCCTCCTTTTAATAGAGAACCGGACCAAAGCATTAACACATAGTGAATACATGAACTCCTCAAACTACGGTCATCACCGAGAAGTATCCCGATTACTGTCACTTTCGGGTTGTCGGATCATAACACATAATAGGTGACTATAGACTTGCAAGATAGGATCAAGAACACACATATATTCATGAAAACATAATAGGTTCAGATCTGAAATCATGGCACTCGGGCCCTAGTGACAAGCATTAAGCATAGCAAAGTCATAGCAACATCAATCTCAGAACATAGTGGATACTAGGGATCAAACCCTAACAAAACTAACTTGATTACATGGTAAATCTCATCCAACCCATCACCGTGCAGCAAGCCTATGATGGAATTACTCACGCACGGCAGTGAGCATCATGAAATTGGTGATGGAGGATGGTTGATGATGACGACGGCGACAAATCCCCCTCTCCAGAGCACCGAACGGACTCCAGATCAGCCCTCCCGAGAGAGATTAGGGCTTGGTGGTGGCTCCGTGTCGTAAAACACGATGAAACTTTCTCTCTGATTTTTTTTCTCCCCGAACGTGAATATATGGAGTTGGAGTTGAGGTCGGAGCAAGTCCAGGGGGCCCACGAGATAGGAGGCCGCGCCCTAGGGGGGCGCCCCCTATCTCGTGGACAGACCGTGGGGCCCCTGGCATTAATTCTTTTGCCAAAAATTCTTATTAATTCCAAAAAGTGCCTCAGTGGATTTCCAGGACATTCCGAGAACTTTTCTTTTCTACACATAAAACAACATCATGGTAGTTCTGCTGAAAACAGCATCAGTCCGGATTAGTTTCATTCAAATCATGCAAGTTAGAGTCCAAAACAAGGGCAAAAGTGTTTGGAAAAGTAGATACATTGGAGACATATCAAACGCCTTCAAGGCCTAGAAGCAAGGCACGCGGACTTGGCACTCAAATTCCAGCAGCAGCAGCAGCAGATCGACTCACTTAGCCAGAAAGGGGTCTCGGAGCGGCGGCAGACAAGCGGATGATCGTCCAGCATTGGATAGCACCGTCCCATCCATGCCGAGAAGCAGCGTTGGTTCTGCCCCGGGCAACACACTGCTGGATACATACCCTTTGGATGACATCATAGAGAACACTAACTATGAGCTACACTCAAAAATGAAGAACATATCCATGAAGGTGGCGGACGGCGTTGCTTTTACAATTACCCCCGAAGCAACCTTCCATTGCAGCCCGATTCCAGAGAGCTATGCTCGTGTCTTGGTTGATGAAGTGGTGGACCCATATTCGGGGCTACAGCTTGACATTCCTGGAGGTGAAGACGAGCGCACACTGGGAGAGGCCATACATCGTATCATCCTATGGAGAAAGGATTGCATCATCTTTCGAAGTCCACCGACACTGCGTCGTCTGCCGACTCCTCCTCGAAGTCCGCCACCGAGTCAGCAGACTCACGCTCCACCAAGTCCACGAACGCGTGAGCCGACTCCTCCTCGAAGTCCGCCACCTCCTCCAAGTCCCCAAACGCGTGAGCTGACTCCTCTGGTTTCAAGTCCGGCACATTGTCAGGCCACTTCTCCGGTTTCAAGTCCGGCACCGTGTCAGGCCACACCTCCTGCTTCAAGTCCGGCACATCGTCAGTCCACTCCTCCTGCTCCAACTCAGCCACGTCAGCCGTCTCCGCCGTCTCGACAATCGCAGAAGAGACACGCCGCAGCTATGGTGCGTAGCGGTACGAGTCGAGGTAGTTCAGGAAGTACTGGCGGAGACAAGCGATATAAATATGGTCCAAGCCACGCTCCTCTTCCTCAGAGGCCTTACGACATGATCGAGGAGCAAAACGCAGCCATAGTGCAGGCCCAAGTGGACGCCCATTTTGGACCGAAACCTGCACCGCCGCCAAAGAAGAAAGTGCCTGAGAAAACGATTGACCACTTCATTCGTATGGCTACAGCACCAGCTCCAAGCCTGTTGACTCAGACTATGAGCGCCAAATTAGGAAGCTACATCGAGCACAGCTACAGAAGGAAGCGAGCTCAAGCTCGAGCCAACAAGCAGCTGGCAGAAAATGCGGGAAAATCGTTCCCCAGCTGGGAGAACAGGCGGCGCAATCGATCCCCCCGCTTGTTGTGCCAACAACACATGAGAGTACGTGCGCCCAATATTATTGTGGGCAAACCGTTAACGTTCCACATCTGTTTATTTGATGATGATGATTCTGTGATCGTCCCTTCCTCTAAAGAGCCAAGCTCGTTACGAGTCACAAGGGAACGATACGCGGATCTTACAGAGTAGATGCCCGATTTCAAGAGCCCAAGCTAGCGAGTCCTCTCCTCCCACAGGGTTTAAGGGGGTGTTCAGTATAGCCTTTGCATCGGGGTGAAGGAAGTTTTGCCGCACAACATCCACATTCCAGTTCCTTGTGTAGTTATCGATCAAGTCTGAAACTCTGTTAAGCTGAGCAACACCGGTGCGGCCAATTGGCTTCATAGTGATAGTATTCGGAATCCAGCAATCCATCCATGTCGCAATCGATGTGCCATCTCCAACTCGTATTATGAGGCCCATGTCAAGAGCCTTCCTGCCTGCCACAATAGCCTTCCATGTACTAAATGATCGAGCTGGTGCAGTGGCATTCTGAAAGTCTGTCAATGGGAAATACTTCCCTTTTAGAACTCTAGAGCAGCGGCGACAGAGGAGCGGCCGTGTTGTAGAGTATGAAGTAGGTGCGACTAATGGTTGCACAGGTTGCCAGTGGTGGTTAGGGCATCTCCAGCCGTTGGCCCCCCAGGGGCGTCTAAAAGTGCCGCCTGGGGGTGAGCCGGCGCAAAGAAAGGCCCTGGGGCCGAGTCGTCGCCCAGCCGTCGACCCCCAGGGCCGCCCCCAGGCGAGTGTATTAAAAAATGGGCCGTTCGGCGAAGTTATGATAAAAGAGTAGTTAACTTTCGGCTAAACATGGTGAATTTCGGTCAAATTCGCCCATTTTCATTAAGCTAATCTAAAAAAGAAAGGGGCTGAAGTCGTCGCCGCCATCGTCATCGTCGGCCTTCTCCTCCTTGACGCGGACGCCTCGGCTGGACCCGACGTCGCCATGGTGGACTGGCGGCGGCGCGTCGTCGTCGTCGCTGTTGCATAGGACGACGACTCCGTCTTCGTCGCGGCCGCGTTGGCGCTCCTCGAAGCGGCGCATCTGTTTATTGTGGGCAAACCGTTAACGTTCCACATCTGTTTATTTGATGATGATGATTCTGTGATCGTCCCTTCCTCTAAAGAGCCAAGCTCGTTACGAGTCACAAGGGAACGATACGCGGATCTTCTGAGTAGATGCCCGATTTCAAGAGCCCAAGCTAGCGAGTCCTCTCCTCCCACAGGTTTAAGGGGTGTTCAAGATAGCCTTTGCATCGGGTGAAGGAAGTTTTGCCGCACAACATCCACATTCCAGTTCCTTGTGTAGTTATCGATCAAGTCTGAAACTCTGTTAAGCTGAGCAACACCGGTGCGGCCAATTGGCTTCATAGTGATAGTATTCGGAATCCAGCAATCCATCCATGTCGCAATCGATGTGCCATCTCCAACTCGTATTATGAGGCCCATGTCAAGAGCCTTCCTGCCTGCCACAATAGCCTTCCATGTACTAAATGATCGAGCTGGTGCAGTGGCATTCTGAAAGTCTGTCAATGGGAAATACTTCCCTTTTAGAACTCTAGAGCAGCGGCGACAGAGGAGCGGCCGTGTTGTAGAGTATGAAGTAGGTGCGACTAATGGTTGCACAGGTTGCCAGTGGTGGTTAGGGCATCTCCAGCCGTTGGCCCCCCAGGGGGCGTCTAAAAGTGCCGCCTGGGGGTGAGCCAGCGCAAAGAAAGGCCCTGGGGCCGAGTCGTCGCCCAGCCGTCGACCCCCAGGGCCGCCCCCAGGCGAGTGTATTAAAAAATGGGCCGTTCGGTGAAGTTATGATAAAAGAGTAGTTAACTTTCGGCTAAACATGGTGAATTTCGGCCAAATTCGCCCATTTTCATTAAGCTAATCTAAAAAAGAAAGGGGCTGAAGTCGTCGCCGCCATCGTCATCGTCGGCCTTCTCCTCCTTGACGCGGACGCCTCGGCTGGACCCGACGTCGCCATGGTGGACTGGCGGCGGCGCGTCGTCGTCGTCGCTGTTGCATAGGTCGACGACTCCGTCTTCGTCGCGGCCGCGTTGGCGCTCCTCGAAGCGGCGCAGGGCGGCGTGCTGGCGCTCCTTCGCCTTCTCCCGGCGCGCCTTCTCCATTGCAATGGAGTCCTGGCGCGCCCATTCTAGGGCCGCGTCGTCGTCGACGAACTCCGCCTTCACCGGCACCAGCCCCGGCTCCGTCTTCACCGGCGCCAGCCCGCTCCGTCTTCACGGCGCCAGCCCGTCTCCGTCTTTGGCTTGACGAAGCGCGGAGGAGCCGACGAGGAGGAGGCGCGCCGGCCGCCCTCGTTGATGACGATGCCGGCGCTGCGAGTGCGTCGGCCGAGCGGCGACTCCACCGCGGGCTAGGCCTTGACGCCGAGCAGGGCCGGATTGCCGGAGGAGTGCGACAAGGATCGGGAGGAGGAAGAGGAGGAGGAGGACCCGAACCGCCTTGGCGCCCATGGCCCGACGCGTTGGTGCGGCGCCGGGGGGTACGCCAACGGCGGGTCGTTGCCGCCCTCGAGGTGCATGAGCACGTCCTCGAGTGTGCGGCCGGGGACGCCCCACCAGAGGTGGCGCCCCTCGCTGTTCTGCCGCCCGCCGACCACCGGCGAGCCGCCAGGACGCCAAACGCCGCTGCTTTCATGGCGTATTTCGAGCAGCGTGGTTGTCGGCGCGCGATCGGGAGAGGGCGTTAGGCGTCGGTGAGGGACGCGCGCGATCTCGACCTCCTCGGCGAATACTCGGCCGCCGTGGCGTCGGCAACGGGAATGGGCACTTCGCGCCGAGCCTCCACCGATGGCGGCGCGCATGTCCGTGGCGCCGGATGTTCGCCGAACAGAGCGAGACTCGAACGCGAGCGAACGGCGGCGGCCGTTGCCGCCGCTCGTCTCGGGAAACGTTACGCCATGGCGACGACGCCGGGAGAGGCGAGGAGAGGGAGGGCTGGATGGCGGCGAGGGGCGGGGCTGGTCTGGTGGTCAGAGAGTGGAGTGGAGGCCGCGGCTTTATAGCCGGTCCGCGCCCGTGTACGCGCGGCGAGGAGGAAGCGTCTGGCGCCGTCCGTGAAGCACCGCCGTGAAGGAATCAATGGCAAGGTGACGGCGGCAGTTTTGCCATTGATTCTCGCGGAACCGAGGCCATTGGGGGAGACGAGGCGCCGAAGTCGGCGACGTGGTGGCCCACGGCTTCTTCAGCGCTAAAACTCTTCGCCCGGCGCCGGCGCCTCAAAGACGCTGGTTTGGGCTGGGTCCGCTGGTATTATTTGCTGCCCAAGCCGGGCGAAAATCGGGCTCCTAGGGCGCGTTGGGGCGTTTTTTCGCTGGCGCGAAAAAATCGCCTGGGGAGGCCTTCTTGGGGGCGCGGCTGGAGATGCCCTTAGAGACTAGAGAGGGAAGGAAGCGACATGGGGTAGAACGGAAGACGACTGGTGGTGTGAAAGGCCTGAGTCATTGATGTCGCCGCATATGAGGGAGATAAGCTGCGGGGGCGTGAGAAATGAACATTCCTCCGCCGACAGAGATTGGGTTTCTTTTAGACACTTTTAACTTTATTCAAACACAAGAACCACTACAAGTACAATGATTGGGATCAAATATCCAAGAAACCACAAAATAACTCATACAACTAAAATTACAATGAAATATCTGAAATACACTTTGTCCTTGATAGTGATTTATGAATGACGAAATTCTCCCCTAGTGGCAGATTCAAATAGTCGGCCTTTGACACAGGAGGATCGAAGCGAGCGCTAGGGTGGGTAGGCCCATTAGCGAGCATACACACTGAAGGTTATGGTATTTTTAGTTTTTTTTTACAGATTTTGAGAGCATTCTCGAAGGTTACGGTGCGGTGTTTTTATTTTTATTTTTATTTTCTTTGTTTCTTTTTACCGGTTCTTTTGGTTTTTTGAGATTTAAAAAAATATGCACAAAACTGAAAAAATCTCAGAATTTTAAACATGGTTCTGGAAACTTTTAAAAATATTCACGCTTAAAAGTATTCATAGTTTCAAAATTTCCATGTTCTTGAAAGTTCTTCCTGAAATTCTAAAAAATGTTCCCACAGCTTTAATAAGTGCTTGCATTCAAAAAATATCCTGCATTTTTTTAAAAACTGATCGTGCTTAGAAATATTCACAATTCAAAAAATGTTCCCATTTTTTTAAAAAAGTGTTCGTGTTTTCAAAGAATGTCCCGAACCTTTGGAAATTTCTTGTGTTGGACCTTGACTGAGGGTTGTTTAGGACCTTTTTTTAGGCTTGTTTAGGGCCTGCTGGAGCGAGTGGTGTCGGGCCCAGAAACTGTTGTTGTTTACAGGGCTGGGCCTGCGGTATCTCCTCGTTTTCTTTCCCCATCGCCGGAACGGAGCCGCCGCCGCCGTTCCCCTGCCCGGCCGTCGTCGTCCTCCTCCGACTGAAATCCCTCCCCTCCATACAATCTTCCAGCGATTCCTCTCGGTTGCTTCCGCTATCCCCAGTCACTCCTCTGCGCCGCCCTCGTCCCCCACCAATTAATGGCTTCGTCCGCGCTCGCCGCAGCCAGCTGCTTCGCGGCCGAGGGCGCCACCTGCACGCCGACTGGCATGCAAGATCTGCGGCGACCACGATGCGTCGGTCTCTCCTCTTCCTGCTGCTGCTGCTGCTTCTGCGGTTCTGCCTCGGCCCAAGGTGTGTCGGTCCATCAGAGTAACAGGCCGGTTAGATTAGATTGCACTAAATAATCTCAATCCTTCTCTTCTTTTAGCGAGAAAATGTTAAGTCTCGACCAAAGAATTGATGTTTGGACCGGTGTGTTTTGGCATCAGTTGCTTCATTTCTGTTGGAGGAGTGGATGTGTCGACTGGTGTGTCCTTAAGCTAGAAGAAGACCACCATTTGTGTTGTTTTATCCTTGTGTTTGCCGAAAAAGGGTTTCCCCCGCTTTGTATACAAAGCAACCAACCAAGCCGTACAAGGATAGGTGCTGGGGTGGAAGCAGCACAGACACGCCCAAAAGAAACGGCAGAGAAAGAGCAAAAGAAACAAATGTCGACAACGGCTGATCAACGAAAACGAAGAAGCCTCGCGATCGCTGTGCCCACCGGGATCTTCCACTAGGCTCCAAGACTCCGAAGCGCCGGCACCTATCAACACCTCCAAGAAGGATCGCGGCGATGACGACACTGCTGCCAAGGGTTTCCCCCGATACACGACGAGGCGAGAAGAAGGGTAGCCCCCGACGCCCTCCCGGAAGGTCAGGTGGCACCCACAGGCGCCACCGTGCCGGTGTCGGCCAAGCCGACAGGGGTTTCCCCCGATCCCAACCCGCACCTCGGGCGTTCCGGAGGCAGCCACCAAACCAACCACCACCCAGCGCCAACACGGTCAAGAGGCCCCCACGCCGTCTCACCAGACACCGCGAAGTGAGGACAACACGACAAAGAATCAGAGCCGGGACTAGGGCATCAGCACCGTCGGCACGCGGGAGGGCCCCACCTCCATCGTCAGCGACGGTAGCCGTCCGGACGCAATAGCAGGAGCACACCAGAGCCCGTAGGCCCACAGACCCGCCGAGCGCTTGTGGGCTCAGAAGCTCCAGCCAAGACGCTGTCGCTCCGCCGCCCACATCCGAGCTGCTCCTCTTCTACACCGAGACGCAGACAGCGAGGCCATGTCGGCGCCGCCCGCTAGGACCAGATGGGGCCCTAAGGGCCCAGATCTGGGCGGGCGCGTCGCCGCCGCCTGGCCGCCACCGAGCCACCAGCACGCCAAGAGGCAGCGCCACCACCGCCGCCCGCCGCCCCCGCCACCAGACGCGGACCACCGCCACTGAGCTGCACCCCGCCGAGCCCCCGGGAAGAAGCGGCCATGAAAAAAACCCGCCGCCGCCGAGCCACCCGGCCAGATCCGGGGGCGCCATCCAGCGGCGGCGGGGGAGGGAGAACGGAGGGGTGGGGGCGAGGAAAGGATGCGGAGGAGCCGCCCCGGCCGCCGCCCAGGGAGGCGGCGCGAGGCGGAGTCGGGAGTCGGGGGATCGAACGAGGAGCTTTCGCCTTATCCTAGTGTTTCAAGAAAACAAGTACTGTAGTAGCTAATACGCGATGTTCACAATATATGCCCCCGTCAATTATGATACAACGCGTAGATACATTGATCCCATTTACAAGAGGTTGTGTCTAAACAATATATATGTGCTGTGTTGGGCATGTGAGCAGACTTAATCTATTTGCAGGTATCTGTGAAAACAAAAGCTCTTTGCAGGAGGTTTCACGTGACCCCGTGGAATCTCGAGGTAAATGATACCACACCAGTAGATTAGACCGAGAAAGCTAATTAATCTTATCGTTGGTACGGGTAAGTGTTACTCCCTCCGTCCCGTAATATAAGAGCGTTTTTTGCACTACATTATTGTTAAAAACGTTCTTATATTAGGGACGGAGGGAGTACTTTACTTAATATATCCGTTGGCACTGACAGATGCTACTAGTTAAGTAAACAGCGACAAATATAAGCAGCTGGCAGGTGGGAAGATTGTTAATTTCTTTCACAGAACTTGAGACATAGCCTGTTTACTTTTTCTGCGCTGTGTGAGCAATTTTAGTTTCTGTAACCTGTTGTGCAGCCATATCATCTTGACAGATGCTAATAGTAGGTATGCTATCCTTAATCTTACTGGCCACTCATCAGCAAGTTAATCTTAGCAGACATATGCTAGTTGAAGCGAGCATATCAGGTTAAGAACTCTTTTGAATGTTTTTAGCTAAAGACTTGAACACTTTGTGTTTTGGCGCACCTTTTTAAAACGTTTGAAATTAGTTAACCTTATACCGTGGACGAGTATCATAGTTTTGTATGGGAAGGCCATAAGTATGTATATTTAGTCTTACCTCGCCACAACGCAATGCCAGAGTATTTGGCAACACAAGCCAACAGCAGTCGATCACAGAGCTAGTTAACCTCATTTTCTTGGAATGGGACTGGGAGGAATGGAAGAGCGCGGGAGACGAGGGAACTGAATCTTGTGTGAGAAGTCACCATTAGATACAGGGTGTTGGTGGTTGTATAACTCATTTTGGATGTACGCATCCGATATGAGTTTCTTATAAATTTTTCTCTGTCCTCTATAAAGCTAAGGCACGCTATTGGTGTGCTCTCGGAAAAAAAAACACACATGATGCACTCATGGTGCCTGAACTCAAGATATGCATATTATATTGTATATACTTCAAAATTTCACAATAGCTTACCATCGTGGATTACAAATTTCTTAGTTGTTCTGTTATCCGCCAAAGTTGAATGGACATTCTCCATTTTAGTATTGAATTGTGTGTTTTTTTAATATTAGTTTGAATCTAATGCCGGAGAATATGGCCTTTGCAAGTGCAATCTCAATTTGTCTACCTTAATTTACAGAGTGTTTCTTCATGCCAGTTACAGTAGTTCTAACATTCAATAGGGAAATCAATGAAAATTTTGTCTCTGGTTTTCTCCCTTTCTGGTTTTATTGAAGGCTTGCACTAAATTTCGAACACAATACTATATTTGTTTAATTGTATTTCGGGACCTTGGTGTTCTCGCCAATATACACAACCTAACCCTTACTTTGACTGATTATATGTTGACAATTAATTGATATTTCATGATATGGAATTCTTTTGGATGGAAAACCCACTAACATGATTTCATTTCGACAATCATGAATACTTATCTGTGTTTAGTGGTTAAAGTTATACGAAGTTTGGCCATGCATTCAGGACGACATTGATTTGTCAGGAGTATCAATTCCACATTTCCGCACTTTCAGATTACAATTGCATTGTTGGTCTTTTGAAGATCGGTTGTCTCCAATGTATAGATGCCTTACAATTATATGCCTGTATAGCTTTTCTCAGCTTGTGCCTACGCTAGGCCTAGGTATGCCACTAACTCAAACTCAACTCGAAGATGCTATGAATGGAACTAGCGAAGTCTGAACAAGCAGGTTCCGGTTTTCCTTTAGAGTCAGAATGCTTTTTCCCACGGTAAGAACACACATCTGCTAGCCCTATCACCTCTCTTATGGCCGGGCAGAAAATCCAGTTTTGTAAGCACATTCTGGTACATATTTGTACTGGACTTGGTGCTTCCATTCGCTTGATTGACTAATAATGATATGACTACTATTGAAGAACCTTCTCCAAATTATGCATGATTGATGATTCATTTACACATCCGTACTATTTGTCGAAAAATGTTGATTTCATAGTTCTTTGCTGGGTCATGGATTGTTGAATATATATACAAGCAGAGCAGTTTTAACATGCTCCAGAACGTGGATTGGCAGTACCGACTATGGTTGCTTGTTGTGGGCTATTTGGGGCATCATTATTTTCTACGGTTTTATATGTAATGTAACTACCATTGATCAAATATTTGCATTATCAAGATTTTCTCAAATATTTCTTTCGTTCTTTTCACAAGATGGGTAGGCGCGCTAACACACGCATTCATGGTCTAGTACTAGTATACTCATGTTAGCAGACATGACCTGTGGGTACCAGTGAAAACAAAACTTTTGCAGGTTTCACATGTCCTTGTGGAATCTCGAGGTTAATAATACTAATAGATTAGACCGAGAAAGCTAGTTAATCTTTTCACTGGTACGGACAAGTACTATTTAACCAAATCAATTTGTTGGTACTGGTGACTGCTAGTAGACTAGTAGTTAACTCAAATCTATGCCAATAAGCATCCAATGGGCTGCTCCCTAATTTCTATCACAAGACTCAAGAGACCATCGCAGCTGGCACTCTTTGTGCAGTGTGTTGTCTAGTCATAGACTGCATTGTTTTGTATGCAAGCAGAGGAGAGGGGCTTGGCAACGAGTGTAGTTTGCTCTTGCTACAGTACTATGCTCCTGCTTGGCTCTTGCTACAATCCTATGCTGGTGGTATTGGATCTGGTAAGGCATCAAGAAATTTAAATATTTTCTTCGTTCCATTCATCTTCTCTGGTTAATCAGACTATACCTCTACTGCACGCAGGGAAAGTTTTGTCTCGGTCGCTTGTGTTAGTCGTTCATATTGCTCCGCAGATCACTCGTGATTGAACTGATCCTGCGCCGCTCTCATCGATGTTGCATCACTCTCATCAGTGGCTTATCAGTTTAGTTACTGGCATCAGGTATGTATTGGGTTTCGATGTTCTGCACTTCTGGATCTATAATGTAGTAGTATGCCTTTTTGTTCACTAGTTGATCAATAATTTTCTAATATGTATTGCAGGTGTAGCAGCATGGCTTTCTCATGGTGATTGACCAATAATCTTCTATTATTTATATTTATTCTAGCTTGGGCTCAATCTTACGAGATCTTATGAGTAGTGGTGGGCCGACTATCGGAGTAAACTGCATCTTCAAAATGATCACTATTGATTGTTGTTATTGATGTTTTTCCTTACTGGAAGACTGGTTTGTAAGGTAAGGCTTGCTATCGTACTTCAGAGCTTGCAACTTACTTTCATGACTACAGTGTATTAAATTATCATGATTTGCAGTCTAGTAACCGATTATGGGTTAAGAACTTAAGGTAGGCCTGAGAAACAAAATATGTAGCTCACTCAGTGCAACATTCCGTGTGTTCATTTCAGGCTATTCAACTGATGGCTATTCAACTGAGCAAAACAAACCAATAAATAATTTTGACATACAAAACTAAAACACATGTTAATTTGCAAGCGCAAAGCAGAGAAAAGGACAGAATGCCAATTCAGGGATTTAGACCTCAATACTTGGCCTTAGTCCCAATTTTTTTTTTGCATAGCTCCATTATTATAAAGTCTTTAAATATCTTCTATACCAGTACATATTAGAGAGATGTTTGTCATCCTGAAAGCATATTAACATACCTCGTATATTCATCAGGCTTCACCTTTTGTCATTCTCCGAAACAAGTCACCCTGGTATTTTTTGGTGGCCCGCTTGTGCGTGCAATTTCATCTGTTTCATGGCAGCTGTTCTAGCATCTTTGCTTGGATCATGTACCAATAAGTTGAAAGATATTATTATTGATGAAGCCATATTAATCCTAGGGGTGGAAAAAGAGCTCACGGAAGTGCTGCGACGAGTAGAACTAATACAGTGTTGCATATATGATGCTGAGAAAAGGAGGACAAAAGAGCAAGCAGTAAACAATTGGCTTGGTCAATTGAGAGATGTTATTTATGATGTTGATGAAATCTTGGATGTGGCTAGATGTAAGGGAAGCAAGCTACTTCCGGACCACCCTTCATCATCATCAGGCAAATCAGTTGCATGTAAAGGTCTTTCAGTTTCCTCATGTTTTTGCAACATCGGGTCACGTCGTGATGTTGCTGTTCAGATTAGAAGCCTCAATAAGAAGATAGAGAACATTTTGCATGACAAGATATTTTTAACATTCAACAGTAGTATGCAACCTACTGGGAATGATCCAAGGTGCAAAATGATAAGAAGTTCCAACCTTGTTGAGCCCAACCTTGTGGGGAAGGAGATTATACGTTCTAGCAGGAAGTTGGTGGACTTAGTGCTTGCGCACAAGGAAACTAAGTCTTACAAGCTCGCTATTGTTGGAACAGGAGGTGTTGGTAAGACAACACTAGCTCAGAAAATATACAACAATCAGAAAATAAAAGGAAGCTTCAAGATACATGCATGGATTTGTGTTTCACAAGACTACAATGAAGTAACTCTTCTGAAAGAGGTTCTCCGGAATATTGGTGTGCACAATGAGCAAGGTGAAAGCATAACAGAGCTGCAGAGAAAGCTTGCAGAAACAATAAAAGGCAAGAGCTTCTTTCTTGTTCTGGATGATGTGTGGCATTCCAATGTGTGGACGGATTTACTAAGACCTGCATTTCATGGAACAACTGCCGGGTAATATTGGCAACCACACGAGATGATCAAATTGCAGAGAGAATAGGTGTGAAGTATACCCATCGAGTTGATCTCATGTCAGTAGAGGTGGGATGGGAGCTGCTTTGGAAGAGCATGTATATTGATGAAGAGAAACAAGTGGAGAGTTTCCGAAACATTGGGATTGAGATTGTTCGTAAATGCGGTTACCTCCCTCTTGCAATCAAGGTTACAGCTAGTGTTTTGGCAAGCAAAGATCTAACAGAGAATGAGTGGAAAAAGATTTTAAGAAAATATGCTTGCTCTGAGAGCAAGCTCTCAGATGAAATAGAAGGAGTTCTCTATCTAAGCTATGATGAGTTACCGCATCGTCTGAAGCAGTGTTTCCTTTACTGTGCTTTGTACACTGAAGATTCTATCATTCATCGTGATGTAATTATCTGGTTATGGATTGCCGAAGGCTTCATCGAGGAGCAGCAAGGCCAACTACTAGAAGACATAGCAGAAGAGTACTTCTATGAGCTAATCCACCGGAATCTCCTCCAACCAGATAGCATATATTTTGAAAAGACTGCATGCAAAATGCATGATCTCTTGAGACAACTTGCTTTAAATATATCAAAAGAAGAATGCTTTATTGGAGATGTTGAAACATTAAGGGGTGAAGCTATGTCAAAACTGCGACGTGTTACCGCTGTCAGTAATAAGGACAAATTAGTGTTACCTCCTATGGATAAGGTGGAAGTTAAGATCAGGACTTTACTGACTGTTCGTGGTCCACGTTGCATTGAGGATACATTGTTCAAGAGATTTTTGCTTCTTCGTGTTTTGGTAATGAATTGCTCACTTGTACAGGCCATTCCAGATTATATAGGAAAACTGATACATTTACGCCTGCTTGATTTAGATTATACCAGCATTTCTTATCTTCCAGAATCCATTGGCTCCCTGAAGAACCTTCAAGTACTGAGCTTGAATACTTGTGATGCTCTGCACAGTCTTCCTTCCGCGATGAACCAGTTGTGTAGTTTAAGATGTCTTGATCTTGGTAATACAAAAATAAATAAGTTTCCAAAAGGGATGGGGAAACTGAAGTTTCTCACTTTTGTACGAGGATATTATGTTAGTGATAATGCTGCTGTACAAGATGGATGGGAGTTGGACGAGTTGCGTTCTATGTCTCAGATAAGGTATCTTTTTCTGATGAAATTGGAAAGAGCGGCTTCTTTTAGAACAAATACATTGCTGATGGATAAAGAGCATCTAAAAGAACTAAGACTAGCATGTAGTGACCGTGAGGATAGATCATATTCAGAAGAAGATGTTAGCAGTATTGAGAATATCTTTGAGCAGCTTGTACCTCCATGCAACCTGGAAAGCCTATATATTAGACGATTCTTTGGTCGGCAGTATCCCACCTGGTTTGGTACCACCTGTTTGTCTTCAGTGATACATTTGCAACTCAGTAATATACAATCATGTGTGGATCTTCCACCGATCGGGCAGTTACCCAGCTTGAAATTTCTGAAAATTGAGGGGGCATATGCAGTTACCAAGGTTGGACCTGAATTTGTTGGTTGCTGGAAGGCCGGTTCCATAAGCAATGAGTTAATTGCTTTCCCTAGACTTGAATGGTTGATCATCAAGGATATGCCCAACTGGGAGGAGTGGTCTTTTTTTGAAGAAAAAGAAGAAGCAGAAGTTGCTACTAATGAAGTGACAGGAGATGCACAATCTGCAAGGTTGCAATTGTTGCCTCGCTTGGTCATCTTGAAACTTGAAGGTTGCCCAAAGCTGAGGGCTCTCCCGCGACAGCTTGGAGAGGTCACCACCAGCTTGAAGCAGCTCAGATTAGATGGAACGAACAACTTGAAGGCTGTGGAGGACCTCCCAATGCTCTCTGAGCTCCTCCTAATCGAGAAATGTGAAGGCCTGGAAAGACTCTGCAACATCCCTCAACTGTCCGAACTGCGTGTACATGGTTGTCCAAATTTAAGCCATGCAGAGGGGTTGGGCAGTTTGCAGCAGTTGGGGCTGGGCCAGGATATGGAAGAAGTCTCTTCGCGCTGGGTGTCTGGGCTTCATAAGCAGCACCAGCGACTTTATGGTGAGGACCTGGATGTCTACACGCTGTCTACCAGTTAGATGGCAATGAAAGCACAAGGTATGAACACTGCATATATACTGGTTGGACATTTTGTTTTGTGTCTTTGATTCTCTGGACATAATTTTATGCCTCGTTGGATACACAAACTGCAAGCTTCGTATGACATTATTCCTACGACGCAATTTTCTGCCTCGTCATATTGGTAGCTACATGAATCGTACATATTGGGCCATTATGCTTATGCAACACAATTGCTTAGATCTATTGTGATTATACATGTCCAAATGAGCTTTTGTAGATACCCATGGCAGCAGATTGCAGGCGTACAATTTAGTAAGTATTGTACTATATAATGCTGCTCTAAGTAGCTTATGTGTGTTCCATCTCTATACCCATACTGTTACTTGGATTCTCATAATCGTCCTCTTAGAGTTTGCAAATTTGATATCTAAATCTATTTTGTTTCCGCATGCAATGTACTCCCTCCGTCCGGTAAAGAGTGTACGTTTGGCTTCAAAATTTGTCCACAAAAGAGTGTACTTCTATCTTCCCAATGCATTTTAAAGTAGAAAAAAATACTTCTCTCTCATCACACGGTAATCAAGACCAATAACAATCTACACATGGTCTTCTTAATTTCTACATGCACTTAGCTCATTGGGGGTTGGTTAATTAAAGAGGGGAGAGATGGTGTCTTGCACTTTTCCAATGCATTATTTACTTGACTTCATAATTTGTCCTAAAATCTCTAGATGTACACTCTTCACCGGACGGAGGGAGTACCGCCTACACTCATGCATGCTGGGCCGGCACACGTTTGTCATAATTTTGTCCTTGCTTTGATTAACCCAGGAATACATTTATTGTAAAATGCCTTGGTTTATGTGCTTGGTGTAACTACTTCTGAATACTGCCTGTTCCCTAATTCAAACTATATGCTGAACAAATTTGTAGCAGCCTGGACTGATGGCACATGATGTGCAAGCACCTTTATCTGTATCAAGCTGGTGAAGGAAGTGTCCTGTTTCTTTCTCTTAGGGCAAGTGCCCTGCAATGTATCGAATTTAATCTTGTAATTTCTTTTTTTCTGAACTTGAGCCGGAGACCTTTGCTGTACTGAAAATGTCTAGTATGATTTCGTTCTTTGGATGTACCCAACCGATTTCGTTTTATTTATTTCTGGACTTGGGGCCAGATGCCTTTCCTGTACTGAACCTATATTGAATTTGAATGTAACAGATGATTCTCACTTTGGCATGATTGAATTCTTCGAGTAGAAGTGATGAGTTTCGTTTTGTCTGTTTCTGAACTTGGGTCAGATTGTAAATGATTTAACCCATTAAGCTACGCGTGAAGGGCGGCCAACCAGCTATGCCACGTGGCGCAAGCTGGTTGGCTGCAGTGAGAAATCTTTTGGATTTTTTTTTAGATGAAGGTGTGAATTATTTTTAAAATATATTTTTTCCTTTTAGATGGAGGTGAGGACCTCTGATTTTTTTAAATGGAGGGTTATGCAAAGTGGCACTGGTAGGCTGCGGTTGTAATTTTTTCTTTTTTCTTTTTTACTTCTTTTTTTAGATTAAGGTGAGGATTTTTTTTCTGAGATGTTTTTTAGACGGAGGTGAGGACTCTTATGTTTTATTTAATGGAAACATGCGCACATCTTCCTTTCAAGCGGCGCCATGTAAGCAATAATAGTGTGTATATCCTGGTTGTTGCAGGAAGTGGTTGGTGGCTGGCGGTAACAGAGCTGCAGACTGAACATGGCAAGACGTGTGCAGTGCGGTGAATTTCGGAAGCACAATGACGGGAACCTCAGCGGAGGGCGGAACCGAGGAAGATGAGTAAGGCAGAGGCGCTCAGCTGCACTTTGAAGCAGCTGTCTGTGAAAAAAGCATTGAGTATGAAGGGCAAGCTCTGTTCTCCGCAACTGCTCTTGGGGAATATTAGATTAATTAGACTGCTGGCTGTGATTAAACTGAAGCGAGATGTGTCTCTTGTGTAGTAACTTTTGAACTAAATCAGTAATACTTATTTTGGGACAGGAGTATTTGTTTATGCATGGTAAACCAACCGGCTGCACTCATGGACGAACTGCAATCACCATAAGTTTGCAGTGTTCTTTTTTCACTGCACACAATTAAGTTTGTGATCCACTGTTTGAGCATTTTTCATTGGTCAATGCTCATCTGCAAGTTAAATATGCTAGTCAGACAGAGCACATTTATTATTCTTATTCATTTTAAGTGTTAAAATGTATTATTAAGCCTTTTTTAAGCAGCAATATATTAAAATGTACCGGTACTCTGGCGGAGCCCTCATCGTGCCGTCGACCATCCACGTGAAGGATAGATGACAGATCTGGTCGGGATGGCAGATCCGCGGCCACCCATTGTAGAGCCAGGGAACCCACTGGAGAACCCCGCCGGCCATGGGGATGTCATTGCCGCCGCAGGGCTAGGAAGCCGCCCTGGCCACCGTGCGAAACACCCCACCCGAGGCACCCCAGTTGCTTCGAGGGTTACCACCACATTGTCCTGCCCTAGCGCCACTGGCACTGGGCACCGCCGCCACCGTGGCCAATGCCGGCGGTAGGATCTGCCGGTGTGGTGTTGGGGACGGGCTGCGCTGGGATTTGATCCCCCTCTGTGTGTGGGGGGGGGGGGTCGCCCTAGGTGGCGGCGCAAGGGGGTCGAGAGTACAGAGTGTTGTTTACACACATCCCAAAGAGAAACATGAGTATAGATGCTTGGTTGACGCACGGATCAGACAACAAACTAGCTCACATCAGACTGTCCTGGTTGGAAACATAAAAAAATCAAATGAACAGGAGATCGAGGGAGAAACCCAATGGCTGGGGACTATATAGTGTGATAGAAAAATACCCATAAGTAATAGACTATTATTAGCATGGACTTAAATTATTTCATGCGAGCACAACAAATCGTCTAGGCTGGGGACAACTATAAGTCGACCACCCATTAGGCCAACCAGCCATCTCCATGGAATCCTTGCTCTCCCGCTAAGGCACCACAACACACAATGCTCGATATCAGCATAACACAAGTTCTCGCGGACCAGACATACGTGAAACGATGCTTGCTCACTGAAACGGAAATAACCTGATCCATCCTCAATCAGCCTTGTACAATTTTTAAGTTTAGAACTCTTTTAGATCCGCACGGGCATTATAAAGTTAATTGAAATAATGGAAAATAATAATATGTAAATTGAATTGAACTGTTAAATAATTAGTAAAGCTGTGTGACCATAAAAGTAATATAGCGTCATGCCATATTACACACTTAAGACCACAGACATGTGCGTTGTCACAATCTAGAGTGTCGAACGGACATTTAAACTTCATCAAAAGTACGCATTACATCTATTTTATTATTCATTTAAAGTACATATGCAAAATATAATTTAAAAAATTGCACAAACTTCCATTATGCGTGTGTTGGTCTTATAATTCAAACTAATCTGAATCTTTTAGTTTTGATGTATCAGAATAATAGATAGATACTAAGAACGTCAATAAATTTTCAGTCAACTATACCATCAACTTACCATAATAAAAAAAATGTGTATGCTATTTTTCCTTAATTCTACAAGTTCTTGGCATGTCCAAAGTATTCAGCAGGCCCATCATTAGATCTGGATAATATAACTACACACAGAAAACTACGCTCCTATCAGCATGGATATTTTTCCATAATAACAACAATAGTAGAAAACCATAACAGCAATAATGGTGCCAATACGACGGCTGATTATTGAACTGAAGTGCGCAGCTCAAGTTTATCGAGTATACCTCCAGGTAGTACACTAACGGAATATATCAGATAGTTGTAAAAAAACGAATTACAACATGTCTTCAGCCTGTAAGGACTTCCTTGTAGACGATGTTCTTCATCGAGGTTAGCAAACACACGATCGTTCTTTTCCGCTTCTTTGGATTTTCCTTTTGCTTCTTGGCCTTCTCCTTCGGCTTCTCCTTCTGAATGAGTATCTTTATGTTTCTCTTCGCGGTGGCTCGAGACAAAGCAACATAGAGCTGACCATGTGAGAACACGGGATTGGATAGGTAGACACCAACAATCGGGATGGTCTGCCCTTGAGCCTTGTTAATGGTCATAGCAAAGCTAAGCCTTATTGGAAATTGCTTCCTCTTGAACTTGAACGGAAACATGTCATTTTCAGATGGGCAGAGAGGGATTCGAGGAAGGAAGACCCTCCTGCCAGCGTGTTGTCCAACTACGATTTCTGCATCAATGGTGTTCCTCTCAAAACCTCTAACAACAAGCCTAGTGCCATTACACAGTCCATTAGCTGGATCAATGTTCCGTAGAAGTATGACAGGGCAGTTCAGCTTTAGCTTGAGAGCATGCGGAGGAAGACCATTAGGAGTCAATCCATTCAAAAACTCCTGAGCATAGTAGCCATAAGGGTCATCCTCTGCACTGTCAAAGCTATGATAGATCACTTCATCTCCATGAAAACGCTCTATCATGCGGATGTTTATCTTGTCTACATTGTCATTTGTTGTCGAAAGTATTGCTCGACATGTCATGTAATTCGAATCAGCCATGTTATCGTCTAGACTCGGAAATACGTGTTCAATAAGCTTCTCTAGGTCCTCAACCTCGCCTGTAGACGGCAGACAAATATCTTCAGGGAGTACTATGTTGCCTTGAAGGTCGACATCCTCAGTGCCATTGCCGACCCTTAGCAAATAATCGGCAAACCACGTATCATTATGAGCCCTCATGTTGGTGATGAGCCGAAGCTGCCGCATACCTTTCCACAGATGAGAACTTCGAAGGGTTGCATCAATTATCTGGCCCCGTGACCCCCTTCTGACGACCGGAAGAACCTGCCTAAAGTCCCCACCAAAAACAACAGTCTTTCCTCCAAATGGTCGGTCGCGTATTCCCATGATGTCGCGCATGCTATTGTCCAATGCCTCAACCGCTTGTCGCTTGGTCATGCTGGCCTCGTCCCATATTATCAATGATGCCATACGTAGCAGCTTGGCGGTCCCACTCTGCTTGGTGAAGCTGCACGAGGCCCCATCATCACAACTCAATGGGATCTTGAACCTCGAGTGGGCAGTCCTGCCGCCAGGCATGATAGAAGCGGCGACGCCGGACGTCGCAGTAGCGATACCAATCTTTCCCTGGCTCCTCACAGTGGCAAGCATCGCCCTATAAAGGAAGGTCTTACCTGTACCTCCAGGGCCATCAACAAAGAATACACCCCCATCACCGCGTTCAATAACCCCAAGTATCTCATCGTATGCGGCCCTCTGTTCCAAGTTTAGGGAAGCTGCCAATTTAGTGTCATCCATGTCAAACTGAACGGTTGATTCCTCTATGACCTCTCGACACTCGCCCTCGGTTGGGTCAAAGGCATCATCGATGCTTGGAAGAGCAAAATCAACAATGTCTTTACCCATGGACTACAACATACCCCTAATGTCAAGCAACACCAACTGCTCCACCTCGTGCGGGGACGTGCGTGCTCGACGATAGTCATCTGACATAGGCTCGAGATGCCTATCCCATAAACCTTGCACATCGCCTGGCTCGCAGTGCACCAAGATGGTTGCAAAGAGCCTCCTAAGAGAACATGGCATCGCCCACTGCTCAGCCTCATTAAGACAGTCATCGAGCGTGCTGTCTGCCTCGACAAGACCTAACCATTCAGCAGCATCTCTAAAGCTGCCACATAGCACGCCGTCCACGGTGAGCAAATCGTCGAAGGATGTTTTGCCCGTAACATGGTTTAGCAATACACGCAGGTATTATCGCTCCCCTTCGGCAGGATTGGCAGACACGATGCGTCCAATCTGGAAACGCTCGACCCGAGGCTTCCAAGTCTTCTTTTGCAGTTGCCATGTGAAGCTTCCGGGAAAATTCTTGTACAATATATTCCTAGCCCAAGGGTGGTCCTGGTTAGCCTTGAAGTACTCAGTTAACATGGATTTGGAAGCTTTTTCGGAGGCAACAACATTCTTCAAGTCAGCCTGCGCATTGAATGCAACCCTGTGCATATTCGGGAGATGAAGAGGCAACTGCAAGACAGGTGGATGATTGGCGCACAGTGGGAAGCCAAATATCCTCCACATAGCCTCCGGAGGGGTGACCCACCTTGCGTCAACGTGCCTCTTGATCTCATCAATGTTTCCATGGGCGTCAGGCTGGTCGATGCTGAAAGAAGCCTTATCATGGCCCTTGTAGATGTACTTGTAAAGATATTTGACGGCCTTTATGCTAGAGCAGACCTCAACGTTGATGTGGCAATTGAACATCCGCAGAAGGTATGGGTTGTAAGGCACAACCCAACGGTTGTCCAACATCTTCCCTCGGACCTTAGCACGTCTTTCATCGTCTCTCCGGCGATAAACTGGGTATGAGTCCTTGCCCTGTGCTGTGTTCTCATTGAACGGCCGCGGGTATCTGCACTTGCATTCATTATCTTGCATGCAAACATTATTCAGGTTGAGAGCACCGCATGGTCCGTGCATCATATGTTTTACCACCATTGCATACAATTCCGGATACTTCTGCTTATCTGGGAGTTCTGCGGAAATCAGTTGGTCATACTGCTCGGGGACAAGAAGTTTATAGTTTGAATCCATGATCAACAAAAAATGTGTGTGGGGGAGGCCTCTTTTCTGGAACTCGACTACGTAAACATAAGCAACAACAACACCCAGGACCATCTTCTTGAGCAACATATCTTTCATAGCCTCTAGTTTGCCATAGAACACGCGAGCCACAATATCAGGTCGGTCTTGCGCCGTCTGTCCGGGAAGCAACTCATTTGTTATCTCATCCCATTTAGGGTTGCAAGTCATGGTCAAGAAGATGTCAGGTTTCCGTATGTATGTACAATTGCCATGGCATCCATATGTCTCTTCTTCATGTCGCGGTCGCCACCAGGGTAAGTTCCAGGGAGTACTATTCTCACCCCAACAGCGCTTGCTCGCGTCTCCCCCGATGTTATCGCATCAACAACTCCTTTATACAAATCGGCACGGATCTGCGTCTGGTTCCTCCTGTACCACCTCAACCGACAACTCTCAATCTTGATGTACATGTCAACCGCCCATTGTTGCAGTAGGCGTGCTCCACAGAGTATTGGATTGAAGATCGTAGGCCTTGTTTGCAGCATGTAACAGTAGTAGTCTCTAACGGAGACGCATAACCTGCTATTCCCCTCTGCACATGATTGATTTGGATCGCGTGAGCATTAAATTTAAAAAAAAAAGGAATTATTTGTAACAAAGTGGGACACAAAACGACATACCTGCATCATCCTCATCATCATGACACAAATGAGGATTTTGTACAACCTCCCAATCAACATTATGTTTGGGTAGCTTCGGATGCCAACCTAGCTCCCCCATTGGATAGAATAATGGATATGACAACGGGTCGTATGCCCCTGAGGTCACACGTATACTATGCCTTTCGTTGTTGTTACCGTAAAGTGTTATCTTGCGGTCAAACCTTTTTGCTAGGTCAGTGCCCTCAACCCAAATTGCAGCGACCTCAGAGGACACCGGTCTATTATATCTTCTTTGGTCAAGCCTCTTATCGGTGTTTAGGTCTATCCTAAAATCATCGAGGTTGTCCTTGTGTGCACCCAAACTCCTAAATTGCTGGGAGTATGGGTTTTCCTTCAGTATGTCTACTAACCTCTTCACGACATCCTGGTCTAATTGCTTGGTGGCAGCCTTACGATGATCTAAGTTAGGGTCGTCGTCATAGAAGTACAACTGCAGATGTTCTGGACGTGAGCTAGGCCCGAACGAATGGACATTGTGGTAGATGGTGCCGTGAGCTCGGAATGTGTACACCCCAGACCTCATGTTTGTGTAGTTTTCATCAAGGCTGACGCCAAGGGTTGTGAATGCGAAATGGCCGTTGAAGAACCTTATGTTCTCCCGAAAATGTCTCGAATCTTCATCCATGCTGGACCATAGCCTCATCAGCTCTGGGATTGGTTCCGGTTGCTTAAGCTGGATCTGTCCATTGCGGCAGCAGAATCCGTCAGTCTCAGACACAAACTTCCTGGCCATACAGTGTTTGCAATTTTCGTCAAGTTTCAGGACGTGAGTGCTGTCTGGAATGTTTGAGTAGACAGTGTCAAATGGATCAATCTCGTTAAGTTTATCGGTAGTCTTGCTCGCTTCCTCATCATCATCTAATATGTCATTATCGGATCCTACGGGGATTTTTTGAAGAATCACGTTCAATTCATTAACAAGAAATAAATGAGATAACAATAGAGCTCCAGAGTGTCGTACTGTAGGGCTTGCAATACCTTCGTTGCAGTACATGTAGTACTCCTCATCAATCAATTCATGTGCTTCCTGCTCATGGCGCATGGTGCCGCTTTGGAAAACATCGGTGTCTTCTGCATTGTCGTCGTACAGAATGCGACAACAGACACAATCATGTTAGAACAACATGCTTAGAATGAGCATAATAAACTGACAATCGCATATTCATACTAGTGGCACCGGCAGAGTATCTCGGAGTGTTCGTCCCCGGATCGCCATCAGATGAATCATCCTTTGCGGCCCGGGAGACGGGTGATGCGCGGCTTGGGCATGGGGGACAATCAGTGTCTGATTTTGCTAGGGCTGTAAGGGGGATTGCGATGCATTCTTTGCATGGTGTTTTTTTTCCTTCTGTCATAATTGGCCTTCCTCTGCGCACTTGTCTCCCCTTTCTCATTCACCGACATGCTCTTGCGGCGTTGCACGCTCCTCTCGCGTCTTCTTACGTTCTTTGTTTCTCTCACCTCCACTGTTAAATCGCCACTTATTTTCTGATGGCATGCTCTGCTCATTGCGTTTTTCGCCTCCCTTTGATCGTTTGCTAAATTACGTTTCCGCTCATTGTCCGTTTGCCTCCTAGCTAGAACAGTGTCATGAATGACAGAGGTGTGTAAGGTTGAAGGGTGACATGTTGTTCCCTCTGTCACTAATTCTGTAACGCTAGGGCTATTTCGGTCGTCTGGATCAAAACTAAGTTCAAATCATAAATCATATTTAGAACATTTTGATGTATCGGCTTAGGAGTCTCATCTAGAATAGTAGGGTCAGTAGTAGAACGGATATTGAACATAAGCGCATACCTGAAGTAGAAGCTGCATGTATGTTTTGATCTTGGATACGCTCATCCTTTTTCCTCCAATAAGCAGCTCACCACATTGCGTTTCTATGGTCTCTCTTGCGTTCTCCTTCTGTTTTCAACTCTGCGAATTGGATGTCATTCAAGATACCTTCTGGAGCCATTACAAACAATGCGGGGAAAATAATTAATGGACCTAAGATGGTCGCAATTACTGTTATAGTAGAACAAAATTATAATACCTTGTAGCTCTATGTCATTAACGATCCCAGTCGAGACCTCCGTTGTATCAGGAAATGCCGACGCATCATCCAAGCATGATCCATAGCTAGAGCTAGTGGGGTTGCCTTACATACAGACCATGTACAGACATACTATTGCTTATTTATTAAAACAGTTATTACCATAATGGTTAATTCATTATAGCTTACCGGATAAATGAAGGGCCTGTGCAAGTTCCCCTTGTACGTTATATTGTTTCTTCCGCCGATAGGAAGCCCTCCTCAGGGCGTTTCTATGGTCTCTCTTGCGTTCTTCTTCCGTTTTAAGCTCTGTTTATTGGGTGTCTTTGAAGATTACATTCCCGAATATTAAAGAATAAAACAGATACGCCCACGAAATTGGTGGATGAGTAGGCACAATACGATTACCATGATTCTCGGAGTCATAGATGAATTTTTTTAACCAGATGAGACCGTGTTTGAACACGAAAATGCCTCTGAACTGGTGGGGTTCCCTGGTGAACCAGACATACGATACCGATGATGATAACATTCATGTAAGTATCTCTAAATCGAAATGAGAAAACACATAGTGACAAAATATCTACAAATAAGACACAACAATGTAAATGGTGAGATAATATTACCTTCTTTATCTCCAACACAAAGGACATCCGATGTGACCATCACATTATCCGGGTATGACTGATCGTTAGGCGAGACTGATGTATAGTCCGAGCTAGCTGAATTATATGATTCAACAAGCTTGGTCAGTATACTTATTTAAATTACGTAATAACTGACCAACTTCGTGCAAACACAGCACATACGGGATGTGGATCAATTTACCAACCTCGTGTGGGTTTAGTTCTCTCCCTATCTTCGAGCACATTTGTGATATCACATAAAGTCTGGCAAAGGACAGACTTCCCATTGAGTTGTTGGTTACCCAAACCATCTGATACCTTATTGCGATAAGCAGCCCGCCTACGAGCGTTGATAAGATCCCTATGATCTAATAAGCAACAAAGAATGAGCATAATATAATCTCTTAGAACGGGATGTAAGCACAATATTCACTACTAAGCAACATACGTATGCACATCAAACTAAGAGTATCCATCAACCTTACCAGATTTTGCAAGTACCGGCTGATTATCATTTTGAAGGCTCATATATCCTTATTTCGTTTAATACGATAAGCTGCATGTTTCCTTGCATTGTACTGCTCCCTTGCATTTTCGGTGTATATTTTGCCTATGGAAGCTGTGTCCTCTGTATTTTAAAATACAAATATAAATACAAATAAAACAACGGTTGGGAAGGTGGATATCATGACTATGGATACCTTGAGTACTATCTCGTAGCTGCATCTTATGAATAGCATGATCGAGTGTTAGGTTGGCCATAGATGCAAATGTTTGACCATCATCATGGTACACAGGTCTTACGCACGCTGATCCATCTGTACTGTTTAGTAAGCATGTACCTGTCTCCGTCGTGTAAAAAGGGTCAACATTTTGCACCTATGGTTACGATGCTTGGATTACCATCTGTACTGTTTAGTAAGCATGTACCTGTCTCCATCGCGTAAAAAGGGTCAACATTTGCACCTATGGTTACGATGCTTGGATTACCATCATTCAGTTCCGTCTCGCTCGTAGGTGCTGCAATACAATAAGCATGGTACAAGTCATGGTTAGAGTTGCACATCAGGCATCACATCACGGTATTTTCCGCACTTTATATACCGGGTACAGTCGCGCAAATAGCTTCTAATTTTTCATCATCGGATATCAAGTCTGGATTGTATTCTTCAGCATTGGTTACGCTCGTATGATCTGCAACACATTATGCAAAAAACTTAATAATAGCATAAAAGCAAGTTTTCATAGTACAATGAACACTACCTGTCGCTACAACGTCTTCTTGTTGATGTTCACCGCATTTGCTTCTTGCACTACCCATTCGCTACCTTTGATGTTTCTGTGGCTGTGGTGTTTTTGAGGCCTGGGAGAAACAGAAAAGCTACAATGATCGGACATGGATGCAAGAGTGAAGGGGAACTTGAAGGTACATGTTTATGCTCATTGCATTCAAATAATGCATCTTGGCCAGTCCAGCCCTCCAGTATTCTCATTGCATTCTAATAATGCATCTTGGCCAGGCCACCCTTTCGGCTATGGCAAAGTATCCACTATAATCTGAGGTATTTCCTTACATTGTGATAGTACAGTTTCTGATTCTGTACTGCTACCTTATAAAACAACTTATATGTGATGATCATTGTTGTAACAGTTTGGCAAATCAGTTTGCTGCACAAATATGCTTGCTGCACTGTTTGATGCAAATCAGTTTTCCTACGCAACAGCTAGGCAACATCATGGAAAACAGCTAGGCAACAATACGTTGTACTTGCTTTTATATACCTTTCGTGACCTGCCATCTTGATTTGTGGCTGCCAAGTATTTTCCATGCCTGTGTGTATGTGATGGCCGTGTGTATGTGATGGCTGTGTGTATGAAATACAGCGGCGGATCTGTGATACCTGGAAGGCGTGTAACTGGCGGCCGATCTGGTATGCCGCAGGCGCTGGCTCCTGAACTGGATTGCCGGCGCCACGTGCTGGAACTGCCCAGCGTCAGGTCCTGAAGCGGATCCGCGCGGGAGCAATGGATGCCGGCGGCCTTGATCCGCCCCGAATCCTCGAAGCGCTCAGCGGAGGCCCCTGCACAGGACCAGCGCCGGAGCGGTTTTGATGTGTTTGATCTCCGCGCTGGGATGGCGGAGAAGGACCGATGGGCGGCGGCGCGCGAAGGAGGGCACCGTCGCCGTCACCGTCTGTTCCTGGGAAGAAGAACACGTGACCTCGATAGAGGGCACGAGACCTACGAGACCTAGATAGTCTCCGCACACTACGTCGATTTTTTTTTCGCTGGTTAATTTTCGCCGGTCTGTGGTAACTGGTTTTTTTCCCTTCATTTCAGTTACTACAGATGGTAAGACGTGCGTGTGCGTGACTATCTAGCGGGGTTTTTTTTTGGTTTTCCGCTGTTTTCAGGAAGGTGGGAAGAAGTACCAAAAAAGGACGGTTCAGGTGGGATGAAAATTAAACCAGGAACGCGACCTACCAACTGATATACTAGGAGTAGAGATTCCCGCACAACCTGTTTGGGATTTTGAGCCTGTTCAGAAAGCGTTGGTGTTAAAAAATAGTTGGACCATTGGCAGACGCGGTGCTGTATCACATGGGTCATAAAAAGTTGCCCAAAAAAACCAACACATGGGATCTCGAACTCACGATCAACAAGTGCTGATTGCGTCTTGCAAGACACTACAGCTGACGAAGGTTGGCGTTTACTAAATACCACGAAACATTAAATAACTATACACCGTGACATATCAAACAATTTAGCACTTTTTCAAAACGTTTCTTGAAAAATATTACTTTTTTAAAACTTGCGAACATCTTTTGAAATCACCCGATTTTTTTTTAAATTGTGAATAAAATTTGAAAACATGAACATTTTTTATTTTGTGAAAATATTTTGAAAAAAGGGATTTTTTTGAAATTTCATAACATTTTTTGAAATTATGAACAAAATGAACAAGTGAAAAACATTTTAATAAAATATTATTTTTTCAATTTCTGAACAACGTACGAAAAGCCGGAGATTTGTTTAACTTCACAGACACTTTTTGAATGTGTGAACAAAATTTAAAGAAGGAATAATTTTTAAATCTTTGAATGATTTATGTAAATAAAAAAATTTATTGATATATAAAATAAACAAAATTGTGAACATTTTTTTAATAAAAAGAACATGAAAAAATAAAAAGGAAATGCAAAGAGGAAAGAAAAGAAAAAAAAGGAGAGAACATGCAGTTACGATCCCCTTTGAAAAAACTTGCAATTGCGACTACCCTAAAAAAACTTGCAGTTGTGATCGGCCTTTAAAAACTTGGAATTGTAATTACCCTAGAGAAACTTGCAGTTGCGACCGCCCTTTAAAAACATGCAATTGCGACTACCCTAGAGAAATTTGAAGATGCAACAGGCCTTGAAAAGTTGCAATTGCAACTACCTTGAAGAAACTTGCAGCTACGGCCACCCTTCAAAAAACATGCAGTGGCGACTACCCTAGAGAAACTTCAAGTTGCGACAGGCCTTGAAAAGTTAAAATTGCGACTACCCTGGAGAAACTTGCAGTTGCTCTGGCCGTAAAAGAACTTGCGATTGCGACTACCCTAGAGAAACTTGCAGTCGTGACCGGCCTTGAAAGGTTACAATTGCGACTACCCACACCCCTCGGAAATTTGCAGTTCCGACTACCCTAGAAAACTGTGAGACCGACCTTTGAAAAATCTGCAGTTGCAAACCCCTTGAAAATTTCAGCTGTGAGTACCATAGAGAAACTTGCATTTGAGACCGGCCTTGGAAAATGTGCAGTTGCGACCCCCCCCCCTCCCTCTCCTGAAAAAACTTGTAGTTACAACAACCCTAGAGGAACTTACAGTTGCAGCTAGCCATAAAAAACTTGCAATCGTGATCTGCCTTTAAAAACGCATGCAAGTGCGACTACCCTCCTAGAAACGCGTCCAGTTGCGACCCTCCTTTTGCGACTGGTCTTGGAAAACATGCAACTATGAGCCTTGAAAACATACAATTGCGGCTACATTTGAAAATTTGCTATTGCAAATACCCACCTCCGTTGACAACTTGCAATTGCGACTACCCCTAGAGACACGCATTGGCGACTACCCCTAGAGACACGTGTAGTTGCGACCCCCAAGTTAAAAGAACTTCCAGGTGCGACTACCCTTGTAAAACTTGTAGTTGTGACTACTTTTGGAAACTTGCAATTGTAACTGCTCGTTTAAAATCTTGAATTACATATACATTGGCGTATACCTTCAAGACACACAAAAAGACTAAAAAAAAGAACAAAAAACAAAAGGCAACAAAAAAAGTAGATTCCGCCATTTTCTTAAACTAAAGAAAAAAGAACCCAACTAGGATCATGGAAAAATTGTGATTTACGAAGAGAAAAATTTGAAGTGGCACATGGATCAAAATGTTCAAAGCAAAACTAAAAATGTGATTTTAATGTACAAAAAACTAAAAATTAAAGTTATATTGAATTACACATGCATCAAAATCTCTTAGAAAAATTCCGATTTGTATATTATCACACCCACAAACTAGCAACAAGCCTAATCTAAATTTGAACTTGCGTATCAAAAATAGACTCTAACAAAACAAAATAACATATCCACACAGTAAAGTATACTAAGAAATACTTTCCATTCACTTAAAAAGCCATTAAAAATGGTTCAAGCTTCTTTTCGGGTTCGACACACATACATATATATTAAGAAAACAAAAAAGGTTATGAACATGCAGGCATGCTACAGAAAAATCACATCCAACACTGATAAGTTAGCCCCCCCCCCCACCCACCCACCCACCCCATAGTCTTCTTAAAACTGAGATGGTACAAAAAAATGGCATCCAACAACTCCCTTATCAACATGGTTGTTGCCGTGTTTGGGGTTATACAGTTACAACACATATTAAAAAAATTACGAAATTGAGAAACATTATAAAATTAAAAAATATTCATGAATTTCAAAATATTTTATAAACTTAAAATGTTCTTGAATTTAAAAACATATTCATAAAGTAAAATATGTTCACAAATCAAAAATTAAAAAACAAAAAGGAAACCAAGAGAGCAAAAATAGAAACAAAAAAGAAAGAAAACAAGAAAACCAATGAAAAACAGAAAAAAAACTAAAAACCTTCAAAAACTGATAGGAAGGTTCTACAAGCTTCTCAAAACCAGATTAAGAAGCTTCCTATGACTGATGAAAACTTTGCTCCAGTTGTTCCCTCTTGTAATGGGCTGGTCGCCCCTTGAGCTAAAGGTGGTTTGGACAACATAAAAATAGGACATAGTGCGCGACACAGGCCCATAACTGGACAGTTGTGAAAATGAAAAAGAGAAATGGGCTGAGCAACGAAATGAGGTATCACTATACAACTAAGCGAGGCGCTCTGAACACGACACAATGCGGCGAAGGTAGTTATTGCATAGCTTCGGGAGCACAACCCAGGCGGGAGCTGGTACCCTGTGCCAGAGCTTTGGGGAACTTCAACGAAGGGCGGAAGGTGACTATCGCAGAGGTGCTCAACGTCAATGGCTCAACTGTATTTGGAAGCAAGTGTGGCCATTATGAGGCATCTGTGGGTGAAGTGTGAACTATGAAGGCCGGTCGATGTTCACTGCAACAGAGCTCAAAGAAGATTCAAGCAGATTGCAGAAACTGCTGCTATACCATCTTGCAAAAGCAATTAATAAATAGAGTAATACTCCAGCAAAAAAATAACGCAATGCAATGCTCTTCATTAGAGTACTATCTTTCCTGAACTTAATTAGCGGAATGTGATGCATGATTGAGGTGTCAAACGTTTGCCCCTCTTAGTAGAAAGTATTGATTTGCACTGTTTTGAGGCTTTTTTTTTTGTCAAACTCCCTAGCTAAGAGACTGAGCAATTTAATCGGGGGTTCAAACATTCCAGCTAAAAGCACACTTTTCAAATTATGAACGCGCATTTGAATTCTGGGGGATGAAACAGGTTGACAAAGGCAATATGGATAGTGGTTGTCTGCACTTGCTCTGCAAAGAAAGGCAATGTGGATGTTGTCTATACTAATACCTCTGTTTCTAAATGTAAGACTTTTTTGCAATTCAAGTTGAACTGCAAAAACAGCTTACATCTAGAAGGAACAGAGGATGTGCTCCAAATAAAGCAAATTACAAGCTAGTCCCTGAAATTTGCACTGGGGACTCTACCACACAAAGAGGAAATGCAATCAGGTCCATGGTTTTGCACCAGCGTGGATTTACTCCAACCACAACCGGGGACAAGCCACTCGGGGCCGCCAGAGCTTCATCTCACGGTCTTCACCATCCAAAGATACCGGAGATGGGCCCCAAACTTCAACAAGACTGCGGGCGTGTTTGGTTGGTTTCTGCGCCGAGTTATGCCTGGCCTGGCATTTGCCTGAAAAGTGCCTGGTGATTGTTCGGTTCATACCCTGAAAAAAGCGCATGTTAGCCTGGCCTGGTGACATTGACAACTTAATTAGCCTGGAGTGTGACTAGGCATGTTGCTTAGCCTGGACCAGGCGCTGAAAAGGGGATGCCTGCACTGCTGCCTGGGAGTAAACAATGTTTGTTTCAACGCCTTTGATGCTTCTCGACCTATAACGGTACTATTATTATTATTTAACTATTTGCCAGGCTAGGCCCCAACCAAACACCCCTAGTCAACGACAGCCTGACCAGGCACGAAATCAGAAAAGCCTAGGTTGAAGCTAGGCAGCATACTTTTCCAGGCACGAAGCTGAGGAAACGAACCAAACTTACCATGCCTATCAGCTTGGAGTTACAGACTTGTCGTGCGGTGGAGACGAGACAAGGCAGACCTAATAATGTGAAAGGGGTTGTTCGGAAGTCACATGGCTTTCTCAACTCCTTCGTTCTGGTGTCGCGTGACAGCTTCTCAGTAGGAGTTGCCCCTGTTAGGGCTGCAAAGGCATATCTCGCCTATTGCTACATACTAGAAGAGTTGGACGTGCTTTGCTGTGTTGTCGGAGATGTTGGGTTTTCATAATTTTTCTATTCCCTTTTCAAAAATATAAGGTGCATTAGTTTTTTAAAAGTCAAACCTCTTTAAGTTTGACCAAATTTGTAGGAATATTCATAATATCAAATTGGTATCATTAGATTATGAAATGAATTTTTATATTTTACTTATTTTGTATGGTCGATGTTGATGTTTTAAAAAAATATATAATGCGAGTGGGGAAGATGATGGAGTGTGTTTCTTATTTATTTATAATGTGGTGTTTTGGCGGGGCTTTCAAGGTGTGATTCTGTGCTAACTCATACTTACGTGGAATTTTTTTGCATCGGTGGCTGCAGGTACTACATTGATGCTACAATATCACATATCGGTGTTTCATTTTACTAGGTGGTGCGAGGGTGCCCAGGATTGATATATTTTTGTAGGTCTGTTGCTGCCGATTGATTCGAAATATCATTGATTCGGCCTAAATCCTGGACCAAATCAAAAATTAAATATCTCAATTGAATGGAAGAGCTTCAAAATTAGGAAGCATGGTGAATTAAAAGAAATGACCGAGAGAGCTCCTTGAGAGAAAAAATATTGTTGACCCGGTCAAAATCAGGTGACCCAATTTTAAATTGGATTCCTAAATTGACTATAAGGCCTCAACAATTGGGGAGTATTTTTCTAAGTGGTGAGAGGGTGCATGGGATTGACATATTTTTTAGGCCGGTTGCTGGCGATTGATTTGAAAATTTATTGACCCATCAAAATATGAACTGAATCCAAAATTGAATACCTCAGTCGAATAGGAGAGCTTCAAAATTAAGAATCATAGTTAATTAAAATAATTGATTGAGGGAGCAGGAAAAAAATGTTGACCTGATCAAAATCGGGTGGTCCAATCTTAAATTGTAAACCCCAATTGATTGTGATGCCAATGTATGTAATATAAGGAGATAAATACACCAGGAGTCATAGAACTTGCACGTGACGGTCAGTTTGATGCACAAACTTGTAAAATACGTGATTCTAGTCATCAAACTTGCACGAGCGTGCAAATACGGTCACATTTCACGTATGCGTGTGTCTCCGCTGTCTGAGTGGCACGTCAGCGTGGCCAGGGCCTGCTGGCTGACCCTGCGACCTGCGTGCTTGATAGATTTGCACAAAAGCCCTAAACTTTTTTCTATTTATGTAAGGAGCCCCTCAAATAAATGAAAAACAAATGGGACGAGTGTGTTTCTAACCCAGGACCAGCTTGCTAGCAGCCTCGCACGCACTGTCATCAGACCAATGATGATTCATGTTCAATTCCCACGACTATATTTAATATCCTTCAACAAGGACCAAATAATTAACAACGGAATATATAACCCAAAAAGGGTAGCTCTGCGGTTCTATCCTGTGACGTCGTGGCCGCTCGTGCCTGAGCTAACAAACCATCTTAGGCGACCCAATATCATATACGGATAAACATTCTTTACGTTGCCATCTCTTTTGTTCTATGTAAGAAAAGAGATTCTGATGTTTGTGGCATTTAAAAAATCAATGGACGTGAAATTTTAAAACTTGTATAAACATTATAAAAATATTTCCACATAATTAGAAACACGTATGTTGCATTCTGAATTTTCATGCATTTTAGAAAAATGTTTGCGACACTAAAAATATATACAATCGAAAAAAATGTTCTTATAGTTTAAAAAGAAATCTGTACCATCCAAAAAAAACTCACTCACCCCTGAAATGGTCAAAGTTTCATAAATTCTATTAGACAAATCAATAATTTTGTTGTTTGAATTCAAAAAATTATAAATTATAAAATCTCCATAAAAAAATATAGTGCAGGTGAATGTACATCAATTCTTTTGGAAAAATCAATGATTTTTTGTCTGAATTTGAATAATTTTAAATTTAAGAATCCAGATAAAAGAAAATATAGTGCATAATGAATGTACGTAAATTTTCAGAAAAATCAACTTAATTTTATTTGAATTTTATAATTTTGAATTTAAAAATCTTGATAAAAGAAAACATAGTGCAGAATGAACGTGCGCAAATTCTTTCGGACAAATCAATGAAGTTTTGTATGAATTCAAAAAATTTAAATTTTATAACATAGATAGATCAATATATTGGTAACAATGAACGTATCTAAATTTCCCTAACAAACCAATGATTTTTTTAATGGATTGAAAAAATTAGCCCACCCTTGTTTAAAAAGTAAATTAATCTCATTTAAGGCATCAACTGTCATCTTGTCTGGTGGTTACCCTGGCTCTTGTCTATTTTATGAAAACTATATTTTTTTTCGAATTATGAAATGCATCTTTCGTTGCTAGAAAGAGTGCATTTTTTACGGAAATAGCTGCTATATTTATCCAAAGTTTGGATAAATATTAAGAATGCACTCTTTTTTTCTGGGTGGAAAAAGAGTGCATCTTTAATATGTATTTTTATCCTGATATTAGTACTCCCTCCGTCCGGAAATACTTGTCAGAGAAATTGATAAAAATGGATGTATCTAAAACTAAAATGCGTCTAGATACATCCATTTCTCCGACAAGTATTTTCGGACGGAGGGAGTATATCTTAGTGGTTCACTATTAGGCATGAAGCATTGCCAGGTTTGGTGGTTAGGACACCCACGGTAGTGCATCAGGTCACCGGGTCTAACTCTCACCCGTTCTCTTTTTCCCGCCTATTTTCCGATTTTTTTATTAATAGTAAATAATAATTCTATAATTCCGAAACTGGTAAAAGGCTCGTGGAAATTGTAAAAATAGGAAGGACGCCATAAATAACAGCGTCCAGGGTGGACTCTGTTGCTAACAGCGTCCAGGCATGGACGCTAGTATAGATGGCGTCCAGTCATGTCGTTTCATTGGTGCTTTGATTAGCCTTAATCGAGTCGTTTTCTACTTATAGATAGAGGTTTCATGATTTAGAGCATGTCTAGCTGACGCCTTAAAAATTGATCCTTAAAAATACGTATAAGGGGCACTGTAAACCATTTTTACAGTGCAAAATTGTCACGGACAGAGCAGACCCCGTAAATAAGACTGTATTCCATTGTACCTCATTTTTTTCTTTTTCTGATTCTCTCGTCCCGGCAGAGCACGTCTTCGGCCACGTCGTGCCTTGCCCCGAAGCCCCGGCTCCGCCTACGTCGGCCCTGCACCGCCCACCCCGACCACGCGCTCCCTGGCGCGCCTTCTCGTCCCCGATTGAGCCTGGCACCGCCCGCCGCCATGCGCGCGCTCCCCGGCATGGCTGCACGAGAGCTCGGCGCCCCTGGCGTGGCGTCTGCGAGCTCCCGCCGCCAGGCTACCCTCCTCCCGTGCTTCTTGGCGCCGCCGCCCCGGTCGGCCGCGGTGGCTGCTCCGCCCTGCCCGTCGACGGCCTCGCCTCAGCAATGGAGGTCAGGCCAGCCGCAATTCGGACCGGCGGCGGCAAATTCCGGCGTGCGGCGGCTTCTTCTGACGTGTGGCGACGGATTCCGATGAGTTCTAGGTAGATTCCGGCCACTTCCACGGTAGCGTGTCTGCTCCGACGAGGTTTGACCGGTTTACAGGCTGAACTGTATACTGCCTTCAAAACTGTACATTTGAGGTTCTCGCGGATGGATTTGGTAATTGGCTAGTTTATGAGAATAGATAAATCGACCTTGAGTCGGTGGCCGCGCTTTTTGCCTCTACATGTCGGTGCACTGCTGCCAGTACTTCTGGGAGCATGGTGTGCCGGCGCCGTAGCTCAATATGGACCTACCACACGGGTGGCACCTCAACCTCGATAGGGTTCCAGTGCTGGCTCTGCCGGCCTCAGGCCGCACGTAGCTGACGAAGATTCACCGCCGCCCGTGCTCTACTACCGCCGACCTTCGCCGCGACCCAACGTACGCGGTGGATTCGCCAAAGGGGGATGCATGGTTCGCCACCGAGAACAACCAGCATTGCCGGTAGTGCTTCGAGTGTGAGTCCGGTGCACCACGCGCACTCACCGCTCCACCACCACTACCGGTCATGGCAGGCGGAGCAGTAGCTGGCAGCATTCTAGCAGGCCTTCCCGTGGATGGTGGCGCCAGTCTACGTCGACCTGACTAAGGAGGAGGAGGACAACGATGATGCTACCTAGATCTACCCCCAGCCGCTGACTGTATTTGTAGTTTTCATTTAATTTTTTTGATTTAATTAATATAATTAGGACTTTTTGTTGGCTATTATATTTTTTAAAATTTTCAAAAGCTAGCGCAAATGTGCAATACTTCTGACCATGTTGGACGCACCTACGAACCGGCAGACAAAAACAAACATTTGCGTCCACCTGACCAACCCAAATGAAGAAAGAACGGAGAAAATCCGCATCAGTTTGGAAGATTGTACGGAGGCCAAGTTCAGCACATAGGACGCTGCTAACAATAGCGTCCAGGTGTGGACGTGGTTCGCAACAGCGACCAGGCCTGGACGCTACTAATAATCGCGTCCTTCTTATTTTTCAAAATCCCGACTTATCCTTACCAGTTTCGGAATTACAAAATTAAAATTTATTATTAATAAAAAAATCGGGCCTATTTTTATTGCACTGTACAGTGATGAGTGGAACCCAGCGAACGACCAGATTAAAAATCCAAGGGTCTTTCTGAAAAGAAAAATCACATGCACCGCTATCTGCCACTGATGGCGGGCCCTTGCCACACTGGTGTGCCATGCAGGCAGCGGATACGTTCGTGTATGTGAAGTGTGACCGTATTTGCACGTTGATGCAAGTTTGATGACTAGAATCACGTATTTTACAAGTTTATGCACTAAACTGACCGCCGCGCGTAAGTTTTAAGACCTCCGATGTAATTACCTCTAATATAAGCCCGTGCCCTAATGCAAACTAGTAGCGAAAAGGAAGATGTGGATTCATTTGACTTTTATAACTAAAGTTTATGTGTTAGTTTTCTTGGACCCAGCAGCAGAAGTCAAATGTTGGTTGCTACAGATTTTTTTGGACCGTGTTTTTTCATACTCCTTCGCTTCAAAATAGGTGCCGCGGACTTCGTACAACATTCACTTATTTTGGAATGGGGAGAATATTATTTTATTTTCTTTGAGTTTTTGTTGCAATTTTATTTTCTATGCTATTTTACTTTTTATTTCTCTAATGGCTGACATATTTATTTCTTTCCTATTTTCTATTTTCTTTTTTATGCTTCTTTACTGGTTTCCCTTATGTTTGGTTTCTTGCTACAAAAAAACAAATAAATGCTATTTTAAATATACACAGTTTTTTATAATTGTGCAAACACTTTTTAAATCACACAAAAATTTTCTTAAAAAGGCATGAGCATTTTTTAGTTTCATGAATATATTTTATGTATACATGAACAGTTTTTAAAAAAAGTGTAAGCACGATGTTTTTGTCTCATGATGAACATCTTGTAAAGTACATATTTTTTGGCCCCGAAATACGTGAACATTTAAAAATGTACATAAGTGAACATATTTTATTCTTTTTGTGTTTACGTTTTCCTACGTTTTTTATTTTCTATTTTTTTATGTTTTTCACTCTTGACTGTTTCTTTTGGACTTTTCCCCTTTTAACACTTTATAAAAAAACATGACCAACATTTTTGAAAAACTTGATGAATATTTTTTAAAATATGAGATGATTTTTTTAAAAACATAATGGAGAATTTTTGATGATTATATTTTTGAGCTATAATGAACCTTTTTTAGAACACGCTCAACATATTTACAACGCACAACGAGGTATAGAGGCACCCCTTTCGGGAGGCTGGCCTGTGCAGCGCAGCTCGGGCCAGGGAAAGGACCAGGAAGGCGACGTGGTGACAGCTGGACGTCGGCGAGGTCGCCCCGCTGGGATCCGGCGAGGGGAGATGGAGGCGACGGGCTGGCGGCTGGGCGTCGACGAGCTCGCGCCCGAGAGGAGTGGCGACTGCGGGGTCGTGGCACGGCTCGGCAGAGTGGCGGCCGAGAGGAGGGAGAGGAGGCGGGGTGGCGGCTGGACTCCGACTCCGACTGCCCGCACGCCGACGCCGTCGCTGGAGAGAAGCGGAGGGCCAGGATCAGGAAGAGGAGAGGGCGCAACCGCTGTCGTGCTGTCGCCAAGCCCTCTCTGTTTCGCTCATCCTGCCCCTTCTCCCTTGGGTTAGCCAGCCAGGTAACCTCCTTTTTTTTTTGCGAATAAGCCAGCCATGTAACCTCAGCTACACATTTTTTTTGCTGAATACTAATAATGCATTGGGAGGATTTCTCTGCGCAAGGAAGATTGCACTATCTATCTAGATGATGAGGTGGGCACATTAGGTACAACAATTTATATATACTCCCATTAGGACTGGCTTAAGTCAACAGAATTCGCGTTATCAAAAGAAGTATGACTGTCTTGAAGAGTGCTACTTGGCCTAATCTATGCATCATTGAGCAGTTGGCAGTGGCGAATGCTACCACTAAATTATTAAACAGCAATGAATTAATACTAAACAGCAATGAATTGTGGTTGTGGCAGTTGGCAGTCTCTTTCACAAGGCTCGGCACACTGCAGCTCGCCGCCTTTATTGAATAGGCTGTTTGTTTTAGCCTGCATTTTTCTACAGAAGCAGATGAGGGGGGCTTTTTTTTGCCAACTAGTGTTGTCTCTCTGGGTATCCAACAAGTGCTTTATTTGCTCTCCTGCTTGTATCCAGTAGGCTGCTAGTAAGGCATCAGGAAATCAAGAAGAGAATTTGAAGATATCGTTCGCCCTATTCTCTCCAATTGATCACAGTATGCATCTACTCCACTCGGAGGAAATCTTGTCTTGGCGCGCCTGTTCGTTCCTTTGCTCTTGGTCCACTGATCACTAACTCAAGCTGGATTCAGGTGGTCCGGTGGAGACAGGAAACAGTTTGTGGCTCTGTGCTAACACGCATCGTACCTCTCTCCTCTTGCAGCATGTTCATCAGTGGCTTATCAGTTTAGTTACTGACCCGTATTCAGGTACATATTCCATCTTGATGGTCTGCACCTTGATCCATAATCGCACTGTCCGGCACTCCTTTTGTTCACTAGTTTTTAGATGATCTACTGCAGGTGATGGCAGCATGGTTTTATTCTTGGTGATTTGATTGATTTTCTTCTCTTCTCTATTTTTATCCTGGCCTGCGCTCAACCTTGTGAGGTCTTGAAAGCAGTGATGGGTTGATCGAAGCAAACCGTGTCTTCAAGGTCATCAATATTGATTCCTACTGTCGATGGTTTTTTCCCTGTTGGAAGACTGCTTTCTAAGGTAAAGCCTAATCTATCTGTTTAATAGATTAAGATGTAACACTTAAAGCAACGTTTTCTCTGGTTCAGTATGTACACTGTTTTGAAGCTGCCATGGGATGGCCCTTCAGCTGAGAAAACATATACCAATAAATCATTTTAACTTACAAAAATAAAGCACATGTAAATTTGTAGAACACAAAAAATGAGAATATATGATGCCAACTCAGGATTTTAGACCACAATATGTGGCACTACTCAGGGTGCTGAATATGTTGTACGTTTCAGAGCTTCATTATGCTAAATTTATTGAAAATGTAAATAGCAACTCAATAGTGATATTTTTCACGCCTTCTAAGACTTGTCTCGGTTCTGAAAGCATGTTTACCTTGTGAATTCGTTTTCACCCTTTAGTTTTGCCATCCCCCAACAGGTCAACCTGATGTTTTTGGTGGGCCTCCTGAGCTGAGTTTCTCAGAGCAATGGCAACCATACTAGAATCTTTGCTTGGGTCATGTGCCAATAAGTTGCAAAATATTATTAGTGATGAGGCCATACTAATCCTAGGGGTGGAAGAAGAGCTTGCAGAAGTGTTGAGACGGGTAGAACTAATACGTTGTTGTATATATGATGCTGAGAAAAGGAGGACAAAAGAGCTTGCAGTGAACAATTGGCTTGGTCAACTGAGAGATGTTATATATGATGTTGATGAAATTTTGGACATGGCTAGATGCAAAGGAAGCAAACTACTGCCTGACCATCCATTATCATCAAGCAAATCAGCTTCCTATAAAGGACTTTCAGTTTCCTCTTGCTTTTGTAACATCGGGTCACGCCACGATATTGCTGTTCGGATAAGAAGTCTGAACAAAAGGATAGAGAACATTTCGAAAGACACAACATTTTTAACATTCAGCAGTAGTACACAACCTACTGGAAATGGTCCAACAACCAAATTGATAAGAAGTTCCAACCTTGTTGAGCCCAACCTTGTGGGTAAGGAGATCATATATTCAAGCAAGAAGTTGGTAGACTTAGCACTTGCTCACAAGGCAAATAAGTCTTATAAGCTTGCTATTGTTGGAACAGGAGGAGTTGGTAAGACAACACTAGCTCAGAAAATATTCAATGACCAAAAAATAAAAGGAAGCTTCAAGCTACAGGCATGGATTTGTGTTTCGCGGGACTACAATGAAATAACTGTTCTAAAAGAGGTTCTTCGAAATATTGGTGTGTATCATGAGCAAGGCGAAACCATAGCAGAACTGCAGAGAAAGCTTGCAGAAACAGTTGAAGGGAAGAGTTTCTTTCTGGTTTTAGATGATGTGTGGCATCCCAATGTCTGGACGGATTTATTAAGAACCCCATTCCATACAACAAATTCTGGAGTAATATTGGTAACCACGCGAGATGATCAAATTGCAATGAGAATAGGCATACAACATACCCATCAAGTTGATCTCATGTCAGCAGAGGTGGGATGGGAGCTACTTTGGAAGAGCATGAACATTGCCGAAGAGAAAGAAGTGCATAATTTGAGAAACACAGGCATGGAGATTGTTGATAAATGTGGTCGCCTCCCTCTTGCAATTAAGGTTACTGCTAGTGCTTTGTCAAGCAAAGATCTAACCGAGAATGGGTGGAGAAAGTTTTTAGGCAAATACTCTGGCTCCCAGGGGATGCTCTCTGAGGAAATAGAAGGCGCTCTATACCTAAGCTATGATGAGTTACCGCATCGTCTGAAACAATGTTTCCTTTACTGTGCTTTGTATACTGAAGATTCTATCATTTACCGTGGTGTAGTTACAAAGTTATGGATTGCTGAAGGCTTCATTGAGGAGCAACAAGGCCAGCTACTAGAACACACAGCAGAAGAGTACTACTATGAGCTAATCCATCGGAATCTCCTCCAACCAGATGGCACAATTTTTAACCAGGCTCAATGCAGAATGCATGACCTCTTAAGACAGATTGCTTGCAAATTATCACGGGACGAATGCTTTATTGGAGACGCTGAAACATTGAGGGGTGAGAATATGTCAAAATTGCGACGCCTTTCTGTTGTCAATAAGAAGGATAAATTAGTGTTAACTAGCATGGATAACATGGTAGTTAAGGTGAGGACATTCCTTGCTTTTTATGGTCCATGGAAAATTGAGGATACATTCTTCAAGAGATTTCTACTTCTTCGTGTTCTGGCCCTGAATTACTCAATTGTGCAAAACATTCCAGATTATATAGGAAAACTGATCCATCTACGCCTACTTGATCTTGGTCATACTGGCATATCTCATCTTCCAGAATCCATTGGATCCCTAAAGAACCTTCAAGTATTGAGCTTGATAAATTGTTATGCTCTGCAGAGTCTTCCGTCGGCGATGACCCAATTGTGCAATCTACGATGTCTTCGTCTTACTGGTACAAAAGTAAATCAGGTTCCAAAAGGGATAGGAGAATTAAATTTGCTCACTGAATTACGCGGATTTCTTGTCGGCGACATAAGTGATAATGCTGATGTACAAGATGGGTGGAAGTTAGAAGAGTTGTCTTCTTTGCCGCAAATGATGTATCTTAATCTTGTTAAATTGGAAAGAACGGCTCATTTTCGTACAAATGTAGTGCTGGAGGACAAAAAGCATCTAAAAGAACTGGTGCTAGAGTGGACCACACATGGAGAGGGGCCATATTCAGAAGATGTTAGCAATGCTGAGAAGGTCTTTGAGCTGCTAGTACCTCCATGCAACCTGGAAACCCTCTATATCTTTGGATTCTTCGGTCAGAGGTATCCTACGTGGTTTGGTACCGCTTGTTTGTCTTCAGTAACACACTTGTTCCTAAAAAATCTACGATCATGTGTGGATCTTCCACCGGTCGGACAGCTACCAAACTTGAAGTTTCTGAGAATTGATGGAGCACATGCAGTTACCCAGGTTGGACCTGAATTTGTTGGCTACGGGGTGGGTGAACCCATAAGCAACGAGTTCATTGCTTTCCCTAAACTTGAGTGGTTCTTCATCAAGGATATGCCCAACTGGGCGGAGTGGTCTTTTTTTAAGGGAGTGGAAAATGTTGTTGATGAAGGAGGAGAGGATGGTGGTGCTGAGATTCGTAATGGTGATGCCCAATCTACACGATTTCAACTACTGCCTCGTTTGGCGAAGTTGAAAGTCGAAGGTTGCCCAAAGCTGAGGGCTCTCCCGCGACAGCTTGGAGAGGACATCGCCAGCTTGAAGGAGCTCTTGTTAATTGGAGCGAACAGCTTGAAGGCCGTGGAGGACCTCCCAGTGCTCGAGCTCCTTATTATAGAGGATTGTGAAGGCCTGGAGAAGGTCTCCAACCTCCCTCAAGTGTCAAAACTACAAGTACGTGGTTGTCCAAACTTAAGCCATGTAGAGGGGTTGGGCAATTTACAGCAGCTGGGATTGGGCGAGGATATGCAGGAGATATCTTCCCGTTGGGTGGCTGGGCTTCAGAATCAGTGCCAACGACTTCATGGCGAAGACCTGGATGTCTACACACTGTCTACCAGTTAGATGGCAATGAAAGCATAAGGTATGAACACTGCATGTATACTGGTTGTGGTTGGACATTTTGTTTTCTGTCTTCAATTGTGTGAACCATAATTAATTTGTATTCTTAGTTCCTTACAACAGAATTTTCTGCCTCATCATATTGGATAGCTGCATAAATAGTACATATTGGGCCATTATGCCTGTGCAACAGAATTGCTTGGATCTATTGTGATTGTAGTGCCCAGTTTTCCATGGACCCTCGTACATGGTTTAGCAAACTGGGCAGGCTGCACTATAACGAATTTCGTCTTGTGTTTTCTTCCTGAACTTGAGCCGGAGACCTTTGCTGTACTTAAAATGGCTGTCATGATTTCGTTCTTTGGATGAAACCAACATATTTCATTTTGTTTCTTTCTGAACTTGGGACCGGAGGCCTTTGTTGTACTGAACCTGTATTGAATGCAATAGGTGATTTTTTATTTTGGCATGCTTGAATTTCTTGAAATAGAACTGGCGTTTCATTTCGTTCGTTTCTGAACTTGGGTTGGATTGTAAATTATACCCTGGTTTGTTGCAGGAAGTGGTTTGTGGATGGGCCATGCTGCTAAGCTGACAGAGCTGCAGACTAAACACGGCACGACGTGTGCATGAATTTCGGGAGGGCAATGATGGGAACCTCATCGGAGAGCGGAAATACGGAAGATGACTAAGGCAGAGGCGCGCAGCCGCACTTTGAAGTAGTTGTCTGGAAAAAGCATCAAGTATGAAGGGCAAGCTCTGTTCTGCAACTGTTCTTGGGAATGCGGATTAATTAGACTGCTGGCTATGATTAAACTGAAGCGAGGTGTGTCTCTTGTGTAGTACTCCCTCTGTAAAGAAACGTTTTAGATCACTAAAGTAGTGATCTAAAATGTCTTGTATTTGTTTACATAGGGAGTAGTATTTGTTTACGCATGGAAGGTCCCACATAGATGATCGGTCTTATGCTTAGGACAAAGGTTAATCAACCGGCTGCTCTCATGGACGAAGTGCAATCACCATAAGTTTGTAAGTGTTCTTCTTTTTTGACTGCACAGAATTAAGTTTGTGATGTACTGTTTGAGCATTTTTCACTGGTCACTGATCATCAGCAAGTTGAATATGCTAGTTGGACTGAGCATATTTATTATTCTTATTCATTTTTAAATGTTAAAATGTATTATTAAGCCTGTTTTTTCAAACAACAACATATTGGGTTTAAGTATTCAACTTTTTTGGCTTCTATGAAACGGAAAACTAGAGCCTGGGCATGGGCCCAAGAATTAGCCTCAGGCTCATGTCGTCGGCCTGGACTACCCATGCCAAGGTTTATACCGGCACCTCCAAGTTGGTAGGAAGTCTTGCTGAAGGTTCTACAGTAATTGGGCCGCACGAGAGGAGAAGAAGGGATCGATCCCTGGCCACCCTGCCCGCGTCCCATTCGTGGTAAGTAGTAGGGGCGCGTCCTACTTGAGGCGATTTGAGCCTGTTTTCTTCGGGTTTTTTTTTCTTCTCTTCCTTTTCATTCTTTTTTGCATATGTTTCTTCGGCTTTATTTTTTATTTTTATTTTTGTGCTTTTTTGTTCTTTTGGTTTTCACTCTACATTTTTTGTATATATGTCAACAACATTTTTCTAATACATGTCTAACTTTTTTTCAATACAAATTTAACATTTTTTAATACATGGTTAAAAATTTTTCTATACACATTTTTCAAATGCTTAATTAATATTTTCAAATACAAGATTAAAATTTTTCAAATGCTTCATTAATATTTTTCTAATACATGGTCAACATTTTTCTATACACACTTTTAAACTTTTTCAAATGCTTTATTAACATTTTTAATACAATATTAACATTTTATAATACATTGTCAACATTTTTTCTATGTACATTTAACATTTTTCAAATGCTTGATTCACATTTTTTAAATGCAATATTAACATTGATCAACACATGGTCAAAAAATATATTCTGAACACATTTAATATTTTTCAAATGTTTGATTCATATTTTTAAATACTTGTTCAATATTTTTCTCAAATGCTTGGTTAACATTTTTATATGCATGATAAAAAAATCATCATTTTTAATACATGGTTGACATTTTTATATGCATGATAAAAAATTCAACAATTTTTAATACATGTTCAACATTTTTCCATATACATTTAGATTTTCCAAATGCGTGATTAAAAATATTCAAATGCTTGATTAAGATTTTTTAATACATGATCAAATAGTTTCATACAAACTTTATTTCTTCTATACATTTTCCATATACGTGATAAACATTTTCTCTATAGACATTTAACTTTTTTGAATGCTTGGTCAACAGTTTTCAAATGTTTTTTATGTAGAGTGATTTTTGTAATATATTTATTTGGAATATTTCAAAGTATAAACAAAAGTATAAAAAAAAATCAAAAAACAAAATAGAAAACGTGAAACAAAAAAATGTGGACGTTGTGCCCGCATGCCTGAGCCGGCCCAACTGGCACAACCCTTGAGCAAGGGTTCCCATCGTCTCGCTTATGCATAGGGGCGCCCCTCCAAGCTCGATCTGATTTCCCCCGTAGTCGTTCCTTCTTCTCACACACTGGTGCCCTCTTTTGACGTACTCCACCTTCCACATCGACGACAACCCTGGAGCCATTGCCTCGCCTTTCTATCATAGTCGATAACATGGATTTCATGCACCAGAGGAATATTTAATTAAGGGGAAAATAGCAAGTAAATTCAAAAAATCTTTTTTTTTCATGTGTGATAAACACTACTGAGTGTTTAACATGGGTACTAAGTTTTGTTAATAAAAACATTTGTAAAGCTCATGGTGAAAAGATGATGCTTCAAGAAAGCTGTTTTTGAAAGCATTTTGCAACACTAATTTTGCCTTTTTTTTCTCGGATCATCAGGATTGTCTTTCTATCACAAAAAATTGCACGTAGGCGAACAACTAAGCAATGTTTGTTGAAATGGTGAAAAAAAAGTTAAAACCACACGGAAGAGCTCATTTCGGTTAAGCCGCAAGCTCCCTCCACTGACCATGCAGCCCGAGCGGCTCGACGGCAGGAGGAGGAGGCAGCGGCCATGTCTGAGGCCAGCATCGGTGCCCAACCGCTTGAGCCCATGCAACAGCCCGACAACGCCGACGCCCAACTGACTACCCCAATGCAGTGGTCCAATGACCGAGACAACTACCCAGGCTTGGGCATAGGGTGTGCGACCGCCACACAAGGCCCCAGATTTGCAGGGGGCGCATTTGCGAGGGGAGTTGTTATAGTACCTTGCTGCGACCGTTAAGGGAGCGATTGCTCATGTGAGCAAGCATCGTGTAGGCTGGCCCAGTACTTTGGATCAAGCACTTGTACGAAAGCGTAGGTTTGATTTGTGGGGGTTTCCTTCTATTTATTTTTCCACAACATTAAAAACTAAAAATGTCCAGAAAACTAAAAAATGTTCACATATTTGAAAAACTGTTTTCACAGATTGAGAGAAATGTGCGCGAATCCGAGAATATTTGTGGATTCGAAAGTGTTCATGATTTTTTTTACAGATTTAAATGTTTTTCATGGATTTGAAAAATGTTCACAAATTTGAAAAGGTGTTTGTGTAAGCATTTTCCCCTAAAATACGCACCGCAAGCGGTCGCCGACAATTCGTCGCCAATGAACGTTTGCCAGATAAACACGTAAAAAAAAAAAGAACAGCCTTCATTTTAAGCCGACCCACCTGTCATTGCCGGGCCCAACGACCTCCATTCGGCCGGGAGGGCCCAAACCCAAACCCAAAAGAAAGAGGCGGGAAGCCTCAAACGCACCCCGCCTATCCGGCGGGAACGGGCTTCCATTTCAGGCGCCACATAAATAAAAGCGAACGCCACTCCTCTGCTCCCACCCTTTCTTTCCCCCCAAATCGCCCGGCACCTCGATCCCCCATCGCCCCCAGCCCAGAAACCCTAGCCCCATCCCCCCGCCCCAGCCCCGATGGCGAGGCCGGCGAGGCGACGCGTCGTGGAGGAGGAGGAGGAGGAGGAGTCCTCCTCCTCCGGCGAGGAGCAGCAGGACCAGTCCGACGCCGGCGGCTCCGGATCCGGCGAGGAGGAGGGGGGAGGCGGCGAGGCGGAGGAGGAGGTGGATGAGGACGAGATCGAGGCCGTCACCACCGGCGCGGGCGCCGACGACGAGGAAGAGGAGGAGGACGGCGGCGAAGAGGACGAGGAGGAGGAGCCGGAGTCCGACGACGACGACGACGAGGTGAGCGTGGGGGCTAGGGTTCGGGTGCTCGATTTAGAGGGTTTCCGTTGGTGATTAGTTTGGTTAATTCATGGTTATCTGCATCCCGTCCCGGCTTCAATAATAATTTGGAGGCATTTCCGCATAGTAATACTAGTAATAATAATAATGAAAAAAATCATTTTTAACAATATACAGCAGCAGTAGCAGTAGTAATAATGATTTTGAGACATTACCGGGTTTGAATATACCTTAGATCTGGACTGAAACGAATCTACTGTTTTGAAAAAGTGGCCCTTTTCATGTCTTGGAATGTAATGTAATGCAGTAGTTGTCCAGATGCTTGCAGTCTTTGCATTCTTGTGCAAAGTACTTTGGGAAGCAGGGCAAAGGTGGCTGCAATGGTGTTTGAGCTTAATCAGTTCATGTGCTTTGGTAATACTTGCATCATTTGCGCCTGCCTAACTGTTTCCGTTGCAGGCGAAGACCCTGCTGGAATTCCAGAGGTAGGGAAGCAGGAACGAGCCAGGCTCAAACAACTTCAGAAACTGAAGAAGCAGAAGATCCAGGAGATACTACAGACCCAGAATGCTGCCATTGATGCTGACATGGTGTGTTTCTTCTTTTTGTGACACCCTCCTGAATATAAATGCCCTTCTGCAGTTGATTTGCATCATTTGCACATTTGATGCGCATTCTTTGGTGTATATTGCATTCTCATCGTGGTTTTGATCACAGAACAAGAAAGGGAAAGGGCGACTGAAGTACCTACTGCAACAGACAGAAGTATTTGCCCACTTTGCAGAAGGAAGCCAGACTAAAGAGAAGAAGCCACGTGGAAGGTGATTCTTGGTTATGTTTTTTTAAAGCAAATCCTTGGTTATGTTAGTGCCACTATATAGTACTTTACTATGAACACCCATCTTGGATGACCAATAGAAATTGCAGCCACATGTGCACCGATCTAATTTGAAACATCAATGAAAAGTGATTTTTTTTTACTCTCATAGCACTACTTCTATTTGCATTTCCCAAACATACGGTTCTGTCCATCCTCATTTCCTGTCTTCCCTAATAACTATCATTAAGTTATAGGGTTGCTAACAGCAGTTTGTGGTCCCTCTTGCCATTGAGTTCCACCATTGCAGCAGCAGCATGTAGCCCTACTGCACTGGCGTTGTTGCAACAGCAGCGTGTCACTATACAGTGACTGCAGTTCAGATGCACACGCGGTACAGGGTCAATGTCCATCTTCAATCATATTGCAGAACGACGAGGCGACCTAAAATCTTGTCTCCTTTTCTGGTTAATAGTATGGAATTTCCAGGAGTGCACTTCTTGTGAGGGAATTCATTTACTTCTTATTTGTATTTCTAGCTGTGCGTTTATTTTGGATTCTAAGTACAACTGTTAATTGTAGCAGTTTATTTTATGTTATAGTAAATTAGCAATAGCTTTTAGCTTAATGTTGTGGGCGCTCCTGTTATTCTGTATTCTGGTCTGCGAGTGTAGCCCATTTACTTCTAGATTCCTGTGTCCCTTTGTTCTATTTGTTGCTAATGTGGGTCACACTGTAGGGGACGCCCTGCGTCAAAGAGGAGGGCAGTAGAGGAGGACAATGAAGAGTACCTCCAAGAGGAGGAAGATGCACTTGCTAGTTCAGTCGGAACACACTTGCTTGTGCAGCCATCATGTGAGCCTTTCCTTGTTGACCATTGGTAGCTGATTTATATTACACTTCACTTCACCTTAATAACCAACTTAAGCCGGCATATGCTACTGTTTTCTTGCTAGCTACATGGATTTCTTTCCATAAGATCAAAATGACAATGAAATATGGCATACATTCAGAAACACATAACTGAACAGTTTATTGTGGCAATGAACCAACTTTGTTCTGTAGTTGATTATCAGCAACATTGTTTTCCAAACCAAGCAAGCATATATTTGATGGCTTAAATAAATTATAAATCAGTAGTACATCTATTTGAGTGGTACTCCTTGTACTTAGACTGAACATCATAAAGTTACACTTTTAAGAGACCCTTATGTACCATGCCAACTAGAACTTTAAAGTTTTGGTTGATGTCGCGAGGTTAGGGGATAGAAGAGCCCCCTACAGTTCCCCTTGGGGCTGTGCATCCATATGAGAACCATGTTTTTTTGACTTGTAGCAATCTCTGTATTCACTGTAACAGGCACAAATGAGCATGTGTTACAAGTGGCTGGGTTGGTTAGCAACTTAGCCTGTTGATTCGAACATGATTTTGTTTAAAATTGTGTAAGTGAATGTATGCTAAAGACTTCCGTTTTGTAAAAAGAACATCATCATATTTTATCTGTGATAGGTTGACCAGATTATCTGTAGTTCTGAACTTCTAGTTCCATGAAACTTAATCATTATTGTATTTTGATTTCTAACTAAATGTGAACTATTTATAATGGATGGGTCTTCTGTTTTATTTCTACCAATTATTTCATATCGTCAAAAACATGCTGATGCTAGCTGACCCTGTTCTTGTTAAAATCAGCTAATGGCACCAAAGTCCTTTCTAATAGGATGACATCTTCAATTTTGTCTAGCATATGTTAACTACCAAATGGTTGCACACTTATTATGTTGCTTTGCAGGCATAAATGGACAAATGCGAGATTACCAACTAGCTGGGCTTAATTGGCTAATACGGCTGTATGAAAATGGCATTAATGGAATATTGGCTGATGAGATGGTATGTTTGATGTGTTAACCACACAATAGGCTAGTCGCTAAAACCCTTTCAGTATTTTATTTAATCAGTATGGTGGTAATGTTCAATGCAAGTTACTAACCTTATCCTTGTCTTGCCATTTATTTACTCAGGGTCTTGGGAAAACTCTTCAAACTATTTCACTGATGGGCTATCTGCATGAATTCAGAGGAATAACTGGTCCTCACATGGTTGTTGCGCCAAAGTCTACTCTTGGTAACTGGATGAACGAAATTGCTCGTTTTTGTCCCATTTTGCGTGCTGTGAAATTCTTGGGAAATCCAGAAGAGAGGGTTGGTCTTACATCCCTGCTTTTCAACTATAATTGTTACTTCAGCTGGCATGTTAACTATACTTTATTACTGTTTGATCAGGATCATATAAGGGAGAAATTGCTACAGCCAGGAAAATTTGATGTGTGTGTGACCAGTTTTGAAATGGCAATCAAAGAAAAAAATGCATTGAAGCGTTTCAGCTGGCGCTACATTATTATTGATGAAGCTCATCGGATAAAAAATGAGAACTCTCTTCTGTCTAAGACGATGAGGCTTTTTAGCACTAACTATCGTCTACTCATCACAGGCACTCCACTCCAGGTAGGTTGCCTTTGGCAGTGCTATTTCTTTGTATTATATACGTACAGCATGCATTGCAACCACTGAATATATTGTTTTATATTCGTCAATCTTATTTTCAGTTTCATCACTTACCGATGTAATGTATTGCAGAACAATCTCCACGAGCTTTGGTCTCTACTCAATTTCTTGCTGCCTGAGATATTTAGTTCTGCAGAGACCTTTGATGAGTGGTTCCAAATTACTGGTGAAAATGATCAACAGGAGGTTGTTCAGCAGCTTCATAAGGTAGGGATATAACACTCATGCTCAATGGGTGCCAGTATGTTTGAATTAGCATTATAATTCATGCTTGTAATTTTTTTGAAGGTTCTTCGCCCATTTCTTCTCCGGAGGCTTAAATCTGATGTCGAAAAGGGTTTACCTCCAAAGAAAGAAATTATCCTTAAAGTTGGGATGTCTCAGATGCAAAAGCAGTACTATCGAGGTCTGCTTCAGAAAGATTTGGAGGTTATTAATGCTGGTGGTGAACGTAAAAGGTTGCTTAACATAGCTATGCAGTTACGAAAGTGCTGCAACCATCCATATTTATTCCAGGGGGCAGAACCGGGCCCACCTTACACAACTGGTGACCATCTTATTGAGACCGCAGGTATGTTTTTCATGCTGACCATTTTGTTGTTGCAATTCTATAATCCTGCTTTGGTTGCTTAGTAACGACTCTTGTGATATATACTGTAGGGAAAATGGTTCTGTTAGATAAATTGCTGCCCAAATTAAAGGACCGTGACTCCAGAGTGCTTATTTTCTCACAGGTAATCATCTATCATGTACCATACAGATTTACATGGCAGTCTAGATATCGCATATTAGGAAATCATGGTTGCACATGAGTTACTAAACACATGCACCTTGTTACAGATCATTGATTCCCCCCAAAATACCTTGCTTTGTTTGACATATCACTATCTGCAGATGACCAGGCTTTTGGATATCTTGGAAGATTATCTTATGTACAGAGGGTATCAATATTGCCGAATAGATGGAAGTACAGGTGGAGAAGATCGTGATGCATCCATCGATGCATTTAACAAACCAGGAAGTGAGAAGTTTGTTTTCTTGCTTTCAACCAGGGCTGGTGGACTTGGTATCAACCTTGCCACTGCTGATGTTGTGATTCTTTATGATAGTGATTGGTAAGCTGTTTTTTTTTGGACTGCAAACTATAAATCTATAAGTTGAATCTTATGTTTTTTATGGTTCTAATGTATCTGCAGGAATCCACAAGCTGATCTTCAAGCTCAAGACCGCGCACATAGGATAGGTCAAAAGAAAGAAGTTCAAGTTTTCCGATTTTGCACCGAGGTTTGTTAAGTTAGGTTGAGAATATCAAAATATTGCTTTTGGCAGGTATGTGTCTAAACAATGAAACTAAATTGCAGTATACCATTGAGGAAAAAGTGATTGAGAGAGCGTACAAGAAGCTTGCATTGGATGCTTTGGTTATTCAACAAGGACGATTGTCAGGGCAGAAAAGTTAGTTTTTGCTGCTTGTTATTGCTATCTTTTGGATGATTTTGTTGTTGTTGTAAGTAGGATATGTAATAGTTTGACCTTATTGTTTTCTATGCAGCTATCAATAAGGATGACTTATTGCAAATGGTTAGATATGGTGCGGAAATGGTGTTCAGTTCCAAGGATAGCACAATAACAGATGAGGATGTTGACAGAATTATAGCTAAAGGAGAAGAGACAAAAGCAGCGCTGGATGCAAAGATGAAAAAATTCACAGAGGATGCCATTAAGTTTAAAATGGATGACAGTATGCACCTCTCTCTGTCTCTCTAAATGTAACATGGGTGATAGTATGCACCCCTAACTAATATCTCAAATCATTTTTTCTCTGCAGCTGCTGAATTGTATGATTTTGATGGTGATAAGGTAATGATCTGCTCACTTGATCATGCACTTGAAATTTAGTTAAATATCTTATCAAGTACCAACTGACTCTGCTTTTTGTTTGCTTAAAGGAGGAAAACGAGGCTGATTTTCAGAAAATTGTTGCTGAGAATTTGGTGGTCGAGCTACCTAGGAGAGAAAGGATAAGGAAGTATGCCACTCATATTTGGGGTGTTGCATTATGTACTGTTTACTTGTATTTACCTAACTTTGACTTGTTTTTGTAGTTACAATGAGTCTGAATACTTCAAGCAAGCACTTCGCCAAGGAGCACCAGCTAAACCCAAGGAACTACGGATTCCAAAAATGCCAACTTTGTAAGTTCTTTCAGTGTTACTATCTATTTTGATTTTCTTAAAAGAAAAATCAATCCTGCTTGTTGCTTGGTATTTCCTGCTCACTGCTTATGTGTTTATGTTAGGCATGATTTCCAGTTCTTCAACAGTCAAAGGCTAAATGAGTTGTATGAAAAGGAAGTCCGACACCTCGTGGTAATTTCTCAGCTAGATATATGTTGAGGAACAGCTTAAACATTTTTTTGCTTCTTTTGTGCTTGCCCCACTACCCAGTCCATTGTTTCCCAGTTGTCATTGATAATTGTTGCCCAACTTTATAATATCTTTACAATGCAGCAAACCAACCAGAAGAAAGATACCATTGATGGTGAAGATGAAGGTACTGGTACTGCTAACTCTTGCTTCTCTAAGTGCATTACAGCATCTAACTACACCATGCTAATGATATTATTCTTCTGTAACACTCAGATCAGGTGGAGCGTTTTACTGCAGAGGAGCTGGAGGAGAAGCAGCGGTTATTGGAAGCGGTAGGATTATATGCAATATGAAAGAAACATCAATCATCTTTTTAACTCTCCTGACATTCTGGTTTACTATGATACAAAATTTAGGGTTTTCCAACATGGACTAAGAGAGACTTCAACACATTTATTCGTGCTTGTGAGAAATATGGCCGTAATGACATAAAGGGTATATCCTCTGAAATGGAAGGGAAAACAGAAGAAGAGGTTCAACGATATGCTGAAGTTTTCAAGGAGAGATACAAGGAACTGAGTGGTAAGCAATTGAGTCAATTCATCAGACATCATGAAATATAGGGTTATTATGTAAATCATCAGGCAACTTACCTCAAAAACAACCGACTGTTTTGCTTGGGTGAATGGTCAACTTTAAATGAATCTTCACCCTGACTAATATGTGTGTTTGTCCCTGTCTAATCAGATTATGATAGAATTATCAAAAACATCGAAAGGGGCGAGGCAAGGATAACTCGCAAGGATGAGATTATGACAGCCATTGGGAAGAAGTTGGACCGCTATAAGAACCCATGGTTAGAGCTGAAAGTTCAGTATGGCACAAACAAAGGGAAGTTCTATAATGAGGAATGCGACCGTTTTATGGTATGCCCTCTCCCTTCTAATGCATACCTACCGTTTCAAGTTTGTGACATGATCATAACAGCCTGTTATGTTTCAGCTATGCATGGCGCACAAGCTTGGTTACGGGAAGTGGGATGAACTTAGATCTGCCTTCCGCAAGTCACCCTTGTTCCGATTCGACTGGTTTGTGAAGGCGAGAAGTGCACAAGAGCTGGCTAGGCGGTGTGACACGCTTGTCCGCCTAGTTGAGAAAGAGAACCAAGAATACGATGAGCGAGAAAGGCAGGCACGGAAGGAGAAAAGGCTTGCTAAGGTAGTTTCTTATTGCTGAACATCCTAGTCTTGACTTTGTTCTTCTTGCGACATTACTAATCTTGGTGATCATTCCTTTGTCATGCAGAAGATGACACCAACCAAGCAAAAGATGACACCAACAAAGCAGAAGATGACGCCAACAAAGCAAGCTGCATCAAGGGTTCCAGACGGCGAGACGGCTCCAGCGAATCCATCCAAGAAGGTAGCAGTTTCTTCTTGTTGTACATCGCTGGCCTTGATTTTGTTCTTCTTATGACATTGCTAATCTTGGCGACCATTCCTTTGTCATGCAGAATAAGACACCAACGAAGCAGAAGATGACACCTACAAAGCGGGCTGGTGAGGCGGCTCCAGCGCCCTCGTCCAAGAAGCGGCGGCAGTCCCTTATGGACGACTTTCTGGGCTCGGTATGTCCAAGTAATTCTTTTTGCCAGAAAGTCAGTCCAGCACAAGCTGAAGAGAGGATTCTGCTGCTGCCTACTAACCTAGCTAAGCTGAACACAATGTTGCAGGGAAAGAAGGGGAAGGCGTGAGCGCGGGTGATCCGACGTCGCCTTCTCAGGAGATGTTTTGGGCTCTTCTTCCAGCGGTTAAGGCCTCTTATCTTAGTGTAATATATATGCTCGATGAATTGTCAATTAGGTTAATCACTGTCCAAGTAAGTTTAATGTCATGTGTTGTGGCGCCACCTGTAGTCATCGCATCAGGATCGGTTTGAATGTTGAATGTTGGCCGGGCCTTTTTGTGTTTGCGCATCAAGATGGTATGCAAAGGACTAGAAAAATGGTTTAGAAAAGACATGCATTGAATTTCAATTTGCTCTAATCTCCAGTTCACAGTATTTTCTAACACAAGTGGCAAGCCACCTCCACCCAGCACAAGCTCACTTGAAGCCTTCCATTGCATTTCCATGTTCAGCGCCGGCGAGGTCCTCTGCCCTTGGCTGCTGTCGCGACGACCTTGTTTGTCAAAGGAGTGCTGGTGGTGCTGCCGTGCGCGGTGAGGGCGTGGTGGAATATGCCCTTGCCGTCTGGCGGCATGGCGCGGTGGGGGGTTCATTGGACTTGGCAGATTCAGTTACATTTGCTAAAAAGAGGCAGATTCAGTCACAAGACTTGGCTAATTAGCTCCTTCTAAATGGCAATTCCACGTCACAGTTTTGCTCAACGGTAGTGGACTTAGGTAGGGTGCGGCCCTCTCGCCCATGCTTTTCATAATCAGCATGGACTCTTTATGCTAAGCTTTTTGAAATGGCGAGGAGTGGGATTTTGCACCCTTTCAGAAATAAACAATCGCATCCCGCAGCGATCGTCCGTATAGTAGATGATGTGATTGTCTTCCTAATAGCCAAACACAATGGTGTTGCTGCTGCTAAGCTTCTTCTGGAGATTTTTGTTCTTCTTCGGGTTTCAATATGTCCGTGTGCATCTTTTCATGCAGGGGCCGGGGGTTTCATTACAATTTTCAATGCTTACTGATAAATTAAGAGATAGATTTTGGGCCATGGTGTACTGGTTTTCTGTACCAAAGTGTTCGTTTAATTCTAGTCCAAGTCCTGTTGTCGGCCGTTCTGACTTTTCACTTAATGTCATTTGACCTTGCACGTGCTTAGATCAGACAAGATTCAGAGAGCCTTTCTTTGGAAAGGTAAGAAAGCGGTTAGTGGTGGTCATTGCCTAGTGAGTTGGAAACAAATTTGCTGGCCAAAAGGAACGAGGCATTTTAGGGGACTTCCTATATCGCACAATACACACGTCAAACACGCACCCCCCCTCCCCCCTCCGGCACACTTTTGGGCGGCCCATGTGCTGGGCGGGACGCGTCCAGTTTTTCTCATTTTGTTTTTTGCCTTTTGTTTCTCCTTTCCTGTTTTGTTTTTTTCTTTAAAATAATTCAGGATTCCAAAAAAGTTCCAGTTTTTTAAATGCAAATTTCTAGAATATAATTGACAAATCATAAAATGTTAGTGAATTCAAAAAATGTTTCATGATTTCGAAGAATGTTGGAAATCATAAAATATTCGAGGATTAAAAATGTTCATGATTTTGAAAAATGTTAACATATTAGAAAATTTCAAGATTTTGAAACTATATTCGTACAATTTTAAGAAGGTCATGATGTTAAAAATGCCCATATTTAAAATATGATCGTTGATTCTTTTTTCAAAATTTTAAAAATATTCACGAATTTGTAAATAAATCTCAAGAATTGGAAAAGGTTCATGATTTAAAAAAAATTCGTGAATTTGTAAAAATCTTCATGATATGAAAACAATGTTCTCGAATTCTAAAAAATATTCATGAGTTAGAAAATGTTCACAATTCCAAAAAGTGTTCACCAACTTAAAGATGTACATAAAATGAAAAGGAAAGGAGAAAAAAGAAAGAGAAATAACTAAAACAAGAAAGAAAGTAAAAAAAAAAAAAATAAATCTGAAAGAAAAGACAAAAATTAAAATGAAAAAAGAAAGAAAGAACGAAAATGAAAAATAAAAGCAAATAAACATAAAAGACCAAATGTATGTTGCTTTTAAATAAATGTTCATGAGCTTCAATAATACTATTTTCATAACATTTCTTATAAATGTTTATACAATGTAAATAATGTTCACATAGTTTTTAAAATTTTGTTATAATTAAAATATTTTACAATATTTAGTTGATTTTCACAAATGAATATATATATATATATATTCAAAATAATTACTTGAAATAGAATATTATTAATATATTCTAAAAATATTAAACATGTATACACAAATGTTATATACTAAAATGTACAACGTGTATGAAAAGTAATAGACATCAAAGTGTATATTTGAAGTCATAATTTAATCAAGTATTCAAAATCGGTAAATGTGTACCAAAAAATGCTCTAATATTTACAATGTTTGTAGAAAAATGTAGACATGTATTTAAAAAGTTTAAACAAAGGAAAAAGAAAAAGAAAATGACTAAGAAAATCAGTGAAAATTAAAAGAAAGAAACGAAAAAACCTAAGAGAAAAAGAAATTCGTAAAAAAGCGAGAAAAAAGGAAACCGATGCAACAGTCAAAATCCGATAAAGAAACCACGGAAAAAACTAGCGTGGCATCTACAGTACCAGGCAAGAGGCGAGCCGGAGCTACATCTTGCAATAATTACACATATCGGGCGCGTCTATACCTCGCTTCAGGCGATTTAGATCGGTCTCTTGCTGAAGCGAACTTGCGAGTGGGCTGGTCCGCGATGTGTTTATACAGACCTACTGAACACACCGAAAAGCTAAAAATGGAGTACCTGGTCGCATCAATGAAATTTTAATATTTTATCTGAAAAATGTTAAATCATACATTTGAAAAATATTAAATGTAAATGGGAAAAATGTTGACCATGTATTCAATTTTTTTATCTTGTATTATTTTTTTTAAACGTGTATTAAAAATGTACAATGTGTATGAATAAAGTAGACATATATTTTTTCTAAAAATGTTAATCATGTATTCAATTTCTTTAATCTTGTATTTAAGAAATGTTAAACATCTATTAAAAATGTATAATGTGTATGAAAAAAGTAGACATAGAATTTTTTTTCAAAAAATGTTAATCATGTATTTAAAAAATGTTTAACGTGTATATGAAACTGTTTTTGATGTATACGAAACATGTTGATGTGTACCGAAAATAACTTAACATGTGTTGAACATAAAAGAAAACCAATGAAAACTGTTTTCTGTTTTCCTTGAACATGTTTTTCCATTTTTTGACAGTAAATGTGATCATCCACCATATATGCTTGACGTCAGACCATATAGCATTATTAAAGATGCGGTCACTTCTAGTTTTCCCAATGCGCCAAAGGATGCAAGCACAAAAGAAACTGGAAGCGACAAGATTATCATTTGGAGTCCACTATGTAGCAAAAGGCATAAAATCTACACCTAACGGTTTATCAATTATTATCGTATATTGCAACTGCTTCCCAAATTTTCCTAGCAACCACACATTTGAAAAACAGCTGGTCTATTGCCTCTGGTTCGGGTTCAGAGAAGTAACACACAATCTAAAGGCTTGACCACGTGACGTATCTCTAGATTATCTCTGGTCATGAGTTTATGGTTAGTTAGGAGCCAGAGTGAAATTTACAGTCTAGCAGAATGGACAATACAGAAGGGGATGTGTAAATATGTTGGACACCTCTGGAATTGATGTCACCCTTGTATTGTCCTCAACAATCATCCATCTCTCCGTAAATTAAGTAGGTCGAAATTGTCCTGAATTTTCCTTTCTGTGAGTTCGATCCTGAGAATCGTGCTGAAAGGCAGGAGGCTTGAAAGATACACCGCCGTCCTTCACACTTTACAGATCATAGTGTGCCAGGAATCTTGGATACGACGCCTGCGTGTCGATCCACATCTTTGGTTTTCCAATTCAACCAGCGTAGTGATGGTGACAAAACTGAAGGACGGCCGGTCGGCATTTTCCCAGCTAGATGTGGACATTTTTTGCAGTTGATACCGATAACTCGACTGTGCAGTAGCTAGCTAGTATTGTTTTTTGTTAGAAAAAGGATCCTGTCTCCAGCGTCCATCATTATAAACACTAGTGCTAGTACTACATTGCACGCTCCCTCTAGTCCTCTTCATCCTCCAGATTCCCACACAACCTCAACGCCGCTTGACTTGACTCTGATACAGAGAGCCCCATCCTTTCCTTACATGTCCATCCCGTCCCTTCCCGACGAGCCCCTCTTCCGCTCTCCCCACTCAGAGCGGAGCCGGCCATGTCCACCTCCTCTGCCGTCGTATTGGAAATAGAATTGGAAGTCGACGGCAATAGCAACAAAAGGTGCCAAGGTGCCCGGCGATAGCAAAAGGGTCAGATCTCGAAATTTTTACAAACTAGGGTCAGATCTTGATTAACTTTCAGAAAAGGGATAAAACACAAAAATTTGCCCCCACGTGACGTTTCTCTAGATTATCTCTGGTTATGAGTTTACGGTTAGTTAGGAGCCAGAAGGAAATTCCCGCAAAAAAAGGAGCCATAGTGAAATTTACAGTCTAGCGGAATGGACCATACAGAAGGGATATAAATAGGTTGGACACCTCTGGAACTGATGTCACCCTTGTATTGTCCTCAACAACGGGTGAAGCTCGAGTAGTGTGACGGGGAAAACCAAAAAACGCCCCCTCGTGCAACCGCGTATGTCCCCCGCGACCCGCCAGCCACGCCGTCCATCCCTCTTCCCCAGAGTTCCCCCACCCTCCCTCTCCCCGTGTCGCCGCCGTGCATCGCCGGGCTCGGCCCAGGCGGCGACGGCGGCCCGCGACATTTCCCCTCCTGTGGCGGATCCTGCGCGGGGTGGCGCTGCTTCAGGAGGTGCTTCCAGGCGGCGATGGTGCGGCGCGGCGGCAGGCTGGCTCGCAGTTGGCGTCGGTGGTCGGAGGCATGGGGCGCGGCCGTTGGCGGCGGAGCTCCTCGGCGGCACGGGCTGGCGGCGCTTGCTCGGCCCAGATCTGGACCCTTTGGGCCCCATCTAGGCCGGGTGGGCCAACGGCTCCGATATGCGGCGTAGCTTCCTGGAGGCGGCGGTGGGGTGTCGGGATCCTGGGTGATGGCGGCGCGTCGTGGCTTGCTGCAGCGTGGCGGTGGAGTGTTTGCGCGCTCGATCTGAGCCCGTTCGGACCCGGGTGGCCTGCTTTGCTTCCTGCCGTTGCGTCCAGCCGGCTACCGCGATGCCGATGGAGGAACTGGCCTCTTGTGTGACGGCGGTGGAGGTTGCCCCCTTCCGCTTTGCCGCGGTGCTGCCGCCCCCGGCTCCATGCATTCTCATTTTCCGTCCTCTAGGTCTCACGAAGGTGGCCTCAGTGAGAAGGCATGGGTGGCTTCAAGGCCGTGGTGGCGCATGCAGGTGGGCGGCGTGTTGGGTGGAAGACTCCGGAGCGATTGGGTAGTGGTGTTCCGCGGGTGGGAGAAATCCATGTCGGCCACCTCTCCTTGGAGGGCGTCGGGTAACCCCTTTCACCTCCCTCCTTCGCGTCCCGGGAGAATCCCTAGGAATTGTCCGGGCAACCGCGTCGTTGTCGTCGCTCTCCTTCCTGAAGGTGTTGCTTGGTACGCGGCGCTCCAGAGTGTTGGGTGTGTGGTGGGACGACTTCGGAGGGCGCAACGATGGCGGGTCATCCACTTGTCGTCAAGCTGCCATCGCTGGCATTTGTTTCTCTCTTGTTCTTCTTGTTTTATCTTTGGGCTTGATGTGTTGTTCGCCCCAGCAATGCGGTGATGGTTGCTTGTAATACAAAGCGGGGGGAAACCCTACTTCAAAAGGATTGTCCTCAACAATCATTCATCTCCATGTTAATTAAGTAGGTCAAAATTGTCCTGGAATTTCCTTTTCGTGAATTCGATCCTGACAGTCATCCTCTTGGTAAAAAGCTTGTCTCAATCTTGTCCATCAAATGGATGTATCTAGCACTAACTTGGTGCTTGATACTTTCATTTGAAGAACAAATTTTTTCGGACGAAGGGAATAAGTAGTTCGAAATTGTCCTGTATTTTCCTTTCAGTGAATTCGATCCCGACAATCGCCCTGAAAGGCCATGAACGATACACCGTCCTCTCACACTTTACACTTCACAAATCTCAGTAGCGTGCCAAGAATCTTGGCGACGTGTCGGTCCGCATCTTCGGTTGTCCAAGTCAACCAGGATGGTGACACAACTTAACGAGGGCCGGCCTCATTTTCCCAGCTAGATATGGACAGTTTTTTGCAGTTAATATCGATAACTCGACTGAAGTAGTACTAGCTGGTGTTGTTTCCTTAGGCAAACTGAAGAATCTCTATTCGTCGCTATAAATACTAGTGCTACTCGTTGCACGCTCCCTCTAGCTAGTCGTCTTCATCCTCCAGACACCCACAGCCCCAACGCTGGTTGACTCCGATACAGAGAGCCCGATCCTTTCCTTACATGTCCATCCCGTCGCTTCACTCTCCGCCCCTTCCCGACGAGCCCCTCAGCTTCCGCTCACCCCACTCAGAGCTGAGCCGGCCATGGCAGCCTCCTCTGTCGTCGTATTGGAAATGGAATTGGAAGTCCACAACAACATCAACAACGACGATGACGGCACCATGGCGAACTTGGATCTGGAGGAGGCCAGCAGAAGCCGAATCGCGCAGCTGGTGTCTCCAGGCGCGTCGACGGAGCAGCTCGCGCGCGCGCTGTGGGTGCTGAGCTCTGCCACCCTCTTCGTGGGCGTCAACGCCGGGCTTCACCGGCCGGCCGCCACGGGATCAGTCTTCGCCCGCCACGAGGCCGCTTACTATGGCATTGTCGCCGCCATTCTCGCGGTTGTGCCCGTGGAGATGGCGACCGCCTTCTGGCTGCCCCGCTCCGACGGCCAGCGCTTCCACGCTTTCGCCGCGGGTCTCCAGCGCGTGGCCCTCGTGCTTCTTCTGCTTGTATCGGCCGTGGGTGGCGTTGGGCTCACTGTCAAGGTCTAATGAATACACATGAATGCATGCATAGTATACAACTAGCTAGCTAGCCTTTAAATATGTATGGGTGTGGCTAAGGGAACCGGATTCTCTAACTGTGAAGGAAAGTCACGGTGCTACAGTGTTTGCCTAGTGTAAAATGAAGAAGGAAAGCTAGAGACTATTAGTAGGTTGTTTACTATTAGTATTTACTGTAGGTATAAATAATTTAAAATTAATTTTATTTCACCATCAATTTGTTTGTATGTAATTACTATAAATGTACACGGTAGATCATCAATTTGCACATTAATTTAAATCATTTTTGCCATAATCATATGGATAGAAAGAAGGAAAGTTATGGTATTATAGCTTCTCTAACTTTCTTTCACAATGTTAGAGGATCCGGTTCCGTCGCTAAGGTCTCAGTACGACCAAGTCTCACTCAAGTGATATAGTATGTAAGAAAAAAGCTGAAAATAATTTATTTTGTACGAATCTTCATATATAAAATCAAAGAAAGATAGCATGGACTGAGACGTAACAAAGTCTCAGTCAGCGAAGACTTAGCAAAACTGAATATGTATATTTTATTGTTCGGTCGCACTCGCGCCTATATTTTCACGTGCGAACGAGACGTCTAACTAGTACTAGCACACATGCAGATATGTCAAGGTCGTGGTCTGCGAGAGTACTATATTGGATGTTAATTAAAGTTGGCTTCATTGTGACACAAGACGAATGGCGCAGCGCGGCGGCCGGCGTCACGCTGTAGATTACTCCCACCGTCCCATAATGTAGAACGTTTTTTTAACACTAGTGCAGTGTCAAAAAATGTCTTACATTACTTTTCTTAGGTGAGCAAATCATGCATGCATAGGTCACGATCTCAGGTGGCAAAACCGGCTATACAAAGCGCGTGTCTTGCCTTCTTTCTTCGCGACCAAGTTTGTGCAGGAAGGAAAGAGAGCAAGAGAAAGAGGGAGCTTTACATTCAATCCAGGTGAGATTCTGTTCCTTTACAACCCAGGGAAATGAGGGAGCAACTAGCACGATTATTTAGTTTTCCGCAAAAAAAAACCGATTATTTAGTTCAGCTGACTAGATCACTTCGTCGCACGTACGGTCGTGGACAACTGAGACCGAGAGTACCTAAGACATAAATAAGTCGCTCAATACTCTTCTTCTTCCCCCTGCAGCAGTATGTCCACCTTCTTGCTCCATCTGGCCGACCTGCCCACCTGTGTGCTGGCATCCGCCGCTACCCGCAGCCATGTCCCTGTAGCGTTAAAGAAATAAGTTAAATTTGATAAACTTTGATCAAGTTTACAGGACAGGTGATGCCACCACCACTACTTTCCTTGTCACCCGCGCGGCCAAGAGGTGAATCCATCATCGCCACCAGGGTGCCCACCGAAGAGCCTACCGGGTAGCGCACCGTCTAGGGCCGCCGCCCTGACATTCAAAGATAAAGCGATCACCGACACCATAGCACGTGGATGCCACCCCAACCAACCCACAAAACTCTGCCTCGACATAGTCGGAGGTGGCTCGGAGCATGCACGAGAAGCAACTAGCCCTATCCAAGAGGACCCGTGTTCGACCCCTGCACTAGGTCGGTGGTGTTCTTGCCGTTTGTTTAGTTGTCGTTTTTGTCTTTTGACTTGCTTGTATGGGATTTTCCCACTACCTTCTGTTAGTCCGGCTTCAGCAAAATTCAAATTAATCAAAATTCATATTTTTACGTCTCAAAAAATTCCGAAAAAAATACAGATATACATGGAGGTATAATGTACATGTGTGCAAATTTTCAGAATGGAATACGTTGAAATAAGTGTTGTGGAAAAAGGGCTTTTGAGGACATGATACTATTCATCTTCAAAGTTCATGATTTTTTTGTACAGGTCGCATTTCAAGGTATTTTTCTATATAAACTTTGTGAAAACCTTCGCAAAACCAATGCTCACTACATTATGGACGGGGAACTACGCAAGACTACTCAATATCGTCGGGTAGTCAGCAGTGCACCGTCCTCAGTCATTCCTCGACCTAAATGGCAGTAGCTTTCCTTGGGCAGTTAATTCCTGTACGCAACGCTGTTAAGAATCACGTAACAAGGTAAATAAAATCCTAGTCACTATAGATTCGATCCACCGAGGCACAGATGGTCCACTGTCCTGTTCACACAATCCACCATCATATTACATCACCTTTTACGTAGAAACATCGTTCATATGTAGAGGGACAAATCCACCATCATATATATTCACCCTCGTCGAGGAAGCAAAGGGCGCAGATGACTGTGAAAAAGTAACGATAGAGTAAGACGTAACACGGGAGCAAGACAACTCATCCCAAGAGCGAAGGCGACTAATAACCGAATTTAGGAAGTGGACTAGTTAGGTCGGCGACTCGGTGCTCGATCGTATGAACGATGGAGGTTGAGTTTCTTGCTAGCGTTTCCCTAATGACGTAGATGCATACGACCTGCGTAGGGCTGCCGAGTCGCGTCCTTGGCACTAGGAAATGCATCAGAATATTCTCCTAGCTTTTGTTCTGACAACAACGACGATCGACAACAACATCGACTTCTGCAGCTGCCTGTATGAGATACAGACAATATGAGATGAAAAATACTTTGCGGCAGATATAATCTATGTGGAAAAATTGTGGTTTCTGTGTACCATCACACCTCCTACCCTACCGGCCCCCTCCAGGTTCCATGCACGGTAGTATCCAAATCTGCAGCCTGCTTGAGTTTTGCTGCTTTGCGATGTGACCCATCCAATGTAAAAAAGCATTGTCGTCTCTATCCTTCCGACTCAGAAGTGCACTAATTAAGAAGCTAGGTTTCGTGATTGACTTGCGAAAATATTTCCGCTTGACTTCACCCACGTGAATACGACCACGACGTCGTGTAGATCCAGTCAGAGAAAGAGCAGCCGGCCGGAAACCCTGTCGTGCCTGATTGATGGGTGTTCGTTCGTTGCACAGCAGCATATGCATGCGTGCTTGTTTTAACGCCGCAGAAGAGCATATATAAAGGCCAATAGGCACTGGTTACGGTGAAACGACGGCCATTAGGATGATAGGAAGGTGAGAACTGGTAGTTTTGCACCGCTGGATATAATTTGTTGCTCTTATTGCCGTCCCCATCCCCGTACTCCCCTCCGCCGCCGCTGGAGGAAGCCGCCGGGCGAAGCCCCGGGCGGCCGACGGCGGTGGCGGAGGCCCTTTTTCCCTCCCGCGTCGGGATCGGGTGAGGCGGGTCACCCAACGGCGTCGGGGAGCGCCTCTCGGATCTGGGTCGCGGCGGTGTGGCGGCACGCCTCCGGCGACAGCACAACGCGGTGGCGCGGTGATGGGTGGAGGCGGCGGAGCTGCAAGGCGACATGGAAGATCGGGTGGTGCTGGCCGCTCGGCGCGTCCGCGCGGTCACGACGGCCATGGCTGCGGTGGCCAGCGGCTCGGCGGTGGCGGGACATGGCCGGTGGCGGCGGCGACGTCCGGCCTGGATCTCGGGGCGGCGACCCTTGAAGGTGGCGGCAGGTGAAGCTCGAACTTCCGGTGGTGGCATGGTGCGGTGTTGTCCCTGTCCAAGCCGGATCTGCGCCGCCGATCTGGTGGCTTTGACTTCGGATTGATTCGGATCAGGGATGGTGACGAGCGCGCGATCCTCTCGGTGGCTCTCGTGGTTTGGCGAGGTGGGTTGCTGCCCTCCTCCCAGGCTCCAGTGGTGCACACACATGCAGTGGCCGGCGTGCAAGGGCTCCCATGGTCGCCGGATCTGCGCGGCCAGATTTAGGGCTTTGAAGGTGGTCTGTCTTTTTTCTTGCTTGTTACCGCTTTAGTGGTGTGATGCCAAGGTACTTCTTATTGAGAAAGGCCCAGCTAACTAGAGCACAAACTTACTGGGCCGGACTAACCTATGGCATGCAACAAAAGGCCAATAGCGCCATCACTTGGCCCCCTGTTGGATAAAACATAAAAAGCTAAACAGATAGATAACAAAGATACGAAGAGATTGTAGAAAAACAACTTTTCCAGTAAAATGCATAGGAGCTCCCATGTGCGCGGCTCACTAAAATCATAACCTTTCCATTCCTCGAGATCAAGGCGGGTTGAAGTGAAAGCTGAGATTAAAGTCGTCGTCGCACGCGTGTGTGTGTGATCAATCAAACCTAATTCTTGTGAGTGAAGACTTTAAAATGTCCTTCCAGACGAGTTATTTAGCATCAGTGCCTTCAGGGCATCGGAGTTAAATTCTTCGCTGAGGAGTTGGATGACTCGTTTCGCAAGTCAGTCTATTCATGCCGAATCTGAAATCCAATCGTTAGCCACGTGTCGCATTGACGTTGGTTGGTGCATCTCCAACGATCGTTTCGGCACCCATCTGGGTTCGCTTGTGGCTATAAATAGTCACCCCTCTCCAACCATTTGTGGTTAGCTGCTCTGAATGATGAGTCACGTGTTTTCCAAGCAACCCATCCCCCCACCCTCCGAAGATTTGAGAGAAATCCTAAGTGAGGAAAATCCGAGAGCCTAAAAATTGCTAAGTGATTGAGCGTCACTGATGAAACAGTTCGAAGCTGAGACTAGACCTTTTACTCTTGAGGATTGTGGACGGTTAGAAGTCATCTCAAGAGCATCCAAAGTGTGGATTCACCAAAAACTAGTATGTGAATGTCTTGGAGATCACCTCAGGATCTCCCATGAGTATTTGGACGAGTTTTATGAAAGTTAGTTCAAGGAGAACAAGGTGAAGACTTCCGTGTCTTCGGAGCTATGGCTCAGCCTCTCCAACTAAACGTAGAGTTGTCTCATCAACTTGAATTGGATGAACACATCGCGTTGTCTTCTACGAGAAAAGGGGTTCTATTTCTTCATCATTGTATTACATTTTTTCCATGTTTAAAAGTATTTTCATTGTCTATATTTCTCTGTGATTGTAAAGCTATTTTATTTCGCTACATATCTTAGCTTTGTACTATGTTTAGCTTTTCTCAAGTGTATTAGCTTGTTTTGTTACGAGTACTTGTATTGCTACCTACCTGGTTACGTTCTTTGTACTGAACCGGTGAATTCTTCTTTATTTCTGTCTAAACTTGGGCCGCGGGGAGGGGGGATTTTGCGTAGTTTCGGTCTGAAATTGTGGCTAGAGACTTTTTTTTAATGAATGTGTGTCACATGGTTCTGATCATTGTATTGAACCAACAAGTTCCGTTCCATTTCTTGCTAAACTTGGTCGGGGAGGAATTTGTTGTACTGACGCTCATTTGGTGATTCACTACTCTATGAGTATTTTGTTGTTGTAACTAACCTATGTTTCAATGTCTCTGTAACACTAAAGTGAATGCTTAATTACTCCTTGTAACATACATGTCCATGTAATCTTCTATGTTTTGTTTAGTTAGGACTAAACTTCACCACTTGCACTCACGTACTAAGATCATGACAACAACACCACCCGATTGTGTGGCATGTTCTATGTTTGTTTAGTGAGGACTAAGCTTACCACTTGCGCTCATGGACTAGGGAAGTGGTACAAATGATCGGCTCGGGTGGCATGCCCTATGCTTTCTTTAGTTACTATATACTTAACCACCTGCGTTCATGGTCTAGGATCATGGCAACAACACTACCTAATTGTGTGTTAAGTTCTATGTTTTGTTTAGTTAGGACTAAGCTTAACCACTTGCACTCCATAAATAAAACCTTAAACACTTGCACTCACGGACTAAGATACCTAAATATTTCATCCCACTATTTTATTATCTTAACATGCACATATGCCACCTCATTAAAGGCCAACCATAACATGCATGAGAAAAAAAATCATTATTAGTTGGTCCCCACTACTTGTATTTATCTCAACATGCATACACCATACCTCACCATAAAATGTAACATCAACATATGCATGGAAAAAAGTTTTCCATTATATTATGCTATTCAAGTTTAGTAAATATTTCAACTATAAAATGATCAAACAAGATATATAATATATTTTTAGTTTCAGTTCATATATTCTTTACCCAAATATTCATGTTTCATAAAACCAAATCTCATTGAAGTATATATTACAACCAATTCTCACAACAGCACACATGATATCATCTAGTTGACTAAGATCATGCCAGCAATGCCACCAGATCTTGTGGCATGCTCTATTGTTTGTTTAGTTAGTACTAAACCCTTAACCACTTGCACATGCAAGGCTTCCACGTCACCACTATATACCTTAATAGTTCCTGTCGTGGTTCTAAGTCTGACAGTAGAATGGGGGGTAGGTATGGAGAGGCAAGATCCTAGCTATGGAGCAGTTGTAAACACAAGGGAAATGTACGAGTTCAGGCCCTTCTCGGAGGAAGTAACAGCCCTACGTCTCGGAGCCCTGAGGCGGTCGAGTGGATTATGTGTGCATGAATTACAGGGGTGAGAACCCTTTACACTGAGGAGGGGGGTGGCTTATATAGTGTCTGCCAGACCCCTCCGGCCCTCAGTTATGCAGGGTTTAAAGTACATTAAGGCTAGGCATTACTGGTAACGCCTTACATAAAGTGTCCTAAATGCCATAAAGACTACTTAATTACAGACCATTTGGATGCAGAGTGGCTCTTGATCTCCTGGTGGTCGAGTGAGTCTTCATGGTCGAGTCCTTCGAGTCCGTCGAGTGAAGTCCCTCTTGGTCGACTGGAATGCAGTTTCTTCTGAGGGTGTCCTTGGGAAGGGTACTTAGGACAGGTCTGTGACCCTACCCTAGGTACATGACTTCATCATTAGCCCCCGAATGGATCGAGGTTTGAGTGAGAAAGGGGTTGATGATATTTCCAACTTGCTTTTGTGTTCTGAATATGTATCATCTTGGACCAATAATCTTTTTGTTGATAACAGCAACTTTTCTTTCAGTCGCCTTGATCCATTCTTCTCTCCCGCCGAGTGAACTTTTGAACTTAGTAAACTTCCGAGCGACGGATCGCAAGAAATCTCTCGTCTAACAGATTGATCTGCTGTTAGCGGATTTCGTGGGATCCGAATTTTGGGAAGCGCGCGAAGCGGGGCGGACCGCGGTGCTCGGATGGGATAGGGCATAGACGCCTAGATTCCTGCGCCGCCTTTTTCGCCACGTATCGCGTACGCGCGACTATTTCGGGATGTGATTGGATTGCCTGGGCCCACTTGTCATCCACTCGGAAGTGTCCTTATAAAATGTGCCCGGCGAGGGTTTTTGAACAGTATCTCTCCATTCTTCCTCTTGCCCTCTCCCTGTCCGCCCGCCGCGCCTGTTCTCGCCCCTGCTCATCCACTCCTCGTGTGCTTCGTCGGCGACAATGGTGAAGGAGAAGACGGCGGCTTTGGAGCGTGCGAAGAAGGCAACGATGACGGGGAAGGCGAAAGGGCGAGCGCCCAGTAGGGGCGGATCCTCGTCCAGGTCCCGACTGCCGCATGGCTGGGTACAAGGGGATTGGATCCGCTCGACCATCAACGAGACGGATGTCACTGAGATGGTCAACGAGGGCTTGATCCCTCATGGGGCGGCGAGGCTCCCGGGGAACGAGTGGCAACCACAGCCGCAGGAGGGTGCGTGCGTCCTTCTAGCTACTCACGTCGACCGAGGATTCTCCTTGCCTCCGAGTGTTTTCTTCCGTGGTTTCTTGAATTTCTTTGGGGCGCAACTTCACCATTTCAATCCAAATTCCATCGCCTACCTTGCTGCCTTCGTGTCCATGTGCGAGAACTTCCTGGGCTGTCGACCGCATTGGGGTCTCTTTAAGCACATATTCACTTGCCGCTCGCAAACTGTGAAAAAGGCCAGTCCGGATGACGATAGGACTAAGGTTATTCAGATGTGTGGGGGTCTTGGGATTCAGATGAGGAGCAAGAGTACTTTTCCGGCCATGACTCTTCCCGAGTCGGTCAGAGGGTGGCAGTCGACTTGGTTCTACTGCCAAGACGAGTCGACGCCGGGGCAGTCGACTGGTCTACCTCCATTTTCCATGGACCGAGTGAACAAGCCCACTTCTCTGAAGGTGCTCCCCGAGGAGAAAGCCCAAGTGAAGATGTTGATGGAGCGTGTAGTCCATCTAGTTCGGGAAGGAGTAATGGGTATGGACCTTCTGGAGGTCTTCCTTAGGCGGCGCAACCACTTCAGTACCGAGGCCATTGTATGTGGCTATACTGTGGAACCGAGGATGAAACTCGGGTCCATCCAGAAGCAGTCGACGATGCCACACTAGAGAGGTGGATGGCCGCGATCACAGGGAATAAAGACAACCCTCGAGGAGCCAGGAGGATCCCGCCACTCGACCATTCTTACACTCCAGACACGGTATGCTTACTTTATCTCCAATTGTAATCTTGCCATACTTATTCTGCTTTTGCTGCAAATTGGTCGATTGATCTTTGTTTTGTTGTCTGTCAAGCCACCACCGAACTATACTCGATGCCCAATGGAGCACAGACGCTGACTGAAGAGGAGGAAGGAAGTGGGGGCGAAAGCCAAGAGGACTTGGATTCGGACGCTGATGATGATGATGAAGATGACGACTCTGATGGGGAGGAAGAAGAGGAGGAGGAGGAGGAAGTTGCACCGCCTCGCTCGGAAAGACGCTCGAAGCTTGTCCATGACCCTGCAACCGAGCGTGGTAAGGGGGTCGCAACTGTTGTTCAGTCGACCAAGCGCCCTCGAACCACTTCTCCGGGGCCGACCGAGAAAGCTCCGAAGCAATCCAGGGTGGCACCATCGAAGCCGGCCAAGGTCTTGCCGAAGATGAAGGTGGCGATCCCCACTATCTCAGGGTAATGATGCTACTTGAGTTTTTCTGCTCCCCATGAACTTATTCTTGGTCGACTTATGAATCATCCGACTGACTTCTGGAACCGTAGCGCCGCTACTTCTGATACCTCGGCCAGGGCTGACGATCATGAGATGGAAGACGCCGCCACTTCAAAACCTGGTACGACTTTCATCGTTCTGTCTTCAGTCAATTGACTTTTTGTCTCTAATTTTTGACTCTTTTTTGTAGCTCCGTCTAATGTCGTTATTACCCTTCCCGACGACGATGATGAGGAACCACTGAAGCAAAGGAGGAGCAGGAAAACGTCTGCTGGCAAGGCGACTCAGAACGTGCCGGCGCCCGAGACATTGGTCGCGGAGGGAGAGCACACCACTCGGCCCACCGTATCTTTCGCGGTGCCGTTGACGAGTTCTCACCCCACATCGTCGAGTGCTGCACAGCTTTCACTCTTCTCGACCCACTACGTCCGAGAGGATCAAGTCGATCTTTGCGAAGAAGCGTCGCCAGCGGAGTCATGATGGAGCAAGTGAAGGCCATCCGAGAAGCCAGCCAGGCAGCCTATGACGCCAGTTCCGCTCTTCAAAGCAACGTTCAGGTCAGTCGGTCATCGCCTGTTCTGTTAGGATATGATATCTGAAAATTCTTCTTTCTGAAATCCGTAGTAATTGTCCTACACCCACTGGGTGTGTCGATTGGAATTCCGGGTTAGTGGGGGCACGCTGAGTGCACCCACTGGGTGTAGTCCCAAGAGGCTATGGTGGACTGCTGGCAGTCGACCATAGGCTTTATAAGTTAAGTTTTTCCTTCATTCGACTAGGTCGAATGGATTTCCCAAACCGGTGGGGGCACGCTGAGTGCACCCCCAGGTGTAGTCCCGAGGCGTGGTCGATTGCTGGCGATGGACTACGATCAAGAGCATCTCTGTTTTTTTTTGCTGGTCGACTGGTCGACTCTTGACTTGATAGAACTAGTGGGGGCACGCTGAGTGCACCCACTGGGTGTAGTCCCCGAGACTATGGTCGAATGTTTTGCATTCGGCTGTAGTCTTAGAAACTTATGATTTTTCCTTAGTCACTCGGAAGTGAATTGTCTTTGATATTTTGTCGATTGGTTCTTCATAGAAATCTTGCGACCTCGCGGCTCGCTACACTGAGTTGGAAAACAAACACATCCAGCTCGAGCTTGATCTGAAGCTAGCCCAGGAGAATTTAACGAAGGCGAAGGAGGAAGCCAAAGGTATGTTTGGTGAGGCTTCGACGACTGCCTTTGCCCCTCATTTGTTTCAAAGTCTGACCTTGCTGTAACTTTGCAGGCAAAGTGAAGGAGGCCCAGAAGAAGAAAGACGTTGAGTTGGCTGCGATGCAGAAAACAGCTTTAGAGAAGACCAAGCTAGCGGGGAGAAGTTGGCTTCGGTCACTGAGGGAGTCCTGGACTAGGGGGTGTCCGGACAGCCAGACTATCACCGTCCGCCGGACTCCAAGACTACGAAGATACAAGATTGAAGACTCCGTCCCGTGTCCGGATGGGACTCTCCTTGGCGTGAAAGGCAAGCTTGGCGATACGGATATGTAGATCTTCTACCGTTGTAACCGACTCTATGTAACCCTAGCCCTCTCCGTTGTCTATATAAACCGGAGGGCTTTAGTCCGTAGGACACAACATACATTACAACAATCATACCATAGGCTAGCTTCTAGGGTTTAGCCTCCTTGATCTCGTGGTAGATCCACTCTTGTACTACCCATATCATCAATATTAATCAAGCAGGACGTAGGGTTTTACCTCCATCGAGAGGGCCGAACACAGGTAAAACATTGTGTCCCTTGTCTCCTGTTACCATCCGCCTAGACGCACAGTTCGGGACCCCCTACTCGAGATCCGCCGGTTTTGACACCGACATTGGTGCTTTCATTGAGAGTTCCTCTATGCCGTCGCCGATAGGAAGGATGCCTCCACCCGTCTTCAAGGACGGTATTTTCGTCAAAGGGGCCTTGGCCGCCGGCCAAACTATCCGGCTAGGTGGTTTTCTTATGACCGCTGTCCGCCATCGCTTCGACAATGACTTCTCAAGTCGTCAAAAGCAATCTTCACGTCGGCTCGGAACTTCGCCGAGCATTTGGATCAATAGAGCTCTCGTCATCAATGAGCTCTTGGATCGCATCGCCACCCTGGGAGTCGCTACGGACTACAATCAGATTGGGCTTAAAACCGATCTGAGAGAGATTAACTCTCCCCAGGTCACCCACCACGTCGCAGTGGTAGAGGAACAATGCAGCGACTCTTCTCCTGTATTGAAAACTAGCCATGTTCGGGCTCCAGAACCCTCCATGCCGAATTTCCGCGGAGGGACGGGCTTCGATCAAGCACTGAACTTAAAGTCAGGCATCGGACCGGACTCGTTGGACAACGTCCAGCAATCCAAGCTTCGAAATTTGGAAACTTCACGGCCTTCAAGCCTTGAGATGGGTAGGGTTTCGGACTTTATTCCACCCACCCGCCTAGACATATGCGATCTATCTCAAATACGGCAAGAGCCCGCTGAAACAGTACATCACTACTGGGCCAGATTCCTCCTGGTTATGGACAGGATAAAGGACTGCCGAGAGGAAAACACAATCTCAATCTGTCGTGGGGCGGCGGATGCTGCGGGCACGAGCACCTATGGGGCAGGGGGCCCCTTCTAGTCCGGCAAGGGAGCGGAGGGCGCACATAGAGCAGATCGAGGCGATGGCACGCGGGGGATTTTTACCCAGCTTCGGAGCTCTCCGGAGAGATAAAACTCCTACTGCTGCTTTGTGTTTGTATTTGTTCTTGCTCGAGAGCGCGAGCGTGTAGTGGTGTTGGATGTGTCGAATGGACTGAACCCCTTCTACGTGCACATGGGCCTCCCTTTTATAGCCTAAGGGGGTCACCGACAGGTGGCAGCGTAGAAAGAGGGGGTAAAAGAGTAAAAACGCAGGTTGGTACAATAGTGTTGTCACAACCCTAGACTTTGCTTGTATTAGTTGCATTTGAGAGCATCCTGCATCATGTCTAAATTTCTGAAACTTGAATTGAGGATTGTTGAAACCTCAAAATCTAATTAAAAGAAGGGCAAGCACCCTTTAAATTGCATTCGTGAATCCAAAATGCCCTAAAAATAGTTACGTGAATTTTGGCAAGAGTTATATATCAAACCAAAATTCTGGAATATTTTAAGGAATTATTGGTCTCTGAATTTAAATCAATAATCTATTTGAATTTGGGGATATATTCATAATATATAATGAATATATTTTCAAATGCTTTGAAATATTTTATGTACTTTTGGAATAGTCCAAAGAGGTAACATAAAATATTTCAGAATATTTAGCATTGTTTGAAATTATTTTGAATTTGAAAAGCAGTGGCAAAATAAAATAAAAAGGAAAGTAAGCAGAGAAAAATAAGCAGGCAAACTCACAGCTTACATGCGGCCCAGATCGCAGCTGGCCGCCCAGAGCTGGCCCAGCCCACCACCGCTGCCAGTCACCACCAACCTCTCGCCAGAAGATTTAAAGGCGTGGCCGCCTTGTGCCTGCACGCACGCCACTGCCACCTCCTGCTTCCGCCGACGCTGGGGGCTGGCTGGAGACGCCACGCACCCCCCCGACCCCCTCTGGCCTGTCCACTCCTCCTCTCCCCTCCTCTGTCTCCCTCGCACGCAGCCACCGAACACCTTCGTCGCCGCCGCTCGTTGCCGCCGTGGCCACCGGCCACCCCACGCCTCCCCGACGCGCCCAGAAGCTCCGCCAGTTCGTCCTCAACCTCCTCACCGAGCCACGCCCCGCCGGACGCCCTGGAGCGCCGTCACCGACGCCGTCTTCTTCCTCTGCACCGACGACCGCTGTTGCTCGATTCGCCGCCCACAGAGCGTCCCCGGCCTCGCCCTCACGCTCGTTGGACTCGCGGTGAGCCTCTGACCCGTTCCCCTCTCCTTCCCATGCCGTTTGGCCGCTCTAGCTGCTGTTTCCGCCGGACCCGAGAGCTCACCGCCGTCCAGCCATGTCGCCGCCGTGGCCACCGTCACCTATAGTCGCAACTGAGCGCTTCACCGCACTCGCCGTGTCCCCAGGAGCCGTAGCACCGCTCCGCACCTCCTGCCGTGCCTCCTAGCGACGACCCCGAGGTCGCCCGAGCTCCGGCCGCCACCGAGGTCGACGCCGTGCCCAACTCCGGCCACCTCGCGGCCTCCCGTCCGTTCCTTTGGATGCGGACGAGCAAGAGCTCCTTCCTAGTGCCCCCAGCGCGCCAAACCACCGCCCGTAGCGCAATCCCGAGCCGCGCCGCCGTCGTTTTGCTCGCCGCCGGCGAAACTCCGGCGACTGCCGACGTGTCTGTCGTTAGGATTAAACCCCCATCTAATTACCACCTCACTACCACTGACATGTGGGCCCAGGCCCCACTGACACTTTTAGTTAGGATTAAATTAGCACCAACAGTCTCTGTTAATTAGCCTAGTCACTGACCAGTGGGTCCCAGCATCAGGTTTGACCTGGGCTGACGCTGTTGACTTGATGACGTCATTCTGACGTCAGGCTGACGCAGTAATGCTTTTCTGGATTTTAAATAAATCTATTTGATTTATTTATTTTCAGAAAATGCCCAAAACCTCTAAAAATCATATAAAATCAACCGTAGCTCAGAATGAAATAATTTATATATGAAAAATGATCAGAAAAATCCAATCTATCCATCTGTACAATTTTCATGCATGTTAGAACAACTTATGGCTACTGTATAGGACAAATGAAATGAATGGCATTTAAATAACTACATGTGGAGTTTGAATTTGAATCTTGGATTCAAACCAACTTCAGTTAACTTGCTGCTAGTTGCATTAGCTCAAACCACAGCATATTGCCTTGTCATGATCATGCATCATATTGTGCATTGCATTGATTGTGTTTTCATACGTGTTACGGTATTTGTCCCTCTCGATAGGCGTGATACCGACGATGAGTTCGATGACACCGATGAAGAACTATACCATCTTGAAGTGCCGTGCAAGCAAAACCCCTTGTTCATTCGATACAATCCCACTCTCTCGCTCCTGCTCTCTTTTCTGCATTAGGACAACAACGTTTCAACTGTTACATGTTGCGGTAGTTGAACCCCTTTATCCTCTGCATGACCTGTCATTCCACAGTAAATAGATGAAACCCACTAGCATGAGTAGGAGTTGTTTGAGCCCTGATGTGCCTACTCATTCATGCTTGTTTGTCATGCCTGCTATTGCTTAGAGTTGTGTCAGGTCTGATTCATCGGGAATGAATCAGAGGTGTGTAAACATATCCTACTGTTGAGAGCTAAGTGTGTGAACACGATTTGGTAAAGGTAGCGGTGAGAGGCCATGTAGGAGTACATGGTGGGTTGTCTCATTGCAGCCGTCCTCAGGAACTGAGTTCTGTGTTTGTGATCCATGAACAGCTACTACCACGCATTGGAATGCTTAAGTGCCCCTCTCGGCTTCTTAATCACCCTTGTTCTCTGTCCAGGAGTTGCAACTAGTTTATGGTGTTTGTAGGTAGTGCTAGTGGTCTACCAAGTGGCACCCGGTACAGGTGGGCTTGGGACAGACTAGGCACCGTGGCACGGTGTACCAAGCGTAGATCCACCCGTCGAGGTGGGCTTGGGAACCCTGCTCACATCGTTTGGGGCCGTGAGCGACACCCCGGCCGGATCTCCTTGCGGATGGAACCCGAATAGGCGATAAACCTGGACGAGAGACTTGAGTGTTTAGGTAGGCCGTGGCCGACTCCCTCGCCCGGCTTCCGCTTGAAGGTTGCCGAGGTACATGGCGTGTCTGAGGCGATAAGTGGCGAGCGTGTGTGAAGAAGTACACCCTGCGGGGTTATCATTATCTATTGAATAGCGGATTCCTCGGATATGGAAACTTGGACCCTTGCATAGTTCATAGACAAGTGAAAGTGGATACTTTAAAATACGCAAGTTAAGCGTGAGTGCTATGGATGGCGTTCTCGTAGGAAGACGGGAGTGGATCCATAGTGGTGTATTGATATGGTGAATATGTGGACTCGTGCGCCACCTCAAAAGAGTTACATTGCGATCGTAGTTCAGGTTAGCCACGAGTCAAAGTTGGCTTGCTGCAGTTAAACTCCACCACCCCTTTATTGATACCGATGCATATGTAGTTAGTTCTGATGTAAGTCTTGCTGGGTACATTTGTACTCACGTTTGCCTATTTTATGTTTTTGCAGAGAGACTTCAGTCTCACTAGTAGTATCACATGGACTTCGACGTTTAGCTTGATACCTCAGCTACGATCTTGTGCCCTCGGCAGGATCTAGTAGATAGTCAGGCTTCTCAGCCTTTTCATTTGTAGTTGTCTGTACTCAGACATGTTAAGCTTTCGCATGTGCTTTGACTTGTATGCTCTTAATGCTGGGTCATGAGACCCATGTTTGTAATATCTCGCTCCTCGGAGCCTATTGAATAAATACTTGAGTCGTAGAGTCATGTTGTGATGCCATGTTGTATTTGCACATATCGAGCATATTGTTTGTATGTTATTGAAATGCTTGGTATGTGTGGGATCTGACTATCTAGTTGTTTATCTTTAGTAGCCTCTCTTACCGGGAAATGTCTCCTAGTGTCTCCATTGAGCCATGGTAGCTTGCTACTGCTCCGGAACACTTAGGCTGGCCGGCATGTGTCCTTCTTCGTTCTCGTGTATGCATCCCTTAGGGAAATGTCATGCGATGAATACCGGAGTCTGTTAGCCGCTACAGCCGGTTCACGAGTCTGCTAGCCCAGTGCTACAGCACTGGATTCACTCGCGATGACCGACACGTTCGATCTTTGGGTCATGGATGCCTGTCCCTGTAAGTTTGTGCCACTTTGGGTTTACGACTAGCCATGTCAGCCCGGGCTCCTTATCATATTGATGCTAGCGACATTATCATATACGTGTGCCAAAAGACGCAAACGGTCCCGGGCAAAGGTAAGGCGACACCCGTAGGAATACCGTGCGTGAGCCGCAAAGTGATATGAGGTGTTACATGCTAGATCGATGTGGCATTGAGTCGGGGTCCTGACAAGTGTCCCCTACCTAACTCTGACGGCAGGGGACAAGGGCATTTAATGCCCGTCTGGTCGCCCCAACAGTGCAAGGAAACGACCGTTAGGGGCGCCACCGATCGCCACGATGGCCTCCTTGTCAGCTTTGCTTGCCACCTCGCACCGCATGGCTGCACAACGCCTCACCACGTGCTCCTGGGATGGCCCTGTGGTAACACGCCGTTGGATGCGCTGGAGCTTGGGTGCAGGGTGGCGACCTAGCCGCGGCAAGCGCCTCGCCGCGGCCCTTCTCTTGTCGTGCCGGCAAGCTTGCCGGTCGCCGGGCCTTGCCGGGACGCGCGGGGCGTCGCGGCAAGTCTTCTGGACGCGCCTTGGTTGGCCTTCCTGGCAAGCTCCTCTTGCCGGGGCCTTTGTCCTTCCCAGCAGGCTCCTCTTGCCGGGGCCTTGTCTACTTGGTTGACACTTTGTTCTTGAATGGCAGCAAATGGAAATGACGGAGGGTCTTGGCGGACGCCCGGCGAGCCTCACCACGGGGTGCTGCAACCGCCCGTGCACAAGTTCGGGGTACTAAGGTACCCCTACTTTAGTACACCGACAGGAGCCCCGGGCCTGGGCCATACACGGTGCCGAGCGCTGTTGGCCCAGGCCCAAAACAGTGCACGGGCATGCGCGGCCTGGGTCCACACACAATCGGACTCCGTGTCCACCGCGTCCTCTTGCAACGGCGCGCGTCAATCGCGGCGTTGTGGGAGGCGCGGGTGGTGTGCGCGATTTCCAAGGCGCCCATCCCTACGATCACGGGGCGGGGCGTAGTTACTTCACCTGTCGCCTCGGCTCTGCATCCCCGCCACGCGGCTCCCATGCGCGTGGGGTCGTGGGCGGTGGAGGTGAAAAACCGAGCTGTCACGGGCGGAGGCAATGGGTCGGCTCCGATTCCCTGCCCTTCCCGTGCTCTGATTCGTCGAGCGGAGCGGCCGAGCCTCCACCTCGCTCCTTTAAGAAGGGCGAGAGGGGAGCGCAGAAACCCGCACTTCCTCATCTTCTCCTTCCTTCAACTTCTGCTCCCCTTCCTCTCATACGCCATGGAGGAAGGGAACCCTGGCCCTTCGTCGGTGGCGGCGAGGGACGCTGCCAGGCAGCGCATCCCTCCCTATCCCGCACCCGTGGTGGTAGAACCAGCCCCAAGGGGGAGAGGGAGGGGGCGCGGTCGTGGGCGAGGTCGAGGGCGAGGTCGAGGCGCGCCGGGAAGAGGCGGCCGGGGTGGCGCGTCGGCTTCGCCTCCGCCGGCGGTTCCTCTCCTCCCGGCGGTCCACACGGGGGATGACCCTTGGGAGTTCTTCGTCAAGCTGCGCCGGCACCCCGCCGTCGCCTCCGGCTTCCGGCTCCGTTTGCGAGCGCGATGGAGCCGGACCCGCCCGAGACGCTGAGATTGCGCATGAGGGGCTGCGGGATCAGCGGCACGCGAGTCAGCGTCGTATCCCCAGCCCCCGGCGTGATGTATCTTGATCGAGGGTGGAAGACGTTCGCCCGCATCCACAGCTTGACGACGGGGTTTACCCTCCACTTCAAGTTGATGGAGGGCGACCTCCTCTCCGTCAAGGTCTTCGGGGACTCCGGCACCCGAGCGAGATGCTACGTGGACAGCTCCTCCGATAGCGAAGACTCCTCCTCGAGCGAGAGTGACGAGGAGGGGAGCGACAACGACGACGAGGACGGCGGGTCCGACTAGGCGTCGGGCATCGCTTCGCGCGCCACCGGCGACCCCATCATCCGGGTCGCCGGCCTCCTGAACTCCTCGGGGTCGTCTCCTTGCGCGGCTGGCGTACGGAGGCTGCGGAAGAGGAAGAGGGTTGGAGGCAAGGCCGTCAAGTCGGAGTACGAGGGCGTGGTGCCCTCGACAGCGTGCTGACGTCCTGCCGCCCCGTCTTCGAGCTCTGCCTCCGGCGCCTCTGTCTCCGCCAAGCTCCCGGCCGGCCCGGGACGTTCTCTTGGTGTCTTCTGGCACCCGTAGCTCACCTAGGCGCTTCTTTTGCCCTTTTCGCCTCCTTGACCTACCTCCTGAAAAAGGGGGACATGAAAGGGATTTACGGGCACCTTATCTTTTCAATTTGTAAGCCTTCGGGCCTTAGTTGCATTAGAAACTTGTAATCCTCTCTTTCATGTTTTTCATCCTCTATGGACTGTATCTATGCGGGATGTTTTTTTAATGAAAAGGGGAATTCTTGCCGGGTTATGTCCTTTACTTGGGTCCATGTCTTGTATGTCTTTACCCTGCGCTTCGAGGGAACTTGCCGGCGCAAGCACACTTGCTGAGTGCGGAACATCAGCAGCCCGCTGGCGGTGCTGTCTCCGGCAAGAAATCTTGTCGGGGCTAGTTACAGCGCACTTGTATTGTTGAGCGGACTCGAAAACAAATCAAGGGCGCAACTTAGCCGCAAGTCGATTCCTCTGCGCGCGGGTTTCCCATACAAGGCACGCTCGTTCAAGGACGTGGCTCCGCATTCCCCAGCCCACAAGAGGATGCATAATGAGGGATGAAAAACTTATCTGATATCGCAGCCCCCGGCAACTCTGACTTGCCGGGGATGAATCTTGGTATTCGCAGGCCCCAGCAACTCTGGCTTGCCGGGACCCAGGTGCCGGCGGTCCTTTCTTTGTTCTTGCCGCTGCTAGATGCGTCATATGAAAAATCTCTTAAAGCGTGGCGAGTTATTCACTGTAATATATATCTCTATCCTGGGCACTGCTTGTTGCGTTATCTCCTCTACTTGATTCCATGCCTTGTATGTTTTTACCCTGCGCTTAGAGGGAACTTGCCGGCGCAAGCACACTTGCTAAGTGCGGAACATCAGCAGCCCACTGGCGGTGCTATTTCCGGCAAGAAATATCGTCGGGATAGTTGCAGCGCACTTGTATCGTTGAGCGGACTCGAAAACGAATCAAGGGCGCAACTTAGCCGCAAGTCGATTCCTCCGCGCGCAGGTTTTCCATACAAGGCACGGTCGTTCAAGGAGATAACGCGGTTTCGCAATCCCCAGCCCACAAGAGGATGCATGATGAGGGACAAGAAGACTTATCTGGCATTGTAGCCCCCGGCGACCCTGGCTTGCCGCGAAGGGATCTTGGTACTCGTAACCCCGATGAATTTGGTGTGCGGGACCAGTGCGGTCGTCCTCTGCCCTTCCTTGTTGCTGTTATTTTAGTTATGATAGCAACTTAGTCAGTGTCGTGACAAGTTACTTTGTAATATAACTTCATCTTGGGCAATGTTATGTTATATCCTTTACTTGACTCCATCCCTTGTATGTTTTTATCTTTGCGCTTTTAGGGAACTTGCCGGTGCGAACACACTTGCTGAGTTCGAACATCAGCAGCCCGCTGGCGGTGTTGCTCCTGGCAAGAAACCTTGCCGGGGCTAGTTGCAGCGCGCTTTTGTTGTCGAGCGGACTCGAAACAAAGTTAAGGGCGCAACGTAGCCGCGAGCTGGTTCCTCCGCGCATGGGTTTTTCATACAAGGCATGGGCGTTCAAGGAATATAACATAAAAATTTAAAAACCACAGTGCTCTGTACTCAAATTTTGGGCAACTTAGCTTTTCCTGTCATCTGCGTTCCGGCAAGGCTGCACTTCTTCCTTGATTCCCTCCCTTGTATGTTTTCACCCTTACGCTTTTTAGGGAACTTGCCGGTGCAAGCACACTTGCTGAGTGCGGAACATCAGCAGCCCGCTGGCGGTGCTGTCCCGGGCAAGAAATCTCGTTGGGCTAGTTGCAGCGCGCTTTCATTGTTGAGCGGACTCGAAACAGACCAAGGGCGCAACTCAGCCACGATTCGATCTCTTCGCGTTCGAGTTTTCCATACAAGGTATGGTCTTTCAAGGAATACGACTCAAAAGTTGAAACCGACTGCTTTCTTTGCTCTACTTGCCGGTGGGGCTCGATGGTACGCCCTCGACGGTAGCGCAGCACTCCGGAGAGGTGCGCTTGCCGGAGTGGGCACCAGAGCTGTTCTCGCCAGGCTTAGTCTTTGGCGAAACTGTCTTTTCCTTTTTGCACTTGCCGGTGGAGCTCGATGGTGCGTCCTCGACGGTAGCGCAGCACTCCGGAGAGGTGCGCTTGACGGAGTAGGCATCAGAGCTACTCTTGCCGGACTTGGCCTTCTTCTTCCCCCGGGTAGCTTCAGCGGCAAGTGGTTTGTGCTCTGCTGCGGCTGCCGCTTCCCGATAGATCTTGTCGGTACAGATAAGTGCATCTTTCTTGTCGCCGTGGACAGAAATAACACTTATCGGACCAGGCATCTTGAGCACATTGTAAGCATAGTAGGAGGCTGCCATGAACTTGGCAAGCGCTGGACGGCCGAGTATCCCATTGTAAGGTAACGGGAAATCAGCAACATCGAACGTGACTCTCTCTGTCCTGAAATTCAGCTTGCTACCAAACGTCACTGGCAGTGTGATCTTCCTCTTCGGCTTGCTCCTTCCTGGATTTATTCCTTGAAAGGCACCAGTCTCTTCGAGCCTGCTGTCGGGGATCTAGAGCTTGTTGAGCACTGCGGAGGAGATGAGATTCAGGCCGGCCCTGCCATCAACCAACATCTTTGTGACTTTGAGCTTGCGGATAGTTGGTGAGACCAACATCGGCAAGCACCCGACCGCAGTGATGCGGTCCGGGTGGTCCTCAACATCAAAGACGATGGGCGTGCTGGACCACTTCAGGGGTTTGCGCGATTCGGTGATGGCTCGCTGCGTTCACCTCCGCACCCATTGTTTGAGTTGACGGTGCGAGGTGTGCAGAGAAGCACCACCGTCAATGCACAAAACCTCCCTCGCCTTCTGAAACTCTTGATCATCAGTCTCATCCTCATCCATCTCATCATCCTCATCTTCTTCTTTGTCGTTGTCGCGGCCCCGGGGAGGTCTGTCACCTTGCCGCTGCTTGGGTTTGCCGTGGCGCCCTCCCGGCGGGAAGCTTCTTGCGGATCCCCGCCACCTTCTGGGCCTTCTCCTTGTCGCGGCCTCGTACTCAGACTCAGCTTTCTGTAGCTCCGCCATCTGCTCAACTTTCTTGCAGGCTTGGAGGTCATGGCCCTTGGTGCGATGGATCTTGCAATATTGCTTGCCGGAGCCATCCTGCTTGTCGGCAGCCACCACAGCCTCGCCGGAGTCGCCGGCTTTGGCCTTGCCGGAGCCGCCTTCATTGCCGGACTGCTCAACAACTAGCACATCCTTGGCCTTTCTCTTTCTGTTATTCCGCCTCCGTTTCCTTCTTGCCGGAGGGGCATCCCCACTGTCAGATCCTTCTGTTCCTGCAGTCTCTCCAGGGATTTTCCTCCCCTCCTCATCCCGTGCACACTTGTCGGCCAGAGCATAAAGCTCGCTGACATCTCTGATCTTGCACATCACCATCTCCTCCCTCATCCTGTGGTTACGCACGTTCTGATGGAACGCGCTGATGACCGCGGCAGGGTGGACGTCTGGGATGTTGCGCTGCACCTGGCTAAATCTCTGTATGTACTTGCGCAGGGGTTCTCCCTCCTTCTGGACGAGCAGATGCAGATCGCTTTCCTGGCCATGTGGTTTGTGCCCGCCCGTGAAGGCGCCGACAAACTGATGGCACAGGTCCGCCCATGAAGAGATGGAGCCGTCTGGCAAGAGCATGAGCCAAGATCTGACGTTGGGTTTGAGCACCAGCGGGAAGTAGTTGGAGAGGATCTTCTCGTCTCGCCCCCCAGCAGCCTGTACCGCGATGGTGTAGATGCTGAGGAACTCCGACGGATGTATCCTGCCATCGTACTTTTCGGGAACGTCTGGCTTGAAGTTCTTGGTACTGGGCCACTGGACTTGCCGCAGCTCACGGGTGAACGCAGGGCAACCTGCCGCGTATGGCAAGTCGCCTGGTTCCCCTGGCGCATGCATGTCGACAGTGGGCCCAGCGCGCTGGTCGGATTGACGTCGCGCTTCTCTTCGACGCTCAACGAGTTCGGGCGTCTTCGTGTTGTCGTTCTTGGATGACTTGGCGTTGATCGCGGCGAGTTCGCGGGTCCGACGACGCAGTGGAGTCGGCGTCGGGGTTGGCCCGGCAAGCCGGCGATCTCGGCCTTCGGAGCGGGGAGTGCGTGGTAGTGGCACCCCCAGCGGTCTTGTCGGTGTCGGCTTGCGCCTGGGCGCCTCGCCGGGGCTTCGATGCGCTCAGTTGCCGAGGCTTGTCGCCGTTGGCGAAGCCGATGAGGCTATAAATGGTCATCCTCCAGTCGTCGATCTTGTGTGGCGCCGGAGGGTAATCTAGAAGCAGCTGGGCTCGGGCCAGCGCTTCCTCTGCAGTCTTGGGTGGCGGTGGCGACGAGCGGCGCGAGGAGCGGGATGTGCTCGGACTCCCAACTGGATTGGAAGGAGCAACACCCCGTCCGGGCGACCGTACCTCACTCGCGCCAGCATGCTGGCGTGCATGCTGGTCTCGAACGTCCCGTGACCCACCAGGTTGGCCTTGCTCCAACGCGAGCACGGTGCTAGGAGCACCGGGGCGTTGTCGACCTTGCACCTCCTGGGAAGGGCGTGGTGTCTGCACGGTTGCCGACGCTTGCGGGGCCTTGTTTTTGGACCTGGTGATGACGTGAGTCCCACCGTCGGCGCCCGCTCCTCCGCCGGCGTCCACTCCGCCGCCCGTTTGCTCCTGCGGCGGTGGTAGAATCGATGTAGACGGCGGTGATGCGGGGCGGCGACCGGCGGCGGGGCTCGCTGCCGGCGGCGGCGGAGCCGGCGATGGAGGCCGGGCCCGGGCTCGGAGGCGGGAAGAGCACCGGCGGCGGCAGGCAGGTCGTCACCGGCGAGGCGGCGGCGGCGCGGCGCTGGCGGGCGGCGGCGACGCAGAGCTTCGGTCCCGATGGGCCAGGGGTCGCCCGAACTGGGCGGCCGCACGGCTGGGAGGCGCGGGGAGGACAGGTGGCGAACGGAGAGTGGGCGAGGGAGGCAGCGGCGCTGACGTGGAGGCTGGACGCGTCCGGCGCGGGCGGACACGTCCGGCGGCGGGGGGGAATTTTTAGGGTTTCGGGGGAAATCATCCGGGATTTGGAATGGGGGGGGGGTGTATATATAGGCATAGAGGGAGCTAGGAGAGTCCAAATGAGGAGCGGTTTTCGGCCATGCGATCGTGATCGAACGAACGAGAGCATGGAGGGGAGTTAGATGGGTTTTGGGCCACTTTGGAAGGGGTGTTGGGCTGCAACAAAAGAGGGCTTTGCGGTTACCCGGTTAACCGTTGGAGTACCAAATGACCTCCAAATGGCACGAAACTTGACAGGCGGTCTACCGGTGCTATACCAAGGCCGCTTGGCAAACCTCGGGCCATTCCAAGAAAGTTTAATACCCGCACACGAAAGGAGACAAGAAGGGGACGCCGGGTGAGATAGGAGCGCCGGATTGCAAAACGGACAACGGGGAAAATGCTCGGATGCATGAAACGAACATGTATGCAAAATGAGATGCACATGATGGCATGATAAAATGCATATGATGACATGGCAAAGTGCAACACGCAAGCAAATGACATGGCAACAACGGCGAATAACTGGCAGACACCTGGCGCATCGGATCCGGGGCATTACAACACTCCACCACTACGAGAGGATCTCGTCCCGAGATCTAGGATGGCACCGGAGGAAAAACGGAAGAGAAAAGAAGAGGTAACACTAAGTTGCTTCTTCGACAAACAAGTGAAACCAAAGAACCTTGAGAGGTTGAGCAAAATGAAATGAAGAAAACAACGAAGATGAGCAAAGTTGAAAACACTCCGCTAGAAAAGAGGAGCAAGGGATACAACAAGAACCAAGAGGTTTAGTGATAAGATAGATATTGAAACCACTCCGGTTAAAACTATATAGAGAAGGGGTAAGATTGATATAACTTGGGCAGCACTCCGACTGAAAGAAGAAGGAAAACTTGATAGGATGAGATGAAAAGATATCGAAGAGATGATACAACACTCCGGTTAAATGGATAAGCAAGAAAAGAACACGATCCTCACAATACGAGATGATGAGTGAAGAGAGCAACATCACAATGCCTCCGGAATAAAGAATAGAAGATAAATCATTGGAATAAAATAATGGAGAAGAAAATGCCAACTTCTGCCACAAATGAGCTTGGAAAGCACCCTTCCAAGAAGGTTACAACGGGGTTGTTGGGAAAAACCAACAACAAAATGAATAAGCTTGTAGTGGGCTTATGGAAAACATCTCAAAACTATGAGGTGAAATTCTGCCACTAACGAAAAATAATTGCTTGCTTGAGATCAAAGAAAGAGATGAAAACTGCTTGACCAAGATGATAGAGATATAACTTGGATCATTGATAAGCACCACAAATAGCAATATTCCTTAGGGAAGGCTTTAGGTGAAATCTATACCAAGATAACTCCAACGAAGAGATTGATGGATTTAATATACCTCATTCTTGACAACATGTGAATCATGAAACATGAAGGAAATTGTCAAGAGTGACATAACACCATCTCCAAAGATAAGGTAGAAAGAATTGCACTTTGGAATGCAAGACAAAGAATACTTGAGCGCCTCAAAACAAAACATGTGTTGAGCACCATGTTTATTTTAGAGTATAGCTTGGCGGGTCATAACTTCGAGAGTAATCTTGAAGAACAATTGAAGAATGAAAAGAATCCTTGAGGAACCACCATGTAGAGCCTCCATGAAGAACTCCGGTAATAAAAGGATGATAAAAGGAAAGAGAACTTGAAAACACAAGGTGAAGCCTTGCAATGATTTAGATGGAGCTTCGCGATTATATAACCGAGAGAACTTGGAACTCCGAAAATGAAGGATGAGCAATTGAAACCAAGAATTTTTTTGATGAACCTCCGGAATAAGGAATTGAATTTACTCGATGAAACAAGAATAAGAATTACATTATGCATATCCTTCACCAATTTAGATTGATGACAAGCAACGGATTTGACATACTACTTCTTCTCGTAGAAAGGATTAAGAGAGATATGGCGTAAACTTGAGAAGTTATTGATGGAACCATCGATGGAATTAAAAAGAACGAATGAATTGATATGATAACAAAGGAAGTGAAATCTTGAACGAACCACCGTAAAAATTGAAAATGAAAGTAGCAAAGGCACAAATCACCGGGAAGAATTGGAAAACAAATGAAGATACTTGAGGGGATTTAAATGCAAGAGAACGAAGAGATCATGAACTGATTAGAGGGTATTCGAACGATTCACCGGTAAGGTTTGGAGAACGATAGCTACACGTTGAGAATGAAGAATTTTGACATGATGGGCTTCGGAGGAAAGAAATAGAAACAACTCAAGAAATGCTCCGGATGGTAAGAAAAGAATTGTCACAATCAAAACAATTTATGAGATGATGGCATAATCTAGAACTATGAATCTTTAAGAGAACGGACCAAGATTTAAGAGAAATCCTTCTTCGGTCTTGACATGTTGAGAATGAAGATGAGAACCACCATTAATTGTATGAGATACTCCGGGAGAATGAGAAAAAAACAAGGTTGTTGAGCCAACAATGAAAAAAAATTTGAAAGATCTTGGAGAAGGCATGTGGCTGATGAAAATTCATTCTTACGTCAAACTCTGAAAAGAATTTGGAATGGCTCCGGAATAATTAGAAGAGTCAGGTAAGATCCTGGGAAAAGACCTATGGGTTAGGGCCCACTGAAAAGGAACACTGTTGAAATGATTTTAAATAGAGATTGCACCGGTTGAATTAAATGGCTTGAATGAGATAACAACCTCGAAATATCTTGAAGGGATTGAAAATGGAAACACAAGTCTTCCAACATATCTTCAGTACTCCAGAACAAATGAATAGGAAGAGAATGATTAAGAGGTGCATCGGTATGAGAAAGCATTAGAAACAAGGAAAGGAATATGATGAATATCGAAAGCTTGAATTGGATCCACCGGAGAAGAAACAACAATGAAGGATGATGAACTTGAAACTGTTGAGCATCTTCATGGGAAATCACCGGATAAGAACATTGATTGAAAAGGAATGAAGATACTTCCCACAATAAAAAGGATACTTGATTAAGAAATCTGAGTCCTTGAAGAAAAAGGGTGGGAGGGTGGGGAAACAAAGACAACTTGGGATGGATGAAACAAACACCGTTGAGAAAACTTAGAATTGATCTCGCAAATGTTGAAATGATCAGATCCACTTGAAGAGAAGCACGCCGGTTGGAAAAGAATTAACGTGACGACCTCGATGATCAAGAAGGATTAGTATTCACATAGGAATATGAGAACACCGTTTAGGAAAGGTATGGATTCAACATTTGACATTGAAGCAACTCGAATACCACAAATAAAACAAAACAAAGGATTTGGCTTGCACAATAAGCCAGAAACAAACATATGATAGAGATTTACCCAATCCCATATCATGCATCTGTCGGAAAGATATTCTAGGAGCTACTTGAATTCCCACCTATAAACTCCCGAAACTCTCTGGTTATGCAATCTGGTGTTGGGGATACAGGGGAAGCAATATATCTCACCCAAACTAACAATACCTACATCCAAGCTATATCCATCCGTCAACACATAACCAAGAAACCTTCGGAAATCGTGTACCTCAACCTTCGAAAGGCATCCGTTATACGAGTCATGGCAATACTCCCGTACTCACCTCAGAACTGGGTTATCGGGGTTGTCTCACCAACAACTGCATAAAAGAGATTTTCGATGTCGGCGTACTAAACTTAGGTATTCCAGAACTGCAACGATAAAATTATGACGACAACACCTCGAGCTCAACTCCCGGGACACTTGCACTAAACCCCGACGGGAGGCACCAAGACAATGTTCTCATCATAAAACCATCGAACGATTCCAAGATACCAGCGTGATCCTAAAAAATTTAGTGAAATTTGAGAAGAGAAGAGTCAAAACTCTCGTCGGAGACCTCACCAGAGCGACGAAGGGACTGAGGAGTAAAAAGAATTCCTAACTCTCCGATATATATAATCCTAAATGACTCAAAACATTTTTCTAGACACAACTCGGCCGCTAAAAACGATCAAGCAGTGGGGCTCCTAAGGTCGGAGAAGGCTCTGATTACCAACTTGAGACGCCCTCGATGCGGATATATCTCCCACGTGTCGAAGCACGACTTAGAGGCATAACCGCATTGAAAGCAATGTCGCAAGTGAGGTAATCTTCACACAACCCATGTATACATAAGGGAAAGAGATACATAGTTGGCTTACAACCGCCACTTCACACAAATACATGAATAGAGCATTACATCATCCTGATACAGTTAAGGTCCGACTACGGAACCCAAAAATAAAAGAAGAACCCCAAATGCGACAAAGGTCCCCGATCGACCACAACTGGGCTCCACTACTGATCTACTAGAACGAAACAACACAAAGGGCAAGATCTTCATCGAGCTCCTCCTTGAGCTTGGTTGCGTCACCTGCTCGGTAGCATAGGCACCTGCAAACTGGTTTTGGAAGTATCTGGTGAGCCACGAGGACTCAGCAATCCCATTACCATGGGTATCAAGACTAGCAAAGCTTAATGGGAAAGGAAGGGGTAAAGTGGTGAGGTTGCAGCAGCGACTAAGCAAGTATGGTGGCTAACCAACGCAAACAAGAGTGAGAAGAGAATCAAGCGGAACGGTCGTGAAGCTAGCAATGATCAAGAGGTGATCCTGAACTCCTACTTACGTCAAACATAACACAGAAACCGTGTTCACTTCCCGGACTCCGCCGAGAAGAGACCATCACGGCTACACACTCGGTTGATGCGTTTTAATTCGGATCTGGTGTCAAGTTGTCTACAACCGGACATTAACAAATTCCCATCTGCCACATAACCGCGGGCACGGCTCTCGAAAGTTTATACCTGCGGGGTGTCCCAACAGCCCATGACAAGCTCTCGCGATCAATGAAGGAATAGACCTTCTCCCGGAAGACCCGATCAGTCTCGGAATCCGGTACATCAAGACATTTCGACAATGGTAAAACAAGACCAGCAAAGCCTCCGCTGTGCCGACAAATCCCGATAGGAGCTGCACATATCTCGTTCTCGGGCACACCGGATGAGCAAGGCGTCGGGTTGGCATAGACCACAGTTGCCTGTGGGCGCCGGACATCGCTTCGGTTTGGACCAGCACTTAGACAAGCACGGCCGGGGGCTAAAATAAAGATGACCCTCGAGAGAGCGACTCCCAAGGGAAAAGGTAGGTGGTGGTGAGGCAAATGGTAAAAGTCAATGTTGGGCCTTCTGGACAAGTTTTATTCAAAGCGAACTGTCGGGGGTCCCATAAATCACCCGACCGCGTTAGGAGCATAAAATCCGGGAACATAACACGGTATGGCGGAAACTAGGGTGGCAAGTGGAACAAAACACCAGGCATAAGGCCAAGCCTTCCACCCTTTACCAAGTATATAGATGCATTAATAATATAAGAGATATTGTGATATCCCAACATAAACCCTGTCCACCATGGAGAAATCTTCAACTTCACCTGCAGCTAGCAACGCTATAAGAGGGGCTGAGCAAAGCGGTAACATAGCCAATCAATGGTTTGCTAGGAATGGTGTCAAAGGTTAGAGGTTCATGGCACTATGGGATGGCTTGATAAACAGGTAATAGGTAGCGCAGCATAGCGATAGAACAAAGCAACTAGCATAGCAATGATAGTAGTGAGATCCAGGGTAGCGGTCATCTTGCCTGAAATCCCGCAAGGAAGAAGAACGAATCCATGAAGAATATGAAACCACGAAGACGAACCACACGTAGGCGAACGAATCCTCACGATCGCAACGAAACAGGAACTAACAGGAAGAAGCACACAACATAGGTAAACACACCACACATGAACAAGACATGATGCACAACAAGCATGATGCATGACAAAGGCTACAGGAAGCAACTCATGGCGAGAGATGATGCAAACAAGAACAACACATCAAGGCAAGTTTAAATGAGGCCGGAAACAACATATGACAATTCTGGTAAGTCCTCATATGCAAATTTCGAAATTGGTCCAGAACTGAATAAACCTTATGTTCAAGTTGTTAAACAGCAAGTTAAGATGCACCAAGATGATCTACACGAAATTCTAGTCAAGTTACATATAAAGTTCATTAGATTCGGAGCTACGGCCTAGAAGATATGAGCAAAACAAGTTAAGCATGGCATTGACGCAAAATGCACTCAAACATCAAGCAAACACACCAAAACAATGATACAACATGATAATATGAAGCTACATGCAAAAACATGCAAGTTTCATATAGAGCACACTCAAAACGGAGCAACGGGGCAACACATGCACACTATACAAGTCATAGCAACAATCTGTCCATAACAGCAACTAGGCATATTGCAAGCATCAAAACAATATGCTACAGCACCCCAACATAATAACAAAAGGCATGGGCATGAAGTACGCGTAAAGCATAACAAAACATGAACACTGAGCTATCTCCAGAAACAACTAGAACATGCTCCAAAACACATGGAGATATTGCAAATAATAACAGTTTCAGACTTTGCAGAAATAACATCAGGTTGCAATGCTTAGAGCAAGCAAACAACATGTTACAAGAACTTATCATGGCAAACAAAGGCATGGCATGAATCTACTAATAGCATAGATCAAAAGTCCCTTACTGACCATGAGCCAAAAAGGCATAGAAAATATGATGGCACCCATGTAAACATGGCAAGTTATATTACAGATTCATAACATGGCAGGAACAACAATAAGTAGGCATGTTCGTGAGCTTGAACCACTCACCACAGAGCAATACATGGCATGGCAAGGCAACCAACAGTAAGAAGGCATGTTTATGAAGCTAAGCATGGCAAGAGCAAGGTCATAGGATACATGGATCACTAGGAAAACACATGGGAACAAGTGAACTTAATGTTAACAGGCTGACAGCAACATTTTCAAGCAACTTTAGAGCAAGATAACAACATGTTCCAGCAGGCTATAATTGCAACCAAGGGCATGAATGGATAGAGCATGACATGTAGATCAAAACATGTTTATAGGACATCTCCAGATTATGCATAGAATGACTAGTAGAAGCATGTTAACATAGCAACAAAATATAACAGAATCTGTCAGGAAAACAGCAACAGCAACTACCCTACTTAGCAAGCTTGATACACTCAGCACACAACTCACAAAAATACATGGTTGGCACCCCTGGATAGATGGCATGGCATAGATCAACATTCATGTAGAGCTCAACCTCATAGGATGCACACATCAATCATGGCAAAAATGATAAAACAGCAAGTTATAACAGTTTCAGCAGATTAACATCAACATGCACTCTTCCAACAGCATTTCGGGCATCAAGATGAGCTCAAATGAAAATGATGCAATGGAATGAAATGATCTACTCGTCGAGACGAACAATTTGACATATTATACGCACGAAACGGAGCTACGGATGCAGAGATGTGATGCGATGAACATGGCATGTTTTGCAAAAATGACTTGGGGACTTGGAGGAATTTCGGGGGGTTCAACCTCGCACGGAAAACGATGCTCGTCGGAGGATCTCGCCGGAGACGATGGGGACGGCACCGGGGTGGCCGGAGATGGCGGATCCGGGGTCTCCTTCCCCGGATCTGGCCGGAGGCGGGGGAGAGGAGGCGTGGGGCGCCGGAGGCGGAGGCAGCGGAGGCGGGCGCGCCGGCGGGCGGGGGCCGGCTGGGTGCGGTGTGGGGCCATGGCCAGCGGCGGCGGGCCTGGCGCAGGTCGCGGCGCTGGGGAACCATGGCGGCCTCGGGAGGTCTGTGGCAGCGGGCGAAGAAGCGGCGGCGGCCGGCGGGGGGCTGCCGGCTGCTGTGAGAGGAGCGGAGGAGGCCGGGCCTTGGGCTCGAGGCGGGAGGAGCACCGGCGGTGGCGGGCAGGTCATCGCCGGTGAGGCGGCGGCGGCGCCAGCGCTGGCGGGCGGCGGCGACGCTTGAGCCTTCGGGCCCGATGGGCCAGCAGGCTCGCCGAACTGGGCGGCAGCAGGCTGGGGGCGCGGGAGGACAGGTGGTGAACGGAGAGTGGGCGAGGGAGGCGGCGGCGCTGACGTGGCGGCCTCCGATTCGTCAGAGCGACGTGGAGGCTGGACGCGTCCGGCGCGGGCGGACACGTCCGGCGGCGGAGAGGGGAATTTTTAGGGTTTCGGGGGAAATCATCCGGGATTTGGAATGGGGGGTGTATATATAGGCATAGAGGGAGCTAGGAGAGTCCAAATGAGGAGCGGTTTTTGGCCACTTGATCGTGATCGAACGACCGAGAGCATGGAGGGGAGTTAGATGGGTTTTGGGCCACTTTGGAAGGGGTGTTGGGCTGCAACAAAAGAGGGCTTTGCGGTTATCCGGTTAACCGTTGGAGTACCAAACGACCTCCAAATGGCACGAAACTTGACAGGCGGTCTACCGGTGCTATACCAAGGCCGCTTGGCAAACCTCGGGCCATTCCGAGAAAGTTTAATACCCGCACACGAAAGGAGACAAGAAGGGGACGCCGGATGAGATAGGAGCGCCGGATTGCAAAACGGACAACGGGGAAAATGCTCGGATGCATGAAACGAACATGTATGCAAAATGAGATGCACATGATGGCATGATAAAATGCATATGATGACATGGCAAAGTGCAACACGCAAGCAAATAACATGGCAACAACGGCGAATAACTGGCAGACACCTGGCGCATCGGATCCGGGGCGTTACATCCAAGACCACCTCCTTCAAACCAGCAGATGAAATAGCAAAATTTCAGGTCCATCCAACGGACCCAACAAAGACAGCCTCCATCAGGGCACAATTGAACCCTGATGTAGACGCCGCACTGCGAGAATTCCTTCGGGAAAATTTGTGACATTTTCGCCTGGCACCCCTCGGATATGCCCGGAATCCCACGCAGATTGGCAGAACACAGCCTAAACTTCCTAAAAGGATTCATGCCAGTCAAACAGGCTCTTCGACGATTTTCCGAACCCAAAAGACAGGCAATGGGAGAAGAGCTAGCCAAACTATTGGAAGCGGATTCATCAGAGATATCAAACATCCGGATTGGCTAGCAAATCTGGTAATGGTACCAAAGAAGGACAAATCCTGGCGCCTATGCGTCGACTTTAAAGACCTCAATAAGGCTTGCCCAAAGGATCCCTTCCCCCTCCCCCGCATCGACCAAATAATCGATGCTACTGCAGGGCAATAAGGCTTGCCCAAAGGATCCCTTCCCCCTCCCCCGCATCGACCAAATAATCGATGCTACTGCAGGGCATGATTCGTTGTGCTTCCTCGACGCATACTCTGGCTACCATCAAATCAAGATGGCGGAAGCAGACCAAGCTGCAACTGCATTCATTACTCCATATGGACCATTCTGCTTCAACACGATGCCCTTCGGACTTAAAAACGCCGGCGCAACATATCAGCGCATGATCCAAACATGTCTGGCTACCCAGATCGGCAAAGCAGTAGAGGCATACGTAGACGACGTAGTCGTCAAAACCAAACACGTCGAAACTTTAGTAGACGACTTGAGGCTCACATTTGACAACCTCAGAGCATATGACATCAAGCTGAATCCGGAAAAATGCGTTTTCGGCGTACCAGCCGGAAAGCTACTGGGCTTCGTTGTATCCGGTAGAGGAATTGAAGCAAACCCTGCCAAGATCCGAGCTCTGTCACAGTTGGATATTCCAAAAGACCTCAAACAGATACAAAAATTGACTGGATGCGTGGCAGCTTTAAGCCGCTTTATCTCCCGCTTGGGAGAAAAGGCACTGCCCCTCTATCACCTCCTTAGGCGCACCAAACACTTGAGTGGGCGGATCTGCCTTCCGCGGACTTCGAAGAAATAAAGGCCATATTGGCAACAAATCCGGTCCTGGCTGCGCCCAACCTGGGCGAACCAATGTTGTTATACATCGCGGCAACACATCAAGTTGTAAGCGCGGTACTCGTCGTCGAACGAGACACAGAAGGGCATAAATTCCCTCTTCAGAAACCAGTGTACTACGTCTCCACTGTGTTAACCCCCTGCAAGTCCCGTTACCCGCACTATCAAAAGATAGCATATGCGGTGTTCATGGCATCCCGGAAGCTCCGACACTACTTTCAAGAGTGTTCGATAACGGTGGCCTCTGAAGTACCACTCAATGACATTATAAACAACCGCGACGCAACGGGCAAGATTGCAAAATGGGCCATTGAGCTCCTACCATTCAGTATAACCTACAAACCTCGGCGAGCTATAAAGTCACAAGTTTTGGCTGACTTTGTCGCTGAATGGACCGAAGCCGAACTCCCTAAAGAGTAAGGCGCATACTCCAATTGGACTACGCACTTCGACGGCTCCAAAATGTTGGCTGGACTGGGGGCTGGCGTCGTATTGACTTCCCCGACCGGGGACACAGTCCAATACGTACTTCAAATAATGTACACGGACTCCAACAACGCAGCCGAATACGAGGCCCTTCTACATGGTCTCCGGATGGCAATCTCCATGGGCATTCAATGCCTAGAGGTGCGCGGGGATTCAAACCTTGCAATATCCCAAATAAACGGAGACTTTGACGCCAAGGATCCGAAAATGGCAACATATCGCAACGCTGTCCTAAAAATGTGAGCTCGGTTTGAAGGACTTGAATTCCATCACGTAGCCCGAGATAATAACCAAGCAGCCGATGTACTGGCGCGCATCAGCGCAAAACGTGACACTGTCCCCCCAAATATCTTCCTGGAACGGCTCTTCAAGCCATTCGTACTATGGGAAGAGGGGTCCGGAAACGACAAACCCGAAAAAACCGCGCCAACCGGCGATTTAGCCGATGACATAACACCTTCAGCCCACGACTTAATGGCAGTAATCGCCCTGTGGACAGAACCATTCCTAGCCTACTTGCTTAGGCAGGAACTTCCCGAAGACCAAAATGAGGCCCGCTGCATAGTCCGGCGATCGAAAGCCTACAATGTCCATGAGGGAGAACTTTATAAGAAAAGTACAACCGGAGTCCTTCAAAGGTGTATCTCCGAAGAGGAAGCGCGAAACCTCCTGGCTGAAATTCATGCCGGACTAGGCGGACACCACGCAGCAGCCCGGGTCCTTGTAGGAAAGGCATTCCGTACAGGATTTTATTGGCCGACGGCCCGGGCAGATGCCCAAGACTTAGTCCAGAGATGCGTCGGTTGTCAGCTCTTTGCTAATCAAAGCCATATGCCACCCACCGCCCTCAAAACTATACCCATTACCTGGCCGTTCACGGTCTGGGGGCTTGATATGGTTGGACCCCTTAAAGGGGGAACCCACAAGCAAAGGTACCTATTGGTCATGGTGGATAAATTCACCAAATGGATAGAGGCCAAACCAGTCAAAACGGCAGAGTCCGGACCAGTGATAGACTTTATATCCGGGGTTGTACACCGTTACGGTGTCCCCCACAGCATCATCACTGACAACGGCACGAGCTTCACGGCCGACGAGGTTAAGTCATGGTGCAAAAACATGGGCATTAAGCTCGATTACGCTTCAGTCTATCATCCTCAAACCAACGGTCAAGTGGAACGAGCAAATGGTCTAATAATGGCGGCATTAAACCCGGACTAGTGCGGTCACTTACGAAATCGACACGCCTTTGGGTAGAGGAGCTCGACTCCGTACTCACGGGGGCTGCGGACAATGCCCAACCGTACTACCGGATTCACACCATTTTTATGGTATACGGTGCAGAGGCAGTTTTGCCCTGCGACATCATTCATGACTCACCTCGAGTGTGCATGTACGAAGAACGAGAAGCCGAGCTGGATCGGCAGGACAGCTTGGACGCATTGGAGGAAGAACGCGACGTCGCCAAGGCTCGTTCCGCATTTTATCAGCAGCAGGCTCGAAGATATCAAAGCAGAGAAGTACGGGCCAAGACTTACAACATTGGCGAACTAGTTCTACGCCTGCCGGACAAGAAAAAGGACAAGCTCAAGCCCAAATGGGAGGGCCCCTTCATTATCGACCAAGTCCTGACCGGCGGGGCGTACCGTCTATGAAATGCATCGGACAACCGACTCGAGCCGAACCCATGTAACGCAGCCCGCCTCCGAAGATTCTGTGCCTAGCGCCGGAACAAGAGTTCGTCCCCTTCCCCCGTCCAAATTTTTACACTTCAGCTGCACTTTGTTTCTCTTTCTTCTCTTAACCCTTTTTCATAAAAAGCCCTTAAGGGCCTACTTGCGCATTGTTCGCACATACTTGATGTGCCACCCGCACTCATTATACCTGTGGGCTTCTTTTCAAGAAGCTCAATTGTAAGGGCTTCATGCCTAGCACATGTGTCAAGCTTCCACATGTACCTTTTACTCACCATTATATGCATCGATATGACTTAAGTTTTGGCCAAGCTGGGTTGCTCGCTCTGTGCTTACCCCTCGTTCCCGATTGTTCGGCTAGGAGGTAAAGGAGCACCTCTGCGATTATTCTTGCGGGTCGGCGGATGTGTACCTCAGGTGGGTGAAGCGAAAGCTAAGCGTTCTTAAGGGAATATTCGGTCGGTGACTTGAAAGATGATTTTTACCTACCTATTTATCTACCCCGGATGTTTTACGCTTTTTCACGGTCAGGACATGCACTTTAGGGCATGCCTCCGAGAAAGGAACCCTTAACGGAACTAGTCTCCTGGAAGATGTTTCTTACTAACCATGTAATATAACATAACTAGTTGGGCACTTGTGTGATAAAGCACTAATGACCCCTACGCCTGGTCTCCATGCATACCCCGGTTGTTTCTTAACCGAAAAGGTATTCGGACACACTCCGGAATCTAGGGTCCCGAGGTCGAAGCGAAAAGGTCGGCAAAGACAAACGATCTACAATCCGGCTAGAAGGCATTTCACATGTCATTTTAAAATACATTGTCAAATTTACTGATTGTATTCCTCCTCAATCCCGTCTAACAAGCTGTCTAACTTACAGTCCCGTTGGGAAAATTTAGCAGCCAACTCTACTTAGTTGTATACTAAACTCACAGGGATCTCCTTCCCATCTGGCCCCACCGGTCCGACCTCGGCCATGTGGTTGGGATCCGCCTTCTTGTACCGTGTCTTCACCATGGCCCAAGCCCCCGGCACCTTGGCGGCAGGCAAAATCTTCCATAAGCAGGCGCTGCCGCACTCTCAAGCTTCTCCATAAGCTCCCTAAGGCCCTCGGGTAGGAGAGGGCTGGCCATAAAGCACGGACGGCGCCGCTCGCCGCCTACCGAACTCTTTCGAGCAGTTGCAACAGCTCGGGAAGTTGATCACCCGTTGATACGGGCATCTCCTCCGCAGGGCGACCAGTGAGTATACCTACAAGACATATTTTGTCAATCGACTTCCTCGCCGAACTCTTCTTTTCAAAGGAACTCGCTCAAGCACTTACTATAGATGCCGCGACGAAGCCGCTTATTCTCCTTAATGGAGCCAGACAGCTGGACCCAAATGCCTTTCAGCTCTTCTCGAAGCTGGGCGTGGGCATCTTGGAGCTTGTTCCTTTCCCGCTGCACTCTATTCAGCACCCTCTCGCCGGCCTTCAGCTGGCATAGCAGTTCCTGCCTATCCGGATCTTGTCCGGCAGCACCTACAATGTCATTATTAGACTTGCGCGCACGCTGCACAGCGCTTATATTTCTCAAAAAATGTGTTACCAGGAGGGGTCTCTGTGTTTCCTCCTGCGGCAGCAAGTGCGGCCTCAAGTTGGGCTTGCACTCTTGCATCCCCTGAGACAGCTGGGTATTCTTCTCGGTAAGATCCTGCATTTCAAATGATCCTTAAATCAGTTAACATAACTACTTTAAGTCTCGGGGGCTACTGGCATATATAACTATTAAATTCCCTTACCCGTATGTCTTTTACATACTGCTCCGTGACTCTGGTAAAACCATCTTGAGCAGCACGAAGGTGCGCGTCCCACGCGTTAAAGGCGTTCAATGCCTCAGGGGAGAAGCACGCTTCACGAAATATTGTCTGGCGGCGCCGGTGGTTCATGGCGCTCTCCACCTCAGACTTGGTGGCAGACAGTCTGTCGGCATCCTCCGTTGGAGGAGTATCCGGCCCGCGCCTTGCGCTTGCCTCCCCCTCCAGACCGGGCGCTGGAGCCTGGCTGGTATGGGTCGGATTGGCAACCTCTACGCCCACAGTCCGGCGGGCGCTTTTCCTCCTACAAAGATCATGAGCACTCAAACGCTTCCTAGGAACATTGCTCCAAATAATTAATTACGAGCTATACCTTTGCGGTGACGTTTCAGTCCGCGCCGCGCTCCTTTTCCGCCTACTGGTCCGGACTGGCCTTTGTTGGTCAGCCGCCGCGGGCTCGGCTTCCCGCCTTGAAGGCGCTTCCTGCAAAACACCATCGTACGCGAAGGTCAGAAATGGGCAAGGAAGAGATAATGGTGTTCGGACCTCGGTCACAATCACCTGGAAAGCCGGATATAATCCGGGGTAGTCCGCCGTAATGGCGACTAAAGCATTATGCATGCTGAGCTGGTGGAACACCCCGTCAATTAGCTCCACCTTGATATCCGGATCCTCTTCAGAGGCCGGATCCTGGGATCTCTCTGGATCCTTGGGTTGTGGAGCTGGACTTACCATGTCCTCCACAATCCGGCGCAGTTCCTGCGTCGAAGACATAATGTAAGAAGATTAAACTTTGAAAGCACGGGTCGGGCCCTTAAAGTGTTAAACACCCAACGCCTGTGGTTATTCATGGAAAACCCATTCAAGGGGTTCGTCCGAAGGAAGTCCTCCTTCTCCCCCTTGTACAGGCCGGACAGGATCTGCACCACACTACTAGGAAAAGGGCTATAGATAGGATTGATTCTAATGGCGCACCAGACATGTGGTGCGCCATTGCTATATTCTAATGGCGCACCATGTGTTGGCACGCCATTAGTTTCAAATACTAATGGCGCACCACATCCCAGTGCGCCATTAGTAAATTTATTTTTTTATTTTTCAAAACTTCTAATGGCGCACCATGGGTGTAGTGCGCCATTACTAGTTTTAACTAGTAATGGCGCACCACACCCACCGTGGCTCATTAGAAGTTTTGAAAAAAAAAAAAAAAATTATAAAAAAATTATAAAACTTTTGTTAGTAATGGCGCACGGTTGTAGTGCGCCATTACTAGTTTAACTACTAATGGCGCACGGTTGTAGTGCGCCATTGTTGTTGCTTGACTTCAGAATGCACCCCCCGTGGACCGCCTTTTCAGTTTTAAAAAAATAAAAAAAATGATAAAAATGTCAAAAAAATAAAAGAAAATAAGTTTTCCATGTGATATGTGGTCTAGTCGTTGGGAAAATTTACAAATATGAATTTCGACTTTATTTGCAAAATCTCTCTGGAAATTTGTAAAATGGCCATAACTTTTGCATACGAACTCGGATGAAAAAGTTTTATATATGAAAAAGCATCTACTCGAAAAGTTACATCCGAATTTAACAGGGGGAACCCCGTTAAACATTTTTAAAATCCTCAAAAACCTAATGATGCTAATGGCGCCATTAGAAAAGAATTCTAGTGGCGTGATGCTAATGGCGCACCGGTAGTGCGCCATTAGAAGGCAAAACCGGTGCGCCATTAGAAGGCCTTTTCCTAGTAGTGCCAGATCCTCGGTCGAATCCGGCCCTTTGCGGCCGTGGCGGGTGGCATCGTCTTCCCCGTTGTAATCCCACATGGGGTGGCCCCTGTATTGCAGTGGCTGCACCCCCCGCATGATGCATGTTGCCATGACTCCAATCATGGTCAACCCAGAATGGGCTAGTAATCTTATCCTGTCCATCAGATAATGGACGCTCTTGTCCTCCTCTAGTTGGGGGCTCCGCGGGCGCCAACAAAGGCGTTTCTTCAGAGGAGCGATCTTGAACTCCGGAGGCCGACTGGGTGGGTCCGCAGCGGGCGTCTTCTATGTAAAACCATTCCGAAGAACAGTCTTCGAACGCCTTCTTAGGGGTTCCGGATGGATATCCGGTCCCGGCAATGCGCCATATTTCGGCCGCCCACTTGATATATGGACCCCTCGTGAGAACGGGGTACGAGGCAAAGCAACCTCTTCCACAGTGCAAAATGGGGCTCGATGCCCGGAAATAGCTCGCAAAGAGCTGCGTAACCCGCAATGTGCAGGATAGAGGAGGGTGTAAGGTGATGAAGCTGGAGTCCGTAGAACTCCAGGAGCCCGCGGAGGAACGGATGTATAGGAAATCCGAGTCCCCTTATCAGATAGGGGACGAAGCATACCCGCTCCCCTTTGTTGGGACTTGGGGTAGCCTCCGCTTGCTTCCCACCTTGGTAGGTGGCCAGCCCAGCTCGAACCGGAACCATGAAGGCCGGTGGGAGATATCCCCCCGCTTGGAGCTTCACTAGCTCGCTGTGCAGAACAGAGCATCTCCTCCAATCTCCTGGCAGAGGGCTAGGAGCGCGAGAAGAGGAGCCGCGTTGACGGTCCATGATGGAATGGATTTTGGGTCAAAGGCGCTCCGATGAGTATTCGCGGAAGGAAGATGGTGTGATTTGGATCTGGATTTTTGCCTTTCTTATAGGCAGATTATTTGCTCGGCCGGGGGTGAAACATAAAATATACCCTGGCTTTTCGCATTCGTGCGACGCGTGGAAGAAGGCCATTATTGGGCGTAGAAGCCAAGAAGCGCAGCATTTATAAGGAAGCCGGACACTGTTCGGCAGGTACATGGAACTTAAAAGGAGAACCTGCCTTGCAACGCCGAAGACTATATACGCGCTGGACTTATCGTCATTGAAGCCTGGTTCGGGGGCTACTGAGGGAGTCCTAGACTAGGGGGTGTCCGGACAGCTGGACTATCACCGTCCGCCGGACTGCAAGACTACGAAGATACAAGATTGAAGACTCCGTCCTGTGTCCGGATGGGACTCTCCTTGGCGTGGAAGGCAAGCTTGGCGATACGGATATGTAGATCTCCTACCATTGTAACCGACTCTATGTAACCCTAGCCCTCTCCGGTGTCTATATAAACTGGAGGGCTTTAGTCCGTAGGACACAACATACATTACAACAATCATACCATAGGCTAGCTTCTAGGGTTTAGCCTCCTTGATCTCGTGGTAGATCCACTCTTGTACTACCCATATCATCAATATTAATCAAGCAGGACGTAGGGTTTTACCTCCATCGAGAGGGCCGAACACAGGTAAAACATCGTGTCCCTTGTCTCCTGTTACCATCCGCCTAGACGCACAGTTCGGGAGCCCCTACCCGAGATCCGCCGGTTTTGACACCGACAGTCACCAAACTTGAAGAAGAAAACACCAATCTGAAAGCTGCCCTTGATGCCGCCAACAAAGACGTCAGTCGACTGAAAAGTGATAAGATTGCTCTGAGTGACAATGCCAGTGAGTTGGTGGGGAAGAAGAACGATCTGGAGGCTTATCTGGGCGGACTCTCCAAGAAGTTGTTCCTTATGCTCGAAGGTAATCTTTTGCACCAAACAGGTATTTGAACTGTGATCTTTCCATTCGACTGTTGTCTTGACTCGGTGGTTGTGCTCGCAGAATTTTGCCAAAACTTTGAAGAGGAGACCGGTCGACTGGAGCCTAACCTGGACCCCATCAACTCTCCGGTGAATGATGAAGTTGCCATGAACGTGCTCCGGCTCGAATCTCATGTTGCTGCCGTCGTTGATTATCTCGCAAGGCTGAAGGTCGCCACTTCCGCATCGGCCTTCGCTCTCGGCCCGAGGAGGCGCTCGAATGACCTTGAGTCTCTGATGACTCGTCTGAACATAGTTCCAAGTCGAGTGCAGGAGTGGAAGAAATCCTCTGCCAGGTGTGGCGCAGATGTTGCTCTATCTCTGGCCCGAGTCCATTGCAAGGATGCACGAGAAGACAAGTTGGCGGCTCATCGGGTGGCTAACACCAAGAAGCACAATTTCCGTTCCTTCATGGAGACCTTCATCACCGCTGCCACTCGGATTGCTGATGGAATCGACCTCGACGAGTTTGTTGCACCTTCCAGCCCTCCACAGGACGGGTAAAAAACTTCTTGAGCTCGACACTTTAAATTTGCCTCGGTATGCTGAGTGATTTTGTAACCGACAAACCTTAACAGGCATAGCGCCTAAGCACTTTTGGTTCCGTTAGGTATCTATCCGAACTTGGATTCGACGTTTGAATATGCTTGTATTTGGTTTTGAGATGTCTTTTGCAGGTTAAAGCGATATGCTTATTGCAATCGGCTTGTTCTCCAATTCACTTAGGCAGGCACTGGGCTGCAGCTAAGCCTCCGAGTGGGAGGTCTGCTCTCCACTCGGTAGGATTTTCAAAACTTAGGCGAGCACTGGGCTGCAGCTAAGCCCCCAAGTGGGAGGTCTGCTCTCCACTCGGTAGGATTTTCAAAACTTAGGCGAGCACTGGGCTGCAGCTAAGCCCCCGAGTGGGAGGTTTGCTCTCCACTCGGTAGGATTTTCAAAACTTAGGCGAGCACTGGGCTGCAGCTAAGCCCCCGAGTGGGAGGTCTGCTCTCCACTCGGTAGGATTTTCAAAACTTAGGCGAGCATTGGGCTGCAGCTAAGCCCCCGAGTGGGAGGTCTGCTCTCCACTCGGTAGGATTTTCAAAACTTAGGCGAGCACTGGGCTGCAGCTAAGCTCCCGAGTGGGAGGTCTGCTCTCCACTCGGTAGGATTTTCAAAACTTAGGCGAGCACTGAGCTGCAGCTAAGCCCCCGAGTGGGAGGTCTGCTCTCCACTCGGTAGGATTTTCAAAACTTAGGCGAGCACTGGGCTGCAGCTAAGCCCCCGAGTGGGAGGTCTGATCTCCACTCGGTAGAATTTTCAAAACTTAGGCGAGCACTGGGTTACAGCTAAGCCCCCGAGTGGGAGGTCTGCTCTCCACTCGGTAGGATTTTCACGTTATACTTGTGGCGTAGCTCGGAGGAGAGGGTCGGAGTCAACCTGCACCTTGTCCTCCTTGCGACCGCACGTTGTACTTGTGGTGTAGCTCGGTGGAGAGGGTCGCAGTCAACCTGTACCTCGTCCTCCTTGCGACCGCACATTGTACTTGTGGCATAGCTCGGAGGAGAGGGTCGCAGTCGACCTGCACCTCGTCCTCCTTGCGACCGCACGTTGTACTTGAACTTAGGTGAGTACTTAGACTGCAGCTAAGCCTCCGAGTGGGAGGCTGGCTCACCACTCGGTAGGATTTAATTGAAACTTAGGCGAGTACTTGGACTGCAGCTAATCCCCCGAGTGGGAGGCTGGCTCACCACTCGGTAGGATTTTATTGAAACTTAGGCGAGTACTTGGACTGCTTCTAAGCCCCCGAGTGGGAGGCTGGCTCACCACTCTGTAGGATTTTATTGAAACTTAGGCGAGTACTTGTCTGCAGCTAAGCCCCAGTGGGAGTCGGCTCACCACTCGGTAGGATTTTATTGAAACTTAGGCTAAGCGGATTCGCAGCTAAGCCCCAGTGGGAGGCAGGCTCGCCACTCGGTGAGATTTTTTACAAACTTAGGCGAAAGCGGATCGCAGCAAAGCCACCCACCGAGGGGAAATTTTCTTGAACAAATAAAAGTGACAAAAATCATTGGGGAAATTATGACACTATTATCTTGCAAAACATGAACTACAGAAGTACTTTTATTACAACTCATCCGAGTGAAAACTTAAGTGTAAAATGGGCGGAGTAGCTCCGCGTTCCAAGCTCGGGGCTCGTCAATTTTGTGCTCGAGGTTGTAGAGATGGTACGCTCCGTTGTGGAGAACCTTGGTAAGGATGAAGGGTCCTTCCCAAGAAGGAGCAAGTTTGTGTGGTTTCTGCTGATCCACCCAGAGAACCAAATCTCCTTCCTGGAAGGCTCGACCCTTCATGTTTCTGGCGTGGAAGCGACGCAAGTCTTGTTGGTAGATGGTCGATCGGATCGGAGCCATCTCCCTTTCTTCTTCTAGGAGGTCGACTGCATACTGCCGCGCTTGTTCTGCTTCAGCTTCGGAGTAGAGCTCAACTCGAGGAGCGTTGTGGAGTAGATCACTTGGTAAGACCGCCTCAGCTCCATAGACCAAGAAGAATGGAGTTCGTCCAGTCGACCGGTTAGGCGTGGTCCTTAGACCCCACAACTCTGAGGGGAGTTCATTGACCCATGCTCCAGCCGCATGCTTAAGGTCACGCATCTGTCGGGGTTTCAACCCTTTGAGGATCAAGCCGTTAGCCCGCTCCGCTTGTCCATTCGAGTGGGGAGGGCGACTGAAGCGTAGTCGACTCGTGTGCCTTGAGATGTGCAGAACGCTCTGAATTCCTCCGAATCGAAGTTTGATCCATTGTCAGTGATGATGCTATGTGGGACTCCATATCTGAATATCAGTTCTCTGATGAAGCTGACAGCAGTACCGGCGTCAAGGTTCTTGATGGGCTTAGCCTCAATCCATTTGGTGAACTTGTCGACTTCTACCAGTACATGTGTAAAACCGCTTCGTCCTGTTCTCAAAGGACCAACCATATCCAAACCCCATACTACAAAGGGCCAGACGAGTGGAATGGTCTTCAGAGCTGATGCAGGCTTGTGTGACATGTTGGAGTAAAATTGGCATCCTTCACACTTGTCTACTATTTCCTTTGCCATTTTATTCACCCTTGGCCAATAAAATCCGGCTCGGTATGCTTTGGCCATAATGGTCCGAGAGGATGCATGGTGGCCACAGGTCCCCGAGTGGATGTCATCAAGGATTATTCGACCTTCTTCTGGCGTTATGCACTTCTGACCAACTCCAGTCGCGCTCTCTCTGTACAACTGTCCTTTGATCACAATAAAGGCTTTGGATCGACGGACGATCTGTCGAGCCTCTTCCTCGTCCTCCGGGAGCTCTTTTCTCAGGATATACGCGATGTATGGAACTGTCCGGTCAGGAGTGATCACTAAAACCTCCATGACCAAGTCGACCACTGCTGGGACCTCAACCTCAGTCAGATCTGTGGCACTCTTGGGCTGCGGAGCTTCTTCGGTGAAAGGATCTTCTTTGACTGATGGAGTATGGATATGCTCCAAGAACACATCGCTGGGAATGGCTTCTCTCTTGGAACCTATCTTCGCCAAATCATCAGCCGCTTGATTCTTCAGTCGGGGTATATGATGGAGCTCTAACCCCTCAAACTTCTTTTCCAGCTTCCTCACTGCATTGCAATATCCAGTCATGGCTGGGCTTCTAACGTCCCATTCCTTCATCACTTGGTTGACCACCAAATCTGAGTTGCCATAAACCATAAGGTGTCGTACGCCGAGTGAAATGGCCATGCGCAACCCATACAAAAGGGCCTCGTATTCTGCCTCATTGTTGGAGGAATCAAAGTGAATCTGGAGCACATATCTGAGCTTATCTCCTCTGGGGGAAACCAGGACAACCCCAGCACCGGAACCATTTAACATCTTAGAGCCATCAAAGAACATGGTCCAATGCTCCGAGTGAACTTGAGTCGGCTGCTGTTGTTCAATCCACTCGGCAAGGAAATCTGCTATTGCTTGGGACTTAATGGCTTTCTTTGCCTCAAACTTGATATCAAGGGGAAGGAGTTCAATTGCCCATTTGGCCACTCGACCAGTTGCATCTTTGTTGTGCAGAATCTCGAAAGTGGGCGTCACGATTTGGCTGTAATGGAATGATCGAGAAGTAATGAGCAACCTTCTTCGTGGTCATGTAGATCCCATACACAAGCTTCGATAATGAGGATATCTTTGCTTTGATGGAGTCAAAACTTGAGACGAGATAGTACCTTTGGCGCTGAACTTTGAAGGCTTTCCCTTCTTCTTCCCGCTCGACCGTAAGTACTGTACTGACGACTTGTCCTGTGGCTGCAATATAAAGCAACAGAGGCTCTTTGCTGATTGGAGCAGCAAGCACCGGCTGGGTGGAGAGCAGAGCTTTTAGCTCGGCAAACACCGCATCAGCTTCGAGTCCATTGAACTTATGCGCCTTCTTCATCAGTCGGTAAAGAGGCAATGCCTTTTCACCGAGTCGTGAGATGAATCGACTTAATGCGGCCAAGCATCCAGTAAGCTTCTGGACATCGTGCACCCGCACGGGGCATTTCATTCGGAGTATAGTGCCGATTTTTTCTGGGTTAGCGTCGATTCCTCGTTCGGAAACGAGAAAACCGAGTAACTTGCCACCAGGAACTCCGAATGTGCACTTTGATGGATTGAGCATGATATCATACCTCTTGAGGTTGGCAAATGTTTCAGCGAGGTCAGTCAATAGTTCGGAACCCTTTCGCGACTTGACCACGATATCATCCATGTACGCTTCCACATTCCGAGTGATTTGAGTGAGTAAACACTTCTGAATCATTCGCATGAGCGTGGCTCCAGCATTCTTGAGGCGAATGGCATGGTGACATAGCGAAGCACCGAATGGAGTGATGAAAGCTGTTTTTATCTCATCGGGTCATGCTGAGACGGATCGATGGTACCGGAATAGGCGTCTAGAAAAGACAATCTCTCACATCCCGCAGTCGAGTCGACAATTTGATTGATGCGAGGGAGAGGAAAATGATCTTTCGGGAAGGCCCGATTGATGTGCTTGAAATCAATGCACATGCGGAGTGACTTGTCCTTCTTGGGAACCATTACAACATTGGCGAGCCACTCGGAGTGAAATATCTCTCTGATAAACTCTGCTGCCAACAGTCGAGCCACTTCCTGGCCAATGGCCTTTCTCTTCTGGACGGCGGATCGTCGAAGATGTTCCTTGACTGGTTTTGCTGCTGAGTCGACTCTAAGGCGATGCTCAGCCAGTCCCCTGGGAACAACCGGCATGTCTGCTGGCTTCCATGCAAAGATGTCCCAGTTCTCACGGGGGAACTGGATGAGCGCTTCTTCCTATTTAGGGTCGAGTGTTGTTGAGATATGGGTTGGAGCTGCATTGGGATCGTTCGGGTGAATGTGGATGGGCTTTGTCTCACCGGACGACTGAAACGCTGATTCGGTGGCAGGCTTCTTAGCCCGCAACAAATCACTCGGGTTCTCATTTTTCTTATACTCCTCTAGCTCGACTGTTGTCACCTGGGAGTCGGCAATTTTCGAGCCTTTCTGGAAACACTCTTCTGCTTTTTTCTGATCACCAATGATAGTGATCACGCCTTTGGGGCCGGGCATCTTCAGCTTGAGGTACACATAACATGGTCGAGCCATGAACCGTGCATAAGCTCGTCTCCCCAAAATAGCGTGGTAAGCGCTCTGAAAGTCTACAACTTCAAACGTCAGCTTCTCTTTGCGGAAATGCTTCGAGTCACCGAACACCACGTCTAGAGCTATCTGACCGAGTGACTCAGCCTTATTTCCAGGTATAACTCCATGAAAACTCATGTTGCTAGTGCTCAGTCGGGACATCGGAATGCCCATTCCTTTCAGCGTGTCCGTATACAATAAATTCAGTCCACTACCACCATCCATTAGCACCTTCGTCAGTCGAGTGCCTTCGACGACCGGGTCGACCACCAAAGCTTGCCTCCCAGGGGTGGCTATATGAGTCGGGTGATCGGACTGGTCGAATGTAATGGGAGTTTGTGAGCATCTCAGATAACTTAGCGTCGCCGGGGTGACCATGTTGACCTCACGGTTAATAACCTTCAGTCGGCTCTTGCTTTCCACATCCGCAAAGATCATCAGAGTGGAGTTAACATGAGGATATCCTCCTTCACTGTCCTCCTTGTCTTCGGCTTTGTCTGACTCCTTTTCCTTGTCCTTGGGCTGTTTACCTTGGAACTGCTGGATCAGGAGCCTGCACTGCCGAGTGGTATGCTTCGGGTAAATGAAATTACCCTCTTTGTCTTTCTTCGTGTGGATGTGACATGGCAGATCCATCACGTCATTTCCTTATTTATCCTTCACCTTCTTGGGGTTCCAGGATCCTTTGGGTTTTCCTTTGAACTTGCCCTGAGTCACGGCCAGAGCCTCTCCAGGAGCCGCTGGTTCGGCTTTCCATTTCTGCTTCCGACTGGAGTTTCCTTTCTCCGACTGACTCGGCTTGTACTTGCCGCTCTGGAGTCGGTCCTCCTCTTCGCCATTAGGCGTGCCAGTAACAATTTCCATCATCCGACTCAGGGTCATATCTCTGGTCCGACCAAACTTCAAACTTAATTCTATGTTCTTAACACCATCCTTGAAGGCGCAGACTGCCTGATGATCAGACACGTTCTCCACGATATGATGCAAAGTGATCCATCTCTGAATATACTCTCTTAAGGTCTCATTCGACTTCTGCACACAAACTTGCAGCTCTGTCAATCCAGCTGGTCGCTTGCAAGTTCCCTCGAATGTTCTGACGAACACTCGGGAAAGATCTTCCCAAGTGTAAATGCTTCTAGGAGTTAGCTGATTCAACCACGCCCTGGCCGAACCTTCCAACATGAGTGGTAAATGCTTCATAGCCACTTCATCATTTCCACCACCAATCTGCACCGCCACTCGGTAGTCTTCAAGCCAAGTTTCAGGCTTAGACTCACCGGTGAACTTGCTGACTCCAATTGCCAACCTGAAGTTGGGGGGAATCACCGCGGCTCTGATAGCCCTGCTGAAACATTCCGGACCAGAAACATGCACTCGGCTGCTAGTGGGCGCATCTCTGTCATGGCCACCTCGATGAGCTCTGTTCCGATCGACCAAGCCTTGCACGATGATGGATCGCGCGTCAAAGCCTGGTTCCCTGGGGTCGACCGGAGCTCTTCGTCCCTGGCGAGTGGCGCTGTCATCTTGCTGCCGATGAGCGTAGGACCCACCCCTCGGGAGAGGAGTGGGCACTCGACGCCTATCATCACGATCGTATCGGTCACCATATTGGTCCCGTTGATTCTCGCGTCCTTCACGCCGCGGAGGCGATCTAGGGCTGTGCACCGACTGAACCTTATTCGCAGCGACGGATCGACTGTGAATCCTATTGTATGACTGTGACACGGCTGAATTTTGATCTCCTGCTGCCCGGAGCAAATCTCTAATCTGCATCAAGCCTCTGCCAGCCTCCGACTGAGAGGGCTGAATCGACTCTGCTATACGGGTCGCAGCTGCCAAATTCTGAATCGGGGTTCGATATACGTGAGTCGGCTGCGGGAAGAGTTGACGTCGACTGGAGTCGGGTACTCGTTGCCGCGCGCGCTCGTCGAGTGCTCGCTGGAGATTCTCCAGACGAGTGCGTTCAGCCAAGTTGGCCAAATGTGCCTCCTCCAAGGCACGAGCCTCGGGGGTTTCTCCCGCGATGGGAGTATGCAGGGCATCCATGTTCCTGTCGCGAAGTTCTTCCCTTTGTAGGGAGTTAAGTGGCTCGGGCTGATATTCCTCATGGACTTGAGCGGGGTCGCCTCCACCGTCCACCCCATCACCGCGGGGGAAGCCGGGAGGGCTACGAGGCCCGTTGACCATCAAGACCTCCTTGTTGGATCACTTCTTTGTCGCTTTTCGGATCACGTCTCTCTGAGCCAGTCGACAGATCGAATAGGCCGTAGAGAGATTCGTCGGGCTCGATTGCCGCGACTTGGGTGATGGCCGACTGGCGGGCCACCGCGTGCCTTACCCACCGCTGGAGCCTCGACCGACCAGAGCGCTTGCGCTGGCGGAGAGACTGGGAGGGAGGACGATAGGGGAGTCGACCGATAAGGAGTCGACGGCTGCCGCAGCAGAACGCAGCGGACAGATGCCCGAAAATGCGTCGCCCCGCGGACGGGGAGCGCGTCGATGTCCAGTGGAGCCTCCTGGAGCCAAGCGGAGTCGTCGGCGACGAAGGTGAGCGCGCCGAGACAGATCTCGCGGCCCTCGACCAAAACTCCAGCAGAAACCATGATGAAGACGATCGGAACAATTGCAACCTCTCCAGAAATCGTAAGGCACCTGCCCCACGGTGGGCGCCAACTGTCGTGGTTCTAAGTCTGACAGTAGAATGGGGGGGTAGGTATGGAGAGGCAAGATCCTAGCTATGGAGCAGTTGTAATCACAAGGGATGTACGAGTTCAGGCCCTTCTCGGAGGAAGTAACAGCCCTACGTCTCGGAGCCCTGACGCGGTCGAGTGGATTATGTGTGTATGGATTACAGGGGTGCGAACCCTTTACACTGAGGAGGGGGGTGGCTTATATAGTGTCTGCAAGACCCCTCCGGCCCTCAGTTATGCAGGGTTTAAAGTACATTAAGGCTAGGCGTTACTGGTAACGCCTTACATAAAGTGTCCTAAATGCCATAAAGAGTACTTAATTACAGACCGTTTGGATGCAGAGTGGCTCTTGATCTCCTGATGGTCGAGTGAGTCTTCATGGTCGAGTCCTTCGAGTCCGTCGAGTGAAGTCCCTCTTGGTCGACTGGAATGCAGTTTCTTCTGAGGGTGTCCTTGGGAAGGGTACTTAGGACAGGTCTGTGACCCTATCCTAGGTACATGACTTCATCAGTTCCTCCCCACTATTGTATTTTTCTGCACATGCAAGGCTTCCACGTCACCACTAATGCCACATCATCAACTCACATAAATGCTTTTTCCACCAAAAAAAACTATCTCCACCACTATTGCTTGGTCCTCCCGTATGTGGAAAGCTTTGTTGCCTTTGAAAATCAAATCTTTGTGTGGCAGTTACTCTGTGAGGCCACCATCTGGTATTGGAGGTGGCAAAGGGACATGGGTCTGGTGATGTCCTTTGTCCTCTTTGTATGGTTCCCAAGCCTTGGACTCATATATTTTTCTCTGTCCCGCCGCCCACTTCTTGGGGAGGTATGTCTATGAGGCTCTAGTGCGTGAGTGACAGTCCTCGGACCTTGGCAAGTTCCCTGAGACGTAGAGTCTTAGAGCTATCGTATCGGTAGGAGGAGGCGCCTCTTCTGGTTGGTGCTTGCGGTGATGACTTGGACCCTATAAACTACAAGATGGGCATCGAGAGGGTCTTCTTGCGGCGTGCTTCGAAGTCTATGTTTAAATTCTTGGTATTGTTCAACAGTGACACCCACTATGTCGTCAGAGGGACATGGACCGGCTAGGTGGCATGATGGATGATCTTCTGGCAGCCACTCATCAGCTCGTTGTAACCCCTAGTAGTTGATCCTTATGGAACTATGGGCCACTACACCACACGGCCATCCATCATTCCCTGTACATTTGTCATTGGGTAAATTTGCAAGAAAATTTGGAAAAAAAATTGTAAGAGAATTTGCACTTTGTGAGAAAAAATTGCAAGAGAATCTGCATTGTGCCCGAAAAAATTGCAAGAGAATCTGCATGTTGCAAAGAATTTTTTTCTGCGAGAAATTGTTACAGAGCTACGTACAGCCAACAAAGACTCTAGCTCACATAGTGCTCCATGCATGCAATCCTAGAGCAGAGCTGGTTGGCTGCCTTGCCCTTTGTACTTGTCTGAATGGGAGTCAAATGTTACTAATGATGTTTAAGTAATAGCCGTTCGATGGTGAGCAAGAGATAGACGGTAGCGCTTTTGTGATGTAAAAAACCTGATTGCGTGATAGCCTCAAGCCCTCAATCATCGTACCGTTGGACAAGACTATACCTCTAAATAAATCTGGGTGGACTAGACGTGGGAGAGATGCCTAGTCTGTGTTAAAGAAAAATCACCATTTTCTTGCCTCATCTTAGTGTGCCACATCTCAATTATTCAACGAGCTGCACCAGCGGGGCAGCACGTTGGGCAGGCCCTCATGCATGTTACTTCTTTCATATAGCAGCTGATTTATTTAGGCTATAAAGGCAACACAACCTAGCTGAGCATGAGGGGCATCCAATCACCACCAACACATTAGCATTACCATCAAATGACTGGTCACACAATCATGTTCTCAATGTATAGGTGTTCTTCATTAGCGCTATGTGTGCTCCTTGCCACCAGCTGCCTGATGCTAGCCGGTTGCTCCTCTGAGTCGTTGCCAACGACAAGCAATGATCTTCACCGTTAGCGCTCCGACATCAGCACCGACGACCACCATGATCTGATGATGGGCCGTTTCCACGTGTGGATGACGGTGCAGAACAGATCCTACTCCACCTCCGGGAAGCAGGCTCGTCGGTTTGAGGTATACAAGAGCAACATGAGGTACATAGAGGCTGTGAATGCTGAGGCCACCACCTCTGGGCTCACGTACGAGCTCGGGGAGGGTCCCTTCACTGACCTTACAGATGAAGAGTTCATGTCGCTTTATACCAGGAAGATTCCGGAAGATGACGAGCAGATTATCACCACCCGTGTTGGCCCTGTCAATGGCGCAGACACATATGAGGGTGTCATCGCCAACTTCTCGACCAGGGCACCGAGTAGCGTGGACTAGAGGAAGAGAGGCGCCGTCACCCCGGTTAAAGACCAAGGGGAATGTGGTACATGCAACATCTCTTGTTCCTTTTCTCTACTAGCTATATATAACTAGAACAATTGAGAACGTACGACAACTCGCTAACAATGTAACAACGGCTACAAAATACCTTTTTAAATACCAAGCTAGCTCAATGATGAAGTTATAAGCATTGTTATGAAACTGCAGGATCTTGCTGGGCATTCGCCGCTGTGGGTGCAATCGAAGGACTACAAAAGATCAAGAGAGGGTCCCTGGTGTCTCTGTCGGAGCAACAGCTAGTAGACTGCGACTCGTTCGACAGCGGTTGCAATGGCGGCCGGGCTAGCAGAGCCTTGCAGTGGATCCAACAGAATGGAGGGATCACCACCACATCCTCCTACGGATACAAGGCAGCCACTGGTCGGTGCAGAACGAACCGTAAGCCGGCCGCAAAGATCACTGGCTCCGGGAGAGTCGAGGGCAACAACGAGGTGTCGCTGAGGAACGCCGTGGCTAACCGACCTATAGCCGTTTCGATCGCGTCAAGTGGCAGCCATTTCCACCACTACAAGGGAGGCATCTTCAATGGGCCATGCAGCACCACAAAACTGACCCATGCCGTCACCGTAGTAGGCTATGGGCGACAGGCACAAGATGGTGCCAAGTATTGGATCGTGAAGAACTCGTGGGGGGTGACATGGGGCGACAAAGGTTACATGCTAATGAAGAGGGGCACAACGAATCCATCAGGGCAGTGTGGCATTGCGACACGCCCAGTCTTTCCCCTTATGAAAGTAAGAGAATCGACTGATTAATACGCACAAAGTTTGTAATATTGGCCTGCAAGTGCAAAGTGCCTATACGTATGTTGCATATATTTGCCGCTATATGTCTAGGCGTGTAATTCGTTTTAACAGTGAAGGATCTGTACGAACTTTGTAAGTTATGTTTATTTGGTTTCAATGTAAGATGTTAACTTATTGGTAGCACTATCATGCACATCACGTCATGTGCTTAGTGCATCTACCTACTTCCATCCTCTATATAAAATGGAATGTGTTGTTGAGGGTCAAAAGAGTGGTAAACCTCTGTCTACACAGGAACAAAATATCTATAAATCATGAGCAGAACCAATGAACTAAAAAACTATGACCATATCCCTAAAAAATCTACAAGAATAAAAATACTACTCCCTCTAATCCAAAAAAAAGTTTCGCAGTTCTGAACTTAGTTCAAAACTGCGACAACTTTTTGATCAGTGGGAGTATCCTTTTAGGCCGAATAACTCAGACAATCACCGTATGCCACCCCGCTTACCATGTGTGGATCCATCTCAATGACATGGCCCAGCACAATTATTGGAGGGTAATAAAATTACAGATCAACTTTCATGGTTTCTTCAGCCCCATGAGTGTCTTCCGCAAAGCAATCTTCTCATGCAAATGGGATCAACTTTGTCTTTGTTTGGACCTTTGTTGAATCTAGTTGTGACTTTGGCGGTTTGCTTTATTTATAAAGCGGGGTGAAAGACTTTTTCGGCAAATGGATCAATTACTGAGTTGTGTACGTTACGCGTTATTCCTTCATTATTAAAGGTTTTTCTTTAGCGGTTAGCACCCTATAACCAATCTCCTTCTGCATTGAAATATGACAAGTACAAGTTGTCGCAAGCCTGCGAGATTTGCGGGGCTGAGGACTAATGGTAGCATTCACCCTTGAATTCGCCATGGCCCGCTGCGTGTGGGCCTTGGGGAAGAAGAAGTTGTTAAATACTCCCCCCGTTCCTAAATACTTGTCTTTATAGAGATTTCAACAAGTGACTACATAGGGCGTAAAATGAGTGAATCTACACTTTAAAATATGTCTACATACATCCGTATGTTGAGTCCATTTGAAATGCCTAGAAAGACAAGTATTTGGGAACGAAGGGAGTATGTCTCTGTCACTATAGAGCCTAGCACTAAACAATGGACCTTGACCCTAATAGATTGATTCATTGTCGTCTGATCAGTTTACACGGGCCCTGGTCACCATGTGGGTAGGTGAACGACACGCCGCAAAGACATCCATGAAGGTAGTTCCATTTTCACCTTTCTCCACTCAGGGCATGGCCATTGCTCCAGCCTGGACAGGTGTCTCACGGCCTCCACGTCGGAGAAGAGCCATCATGGACAAGTCTGAGGGAAAAGGTAGCAGCTTGCAGAGGGAAGGTGGATCCTGCAGAAGAAGCGGTCTCTCCATAGAAAAAGAGTGGTCCTAGCAGCAAAAGGACGAGAGAGAAAGAGTGTTGGTGCCCAATTTCCCCCGTTTGAAGCTTTCCTACCTTAGCAATTGGATCACGGAGGCTATCACCTGTCATCAGCTGCGTTGGGTGAACGTTCAGTGTGCTATAGCCTGAGCAGATGCACTAGTAGAAAAGGGGGCAATGGTCCAGGCCGGTCCAGCCCATTAGTCCCGGTTCAGTCCAGAACCGGGACCAATGGGGGCATTGGACCCGGTTCTTGAGCCTCGGGGGCCGGCTGGGCCACGTGGGCCATTGGTCCCGATTCGTGTGGACCTTTTGGTCCCGGTTGGAGGTACGAACCGGGACCAATGGGCCTCGCTCCTGGCCCACCACCATTGGTCCCGGTTGGTGGCACGAATCGGGACCAAAGGCAAACCTTCAGTCCTGGTTCGTGCTATCAACCGGGACCAATGGTGGTGCCTATATATACCCCCTGCTCTATTTTTTGTGGCCGGCGAGGGGAGAGCTTTGTGGTGCTCTAGCTCACCTCCTATGCACACGAGGTGTTCAATGGAATGCCCGAGCCACACTACTTAAGCTTTCTCCCCTCCAAGCTCGACCGCCAAGCTCCATTTTCCTCAATATTTGTCTAGATTTAGCGGTCCGTCACGCCCCGTCCCCGTATTGACCGTCATCGATCACCCGCGCCGATCTCATCGCCGGCACCACCGTGGTGAGCCTCTTATTCTTATCTTCTTTCTGAAAGGAAAAATATTCTTACTTGTATGTTTAGATAGATACTTGTATTATTTTCTTACTTTTATTATTGCATCTTATATAGTGCGATGGTTTTGGTATCCGCCCCCGTCGGCCCTCGTCCTGTCTATGATTCGGATGTGGTATATATTATCTTTTCATAACTATTGGTTCATTTATTGTTTATGACAATTATGCCGACCAACGTGACATAGATTCTATTTATCTAGGAGGTTGTTGAACCGGAAATTCCAACTGACCCTATTGTCGAGAGGTTAAATTTAGTTGAAGAAGAAAACAATTTCTTGAAGGAAAAAATTAGAAAAATTGAGGAGGAGAAGATGATATTGGAGTTGCATGTTGCGGATGTAAATCGATGATCACAAGATCAAGATGGATGCAATGCGCTTGAAGATTAGAAAGATTAGAAAATATGCCATTCATACCGAGGCTTGGTATCATTATGCCGTTGGATCAGTTGTTACATTGGTTGCGATTATGATCGCATTTGTTTTTGCATTGAAATGTTTTACATAGTTTCAATGTATGGTTTAATTAATTTAGATGCTCTGCAGAGCTTTATGTTGTTAGATGAGATCTATGTATGTACTTTGGTTTTAATGTGATGATGAACTTCTATTAATTTGGTCACTTCATTATATAATGCACGCAGATGAACCGCAATGGATATACGGTTCAAGACACACCTCCGAGTACATTAAGGCGTGCATGATTTTCTCGAAGTGGCTGAGGCAAACAAGCGAGAATGGTTTTATGTGTTGTCCATGCCCTATATGTGGGAATCTGAAGTCTTACTCGATTGGAAAATCCTCCACACCCACCGCTTTACAAGTGTTTCATGCCACACTATAATGTTTGGGACGAGGCACGGAGAAATAGGGGTTATGATGGAAGGCGGTGAAGAAGAAGAGTACGATGACAACTATGTTCCCCCTGAATACGGTGATGCTCACGAAGATCAAGAGGAACAGACGATGTGCACGATGATCTTTGCAACGCGAAGCTGCTGAAGATCAAGAGGAACCAGACGATGTGCCCGATGATGATGATCTCCGCCGGGTCATTGTCGATGCAAGGACGCAATGCAAAAGTCAAAAGAAGAAGCTGAAGTTCGCTCGCATGCTAGAGGACCACAAAAAAGGGTTGTACCCCAATTGCGAAGATGGCAACACAAAGCTCGGTACCGTCTTTGGAATTGCTGCGATGGAAGGCAGAGAATCTTGTGCTCGACAAAGGATTTGAGAAGCTACTTAAAATATTGAAGAAGAAGCTTCCAAGGATAACGAATTGCCCGACAGTACATACGCAGCAAAGAAGGTCATTATGCCCTCTAGGATTGGAGGTGCGAAGATACATGCATGCCCTAATGATTGCATCCTCTACGCGGTGCGTACAAGGATCTGAGCGCATGCCGGTATCGCGGTGCATTACGGTATAAGATCGACGAGATGACCTGGTGATGTTGTGGCGAGCCCCGGAAGAGGGTTCTGCGAAGGTGATGTGGTATGCTCCTATAATACCACGGTTGAAAGCGTCTGTTGAAACGGAGAGCATGCCAAGTTGATGCGATGGCACAGTGAGGACCGTAAGAAAGGCGGAAGTTGAGAGCACCCGCTGACGGGTCATGATGGAGAAAAATCGAGAGAAATCTGGGATGAGTTTGCAAGTGAGCCAAGGGCGTATGGTTTGCTTTAAGCGCGGATGGCATTAATCCTTTCGGGAGCGAGCAGCAATCACAGCACCTGGCCCGTGACTCTATGTATGTATAACCTTCCTCCTTGGATGTGCATGAAGCGGAAGTTCATTATGATGCAGTTCTCATCAAGGCCCTAAGCAACCCGGCAATGACATTAATGTGTACCTAAGGCCATTAGTTGAAGAACTTTTACAGCTGTGGAATGGAAGCGGTGTGCGTCGTGGGATGAGCACAAACAGGAGAATTTAACCTAAAGGCGTTGCTGTTCGTGACCATCAACGATTGGCCCGCTCTCAAGTAACCTTCGGGACAGACAAACAAGGGATACCACGCATGCACACACTGTTTACTTGACACCGATAGTATATACCGCAAGCTGCGGGAAGAATGTGTACACAGGCCATCGTCGATTTCTTCCGACCAACCATCAATGTCGAAAGAAAGGCAAGCATTTCAAAGGCGAGGCAGATCACCGGAAGAAGCCTGCCATGCGTACCGGTCATCACGTACTTGCTATGGTCAATGATTTACACGTAATCTTTGGAAAGGGTCCCTGTCGGTGTCAAAACCGGCGGATCTCGGGTAGGGGGTCCCGAACTGTGCGTCTAGGCGGATGGTAACAGGAGACGAGGGACACGATGTTTTTACCCAGGTTCGGGCCCTCTTGATGGAGGTAAAACCCTACGTCCTGCTTGATTAATATTGATGATATGGGTAGTACAAGAGTGGATCTACCACGAGATCAAGGAGGCTAAACCCTAGAAGCTAGCCTATGGTATGATTGTTGTAATGTTGTCCTACGGACTAAAGCCCTCCGATTTATATAGACACCGGAGGAGGCTAGGGTTACACAGAGTCGGTTACAATGGTAGGAGATCTACATATCCGTTTCACCAAGCTTGCCTTCCATGCCAAGGAAAGTCCCATCCGGACACGGGACGGAGTCTTCAATCTTGTATCTTCGTAGTCTTGGAGTCCGGCGGATAATGATAGTCCGGCTGTCCGGACACCCCCTAGTCCAGGACTCCCTCAGTAGCCCCTGAACCAGGCTTCAATGACGATTAGTCCGGCGCGCATAATGTTCGGCATTGCAAGGCGGGTTCCTCCCTTGAATAATCCAGAGAAGATCGTGAACACCAAGATAGTGTCCGGCTCTACAAAATAAATTCCACATTCCACCGTAGAGAGAATAAAATGTACACCAGTTCAATCTGCTGACGTATTATGCGGTGTGACATCACACCGCTACCAGGCTTTTACTTGAATCGTTTTTTACTATACCACCTCAGCACGTTTAGCGAAGCGGTTTCCTTGGCACGTCTTGTCGAAGCAGAGATCGTGTTCCTCTTATTCCGGGATTCTCATCAATACGTGTGTGGGTAACCCAACCGTTCCCATCGCCACGCCTCCTCTATCGAAGGTGAATCCCAAACGGTCACGGAGACGGCTCTTGGTATTTCTTCCTCTTTATAAGAGGACCAAGGCTTGTCCTTGTTCTTCAATCTCGTGATCGAATCTCCTCCTCGCTCCCGGTTCCAACACCCAGAGCCTCAGATTGGCGCCGGATTCTCAACCATGTCGGCTCCGACCTCCGGGGCGGTGGATGCCCTCCTCCGTCACGGAGGAGGACATAATAAAATTCTACGCGAGGCCAAGTACCTGGCCTACGAGGTTTCGCACAGGTTGCCCGCCCAAGGGCAGGCCGTGCCTGCCCCCCAACCCGGTGAGTTCGTTGTCTTCGTATCCCGCCTTCGTCGGGGTTTAGGCTTCCCGACGGATCCCTTCGTGAGAGGGCTCATGTTCTATTATGGGCTGGACTTTCACGACTTGGCTCCGGAGTCCATCCTCCACATCTCCGCATTCATTATCGTCTGCGAAGCTTTCCTCCGCGTCACTCCCCACTTCGGCCTGTGGTGAAGACCTTCAATGTGGGCGAAGATGATCGGGGCGTCAAGCGGAGTCGGCGGGCGACCATAAGCAAAAGGCCGATGCCCCATGGCCCGAGGGTTCCTTCAAGAGGAACTCGGACTGTGGCAACAGGAGTGGTTCTATATCACCGCTCCGAAGGGCAGCAAGCAAAAGCCGCCGCCTTCCTTCCGCCCGGGACCTCCATGCCGAATGATGTCATGGGTCAACCAAGGGCTCAGTTGGGGGCCGTCCGAAGACGTGCCTTTATTGCAGGGCCGGATTCGAGACCTCCAGGCGAGGGAGATCAATCTGATTGTGGTGATGCAGGTTATGCTAATCAGGCATCTTCTACCCTGCAAACGTCGTCCTCTCCGTCTAGGGGAGTTCAACCCGGAGGGACCTCGGATTCTTCAACACTTCATGGGTGCGACACCCATGGAGATGTACAAGTTGTTCTTCGGACCGCAGGTAGCGTGTCCGGAATTGGCCGAGGACGCAGGCCTAAGCCGCAATCGCCCGGATACTCAGGTAAATAGCTCAGAGTCCGGACGCTCTGTTTATCTTCTTTTCTAGAGCTCGCCTCCTGACCCATTACTCTTCACAGGAGTGGGTAGCACATTCGAGGCTGATAAGGTGTCCGGCCCCCCTCCCAGAGACCGCACTGGAGCCCGTGCTGGTCAGAATGTTGGAGGTCGCGCCCATGGACGGGTGCGACGGGGAAAGTAGAGGAGCTATTATTTCGCCCAAAGGGGCGTCCGAAGAGAGGGGAATCACAAACCCCTCCTTCCAGGGGGAGAAGAGGACCGCCTCCAAAGATCCGGAGGCCAAAGCCCCTAAGCATGGGAAGAGATCTTCACCGGGGGGGTCCGGCGTCCGGAGAGAATCCGGACGCACAATCATCGCCAAAGGATCAGCCCTCCAGCGAGCCGTGAGTATGAAAAAGGGAGTTAATTAGTAAGGAAATACCTTCATTTGTGCTTCTGTGGGTAACCGAAATATTTATATTGCAGTTCGGATCTGCAGCCTTCTCGAGATGAGTTCATCTTGGGGACCTTCTTAGGAGATGATGGAGAGCAACGCCTCCGTCTGCAGCGCCGTCAGATAAAGGCGGCGAGCACTGAAGTATAAATCACGGAGGTATCCCGAGTCCGGGGGGCGAGAGTTCGGCACACACTAGTATCCGGCGGGAGGCGAAGAATCTGTTTGAGAGGCGTCCATCTCGAAGATCACCATGCGTTGATGCGTATGGTGATTGGAAGGATTTCGTCCGCCGAAAGCGGATTGCGCAATGCCTCTATGAGTTTGGTGAAGGAAATATGCCCTAGAGGCAATAATAAAGCTATTATTTATTTCCTCATATCATGATAAATGTTTATTAGTCATGCTAGAATTGTATTAACCGGAAACATAATACATGTGTGAATACATAGACAAAACTATGGTCACTAGTATGCCTCTACTTGACTAGCTCATTAATCAAAGATGGTCATGTTTCCTGACCATAGACATGTATTGTCATTTGATTAGTGGGATCACATCATTAGAAGAATGATGTGATTGACATGACCCATTCTGTTAGCCTAGCACTTGATCGTTTAGTATATTGCTATTGCTTTCTTCATGACTTATACAAAGTTCCTGCAACTATGAGATTGTGCAACTCCGTGTACCGGAAGAACACTTTGTGTGCTACCAAAGCGTCACTAGCGTGCTGGGTGATTATAAAGGTGCTCTACAGGTGTTTCGAAGGTTCATGTTGAGTTGGCATAATTCGAGATTAGGATTTGTCACTCCGATTGTCGGAGAGGTATCTCTGGGCCCTCTCGGTAATACTCATCACTTAAGCCTTGCAAGCATGTAACTAATGAGTTAGTTATGAGATGGCGTATTCTGAGCGAGTAAAGAGACTTGCTGGTAATGAGATTGAACTGGGTATTGGATACCGGCGATCAAATCTCGGGCAAGTAACATACCGATGACAAAGGAACAAAGTATGTTGTTATGCGGTTTGACCGATAAAGATCTTCGTAGAATATGTAGGAACCAATATGGACATCCAGGTCCCGCTATTGGTTATTGACTAGAGACATGTCTCGGTCATGTCTACATTGTTCTCGAACCGTAGGGTCCCTTGCACGCAAGGTTTCGATGATAGTTATATTATGAGTTTATGTATTTTGATGTACCAAAGGTTGTTGAGTCCGGATGTGATCACGGACATGACGAGGAGTCTCGAAATGGTCGAGACATAAAGATTGATATATTGGACGGATATATTTGGACACGAAAGGTTCCGGGAGAGTTTGGGAATATCTAGGAGTCAGGAGGTTACGGAACCCCCGTAAGTATATGGGCCTTATTGGGCCCAAGTGGGAGGAAGGGAGAAGGAGCAAAGGAGGGGCCCCCAAGCCCAATCCGAATTGGGGAGGGGGCCGCCCCCCCCCCCCTTTCCTTTCTCCTTCCCCCTCTTCCTTCCTCTACTAGTACTCCTTCCTTCCCCCTCCAACTGTATTAGAAAAAAGAGGGGAAACCTACTTGGAGTAGGTTTCCTCCTCCCTATGACGCGCCCCCCTTGGGCCGGCCACCTCCTCCCTCCCTCCTTTATATACGGGTGTAGGGGGGCACCCTAGAACACACAAGTTGATCATTGATCGTTCCTTAGCCGTGCGCGGTGCCCTCCACGATATTACACCTCGGTCATATTGTGGCGGTGCTTAGGCGAAGCCTGCTGCGAGAGAACATCAAGATCGGCACCACGCCGTCGTGCTGATGGAACTCCCCTCGGCGCCTCTACTAGATTGGAGAAGCGAGGGTGCGTCATCGAGCTGTCGCGTGTCAAGAACTTCGGAGGTGCGAGTATGCGGTGCTTGGATCGGTCGGACCGGGAGGGCGTCGACTACTTCCTCTACGTTGCGTCAGCGCTTCGCTTGGTCTCACGAGTGCGAGAAAACACTCTCCCCTCATTGCTATATCATCACCATGATCTTGCGTGTGCGTAGGAAATTTTTGAAATTACTATGTTCCCCAACAAGTGGCATCGAGCCTAGGTTTTATGCGTTGATGTTATATGCGAGTAGAATACAAGTGAGTTGTGGACGATATAAGTCATCGCCTACCAGCATGTCATACTTTGGTTCAGCGGTATTGTTGGATGAAGCTGCCGGACCGACATTACGCGTGCGCTTATGCGAGACTGGTTTTACCGCCGTGCTTTGCACCACGGTGACTAAGCGGGTTTCAGTTTCTCCAACTTTAGTTGAACCGAGTGTAGCTACGCCGGTCCTTGTGAAGGTTAAAGCGAGTCTATTTGACAAACTATCGTTGTGGTTTTGATGCGTAGGTAAACGGTTCTTGCTAAGCCCGTAGCAGCCACGTAAAATTTGCAACAACAAAGTAGAGGGCGTCTAACTTGTTTTTGCAGGGCATGTTGTGATGTGATATGGCCAAGGCGTGATGCTATATTTTATTGTATGAGATGATCATGTTTTGTAACCGAAGTTATCGGCAATGGCAGGAGCCATATGGTTGTCGCTTTATTGTATGAAATGCAAGCATACTGTAATTCCTTTACTTTATCACTAATGTTGGGGAGCGTAGTAATTTCAAAAAATTCCTACGCACACGCAAGATCATGGTGATGCATAGCAACGAGAGGAGAGTGTTGTCTCGTACCCTCGTAGACCCGAAGCGAAGCGATCTGGCGTAGAGGAAGTAGTCGACGTTCTCCTCGCGATCCGACCGATCCGGCGCCGTTACTCGGCGCCCCGAGTTCTTGACACACGTACAGCTCGATGGCGTCCCTCGAACTCCGATCCAGCCGAGTGTCGAGGGAGAGTTCCGTCAACCTGACGGCGTGGTGGCGATCTTGATGTTCTACGCGTGCGAGAGCCGCCTAAGCAGCGACGATATGACCGAGGTGGAATATGGTGGAAGGGGCACCGCACACGGCTAAGGAACGATCCGTAGATCAAACTTGTGTGTTCTAGGGTGCCCCCCTGCCCCCGTATATAAAGGAGGGAGGGGGAAGGTGCGGCCGGCCCAAGGGAGGCGCGCCGGAGGAGTCCTACTCCCACCGGGAGTAGGACTCCCCCCCTTTTCCTAGTTGGAGTAGGATTGGGGGAGGGGGAAGAGAGAAGGGGGGGCGCCGCCCCCCTCTCCTTGTCCTATTCGGACTAGGGGGGGGGGCGTGCCACCACCTGGCCAGCCCTTCCTCTTCTCCCTCGAGGCCCACTAAGGCCCATTTAGTTCCCGGGGGTTCGGTAACCTCCGGTACTCGATAAATTCGATTTCACGGAACCATTCCGGACTCCAAATATAGGCTTCAATATATCAATCTTTATGTCTCGACCATTTGAGACTCCTCGTCATGTCCGTGATCACATCCGGGACTCCAAACTTCTTGGTACATCAAAATATATAAACTCATAATAAGCATCATCGAAACCTTAAGCGTGCGGGCCCTACGGTTCGAGAACAATGTAGACATGACCGAGACACGTCTCGGTCAATAACCAATAAGCGGGACCTGGATGCCCATATTGGTTCCTACATATTCTCTGAAGATCTTTATCGGTCGACCGCATAACAACATACGTTGTTCCTTTGTCATCGGTATGTTACTTGCCCGAGATTCGATCGTCGGTATCAATACCTAGTTCAATCTTGTTACCGCAAGTCTCTTTACTCGTTCCGTAATACATCATCTCACAGCTAACTCATTAGTTGTAATGCTTGCAAGGCTTGATGATGTGTATTACCGAGAGGGCCGAGAGATACCTCTCCGACAATCGGAGTGATAAAACCTAATCTCAAATCGCCAACCCAACATCGCCTTTGGAGACACCTATAGTACTCCTTTATAATCACCCGATTACGTTGTGACGTTTGGTAGCACCAAAGTGTTCCTCCGTAAACGGAGTTGCATAATCTCATAGTTACAGGAACATGTATAAGTCATGGATAAAAGCAGTAGCAACATACTAAACGATCGTGTGCTAAGCTAAGGGAATGGGTCATGTCAATCAGATCATTCTACTAATGATGTGACCTTGTTAATCAAATAACAACTCCTTGTTCATGGTTAGGAAACATAACATCTTTGATTAACAAGCTAGTCTAGTAGAGGCATACTAGTGACATCTTGTTTGTCTATGCATTCACACATGTATCATGTTTCGGTTAATACAATTCTAGCATGAATGATAAACATTTATCATGAAATAAGGAAATAAATAATAACTTTATTATTGCCTCTAGGGCATATTTCCTTGATCTCCCACTTGCACTAGAGTCAATAATCTAGATTACATAGTAATGATTCTAACACCCATGGAGTCTTGGTGCTGATCATGTTTTGCTCGTGGAAGAGGCTTAGTCAACGGTGCGCAACATTCAGATCCGTATGTATCTTGCAAATCTCTATGTCTCCCACGGACTAAGTCCGGATGGAATTGAAGCGTCTCTTGATGTGCTTGGTCCTCTTGTGAAATCTGGATTCCTTTGCTAAGGCAATTGCTCGATATTGTCACGAGAAGATTTTCGTTGGACCCGATGCACTAGGTATGACACCTAGATCGGATATGAACTCCTTCATCCAGACTCCTTCATTAGCTGCTTCGAAGCTGCTATGTACTCCGCTTCACATGTAGATCCGCTTCTGACGCTTTGTTTAGAACTGCACCAACCGACAGCTCCTCCGTTTAGTGTAAATCGTATCCGGTCTGCGATTTAGAATCGTCCGGATCGGTGTCAAAGCTTGCATCAACGTAACCGTTTACGATGAGCTCTTTGTCACCTCCATATCTGAGAAACATATCCTTAGTTCTTTTCGGTATTTCAGGATGTTCTTGACCGCTGTCCGATGATCCACTCTGGATTACTTTGGTACCTCCTGCTAGGCTTATAGCAAGGCACACATCAGGTCCGTACACAGCATTGCATACATGATAGAGCCTATGGCTGAAGCATAGGAACATCTTTCATTTTCTCTCTATCTTCTGCGGTGGTCGGGCATTGAGTCTTACTCAACTTCACACCTTGTAAACAGGCAAGAACCCTTTCTTTGCTTGATCCATTTTGAACTTCTTCAAAATTTTGTCAAGGTATGTGCTTTGTGAAAGTCAATTAAGCGTCTTGATCCATCTCTATAGATCTTAATGCCCAATATGTAAGCAGCTTCACGAGGTCTTTCATTGAAAACTCTTATTCAAGTATCCCTTTATGCTATCCAGAAATTCTATATCATTTCCGATCAGCAATATGTCATCTACATATAATATCGAAATGCTCTGAGCTCCCACTCACTTTCTTGTAAATCTGAGGCTTCTCCAAAAGTGCAGTACAAACCCAAATGCTTTGATCACACTATCAAAGCGTTTATTCCAACTCGAGATGCTTGCACCAGTCCATAAATGGATCATTGGAGCTTGCACACTTTGTTAGCTCCTTTGGATCGATAAAACCTTCGGTTGCATCATATACAACTCTTCTTCCGAAATCCATTCAGAATGCAGTCTTTACATCCATTTGCCAAATTTCATAATCATAAAATGCGCAATCGCTAACATGATTCGGACAGACTTAAGCATCGCTACTGGTGAGAAGGTCTCATCGTAGTCAATCCCTTGAACTTGTCGAAAACCTTTTGCGACAAGTCGAGCTTTGTAAACGATAACATTACCGTCGGCGTCGGTCTTCTTCTTGAAGATCCACTTGTTTTCTATTGCTTGCCTACCCTCGGGCAAGTCAACCAAAGTCCATACTTTGTTTTCATACATGGATCCCATCTCAGATTTCATGGCCTCAAGCCATTTTATGGAATCTGGGCTCACCATCGCTTCTTCATAGTTCGTAGGTTCATCATGATCTAGTAGCATGATTTCCGAACAGGATTACCGTACCACTCAGTGCGGATCTTACTCTGGTTGATCTACGAGGTTACGTAGTAACTTGATCTGAAGTTTCATGATCAACATCATCAACTTCCTCACTACTTGGTGTAGGTGTCTCGAAACCGGTTTCTGCGACAAACTACTTTCAAGTAAGGAGAAGGTACAATTACCTCATCAAGTTCTACTTTCCTCCCACTCACTTCTTTCGAGAGAAACTCCTTCTCTAGAAAGGATCCATTCTTAGCAACGAATGTCTTGCCTTCGGATCTGTGATAGAAGGTGTACCCAACTGTCTCCTTTGGGTATCCTATGAAGACACATTTCTCCGATTTGGGTTCGAGCTTATCAGGTTGAAGCTTTTTCACATAAGCATCGCATCCCCAAACTTTAAGAAAGCGACAACTTTGGTTTCTTGCTAAACCATAGTTCATAAGGTGTCGTCTCAGCGGATTTCGACGGTGTTCTATTCAGTGTGAATGCGGCCGTCTCTAGAGCATAACCCCAAAGCGATAGCGGTAAATCTGTAAGAGACATCATAGATCGCACCATATCTAGTAAAGTGCGATTCGACGTTCGGACACACCATTACGCTGTGGTGTTTCGGTGGCGTGAGTTCTTGAAACTATTCCGCATTGTTTCAAATGTAGACCAAACTCGTAACTCAAATATTCACCTCCACGATCGATCGTAGAAATTTGATTTTCTTGTTACGATGATTTTCAACTTCACTCTGAAATTCTTTGAACTTTTCAAATGTTTCAGACTTATGTTTCATTAAGTAGATATACCCATATCGCTTAAGTCATCTGTGAAGGTGAGAAAATAACGATATCCGCCACAAGCCTCAACATTCATCGGACCACATACATACAGTATGTATGATTTCCAACAAATCTGTTGCTCTCTCCATAGTACCGAGAAGCGGGTTCTAGTCATCTTGCCCATGAGGCACGGTTCATAAGTGCCAAGTGATTCATAATCAAGTGACTCCAAAAGTCCATCGGTATGGAGTTTCTTCATGCGCTTTACACCGATATGACCTAAACGGCGATTGCCACAAATAAGTTGCACTATCATTATCAACTCTGCATCTTTTGGTTTCAACATTATGAATATGTGTATCACTACTATCGAGATTCATCAAAAATAGACCACTCTTCAAGGGTGCATGACCATAAAAGATATTACTCATATAAATAGAACAACCATTATTCTCGATTTAAATGAATAACCGTCTCGCATCAAACAAGATCCAGATGTAATGTTCATGCTCAACGCAGCACCAAATAACAATTATTTAGGTCTAAAACTAATCCCGAAGGTAGATGTAGAGGTAGCGTGCCGACCGCGATCACATCGACTTTGGAACCATTTCCACGCGCGATCGTCACCTCGTCCTTTGCCGGTGTTAAGCAATCCGTAGTCCTGTTTGAGTTGCAAATATTAGCAACAGAACCAGTATCAAATACCAGTGCTCCGCAAGCTCTAGTAAGGTACACATCAATAACATGTATATCACATATACCTTTGTTCACCTTGCCATCCTTCTTATCCGCCAAATACTTGGGGCAGTTCCGCTTCTAGTGACCGATCGCTTGCGGTAGAAGCACTCGATTTCAGGCTTAGGTCCGGACTTGGGTTTCTTCTCTGAGCAGCAACTTGCTTGCTGTTCTTCTTGAAGTTCCTTCTTCTTCCCTTTGCCTTTCTTCTTGAAACTAGTGGTCTTATTGACCATCAACACTTGATGCTCCTTCTTGATTTCTACCTCCGCAGCCTTTAGCATTGCGAAGAGCTCGGTATAGTCTTTACTAACCCTTGCATATTATAGTTCATCACGAAGCCTTTGTAGCTTGGTGGCGGTGATTGAAGAATTACATCAATGACACAATCATCCGGAAGATTAACCCCCAATTGTGTCAAGTGATTGTAATACCCGGACATTACGAGTATGTGCTCACTAATGTAACTATTCTCCTCCATCTTGCAGCTATAGAACTTATTGGAGACTTCATATCTCTCAATCCGGGCATTACTTTGAAATATTAACTTCAACTCTTGGAACATCTCATATGCTCCATGACGTTCAAAACGTCGTTGAAGTCCCGGATCTAAGCCGTAAAGCATGGCACTTGAACTATAGAGTAGTCATCAGCTTTGCTCGCCAGACGTTCACAACATCGGTGTTGCTCCAGCAGCAGGCACTGGCACCCAGCGGTGCATCCGGGGCGTAACTCTTACGTGCAGCAATGAGGATAATCCTCGATTCGGACCCGATCCGTGTAATTGCTACCATCATCTTTCAACTTTGCTTTCTCAAGGGCGCATTAAAATTCAACGGAACAACAGCACGAGCCATCTATCTACAATCAAACATAAACAAGCAAGATACTATCAGGTACTAAGTTCATGATAAATTTAAGTTCAATTAGTCATATTACTTAAGAACTCCCACTTAGACAGACATCTCTCTAGTCATCTAAGTGATCACGTGATCCAAATCAACTAAACCATAACCGATCATCACGTGAAATGGAGTAGTTTTCAATGGTGAACATCTTATGTTGATCATATCTACTATATGATTCACGCTCGACCTTTCGGTCTCCGTGTTCCGAGGCCATATCTGCATATGCTAGGCTCGTCAAGTATAACCCGAGTATTCTGCGTGTGCAAAACTGGCTTGTACCCGTTGTAGATGGACGAGAGCTTATCACACCCGATCATCACGTGGTGTGCGGGCACGACGAACTTTGGCAGCGGTGCATACTCGGGAGAACACTTTTGATAATTTAGTGAGAGATCATCTTATAATGCTACCGTCAATCAAAGCAAGATAAGATGCATAAAGGATAAACATCACATGCAAATCAATATAAGTGATATGATATGGTCATCATCATCTTGTGCTTCGTGATCTTCATCTCCGCAGCACCACCATGATCACCATCATCACCGGCGCGACACCTTGATCTCCATCGTAGCATCGTTGTCGTCTCGCCAAACTTATGCTTCTACGACTATCGCTACCGCTTAGTGATAAAGTAAAGCATTACAGAGCGATTGCATTGCATACAATAAGCGACAACCATATGGCTCCTGCCGATTGCCGATAACCGGTTACAAAACATGATCATCTCATACAATAAAATATAGCATCACGTCTTGACCATATCACATCACAACATGCCTGCAAAAACAAGTTAGGCGTCCTCTACTTTGTTGTTGCAAATTTTACGTGGCTGCTACGGGCTTAAGCAAGAACCAATCTCACCTCGCATCAAAACCACAATGATACTTCGTCAAATAGACTCCGTTTAACCTTCTCAAGGACCGGGCGTAGCACTTTTCAGTTCAACTAAAGTGAGAGAGCAGACACCCACCAGTCACCTTTAAGCAACGAGTGCTCGTGGCGGTGAAACCAGTCTCGCGTAAGCGTCTGGCGTAATGTCGGTCAGGGCGCTTCATCTCACAATACCGCTGAACCAAAGTATGACATGCTGGTAGGTAGTATGACTTGTATCGCCCACAACTCACTTGTGTTCTACTCGTGCAAAACATCAAACCATAAAAACCTGGCTCGATACCCTTTGTTGGGGAGCGTAGTAATTTCAAAAATTTCCTACGCACACGCAAGATCATGGTGATGCATAGCAACGAGAGGAGAGTGTTGTCTCGTACCCTCGTGAGACCAAGCGAAGCGATCACAACATAGAGGAAGTAGTCGACGTTCTCCTCGCGATCCGACCGATCCGGCGCCGTTACTCCGGCGCCCCGAGTTCTTGACACACGTACAGCTCGATGGCGTCCCTCGAACTCCGATCCAGCCGAGTGTCGAGGAGAGTTCCGTCGGCCGACGGCGTGGTGATGATCTTGATGTTCTACGGCAGAGCCGCCTAAGCTTCGTGACGATATGACCGAGGTGGAATATGGTGGAAGGGGGCACCGCACACGGCTAAGGAACGATCCGTAGATCAAACTTGTGTGTTCTAGGGTGCCCCCCTGCCCCCGTATATAAAGGCGGGAGGGGGAAGGTGCGGCCGGCCCAAGGGAGGCGCGCCGGAGGAGTCCTACTCCCACCGGGAGTAGGACTCCCCCCCTTTTCCTAGTTGGAGTAGGATTGGGGAGGGGAGAGAGAGGGGCGCCGCCCCCTCTCCTTGTCCTATTCGGACTAGGGGGGCGCGCCGGCCCCCTGGCCGGCCCTTCCTCTTCTCCCTCGAGGCCCACTAAGGCCCATTTAGTTCCCGGGGTTCGGTAACCTCCGGTACTCCGATAAATTCGATTTCACGGAACCATTCGGACTCCAAATATAGGCTTCCAATATATCAATCTTTATGTCTCGACCATTTGAGACTCCTCGTCATGTCCGTGATCACATCCGGGACTCGAACTTCTTGGTACATCAAAATATATAAACTCATAATAAGCATCATCGAAACCTTAAGTGTGCGGACCCTACGGTTCGAGAACAATGTAGACATGACCGAGACCGTCTCCGGTCAATAACCAACAGCGGGACCTGGATGCCCATATTGGTTCCTACATATTCTCGAAGATCTTTATCGGTCGACCGCATAACAACATCGTTGTTCCTTTGTCATCGGTATGTTACTTGCCCGAGATTCGATCGTCGGTATCAATACCTAGTTCAATCTTGTTACCGCAAGTCTCTTTACTCGTTCCGTAATACATCATCTCACAGCTAACTCATTAGTTGTAATGCTTGCAAGGCTTGATGATGTGTATTACCGAGAGGGCCCAGAGATACCTCTCCGACAATCGGAGTGACAAAACCTAATCTCGAAATCGCCAACCCAACATCGCCTTTGGAGACACTGTAGTACTCCTTTATAATCACCCGATTACGTTGTGACGTTTGGTAGCACCAAAGTGTTCCTACGGTGGCAGGAGTTGCATAATCTCATAGTTACGGGAACATGTATAAGTCATGGATAAAAGCAGTAGCAACATACTAAGCGATCGTGTGCTAAGCTAAGGGAATGGGTCATGTCAATCAGATCATTCTACTAATGATGTGACCTTGTTAATCAAATAACAACTCCTTGTTCATGGTTAGGAAACATAACCATCTTTGATTAACAAGCTAGTCTAGTAGAGGCATACTAGTGACATCTTGTTTGTCTATGCATTCACACATGTATCATGTTTCCGGTTAATACAATTCTAGCATGAATGATAAACATTTATCATGAAATAAGGAAATAAATAATAACTTTATTATTGCCTCTAGGGCATATTTCCTTCAACTAAGCGGTAGCGATAGTCGTAGAAGCAATAGATGGCGTAACGACAACGATGCTACGATGGAGATCAAGGTGTCGCGCCGGTGACGATGGTGATCACGACGGTGCTTCGGAGATGGAGATCACAATCACAAGATGATGGCCATATCATATCACTTATATTGATTGCATGTGATGTTTATCCTTTATGCATCTTATCTTGCTTTGATTGACGGTAGCATTTTAAGATGATCTCTCACTAAAATTATCAAGAAATGTTCTCCCTGAGTATGCACCGTTGCCAAAGTTCGTCGTGCCGAGACACCACGTGATGATCGGGTGTGATAAGCTCTACGTCCATCTACAACGGGTGCAAGCCAGTTTTGCACACGCAGAATACTCAGGTTAAACTTGACGAGCCTAGCATATGCAGATATGGCCTCGGAACACGGAGACCGAAAGGTCGAGCGTGAATCATAGAGTAGATATGATCAACATAATGATATTCACCGTTGAAAACTACTCCATCTCACGTGATGATCGGTTATGGTTTAGTTGATTTGGATCACGTGATCACTTAGATGACTAGAGAGATGTCTGTCTAAGTGGGAGTTCTTAAGTAATATGATTAATTGAACTTAAATTTATCATGAACTTAGTACCTGATAGTATCATTGCTTGTCTATGTTTGTTTGTAGATAGATGGCTCGTGCTGTTGTTCCGTTGAATTTTAATGCGTTCCTTGAGAAAGCAAAGTTGAAAGATGATGGTAGCAATTACACGGACTGGGTCCGTAACCTGAGGATTATCCTCATTGCTGCACAGAAGAGTTTGCCGTCAGTGAGCATCTTTGCCGTCAGCTATTCCTCGGGGTAGACGGCAAAGAGCACTTTTGCCGTCAGCTGCTGTCGGCAAAGAATGACTGACGTCAAAGAAAACTTTGCCGTCTACTATTTTTATTACGAACGGCATAGAAAAGTTTGCCGTCTATGACTTATATTACAAACGGCAAAGAAAACTTTGTCGTATGCGGTTTCTACTACAGACGGCAAAGAGTGCTCTTTGCCGTCTGTAGTAGAAACCGCATACGGCAAATAACTTTGCCGTCTGTAATATAAACGGCAGACGGCAAAAAAGAAACACACCTCGTGGATCGACCTCGCGGATCGATGAGGTGGCACGATCCACACCCCACGCTATATCTCTCTCCCACGCTAACCGTTCTCTCTCTCCCCGTTCTGTCACCCTCGGCCGACCCCACCATGTTTCTCTCCCTTATCCCCCGTTCTCTGTCTCAGTCGCATCTCTCTCTCTCCGTAACTCCCGGGATCTCCGTCCCGATGCGCCGCCCGCCACCACAGCACCGAGCCACGCTCCCCTCCAACTGCCCCGTCCCCCATCCCCGTCAAGCCGGCCCCGTCCCCCATCCCCGTCGAGCCAGCCCCGTCCCTCGTCGCCATGGAAACCGGCGCCGTTCTCCTGCCTCATGGCGCCGCTTCGTTCTTGATGCCCCACCCGCCGCCCGCTCCCAATAAGAGCCGACGAGCAGCGCGGCCCCTTCCCTTCAGCGCCTACTCACTCCAGGCAGCGCGGCCTCCTCTCTCCAGTGCCTCCTCTCTCCAGCGCCTCCTCTCTCCGGCGAGCAGCATGGCGCAGACGGCGTGAACAGCGCGGCCGGCATGGCGGCTTCCTCACTCCGGCGAGCAGCGTGGCTGTCTCACTCCAGCGAGCAGCGCGACTGGCGTGGGTTCCTACATCCATCGCCTCCTCACACAGACGAGCAGCGCGGGCGGCGCGGCCTCCTCACTCCGGCGTGCAGCGCGGGCCGTGCGGCGCGGGCTCCTCCCTCCGGTGCCTCATCACTCCGGCAAGCAGCGCGACCTCCTCCTTCCGGCGCCTCCTCCATCCAGCGTGGCCTCCCTCCGGCAGGAGCGCTTTTCTCCGGTGAGGTCGGCATGGCGAGCAGCTTGGCTGTTGGGCGCGTGCGGGCGGCAAGAATCTCTGCTCCGGTGAGCTTTGGACGAGATGATGTGGACGGGCGATGACAAAACTGTTGATCCAATTTTTTTAATAAAAAAGAACGCTTTGCCGTCTGTGATGTTTCTGCCTAACGGCAAAGAAGTAGTCTGGCTCACGGCAAAACACTAACGCCGTCCTTCGGGGTCGTTAGTCTGTTAGGTTGCTTTTCTTTGCCGTCTGGACGGTCTAGTTGACAGCAAACGGTATAGACTGACGGCAAAACCTTTGCCGTCATCCAGAAAAAATAGTAGACGGCAAAGTATTCTTTGCCGATTAATCTTTGCCGTCTGACTTTGCCGTCTACTTCCTGACGGCAAACTCTTTGCCGTCTGGATTTATGTCTTTGCCGTCTGTAATCCACAGACGGCAAATTACCTGTTTCCTGTAGTGTTGGATCGGTCGGACCGGGAGGACGTACGACTACTTCCTCTACGTTGCGTTAACGCTTCCGCTTCAGTCTACGAGGGTACGTAGACAACACTCTCCCCTCGTTGGTATATCATCACCATGATCTTGCGTGTGCGTAGGAATTTTTTGAAATTACTCGTTCCCCAATGATGGCATCCGAGCCTAGGTTTTATGCGTTGATGTTATATGCGAGTAGAATACAAGTGAGTTGTGGGCGATATAAGTCATCTGCCTACCAGCATGTCATACTTTGGTTCAGCGGTATTGTTGGATGAAGTGGCCCGGACCGACATTACGCGTGCAGACGCTTACGCGAGACTGGTTTTACCGCCGTGCTTTGCACCACGGTGACTAGCGGGTTTCAGTTTCTCCAACTTTAGTTTAACCGAGTGTGGCTACGCCGGTCCTTGTGAAGGTTAAAAGCGGAGTCTATTTGACAAACTATCCTTGTGGTTTTGATGCGTAGGTAAAACGGTTCTTGCTAAGCCCGTAGCAGCCACGTAAAATTTGCAACAACAAAGTAGAGGGCGTCTAACTTGTTTTTGCAGGACATGTTGTGATGTGATATGGCCAAGGCGTGATGCTATATTTTATTGTATGAGATGATCATGTTTTGTAACCGAAGTTATCGGCAACTGGCGAGAGCCATATGGTAATCGCTTTATTGTATGAAATGCAAGCATACTGTAATTGCTTTACTTTATCACTAAGCGGTAGCGATAGTCGTAGAAGCAATAGATGGCGTAACGACAACGATGCTACGATGGAGATCAAGGTGTCGCGCCGGTGGCGATGGTGATCACGGTGCTGCCGGAGATGGAGATCACAAGCACAAGATGATGGCCATATCATATCACTTATATTGATTGCATGTGATGTTTATCCTTTATGCATCTTATCTTGCTTTGATTGGCGGTAGCATTTTAAGATGATCTCTCACTAAAATTATCAAGAAGTGTTCTCCCGAGTATGCACCGTTGCCAAAGTTCGTCGTCTTCGAGACACCACGTGATGATCGGTGTGATAAGCTCTCGTCCATCTACAACGGGTGCAAGCCAGTTTTGCACACGCAGAATACTCGAGTTAAACTTGACGAGCCTAGCATATGCAGATATGGCCTCGGAACACGGAGACCGAAGGTCGGCGTGAATCATATAGTAGATATGATCAACATAATGATGTTCACCGTTGAAAACTACTCCATCTCACGTGATGATCGGTTATGGTTTAGTTGATTTGGATCACGTGATCACTTAGATGACTAGAGAGATGTCTGTCTAAGTGGGAGTTCTTAAGTAATATGATTAATTGAACTTAAATTTATCATGAACTTAGTACTGATAGTATCATTGCTTGTCTATGTTTGTTTGTAGATAGATGGCTCGTCTTTGTTGTTCCGTTGAATTTTAATCGTTCCTTGAGAAAGCAAAGTTGAAAGATGATGGTAGCAATTACGGACTGGGTCCGTAACACGAGGATTATCCTCATTGCTGCCTGAAGAGTTCGTCTGGAAGTACCGTTGGGTGCCAGGCCTGCTTCTTGATGCAACCGAGCGACGCTAAGAACGTCTGGCGAGCAAAGCTGATGACTACTCTATAGTTCGATGTGCCATGCTTTACGGCTTAGAACGGGTCTTCAACGACGTTTTGAGCGTCATGGAGCATATGAGATGTTCCAGAGTTGAAGTTAATATTTCAAGCAAATGCCCGGATTGAGAGATATGAAGTCTCCAATAAGTTCTACAGCTGCAAGATGGAGGAGAATAGTTCATCGGTGAACATATACTCGAATGTGTGGGTATAACAATCACTTGATTCAAGCGGGAGTTAATCTTCACGATGATAGTGTCATTGACGAAATTCTTCAATCACGCCACCAAGCTACAAGAGCTTTGTGATGAACTATAATATGCAAGGGATGAACAAGACTATTCTCGAGCTCTTCGCGATCTTTGAAAGCAGCGGAGGTAGAAATCAAGAAGGACCATCAAGTGTTGATGGTCAATAAGACCACTAGTTTCAAGAAGAAGGGCAAAGGGAAGAAGAAGGGAACTTCAAAAGAGCGGCAAGCAAGTTGCTGCTCAAGAGAAGAAACCCAAGTCGGACCTAAGCACAGAAATCCTTCTGCTTCTACCGCAAGCGCATGGTCACCGAAGCGGAACTGCCCCAAGTATTTGGGGGATAAGAAGGATGGCAAAGTGAACAAAGGTATATGTGATATACATGTTATTGATGTGTACCTAACTAGAGCTCGTAGTAGCACTGGGTATTTGATCTGGTTACATTGCTAATATTTGCAACTCGAAGCAGGACTACGGAATAAGCGAGCATCGGCCAGGGCGAGTTGACGATGCGCGTGGGAAGCGGTTCCAAAGTCGATGTGATAGCCGTCGCACGCTACCTCTACATCTGCCATCGGGATTAGTTTTAGACCTAAATAATTGGTATTTGGTGCTGCGTTGAGCATGAACATTATATCTGGATCTTGTTTGATGCGAGGCGGTTATTCATTTAAATCGAGAATAATGGTTGTTCTATTTATATGAGTAATATCTTTTATGGTCATGCACCCTTGAAGAGTGGTCTATTTTGTTGAATCTCGATAGTAGTGATACACATATTCATAATGTTAAAGCCAAAAGATGCAGAGTTGATAATGATAGTGCAACTTATTTGTGTACTTGCCGTTTAGGTCATATCGGTGTAAAACGCATGAAGAAACTCCATACCGATGGACTTCGGAATCACTTGATTATGAATCACTTGGTACTTGCGAACCGTGCCTCATGGGCAAGATGACTAAAACACCGTTCTCGGAACTATGGAGAGAGCAACAGATTTGTTGGAAATCATACATCTGAGATGTATGTGGCCGATGAATGTTGAAGCTCGTGGCAGATATTGTTATTTTCTCACCTTCACAGATGATTTAAGCAGATATGGGAATATCTACTTAATGAAACACAAGTCTGAAACATTTGAAAAGTTCAAAGAATTTCAGAGTGAAGTTGAAAATCATCGTAACAAGAAAATAAAATTTCTGCGATCGATCGTGGAGGAGAATATTTGAGTTCTGAGTTTGGTTTACATTTGAAACAATGCGGAATAGTTTCACAACTCCGCCACGGAACACCACAAAGAAATGGTGTGTCGAACATTGTGTCGTACTTTACTTGATATGGTGCGATCTATGATGTCTCTTACCGATTTACGCTATCGTTTTGGGGTTATGCTTTAGAGGCGGCGCATTCACGTTAAATAGGGCACCATCAAAATCCATTGAGGCGACGCCTTATGAACTGTGGTTTGGCAAGAAACCAAAGTTATCGTTTCTTAAAGTTTGGGGCTGCGATGCTTATGTGAAGAAACTTCAACCAGATAAGCTCGAACCCAAATCGAGAAATGTGTCTTCATAGGATACCCAAAAGAAGCTGTTGGGTACACCTTCTATCACAGATCCGAAGGCAAAACATTCGTTGCTAAGAATGGATCCTTTCTAGAGAAGGAGTTTCTCTCGAAAGAAGTGAGTGGGAGGAAAGTAGAACTTGATGAGATAAGCGTATCTACTCCCTTATTGGAAGGTAGTTCATCACGAGAACCGGTTCCGTGACAACCACACCAATTAGTGAGGAAGCTAATGATATTGATCATGAAACTTCAGATCATGTTTCTCTTGAACCTCGTAGGTCCACGAGTAAGATCCGCACTGAGTGATGCGGTAATCCTATTCGGAAGTCATGTTACTTGACCATGATGAACCTACGAACTATGAGGAAGCGATGATGAGCCCAGATTCCGCAAAATGGCTGGAGGCCATGAAATCTGAGATAGGATCCATGTATGATAACAAAGTATGGACTTTGGTTGACTTGCCCGATGATCGGCAACCATTGAGAATAAATGGATCTTTAAGAAGAAGACTGACGCTGATGGTACTATTACTGTCTATAAAGCTTGACTTGTTGCGAAAGGTTTTCGACAAGTTCAAGGGGTTGACTATGATGAGACTTTCTCACCCGTAGCGATGCTTAAGTCTGTCCGAATCATGTTGTCTATTGCTGCATTTCATGATTATGAAATTTGGCAAATGGATGTCAAGACTGCATTCTTGAATGGATTTCTAGAAGAAGAGTTGTGTATGATATAGCCAGAAGGTTTTGTTGATCCAAAAGGTGCTGACAAAGTGTGCAAGCTCCAACGTTCCATTTATGGACTAGTGCAAGCATCTCGGAGTTGGAATAAACGTTTTGATAGTGTGATCAAAGCATATGGTTTTATACAGACTTTTGGAGAAGCCTGTATTACAAGAAAGTGAGTGGGAGCTCTGTAGCATTTCTAGTTTTATATGTTGATGACATATTATTAATTGGAAATGATATAGAATTTCTGGATAGCATAAAGGGATACTTGAATAAAAGTTTTTCAATGAAAGACCTCGGTGAAGCTGCTTACATATTAGGCATCAAGATCTATAGAGATAGATCGAGACGCTTAATAGGACTTTCACAAAGCACATACCTTGACAAAATATTGAAAAAGTTCAATATGGATCAGGCAGAGAAAGGTTTCTTGCCTGTGCTACAAGGTGTGAAGTTGAGTCGAACTCAATGCCCGACCACAGCAGAAGATAGAGAGAAAATGAAAAGTCTTCCCTATGCTTCAGCCATAGGCTCTATCATGTATGCAATGCTGTGTACCAGACCTGACGTATGCTTAGCAATAAGCTTAGCAGGGAGGTACCAAAGTAATCCAGGAGTGGATCACTGGACAGCGGTCAAGAACATCCTGCAATACCTGAAAAGGACTAAGGATATGTTTCTCATATATGGAGGTGACAAAGAGCTAGTCGTAAATGGTTACGTCGATGCAAGCTTTGACACTAATCCGGACGATTCAAAATTGCAAACCGGATACGTGTTTTTATTAAACGGTGGAGCTGTAAGTTTGTGCAGTTCTAAACAAAGCTTTGTGGCGGGATCTACATGTGAAGCGGAGTACATAGCTGCTTCTGAAGCAGCAAATGAAGGAGTCTGGATGAAGGAGTTCATTTCCGATCTAGGTGTCATACCTAGTGCATCGGGACCAATGAAGATCTTCTGTGACAATACTGGTGCAATTGCCTTGGCAAAGGAATCCAGATTTCACAAGAGGACCAAGCACATCAAGAGACGCTTCAATTCCATTCGGGACCAAGTCCAAGTGGGAGACATAGAGATTTGCAAGATACATACGGATCTGAATGTTGTAGACCGTTGACTAAGCCTCTCTCACGAGCAAAACATGATCAGCACCAAGACTCCATGGGTGTTAGAATCATTACTATGTAATCTAGATTATTGACTCTAGTGCAAGTGGGAGGCTGAAGGAAATATGCCCTAGAGGCAATAATAAAGTTATTATTTATTTCCTCATATCATGATAAATGTTTATTATTCATGCTAGAATTGTATTAACCAGGAAACATAATACATGTGTGAATACATAGACAAAACTATGGTCACTAGTATGCCTCTACTTGACTATCTCATTAATCAAAGATGGTCATGTTTCCTGACCATAGACATGTGTTGTCATTTGATTAGTGGGATCACATCATTAGAAGAATGATGTGATTGACATGACCCATTCTGTTAGCCTAGCACTTGATCGTTTAGTATATTGCTATTGCTTTCTTCATGACTTATACAAAGTTCCTGCAACTATGAGATTGTGCAACTCCGTGTACGGAAGAACACTTTGTGTGCTACCAAAGCGTCACAGCGTAATCGGGTGATTATAAAGGTGCTCTACAGGTGTTTCGAAGGTTCATGTTGAGTTGGCATAATTCGAGATTAGGATTTGTCACTCCGATTGTCGGAGAGGTATCTCTGGGCCTCTCGGTAATACTCATCACTTAAGCCTTGCAAGCATGTAACTAATGAGTTAGTTATGAGATGACGTATTCTGAGCAGTATAGAGACTTGCTGGTAACGAGATTGAACTAGGTATTGGATACCGACGATCAAATCTCGGGCAAGTAACATACCGATGACAAAGGGAACAAAGTATGTTGTTATGCGGTTTGACCGATAAAGATCTTCGTAGAATATGTAGGAATCAATATGGACATCCAGGTACCGCTATTGGTTATTGACTAGAGACATGTCTCGGTCATGTCTACATTGTTCTCGAACCGTAGGGTCCGCACGCTTAATGTTTCAATGACAGTTATATTACGAGTTTATGTATTTTGATGTACCGAAGGTTGTTCGGAGTCCCGGATGTGATCACGAACATGACGAGGAGTCTCGAAATGGTCGAGACATAAAGATTGATATATTGGAAGGATATATTTGGACACGGAAAGGTTCCGGAGAGTTTGGGAATATCCGAGACTCAGGAGGTTACGGAACCCCCGGTAAGTATATGGGCCTTATTGGGCCCAAGTGGGAGGAAGGAGAAGGAGAAAGGAGGGGGCGCCCCAAGCCCAATCCGAAATGGGGAGGGCGGCCCCCCTTTCCTTCTCCTTCCCCTCTTCCTTCCTCTACTAGTACTCCTTCCTCCCCCTCCAACATGTATTAGAAAAAGGGAAACCTACTTGGAGTAGGTTTCCTCCTCCCTATGGCGCCCCCTTGGGCGGCCACCTCCTCCCTCCCTCCTTTATATACGGGGTAGGGGGCACCCTAGAACACACAAGTTGATCATTGATCGTTCCTTAGCCGTGTGCGGTGCCCCCTCCACGATATTACACCTCGGTCATATTGTGGCGGTGCTTAGGCGAAGCCTGCGACAGAGAACATCAAGATCGTCACCACCCCGTCGTCTTGTGGAACTCCCCTCGGCGCCTCTCTTGGATTGGAGAAGCGAGGGCGCGTCATCGAGCTGTACGCGTGTCAAGAACTCGGAGGTGCCGGAGTAACGGTGCTTGGATCGGTCGGACCGGGAGGACGTACGACTACTTCCTCTACGTTGCGTCAACGCTTCCGCTTCGGTCTACGAGGGTACGTAGACAACACTCTCCCCTTGTTGCTATATCATCACCATGATCTTGCGTGTGCGAAGGAAATTTTTTGAAATTACTACGTTCCCCAACATTTGGTGGCGGGGTTTGAGGTACGCCAGAATGACGCATCTCTTTGTCTATTGACAGTCTTGCACATGAAAATGCGCCCTGTATAGATAGTAGCCCCTGAGACTCGGTAGGTTGTCGAAAACGACAGCGTGCCGAGGATTCGAAATCGAAAGTAATGAATTCCGCCGTTCCTATGAAGGTGGCGGATAGTCTGAGGGCTAGCCGGACTAGTGGGTTTGCCGAGTTAAATCGGCAACTTGACGTGGCGGATGCGGACATCGCACTTGTCAACCGGCGACTTGACGAGTCGCAAGGTAAATGAGTTCTCCGCAGTCGCTTTATTAAGGGGGTCGAAGCCCTCCTCTGATAAATTTTATGCTGTTGTACAGACGGTGCTGCTGCCGTGGAGAGCCTTCGAGCCGAACTTGCTCGAGCTAAGGAGCAAGCCCGAAGGAGCGACGCGGCTGCCTCGAGGGCGGCCGAGGAGTTGAAAGCTGAAAGGGCTGCGCACTGCCTAAGCAGGGCAGAGGTGGCCGAATTGGCCATGAAATTGAAAGATGCTGCCGACCGCAATGAGGCTCTTGAAAAGGAGCACTTATCGGGGCGGGAAGACCTGAAGAAGGCCACCGCCGAGGCCAAGGATGCCCGCTCTGCAATGCGGGCCATGAAGGAGGAACTGCGCCAGGCCGGAGATATCGTGGCTGGCAAGCCTTTTCTCCTGCGTCGCCGGTTTATGGATCAAAAGTATGCTCACTTTGAGCGGCTGTGGAGTCCTGAGGATCCGTATATGGACTTAGCGGCAAGTGCGGCTGATGCCGTTGAGCACTTCCGGAGCCAGAAGGATCACAAGACGAAAGAGCTATATTGGTCTCAATTCCATAGTCCGGATCGCTCACTTCCGTTGATGCACCGGTTGGCTGAATGGGCGAGCTAAATAGATTGTCGGACTTGCCATGACCGACATCGTGGCCCATATCGGCGAGAGAGGCCCAAGCCGACGAGCTACTTGACTTCTTGCAGCAATTCCTTGGGCGGTGCCGCATATAAAGGAGATGAAGCGGTCGGCCTGCATCGGGCGCGGATGGCTCTTGCCCGTGTGAAGGCGCATTGTCCGGAGATGGATGCCACCGCTGTTGCCGCCCAGGTTGGATGAAAGCGGCTCCCGCCGAGCACTATTTCGGGAAGTTATGCGTGGCGCTCGTGTAATAAGTCGCGATGTTTCGAAAAATGTCATGTTCAAATGAGCGTATTAGCTTGTAAAATGATGATTATGCTATAATTGCTTTTTATACTTATGCATCCCAAGTAGTGAAACTTCTCCTGTGCGGCCGTTTACGTATACATTTGTATAACTTGAAAGATGGCAGTCTTCGGCTTCAGCCCCCAGGCACAGGGTGCGGGGGTGTTCGCAAAAATAGCGCTTTTTCACACTTAATCCGATGTCTCGGTCCTGTTTAAGGAGGTGGTAGCATAGCGAACGAGGCAATCCGGACTATAATGCTTTATCACTTTCACTTAGCGATGGAGCTCGAGGTGGGGCTACGATATAGCCTGGTGGCACCGCACTTCTCGAATTCGAGTGCGTATGTGCTGACCGAAGCGGTCCTTCGTCAGCGAAATTCTAAACATTCGGTAGTCGATCGAGTGGTTGACCAGTCTCATTGTATCATGATGATCGTTTTGGCTTTCTCTCTGAGGTGCTCGCCCGGCGACTGGGGCACAATCGCGAGTAGTTCTCCTAGTGCCGCGTTAGTCGATGATACGGAATGTAAGGCAGCAAAACACAGGAGCCGGGCAAACCCAACATTTAACCAAAGACATGATTCGGAGCTGATGCATATAATGCCTAACTCGAGACGCCGAACACTCCCTAAGGTGTTCGGTCTTTATAATAATGGGCAGAACGATGCCCTAAGCCCCTAGTGTCCAGGTACGGGCATGGTCTTCTGACACGGCCGATGCCAAAGCGTCAGGCTCCGCTTTGGCTATAGGAATAAACCAAGGGAGAATAACAACAAGAGACAGTAAAAAAGGTTTACGCAGGGTCTTAATCTGAAAAGAATCCTCACAACGGGTCCCTACTGCACGTTTGCGCCTTTGTCTCCGTTGCGCCGTTATCCTGGACGGGTATGCACGTTGTTCATCTGTATAAAGAGAGGAACGTTTAGTTTGAAAATAATTCCTGCCAAAAATATGTGTAAAAGAAGAAATATAAATAATTAAAGCGGGGTTTGTATGAACCCGCGGTTGTTTATGCGCGCAGCCCCCTGTGAAGAGGTATGCGGCTAGGGAGCCCCTAGCCTGCTCAAGCCGGATTCGTCTATCCGAGTCCGGGGTCTTTAAGTGACCCTCGCACTGAAACGACGCCACGCGGACCGGGCATCTTGAGTGTAAGAGACGCGTAATGCGGTATGGCGTTGAAGCGGACAAAAGCCTTTCGTACCAAGAGTGCTTGATATCCACTTTCAAATGGGACGATGTGAAAAATAAATTTTTCGCGTCGAAAATTGTTCGGCGATCCGAACACGACTTCTAGTAATATGGAGCCTGTGCACTTGGCGTAAGGGCCTGGCGTCACTCCTTTGAAGGAAGTGCGGCTGTGTCGAATTTTGGTAGGGTCTATCCCCATCTCACGGATTGTGTTTGAATACAGCAGGTTTAAGTCGCTGCCTCCGTCCATTAGGACGTTAGTAAATTGTAATCCGTCAATTATGGGATTCAATATCAGGGGAGTTCGTCCCGTGTTTCGCATGCTTCTGGAATAGTCCAGGTGGTCGAAAGTGATTGGTTTTGATATCCAATCTCTATGGTCTGCTGGGTTGGACCGCGCGAAGCTCTTTTTAGAAAGTGCCGCACTATTTTTCCGTATTATCACATGAAGTGAGTTTACTGCTTTGACCCCTTTTGGGAAAGTCTTTTGTTTTCCGGTGCTCTGCTGGTGGGGCTTATCGTCTTAAGCTGCCGAGCCCCTTGTGTTCGGCGTTTAGTCGGCCGGACTGTTTAAAAACCCAACAATCCTGATGGGTATGGTTTGCAGGCTTTCCGGGGGTACTGTGGATTTGACATATCCGACCCAGAATCTTATTTAAGCTGTCGTCGATGTCATCCTTAAGAGGCGTTGTTTTGTTGTTTGGCCGCGAGCATTTGAATCCGGCGTTAACTGCCGTGCTCTTTGGGCTTTTCTCTTTATTTCGGCGCTGTTCTTTTCTGCGCCGTGATTTTCCGTTTCCACTCCTTATCTAGGATGTACTTGGGTCGCTGGTGCTGCATCTTGCTAGCCAGCTGTCCTCTCCCGCGCAGAAGCGGGTCATGAGGCTTGTTAGTGCGGACATTGTCCTCGGTTTCTCTTGACCGAGGTGCCTGGCAAGCCATTCGTCTCGGCCATTGTGCTTGAAAGCTGCTAAGGCTTCGGCGTCTGGACAGTCGACTATTTGGTTCTTTTTGGTAAGAAACCTATTCCAGACTCCCCGCTCTGACTCTCCGGGCTGTTGAGTTATATGACTTAGATCATCTGCGTCCGGAGGGCGGACATAAGTCCCTTGAAAATTTGCTCTAAACGCATCCTCGAGCTCTTCCCAACTTCCCACAGTGTTTTCTGGGAGGCTTTTAAGCCAATGACGGGCTGGCCCTTTGAGCTTGAGGGGTAGGTATTTTATGGCGTGGAGATCATCTCCTCTGGCCATGTGTATATGTAGTATATAATCTTCTATCTAGACTCCAGGGTCTGTTGTTCCATCATAGGCCTCTATGTTTATGGGTTTAAATCCTGCTGGGAATGCATGTTCCAGCACCTCATTGGTGAAACATAGTGGGTGCGCGGCGCCCCTGTATTTGGGTGTGCCACTATCTTGGACACTTGACGTGTTGCCTTGCCTCCTGGGACCCTCTTCTTTGGCCCATAGATGGACCTGGCTGGGCCATCTGTCTTTCCAGGTTCATTAGTTGGTTTATGTGTGGCGCCGCTTTCAGAATTTGGCCTATCATCTGGCCGTCTATCCAACCAGGCGGCCTCTTTATTTTTTGACGGTGCAGGCTCTATGGCCTCCTCGTCGAATTCTGGTAGCAGCTTGCGCTTCGGGTAGCTCTTTGATTGGTGGCCATTGTCGTATTTATCTGCGGTTTTGAGCACTTTGCTCCATCTCATTACGAGTGTGTCTTCCGCTGTTTTGAGCCTCCGTTTTCCTTCTTGAGCTTCTTGCAGTCTTGTGAGTCATTTCCGAAGGTTCTTGCTCTTCGGTGGTGTGTCCGACATGAGATCGTCCGGACTGTCATTTTCGCCGGGCCTGGACTGATTATCTGACTCGTCATGTTTGGACGGTTGCTTATCTGCATGTTCATCGTCCATTTGTGAGCCCTGCTGTATTACGGGCTCCTTTGGAGTGTTGTTGTCGTCGAGGCGGGACTTAGGGTGGCGTCTGCGCCACCGTTTTGGTCGTTTATCGGCAGGGTCATCTTCTGCCGCGGCCCGTTGGTCCTCGTTATCGCTCTCCTTTGGGGTGTCCACCATATATATGTCATGTGACGAGGTGGTCCTCCCGTGCCATATAGGCTCTGTTTCTTGTTCGTCTCCGGCATCATCGTCCATTCCGTCGATGTCTTCGGAGTCATAGTCTAGCATGTCGGTTAGATCGTCGACAGTGGCTACAAAGTGGGTGGTGGGTGGGCTCTGAATTTCTTCGTCGTCCGTACCCCAGCCGTCCTGGCCATAGTCCGGCCAGGACTCTCCTGATAACGAGAGCTGCTTTAGCGAATTTAGGATGTCGCCAAAGGGCGAGTGTTGGAAGATGTCCGCGGTGATGAATTCCATAACCGGCGCCCAATCCGAATCGATTGGTAGGGGCGCGGGAGGTTCGGAGTCCGGCAAGGGGTCCGGCGCCTCGGAATCACGAGTTTTGCAGGGGACAAGATTAGTGTTCGGCTCCATCGCCGTGGATGTTGAAGCCCCTAGGGCGGCGTCTATCCACCGGCCCTCGATCTGGGTGATCGGCTCCGGACTAATGACCGAAGCGGATCCGTGTGCGGCCACCAAGGCGCTGTTCGGTTGCAGAGCTAGATCATGCCCGTCGTCACAGTGCGGCGCGCTTGGCTGTGGCTCGAGTCCGTCGAAGATCAAGTCTCCGGGGACATCGGCCGTGAAGTTTAGGCTTCCGAATCTGACCTGACGGACAGGGGCGTAGCTTTCGATCTGCTCCAGATGGCCAAGTGAATTAGCCGCATGGCGGCCGCCGAATCTGAAGATCATGCTGGGAGAAAAGTCTCACCGGACAGCGTTGTTGGTTGAAGATGCCATCAAGCCTATCGGTGATGACAGAGGAACTCTCAATGAAAGCACCAATGTCGGTGTCAAAACCGGCGGATCTCGGTAGGGGTCCCGGCGTGCGTCTAGGCGGATGGTAACAGGAGGCGAGGGACACGATGTTTTTACCTGTGTTGGGCCCTCTTGATGGAGGTAAAACCCTCGCCCTGCTTGATTAATATTGATGATATGGGTAGTACAAGAGTGGATCTACCACGAGATCAAGGAGGCTAAACCCTAGAAGCTAGCCTATGGTATGATTGTTTTAATGTATGTTGTCCTCGGACTAAAGCCCTCCGATTTATATAGACACCGGAGGAGGCTAGGGTTACTGAGTCGATTACAATGGTAGGAGATCTACATATCCATATCGCCAAGCTTGCCTTCCACGCCAAGGAAAGTCCCATCCGGACACGGGACGGAGTCTTCGATCTTGTATCTTCGTAGTCTTGGAGTCCGGCGGATAATGATAGTCCGGCTGTCCGGACACCCCTAGTCGAGATTCCCTCGGTCGGCGGACTAGCTGTTCCGAGAGTGACTGGGGATCGCACCCATGTGGAAGAAGAAATCTATATTTTGGGACCAACCCTATTGGAAAGACCTAGAGGTCCGCTCTTGATCGGCGTGATGCACGTGGCGAAGAACCTTTGCGTGAATCTGCTAGGCTTCTTGGGCGTGTATGGGAAGACAAAAGATACAGGTGAGGCACGGAGGACTGCAACATTTGTACGAGAAAGGCGGCATGCCTCCAAAGCGATATGAAGGTCCTGCCAGCTATGCTCTTACCAAAGAAGAGAAGGAAATCTTCTTTGAATGCCTGCTTAGTATGAAGGTCCCGGCGGCTTCGTCGAATATAAAAGGAATAATAAATATGGCAGAGAAAAAGTTTGTAACCTAAAGTCTCATGACTGCCACGTGATTATGGACGCAATCGCTTCGGTTGCATTGAGGGGCTTCTACCGAAAACGTCCGATTAGCCATTGTGAAGCTATGTGCATTCCTCAATGCAATCTCTCAGAAGGTGATCGATCCAGAAATCATACCAAGGCTAAGGAGTGATGTGGTGCAATGTCTTGTCAGTTTCGAGCTGGTGTTCCCACCATCCTTCTTCAATATCATGGCGCACGTCCTAGTTCATCTAGTTGACGAGATTGTCATTCTGGGCCCCGTATTTCTACACAATATGTACCCCTTTGAGAGGTTAATGGTTGTCCTAAAGAAATATGTCCGTAATCGCTAGGCCGAAGGAAGCATCTCCATGGGCCATCAAGCAGAGGATGTCACGGGTTTTTGTTGACTTCATTCCTGGTCTTAAGAAGATAGGTCTCCCTAAATCGCGGTATGAGGGGAGACTATTTGGAAAAACACGCTTGGAAGGGACTCAATAATATGCGAGGACGGATATTCTTGGTCTCAAGCACACTACACAGTTCTCTGAGAACTCTACCTTGGTGACCCGTATGTCGATGAACACAAGAACGATTATGCGCCCAAACACCGGAGCGGTCGACGATTGGATTATGTGAACACATCGGGACTTTCAGCAGTTGGTTGGAAGCACGTCGAGGTGACAACACTGTTTGTGATGAGATGTACTTGTTATCAAGGGACCATCTTTGACTGTATTGATTTGGAAAGGATACGAGATAAATGGGAATACATTTTACGATTGACCAAGATCAAAAGAGCACCAACCAAAACAGCAGTGTCCGCTTTGATGCAACAACCGAGAGGGGAAAGGACACATATTATGGTTACATAGTGGACATATGAGAAATTGACTATGGACATGATTTTAAGGTCCCTTTGTTTAAGTGCAAATGGGTCAATCTGTCAGGAGGCGGGGTACAGGTAGACCCACGATGCGGAATGACAACGGTGGATCTAAAAATCTTGGGTACACCGACGAACCGTTCGTCCTAGCCAATGATGTGGCACAGGTTATCTATGTGAAGGACATGTCTACAGACCGAGAAAGAGAAAAGATAAGGAAGTGAATACATCATACGATGAGCCAAAGCGCCACATAGTTCTTTTCAGGAAAAGGGACATCGTGGGAGTGGAGGACAAGGCAGACATGTAGAAGATTATGAAAAGTTTCATGAAATTCCTCCTTTAAAGTCAAGGCTGACTGACATCCTAATAAGCGATGAAGATTATCCATGGTTACGGATTGCAATAAGCAAATGACACAAGCGAAGAAAAAGTGAAGACTTTCTCCGCAACTATTATGATGATACCATGCCAACTTTGTAACCGGCGAGTATGATACCATTGTCCGTTTTGTACATGCACATGCTATGTGTGGGTCAATTTATGATACCATGCCAACTTTCAACTTTTTGAATTCATTTGAAATGCTTTAATGTCTTATGGTTCGCCCTCGTAATAATTAAAAATAGCAACAATAAGTATTTTGTTGTAAGTAGAAACAAAATAAAATAAATAAAGCAAGAAAGAAAACAAAAAAACAAAAAAAAGTGGAAAGTTTATAGTTTTCCTAAAACTAAAAGCAAAAAGAATTAAAAAATAAAGCAAAAACAAAAGAAAATAAATAATGCGAGAAAACAAAACAAAAAAAAACAACAATAAGTATTTTGTTGTAAGTAGAAACAAAATAAAATAAATAAAGCAAGAAAGAAAACAAAAAAGTGTTTTCAAATTTGAAAAGTAATGGCACTAACAGAAAGTTTATAATTTTCCTAACACTAAAAGCAAAAAGAATTAAAAATAAAGCAAAAACAAAAGAAAATAAATAATACAGAAAAGAAAACAAAAAACTGGAAAAAATAAAAATAGCAACAATAAGTAAAGAAAACAAAAAATGCCACCCATGGGCCCCACGGCTGAATCGACTTGAATCCCTACTTTGGGCCAGATTGGGCCCATGAAGGCCAGAAGGCCCATCGTGCAAAGCAAGTAGCTAGGAGTCCGTAAGCTGCAATGGAGAGGAGCTCGAGAGGGTGCGGCGGTGGGGCTTATAAACCATCTGCGTGCCCCTCTCAACTAGCGAGGTGGGACTAAACTTTGGCCCCGACGCTGGCGGCCTGAGGCCTTTGGTCCGGTTGGTGGCACCAACCGGGACTAAAGGGGGCATTGGTCGGTTGGTGCCACCAAGCTGGGACTAAAGGGCGCAGCTTCCCGCCTGTGGGCTGCGAAAAGAGGCCTTTGGTCGGTTGGTGGCACCAACCGGGACTAAAGGCATTAGTCGGTTTGAGCCACCAACGGGACCAATGCTCCTTGTATATAAGTAGCACCAGCAGTTTTGCGAGTTCATCGCCACCAGTTGCCCCGACGACGCCGAGCACATCGACGCCCGCCAGCTGCCCGACGCCGCCGCCCCCGCCGTCGCCGTCGCCCGCGCCGTCGTCGTCGCCGGCCTCCCGAGCCAGCGCCGTCCTCCCGAGCCAGCGCCCGCCGTCGTCGCTGCCGAGCTGCCCGTCGCCGTCGCCCGCCCAGCGCCACGCCCGAGCCCCGCCCGTCGCCGTCGCCCGCCCAGCAGCGCCGCCACGCTGTGAGCCACCGCGCCCGCACGGCTCTGTCTTTTTCATTTTTATTAGTTTAATTTTTTTGTTCAATGTATATATATGTGTATGTATGTGGCTATATATATATATGCGGCTCTGTTTTTTTTCATTTTTATTAGTTTAGTTTTTTGTTCATATATATATATATAATGTATATGTGTATGTATGTGGCTATGTGTATGTAATGTTCAAAATTGTTCAGAGCATGTTTTTGTTCATATATGTATTTATTGTTCATATGTGTATTTATTGTTCATGTTTTTTTCTGTTCATAGATTTTTTTGGTGATATTAATTATTGTATAATATGCAAATGTTTGTATATTCATATGAACAATGCATTAGGCAAAACCTTTGGTTTTTTGAAATTTTCTATTTGAACATTTTTTAAAACAAGCAATATTAAAGAATGAGAGGAAAAGGAAAATAAGAAGAGGAAGAAAGGAGAAAAGAGGAGAGGAAGAAGAGGAGAAATAAATAAGAAGAGGAAAAAGAAGAAAAGAAGAGGAGAATAAGAAAGGAATAGAGGAGAAAGAAGAAATTCTATTTTTCTTCTTTCTCCTCTATTCCTTTCTTCTTCTTCTTTTTTTTTCTTTTTCTTCTTCTTCTTCTTCCTTCTTTCTCTTTTCTTCCTTTTCTTAATTATTTTCCTTTCTCGAGTGAGAAGAAGAAAAGAAGAGGAGAAGAAGAAAGAAAGGAATAGAGGAGAAAGAAGAAACTTCAACACGAGCTAGGGGTGGTACCGATACCCCCTCCCGATAACTCTCGAGGACACCCAAACCCTAGAGAGAAAGCGATGTTGGTCTCCTACCCCCTCCCATGGCGCCCCTACCCGACAAATTAACTCTCTCGAGGCCACCCAAATTTATCAAGTTAAAAAGCGTTGTCGTCGAGGCCACCCCAAACCCTTGAAGCGTTGTGTCGAGGCGACCCCAAACCCTAGAGAAGCAGCGTCGAGGCCACTAACATGATTCCTTATTGTGATTAGCTAGCTAGTTCTACGTTCATGATGGCTCCGGTGACACAATGGAGGTACAAGACGAAGGAGACCGTGCTGACTGCTCCGGTCACCGAACCGAGTCCGGCCAGGTATATATATATATATATTAGTTAAGCCCGTGCTGACTAGTTAATTGATGCATCCATTGTTTTAGTATATGTACACATATTAATTACTGTCGTCTTTCTTCCTTATAATTTCTAGCCCTCGGATCGAGCACAACCGGTAAGGAGGCGAGGCCGAAGAAAAGTTGAGCTCGGATGAAAAGTTTGAGATCATAGAAATCGCTCGACGGCGAACCGATTGAACCCATCCGGACAAAGCGCGCATTTTACGCTTTCGGTCGCGGGGTTCTTGTTAGGGACAAGATCGATTAGCATCCAGCAATGGTATAAGCCTGCTAAGGATGAAGACGCCGAGGTGTCTTATGTCAATGATATGCCGAAAGAAGATCTTTGGGTGAGTGAAGGCAAATTTCACCCTACCGCCAGAGGAGGATCCGGAGAATCCAGTTAAAGAGCAATTAATCAAGTCTTGTGCTCTTAAGAAGATGGCAAGCCTAATGAGGAGGTGGAGGAAAGAGCTAAACCAGTTTGTCGAGAAAAAAGACATCAGAATTCATCGGCAAATATGAGAAGATCAAAGATCATCGGCCGCATTTGTGGCCCACAAGACATCGGAAAAGAGTAAGAAGATGTCGAGACAAACAAGAAAAATGCTGCGAAGAAGAAGCTTCACCATCGCACGGGTCGGTGGCTACCTCAAAGCCCGGCCTAAGTGGTCCAAGGCTGAGCATGATCTGCTTGAAAAGGGATCGAACCGAGACAATCGCTGGTCAGGCCGTTGCGGACTTGGTTCTTGAGGCTGGCGGAACCTTGGACCTATGTGAGGCAAAGTGTCGATGGACGGACGAGCAACTGCAAACACCGGTCAAGAACCTTCGACACTATATCGATGCAGCGCAGCGAGGGACGTTCCTTCCAAACAGGGAGAAGGACGAGCTCACAATGGCCCTTGGGAATCCCGAGCACCCTGGACGGAAACGAGGCACACCAGGATCAATTCTGTGGAAGGTTGGTTTTCCGGACGCAGGGGGTTACAAAACCCACGAGAGGAGGAAGAAATTGGAGCAGGACCAAATGCAGGTGCTGCTTGGAAGGGTAATGGGGCTAGAGGATCGAGAAGAGGAACAAGAAGCAGCAGATCGCAACAAACGACATGCCGAAGCTACCCCGCCATCTCAGCGGAGAAGCAGCGTGGCTTCCACCGAGCTGCTTCAGCCGGAGCATGTCTTGACGGCTCCTGCCAGCTATCCCGTGGATGGTATCACGGAGTCTCAAAATTGCCACATTATGGCGCAATGGATGAATTTCAAGGTCAAGGCGGCCGTTGGCCAAGTTTATCCTAGTGGACCCGGCACAACTTATCACTGCCACCGATTCGGAAGGATTTGCTAAGGTGATGGTGGATGAAATAACGGAGGATTTGAGGACCTCGGCTTGAGCACCCTACCGGTGAAGGGGAGACTAGGCTGGGTTCGCTCTGAAGACTCCATGCCTATGGCGGAAGGAGCTCATCAACCTTCAGGCTGGGCGCCTCCGCCTCCTCCTCCTCCGGCGAGTCGGGGCACTCCGCCTCCTCCACCGCCTCCTCCTTGGCGAGTGGCGATCGTGGCACGCGTGGCGGCACTCCGCCTCCTCCGCCTCCTCCTCCGCGAGTGGCGATCGCACGCAGCGTGGCGGCACTCCGCCTCCTTCTCCGGCGTGTGGCGGCACTCCGCCTCCTCCTTCTCCGCCTCGCCAAGCAAAGGCGGAAGAGACCCGCCGCCGCCCGGCTGCTCACGCACGTTGTAGTCCTTCTCCTCCGCCTCGTAAGCAAGCACGAAGAAGGCAGACGCCGCAGCCGCTCCGTCTGCTCCGGCGTCTAGCAGCACAAGAAGAGGAGAGAGGCAATCTGAGATCACGGTCCACCTCTAAAGCCTCTAGAGAAGTTACCGTCTGAGAGGACCGAGGAGGAAAACAATATGATCGTGCAGACCCACGTGAAGGAGTTCTTTGAAGGGTGAAAGCAAGAGACATCCACCTCCGGAGGAGAAGGTAGATCGGTGAAAGCAAAGCGCACTCGATGCCCCGAGGAAACCACCAAAGTCTCCGCTGAGAACCAACTATGAGCGCATTCTGAGCAGACATATCTCCAAGCCAAGCGGTGGGAACTACTATCGGTGATAAAGGTCAAAAGAACAACGAGCAAAGGGGAAAAAATTGCCCATTTCGGCGAACAAGCACAACAATCGTGCCCCCCGCTCAATGTGTCTAATCCTCCGGGGCGGTGGCGGTTATGGCAATCTTGAAGATTACCTGCTGACGATGCACTTCCTGATTTCATGGAGGTGGGCGTATTCAGAATCTGATCACGGAAGCCTCTCATCAAAGATGAAAAATCTCTGACAACAATGATGCGAAGATTCCATAGTTGGTACATGAAAATCTGCAGAGAGTCTGAGGGAACGAACAGTTTGTATCTGAACATTAAAGAGGAGCACGACCTCGTTTCAAATGATGTGTTGTGTGTTCCATTTGAGGAGTTCTTCGAGTTCTTCAATCAAAAGGCCCTCGATAAATTAATGGTCTTTTGCTACCGCCTGTAAGTACTATTTCTGTCATTAAGTCTCTATATATAGCTCGGCTCTTTCATTGCATGTATTTATAATTAATTATCCTCAATATATTATGCAGATTGAAGATCGTCGAGTGCAAAAAAAATGAAATCTATGATATTGGGTTCATTAACACAAATATCATAGATGTATTTTTGGTTGAAAAGAACGTCGAAGAGGCCAAGGACAACTTGCTACAATCGTTGATCAAAAATCAAAACAAAGATACCATACTCTTTCCTTACAACGACCCGTGAGTGTTACTGTCGTGTGCATATTCGGTTTCCCTTATTACTCGAGCGAGAGGTTAATGTAATTGATGAATTATGCATGCATGTGCAGGTACAAGGCCGATCCAGAGATTTCGGGGGCCCGGGGCGAAACTGAAATCCGGTGCCCTTTTATTAGCATACTAGATAAATTTTTTTGCATTGCAAGGAAGACACTTATTAGCTTACCAAACAGTAAGTCAATAAAACATGGGTTAGTTCAGGCGGTTTTGAGAACAATTTGTGGGAAAAGCCAAATATGAAAGAAAAAAATCAAAATAAGGAGCCGGCATAGGGAGGTTGGACTAAGGATAAACTTAAGATGGAACATTGCGTTCTTTATAATTAGTAGAGATGGTAATAAGTTAATAAAACATTGGGACAGTTGAGATTTTTTTTCCAGCAAAATTAGTGGGAAAATAATCAAGGATGGGAGAGAGATAAACAAAAACAGGTGCGAGGACGTAGAAAAACAAAGGACAATCGTAATACAGAACCTCATTCTTTTAGATAGTATATATAGTACCCTAAAAAAGATAGTATATATAGAGATAGCACTAGTAGAAAATGGAGCTTTAGCGCCGGTTCGTAAGGGCCTTTAGTGCCGGTTCCATAACCGGCAGTAAAGGGTGGTCACTAAAGGCCCCCCCCCCCCTTTACTACCGATTCGGCACGAACTGGCGCTAAAGTGCCACCACGTGGCGTGAGCTCGCGCCCCGGTATGGGGGACCTTTAGTACCGGTTGGTGTTACTAAAGGTTTTTTTTTGAATATTTTTTTTGAAAATTTTGGAAAAAAAATTGATTTTTTTTCGATTTTTAATTTTTCTGAATTATTTGATGATTTAGTCTCTAATCCCCTCTCTTAACTGCTCAAGTGTGGATCACTCATTCCAAATCATCTAACTTCCTGACCGGTCACCCATCCCTCTCACTACTCTAGCCCGAGCATGCTTAACTTTCGGGTTCTATTCTCCTTCGTTCCGAGTCCGCACTTGTTGTTTTTCGACAATAGTAAGATGTTAATCCTATTAACCCTCGGGAGTTTAGCTTGAGCATGAAGTCACACATTTCACCGTTTGAGTTTGAAACTATTATTCTAAAAAACAGTAATTATTTAGTAACGCTAATATTTCTTGAATAAGTTTAACCATAGTTTGACCACAGTTTGACCACAGTTTGACCAGATTTAACCAAAATTCAAAAAATTGAAATAATTATTTAGTAACACTAATATTCTTGAATAATTATGTAGTAACATTAATACTTCTTGAATAAGTAGTTTGACCAGATTTAACCAAAATTTTTAAAAAAACTGAAATTATTTGACCATATTTTTTTTCCTTTTGTAATTTGAGGATTCTAAATAATTCCAAATAGGCCGTAGGCTGTCTCCATCAAATGCGGATTTTTGTGCTGAGTTTTTTGATATATTATACATTTTTTTCCGACATCGTATGCAAAAGTTATAGCCGTTTTACATTTTCCCTACACTTTTAGTGCCGGTTTGTGTCACAAACCGGTACTATAAGTCGATCCTTTAGTACGGTTCATGGCACGAACCGGTACTAAAGTTAGACACTAGTACCGGTTCATGCCACGAACCGGTACTAAAGGTGATCGTGGGGCCCCGGCCTAACGCCAGCCTGCCACCACCCCTTTAGTACCGGTTCGTGCCACGAACCGGTACTAAAGGTTCAACACGAACCGGCATTAATGCAAATCCGTTCGAACCGGCACTAATGGTACCATTAGTACCGGGCCAAAATCAAACCGGCACTAATGTGCTTCACATTTGACCCTTTTTCTACTAGTGTAGATGAAATAATAAGTATATCAAATATTTTCTTCATACATGAAATGTTACGAAGAACATTTATAGATTACCTTAGAATTTTCTTCAAATATTCCATGATGTCAAGATTGACTTCTGTATGGTCATCGTCTCTTGATTGGCATTAGTTTGCTCATCCACAACGATCTCTATGATACTATCAACTCATCAAATTATTTTCTCATCTCTTTTTTCTCACCACCGGACATAGTAGATCTGAAATTTAGAAGAGACAAGTACTAATTAAAAACTTAACACAAAGTCTTATGGAAAAATTCTAGGGCAGAAGATAAGACCAAAGAGATAATCTACCTTATTTAAAATCAACGATGGTGTGTATGGCAAGGACCGAGGTAGCCTATGCGCGGTGGGCATTCTGCCGCGTCCGCTGGCGCGCCGCGGGCGGCGGGCGGCGGCCAGCGCTTGGCGCTCGGTTGCTCAGGCGACTTTACAAATCGCGATTAGTGGAGACAGAGACGAGGGCCGGCAATCCATACGCAAACCTAGATCCAACGGATGGATCGATACGTGTGTAATGTATGGTTAGGATGCCAATGCAATTACTTGCACGATTCCATGAAGCCCAGTTTGCATTTTTCTTCGCCTCACCCAGCAAGGCCCGGATCACTAACGTACGTATGTATGCAGGGCCAGGTAGGAGGGGGCTCAAAGATATTGGGGGCCCAGGGCGGCCGCCCCCTGCCCCCTATCAGGGCCGGCCCTGTGCATGTACCACTATATTCTTCTGGAGATTAAGCTTGAGCGTGGACTAGTAACCGTCTTAGACTCCAGACGGAAAGATCCCAACACCTATGCAGACATGACTGAAATGCTCAACAAGTAAGTTCAATCGATCATTATCGCACCATATCGGCAACTTTTTGTTCATTTCCTGATATCTCAAGTAATAATAATTACTTTCTTTGTCCTGCAGGGTTTGGAAACAGTTCACCGCACAAGCTCCGGGACTGCCGAAGGAGCTGCGACATGTATACCCGAAAGTAAGTACTACTGGCTAGCTAGTTGCGCGCATCTCCCGTTGATTCTATAGCTATACTTTCATCAATGCTATTTATAATGCTTCATTATCAGTTTAATTGACCTCTATTTCTCGTAAAGTGCTTGTGGCAGGAGGAAGGGAATGATTTCTGTGGATACTACGTGTGCGAGTTCATCCAAACGCGACTTTAAAAAACAAGCGGGGCTACTCTAGAAGACAATATGAAGTGCGTAAGCAATAATATTCACAATTTCATTTTATTACACCATCATTTCTGTTGAGTTTCATTCATATATATGTATTAATTAACCCCCTTCTTCAAATTAATTAGACGTGGCAAATGCGGGATGAACTCCTACCATCAGATCGCATGAAAGCAATTCAAGAGGAATTGACGGGATTCTTTCTTGAACACGTCATCAGTAAAGCCGGAGAGTACCATGTGGAAGTTGATTTCAAATGCTAGGAGTTTGTAATTAAGAGATCTTATACATATTGTACATGTATGTGGCCAGTAAAAAACTTGTTGTTCGACCAATCTCTCGGAGAAGGAGAGGTCGATCGATCACTTCTCTCGGTATGCATGACGAACTTCTGTACTAAATGGTTCTCTCGATCACTTATGTATATATACTACGTAGCGTCGACCAAGCACGGACATAAGAGAGGACACTTCTCTCTATTAATTAGCTAGCTAACACAATATACGAAACACCTAAATTAATCCCCCAAAACCCCCAACCCCCTCCTTTCAAAAAAAAGCCCCCAGCCACTGGAATGCAGACGCGTGGATGCCTTTTGGGCCCGGTTGGAGCCACCAACCGTGACCAAAGGCCCCCTGACTGGGCTCGGCGCACAGGGCCACGTGGAGGCACATTGGTGCCGGTTCGTGTTTGAACCGAGACTAATGGGTTGAGGTATTAGTAACGACCCATTAGTCCCGGTTCCTGAACCGGGACTAAAGGCCCTTACGAACCGGGACTAATGGGTGGTTTTCTACTAGTGATGTGGCACCTGAGACCACCACTAGGTGATGCCTCCATTGTACATGCCCTCATACTGCCATCCTACGATTCATATCAGACCTCCAGGAGGCCTAGCCGACTCGCGAGAAAAAGGAAGTTTTTATCGGTTCTAAGACTCTCTGCAAACAGTGTTGCACTTTATCAAACATGTTTTTGTTCATATCTCTCCAGACCGACTACACCACCAGAATTACCAACGAATTTTGAGTTTATCTTGCCACCTCTTGAAGCCTCACACTCATGAAGACCACCAAATGCGGGGCTTAGCATCAGTGGAAGTTTGAACCAATCTAATCATTGATAGAAGAAAAGGTGATCAAACCGTTGTCGTCTTGTGTCACATTCTTTGCAAAAACAACCAGCTGCGCGCGTGAGCTGTCACGTCACATCCATGGTGTGAAAACACGAGGTAGATTGGATCGCACATCCAAACAGATGGCGCTGATTGCTATTTATATGCAGGTTACATCACCGATCGTTTACAACAGAAAGATATGATCAGTTTTAGAGATATGTGCGTATGGTACAAGTTAGCTAACAACCTACTAGATACTAACTAACTTACAGCTATCACGCTTATCCGCTAACACTCCCCCTCAATCTCAGCTCCCGAGCGATTGAGATTGTGTCGCAGAAGTCGGAGCTGTGCTGCGCCAATCGGTTTGGTCAGACCATCGGCAAGCTGATCTTGGGACGACACGAATCGTATGTCCAATGCCTTGCGAGCTACTCGCTCCCGAACAAAGTGGAAATCAACCTCGATATGTTTGGTGCGTGCATGGAATACCGGATTGGCAGACAAGTACATCGCTCCTATGTTGTCGCACCACAACACTGGCGGTCTCCATTGCCGTATGCCGAGCTCGCCAAGTAGAATTTGAAGCCAAATCAGCTCTGCTGTTGCGTTTGCCAGCGCCTTGTATTCGGCCTCTGTATTTGACTGAGATACCGTAGCCTCTTTTCTCGCGCTCCAAGACACCAGATTAGAGCCGAAAAATAATACAAAGCCACTGGTAGAGCGCCTGTCATCGGTCGATCCAGCCCAGTCAGCGTCTGAAAACACACTAAGCAAAGTGGATGTAGACTTGCTGATTTTCAGTCCTATGCCTGATGTGTGTCTCAGGTATCGCAGGATGTGTTTTGCTGCCGTCCAGTGTGCTTCTGCGGGTGAGTGGAGATATTGGCATACTTTGTTCACGGCGTAACTAATGTCTGGACGTGTCAAAGTCAGATATTGTAGTGCCCCTACAGTACTCCGATATCTCGTGGCTGCTTCCGGTGACAGAAGTTGTCCTCCTTCACGAGACAAAGTTTCAGAGGTGGACATTGGTGAAGTAACTGGCTTGCAATATGTCATACCTGCTTTTCTCAAAAGATCAGCTGTATATTTGGCCTGTTTCAGAAGTATAGACTCCCCCTAGCGCTGCACCTCAATTCCCAGAAAATAGTGGAGGTCGCCTAGGTCCTTCAGGGCGAAAGCTTCATGCAGACTATGGACAAGTGATGTGAGCGCTTTCGGCGACAAACCGGTAATGATGATATCATCGACGTAGATCAGCATGTACATACATACGCCCCCTTGATGATAGATAAACAAGGACGTATCAGCAAGAGAGGGATAGAAACCAAGCTCCTGAAGCTTTGCACTCAGCCGAGAGAACCAGGCCCGGGGGGACTGTTTAAGACCATATAGAGATTTGTCCAATTTGCACACGTGCTGCGGAAGCTCTGGATCAAAATATCCTAGTGGTTGTTTCATGTATACATCTTCTTCGAGAATGCCGTGGAGGAATGCATTCTGCACGTCCAATTGGTGAAGCACCCAACCACGTGAAACTGCAAGAGAAATAACCAGGCGAATAGTGGTGTGCTTAATTACTGGACTGAATGTCTCTGTATAGTTGATGCCATGGCGTTGCTTGAACCCTTTGGCGACGAGACGAGCCTTATGATGATAATGGAGCCATCGGCACGATACTTGAGTTTGAAAACCCATTTGCATTCGATGAGGTTGCAGCAAGGAGGCCGAGGAACAAGATGCCAGGTCAGGTTCTTGAGCAACGCCTGGTATTCCACGTCCATGGGGGACCGCCAATGAGGGTCCGCAAGAGCATCAAGATCATTGGCGGGTTCAACCATGGCCAGCGAAACTTGCCGCCGTCGTCGTTGTGGACCATATGATATGGTGTCGTCGGTGCACACCTTCTCACGGCGAGTGCCGTCGCAAAGGCGAGTGGCATACCATCGAGACGCATCGGCTGGAGCGGGTGCGTGCACTTCAAGCTGCGAAACCGGCTGCTGAAGGAGCTCGAAGGAGTCGGAGTCGGACCCCGGTGGTGGAGAGGCAGCCGGCTCAGCAAAGGCCAGCCGAGCGGGCGGGACTGATCCAGGCGTAGTCGTCCGAACGGGGGAAGCCGAACCCGAGTCAGTGGGGCCGGATGACGCCCTGGCTGGTTCCTTCATGACGGGATCACATCGGCTGCATGGCACTGTTGATGTAGGCGCCTGCACAGGAGAAAGAGAAACCAAACAAGGATCCTCATGCGTTACATTAGATGAATAGGTACAGTATCACCCATAGGAGAAGGTTCTTCTTCCACCGCAGCGGTTGATATGACAGGATCAAAAGCTTTAGGTGGAGCAAGTAGGCGGAGCTCGTCATATGATGGGGGTAGTGAGTCCGATTGGGATGGATCAGCATAGGGAAAAGACTGCTCATCGAATACAACATCCCGTGAGATATACACCCTGCCAGACGAAACATGAAGGCATTTGTAACCCTTGTGTGTGCTACTGTACCCGAGAAAGACACAACGCTTGGACCTAAACTGAAGTTTATGATTGTTGTAGGGGCCGGCGAAGGCACGGCCAACAGGATAGAACTAGGTCCGTGAAGAAGAACCCTCTTCGAAGCTCGATCCTTGAAAAGAAAATTAAGAGGATGAATTTCAACGCAAACATTGTTATCAGAGGTGAGTCGATCAGTAGATAAAAGATTTTTTGTGGTATGCGGAACATGAAGAACATTGTTAAGGACAAGAGGTGCATGCGGTGTAGGAAGAAGGCAGGGCCGGCCCTGATATTTCGGGGGCCCGGGGCAAGACAACACAGAGGGGCCCTAAATCCACATAAACATATGCGTATTTTTTTCTATTTTAACTGCATTGTAGTGTCTTGTCTTCTTGACTATTAAAAAAGCTGGGGTCGCAAACATTCACAGTTTTAGTTGATCGATCTTGTCAATGTACACTTACATATATTTCTATAGGTGAATTGGTAACACTTTCATGCCTACTCAAATTTTATCTTCCTAAAGTTTTCACTAGTTGTTCTTGAAGAAGAACTAAAGTTAAGTCCTGGGAATTCCTAGCAGTAGAAATACTGTTTTTTGTTTGCGGGGAATCAGTAGAATACTTGTATCTGTTCTAAAAATGCCAACAACTAATGTGGGACTCAATCAACTCATATGCACTTTTTTCCTCATTATCAGATGGATTCTTTCTTGATAGCATCTTGTTAAATAAATAGCAATCTTGCTAATCAGCACACAACATATGATACAAGAGCACTGCTAATTGAAAAGTAGTGCTATGAAAGGCATGGAACAAGGTACCTGGATGCTAGAAACCTCAAAAAAGCAAGATTTTGCTGCTGCATACGAGAGTCACGAACAAAAGTCCAAGTTTCTCTTTTCTAATCCCAATCAATACATTAAATCGGAGTGTGAGAAAAAGATATGTATGAGGATGATCTTGAGAAACGAATGAATGATCGAACGAGACATAGAAAGAGAAGGAAAGGGAAACTATGTGTTGAAGAGAAATTGATGGGAATCTGGACACCGCTTTACTTTGTTCCACTAATGGCGCCCGACAGCTGAAAATCACGATTAGACGAGCGGGCGGGGCGCTATCATCCATGGCATGGCCGATTTGTTGCCAATTGGGGAAGAGAAGTAAAAGCCGAAAAGACTGCATGGCATGCAAGCCGATGATTGATTGATCAGTTAATTTTTCTTTCCTTTTGGAGAATCAATCGACAGGCTAAACATCACAAACGTATATAGGAAACCAATCAATTGGGGGCCCCTTCCTAATCGGGGGCCCGGGGCGGCCGCCCCCCCTGCCCCCCCTCAGGGCCGGCCCTGGAAGAAGGGCTTTTCCAACATGAGTAATAGCCATACTGTTAGACTAGGTATATTGTAGATATACGTGTTGTAACACAATACATGTACCTGTACGTTCTCTCCTATATATACATGACAGCCGAACCCACTTAGGGTATCGAGCATTATTCAAACCTAGTTTGTCTAACATGGTATCAGACGACGCGTTCGATCCGCGCCGTGCTTCCGCCTCCTCTGCCGCCGCTGCGTCGGCCTCCGCCGCTCAGCCGCCTCTGTCAAACCTGGCGACGAACTCGCCGTTCATGGCGTCTACTCCGCTCGCCTGGGCCCGTCCGGCTGCAGCGGGATCGCGCCCGCCAGCGCCCGCATCGCCCGCGATCCATCCTCCCGTCGCCCGCGATGCGTCGTTCTCCCGTGATGCGCTGAACTCCTACAATCCCGCGGGGCAAGTCCAGATTCCCTACGGTTCTGCCCGTGATGCATCCCAGCCGCATCAAGATCCATCGCTGCCTTCCCAGCCGCATCAAGATCCATCGCTGCCTTCCCAGCCGCCCCGCGATGCGTACGTCGCGCCGTTGCATTATGGCGTCCCGGCGCAGATGCCCTACGGTGGGATCCAGTCGCATGCTGCACCGCCGGCCTCAGGTCCCCAGGTGCCGTACAGCGGTGCATATCCAGCCCCGTACGTCACGCCGTCGCCATCGCCGTACGTCCCGCAGGCGCCGTATCCTTCGTCCTCCGCGGTGCCCTACGAGGCGCCGTATGGGGCGCCCTATACTGCTCATGTGCCGTACGTCGCATCGCTGCAGCCCTACGGCGTACCTCCGACGGCGCCCTACGGTCATCACCAACACTACCGTACGCCTCCGTCGGCCGATGCGCTGACTCCGTACAGTGCTCCCCCGACGTATGACTCGCAGCTCTCCGCACCGGTGGCTGAACCAGGGCCGTTCCACTTCGCTCATCTGGTGACGGTGAAGCTCTCTGCTGATAACTACCTCCTGTGGCGCGCTCAGGTGTTGCCGCTGATGCGTAGTCATTACCTTGAGGGGTATGTCGACGGTACACTCCCGTGTCCCCCGGCCATGATTCCGATGCCCTCGGCCGCTGGTGGCTCCGTCATGGTGCCCAACCCTGCTCATCGTCGGTGGATCGCTCAGGATCAAGCTATTCTGGGTGCCATTCAGTCCTCGCTCACTCCCTCCGTTGCCGGCATGGTGGTCTTTGCTGCGATGTCGAGGGATGCATGGGCCACGCTCGACTCCAGCTTCTCCTCGCAGTCGCTGGCACGTTCTTCTGCCATTCGTAACCAGCTGGGTGAGGTCAAGAAAAATGATCTCTCCGTCACGGCCTTCTTCAACAAGGTCAAAAGTTTGGCTGATACACTGTCATCTATTGGGAAGCCTCTCCGTGATGAGGAGTTTACTTCGTTCATTCTCAATGGGCTTGATGAGGACTATGATTCTCTTGTTGAAAACATCAATGGACGTGACACGCCGATGCCGCCTCGTGACCTCTACGCGCGCCTCCTCAACACGGAACAGAGGCTCGCTGCTCGCCGCTCCGTTGGAGTCTACACGGAGGGCCCTTCTGCGAACGCTGCTCACCGCGGGGGTGCCCGTGGTGCCAAGCAGAAACCGTCGCCGTCCACGGGCAACCAGCCCCGTCCGCCCGCTCCAGCTCCTCAACTGGCTGGCCGCAAACGCCTCCACTGCGAGGCATGTGGTGGTGGCGTTGAGTGTCAGCTCTGTGGCATTGAGGGGCACTTGGCGTCTCGCTGCCATCGTCGTTTCAAACGTGATTTCCTTGGCATTGGGAACAATGGGAAGGGTAACGAGAAGCAGGCCGCTCTCGCTACGCAAGAGCATGGGTTCACTCCTTCATATTCTGTGGACCCTGCCTGGTACATGGACACAGGCGCCACAGACCATTTGACGAGCCAGCTTGACAAGCTGACCACTCGCCAGCCCTACACCGGTCATGATCAGGTCCGCACTGCAAATGGATCAGGTATGCCCATCTCACATGTTGGTCAGGCATCTCTTCTTTCGCGTACCACTAAAACCTTGCATCTTCTTGATGTCCTTCGTGTTCCTTCAGCCACACGTAGTTTACTCTCGGTCCCTAAATTAACTCTTGACAACAATGTGTTTGTTGAGTTTCACCCTTTCTATTTTTTTGTTAAGGACCGGGACACGAGGGACGTTCTACTTAGTGGTCGAGCTCGCGACGGCTTATATGCGCTTGATGTGCCACGAGTATCTCCACGAGTATCTCAAGTTTTCAGTGGTGTTCGGGTGTCGTCTTCACAGTGGCATTCTCGCCTTGGTCATCCGGCCACTCCCATTGTGCGCCATGTCCTTCATCGTCATCATCTTCCTGTTGAGTCAAGTAATAAGGAGTTTCTAGTGTGTGATGCTTGTCAACAAGGCAAGAGTCATCAGTTGCCTTTTTCTGTATCGAGTCGTGTTGTCAAGGCTCCTCTCGAACTTGTGTTTTCAGATGTATGGGGCTATGCCCAAACTTCTGTTAGTGGTCACAACTATTATGTCAGTTTCATCGATGCTTTCAGTCGCTTTACTTGGATTTATCTTCTTAAGCGCAAATCTGATGTATTTCATGTCTTTATGCAATTTCAAGCACATGTTGAGCGGTTGCTTAAGCACAAAGTTATTCATGTTCAGTCTGATTGGGGGGGTGAATACCGTAATCTTAACACCTTCTTTCAGAAGCTTGGCATCTCACACCATGTGTCTTGTCCTCATACACATCAGCAAAATGGTGCAGCTGAGCGCAAGCACCGTCACATAGTTGAAACTGGTCTAACACTTCTGGCACATGCCTCTGTCCCGTTTCGGTTCTGGAGCGATGCTTTTGTTACTGCTTGTTTTTTGATAAACAGGATTCCCACACGACTCCTTCACATGAAGTCTCCTCTAGAAGTGTTGTTTCATGAAACTCCAGATTACTCCTTCCTCAAAGTGTTCGGTTGTGCGTGTTGGCCGCATCTCCGTCCGTACAATAAGCACAAACTCGAGTTTCGATCTAAGAAGTGTGTGTTTCTTGGGTACAGTCCTCTTCACAAAGGTTACAAGTGTCTTCACATTCCAACAAATCGTGTTTACATTTCACGTGATGTTGTGTTCGACGAGACTGTTTTTCCTTTTTCCACGCTCTCACCATCCATTGATACTACCGCTCCTGAGCTGCACTCCTTTCCAGTTTTGCCTGATCAATTTGTAGATGCTGCATATTCTCCTCTATTGTTGCCTAACCACGGTGCAGGAACTGGACGGGGCGCTCGTCTTGAGCTTCTTCATGATGATGTGGTCGCCGCTGCACCAACTGCAGCCGTTACGCCGGCTGGGTCGCCCGACCCGGAGCTCGACGTCGATCGTACGTGCATGCCCCATGCACATGCATCTAGTGAGCCGGCTGCTCGTACGTGTGCGTCCCATGCACATGCATCGGGTGAGGCTGTGGCAGCCTCGCCAAGCCTGGCTACCCGGACGTGCATGTCCCATGCACATGCATCGGGTGAGCTGGCTGCAGCTTCGTCTAGCCCAGCTGCTCGCCCGTGCATGTCCCATGCACATGGCGCAGGTGTTGCGGCAGCCTCGCCTAGCCGGGCTGCCTCGCCTAGTCCGGCTGCTACTGCAGTGCTGCTGCCCTCGTCCGGCCTGTCTTCGCCGGCCACCCCAGGACCAGTAGCGCATGTGGACTCCCCCTCGGCAGAGTCCGTGGGCTCGCCCGCTGGTGTGTCTTCCGCGTCGCTCCTTGATGTTGGCTCTTCTGCTGCGGTGGCTTCTCCGACACCTCCGCCGCCTGACACACTACGACCTCATACGCGCAGCAAGAGTGGCATCTTCAAGCCTCTCAAGCGCACGGATGGTACCGTCGCATGGCTTGCGGCCTGTGTTGCTCGTGCTGAGACTGATCCTACGGCGGAACCGCGCCATTTTCAGGCAGCGCTTGGCATTCCACACTGGCGCGCTGCTATGGAACAGGAGATCCATGCTCTTCGAAAGAATAATACCTGGCGTCTGGTTCCACCTTCCTCTGGTGTCAATGTTATTGACTCTAAATGGGTGTTCAAGGTGAAGAAACATGCTGACGGATCCATTGAGAGGTACAAGGCAAGATTGGTTGCCAAAGGGTTTAAACAAAGGTATGGCCTTGATTATGAAGATACGTTTAGTCCTGTTATCAAACCCACGACTATTCGTGTTCTTCTTTCGCTGGCCGTTACTCGAGGATGGTCGCTTCGTCAGCTCGATGTCCAGAATGCCTTTCTTCATGGAGTTCTGGAAGAAGAGGTATATATGCGTCAGCCACCAGGCTTTGTTGACCCTGCTCAGCCACATCATCTGTGTCGCCTCGACAAGGCTCTCTATGGTCTGAAGCAGGCTCCTCGTGCGTGGCATGCACGTCTTGGTGCTGCTCTTCGTGCACATGGGTTTCTACCGTCTACAGCAGACACGTCTTTGTTCATTCTTCAGCGACCTGAGGTGACTATGTACATTCTGGTCTACGTTGATGACATCATACTTGTCGGTTAAATCGATCCTTGCTGCTGCAGATCGGCTTGTGGTTTCTCTAGGGGCTGTTTTTGCTGTTAAGGATCTTGGGAGACTGCACTATTTTTTGGGCCTGGAGGTTCTTCATTCTGACAGTGGCTTGACTCTCACTCAGCAGAAGTACTCTCAGGATCTGTTGCGACGTGCGGGTATGATGCAGTGCAAAACCGCTACGACTCCTATGTCCTCCACAGACAAATTGTCAGCTTTTGATGGGGACTTGCTCTCCTCCGAGGATGCCACTGAGTATCGCAGCATCGTTGGTGGACTGCAATACTTGCTCGTCACTCGACCGGATATATCATTTGCAGTTAACCGTGTGTGTCAGTACCTTCATGCACCGCGTGATCCTCATTGGACGGCGGTTAAGCGTATTCTGCGCTATGTTCGACACACTGTTTCATATGGTCTACATCTACAGCCTGCGGCTTCTCATTTGATCTCAGCCTTCTCTGATGCTGATTGGGCTGGTAGTCCCGATGATAGGCGATCCACGGGGGGACATGCTGTGTTCCTTGGTCCTAACTTGATCGCCTGGCAAGCTCGCAAGCAAGCTACCGTGTCTCGGAGTAGCACTGAAGCTGAGTACAAAGCAGTTGCTAATGCCACAGCTGAGATCATATGGGTGCAGTCATTGCTTCGAGAGTTGAAGGTCTCTCAAACCCAGTCGCCTGTTCTTTGGTGTGATAACATCGGTGCAACATATCTTTCATCCAATCCGGTATTTCATGCTCGAACGAAACACATCGAAGTTGACTATCATTTTGTGAGAGAACGTGTTGCACAGAAGCTACTTCAGATCAAGTTTGTTTCTTCTAAGGATCAGCTTGCTGACATTTTCACTAAACCCTTGCCCTTACCTTCTTTTGAAGGATGTCGACGCAATCTTAACCTTCTGAGTGTTTCAGGACATAGTTAAGATTGAGGGAGGGTGTTAGACTAGGTATATTGTAGATATACGTGTTGTAACACAATACATGTACCTGTACGTTCTCTCCTATATATACATGACAGCCGAACCCACTTAGGGTATCGAGCATTATTCAAACCTAGTTTGTCTAACACATACCAGTTCCATTTGCTGTATGCACTTGGTCCTTGCCGGTGTACTGCTCACGCATGTGCAGCTTGTCTAAGTCGCCGGTGATGTGGTCGGTGGCGCCGGAGTCCATGTACCACGCTAGGTCAAGTGCCGGAGAGTCGGTAGAGATGTTGTTGGCGAAACGTGCATCCTCCTGCTGGGAGTTGTGGTTGTAGCAATCATAACAGGTCCTTGCAGAGTGGCTGAGCTTGTTGCAGATTTGGCACGGCACCCGCGGACGATCGGAGTTGGAGTTCCTCCTGTTGTAGCCGCCTTGGTGACCGCCGGCTGGTTGGCCATTGGAGCCGTTGCCTGCAGCAGAGTTACCGCCGCCGCCGCCACCACCATTGCCGCCGTTGCGACGGTTGCCTCCCTGCTGGTTGCGGCCATCATTTTGCCGCCGTTGCGACGGTTGCCTCCCTGCTGGTTGCGGCCATCATTGTTGCGATTGCGGCCGCCGCTGCCGCCAGAGGAGCCACCTCCACCGTTGCCGCCGCCTCGAGCGCCGTTGCCTCGTCCCGCAAGATTGGCCGACAACTGATAGCCGGTGTTGGCATTGTCCTGACGCGCCTCGTAATCCAGCATGTGCGAGTACACTTCATCGACAGAGATGCCACCGTCGGATAGCAAGAGATTGATCGATGTGACGAGGGCGTCGTACGAGTTATCAAGGCCTGTGAACATGTAGTCGATCACATCAGTCTCGGAGACGAGGCTGCCGGCCGCAGCAAGCTGGTCAGCAAGACCCTTGACATGGCCAAAATAATCAGCCATGTTCATGTCCTTTTTCTGGGCGTGCATGAGCTGCCTCTTAAGCTGCATGATCCTTGAGCGAGACTGCGAGGCGTACATGTGCTCGAGTGCTGCCCATATCTGCGCCGAGTAATTGAAGTTCAGCGTGCGCGCGATGATGTCGGGCGAGAGCGTGGAGAGGATCCCGGCAAGGAGCAGCTTGTCCTGGGCGTGCCAGACCGTATGGGCTGGGTTGATCACCATCTCCGCCCCTTCAGCGGTGGAGGCGGGAATGAGGCGCGCCGGGGGGGGGGGGGGTTGCTCGTCATTGACAAAGCCGAGAAGCTGATGCCCCCGCAGGATGGGGACAATCTGGGCCTTCCAGAGGAGGTGATTTTCCCTTGAGAGTCTCACCGTCACCAGCTGGGCGAGGTTGGGCACGGCGACCTGCCCGGTCATCATCGACCCAACTGGAAGTGAGGAATTGGTGAGAGCACCGGCAGTGCCGGAAAGCTGGGAGCTCATGGTTGCCTATGCGGTGGACGCGGAGGTGTTGGAAGAGGTAGTCATGGCGGCGAGGAGAATCGCAGCGAGAGATGGGTTTCTGGACGTGCGTCGAAGCTAGGCTCTTGTTACCATGTGAAACACGAGGTAGATTGGATCGCACATCCAAACAGATGGCGCTGATTGCTATTTATATGTAGGTTACATCACCGATTGTTTACAACAGAAAGATACGATCAGTTTTAGAGATATGTGCGTATGGTACAAGTTAGCTAACAACCTGCTAGATACTAACTAACTTACAGCTAACACATGGCACTCGAATTTATGGAAACTAATTTGTTTTTACAAATATACTTTGCGCTTCGGTAATAAGCAAGTGCCGCTTGGGCCACTATCTATCTTCCCGTACGCCGCTGACGTTCATACTTTTTTTTATTAGGCAGTTGATGTGTGTCACGTGTTTAAGCTCCTATCATATCATAGGGATGAGCGCCATCTATTCTTGTTTAGGAAGAAGAGGCTTCGATATCATATAATTCAAGGGATTGTGATGTTGTAGTGTGTTGTCCTCTGGGGCATGTGATGTATATTTATATGTATATTGTTACGATGGTACTCGGTGACCTTGATTGACGTTCAATAAAATGGCTGCATGCGTCCTGTGATGTTGTAGCGTGTTGCCCTATGGGTGTGTGATGTATATTTATATGTATCATTACAATGTCAGTGTACATCAACTTTGGCGAATAAGCCATATAGAGACCTAAACCGACTAATAGATGAATATATTCTAACAGCTCCATCAGCTTGTATAAGAGTCCTATTAGCCCTCCATGAAAGAGAAACCTCCGATGCCGATGATGGCAACAAATGGCATGATGGAGGCACATAGGACAACTCTCCCGAACCGGAAAATGTTTGTCAACCTCGTGAGAGTGGGACAGCCAAACGGCGATCAGAGCCTCAGCTACTCCGGAAAAGAAAATGCCGATGAGGGTGAGGTAATAGGCGAGCTTGTTGTGGCCGAACAGCGTGCCTCTGGCCGGCTTGTAGAGAGCAGTGCAAATATCGATGGCCAGAGTGAGCAACGCCACTGTCCATAGTGCTTGTGAGAGCTGCACTGAAGATACTACTCTGGTAGACGGCTCCTCATCGATTGGGTCTATGTTTATACTGAAGTTGTCATAATGGTTGTCGTTGTCGTCTCCACCCTGTGCAATCAAATCATCGCATCAGCATCACCCACTACGAACATGGCAAATAATTGGAGACTAGACAAGGAGTGAAAGAGATGGAAGACTAGGGGAAACCTAAGTGTGCTTGTGTGTTTGAGAGAGAGAGAGAGAGAGAGCTTTAGAACGGAGGCAGAACATGTCACGGTGGCTCAAAACTAAATATCAAATCATATAGCGTAGAGCAGCAATATCTCACCTGCGCCGGCGCCACCGGAGAGTTGACAGGAACCAGGTGAAGGCCATCCGTCACCTGAATGGCAACTTGTGCAGCAAGCTATATGCATGTAGCAGTGGGCCAATAGCTCCTGTGCGACGTTTTTGATCTGAATTGGAAGGAGTGCGACGTTGTTGGAATGAATGGCTGTGATGCGACACATTTGAGCGTGTAAATAGCCCAGGGCCACATGGGGTGTTAAATGTGGTTAAATTGGTCGTCAACCAAGCTAGTTTATGTTAGGACATGTGGGTCCAACTTAATTGGTCCTCAAAACAGCTGACCGTGCCCTGTCGCCTGACCATGTCGGGCCCGCCACTCTGTCCCCCTTCTTCTCCGATGGCGGCGGATCTTGCGTTCTCGGTGGCGGTGGCGGAGCCTTCGTCCTCAGAAATGGTGAGTGAATTCGAACCCTAGTCGCTCTCCCGTTCCTCTCTCGGGCCCGTAGATCTCAGCTCGTTTCCTCTGTTTTCGCTTGTTGAATCGATAGGTTGTGAGGGGAGCCCGTGGGCATACTGACATGGAGCCGCCAGATTCAACTTTGAATAGGTAATGCGCCTCTCTCCGATCCAATTTTGCATGCAATTAGGGCCTCGTCTGCTCTTTCTCACGGGCTCACACTGTCCGCCACTAACAGAGGGGATGCTGCCGCTCGGACCTTCGAATTGACAGTCAATTTCTTTCCATCAAAGGCAAAATTAGTTGATGGTAGCATACATAATATTGAGAGAGACACAATTGTTAAATGGGAGGTTGAGTTTACAGAGATTGATCCACAAGTTCTACAGAACATGGGAGAGACGGCAGTGAAGAAATGGGTGGAAAAAATTTGGGAGAATATTGCTTGGGGTCCAGAGCAAGAAGTATCATTGTTGCGGTTTGATGATTGGAAAGGAGAATATGTGAGAATAGAAGATGGTGAACAGATTGTTGAAGAAATTGATCAGCAAAACGGCTGGACAAGCAAACGGGCTAATTTTTTTCCTGAGCTCGTTGATATGAACATTTTTTCGAAGGTTGGATATGTGCCATCACAATTGGCTGCGCAGATGGTAGATGATGATTGGGCTCCACAGAGGCCATTGATTCCCATGTGTACTGAACTTACAGTAATAGCCGAAGAGCGACATGTGACTGGAACTGAAACTGCAGCAACTGTTGATTGGAATGTAGTTGAATTAGATGAGCCTACTGATTTGGTCATTCCACCAATGCCTGACATTGAGATGGCCAAAAAATTTGGCATTCCAATCGATGACAGAGATAAGCAGGAGAGGGGCGAATCTAGTTTGCCCGCTAATGCTGATGAAGAAGTAGATGGACAGTTGATTGTACAAGCTACAGAGGAAGTAGATGATGCACATGATGATGAGTTGGTGCATGTGTATGACAAAGAAAATCATGTCATTGAAGTAGGCAAGTGGTTCCCAAGCATGAAGGAGTTTAGGATGTGTTTCAAGACTTATGTAGTGAAACATGAGTTTGATGCCAAGACTGTTTGGACTGGTAGAAAGAAGTTTTATGCGATGTGCAGATGATTTGATGGTAGTGTGAAGCCTTGCAAGTGGTACATATCTTCTAGACTGCAACCTGATGGAAGTACTGTCAGGGTTAACCAAATCCCCAATCAACATACTTGTATTACAAGTTCACAGAGAGTATCAACCATGATATCACAACTTTGGGTTGCAGAAAAGATCACCCCAATTTTAGCCAAAACACCAAACGCTACTGCCAAGAAAATCAAAGTAGACTTGGAAAATATGTACCCCATTAAGCTGAAATATACCACAGTGTGGAAGGCAAAACAAAGGGAAATGATAAATTTATATGGTGATTGGGCAAATACATTTAGGATGCTTTACAACTTCAAAGCACAGGTGGAAAACAGGTCACCTGGCAGTGTTGTGGAGATAGATATAGAGGTATCAGCCGAAGGTGAAGTCAAGTTCTCCAAGTTTTTTATGGCTTTGAAGCCTTGCATCGATGGGTTCAAAGCAGGGTGCCGTCCATATTTGAGCATAGGCTCATCATTTTTGATAGGCAAGTGGAATGGTCAGTTGGCAGCATGCAATGCTCTAGATGGACACAACTGGATGTTTCCTATTGCTGTTGGCTTGTTTCAGTCAGAAATAGAGGCTTCATGGACATGGTTCATGATCCAGTTGAAAAGATGCATAGGGCCACACTACTAGGAAAAGGGCTATAGATAGGATTGATTCTAATGGCGCACAGTGGAGGCAGTGCGCCACTACTATATACTAATGGCGCACCTGTTCCTGTCGCCATTAGAGTGGAAGACACTAATGGCGCACCGTGGACAGGTGCGCCATTAGTATGAATTTTTCCATTTTCCCATACATACTAATGGCGCATGAGGCATGCAATGCGCCATTACTATATATAACTTCTAATGGCGCACCGTGGACAGGGTGCGCATCTAGTATGAATTTTTTTTTCCATTTTCCCATACATACTAATGGCGCATGACGTCTACAATGCGCCATTACTATATATAACTTCTAATGGCGCACCAAGCAGGCAGTGCGCCATTCTGTAAATTTTGTTTTATTCTTTTTTTGCAAAACTACTAATGGCGCACCGTCTGCTGATCGCCATTAGTAACCAAACTTACTAATGGCGCATCACCGGACGGTGCGCCATTAGTAACCTAGGACCAACAAGATATTTTGGACAGCCCACACCTACCCACTCACTTTCCCCACTTCATTCCATCCACCTCCTTCTCCAAGATTTGACCATCTCCTCCTCCTCACCTCATTTCCACCATAGATTCAACAAAATTAAGTGGTGAAATTACCTTTTTGATAGGTAAGTAAGGAAAGCTATCTTCATGATATAGATCTACTTTTTTTCTCCTAGCTCGCTCCAACAACGTGCACATGCACTTTTGTGGCCTAGCTAGATCTATGTATGTTTGTGGTGTTGCAAGTGTTTGTGGTGTTGCATATATGTTTGTGTTTGAAGGTACGGTATTTGAAATATCGATAGTTCCCAATATTTTGCGGAATGTTTTGATTCATTTCCGTTTAGTGAGAATTTTGGCACTATGCATTCTTTTGGTCCTATTTTTAGGGAAGGTCATGCCAAATTTTTCTTGGTTCTAACATATCGTTTTGCTCTACCCATGACGACCATGGTCCGCATGATGGTGAAGGCATCGTGAATAGGTTTTGAGCTCATGAAGGCGAGATGCTTCAAAAGAACAAGGCGGAGATAAGATGTCCATGTCGAAGATGCAAGTGAAGACCCTTATTGCGGACCGGATTCGGGCAGGTGCGGGACCACCTGCTCTTGCGTGGTTTCATGGATGGCTATCGGTGGCAAGGTGATGAAGATGACTATCAAGTCGTCCATGGCGGGGCGGGCAAGAAATGAGGAAGAGCGACAAGACAAGTACCACCGTGGCGAGGGCGGGCGAGAAGGCGAAGAATCTCCGGGACATGATCACGGCGGTGATCTTGTACCGATCATCATGTAGAAGATGTCGTACATGATGATGAGGAAGATCAAGGCGAAGGGCATGATCATGAAGATGAAGATGCGGGAGCAGGCGGCGATGGAGGCTGGGTGCAGGACCCTCATATTCAAGAGCTGCTTCTCAAGCGGACGGATAACGCAAGAGCTGCCGCCGAGAGAAAGCCAAGCTGGATCAATCGGGGATAGACGCGGTTACTCCATTGTATGAAGGATGCAGGCCGAGGATACCGCTGAAAGTAGCGCTCATGGCTCGGAGATGAAGGTAAAACACAAAATGACCGGCGCGTGCCGGCGAGAACATGTCATTACAGCACGAACGTCTTCCCAAAGGGAACAAGTGCCCGACCAGTTCGAGGCGAAGAAAATCGTGTGTCCTTTGGATTTACCGCGACGTGAAATACCATGTGTGCATGAACAATTGCATCACTTATCGGAACGAGCACGCGGAGTCTACCATATGTCCGGTGTCTTGGCGTCACTCGATACAAGAAGAGGAAGAAAGCTCCTCGAAAATCGGTGTGGTACTTTCCGATCACTCCTCGTCTGCAGCGGTATTTCGCGGACCCTAAGGTAGCAAAGCTCCTCGTTGGCACGCGGATAGGGAGGAGAAGAAGCGAGAAGATGGCGCAAATGATCCGGAGATAGATAAAAAGACAAGATCTGAGTCACCCTAAGGATGCGAGCGGTGTAGCGTTGAACCGAAGACCCGAATTTGGGAAGGATCCAAGGAACATCGTCTTGGGCGCGAGCACCGATGGAGTCAATCCGTTCGGCAGCGAGAAGCACACATAGCACCTGGCCTGTGTTTGTGTGGATGTACAACCTTCCCCTGGTTGTGCATGAAGAGGAAGTACATTCACATTAGTATGCTAATTGAAGGGCGAAACAACCAGGAACGACATCAATCTGTATCTGGAGCTGCTGAAGGAGGAGCTAGACACGCTGTGGAAAACGCCCGCCAATCGTGGGGCGCCGCAGAGAAAGAATATTTCCCTATGAGAGCCGCCTTTGCTCACGACGGTGCACAACTATCTCGATTCACGGATATCTCGCGGGGCAGGTAGTCCACGGATTTTACGGATCGTAAGGTGCATGGATGACTGGCGTATCGCCAGCTAGATAGAGATCCGGGTCTTGAAAACCGTGTTCATGGGACATCGAAGGTGGCTTCGCGACGATGACCCGTGGAGAAGCGCAAGGATCTGTTCGATGGTGAAACCGAACCCAAAACGCCCGATGTACGAGGCGGCGAGGAAATAGACAAGCTGTTGAAAAATTGGAAAGACGCCCTGCGGGAAAGATCGAAGGCGCCAAAGCCGCTGCTGAAGGTATGGAAAAGCGAGGTCTGTTTTACGGGACTTGCCGTCTTGGAAGATCCACCGTGTGCCTCACAGCCTTGATGTCATGCATATCACGAAGAGCGTGTGCGAGAGTCGCTTGGTACCCTGCTCAACATGCCAAAGAGGACCAAAGATGGGCGAAAGCAAGGGCGGACTTGAAATCAATGGGCATCGAGGCGGGAGCTTCACGCTAATGATGATGATGATGATGATGATGATGATGATGATGATGATGGAAGCGGGACACGAAATTAAATCGCAAAGGCAAAAAGGCCAAGAAGACCGGAAATGACTACCCTCCGCGTGCTTCACTCTAAGTCGGGAGGAGATCGAGCAGTTTTCACTGCCTCCTAGGAGTAAAACTTCCTTCTGATTCTGTGAGGGAAGATAAGCAGATACCTAGACCCAGTGAAGCGAAGTTCAGCGGGATGAAGTCTCACGGTATCACGTCTTGATGGCGCAGAATACTTCGATTGCAATCCGTGGGATCATGGGCGCGCGCGTCCGTGAAGCGCTATTTGGCGTGTGCAACTTTTTCGGCGTCATCTCTCGGAAGTCGATTGGCGTGAGGCAACTCGAAGGCTACGAGGAAGAGATCGTGGTGATACTATGCGAGCTTGAGATGTACTTCCGCCCGTATTCTTGACGTTATGGTGCATCTGCTGGTCCATATAGTGGAAGATATCATCCAACTCGGGCGGCGTTCTGCGCACAGCATGATGCCGTTCGAAAGGATGAATGGTGTCATCAAAGGATACGTTCGCAACATGTCACGTCGGAGGAAGCATAGCGGGGCTTTTCGACCGAAGAGTGCATCTCTATCTGCACGAATTATCTAGGCATCGAGAACCCGTTGGTCTGCCCGTCAGCAGCACCTCGGCAGGCTCGCTAGATGGGGTCACCATGAGGGTCGCGCGAAATGCATGTCGACTTCGAGGGTCGACTTCGCCGACTTTGAAAAGAAAACCTAGTCGCGCTACAACACATAGGCGTGGTCGATCCTTGGGTGGTAGAGCACAAAACCATTATCAAGAAGGCGTACAATGACCCGAGGCCAGCAGAGGACGGACGGAGATATACTCAAAGAGCACAACTCATGTTTCACGCGTTGGTTCAAGCGAAGCTTCGTCGTACCCTTTACGTGAGGATTCTTCGCGGAAGAACAACTCATATTCGCCTTGTCACGGCGCCGAGCACAACTGATGACCTATGAGGCGTCACGATATCCATGACTACACATTCTACACGAGGACAAGGACATGAAAGCGATGGTTATCGAACTCCGGGTTAACGATGGAATCCTACACGGTAACGACAAGGACAGATACTACGGAAGGATCGAGGAGATCTGGGAGCTGAGCTCTGTTGGAGAGAAGGTCCCGATGTTCCGTGTCGAGATGGGCCTAAAGCGTCATAAAGAAGACCGGTATTTCACCACCATGGTTATACGAAGCCAAATCAAGACATGGCATAAGCGTCACCTGAAAAATGAGCCATGGGTGCTGGCTTCCCAAGTGGACCAATGCTTCTTCATTACCGACCCGCCAAAGCCCGGTCGTGTTGTCGTGAGGAGAGGCAAAAGGAAGATCATCGGAATGGATGGAGTAGCCAATGAGCAAGACTTCGACAAATCTGGCGACCGAAGATCGAACATGGCGGCGGACGATGAAGTAGCAGCACACACCACAAGAAGAAGCAGGACCACCCTACCTAAGGGCGTCCGTTCCACGGAAGAACTCCGTTTGCGAAAAAGAAGGGCAAGAAGATTGTGAACAGATAGCTAGCTAAGACCGATTGTATTTAAATCGTAGTCTTCATTTCTCGATTGTATTTCATGGGCACTTTTTGATATCATGAATATTTTTAAATTTCATGGGCACTTTTTGAATTCATGAGGACACTTGATCTCGATTCCCCCTCCATCTTGATCTCGATCCCCCTCCATCGATCTCGATCGCACCCGCACCCTCCCTCGCTAGCTCCACCCATCGCAACCCTCCCCCGCTCCACCGCCGGAGCACCGGCCCGGCCCCCCGCACCCGCACTTTTTGAACATATTTTTATTTTTTTTACTATTTTTATAAAAAATATTACACTGTTATAATTTAAACAAGTTTGAACATATTTAAACACAAATAAATATAAAAAACAGCATTTAAAATGCATAAAAAATATTACTGTTATGATTTAAACAAGTTTGAACATATTTAAACACAAATAAATATAAAAACACCATTTAAAATGCATAAAAAAATATTGGGGTTCACAGGAATCAAACCCAGGACCTCTGAGTGTGTGTCTGCGTCTTGACCAGTCGAGCTAGTGGGTGGGTTACATTGTAGATAGGGTTGGGCTGTAGATATGGCTACTAGGCTAGGTTAAAACAAAATTCTAATGGCGCACCGAGGGTGGTGCGCCATTAGAATAGTTGTACTATATGGCGCACCGTTGTGTCGTGCGCCATTAAGCTTCCTCCTCCACTTCCCCTCGGCCTCTCTCCCTCCCTCGCCAGATCCCCACTCGACCTAACCGAGCCAAGAGCCGCCCGACCCCCCCGGACTCCACCCCCCCCGCCCCGCGCCCCCCCCCCCCGCCCCGCCCGCCCCCCCCCTGCGGACTCCACCCCCGCCCCCCCCCCCCCCCCCCCCCCCCCCCCGCGCCGCGCGCCCACCCTGCGGACTCCCCCCCCGCCCCCGCGCCAGCGCCCCACCCCCATCGTCGACCTCATCCATTCAGAGCTTCAAATCGAGCAGAGCCGTCCCGTGCGCTCGCCATCGAACGCATCTCCGTCGCGTACATCACCGGCGTCCGACGTCGTTTTCCGCGGCTCCGGTCCACCTCCGGCCTCCTCGTCGCCTCCGTTGGAACCGTTGTGAGCCCATCTTCCTAATCCCCACCTTTTCCTATTCGATTCGTTGCCGTAGTCGCCGTCCCGAGCTCCCGCGTACGTGCGTGCTTGCTGCCGCTGCTCGCTGTCTCTGCTGCTGCCCTGTACTGGTTGTTGCCGCGGCTCCTCACACTGCTATTGCTCTTGCGCTGCTGCTGTCGCTTGTTGCTGCGCCGCTTGCCGATGTCTTGTTGCTCTTGCATCGACTGCTGCTGGCTGTGCTCTTGGTCATCGTGTGCAGCTGCTGTGGCTGTGCTACTGCTCTTTGTGCCGCTCCTATGTGAAGTATCACCTGGTCTTTGCTATATCCGTGATTTAGTAGCCATCCAATAAGGACTAAGGAGTGTGATCTGTTTCCTATGTGATTTTGATTTTGGTTGTATTTTTCTGCTCTAGTGCATTATAAAAATATGTCTGACTCATTTAATTTGCTGTCGAGTATGGCAAGATGACATGAAGCACTAAGTAAATTATTTATGCATTAGGAAATAAGAAATTGGAAGTCTTGAAAGTGGCTTGAGACAATTTCATAGCTGGTGCATCCTTCTAGTTCTATGTAACCACTTGAACTATCTTTGGGCAGGATGTCTTGTATGTATAGTTGTTGGCAGAATGGTGAACCTCCCAGCGATGAATAGTTGAAGCGAACACAGAATTTATATAAATCTATAGAACATGTTTCTTTCTCTCTTATCTGCTGCAGTGATTTTCAGATCTTAAAATTAGTTAGATCGGATGGATAGATCTAGTGAGTCTTGCTTGATTAAGCTGTTATGGACAATTGTCAATTTTACGTAATGATGATGGAACATTATAAAGCATTAATTGTACTCCGGTGTATATGAAGGATGATGATCATCTTGCTAGTTTGCTGGGTTTTGTCTCCGACCATTGTGTCGTGATGAATTTGCAGTACCCGAGAGGCCCTTGAGTTTGCGGAATGTCGATTAACTTCCGTTCCGGCAAATTGGTACTCCATATGTCCTATTTTCAGCAAAGGTCATGCTGAAATTTTCCGTGAATTTTAGCATGACTTTGCTAAAATAGGACATATGGGGTACTGCGACTAATGCATGGGCAGGCTATCTTAGTACTTAGTTAAGTAGGATCAACTGCCCGCCATTCTTGCTGCATTAAATCATAGGTGGCAATAGAGCCAAGTGATTAGGCCCAACTTAGAATTATCCTTAGCATCGATAAACCCTAGATGATAAACCCAACATAGGTGGCAATAGAGCCAAGTGATTAGGCCCAACCTAGGGTGCCTCGGCATCGATAAACCCTAAATGATGAAAACTTAACTTGGCTGCCCGGATGCCTCGGTGTCGATGAGAACCTAAATGATGAAAGCTTAGGCTTTTAGGGTGCCTCGGTGTCGACAAACCCTAAATCATGAGACCATGATCTTGTTCCTTGACAATAACCATCTTTTGACCAAACTTTTTCCTATTTAGAGAGAAACATGGCCCTAGCGATGAGGCGGTGGTTGAGCGGCAAGCAATTCAGGAGATGTCCCAAGAGTTGGAGGAACAACAACCTCACCGCTATGATGGCCTTGCGGAAGACACGATCCTGATTACACAACCCCTAGTGGCGTCGGGATGACACCACCGATGGTGCCGCCGAGGATGCCACCCCGATGATGGCGGCGCACACACAGATGGTGGCGGCGCACACGATGGCAGCCAACCGAAGAAGCAAAGGAAGGACCGGCGCCGAATGCGCTCCGCACCGTCAAGGAGGAATTCACTCAAGTGGACTCGGCGGGAATCCAAGAGCCCAAACATATAGTCAAAGTGCAGCGGTTCAGCTCGGGTGCATTCTCGGAACACCGTCTCGATCAACACCGAGAACCTTAGGCATAAGGACCGAGGAATTTGCGCAACCTCCTCTTCATGAAGCTGCACGAGCGATACAAGTTCCCGCCGAATTTGAAAACACACGCCTCTCGGGAATAGAGTGAACAATGCCGCCCTCACGAAGATGAGCACGGCCTGTCTACTTGGAGAAGCACGGTGAAGAGATTGATTGATAAAGGTGATAGTTATGACAAGATCAAGGCGAAATATCATTTGATGGCGAAGATGAGTACAAGGAGTTCAAGATCAAGTGCGAGCCCGCAAGCTCGAATCAAGTCGATGGGGAAAGAAATGCGGGAGTTGAACTTAGGGAACACAAACTCGGTCAGCGGTTATAGAGTGGCGGAGCCTATATGGGACAAGGAGGGGCGCGGGCGTGCCGAGCAAGGCCTACCGCCCGCGCCGAGAAATCTGATGGTGACAAGCGGACCGGGAACTATGTCGGGGCCGGTACAAGGAGGACCCGATAACAAAGGAGCTTACCACGGATCCGAAGACCAGGCCGCTTGAGCTTGTTACAGTAAGGAATACACCCAGCGTAATTAGCTCCATATGGTTGCACTCTAATTAATCACCAATATTTCTAAATGGCTCATGTTCCTTCGCGGGACAATGAAAGCGATGCAGCAGGGTCGTCTAAGAGCTCCCTTCGACACCCCTTTAAATAGGGCATTGAGCGTAATGAAAAAGAAGGATAAGCTCGATAAGCCGGCGTCGGCTGGTCGTGTGGCGGCAAAGGCTTGTCCACAAAATGGGGTCATACTATACGCTGGTGTGCGGAAGGAGAAAAAGGTCAGCTCGGAAAGCGGGCGCGAGGTTGAAGCACTCAAGGCACAAGTGGCGCCGATTCGGAGCTTGTCCAAGAGCAAGTGGAACAACAGCTGGGAGCGAAGCTCGAAGCCATGGTGCCTACGTTGATTCATGGGCTGGCGGCGTGGATTGCGGGCGGCCAAAGGGCCTCCCGGTTCCCGGCTTCACGGCCGACAACTTCGCTGGCGGCGGCGCCATTGGTGTCTCCGCGGCGGCGCCATTGGTGTCTCCGCGGCGGCGCCATTGGTGTCTCCGCGGCGGCGCCATTGGTGTCTCCGGCGGAGGCGGTATTCGTGTCTCCGGCACCGCACGGTATTGGAGCTTAATGCACCGGGTGTCGCCGACCGGCACCTCGCCGACAAGCGCCCCCTCCGTCGATTACCGCCCGCCGTTGGCGGTGCCTCGACATTAGCCGAGCTCGGCGGCATCACGGTAACTAAGCCTCTCAGCCGATGACTTCATCTCCTTGCCTTTGGTGGGCATCCTCGCGCCCTACACATGTTTTCGCGAGGCACCGCCAGCGTTCCTTGCACTCTTACGCGCCGTGGGCGCCGAGTTGGTCGATGTCGCCAAGGGCAAAATCGTTCAACCGGCAACCCCATGTTCCACGGTAATCCGATGCCACCCACAATGTATAGGGTTGAAGTGGTCCGGTGCTGCCAGGCTGCGACGAGTTGTTACCTCGATTCGACCGGCTGGGGCGGCGAAGAAGATGAGATGACCCTCGGCACTGCGTAAACTGGCCCTGCTATGGCGAAGAGCCAGATTCGTTTGGGGCGGGGACACCACCCACAGACAAGACCGCCCGATCGTGCGGCGCCAAGCCATGGCAAGAACGCAGCAACGCTACCGGACCTGCCGGACATCCCTATGGCACAGGATCCAGACAGCCCTATGGCACAGGATCCGGACGGCGACGACAACGACGACGGTACATTTACCAAAGTTGACAAGTACTTTGCCGAACATGGCTACACTGACGATTTCTGCGGGCCTCTTTCTCAAGAACCCAGCCAAGACCACCGTGATCTAGCTGGTATGGCGGAGAAATCCAATTGCAACAAGCGCCGTCTGGCGTTCAGTTCTCGAGACACGCCTCCGGCTCCGTCTTCACGAGCCTCGAGATAGCTGAGGCGCGAAATATTATCAGCCCCAATACGCTGAAGAAGGCGGTGCGTGAGCAGAACTCGGTCCCATTACGGAGATCAAGAAGAAGGGCGGAAGCGAAAGACTAACAAGGGCGCCGGTGCGAGCCAGCCGGCACCAAGTTCGATCCGTGCTCGGGGCGGGCCACCTTCACCTAAGGATATCTCGAGGAGGTGCATGTGGCGGGTAGGGCGATGCTACCGCCAAATATGCTGAATGCTGCAACGGTGTTGTCGCGGAGTCTGCATGACAGTGTTCGATTTTGGAGAAGCGGCGTCTCGAGAGAAGGATGTGGCATACCGGTTTTCGTGGCCAAGGTGCGAGAGCAAGGGCTTTGTGGATGGCGACATCGGGGTATGATCGTCCTGCGGTTTGATGACATCTTTGCTATGTTTAACCTTCATCCGTTGCACTACACCTTCGTTCGGCTGTTTTCGCTGAGCATGCGATGCGGATCATTAGAGACAATAACCGGACATCGTGATAGTCGACCCCTTCTACATGCGTGCCAAGCACTTGAGCAGCGCTGGGGACCGCCAAGTTGCGAGTTCACACCTCGAAGGCGTCATTACGCAAGCGCAGATAAGGATAACTTCCTTGTGCCTTACTTTCCGAGTAAGTCATCCCTTAACCGCCCGTAACATATGATTTCTTAGATTTCGATCGTTCTTTTTTTCTAACATTCCGTGTTACGTGCGGTGACACATTGCACACTCATCCTCTTAAGCCGAAATATTCCATGGCCACGTATTTCGACCCGAACCGTAACTCCATGATAGACTACACAAATGTGAAGAAAGTTCGTGATGATGTTCTCCCGGCTCGCCAAATCTGGAGGCACCTTCACGGGACAGTTAAATAATCACGGCAAGCACATCTTCTCACACAATATGAAGTTCTGCTGCATCAAGCAGCGCTTTGGCGGTCGAAGGATGCCTACTCGCCCTCCATCACATGCGAGGCGATTGTAAGGACCATCATCACCTTACGCTGCAGATAATCTCAAAGATTGGGCCGCGAGCTTGTCGGCAGTCCAGGACGCGGACCTCAGAAAACAATTCTTTCGCATCCAGTCGGAGTTTGCGGACATCATCCATCAAGATGTCCTTCATATGTCGGGGCAGTTCTTCCTCAGAAATCAACCGTCCAACAGTGAGATAGATGGAATGCTACAAATGCAGGGTGACAACGACCGCGATTTCATGACCATCACGACAGACGGTGGCTTCATCCACGCTCCAGTCCGATGAGTCGAGTCGAAAGTAGTGATGTGTAGTTCTGAAACATTGATTGGCTCATGTTGTAATTAAACTTTTTAATGAATTCGTATGTCTCTTTGGTTTGGACGGTTGTTCAACTTAGATGTAATCGATGCTATTTTATTAGTAGGACCATGAATCGTGCTATTAATATCTTGCTTTTCTCTTCCGATCCTTTTGTTGCATACTTACACATTGCTTATGTATTATGCATTGTTTGGCTTGTGCATAGAGATGCCGTCGTATGTAGGTGTACAAGGGTAAGGTTCGGAGTCTCGATGGTGGGAGGAGTGTCGGAGACAGGTTCACCGTTCAGCGGTAATAGTTACAAAGGTACACCACTAGGGCGGAGGATGAATCTAGATCGCCCGCTATCTAAAGGGAGAGAGGAGGGGCGTTGGAGGAACGGATGAAGACCGGTTTGATCGCGATGATGCTCATCGTGATGACCGCAGCTCTCTTCTATGTGATGGTAGTTTAGATGATCGATATCGACTTGTAATGTGAAGGCAAACTCGATACTCGCGGTCTTGAGACTTGTAATGTTTTATCTTTGTCCGGTCTTTTGAATCCGGAGACTAATATGATGAATTGTATTCGGAGACTAATCTTCTATTGTATTTGATGAATCTGATGTTGCTGTGTGCTGCTATCTATATTCTATGCAATAATACATTTTGTAACCTGTGCAAAAATCAGAAAAGCAAAAATAAAAAATAAAACCTAATATTCATACTAATGGCGCACCACAAAAGACACTAATGGCGCACTATGATCATCACACTAATGGCGCATTAACAGCTGATGCGCCATTAGAATGCCATAGCACATTTGTACATATGGCCCCTGGGAGGCATTCTAATGGCGCTGCGAGCTATACTAATGGCGCGATGGGAGGTGCGCCATTAGAACACCGAATACTAATGGCGCCTTGGCGATGCGCCATTAGAATTTAATTCTAATGGCGTGATGCCAGTGGCGCACTGGTAGTGCGCCATTAGAAGGCAAAACCAGTGCGCCACTAGCATGCCTTTTCCTAGTAGTGCCAGTGTCAGCTTTGGCTAAGCTTTGGCTATACACAGATGCATGTAAGGGGCTTGAAAATTCAGTGAAAAATGTTTTCCCACATGCTGAGCAGAGGGAGTGCTTTCGTCATTTGTGGATGAATTTGATCAAAAAAATTAGAGGAGAAGAACTTGGGCGCATGTGGCGAGCAGCAAGATTTTACACTAGACAGACACACAAATATCATCTTGATAAGATAATGATAGCATGTGATGAGTTTGGTCCATGGCTGAACACCTACCATTCTTTGTTATGTTACAGGTCAGCATTCAACACTGCCATCAAGTGTGACCACATCAACAACAATTTGGCAGAGAGTTTCAACAACAAGGTGAAGGAGTTAAAAGATTTGCCTGTGCATGACACGGTTGACCAAATCAGGATAATGCTCATGCGGTTGTGGGAATTGAGAAGAGGGATAGGTGATTGTCTACAAGGTGATAAGCTTCCAGCAGTGGTACAACAGGTGGTCAACAGGAGCAGATGTCTTTCACATTTGTTTGTTGCAAAATCTTCACCTTGGGGTGCTGAAGTTAGAGATAACAAAACTGAAAGGAGGCATGTTGTTAACACTGAATTGCATGATTGCACTTGCCTCGAGTGGCAACACACTGGTAAACCACGTGAGCATGCCATTCTTTTCTTAGCATCCCAATAGAAGATAAACATGCACCCATATTTGCATGAATATTATTCGGTAACAAAATTTAAAGCCGCATATGCTACTCCAATTCCAGCACTTACAGATCAATCTCAGTGGCCTGAAGTGGACATTGAATTTTCCATGTGTCCTCCCTTGACGAAAAGAAAGGCTGGCAAGCCTAAATAGAGTAGATTCAAGGCATGGTTTGAGAAAGGTGGGAGTAGTAAGAAGGGAAAGAAAGATGGAAAGCCAAAAAGGGCCCAAAAAGGTAACAAAAACAGATGCAAGTTGTGCCAGGAACTTGGGCACAGAGTGGGATCTGTCAAATGCCGTTACACTCCTGATAAGCCAAAGTATGTTCTTGTTTATTTGTCTGTTTTTTGATTTGGTGTTTTTGTAATTACTATATCTATAATATTTTCCCAATGGCCAGGAGGAAGCGAGCAAGTCAGCCCCTTGTTGTTGAACAGTGTTGGCCAACAAAAAAAGCAAGAGTCAATGGCGGTAGAAAGAAGAGAAGTGTGCCTGAGCCTGAGCAAACTGAAGAAAATCCTGCTGCAGTCAACATTCAGACTGAAGAAACTGATGTGGAGGTGCACACCGAAGAAACTGAAATTGCAGTTAACATTCAGAGTGAAGAAACTGCTCTCAAGGTTGAAACTGAACCTGAGCGTGTCGAGGTTCAGACTGAAGAAACCCATGTTGAGGTACACACCAAAGAAACTGAAACTGGTGTCAACATTGAGACTGAAGACATTGATCACGAGGGTGTCGAGGAGGTGTTGGAAAGAGCAGTGAAGAAAACAAAGATGATCAGTGAACTTGTGTGTGTAGTAGAACCAAAAACAAGAAGTGCTAAGGCGAAGAAGGGCACACGACGTGGTAGGAAGAGGTAGAAGAGAGAACAGTTTGAAAAATTTGGGGCATGTAATAATATTTGTAACTTGATGCGTATTGGTAGTCACTATGTATCCCCGTATTTCTATTCGAACTTGTTTGTTGGTACCTTGTCTAAACCAGCCAAATAAAATTCAAATTTAGATTCAAATTTGGGCTCAAATTTGAATTAGGGATGGGGTATTGATGTTTTAGTGCTATCTAAAGTACCTCAACTGAAATATGTTTGCTTGCTGATCATTCTGAGCCCTTTTGCTAAGTTGAACTCATAGTCATGAAAAGTGTGTTTCAAATGACCTCCAAAGATAGGGTAAACAGCCTCATATTTAAGCAAGTTTTTTGGCACCTTATCTAAACCAGCCAAATAATTTTTCTACACATCTATTCTACGTATATAGTGTAAATCTAAAGTCTCAGTATTTATTGAATTAATTTTCTATTATTTTCTTTTCTTTTTGAAAAAACAAGGTTTAATAGAAAATTATATATAAAACAAGTTTAAAACATGAAAATGAGAAAAGTAAGTTAAGATCTTTCTTAGTCAATCCAAAATGAAGTTTTGGTGAGGTTTTCACACTTTTCATTTTCAAAATCCCACCTACTCTCGAGTGCCCACTACTCTCTCCCTTGAACTCCATACTATATTGTTTGAGGAAGGACAATTTTGTGAAGGATTTTTCATAAAAATGTAGGTAAACCATATTTATATTTTTTTCTCGTTACTATACGACCTAATAAGACTATGTGCGCAAGTTTTATATTTTTTTGATTTTTTTTGAAATAGTTATGCTCAACCATAATCAGTCAAAACCCCTCAAAACCCCTCTCAGAACCCCTCAAAACCCCGCACACTACCTGGTCGTCGATCGTTGTGCATGGATGGTTGAGATCAGGTGCTAGGGTTAGCTACAGTGTGCATCGATCCGCATGAGACGCGCTGATTGGTTGACGCGGTGGGGTTTGGATCAGCCTCTCTCGTTGGGGCATCAGGACCGTTCATTTGAATCCAACGACAAGAGTTGACGCGGTGCATGGACCAAGCCTACGCAGTGCCCTTTCCATCGTAGCATGCGTGCCCGTGCCTACCCGCAGCATGCATGCCCACTCGCAGAACTGCGCCCGTGCGTTGCATGCATGCCCTCGACGTAGCCCTGCTACGCCACCCCTACCGCGCATTAAGCTGTCGCATGCCTACCATTAGAACCGATGCAGCGTCGCATCAAAGCATGCACCCGGCCACAATGTAGCAGCCCGATGAAGACAACCAAAAAGCCAACGCTGCATGGCGTGCTCCTCTTTGAGGACGCAATACTGGCATGGGGTATCGATGTGGGTATCGACACAGTTCAAACGGCGTGCTGTCCGTTACAAGATGGGCAAATGAAGGCGTCTAGTATTGTCACGTCTCCCATCGACCGAGCGTTGCCCTCTAGCCAGGCCCTAGCAAGATGGGAAAACTAATGGGCTACGACATGAATGCACAGGCGACGCACGCAGAGAAACCGGGGCAGGCGTGTCCCCTTGACCCACGACGGCACAGACGCGTGCGTGAGCCCATCCCCCTTGACCCGTGACCGGTGGCACAGAAGCGTCGCAACCTGTTTCCCACGGCCACGCTCGTGTACACACTTTCATGGGGCGCCACCAAACGCCGCCCGCCCATTAATTCTAGGGTTTCTACGGGGTGAAACCACATCGCACTTGGGCTATTTAAGCTGGGCACTATCGTCTTCCTCTCCGCCCATCCATCATACCCCCTCCTCTGCCTCTTCTGCCCTCCTTCTTCCTTCTTGTCCATCAAACCCAATCGAGCCCTCAAGCCACCACGCCACCATGCAGTACGACGACCCCACCTACCACTTCCCCCAACCATGCCGGAAAGGCTCTACCCGGCCGAAGTGTATGTAGAGAGAACCCTTAGGGTTTGGGCGATCTCGAGGTGGAGGGGTGCAAGGGAGTTAACGGAGTTCTTCCTTGCGGCCGGCTTCCGCCACCTCCCCCGCGTCTCTCTTCGGATGTACCATCTTGAGGAGGTCAACCACAACAGCGTTGTGGTTGGGCTCCTCGCCACGTTCACTAACACTTTTGATGCTTTCCATCTCCTCGGGCGAGCGTATTGGGTTGGTTGTGAGTTCATAGCTTCACCACCTACAGTATCTTCACCGACTTCCACGACATCTTTCCCAACAACGGCGTTATGCACACGCTCCAGTACCCCATCAACAACTGGGAGGAGTGAAGGGCGGCACCCGGAGGAGCGAGGTGGCGTTGTTCACCCGGAGGAGGAGGAGAAGAAGAACCCGAAGAAGAACCCGCGTTTGGTGCCCCCATATCTATCTAGCTTGCTATAGATCTATCTATATGTTTTTTTATGTTGTAATCGTTATGCTACTATTATTAAGTTGTATTAGTAGTTTAGGTTGTAAGGCTATCGTGGAACTATGGGTTGCAATCGTTATGCTTCTATATAATCGTTATGCTACTATATATATTGTGTGTTTTGTGCTATTATTTGTGGATTGCTATGGGTTGTTCTTGCTTATTATTCGTGTATTGCTATGGGTTGCTACGGGCTCGGGTTGCTACACCCCAATCACCACACACACCATCTTCAAAATATTGGTCAAACCATGGACATGCAACTAGGATCCCCATGCAAACCCACTATGGACATGCAACTAGGAAATGCAAACTAATTTACTTCGGGCACTTCATGCAAGCATGCAACTCATTTAGTTCATGGAACCGTAGACATGCATAAAAACAATTAAAATTTAGTTTTAGTGCATCAAAAATGATCCATCACAAAATTTAGTGCAAGAAAAAGGCCAAAGTAAAAAAGTAACATTTTATTTGCTGAACTTAGAGGTGGGCTGGTGCCCCTACGCGGGTGGGCTGGTCTCTATTTTGGGCATGGTTATTTTCTCAGGGCCCATTTTCTCACGGCCCAACATCTATTTGGCAGCCCAGTTTTGTTTTTTACTAGAAACTGAATTTGGGTGTGTACTCTGTTAACTGAAGAACAAAAACAGAGGAAAGAGAGCATGAACACTGAATAGGGCCCCTGATAATATCATTACAATAATTCAAGCAAGTTTTGCTTCACGCGAATTCAAATTCATCTAACAAATGATCCCTGGCTAACTCAAACTACCGGGCACCCCTGAAACTAGCTGACTAACTAACTGAAACGCTAACAAATTCTAGCGATTGATGAACATCAAGTAAAATAAACCCATAGCAATGACACAACCATAAAATGCTCCAGCCATCATATTTGCTTGCTGCTTCAAATCGATCAGATGCTTTAGTTGCTTGCCGATTTTCTTCAATTCACACTTCAGTTCTGCACTGTGCATCATCGGATCAGCCCTGTCCGCCAAATTGGGGGCTTGTTCCATGGCAAGCCGCCCCCAAAATTGAGCTCTTGGTTGGGGTTGATCCCTCCAATTTCAACCTTTCAACATAGTCATCGAGCCACTCAAAATGCCCACATTTCTTCAGAACTTGAAAAACAGGGGGCCGGCAGCGCATGAATCCTAGATCCACCACCCAGATCCACCGCCCTAATTCGAGGGAAAAAGAAAAAATCGGGAGAAATTAGACCATAGGATTGGTCAAGAACACAGATCTAACCTACCTCGGCTGTGGCTTGCTCAAACATTTCACAAACTCGCGCCCACGGTTGTCGTTTTCTTCCCTCACACAAGTCAAACGCTTGAGAGCCTCCATGCGCGGGCAATCGGAGCATCTTGTCAACGGCAGTGGACCGTACTACGTCCATGATTGGCAGGTGGCCGAAGTCGAGCTAGACATCACTCTCCGGCGGCGCGCTTCGTTGCCAGAGCAGAGGAAGAAGAAGGTGGCAAAGGAAAGGGGCCGGGCAAGCAATGGAGGGAGGCGGGCTGGCTCGGGCTCGTGGCTGGCTCGGGTCGGGGCACGCTGATGAGCACAGGCATGCTTGTGTGGACAAGTTGTGGGTCCCACCCGCATGCGAGTAACTGGTGGGTCCCGCGTGTCATAACTCAAATCGCTAACCCCTCGTGTTTTTCATTTCATAGTTAAACAGAGCCATGTCGCATTGGAGCTATTGTTGGCTTCGAAGACGTCGCATCACAGCCATTCATTCCAACAACATCGCGCTCCTTGCAATTCACATGAAAAGCGTCGCAGAGGAGCTATTGGCCCATGTAGCAGTACCATATTTAGTTAGGAATAGAAAATTGATTAAGCTATAATGACGGTGGATAGTGAACCGATGTACCTCACTGAGGACGCCGCCGCCGTTGACCATGTCCGTGATGAAAGTGTAGTCAACCTAGTTGAACGAAGACGCATCATAGCAAAAGGGAATAATACCAGTCATATACTATAGGATCTCACCTGCGGTCTGGAGGCTGTTGTCGTCGTCGTCCTTGTCGAAAACCACAAGGCCGCTCGACATCTCAGTGGCTACGTGCTGAACAACCTGTTGGAATTTGCTAGTGGGCTTTTGGCCCAAAGCCCAACTAAATTTCTAAAATTCTCTTGGCCCATTCATGCACACATGTGAGTGGAGTGAGTGAGGCTAAGGTTTAGTCCCACCTCATAAGTTGAGAGAGAGTTGCACCTCTTCATAAGGTGAGCTCTCCTACCACTTGTATGAGCATGAGAAGAGGAGACTTACACGCGCGCTCCTCCTCCTCGCTCGCCTCGCCACGCCACGCCTCGCCTCGCCTCGTCACGACGCGCCACGGATTGCGGGTTGCGGGATTGAGCCGAGCCGAGGACAGAGCTATGCACGTTGTCTATATTTTTGCTGCTCAGGAAAAAATTAATGAGTCATTAATTAATAATTAACGGACGCGTTAATTACTGAACCGTTTCCGATTCTTTTGGATCGTGACGACTCGGACGTGGGGTTTACTCCCACGACCTACCCGGCCCGCACTATATAGTCAGGCAGACATCTACCCTAGCCGCGGCCGCTTCGTATGGTTTCTCACCACCGTTCCAGTCCATTGCACCGATCAAGTCTTCTCCATCTCTCCTTTCGGCGTGCACCGGAAGAAGGGATAGAGCCTCGGAACCCGCCTCTCGTGATTACATGCGGAGAGAGGCGATCAGGAATTTTGGGGAGCGACTTTCATCGCTTGGCAGCGACGACTTCACGAACGACGACTTCTTCCCTGACCTCGGCAACCTCATCCTCGACGACATGGGCGACAACGTCAACGCCGACGGTGCTGCTCCCGCTGCACCGTACATGATTCTATCTTTCCTGTTCGAGATCGTGGTAGAATTCATGTTTCTAGTATGTGTCCTAGATGTGATCTGTTCATCTGCTATGCTAGTTCGCATGATTAGTTCAATCTCTGCTACTGTAGTCATGATTTATCTTCTATTTATTCGGATTAAATCTCGTAGTAATTTTCTCATATTTTCAACAATCCAAAAACCTGATTATAGGCAATTTACTCCGAGTGGTTTTGCTGCGCATTTGAAGCCGCCTGCCTTAAGCAAGCTCCTAAGGAGTGGCATGAGAAGTTTGAAAGAACATTAACTGCTGCCAGCTTTGTAGTAAATGATGGTGACAAGTGTGTGTACTATCGCCATGGTGGGGGCGAAGGAGTTATTCTCTGTCTGTATGTCGACGACATATTGATCTTTGGAACCAAACTTGATTTAATCAAGGAGGTTAAGGATTTCTTATCTCACTGTTTTGAGATGAAGGATTTAGGAGTAGCTGATGTTATCTTAAACATCAAGCTGTTGAGAGATGAGAATGGTGGGATCACCTTGCTTGATCTCACTATGTGGAAAAGGTTTTGAGTCGTTTTGGGTATAGCGACTGCACGCCTTCTCCAACTCCATATGATGCTAGTGTGTTGCTTCGAAAGAATCGACGGATTGCTAGAGATCAACTAAGGTATTCTCAGATTATTGGCTTGCTTATGTATTTGGCAAGTGCCACGAGGCCTGACATCTCTTTTGCTGTGAGCAAGCTGAGTCAGTTTGTGTCAAAACCGGGAGATGATCATTGGCGTGCGCTTGAGAGAGTTATGCACTACTTGAAGGGCACTGCGAGCTATGGGATTCACTACACCGGGTATCCAAGGGTACTGGAGGGTTATAGTGACTCGAACTGGATATATGATGCTGATGAGATTAAAGCCACAAGTGGTTATGTTTTTACACTTGGTGGTGACGCTGTTTCCTGGAAGTCTTGCAAGCAGACCATCTTAACGAGGTCAACTATGGAAGCAGAACTCACAGCATTAGACACTGCCAGTGTTGAAGCAGACTGGCTTTGTGAGCTATTGATGGACTTACCTATGGTTGAAAAACCAATACCCCCTATCCTGATGAACTGTGATAATCAAACTGGGATCATCAAGATAAACAGTTCTAAGGACAATATGAAGTCCTCAAGGCATGTGAAGAGGAGAATAAAATCTGTCAGGAAACTGAGGAACTCCGGAGTTATTACGTTGGATTATATCAAGCGTCGAAAAACTGGCGATCCCTTCACAAAGGGTCTATCACGTAATGTGATAGATAATGCATCGACGGAGATGGGTTTGAGACCCACCGCATGAGTTGTCCATAGTGGTAACACACTCTATGTGATCGAAGATCCCGTGAAGTAGAAGTGGGAGACAAGCTGTTGGTCAGCTGAGAGGAGAGTATCCTTATTTTAATTATCCCACTCCGTGAAGATGCAATACTCTCCTGATCTGCTTGGCAGGTTGATATCTATCTTAATGTGTTCCAAGTGGCTTATTTGAGTAAGCAGAGATGTTGTCCTGTAGAGCATCTCCTGAGGAACACACCTATATGAATTTGACTGTTAACGTCGCAGTCTGTGAGAAGTGGGTGCTCTCTAATAAATTCATGAAAGGTCCTGGAGTACGACGTATACGCTCCACCCGCGGGGAAGCCTTGCGGCAACCCAGTACTGGTCAAGAATTTGTGTGAAACTAGTCTCGCAGAAAACTTTTAGTTCAAGGCATAGTCCACTATTCAAGTTGTGATCTAGTGTAGCATAAATCTCTAAGTGGAAGTTCAACTTCACAGTCTCCACTAAGCACCGGTATATAAACAATGTTTTGGAACCAAATGGTGAAATGTGCCAATGAGACTTTGTGGGGGATTGTTCGAATTTGCTAGTGGGCTTTTGGCCCAAAGCCCAACTACATTTCTGAAATTCTCTTGGCCCATTCATGCACACATGTGAGTGGAGTGAGTGAGGCTAAAGTTTAGTCCCACCTCATAAGTTGAGAGAGAGTTGCACCTCTTTATAAGGTGAGCTCTCCTACCACTTGTATGAGCATGAGAAGAGGAGACTTGCACGCGCGCTCCTCCTCCTCGCTCGCCTCGCCACGCCACGCCTCGTCACGACGCGTTGCGGGTTGCGGAATTGAGTCGAGCCGAGGACAGAGCTATGCACGTTGTCTATATTTTTGCTGCTCGGGAAAAAAATTAATGAGTCATTAATTAATAATTAACGGACGTGTTAATTACTGAACCGTTTCCGATTCTTTTGGATCGTGACGACTCGGACGTGGGGTTTACTCCCACGACCTACCCGGCCCGCACTATATAGTCAGGCAGACGTCTACCCTAGCCGCGGCCACTTCGTATGGTTTCTCACCACCGTTCCAGTCCATTGCGCCGCCGATCAAGTCTTCTCCATCCCTCCTTTCGGCATGCACCGGAAGAAGGGACAGCAGGCCTCTCGAACCCCGCCTCTCGTGATCCTGTATGGGAGAGGGGCGATCAGGTTTTGGGGCGCGACTTCGCGATCTTTGGCAGCGACGACCCATGACAGCGACTTCTTCCCTGACCTCGGCAACTTCATCCTCGACGACATGGGCGACAACATCAATGCCGGCGGTGCTTCTCCCGCTGCACCGTACGTGATTCTATCTTTCCTGTTCGAGATCGTGGTAGAATTCATGTTTCTAGTATGTGCCCTAGATGTGATCTGTTCATCTGCTATGCTAGTTCGCATGATTAGTTCAATCTCTGCTACTGTAGTCATGATTTATCTTCGATTTATTCGGATTAAATCTCGTAGTAATTTGCTCATATTTTCAACAATCCAAAAACCTGATTATAGGCAATTTACTCCGAGTGGTTTTGCACTACTAGGGAAAAGGCTACTAGCAGCGCGGGTAACATGGCTACTAGTAGCGCGGGTACACGCGCTACTAGTATCGCGCTACAGCTAAAAGTTAGTAGTAGCGTGGGTCGAACCCGCGTTACTACTAACTTTGTTAGTAGCAGCGAGGGTTCAATCCGCGCTACTGCTATTATGAACCGCGCTACTACTAATGAAATAGTAGTAGCGTGTCTATAATCCCAACGCTACTAGTATCCTAAATACTAGTAGCGCGCCATTTTATCCCCACGCCACTACTAACTTATTAGGAATTAAAAAAAATAAAATCAACCAAATTCATTCTATCACACAGTTGTCGTGTCTTCTCCAGTTCCTCATTGTAGCAGCAACTCATGTATAATTTCATTCTATCGCATAGTTACATAAGCAACTACGTTTCTTCTTGTAGCAGCAACTCATGTAAATTCCATTATATCGCACAGTTACATAAGCAACTACCTACGTAAGTTGTTATGGCCCGATCCAAAAATTGGACCAGTCGTCAATGTGCGGCGCCTGAGCGTGCCCGGCCTGATCTCGCGGCCTGCAGCTGCGACGAAACACATTGGATAGCCTCGAAGAGCCACACCTGACTGACGGCAGCCGCTGCCTTGAGTTGTGACGTGGTCACGTCCCTCGTTCTGGCCCTCAGCGCCAACTGGACCGGTCGATGTCGTCCTTGTGCCTCGCCACCAGCAGACGGAGGTAGAGAATGAGCAGCAACTTCGCTTCTCTGTACATCGGCTGCCACGACACCGTCCAGTCCATGAACCTCTCGACGACCGTCATCGTCGCTACCAGAGCCCTGCAGTATTACAAACAAAGGTTCAGAAACTTCAGATTCTTCAGAAGAATGGCACGAAAAAAATGCGGTACATGTAGATGCCAGTGTGCAACATTTTTTTCCAGAGATTCTTATTTAAGCCGTAATGCACAATTGAAGCTATAAGCTATTTTCTAGTAGTGAAAAGTGCAGAGAATTGTTATATAAGAACGCATATATATTTGAAAAGTGCATAGAAAAACATAAAGCCCAAAAGAAACACAGAATCAGGCAAATCATGCAACCACACAATCAGGTTAACTTCTATTTACTCACAAATCAAATGGCATCAAAATCAACATACTGGCATTGGTCCTCGACACAATGGGTGCGAAAGAGGCTGACTGAGATCATAAAAAAATAATATAAGAAGGACCAAGACACTCATATTTCAGTCCAGACATATACGAGGACATATCATAAGGCACATACAAAGTAGCAATGAATAGATAAGACATGCTGGATCGGTTTTCCTCAGTTAAATATAGTTAACTGTTATGGAAGCAGTCATAGTGTACATTTTACACTAAAGAAATCATTTCTTTCAGCTTGAAACAGAGACACCAAAAAAGGAGGAAGTATCAGGCACACATTTACCTTGTCAGAAATCAGATACTCGGCATGCAAGCAATCTGAACAATTTCCTTATCAATGCCAAGTTCCTGCCCACCAAACTGGTTGCATGGGAAAGCAAAGATCTCAAAACCGTGAAGTGCCGGCTCCAGCGGGTCCACCTCCGCGAGGCTCTCGGCCTGGTCCACCAAAGGGTGACCAGATTATTATCCACAATCTGCTGATCACTGCACTTGAGTCCAGTAGTCCACTATATGTATATATACTGCTTGTAGCTGAGTTTGTATGTAGCCGATCACTAGCCATGCTACTTACTTGTTGAGGTCATCAAAACCTCAGTAAAAACCAATGCTGGCCTAATTCATAGACTCACAACATAACCATCAGGAGTCCACGACATAATATCCCATTTTATGGTGATGTTGCCGTTCAGATCTAGCGAATCGTACGCCTCTGCGAGAACTAGAATGAAGTAAGAAGGTTAATTGGCACACTAGATGCACAACAAACACATACTTGTTCCAATCTGCAGGATGTATCCTGCAAATTAGGTTCTTTACCAGACTGTGACGCAGATTGGTCGAGACGTTCTAGCTAACTAACTAACTGTAATTCATTTCAGTTGTGAACAGATCGGCGCGAGGATGTTTCAACTAACTAATTCGCTTAAGAATCAGCTTGAAGCTCAAGATAGTAGCAGGAAGGAAAGCAGAGGGAGGAAGAGGAACAATGCAAGGGGAGGGGAGGGGAGGGGAGGGGGCCTGACCTGACCTGCGGCTAGGGTTTCGGGAGAGCTACAGCGGCGCTCGCTCCCTCCTCTGGCGCTGCTTGGTCGCGGAAAACGGCGTCAAGGGTTTCGGGAGAGCTGCAGAGACGCTCCATGGCGGCTTCCAGGGAGAGGCGAGCTCCCTGCTCTGCTACTGCTTGGTCTCCTCTAGCTGGGCGCCGGCGGCAGCAGCTGCTGACCTGAGCTGCCGCCCAGTACACATCGCCCTGTCGTCGCCATGAGGCCGACCCGTCCCTTGAGAGGAGACGCAGCGAGGGGCGGGGGCTGGGGAGGCGGCACGCGCAGGTGGAGAGGGAGAGGGAGGTGGTGGCAGTGGTGGACGGGTGGTGCTTGGTGGGGACGGCGGGCGGACGGAGGAGAGGAGGTTGGGGATCTGGATCGGGGTGCGTGTTTTTTTCTAAGACAGACGGGGGGTGGTGTGGGACAGTTGGTGGGAAGGGATCGGGCCGGGGTGGACACGCGTAGTAGTAGCGTGGGGGTCTTACCTGCGCTACTACTACTTACTTAGTAGTAGCGCCGGTTTTATACCCCTCGCTACTACTATGGCCTACTCCGGGGGCATTGTTGGAGACCATTTAGTAGCAGCGCGGGTTTATACCCTCGCTACTACTATCAACTTAGTAGTAGTAGCGGTTTTATACCCTCGCTACTACTAATTAGCAGATAGCGCCCATTTTAAACCGCGCCTCGATAAACTTCGTGTATAAGGTTTTTCCTAGTAGTGTTGCTCAAGATCCGAAGCCTTTTGCCTTTAATGGGGCGCAATATAAGGCGTGGCGCACGAGAGCAGTCCACCGGTTTCGGACCATGGGCTGCTATGACGCCACTAAGGGCAAGCCCGAGGGCGATCTTAATCCAAAGCACAGTGGAAGCTTTTGAGAAGATCGATACTCTCTTTAAAGGCGCTCTTCTGGGTGTTCTTGATGATTCCATTGTGGATTCGTATATGTCGTTTGACAACAGCAAGGACATGTGGGCTGCGCTCGAGGCCAAGTTTGGTGCCTCGGACGCCGGTAGCGAATTGTACGTCATGGAGCAATTATATGACTACAAGATGACTGATGAGCGCTCTGTTGTACAGCATGCTCATGAGATACAGTCGCTCGAAAAGAACTTGAGCACTTCAAGTGTGTGTTGCCGGACAAATTTGTTGCCGGAGGCATTATTGCCAAGCTTCCATCTTCGTGGAACAATTTTTCTACTTCCCTGAGACACAAGAGACAGGAGTTTTCCGTTGCGGATCTCATTGGTACTCTTGATGTTGAAGAGAAGGCGAGAGCAAAGGACACACGTGCTCGAGTTGCCGAGAGAGCTTCTAGTGCTCACATGGTACAGAAGAAGAACTTCCAGCCCAATAAGTTCAAAAACAACAAGAACAAAACTCAGGGGAAAGGCAAGTTTGATACAAAGAACAAGCCATCACATTGTACCAACTTCAAGAAGAATTCTCATAAGAAGGGGAAGGGACTTTGCCATGTCTGCGGTGATCCTAATCACTGGGCTCCGAAGTGTCCTAACCGCTTTGAGGAGCGCGAACATGAGAAGGACGGCAAGTCCACTAATGTTGTCATCGGTGATACTGATATGAAGGAATCAGGGTACGGTATTTTTCCTACCATCCTTTCAGTATTTCAATCCCCTAATTGGTTAATTGACACCGGTGCCAATGTACATGTTTGTGCTGACGCCTCCATGTTTTCTTCTTGCCAGGCCACAAGGACTTCTCCCGTGCTGATGGGGAACGGGTCACATGCCATCGTTCGAGGTGTAGGTACGGTCGATCTGAAGTTTACTTCGGGGAAGACCGTGCTGCTGACGAACGTTCATCATGTGTCGTCCATCAATAAAAATCTCGTTAGCGGTTCCCGTTTATGTCGAGATGGTTTTAAGTTGGTTTTTGAGTCCAATAAAGTTGTAATTTCCAAGTGTGGACAATTTGTTGGAAAAGGCTATGAGTGCGGAGGCTTGTTCCGCCTATCTTTGTCAGATATTTGCACTAAAGTTATTAATAATGTTTGCCACAATAATGAGTCAGATATTTGGCATGCACGACTTTGTCATATTAACTTTGGTTGCATGACGTGACTAGCCAATATGAATTTAATTCCGAAAATGTCTACTGTCAAAGGCTCTAAGTGCCAAGTATGTGTGCAAGCTAAACAACCTCGCAAGTCCCATAAGACTGTAGAGGCAAGAGACTTGGCGCCACTAGAGCTTATACATTCTGATCTTTGTGAGACGAATGGCGTGTTGACAAAAGGTGGAAAGAGATATTTCATGATGTTGATTGATGACTCCACTAGATATTGTTATGTGTATCTTCTGAAATCAAAAGATGAGGCTTTAACTTTCTTCAAAAACTATAAAGCTGAGGCAGAGAACCAACTTGATCGAAAAATTAAACGGCTTAGGTCCGATCGTGGTGGAGAGTATTTTTCCAATGAATTTGATCTGTTTTGTGCGGAACATGGTATAATCCATGAGAGGACACCTCCCTACTCACCTCAGTCTAATGGGGTGGCTGAAAGAAAGAACCGAACTCAAACTGATTTGGTTAACGCCTTGTTAGACACATCGGGTCTTTCCAAGGAATGGTGGGGGGAGGCGCTAATGACCGCGTGTCATGTCCTAAACCGAGTTCCCACAAAGCATAAGGCCATGACTCCATTTGAGGAATGGGAAAGGAAAAGGTTGAAACTCTCTTACCTACGTTCTTGGGGTTGTTTGGCGAAAGTCAATATACCAATTCCCAAGAAGCGCAAGCTTGGACCAAAAACCGTGGATTGTGTTCTTCTGGGCTATGCTTTTCATAGCATTGGCTATAGATTTTTGATATTAAAATCTGAGGTATCTGACATGCATGTTGGTACGATTATGGAGTCTAATGATGCAACTTTCTTTGAGGACATATTTCCTATGAAGGATATGTCAAGTTCATCAAATCAGGAGATACCTATTCCATCTAGTGAGGAACTCACTGTAATTCCTGAACCCACCATTGCGATGGAACACATTGAGAATCCTGTTGAGGGTGACAATGAAAATCATGTAAGGAGTAAGAGACAGAGGACTGCAAAGTCCTTTGGTGATGATTTCATTGTGTACCTTGTGGATGACACACCCAGGACTATTTCAGAAGCCTATGCATCTCCTGACACTACTAGGGAAAAGCCTAGCAGCAGCGCGGGTTTTGGGCCTATTAGTAGCGCGGGGGCCGGCGCTACTAATAAGGCGCTACAGCTAACTTATAGCAGTAGCGCGGGTGCAACCTGCGCTACAGCTAACGTATAGCGGTAGCGCGGGTAAAAACCCGCGCTACTACTAATCTGTAATCTCCTAATTTTTTTTTAATTTTTTCGATTTTTTTTTGTTTTTTCCCTAATTTTCAAATTTTTGAATTATTTTAACCTCAAATCTCTAATCACCCTCATCGCTGCTCAATTTAATCTCTAATCACCCCTCATCATTCCAAATCATCTAACTTCCCGGACGGTCACTCATCCTCTCACTACTCCAGCTTAAGCACGCTTAACTTCCGGGTTCTATTCTCCCTCATTTCCAAGTCTGCACTTGTTGTTTTCCTGACAATAATAAGATGTCAATCCTATTAACCTCAGGAATTTAGCTTGAGCATGAAGTCACACATTTCGCTGTTTGAGTTTGAAACTATTGTTCTAAAAAATTAGTAACACTAATATTTCTTGAATAATTAGTTTGACCACAGTTTGACCAGATTTGACCACAGTTTGATCATAGTTTGACTAGATTTGACCAAAATTCAAAAGAACTAAAATATTTATTTAGTAACACTAATATTCTTGAATAATTAGTTTGACCATAGTTTGACCAGATTGAACAAAAATTAAAAAAAAACTTATTTTTTTGAATTTTTGTGCCTCCAGATGTTAAAAGGCCCGTAACTTTTTTCTGTTAGGTTTTTGAGGATTTTAAAAATGTTTAACGGTGTTCCCCCGATTAAATTCGGATGTAACTTTTTGAGTAGATGATTTTTCATATAAAAAACTTTTTCATTCGAGTTCGTATGCAAAAGTTATGGCCATTTTACAAATTTCCAGAGAGATTTTGCAAATAAAGTTGAAATTCATATTTGTATATTTTCCCAACAACTAGACCACATATCACATGGCAAACTTATTTTCTTTTATTTTTTTGACATTTTTATCATTTTCTCTTATTTTTTTTAAACTGAAAAGGCGGGGGGGGGGTAGACTTTGAAAAATTTGCAAATAGGCCATAGCCCAGGCTACTACTATGGCAGACGATTAGTAGTAGCGAGGGTTATAAACCCGCGCTACTACTATCAACTTAGTAGTAGCGCGGGTTTATAACCATCGCTACTACTATGGCATGCTCGAGGCCACTTAGTAGTAGCGGGGTTAAAACCCGCCATCGCTATCAACTTAGTAGTAGCGAGGTTAAAACCCGCTACTACTATGGCATGTCCCGGGGCACAGTAGAGACCGCTTAGTAGTAGCGAGGTTATAAACCCGCTGTTGCTATCAACTTAGTAGTAGCGAGGTTTAAAACCTGCATCTGCTAGTAGTAGCGATAGCGAGGTTTTAACCCTCGCTACTAAGATTCTGTATAGGCTTTTCCTAGTAGTGTGATACGACTCTCTGGAAGGAAGCTGTTCGTAGCGAGATGGATTCCATCTTAGCTAACGGGACCTGGGAGATCACTGACCGTCCTTATGGGTGCAAACCTGTAGGATGTAAGTGGGTGTTCAAGAAGAAGCTTGGACCTAATGGTACGATTGAAAAGTACAAGGCACGGCTTGTGGCTAAGGGTTATACCCAGAAAGAAGGTGAAGACTTCTTTGATACTTACTCACCCGTGGCTAGACTGACCACAATTCGGGCGCTACTATCACTGGCTGCCTCACATGGACTTCTTGTTCATCAAATGGACGTTAAGACGGCTTTCCTCAATGGAGAGTTGAAGGATCAAATTTACATGGATCAGCCAGATGGTTTTGTAGTACCTGGTCAAGAAGGAAAGGTGTGCAAGTTATTAAAGTCTTTATATGGCCTTAAGCAAGCTCCTAAGGAGTGGCATGAGAAGTTCGAAAGAACATTAACTGCTGCCGGCTTTGTAGTAAATGATGGTGACAAGTGTTTGTACTATCGCCATGGTGGGGGCGAAGGAGTTATTCTTTGTCTGTATGTCGACGACATATTGATCTTTGGAAACAAACTTGATTTAATCAAGGAGGTTAAGGATTTCTTATCTCGCTGTTTTGAGATGAAGGATTTAGGAGTAGCTGATGTTATCTTAAACATCAAGCTGTTGAGAGATGAGAATGGTGGGATCACACTGCTTCAGTCTCACTATGTGGAAAAGGTTTTGAGTTGTTTTGGGTATAGCGACTGCACGCCTTCTCCAACTCCATATGATGCTAGTGTGTTGTTTCGAAAGAATCGACGGATTGCTAGAGATCAACTAAGGTATTCTCAGACTATTGGCTCGCTTATGTATTTGGCGAGTGCCACGAGGCCTGACATCTCTTTTGCTGTGAGCAAGCTGAGTCGGTTTGTGTCAAAACCGGAGATGATCATTGGCGGCGCTTGAGAGAGTTATGCGCTACTTGAAGGGCTTTGCGAGCTATGGGATTCACTACACGGGTATCCAAGGGTACTTGGAGGGTTATAGTGACTCGAATCGATATCGATCTTCGATGAGATTAAAGCCACAAGTGGTTATGTTTTTACACTTGGTGGTGGCGCTGTTTCCTGGGAGTCTTGCAAGCAGACCATCTTAACGAGGTCAACTATGGAAGTAGAACTCACAGCATTAGACACTGCCAGTGTTGAAGTAGTGTGGCTTCGTGAGCTATTGATGGACTTACCTATGGTTGAAAAACCAATACCCCCTATCCTGATGAACTGTGATAATCAAACTGTGATCAACAAGATAAACAGTTATGTTCGCACACGAACACGTCACCGTGTACCTCCAACGCCGAGGGTGATGCACCGCAGCTCACGTCGAAGGAGACCCGACCGGAAGCGCGGTATGCAGGCAATCCGGCGGGTGCTTTTGAGGACCCGAAACCCCACACGCCCGGGAGGGACCCCGTCTGGGCACGCGGCGGCTATGGGCTGCCCTAGGTCGACCTGATCGCCCCTAGGGCCTCGAGGTTCGCCGCCCTGCAATGAAGAAGAACGAACGAAGAACGAGGAAGAAGAAGAACTAGGGTTAAGGACAAAAGATAAAAGATAAAAAGTGGTAGATTGATTGATCGATTGTGTGTGTTCAATCGGCCGTCACCCCCAACATATATAAGAGGCGGCTGGACTTCCCGTACAAGAAAAGGATTCATCTAGGCTCTCCTTACAATAAAATTGCATCAATTCACGTCCAAAACCCTAGTCAAATTCGGACTGGTTTTATCCGAACTTTCCAAAACGGTTCGGTTTACAACCTGGCTGCACCTTGTGGGTCATGTTTGAGGCAGTAAACGATCTTGGATGGAAACGAGTCCAATAGCAATCTTGACCGTTTCGACGAGACGAAAACTTTCATGTTGAACGATTTTTCATCAGAGGTCATCTTGAGGGTCAAATAGCATGCGCAGAACGGACTGTGATGTAAAACATCCGTCCCTCGCGCTACCCATCAGACATGGCGTCTGGTGGGGCGCGCCACACTTCGCCTCCTGGCAGGGCTACATTCCGATGGCTCTAACTTTTTCATACGAACTCGGATTTGAACGATTTTTATATCGAAATCGATCGTTTCAATGAGACGAAGAACATCCGTGTAGATCATTTTTCCATACGAGGCTGTCTTGAGGTCGTAATGAGCCGAATAGTGTTTTGAATACAAAATCTCAGTATTTCAAACACAACTTCGGCCTTCGAGATGAGATCGGATGGCGATGACCCAAACTTCAAAGATGTTCATATCGACAATACGGAACTCTTTTATGAAGATCACTTCTCCATTTGAGGCCATCTTAAATAAGTTATTGACTGTGCCAAAATCTAGTGTCAACACATGCCCCCCTGTTTTTCGGCAAAGTTTGTGTGCCGAAAAATAACTTCCGCATAGCTTGTTCTAAGGACGATGTCAACACTCCATCGGCCATTTTGCATGTTCTTAGGACGACAAGTATATATCGGCCATTGCTTGTTTGAACCTCTTGATGCAAACTTGGGTGAAAACTTCTCAGCTTCTATAACAATCCGGTGATAAGGTTCCATAGATCAAAACCATCCTCCGAACCATATTGTTCACCCTTTCGCTAGGATTTTGCAGATAATCAAGAATGACCTTTCTTCAATCCTTACTTCGCCTGCATAAAAGTTTCATTAGTGGCCGAAGCGGTGGGCTTCGATTCAGCCTTACCTATGTTGACAAGACCTAGCATCGGCTATTGATAGAAATGCAATACACCATGGTTAACATAGTAGCCGGACGCTTGCTGTGCCAACTCTTTCAAATTGTCCTGCCTAGATATATGAACAATTTCAAAGCAACCCAAGGTAAATCTTGCATCTAGACATACCAAAAGATAAACTATAAGTGATCCGTCAAAATATTGATAACCCTTGGATATTTGTTGCACTACTAATAACGAATCACCGGAAGCCTCAATATGTATAGCACCTATAGCAACTAAAGCTCCAAACCGAATAAATTTCATATTCGCTTTGATTATTGTGTAAAAATATTTTAAGAGGCATGAGGCTTCACATAATAGCACCATATGGAGATATATAAACAACACCAACACCATGGACATTGTTATGAATTCAACTATCAAAACATAATCTCCATAGTACTTGTCTCGCTCTCCATTCGAACTAAAGACGATGTAAGAATATTACACCAGCCATGATCGGATAGTTTCTTAGGACGATAGTTAATTATCGGCCATTATCATGAGGTCCATGTAGAATTCATCCATTAAAGCATGTATAGCCGAAATAAACAAATAAAATAGCAATAAAATATTTCGGCCCCTTTAGCAACAAAATGTAACTAACCAAATGTATAGTGATTTGGTAATACTGTCATGATATGGAAAATTATGTTGCATCCATGGATCAAAATAAGTCCATGGAGGGTAACTGATCATACCTGTGGATGAATTCCATGGCAAAGGCATCAATGGCATTGTTGAAGAAAATGGATGATGTGCTAACCGAAGATTTTGATGTTGTGATGCGTACCTTCGGCTTAATTGTTTGTGGCTTTCATTATTTTCCTTCTTCACTTTTATTGTACTTGTTGCAACAGAAGCATGCACATCATTTTTGTCTTGATTGATCTTCTTGGGAACCCATGCCATGTTCCTCTTTCTCAGCTCTTGTGCACTAAGATTTTGTAATTCCTTCTTTTGTTATCACGATAAGCCAGTGGGCATCTCGGCTGTGATTCTGTTTTGACCAATGGCAATTCTTTCTTGGCCTTGTGCACTCTCAACTTCTTTTCTTCATATTTGGCACTTTGACTCTTAATAATTGGTTGCTTCATCTCATTGCCTTTAGTAGCCAATGTCAACACTTTCATTGGCTCTTTTTCATTTGAGATCAAATCTGAAGTAGCACTCTTACGACCATCTCTTTTAACGTGGTAAACTTGTTTGACCACCTCTTTCTTCTTCCTTGAGCTCTGGACCGATTCCTTATGATTGAAACGGTCTTTAACATGTGATTGTTCATATGTTGATCTTCTTGGAGCTGCATAACATTGGTGAGATGGTCTAAAATAAGATGGAGAATGCGACCTTGTATCATACCTGTCCCATGATGAATATGTATCTATATGAGCATAGGGAGGCATCCACAACATTGGCATTGGCGGCCCAAAATAAGGATATGAATATGTTGCATTAAAATTCGCACTTTGCCAATACCGATCCTCATATTTGCGCCTTGGGGGTGATCTTGGTTTCTTTGCATGATTTGGCCGATAAGCATTCTTCTCTTCACTCTTCTTTTGATATTTATCCAATAGTTCAGCGAAGGTGATTTTTGATCTCTTACACTTGCGCTTATTTCGGCCTTTGTTTTCTTTTTGTTTGCTTCCATCGATCATTGGATTTGCTTGCTGCCCCCCAGTCCTTGGCGTCTCCATTGTAGCTTCGATGGAATTTTTGCCCTCAAGGTTATGTTCATTATGCTCTTCAACAAATTCTTTACTTGAAAGCTCAATCCCAACACCTGCTGTTTTTACCTTCTCTTTAAATGGATCGGCTTGAATCAGCCGATGCAAAAACTTTCTGCCATCGGGACCAATCGGAATAGACTGGTCATCTCTTGGTGTCTCAACAAATTTCAATCGTCCTTTATCAATGGCCGATTTAACTATTTGACGAAACATATTGCAATCCTCAAAATTATGTTTGAACGAATGATGCAACCTACAATACATTCGTCCTTGAATTGATGGCTTAACATGGTGATCAAGAATTCTAATGTAATTATTTTTCAACAACAAATCAAAGATTTGATCACACATGTTTGAATCAAAGGTATACCTTTTGTTTTCTAGCTGATCTTGTTGTGAGAACGGCTTTGAGTTAGCAAACGAATGGTTCAGATTTGGCATCTTCCCATTCGCTATGAATTCTCTTTTCGCATTCTTTTCCGATGTCCTTAAATAAGAAACTATACTAGCATCGGTTTTCCCAAAAGATTTTAACCTTGGCTTTGAATTTCTGAAATCAAAGTAGTTAGAACATACACGTCTCAATTGAGACAATGCGTAAGCCAAGTATGAAGCAAACAATGCTACCCAATTAGATATGAACTTTAAATAAAGCAATGGGAAAAGCTTTGGTTGCAGTAATAAGTCACTATCGGTCTCTTTGAATGGTAGAATATATTGACCGATATGCTTAGTAACAATTTTATTGCTAACAAGTATATTGCCCTTCTTCATTGGTCTTTGAAAATTACTTATTAGAATTTTTCTAATAGATGCATCAACAATAAAGTTGTGACCAAATCTGAAAATAGGTAAATTACTTGCTAGACATACCTCTTCAAATATGTCGGGAGAGCATGATGATTGCATATGATTTATAATATTGTGCTTTGCTTCTGGATGACTTCCCAACACCATGTCACAATTTTCTTCTTGATTTCGTGCATCATAAATTTGAAGATCTTTGTCAACCGAACTTTGTTCGGCTACTTGTTCTTGTCCTTGAAGCTCATCAATTTCTATGGCACGAAACTCATAGGGCAGGAAGTAGGTTCCCTTAATTTCAGAAAAATCAAGTATGGTCGTTTTGCCATGCTTTCCATGCCCGTTCTCAATACCGCTTGCCTCTTTGGATTTGATGGATTCAGAATGTATACTACTTGATTCGCTTTTTCAACCGAAGCACTTTCATGTTTCAATTATCCATCTTTTCATTGATACTATCTATTGGCAATGCTTCTTTTATTTGAGCCAATTCTCCGTCAATTTGTTTTTTGGCGAGCGGCAAGATTGGCTTTAAGCTTTTTCTCAACGTCAGCCCACTCCGGATATGATCGCCCTCAATGCTTTTAGATTCTTTCGCAATGACACATGGGTGTTGCGAAACTTTGCAATTGTGTAGGGGTGTATAATATGATGTAGTACTAGGTGAAGGCATATGCATTGTTGTAAAACCATATTTTTGCTCGCCAATTTTATCAACTGGCAAAGATTCATCTTCTTGCAAAACTCTAGCTTTTATTGTGGCATAATCAGGAAATAGCCCCTTTTCATGTTGTTCAAGGCAAAGAGCACTAATCCTCTTATTTTGGGCTAAACTCTTCAATGCAGCCACCACTACCTCATCTTCTACAATATTGGGCACAACCGCTCCAGTAAAATTTATATTTATTCGGCTATGACCAGGAAGGTGTGAAGTCGAATTATGAACATCTACAGTTGTGTATGGTGCTGAAAAATTGTTGTCATGAGGTGTAGCATATGACGGTTGGGAATAACTGGCCGAATAGCTAGTAGTAGCATGGCCAATTCTCTCGTTCATCGGCATGGTTGGATTAGTATATTGCACATTACTTGTCGATGAATAAAAGGGTGAAACACTTTCTTGCATGGCATTGGAAATCCTAACATGAGGTGTTTCAAATTTATTAACCAAACTCAGCATGTTGTTCATGGGCATATGGATTTGTGGGGTTGCCGATGCATGAGAGTTTGGATACATATGTTGTATGTTGCTAAAATCATAAGAATCTGAAGCATGAAAATTGTTTTGCATCGGCCCTTGCGCATAATTAGATGCATGATTGATAAAACTAGGGTTAACCGATACATTATGCTCATTAGGTGATCTAGCAACAACATATGGGTTATTTCCATCTACAAAGGGGAATTGGGTATTCATATTACCTTTGTAGATTGCAGCAACTTGATGACGATCTCTTCAGTAGCAAGAACGGGCGGAGACCGCTCAAGCTTCGCCCCAATGAGTCGCCAAAAGTGTGTTCGCACACGAACACGCCACCGTGTACCTCAACGCCGAGGGTGATGCACCGCAGCTCACGTCGAAGGAGACCCGACCGAAGCGCGGTATGTGCAATCCGCGGGTGCTTTTGAGGACGAAAAACCCCACACGCCGGGAGGGACCCGTCTAGGCGTGCGGCGGCTATGGGCTGCCCTAGGTCGACCTGATCGCCCCTAGGGCCTCGAGGTTCGCTGCCCTGCAATGAAGAAGAACGAACGAAGAACGAGGAAGAAGAAGAACTAGGGTTAAGGAGAAAAGATAAAAGATAAAAAGTGGTAGATTGATTGATCGATTGTGTGTGTTCAATCGGCCGTCACCCCCAACATATATAAGAGGCGGCTGGACTTCCCGTACAAGAAAAGGATTCATCTAGGCTCTCCTTACAATAAAATTGCATCAATTCACGTCCAAAACCCTAGTCAAATTCGGACTGGTTTTATCCGAACTTTCCAAAACGGTTCGGTTTACAACCTGGCTGCACCTTGCGGGTCATGTTTGAGGCAGTAAACGATCTCGGATGGAAACGAGTCCAAAAGCAATCTTGACCGTTTCGACGAGACGAAAAACTTTCATGTTGAACGATTTTTCATCAGAGGTCATCTTGAGGGTCAAATAGCTCGCGCAGAACGGACTGTGACGTAAAACATCCGTCCCTCGCGCTACCCATCAGACATGGCGTCTGGTGGGGCGCGCCTCACTTCGCCTCCTGGCAGGGCTACATTCCGATGGCTCTAACTTTTTCATACGAACTCGGATTTGAACGACTTTTATATCGAAACCGATCGTTTCGATGAGACGAAGAACATCCGTGTAGATCATTTTTCCATACGAGGCTGTCTTGAGGTCGTAATGAGCCGAATAGTGTTTTGAATACAAAATCTCAGTATTTCAAACACAACTTTGGCCTTCGAGATGAGATCGGATGGCGATGACCCAAACTTCAAAGATGTTCATATCGACAATACGGAACTCTTTTATGAAGATCACTTCTCCATTTGAGGCCATCTTAAATAAGTTATTGACCGTGCCAAAATCTGCTGTCAACAAGTTCTAAGGACAATATGAAGTCCTCAAGGCATGTGAAGAGGAGAATAAAATCTGTCAGGAAACTGAGGAACTCCGGAGTTATTATGTTGGATTATATCCAAACGTCGAAAAACTTGGCAGATCCCTTCACAAAGGGTCTATCACGTAATGTGATAGATAATGCATCGACGGAGATGGGTTTGAGACCCACCGCATGAGTTGTCCATAGTGGTAACCCACTCTATGTGATCGAAGATCCCGTGAAGTAGAAGTGGGAGACAAGCTGTTGGTCAGCTTAGAGGAGAGTATCCTTATTTTAATTATCCCACTCCGTGAAGATGCAATACTCTCCTGATCTGCTTGGCAGGTTGATATCTATCTTAATGTGTTCCAAGTGGCTTATTTGAGTAAGCAGAGATGTTGTCCTGTAGAGCATCTCCGAGGAACACACCTATATGAATTTGATTTGTTAACGCATGATCTGTGAGAAGTGGGTGCTCTCTAATAAATTCATGAAAGGTCCTGGAGTACGATGTATACGCTCCACCCGCGGGGAAGCCTTGCGGCAGCCCAGTACCGGTCAAGAATTTGTGTGAAACTAGTCTCTCAGAAAACTTGTAGTTCAAGGCATAGTCCACTATTTAAGTTGTGATCTAGTGTAGCATAAATCTCTAAGTGGAAGTTCAACTTCACAGTCTCCACTAAGCACCGGTATATAAACAATGTTTTGGAACCAAATTGTGAAATGTGCCAATGAGACTTTGTGGGGGATTGTTCGAATTTGCTAGTGGGCTTTTGGCCCAAAGCCCAACTAAATTTCTGAAATTCTCTTGGCCCATTCATGCACACATGTGAGTGGAGTGAGTGAGGCTAAAGTTTAGTCCCACCTCATAAGTTGAGAGAGAGTTGCACCTCTTTATAAGGTGAGCTCTCCTACCACTTGTATGAGCATGAGAAGAGGAGACCTGCACGCGCGCTCCTCCTCCTCGCTCGCCTCGCCACGCCACGCCTCGTCACGACGCGTCGCGGGTTGCGGGAGTGAGCCGAGCCGAGGACAGAGCTATGCACGTTGTCTATATTTTTGCTGCTCGGGAAAAAAATTAATGAGTCATTAATTAATAATTAACGGATGTGTTAATTACTAAACCGTTTCCGATTCTTTTGGATCGTGACGACTCGGACGTGGGGTTTACTCCCACGACCTACCTGGCCCGCACTATATAGTCAGGCAGACATCTACCCTAGCCGCGGCCACTTCGTATGGTTTCTCACCACCGTTCCAGTCCATTGCGACGCCGATCAAGTTTTCTCCATCCCTCCTTTCGGCATGCACCGGAAGAAGGGACAGCAGGCCTCTGGAACCCCGCCTCTCGTGATCCTGTATGGGAGAGGGGCGATCAGGTTTTTGGGGAGCGACTCGCGATCGCTGGCAGCGACGACTTCGCATGAACAGCGACTTCTTCCCGACCTCGGCAACTTCATCCTCGACGACATGGGCGACAACGTCAATGCCGGCGGTGCTTCTCCCGCTGCACCGTACGTGATTCTATCTTTCCTGTTCGAGATCGTGGTAGAATTCATGTTTCTAGTATGTGCCCTAGATGTGATCTGTTCATCTGCTATGCTAGTTCGCATGATTAGTTCAATCTCTGCCATCTGTAGTCATGATTTATCTTCTATTTATTCGATTAAATCTCGTAGTAATTTGCTCATATTTTCAACAATCCAAAACCTGATTATAGGCAATTTACTCCGAGTGGTTTCTTCTTGATCTGAAGCCGCTTTGCCTTTAAGGGGGCGCAATATAAGAGGTGGCGCACGAGAGCAGTCCACTGGTTTCAGACCATGGGCTGCTATGACGCCACTAAGGGCAAGCCTGAGGGTGATCTTAATCCAGCACAGCTGGAAGCTTTTGAGAAGATCGATACTCTCTTTAAAGGCGCTCTTCTGGGTGTTCTTGATGATTCCATTGTGGATTCGTATATGTCGTTTGACAACAGCAAGGACATGTGGGCTGCGCTCGAGGCCAAGTTTGGTGCCTCGGACGCCGGTAGCGAATTGTACGTCATGGAGCAATTATATGACTACAAGATGACTGATGAGCGCTCTGTTGTACAGCAAGCTCATGAGATACAGTCGCTCGCAAAAGAACTTGAGCACTTCAAGTGTGTGTTGCCGGACAAATTTGTTGCCGGAGGCATTATTGCCAAGCTTCCATCTTCGTGGAACAATTTTGCTACTTCCCTGAGACACAAGAGACAGGAGTTTTCCGTTGCGGATCTCATTAGTACTCTTGATGTTGAAGAGAAGGCGAGAGCAAAGGACACACGTGCTCGAGTTGCCGAGGGAGCTTCTAGTGCTCACATGGTACAGAAGAAGAACTTCCATCCCAATAAGTTCAAAAACAACAAGAACAAAACTCAGGGGAAAGGCAAGTTTGATACAAAGAACAAGCCATCACATTGTACCAACTTCAAGAAGAATTCTCATAAGAAGGGGAAGGGACTTTGCCATGTCTGCGGTGATCCTAATCACTGGGCTCCGAAGTGTCCTAACCGCTTTGAGGAGCGCGAACATGAGAAGGACGGCAAGTCCGCTAATGTTGTCATCGGTGATACTAATATGAAGGAATCGAGTGTAGTATTTTTCCTACCATCCTTTCGAGATTTCAATCCCTAATTGGTTAATTGACACCGTGCCAATGTACATGTTTGTGCCGACGCCCATGTTTTCTTCTTGCCAGCCACAGGACTTCTCCCGTGCTGATGGGGAACGGGTCACATGCCATCGCTCGAGGTGTAGGTACGGTCGATCTGAAGTTTACTTGGGAAGACCGTGCGTCTCAAGAACGCTCATCATGTGCCGTCCATCAATAAAAATCTCGTTAGCGGTTCCCGCTTATGTCGAGATGGTTTTAAGTTGGTTTTGAGTCCAATAAAGTTGTAATTTCCAAGTGTGGACAATTTGTTGGAAAAGGCTATGAGTGCGGAGGCTTGTTCCGCCTATCTTTGTCGATATTTGCACTAAAGTTATTAATAATGTTTGCCACAATAATGAGTCGATATTTGGCATGCACGACTTTGTCATATTAACTTTGGTTGCATGACGCGGCTAGCCAATATGAATTTAATTCCGAAAATGTCTACTGTCAAAGGCTCTAAGTGCCAAGTATGTGTGCAAGCTAAACAACCTCGCAAGTCCCATAAGACTGTAGAGGCAAGAGACTTGGCGCCACTAGAGCTTATACATTCTGATCTTTGTGAGATGAATGGCGTGTTGACAAAAGGTGGAAAGAGATATTTCATGATGTTGATTGATGACTCCACTAGATATTGTTATGTGTATCTTCTGAAATCAAAAGATGAGGCTTTAACTTTCTTCAAAAACTATAAAGCTGAGGCAGAGAACCAACTTGATCGAAAAATTAAACGGCTTAGGTCTGATCGTGGTGGAGAGTATTTTTCCAATGAATTTGATCTGTTTTGTGCGGAACATGGTATAATCCATGAGAGGACACCTCCCTACTCACCTCAGTCTAATGGGGTGGCTGAAAGAAAGAACCGAACTCTAACTGATTTGGTTAATGCCTTGTTAGACACATCGGGTCTTTCTAAGGAATGGTGGGGGGAGGCGCTAATGACCGCGTGTCATGTCCTAAACCGAGTTCCCACAAAGCATAAGGCCATGACTCCATTTGAGGAATGGGAAAGGAAAAGGTTGAAACTCTCTTACCTACGTTCTTGGGGTTGTTTGGCGAAAGTCAATATACCAATTCCCAAGAAGCGCAAGCTTGGACCAAAAACCGTGGATTGTGTTCTTCTGGGCTATGCTTTTCATAGCATTGGCTATAGATTTTTGATATTAAAATCTGAGGTATCCGACATGCATGTTGGTACGATTATGGAGTCTAATGATGCAACTTTCTTTGAGGACATATTTCCTATGAAGGATATGTCAAGTTCATCAAATCAGGAGATACCTATTCCATCTAGTGAGGAACTCACTGTAATTCCTGAACCCACCATTGCGATGGAACACGTTGAGAATCTGTTGAGGGTGACAATGAAAATCATGTAAGGAGTAAGAGATGAGGACTGCAAAGTCCTTTGGTGATGATTTCATTGTGTACCTTGTGGATGACACACCCAGGACTATTTCAGAAGCCTATGCATCTCCTGACACTACTAGGGAAAAGCCTAGCAGCAGCGCGGGTTTTGGGCCTATTAGTAGCGCGGGGGCCGGCGCTACTAATAAGGCGCTACAGCTAACTTATAGTAGTAGCGCGGGTGCAACCTGCGCTACAGCTAACGTATAGCGGTAGCGCGGGTAAAAACCCGCGCTACTACTAATCTGTAATCTCTGAATTTTTTTTTTAGTTTTTTCGAATTTTTTTTGTTTTTCCCTAATTTTCAAATTTCTGAATTATTTTAACGTCAAATCTCTAATCACCCTCATCGCTGCTCAATTTAATCTCTAATCACCCCTCCTCATTCCAAATCATCTAACTTCCCGGACGGTCACCCATCCTCTCACTACTCCGGCTTAAGCACGCTTAACTTCCGGGTTCTATTCTCCCTCATTTCCAAGTCTGCATTTGTTGTTTTCCTGACAATAATAAGATGTCAATCCTATTAACCTCAGGAATTTAGCTTGAGCATGAAGTCACACATTTCACTGTTTGAGTTTGAAACTACTGTTCTAAAAAAATTAGTAACAATAATATTTCTTGAATAATTAGTTTGACCACAGTTTGACCAGATTTGACCATAGTTTGACCATAGTTTGACTAGATTTGACCAAAATTCAAAAAAACTAAAATATTTCTTTAGTAACACTAATATTCTTGAATAATTAGTTTGACCATAGTTTGACCAGATTGAACAAAAATTAAAAAAAACTTATTTTTTTAAAAAATTTTGTGCCTCCAGATCTTAAAAGCCCCGTAACTTTTTTCTGTTAGGTTTTTGAGGATTTTAAAAATGTTTAATGGGGTTCCCCCGAATAAATTTGGATTTAACTTTTCGAGTAGATGATTTTTCATATAAAAAACTTTTTCATCCGAGTTCGTATGCAAAAGTTATGGCCATTTTACAAATTTCCAGAGAGATTTTGCAAATAAAGTCGAAATTCATATTTGTATATTTTCCCAACAACTAGACCACATATCACATGGCAAACTTATTTTCTTTTATTTTTTTGACATTTTTATCATTTTCTTTTATTTTTTTAAAACTGAAAAGGCGGGGGGGGTAGACTTTGAAAAATTTGCAAATAGGCCATACCCCACGCTACTACTATGGCAGACGATTAGTAGTAGCGAGGGTTATAAACCCGCGCTACTACTATCAACTTAGTAGTAGCGCGGGTTTATAACCATCGCTACTACTATATATGGCATGGTCCAGGGGCCACTTAGTAGTAGCGGGGGTTAAAAACCCGCGCTACTGCTATCAACTTAGTAGTAGCGAGGGTTAAAAACCCCGCTACTACTATGGCATGTCCCGGGGGCACGGTAGAGACCGCTTAGTAGTAGAGAGGGTTATAAACCCGCGCTGCTGCTATCAACTTAGTAGTAGCGAGGTTTAAAAACCTGCACTGCTAGTAAGTAGCAGTAGCGAGGGTTTTTAACCCTCGCTGCTGCTAAGATTCTGTGTATGGGCTTTTCCCTAGTAGTGTGATACTGACTACTGGAAGGAAGCTGTTCGTAGCGAGATGGATTCCATCTTAGCTAATGGGACCTGGGAGATCACTGACCGTCCTTATGGGTGCAAACCTGTAGGATGTAAGTGGGTGTTCAAGAAGAAGCTTGGACCTAATGGTACGATTGAAAAGTACAAGGCACGGGTTGTGGCTAAGGGTTATACCCAGAAAGAAGGTGAAGACTTATTTGATACTTACTCACCCATGGCTAGACTGACCACAATTCGGGCGCTACTATCACTGGCTGCCTCACATGGTCTTCTTGTTCATCAAATGGACGTTAAGACGGCTTTCCTCAATGGAGAGTTGAAGGAGGAAATTTACATGGATCAGCCAGATGGTTTTGTAGTACCTGGTCAAGAAGGAAAGTTGTGCAAGTTATTAAAGTCTTTATATGGCCTTAAGCAAGCTCCTAAGGAGTGGCATGAGAAGTTCGAAGAACAAGAATCGCTGCCGGCTTTGTAGTAAATGATGGTGACAAGTGTGTGTACTATCGCCATGGTGGGGGCGAAGGAGTTATTCTTTATGCGTATGTCGACGACATATTGATCTTTGGAACCAAACTTGATTTAATCAAGGAGGTTAAGGATTTCTTATCTCGCTGTTTTGAGATGAAGGATTTAGGAGTAGCTGATGTTATCTTAAACATCAAGCTGTTGAGAGATGAGAATGGTGGGATCACACTGCTTCAGTCTCACTATGTGGAAAAGGTTTTGAGTCGTTTTGGGTATAGCGACTGCACGCCTTCTCCAACTCCATATGATGCTAGTGTGTTGCTTCGAAAGAATCGACGGATTGCTAGAGATCAACTAAGGTATTCTCAGACTATTGGCTCGCTTATGTATTTGGCGTGTGCCACGAGGCCTGACATCTCTTTTTCTGTGAGCAAGCTGAGTCGGTTTGTGTCAAAACCGGGAGATGATCATTGGCGTGCGCTTGAGAGAGTTATGCGCTACTTGAAGGGCACTGCGAGCTATGGGATTCACTACACCGGGTATCCAAGGGTACTAGAGGGTTATAGTGACTCGAACTGGATATCTGATGCTGATGAGATTAAGGCCACAAGTGGTTATGTTTTTACACTTGGTGGTGGCGCTGTTTCCTGGAAGTCTTGCAAGCAGACCATCTTAACGAGGTCAACTATGGAAGCAGAACTCACAGCATTAGACACTCCCAGTGTTGAAGTAGAGTGGCTTCGTGAGCTATTGATGGACTTACCTATGGTTGAAAAACCAATACCCCCTATCCTGATGAACTGTGATAATCAAACTGTGATCATCAAGATAAACAGTTCTAAGGACAATATGAAGTCCTCAAGGCATGTGAAGAGGAGATTAAAACCTGTCAGGAAACTGAGGAACTCTGGAGTTATTACGTTGGATTATATCCAAACGTCGAAAAACTTGGCAGATCCCTTCACAAAGGGTCTATCACGTAATGTGATAGATAATGCATCGATGGAGATGGGTTTGAGACCCACCGCATGAGTTGTCCATAGTGGTAACCCACTCTATGTGATCGGAGATGCCGTGAAGTAGAAGTGGGAGACAAGCTGTTGGTCAGCTGAGAGGAGAGTATCCTTATTTTAATTATCCCACTCCGTGAAGATGCAATACTCTCCTGATCTGCTTGGCAGGTTGATATCTATCTTAATGTGTTCCAAGTGGCTTATTTGAGTAAGCAGAGATGTTTTCTGCAGAGCATCTCTGAGGAACACACCTATATGAATTTGATTTGTTAACGCCGCGATCTGTGAGAAGTGGGTGCTCTCTAATAAATTCATGAAAGGTCCTGGAGTACGACGATACGCTCCACCAAGGAAGCCTTGCGGCAGCCCAGTGCAGTCAAGAATTTGTGTGAAACTAGTCTCATGAAAACTTGTAGTTCAAGGTATAGTCCACTATTCAAGTTGTGATCTAGTGTAGCATAAATCTCTAAGTGGAAGTTCAACTTCACAGTCTCCACTAAGCACCGTATATAAACAATGTTTTGGAACCAAATGGTGAAATGTGCCAATGAGACTTTGTGGGGGATTGTTGGAATTTGCTAGTGGGCTTTTGGCCCAAAGCCCAACTAAATTTCTGAAATTCTCTTGGCCCATTCATGCACACATGTGAGTGGAGTGAGTGAGGCTAAAGTTTAGTCCCACCTCATAAGTTGAGAGAGAGTCGCACCTCTTTATAAGGTGAGCTCTCCTACCACTTGTATGAGCATGAGAAGAGGAGACCTGCACGCGCGCTCCTCCTCCTTGCTCGCCTCGCCAGCCACGCCTCGTCACGACGCGTCGCGGGTTGCGGGATTGAGCCGAGCCGAGGACAGAGCTATGCACGTTGTCTATATTTTTCTGCTCGGGAAAAAAATTAATGAGTCATTAATTAATAATTAACGGACGCGTTAATTACTGAACCGTTTCCGATTCTTTTGGATCGTGACGACTCGGACGTGGGGTTTACTCCCACGACCTACCCGGCCCACACTATATAGTCAGGCAGACGTCTACCCTAGCCGCGGCCGCTTCGTATGGTTTCTCACCACCGTTCCAGTCCATTGCGCCGCCGATCAAGTCTTCTCCATCCCTCCTTTCGGCGTGCACCGAAAGAAGGGACAGCAGGCCTCTGGAACCCCGCCTCTCGTGATCCTGTATGGGATAGGGGCGATCAGGTTTTTGGGGAGCGCACTCGCGCGACTGCTGGCAGCGACGACTTCGCGAACGACGACTTCTTCCCCGACCTCGGCAACTTCATCCTCGACGACATGGGCGACAACGTCAACGCCGGTGGTGCTTCTCCCGCTGCACCATACGTGATTCTATCTTTCCTGTTCGAGATCGTGCTAGAATTCATGTTTCTAGTATGTGCCCTAGATGTGATATGTTCATCTGCTATGCTAGTTCACATGATTAGTTCAATCTCTGCTACTGTAGTCATGATTTATTGTCACATCCCTAGTCTGGTATGACCTAGACTAGCTAGTCATTTGTGCATCATGTTTATATTCCATTTAAATTTGAAATGAGGATTGGTGAAACCCTCAGAATCATTTTTAGAAAGGACCCAAATAAAAATTGCTCCAAAAAGGTCCAAGAAAATGCTCATGTTGCCCTCTAAAAATATTGGACAGAGATAAAAATCAAACCAATATTTTTAGGAGCACATAAGTATTTATTTTGGGCATTTGGATTAATCCAGTAATTATTTTGCCTTGGATATATAAATGTTATATATATAATATATGTCCAAAAATTATGTCATTTATTAAGGAGCTCGAATAATATAACTAGCTCCTGCAAAAATTGGCATAAGTAAATAAAATGATTTAGTGTTTAAAACTAAATCAAAACAAAATACGAAAACAAAAATAGAAAAAGAAGGAAATACCTTACGGCGCTTACCTCCTGGAAGCCTGCCCTGCCCAAAGAGGCCGCCCAGCCCAGTGGCCGACGCCGATCGTCCTGTCCTCTCGCCAGAAGGACACGGGCGCGTGCTCGACGCGCGCACCGCCGCGCCGCGCCACCTCCTCCCTCCCTGCCTGCATGTCCCTCCGTTGAAGCGTCTGGACGACGCCACGCGCCGCCCGACCCCCTCTCACTCTCTCCGTGTTCCCCTCTCTCTCTCTCTCTCCGCGAGAAACACCGAACGCGCCGCCGCCGCCGCCTGCTGTTGCCGCGCCCACCGCCACGACCTCGCCTCTCCGACGAGTCCACGAGCATCTCCGCGACTCCCTCGCCCTTCCACCGAAGTCAAGCGACGCCGACGCTCTACATCGCCGCCACTAACGTCGTCTTCGCCTCCCGCCGCCCGAGATCGCCGACGACATTCCGCCACACCAGTGCTTCCGAAGCTCGCGACGACGCCATCGAGACCGCCGTGAGTTCTCCTCCGCTTCCCCTCCTTCTCTCGCTCGATTTCGTGCTATAGCCCCACTAGCCGCCGGACCGAAGCGGTCGCGCCGCCGTGGTACCTCCCGCCATGGCGGGGCCACGCAGCAGCGCTGCACACTCGCCATCGCGCCAAGAGCCTCCCTGAAGGTCAACGCCGCCGCCCGCAGCTCTGCCGTGCCCTCAAAGACCAAGCGCCCCGGCGAACTCCGGCCGCCGCCTTGAGCCCCGCTCCGGCGAGCTCCGGTGCCCCCGCAGCCTCCAACCTGCATCCCTGGACGCGGACGACGACGGGCTACGCCCCGGTGGTCTCCGCGCGACCAGCCGCCGCTCGTAGCGCAAGTCCGGCGAGTCGCCGCCGCGTTGTTGGTCGCCGCCGGCCAAAACTCCGGCGGGCTGACGTGGTCTCTAGTTAGGCACTAATTACCCCCCCCCCTAGAGACACTGACAGTGGGCCCCAGCGCCACTAATCTAAGTTAGGTTAGAAATAACCCCCCCTGTTAACTAATCAGGTGACATCGACGTGTGGACCCCACACGTCGGGTTTGACTAGTCAAGACCGTTGACTCGCCGACGAGCATGACATCATGCTGACGCAATTATTTATTTTCTGGAATTATTTTTAAACAGGAAATCCTAGAAAATATTCAAAACTTCAAAAATTCATATCAATTCAACCGTAGCTCAGATTGAAATAATTTATATATGAAAAATTATCAGAAAATGCAATCTTTCCATCTGTACTAGTTTCATGCATGACAAACCAACTTATACATGCTGAATATGAGAAAACACATTATGGCATATTAAGAGACTTAAATTAGAATTGCATTTGAACTTAGGGTTCAAATGGACTTCAAACCAAATGAATACTAGTTGCATTAGCTCAAACAGCATCACATCTTCATGCCATGTTCATGCATCATATTGTTGCATATGTTTGTGTATTGATTGCCGACACTGTTCCTTCTCGATAGGTCTTGCTCCGGAGACCGTTCCAGAGTACCTGTCTATGAAGCAGTGCCTCCTCTGTTGATCTATCAGGCAAGCAACCCCCCCTTGTTCATTTCGATAAAATCCTACTCTCTCGCTCCTGCTCTCAGTTATTGCATTAGGACAACAACGATTCATCTGCTACTTTGTGCTGCGGTAGTTGAACCCATTCCTCTGCATGACCTGTCATTGCCACAGTAAATAGTTAAAACCCACTAGCATGTGTAGGAGTTGATTGAGCCCATGTTGTGTTCCTACCATGCTATGCCTGCTATTGCTTAGAGTTGTGTCAGGTCTGATTCATTGGGAATGAATTGGAGTGTTACGATATGTTACGATCTTTGAGAGTGAAGTGTGTGAACACGATTTGGTAAAGGTAGCGGTGAGAGGCCATGTAGGAGTACATGGTGGGTTGTCTCACCGAACCGTCCTTAAGCAATTGAGTTCTATGTATGTTGTCCAATGACTCGATACTACCACACATTGGGCTCCGGCGCCCAAGCCCTCTCGACTTATTAACCAACTTGATCTCTGCCCAGAGTTGCAACTAGTTTCTGGTGTTTGTAGGTAGTGTTAGTAGTCTACCAAGTGGCACCCGGCCAGGTGGGCTTGGGACAGACTAGGCACAAGTGGCACGGTGTACCAAGCGTAGATCCATCCGGCGAGGTGGGCTTGGGAACCCTGTTCACATCGTTTGGGGCCGTGAGCGACACCCCGGCCGGATCTCCTTGCGGATAGAACCCGAATAGGCGATAAACCTGGGCTAGAGTCTTGTGTGGTTAGTCAGGTCGTGGCCGACACCCTCGCCAGGCTTCCGCTTGAAGGTTGCCGAGATACATGATGTGTACATGGCGGTAAGTGGCGAGAGCGTGTGTGAAGAAGTACACCCCTGCAGGGTTAACATGATCTATTCGAATAGCCGGGTCCGCGGATATGGACTTCTTGGATGCTTACATGGTACATAGATAACTTGAAGTGGATACAATAAAATGCTCAAGAAAAGTGTGAGTACTATGGATGGCCTTCTCGTAGGGAGACGGGGACGAATCGATAGTAGTGTATTGTGTGGTGATTAGTAGACTCGCAGCGCCATATCACCTCAAAGAAGTTCTCGTAGTCGAGAACAGGATAGCCACTGAGTCAAAGCTGGCTTGCTGCAACTGAACCCCACATTACCCTCTTGATACAAGTGCATGTATGATAGGATCTGATGTAAGTCTTGCTGAGTACCTTTGTACTCATGGTGCTCTATTTATGTTTTTGCAGCGGAGACTTCGGTCTTACTAGTGTTCTCGTGGACTTGACGAGTAGCTTGTACCTCAGCTACGATCTTGATCGGATGTTGTAGATAGTCGCTCTTCACCTTTTTCATTTGTAGATGTCTGCACCTGCATATGTAATGCTTCCGCTTGTTGCTTGTATGCTCGTATGATGGGTCCTGTGACCCCTGCTTGCAATAATGCTATGATGGCTCTTCTGAGCCTTTATCTATGTGAGTTGTTGAGTTATGCTGTGATGCCATGTTGTACAGCACATACTTGCATGTTATGCGTACGTGTAATGTGTATTGCTATGTGTGGGATCTGACTATCTAGTTGTTTATTCTTAGTAGCCTCTCTTACCGGGAAATGTCTCCTAGTGCTTCCACTGAGCCATGGTAGCTTGCTACCGCTCCGAACACGAGGTTGGCCGCATGTGTCCTTCTTCGTCTCTGTCTGCATCCTTCGGGAAATGTCACGCGATGAATACCGAGTCTGTTAGCCAGTGCTACAGCACTGGATTCACTCGCCGATGGCCGACACGCTCGCTGTCGGGTCATGTATGCCCGTCCTGTAAGTTAGTGCCACTTTGGGTTTACGACTAGCCATGTCAGCCCGGCTCCTTATCATATGGATGCTAGCGACACTATCATATACGTGTGCCAAAAGGCTAAACGGTCCCGGCAAAGGTAAGGCGACACCGTGGGGATACCGTGCGTGAGGCCGCAAAGTGATATGAGGTGTTACATGCTAGATTGATGTGGCATTGAGTCGGGTCCTGACAGCTTTGGTATCGAGCTTTGATGCAGAGGATTAGCAAGCCAAACTGGTCGAAGTTGAGTCTAGAAATTCTTTAGTTATGTAAGAGAATTGATTGTGGGAAGGAACGTAAGGCTCTTTTACTCCTTATACCTCATGGCCTTCGATCCGAAGTCATCATATCTTTCTGCGGGGTTAAGGAACTAGGCTTTCTTCCGCCTATCAGGATCACGTGTTACTACTCCGTAGTTCCATAGGGTTGGTTGATCAGAGTCATACCCCAGTTTCGAGTACTTCTGGTGTAGCCTGTTTAGTATGATCTCAGAACCTAGAGTGATGATGTTGAGTATGTTACTACCCCATTTTAGCAGGATGTCTCATTCTGAGCATTTTACTGCCGTTATGCTGCCGGAATTACCCTAGGAGTTCGAGAGTTACTAATTTCCTTGTCCTACATTCTATAGCCCATAGTTGATGCTGATTCCGCCTTTGGTTTCGTTCTCAGGATGTCATCAGCTAAGCGAAGTTCTATTGCTCATAGCCAGAACCACGGAGATGGTAGGGATGAGGATCCTCCCGACCAGCCTTCGTTGACAGAGTTCATGTTAGAGATGGAGAGAAACAAGCGTGAGTCTAACCGCTTGTTGGCACGTGACGAGGAGAACACCGCACATCGGTTCAAAGGGTCGCAACCATTCATGGTTTCATTCGCTTGCACCCACCTACCTTTCATCATTCCATCGAGCCGCCGATGCAGATGGTCGGCTCCGTAGCATCACACACAAGCTGCCCGCATGAACGTAGCTGAAGATGACAAGGTCACCTATGCTGCATACCACCTGGAAGGTCCTGCTAGTCTTTGGTGGCAGAACTATGAGGCTATGCTTCCAGCTGGTCAGATTCCTACCTGGAGGGATTTCACTGAGGCTTTTCGCGAGCATCACATTCCTGAAGCCCTCATCGATCGCAAGAGAGAAAAGTTCTATAGTTTCACCCAGGGTAAGATGGCTGTTGATGCTTACAGTAGAGAGTTTGAGAACCTTGCTCGTTATGCCACAGAAGAGGTGTCCACGGACGCCAAGAAGCAGGCTAGGTTTCGGAAGGGTCTCAACCCCAAGTTGCGTCGTGATCTCCACCTGCATCATTGTGATACATTCCAAGCTCTTGTGAACAAGGCCATCAATGCAGAGACAGCTCAGCTCACTTACGAGGAGTCTCGTAAGCACACCCGTGATTTGGGATCTTCCTCCGGTTCTAGTTCTCAGAAGCGCCGGATTTGGGTTCCAAACTCCGCTCTTCCACCCGGATATACACCGAGGCCATCTTATGTGGCACCCCATCTAGTTCAGCAGTATGCTCCACCCAGGCCTATTGGTGGACCGCCTGCCAATGCGTGTCCACATTCTACCTCCAAGATTTGTTACAAGTGCGGAGAACCAGGCCACATTGCCCGTATTTGCACTCAGACTAGAGTTGCTCCACCCCAGCCCGAGAAGTCTGTTGGCCATGGTAAGCCATCACGCAAGATGATTAGTGCCAGGTCAGCTCACCCTGAACTTGGACTTGTGCATCATGTCTCAGCTAAAGACGCTCATGATGATCCAGATGTCGTTCTTGGTACACTCCTTGTCAACTGTCACCCAGCATCGGTTCTATTCGATACTGGAGCGTCTCATTCCTTCATTTCTGAAAGCTATGCCCGCTTGCACGACATGTCATTTTGTGATATGCCCTCCCCACTACTTATTCAAACTCCTGGATCCAAATGACAAACTTCTAGTGTAAGCCATGGTAACGAAATCCTTGTTGACAGACTTGTATTCCTTGCATCACTTATAGCTCTCAAGTCTTCGGATATTAACATCATCTTGGGTATGGACTGGATGACAGCTCATCATGCCAAGATTGATTGTTTCACCAGGTCTGTTCAGCTTACACATCCATCTGGCAAGATAGTCACTGTCTCCACCAGAGTTGCAAAGCGTCAGCTCTATTCTCTTAATGCCAGCCCTCTTCCAGACCTTGAAGATATCCCGGTAGTCCGTGACTTTTCGGATGTCTTTCCAGAGGAACTGCCAGGTGTTCCACCTGACAGAGATGTAGAGTTCGTCATAGATCTTATCCTAGGAACCGCTCCAATCTCTAGGAGACCTTACAAGATGGCACCCTTAGAACTAGCCGAGCTTAAGAAACAACTTGATGAGTCATTGCAAAAGGGTTTCATCCGTCCTAGCTCTTCTCCTTGGGCTTGCCCCATCCTCTTCGTCAAGAAGAAGGATGGTACGGACCGGATGGTTGTAGATTATCGTCCCGTTAATTTGGTCACGATAAAGAACAAATATCCGCTCCCCAGGATCAACGACTTGTATGATCAGCTCGCTGGATCCTCAGTCTTCTCCAAGATGGATTTGAGGTTAGGCTACCACCAAATCAAGATCAGAAACGGGGACATCCCCAAGACAGCCTTTGTCACTCGTTATGGCCAGTACGAGTACACTGTCATGTCCTTCGGTCTAACCAACGCCCCAGCTACCTTCTCCCGCTTGATGAACTCGATCTTCATGGAGTACCTAGATAAGTTCGTCGTGGTTTACCTCGATGATATTCTTATTTACTCAAGAACGAGGAAGAGCATGCCAACATCTTAGACTTGTATTAGAAAAACTCGAGAGCATCGCCTTTATGCCAAGTTCTCCAAGTGTGAATTTTGGTTGCCAGAAGTGACCTACCTAGGCCACGTAATCTCCGGTAAGGGCATTGCTGTCAATCCCGAGAGAGTTAAGGCCGTTCTTGATTGGACTCCACCTGAAACCGTTAAACAAGTTAGGAGTTTCCTTGGTCTAGCCAGCTATTGTCGCCGCTTTGTTGAAAACTTCTCCAAAGTAGCCAAACCCCTCACGGAACTTCTCAAGAAAGATAAAAGTTTGAGTGGTCCCCACAGTGTGAGTACAGAGCCAGAACTGAAAAGGCGCTGACTTCGCCTCCCATACTTGTGCCACCGGACTTCACTAAAGACTTTGTTATCTATTGCACGCCTCACGGCAGTGGACTAGGTTGCATTCTTATGCAGGATCGTCATGTGATTGCCTATGCATCTCGACAGTTGCATCCACATGAGGAGAATTATCCTACACATGATCTAGAGCTTGCAGCCGTAGTCTATGCACTCAAGACCTGGCGACATTACCTTCTTGGTAAACGTTGCGAGATCTATACCGATCACCAGAGTCTCAAGTATATCTTCACCCAACCAGATCTGAACCTTAGGCAAAGACGTTGGTTGGAGTTGATCTCAGACTATGACTTAGGGATTACCTACACCCCAGGCAAAGCTAATGTCATGGCTGATGCGCTAAGTCGTAAATCCTACTGCAACAATCTTATGTTGCAGCAAGGCCAACCACTTCTCCATGAGGAATTCTGTAGGCTTAATCTTCACATTGCTCCTCACGGATTCCTTTCTACCTTGGTGGCGAAACCTGATCTTGAGGATCGGATTATCGCAGCTCAAAAACAGGATACGGGAATTTCCCGGATCAAGAGAAACATTAAGAAGGGAGTTGGTGGATGTTTCTCTATGGATGATCGTGGTGTTGTTTTCTTTGTGAATCGCTTGGTGGTTCCCAAGAATCAACATCTGCGACAATTGATTCTTAAGGAGGCGCATGAATCTCCTCTCACGATTCATCCCGGTAGTACTAAGATGTATCAGGACCTACGCCAGAGGTTCTGGTGGACTAGGATGAAGAGAGAAATTGCTCAGTTTATCGCTAACTGTGACGTTTGTCGTCGCGTTAAGGCAGAGCATCAAAGACCTGCTGGCACCCTTCAGCCTCTAGCCATTCCTGAGTGGAAATGGGATAAAGTTGGTATGGACTTCATCACCGGTTTTCCCAGGACCAAGAAAGGGAATAATGCTATCTTCGTAGTCATTGATGGTCTATCCAAAGTGGCGCACTTCCTTCCTGTTCGAGAGAGTATCACTGCTAGTCAGCTTGCTGACTTATATATTTCTCGAATAGTATCACTTCATGGTGTTCCACTAGAGATCAATTCAGACCGTGGCAGTCTTTTCACTTCTCATTTCTGGGAGAGTTTCCAAACCGCCATGGGAACCCATCTTTCCTTCAAGATCGCTTCCACCCTCAATCAAGTGGTCGTGGAACGGGTCAATCAAATTCTCAAGACATGCTTAGAGCTTGCGTTATCTCATTCGGTATGGATTGGGAGAAATGTCTTCCTTTCGCCGAGTTTGCTTATAACAATAGCTATCAATCTAGTCTCAAGAAAGCTCCTTTTGAGATTCTCTATGGACGAAGATGTCGAACACCGTTGAACTGGTCAGAAACCGGTGAAAGACAATTCTTTGGACCGGACATGATCCAGGAGGCAGAAGAGCAAGTTCGCATCATTCGTGAGAATTTGAAAACAGCCCAGTCTCGTCAAAAGAGCCAGTATGATCGCCATCATAAGGATATGACTTATGAAGTTGGCGACAAAGCTTACCTTCGGGTTACTCCTTTGAAGGGTACCCATCGTTTCGGTATCAAGGGCAAGTTGGCTCCTCGTTACATTGGTCCTTTTCGCATTCTCGCTAAACGAGGAGAGGTTGCCTACCAGTTGGAACTACCCCCACATCTTTCTCGAGTTCATGATGTCTTCCACGTCTCTCAACTCAGGCGTTGCTTCTCGGATCCTATCCGTGGAGTGGACCACGAAACGCTTGATCTCCAAGATAACCTCACATATCGAGAGTATCCAGTTCGCATTCTTGATCAAGCAGAGCGTGTCACTCGACGCCATAACATCAAGTTTCTCAAGGTTCAGTGGTCTCATCATTCCGAGAGAGAAGCTACTTGGGAGCGAGAAGATCGCCTTCGATCGAGTACCCGCTTTTTTCCGTCGAATTCGAATCTCGGACGAGATTCTTTCAAGTGGGGGCGAGTTGTCACATCCCTAGTCTGGTATGACCTAGACTAGCTAGTCATTTGTGCATCATGTTTATATTCCATTTAAATTTGAAATGAGGATTGGTGAAACCCTCAGAATCATTTTTAGAAAGGACCCAAATAAAAATTGCTCCAAAAAGGTCCAAGAAAATGCTCATGTTGCCCTCTAAAAATATTGGACAGAGATAAAAATCAAACCAATATTTTTAGGAGCACATAAGTATTTATTTTGGGCATTTGGATTAATCCAGTAATTATTTTGCCTTGGATATATAAATGTTATATATATAATATATGTCCAAAAATTATGTCATTTATTAAGGAGCTCTGGAATAATATAACTAGCTCCTGCAAAAATTGGCATAAGTAAATAAAATGATTTAGTGTTTAAAACTAAATCAAAACAAATTACAGAAAACAAAAAAATAGAAAAAGAAGGGAAATACCTTACCTGGCGCTTACCTCCCTGGAAGCCCAGCGGCCCAGCAGGCCGGCCCAGCCAGCTGGCCGACGCCAGTCGTCCCTGTCCTCTCGCCAGGAGGACACGGGCGCGTGCCCGACGCGCGCACCGCCGCGCCGCGCCACCTCCTCCCTCCCTGCCTGCCTGTCCCTCCGCTGAAGCGTCTGGACGACGCCACGCGCCGCCCGACCCCCTCTCACTCTCCCCCGTGTTCCCCTCTCTCTCTCTCTCTCCCCATGAGCACCACCGACGCGCCCGTTGCCGCCTTTGTTGCCGCGCCCACCGCCACGACCTCGCCTCTCCGACGAGTCCACGAGCATCTCCGCGACTCCCTCGCCCTTCCACCGAAGTCAAGCGACGCCGGACGCTCTACATCGCCGCCACCAACGTCGTCTTCGCCTCCGGCCGCCCGAGATCGCCGACGACATTCCGGCCACACCAGTGCTTCCCCGAGCTCGCGCACGACGCCATCGAGACCGCCGTGAGTTCTCCTCCGCTTCCCCTCCTTCCTCGCGCTCGATTTCGTGCCGTAGCCCCGCTAGCCGCCGGACCCGAGCGGTCGCGCCGCCGTGGTACCTCCCCGCCGTGGCCAGGGCCACCGCAGCCCGCGCCTGCACCTGCCACCGCGCTCAGCAGCCTCCCAGAAGGTCAACGCCGCCGCCCGCAGCTCCTGCCGTGCCCTCTACAAGACAGCGCCCGGCCGAACTCCGGCCGCCGCCTTGAGCCCGCTCCGGCGAGCTCCGGCGCCCCCGCAGCCTCCAACCTGCATCCCTGGACGCGGACGACGACGGGCTACGCCCCGGTGGTCTCCGCGCGACCAGCCGCCGCTCGTAGCGCAAGTCCGCGAAGTCGCCGCGCGTTGTTGGTCGCCGCCGGCCAAAACTCCGGCGGGCTGACGTGGTCTCTAGTTAGGCACTAATTACCCCCCTAGAGACACCGGCGGTGGGCCCCGGCGCCACTAATCTAAGTTAGGTTAGAAATAACCCCCGTTAACTAATCATGCGACAATCGACGTGTGGACCCCACACGCGGGTTTGACCTCGTCAAGACCGTTGACTCTGCCGACGCAGCATGACGTCATCTCGACGAATTATTTATTTTACGGAATTATTTTAAACAGAAATCCCGAAAATATTCAAAACTTCAAAAATTCATATCAATTCAACCGTAGCTCGATTGAAATAATTTATATATGAAAATTATCGAAAATGCAATCTTTCCATCTGTACTAGTTTCATGCATGACAAACCAACTTATACATGCTGAATATGAGAAAACACATTATGGCATATTAAGAGACTTAAATTAGAATTGCATTTGAACTTAGGGTTCAAATGGACTTCAAACCAAATGAATACTAGTTGCATTAGCTCAAACAGCATCACATCTTCATGCCATGTTCATGCATCATATTGTTGCATATGTTTGTGTATTGATTGCCGACACTGTTCCTTCTCGATAGGTCTTGCTCCGGAGACCGCTCGAGTACTGCCTATGAAGCAAAGGCCTCCTCTGTTGATCTATCGTGCAAGCAACCCCCTTGTTCATTCCGATAAAATCCTACTCTCTCGCTCCCGCTCTCGCTATTGCATTAGGACAACAACGATTCATCCGCTACTTTGTGCTGCGGTAGTTGAACCCATTCCTCTGCATGACTGTCATTGCCACGAAGAATAGTTAAAACCCACTAGCATGTGTAGGAGTTGATTGAGCCCATGTTGTGTTCCTACCATGCTATGCCTGCTATTGCTTAGAGTTGTGTCAGTCGATTCATTGGGAATGAATTGGAGTGTTACGATATGTTCGATGTCGAGAGTGAAGTGTGTGAACACGATTTGGTAAAGGTAGCGGTGAGAGGCCATGTAGGAGTACATGGTGGGTTGTCTCACCGAACCGTCCTTAAGCAATTGAGTTCTATGTATGTTGTCCAATGACTCGACACTACCACACATTGGGCTCCGGCGCCCAAGCCCTCTCGACTTATTAACCAACTTGATCTCCGCCGTGAGTTGCAACTAGTTTCGGTGTTTGTAGGTAGTGTTAGTAGTCTACCAAGTGGCACCCGCCGGTGGGCTTGGGACAGACTAGGCACAAGTGGCACGGTGTACCAAGCGAGATCCATCCGCGAGGTGGGCTTGGGAACCCTGTTCACATCGCTTGGGGTCGTGAGCGACACCCCCGCCGGATCTCCTTGCGGATAGAACCTAATAGGCGATAAACCTGGGCGAGAGTCTTGTGTGGTTAGTCGGTCATGGCCGACACCCTCGCCAAAGCTTCCGCTTGAAGGTTTCGAGATACATGATGTGTACATGGCGGTAAGTGGCGAGAGCGTGTGAAGAAGTACACCCTGCGCAGGTTAACATGATCTATTCAATAGCCGGGTCCATGGATATGGACTTCTTGGATGCTTACATGGTACATAGATAACTTGAAGTGGATACAATAAAATGCTCAAGAAAAGTGTGAGTACTATGGATGGCCTTCTCGTAGGGAGACGGGACGAATCGATAGTAGTGTATTGTGTGGTGATTAGTGGACTCGTAGCGCCATATCACCTCAAAGAAGTTCTCGTAGTCGAGAACAGGATAGCCATCGAGTCAAAGCTGGCTTGTTGCAATCGAACCCCACATTACCCTCTTGATACAAGTGCATGTATGATAGGATCTCGATAAGTCTTGCTGAGTACCTTTGTACTCATGGTGCTCTATTTATGTTTTTGCAGCGGAGACTTGGTCTTACTAGTGTTCTCGTGGACTTGACGAGTAGCTTGTACCTCAGCTACGATCTTGATCGGATGTTGTAGATAGTCGCTCTTCACCTTTTTCATTTGTAGATGTCTCGTACCTGCATATGTAATGCTTCCGCTTGTTGCTTGTATGCTCGTATGATGGGTCCTGTGACCCCTGCTTGCAATAATGCTATGATGGCTCTTCCGAGCCTTTATCTATGTGAGTTGTTGAGTTATGCTGTGATGCCATGTTGTACAAAGCACATACTTGCATGTTATGCGACGTGTAATGTGTATTGCTATGTGGGATCCGACTATCTAGTTGTTTATTCTTAGTAGCCTCTCTTACGGAAATGTCTCCTAGTGCTTCCATCGAGCCATGGTAGCTTGCTACTGCTCCGGAACACGAGGTTGGTCGGCATGTGTCTTTCTTCGCTCTCGTGTACTGTCCTTCGGGAAATGTCACGCGATGAATACCGAGTCTGTTAGCCCAGTGCTACAGCCTGGATTCACTCACGATGGCCGACACGCTCGTTGTCGGGTCATGTATGCTGTCCTCGTAAGTTAGTGCCACTTTGGGTTTACGACTAGCCATGTCAGCCCGGCTCCTTATCATATGGATGCTAGCGACACTATCATATACGTGTGCCAAAAGGCTAAACGGTCCCGCAAAGGTAAGGCGACACCGTGGGGATACCGTGCGTGAGGCCGCAAAGTGATATGAGGTGTTACATGCTAGATCGATGTGGCATTGAGTCGGGGTCCTGACATTTATCTTCTGTTTATTCGGATTAAATCTCATAGTAATTTGCTCATATTTTCAACAATCCAAAAACCTGATTATAGGCAATTTACTCCGAGTGGTTTTGTCAAGATCCGTCACCGCCTTTAAGGGGCGCAATATAAGAGGTGGCACACGAGAGCAGTCCACTGGTTTCGCACCATGGCTGCTATGACGCCACTAAGGGCAAGCCCGAGGCGATCTTAATCGGCACAGCTGGAAGCTTTTGAGAAGATCGATACTCTCTTTAAAGGCGCTCTTCTGGGTGTTCTTGATGATTCCATTGTGGATTCGTATATGTCGTTTGACAACAGCAAGGACATGTGGGCTGTGCTTGAGGCCAAGTTTGGTGCCTCGAACGCCGGTAGCGAGTTGTACGTCATGGAGCAATTATATGACCACAAGATGACTGATGATAGCTCTGTTGTACAGCAGGCTCATGAGATACAGTCGCTCGCAAAAGAACTTGAGCACTTCAAGTGTGTGTTGCCGGACAAATTTGTTGCCGGAGGCATTATTGCCAAGCTTCCATCTTCGTGGAACAATTTTGCTACTTCCCTGAGACACAAGAGACAGGAGTTTTCCGTTGCGGATCTCATTGGTACTCTTGATGTTGAAGAGAAGGCGAGAGCAAAGGACACACGTGCTCGAGTTGCCGAGGGAGCTTCTAGTGCCCACATGGTACAGAAGAAGAACTTCCAGCCCAATAAGTTCAAAAAGAACAAGAACAAAACTCAGGGGAAAGGCAAGTTTGATACAAAGAACAAGCCATCACATTATACCAACTTCAAGAAGAATTCTCATAAGAAGGGGAAGGGACTTTGCCATGTCTGCGGTGATCCTAATCACTGGGCTCCGAAGTTTCCTAACCGCTTTGAGGAGCGCGAACATGAGAAGGACGGCAAGTCCGCTAATGTTGTCATCGGTGATACTGATATGAAGGAATCAGGGTACGGTATTTTTCCTACCATCCTTTCAGTATTTCAATCCCCTAATTGGTTAATTGACACCGTGCCAATGTACATGTTTCAGCCGACGCCCATGTTTTCTTCTTACCAGGCCACGTGGACTTCTCCCGTCTTGATGGGGAACGGGTCACATGCCATCGCTCGAGGTGTAGGTACGGTCGATATGAAGTTTACTTCGGGAAGACCGTGCGTCAAGAACGCTCATCATGTGCCGCCCATCAATAAAAATCTCGTTAGCGGTTCCCGTTTATGTCGAGATGGTTTTAAGTTGGTTTTTGAGTCCAATAAAGTTGTAATTTCCAAGTGTGGACAATTTGTTGGAAAAGTCTATGAGTGCGGAGGCTTGTTCCGCCTATCTTTGTCAGATATTTGCACTAAAGTTATTAATAATGTTTGCCACAATAATGAGTCTGATATTTGGCATGCACGACTTTGTCATATTAACTTTGGTTGCATGACGCGGCTAGCCAATATGAAATTAATACCGAAAATGTCTACTGTCAAAGGCTCTAAGTGCCAAGTATGTGTGCAAGCTAAACAACCTCGCAAGTCCCATAAGACTGTAGAGGCAAGAGACTTGGCGCCACTAGAGCTTATACATTCTGATCTTTGTGAGATGAATGGCGTGTTGACAAAAGGTGGAAAGAGATATTTCATGATGTTGATTGATGACTCCACTAGATATCGTTATGTGTATCTTCTGAAATCAAAAGATGAGGCTTTAACTTTCTTCAAAAACTATAAAGCTGAGGCAGAGAACCAACTTGATCGAAAAATTAAACGGCTTAGGTCCGATCGTGGTGGAGAGTATTTTTTCCAATGAATTTGATCTGTTTTGTGTGGAACATGGTATAATCCATGAGAGGACACCTCCCTACTCACCTCAGTCTAATGGGGTGGCTGAAAGAAAGAACCGAACTCTAACTGATTTGGTTAACGCCTTGTTAGACACATCGGGTCTTTCCAAGGAATGGTGGGGGGAGGCGGTAATGACCGCGTGTCATGTCCTAAACCAAGTTCCCACAAAGCATAAGACCATGACTCCATTTGAGGAATGGGAAAGGAAAAGGTTGAAACTCTCTTACCTACGTTCTTGGGGTTGTTTGGCGAAAGTCAATATACCAATTCCCAAGAAGGGCAAGCTTGGACCAAAAACCGTGGATTGTGTTCTTCTGGGCTATGCTTTTCATAGCACTGGCTATAGATTTTTGATAATAAAATCTGAGGTATCCGACATGCATGTTGGTACGATTATGGAGTCTAATGATGCAACTTTCTTTGAGGACATATTTCCTATGAAGGATATGTCAAGTTCATCAAATCAGAGATACCTATTCCATCTAGTGAGGAACTCATTGTAATTCTGAAACCACCATTGCGATGGAACACGTTGAGAATCATGTTGAGGGTGACAATGAAAATCATGTAAGGAGTAAGAGATGAGGACTGCAAAGTCCTTTGGTGATGATTTCATTGTGTACCTTGTGGATGACACACCCAGGACTATTTCAGAAGCCTATGCATCTCCTGACACTACTAGGGAAAAGCCTAGCAGCAGCGCGGGTTTTGGGCCTATTAGTAGCACGGGGGCCGGCGCTTCTGACTAACATATAGCGAAAGCGGGTGTATCCCGCTTCTGACTAACGATAGCAAGAGCACGGGTAAAAACCCGCGCTACTACTAATCTGTAATCTCTGACTTTTTTTTTTGAATTTTTTCGATTTTTATTTTAATTTTTTTCCCTAATTTTCAAATTTCTGAATTATTTTAACCTCAAATCTCTAATCACCCTCATCGCTGCTCAATTTAATCTCTAATCACCCCCTCATCATTCCAAATCATCTAACTTCCCGGACGGTCACCCATCCTCTCACTACTCCAGCCTGAGCACGCTTAACTTCCGGGTTCTATTCTCCCTCGTTTCCAAGTCTGCACTTGTTGTTTTCCTCACAATACTAAGATGCCAATCCTATTAACCTCAGGAATATAGCTTGAGCATGAGTCACACATTTCACTGTTTGAGTTTGAAACTATTGTTCTAAAAAATTAGTAACACTAATATTTCTTGAATAATTAGTTTGACCAGATTTGACCACAGTTTGACCATAGTTTGACCAGATTTGACCAAAATTCAAAAAAACTAAAATAATTATTTAGTAACACTAATATTCTTGAATAATTAGTTGGACCGTAGTTTGACCAGATTGAACAAAAATAAAAAAACTGATTTTTTTTTTGAATTTTTGTGCCTCCAGATCTTAAAAGCCCTGTAACTTTTTTTCTGTTAGGTTTTTGAGAATTTTCAAAATGTTTAACAAGGTTCCCCCGCTTAAATCGGATGTAACTTTTCGAGTAGATGATTTTTCATATAAAAAACTTTTTCATCCGAGTTCGTATGCAAAAGTTATGGCCATTTTACAAATGTCCAGTGAGATTTTGTAAATAAAGTCGAAATTCATATTTGTAAATTTTCCCAACAACTAGACCACATATCACATGGCAAACTTATTTTCTTTTATTTTTTTGACATTTTTATCATTTTATTTTATTTTATTTTAACTGAAAAGGCGGGGGGGGTAGACTTTGAAAAATTTGCAAATACGCCATACCCCGCGCTACTACTATGGCAGACGATTAGTAGTAGCGAGGGTTATAAACCCGCGCTACTACTATCAACTTACTAGTAGCGCGGGTTTATAACCATCGCTACTACTATGGCATGGTCCAGGGCCACTTAGTAGTAGCGGGGGTTAAAAACCCGCGCTACTGCTATCAACTTAGTAGTAGCGAAGGTTAAAAACCCCCGCTACTACTATGGCATGTCCCGGGGGGCACGGTAGAGACCGCTTAGTAGTAGCGAGGGTTATAAACCCGCGCTGCTGCTATCAACTTAGTAGTAGCGAGGTTTAAAAACCGCTGCTAGTAGTAGTAGAGAGCGAGGTTTTAACCCGCCGCCGCTAAGATTCTGTATAGGCTTTTCCCTAGTAGTGTGATCTCGACTCATGGAAGGAAGCTGTTCGTAGCGAGATGGATTCCATCTTAGCTAATGGGACCTGGGAGATCACTGACCGTCCTTATGGGTGCAAACCTGTAGGATGTAAGTGTGTGTTCAAGAAGAAGCTTGGACCTGATGGTACGATTGAAAAGTACAAGGCACGGCTTGTGGCTAAGGGTTATACCCAGAAAGAAGGTGAAGACTTCTTTGATACTTACTCACCCGTGGCTAGATCGACCACAATTGGCGCTACTATCATCTGGTTGCCTCACATGGTCTTCTCGCTCATCAAATGGACGTTAAGACGGCTTTCCTCAATGGAGAGTTGAAGGAGGAAATTTACATGGATCAGCCAGATGGTTTTGTAGTACCTGGTCAAGAAGGAAAGGTGTGCAAGTTATTAAAGTCTTTATATGGCCTTAAGCAAGCTCCTAAGGAGTGGCATGAGAAGTTCGAAAGAACATTAACTGCTGCCGGCTTTGTAGTAAATGATGGTGACAAGTGTGTACTATCGCCATGGTGGGGGCGAAGGAGTTATTCTTTATGCGTATGTCGATTTACATATTGATTTTTGGAACCAAACTTGATTTAATCAAGGAGGTTAAAGATTTCTTATCTCGCTGTTTTGAGATGAAGGATTTAGGAGTAGCTGATGTTACCTTTAACATCAAGCTGTTGAGAGATGAGAATGGTGGGATCACACTGCTTCAGTCTCACTATGTGGAAAAGGTTTTGAGTCGTTTTGGGTATAGCGACTGCACGCCTTCTCCAACTCTATATGATGCTAGTGTGTTGCTTCGAAACAATCGACGGATTGCTAGAGATCAACTGAGGTATTCTCAGATTATTGGCTTGCTTATGTATTTGGCGAGTGCCACGAGGCCTGACATCTCTTTTGCTGTGAGCAAGCTGAGTCGTTTTGTGTCAAAAACCGGGAGATGATCATTGGCGTGCGCTTGAGAGAGTTATGCGCTACTTGAAGGGCACTGCGAGCTATGGGATTCACTACACCGGTATCCAAGGGTTGGAGGGTCATAGTGACTCGAATCGATATCGATGTCGATGAGATTAAGGCCACAAGTGGTTATGTTTTTACACTTGGTGGTGGCGCTGTTTCGAAGTCTTGCAAGCGCACCATCTTAACGAGGTCAACTATGGAAGCAGAACTCACAAGATTAGACACCGCCATTGTTGAAGCGAGTGGCTTCGTGAGCTATTGATGGACTTGCCTATGGTTGAAAAACCAATACCCCTATCCTCGATGAATCGTGATAATTAAACGTGATCGCCAAGATAAACAGTTCTAAGGACAATATGAAGTCCTCAAGGCATGTGAAGAGGAGATTAAAATCTGACAGGAAACTGAGGAACTCCGGAGTTATTACGTTGGATTATATCCAAACGTCGAAAAACTTGGCAGATCCCTTCACAAAGGGTCTATCATGTAATGTGATAGATAATGCATCGACGGAGATGGGTTTGAGACCCACCGCATGAGTTGTCCATAGTGGTAACCCACTCTATGTGATCGGAGATCCCGTGAAGTAGAAGTGGGAGACAAGCTGTTGGTCAGCTGAGAGGAGAGTATCCTTATTTTAATTATCCCACTACGTGAAGATGCAATACTCTCCTGATCTGCTTGGCAGGTTGATATCTATCTTAATGTGTTCCAAGTGGCTTATTTGAGTAAGCAGAGATGTTGTCCTGCAGAGCATCTCCTGAGGAACACACCTATATGAATTTGACTGTTAACGTCGCAGTCTGTGAGAAGTGGGTGCTCTCTAATAAATTCATGAAAGGTCCTGAGTACGACGATACGCTGCACCAGCAGAAGCCTTGCGGCAGCCCAAGACCGTCAAGAATTTGTGTGAAACTAGTCTCATGTAAAACTTGTAGTTCAAGGCATAGTCCACTATTCAAGTTGTGATCTAGTGTAGCATAAATCTCTAAGTGGAAGTTCAACTTCACAGTCACCACTAAGCACCGGTATATAAACAATGTTTTGGAACCAAATGGTGAAATGTGCCAATGAGACTTTGTGGGGGATTGTTGGAATTTGCTAGTGGGCTTTTGGCCCAAAGCCAACTAAATTTCTGAAATTCTCTTGGCCCATTCATGCACACATGTGAGTGGAGTGAGTGAGGCTAAAGTTTAGTCCCACCTCATAAGTTGAGAGAGAGTTGCACCTCTTTATAAGGTGAGCTCTCCTACCACTTGTATGAGCATGAGAAGAGGAGACCTACACGCGCGCTCCTCCTCCTCGCTCGCCTCGCCACGCCACGCCTCGCTTCGTCACGACGCGCCGCGGGTTGCGGGATTGAGCCGAGCCGAGGACAGAGCTATGCACGTTGTCTATATTTTTGCTGCTCGGGAAAAAAATTAATGAGTCATTAATTAATAATTAACGGACGCGTTAATTAGTGAACTGTTTTTGGATCGTGACGACTCGGACGTGGGGTTTACTCCCACGACCTACCCGGCCCGCACTATATAGTCAGGCAGACGTCTACCCTAGCCGATGCCGCTTCGTATGGTTTCTCACCACTGTTCCAGTCCATTGCGCCGCCGATCAAGTCTTCTCCATCCCTCCTTTCGGCGTGCACCGGAAAAGGGACAGCAGGCCTCGGAACCCGCCTCGTGATTCTGACGGAGAGGGCGATCAGGTTTTTGGGGAGCGCGACTCGCGTGACTCGCTGGCAGCGACGATTTCGCTGAACGACAGCGACTTCTTCCCGACCCCGCAACCTTATCCTCGACGACATGGGCGACAACGTCAACGCCGGCGGTGCTGCTCCCGCTGCACCGTACGTGATTCTATCTTTCCTGTTCGAGATCGTGGTAGAATTCATGTTTCTAGTATGTGCCCTAGATGTGATATGTTCATCTGCTATGGTTGTTCGCATGATTAGTTCAATCTCTGCTACTGTAGTCATGATTTATCTTCTGTTTATTCGGATTAAATCTCGTAGTAATTTGCTCATATTTTCAACACAACCTACATACATTAGTTTATAATACGATGAATTAATTATGGAAGTGCAAATTAGGCTAATTGTACACGTCGTAATGAGAAAGAATATCTCATTATCGTGCCTCGTACACGTCGCTGGTGGGGATGAGGACTGAGAGGTGGTCCTTGGTTTGCTGGGACGACATGGACTGGAGCTCCTGCTGCTCGCCGGTGCTTGTGATGGTCCTGGTGACATATCAGATCCAGATGTGGCAACGGATCGAAGCTATACGAGAGAAAGCTGATGAATTCATGCATGCATGCTTACCGGAGGTTCTTCATGAGGCATTCCGCCACCTCCACTATCTCGCACGTCGTCGGGAAGCTCTCTGCCATGGGAATGGGATCCATGGTTCATTAAACAGGGAGATCGAGGGTGGCTGCTGGCAGATGAGTTGGCTACCTGCTATCTCCCCTTACCGTTCTGTGTTTATACTGTAGGGGTTTTGCGTGCATTTTCAGCCACCTTTCCCTTACGCGTAGGGATTAGCGCGTATGAGTGACCAATTGGATGCTTTTTCTATTCTAATGTGTGTTTGTTACCGGGGTTTACTTCCTACTAGAATCTTGGAGCCGGCAGCTCGGTAGTTTTACTATACCTGGGCAGATAAAGACGTGTTCCATTATTAGGAATGAAAAAGTTTACGGCTGACCTTATTTTACCGACATAATCACATGAGTGTCAAGAAGAATATGTGATACATAAATATGCCATCTTGGAAAATCATGTGTAGATATTGTCCCTACCCAAACAATTAATGTTTCCTTCAGAGAAAATTAAAACGGCAGAACGCTGTGAAGGAAAAGTGGAAAACCAGCGAAAGCTAAAGGGGGTCTTTTGATCGTACTGTTACTCTCCAAACCTAACATTTTTGAGCCAACTTGTTTTGCGTTCGTGGCTATCAGCGTCAAGTGGAACCGACTAACGATATGGAGCAAAAGCATAGGGGCACGTTACGTTTTGAGTGCCCATGGCCGGTGAACCTTTAGGTCAGTACCCCCGTAGCATGGACGCATGGTTGTCAAGTCAAGATTACGATCCCAACCTCCAACTTGCATTCCTCCTTGTTAAATTATGATCTAAATTCTAGTACCGTATTGGACTAGACGTAGTACATACGGTGTGGGCCTTTGCGTTGGTACCGACGCGTACGAGTACAACTCGTTTACTTGTCCTCCAAGGACTCTCATGTATTGCCCTCTTATATACCCCATGTAGTCGCACCTCAGACGGCCTGTCGTCTCGTGCTTGTAATACTCCTCCTCATAGTGATCGCGCCTTCGTGCGTCCGTGGTTTTCTCCCGCAAGGGTTTCCACGTAAAAATCCGTGTCTCTTTGTCTCGTTTATTTCTCGTTATTATCTAACAAGTGGTATACAGAGCCAAGTTGCAGATACGAGATTTGAGACGAGGGATTAGGGTTGCGGTCTGTTCGGCCGCCGCCATTTTGCGATTAATCCGATCGCTTTGTTAATCCGCCGAGACCGACTCGATTTCCAACGCGTGGAAATCCCTCGAAGCTGCTGCAGTCCTTGCGTACTGTTCGCTCGTCACGTGTGCGTGATCTGCCGCTGCTACAGCCGCCGTACACCGCTACCAGCCAGAAGCTCGGCCACTCTTCCGTCCACGTACAGCTTCAAGTCCCGAAGGCAATAGCTGCCGCTGCTATTTTTGGCGTGAAGGCTAGTACTTGCACTAGTACGCGCTAGTACTAATTGAGTACAGATTAGATCTTTTGGTCTTCGGTGGTACAGTTTGATTTTTCGTCTATTTCCGTACAATATCCAGGTGCTATTCTTCCAGTTCATTTGATCCGCATATTAAATTTTGTCAAGAATTTTTTTACGGGCTTGTACTACTTGTGTACACAGTTTTATCGACTCATGGCATCCATGAAGTACGATCTTCCGCTGCTGGACCGTGACACAAGGTTTACCCTATGGCAAGTCAAGATGTGGGCGTTGTTGGCACAGTCCGACTATGATGAGGCACTGGATAGTTTTGGAAAGAACCGCATTCAAGATTGGACTGATGAGGAGAAAAGAATTGATCGTAAGGCTTTGTCAAAAATTCAACTTCATTTGCATAATAATATTTTGCAGGAAGTTTTGAGCGAGAAAACTGCCGCCGCTCTATGGTTAAAACTGGAAGGGATTTGCATGACTAAAGATCTCACCAGCAAGATGCATCTGAAGCAAAAATTATTCCTGCACAGCTTACCCGAGGGAGGTAATGTTTTGAATCATATTTCAGAATTTAAAGACATCATATCTGATCTAGCTGCAATGGAGGTTAAGTATGAAGAGGAAGATACTGCTTTAATGTTACTTTGTTCACTGCCAAGTTCTTATACCAATTTTAGAGACACCATATTATACAGTCGTGATACTCTCACGCTTAATGAAGTTTATGAAGCTTTGAACTCCAAGAAGAAGATGAAATTAATGGTGCCTCATGATGGTTCGAGTTCATCCCAAGCCGAGGGATTATCTGTTCGTGGCAGGACAAAGGAGAAGAACTCCAATAATGGAAACGGAGGCAAAAGTAAAAACGGCTACAGGGGCCGGTCGCAATCCAGAGACAAGAAGTATTGCAGATATTGCAAGAGAGACGGGCATGACATCTCAGAGTGTTTCAAGTTGCAGAATAAAGAAAAGAGGAAAGGTAACAAACAAGGTGAAAATTCTGCTAACGTTGCTCGTGATGATAGTTCCGATGATGCTCTTGTCGTTATTGCTGGATGTGCTGAGACCAATGACGAGTGGGTACTTGACACTGCATGTACTTTCAATATGTGCCCGCATAGAGATTGGTTTAATACTTTTGATTCCACTACTTCTGCTGGTTCCGTTTTGGGTTTTGATAATTCACCATGCAAGATTGAAGGCATAGGTTCTATTCGAATCAAGATGTTTGATGGCATAATCGAACTTTGACAGATGTTCGGTATATTCAAGATGAAGAGAAATCTTATTTCTATGAGTGCCCTTGATGCAAAGGGATACAAGTATTCAGGTGGAGATAGTGTTTTGAAAGTCACCAAAGGTTCCCTTATTGTGATGAAAGGTGATTTGAGTTCGACCAATGGTCTTTATTACCTTCGAGGTTCTACTGTTTCAGGTAATGCTACTCCAGTTGTTTCAAAGAATTCTGATTGTGATGCTGCTAACCTTTGGCATATGCGTCTTGGACATATGAGTGAACTTGGTTTAGCAGAGTTAAATAAAAGAGGTCTTCTTGATGGATATGAACCTGGTAAATTAAAATTTTGTGAGCATTGTATCTTCGGCAAGCACAAGAGGGTGAAGTTCAATACTTCGACCCATACAACTGAAGGTATTCTTGATTATGTGCATTCTGATTTATGGGGACCATCTCGCAAGAAGTCATTAGGTGGTGCAAGTTACATGCTGACTATTATTGATGATTATTCGAGAAAAGTTTGGCCTTATTTCTTGAAGCATAAATATGAAGCATTCTCAGCTTTTAAGGAGTGGAAGATTATGGTTGAAAGACAAACCGAAAGGAAGGTAAAAATACTTCGCACTGATAATGGTATGGAATTCTGTTCTAAGCAATTTAAGAATTATTGCAAGTCTGAAGGCATTGTCAGACATTACACTGTTCCTTATACTCCTCAACAAAACGGTGTTGCTGAGCGTATGAAAAGGACCATTATTTCCAAAGCCCGTTGCATGTTGTCCAATGCAGGTTTGCGCAGGCGTTTTTGGGCTGAGGCCGCTTCCACTGCTTGTTATCTCATTAATCGTTCACCATCTATTACTCTTAATAAGAAAACTCCAATTGAGGTATGGTCTGGTTCACCGCTGATTATTCACAGTTGAGAGTTTTGGTTGTAATCGCTTATGCTCATGTTGATAATGGAAAGTTGGAGCCTAGGGCTGTTAAGTGCATCTTTCTTGGTTATAAGTCTGGTGTTAAAGGTTTTAAATTATGGAATCTCGAAACCCGAAGGTTGTTATTAGCGAAATGTTATCTTTAATGAATCTGCTATGTTACATGATGTTTCATCTACTAATGTTCCTGTTGAGAGTGAACAGCAGCCTACTATTCAGCAGCCTACTGTTCAGGTGGAGCATGTTATTGATTCAGGTGATACATTTGGTAATGAAATTGTTGATGCACATGATGAACCCGTCGTTAATGATGATCATGTCACTCCCACTCCAAATCAGCCTATTGTTCCACCTAGTTGGAATCTTGCACGTGACAGAGTTAGACGGGGTATTAATAAACCTGACAGGTTAATTGAAGAGTGCAATATTGTTTCTTTTGCTTTATCTGTTGCAGAAGAAATTGAAGGTAATTCTGAGCCTTCTTCATATTCCGAGGCTATTATTTCTGGTGATAGTAATAAGTGGATGACCGCTATGCATGATGAGATGGAATCACTTGAAAAGAATGGCACTTGGGATTTAGTAAAATTGCCTAGAGAGAAGAAACCTATTCGTTGCAAGTGGGTTTTCAAGAGGAAAGAAGGTGTTTCTCCTAATGATGAGACAAGATATAAAGCAAGGTTAGTTGCTAAAGGTTATAGCCGATTCCGGTATTGACTATAACGAAGTCTTTTCTCCTGTTGTGAAGCATAGCTCTATTCGCACTTTACTCAGTATTGTTGCCATGCATGATCTTGAGCTTGAACAATTGGATGTTAAAACTGCATTTTTACATGGAGAATTAGAAGAGGATATTTATATGGAACAACCTGAAGGTTTTGTTATTCCTGGAAAAGAAAAACTTGTCTGCAAGTTAAAGAAATCTCTTTATGGATTGAAGCAATCCCCTAGATAGTGGTACAAGAGATTTGACACCTTTATGCTCTCTCAAGGTTTTAAAAGGTCTAATTATGATAGTTGTGTTTATTTGAAAACTGTCAATGGTTCAACTATTTATTTGCTCCTTTATGTTGATGATATGCTTATTGCTGCAAAGAGTATGTAAGATATTGATGAACTAAAGAAGCAATTGAGTAATGAATTTGAGATGAAGGATTTGGGTGCAGCAAAGAAAATACTTGGCATGGAAATATCCACAGATAGACCGTCTGGAAAAGTATATCTAAGTCAGAAAGGATATATTGATAAAGTTCTTCGTCGTTTTAATATGCATAATGCCAAGCCGGTGAGTACACCGTTAGCTGCACACTTCAAATTATCATCAGCTTTATGTCCTAAGTCAGATGAAGATATTGAGTACATGTCTAGAGTTCCCTATTCAAGTGCAGTTGGTTCACTTATGTATGCCATGGTTTGTTCTCGTCCTGACTTATCATATGCATTGAGTGTTGTCAGTAGATACATGGCTAATCCCGGAAAAGAGCATTGGAAAGCAGTTCAGTGGATTTTCAGATACCTGCGTGGTACTTCTAATGCTTATTTACAGTTTGGGAAAACTGGAGATGGACTTGTTGGTTTTGTTGATTCTAATTTTGCTGGTGATTTGGATGAGAGAAGATCACTCACAGGTTATGTTTTCACCATTGGTGGTTGTGCTGTGAGTTGGAGAGCAACTTTGCGTCTATTGTGGCTTGTTCCACTCTCGATGCCGAGTATATGGCTATTTCGAGGCATGCAAAGAAGCTATCTGGTTGAGAGGTTTGTACACTGAGCTTTGTGGAGATTCATCTTGCCCTACCATATTTTCTGACAGTCAAAGTGCCATATATCTTACAAAGAATCCAATGTATCATGAGAGGACAAAGCACATTGATGTCAGATTTCACTATATTCGAGATGTTGTTGCTGAAGGTACTTTGAAGGTATGCAAGATAAGTACTCATGATAATTCTGATGATATGATGACAAAGCCAGTTCCTACCAATAAGTTTGAGCTTTGCTCAGGCTTAGTTGGTATTTCTCACTAGTCCTATGGACTTTGACGCACAAGGTGTTTATGCTGATTTGGATGGAGTTATTCACTTTCTTCGACTACTGGAGGGAATTTGGATCAAGGTGGAGATTGTTAAATTATGATCTAAATTCTAGTAACGTATTGGACTAGACGTAGTACATACGGTGTGGGCCTTTGCGTTGGTACCGACGCGTACGAGTACAACTCGTTTACTTGTCCTCCAAGGACTCTCATGTATTGCCCTCTTATATACCCCATGTAGTCGCACCTCAGACGGCATGTCGTCTCGTGCTTGTAATACTCCTCCTCATAGTGATCACACCTTCGTGCGTCCGTGGTTTTCTCCCGCAAGGGTTTCCACGTAAAAATCCGTGTCTCTTTGTCTCGTTTATTTCTCGTTATTATCTAACACTCCTTCCAGGCTCGGCCTTCGTTAGATTTATGATCTCATTTCCAAACTATATTGATCAAGTTTATAAGAGAAACTAGAACAAAAACCCTGACATCACAAGAGGCAATACCTCTTGCCAAAGCAAGAACAAAGAAAACACAAAACACCAAGTGCATAGTTACAATACAATGCGAGAAACAACTCCTAAATATTTGGAGTTAAGTATAGGTTGGTTGTGTGATGCAACACATGTTATGTTGTGAGCGCACATAGAAGACAACATTTGCAAAATAGAGGGATGCTATCGAGGCAGCACATTACACTAGGGGACAATATAGAGCAAACTCGGAAGGTCACAGATGGAGAGAACAACAACATCTGCACTGGAATTATCGGCCAACAAGCCTCGGACACATCAACCTAAACTCCAAGAGACATCATCGTCTACATTATTAGGCACGTTGGAAAGGACCTTGGGGTAGTCTCTTGTTAAAATGCTTGGTTCGCCCTCCATGGTGAGGAGCCCCGGAGGAGGTAGTAGTGTCGCAAGAGCATGAGGATCGGTGCCTCGCAAACGTAGCTTTGGAGGAACATGTGAAGCAAAGAAGAGAAAGCTGAAGAAGCTGCATCCGGGGTACTCATTCCTTGCAACACCTTCAGCAAGGCAAGGACACTCATAAGCATCATCGTCGCGGAGCCCCTATATGTTTTTAGGGCCTCTTTCCGAAATGTAGACCCACGCTCTTTCCCAATCCCTCCTGCTCTTTTCTGATTTACTACTCTCGGGTTTCTGAAAATACCGAGACACATACACAACTGGTCACACACGACATCTACTAAGAATTAGAATCATGGATGTTTAAATTTCACAGGTGTTACAAAAAAAATTCATGATAAATCTAGTAATGTTTATTTGATGTTTTAGATACTATGTTAAACTCTTTTGTAGGTGGTTATGGTTATTCTTAGAAATCTTTTAGATGACATATTGTCGTTTTCACGCCACCCAAGCACATTCGGCGGGGCTCCGACCTTGCTCCTCTGTCAAGAAAAATTTTCTTGAGTTGCTCTTGCACGCAACATATGCGCTACATCACGCTTTCATGGTGACATTATGACATATAGGTTCCACCATCTAAAGTAGTATAAAAGTAAATACAGTCGAGTCATAAGATTCCACCGTGACACAGAATGGTCCCCTCTCATCGACACACGAATTCACCATTATTAATACTAGCTTTGTAAATTAATATAAGATGTAGAAAGGCTTTAGTGATTTGAAATGTCTTTTATTAGTTTACAGAAGAAGTATCTTTTAGATAAAACCATGGCAGGGCAAGGAAATTAGGTTACCATGGGGTACGCCGGTACGGTGTAGACACTGGCGGATGATCTTGACAACACGGGGATGGCGAGAGGCCAAGTGGTTCTCGACGACAGCCAGGACGACTAAGACTCTAGAACGCAGGTAAGACCATCGATATGTATAATGTATAGAAGGAGTAGTAGTTATGATTCTGATTAGTCTAAAAAAATAGTTTGCCCCGACAAGTCCTTTTGCATGTGATTAGCCTATTTTATTCGGGCATGCATGCATGATGCATGTTGAACTAGAGCTACCTTATTTTATTACAGAAATGGTGGTTTCAGTGGAATCACCAAACTCACGCTTTTGTTTCCTCGTATGCCCCCGAGAATACCCTGGAAATGATTCTGCATGTCCCAAATCTGCAGCATGTTTTTTTTTTAAAAAAAGGAGAAGGACCTCAGGCCTCTCGTGATCTAGACAACGCATGCAGCCACTTTATTAATTATTCACACAAGACCTTATAAAGTTATACAACAAGAAGACTAAAGCCGCCGTCTAGGCAACATCTGTCGCTACTCCTATCCAGTTGATGTAGGGATGTTGATAGTCTGGGCCTAATACCAAACAGACGTCGCAGCCAAACCTAACATCTAAGACCTAAGGTCACAACCAGGACGCCTGCCGGGTATGGGGCACCCACCAGTCTGGCGCACTCCTCAACCAGGACGTCTGCCGGGTATGAGACCACCGCAGCCACCTGCCACCAATCCATATTCAGTGTTGTACTGCTGCATCTACCTTGCCCGATCTAGTTGCCGTCGACGCCACCACGACTCCAGACAACGCCACCATCTTACACTCGTCCATCATCACACGCCCGCCGGCGAGACCCCGCTGCTCCATGCCGCTGAGACCCGCCGTTGTCGACGTGCCAGATGCCACACCGCTCCTCTGATGCGAAACACCATCTGTTACCACTGGTCCCATCCGCTCCGCCTGCAGTTCCTCAAACCGAGCACCCAAACGCCCCAGGCGGCACCTCCAAGAAGGGTACGACACACACAGTGTCGCCGCCGCCCAATCTAAGGAGATTTAGGGTTTTTACATGGGCATGGGGTCGGGGTGGAGGGTAGGGATCTCGACGGCGCCTGCAAGGAGGAGAACGGCGACCCTGTTCGTCGCCACCGTCGGGATGAACGAGTCATCCAGAGTTTCCTCCGGTCCGATGTCACCTCTACCAGCCCTCGCGAACGCACCGAAGCCGACGACCGCGATCGTAAGCCACCAAATGCAGCAGGAGAGCCTGCAGCGCGGAGGAGATCCACCAGCGACTCACCACCCACGCGGTCAAGACGCCGTCCATCCACCTCCCGCGAACGTCGCCAGTCGAGGGCACCGTCGCCATGCCTAACGGGGCCGCCGCCCCTGGTCCAGGCCCTCCACGAAGACCAGAGTGGCGAGATCCGCCACGAGCGACGAGGTCTGGCACCGTGCGGCCAACACCATCGCCCAATCCCGCCGTCGACCGATCCCGCCACCGCCGGAAGCCCGCACGCTACCGGGAGTCCCACCGATGGATCTGGGCACCCGTGCACCGCCGCGAGTCCGCCGCCTCCGGGATCCGCCACACCGTCGGGAGGGCCGCACCCCGCGGATCAGACGCCTGCCACCGTGGATCCGGAACGGAGGAGAAACCTCCACCGTTGTCGTCACACGCACGGGCTTTGCCCGGCGCCACCATTGGCAGCGGCGAAGGGAGAGAAGGGCTGAAGGGACTAGGCGGCGGAGGCTGAGCCCCCGAGTCGCCCAAGGGAAGGCGACCGAGAGGGACGTGAGACTAATGAGAGAATTAACATCCTGCAACATGTTTTAGTTATTGTTGCTTTGTAGGAAAAAATTTATCCGGTTTTGGGATTACCGACTATAGGAGCATATATTTGGTTGTGAAACCACCAGGATAGCAATCACGATACGTCTCCTTGGTTAGGGTTTGTTGAAGTGCATGTTTTTTCTTTTTGAGGGATCGTTGTTCCCTCACACTGTAGCGGTTACGACACTCATCCCTCTCAAGCTTGACTGGTGAGCCAATGGATCCACCTCTCCTCTGTCAGTCGTTCAGATAGTTGGTGACAGAGAGGCGGGAGGGGATCCTAGGGACGAAACAAAGAAAAATTCCTATGGTGTCAGCTACCACCTCTGTAAACAATATGTAAAACGTTTTAGGTCACTATTTTGGTGATTTAAAATGTCCTATATTTTTTTACCAAGGTAGTATGTTCTAATGGGTCAACTTCAATTAAGCAGTTATTAGTACAAATTAGTGAATAAATTACAAAAACGACTGGTGTTAGCTCACACCGATGCTTCTATGTCAGCTTTGTCCCTTGGGCTCTGGCGAATAGTTTAGTTTAGGATTCTTTTTCTCACAGGGGCGACATTCAACGAATAAGAGCATCTTGAGCTGTTGGCCTCCCAGGAGGCGCTAAAAATCGCCTCTTAGGGCGCACCGGCGCAAACCGCGTGCTAGGTGCGTGATGCCCCCCAGTCGCGGTGCCCACGATTTTTTTGAAAACTAAAATCCAGCACAAATAAGGCGAGTTCATACATATTTAAAATATTTTATAAAAGAGGAAAAAAACGCTACTAGGCCCGCCGTCGCCCTCGCCGTTCCTCGCCGCCCGCCGCCCTTGAAGCTCTACATGCCGAGGGGCCTGTAGAACTGCGTGTAGTCGTCACCGTCGTCGTCGTCGTCGTCTCCTCCGCGGCCGCCGTCCCTGCTGCACCCCTTCCTAGGTTGGCGTGGCGGGTTGGACGGTCTGGGGGCGTCCTCGTCGTCGTCGCTGTCGAGGATCACCACGCCGTTCTCGTCCTCGCGCCCATGCTTGCGGGCGACTATCTCCTCCACGGCTCGGCGCTGCTGGACCATCTCGTCGCGAAGGTAGTCATCCCGCACCCAATTTAGGGCGTCCTCGTCGGAGAAGCCGTGCCGGACTATGTCCTCGTACTCCGCCGGGAGGCCGGGCTCCGCCTTCGGCCTGACGAGGACGAGGCTGCCAGAGGTGGGGGAGGAGTCGGTGATGCGAACGCCGGAGCTGTGGGTGCACTGGCTGACCAATGTGTCCTGGGGCTGCGACTTGATGGGGCGGAGGCAGGGAGAGCCGGACGAGCGGCCGGACGAGGAGGAGGACGCCCCCGGGTCCATGCGCCTCGGCGTCCACGAGCTCCCACGCCGGCGGGAGAAGGAAGGGGAGCGGGATACTCCAGCCTGGGCGTGTTGCCGCCCTCGATGTACTCGAGGACGGCCTCCAGCGTGCGGCCGGGCACGCCCCACCATCGGCGGCGGCCTTCGGAGTTGAGCCTTCCGGAGGGCACGACGCCGTTGGTGGCCTCGAGCTGCTCGGCGTGGCGGCGGCGGAAGTAGGGCTCCCATAGCGGGCTGTCGGGGACGTACCTCGGACCTTCCCTCGCCGCCTGCGGCAGAGAAGCGCGGATACGCGCGATCTCCGCACGCCGCGCCGCCCCGGTGGGCGGTGGTGGCACCGGGACCCCGCCGGCGCTGATCCTCCACGCCCTGGGCACCAGATCTCCGCAGGACCGGTACTCGGCCTGACAAGACACGAAAACTGAGATTAACAGCTCCAGATTCACCATCCGTATATTACAACAACAAGCGATTGATCATCGTTCTCTGAACGACTTGCTCATGCAAACAGCTGAATGAACGAATCATCACGTAGGAGAATAAGGCAGATCGTCGCACCATACAGGACACATCTCACGCACGAGCTTCAGCATGCCGTGATCAACCAGAAAAAAGTTGTCTACCACCTCAACTTACAATCAATATATATACTGAGAGCCTCGACATCGCGAGGATGTTACATTTTGTTACAAGAATTATGATTCTGAATGAAGGTGGCAGAGGACAGTGCACAAGGAAGATGAACTGAAACTAATTTTGCGACAATTTGACAACTATTTTTGGGGGCACCATCAACTTGATAATGACACACCTGCTTTGTTTTGACAACCACTTTTGGTACAGAGACAATCTATGCTATTCTTATCTCCAACCACTATAAGTAGCTCTTCATGGTTGAAGGACCCAATTGGGCCATGCCGAGTTCTTGAAGGGTGTAAAGTCGGAAATAAATGAAGCATGCAAAACATGGACAGGTCGACTTGTTCCGAGGCCATAGCAAGCCGAAGCTAAAATTAGGCAAAATGGTATTCAAATTCAATTGAACTATGGAGGAAGTGCTTGGAGAATTGAAGTTGAGGTTACTTGGTTTGTCAGTCACTATGCCAGTAGTGGCCATTAATCTGCCTGATTCGCAGACACGCCGTAAGGCTGCCACCTCCCCATGAGTTTTAGCTGCACCTGATCATAGATTTACAGTGTCCTGTACAGCGGAAGCCCATGACGCTGAGGACAGCAACATTATAATGTACTCCTAGATTGTAATGTTGCTAAGTCCCTATGGCATGTTGTTTATCTGGAAGGACACTTCAATCTTAAAATTACTACACTGGTGTGAGTAAACCAGTATACTACGGAGAAATAAAATGGATATTTAAACAATTATTAGCAGAATAACAACCTTTAAGTTATCAACAACCTTACTTTCTTCGTCAGCACTTCTAAGTTCTAACCAAACTTCCCGAGGTCAGAATTCTTGTGGAGTCTAGAATACAGTTGTGCAATGCAAGCAAAGAGCCTTGCTTCTCTTACAAATTAAGATCACCAGTTAATGATAAAATAGGAAATCAAATACTCCCTCCATCCCAAAATTCTTGCCTTAGATTTGTCTAGATACGGATGTATTTAATACTAAAATTTGACTTGACGCATCCATATCTAGACAAGTCTAAGACAAGAATTTTGGGACGGAGGGAGTACTACCGAAAGTAATTAAGATCACCAGTTAGCACGACTAGACAACACTCGAGAGTCATATTTGAAGCTAGTCTTTTTTGTGAGTTTGCTCCAGATATCTTCATTAAATTCCTGCTCAAAACAATAATGCAAACGCATGCCACCTGGTTATGTTACAGAAACATTGATGATGATGAATTGGCTGACAGTGGATAATTTAGCTGTTTTTTAAGGAGTGGGCAAGCTTTCCTCACCTTATAAATCGGACTTGTGAGATTCAGGAGACTCTCATGCGTTGCTTGCACCTCTTTTGGTTTTACTGTTACCTCCTTTCTTACTTGTGCTTCTGCAGCAGAATGTGACAAACTCACGACTAAATCCCCAAAAGTAAAACACAAACCATATGTATGCACCAATACCCCAAAAAACTACAAAATTGAAGTGTTAAGCAGTGTAAAGATGGAAAGAAAATAGGCACTGAACCCAGATGGTACCAAATAAATATTTCAACAGAGAAAAATGGAGAAAATACTACATCAAGATTAAAGGAACATTAAATACTCTGGGTTTCCTAGAGTCACCTTCCTCGAATGAACTAGGGCATGTCCTTTTCTTCTAGGAAGGGCTCTGCTGATAGGTGCGTTGTGGTGGTCACTGACAGAGAAAGTACGTTAAGCCCATGATTTCGGTTGCTACAAAATGTTGCATCAGACTCTGGATTTGTACCTCATAAATCTCTAAGCAACAGCGAAGCTTTTTTACCAAGTTCTGTTATTCAGCTTGGGAAACTACACACACAACAGTTTGTTCCCTAACCAAGTATATTTCACAATGCAGGTTTGAAATCTCCAGCTTCGGCTACCCAACAAACTGAAAACATACATTTGTCCTGCACTTCTATTAACCCAGACCAAAAGTGCGAATCTACAATCTTATCCTTCACTTCAGAAAGTATGTTAGATTACAGGCATCACCTTCCCAGTGCGTCTGCACACACCAACTTCAGATCACATAAATGCTACTAGTATTAGAATCGATCAAACCTGTGCTACCTTCAGATCACATAAATTCTATTATGCTCGATCAAACTTGTGCCCAAAACAAGACAGCTTCACAGAGCAAGGGGGAAGCCTCAGCTTAAATATACTGAAAGTCTGAAGCCAACACAATGTCATTACAAAAGTAACACAAAACCATAAGAACACAACCATTAACAGCGATGGAAGCCTACACTCCCTTTAAGCTACCAGAGGTCAAGGCTGGAGAGGAGCTGAATAATTGTGTAAGGGCGAGAAACACAAGATATGTCTTTAGAGACTTGCTCTTCTCTGCGGGACTTGAGGTTGTACATGTAGATGTAATCACGAGAAAAATCATCGCTCTTTATGTAATAGATGCAGTTGGCGTCAATGGATGGGAATTTGTCAGCATTAACAGACATGCACCTGCAATAACCACCGAGGAAGATGGCACGGCTGCCAATGTTGTCCACATGCTTGAGTGCATAGCTCTCAGTGTCCATCTTGTAAACCACCATGCCATAGTTTAGCTTCATGATGATCAGCATTTCTCCAGCAGATGACTGCATTAGGTAACAGCGGTTGTCATATCCTATCCAAAACTTCCATGTGGATTCTTCCTCGGACATCATGGTATCTTCATCATCGGACTCAATGGGCTCAGCATTGAAAAACCTCATCAGATTAAAGATCCTCTTGGCCACGACAAGCGGAAATGGTGCCATCGATCCCAACTCGCCGACAGTGTAGATACCTCTGACAGCCAGCCTGATCAAAGGGCAAGCGTACCTGTCCTCGGACACGGCGTAGGATTCGCTATCAGGTTCAGCCATGTACACCCTGCGAGGCGATTCGCGTAAACGGACATCATCATCATCAATGTACTTCCTGAATAACAAGATGATTTTGGGTGAAGAACCAGAGACGAGAGTAGCAGAGTCCACGAACTCGTCAGGTTGTGGCGCGGCGAAACGGACCAAGTAGCCTGTGAAAGAATTGAGGACACTGAAGCCGTGAGGGCGGAAGCGAGGGTCGGTGGTGCCCTTTGGGTTGTCGGTGGCGGAGCGCCAGCTATGGCAGACGGCGCGGAGGTCCATGTAGTAGTCGAGGTCGCTGGTGGCCAGGAAGCCGTCGGCGATGCGGCGGACGAGGTCCGCCGGGAGCGAGGACCAATCTGCAGATGCCATGGTGGAGGCGGGGATGGAGGATCCAGACGACCTGGATTGCTCAAATCAAAGAAACAGAAATGGTGGAGGGGGTCAGTGGGGGTAATACTGATAGCAGTAGATGTGAATCCCTAGTCCATGGAAACTGCAGGGCGATAGGACATCAACGGGCGCGGCTGCCATTGGGGCCGCTTGAACAGAGCAGAGAGGGCAGAGGAATGGACTCACCGTGGCCAAGGCGGGCGATGCAGCGGCAGCGTGGGCGCGGTGGTGCCGACGCCGGCCGTAGTGGAGGGCGTGGTGCCGGGTCCCCCGCGAGATCTGCGCAGATAGCCGGGAGTCGGGTGAGGGAAACGCCGGTCCCGGCCGGATTGGCAGCGGATTGAGGCGAACGGGAGAGCGCCGGGGAGGGAGGGGATTCGACACGGGGTTTATTTGAGGTTCACCATTTTTGTTTTAAGGAACAATCACTTCCTCCCTTTATTAAATCACAACAGAACGTTATATTCTCAACCAAATCTGATACGTATGCTTAACCAAATTATTTTAAAGTTGAATGTGAGTTACCCAGTAACGTCTTTTATGATGAAATTTGTGAACTCTGTGAACGTTACTGGTCCATGCTCAGTCTCTACACTTTCACCTTTGTAACCAAACCCTTGATCGTAGATGATGTCATCATGCTCATCGTCTACAATCACGTTGTGCATGATCACATAAGCAATCATCAGATTCCTCACATCTTGCGCTAGCTTCATGTTCTGGCAGGGTACTGAACAATAGCCCATCGAGATTGGAGCACGCCGAAAGCACACTCCGCATCCTTCCTAGCACTCTCTTGTGCTTGTACAAATCTAGCTCGCTTCTCTCCTGTTGATTGTTTTCACAAGAGTTGACCACTGAGGATAGATACTGTCAGCTAGGTAATATCCCTTATTGTAGTGGTAGCCGTTGACCTCAAGGCAGTTGCCTTCGGCAAGCCGTGCAGACACCCAAGATCGCTGAAGCATGTTGATGTCATTGTGAGAACCTGCCATGCTGAAGAAAGAGTGCCAAATGTCGAAAGAGTGTCAAATCCAGAGGTCTTGTGATGCCATGACTTCGACTATTCTTGCATCTAAAGTAATCATCATACTCCACCACTCCCTCTTGGATACAGTTGAACACATGACTAGCCATTCGTAAACGTCACCGGAAAAGCTTGACATTTTAGGGTGGGGACGTGGACTGAAAATAATCGTTGTAGAGTAAGCAATGGCCGCTCTCCCTATTATGATTCAAGGCCGGAGCAAGGCCCAGGATCAACCCCCTAAACATTGGCCACATCCTACAAAATGTGCTCATTGACGACCATAGTAGCAATTACAAAAGTCCTTTAAGATATGATTGAATATTAATGATTGACAGTTCATCTTAAACATGAGACATTTCGATTTTTGATGGTAAATTAAGATTATTTATGCAACTTATAACCCCGCTCACCAAATACTTTTTTTTGTCAATCCTTGATGAAATATCGTTAACAAATGTGTATTAGAAGTGTAGATAGACTTGCATTTGGGTGAAGGTTAAAACGCCAAGGGTAGTTGCTCACGTGATCATGTCCATCTAGTCGATAAATGAAAAACTTGTTTTTGCTTATGCTATCAACACGCAGGTATCAACTACTATTTTTGTTCAAGCTTCATTAGTCATTACTTTTGGTTTGTGTCCACATACACGAACCAATGAGACACACAATGATAAAATGGTTACTACAAAAATTGCCGGAAAAAGCTGGTTTACAAAGATTTAGAAAGGTATAATCTCTTGCTTATATTATTGACATCTCCATTTCTTCCTAGAACACTTCAGAGGCGCTTATAATTAACTAAATGGGACAACAACAGTTGTTGTTGTCATTGCAGAAAGCCTCGGGGACCGGCGACATGTTGCCGCTGCCACAGAACCTCTTGCAGCGCTCGTCGGTGCAGTTTGGGAAGTATTTGGAGTAGCACGAAGCCGGCAGGGGAAAAGCACGGGGTTTATCCATCTGCATATGGGTGTAAAGAAACAAACGATTAAAGAAATGTATAGATTCGATCTCCAATCTGAAAAAAAGATTGCTTCATCGTCTGATCTTAACAGCGACATTGCAAATTAAATAGAAAATTTAAGTGATTAACCTTTTTGTCAGCATCGCATGAGGAGAAAAGAAGGGTGGCAGCCATGACCACCATGAGGGCGGCCACGAAGCAGCACAGTTCGCTCGTGTTCTTCTTCAGCATCGCCATATGTATAGTACAGGAGGAGGCTAACTACACTTTGCGTACGTACAGTTCTTCTTTTCCCTGTGTTGTTCTTTGTGATTTGTGTGTGTTTATATAGACCCGTGAATACATTGGTGTGTGCCTGCCTAGCTATAAGCATGAATTAAATGTTTTATTAATGCTTTAATTCAAGTAACAAATAAATGGATATATATATCCTTTTTTACGGGAATGGATGTATATGTTGTGTATGAACAAGTGGATAGCTACTGCATGGATGCTAATGGAAGAACTTACTAATTGTGATTATTAGTACTTATCTTTGACAATGATTTTTATTCAAATTTAAGAGTGACCTAAAATGTGTTATAAAAGTTTACAGAGAGATTATATTTTTAGCTGCTAAATATGCTAGAGTACGGATTACTCCTTGCACATTTTCATTTGAGAATCATTACTTCTTGCAGTTGTTACCTCATGGGCTAACCCACAGAATACAGGTGCTGCTGTGTATGCTCACAGCGAGTGGTACCGCCACTGGTGGAAAAAAGGCCTTTGGTCGCGGTTCGCAACTGCCATTAGTCGCGGCTGCGCAACCGCGACCAACTAAGCGACTAAAGCCCCCACCTTTAGTCGCGGCTGCTTAAGAACGCGACTAAAGGCCCGCCCACGTAGGCGCCAGACGGCCGTCAGGCGGAGGACCTTTAGTCGCGGTTCTTCGCCAACCGCGACTAAAAGCCGCCGCAGGTTTAGGGTTTTAGCCCCCCTAAACCTGTTTTCTGTTTAATTTGTATTGTTTTATTTCTTTTGTGCTTTATTTTAATTTTGAAGGAGTTTCATATATTCTACGGTACTACATACATGCATATGAATGTACAATTTCAAATAAATTTGAAATTAGAACCAAAAAGAATTCAAGAGGAATATACAATATATATTCAATATCATCGGATGACCATATACAATTTTGAACAAGTTTCCATACATGATTTAATCCATATAAATTTCTACGTCCTCGTGATAGTGTTCTCCTTTAGGATGGAGGACTTCCTTCGAACCATCCAGCTAGTTCCTCTTGAAGTGGTCGGAAGCGAGCTTCGGACTAAGCGCCCACGGAGGTTATTCCTCCGAGCATTGGTATCACTCGGATCAACCCGCTCAGAGGTGTATCTCGGATCCTCTCACGCATATAGTATGCACATAGATTGGTCAACGGTGGCTGAATATCCCCAGATTCTTAGGCTTTAACAATTTGAATTCTAGCTCTTTTTGAATTCACCGACCTTTGTATCTCATGAACCGTCTCCAAACCCTACGAGGCAAAGAAAATTAAATGAACAAGAGAGTTATTAGTTACTTGATATTAGGAAATGAACGAAATAGGCCGATCGATATAGAGCGCAAATGAATGAAAATAATTACTTCTGCAGCATTTTTCTCATGTCGGCCCAAAGCGATGGATCCTTATTCAGAGAATCGTGGACGAGACATTCTGAGGTGTTAACTTTAATTACTAGCAGAATCCAGTGGAACCTGCGGACACGATACATGCACAGTACGTCATGCATAACTCATCGATTAGCCGCCACATACCATGCATGGAGTAAACAAAAGAGAATGTGCTCAAGATGTAAACACTCACCCAAAATGGTAAGGAAATAGAATATCACTTTTGAGTTCCTGCTTTGTAAGAAACTGCCACAGTGTCCGCCTCCACGTCGGCGGGGTAATGTTTCAACACAATATCATTAACGATGTGTGGGTCAATGAACCCAACATCATGGATGTTCCTTACTCGCATTCCTTAATCTTCATTCTGCATGTATAATAGAGGACACAACAATATAGTTAGGACATATATATAGTGCAGGCAATATGAACGAGATGGGGTAGAAATTAATAAATCACTTACGTAACGTAGCAACCGATGATAGATTTGTCGAGCTCAGCAGATTGAAAAGCTGGAACAATTCACTCAGTTCAATTTGTACATAGTAATGTTTGAAGTGATGCTCATGTCTAACTTCCGCATAAATATATTCTTTGGCGTTTTATTTTTATGTAACCCTTGTACCAATTCAGCACACGTTTCATTTGGTCGTAGATCCTTTTCTCAAGCAGCTCGACGAGAGGCCCATTCTTGACATATGTAATTACTACCTCCTTCACGGCAACTCATCAAGGTCTAATAGTTCACGAAGAGTAATACCTAAGTTGGCCGCTTGTTCTCGCGCACTCACATGATAATCCTGTCTGCCGCAGCTTGTATGATCTCGGGGCATCCGGACGAAGGCTTCCACTATAAGCGGGCAATCGATTGTTTACTTTGTTCCCGAGCTGGGCAACTTGTTTCCGCTTTTATTACTTTCGCCTTCTCCGCTCTTTGTTCTCCTTGAACATGAGTGCCTGCCTGCCAAGTTCACGTGCATAGTCGTTAAGCGATTCTTCGCGGCTTGGGACGGTGTGCTCAAAAATGACTTAGCCCACTTCTTTTGCTCATCGAAAATACTGGCTTTGGCTCGGGCTCTCTTTTCTTCTTGCAGTCCGCCTTCCATTTCTCCAAATCAGCAGCCGCGCGCGCCGACTTCCTCGGCACTACGCTCCCAAGGCCTTGTGGGAGAGGCTTGATGATGGCTCCGGTACCTTTGTGGTCTTAGGTACATAAGGGTCCGGTTAATAATCCAGACTGCTTCGCTTTTTGCCGTAGGTGGATTGGGGCGGCGTCGATCACCCGCCGGACGAGGATCGGGGCGGCGGATGATCACCGCCGGACGTTGTGGATCGGGGCGGCGTCGATCACCGCGGACGAGGATCGGGCGGCGGATGATCACCGCCGGACGTTAGGATCGGGGCGGCGTCGGCTGATGTGACGGAGGTGTAGGTGAACCGCCACCACCACCACCACCACCACCACCGCCGCCACCGCCACCACCACCACCGTAGAGGGGTGGACTTGTTGTCCTGGCGCCTCGCTCGAAACTTGATAAACCTCTTTTGCCATAGAATGTAATGGCGCTTGACATCTCCAAGTCTTTTCTCCCCTTGGTGTAGCAATTTCAATCTCTGTGTCCTCAAACCCTTGGACTATGTCCTCCACCGTGACACGAGCATAGCCATCTTTAATGGGGTTGTTGTGGTGGAGTGCTCGAGTAAACATGGTAAAGCACTGCCGATGGCTACCTTCATGGACATGTTCCCGATAGGATAATACAGATGACATTCTTTCATCTCCTTTATATCGCCCACGGGTAGCGAGGAGGCTCCGTGCAGTAATTTCGACCACCGAGGCTCCGTGCAGTAATTTCGATCACCGAGGCTCCGTGCAGTATTTCGATCGTCGGTGCATCCGCACCAGCCGGTGGGGCCTCCGTGGAAGCCACGCCGCTTCTCCGCTGCTGGCTTCCGAGATCCGCTAGATGATCTTCATGCTGCACCCGAGCTGAATCTCTTTCGCTACTAGTACACTCATGGTTTTCTTCATCACTTCCATTTCCGATGCCAACCGCGCCACAACATCCGCTTCCCGATCCATCTTTCTCTTACGGCTTCAGAACCGTGACGGGTCATCGCTCGGGGAACCCTATTTTCCACGGAATGTGCCCCATGCCTCGTATACGCCCTCCGTGTTCAGGATTCCCGAGGGCTTTTGTCGCCGCGTCGTTCTCTCTGTTGAACTTGATCTTCCCTGTTGAGCATCCTTCATTGCGCCAATAAGGGCTTGGGTGGGTTTAATTAATTTGCCCCGTAAACACACTTCGTCTCCGGTTCAGCGTTCCCCATGCCCGTACCACCAGCTTTTGGCCCTTGGGTCCCATCCTCCGTGCACTGGACGGATTCTCGCGCCTCAGCTCGTTCTCCATCTTCTCCAACCTAGGCACCCAAATGCGATACCCTCTGGCCCCATAACATGATTGTACTCCTTCTTAGCCGCATTTTCCTTATTTTTTTCGATATTTCAATGAACTGCTCCGATTTCTTTTGCTTCACAAATTCTGGCCAATCATCTTTCAGTTTCTCATATTGGCCGACGAAATCCGGAGTCTTGTTCTGCTTGACAAAGTCACGGGCTAGATTTTGCTTGAATTTCCGGAATGCGTCGGCCATCTTATGAAGAGCGAACTGTTTGACTAGCCTCCTCCTCTCCTTGTTTTCCTCAATCTTGTTACCCTCCTCATCGAATTTGTTGTATTCCGGAGGTAGAACGAAATGTTCCATAAGCTTCTTGAAGCAATCTTTTTTTGTTCTCTTATCGACAAAAGTGAAACCATCAATTCGTGCCTTCTTTGGCTCATTCCACTCCTGGACGGTGATCGAGACGTTGTCTCTAACAATGGCTCCGCATTGGCTGACAAACTTGGTGGCGTTCTTGCGGGGCTCCAGCGGCCTGCCGGTTGCACTGTCGACAACCGCGATGGTGCATGTTTCTCCTTGTTTCATCGTCCTGGTTGCGCCACGCTTTGACGACGTACTCGATTGTTTCGACGATCCGGCCGAGGGCTAAAATAAGAAAGAGAGTCGCGCGTTAGTACACACATATTTATTCAAATCAGTTAGTTTGTATCACCGAGGCTCAATGTATATATATACCTCGCACCGGAGGTGGTTGCTACTTCCATTTGAAGATCGCCGTTTATCGACGCGTTTCTTGACATCATCTTGCCGACGGCGCCTTCATCTTCACCGTCAAGGTTCAGATAAGAAGAGATATCATCTTCTTCTTCTCCGGTCGGCACATATTGAATATCGCCGTTTATGATGCCGAACATATGTGCTTCACCGTCCGGATCATAGTTGTCCATAATCGGGTCAGCTCTATCGTCCGCCATTATGTCATCCTGAAAACATGTAGTAAAAACAAATTAATTAAGTGAAGAAGGCGGTGGCGGTGGCGGTGGCGAAGGGCGGTGGCAAAAGGAGGGGCGAGGAAGGGTGGGAGAGGGTGTCGCGGTAGAGCGCGAGACGGGGCGGCAGACGACGGCGTCACGGAGAGGGAGGCGAGGACAACACACATGTATAACCCTCGCCGCCCCCTCTCGATCCCAAAAAAACACCGCGCATCGATCGCCCCTCGCCGCCCCCTCGCCGCCCCCTCCATTTTATTTTTTTGTTTTTCTTTGGCCGGTTTTCTGTTGTTTTTTGTTTTTTCACTTTATATGTATTTTTTGATTTTATAGCCCGCCCCCCTTTTGTTTTTTTGGTTAATTATCAAATTTTACGGTTTTTTTGTTAATTATCAAGTTTTAAGTTATTTACCGTTTTTGTTATACTAATTAACTAGTTAAAATTCAAAAGAACAAAAAAAAAAAAAAAAAAAAAAAATTCCGTGGCCTTTTTCTTCCTTTTTTTGTTTTCCATCTGTTTTTCTTTTGTTTTCTTCTTTCCTTCTTTCTTCTTCTTCCTTTTCCTTTTTCTTTCTTCTTCTTCTTCCTTTTCTTCTTCTTTCTTCTTCTTCTTCTGCCTTGAGGACGGCAGGTGGGCGGGCGGCGGGCGGCAGGCGTCGGGCGGCGGGCGGCGCGGCGGCGGCAAGGGCGCAGGGCGGGCGGCGGGCGGCGGCGGCGCGGCGGGCAGGGCGCAGGCACCGGGCGGCGGGCAAGGGCAGCGGCGCCATCGGGACGGGCGGCGGCGCCATCGGGACGGTGCGGCGGCGCGCAGGCTTTCGGCAAGGCCGGCCAAGGCTGGGCGCTCGGCGTCGGCGTCGGCGTCGATCAAGCGTCGGGCAGCGCTTCAGCGCCGAGAGAGGAGAATGGGAGGCAAAACTGCTAAGTGCAGATGTTATAGACGAACCTTTAGTCGCGGTTGGGAGGCGGACCGCGATTAAAGGGTACTTTAGTCGCGTCCGCCTCCCCAACCGCGACTAAAGGTTTTGCCGCCGCTGCTCACAGAAGACCCTTTAGTCGCGGTTGGGGACAACAACCGCGACTAAAGGGTAACCTTTAGTCATGGTCCGCCTCCCCACCGGGACTAAAGGTCTGTCTTTGAACTGGCGCGATGCGGTGGGATGTTTAGTCCCACTCGCTAGCCGAGAGGCTTCGACAGTGGTTTATAAGCTGCTGCGCCACCACTTCGAGCTCCTCTCAAATGCAAAGCTTACGGGCCTATTCTTACTATGAGCTCAGGCCTATTGGGCCTTCAAGGGCCTGAATCTCGCCCATTAATGGGTTACTAGTCGTATTCAGCCGTGGTGGCCCAAAGATGGGTGGCATATTTTTATTTTTTGCCTGTTTTTGTTTTCATTTTTGCTTTATTTATTTTGTTTTGTTTCTACTTACAACAAAAAACTTATTTATTTTATTTTATTTTGTTTCTAATTACTTATTTATTTTACTTTATGATAATTATTTTTGCTATTAAAGTTTCTAATTACTTATTTATTTATGTTATTAAAATCTTAAAAATACAATTATATATCAAAAAATCAGAAAATAAAACTAATTCATTTTAAATTCTTGTTTTTCTTCTGCTTTTTTCTTCCTTTTTCTTCTTTTTTTTTCTTCTGTTTGTTTCTTCCTTTTCTTGTTTTTCTTCTTTTTTTCTTCCTTTCTTCCTTTTTCCTTTTTTCTTCTTTTTCTTCGCATTTGTTTTTTTCTTATGTTTTTCTTTCATTTGTTTTTTTTTCTTCTGTTTTTCCTTTTTCTTCTGCTTGTTTTTTTCTTCTGTTTTTCCTTTTTTCTTCTTTTTTTCTTCTGTTTTTTTCCTTTTCCTTCTTTCTTCTTCTTCCTTTTTCCTTTTAAAATCAAAAAATAAAACTAATTCATTTTAAAATCTTAAAAATACAATTATATATCAAAAAATCAGAAAAATAAAACTAATCCTTGAAGGTTTGACAAAGGTTTGATACATCATTCAGTTCATCGACCAAATACAAAGTTTGGTACAATAAATTATTACACATCAATTCTTCCCTTGTGTCCTCGCTTGCTTACGATTGTGCCGTATCCATGGAGCATCCTCATCATTTAACTTAATGCTTGGGTCGGTGTTCACTTTGAAGGGCGGAATTTCAGCAAACATATTATAATCTTCCGACATGTCTGTCTTGTCCTCCACTCCCACGATGTTTCTTTTCCTGAAAGAACAATGTGGCGCTTTGGATCATCGCATGATGTAATCGATCGTTTTCTTATCTTTCCGTTTCCTCGGTTTGCTACTCATGTCCTTCACATAGAAAACCTGAGCGACATCTTTCGCTAGGACGAATGGTTCGTCAAGGTAACCAAGATTGTTGAAATCCACCATTGTCATTCCGTATTGCTGGTCCACCTTTACCCCACCTCCCGTTAGCTTGAACCATTTGCACCGAACAAAGGGACCTTAAAGGAGGGTCCATAGTCAAGTTCCCATATCTCCTCTATGTAACCATAATATGTGACCTTTTGCCCATTCTCGGTTCTGCATCAAAGCGGACACCACTGTTTTGGTTGGTGCTCTTTTTATCTTGGGCGATCGTGTAAAATGTATTCCCATTTATCTCGCACTTTGGAAAGTCGTTATAGTCGAAGATGGTGTCTTGGCCAACATGTACAGCTGATCTACAACATCATTGTCATTCATTAAATGTTTTTCAACCAACGCGAAAGTCTCCATGTGGGCCTTCCTAATCCAGATTCAGCTTCCCGGGTTGTCCGAAAGCGTAAAATATTCTTGTGTTTCTCAAAGTACGGAGCCACCAAGTTGGAATTGGTCAGACAAGGTGTGGTGTGCTTCATCGAGAATGGCCGTCCATACATATCGTTGATTTCCTTCCGATCGTGTTTTTCCACTTAGTCTCCCCTCGTGCGCGATCGAGGAAGACCAATCGCTTAAGGTCGAACAAAGTCAACACAAAACTCAATTACCTCCTCATTTCCATAGCCCTTGGCGATGCTTCCTTCTCGCCTAGCACGGTTACTTAACATATTTCTTTAATACTCCCATGAACCTCTCAAGGGGAACATATTGTGTAGAAATACAGACCGAGAACGGAAATCTCTTCGACTAGGTGAACCAGGAGGTGCGCCATAATATTGAAGAAGGATGGCGGAACACCAACTCGAAACCGACAAGGCGGTGGATCACATCGCTCAGAACCGTGGTAGAACTTCCGGATTGATTACCTTCGAGAGATTGCATTGAGGAATGCACATAGCTTCACAATGGCTAATCGAACATTTTCCGGCAGAGCCCCTCAAAGCAATCGGAAGCAATTGCGTCATAATCACGTGGCGGCCGTGAGACTTCAGGTTTTGGAACTTTTTCTCCGCCATGTTTATTATTCCCTTTATATTGACGAGAATCCAGACGGACCTTCATACTGCTCGTGCATTCAAAAAGATGACCTTCTCTTCTTTGGTCGAGCGTAGCTGGCACGACCTTGAAACCATTCCGGATGCCGGTCATCGTGGTCTTTCAAACGTTGCTGGTCCTGCCGTGCTTCCTTTGTATCATTTGTCTTCCCATACACGCCCAAGAAGCTTAGGAGGTTCACGCAAATATTCTTCGTAACGTGCATCACGCCGATTGCAGAGCGGACATCTAGGACTTTCCAATATTCTAGCTCCCGAATATAGATTTCTTCTTCCACATGGCTGCGTGCCCGCCGGCTCCCTTCGAACTGATTGTCCGCCAGACCCTTTCCAAAGATGACTTTCAAATCCTTGACCATATCAAATACCTCAGCACCAGCAGCGTTCCGCAGAGCTTCGCCGGTGATCTGCCTTGCCGTTGTAATGCTTGCCTTTCTTTCTTCATGGATGAATTTTGGAAGAAATTGACGATGCCCAAGGTACACGTTCTTCTTACAATTTGGCAAATGTACACTTTCGGTCTCATGTAAGCAAGTGCGTGCATGCATTGTATCCCTTATTTGACAGTCCCGAAGGTTACTAAGAGCAGGCCAATCGTTGATGGTTACGAAAAGCAACGCTTCGAGGTCAAATTCTCTTGTTTGTGCTCATCCCACACACGGACACCACCCCACAGCTGTAAAAGTTCATCAACTAATGGCCTTAGGTACACATCGATGTCGTTGCGGGTTGCTTCGGACCTTGGATGAGCACCGCATCATAATGAACTTCCGCTTCATGCACAACCAAGGAGGAAGGTTGTAGATGCATAGAGTCACGGGCAGTGCTATGGCTGGAGCTCGCTTTCGCCAAAAGGATTCATGCCATCCGTATTTAGAGCAAATCTTATGTTCCTTGCGTCACTGCAAAATCTCTGAACCATCGTCGATCTTTCTCCATTGCGCTCCATCTGCGGTGTGTCTCAACTCCCGTCCGACTTACGTTCCTCTTTGTGCCATCGCAACAACTTGGCATGCTCTTTGTTCATGAACAGACGTTTCAACCGTGGTATTATAGGAGCATACCACATCACCTTGGCGGAACCCTCTTCCGGGTTTCGCCCTCAACATCGTCACCGTGGTCATCGCCTCGATCTTATAACGCAATGCAAGGCATACCGGCATTCATTCAAATTCTCGATTCACCGCGGTAGAGGATGCGATCGTTGATGCATGCATGTATCTTCGTAACCTCTAAACCTAGAGGGCGATAACCTTCTTTGCTTCAGACGATGGCGGGCAACTCGTTATCCTTTGAAACATATTCTTCAACATTTTCAGCAAGTTTTCAAATGCCGAGTCAACTACACCTGCCTCGCCTTCCATTTCAGCAAATCCATTGTGCAGCCCAGCTTTTTCGACCATCATCGCATCCGGGTACAGCGCCTTTCGTGATCCTCTAACATGCGATCCAAATTCTCCTCTCCTTTTCGGTTTCGCGGCGTCTCCGTGCATCAAGCAATGGTCCGACCAAGATCATCAACGGGATCATCACGTGCCTCTTCTTCACCTTCCCTTCACCTTCAAAGATCCTCCATGAAAGTATCACCGAAATGAGCAAGATAGCTTTCATCGATGAAATCATCCCTTCTTCATCTTCTTCCATTATAACCCCTCTTTCTCCATGCTTGGTCCAACAATTATAGCTTGGCATGAAACCCTTCAAGCAGATGCATGTGAACAACTCTTGAGGAAGAGTAACCCTTCTCATTCTTACAGATAACACATGGACAGATAACAAAACCCCCGCTTGTTCGTGATTAGCCACTACGAGGAAATCTTTCAAACCCGTAGTGAACTCGCCGGAGAGTCGGTTACCGTACATCCATTGCCGATTCATCTGCATTATTATAATATAAAATATATAATTAACCATCATGCATTTGTTATGAACTACACACATGCATATTGACACATCAAAGGTTCATCAAGTTGCTAACCGCGATCAAGAGTGTGGCTCCAACACTTCATGTCATGTTTGTTTCATGCTCTTGGGGCATGCATTTCATCAAACACCTTATGTGCATAAGAGGAACCAAAAGCAAACCTACACCCACTTGTGAAGAGAATGGCTCCAAATGGCTAAGTGTTGGCTGCTGGATGGGTATATATAGGGAGGGCTTTAGTCGCGGTTGGCACGGCAAACCGTGACTAAAGGTGCCCAAGGCCTTTAGTCGCGGTTGTCTGGCCAATCGCGACTAAAGCCCCTCACGTGGCCACCGAGCGCCACGGCCAGTGCCTTTGGTCGCAGTTCCTACAGCCGGGCCTTTGGTCGCGGTTCACCTCGTAATCATGACTAAAGGTCCCATTGGTCATGTTCCTACAAACCCGCGACTTATGGGGCTGGACGGAAAGCCTGTTTTTCCACTAGTGCGCTCGCGTCGCTCGCTCCGGGGCCTGTCCCAGCGAGCCAGTGCAGTATGTTTTTGTTTGTCAATTCTTTTCTTTGGTCCCTCTGATTTACAATTTGAAAAAAAATCATGACTATAATAAAAAATTAAATTGAAAAAATGTTCACATAAATTTAAAAAATATTTCTGAATTCAAACAATGTTCTTGTATTCAGACAATGTTCATGAATTCAATTATTTTTATGAAATTCAATTATTTTCATCAATTCAGAAATTATTCAAGATTTCTGAAAAATATTCACAGCTAAAAAGAGTTTGAGTATTAGAAAAATGTAGATGAAAATTCAAAACTACTCATGTGAATTCAACAAATGTCCCTGAAAAACTTTTGAAGTACTGAATTATTTTTGGAAAAATAACATTGAAAAATTATGATTTTTTCTGAAATTTTAGAACAATTTTGGAAAATATATTTTTGTAGTTGTGACCAAAATTTGAAGTTTTAAGCATTTAAAAAAACGAGCATATTTTGAAAAATGAACATGTTTTGCAAATTTAGTTTTTTTGTGAAAATATGAAGAAAATTGAAAATTTGGAACAGTTTTTTAAAATAATGTTATTTTCTGAAATGTCTTTGAACAATCTGGATATTCCGAACAATTTTGGAAATGTGAACAATTTTGAAATTTGTGAACATTATTTAAAACTATGAATATTTTTTTAAAGTTATGAAATTATTTGAAATTGTGAAGAATTTTTAAAAAATCCGAAGAGTTTTTGGAAGGTAAGGAAATTAATAGGTAGCTTACTCTCACTGTGGCTAGCCTAATAGTGAACATTCGAAGACACGGTGGAGGAGGAGCCCACGCCAGCGTCTAAGTTAGTGTTTCGACGGGCATAGAAAATGCAGCGATACAATCTCTTCCTCCTCAAGTAGCACCGGCTAGCGAAGGGCCAGATCTACAGCGAGCGCACGAGCGTGGAAGCCGTGGCAGCCATGGTCGCAGCGAACCCAAACTTCGTTGCCGAGCAGTAGGCGCTCTACGAGGCCGCCCGCGCTCAATCCGCCGCTCGCAATACACATGCAACACAGCAGGACACGGAGGTCGTGCTGGCTGCGCTGGCGATCGCGGACGAGAACACCACCAGCTACACGCTCAATGCGCTGCCAAACACTGCTCGACCATGCCGGCGAGATGATGAGTGTCGGCCCCTCCACTTCCATCGTGGGCCTCATGTCCACCAGCAACAAATAGGTCGCGGACTCCGACAAGGATGAGTAGGGCATGGGAGGTGGCAGGGTATTGTGTCCCAATTCGGCCGGTTTATCTCCCATGTTCTACTCTTCCCCCGCGGCGACCGCACCTTCACTTCGCGGGTACTCATGGAGACAGCAGTTGGATGACCCATTCGCAGAAAGGGAACAACAAGGACTTGGACGGCGGACGCCGCTGTAAGCTAGGTTTAGGTCCGGTCCCCCTTTTTCTTAATGAAAATTGTCTGAAATGTAATGAATTTCGTCTGGTTTGTATATATGAAAATCATCCGATTTGCTTGTAGTTCGGCTGGTTTATAGAAACTCGGCTTGAAATGTATGCAGATAGCTTTGGATGGCCGTATCATGCGTCTGTGTCCGCGGACTCCAACCCCCCCCCTTCTTCCCCCCTCTCTGGTCCACGGACGGATGCGGTGTCTGGTTTACGGGTCAGTGTTGGAGATGCCCTAATATTATCTTTCTGAGGTCATCCTACAAGGCTCACCTTCGACTTCTCGATGCCCGCAAAAGCATGCGACGTCTCAATCGCCTACGGTGAGAATGGTTTTTGGTACATGTCGAGTTATTCCTGCAGCTTGAGCTCGGCGCACTCTACTTTGCTCACTTCTGGCAAGGACAACCAAAGTAAGGTACACATAACGAAGATGGTAATTCAGCACCCCAGGCATTGAGAGTGACTGGTTGTAAGAGTAATAGAAACTTGGGTGTTGATTGGCGAAGTTCCCTTATTTGCATTGGAAGTGGCTAAAATGATTGTTTGAATGCTGGTTGATTAATATATGTATAAGTGCTTTCAATTAAAAAAAAGAGTGGCTGGCCCTGATTATAGCATCAATATTAGCAGCCCCAGCTGTACTTTATGAATTATTAGCATGTTTGTGCAAAATATTTCTTATTTAGCTGGGTTGATTAATTATTTTCAAGGGTGGGGGTACGTACCTAGGTATCTGGATCGCAGTTTGGAGCATTATGCATGTATGGAAATATAGTGAATATTCGATGTAATCAACCACTACCTTTTCTTTTTTGCGGGAATCAACCATTATTATCCCAACCACACACAACGCAAGCCAACCATCATGTTATTGCCTTGTTCATTTCCTACATATTGCAAGTTTGCAACCTCACTACTTAGCTAGCTCCCTCCCATCCTCTCACTCTCTGGCATTGGGTTGCTCGTGTGTCCCAAGAACTATAGCTCGGGCCCTCACTTCGAGAATGGCGGCGGCAGAGGGCAGCAAGGAGGAGACGAGGAGGAGGAAGGCAGAGCGGGTGGCGCTGCCGGCGGGCATGGTACTGGTGCAGGTGTTGACGGTGGTGACGATGCTGTTGTCCAAGGCGGCGCTCAACGGCGGCATGCAACCCCTGGTCCTCCTCGTCTACCGCAACCTCGTCGCTGCCGCCACCGTTGTCCCCCTTGCCGTCGTCTTTGAGAGGTGCGTGTGTGATCGATTGAGCCATGGAGCGCAATATCAGTTAGTTTTAAACCATTGTATCCACGTTCGGCGAAACACGTACATCATTCATGAATGCATGCATGAAATGTCATTTGTTTTGCTTAGCTAGGTTGACTGACGGACAACATGAATGCATAGGTATACACATGCCCCTACCTATAGCCGCCAGGTGTAGGCTCATAGATCTGATCATTTGGGCACATGACAGTCGCAACCGCCAGCTGTAGGCATGCTCGTCGATGATCGGATCATTCACATGACAACATCTGCAGCCACGTCTGGATTCTGGAAGGAGTTTATTTCCTTTTAAGTATTTTTTTGAAAGGACAGCATATTTACCTAGCATGCATGCATTTTTCCATTTGACTCTGAGCATTTGCATCATCTGTTCTTCTTTCATTAATATAGCCACCGCGCCACTGTCGTTGATTAGTGCAGGGAAATATTGAAGAAAGTGAACATGGTTGTTCTGGGCTGGATCTTCATCAACGCTACTTTCGGGTCCGCATCCAACTATAGTATACTGCAGCCTGTAATGCAATGTGCTTGCATGCTTCTACATTTGTTCATGCCCTCAATTTATTGCGATGTGACTTTTGATCTGTACGAAATTATAGCTCTGTTCATAATCTCGATCCTTGATGTTTTTTTCGATCCTTGATGTTTAAAACAGGGATATCTTATTAGCATTAGGCCAGGCTAATCCATGCTACTAATATGGTAAACGTCTGTGTTACATTTTGACGATTTTTGTTGTCCTTCCACTTGTCAAATTATCGTAATGTGGTTATTAGTATATATTGAAGTAATGTGGTTATTAGTATCTAAATTTTACCAAGATAACAATGTATGATTACTGTGCTAAATATGTATGATTGCCAGGTAAATATTTATTAGGGATAGTAGCATCGTTGTGAATGGCCAGGGTGAGTATTAAAATGTTACTCTAAATAAGTAAAAGATGAGGTGAGGCTCTAAAACTACTACTCCTCTGTTCCATATTAATTGTCGCTCAAACGGATGTATCTAGCACTGAAATGAGACTGAGGGAGTATCATAGAAGTCCTACAATTGATCAAGAGTAGCATTATGTAACCTGATAACCAAGCTCTTTTCTTTTCTTGTAACTAATTAAGTTACTATCACCTCTATCGCAACCAAATGGTTGTATATGCATGTAGCCCGACAACTAAATGGCTATAATTTTGCAATTACCAATGAAAAATTATGAAACATGCCAACATGGGACTGAGTTTGGAAATCTCGTCACAGTGTAGCAGCCATCAGTGAAAACATTTAGTTAATTGGTTTAACGGTTGGTGAAATAAGAGTTTTTGAAAGTTTTCAAAACCATTTTTTGTAATGTTATGTTTGCATGTCTACTCTCTTTATTTGCATGCATGTCAGCATGTGTGAGAACGTGGAAGCCAATAGCCCGACTCCCAACTCCCAACTCCCGACTCCCGTGTCATCCCCCCGCGGGCGACCCGGGAGGATGCAGCCGCCGCCGCCTAGGGGTTCCCTTCCCCGCTCCCCTTCCACTCGCCACTGCCGACAGGCGCCACCGGGCAAAGCCCTCGTGGCGTTGGCGGCGGCGGGGGGGGGGTGCTGCTCGTCACATGTTCTCCGAGGTGGGATGCGGGGCTCCTTCTCCTCAACAACGCCGTAGGGCAGCAGGTCACTTTCGTCCCCAGCGCCTTCCCCTGACGCCCTGCTAGCTCGACGGTATGGCATCCCTTTGGTGGTGCGGCGTCCCTGGCATGGGCGCGGCCTCCTAGCGGCAGATCTGGATACTCCCAGATTGGATCGGGGATGGAGGCTTTGGAGATGGGATTGGCCGGTGGCCCTGCGGGATGGCGGTGGCGGTGCATCTGGTGGCCAGGCTCCATCGGTGATCTCGCGGCCTCTGGGAATCGTGGAGGTGCCGGCAGCGGCGTGTGCTCAGCCTGGTGGTGGCGGCGGCCGTGCATGAGAGTTGGATTCCTTCGAACAGATCTGGGTGAAAACTTGCTTTCGGCTATTGCCAAGGCCGGCGGTGGCGGTGCTATCTGCATTGATCCCTTCTTGAAGGCATCGCCGTGGAGAAGTTCATGTCCACTCTCTGCTACCTCCGGGGGAAACCATAGATCGGATGATCGGACGACAACGGCGCTCTGGTGTCGTTCCCCCCTTGAGGGCGTCATTCTTGGAGGTACATACGTGATCGAGGGACCACAGAACGAATTCTTTGGTGGAGCGGTGCATCGTCTCACTCAATGATGGCGGCGGGTCTCAGCGACATGACGCTGTGGTGACTCGGCGTTCGATGCACGGAGATGGACTTGCGCAGGAGGGTGACGCGGTCTGACGTCGTGGTGGCGTCGACGACATCTAGACCGGGCAAGGTAGATGCAGCAGTACAACTCTGAAGATGGATTGGTGGCAGGTGGCTGCGGCGACCTCATACCCGGCAGGCGTCCTGGTTGACGAGTGCGCCAGACCGGTGGGTGACCCATACCCGGCAGGCGTCCTGGATGGGACCTCATGTCTTAAATGTTAGGTTTAGCTGCGAGGTCTGTTTGGTATTAGGACCAGACTATCAGCATCCCTTCATCAATTGGATAGGAGTAGCGACAGATGTTGCTTAGACGGTGGCTTTAGTTTTATTGTTGTATCACTTTGTAAGGTCTTGTGTGAATAATTAATAAAGTGTTTGTATGCATCATCCAGATGCAGAGGCCGGGGTCCTCCTCAATTTCAAAAAAATGTGTGAGAACGTGGCACAAAAATAACAGAAATCAAAATTACGTCAGGCTATTGTGTTGGATTCTCAGTTATTCAGTACAGTCTTGCAACCAATAAACTTTGAATTATGCGTGTATGATACAGAGTTTTGCTGGCGACGGGGTTGTACTACTGCACCCTACGGGCCACCAGCGCCGCCTATACCGTCAACTTCTTCAACCTCATCCCCGTTGTCACCTTCCTCATCGCCGTCGTGCTCCAGGCCGAGCGCATCTCCCTCGGCACCTGGCCCGGCAGGATGAAGCTGGTCGGCACGGCCGTTGGCGTCGCCGGCACCATGGTTGTCAGCCTCTGCAAGGGCACTCTTCTCTCAATTTCGCACCTCCGGCCGTCCTATGCCCACGCTCACGCCAGCCCGCCGGCACCGGCGTCGGTGGTCCACGGCGGCCACGACATGGCCGTCGGCACACTGTTCATGTGTGGGAGCTGCGTGAGCTACGCGCTCTGGTTCGTGGTGCAGGCCAGGGTTGCCAAGGTGTTCCCGTCCCGATACTGGTCCACCGCGCTCACGTGCGCGGCGGGCAGCCCGCAGTCGGCCGCGGCCGCCGGGGTGGCGGCCGTCCTAGCACCCGGCGAGGGCTGGGCGGCGGAGTGGAGACTGGGGTGGGACTTGCGCCTGGCCACGGTGGTGTACTCCGGGGTCTTCAACACGGGCGTCACGTTCGTGCTCGTGTCGTGGGCGGTGGCGCGCCGCGGGCCGGTGTACCCGCCCATGTTCAACTCCCTGTCGCTCATTGCCACGACTGTGGTTGACGCCGGCATGCTCGGCACCGACCTCTACCTCGGCGGTGTCCTCGGGGCGGGCCTCGTCGTCATGGGGCTCTACGCGTTCCTCTGGGGCAAGGGCAAGGAGCTCGCTGCCGCCAAGGCGGACAACGGCGAGCAGAAGCTGCAGCGTGTACACGCCGATTATGGCATTGCCTAGCGGTTTGGCCTAGCAAGCCAGAGCAGTCCATACGGAATTAACTGAACTATTCAGTCCTAACCTGAAATTGTCCTTGACAAACACTACTACATGAGGATTTTTTTTCTCTTTCCAAAACGGTATTGTGCTGACGTTCGCTAGTGCATGGCAAATTAAACATTTTTCATGATAATTTACATTGTTGCGAGGATGGCAAATCTTCACCAAGCACGATAAATCTTGAGAAAAAAGAACTGGTAAAAAGAAATTGGCATCCTCAGCCAACATAAATTGTCATGAAAAACATTTGATTTGTCAATGCGCTCCTAGCGAACATTTTGCTACCTATCAAAATCCCTTTTTTATACAAGATCCCTTCTTCGTTATTGATGGTCTAATAATGATTGGTATGATTAGCCAGCCCATGTGCACTTGTACTAATAGAATAAAGTTGGGATTAGTCAGTCACCGAACCTACTCAGGTGCTAATTGCTGCTATACATACACATATACACGTATATATACCTTCTAGAGTTGTAATCGCACCAGGAATAAATAAAGTAAGCAACAGCCACGTAACATGCCCGATTTTTTTCTTCGAAAACGTGTCAGAAGCTCTGTCATTTCTATTAGAAGGATTGAGAAATACTCCCTCTATTCTTAAATATAAAGTCCTTTTAGAGATTTAAATATTAACTACATACGATGCATATAGACATATTTTAGAGTGTAGATTCACTCATTTTTCTTCATATGTAGTCCATATTGAAAGCTCTAAAAAGACTTAGGCTTTGCCTAGGGTTATATGCTATCCAACATAAGATCAACCACCATGCATCATCTTGAACAACTCGGTGAAAGGCAATTGCTCTCTCCCTCATAAGTTCCCTGATCATATAGAGCGTTGTTGCCACCATCCTGAACAAAAATTGGGAGTTAGTGCCAACCCAAGGCTTAGATGTCCATCCATTCAGACCATGGCCATCGCAGTCTAAGGGCCGAGTTGAAAAGGCCATGTCTTTAATTCTGAGACCGCCCAAAGCCTTTGGATGGCAAACGGCGCGCCAATTGACCAAACAGTGGCCTCCATTGCATTCGTCGATGCCCTTCAAGAGGAAGGCCTAGATACACTTGTTGATCCTCGAGATCAACCATTTGGAAGGAGCAAAAATGGCGAGGAAACATCAAACATGGAATAATGATGGCATTCACCAATGTAATCCTACCAGATCGGAGATTAGCCGTCCTTTCCAGCCCGCAGCCTTGAGGCAATTTTGTCAATGATGAGTGGGAGATAGCCCTCTTGTGCCTCTTAAGGTGAGGAGGCAACCCAAGGTACTTCACAAGGAAGCTCGTTAGCTTGCCCGGAATAAGCCCAAGCAGTGGCTGGAGGTCCAAATCTCCGGAGGCAATTGAAATATTTCAGTCTTTGGTAATATTGGTCATCAGGCCCGATGCATGGCAAACACCTGCAAAATCTCCTCCACGACAACAATCTCATGGTGCACAGGCTTGATGAAGATTATCGCGTCCTCAAGTATAGTGATAATTTGAGCTCGCCGCCTTTATCCGAAGGTGGAGACGATGCCCACCCCATGGTTTTAACAAGCATTCCCTAGAGGGAATCAATAGCCAAAATGAAAAGCATCGGGATAGCGGATTCCCATGCCACAGCCCCCGACGGTGCCTGAAAGCATGACATGTTTTGCTGTTAACAATCGCTCGCGAGGAGGATGAAGCCCAGAGCAGGGAGATCCATTCTTGCCATCTTGGGCCGAAGCCCGAAGCCTGTAGTAGCTCAAGGATGTATCCCTAGCACACAGTGTCTAACTTACCCCTCAAAAAGAAGCTCACCGTGTCTACGCTAAGAATAAGAAGCTCACCGTGTCGAAAGCCTTCGCAATGTCCACTTTTGGCTTCGGGTTTCTGAGCAATAGATTAACTGCGCTTTTTTTTGCACATGCATGAAATTATCATGTATGCATCTCTTGTTGATAAAGGCACATTGGATCCAGGATGCCAAATAGTCCGGGTGTGGGCTTAGTCTGTTGGCAAGGATCTTAGCAAAGAACTTGGCGAAGTTATGTATTAGCGTAACATGCCTGAAGTCCGAAACATGCAAAGCATCATTCCTCTTTGGATGCAGTGCAGTGTTAGTCATGTTGAGAAGACCAAGTCGGTTTCCTTGCAGCTCAAAGACATGTGTGAAAACGCGGTTGAAGTCATTCCTAATGATCTCCAAGAACCTCTTGAAAAATTCAACCGGGACACCATTCGTCCCTGGCATTCTATCATCGGGCATGGAGAACACTGAATGTTTGATCTCGTCGACGGTGAACGGCCTTTCCAGGGCGGACAGATCCACATGTTCCACCCCAGACACCCCCCCCCAATTAAGGGAACTGTTGCGGAGTGTGTCTATACCCAGAAGGACGTTGAAGTCACACAATACCTCGTGATGCTTTTCCTGTCTTGTCGTGCAAACCTGCGATCCGTGTGGTAGGACGTGGATGAAATTGCGCCTTCCCCTAGAGTTGGCCTTAATGTGGAAGAAACTGGTGATGGTATCCCCACTTTGAATCACGATATGTCGCGAATGCTGACACATTCTTGTGCGTTCCAATGCCGCGATGCCCAGCAGACTGTCTTAAGGCTTTTTGAAACCTAGCTCCTCCTGGGTCAGAACCCTCTCTTCTTAGCCTTAATTTAACCTTAGAATTATTTTTGAGGCCACCACAAATTGGAGCCTGAGATTCCCAACCGTCTCCGAGCTCTGACGGTGGATCACGCTTGATGTTCTAGATAAATGATGTGGAGGGACCTCAGTGCATATGTGTCCCGCACTGGTTTGCTCCAAGCCGTGGCCAAAATCTGCTCCAGCCCAAGCAGTTTGAACAAAAAGGCCTTGAAATAGAAGCACACGTGTTCGCCTCGTATTGCAGCTTGCCTATAAGAAGCATGGGGCAGTGGTCTGAGATCCAGCTTGCAGAACACCGCATCGTCTCTTTCATTTGACTAGGTAAAATGCCTCCCATTGAGTTTGATCTCCTTCAGGTCTAGTCGGTCGATCCTGGATCTGAATGAGCTCATAATCCTCCTATTAAATTTTCTGTTGTTTTTATGTTGCGTCTTAGAATAATGTAGAAATCGCAGATCACTAGCCAACTGTCTGAAAGTTGAGTCCATGGGGTGAGATTTGTTTTCGAATAGGAAGATAGCCCTCGGCCTAGGCATAGTTTTGGTCTTCTATGACTTTGTTATTTGTCAGCAAGATGCTTTGTGTGTGTGCGTGTTAGTGTTTTTTGTGTGCATTTTAGTTATACAGAGATCCTGGGGCGCGACTGGGTCGATTTTTGGGCGCCGGAGAGAAAAAAACGCCTGAAAAGGGCCTGCTGGGGGCGCGGCTGGAGATGCTGTCCTTGGGGTTGTGGAGGTGGAGGATCTACCATTCTGATTTGCCGCGACATGTCTTTCTGCATGATGCATGTTGAAGTAGAGTCGTACTCTCCGTATTTACTTAGAGAAATAATTGTGGTTTCAGTCTGCTTGAGTTTTGCTGCTTTGCGATGTGACCCATGCGATCGATGTAAAAATGCATTGTGTCGTCTCGATCCTTTTCCTACCTCTCTCCGTGACTTGGAACTGCACTAAAAGTAGTTTTTTTTTTTACGCGGACTAAAAGAAGCTAGGTTTCGTGGTTGACTTGCGAAAATATTTCCGCTTGACTTGACCCACGTGAATACGACCACGACGTCGTGTAGAGCCAGTCGCACAAAGAGCGGCCGGCCGGAAACCGTGCCGTGCCTGATTGATGGGTGTTCGTTCGTTGCACAGCAGCATATGCATGCATGCTTGTTTTAACGCTTCAGAAGAACATATATAAAGGCCAATAGGCATAACGACGGCCATTAGGATGATAGGAAGGCAAGGGTCTTTTGATGGCTACCCAGCTTATTCTAGAAGCCTAAACAAATTTCTTTTTCTAGAAGCCTAGTAGTTAAGACTAGATTAGCAGGCTTCTAAAAAGAAAATTTTGGTTGGGCTTCTAGAATAAGCTGGGTAGGGGCAGCTTATTCTGGAAGCCTAAAAAAGCTAGCAAAAGAACTGGCCCTAAGAGCTGTTAGTTTTGCACCGCTGGATATAATTTGTTGCTCTTGTTGCTACGCCCATGCGGTGATATTGGAACAAATTCAAGAAGATTCAAACGTACGTGATAACAGTGTACTCCACAAGGTGATATAGTGAAGTTCGTTCATAGGTTAGTGCACTACATATGCTATATATGATGGATTGCATGCATACACCCAACATATGCAACCCGTTCTTCGGTCCAAAGGTGGATGCTCATGAAAGAAAACTATCAATACCAATCGGCACATGCAAGATTGGTGGGCGCTCTATGTGCTCTTATGGCGAACGCCGTGGAAAGAAAGAAATGGGAGAACCTTCAATAACGTCAGGTGCTCCTCTCACATGGTCTTCCAAGATATCACGGAAGAAAGCAGGCTCTGGAGTAAACCCGGGCATGGGCAGCCCGGCCCGAAAACCCGGTCCGGGCTGGGCGGGCTTGACATTTGGGCCGGGCTTGGGCTTCAATTTTTCTGTATTTCGGGCCGGGCTTTCGGCCTTCGAGCCAGGATTGCACGTGCGCGTACTAAAAAACAGCATTCGGGCTGGGCTTTCGGGCTTCGGGCTTGATTTCGGGCCGGGCTTGGGCTTGAAAATAGGGAGTATTTCGGGCTTGGGCTTGAGAAATGAAGGTTGGGCTTTTACAAGCCCGGCCCGGCCCGGCGTTTGCTCAGGTTTACTCTGGAGACGATCACGGTGGCATCACCTGATGCTCAATGGAGTCAAAATTGCTACTGGAGTCCATTTCTTCTTCTTCAAAAAAAAATGGTTACTAGAGTCTGCAGATTTTTTCTACAGTGACATGTTTTTGTCTCTCTTTCTTTTATTGCTTGTGGGCGCTTTTGTGATTTTTTAGGCAGCGCGCTTTTGTAGTGTGAGCCAAGCGTACTTCTTACTGAAAAAAGCCCAATGTAGTGGACCCCAAATTTATTGCGCTGGACCAACCTAACAACACTAGATTCATTGAGATCACATGATTTTTTCTTTTGTTTCTCAGGAAAAAACATGATCTTTTCCTCCCCCTAAAAAAACATGTTTTTTCCTAGAAAATGCATACGAGTTCCCGTGTGTGCAGCTTGCTGAAATGATTCTTTCTCGTCCCACAGATCTATTAGGGCACTCTCAATGCTGGTATCTTAGTATGGTTTCATAGATAAAAATCTGATTTGGCATCCTATTTAATGAGAAAATAAATAACAATCCTACTTCCTCCGTTTCTAAATACAAGTCTTTTTAGAGATTCCAATGCGGACCAGCTACATACGGAGCAAAATTAGTGAATCTACACTTTAAAGTATGTCGGGCGGCGGCGACGGGGCGGACGGCACGGGGGCGGCGAGGATGTTGGGCGAGGTCGTACGACGGGGTCGGGGCAGCGGCGTCAGGCGGAGTGGTGGGGGCGGGGCGACTCGATCGACGGCCGAGGGCTGGCGGATGAGCAGCGACAGGGATGAATCGGACAACGGAGGAACTTCGGAGCCGGCGAGGCAGGCGGCGGGGCATGGGGGGGGGGGGCAAAGTCGCGGCAGGCCCGACAGTCGTCGTGCGGGCTACACCGGCTATGATTCGGCCAGCTGCGGAGTTGGCTGGGCGGCGATTGGTCGCGTGGAAGAGAATGGAACGGCAATTGGGTAGTTGGCGGGCGGTTGCGGTTTTATATCTCCTGTAGGCGGAGATGCAAATTTGCACTACGAGGTGTTGTAGTTTACATCTCCGGGAGGCGGAGATGTAATTTTTATTACATCTACACTATCTGTTGGAGATGTGTTTTTGGCCCTCGGAGATGCAAAAGTTAGTTATTTTTGCATATATATCTTCTATTGGAGATGCTCTTAGGATTAAACATAACCTCTTGCACTCATTGGCTAACATCGTGGCAACAATTAAGGAATTGCTAATCCACATGGGGTTTTATCTCAACCATTGTTTTGGTTCAGGAGTTGTAAAACATACGTAAGGAGGGTGTATAAAAGCACACCTCTTCTACATACACGTGCGTGGTGGCATATATATTTCCATATGGTAAACAAATTTAAAACCTACGAAAGGGGTAACCTTGTGGGATCAAATATGGGGATTAGTTGATACTCATGCACAGGTTTCATACCTACACTAGTAAACGTGCTAATTAGCTCGAATAAACATTTATCTTCTTTGAAACTGAAACAAGGTTAAAATTTGAGAGTTGTAAAGAAAATAACACAAGAAATAATTTCTTTGAAGAATACTTTATGATAATATTGAAATGTGCAAATGCTGGATCGCGGTCTTCTACTTGGATCTGATGGGTTTGTTAGGGCATGTCCAACACCGATCCTCAAACCGCCCGCATACGTCCGGACCGCGCTGTCCGGACGCGTTGTTGTGCCATCCAACACGGGTCTGTATTAGTCCGCCGCGCGGTCCGGACGTACTTTCTCCCGCAAAACGGAGATAAACATGGGAGAGTTTTGCGGGAGTCCGGACATCCGCCTGGCCAACAAAAGGCCGCCACGTACCCGATGCCAGCACCCTCTCTCCTCTCCGCCCGCCCATGATGGCGGAAAGCCACTGCTATTTGGCGGAAGGAGTGATTAAATTACATAATTAATGTAATGGAATGTGTTAATATAATTAATGTTTGGTGGAAGCTGTACAAACAGAATGAAGCTCTACGCGTGGGGCTCTCCTCTACCTCGGCGGTGTCCTCGGGGCGGGCCTCGTTGATGAGGACATCTCTTCTACTGTTACACCCGTCGCAACTCCTACATCAGTTATTCCACTTGGTCCTATGACTAGAGCGCGTGCGCGACAAATACATGGCCAGGTACTATCGCTCCTTTATACACATGATTTGACTGACGGAAATACGATGCTACACTCATGTTCTGACTTGCTTGTACTCAGAAATAAAGGAGAGATTAGAGATGAAGACAACTATGCACTCAAATCAGATGAATTAACAGTGCATGCATGTCCACCACCGAATCAATTCCAGTCACCAAATATGTCACGTGCATGCACATGCATGAAGTGCACAAGGGCCAATGGATTTGGGTTAATGAGCCAGGATCAGCCACGAACGTGGGCCTTGGAGGCCTTGCACTTTTTGGCTGCGCCAGGTGCTTCTACACACGCGCCGTCTTGCAAGTTGTTTGCCACGTCATCCTCTGCAGCCGGACCATGACCGACAGTCCGGATGGGATACAACGACGGACGCGGCCGCACGCCTAGCTACTCTTAATAAATAGTAGTTTAGATTAGGGTTTATACTCGGGTTTTATTGTATTGTCTAGCCATCGCTACAATTCGCATCTACGAAACGTGTAGGACTACCGCCTTGTCAGATTCAACAGTGGAACCCCAACTTTTCATCTAGTTCGTGTACACAATTTATCATCCGCAATTTTAGTTGCAATTCACCGTTGTTCTTGCTGGTTCTTCGGTTGCTTGCAGGAACTCGAACCTCGTTGTTCAGGTTGATCGTGCCTACGGCAAGGTCAATAACCATCGGAGATTGGTTTAGCGATTGTCGAGGCGTATCGTCGGGTACGGTATAGCCGGATCGTCAAGGTCAAAATCCACCAAATCGATAGTTATCCCCACTCTCATCGAAAGATCGGGCCGTCGTCACATCAAGTGGTATCAGTTTTCAGGTTCATCGGTGAGAGATTTACAGTTTTCGTAGTTTAGTTTATTTTTTCTGACCTATAAACCCACCAAAAAGCCAAAAAAAAATTAGATTAGATCATCCTTTACACCTATCTTTTTAGCCTTTAGCAATTTTTGCATCTAGTACTTGCTTAGTTGAATTTTTGGTTGCATCCATCCTACAAATAGTGCTGGTTTAGATTTGTTTTGGGAGATAATCATCTACTAGATCGAACCTTGTTTTTGTCCATCACGCCGCCAGTTCGTTCGTAATCTGAAAAAAAGAACAAGTCGCATCGTTTTCCACGCGTACAGGCTTTGCTCCACGACAGTATTCCAGACTCGGTCAACCTGCACGTGCGTACGTGCAGTCTCGTCTCGCGTGTTCGGCCAGACATCAGCCACCTAGTGTCTGCCCTCCGTGCTGTTAGTCCCACACGTACGCGAGTGACCAGACATCTATCCATCGGTGTCTGCCTTCACGCGTCACACCTCCGTCAGGCTGTTCCTATCCATTCATATACTAGTCCTGACTAATCTCAAATACCAGCGCTTTTATAGCTAGCTCGCGTAGCACTTTGTCCAGTAGCCTTGCATTGTTTTTCTTTTTCTCTCTTGTGACTTAATTTCTGTCCGTGACTTGTGCTAGCAACCGGTCTGAAAAAAGAGAAAAAAAAAAGAAAAAGAAAGAGCAAAAAAAAAAGTGAAAAAAAGAAAAAAAAAGAAAAAAAAAGGGTTTTGCAAAGTTCCGGCCGGTTCACATCTTTTGAAATATCTCTTGCTGTTCAGAACTGTTACTTGGTGCATATACGTGATAATTGTTGCACATCTTCTACTCTTGTCATCATACGCTACGTTTGTACCTCACTTATATCTAGCTAGTTAGAGCTATTATTTTCATCGGTTTTCACTCACTTGATTCAGTATCTAGGCTCAGATTGTTTTATCTCTTACTAGTCGACTGCTAGCACTAGTTAGGAGTTTGAGCAATTATTCAGCTTGCATTACTTTTTGCTTAATTGTGCCACATATTGTGAGTTGAGGCAACCTTCACCAAGCTCCACTTCCTATATTGTACCCTGTTCGGTCACTTGGTAATCGCTATATCAATCTTTTGATAACTTTTGACATCGCCAACGGCCGACAACCACTGCAGCACGGTAAGAATTGGTAAGAGCTTGGTAATTGCTCGAGAGTTGAGAGACATTTTCCACCGCCTCACCGTAGTTATTGTAGGAGCAATATACTTGTGATTTTGTTCTTGTTTCATCCTAACCATGGCAGGTGACGAAGACAACATGAAAGCCACAGTCGCACGCCTCGAGGAGGATGTGCATGCATACACCGAGCGGTTCACATCGTTTGAGGGCGCACTTGATAAGCGCCTCAAGTCGATCGAGGATAGCAACGAGACGTTCACTCAAACACTTGCTTCTATTATGAAACGTCTCGATGCCCAGGATGCCCGTCTGGGTGGCGCCTCCACTGCCGCTCCGCGTCTTCCAGCCACCAACACAGGTCTACAACGAGCTTGTCGGGTGCCCCCAGGAGACCCGAGGCATCCTCTTTCATACACCGATGCCGTCGACCAGCCCCGTCCTCGCAACGCCACCTCGATAGCCGGCGACATCCAAGATGACAACTATGATGGTGATTCCGAGGATCCTGATGCAGTTAATGATAACAATGATCGTGATCATCGTCGACTACGCAATAATCAACAAGGTATGGGACGACCACAGCGTCCTCAGGTACGTGGCCATGACGACTCTTTGGGTAGAATTAAATTTGTCATGCCTCCTTTTGATGGGAAATATGATCCAGATGTTTATCTTGACTGGGAATTACTAGTTGATCAAAAATTTGCTTGCCATGATTTTCCTGATGATAAAAGAGTTAGGGCTGCAACTAGTGAGTTTAGTGATTTTGCTTCTGTTTGGTGGAGAGAACATTGTCGTAAACATCCTAATAATATTCCTGCCACTTGGGAAGCTTTGAAATTAGTAATGCGTCACCGTTTTATTCCTGGATATTATGAACGTGACTTGCTAAATAAACTACAGCGCTTGAACCAAGGATCTAAATCCGTGGAAGACTATTATCAAGAATTGCAAATGGGCATGTTACGTTGTGGTTTAGTTGAGACTGAGGAAGCTTCTATGGCTAGGTTCTTGGGTGGATTGAATAGAGAAATTTATGACATACTTGCTTATAAGGATTATCATTCAATGACCCGTTTATTCCATCTTGCTATACATGCTGAACATGAAGTGCAGGGTCGTTCGAGAATGCGTCCTAATTTTCCTACAGGTCGTACTTCCACATGGGCGCCGCGCACCCCTGCTGCCCCGTCTACTCGCACCTCTACAACAGCACCCGCAACCTCTCGACCGAGACCTTCTTCATCAGCTTCAGCATCACATACTTCGGCACCACTGAAAAGTACTACACAAATTCCAACAAAAAGTTCGACGTCATCGTCCGGTTCCTCCAAAAGAACAAAGGATATCCAGTGCCACACTTGTAAGGGTTTTGGCCATGTCATGAAGGAGTGTCCTAATAAGCGTGTATTGATCATTCGTGAAGACGGCGAGTACGACTCCGCTAGTGATTTTGATGAAGACACATATGCCTTGCTTGCTGCACATGAAGACGATGACACAAGACCGGAGCAAGAGGAAGAACATGTGACCGCCGATGACGCCGATAAGTACATGAGTCTTATATCACATCGTGTACTTAGTGCTCAGATTGTCAAAGCAAAGAAGGATCAACGTCACAACCTCTTCCACATCAAAGGAGTCGTCAAGGAGCGTTCCGTTCGCATAATCATTGATGGAGGGAGTTGTAACAATTTAGCAAGCATTGACATGGTGGAGAAGCTCTCCCTACCTTCGCGACAACATCCACAATCTTACTACATTCAATGGTTTAATGATGGTGGAAAGGTAAAGGTAACACACATGGCGAGAGTTCCTTTTTCTTTAGGTTCATACCATGACGCTATTGATTGCGATATTGTGCCTATGCAAGCTTGTTCTATGTTACTAGGAAGGCCATGGCAATATGATAAGCAATGTTTACATGATGGTAGAACTAATCAGTACACTCTCACACATAAAGGAAAGAAAATCATTCTACACCCTATGTCTCCTGAGCAAATTTTAAAAGATGATCTTGCTCGGGCTAGTAGAAACACAAATATTGAGCGCACTAAATCTGAAAATCAGAAAGTGGTTGATGAGTTAGAACAATTTAATAAGATGCACAAATCTGATCCTAGCACATCTAAAGAAATTAAATTGAAAGGTGCTTCTTTCTTAGCTACACGTGCTGAAATTTTTGAGTTAGATGCTCATACTGATGAATGTTATGCTCTTATTTGCAAAGAAGTTTTGTTTTCATTTGAGGATATGCCTTCTTCTTTGCCTCCTGTTGTCGCTAACCTTTTGCAGGAGTATCATGATGTTTTCCCAAAGGAAGTACCACCGGGGCTGCCACCTATGAGAGGAATTGAACATCAAATTGACTTGATACCTGGCGCCTCATTACCCAACCGTGCGCCGTACCGGACTAATCCAGAAGAGACCAAGGAGATTCAGCGACAAGTTCAAGAACTACTCGACAAAGGTTACATTCGTGAATCCCTTAGTCCATGTGCTGTACCAATTTTACTTGTTCCTAAAAAAGATGGTACTTCGCGTATGTGTGTTGATTGTAGAGCCATCAATAATATTACAATTCGATATCGTCATCCTATTCCTAGATTAGATGACATGCTTGATGAACTCAGTGGCTCAGTTGTGTTTTCTAAAGTGGACTTGCGTAGTGGATACCATCAAATTCGTATGAAACTAGGTGATGAATGGAAAACCGCTTTCAAAACTAAATTTGGTTTATATGAGTGGTTAGTTATGCCTTTTGGATTGACTAATGCACCTAGTACTTACATGAGACTAATGAATGAAGTTTTGCGAGCTTTCATTGGACGATTTGTGGTAGTATATTTCGATGATATTTTGATTTATAGTAAGTCACTAGAGGAACACTTAGAGCATTTGCGTGCTGTTTTTTTTGCTCTGCGTGATGCACGTTTATTTGGTAATATCGAGAAGTGCACTTTTTGCACGGATCGCGTCGCTTTTCTTGGCTATGTTGTGACAGCGCAGGGAATTGAAGTTGATAAATCCAAGGTTGAAGCGATCCAGAGTTGGCCGACCCCTAACTCGGTCACACAGGTACGAAGTTTTCTCGGACTTGCTGGGTTCTACCGGCGGTTCGTGAAGGATTTTAGTACCATCGCAGCGCCGCCTAACGAGCTCACAAAAAAAATGTGCCATTTGTTTGGAGCGCTGCACAAGAGGAAGCCTTCACTATTCTTAAAGATAAGCTTACACACGCCCCTTTGCTGCAATTACCTGATTTTAATAAGATGTTTGAATTAGAATGTGATGCTAGCGGCATTGGTTTAGGCGGTGTTTTATTGCAAGAAGGAAAACCAGTAGCATACTTTAGTGAAAAGCTCAGTGGGCCTAGTCTGAATTATTCAACATATGATAAAGAACTTTATGCACTAGTTCGGACTTTGGAGACATGGCAACATTATTTATGGCCTAAGGAGTTTGTCATACATTCTGATCATGAATCACTCAAGCATATTAGAAGTCAAAGTAAACTGAACCGTAGACATGCAAAATTGGTTGAATTTATTGAATATTTTCCTTATGTTATTAAGCACAAGAAAGGGAAGGAGAATGTTATTGCCGATGCATTGTCTAGACGCTATACCATGCTATCACAACTTGACTTCAAAATTTTTGGACTTGAAACTATAAAAGAGCAATATGCTAATGATGTTGATTTTAAAGATATATTGCTCAATTGCAGAGAGGGTAGAACTTGGAACAAGTTCGTCGTTAATGACGGATTTGTTTTTCATGCTAATAAGCTATGCATCCCAGATAGCTCTGTTCGTCTTTTGTTGTTACAGGAGGCGCATGGAGGAGGACTTATGGGACATTTCGGCGTCAAGAAGACAGAAGACATCCTTGCTGGTCATTTTTTCTGGCCAAAAATGAGAAGGGATGTGGAGAGATATGTTGCACGCTGCACTACATGCCAAAAAGCTAAGTCACGATTGAACCCACATGGTTTATATATGCCTCTTCCTGTTCCTAGCACTCCTTGGGAAGATATATCTATGGACTTTGTATTAGGACTGCCTAGAACACGACGGGGGAGGGATAGTATATTTGTTGTTGTCGATAGATTCTCTAAGATGGCACATTTTATACCTTGTCATAAAAGTGACGATGCTACTCACATTGCTGATTTGTTCTTCAGAGAAGTAGTACGTTTACATGGTGTGCCAAATACAATTGTTTCTGATCGTGACACAAAATTTCTTAGCCACTTTTGGAGGGTGTTGTGGACAAAATTAGGGACTAAGCTTTTATTTAGTACTACATGTCATCCTCAAACTGATGGTCAAACTGAAGTGGTTAATCGTTCATTGTCTACTATGCTTAGGGCTATTTTAAAAACAAATTTAAAAATGTGGGAAGAATGTCTACCTCATGTAGAGTTTGCTTATAATCGTTTATTCCATTCTACCACAAAGTTATTGTTGGAAATATGCCCTAGAGGCAATAATAAAAGTATTATTATATTTCCTTGTTCATGATAATTGTCTTTTATTCATGCTATAACTGTATTATCCGGAAATCGTAATACACGTGTGAATACATAGACCACAATATGTCCCTAGTGAGCCTCTAGTTGACTAGCTCGTTGTGATCAACAGATAGTCATGGTTTCCTGGCTATGGACATTGGATGTCGTTGATAACGGGATCACATCATTAGGAGAATGATGTGATGGACAAAACCCAATACTAAGCATAGCACAAAGATCGTGTAGTTCGTTTGCTAGAGCTTTTCTAATGTCAAGTATCTCTTCCTTAGACCATGAGATCGTGTAACTCCCGGATACCGTAGGAGTGCTTTGGGTGTATCAAACATCACAACATAACTGGGTGACTATAAAGGTGCACTACAGGTATCTCCGAAAGTGTCTGTTGGGTTGACACGGATCGAGACTGGGATTTGTCACTCCGTGTAAACGGAGAGGTATCTCTGGGCCCACTCGGTAGTACATCATCATAATGTGCACAATGTGACCAAGGGGTTGATCACGGGATGATGTGTTGCGGAACGAGTAAAGAGACTTGCCGGTAACGAGATTGAACAAGGTATCGGTATACCGACGATCGAATCTCGGGCAAGTAAAATACTGCTAGACAAAGGGAATTGTATACAGGATTGATTAAGTCCTTGACATCGTGGTTCATCCGATGAGATCATCGTGGAACATGTGGGAGCCAACATGGGTATCCAGATCTCGCTGTTGGTTATTGACCTGAGAACGTCTCGGTCATGTCTACATGTCTCCCGAACCCGTAGGGTCTACACACTTAAGGTTCGATGACGCTAGGGTTATAAAGCAAGCTTGTATGTGGTTACCGAATGTTGTTCGAGTCCGGATGAGATCCCGGACGTCACGAGGAGTTCCGGAATGGTCCGGAGGTAAAGATTTATATATGGGAAGTCCTGTTTTGGTCACCGGAAAAGTTTCGGGTTTTATCGGTAACGTACCGGGACCACCGGGAGGGTCCCGGGGGTCCACCAAGTGGGGCCACCTACCCCAGAGGGCTGCGTGGGCCATGTGTGGGAGGGAACCAGCCCCAGGTGGGCTGGTGCGCCCCCCACAAGGGGCCCAAGGCGCAGGGGAGAGTGGGAGGGGGCAAACCCTAGGGCAGATGGGCCCTAATGAAGGAAATATGCCCTAGAGGCAATAATAAAGTTATTATTTATTTCCTTATATATCATGATAAATGTTTATTATTCATGCTAGAATTGTATTAACCGGAAACATAATACATGTGTGAATACATAGACAAACAAGATGTCACTAGTATGCCTCTACTAGACTAGCTTGTTAATCAAAGATGGTTATGTTTCCTAACCATGAACAAAGGGTTGTTATTTGATTAACAAGGTCACATCATTAGTAGAATGATCTGATTGACATGACCCATTCCCTTAGCTTAGCACACGATCGTTTAGTATGTTGCTACTGCTTTTATCCATGACATATACATGTTCCTGTAACTATGAGATTATGCAACTCCCGTTTACCGGAGGAACACTTTGGGTGCTACCAAACGTCACAACGAATCGGGTGATTATAAAGGAGTACTACAGGTGTCTCCAAAGGCAGATGTTGGGTTGGCGATTTGAGATTAGGTTTTGTCACTCGATTGTCGGAGAGGTATCTGGGCCCTCTCGGTAATGCACATCATTGAAGCCTTGCAAGCACTACAACTAATGAGTTAGTTGTGAGATGATGTATTACGGAACGAGTAAAGAGACTTGCCGGTAATGAGATTGAACTAGGTATTGGATACCGACGATCGAATCTCGGGCAAGTAACATACCGGTGACAAAGGGAACAATGTATGTTGTTATGCGGTCTGACCGATAAAGATCTTCGTAGAATATGTAGGAACCAATATGGGCATCCAGGTCCCGCTATTGGTTATTGACCGTGAATAGTTCTAGGTCATGTCTACATTGTTCTCGAACCGTAGGGTCCGCACGCTTAAAGTTTCGATGACAGTTATTATGAGTTTATGTATTTTGATGTACCGAAGAAGTTCGAGTCCCGATGTGATCACGGACATGACGAGGAGTCTCGAAATGGTCGAGACATAAAGATTGATATATTGGAAGCCTATGTTTGGAGTTGGAATGGTTCCGGTAAAACAGGAATTTTATCTGAGTACCGGAGGTTCTGGAACCCCGGGAGGTAAATGGGCCTCGGTGGGCCTTAGTGGAAAGGAGAAGGGCCAGCCCTAGGTGGGCGCGCCGCCCCCCTTCCCTAGTCCTACTAGGACTAGGAGAAGGGGCCGGCCCCCCTCTCTCTCTTTCCCCCCTCCGGGAATCCTAGTCCAACTAGGATTGGGGGGGGAATCCTACTCCCAGAGGGAGTAGGACTCCCTGGCGCGCCACCCCTTGGCCGCCGGCCCCCTCCCCCCTTGCTCCTTTATATACGGGGGCAAGGGGGCACCTTGGAACACACAAGTTTGATCTTTGGATCGTTCCTTAGCCGTGTGCGGTGCCCCCCTCCACCATATTCCACCTCGGTTATACCGTCGCGAAGCTTAGGCGAAGCCCTGCGCCGGTGAAACATCAAGATCGTCACCACGCCGTCGTCTTGTGGAACTCTCCTCGACACTCGGCTGGATCGAGTACGAGGGACGCCATCGAGCTGTACGTGTGTCAAGAACTCGGGCGTCGGAGTAACGGCGCCGGATCGGTCGGATCGCGAGGAGAACGTCGACTACTTCCTCTACGTTGTGATCGCTTCGCTTGGTCTACAAGGGTATGTAGACAACACTCTCCCCTTCGTTGCTATACATCACCATGATCTTGCGTGTGCGTGAGGAAAATTTTTGAAATTACTACGTTCCCCCCAACAGTGGTATCGAGCCTAGGTTTTTTTTATGGTTTGATGTTTTTGCACGAGTAGAACACAAGTGAGTTGTGGGCGATACAAGTCATACTACCTACCAGCATGTCATACTTTGGTTCAGCGGTATTGTGAGATGAAGCGGCCTGCACCGACATTACGCAGACGCTTACGCGAGACTGGTTTCACCGCTGCGAGCACTCGTTGCTTAAAGGTGACTGGTGGGTGCCTGTCTCTCTCACTTTAGTTGAACCGAGTGGCTACGCCCGGTCCTTGAGAAGGTTAAACGGAGTCTATTTGACGAAGTATCGTTGTGGTTTTGATGCGTAGGTGAGACTGGATCTTGCTTAAGCCCGTAGCAGCCACGTAAAATTTGCAACAACAAAGTAGAGGACGTCTAACTTGTTTTTGCAGGGCATGTTGTGATGTGATATGGTCAAGACATGATGCTATATTTTATTGTATGAGATGATCATGTTTTGTAACCGAAGTTATCGGCAACTGGCAGGAGCCATATGGTTGTCGCTTTATTGTATGCAATGCAATCGCCCTGTAATGCTTTACTTTATCACTAAGCGGTAGCGATAGTCGTAGAAGCATAAGTTTGGCGAGACGACAACGATGCTACGATGAAGATCAAGGTGTCACGCCGGTGACGATGGTGATCATGGTGGTGCTGCAAGATGGAGATCATGAAGCACAAGATGATGATGACCATATCATATCACTTATATTGATTTGCATGTGATGTTTATCCTTTTATGCATCTTATCTTGCTTTGATTGACGGTAGCATTATAAGATGATCTCTCACTAAATTATCAAGAAGTGTTCTCCCCGAGTATGCACCGTTGCCAAAGTTCGTCGTGCCCAGACACCACGTGATGATCGGGTGTGTGTAGGATCGTTGAAGGCAAGAGTGTCTAGAGGGGGGGGTGATTAGACAACTTGACAAGACAAAAGTTTATGCCTTTTGGTTAACATAAGTTCATAGCAAGTTCACAATGAAGGTCAAGTCAAGCATCATGCATACAAGTCGAACAACATACTAAACATGCAATTCTAGAGTATAGGGCAGCGGAAAGTAAATTGCATGAATAGTAAGGGAGAGATTGTGAAGAGCAAACGCAATTGGAGACACGGAGATTTTTCTCGTGGTTCCGATAGGTGGTGCTATCGTCAATCCACGTTGATGGAGACTTCAACCCACGGAGGGTAACGGCTGCATGAGTCCACGGAGGGCTCCACCCACAAAGGGTCCACGAAGAAGCAACCTTGTCTATGCCATCATGGCTTACGCCCACGGAGGACTAGCCTTACTCGGGGTAGATCTTCACGAAGTAGGCGATCTCCTTGCCCTTACAAACTCCTTGGTTCAACTCCACATCATGACGGAGGCTCCCAAGCGACACCTAACCAATCTAGGAGGCACCACCCTCCAAAAGGTAATAGATGGGGTTGGTGATGATGAACTCCTTGCTCTTGTGCTTCAAATGATAATCTCCCCAACACTCAACTCTCCTCACTGATTTGGCTGTGGTGGAGGAGGGATTGAGTGGAAAGCAACTTGGAAAGACTAGAAATCAAGTTTCATATGGTGGGAGTGGAGCAACTTGATCTCAACACAAGGGTAGGTAGTTTTCTTCTCAGAAATGTAAGGTAGGAGTGGTAGTTCTTTCTGATGGCTCTCTCCACGAATGAAGAGGAGGTGGAGGGTATTTATAGCCTCCACACAAAATCCAACCGTTACACACATTTGACCAATCTCGGTCGGACCGAAGTTGACAACTCGGTGAGACCGAAAGTTCAAATCTTGTGAGCGTTGGGATTTTCAGTGGGACCGAAAATACAATCTCGGTTAGACCGATTCTTCCAAAGTCTAGGGTTTGCCAATCTCGGTGGGACCGACTTTCTCATCTCGGTGACACCGATTTGAGTCTGAAGGTTCTGAAGCTTGGCAACACCAATTTCGAATGACCGAGTTTGGAATCGGAAAATCCGAGATTCTAGGGTTTTGGCTATATGGTGAGGTGGTTCATCTCGGTGTGGTGAGTTTGGAATCGGTGGGACCGAGATTACTTATGAGTTTATGTTGGAATGAAAGATTGCTGATTGTTTGAGAGATAAATCACTAAGCACTTTAGAGCAACCAGGTCATCATCATAACCTCATCCCCTTTTAATAGTATTGGCTTTCCTATGGACTCAATGTGATCTTGGATCACTAAACCAAAAAATGGAGTCTTGAGCTTTTGCCAATCCTTTCCTTAGCATCCTAGGGGTTCACCTCACCAGTCCTTTTGCCATGCTATAGTGGTTGACTTTCCTGAAACATACTTGGTTAAAAGCATTAGTCCAACCACAAAGTATGTTGTCATTAATTACCAAAACCACCTAGGGAGCAAATGTGCTTTCAATCTCCCCCTTTTTGGTAATTGATGGCAACACACAGAAAAAGATATCAAAGCTTACTGAAAGAAGGACAGGATTAGTCATTAAAGCTTTGACAGACATGTAGTACACGAGCTCCCCCTACAAGTGTGCAAGATTTTAGATTTTGGTTTTGGACTACCACAAGCACACATGAGAGAAAAGCAAGATGTGCTACATGCAGCTTGGCTATATGCATCAGAGCAGATGAGGGTAAATTAGATATGATGCATATGTGCATGGTGATTTCTTGCAAACAAGTATTCACAAGCAAGTCACCATCATGCACATCCTGCAAGATGCATATACTTACCTTGAAGTTCCTTGGTGATGTACCTGAAGAAATAAACTTGGGAAAACACGATTAGATAACACAAGAGTAGTTCTTCAACCAACAGCAAGAACATCAAGAGTACCAAGCCAGGGATGACATGTATAAAAAGTGACTCATGATGAGCACTAGCTTGAATCAGCCAACATGTCTCCCAAGACTAAAAGATTTTCAATGAGCTCTGAGAGATTTTGCTTTTCATAAAATACCAATTGTGATCTTTTAAGATACCAATTGTATAAGATACTAATTGTACTTTTCAGAAGATACCAATGGTGAGAACAAAAATCAGGAGAATAATGCCAAAAGTATTATCACAGTGAAATATATGGCAAAGCTTTGATGTGATCCTCTCCCCCTTAAGGTAAGATTGTTTTCTTTCTTTAAGATATCTTTTCTCCCTTAAGTTCCCAGCTCCCCAGCTCCCCTAAATCTTCTCCCCTTTGACATCAAGTGCGAAAAGGATAGTAAACCAGGAGGGACAGGAAAGATGGAAGGAAAGAAATGGGTTCATTAAGAATCACATCTGAGCAAATTTAGATATAAAGCATGTAAAACATTCAGATGAGCTGGAGATGATGGCCTGATGAATGTAAATCGGTGACACCGAAATGATGTGGATCGGTGAGGCCGAAAGTCAGAGACTTAGGCCTGATCCCTTTTCGGTCAGACCGAAAAGATTGAATCGGTGACGCCGAGTTTAATTCCAAGGAAATGTAGAAGTAATTCAGCTCACTTTGCAAGAAATGTTTCAGAAGATTTGCAATGAATTTGTAAAAGATTTTCAGGGAATTTATCAGAGCGAAAGAATATACACAAGAACAGGAAAAACAGAAATGAAAAGAGTGCTAGATGAAGTTTTTTTTTTTTTTTTTTTTTTTTTTTTTAAAAAAAACAAGGAAACTCAATGAGAGAGCATAAGAGAAAACAAAAAAACTCCAAACATATGTACTTCATCTAGATAGGGGTCGGCGACAAAGTCACCTATGTTTGAGTATATTGACTTAGGAGTCAAATGAGAACATTTGATCATAGGTCATACTCATCGTTTAAGCTCAAAATGGGGTTACCATTTTTCCATAAAGCATTAAATGTGATCACATCTTTTGAAGCTGCTTGTACTCATGACTTTGAGCAAAGCTTCTTCAAGATGTGAAAGACATACCTTGGGCTTGTTGTTGCTTGTTCTCATGTAGGTGAACTTGATGTAGTTGCTCATTGGATGTGAAGTTGGAGCACCATTTTCAAGTGTGTAGTTCATCTTCCTACATGGGTTAGGCAAGCAAGGAAATTCTCAAGAGTATCCAATATGACATGAGTGAAGTACTAGAAGTATATGGTGTCAAAAGGATATGTGGAATTTTGTTCCTTGAACTCAACATCCCAAAGAGCTAGATACTTGATCAATGACAAGATTACTCATGATTTGAGTGAGTGATAATCTTGTAGAATGTAGTTCATCCAAGTACCTGCAAGGAGTTAGATGCAATACAAGGGGCAAATGTGTCCAAGACATATGATCATCATCATAAGAGAAATATCAAGGATTAGTCAATTAGGCTCATGCCTTGCATGCATCAATGGAGTTTTCACTCCAAGTTTGAAGCATCAATGATGTTCAACTCACTCCTCAGCGACAAAACACTTTCTCATCAAGTGGTTTTGTGAAGATATCTGCAAGCTGTTTGTCGATCGAACATGCTTAAGATCAATGTCACCCTTAGCAATATGATCTCGAATAAAATGGTGACGAACTTCAATGTGTTTTGTGAGAGTGTTGCACGGATTGTGTCCAATCTTAATTGCACTCTCGTTGTCACAAAGCAAAGGAACATGTCTTGCATTTATCCCATAGTCCTTAAGCATTTGTTTCATCCATAGCAACTGAGCACAACACGAACCAGCAGCAATATATTCTGCTTCTGCAGTTGATAATGATATCGAGTTTTGTTTCTTGGATGACCAAGACACAAGGGATCGACCAAGAAATTGACATGTACCCGAAGTTGACTTTCTATCTATCTTGTCTCCGGCATAGTCCGAGTCGGAATAGCCAACAAGATCGAAAGAAGCTCTCTTAGGATACCAGATGCCAAAATTAGGTGTGTGTATCAAATATCTCACAATTCTTTTAACAGCTTTAAGATGACATTCTTTAGGAGCAGCTTGATATCGAGCACACATGCATACACTCAGCATTATATCAGGACGAGAAGCGCAAAGATATAGTAGAGAACCAATCATGGATCGATATACCTTTTGATCAACAGGTTCTCCATCTTTAGTCAAGTCATTATGTCCATTAGTAGGCATGGGGGTTCTCATACCTTTGCTCTCCTGCATGTTGAACTTCTTGAAGAGATCTTTAGTGTACTTGGTTTGTGAGACAAAAGTGCCCTCCTTAGATTGCTTGATTTGCAACCCAAGGAAGAACTTCAGTTCACTCATCATGGACATCTCATACTTCTCTGACATAAGCTTCCCAAACTTCTCACTGAAATCAGGGTTAGTTGATCCAAAGATAATATCATCGACATATATTTGGCACACAAATAGTTCTCCGTCAACCCTTTTTGTGAATAGCGTTGAGTCAATTTTACCAATCTCAAATCCTTTTTCAAGAAGAAAGCTAGTCAACATTTGTACCAAGCTCTAGGGGCTTGTTTAAGACCATAAAGAGCTTTGTGCAATTTGTAAACATGATTGGGCTTTTTAGGATTCACAAATCCGGGAGGTTGTTTCACAAAAACTTCCTCTTCAATTTCTCCATTTAGAAAAGCACTTTTAATGTCCATTTGATAGAGAGTAATGTTATGGTGGTTGGCATAAGCAAGAAGAATGCGAATGGACTCAAGTCTAGCAACGGGGGCATAGGTCTCACCATAGTCCATACCTTCGACTTGTGTGTAACCTTGTGCTACGAGGCGAGCCTTGTTGCGGATGACTTGTCCATCTTCATCTTGCTTGTTCAAACACCCATTTGGTTCCAATGACGTTTTGGTCATCATTGGGCTTCTCTACCAAAGACCAAACGTTGTTCCTCTCGAAGTTGTGCAGCTCTTCATGCATAGCGTTCACCCAATCCGGGTCTTCAAGCGCTTCTTCTACCTTCATTGGTTCAAGACTTGGGATGAATGAGTAATGCTCACAAAAGTTAGCCAAACGAGTTTTAGAGCGAGTGATTCTCCCGGAGTCGATGTCATTCATCATTTGTTCCACGGATGGTCCTTCTTGACTCTTTCTCGAACTCGAGATAGCTTTTGTCGTGGTCGTGGCTGAGCTTCCTCATCATCCTCATCTTCTTCTTCATCTGTGTTGTTGGTATTGTCTTGAGGTGGTGGAGAAGGAGGTTGTGGTGGATCTTCTTGTCGCACTTCCTCATCTTGGTGAGTTCCACTTGTGGAAGCCTCCATGTTGCCTTGAGGTTCACCTTGTCGTGAGGTAGAGGGCTCCACATGTGTAGATGAGGTACTCTCCTTCACCTCCATGGGACGAATCCTTCCAATGGACAAATCTTGAATGGCTTCCGATGGGTCCTTATCTCCTACATCAATAGGCATTTGCTCTACTTGCGAGCCATTAGATTCATCAAACTTCACATCTACCGTCTCCTCAACCTTTCGGGTGAAATTGTTGTAGACACGATAGGTGTGAGAGTTTGATCCATAACCGAGGAAAAAGCCTTCATGAGTTTTGGGAGCAAATTTAGACCGACGATGCTTATCAAGAATATAGCATTTTGAACCAAAGACACGAAAATATCCCACTTGGGGTTTGTTACCCGTAAGGAGTTCGTATGAAGTCTTGCCGAGGAGCTTGTGAAGATAGAGTCTGTTGATGGCATGACAAGTCTGTCTCGACGGCTTCACCCCAAAAGTGTTTTGGTGTCTTGTATTCATCAAGCATTGTCCTCGCCATCTCAATGAGCGTTCGGTTCTTCCTCTCAACAACCCCGTTTTGTTGGGGTGTGTACGTAGCTGAGAACTCATGTAGGATCCTTCCTCATCGAGAAAAGAGTCCACATGGGCGTTCTTGAACTCCGTTCGTTGTCCTCCGAACCTTCTTGATCTTCACCTCAAATTGATTACGAGCCTTTCTAGCAAAGGTTTTGAAGATTTTCGAACCTGCGATTTGTCATCAAGTAGAAATACCCACGTAAATCTGGAAAAGTCATCAACAATAACTAGACCAAAGGAGTTACCACCAAGGCTTTTGTAAGCATTGGGACCAAGAGATCCATATGAAGAAGCTCAAGCGGTCTCCTTGTGGTCATGATATTCTTCACGGATGACTTCCTCCTACTTGTTTTCCTGCTTGACATGCATCGCAGAGTCTATCTTTGTCAAAGAAAACATCTTTAACACCAAGAATGTGATCACCTTTGATTAGCTTATCTAAATTTAGCATACCAACATGTCCAAGCCTTCTATGCCAAAGCCAACCTTTTGCAGATTTAGCAATAAAGCAAGTTCTAGGTTGAGCTTTCTTAGTGAAATCGACAATGTATAAGTCACCTCTACGAATGCCAGTAAAAACCATGTTATGATTGTCACTGCGAAAAACTTGGCAATCTACTTTGGTGAATAGCACATTGTATCCAAAGTCAGCTAATCTAGACACGGAAAGTAAATTGTATCCAAGTGATTCAACAAGCATGACATTTTTAATGGAGCTATCATGAGATATGGCCACCTTACCAAGGCCAAGTACCTTACCCTTGGAGTTGTCTCCAAAAGTCACATACTTGCGTGGACCATCGTTCTTTGCAAGCTCTCGAAACATGTCTTCATCTCCGGTCATGTGATCGGTGCATCCACTATCAAGAATCCATTCTTTGCCACCGGATATGTAGTCTCTCATATTTGCCATTAGATTGAGACTCTTCATGATCTTGTCTAGCTCGGTGTCCGAATCGTCATCATGCTCATGCTCATCATCATATTGACCCATAGATAATTCATCATCAATACCTAGGTCAATTTGACAATGACTTGCATCAGTTTTATCAACGTGATAATAGTCATCGGAATGCAAAACAAGAGCATTTCTTATTCGAACATTGATAAAACCGGGATCACCCTTCTTTTTCATAAGATCGCGAAGCTCAAAGAAGCATTTATCAAAGTTAGGATCTTTGGGCGCAACATATCAAATTCAACAGTTTTGTATAGAATTTCATCAAGACCTCTCAACGAGTAGTCCGGATAAAGTTCTTCCAAGAACTTCCACATAGCATGGGCGCACTCAAAGTTCGTGACAAGCTCAAGCAAGTTATCAGGCAAACCTCTAATGATAAGATTGACAGTTCTAAGGTTGCGAAGCAAATCAAGCTCTTAAATCTCATGAGGGTGCAAGGGGTCAAGTGGTGGTACATATGGGGTTTCAACATATTTGCATAAGTTGTATATCTTAAAGATAGCAAGCATTTCAATTCTCCACGAGTTATAGGACACTCCATCAAGAATAGGCACTCTATGACTAACACTCCCAAGCGTGACACGTCCATCTTCCTCCAATGGTGTGCAAACCAAAGCAATGGAGACCAATGCTCTGATACCAATTGTAGGATCGTTGAAGGCAAGAGTGTCTAGAGGGGGGTGATTAGACAACTTGACAAGACAAAAGTTTATGCCTTTTGGTTAACATAAGTTCATAGCAAGTTCACAATGAAGGTCAAGTCAAGCATCATGCATACAAGTCGAACAACATACTAAACATGCAATTCTAGAGTATAGGGCAGCGGAAAGTAAATTGCATGAATAGTAAGGGAGAGATTGTGAAGAGCAAACGCAATTGGAGACACGGAGATTTTTCTCGTGGTTCCGATAGGTGGTGCTATCGTCAATCCACGTTGATGGAGACTTCAACCCACGGAGGGTAACGGCTGCTTGAGTCCACGGAGGCTCCACCCACAAAGGGTCCACGAAGAAGCAACCTTGTCTATGCCATCATGGCTTACGCCCACGGAGGACTAGCCTTACTCGGGGTAGATCTTCACGAAGTAGGCGATCTCCTTGCCCTTACAAACTCCTTGGTTCAACTCCACATCATGACGGAGGCTCCCAAGCGACACCTAACCAATCTAGGAGGCACCACCCTCCAAAAGGTAATAGATGGGGTTGGTGATGATGAACTCCTTGCTCTTGTGCTTCAAATGATAATCTCCCCAACACTCAACTCTCCTCACTGATTTGGCTGTGGTGGAGGAAGGATTGAGTGGAAAGCAACTTGGAAAGACTAGAAATCAAGTTTCATATGGTGGGAGTGGAGCAACTTGATCTCAACACAAGGGTAGGTAGTTTTCTTCTCGGAAATGTAAGGTAGGAGTGGTAGTTCTTTCGATGGCTCTCTCCACGAATGAAGAGGAGGTGGAGGGTATTTATAGCCTCCACACAAAATCCAACCGTTACACACATTTGACCAATCTCGGTCGGACCGAAGTTGACAACTCGGTGAGACCGAAAGTTCAAATCTTGTGAGCGTTGGGATTTTCAGTGGGACCGAAAATACAATCTCGGTTAGACCGATTCTTCCAAAGTCTAGGGTTTGCCAATCTCGGTGGGACCGACTTTCTCATCTCGGTGACACCGATTTGAGTCTGACGGATTCTGAAGCTTGGCAACACCAATTTCGAATGACCGAGTTTGGAATCGGAAAATCCGAGATTCTAGGGTTTTGGCTATATGGTGAGGTGGTTCATCTCGGTGTGGTGAGTTTGGAATCGGTGGGACCGAGATTACTTATGAGTTTATGTTGGAATGAAAGATTGCTGATTGTTTGAGAGATAAATCACTAAGCACTTTAGAGCAACCAGGTCATCATCATAACCTCATCCCCTTTTAATAGTATTGGCTTTCCTATGGACTCAATGTGATCTTGGATCACTAAACCAAAAAATGGAGTCTTGAGCTTTTGCCAATCCTTTCCTTAGCATCCTAGGGGTTCACCTCACCAGTCCTTTTGCCATGCTATAGTGGTTGACTTTCCTGAAACATACTTGGTTAAAAGCATTAGTCCAACCACAAAGTATGTTGTCATTAATTACCAAAACCACCTAGGGAGCAAATGTGCTTTCAGTGTGATAAGCTCTACGTCCATCTACAACGGGTGCAAGCCAGTTTTTGCACACGCAGAATACTCGGGTTAAACTTGACGAGCCTAGCATATGCAGATATGGCCTCGGAACACGGAGACCGAAAGGTCGAGCGTGAATCATATAGTAGATATGATCAACATAAGATGTTCACCATTGAAAACTACTCCATTTCACGTGATGATCGGTTATGGTTTAGTTGATTTGGATCACGTGATCACTTGGATGACTAGAGAGATGTCTTTCTAAGTGGGAGTTCTTAAGTAATATGATTAATTGAACTTAAATTTATCATGAACTTAGTCCTGGTAGTATTTTGCAAACCATGTTGTAGATCAATAGCTCGCGTTGTTGCTTTCATATGTTTTTTTGATATGTTCCTAGAGAAAACTGTGTTGAAAAATGTTAGTAGCAATGATGCGGATTGGATCCGTGATCCGAGGTTTATCCTCATTGCTTTGCAGAAGAATTATGTCCTTGATGCACCGCTAGGTGACAGACCTATTGCAGAGCGGATGCGGCGTTATGAACGTTTGGCTAGCTCAAGATGATGACTACTTGATAGTTTTGTGCACCATGCTTTATGGCTTAGAATCGGGACTTCAAAGATGTTTTGAACATCATGGACCATATGAGATGTTCCAGGAATTGAAGTGAATATTTCAAGCAAATACCCGAGTTGAGAGATATGAAGTCTTCAACAAGTTCTATAGCTAAAAGATGGAGGAGAATCGCTCAACTAGTGAGCATGTGCTCAGATTGTCTGGGTACTTCAATCGCTTGAATCAAGTGGGAGTTAATCTTCCAGATAAGATAGTGATTGACAGAATTCTCTAGTCACCATCACCAAGTTAGTAGAACTTCGTGATGAACTATAATATGCAAGGGATGATGAAAATGATTCCCGAGTTTTTCATGATGATGAAATCGATGAAGGTAGAAATCAAGAAAGAACATCAAGTGTTGATGGTTAACAAGACCACTAGTTTCAAGAAAAGGGCAAAGGGATAGAAGGGAACTTCAAGAAGAACGGCAAGCAAGTTGCTACTCAAGTGAAGAAGCCCAAGTCTGGACCGAAGCCTGAGACTAAGTGCTTCTACTGCAAAGGGACTGGTCACTGGAAGCAGAACTACCCCAAGTATTTGGCGGATAAGAAGGATGGCAAAGTAAACAAAAGTATATTTGATATACATGTTATTGATGTGTACTTTACTAGTGTTTATAGCAACCCCTCGGTATTTGGTACTGGTTCAGTTGCTAAGAGTAGTAACTCGAAACGGGAGTTGCAGAATAAACAGAAACTAGTTAAGGGTGAAGTGATGAATTGTGTTGAAAGTAGTTTAAAGATTGATATGATCATCATCGCACACTCCCTATACTTTCGGGATTAGTGTTGAACCTAAATAAATGTTATTTGGTGTTTGCGTTGAGCATGAATATGATTTGATCGTGTTTATTGCAATACGGTTATTCATTTAAGTAAGAGAATAAACTGTTATTCTGTTTACATGAATAAAACCTTATATGGTTTCACACCCAATGAAAATGGTTCATTGGATCTCGATCGTAGTGATACACATATTCATAATATTTAAACCAAAAGATGCAAAGTTAATAATGATAGTGGAACTTATTTGTGGCACTGCCGTTTAGGTCATATTGGTGTAAAGCGCATGAAGAAACTCCATGCTGATGGGATTTTTGAATCACTTGATTATGAATCACTTGATGCTTGCGAACCGTGCCTTTTGGGCAAGATGACTAAAACTCCGTTCTCCGGAACAATGGAGCGAGCAACATATTTGTTGGAAATCATACATACTGATGTATGTAGTCCGATGAATATTAAGGCTCGCGACAAGTATCATTATTTTCTGACCTTCACAGTTGATTTGAAGCAGATATGAGTATATCTACTTGATGAAACATAAGTCTGAAATAGTTGAAAGGTTCAAAGAATTTCAGAGTGAAGTGGAAAAATCATCGTGACAAGAAAATAAGATTTCTACGATCTGATCGCGGAGACAAATATTTGAGTTCTGAGTTTGGTCTTCAATTAAAACAATGTGGAATAGTTTCACAAATTCATGCCACCTGGAACACCACATCATAATGGTGTGTCCGAACGTCATAACCGTACTTTATTGGATATAGTACAATCTATGATGTTTCTTACCGATTTACCAATATCGTTTTGGGATTATGCATTAGAGACAGCTGCATTCACGTTAAATAGGGCACCATCTAAATCCGTTGAGACAACACTATATGAACTGTGGTTTAGCAAGAAACCAAAGTTGTCGTTTCTTAAAGTTTGGGGCTGCGATGCTTATGTGAAAAAGTTTCATCCTGATAAGCTCAAACCCAAATCGGAGAAGTGCGTCTTCATAGAATACCCAAAGGAAATTGTTGGGTACACCTTCTATCACAGATCCGAAGGCAAAACATTCGTTGCTAATAAATGGATACTTTCTAGAGAAAGGGTTTCTCTCGAAAGAAGTGAGTGGGAGGAAAGTAGAACTTGATGAGGTAATTGTACCTTCTCCTTTATTGGAAAGTAGTTCATCACAGAAATCTGTTCCTGTGACTACTACACCAATTAGTGAGGAAGCTAATGATGATGATCATGTAACTTCAGATCAAGTTACTACCGAATCTCGTAGGTAAACCAGAGTGAGATCCGCACCAGAGTGGTGCGGTAATCCTGTTCTGGAAGTCATGTAACTAGACCATGATGAACCTACGAACTATGAGGAAGCGATGATGAGCCCAGATTCCGTGAAATGGCTTGAGGCCATGAAATCTGAGATGAGATCCATGTATGAGAACAAAGTGTGGACTTTGGTGGCGTTGCCCGATGATCGGCAAGCCATAGAAAATAAATGGATCTTCAAGAGGAAGACGGACGCTGATAGTAGTGTTACTATCTACAAAGCTCGACTTGTTGCAAAAAAGGTTTTTGACAAGTTCAAGGTGTTGACTACAATGAGATTTTCTCAACTGTAGCGATGCTTAAGTCTGTCCGAATCATGTTAGCAATTGACACAATTTATGAAATTTGGCAAATGGATGTAAAAACTGCATTCCTGAATGAGTTTTAGGAGGAAGAGTTGTATATGATGCAACCAGAAGGTTTTATCGATCCAAAGGGAGCTAACAAAGTGTGCAAGCTCCAGCGACCCATCTATGGACTGGTGCAAGCATCTCGGAGTTGGAATATACGCTTTGATGAGTTGATCAAAGCATATAGTTTTATACAGACTTACGGTGAAGCCTGTATTTACTAAAAAGTGAGTGGGAGCACTACAGCATTTCTGATAAGTATATGTGAATGACATATTATAGATCGGAAATAATGTAGAATTATTCTGCAAAGCATAAAGAAGTGTTTGAAAGGAGTTTTTCAAAGAAAGACCTCGGTGAAGCTGCTTGCATATTGAGCATTAAGATCTATAGAGATAGATCAAGACGCTTGATAAGTTTTTTCAATGAGTATATACCTTGACAAGATTTTGAAGTAGTTCAAAATGAAACAGTCAAAGAAAGAGTTCTTGCCTGTGTTACAAGGTGTGAAATTGAGTAAGACTCAAAACCCGACCACAGCAGAAGATAGAAAGAGAATGAAAGTCATTCACTATGCCTTGGCCATAGTTTCTATAAAGTATGCCATGCTGTGTACCAGATCTATTGTATACCCTGCACCGAGTTTCGCAAGGGAGTACAATAGTGATCTAGGAGTAGATCACTGGACAGCGGTCAAAATTATCCTTAGTGGAATAAGGATATGTTTCTCGATTATGGAAGTGACAAAAGGTTCGTCGTAAAGGGTTACGTCGATGCAAGTTTTGACACGATCCGATGACTCTAAGTCTCGATCTAGATACATATTGAAAGTGGGAGCAATTAGCTAGAGTAGCTTCGTGCAGAGCATTGTAGACATAGAAAAATTGCAAAATACATAACGGATCTGAATGTGAAAGACCCGTTGACTAAGACTCTCTCACAAGCAAAACATGATCACACCTTAGTACTCTTTGGGTGTTAATCACATAGCGATGTGAACTAGATTACTGAATCTAGTAAACCCTTTGGGTGTTGGTCACATAGCGATGTGAACTATGGGTGTTAATCGCATGATGATGTGAACTATCGATGTTAATCACATTGTGATGTGATCTAGATTATTGACTCTAGTGCAAGTGGGAGACTGAAGGAAATATGCCCTAGAGGCAATAATAAAGTTATTATTTATTTCCTTATATATCATGATAAATGTTTATTATTCATGCTAGAATTGTATTAACCGGAAACATAATACATGTGTGAATACATAGACAAACAAGATGTCACTAGTATGCCTCTACTAGACTAGCTTGTTAATCAAAGATGGTTATGTTTCCTAACCATGAACAAAGGGTTGTTATTTGATTAACAAGGTCACATCATTAGTAGAATGATCTGATTGACATGACCCATTCCCTTAGCTTAGCACACGATCGTTTAGTATGTTGCTACTGCTTTTATCCATGACATATACATGTTCTGTAACTATGAGATTATGCAACTCCGTTTACGGAGGAACACTTTGGTGCTACCAAGCGTCTGGCGTAATCGGGTGATTATAAAGGAGTACTACAGGTGTCTCCAAAGGCAGATGTTGGGTTGGCGTATTTGAGATTAGGTTTTGTCACTCCGATTGTCGGAGAGGTATCTCTGGGCCCTCTCGGTAATGCACATCATGAAGCCTTGCAAGCACTACAACTAATGAGTTAGTTGTGAGATGATGTATTACGGAACGAGTAAAGAGACTTGCCGTAACGAGATTGAACTAGGTATTGGATACCGACGATCGAATCTCGGGCAAGTAACATACCGATGACAAAGGGAACAACGTATGTTGTTATGCGGTCTGACCGATAAAGATCTTCGTAGAATATGTAGGAACCAATATGGGCATCCAGGTCCCGCTATTGGTTATTGACCGTGAATAGTTCTAGGTCATGTCTACATTGTTCTCGAACCGTAGGGTCCGCACGCTTAAGGTTTCGATGACAGTTATTATGAGTTTATGTATTTTGATGTACCGAAGAAGTTCGGAGTCCCGGATGTGATCACGGACATGACGAGGAGTCTCGAAATGGTCGAGACATAAAGATTGATATATTGGAAGCCTATGTTTGGAGTTCGGAATGGTTCCGTAGAAAACAGGAATTTATCGGAGTACCGGAGGTTACGGAACCCCCGGAGGTAAATGGGCCTCGGTGGGCCTTAGTGGAAAGGAGAAGGGCCAGCCCTAGGTGGGCGCTAGCGCCTCCCCCTTCCCTAGTCCTACTAGGACTAGGAGAAGGGCCGCCCCCTCTCTCTCTTTCCCCCTCGGGAATCCTAGTCCAACTAGGATTGGGGGAATCCTACTCCCAGAGGAGTAGGACCTGGCGCGCCACCCCTTGGCCTTGGCCCCTCCCCCTTGCTCCTTTATATACGGGGCAAGGGGCACCTTGGAACACACAAGTTTGATCTTTGGATCGTTCCTTAGCCGTGTCGGTGCCCCCTCCACCATATTCCACCTCGGTTATACTGTCATGAAGCTTAAGCGAAGCCTCGCGCCGTGAAACATCAAGATCGTCCACCACGCCGTCGTCCGACGGAACTCTCCTCGACACTCGGCTGGATCGGAGTACGAGGGACGTCATCGAGCTGTACGTGTGTCAAGAACTCGGGGGCGTCGGAGTAACGGCGCCGGGATCGGTCGGATCGCGAGGAGAACGTACGACTACTTCCTCTAGAGGGCTGCGTGGGAAGTCCTGTTTTGGTCACCGGAAAAGTTTCGGGTTTTATCGGTAACGTACCGGGACCACCGGGAGGGTCCCGGGGGTCCACCAAGTGGGGCCACCTACCCCAGAGGGCTGCGTGGGCCATGTGTGGGAGGGAACCAGCCCCAGGTGGGCTGGTGCGCCCCCCACAAGGGGCCCAAGGCGCAGGGGAGAGTGGGAGGGGGCAAACCCTAGGGCAGATGGGCCCTAAGGCCCATGCTCCCTGCGCCTCCCTCTCCTCCCCCTCCTGGCCGCCACCCCAGATGCCATTTGGAGGCTGGCCGCACCCCTTGGGGGTGGGAAACCCTAAAGGGGGCGCAGCCCCCCTCTCCCCCTATAAATAGTGAGGCATAGGGCTGCCCATGAGAGACACAGAATACACGTGATTCGATCTCTGCCTTTGGTTGCAGCCCTCTCCTCTCTCCCAAGTACTCCTCCTCTCCCGTGGTGCTTAGCGAAGCCCTGCTGGATTGCCACGCTCCTCCATCACCACCATGCCGTTGTGCTGCTGCTGGATGGAGTCTTCCTCAACCTCTCCCTCTCTCCTTGCTGGATCAAGGCGTGGGAGACGTCACCGGGCTGTACGTGTGTTGAACGCGGAGGTGCCGTGCATTCGGCATTTGATCATCGGTGATTTGAATCACGACGAGTACGACTCCATCAACCCCGTTCACTTGAACGCTTCCGCTTAGCGATCTACAAGGGTATGTAGATGCACTCTCTTTCTACTCGTTGCTGGTCTCTCCATAGATAGATCTTGGTGACACGTAGGAAATTTTTTGAATTTCTGCTACGTTCCCCAACAGTGGCATCATGAGCTAGGTCTATTGCGTAGATTCTTTGCACGAGTAGAACACAAAGTAGTTGTGGGCGTTGATGTTGTTCAATATGCTTACCGTTACTAGTCCAATCTTGTTTCGACGGCATCGTGGGATGAAGCGGCCCGGACCGACCTTACACGCTCTCCACGTGAGGCAAAGTTCCACCGATTGACATGCGCCGTGCATAAGGTGGCTAGCGGTGCGATCTCTCCCACTTTAGTCGGAACGGATTCGATGAAAAGGGTCCTTATGAAGGGTAAATAGCAATTGGCATATCACGTTTTGGTTTTGCGTAGGTAAGAAACGTTCTTGCTAGAAACCCATAGCAGCCACGTAAAACATGCAAACAACAATTAGAGGACGTCTAACTTGTTTTTGTAGGGAATGCTATGTGATGTGATATGGCCAAGAAGAATGTGATGAATGATATGTGATGTATGAGATTGATCATGTTCTTGTAATAGGACTCACGACTTGCATGTCGATGAGTATGACAACCGGCAGGAGCCATAGGAGTTGTCTTAATTTATTGTAGGACCTGCGTGTCATTTAACAATGCCATGTAATTACTTTACTTTATTGCTAACCGGTAGCCATAGTAGTAGAAGTAATAGTTGGCAAGACGACTTCATGGAGACACGATGATGGAGATCATGATGATGGAGATCATGGTGTCATGCGGTGACGATGATGATCATGGAGCCCCGAAGATGGAGATCAAAAGGAGCAAAATGATATTGGCCATATCATGTCACTATTTTATTGCATGTGATGTTTATCATGTTTATGCATCTTGTTTACTTAGGATGACGGTAGTAAATAAGATGATCCCTTACAAAATTTCAAGAAGTGTTCTCCCCTAACTGTGCACCGTTGCTACAGTTCGTCGCTTCTAAGCACCACGTGATGATCGGGTGTGATGGATTCTTACGTTCACATACAACGGGTGTAAGACAGTTTTACACAGCGAAAACACTTAGGGTTAACTTGACGAGCCTAGCATGTACAGACATGGCCTCGGAACACGGGGACCGAAAGGTCGAGCATGAGTCGTATGGAGGATACGATCAACATGAAGATGTTCGCCGATGATGACTAGACCGTCTCACGTGATGATCGGACACGGCCTAGTTGACTTGGATCATGTAATCACTTAGATGACCAGAGGGATGTCTATCTGAGTGGGAGTTCATAAGATGAACTTAATTATCCTGAACATAGTCAAAAGATCTTTGCAAATTATGTCGTAAGCTCGCGCTTTAGTTCCTTTGTTTAGATATGTTCCTAGAGAAAATATAGTTGAAAGTTGATGATGGCGATTATGCGAACAAGAGAAAGCTCATGTCCTTAATGCACCGCTCGGTGTGCTGAACCCCAAACGTCGTTTGTGGATGTTGCGAACATCGACATACACGTTTGATAACTACGTGATAGTTCGGTTAAGCGGTTTAGAGTTGAGGCACCAAAGACGTTTCAAGCGTCGCGGAACATATGAGATGTTTCGAGGGCTGAAATTGAGATTTCAGGCTCGTGCCACGTCAAGAGGTATGAGACCTCCGACGATTTTCTTAGCCTGCAAACTAAGGGAGAAAAGCTCAATCGTTGAGCTTGTGCTCAGATTGTCTGAGTGCAACAATCACTTGAATTGAGTGGGAGTTGATCTTCCAGATGAGATAGTGACGTTTCTCCAAAGTCATTGCCACCAAGCTGCTAGAGCTTCGTGATGAGCTATAACATATCAGGGATAGATATGATGATCCTTGAGGTATTCGCGATGTTTGACACCCGCGAAAGTAGAAATCAAGAAGGAGCATCAATTGTTGATGGTTGGTGAAACCACTAGTTTCAAGAAGGGCAAGGGCAAGAAGGGATACTTCATGAAATGGCAAATCAGTTGCTGCTCTAGTGAAGAAACCCAAGGTTGAACCCAAACCCGAGACTAAGTGCTTCTGTAATAAGGGGAACAACCATTGGAGCGGAATTACCCTAGATACTTGGTAGATGAGAAGGCTGGCAAGGTCGATAGAAGTATATTGGATATACATTATGTTAATGTGTACTTTACTAGTACTCCTAGTAGCACCAGGGTATTAGATACCGGTTCGGTTGCTAAGTGTTAGTAACTCGAAATAAAAGCTACAGAATATACGGAGACTAGCTAAAGGTGAGCTGACGATATATGTTGGAAGTGTTTCCGAGGTTGATGTGATCAAAGCATCGCACGCTCCCTCTACCATCGAGATTTGGTGTTTGCGTTGAGCATAGACATGATTGGATTATGTCTATCGCAATACGGTTATTCATTTAAGGAGAATAATGGTTGCTCTGTTTATTTGAATAATACCTTCAATGGTCTTGCACCTAAAGGAATGGTTTATTGAATCTCGATCGTAGTGATACACATTTTCATGCCAAAAAGATATGAGATAGTAATGATAGTACCAGTTACTTGTGGCACTGCCATGTAAGTCATATTGGTGTAAAACGCATGAAGAAGCTCCATGTTGATGGATCTTTGGACTCACTCATTTTGAATAGTTTGAGACATGCGAACCATGTCTATTGGTGTATATGCATGAAGAAACTCCATGCAGATGGATCGTTTGGACTCACTTGATTTTGAATCACTTGAGATATGCAAATCATACCACATGGGCAAGATGACTAAAAAGCCTCGTTTTTTAGTAAAATGGAACAAAATAGCAACATGTTGGAAGTAACACATTTTGATGTGTGCAGTCCAATGAGTGCTGAGGCATGCAGTGAATATCGTTATGTTCTTACTTCATAGGTGATTCGAGTAGATGTAGAGTATATTTACTTGATGAAACACAAGTCTGAATTATTGAATGGTTCAAGTAATTTCAGAGTGAAGTTGAAGATCATCGTGACAAGAGGATGAAATGTCTATGATATGATCATAAAGATGAGTATCTGAGTTACGAGTTTGGCACACAATTAAGACATTGTGGAAATGTTTCACAATTAATACCGCCTGGAACACCATAGTTTGATGGTGTGTCTGAACATCCTAGTTGCACCCTATTGGATATGGTGCGTACCATGAAGTCTCTTATCGAATTACCACTATCGTTTATGGGTTAGGCATTAGAGACAACCACATTCACTTTAAATAGGGCACCACATAATTCCGTTGAGATGACACCGTATGAACTATGGTTTAGACAAACCTAAGCTGTCATTTCTTAAAGGTTTGGGGCTGCGACGCTTATGTGAAAAAAAATTCAGGTTGATAAGCTCGAACCCAAAGCGGATAAAATGCATCTTCATAGGACACCCAAAACAGTTGGGTATACCTCCTAATTCAGATCCGAAAGCAATAGGGATTGTTTCTTGAATCGGGTCCTTTCTCGAGGAAAAGTTTGTCTCGAAAAGTTGAGTGGGAGGATGGTGGAGACTTGATATGGTTATTGAACCGTCACTACAACTAGTGTGTAGCAGGGCACAGGAAGTTGTTCCTGTGGCACCTACACCAATTGAAGTAGAAGCTTATGATAGTGATCATGAAACTTCAGACCAAGTCACTAGCGTACCTCGTAGGGTGACAAGGATGCGTACTGCTTCAGAGTGGTACAGTAATCCTGTCTTGAAGGTCATGTTGCTAGACAACAATGAACCTACGAGCTATGGAGAAGCAATGGTGGGCCCAAATTCCGACAAATGGTTAGAAGCCATGAAATCCGAGATAGGATCCATGTATCAGAACAAAGCATGGACTTTGGTGGACTTGCCCGATGATCGGCAAGCCATTGAGATAAATGGATCTTTAAGAAGAAGACGGACATGGACGGTAATGTCACCGTCTATGAAGCTCGACTTGTGGCGAAGAGTTTTTTTCACAAGTTCAAGGAGTTGACTACGATGAGATTTTCTCATCCGTAGCGATGCTTAAGTCCGTCGGAATCATGTTAGCATTAGCTGCATTTATGAAATCTGGCAGATGGATGTAAAAACGAGTTTCCTTACCTGTTTTTGTAAGGAAAGGTTGTATGTGATACAATCAGAAAGGTTTTGTCGATCCTAAGGATGCTAAAAGGTATGCTACCTCCAGCAATCCTTCTAAGGACTGGAGTAAGCATCTCGGAGTTGGAATATGTACTTTGATAAGATGATCAAAGATTTTGGGTTTATACAAATTTATGAGAAACTTGTATTCCCAAAGAAGTGAGTGGGAGCACTATAGAATTTCTGATGAGTATATGTTGTTGACATATTGTTGATCAGAAATGATATAGAATTTCTAGAAAGCATATAGGGTTATTTGAAAGTGTTTTTCAATGGAAAACCTAGATGAAGCTACTTGAACATTGAGCATTAAGATCTATAATGATAGATCAAAAACGCTTAATGGTACTTTCAAAATGAGCACATACCTTGACATGATCTTGAAGGTATTCAAGATGGATCAGTCAAAGAAAGAGTTCTTGCCTGAGTTGTAAGGTATGAAGTTAAGACTTAAAGCTCGACCACAGCAGAAAAGAGAGAAAGGACGAAGGTCGTCCCCTATGTTTCAGACGTAGGCTCTACAGTATGCTATGCTGTGTACCGCACCGGAAGTGTGCCTGCCATAATCAAGGGGTACAAGAATGATCCAGGAATGGATCATTGGACAGCGGTCAAAATTGTCCTTGGAGTAAATAAGGACATGTTTCTCGATTATGGAGGTGATAAAGAGTTCGGCGTAAAGGATTACGTCGATGCAAGCTTTAACACCTATCCGAGTGACTCTGGGTAGCAAACCGGATACGTATAGTGGAGCCACCATTTGGAATAGCTCCAAGTGGAGCGTGGAAGCAGCGTTTACAATATGACCTAGATATTTGCGAAGTACATACGGATCTGAATGTTGCAGACCCGTTGACTAAAACCTCTCTTGCAAGCAAAACATGATCAAACCCCAGAACTCATTGAGTCTTAATCACATGATGATGTGAACTAGTTTAATGACACTAGTAAACTCTTTGGATGTTGGTCACATGGCGATGTGACCTGTCAATGTTAATCACATGGCGATGTGAACTAGATTATTGACTCTAGTGCAAGTGGGAGACTGTTGGAAATATGCCCTAGAGGCAATAATAAAAGTATTATTATATTTCCTTGTTCATGATAATTGTCTTTTATTCATGCTATAACTGTATTATCCGGAAATCGTAATACACGTGTGAATACATAGACCACAATATGTCCCTAGTGAGCCTCTAGTTGACTAGCTCGTTGTGATCAACAGATAGTCATGGTTTCTGCTATGGACATTGGATGTCGTTGATAACGGGATCACATCATTAGGAGAATGATGTGATGGACAAGACAATACTAAGCATAGCACAAAGATCGTGTAGTTCGTTTGCTAGAGCTTTTCTAATGTCAAGTATCTCTTCCTTAGACCATGAGATCGTGTAACTCCGGATACCGTAGGAGTGCTTTGGGTGTATCAAACATCACTGGCGTAATCGGGTGACTATAAAGGTGCACTACGGTATCTCCGAAAGTGTCATTGGGTTGACACGGATCGAGGATGGGATTTGTCACTCCGTGTAAACGGAGAGGTATCTCTGGGCCCACTCGGTAGTACATCATCATAATGTGCACAATGTGACCAAGGGGTTGATCACGGGATGATGTGTTGCGGAACGAGTAAAGAGACTTGCCGGTAACGAGATTGAACAAGGTATCGGTATACCGACGATCGAATCTCGGGCAAGTAAAATACCGCTAGACGAAGGGAATTGTATACGGGATTGATTAAGTCCTTGACATCGTGGTTCATCCGATGAGATCATCGTGGAACATGTGGGAGCCAACATGGGTATCCAGATCCCGCTGTTGGTTATTGACCGTAGAACGTCTCGGTCATGTCTACATGTCTCCGAACCCGTAGGGTCTACACATAAGGTTCGATGATGCTAGGGTTATAAAGGAAGCTTGTATGTGGTTACGAATGTTGTTGAGTCCGGATGAGATCCCGGACGTCACGAGGAGTTCGGAATGGTCCGGAGGTAAAGATTTATATATGGGAAGTCTGTTTTGGTCACGGAAAAGTTTGGGTTTTATCGATAGCGTCTGGGACCACCGGGAGGGTCCGGGGTCCACCAAGTGGGGCCACCTACCCCAGAGGGCTGCGTGGGCCATGTGTGGGAGGAACCAGCCCGGGTGGGCTGGTGCGCCCCACAAGGGGCCCAAGCGCGAGGGGAGAGTGGGAGGGCAAACCCTAGGGAGATGGGCCCTAAGGCCCATGCTCCTGCGCCTCCCTCTCCTCCCCTCTGGCCGCCACCCCAGATGCCATTTGAGGCTGGCGCACCCCTTGGGGTGGGAAACCTAAAGGGGCGCAGCCCCTCTCCCCTATAAATAGTGAGGCATAGGGCTGCCCATGAGAGACACAGAATACACGTGATTCGATCTCGCCTTTGGTTGCAGCCCTCTCCTCTCTCCCAAGTACTCCTCCTCTCCCGTGGTGCTTAGCGAAGCCCTGCTGGATTGCCACGCTCCTCCATCACCACCATGCCGTTGTGCTGCTGCTGGATGGAGTCTTCCTCAACCTCTCCCTCTCTCCTTGCTGGATCAAGGCGTGGGAGACGTCACCGGGCTGTACGTGTGTTGAACGCGGAGGTGCCGTGCGTTCGGCATTTGATCATCGGTGATTTGAATCACGACGAGTACGACTCCATCAACCCCGTTCACTTGAACGCTTCCGCTTAGCGATCTACAAGGGTATGTAGATGCACTCTCTTTCTACTCGTTGCTGGTCTCTCCATAGATAGATCTTGGTGACACGTAGGAAATTTTTTGAATTTCTGCTACGTTCCCCAACAGTTATGCCCTTTTGAGATTGTTTATGGATTTATACCTCGTGCACCTATTGATTTATTACCTATTCCATCTTCGGAGAAGGTAAACCTTGATGCTAAAGAACGTGCTGAGTTAGTATTAAAAATGCATGAGATGACTAAAAAAAATATTGAACGCATGAATGCCAAGTATAAACTTGCTGGTAGTCAGGGTCGGAAAAGAATTGCGTTTGAACCAGGTGATTTAGTATGGTTGCATTTGCGAAAAGAACGTTTCCCTGATTTACGAAAGTCAAAATTAATGCCTCGTGCAGATGGACCTTTTAAAGTGCTTGAAAAAATTAATGATAATGCATATAAGCTTGATCTACCTGCAGATTTTGGGGTTAGTCCCACATTTAACATTGCAGATTTAAAACCATACCTTGGTGAGGATGATGAGCTACCGTCGAGGACGACTTCAATTCAAGAAGGGGGGGATGATGAGGACATCTCTTCTACTGTTACACCCGTCGCAACTCCTACATCAGTTATTCCACTTGGTCCTATGACTAGAGCGCGTGCGCGACAAATACATGGCCAGGTACTATCGCTCCTTTATACACATGATTTGACTGATGGAAATACGATGCTACACTCATGTTCTGACTTGCTTGTACTCAGAAATAAAGGAGAGATTAGAGATGAAGACAACTATGCACTCAAATCAGATGAATTAACAGTGCATGCATGTCCACCAGCGAATCAATTCCAGTCACCAAGTATGTCACGTGCATGCACATGCATGAAGTGCACAAGGGCCAATGGATTTGGGTTAATGAGCCAGGATCAGCCACGAACGTGGGCCTTGGAGGCCTTGGACTTTTTGGCTGCGCCAGGTGCTTCTACACACGCGCCGTCTTGCAAGCTGCTTGCCACGTCATCCTCTGCAGCCGGACCATGACCGACAGTCCGGATGGGACACAACGACGGACGCGGCCGCACGCCTAGCTACTCTTAATAAATAGTAGTTTAGATTAGGGTTTATACTCGGGTTTTATTGTATTGTCTAGCCATCGCTACAATTCGCATCTACGAGACGTGTAGGACTACCGCCTTGTCAGATCCAACAGTGCAACCCCAACTTTTCATCTAGTTCGTGTACACAATTTATCATCCGCAATTTTAGTTGCAATTCACCATTGTTCTTGCTGGTTCTTCGGTTGCTTGCAGGAACTCGAACCTCGTTGTTCAGGTTGATCGTGCCTACGGCAAGGTCAATAACCATTGGAGATTGGTTTAGCGATTGTCGAGGCGTATCGTCGGGTACGGTATAGCCGGATCGTCAAGATCAAAATCCACCAAATCGATAGTTATCCCCACTCTCATCGAAAGATCGGGCCGTCGTCACATGACTCGTCGTCATGGGGCTCTATGCGTTCCTCTGGGGCAAGGGCAAGGAGCTCGCTGCCGCCAAGGCGGACAACGGCGAGCAGAAGCTGCAGCGTGTACATGCCGATTATGGCATTGCCTAGCGGTTTGGCCTAGCAAGCCAGAGCAGTCCATACGGAATTAACTGAACTATTCAGTCCTAACCTGAAATTGTCCTTGACAAACACTACTACATGAGGATTTTTTTTCTCTTTCCAAAACGGTATTGTGCTGGCGTTAAGCTAGTGCATGGCAAATTAAACATTTTTCATGATAATTTACATTGTTGCGAGGATGGCAAATCTTCACCAAGCACGATAAATCTTGAGAAAAAAGAACTGGTAAAAAGAAATTGGCATCCTCAGCCAACATAAATTGTCATGAAAAACATTTGATTTGTCAATGCGCTCCTAGCGAACATTTTGCTACCTATCAAAATCCCTTTTTTATACAAGATCCCTTCTTCGTTATTGATGGTCTAATAATGATTGGTATGATTAGCCAGCCCATGTGCACTTGTACTAATAGAATAAAGTAGGGATTAGTCAGTCACCGAACCTACTCAGGTGCTAATTGCTGCTATACATACACATATACACGTATATATACCTTCTAGAGTTGTAATCGCACCAGGAATAAATAAAGTAAGCAACAGCCACGTAACATGCCCGATTTTTTTCTTCGAAAACGTGTCAGAAGCTCTGTCATTTCTATTAGAAGGATTGAGAAATACTCCCTCTATTCTTAAATATAAAGTCCTTTTAGAGATTTAAATATTAACTACATACGATGCATATAGACATATTTTAGAGTGTAGATTCACTCATTTTTCTTCATATGTAGTCCATATTGAAAGCTCTAAAAGACTTAAACTTTGCCTAGGGTTATATGCTATCCAACATAGGATCAACCACCATGCATCATCTTGAACAACTCGGTGAAAGGCAATTGCTCTCTCCCTCATAAGTTCCCTGATCATATAGAGCGTTGTTGCCACCATCCTGAACAAAAATTGGGAGTTAGTACCAACCCAAGGCTTAGATGTCCATCCATTCAGACCATGGCCATCGCAGTCTAAGGGCCGAGTTGAAAAGGCCATGTCTTTAATTCTGAGACCGCCCAAAGCCTTTGGATGGCAAACGGCGCGCCAATTGACCAAACAGTGGCCTCCATTGCATTCGTCGATGCCCTTCAAGAGGAAGGCCTAGATACACTTGTTGATCCTCGAGATCAACCATTTGGAAGGAGCGAAAATGGCGAGGAAACATCAAACATGGAATAATGATGGCATTCACCAATGTAATCCTACCAGATCGGAGATTAGCCGTCCTTTCCAGCCCGTAGCCTTGAGGCAATTTTGTCAATGATGAGTGGGAGATAGCCCTCTTGTGCCTCTTAAGGTGAGGAGGCAACCCAAGGTACTTCACAAGGAAGCTCGTTAGCTTGCCCGGAATAAGCCCAAGCAGTGGCTGGAGGTCCAAGTCTCCGGAGGCAATTGAAATATTTCAGTCTTTGGTAATATTGGTCATCAGGCCCGATGCATGGCAAACACCTGCAAAATCACCTCCACGACAACAATCTCATGGTGCACAGGCTTGATGAAGATTATCGCGTCCTCGAAGTATAGTGATAATTTGAGCCTGGCCGCCTTATCCAGAAGGTGGAGACGATGCCCACCCCCATGGCCTTAACAAGCATTCCCTAGAGGGAATCAATAGCCAAAATGAAAAGCATCGGGGATAGCGGATTCCCATGCCACAGCCCCCGACGGTGCCTGAAAGCATGACATGTTTTGCTGTTAACAATCGCTCGCGAGGAGGATGAAGCCCAGAGCAGGGAGATTCATTCTTGCCATCTTGGGCCGAAGCCCGAAGCCTGTAGTAGCTCAAAGATGTATCCCTAGCTCACAGTGTCTAACTTACCCCTCAAAAAGAAGCTCACCGTGTCTACGCTAAAAATAAGAAGCTCACCGTGTCGAAAGCCTTCGCAATGTCCACTTTTGGCTTCGGGTTTCTGAGCAATAGATTAACTGCGCTTTTTTTTGCACATGCATGAAATTATCATGTATGCATCTCTTGTTGATAAAGGCACTTTGGATCTAGGATGCCAAATAGTCCGGGTGTGGGCTTAGTCTGTTGGCAAGGATCTTAGCAAAGAACTTGGCGAAGTTATGTATTAGCGTAACATGCCTGAAGTCCGAAACATGCAAAGCATCATTCCTCTTTGGATGCAGTGCAGTGTTAGTCATGTTGAGAAGACCAAGTCGGTTTCCTTGCAGCTCGAAGACATGTGTGAAAACGCGGTTGAAGTCATTCCTAATGATCTCCAAGAACCTCTTGAAAAATTCAACCGGGACGCCATTCGTCCCTGGCATTCTATCATCGGGCATGGAGAACACTGAATGTTTGATCTCGTCGACGGTGAACGGCCTTTCCAGGGCGAACAAATCCACATGTTCCACCCCAGACACCCCCCCCCAATTAAGGGAACTGTTGCGGAGTGTGTCTATACCCAGAAGGACGTTGAAGTCACACAATACCTCGTGATGCTTTTCCTGTCTTGTCGTGCAAACCTGCGATCCGTGTGGTAGGACGTGGATGAAATTGCGCCTTCCCCTAGAGTTGGCCTTAATGTGGAAGAAACTGGTGATGGTATCCCCACTTTGAATCACGATATGTCGCGAATGCTGACACATTCTTGTGCGTTCCAATGCCGCGATGCCCAGCAGACTGTCTTAAGGCTTTTTGAAACCTAGCTCCTCCTGGGTCAGAACCCTCTCTTCTTAGCCTTAATTTAACCTTAGAATTATTTTTGAGGCCACCACAAATTGGAGCCTGAGATTCCCAACCGTCTCCGAGCTCCGACGGTGGATCACGCTAGATGTTCTAGATAAATGATGTGGAGGGACCTCAGTGCATATGTGTCCCGCACTGGTTTGCTCCAAGCCGTGGCCAAAATCTGCTCCAGCCCAAGCAGTTTGAACAAAAAGGCCTTGAAATAGAAGCACACGTGTTCGCCTCGTATTGCAGCTTGCCTATAAGAAGCATGGGGCAGTGGTCTGAGATCTAGCTTGCAGAACACCGCATCGTCTCTTTCATTTGACTAGGTAAAATGCCTCCCATTGAGTTTGATCTCCTTTAGGTCTAGTCGGTCGATCCTGGATCTGAATGAGCTCATAATCCTCCTATTAAATTTTCTGTTGTTTTTATGTTGCGTCTTAGAATAATGTAGAAATCGCAGATCACTAGCCAACTGTCTGAAAGTTGAGTCCATGGGGTGAGATTTGTTTTCGAATAGGAAGATAGCCCTCGGCCTAGGCATAGTTTTGGTCTTCTATGACTTTGTTATTTGTCAGCAAGATGCTTTGTGTGTGTGCGTGTTAGTGTTTTTTGTGTGCATTTTAGTTATACAGAGATCCTGGGGCGCGACTGGGTCGATTTTTGGGCGCCGGCGAGAAAAAAACGCCTGGAAAGGGCCTGTTGGGGGCGCGGCTGGAGATGCTGTCCTTGGGGTTGTGGAGGTGGAGGATCTACCGTTCTGCTTTGCCGCGACATGTCTTTCTGCATGATGCATGTTGAAGTAGAGTTGTACTCCGTATTTACTTAGAGAAATAATTGTGGTTTCAGTCTGCTTGAGTTTTGCTGCTTTGCGATGTGACCCATGCGATCGATGTAAAAATGCATTGTGTCGTCTCGATCCTTTTCCTACCTCTCTCCGTGACTTGGAACTGCACTAAAAGTAGTTTTTTTTACGCGGACTAAAAGAAGCTAGGTTTCGTGGTTGACTTGCGAAAATATTTCCGCTTGACTTGACCCACGTGAATACGACCACGACGTCGTGTAGAGCCAGTCGCACAAAGAGCGGCCGGCCGGAAACCGTGCCGTGCCTGATCGATGGGTGTTCGTTCGTTGCACAGCAGCATATGCATGCATGCTTGTTTAAACGCTTCAGAAGAACATATATAAAGGCCAATAGGCACAACGACGGCCATTAGGATGATAGGAAGGCAAGGGCCAGTTCTTTTGATGGCTTCTAGAATAAGCTGCAAAAGGCTGCCCTCTACCCATCTTATTCTAGAAGCCCAAGCAAAAAAAAATTTAGAAGCCTAGTAGTTAAGACTAGACTAGCAGGCTTTTAAAAAGAAAATTTTGGTTGGGCTTCTAGAAAAAGCTGGGTAGGGGCAACTTATTCTGAAAGCCTAAAAAAGCTAGCAAAAGAACTGGCCCTAAGAGCTGTTAGTTTTGCACCGCTGGATATAATTTGTTGCTCTTGTTGCTACGCCCATGCGGTGATATATGGAACAAATTCAAGAAGATTCAAACGTACCCCCTCCGTCCCTAAATACTCCCTCCGTTCCAAAATTGATGACCCAACTTTGTACTAACTTTAGTACAAAGATAGTACAAAGTTGGGTCATCTATTTTGAAACGGAGGGAGTATAAGTCTTTTTTAGAGATTCTAATATGAACTACATATGAAGCAAAATGAGTGAATCTACACTCTAAAATATGTCTATGTACATTCGTATGTAATGTAGTCCATATAAAAAACTCTAAAAAAGACTTATATTTAGGAACGAAAGGACTACGTGTGTACTCCACAAGGTGGTTAGTACTATAAATGAAGTAAGTTCAAAGGTTAGTGCACTATGCTATATATGATGGATTGCATGCATGCACCCAACATATGCAACCCGTTCTTCGGTCCTAAGGTGGATGCTGATATGAAAGAAAACTTTCAATACCAATCGGCACATGCAAGATTTGTGGACGCTCTATGTGCTCGTATGGCGAACACCGTGGAAAGAAGGAAATGAGAGAACCTTCAATAATGTCAGCTGCTCCTCTCACATGGTCTTGCAAGAAATCACAGAAGAAAGCAGGCTCTGGAGTAAACCCGGGCATGGGCAGCCCGGCCCGAAAACCCCGGGCCGGGCTGGGTCGGGCTTGACATTTGGGCCGGGCTCGGGCTTTGTTTTGCAGCCCGAAAGATAGTTCAGGCCGGGCTCGGGCTTCAATTTTCGGGCCGGGCTGGGTCGGGCTTGACATTTGGGACGGGCTTGGGCTTTGTTTTGCAGTCCGAAAGATAGTTTGTGCCGGGCTTGGGCTTCAATTTTTCTGTATTCCGGGCCGGGCTTGCACGTGCGCGTACTAAAAAACAGCATTCGGCCCGGGCTTTCGGGCTTCGGGCTTGATTTTGGGCCGGGCTCGGGCTTGAAAATAGGGAGTATTTCGGGCTTCGGGCCAGGCTCGGGCTTGAGAAATGAAGGTTGGGCTTTTACAAGCCCGGCCCAGCCCGACGTTGCCCGGGTTTACTCTCGAGGCGATCACGGTGGCATCACCTGATGCTCAATGGAGTCAAAATTGCTACTGGAGTCCATTTCTTCTTCTTAAAAAAAAATGGTTACTAGAGTCTGGAGATTTTTTCTACAGTGACATATGTTATTGTCTCTCTTTCATTTCTTGCTTGTGCGCGCTTTTGTGGTTTTTTTTAGGCAGCCCGCTTTCGTAGTGTGAGCCAAGTGTACTTCTTACTGAAAAAGGCCCAATGTAGTGGACCCCAAATTTATTGCGCTGGACTAACCTAACAACACTAGATTTATTGAGATCACATGATTTTTCCTTTTGTTTCTCAGGAAAAAAACATGATCTTTTCCTCCCCGTAAAAAAACATGTTTTTTTTTTCTGGAAAATGCATAGGAGCTCCCGTGTGTGCAGCTCGCTGAAATGAGTCTTTCTCGTCCCACAGATCTATTATTGCACTCTCAATGCTGGTATCTTAGTATGGTTTCATAGGTAAAAATCTGATTTCGCATCCTATTTAATGAGAAAATAAATAACAATCCTACTTCCTCCGTTTCTAAATACAAGTCTTTTTAGAGATTCCAATGCGGACTAGCTACATACGGAGCAAAATGAGTGAATCTACACTTTAAAGTATGTCGGGCGGCGGCGACGGGGCGGACGGCGCGGGGGCGGCGAGGATGTTGGCGAGGTCACTGTGGCGGGTCGAGGCGAGTAGGAGCAGCGTCGAGGCGGAGTGGTGGGGCGGGCGACTCGATCGACGGCCGAGGGCTGGTGGACGAGCAGCGACGGGGATGAATCGGACAACGGAGGAACTTCGGAGCTGGCGAGGCAGGGGGGGGCAAAGTCGGCGGGCCTGATGGACGTCGTGCGGGCTACACCGGCTGCGGAGTTGGCTGGGCGGCGATTGGTTGCGCGGAAGAGAATGGAACGACAATTGGGTAGTTGGCGGGCGGTTATGGTTTTATATCTCCTGTAGGCGGAGATGCAAATTTGCACTACGAGGTGTTGTAGTTTACATCTCCGGGAGGCGGAGATGTATATTTTATTACATCTACACCATCTGTTGGAGATGTGTTTTTGGCCCACGGAGATGCAAAAGTTAGATATTTTTGCATATATATATCTTCTATTGGAGATGCTCTTAGGATTAAACATAACCTCTTGCACTCATTGGCTAACATCGTGGCAACAATTAAGGAATTGCTAGTCCACATGGGGTTTTATCTCAACCATTGTTTTGGTTCAGGAGTTGTAAAACATATGTAAGGAGGGTTTATAAAAGCACACCTCTTCTACATAGACGTGCGTGGTGGCATATATATTTCCATATGGTAAACAAATTTAAAACCTACGAAAGGGATAACCTTGTGGGATCAAATATGGGGATTAGTTGATACTCATGCACAGGTTTCATACCTACACTATTAAACGTGCTAATTAGCTTGAATAAACATTTATCTTCTTTGAAACTGAAACAAGGTTAAAATTTGAGAGTTGTAAAGAAAATAACACAAGAAATAATTTCTTTGAAGAATACTTTATGATAGTATTGAAATGTGCCAATGCTGGAACGCAGCCTTCTACTTGGATCTGATGGGTTTGTTAGGATATCTCCAACACCGATTCTCAAACCGCCAGCATACGTCCGGACCGTGCTGTCCGGACGTGTTGTTGTGCCATCCAACACAGGTCTGTAACAGTCCGCCTCGCGGTCTGGACGTACTTTCTCCCGCAAAACGGAGATAAACATAGGAAAGTTTTGCAGGAGTCCGGACATCCGCCTCGCCAACAAAAGGCCGCCACGTAGCCGATGCCAGCACCCTCTCTCGTCTCCGCCCGCCCATGATGGCGGAAAGCCACTGCTATTTAGCGGAAGGAGTGATTAAATTACATAATTAATCTAATGGAATGTGTTAGTGTTTTCGTAATAGGACGCCCATAAGTGCCACACGTGTAGGCGTTAGGGGATCTGCCGACACATTTTGTGTGGTGTATAAGAGGAACAGCCCACACACCTACGTGTGGGCAAAACAAGTAATGTCCACACATCTTTTTTTCCCTCCCGATCCCTCTCACACGTGTGCGTGTGGGCGAAATAGATAACGCCCACAAGCCCCGTACGTCAGGCCTCATACCTCGTGGTCCCGCACGCCCCGTGTGACAGTCACCGCGCGCCCGCAGTTGCCATGGTCTAGACCCTCGTCCATGTTCGTTAACTGCAGTTGCCATGTCGCTGAACTACGGTTGCCATGTCGGACAACTACAGTTGCCATGGTTGCTCAACTGCAGTTGTCATTTCATGTCAAAAGTTCCAGATGCCATTTTCTGGTAACTGCAGTTGTTGTCATTAATTGTCTGATTTACTATAGTTGCCATGATTTGAAAACTTTAGGGGTTTACCACCTACTAACACTAGGCAGTTGCCATGTATGGTCTGGTTTACTACAGTTGCCATGATTTGAAAACCTTAGGAGTTGCCAGCAACTAACACTAGGCAGTTGTCGTGTAGCGCTACAAAAAGACATGGCAAAACAACATGTTCGGGTAAAAAAGAGATAGTTTCCATCTGCTTACAAGTACACTAGGGTAGTTGCCATGTACCCTGTAAAATACATGGCAACTGACATGTTCGGGTAAAAAAAGAGAGAGTTGCAACCTGCTTATAAAGCACACTACGGCAGTTGCCATGTACACTGCAAAACACATGGCAAGTGGCAACTTGGGTGTGGGAGATGAGACAGGCGTGTGGGCGAGATGGCAAATGAAGGAAATATTCCCTAGAGGCAATAATAAAGTTATTATTTATTTCCTTATATCATGATAAATGTTTATTATTCATGCTAGAATTGTATTAATCGGAGACATAATACATGTGTGAATACATAGACAAACATAATATCACTAGTATGCCTCTACTTGACTAGTTCATTAATCAAAGATGGTTATGTTTCCTAGCCATAGACATGAGTTTTCATTTGATTAACGGGATCACATCATTAGGAGAATGATGTGATTGGCTTGACCCATTCCGTTAGCTTAGCACTTGATTGTTTAGTATGTTGCTATTGCTTTCTTCATGACTTATACATGTTCCTACAACTATGAGATTATGCAACTCCCGTTTACCGGAGGAACACTTTGTGTGCTATCAAACGTCACAACATAACTGGGTGATTATAAAGGAGCTCTACAGGTGTCTCCAAAGGTACATGTTGAGTTGGCGTATTTCGAGATTAGGTTTTGTCACTCCGATTGTCGGAGAGGTATCTCTGGGCCCTCTCGGTAATGCACATCACTATAAACTGAAAGGATCAATATGGTTGACTAGAGGGGGGGGGGTGAATAGGCAACTAACAATTTTTAAGCTTTTCTTTACCAAATTAAACTTTGCAACAAAATAGGTTGTCTAGATGTGCAACTAGGTGAGCAACCTATATGATGCAAGAACAACTAGCACACAAGCAAGCAAGAGATGTAACAACAAGTAAGCTTGCGAAAGTAAAGGCACGAAATAACCAAGAGTGGAGCCGGTGGAGACGAGGATGTGTTACCGGAGTTCCTTCCTTTTAAGGGGAAGTACGTCTCCGTTAGAGCGGTGTGGAGACACAATGCTCCCCAAGAAGCCACTAGGGCCACCGTATTCTCCTCACGCCCTCACACGATGCGAGATGCCGTGATTCCATTATTGGTGCCCTCGAAGGCAGCGGCCGAACCTTTACAAGCAAGGTTGGGGCAAACTGCACAACAATCGGAGGCTCCCAACAACAACAACACCACTAAGCTTCACCACAATGGAGTATGGCTTCGAGGTGACCTCAACCGTCTAGGGTGCTCAACACCCAAGAGTAACAAGATCCGCAAGGGATAAGTGGGGGGAATCAAATATCTTGTGGTGGAAGTTGTTCTTGCATCATATAGGTTGCTCACCTAGTTGCACATCTAGACAACCTATTTTGTTGCAAAGTTTAATTTGGTAAAGAAAAGCTTAAAAAATGTTAGTTGCCTATTCACCCCCCCTCTAGTCAACCATATCGATCCTTTCAATTGGTATCAGAGCCTCTCTCTTTTTAAGGACTTTACCGTCCAAAGAGTATGGTTGATGCCGTAGATGAGGTGGGAGAGCACTCCGGTGCGAATCCGATCTCATCTACGGGAGATGGGGGTAACTCGATCTCACGTGAGGAATTCAATGTTGCTTTGGAAACATTGAAAACCTCCATGACGACCGAGGTCAAGGACATGTTTAAGGAATTCCTAGAAGGACTTATACAATCTACCTCGCCGATGAAAGTGGGTGATCCCACCAACAAGGTGACGGATGCTCCCTCCGACAAGGGGGAAGCTAACATTGAAAAGAGTCCTTCTATTAGTGGTAGAAATGGTACCGGCATCTTTGCCCATGTGGAACCCCCGGTTTATGGAGGGCCAATTCCCTCCACTCATTTGAATCATGCTGGTCCACCTCCTAAATATGAGAAACATGAAGATTTTGATTCTTGGGTCTATCGCTTTAAGCGTCATTTGAAAGATGTGAACACTAACCTTTGGAGAATCATTGAAGAAGGTTTTTATCCTCATGACCCAAGCAACTTCACCCCTCGAGAAGCCGTGGACAATCAATTCAATGAGAGTGCTCTCTTCATCATCCAAGATGCAACCCTTCCCGAAGATCTCCCTCACCTTCGACCCCATGTCATGGCTAAAGAAGCATGGAAATGTGTCGAGGGTCTCTACCGTGGAAGTGCTAGCATTCAACGCTCCAACTATGAAGTGGTGCAAGATGAAGCCGATGAGTTTGCAATGAAAGAAGATGAAGAACCTCGTGAGCTCTTTTGAAGAGTGACCAAACTCGCGGTCGCACTTCGAGATCATGGAAGCAAGGACGCGGATGACAATTGGATCAAGCGGAAGTCCTCAATGCCATGATGCCCTACAACAAGGCCATGTCCTCCGTCATTCGTCAACGACAGGACTTCCACTCCATGACCTCAAGTGAAGTGTTGGATGAGTTCGTTGCAATGAGCATCTTGGACAAGACCGCCGACAATGCGGTGCTCCGTTCTCAAAGAGCAAAGAAGCCTAACCTTGCTTTCAAGGCCAAGGTTACTATGGAAGAAGAGGAAGAAGTGGAAGATGAGGAAAGCAACCCCGAAGACACCAAGTTTGACTACCATGAGCACATGGCCCTTGCTTCAAGACAATTTTGGAACAAGAAGAGCTCAAGACCCAACTTCAACAAGAACAACTCAACTGGCGCCAAGGGCAAGCAACGAGTTAGAACGTGCTTCAACTGTGGCAATGTGAGCCATTTCATTGCGGATTGTCCTTACGAGAAGCGGGAAGACAACGGTGGCAAGTTCATCCGAAAAGACAAAGCCAAGTCCTTCCCCAACAAGAACAACTTCGCCAAGAAGACTCCTACTCGTGGGTTGGTGGTTCAAGAAGAATACCAAGAGGATGACGATGATGATGAAAATGAAGAAGTAACGGCCATGGCATCCGTTGCCATTGCTACTACTCCCCGGGTGTCTCTCTTCGAATCACCCAACGAAAACATCACCGCCAGATGCCTCATGGCTAAAGCTTCAAACAAGGTAACCCCCAACATCACAACCACCATCATTACTAATCGCTCCTTGGAGGATTGCATTGATGAACATGTTGAGTCTAATGAGGAAGTGAATGAATTTGAGTCTTTTATAAGTAAGCTCAAGGGAAAGTCCAAGAAGCACTTTGTTGCTCTCTTGGAACAACTTGGTGAGGCCAATGACATGATCGAGGCTCACGAAGAAACCATCTCCAAGATGGAAGGTCATAGTCGTGACTATGCCGATGAGATATCGGATCTCTCTAATGCTCTTGAGGAAGAGCGTGTGCATCGTTTGACTCTTGAGGAGTCACACAATGATTACCATGCTAAGTTAAAGAAAGATCTTGATCATGCTCTTGTAGTGTCTCGTGTGCTAACCTCCGAGAAGGCTAAACTTGGGGTTGATCATGCTAGACTCAAAGAGGAGTTTGAGTTACTTGACAAGGCCCACAAGGTCTTGAAGGGTACTCATGCTAACCTCAAGGAGTCTCATGCTCAACTCCAAGTTAAGCTAATCAAGGAAAAGGCCACCTTTCCTCATATGGTATTAATTGATAATGCATGTGCTACTAACCCATGTTGTGAGCATGTGCATCTTGTGGAGGAGAATGCCAAGTTGAAGGACCAACTTGAGAAAGGCCTTGTGACTTGCATTCAAGGTGAGAATAACCTCAACGACCTTTTGAGCAATCAAAAGGAAGTTGTGGCCAAAGAAGGAATTGGGTTTGCACCCAAGTCCAAGAGCAAGAAGAAGAAGAACAACAAGACCAAACGTCCTCCTCCTCTCAAACAAACGTTTGTGAAAGAGGGAGAGGGTGCTCCTAAGAAGAAGAAGGAGAAAGTGAAGGGAGTTGATGTCCAAAAGGGCAAAAGCATTTCCTCAAACAAAGCCGGCGACTTTAACCTGTCATATGTGTTGTGCCGTGCTAGTGATGGACATGTTTATGCTAATTTTGTTGGTTCTTCTTATGAGTACATTGAATGGTCTATTTGGGTTCCCAAGACCCTTGTTACTAACATCAAAGGACCCATTACTAAATGGGTACCTAAAACCAAGCATTGATCTCGTGTAGGTGTTTTCTTCCGGTGGGGGATCATGGTTGCTCGATAGTGGAGAAACAAATCATATGACCGGGAGCAAGGACTTGGTGGTGGACGTGCAAGAGATTCCATCTATGCCCACCAATGTCGAGTGGGGTGATGCATCACATTCTAAGGTATTGGGTCTCGGCAAGGTTGTCATTTCTCATGATCTAACGATCGAGAAAGTCATGCTTGTTGAGTCCCTTGCATTCAATCTACTTTCCGTTCGTCAACTTGCACTCATGGGATTTGCTACATTCTTTGATATTGATACCGTGGCCCTCTTGTGGAGCAAGACTCTTAAAGTAGCCTTTGTTGGGCATGTCGAGAACGGTCTCTATGTGATTAACTTTTCGGAGTGACCCACTAAGATCGCGACATGCCTAATGGCTAAAGTTGACGTGGGATGGCTTTGGCATCGCCGTTTAGCCCACGTCAATATGAGATCTTTGCAAAGTCTTCTCAAGGGGGACCATGTCCGTGGACTCACAAATGTTAGTTTTGCCAAAGATCGTGCGTGCAGTGCTTGTATCGAAGGAAAGCTTCATGAAAAGGCTCACCTTCCCTCAACCATCATCTACTCGAAGAGACCCTTGGAGCTCCTTCACTTGGATCTCTTCGGGCCTCCATCTTTTGATAGTCTTGGAGGAAGAAAGTATTGCTTGGTGATTGTGGATGATTATTGAAGATACACTTGGGTATACTTCTTCAAGAGGAAGAGTGAGACCCAACAAACCGTCATCAACTTTGCAAATGAAGCTCAACGTCAACATGATGCAAAGATCTTGACAATAAGAAGTGATAACGGCACCAAGTTCAAGAACTACACCTTGGATGAGTTTCTTAGTGATGAGGGGATCAAGCACCAATATGCGGCACCTTATACCCCTCAACAAAATGGTGTTGCAGAGAGGAAGAACCGGACGTTGATGGATGCAGAAAGGACCATGATGGCGAAGTTCAAGTCTCCATACAACTTTTGGGCCAAAGCCATCAACACCGCATGTCATGCATCCAATCGGCTCTATCTTCGCAAAGGCTTGAACAAGACTCCTTATGAGATACTCACCGGCAACAAGCCCAACCTCAAGTACTTCCGGGTGTTCGGTTGTAAGTGTTTCATTCTCAAGAAAGGTGTTCGTTTGTCTAAATTTTAGGCTAGAGCTCATGAGGGCATATTTGTTGGTTATGCTACAAACTCTCATGCTTACCGTGTCCTCAACAAGTCCATCGGACTCATTGAGGAGACGTGTAACGTGGAGTTTGACGAAAATAGCGGCTCCCAAGTGGAGCAAAGTGGTACTTGTGATATAGGTGATGAAATTCCCCCCCAAGCCATAAGAAGAATGGGTATTGGTCAAATCCTACCCATTGAGGAACCCCTTGTGGCCGAAGGAGAAGGACAATGCTCTACTCAAGTAGAGCCATCACCTCATAAAGACCCACACGCTTCCGAAGAATAGAGTGAAGGCCCTCAACCTCGTGAACAAGACCAAGGGCAAGATCAACCTCAAGACGGTGGTGAACCTCTAAATGATGCCCAAGGTCAAGTTCTCCCCCTCGAGCAAGTTCAAGATCAAGAGCAACCTCAAGATCAAGAACAAACTCAAGGAGGAATTAGAGCGTCGTGCCGCGAAGATTGCCTCCAAGCTCACCACCCAAGGCCATCTCATGGAAAATGTGGTTGGAAGCCTAAGAAAGGGGGTAAGCACTCGTAGACAATTGGCAAACTATTGTGAACATCACGCGTTTGTCTCTTGTGTTGAACCCCAAAAGGTCTATGAGGCGCTCGAAGACTCGGATTGGCTCAATGCCATGCATGAAGAACTCAACAATTTCGAGTACAACAAGGTGTGGATATTGGTGCCAAGACCATCCAGGAACCACAACGTCATTGGAACCAAGTGGATCTTCAAGAACAAGCAAGATGCTCATGGGAACATCATTCACAACAAGGCGAGATTGGTAGCACAAGGCTACCCCCAAGTCGAGAGTATCGGCTACGGTGAAACCTTTGTTCCCGTTGCTCGTCTTGAATCCATTCGTTTGTTGATTGCTTATGCTTCCCATCACAACTTTAAGTTGCAACAAATGGATGTGAAAAGTGCTTTTCTTAATGGTCCTATTAATGAGTTGGTCTATGTCAAGCAACCCCCCGGGCTCGAGGATCCCTACTTTCTGGATCATGTGTATCAACTCGATAAGGCACTCTATGGCCTTAAACAAGCCCCATGTGCGTGGTATGACCACCTTACCGAGTTGTTACAAGATCGTGGATTTGAGGTGGGGCTAATCGACCCCACTCTTTTTACTAAGAAGGTCAACGGGGAGTTGTTTGTATGCCAACTATATGTTGATGATATTATCTTTGGTTCTCCTAACAAAGCTTTCAATGAAGAATTTGCCGCTCTCATGACCTCCAAGTTTAAGATGTCTTTGATGGGAGAGTTGAAGTTCTTCCTTGGTTTTGACATCAAACAAAGAAGAGAAGGAACCTTCATCAACCAAGCCAAATACACTCAAGACATGCTCAAAAGATTCAAGCTAAGTGATGTCAAGCCGTCTACTACACCAATGCCTACCAAGTGCCAACTTGACATCGATCCCAATGGTAAAGGGGTGGATCAAAAGGTATATCGCTCCATGATTGGCTCCTTGCTTTGCCTTTGTGCATCTAGACCGGATATCATGTTGAGTGTGGGGATGTGTGCACGTTTTCAAGCCACACCAAAGGAAAGTCACTTTGTGGCGGTCAAGCGAATCTTTCGATATTTGGCTCATACCCCAAACTTTGGCTTATGGTACCCAAGAGGAGCAAACTTCAAGCTTGAAGGTTTCATGGATTCCGATTGGGCGGGAGACAAAGTGGATAGGAAGTCCACTTCCAGAGGGTGCCAATTTCTTGTTTGCTCTTTGGTAAGTTGGTCTTGCAAGAAGCAGAGTTGTGTGTCTCTCTCGTCCACCGAAGCGGAGTATGTGGCGGCCGGTAGTTTTTGTGCACAACTCCTATGGATGAGGCAAACTTTAAAGGAGTACGGTGTCATTTGTGACAAAGTGCCTCTTTGGTGTGACAATGAAAGTGCCATCAAGATTTTTCTCAACCCGGTGCAACACTTCAAGACGAAACACATTGAGATTCGGTATCACTTCATCCAGGATCACATTAGGCGAGGGGAGATCGAGCTCAAGTATGTCAACACTCATGATAACCTTGCAGATATTTTCACGAAGCCCTTGGATGAAGCAAGATTTCGCGAGTTAAGGCATGAGCTAAATATCATTGATTTGAGCAATGTGACTTGAAACCGTGCACCCCCCACCACACTCAACTTGTTGTCTAGTTTAGGTGTAGGCATGGACATAGGGGGAGTGTTGTTCTCTCAATGAACTCTCCCTCCCCCCCATTATGCATAACTAGATCACCTCTTTCACATTAGCCATTTTTGATGGTACTTGTGCTTCAAAGACGAGTTTTGGTCATGGGCCCAAGGATAATTCTTCGCGGTGCCATGCCATCAAACTCAAACATAGGTGGCTTAGGCCACCGCCCTCTCTCCTCGAGAGGCTTTGCCGCTTGGGGATTTCCTGCTGTACCTCTGGTCTGTGCGTGTTCTTGTGGTTTCTTGTAAGTGAAAAGTTCCTGTGCAAAGGCGTTTTTCTCTCTTGTTTGAAACCTGCGGTGTCTTGAGCTCACGGTACTACCGCAGCCGGCCACGGTACTACCGCGGCCTGCCACGGTACTACCGCTGGTGGGAGCACGGTACTACCGTCCCCACGCGGCAATAATTTTTTACTGCCGCCTGGTTGAGCGGTACTACCACCTCGGCGCGGTACTTCCGCCCGAGCGGTACTACCGCGATGATCCGCGATACTACCGCGCCGGTTCGAGTGCATGGGGATAAGGACGGGCAGGGGGAGTTGTAACTCCCCATACCCATTCGTGTCCTCTCTCTCCACATCGTCTCCCCCTCTCCCGTGCTCACGAACGGAGCCGGCGTTCGTCGCCGGATCTCCTTCACCGGCTGCCCTCCCGTGATTCCGACCGGTGGGATCGTTCCCCACCACGTGCTCTCGCTATGGACCAAGGTGGTGGCTCTCGCCGGTCCAATCCCATTCGTGACACTGGCTCCAAGCGTCTGTGCAACCCAGGAGAAGTTCCAGAGGGATCATCTGCGTCCAAGCGCAATGTCAAGACCACAGCTAGCAAGCACAAGGAGCCCGCCAGGGGTATGGACGAGATAGCCCCTACTGAGTATGTCCGTCTCAGGAAGCTTCACCCATATGTGAACCCGCGCTCCACTGTCAGAGGCTGTGAGCTGTTCTGGAACAAGACCCAAACCCAAATCTATTTGGATGTCATCAAGAACAAGCAGAATACCTATGTGGAGGTGAAGTGGATTTATATGCACCACATGAGGAAGGACAAGTTCTGTGACTACTTTGGAGAGGCTCTGGACTTGGTGGAGCAGTTTGGCATTGAGCATGTGATCTCTTTCCACCTGGACTATGACCCTGAGATCATCTGTCAGTTCTTTGCCTCAGTGTACTTTCACTCCAATGAAGAAAGAAGGATGACCTGGATGACCAATGGCCGCTGAGGGAGTCCTGGACTAGGGGGTGTCCGGACAGCCGGACTATCATCGTCCGCTGGACTCCAAGACTACGAAGATACAAGATTGAAGACTCCGTCCCGTGTCCGGATGGGACTTTCCTTGGCGTGGAAGGCAAGCTTGGCGATACGGATATGTAGATCTCCTACCATTGTAACCGACTCTATGTAACCCTAGCCTCCTCCGGTGTCTATATAAACCGGAGGGCTTTAGTCCGTAGGACAACATACATTACAACAATCATACCATAGGCTAGCTTTAGGGTTTAGCCTCCTTGATCTCGTGGTAGATCCACTCTTGTACTACCCATATCATCAATATTAATCAAGCGGGGCGAGGGTTTTACCTCCATCGAGAGGGCCCGAACACAGGTAAAACATCGTGTCCCTCGTCTCTGTTACCATCCACCTAGACGCACAGTTCGGGACCCCCTACCGAGATCCGCCGGTTTGACACCGACATTGGTGCTTTCATTGAGAGTTCCTCGTGTCGTCACCGATAGGTCCGATGGCATCTTCAACCAACAACGCTATGCAGGATGAGACTTTTCTTCCGGGCAGATCTTCAGATTCGGCGGCTTGAACTGCGGGCTAATTAAGCAGCCATCTGGAGTAGATCGAAGCTCGCCCTGGCCGTCAGTCAGATTCGAAGTCTAAACTTCACGACCGGCGTCCGCGGAGACTTGATCTTGACGGGCTCGAGCCACGACCAAGCGCGCCGCCTTTATTACGATGGGCATGATCTAGCTCTGCCGCGAACAGTGCCTTGGTGGCCGCACGCGAATCCGCTTCGGCCTTTAGTCCGGAGCCGATCACCCAGATCGAGGATCGGTGGATGGACACCACCTCAGGGGCTTCAACTTCCACGGCGATGGAGCCGAACGCTAATCTTGTCCCTCGCGAAACTCGTGATTCCGAGTACGGACTCCTTGCGGACTCTGAACCTCCCACGCCCTACCAATCAATTGGATTGGGCGCGGTTATGGAATTCACCGCGCGGACATCTTCCAACACTCGCCCTTTAGCGACATCCTAAATTCGCTAAAGCATCTCTCGTTATCGGGAGAGTCTGGCGGACTATGGCGGGATGGTTGAAATGCAGACGACGAAGAAATTCAGAACCCACCCACTACCCACTTTGTAGCCACTGTCGACGATCTAACCGACATGCTAGACTACGACTCCGATGACATCGACGCTATGGACGACGATGCCGGAGACAAATAGGAACCAGCACCTACAGGGCATTAGAAGACCACCTCGTCATACGACATACACATGGTGGACACCCCGAAAGACGGGGACAGCGAAGAAGCAGCGGGGGCAGATTCTTTAAAGAAGCAGCCCAAACGCCAGCGTCAGCGGCGCCGCTCTAAATCCCGCCACAGCAAGAACGGAGATTCCGGCATAGGAGATAATAATACCCCAGAGAGTGCCGAAGACAATCCCCTCAGCAAGACTCGGCGCAGGAGGATGCGAAGCAAGCCCTCACGAGAGGCGGCGAGGCGAAGAGGTTGAGGATCATAACTATATGCCTCCCTCCGAAGGCGAAGCAAGCCTTAACGATGGCGAATTCGTCATACACGAGGATCCCGTCAAACAAGAGCGTTTCAAGCGCGGGCTTATCGCCACAAACAAACAGCCTAAAGAAAAAGCAGCAACGACTTCAAGCTGATCGGGACCTCTTGGCGATCGATGGACCGAGGTCCTCGCGGCGAAGAGCATAAACTCGAGCGCCCTCCAAAGCTACCCAAGGCGCAAGCTGCTCCCCGATTAGAGGAGGAAGCATACATCGTCCATCACCGGTAAGACGATACGGTGACCGACCACCCCGTGGTCGTGACAGAGAGGCATCCAGGCCCCCAGCCAAGACCGTACCCCGGCATCGCTCCAAAAGTATGAAGCCAAGAGGGAACGCGCTGGACTTGCGAGATATATTGGAGGACAAAGCAAGGCAATCCAGATCCATCTACGGATCACGTGGGCGCCCCACGACCCATGACGAATACCGTCGCGCCGGATACAATAACTCCGACCGGGCGAACATAGCAGACAACGCTCTCTCGAGCTGCGTCATGATATTGCTCAATATATAGGCGCCGCACACCCGCTATGCTTCACTGACGAAGTAATGGATCATCAAATCCCTGAAGGGTTTAAGCACGTAAACATCGAATCTTACGATGGCTCAACAGACCCCGCGGTTTGGATCGAAGATTGAAAGTGCAACTAATCCCCGGGTGGTTTTGGTAATTAATAACAACATATATATCATTGAACTAATAGTTTCTTGAGAATCATTTCAGAAAGTTCAGTGATATGGGTATGGCAATGACTGAAGAAGTGGACCCCTCAAAATGCTAAGGCAAACATTGGCAAAAGCTCAAGACTCCATTTTTGGTTTAGTGATCCAAGATCACATTGAGTCTATAGGAAAGCCAATACTATTAAAAGGGGATGAGGTTATGTTAATGATCTGGTTGCTCAAAGTGCTTAGTGATACATCTCCCAAACCATCAGCAATCTTTCATTCCAATATACACTCATAAGTAATCTCGGTCCCACCGATTTCCTAAACTCAGTCACACCGAGATGAACCACCTCAGCCACAAAGCCAAACCCTAGAAATTTCGGATTTTCCGATTCTGAACTCGGTCTCACCGAAACTAGTGTTGCCAAGCTTCTGTAACCTTCTGTCATCATATCGGTGTCACCGAGATGATAAAGTCGGTCCCACCGAGATTGGCAAACCCTAGTCTTTGGAAGAATCGGACTCGCCGAGATTGTATTTTCGGTCCCACCGAAAATCCCAACGTTCACAAGATTTGAACTTTCGGTCTCACCGAGTTGTCAACTTCGGTCTGACCGAGATTGGTCAAATGTGTGTAGCAGTTGGATTTTGTGTGGAGGCTATAAATACCCTCCACCCCTCTTCATTCGTGGAGAGAGCCATCGAAAGAACTACCACTCCTACCTTACATTTACGAGAAGAAAACTACCTACCCTTGTGTTGAGATCAAGTTGCTCCACTCCCACCATATGAAACTTGATTTCTAGCCTTCCCAAGTTGCTTTCCACTCAATCCTTTCTTCCACCACAGCCAAATCAGTGAGGAGAGTTGAGTGTTGGGGAGATTATCATTTGAAGCACAAGAGCAAGGAGTTCATCATCATCAACACCATCTATTACCTTTTGGAGGTGGTGCCTCCTAGATTGGTTAGGTGTCGCTTGGGAGCCTCCGTCAAGATGTGGAGTTGAACCAAGAAGTTTGTAAGGGCAAGGAGATCGCCTACTTCGTGAAGATCTACCCGAGTAAGGCTAGTCCTCCGTGGGCGTATGCCATGATGGCATAGACAAGGTTGCTTCTTCGTGGACCCTTCGTGGGTGGATCCTCCGTGGACTCTCGCAGCCGTTACCCTCCGTGGGTTGAAGTCTCCATCAGCGTGGATTGACGATAGCACCACCTATCGGAACCACGAGAAAAATCTCCGTGTCTCCAAATTGCGTTTGCTCTTCTCCACCTCTCTTTACTACATGTGCAATTTACTTTCCGCTGCCAATACTCTAGAATTGCATGTGTAGGGTGATACTTGACTTGATCATCATCGTGAATCTGCCAAAAACTTGTCTTAATCAAAAGGCTGGATTTTTATATTGTCAAGTAGTCTAATCACCCCCCCTCTAGACATACTTTCGATCCTACAAGTGGTATCAGAGCTTTGGTCTCCATTGTATTGGTTTCCATTGCATTGGACTCCATAAGCTTGGTTTCACAACCTAGGAGAGTATGGCGTCTAGTGAGGGTAATTTTAAGAGAGGTCCTTACTTTGATGGTTCAAACTTTGCTAGTTGGAAGCATAAAATGAAAATGCATATTCTTGGACATAACCCTGCCGCATGGGGCATTATTTGTGTTGGCTTGCAAGGTGAATTCTTGAGGAAGGAAAAGTTCGGATCGTGAAGCTACAGCGGATGAATTGCGGATGTTGCAAAACAATGCTCAAGCTTGTGACATTCTCTTCAATGCTTTGTGTCGAGGAGTTCAACAAGATCAGCCGTCTTGAGAATGCAAAAGAGATTTGGGATACTTTGGTGAAATGCACGAAGGTACCGAGTCCGTGAAGGAATCAAAGCTAGATGTTCTTCAAGGTCAACTTGACAAGTTCAAGATGAAGGAAGGTGAAGGAGTCGCTGAAATGTACTCTAGGCTTGCTCTCATCACAAATGAGATTGCCGGCTTAGGAAGCGAAGAAATGACCGACCGATTCATCATCAAGAAGATTCTCAGAGCTTTGGATGGAAAGTATGACACCTTGTGCACTTTGATCCAAATGATGCCAAACTACAAGAATCTCAAGCCTACCGAAGTCATTGGAAGAATTGTCGCTCATGAGATGACACTTAAAGATAAGGAAGAGCTTCACAACAAGTCAAGTGGTGCTTACAAAGCTACAAGTCATGCTCCCACAACCTCAAGTGACAAGCTAGTTTCCAATGAAGAGATAAGCCTAATGGTGAAGAACTTCAACAAATTCTACAAGAGTAGAAGCAAGGAAAGTTGCTCAAAGTCTAGATCATATGATGAAAAGAGATCTTCAAGTCGTGATCGAAACTGCTACAATTGTGGAAGACCCGGACACTACTCAAATGAATGTTCGGTTCCCCACAAGAGAAGAGAAGAATCTCCAAGAAGAAGAAGCTCAAGAGAAGAGTCACCTCGGAAAGAGAGAAGGAGTAGAGATGATCGTTATGAACGAAGATCCTCTCGGAGAAGCAAGGATTCGGAGAGGAAAGACAAGTCATCAAGGAGCTACACAAGAAGAAAACATCAAGCTCATGTAGGTGAATGGGTCTCGGCTCCGACTCGACAATCACTCCGAAAGAAGCTATCACTCCAACTCCGAATACAGTCAAGATGAAGGTGTTGCCGGTCTTGCTCTTGTGTCCTCCAACTCCAACTCCTATGACTTATTTGATTCACCAAATGAGGGAATTGGAAGATGCTTCATGGCTACAGGCCCCAAGGTATCACACCCTGAATTTATTGACTTTGATAGTGATGAGGATGACTTGCTTGGTGAAGATGAGCTTTTACATGACAAATCTAGTGAGCCTAGTAATGATGAACATGCTAGTAGTCTTTATAGTCGAGAAGAGTCGAATGACAATGCTATGAAGGAGATTGAGCGTTTAACTAAAGAACTAAACACTCTTAAGTTAGCTCATGAAACAACTCAAGAAGATCATAGAGAGCTCCTAAGATCTCATGAGAAGCTACGCTTCGAGAAGCTCAATCTAGAGCAAGAACATGAGTTTCTAAAAGCAATCAATGACGATCTTGAAAGAAGAGTTCTTCATATCTTGCCAAACGACTTCTCTTGTCTAATTTCTTGCCACCTATTAAAACTAAGCATGACAAGCATAAGAAAAATTCTTCATCTAGTAGTAACAATAACCATGCTAAATCTAATATTGTTGCTTCTAGTAGTTCTCTTGATTCCACTAACAATGTTTCAAGCCAAGTTACACTTGAGCAAGAAAATAGTTTATTGAAAGGGATTATAGAAAGGTGTCTACAAGAGCCTTGCGGAAGCAAGAACTTTGAGGAAATTGTTCGCAAGCAAGGAAGGCACGGAAGAATCAAGGAATTGGTTTTGAGCGAAAGTTCAACGCCGAGGGTGTTGAATGGGAAGAAGGTCAATATCCCACTCCAAAGTTTGTTTCTCAAAAGGAGAAGTATGATCCTACTTCTTCCAATGTGGAACAAGCTCAAGATGACCTTCCACCACAAGACCACAAGCTAAAAGGCAAGGACAAGCTTCAAGAGGAGATTGATGCATTTATTGAAGCACCTAAAGCCATGGTCAAGTGGGTTCCCAAGGAAACGTCAAGTTCTACTTCGTCAAGCTCAACTACTACCCCAAGGATTCCCATCAAGATGATGTGGATCCCGAAGAAGAAGAACTAGAGAGTTCTTGAGGGTGACTCCGCCAACATACTTCACTCACATTCATTTTGGCAAGAACTTGTGCAATCAACTTCCACATCTTGCACTAGTTCATGGAGTCACAAACCCTCTTGTTGGTAAGTCAAGGGACAAGGTAATCATTGCTTTCATGGACATCATCTATTGTGTACTTCAATCTATGTCCATGGATATCCTTGTTTGTTCCTTGTGGGACTAACCCATGTAGGTATTGAAAGTGCCCGAATCCAAAGGATTGCTCCCAACTCTTGATGATCTTCATCAACATTGAGCATCCACATCTTCAACATCTACATGAAGTCTTCTCGACAACCCAAGGTTAGTTTGACCCTTTAAAGGGGTTCTCACATCAAGGGGAGCTTTGCTCTAAAGAATTGAGCTAAAGCATCTTCAAATGATGTGAACACATTAATGCTTTATGTAAAAGTGGCAACCCCACTTGTGCTTAAACGATGAGTATGACCTATGATCAAATGTTCTCATTTGACTCCTAAGTCAATATACTCATATATAGATGACCTAGTCATCGACAAATTGTGTGATAGTAGCTAGTGTTTTGTTTGTGCATGTTTGACACATATTTCATTTGCTATCTTATTGTGTGAGCATGTTGGATCCATAATTTTATCCATTCGAGGACATCCATTTGTTGCTTTGGTCTTTTGGATTTTTCTGACCAAATGGATGGACAAGAATGCCTAAGTTCCTCCCCTAGCTATCTATGCTTTCTTGTCTCAAATTCTATTCATGCTTATATCACAAACTTTGAACAAGTCATTTTCGGACCCACCGAGTGAGGAGCACTCGGAGCCACCGATCCGTCAAGGGCTAAACTTCCAAAACCTTCTAAGTATTTTCGGTCAGACCAACTCACTCACACTCGGTCAGACCGAAAGCACTTGGATTGATCTAGGTTTTCACCTCGGTGAAACCGAGTTGTACTTTTCGGCGTGACCGAAGTGTGTATGTACTGCGATTATCCATCTCGGTGCCACCGAGTTTTACAACTCGGTCCCACCGACAGCTAAGGGGTATATATACTCCGAGGGCAGCGCGCGTTGATTCCTACTTCAAAACGCCTCGCCCCCAAACCCCTTGCTACCGTCGCCGTGGTCTCCGGATCGTCTCCGTCGTCGCCTGTGCGCCCTCGCCGCAGGTCTCCGTCGCCGTCAGCGGACATTCTCTCGCGCCGTTGCGCCGTGAGAGAACTCCACCAAGTTAGGGTGAGTTTCGATCCCTCTCGTGCTCCCATCTCCGATTCTATGCACGATTGGTTTGCCTAGCATCTTGCCACGTTTGAGATCCTCCTTAACACCAGATTAGTTCGTTAGAACGAAATTCGAGTAAGAGTTTTAGGGTTAGGTTTCCGCCGAACACATCTCGGTGAGACCGATTTTACATTCTCGGTATGACCGATTTGGCCTCTGGCCATTACCTTTGCACCTTCGGTCCAACCGAGTTGTGCAAATCGGTGTGACCGAAATGAGGATTTAGTGAAACCCTAGTGTTTTCGGCAGGACCGAAACCCACATCGGTCCAACCGAATGTGGTGTGAATGCTTCTGTTAGAACACTTCGGATTCACCGAATTTTAGACTCGGTCTGACCGAAATGCATTCTGTGAAAACCTAAAACTGAAATTTGAACTCATTTTTTTTGCAAAATCTTCTGCAGTTTGTGATAACTCTTCTACTCTGCCTACACCTTATCTATTCACAGGTTGTCAGCCATGTCAGATGCTAGTGACAGCCAGAACAGGTCTGAGTCACCAATTGCTGAAATTCCAGAGGCAGGCACTAGTCCTGAGGCCAGCAGCTTTTCAGATGATGGTGAGAGGAGCACACCAAGTGGTTTGCCTCCTGCTGCCACCAGGGCCAGAAAGAAGAAGAATTCTGATGAAGAAGATTCTGATTTCATAGCTGAGGAAGAGATCTCCTCCAAGCGAAAGAGGAAAGTGGTTGCCAAAGAGCATCAAGGGCAACAAACCAAGAAAGGCACCAGTAAAGTGAAGAAGTCCACTGTTGCCAAGAAGTTGAGTATGGAAGAGGAAACTACGAGCAAGGTGAAGAAAACTTCCAAGAGGAAGAGGATTGTGCATGATGAAGCGGTGATGAAGATGAGGATGAGGAAGCACCCCAGCCTCCTCCTCGAAGTCTAAGTTTATGGGTGATGCCATCAGGGCAGGAGCATCTTCAAAGTCTAAGCCATCTGCTCCAGTCAAGGCAGCTCAAGCCAAGCCTGCTGCCAAGCCCAAGAAAACTGTCAGGAACATCCCAGCTTCAGAGAAGAAGAAAGACAATGTGCCACCAGCTGAGTCAGATGATGAGGCACCTGTATTGCTGAAACTTCGTCAGAAATTGCCAATTCACAATGATGCTCATCCTCGAGCTGAAAACATGAAGGAAAGAAAGGATAGAGGTCTCAGGCTATGGAGACAAGCTGATCCATATGCTGTGAGGAGAAGGACTGCTGTTGACCCAAGGTTCCACACCAGAGAGCAGCAGGACTTCTATGAGACTGTGCTTATGGACAAGAAGCCCATTGTTGCAGACACTCGCTATGTTGATTGGGCATATATTGACAGTGAAGAGCACAGAGACTTCTTTCCACATGTGCATGAGAGCTTCACTGCATGTGGTGTTGCTGATTTCGTTGGTCAGAAGCTGACAGCTTGGAATGATGAGATGATCATGCAATTCTATGCCACAGCTCATTTCTATCCTGATGGAAGGATTGTATGGATGACTGAAGGCCAAAGATTCTCTTCAACTGTTGAAGAATGGGCAGCACTGCTGAATGCTCCAATGCAGAGAGAGGATGATGTTGATGTCTATGGTATTCCCAAGAAGAACCATGAGTCTATGAGGAATATGTACAATGAGGTACCAGCCAAGGATGTGGAAATCTGGAAGCTCGGCTCGGTGTATCATCTCGAGCAGGTCTACCTACCACAAACACAATTCGAGGCATACCTTGATGCCCAAGTGCGGAGATCATCGCATGATAAGAGGCTATTCTATCAACATGAAGGCACCTTTTGAAGGAAATATGCCCTAGAGGCAATAATAAAGTTATTATTTATTTCCTTATATCATGATAAATGTTTATCATTCATGCTAGAATTGTATTAACGGAAACATGATACATGTGTGAATGCATAGACAAAACATTATGTCACTAGTATGCCTCTACTAGACTAGCTTGTTAATCAAAGATGGTTATGTTTCCTGACCATGAACAAAGAGTTGTTATTTGATTAACAAGGTCACATCATTAGTAGAATGATCTGATTGACATGACCCATTCCATTAGCTTAGCACACGATCGTTTAGTATGTTGCTCTGCTTTTATCCATGACTTATACATGTTCCTGTAACTATGAGATTATGCAACTCCCGTTTGCCGGAGGAGCACTTTGGGTACTACCAAACGTCACAACGTAACTGGGTGATTATAAAGGAGTACTACAGGTGTCTCCAAAGGCAGATGTTGGGTTGGCGTATTTCGAGATTAGGTTTTGTCACTCCGATTGTCGGAGAGGTATCTCTGGGCCCTCTCGGTAATGCACATCACTTAAGCCTTGCAAGCATTACAACTAATGAGTTAGTTGCGAGATGATGTATTACGGAGCGAGTAAAGAGACTTGCCGTAACGAGATTGAACTAGGTATTGGATACCGCGATCGAATCTCGGGCAAGTAACATACCGATGACAAAGGGAACAACGTATGTTGTTATCTTGATCGACCGACAAAGATCTTCGTAGAATATGTAGGAACCAATATGGGCATCCAGGTCCCGCTGTTGGTTATTGACCGTGAATGGTTCTAGGTCATGTCTACATTGTTCTCGAACCGTAGGGTCCATGCACGCAAGGTTTGATGGATGTTATTATGAGTTTATGTATTTTGATGTACGAAGGAGTTCGAGTCCGGATGTGATCACGGACATGACGAGGAGTCTCGGAATGGTCGAGACATAAAGATTGATATATTGGAAGCCTATGTTTGGAGTTGGAATGGTTCAAGTAAAACGGAATTCTGCAGAAGTTAGGGAGGTTACGGAACCCCGGGAGGTAAATGGGCCTCGATGGGCCTTAGTGGAAAGGAGAAGGGGCCAGCCCTAGATGGGCGCGCGCCTCCCCCCCTTCCCTAGTCCTACTAGGACTAGGAGAAGGGGCCGGCCCCCCTCTCTCTCTTTCCCCCCTCCGGGAATCCTAGTCCAACTAGGATTGGGGGGGAATCCTACTCCCAGAGGGAGTAGGACTCCCTGGTGCGCCTCCTCCTTGGCCGCCGGCCCCCTCCCCCCTGGCTCCTTTATATCACGGGGCAGGGGGCACCTGGAAGACACAAGTTGATCGTGAGATCGTTCCTTAGCCGTGTCGGTGCCCCCTCCACCATATTCCACCTCGGTTATACCGTCGCGAAGCTTAAGCGAAGCCTGCGCCGATGAAACATCAAGATCGTCCCACGCCGTCGTACGACGGAACTCTCCTCGACACTCGGCTGGATCGAGTCGAGGGCGTCATCGAGCTGTACGTGTGTCAAGAACTCGGGGCGCCGGAATGTGGCGCGGGATCGGTCGGATCGCGAGGAGAACGTCGACTACTTCCTCTACGTTGTGATCGCTTCGCCGGGTCTACAAGGGTATGTAGACAACACTCTCCCCTCTCGTTGCTATGCATCACCATGATCTTGCGTGTGCGTAGGAAAATTTTGAAATTACTACGTTCCCCAACGGTGGCATCCGAGCCTAGGTTTTTCTATGGTTTGATGTTTTGCACGAGTAGAACACAAGTGAGTTGTGGGCGATACAAGTCATACTACCTACCAGCATGTCATACTTTGGTTCAGCGGTATTGTGAGATGAAGCGGCCCAGACCGACATTACGCCAGACGCTTACGCGAGACTGGTTTCACCGCCACGAGCACTCGTTGCTTAAAGGTGACTGGTGGGTGTCTGTCTCTCTCACTTTAGTTGAACCGAGTGTGGCTCGCCGGTCCTTGAGAAGGTTAAAAGCGAGTCTATTTGTGAAATATCGTTGTGGTTTTGATGCGTAGGTGAGACTGGTTCTTGCTTAAGCCCGTAGCAGCCACGTAAAATTTGCAACAACAAAGTAGAGGACGTCTAACTTGTTTTTGCAGGGCATGTTGTGATGTGATATGGTCAAGACGTGATGCTATATTTTATTGTATGAGATGATCATGTTTTGTAACCGAAGTTATCGACAACTGGCTGGAGCCATATGGTTGTCGCTTTATTGTATGCAATGCAATCGCCCTGTAATGCTTTACTTTATCACTAAGCGGTAGCGATAGTCGTAGAAGCATAAGTTTGGCAAGACGACAACGATGCTACGATGGAGATCAAGGTGTCGCGCCGGTGACGATGGTGATCATGGTGGTGCTGCGGAGATGAAGATCACGAAGCACAAGATGATGATGACCATATCATATCACTTATATTGATTTGCATGTGATGTTTATCCTTTATGCATCTTATCTTGCTTTGATTGACGGTAGCATTATAAGATGATCTCTCACTAAATTATCAAGAAGTGTTCTCCCCGAGTATGCACCGTTGCCAAAGTTCGTCGTGCCCAGACACCACGTGATGATCGGGTGTGATAAGCTCTCGTCCATCTACAACGGTGCAAGCCAGTTTTGCACACGCAGAATACTCGGGTTATAATGTTTGACACATATTTCATTTGCTATCTTATTGTGTGAGCATGTTGGATGCATGATTTTATCCATTCAAGGACATCCATTTGTTGTTTTGGTCTTTTGATTTTTCGACCAAATGGATGGACAAGAATGCCTAAGTTCCTCCCTAGCTATCTATGCTTTCTTGTCTCAAATTCTATTCATGCTTATATCACAAACTTTGAACAAGTCATTTTCGGACCCACCGAGTGAGGAGCACTTTCGGAGCCACCGATCCGTCAAAGGCTAAACTTCCAAAACCTTCTAAGTGATTTGGTCAGACCAACCCCTCAAACTCGGTCAAACCGAAAGCACTTGGATTGATCTAGGTTTTCACCTCGGTGAAACCGAGTTGTACTTTTGGCGTGACGAAGTGTGTAGCGTCACTGCAGTTATCCATCTCGGTGCCACCGAGTTTTACAACTCGGTCCCACCGACAACAAAGGGTATATATATACTCAGGGTCGCGCGTTGATTTCTACTTCAAAACGCCTCGCCCCACACCCCTTCTTTGCCGTCGCCGTGGTCTCGGATCGTCTCCGTCGTCGCCAGGCGCCCTCGCCGCATGAGTCTCCGTCACCGTCAGCGGACATCTTCTCGCGCCGTTGCGCCGTGAGAACTCCACCAAGTTAGGGTGAGTTTGATCCCTCTCGTGCTCCTTCTCCGATTCTATGCGATTGGTTTGCCTAGCATCTTGCCACGTTTGAGATCTTCCTTAAAACCAGATTAGTTCGTTAGAAGCGAAATTGAGTAAAAGTTTTAGGGTTAGGTTTCCGCGAACACATCTCGGTGAGACCGATTTTACATTCTCGGTATGACCGATTTGGCCTCTGGCCATTGCTTTGCACCTTCGGTCCAACGAAGTTGTGCAAATCGGTGCGACGAAATGAGGATTTAGTGAAACCCTAGTGTTCTCGGCGGGACCGAAACCCACTTGGTCCCACGAAAGTGGTGTGAATGTACATTTGAACACTTGGATTCACGAATTTTAGACTCGATCGACCGAAATGCATTCTGTGAAAACCTAGAACTGAAATTTGAACTCATTTTTTTGCAAAATCTTACGTAGTTTGTGATAACTCTTCTACTCTGCCTACACCTAATCTATTCACGGGTTGTCGGCCATGTTAGATGCAGTGACAGCGAGAACAGGTCGAGTCACCAATTGCTGATATTCGAGGCAGGCACTAGTCCACGAGGCCAGAGCTTTTAGGATGATGGTGAGAGGAGCACACCAAGTGGTTTGCCTCCTGCAGCCACCAGGGCGAGAAAGAAGAGGAACTACGATGAAGAAGATTCGATTTCATTCTTTGAGAAGAGTCTCCTCCAAGCCAAAAGAAAAGTTGTTGCCAAAAGAGCATCAAGGCAGCAAACCAAGAAAGGCACCGAGAAAAGTGAAGAAGTCCTTTGTTGCCAAGAAGCTGAGTATGGAAGAGGAAACTTCAAGCAAGGTGAAGAAAACTTCCAAGAGGAAGAGGATTGTGCATGATGAAGCAGCAGATGATGATGATGATGAGGAAGCACCCCAGCCTCCTCCTCAGAAGTCTAAGTTCATGGGTGATGCCATCAGGGCTGGAGCCCCTTCTAAGTCCAAGCCATCTGCTCCAGCAAAGGCAGCTCAAGCCAAGCCTGCTGCCAAGCCCAAGAAGGTATCGGGAACATTCCAGACAGAGAAGAGGAAGATGATGTGCCACCAGTGTGTCGGATGATGAGGCACTGTCTTCTTTGAAACTTCGATAGAAATTGCCACTTCACAATGATGCTCATCCTCAAGCTGAGAACATGAAGGAAAGAAAGGATAGAGGTCTCGGGCTATGGAGACAAGCTGATCCATATCTTTGTAAGGAGAAAAGCTGCTTTGTAGATCCAAGATTCCACACCGAGAAGCGATGGGACTTCTATGAGGCTATCTTTGATGGACAAGAAGCCCATAGTTGCAGACACTCGCTATGTTGACTGGGCATACATTGACATGAAGGAAATATGCCCTAGAGGCAATAATAAAGTTATTATTTATTTCCTTATTTCATGATAAATGTTTATTATTCATGCTAGAATTGTATTAGTAGGAAACATAATACATGTGTGAATACATAGACAAACATAGTGTCACTAGTATGCCTCTACTTGACTAGCTTGTTAATCAAAGATGGTTATGTTTCCTAACCATGAACAAGGAGTTGTTATTTGATTAACAAGGTCACATCATTAGTTGAATGATCTGATTGACATGACCCATTCCCTTAGCTTAGCACACGATCGTTTAGTATGTTGCTACTGCTTTCATCCATGACATATACATGTTCCTGTAACTATGAGATTATGCAACTCCCGTTTGCCGGAGGAACACTTTGGGTGCTACCAAACGTCACAACGTAACTGGGTGATTATAAAGGAGTACTACAGGTGTCTCCAAAGGCAGATGTTGGGTTCTCGTATTTCGAGATTAGGATTTGTCACTCCGATTGTCGGAGAGGTATCTCTGGGCCCTCTCGGTAATGCACATCACTTAAGCCTTGCAAGCATTACAACTAATGAGTTAGTTGCAAGATGATGTATTACGGAGCGAGTAAAGAGACTTGCGATAGCGAGATTGAACTAGGTATTGGATACCGGCGATGAATCTCGGGCAAGTAACATACCGATGACAAAGGAACAACGTATGTTGTTATGCGGTCTGACCGATAAAGATCTTCGTAGAATATGTAGGAACCAATATGGGCATCCAGGTCCGCTGTTGGTTATTGACCGTGAATAGTTCTAGGTCATGTCTACATTGTTCTCGAACCGTAGGGTCCATGCGCTTAAGGTTTCGATGGCGGTTATTATGAGTTTATGTATTTTGATGTACCGAAGGAGTTCGAGTCCGGATGTGATCACGGACATGACGAGGAGTCTCGGAATGGTCGAGACATAAAGATTGATATATTGGAAGCCTATGTTTGGAGTTGAATGGTTCGAGGCGGCGAAATTCTGGAGTGCTGGGAGGTTCTGGAACCCCGGGAGGTAAATGGGCCTCGATGGGCCTTAGTGGAAAGGAGAAAGGGGCCAGCCCTAGGCAGGGCGCCTCCCCCCTTCCTAGTCCTATTAGGACTAGGAGAAGGACCCGCCTCTCTCTTTCCCCCTCAGGAATCCTAGTCCAACTAGGATTGGGGGAATCCTACTCCCAGAGGGAGTAGGACTCCAGCGCCGCCTCCTTGGCGCCGGCCCCTCCCCCCTTGCTCCTTATATATCTGGGGCAGGGGGCACCTTAGGACACACAAGTTGATCGTGAGATCGTTCCTTAGCCGTGTCGGTGCCCCCTCCACCATATTCCACCTCGGTTATACCGTCGCGAAGCTTAAGCGAAGCTCTGCTTGCGGTGAAACATCAAGATCGTCCTGCCGCCGTCGTCTTGTGGAACTCTCCTCGACACTCGGCTGGATCGATCTGAGGGGCGTCATCGAGCTGTCGTGTGTCAAGAACTCGGGGCGCCGGAGTATGTGGCGCGGGATCGGTCGGATCGCGAGGAGAGCGTCGACTACTTCCTCTACGTTGTGATCGCTTCGCTTGGTCTACAAGGGTATGTAGACAACACTCTCCCCTCTCGTTGCTATACATCACCATGATCTTGCGTGTGCGTAGGAAATTTTTGAAATTACTCGTTCCCCATGATGGCATCCGAGCCTAGGTTTTTATGGTTTGATGTTTTGCACGAGTAGAACACAAGTGAGTTGTGGGCGATACAAGTCATACTACCTACCAGCATGTCATACTTTGGTTCAGCGGTATTGTGAGATGAAGCGGCCGGACCGACATTACAGCGACGCTTACTTCACTGAGACTGGTTTCACCGCTCTGAGCACTCATTGCTTAAAGGTGACTGGTGGGTGCTGTCTCTCTCACTTTAGTTGAACCGAGTGTGGCTCGCCCGGTCCTTGAGAAGGTTAAAGCAGAGTCTATTTGTGAAATATCGTTGTGGTTTTGATGCGTAGGTGAGACTGATTCTTGCTTAAGCCCGTAGCAGCCACGTAAAATTTGCAACAACAAAGTAGAGGACGTCTAACTTGTTTTTGCAGGGCATGTTGTGATGTGATATGGTCAAGGCGTGATACTATATTTTATTGTATGAGATGATCATGTTTTGTAACGAAGTTATCGGCAATGGCTGGAGCCATATGGTTGTCGCTTTATTGTATGCAATGCAATCGCCTGTAATGCTTTACTTTATCACTAAGCGGTAGAGATAGTCGTAGAAGCATAAGATTGGCGAGGCGACAACGATGCTACGATGGAGATCAAGGTGTCGCGCGGTGGCGATGGTGATCATGGTGGTGCTGCGGAGATGAAGATCACGAAGCACAAGATGATGATGACCATATCATATCACTTATATTGATTTGCATGTGATGTTTATCTTTTATGCATCTTATCTTGCTTTGATTGACGGTAGCATTATAAGATGATCTCTCACTAAATTATCAAGAAGTGTTCTCCTGAGTATGCACCGTTGCCAAAGTTAAATCGTGCCCGGACACCACGTGATGATCGGGTGTGATAAGCTCTCGTCCATCTACAACGGGTGCAAGCCAGTTTTACACCGCGAATACTCAGGTTAAACTTGCGAGCCTAGCATATGCAGATATGGCCTCGGAACACGGAGACCGAAAGGTCGGCGTGAATCATATAGTAGATATGATCAACATAAGATGTTCACCATTGAAAACTACTCCATCTCACGTGATGATCGGTTATGGTTTAGTTGATTTGGATCACGTGATCACTTAGATGACTAGAGATGTTTGTCTAAGTGGGAGTTCTTAAGTAATATGATTAATTGAACTTAAATTTATCATGAACTTAGTCTGGTAGTATTTTGCAAATTATGTTGTAAGATCAATAGCTTGCGTTGTTGCTTTCATATGTTTATTTTGATATGTTCCTAGAAAATTGTGTTGAAAAATGTTAGTAGCAATGATGCGGATTTGATCCGTGATCGAGGTTTATCCTCATTGCTGCCTGAAGAATTATGTCCTTAATGCACCGCTAGGTGACAGACCTATTGCAGGAAGCGGATCTGAGAGGTTATGAGCGTTTGGCTAGCTCAATATGATGACTACTTGATAGTTTTGTGCACCATGCTTTATGGCTTAGAATTGGGACTTCAAAGACGTTTTGAACATCATGGACCATAAGATGTTCCAGGAGTTGAAGTTAATATTTCAAGAAAATACCCAAGTTGAGAGATATGAAGTCTCCAACAAGTTCTATAGCTAAAAGATGGAGGAGAATCGCTCAACTAGTGAGCATGTGCTCAGATTATGCAGGTACTACAATCGCTTGAATCAAGTGGGAGTTAATCTTCCAGATAAGATAGTGATTGACAGAATTCTCTAGTCACCATCACCAAGTTAGTAGAACTTCGTGATGAACTATAATATGCAAGGATAATGAAACGATTCCCAAGCTCTTCGTGATGCTAAAATCGGCGAAGGTAGAAATCAAGAAAAACATCAAGTGTTGATGGTTAACAAGACCACTAGTTTCAAGAAAAGGGCAAAGGGATAGAAGGAACTTCAAGAAGAGCGGCAAGCAAGTTGCTGCTCAAGTGAAGAAGCCCAAGTCTGGACCTAAGCTTGAGACTAAGTGCTTCTCTTGCAAAGGGACTGGTTCTTTGGAAGCAGAACTACCCCAAGTATTTGGCGGATAAGAAGGATGGCAAAGTAAACAAAGGTATATTTGATATACATGTGTACTTTACTAGTGTTTATAGCAACCCCTCGGTATTTGGTACTGGTTGGTTGCTAAGAGTAGTAACTTCAAAGCAGGAGTTGCGAATAAGCGAAACTAGTTAAGGGTGAAGTGGCGATGTGTGTTGAAAGTAGTTTCAAGATTGATATGATCATCATCGCACACTCCTATACTTTCGGGATTAGTGTTGAACCTAAATAAATGTTATTTGGTGTTTGCGTTGAGCATGAATATGATTTGATCGTGTTTATTGCAATACGGTTATTCATTTAAGTAAGAGAATAAACTGTTATTACATTTACATGAATAAAACCTTATATGGTTTCACACCCAATGAAAATGGTTCATTGGATCTCGATCGTAGTGATACACATATTCATAATATTGAAACCAAAAGATGCAAAGTTAATAATGATAGTGCAACTTATTTGTGGCTTGCCATTTAGGTCATATTGGTGTAAAGCGCATGAAGAAACTCCATGCTGATGGGATTTTGGAATCACTTGATTATGAATCACTTGATGCTTGCGAACCGTGCCTTTTGGGCAAGATGACTAAAACTCCGTTCTCGGAACAATGGAGCGAGCAACATATTTGTTGGAAATCATACATCTTGATGTATGTAGTCCGATGAATATTAAGGCTCATGACAAGTATCATTATTTTCGACCTTCACAGTTGATTTGAAGAAGATATGAGTATATCTACTTGATGAAACATAAGTCTGAAATAGTTGAAAGGTTCAAAGAATTTCAGAGTGAAGTGGAAAAATCATCGTAACAAGAAAATAAAGTTTACGTGATCGATCACGGAGGCGAATATTTGAGTTCTGAGTTTGGTCTTCAATTAAAACAATGTGGAATAGTTTCACAGCTCACGCCACGGAACACCACAATGTTATGGTGTGTCCAAACATCGTAACCGCACTTTATTGGATATAGTGCAATCTATGATGTTTCTTACCGATTTACCAATATCGTTTTGGGATCATGCATTAGAGACAGCTGCATTCACGTTAAATAGGGCACCATCTAAATCCGTTGAGGCGACACTATATGAGCTGTGGTTTAGCAAGAAACCAAAGTTGTCGTTTCTTAAAGTTTGGGGATGCGATGCTTATGTGAAAAAGCTTCAACCTGATAAGCTCGAACCCAAATCGAGAATGTGTCTTCATAGGATACCCAAAGGAGGCAGTTGGGTACACCTTCTATCACAGATCCAAAGGCAAGACATTCGTTGCTAAGAATGGATCCTTTCTAGAGAAGGAGTTTCTCTCGAAAAAAGTGAGTGGGAGGAAAGTAGAACTTGATGAGGTAATTGTACCTTCTCCCTTACTTGAAAGTAGTTTATCGCAGAAACCGGTTTCTGAGACATCTACACCAAATAGTGAGGAAGTTGATGATATTGATCATGAAACTTCAGATCAAGTTACTCGAACCTCGTAGATCAACGAGTAAGATCCGCACGAGTGATGCGGTAATCCTGTTCGGAAGTCATGCTACTAGATCATGATGAACCTCGAACTATGAAGAAGCGATGGTGAGCCCAGATTCGCGAAATGGCTTGAGGCCATGAAATCTGAGATGAGATCCATGTATGAGAACAAAGTGTGGACTTTGATGGATTTGCCCGACGATCGGCAAACCATAGAAAATAAATGGATCTTCAAGAGGAAGGCGGACGTTGATAGTAGTGTTACTATCTACAAAGCTCGACTTGTTGCAAAAGGTTTTCGACAAAGTTCAAGATGTTGACTACAATGAGATTTTCTCAACTGTAGTGATGCTTAAGTCTGTCCGAATCATGTTAGCAATTGCCACAATTTATGAAATTTGGCAAATGGATGTAAAACTGCATTCTGAATGGTTTTACGGAGGAAGAGTTGTATATGATGCAACGAAGTTTTTTCGATCCAAAGGAGCTAACAAAGTGTGCAAGCTCCAGCGATCCATCTATGGGCTGGTGCAAGCATCTCGGAGTTGGAATATACGCTTTGATAAGTTGATCAAAGCATATAGTTTTATCTGAGACTTACGGTGAAGCACTGTATTTACAAGAAAGTGAGTGGGAGCGCTACAACATTTACGATAAGTATATGTATGACATATTGCGGATCGAAATAATATAGAATTATACGTAAAGCACAAAGGAGTGTTTGAAAAGAGTTTTCAAAGAAAGACCTCGGTGAAGCTGCTTGCATATTGAGCATCAAGATCTATAGAGATAGATCAAGGCGGCTTGATAAGTTTTTCAATGAGTACATACCTTGACAAGATTTTGAAGTAGTTCAAAATGGAGCAGTCAAAGAAAGGAGTTCTTGCTGTGTTGCAAGGTGTGAAATTGAGTAAGACTCAAAACCCGACCACGGCGAGAAGATGGAAAGAGAATGAAAGTCATTCCCTATGCCTTGGCCATAGGTTCTATAAAGTATGCCATCTTGTGTACCAGATCTATTGTATACCCTACCTTGAGTTTGGCAAGGAAGTACAATAGTGATCTAGGAGTAGATCCTTTGGACAGCGGTCAAAATTATCCTTAGTGGAATAAGGATATGTTTCTCGATTATGGAGGTGACAAAAGGGTAGGTAAGTAAAGGGTTACGTCGATGCAAGTTTTGACACCGATCTGGATGACTCTAAGTCTCGTTCTAGATACATATTGAAAGTGGGAGCAATTAGCTAGAGTAGCTCCGTGCAGAGCATTGTAGACATAGAATATTTGCAAAATACATACGGCTCTGAATATGATAGACCCGTTGACTAAGATTCTCTCACAAGCAAAACATGATCACACCTTAGTACTCTTTGGGTGTTAATCACATAGCGATGTGAACTAGATTATTGACTCTAGTAAACCCTTTGTGTGTTGGTCACATGGCGATGTGAACTATAGGTGTTAATCACATGATGATGTGAACTATCAATGTTGATCACATGGTGATGTGATCTAGATTATTGACTCTAGTGCAAGTGGGAGACTGAAGGAAATATGCCTAGAGGCAATAATAAAGTTATTATTTATTTCCTTATTTCATGATAAATGTTTATTATTCATGCTAGAATTGTATTAACCGGAAACATAATACATGTGTGAATACATAGACAAACATAGTGTCACTAGTATGCCTCTACTTGACTAGCTTGTTAATCAAAGATGGTTATGTTTCCTAACCATGAACAAGGAGTTGTTATTTGATTAACAAGGTCACATCATTAGTTGAATGATCTGATTGACATGACCCATTCCCTTAGCTTAGCACACGATCGTTTAGTATGTTGCTACTGCTTTCATCCATGACATATACATGTTCCTGTAACTATGAGATTATGCAACTCCGTTTGCGGAGGAACACTTTGGGTGCTACCAAGCGTCACAGCGTAAGCGGGTGATTATAAAGGAGTACTACAGGTGTCTCCAAAGGCAGATGTTGGGTTGTCGTATTTGAGATTAGGATTTGTCCTCCGATTGTCGGAGAGGTATCTCTGGGCCCTCTCGGTAATGCACATCACTTAAGCCTTGCAAGCATTACAACTAATGAGTTAGTTGCAAGATGATGTATTACGGAGCGAGTAAAGAGACTTGCGGTAGCGAGATTGAACTAGGTATTGGATACCGACGATCGAATCTCGGGCAAGTAACATACCGATGACAAAGGGAACAACGTATGTTGTTATGCGGTCGACCGATAAAGATCTTCGTAGAATATGTAGGAACCAATATGGGCATCCAGGTCCGCTGTTGGTTATTGACCGTGAATAGTTCTAGGTCATGTCTACATTGTTCTCGAACCGTAGGGTCCATTGCGCAAGGTTTCGATGGCGGTTATTATGAAATGCATTCTGTGAAAACCTAAAACTGAAATTTGAACTCATTTTTTGCAAAATCTTCGCAGTTTGTGATAACTCTTCTACTCGCCTACACCTTATCTATTCACAAAGTTGTCGGTCATGTCGATGCTAGTGACAGCCGAACAGGTCTGAGTCACCAATTGCTGAAATTCCAGAGGCGTGCACTAGTCCCGAGGCCAGAGCTTTTCAGATGATGGTGAGAGGAGCACACCAAGTGGTTTGCCTCCTGCTGCCACCAGGGCCAGAAAGAAGAAGAATTCTGATGAAGAAGATTCTGATTTCATAGCTGAGGAAGAGATCTCCTCCAAGCGAAAGAGGAAAGTGGTTGCCAAAGAGCATCAAGGGCAACAAACCAAGAAAGGCACCAGTAAAGTGAAGAAGTCCACTGTTGCCAAGAAGTTGAGTATGGAAGAGGAAACTACGAGCAAGGTGAAGAAAACTTCCAAGAGGAAGAGGATTGTGCATGATGAAGCAGCTGATGAAGATGAGGATGAGGAAGCACCCCAGCCTCCTCCTCAGAAGTCTAAGTTTATGGGTGATGCCATCAGGGCAGGAGCATCTTCAAAGTCTAAGCCATCTGCTCCAGTCAAGGCAGCTCAAGCCAAGCCTGCTGCCAAGCCCAAGAAAACTGTCAGGAACATCCCAGCTTCAGAGAAGAAGAAAGACAATGTGCCACCAGCTGAGTCAGATGATGAGGCACCTGTATTGCTGAAACTTCGTCAGAAATTGCCAATTCACAATGATGCTCATCCTCGAGCTGAAAACATGAAGGAAAGAAAGGATAGAGGTCTCAGGCTATGGAGACAAGCTGATCCATATGCTGTGAGGAGAAGGACTGCTGTTGACCCAAGGTTCCACACCGAGAGCAGCAGGACTTCTATGAGATCGTGCTTATGGACAAGAAGCCCATTGTTGCGTACACTCGCTATGTTGATTGGGCATATATTGACAGTGAAGAGCACAGAGACTTCTTTCCACATGTGCATGAGAGCTTCACTGCATGTGGTGTTGCTGATTTCGTTGGTCAGAAGCTGACAGTTTGGATTGTGAGATGAACATGCAATTCTATGCCACAGGCTCATTTCTATCCCGATGGAAGGATTGTATGGATGACTGAAGGCCAAAGATTCTCTTCAACTGTTGAAGAATGGGCAGCACTGCTGAATGCTCCAGTGCAGAGAGAGGATGATGTTGATGTCTATGGTATTCCCAAGAAGAACCATGAGTCTATGAGGAATATGTACAATGAGGTACCAGCCAAGGATGTGGAAATCTGGAAGCTCGGCTCAGTGTATCATCTCCGTGCAGGTCTACCTACCACAAACACAATTCGAGGCATACCTTGATGCCCAAGTCCGAGATCATCGCATGATAAGAGGCTATTCTATCAACATGCTGCATATACTTGATCGAAGGCACCTTTCAAGGTGATGGACCCGATAGTTGAGACTATCAAGAGGACTGCACTGACTGTAAGAGGTCATGTGGATTTGCCCGCACATTCAGATGCTTATCAATGCCAAGTTTGGCACGGGCACATACTTGTTGGATAGACCACACTTGCCACCGCAGCCTGAGCATGAGGACAATGAAGTTGTGATGGATGAGGATGATCCAACGTCTGCTGAAGGTCAAGCAAAGAGTGAAGCTGCCAAGCAAGCTAAAGCTAAGAAGGAAGCAGCAGCAGCAGCAGCTAAACCCAAGAGTGTTGGAGAGCAGCTCCTTGAAGCTACCCAGAGGATTGAACAACGCCTGGCCAGCATTGTGTAGTCTCGGGAGAGTCTTGAGAGGATTGTTGAAGACAAGATCCATGCTCGATGTGAAGTCGATCAAGTGCAAGTCATCACAACAAGCTTGAGGCAGATATCGAGGAAGCAAAGAGGGAGAAGGAAGAGCTCATGCGTGAGATGCAGGATGACCTAGTCCAGGATGATTATGAACAGCCTGCTCCGGTTCCTACCAGACCCCGATCAGCTGCTATTCCAGTGACAGACACCAGGGCTACAACATCAGCACCTCCCACAGCTCCATCAGTTCCAGCTCCAGCTCCAGTGACCACTCCTCCAGCCCCACAGACATTAGCTGAAGTCTTCGCCGATGCTGCCATCTCAACTCCATCAACCCAGACAGGAGCCGCCAGCAGAGTCCCTAGTGACGTTTAGCTCTATACTTTTCGAACTTTTTGGTAACTTGTTGCCAAAGGGGGAGAAATTGTATAGATCATAGGACTTCGAGAGAGAGAGTGCTCGCTTTTGCTCTTTTGTTTCATTTGCGGTCTTTTTGAGATACTTTTGAGATTTTCGAGACATTCCGTGTGTTTGATACTACGTTTGCTCTACTTTGATGAGTGCTTGGTCGTACTATGCCTTAATGTGTGCTTAATGCTTATCATATGCTATTCATATCTTGTATGACCATTTACTCATGTCTTGGTGATTGGGTGCATGCTATTCATTCTTATCATTTTGTGCGCTCCACCAAGATGTATGTGACATGGAATAGTGACCCATGATCCTAATCGATTGTGCATTTGCATTCAAACGCAAATCTTAAATAATGCACAAATTTAGGGGGAGCTCTTGCTTATCACATACTTCTCAAAGCAACGATATTATTCATTGATTACATCCTTTGTCGAAGCTTTGATCTATATGTTGTCATCAATTACAAAAAAGGGGGAGATTGAAAGTGCAACTAATCCCCGGGTGGTTTTGGTAATTAATAACAACATATATATCATTGAACTAATAGTTTCTTGAGAATCATTTCAGAAAGTTCAGTGATATGGGTATGGCAATGACTGAAGAAGTGGACCCCTCAAAATGCTAAGGCAAACATTGGCAAAAGCTCAAGACTCCATTTTTGGTTTAGTGATCCAAGATCACATTGAGTCTATAGGAAAGCCAATACTATTAAAAGGGGATGAGGTTATGTTAATGATCTGGTTGCTCAAAGTGCTTAGTGATACATCTCCCAAACCATCAGCAATCTTTCATTCCAATATACACTCATAAGTAATCTCGGTCCCACCGATTTCCTAAACTCACCACACCGAGATGAACCACCTCAGCCACAAAGCCAAACCCTAGAAATTTCGGATTTTCCGATTCGAACTCGGTCTCACCGAAACTAGTGTTGCCAAGCTTCAGAATCTTCATCATCATATCGGTGTCACCGAGATGATAAAGTCGGTCCCACCGAGATTGGCAAACCCTAGTCTTTGGAAGAATCGGACTCACCGAGATTGTATTTTCGGTCCCACCGAAAATCCCAATGTTCACAAGATTTGAACTTTCGGTCTCACCGAGTTGTCAACTTCGGTCTGACCGAGATTGGTCAAATGTGTGTAACGGTTGATTTTGTGTGGAGGCTGTAAATACCCTCCACCCCTCTTCATTCATGGAGAGAGCCATCGAAAGAACTACCACTCCTACCTTACATTTCGAGAAGAAAACTACCTACCCTTGTGTTGAGATCAAGTTGCTCCACTCCCACCATATGAAACTTGATTTCTAGCCTTCCCAAGTTGCTTTCCACTCAATCCTTTCTTCCACCACAGCCAAATCAGTGAGGAGAGTTGAGTGTTGGGGAGATTATCATTTGAAGCACAAGAGCAAGGAGTTCATCATCATCAACACCATCTATTACCTTTTGGAGGGTGGTGCCTCCTAGATTGGTTAGGTGTCGCTTGGGAGCCTCCGTCAAGATGTGGAGTTGAACCAAGAAGTTTGTAAGGGCAAGGAGATCGCCTACTTGTGAAGATCTACCCCGAGTAAGGCTAGTCCTCCGTGGGCGATGCCATGATGGCATAGACAAGGTTGCTTCTTCGTGGACCCTTCGTGGGTGGAGCCTCCGTGGACTCTCGCAGCCGTTACCCTCCGTGGGTTGAAGTCTCCATCAACGTGGATTGACGATAGCACCACCTATCAGAACCACGAGAAAAATCTCCGTGTCTCCAAATTGCGTTTGCTCTTCTCCACCTCTCTTTACTACATGTGCAATTTACTTTCCGCTGCCAATACTCTAGAATTGCATGTGTAGGGTGATACTTGACTTGATCATCATCGTGAATCTGCCAAAAACTTGTCTTAATCAAAAGGCTGAATTTTTATATTGTCAAGTAGTCTAATCACCCCCCCTCTAGACATACTTTCGATCCTACAAAGATTATCTTCTCCATATCCATATGGCCCGCGGCGACGATCTCCATGCCATCAAGTATCTCCCACTCAAGCTTAAAGGACCAGCTCGGCATTGGCTCAACAGCTTGCCCGCAGAGTCAATTGGGTGTTGGGAATACCTGGAAGCCGCATTCCTCGATAACTTCCAGGGCACGTACGTGCGACCACCAGACGCCGATCACCTAAGCCACATTATTCAGCAGCCCGACGAATCGGACAGACAATTCTGGACACGATTCTTGATAAAGAAAAACCAAATCGTCGATTGTCCGGATGCAGAGGCCCTTGCAGCCTTCAAACATAACATCCGGGACGAATGGCTAGCCCGGCACCTGGGGCAGGAAAAGCCGAAATCCATGGCAGCCCTCACATCATTAGTGACCCGCTTTTGCGCGGGAGAGGATATCTGGCTAGCTCGCAACAACAATCTCCGTAAAAATTCTGGCAGTCCGGACACTAAGGACAGCAACGGCAGGTCACGATTTAAACAAAATAAACGCCGATTAACGGCGCATTTATAAGGAAGATACGACAGTCAACGCTGGATTCCGAGGCTCTAAACCCGGTCAACGGAAGAAGCCATTCAAAAGAACCACTCTGGGCCCGTCCAACTTGGACCGAATACTCGATCGCTTATGCCAGATACTTGGCACCCCTGAAAAGCCAGCTAATCACACTAACAGAGATTGCTGGGTGTTCAAACAGGCAAGTAAGTTAATTGCCGAAAACAATGACAAGGGGCTAAACAGCGACGACGAGGAAGAGACCCGACCGCCGAACAATAGAGGACAGAAAGGTTTCCCCCCACAAGTGCGGACGGTGAACATGATTTACGCAACCCATATACCCAAGAGGGAGAGGAAGCACGCACTAAGGGACGTCTATGCAATGGAGCCAGTCGCCCCGAAGTTCAATCGATGGTCCTCTTGTCCGATCACTTTCGATCGAAGAGACCATCCGACCAACATATGCCACGGCGGATTCGCCGCATTGGTTTTAGACCCAATCGTCGATGGATTTCACCTCACGAGAGTCCTGAAGGACGGCGGTAGTAGCCTGAACATGCTTTATCAGGATACAGTGCGCAAAATGGGCATAGACCCCTCAAGGATTAAACCTACAAAGACAACCTTTAAAGGTGTCATGCCGTGTGGAAGCCAATCAGACAGCTCACCACACCGAGGTGGTCACCAAGGCGGCTGCCCTTCGCTTCGGCGAGGTGGGACTAAACATAGCGCATCAAGGTGGTGGCAGCAAGACGTTTTTAGTACCGGTTGGTGGCTCCAACCGGTACTAATGTGTTCCCCTTTAGTACCGGTTGGAGCCACCAACCGGTACTAAAGGCCCTCGTTTCCCGCCGCTTGGGCTGGCCAAAATTGGCTTTTAGTACCGGTTGGTGGCTCCAACCGGTACTAAAGGCCCCTCCTATATATATGGCACTTACGAAAATTCAGTTATCTCGTCGACCACTTCGTTCCACTTCTCGCGCGAGAGTCCTCTAGATCTATCGTAGTCTCCGGCGCCGCCGCCGCTGCCGCTCGCCGCCCGCCGCCCGTCGTCGTTGTCGCGCCGCCGCCGCCTTCGTCGTCGCCGCCATCCCCGCCCTCGTCGTTGCCGCCGCCGCCGCCCGCCTGTCTCGTCGCCATCGATCCCCGCCGCCGCCCGTCTGTCGTCGTCGCCCCCGCCGCCGTCGCCCGTCTCGTCGTTGTCCCCGCCCCGCCGCCCGTCGTCGCTGCCCCGCCACCAGACGCGCCGCTGCCCACCCATATAGTACACACACACACACACACACACACACACACACACACACACACACACACACACACACACACACACACACACACACACACACACACAGAGACACACAGACACACACAAACACACACACACACACACACTACACGTACACTACACACACACACACACACACACGATATATACACACACACACATATTTTTTTTACTTATTTTCTGTTTTCTATAATGTTTAGATGAATTAGAACTATCTAGTTTATTTTTAGAATGTTAGAAATGTTATCATCGATGAATTATAAATATGTTAATGTTTAGTTTGAACTAGTGAATTAATATATAGAACTAACTAGTTTATTTTTAGTAAATGCTTAGTTGAACTAATTGAATTAATATAACTAGTTTATTTTTAGTAAATGCTTAGTTGAACTAGTTGAATTAATATATATAACTAGTTTATTTTTAGTAAATGCTTAGTTGAACTAGTTGAATTAATATAATAACTTGTTTATTTTAGTAAATATAATGCTTAGTTGAACTAGTTGAATTAATATATAGAACTAGTTTATTTTTAGAAAATGCTTAGTTGAACTTGTTGAATTAATATATAGAACTAGTTTATTTTAGTAAATGCTTAGTTGAACTAGTTGAATTAATATAAATAGTTTATTTTAGTAAATGCTTAGTTGAACTAGTTGAATTAATATATAGAACTAGTTTATTTTTAGTAAATGCTTACTTTGAACTAGTTGAATTAATATAACTAGTTTATTTTTAGTAAATGTTTAGTTGAACTAGTTGAATTAATATATAGAATTAGTTTATTTTAGTAAATGCTTACTTTGAACTAGTTGAATTAATATAACTAGTTTATTTTCAGTAAATGTTTAGTTGAACTAGTTGAATTAATATATAGAACTAGTTTATTTTAGTAAATGCTTACTTGAACTAATTGAATTAATATAACTAGTTTATTTTTAGTAAATGCTTAGTTGAATTAATAGAAGTAGTTGAATTAATTGAATTAGTAAGTGTTTAATGTTTCGCCTAATATGAACATAGGAAATGTCGTCTGACGATGGAGAAAATTTCATTATGTGCCAATAGTAGGAAGACCAGCGCGGCTAGTGTGACAGAAATTTCCTTGTTGATGGTAGGCGATTCAGCATCAAGCTGGATGAGACTTTCGAATTTGATACAGTAAGTCAAAATGACAAGTCTATTTTCGTAATTAAGCATGACTTATATATGCTTCATTTGCCTGACTTATAATTTTTAATTTTCACAATTCTACTAGCGCATCCCCTGCCATGCAAGAATTTTTGTCTTGGATAAGATAGGTTTCAAAGATATGGAAACTATGGAGGTAAAGAGAGCTTACCTGAAAACTGAGCATGATGGTTATACTTTCAACGTCAAAGTATACAGTACACACACGTACACCTATTTTGAATGCAAAACTTGGCAAGCACTATGCAAGGTTTATGCATTTGAGCCTGGTATGGTTATCACCTTTGATATTCATCCGGAAGATGATATTGAAGGTAATAGAGACATATGGGTTGATGTGCAGACGCCTCCAGTTCTACCATTATGTGAGTTCTTCTCAACTATATTTTTGTCTTTGATATTGCTTATTTCAAAAATAACTGACAACTAATTTCTATTGACAGCTTATCTCCATTCAACCAAACATGTCCGGCGCTTGGTAGACAGGACCTACTACTGTCCCGGAGTTGAACTAAACTGCGAGGAGATAAGTCATTATGTTTCATGGCTTGAGGATCTTCATACTGTCAAGACAAATTTTCTTCCTGCACTTAGAAATGTTAGTACTCAAAATGTGCGACCAATAGTGATGGTATTGAACTACGGTCACATCTATTTAGGAATGATGGTAAGATATTTACTATTTGTCCTCAGTCCATATTTTGCATACATATTTTTTTTGCTAAACTTTCATTGCTAAGTATATTAATTAAGTACTATACGATGTTCTTCAACAGGGACTCCCGATGACAGTTGTGCCTCAGGGGATCGAGACTAAAGGTCAGATGTCAATTGTTAGCTTACGGCCAAGATATCCTGCATTGCACATGAATGCATTCAGGATTTCTAGAAGCGATGAATGCTTAATAGTGAAAGATTGGAGGAAAATTGTTAATGATCGCAGAGAAGTACTAGGGGGCAGCAATGAGAAGTGCAGCCCACGATTAGGAGACAGGTTCATTGGCATGCTCCAGTATGATCAATCAGGAGAGCTATACATGTTCTATGCTATTTTGCCAGAGAGAGAGAGAGTAGCTAGCAGGAGTGATTCAGCTAGTTCTTCATGCTGCTCTTAATTAGTACTTGTCCTTTCATGTATGTGTTCTTCGTTCTGAACTTAAGTGATTTGCTTTTGTGGTGTTATATATGAACGGTTATAATATCATGACAATCATGTTGAACTCGATGATTGGTTCTACTAGAAATTCTATTTATATATATATGCATAACGTGTACAATGTGTAGTATCGTAAAATACCAGCAAACGAAAAAGAATTAAAATGGAAACACAAAATTAAATGAAAAAGAAATCATAAAACTAAAAACCCACCAAACCTTATAGTACCGGTTGGTGTTACCAACCGGTACTAAAGGGCTCCAGGCCCCCGGAGCTGGCTCGTGCCACGTGGTTGCCCTTTAGCACCGGTTCGTGCTGAACCGGTACTAAAAGGAGGGGCCCTTTAGTGACCACAATTTAGTGCCGATTATGTAACCGGCACTAAAGGGCCTTACGAACCGGTGCTATTGCCCGGTTCTGCACTAGTGGGCCCTTTGGGCTTCCCCTTAAACTTCCCTTGATTCAACACTACTGCCTCGGCAGGATCTGCTGCCTCAGCCTTTCGCTTCTGCTTCCAACTGGAATTTGCTCCTCCGTTGTCCTGGGCGACTGGCCTGTTCTTACCACTCCGGAGTCGGTCTTCTTCTTCGCTGTTAGCGTACTTGGTGGCAATCTCCATCATCCGAGTCAGGGACATATCTCCGGTCCGACCGAACTTCAGATTGAGCTCTCTGTAGAGAACACCTTCCTTAATGGCACAGATCGCTTGGTGATCGACACATTCTCCATCAGATGGTGCGAGTGATCCATCTCTGGATATAATCTCAAGGTTTCATTCGGCTTTTGCACGCAATGTTGCAACTCCGGTAGACCAGCAGGTCTCTTGCAGGTTCCCGCAAATCTGGTAAACACTTGGGCCAGCTCATCCCAACTCAAAATGCTCCCAGGGGCCAGCTGATTTAGCCATGCCCGGGAAGAACCTTCAAGCATCAGAGGGAGGTGCTTCATGGCCACCTCATCGCTGCCGCCACCAATGTGCACAGCCACTCGGTAGTCCTCAAGCCAAGTATCGGGCTTTGACTCCCCTGTGAACTTATTGACGCCAGTCGCCAATCTGAAGTTATGAGGGACCTCAGCGGCGTTGATGGCTCTTCCGAAACACTCTGGGCCGAAAACATGGACCCTGCTTCCATTGGGCCTGTCTCTATCCAACCCTTCTCTGTATGCTCTGTTCCAGTCGACCAAACCCTGCACAAGGACTGACCTTGTGTCGAAGCCGAGCTCTCTGGGGTCGACTGGAACTCTGCGGTCATTTCCATACGGACGCCTGCCATCATACCACCGGGACGCGTATGACCCGTCCCTCGGAAGGGGCGAAGGCACTCGATGGTGGTTGTTGCGGGCGTACTCGCGATCAAACTCTCCATGAGCTCTTCCCAGGTGCTGACCTTGGCGGTGATCACGATCTCCACGCCGCAAAGGCGACCTAGGACTGTGTGCCGACTGAACAGTGTCTGCCCTTACTGATCTGTTGTGAATTATGTTCCGCGACTAGGACACGGCGGAGTTCTGGTCTCCCGCTGCTCGGAGCAACGCCCTGATCTGTTCCAAGCCTCTTCCAGCCTCTGAACGGGACGGCTGAATGGACTCTGCGATACGTGCAGCAGCTGCAAGATTCTGAATCGTTGTGCAGAATACGTGAGTTTTCGGTGGAAACAATTGCCGTGGACGCCGACTGGACTCGGGGATCAGTCGACGGGCACGCTCGTCGAGAGAATGTTGGAGATTCTCCAAATGAGTGCGTTCGGCCAGCGTGGCCAGGCGCACTGCCTCCAAGGCATGAGCCTCGGCGGTTACTCCTATGATAGGGGTCTGGAGAGCCTCCACGTTGCAGCGGTGCAGCTCCTCCCTCTGCAGCGGGCTAAGAGGTTGGGGCTGATACTCCTCATGGCTGAATGACGGGCTATCAACGTCACCGTCGCAGCCGCTGCAACAAAAACCAGGTGGGCTGCGATGGGAGTCGACCATGAGGACTTTCACCACGGGGTCACAACTCCCGCTCTCGGGAAAGGTGTCTGTGAAATCAGTCGACAGGTCGACTGAACCGCAATGAAATATGTCGGGCTCAATCGTCGCGACTTGGGGGGTGAATGCCTGACGAGCCACCACGTGTTTCACCCACCACTGGAGCCGCAGTCGACTAGATCGCTTGCGGCGGCGTCCTGCAGAGTGAGACGACAATGCGAGGACCGATTGATACGGGGTCGACGGTTGTCAAAGGAGGACGCCGCAGGCACTCACGCGGAAGTGCGACGAGCCATTGATCGGGAGAGCCTCGACATCAAGGGGGGCCTCCTGGAGCCAGGCGGAGTCGTCGGCGACGAAAGTGAGCGCGCCGAGTCGGAACTCGCGGCCCATGACCAAGCCGCCGCCGGAAACCATGTTTATGAAGATCAAAGAAAATGCAACCTCGCCGGAAGTCGCTAAGACGCTTTGCCCCAAGATGGGCGCCAACTGTCGTGGTACTAAGTCTGACAGTAAGTACGGGGGGTACGTATGAGGAGGCAAGGTCCTAGCTACGGTGAGATTGTACGCAAGAGTTTACAAGTTCAGGCCCCTCTTGGAGGAGGTAAAAGCCCTATGTCTCGGTGCCCTGAGGCGGTCGACTGGAATATAGGAGTGAGTGTTACAGGGGGTGTGAATCCTTCTCCCAGAGGAGGGGGTGGTTTATATAGAGTGCGACAGGACCCCAGCCCACCTCCGTTACAGGAGTTCAATGTACACAAAGATAGGGCGTCGCTGATAACGCCAGCTATAAAATGCTATTAATGATCTTTAAGACTACGGAGTGAACGCCTGACCGTTGCCGTCCTGAGTGACTCCTAGTCTTCTGTAGGTCGAGTGATTTCTCATATGGCCGAGTGATACCAAGAGGGAGGGGTACCCGAGTGATATGATTGGTCGAGTGGCTTGCACTCGACGACCTCAATTGATACTCCCTGTTGTCTTTTTGGATGTCTTTGCTTCTAGGATAGTGACCTTGGGTAGGGCGTATAGGTCAGGCCTATGACCCTACCCTAGGTCTATATCATCATCAAGACACACTTGGTGGCATGAAGGAGATGCAATTTATGCTGATTGTGTGGATTTGGTGACGGTGATTGGGACTCTCCAATTCTCACATTGCTTTCGGGAGGCCAACGACGTTGCACATGAGATAGCAAAACGTAGTTATGAAAACCATTTATCTTTGTAATTGGGTAGATGATCCTCTTCTTTTTATTATTCATTCTCTTGTGAAGGATGTAAGTGTGGTTGGTTGATTAATAAAGCAAGCCATGATGGCATTTCCTTCAATTTTTTTTTAGGAAATTCTGTTATTTCCTGACCAGCTCTCATCACGAGCAGAAGGCCTATCTGGCTCACTTTAACTAGTTAGGTGGGTGGAGAACCCGTTGCTTGAATGTCCCAGCGTATGTGAGCAGAAGGCCTATCCGGCTCACTATGTGGGTGGAGAACTCGTTGCTTGATTGTCCTAGTATGTGTCAGCAAAAGGCCTATCTGGCTGCTTTAACAAGTCAGGTGAGTGGAGAACCGGTTCCTTGAATCTCTCAAAGTGTGTGAGCAGAAGGCCTATCTAGCTCGCTTTAACGAGCCATGTGGGTGAAGAACCCGTTGCTTGAATGTCCCAGCATGTGTGGTGCTTCCCTCGTTCCCTGGCAGCAGACCAGACGAAGGGATGCTGACCTTGTCCACAAGCAGGCCCTCGTGCAAACTTCTATCGCTACAAGCCCAAGTCCTCTAAAGTGTTCGCCTCCATCATTATGTTCTCCATTGGATCAAAATTTGTGTCATTGTACGTTGGTCATGTTGATGCACGCGCCATTGGACTAGTCACCAGGTACCTGCAGATCTCTAGAGACATAAGCATATTAATCAAGAACTTAGTTTAGAAACACCGAGCACAACTTAGATGCACACATGCCACCAACCCATGAATACATTGACGACTGAAGACCACACACATGGAACTTTTAGATTGATGAAGTTGTAGGTGCACCTCATTGCCGATGAAATTTTCTCTCTCTCTCTCTCTCTCTCTCTCTCTCTCTCTCTCTCTCTCTCTCTCTCTCTCTCTCTCTCTCTCTCTCTCTCTCTCTCTCTCTCTCTCTCTCTCTCTCTCTCTCTCTCTCTCTCTCTCTATTTGATTGCCCTCCTATTGTCATGGCCATCATCATCGCTTTGCAAGCTCGCCACCCTGCCTCCAACACACTCTACCCCCGCCCCCGAGTGTAGCAACATCTCCTTATTTCCTTGCGCCAACTATCCTAATTGTGTTTCCTTCTGACATATTTCCTCATTTTCTTGTACAATCAATGCAGTGATCACTTCGGTCTCAAGCCACTCATATATTGATCAATGCATACATATTCTCTACGCATATGGAGCTAACTAATGTTCCTATGCGATATGGGAGTGAGCACATTGTTGTGTTGATATAATAGAATTAATGCAATATATACAACCTTTAAGATATGATTGAAACATTTTGCTTATATGAACTATACTCATGGTTGACGGTTCATGTTAAACGTGAGACATTTCTATTTTTGATGGTAAATTAAGGTTATTTAATTTATGCAACTTATACCCCCGCTCCCCCAAATATAATATATTTTTTTGTCAATCCTTGATGATATGGGAGTGAGCACACATTGTTGTGGTGATATAATAGAATTAATGCAATACAATACAGCCTTTAAGATATGATTGAAACATTTTTCTTATATGGACTGTATTAATGGTTGACAGTTCATGCTAAATGTGAGACATTTCTATTTTTGATGGTAAATAAAGGTTATTTATGCAACTTATACCCCCGCCCCCCAAATACAGTATTTTTTTTGTCAATCTTCGATGAAATTAATGAGGGACTAAGTAGGAATATCGTTAACAAATGTGTATTGGAAGTGTAGATAGACTTGCATTTGGGGGAAGTTAAAAATACCAAGAGTACTTGCTCACATACTAATGTCCATCTAGTCGATAAATGAAAAACTTGTTTGTGCTTATGCTATCAACACGCAGGAATCAACTATTTTTGTTCAAAGCTTCATTAGTCATTACTTTTGATTTGTCTCCATGTACACGAACCAATAAGACACACAATGATAAAATCGTTAGAACAAAAATTGCCGAACAAGCTGATTTACAAAGATTTAAAAGGTCTGATCTCTTGCTTATATTATTGGCATCCTATTTCCTCCTAGATCACTTCAGCGGCATTTATAATTAACTAAATCGGACAACAACAGTTGTTGTCGTCGTTGCAGAAGGCCCCGGGAACTGGCGGCATGTCGCCACCGCCGCAGAACTTCTTGCACCGCTTGTCGGTGCAGTTTGGGAAGTATTTGGAGTAGCACGAAGCGGCAGGGAAAAGCACGGGTTTATCCATCTGCATACAGGTGTAAAAAGACGAACGGTTAAAAAATGTACAGATTAGATATCCAATCTGGATTTATTTTTTTGCTTCATTGTCTGATCTCTACGGCGACGCAAATCAAATAGAAAATCTAAGTGATATAACCTTTTTGTGGGCCTCGCATGAGGAGAGAAGAAGGGTGGCAGCCATGAGGGCGGCCACGAGGCAGCAAAGGGCGCTCGTGTTCTTCTTCAACATCGCCATATGTGTAGGACAGGAGGAGGCTAACTACACTTCGCGTACGTACAGTTCTTCTTTTCCCTGTGTTGTTCTTTGTGATTTGTGTGTGTTTATATAGAGCCGTGAATACATTGGTGTGCATGTCTAGCTTATTATAAGCATGAATTAAATGTTTTATTAGTGCTTTATTTCAAGTAACAAATAAATGGATATATATCCCTTTTTACGAGGAATGGATTTATATGTTGTGTATGGACAAGTGGATAGCTACTGCATGGATGCTCATGGAAGAACTTACTAATAGTGATTATTAGTACTTATCTTTGACAATGATTTTTATTCAAATTTAAGAGTGACCCAAAATGTCTTATAAAAGTTTGCAAAGAGATTATATTTTTAGCTTCAAAATATGCTAGAGTACGGATTACTACTTGCACCTTTTGATTTGAGAATCATTACTTCTTGCAATTGGTACCGCTTGCGTCACTCGCTCCCCTCGTGCGAGATGGGCCTGTCCAAGCGAGCCAGTGCAGTATATTTTTATTCAACTCTTTTCTCTAGTCCCTCTGAATTATAATTTGAAAAAAAAATCATGAATACAATAAAAAAAAGTTTTAAATTCTAAAAATGTTCATATAAATTTCAAAAATATTATTGAATTCAAACAATGTTCTTTTATTCAAACAATGTTCATGAATTCAATTATTTTATGAAATTCAATTTTTTATAAATTCATAAAAAATTCAATAATTCTGAAAAGTATTCACAACTAAAAAAGTTTTAGTATTAGAAAATGTAGATGAAAATTCAAAATACTCATATGAATTCCACAAATGTTCGTGAACAAATTTTGAAATACTAAATATTTTTGGGAAAATATCAATTGAAAAAATATGAAATTTTAAATAATTTCGAAAATATTTTTTAGAAATGCAAACATTTTTGTAGTTGTGACCAAAATTTGAAGTTTTAAGTATTTTTTTAAAACATGAACATTTTTAATTTATTTTTCTGAAAACATGAAGAAATTTGAAATTTAAAACATTTTTTTAAAATATTAATTTTTGAAATAATTTTGAACAATCTAGATATTCCTAACAATTTTGGAAATGTGAACAATTTTAGGAATTTGTGAACATTATCTAAAAATATGAATATTTTTAGAAGTTATGAAAATTATTTGAAATTGTGAAGAATTTTTAAAAATCCAAAGAGTTTTCGGAAAGTAAGCAAATTAATAGGTAAGTTACTTACTCTCACTATATATGCCCAACCTAATAGTAAGATTCGAAGACATGGTAGAGGTGGAGCCAGCGCCGACCCCTAAGTTAGTGTTCTGGCAGATAGAGAAGGAGCAGTGGTACAAACCTCTTCGTCCTCGAGTAGCACTAGCTGGCGGAGGGCTAGATCTACAGCGAGCACACAAGCGTGGACGCCGTGGTGGCCATGGCCGCAGCGAATCCAAACTTCATCGCCGAGCAGTGGGCGCTCTACGAGGCCGCCCGCGCTCAAGTCACCACTTGCAACACACAGGCGGCACAGCTGGATGTGGAGGCCGCGCTGGCGATCGCGAAAGAGAACACCACCAGCTGTGCGTTCTACACGCCACCAAACACTGTTTGGCCACGCCATCAGGACGATGAGAGTGCCAGCCCCTCGACTTCCATCATGGCCTCACGTCCACTAGCCACGGATAGGTCACGGACTCGGTGAAGATGAGTAGGGCATGAGAGGTGGTAGGCGTTGTGTCCCGAATGGGCCGGTCCATCTCCCATGTTCTACTCTTCCTCCCAAAGCACCGCACCTTCACTTCACGGGTCTTATTGCCGCAACTCATGGAGACAACAGATGGAGGACACATTCGCAGGAAGGGAACAACAAGGACTTGGACGACGGAGGTTTAGGTCCGTCCCCTTAAGCATGCAACGTCTCAATCATCTGCGTTGAGAACGGTTTTGGTACATGTCAACGTAGTCCTGCAGCTTGAGCTCGCGCGCTCTACTTTGCTCATTTCTGCCAAGGACAACCAAAGTAAGGTATACATAACGAAGATGGTAATTCAGCACCCCAAGCAATGAGAGTGACCGGTTGTAAGAGTAATAAGTAGAAACTTGGGTGTTGATTGGCCAACTTCCCTTATTTTCATTGGAAGTAGCTAAAATGATTGTATGAATGCTGGTTGATTAATATAGGCAAGTGCTTTCAATAAAGAAAAGGAGTGGCTGGCCCTGATTATAGCATCAATATTAGCAGCCCCAGCTGTACTTTATGAATTATTAGCATGTTTGTGCAAAATATTTGGTATTTAGATGGGTTGATTTATTTCTTTGGAGGGAGGGGGTACGTACCTTGGTATCTGGATCAAATTTTGGAGCATTATGCGTGTATGGAAATATAGTGAATATTCGATGTAATCAACCACTACCTTTTCTTTTTTGTGGGAATCAACCATTATACCAACCACACACAACGCAAGCCAACCATCATGTTATTGCCTTGTTCGTTTCCTACATATTGCAAGTTTCCAACCTCACTACGTAGCTAGCTCCTCCCATCCTCTCACTCTCTGGCATTGCGTTGCTCGTGTGTCCCAAGAAGTAAAGCTCGGGCCCTCACTTTCAGAATGGCGGCGGCAGAGGGCAGCAAGGAGGAGACGAGGAGGAGGAAGGCGGAGCGGGTGGCGCTGCCGGCGGGCATGGTACTGGTGCAGGTGTTGACGGTGGTGACGATGCTGTTGTCCAAGGCGGCGCTCAACGGCGGCATGCAACCCCTGGTCCTCCTCGTCTACCGCAACCTCGTCGCTGCTGCCACCGTTGCCCCCCTTGCCGTCGTCTTTGAGAGGTGCGTGTGTGATCAATTGAGCCAAGGTGCACAATATCAGTCGTTTTAGACCATTGTATCCGCGTTCAGCGAAACACGTACATCATTCATGAATGCATGCATGAAATGTCATTTGTTTTGCTTAGCTAGGTTGACTGACGGACAGCATGAACGCATAGGCATACACATGCCCGTACTCACCGCAGGTGTATGCTCATCGATCTGATCATTTGGGCACATGACAGTCGGAACCGCCAGCTGTAGGCATGCTCATCGATGATCGGATCATTCACATGACAACATCTGCAGCCACGTCTGGATTATGGAAGGAGTTTTTTTTCCCTTGAAGTACTGTTTTTTTTCTTGAAAGGACAGCATATTTCCCTAACATGCATGCATATTTCCATTTGATTCTCTGCATTTGCATCATCTGTTCTTCTTTCATTAATATAGCTACCGCGCCACTGTCGTTGATTATTGCAGGGAAATATTGAAGAAAGTGAACATGGTTGTTCTAGGCTGGATCTTCATCAACGCTACTTTCGGGTTCGCATCCAACTATAGTATACTGCAGCCTGTAATGCAATGCGCTTGCATGCTTCTACACTTGTTCATGTCCTCAGTTTATTGCGATGTGGCTTTTGATCTGTACGAAATTATAACTCTGTTCATAATATCGATCCTTGATGTTTTTTTTTCGATATTTGATGTTTAAAAACAGGGAAATCTTATTAGCATTAGGCTACGCTGATCCATGCTACTAATATGGTAAACGTCTATGTTACATTTCGACGATTTTTGTTGTCCTCTCACTTGTCAAATTATCGTTATGTGGTTATTGGTATATATTGAAGTAATGTGGTTATTAGTATCTAAATTTTACCACGATCACAATGTATGATTATTGTGCTAATTATGTATGATTGCCAGGTAAATATTTATTAGGGATAGTAGCATCGCTGTGAATGGCCAGGGTGAGTATTAAAATGTTACTCTAAATACGTAAAAGATGAGGTGAGGCTGCAAAACTACTACTCCTTTGTTCCATATTAATTGTCGCTCAAACGTATGTATCTAGCACTGAAATGAGACCGAGGGAGTATCATGGAAGTCCTACAATTGATCGAGAGTAGCGTTATGTAGCCTGATAACCATGTTCTTTTCTTTTCTTTGTAACTAATTAATTTACTATCACCTCCATCGCAACCAAATGGTTGTACAAGCATGTAGCCCGACAACTAAATGACTATAATTTTGCAATTACCACTGAAAAATTATGAAACATGTCAACATGGGACTAAGTTTGGAAATCTCGTCACAGTGTAGCATCCATCAGTGAGAACGTTTGGTTTATCGGTTTAACGGTTGGTGAAATAAGAGTTTTTGGAAGTTTTCACAACCATTTTTTTCTAATGAATTATGCGTGTATGATGCAGAGTTTTGCTGGCGACGGGGTTGTACTACTGCGCCCTACGGGCCACCAGCGCCGCCTATACCGTCAACTTCTTCAACCTCATCCCCGTTGTCACCTTCCTCATCGCCGTCGTGCTCCAGGCCGAGCGCATCTCCCTCGGCACCTGGCCCGGCAGGATGAAGCTGGTCGGCACGGCCGTTGGCGTCGCCGGCACCATGGTTGTCAGCCTCTGCAAGGGCACTCTTCTCTCAATTTCGCACCTCCGGCCGTCCTATGCCCAAGCTCACGCCAGCCCGCCAGCACCGGCGTCGGTGGTCCACGGCGGCCACGACGTGGCCGTCGGCACACTGTTCATGTGTGGGAGCTGCGTGAGCTACGCGCTCTGGTTCGTGGTGCAGGCCAGGGTTGCCAAGGTGTTCCCGTCGCGATACTGGTCCACCGCGCTCACGTGCGCCGCGGGCAGCCTGCAGTCTGCCGCGGCCGCCGGGGTGGCGGCCGTCCTAGCACCCCGCGAGGACTGGGCGGCGGAGTGGAGGCTTGGGTGGGACCTGCGCCTGGCCACGGTGGTGTACTCCGGGGTCTTCAACACGGGCGTCACGTTCGTGCTCGTGTCGTGGGCGGTGGCGCGCCGCGGGCCCGTGTACCCGCCCATGTTCAACTCCCTGTCGCTCATTGCCACGACTGCGGTTGACGCCAGCATGCTCGGCACCGACATCTACCTCGGCGGTGTTCTCGGGGCGGGCCTCGTGGTCATGGGGCTGTACGCGTTCCTCTGGGGCAAAGGCAAGGAGCTCGCTGCCGCCAAGGCAGACAACGGCGAGCAGAAGCTGCAGCGTGTACACGCCGATGATGGCATTGCCTAGCGGTTTGGCCTAGCAAGCCAGAGCAGTCCATACGGAATTAACTGAACTATTCAGTCCTAACCTGAAATTGTCCTTGACAAACACTACTACATGAGGATTTTTTTTCTCTTTCCAAAACGGTATTGTGCTGACGTTCGCTAGTGCATGGCAAATTAAACATTTTTCATGATAATTTACATTGTTGCGAGGATGGCAAATCTTCACCAAGCACGATAAATATTGAGAAAAAAGAACTGGTAAAAAAAAATTGGCATCCTCAGACAACATAAATTGTCATGAAAAACATTTGATTTGTCAATGCCCTCCTAGCGAACATTTTGCTACCTATCAAAATCCCTTTTTTATACAAGATCCCTTCTTCGCTATTGATGGTCTAATAATGATTGGTATGATTAGCCAGCCCATGTGCACTTGTACTAATAGAATAAAGTAGGGATTAGTCAGTCACCGAACCTACTCAGGTGCTAATTGCTGCTATACATACACATATACATGTATATATACCTTCTAGAGGGACTGGGATCAGGTGACATGCGCTCCGATGACATGCACGGTGACATGCAGCTCAAATTCAAATTTAAACATTGTGAAAAAATCTGAAAAAAATCATGCACGTTCACATCACATATTAAGACAACCCCTAAAAATTTCAGATCAAAATTCGAAACATACATCGAGAAATAAAAAAGAGAAATCTGTCATGAATAGTTCCTGAACGGTTCTCTGTAGACTATTCACATCTGAGTTTCTCTTTTTTATCTCTCGATGTATGTTTCGAATTTTGATCTGAAATTTTTAGGGGTTGTCTTAGTATGTGCTGTGAACATGCATGATTTTTTTCAGGATTTTTCGGAATGTTTAAATTTGAATTTGGGCCGCATGTCACCGTGCATGTCACCGTAGCGCATGTCACCTGATCCCAGTCCCTTCTAGAGTTGTAATCGCACCAGGAATAAATAAAGTAAGCAACAGCCACGTAACATGCCCGATTTTTTTTCTTCGAAAACGTGTAAGCTCTGTCATTTCTATTAGAAGGATTGAGAAATACTCCCTCTATTCTTAAATATAAAGTCCTTTTAGAGAATTAAATATTAACTACATACGATGCATATAGACATATTTTAGAGTGTAGATTCACTCATTTTTCTTCATATGTAGTCCATATTGAAATCTCTAAAAAGACTTAGGCTTTGCCTAGGGTTATATGCTATCCAACATAGGATCAACCACCATGCATCATCTTGAACAACTCGGTGAAAGGCAATCGCTCTCTCCCTCATAAGTTCCCTGATCATACAGAGCGTTGTTGCCACCATCCTGAACAAAAATTGGGAGTTAGTGCCAACCCAAGGCTTAGATGTCCATCCATTCAGACCATGGCCATCGCAGTCTAAGGGCCGAGTTGAAAAGGCCATGTCTTTAATTCCGAGACCGCCCAAAGCCTTTGGATGGCAAACGGCGCGCCAATTGACCAAATAGTGGCTTCCATTGCATTCGTCGATGCCCTTCAAGAGGAAGGCCTAGATACACTTGTTGATCCTCGAGATCAACCATTTGGAAGGAGCGAAAATGGCGAGGAAACATCAAACATGGAATAATGATGGCATTCACCAATGTAAGCCTACCAGATCGGAGATTAGCCGTCCTTTCCAGCCCGCGGCCTTGAGGCAATTTTGTCAATGATGAGTGGGAGATAGCCCTCTTGTGCCTCTTAAGGTGAGAGGCAACCCAAGGTACTTCACAAGGAAGCTCGTTAGCTTGCCCGGAATAAGCCCAAGCAGTGGCTGGAGGTCCAAGTCTCCGGAGGCAATTGGAATATTTCAGTCTTTGGTAATATTGGTCATCAGGCCCGATGCATGGCAAACACCTGCAAAATCTCCTCTATGACAAAAATCTCATGGTGCACAGGCTTGATGAAGTTGTCGCGTCCTCGAAGTATAGTGATAATTTGAGCCTGGCCGCCTTATCCATAAGGTGGAGACGATGCCCACCCCCATGGCCTTAACAAGCATTCGCTAGAGGGAATCAATAGCCAAAATGAAAAGCATCGGGGATAGCGGATTCCCGTGCCACAGCCCCCGACGGTGCCTGAAAGTATGACATGTTTTGCTGTTAACAATCGCTCGCGAGGAGGATGAAGCCCAGAGCAGGGAGATCCATTCTTGCCATCTTGGGCCGAAGCCCGAAGCCTGTAGTAGCTCAAGGATGTATCCCTAGCTCACAGTGTCTAACTTACCCCTCAAAAAGAAGCTCACCATGTCTACGCTAAAAATAAGAAGCTCACCGTGTCGAAAGCCTTCGCAATGTCCACTTTTGGCTTTGGGTTTTCTGAGCAATAGATTAACTGCGCTTTTTTTTCACATGCATGAAATTATCATGTATGCATCTCTTGTTGATAAAGGCACTTTGGATCCAGAATGCCAAATAGTCCAGGTGTGGGCTTAGTCTGTTGGCAAGGATCTTAGCAAAGAACTTGGCGAAGTTGTGTATTAGTGTAACATGCCTGAAGTCCGAAACATGCAAAGCATCATTCCTCTTTGGCTGCAGTGCAGTGTTAGTCATGTTGAGAAGACCAAGTCGGTTTCCTTGCAGCTCGAAGACATGTCTGAAAACGCGGTTGAAGTCATTCCTAATGATCTCCAAGAACCTCTTGAAAAATTCAACCGGGACGCCATTCGTCCCTGGCATTCTATCATCAGGCATGGAGAACACTGAATGTTTGATCTCGTCGACGGTGAACGGCCTGTCCAGGGCGAACAGATCCACATGTTCCACCCCAGACCCCCCCCCCCCAATTAAGGGACCTGTTGCGGAGTGTGTCTATACCCAGAAGGACGTTGAAGTCACACAATACCTCGTGATGCTTTTCCTGTCTTGTCGTGCAAACCTGCGATCCGTGGGGTAGGACGTGGATGAAATTGCGCCTTCCCCTAGAGTTGGCCTTAATGTGGAAGAAACTGGTGATGGCATCCCCACTTTGAATCACGATATGTCGCGAATGCTGACACATTCTTGTGCGTTCCAATGCCGCGATGCCCAGCAGACTGTCTTAAGGTTTTTGAAACCTAGCTCCTCCTGGGTCAGAACCCTCTCTTCTTAGCCTTAATTTAACCTTAGAATTATTTTTGAGGCCACCACAAATTGGAGCCTGAGATTCCCAACCGTCTCCGAGCTCCAACGGTGGATCGCGCTAGATGTTCTGGATAACATGATGTGGAGGGACCTCAGTGCATATGTGTCCCGCACTGGTTTGCTCCAAGCCGTGGCCAAAATCTGCTCCATCCCAAGCAGTTTGAACCAAAAGGCCTTGAAACAGAAGCACGTGTTCGTCTCGTATTGCAGCTTGCCTATAAGAAGCATGGGGCAGTGGTCTGAGATCCAGCTTGCAGAACACCGCATCGTCCCTTTCATTTGACTAGGTAAAATGCCTCCCGTTGAGTTTGATCTCCTTTAGGTCTAGTGGGTCGATCCTGGATCTGAATGAGCTCATAATCCTCCTATTAAATTTTCTGTTGTTTTTATGTTGCGTCTTAGAATAATGTAGAAATCGCAGATCACTAGCCACCTGTCTGAAAGTTGAGTCCATGGGGTGAGATTTGTTTTCGAATAGGAAGATAGCCCTCGGCCTAGGCATAGTTTTGGTCTTGTATGACTTTGTTATTTGTCAGATGCTTTGTGTGTGTGCGTGTTAGTGTTTTTTGTGTGCATTTAAGTTATACAGAGATCCTGGGGCGCGACTGGGTCGATTTTTGGGCGCCGGCGAGAAAAAAACGCCTTGAAAGGGCCTGTTGGGGGCGCGGCTGGAGATGCTGTCCTTGGGGTTGTGGAGGTGGAGGATCTACCGTTCTGCTTTGCCGCGACATGTCTTTCTGCATGATGCATGTTGAAGTAGAGTTGTACTCCGTATTTACTTAGAGAAATAATTGTGGTTTCAGTCTGCTTGAGTTTTGCTGCTTTGCGATGTGACCCATGCGATCGATGTAAAAATGCATTGTGTCGTCTCGATCCTTTTCCTACCTCTCTCCGTGACTTGGAACTGCACTAAAAGTAGTTTTTTTTTTACGCGGACTAAAAGAAGCTAGGTTTCGTGGTTGACTTGCGAAAATATTTCCGCTTGACTTGACCCACGTGAATACGACCACGACGTCGTGTAGAGCCAGTCGCACAAAGAGCGGCCGGCCGGAAACCGTGCCGTGCCTGATTGATGGGTGTTCGTTCGTTGCACAGCAGCATATGCATGCATGCTTGTTTTAATGCTTCAGAAGAACATATATAAAGGCTAATAGGCACAACGACGGCCATTAGGATGATAGGAAGGCAAAGAGCTGTTAGTTTTGCACCGCTGGATATAATTTGTTGCTCTTGTTGGAACAAATTCAAGAAGATTCAAACGTACGTGATAACAGTGTACTCCACAAGGTGATATAGTGAAGTTGGTTCAAAGGTTAGTGCACTACATATTAAAAAACAGTATAACACAGCTAGCTACGAGGCTCCACAGCGATTTGACTGTCACAGCCGTCAGATCCCGAAACGTGCGATACAGATCGAAGTCGGGCGTTCCTGGTCGCCCGCGCGCGTCGCGTACCGTCTCGCGGGCCGCTGCTCCGCGGAGCGACCTCCTGTTGCTGCCAGTAATTGGGCCGTGAAGGCCCAGTTATTCCCTCTCGTACGCTATGTAGCCCAGGTTTGTTTCTGTTGTATCACACCCGGAACGACAGCTCCTCTGTTCCTCCTCCCTGTTGCTCCTCCTTCCTCCTCTCGTCTCGATGCGGTGGTGTTCCTCAGTCCTCGATGCGCCGGCGATCCGCCGTGGGCGTGCGTGACCGCCCCCGCGACGGTACGGTTCACCCCTCCTAAACTTTCTCCTTAGCCCCTTTCTTGCTGTTTTTAAATTTCCTGTCTTGCAGCGTCTGTCTATGGCGGCTGCGGCATCTTCCCGCCCCACCGGCTTCCACCGCCGGTTGTCCTCGTGCTACATCGTCCTCAGCTCTACCTCACGCCCCTTCTTCTCCCGTAACCGAAGCTGAAGCTACCGCCTTAAAGGTCCACTGTCCGCCTCCTGACATATGGTGAGGATGGTAGTTAACCTCAGGGGTGATGATGGTGATTAATTTGCAGTGTTCGTGTGTTACCCCAATCTCCCGTTCTTCCTTCTACATTATGCCTTGCAGCATCCCTTCTTACCTGCCATCTGTGTCGTCTCTTCACCATGCCTATTGCCTAGGTCTGTTCTTGCTGTCTATTCATCTTACTGCTTCTAATTCTCCTACATTTTTTTGCGAGTTCTAATTCTCCTACATGTTCTCATATGTACGGAACTTCCCTCCTTCGTTGCAGGTTCGCAGTGCTTATTCATTGGGATTTCCGTGTTGGAATTGCTCGTGGCTGTGTGGGTTACACCCAATTGCTAGCATGGCTTCTGGACAGGTTCCACAGCTGACACTGTTGCCTTATCATCATCTACTACTTTTTTCTTTGTTAGTTGTTAATTCTATCCGATTTGTTTGATTTTCATCCCAACCAGCCACATCCATTTTCTCTCTTTACTTTCCTTGTCTTGGTTTCAGATTTTGTATAATCTGTTTGTGACACGTGCTGAACCTAAGTAGAATAAAAATGCCTAAACGTTCTCGATTACAAGACCATGGAAGCGATGTGCATCAGCCACATTGCGCTAGCAGATCAAGTAGAGTCCTGCCCCAATGTAAGCGGGCAAGGATTAACGAACCACTTAATACGCACAATTCAATTGGACGGCCAAAAAGAGTATGTTAATTCACCTCCACTTGTGCTGCTTTATGGCATTTTCCTTACCTTGATAATCATCTTCTATACTGCCGTACAAGAATATTTAGACTGCAGGCATTTGGTTTCTCATGATTCCTTCTGGCGCTTGTATGAATTTCCCCTAAACCGTAAAATGCCAACAGTTGAAAGATTAGACATCCATTTACTTGACATGATTTCTATTACTTACAAATCAAAATAAAATCTTGAAACTATTGTATCTAATGCTGAAAAGTTGAAGAAGTCTATGCTTACTGAATGGTTTATTGCAAACCAAAAGTTTCCAGAAGCTCGTCCCAAGTGAATGGATTGGAACGGACTGACAAATTCTGGAAAAAAAAGGTGCAAAACTGGTGAAAAAATAGGCCGTGTATACTATGTCCATCCATCTGCCGGTGAGCGTTACTATCTTAGGATGCTTTTGATTGTCATGTAGCTTTGCGGATTTGTGTACCTTCAATAATATCACATACAGTACATCTAAAGAAGCTTGTGCGGCTCGGGGGTTATTAGGTGATGACACAGAATGGTACACTGCATTTGATGAGGTATCAACTTAGGTATCTTTTCATTACAATCATTTTGCATTGCAGTGTAGAGGATGAGCGTGCATTCTATAACAAATACTACTCTTACATTACTGATGATATCCAGCATAGGTGCCGTGTTAATGAGAAAAGCCTTCATTATGGGGAGCTACCCTTCCAGGTCAACAGCGTGACAGCAGTCCACCAAAAAACAAATGTCTTTGAGTTCAATCAACTGTCTTCTGGTTCAAGCAAAAGCATACTGAACAAAGTATGTACACCTAGCCAATCATGAGTACCAACCCTCAAGGTAAATATTCCCCTGTACTGTAAGTATTTAGATTTTCATACATGTCATGTCACTATCATAAAAAAGGTTTTTCAACGGAAAGAGGTCTACGAAGACTTTTGGGATATTACAGAAGAACATTCTGCATGAGTTGCACTGAAAACAACAAGCTGGTCAGTATTCCTTCAGTTTTCTTCTCACACTGTTATCTTACCATTGGTATTTGCCTCATATGTCTACATGCAAAATAGAATAAACCAAAAATTGGCGAAAACTCCAACCCCATTCAAACTGATGAAATCTCAGTCCACTCCCCAGCTGCCACAGCAGACATATCTCTACCTCTAACCATGGTATCTACATTTTATCCTATATAGTATCGTCCTCGGCTTTCCATGTTGTACCTTACAATATTCTCCTCTAACTGTTATACTCCTGAGGCACAAATGCCCCTGATTAGACAATCCCCAGAAACTCTAACGATAGTGGAACCAAGGGAAAGAGAAATTCTACCAAGAGGTTTGTTCCCCAGCTGCCAATTCATCACATTACTGATTCCTGTAATATCTGCAAAATGACTGGAACTCACACTTCACGTGCCAACTGCAGGACATCAACAGATGGGAAGAAGTATGCTGCCTAGAAGAAACTGAACATGGGTGCCCCGGAACAGAATGCCACTTGAAGACATAAGATTCAAAAATAAATAAAGGAAGAGAACAAGCATCTTCGTGCCTTCGCGGATCAAAAGATTAATGTTTGCCTGAATAAGAAAACCTGTGGTTATCTTCCTTAGCATCCACTTTAGTGCTTGCCATCTGCCCAACGGCATGCACAAGTCTACCAGACATGTTTTCTTCTTTTGTGCTAATAACAATATGTACGACGCACTGATAACGACCTTCATGCAACCAGCAACTGTACTCTGCTCTTCTTCCATCAGTCTGCTTAAGAATTTCGTCCAAAATTACCTTTTGATGGATACGGACAATCCCCAAGTTATCTGCGAATTTGCAGCCAACTTGTACACAAAATTTAGAAAGAAGAATCAACAACAAAATGGCAAATAATGTAATCACGTCAAATCAATTACCTCTTGCCACCGCAGCCATGGATCTATCTTGCTTCGTTTCACATTAACCTGCAAGGGACTTGCAAGAAGTATATATAGCACCAATCAGGTCATTATAAAAGAGCAAACTAACTCACAGTTTTAAACTGGATTCATTAACTTCCCACTACCATTCAAGTATTAGTTACGGTTAGGACAACCTTTTGCATTCATCTTTAATAAAACTACATAATAGGATTTTATATCTATGTATTAAAGACTGACAAATCACACCAACCACCGAGTTGGCACTTTTTTACAATATAAAGCATCATTATTCGTTGTAAACCCATCCAAATGACTTTTTACACAAATAAGGTCCATTATCAAAGCCCATAAAATATATCTATCGGTTCTTTCAATCTACAAATAATACTCACCCTGTACAACAGAAAAACAATTTTACCAAAATATTTATTCACAAACACAAATATTCAGAAAAAAATGCTATTTAGGAACCAAATTGAAGGGAATTTGACACCATTAAAAACCATGGTATACAAACTAAAATCAACTACCATCACACTTATCATTTTTATAGCATACCAAGACATTTTTTTCAAAACTAACATATCTTTTTAGAACAATCTCTTTTATTACATCAAATATGAACGGGCGCAGCAACGCGCGCCTTCATGGTCTAGTGCTATATATGATGGATTGCATGCATACACCCAACATATGCAACCCGTTCTTCGGTCCAAAGGTGGATGCTCATGAAAGAAAACTATCAATACCAATCGGCACATGCAAGATTGGTGGGCGCTCTATGTGCTCTTATGGCGAACGCCGTGGAAAGAAGAGAAATGGGAGAACCTTCAATAACGTCAGGTGCTCCTCTCACATGGTCCTCCAAGATATCACGGAAGAAAGCAGGCTCTGGAGTAAACCCGGGCATGGGCAGCCCGGCCCAAAAACCCGGGCCGGGCTGGGCCGGGCTTGACATTTGGGCCGGGCTCAGGCTTTGTTTTGCAGCCCGAAAGATAGTCGGGCCAGGCTCGGGTTTCAATTTTTCTGTATTTCGGGCCGGGTTTTCGGGCTTCGGGCTTGATTTCGGGCCGGGCTTCGGGCTTGATTTCAGGCCGGGCTCGGGCTTGAAAATAGGGAGTATTTCGGGCTTCGGGCCAGGCTTCGGGCCGGGCTCGGGCTTGAGAAATGAAGGTTGGGCTTTTACAAGCCCGGCCCGGCCCGACGTTTGCCCGGGTTTACTCTGGAGACGATCACGGTGGCATCACCTGATGCTTAATGGAGTCAAAATTGCTACTGGAGTCCATTTCTTCAAAAAAAAAGTTACTAGAGTCTGCAGATTTTTTCTACAGTGACATGTTTTTGTCTCTCTTTCTTTTATTGCTTGTGCGCGCTTTTGTGGTTTTTTTAGGCAGCGCGGTTCTTACTTTTGTGAGCCAAGCGTACTTCTTACTGAAAAAAGCCCAATGTAGTGGACCCCAAATTTATTGCGCTGGACTAACCTAACAACACTAGATTTATTGAGATCACATGATTTTTCCTTTTGTTTCTCAGGAAAAAAACATGATCTTTTCCTCCCCCTAAAGAAACATGTTTTTTTCCTGGAAAATGCATAGGAGCTCCCGTGTGTGCAACTCACTGAAATGAGTCTTTCTCGTCCCCACAGATCTATTAGGGCACTCTCAATACTGGTATCTTAGTATGGTTTCATAGATAAAAATCTGATTTGGCATCCTATTTAATGAGAAAATAAATAACAATCCTACTTCCTCCGTTTCTAAATACAAGTCTTTTTAGAGATTCCAATGCGGACTAGCTACATACGGAGCAAAATGAGTGAATCTACACTTTAAAGTATGTCGGGCGGCGGCGATGGGGTGGATGGCGCGGGGGCGGCGAGGATGTTGGCGAGGTCACGCGGCGGGGTCGGGCGAGGTAGGAGCGGCGGCGTCGGGCGGAGTGGTGGGGCGGGGCGAGTCGATCGATGGCCGAGGGCTGGTGGACGAGCAGCGACGGGGATGAATCGGACAACGGAGGAACTTCGGAGCTGGCGAGGCAGGGGGGGGGGGCAAAGTCACGGCGGGCCTGACGGTCGTCGTGCGGGCTACACCGGCTGCGGAGTTGGCTGGGCGGCGATTGGTCGCGTGGAAGAGAATGGAACGGCAATTTGGTAGTTGGCAGGCGGTTGTTGTTTTATATCTCTTGTAGACGGAGATGCAAATTTGCACTACGAGGTGTTGTAGTTTACATCTCCGGAAGGCGGAGATGTATATTTTATTACATCTACACCATCTGTTGGAGATGTGTTTTTGGCCCACGGAGATGCAAAAGTTAGATATTTTTGCATATATATCTTCTATTGGAGATGCTCTTAGGATTAAACATAACCTTTTGCACTCATTGGCTAACATCGTGGCAACAATTAAGGAATTGCTAGTCCACATGGGGTTTTATCTCAACCATTGTTTTGGTTCAGGAGTTGTAAAACATACGTAAGGAGGGTGTATAAAAGCACACCTCTTCTACATACACGTGCGTGGTGGCATATATATTTCCATATGGTAAACAAATTTAAAACCTACGAAAGGGATAACCTTGTGGGATCAAATATGGGGATTAGTTGATACTCATGCACAGGTTTCATACCTACACTATTAAACGTGCTAATTAGCTTGAATAAACATTTATCTTCTTTGAAATTGAAACAAGGTTAAAATTTGAGAGTTGTAAAGAAAATAACACAAGAAATAATTTCTTTGAAGAATACTTTTTGATAATATTGAAATGTGCCAATGCTGGATCGCAGCCTTCTACTTGGATCTGATGGGTTTGTTAGGATATCTCCAACACCGATCCTCAAACCGCCCGCATACGTCCGGACCGCGCTGTCCGGACATGTTGTTGTGCCATCCAACACGGGTCTGTATTAGTCCGCCTCGCGGTCTGGACGTACTTTCTCCCGCAAAACGGAGATAAGCATAGGAGAGTTTTGCGGGAGTCCGGACATCCGCCTGGCCAACAAAAGGCCGCCACGTAGCCGATGCCAGCACCCTCTCTCCTCTCCGCCCGCCCATGATGGCAGAAAGCCACTGCTATTTGGCGGAAGGAGTGATTAAATTACATAATTAATGTAATGGAATGTGTTAGTGTTTTTGTAATAGGACGCCGATAAGTGCCACACGTGTGGGCGTTAGGGGATCTGCCCACACATCATGTGTGGTGTATAAGAGGAACAGCCCACACACCTACGTGTGGGCAAAACAAGTAATGCCCACACATCTTTTTTTCCCTCCCGATCCCTCTCACACGCGTGCGTGAGTGGGAGAAATAGATAACGCCCACAAGCCCCGTACGTCAGGCCTCGTACCTCGTGGTCCCGCACGCCCCGCGTGACAGTCACCGTGCGCCCGCAGTTGCCATGGTCTAGACCCTGGTCCATGTTCGTTAACTGCAGTTGCCATGTCGCTGAACTACGGTTGCCATGTCGGACAACTACAGTTGCCATGGTTGCTCAACTGTAGTTGCCATCTCATGTCAAAAGTTCCAGAGGCCATTTTTTGGTAACTGCGGTTGTTGCCATTAATGGTCTGATTTACTATAGTTGCCATGATTTGAAAACTTTAGGGTTTACCACCTACTAACACTAGGCAGTTGTCATGTATGGTCTGGTTTACTACAGTTGTCATGATTTGAAAACCTTAGGAGTTGCCAGCTACTAACACTAGGCAGTTGCCGTGTAGCGCTACAAAAAGACATAGCAAAACAACATGTTTGGGTAAAAAAGAGAGAGTTTCCATCTGCTTACAAGTACACTAGGGCAGTTGCCTTGTACCCTGCAAAATACATGGCAACTGACATGTTCGGGTAAAAAAAAAGAGAGAGAGTTGCCACCTGCTTATAAAGCACATTAGGGCAGTTGCCATGTACACTGCAAAACACATGGCAAGTGGCAACTTGGGTGTGGGAGATGAGACGGGCGTGTGCGCGAGATGGCAAATGAAGGAAATATTCCCTAGAGGCAATAATAAAGTTATTATTTATTTCCTTATATCATGATAAATGTTTATTATTCATGCTAGAATTGTATTAACCAGAGACATAATACATGTGTGAATACATAGACAAACATAATATCACTAGTATGCCTCTACTTGACTAGCTCATTAATCAAAGATGGTTATGTTTCCTAACCATAGACATGAGTTGTCATTTGATTAACGGGATCACATCATTAGGAGAATGATGTGATTGGCTTGACCCATTCCGTTAGCTTAGCACTTGATCGTTTAGTATGTTGCTATTGCTTTCTTCATGACTTATACATGTTCCTACAACTATGAGATTATGCAACTCCCGTTTACCGGAGGAGCACTTTGTGTGCTACCAAACGTCACAACATAACTGGGTGATTATAAAGGAGCTCTACAGGTGTCTCCAAAGGTACATGTTGAGTTGGCGTATTTCGAGATTAGGTTTTGTCACTCCGATTGTCGGAGAGGTATCTCTGGGCCCTCTCGGTAATGCACATCACCATAAACCTTGCAAGCAATGTAGCTAATGAGTTAGTTACGGAATGATGCATTACATAACGAGTAAAGAGACTTGCCGGTAACGAGATTGAACTAGGTATTGAGATACTAACGATCGAATCTCGGGCAAGTAACATACCGATGACAAAGGGAACAATGTATGTTGTTATGCGGTTTGACCGATAAAGATTTTCGTTGAATATGTAGGAGCCAATATGAGCATCCATGTTCCGCTATTGGTTATTGACTGGAGACGTGTCTCGATCATGTCTACATAGTTCTCGAACCCGTAGGGTCCGCACGCTTAAAGTTGGATGATAGTTATATTATGAGTTCGTATGTTTTGATGTACCAAAGATAGTTTGGAGTCCCGGATGTGATCACGGACATGACGGAGTCTCGAAATGGTCGAGACATGAAGATTGATATATTGGACGACTATATTCAGACACCGAAATGGTTCCGGGGGTTATCGGATATATACCGGAGTACTGGGGGGTTACCGGAACCCCCCGGTGGTTAATGGGCCTCATGGGCCCAAAGTGGAGAAGAGGAGGGGCGGCCAGGGCAGGCCACGCGCACCCTCCCCCTCTAGTCCGAGTAGGACAAGGAGGGGGGCACCCCCTTTCCTTCCTCCTCTCTCTCCCTTCCTCCCCCCTCTCCTACTTGGACAAGGAAAGGAGGGAGTCCTACTCCCGGTGGGAGGGAGTAGGACTCCTCCTGGCGCGCCCCTCCTGGCCGGCCGCCCCTCCCCCCTTCCTCCTTTATATACGGGGGCAGGGGGCACCTCTAGACACAACAACAATTGATCCTTGAGATCTATTAGCCGTGTGCGGTGCCCCCTTCCACTATATTCCACCTCGATAATATCGTAGCGGTGCTTAGGAGAAGCCCTGCGTCGGTAGAACATCATCATCGTCACCATGCCGTCGCTGACGGAACTCTCCTTCCACACTCGACTGGATCCGGAGTTCGAGGGACGTCATCGAGCTGAACGTGTGCAAGAACTCGGAGGTGCCGTGCTTTCAGTGCTTGATCGGTCGGGCCGTGAAGACGTACGACTACATCAACCGCGTTATGCTAACGCTTCCGCTTTCGGTCTATGAGGGTATGTGGACAATACTCTCCCCTCTCATTGCTATGCATCACCATGATCTTGCGTGTGCGTAGGAAATTTTTTGAAATTACTACGTTCCCCAACAGTGGCATCCGAGCCTGGTTTTATGCGTAGATGTTATATGCACGAGTAGAACACAAGTGAGTTGTGGGCGATACAAGTCATACTGCTTACCAGCATGTCATACTTTGGTTCGGCGGTATTGTTGGATGAAGCGGCCCGGACCGATATTACGCGTACGCTTGCGCGAGACTGGTTCTACCGACATGCTTTGCACACAGGTGGCTGGCGGGTGTCAGTTTCTCCAACTTTAGTTCAACAAAGTGTGGCTACGCCCGGTCCTTGAGAAGGTTAAAACATCACTAACTTGACGACCTATCGTTGTGGTTTTGATGCGTAGGTAAGAACGGTTCCTGCTCAGCCCGTAGCAGCCACGTAAAACTTGCAACAACAAAGTAGAGGACGTCTAACTTGTTTTTGTAGGGCATGTTGTGATGTGATATGGTCAAGACGTGATGCTCTATTTTATTGTATGAGATGATCATGTTTTGTAACCGAGTTATCGGCAACTGGCAGGAGCCATATGGTTGTCGCTTTATAGTATGCAATGCAATCGCCCTGTAATTGCTTTACTTTATCACTAAGCGGTAGCGATAGTCGTAGAAGCAATAGGTGGCGAAACGACAACGATGCTATGATGAAGATCAAGGTGTCACGTCGGTGACGATGGTGATCATGACGGTGCTTCGGAGATGGTGATCACAAGCACAAGATGACGATGGCCATATCATATCACTTATATTGATTGCATGTGATATTTATCCTTTATGCATCTTATTTTGCTTTGATTGACGGTAGCATTATAAGATGATCTCTCACTAAATTTCAAGGTATAAGTGTTCTCCATGAGTATGCACCGTTGCGAAAGTTGTTCGTGCTGAGACACCACGTGATGATCGGGTGTGATAGGCTCTACGTTCAAATACAATGGGTGCAAAACAGTTGCACACGTGGAATACTCAGGTTAAACTTGACGAGCCTAGCATATACAGATATGGCCTCAGAACACTGAGACCGAAAGGTCGAGCGTGAATCATATAGTAGATATGATCAACATAGTGATGTTCACCATTGAAAACTACTCAATCTCACGTGATGATCGGACATGGTTTAGTTGATTTGGATCACATGATCACTTAGATGATTAGAGGGATGTCTATCTAAGTGAGAGTTCTTTAGTAATATGATTAATTGAACTTAAATTTATCATGAACTTAGTGCCTGATAGTTTTTTGCTTGTCTATGTTTGTTGTAGATAGATGGCTCGTGTTGTTGTTCCATTGAATTTAAATGTGTTCCTTGAGAAAGCTAAGTTGAAAGATGATGGTAGCAATTACACGGACTGGGTCCGTAACCTGAGGATTATCATCATTGCTTCACAGAAGAATTACCTCCTGGAAGCACCACTGGGTGCCAGGCCTGCTGCAGATGCAACTGACGACGTTAAGAACGTCTGGCAAAGCAAAGCTGATGACTACTCAATAGTTCAGTGTGCCATGCTTTACAACTTAGAACCGGGACTTCAACGATGTTTTGAACGTCATGGAGCATATGAGATGTTCCAGGAGTTAAAGTTAATATTTCAAGCAAATGTCCGGATTGAGAGATATGAAGTCTCCAATATGTTCTATAGCTGCAAGATGGAAGAGAATAGTTTTGTCAGTGAACATATACTCAAAATGTCTGGGTATAATAATCACTTGATTCAACTGGGAGTTAATCTTCCTAATTATAGTGTCATTGACAGAATTCTTCAATCACTGCCACCAAGCTACAAGAGCTTCGTGATGAACTATAATATGCAAGGGATGGTCAAGACTATTCCCGAGCTCTTCGCAATGTTAAAAGCTACGGAGGTAGAAATCAAAAAGGACCATCAAGTGTTGATGGTCAATAAGACCACCAGTTTCAAGAAAAAAGGTAAAGGGAAGAAGAAGGGGAACTCCAAGAAGAACGGCAAACAAGTTGTTGCTCAAGAGAAGAAACCCAAATCTGGATCTAAGCCTGAGACTGAGTGCTTCTACTGCAAGCAGACTGGTCACTGGAAGTGGAACTGCCCCAAGTATTTGGCGGATAAGAAGGATGGGAAGGTGAACAAAGGTATATGTGATATACATGTTATTGATGTGTACCTTACTAATGCTCGCAGTAGCACCTGGGTATTTGATACTGGTTCTGTTGCTAATATTTGCAACTCGAAACAGGGACTACGGATTAAACAGGGACTAAGGACGAGGTGACGATGCGCGTGGGAAATGGTTCCAAAGTCGATGTGATCGCGGTCGGCACGCTACTTCTACATCTACCTCCGGGATTAGTTTTAGACCTAAATAATTGTTATTTGGTGCCAGCGTTAAGCATGAACATTATATCTGGATCTTGTTTGACGCGAGACGGTTATTCATTTAAATCAGAGAATAATGGTTGTTCTATTTATATGAGTAATATCTTTTATGGTCATGCACCCTTGAAGAGTGGTCTGTTTTTATTAAATCTCGATAGAAGTGATACACATATTCATAATGTTGAAGCCAAAAGATGCAGAATTGATAATGATAGTGCAACTTATTTGTGGCACTGCCGTTTGGGTCATATTGGTGTAAAGCGCATGAAGAAACTCCATACTGATGGACTTCTCGAATCACTTGATTATGAATCACTTGGTACTTGCGAACCATGCCTCATGGGCAAGATGACTAAAACGCCGTTCTCCGGAATTATGGAACGAGCAACAGATTTGTTGGAAATCATATATACTGATGTATGTGGTCCAATGAACATTGAGGCTCGCGGCGGGTATCATTATTTTCTCACCTTCACAGATGATTTAAGCAGATATGGGTATATCTACTTAATGAAACATAAGTCTGAAACATTTGAAAAGTTCAAAGAATTTCAGAGTGGAGTGGAAAATCATCGTAAAAAGGAAATAAAGTTTCTACGATCTGATCGTGGAGGAGAATATTTGAGTTACGAGTTTGGTTTACATTTGAAACAGCGCAGAATAGTTTCGCAACTCACGCCACCCGGAACACCACAACGTAATGGTGTGTCCGAACATTGTAATCGTACTTTACTAGATATGGTGCAATCTATGATGTATCTTACTGATTTACCGCTATTGTTTTGGGGTTATGCTTTAGAGACGGCCGCATTCACGTTAAATAGGGCACCATCAAAATCCGTTGAGACGACGCCTTATGAACTGTGGTTTGGCAAGAAACCAAAGTTATCGCTTCTTAAAGTTTGGAGCTGCGATGCTTATGTGAAGAAACTTCAACCAGATAAGCTCGAACCCAAATCGAAGAAATGTGTCTTCGTAGGATACCCAAAGGAGACTATTGGGTACATCTTCTATCACAGATCTGAAGGCAAGACTTTTCTTGCTAAATTTGGATCCTTTCTAGAGAAGGAATTTCTCTCTAAAGAAGTGAGTGGGAGGAAAGTAGAACTTGATGAGGTAACTGTACCTGCTCCCTTATAGGAAAGTAGTTCATCACAGAAACCAGTTCCTGTGACAACTACACCAATTAGTGAGGAAGCTAATGATATTGATCATGAAACTTCAGATCAAGTTACTACTGAACCTCGTAGGTCAACCAGAGTAAGACCCGCACCAGAGTGGTACGGTAATTCTATTCTGGAGGTCATGTTACTTGACCATGGCGAACCTACGAACTATGAGGAAGCGATGATGAGCCCAGATTCCGCAAAATGGCTTGAGGCCATGAAATCTGAGATGGGATCCATGTATGAGAACAAAGTATGGACTTTGGTTGACTTGCTCGATGATCGGCAAGCCATCGAGAATAAATGGATCTTCAAGAAGAAGACTGACGCTGATGGTAATGTAACTGTCTACAAAGCTCGACTTGTTGTGAAAGGTTTTCGACAAGTTCAAGGAGTTGACTACGATGAGACTTTCTCACCCGTAGCGATGCTTAAGTCTGTCCGGATCATGTTAGCAATTGCCGCATTTTATGATTATGAAATATGGCAAATGGATGCCAAAACTGCATTCCTGAATGGATTTCTGGAAGAAGAGTTGTATATGATGCAACCAGAAGGTTTTGTCGATCCAAAAGGTGCTAACAAAGTATGCAAGCTCCAGCGATCCATTTATGGACTGGTGCAAGCCTCTCGGAGTTGGAATAAATGCTTTGATAGTGTGATCAAAGCATATGGTTTTATACAGACTTTTGGAGAAGCCCGTATTTACAAGAAAGTGAGTGGGAGCTCTGTAGCATTTCTGATATTATATGTAGATGACATATTGTTAATTGGAAATGATATAGAATTTCTGGATAGCATAAAAGTATACTTGAATAAAAGTCTTTCAATGAAAGACCTCGGTAAAGCTGCTTATATATTAGGAATCAAGATCTATAGAGATAGATCAAGACGCTTAATTGGACTTTCGCAAAGCACATACCTTGATAAAGTTTTGAAAAAGTTCAAAATGGATCAAGCAAAGAAAGGGTTCTTGCCTGTATTACAAGGTGTGATGTTGAGTCAGACTCAATGCCCGACCACAGCAGAAGATAGTGAGAAAATGAAAGATGTTCCCTATGCTTCAGCCATAGGCTCTATCATGTATGCAATGTTGTGTATCAGACCTGATGTATGCTTAGCAGGGAGGTACCAAAGTAATCCAGGAGTGGATCACTGGACAGCGGACAAGAATATCCTGAAATGCCTGAAAGGACTAAGTATATGTTTCTTGTTTATGGGGGTGACAAAGAGCTAGTCGTAAATGGTTACGTCGATGCAAGCTTTGACACTGATCCGGACGATTCTAAATCGCAAACTGGATACGTGTTTATATTGAACGGTGGAGCCGTCAGTTGGTTCAGTTCTAAACAAAGCGTCGTGGTGGGATCTACATGCAAAGCGGAGTACATAGCTGCTTCGGAAGCAGCAAATGAAGGAGTTCACATCCGATCTAGGTGTTACACCTAGTGCATCGGGACCAATGAAGATCTTCTGTGACAATACTGGTGCAATTGCCTTGGTAAAGGAATCCAGATTTCACAAGAGGACCAAGCACATCAAGAGACGCTTCAATTACATCCGGGACCAAGTCCAGGTGGGAGAGATAGAGATTTGCAAGATACGTACGGATCTGAATGTTGCAAACTCATTGACTAAGCCTCTTCCATGAGCAAAACATGATCAGAACCAAGGCTCCATGGGTGTTAGAATCATTACTGTGTAATCTAGATTATTGACTCTAGTGCAAGTGGGAGACTGAAGGAAATATGCCCTAGAGGCAATAATAAAGTTACTATTTATTTCCTTATTTCATGATAAATGTTTATTATTCATGCTAGAATTGTATTAACCGGAAACATAATACGAATACATAGACAAACATAATGTCACTAGTATGCCTCTACTTGACTAGCTCATTAATCAAAGATGGTTATGTTTGCTAACCATAGACCTGAGTTGTCATTTGATTAACGGGATCACATCATTAGGAGAATGATGTGATTGACTTGACCCATTCCATTAGCTTAGCACTTGATCGTTTAGTATGTTGCTATTGCTTTCTTCATGACTTATACATGTTCCTATAACTATGAGATTATGCAACTCCCGTTTACCGGAGGAACACTTTGTGTGCAACGAAACATCACAACATAACTGCATAATTATAAAGGAGCTCTACAGGTGTCTCCAAAGGTACATGTTGAGTTGGCGTATTTCGATATTAGGTTTTGTCACTCCGATTGTCGGAGAGGTATCTCTGGGCCCACTCGGTAAAGCGCATCACTATAAGCCTTGCAAGCAATGTAGCTAATGAGTTAGTTACGGAATGATGCATTACATAATGAGTAAAGAGACTTGCCGGTAACGAGATTGAACTAGGTATTGAGATACCGACGATCGAATCTCGGGCAAGTGAAATACCAATGACAAAGGACAACGTATGTTGTTATGCGGTTTGACCAATAAAGATCTTCTTAGAATATGTAGGAGCCAATATGAGCATCCAGGTTCCGCTATTGGTTATGGACTGGAGACGTGTCTCGGTCATGTCTACATAGTTCTCAAACCCGCAGGGTCCGCACGCTTAAAGTTAGATGACAGTTATATTATGAGTTCGTATGTTTTGATGTACCGAAGATAGTTTGGAGTCCCAGATGTGATCACGGACATGACGAGGAGTCTTGAAATGGTCGAGACATGAAGATGGATATATTGAACGACTATATTCGGACACCGAAATGGTTCCGGGGGTTATCGGATATATACCGGAGTACAGGGGGGTTACCGGAACCCCCCGGGGGTTAATGGGCCTCATGGTCCCAAAGTGGAGAAGAGGAGGGGGCAGCCAGGGCAGGCCACATGCCCCCTCCCCCTCTAGTCTGAATAGGACAAGGAGGGGGGGGGCGGCGCCCCCCTTTCCTTCCTCCCCTCTCTCCCTTCCTTCCCCCTCTCCTACTTGGACAAGGAAAGGAGGGAGTCCTACTCCCGGTGGGGGTAGGACTCCTCCTGGCGCGCCGCTCCTGGACGGCTGCCCCCTCCCCCCTTGCTCCTTTATATACGGGGGTAGGGGGCACCTCTAGACTCAACAACAATTGATCCTTGCGACCTATTAACCGTGTGCGGTGCCCCCCTCCACTATATTCCACCTCGATAATATAGTAGCGGTGCTTAGGCGAAGCCCTGCGTCGGTAGAACATCATCATCATCACCACGTGATACGTCTCCGACGTATCTACTTTTCCAAACACTTTTTCCCTTGTTTTGGACTCTAACTTGCATGATTGGAATGAAACTAACCCGGACTGACGCTGTTTTCAGCAGAGCTGCCATGATGTTGTTTTATGTGTAGAAAAGCAAAGTTCTCGAAATGTCCTGGAAATACACAGAGGCACTTTTCAGATTTAATAAGAATTTTTGGTGAAAGAATTAGTGCCAGGGGGCCCACGGCCTGTCCAAGAGACAGGGGGCGCCCCCCCTAGGGCGCGCCCCCCTATCTCGTGGGCCCCCTGGACACCTCCCGACCTCAACTCCAACTCCATATATACCGTCTCGGGAAAAAAATCAAGGAGAAAGTTTCATCGCGTTTCACGACACGGAGCCGCCGCCAAGCCCTAATCTCTCTCGGGAGGGCTAATCTAGAATCCGTTCGGGGCTCCGGAGAGGGGGATTCGTCGCCGTCGTCATCACCAACCATCCTCCATCACCAATTTCATGATGCTCACCGACGTGCATGAGTAATTCCATCGTAGGCTTGCTGGACAGTGATGGGTTGGATGATATTTACTATGTAATCAAGTTAGTTTTGTTAGGGTTTGATCCCAAGTATCCACTATGTTCTGAGATTGATGTTGCTATGACTTTGCTATGCTTAATGCTTTTCACTAGGGCCCGAGTGCCATGATTTCAGATCTGAACCTATTATGTTTTCATGAATATATGTGTGACCTTGATCCTATCTTGCAAGTCTATAGTCACCTATTGTGTGTTATGATCTGACAACCCCGAAGTGACAACAATCGGGATACTTCTCGGTGATGACCGTAGTTTGAGGAGTTCATGTATTCACTATGTGTTAATGCTTTGTTCCGGTTCTCTATTAAAAGGAGGCCTTAATATCCATTAGTTTCCGTAAGGACCCCGCTGCAACGGGAGGGTAGGACAAAAGATGTCATACAAGTTCTTTTCCATAAGCACGTATGATTATTTACGGAATACATGCCTACATTACATTGATGAACTGGAGCTAGTTCTATATCACCCTATGTTATAACTATTGCATGAGGAATCGCATCCGGCATAATTATCCATCACTGATCCATTGCCTACAAGCTTTTCTCATATTATTCTTCCCTTATTTACTTTACCGTTGATACTGTTACAACTACTAAAAAACCCAAAAATATTTACATTTACTTTTGCTACCGTTACTATTACTATCATACAACTTTTGCTATAAACACTTTGTTGCAGATACTAAGTTATCCAGGTGTGGTTGAATTGACAACTCAACAGCTAATACTCAAGAATATTCTTTGGCTCCCCTTGTGTCGAATCAATTAATTTGGGTTGAATACTCTACCCTCGAAAGTTGTTGCGATCCCCTATACTTGTGGGTTATCAAGACTAATTTCTGGCGCTGTTGCCAGGGAGCATAGCTCTATTCTCTGAGTCACTTGGGATTTATATCTGTTGATCACTATGAAGAACTTGAAAGACGATCGAACTACTATTTTGCCCTCAACTACGAGGGAAGGTAAGGAACTGCCATCTAGCTCTGCACTAGATTCTCCTTCCATTATTAGTAGACTTGTGAGACCTAAACCTACTACTGCTATGAACACTGATATGTCGCATGTTATTGATGATGCCACTTCTGCTATGCATGATAAAACTACTTCTGTGCGTGATACTACTTTGCCATTAGGTGAATTTCTTGATGAACAACTTGCTAGATTTAGGGGGAATGAAATTACTGAAGTTCCTATTACTGATGATAGTGATGATGAAGGTCCCCCCAATGATTATGTATTACCTGTTGTTCATAAGGGTTATGTTATGCATGAAACAACTGCTATGGAAATTCTTGCTTGCAATGATAGAAATGATCTTAAGAAATTATTAGCTAAATGGAAGCAGCAGTCTCTTAATGCTAGACTGAAACCCGATCCTGCTTTTGCTACTTCACCTATCTGTGTTACTGATAAGGATTATGAATTCTCCGTTGATCTTGATATTATTACTTTAGTTGAATCTGATCCTTTTTATGGCATTGAATCTGAAACTGTTGTGGCACACCTTACCAAGCTGAATGATATAGCTACCCTATTTACTAATGATGAGAAGTCTCGCTATTTATATATCCTTAAGATATTTCTGTTCTCATTAAAGGGTGATCCTAAGACTTGGTATAATTCTCTTGCTCCTGGTTGTGTGCGTAGTCCCCAGGATATGATTTATTACTTCTCTGCTAAATATTTTCCTGCTCATAAGAAACAAGCTGCCTTGCGGGAAATATATAATTTTGTGCAAATCAAAGAAGAGAGTGTCCCACAAGCTTGGGGGAGGCTTCTCCGGTTACTTAATGCTTTGCCTGATCATCCTCTTAAGAAAAATGAAATACTTGATATCTTTTATAATGGACTAACCGATGCTTCCAAGGACTACTTGGATAGTTGAGCTGGTTGTGTTTTCAGGGAAAGAACAGTCACGAAGATGAAATACTAGTGAATAATATGTTGACTAATGAAAATAATTGGACTCTTCCTGAGCCAGTTCCTGAAGTAATTCCTGAACCAATTGAGCCAACTCCTGGGCCTATTCCTAAACCCTCTCCGAAGAAGAGAGGTGTTTTATTTCTCAGTCCTGAAGATATGCAAGAGGCAAAGAAATCAATGAAAGAAATGTTGGAAATATGCCCTAGAGGCAATAATAAAAGTATTATTATATTTCATTGTTCATGATAATTGTCTTTTGTTCATGCTATAACTGTATTATCCGGAAATCGTAATACACGTGTGAACACATAGACCACAATATGTCCCTAGTGAGCCTCTAGTTGACTAGCTCGTTGTGATCAACAGATGGTCATGGTTTCCTGACTATGGACATTAGATGTCGTTGATAACGGGATCACATCATTGGGAGAATGATGTGATGGACAAGACCCAATCCTAAGCATAGCACAAAGATCGTGTAGTTCGTTTGCTAGAGCTTTGCCAATGTCAAGTATCTCTTCCTTCGACCATGAGATCGTGTAACTCCCGGATACCGTAGGAGTGCCTTGGGTGTATCAAACGTCACTGGCGAATCGGGTGACTATAAAGGTGCATTACGGTATCTCCGAAAGTATCTGTTGGGTTGACATGGATCGAGGCGGGATTTGTCACTCCGTATGACGGAGAGGTATCTCTGGGCCCACTCGGTAATGCATCATCATAATGAGCTCAAGGTGACCAAGGTGTTGTACGGGATCATGCATTGCGATGCAGTAAAGTGACTTGCGTAACGAGGTGAACAAGGTATTGGGATACCGACGATCGAGTCTCGGGTAAGTAACGCACCGATTGACAAAGGAATTGTATCTGAGGTTTGATCGAATCCTCGACATCGTGGTTCAACCGATGAAATCATCGAGGAGCATGTGGGAGCCAATATGGGTATCCAGACCCCGCTGTTGATTATTGCCCGAGAGTCGTCTCGGTCATGTCTGCGTGTCTCCCGAACCCGTAGGGTCTACACACTTAAGGTTCGGTGACGCTAGGGTTATTAGGAAGACTAGTATGTGACTACCGAATGTTGTTCGGAGTCCCGGATGAGATCCCGGACGTAACGAGGAGTTTTGGAATGGTCCGGAGGTAAAGAATAATATATAGGAAGTGGTATTTCGGCCATCGGGAAAGTTTCGGGGTCTCCCAGTAATGTACCGGGACCACCGGAAGGGTCCGGAAGGGTCCGGAAGGGTCCCGGGGGTCCACCGGGTGGGGCCACCAATCCCGGAGGGCCCCATGGGCTGAAGTGGGAGGGGGAACCAGCCCATAGTGGGCTGGTGCGCCCCGCCAGGCCCACCCCCTGCGCCTAGGGTTGAAACCCTAGGGGTGGGGCGCCCGATTGGCTTGGGGACCTCCACCCCTTGCCGCCGCCCTCCTTGGAGATTGGATCTCCAGGGGCGGGCCCCCCGGGGCCTATATAAAGGGGGAGGGAGGGGGCTGTTGTACCCATCTCCAAGGCGCAGCCCTCCCTCCCAACACCTCTCCTCCTCCGCAAGCCTTTCGCGAAGCCACGCCAATCTTGCCTCTTCACCATCACCACGCTGCCGTCGTGCTGCCGGTGGAGCTGTCTTCCTCAACCTCTCCTTCCTCCTTGCTGGATCAAGGCGGAGGGGCGTCACCCGTGCCGTCACGTGTGTTGAACGCGGAGGTGCTGTCCGTTCAGCACTTGGTCATCGATGATTGAATCACGTCGAGTACGACTACATCATCACCTTGCAAGCTTCATACGCGATATACAAGTGGTATGTAGATGTAAACTCTCTCCCTTTACTCGTTGCTTAGATGAACTCATAGATGGATCTTGGTGAAACCGTAGGAAAAATTTTAATTTTCTGCAACGTTCCCCAACAGTGGCATCATGAGCTAGGTCTATGCGTAGTTCTCTAATGCACGAGTAGAACACAATTTGTTGTGGGCGTTGATCTTGTCAACTTACTTGCCTCTACTAGTCTTTTCATGCTTCAACGGTATTGTGGGATGAAGCGGCCCAGACCAACCTTACACGTACGCTTACGTGAGACCGGTTCCACCGATTGACATGCACTAGTTGCATAAGGTGGCTGGCGGGTGTCTGTCTCTCCCACTTTAGTTGGAGCGGATTCGATGAACAGGGCCCTTATGAAGGGTAAATAGAAGTTGACAAAATCACGTTGTGGTGATTCGTAGGTAAGAAAAGCGTTCTTGCTAGAACCCAATCGCAGCCACGTAAAGATGCAACAACAATTAGAGGGCGTCTAACTTGTTTTTGCATCGATTGATCATGTGATGTGATATGGCCGAAGTTGTGATGAATGATGAATTGTGATGTATGAGATCATGTTCTTGTAATAGGATTCACGACTTGCATGTCGATGAGTATGACAACGGCAGGAGCCATAGGAGTTGTCTTTATTTTTTGTATGACCTGCGTGTCATTGAAGAACGCCATGTAAACTACTTTACTTTATTGCTAAGCGCGTTAGTCATAGAAGTAGAAGTAGTCGTTGGCGTGACAACTTCATGAAGACACGATGATGGAGATCATGATGATGGAGATCATGGTGTCAAGCCGGTGACAAGATGATCATGGAGCCCCGAAGATGGAGATCAATGGAGCTTTATGATATTGGCCATATCATGTCACAACTATATAATTGCATGTGATATTTATTATGTTTATGCATCTTGTTTACTTAGGACGATGGTAGTAAATAAGATGATCCCTTACAAAATTTCAAGAAGTGTTCTCCCCTAACTGTGCACCGTTGCTACAGTTCGTCGCTTCTAAGCACCACGCGATGATCGGGTGTGATGGATTCTTACATTCACATACAATGGGTGTAAGACAGTTTTACACAGCGAAAACACTTAGGGTCAACTTGACGAGCCTAGCATGTATAGACATGGCCTCGGAACACGGAGACCGAAAGGTCGAACACGAGTCGTATGGAAGATACGATCAACAAGAAGATGTTCACCGACGATGACTAGTCCGTCTCACGTGATGATCGGACATGGGCTAGTCGACTCGGATCGTGTAACACTTAGATGACTAGAGGGATGTCTAATCTAAGTGGGAGTTCATAATTTTGATTAGAACTTTATTATCATGAACTTAGTCTAAAACCTTTGCAAATATGTCTTGTAGATCAATGGCCAACGCTAATGTCAACATGAACTTCAACGCGTTCCTAGAGAAAACCAAGCTGAAAGATGATGGCAGCAACTATACGGACTGGGTCCGAACACGAGATCATCCTCATAGCTGCCAAGAAACAATATGTCCTAGAAGCACCGTTAGGTGACCCACCCGTTCTCCCAAAGACTGCAAGGCGATTTGAGCGTTTGGTAGACTCGTTCTGATGATTACTCCCTTGTTCAGTGCGGCATGCTCTACAACTTAGAACCGGGGCTCCAAAAGCGTTTTGAGCATCACGGAGCATATGAGATGTTCGAAGAGCTGAAACTAGTTTTCCAAGCTCATGCCCGGGTCGAGAGATATGATGTCTCCGACAAGTTCTACAGTTGTAAGATGGAGGAAAACAGTTACGTCGGTGAGCACATCTCGAAGATGTGCAGGTTGCACAACCGTATGACCCAGCTGAACATTAACCTCCCGGATGAGGCGGTCATTGACAGAATCCTCCAGTCGCTTCCACAAAGCTACAAGAGCTTTGTGATGAACTACAACATGCAGGGGATGGTGAAGACCATTCCTGAAGTGTACTCGATGCTGAAGTCAGCAGAGGCTGAAATCAAGAAAGAACATCAAGTGTTGATGGTCAATAAGACCACTAAGTTTAAGAAGGGAAAGTGGAAGAAGAACTTCAAGAAGGACGGCAAAGATGTTGCCGCGCCCGGTAAGCCAGTTGCCGGGAAGAAGTCAAAGAATGGACCCAAGCACGAGACCGAGTGCTTTTATTGCAAGGGAAGGGTCCTCGAAGCGGAACTGCCCCAAATACTTAGCGGATAAGAAGGCCGGCAACACCAAAGGTATATTTGATATACATGTAATTGATGTGTACCTTACCGAGTACTCGTAGTAACTCCTGGGTATTTGATACGGTGCCGTTGCTCATATTTGTAACTCACAGCAGGAGCTGCGGAATAAACGGAGGCTGGCGAAGGGCGAGGTGACGATGTGCGTCGGGAATGGTTCAGAGTCGATGTGATCGCCGTCGGCACGCTGCCTCTACATTTACCCACGGGATTAGTTTTGAACCTTAATAATTGTTATTTAGTGCCAAGTCTGAGCATGAACATTGTATCTGGATCTCGTTTGATACGAGATGGCTACTCATTTAAGTCTGAGAATAATGGTTGTTCGATTTATATGAGAGATATGTTTTATGGTCATGCTCCGATGGTCAATGGTTTATTCTTAATGAATCTCGAGCGTAATATTACACATGTGCATAGTGTGGATGCCAAAAGATGTAAAGTTGATAACGATAGTCCCACATACTTGTGGCACTGCCGCCTTGGTCACATTGGTGTCAAGCGCATGAAGAAGCTCCATGCTGATGGAATTTTAGAGTCTCTTGATTATGAATCGTTTGACACATGCGAACCATGCCTCTTAGGCAAAATGACCAAGACTCCGTTCTTCGGAACAATGGAGCGAGCAACCAACTTGTTGGAAATCATACATACTGTCGGGGATATGCCCCGCGGCGTAAACCGGCCAGAAGGATAAACCGGCCGGACTTGGCGATTCACCGGTGACCTGCACAGACCAGACGATTTACAGTTCATTGGTAATCCGGCGGGCGGGCCAGAGGAGCAACAAGACCCGGTGGCCTGTCTGGCGGTTCATGAAGGCCGGTTCAACCATTGTGGGCCGGTTTAAGAGGAAAGGAATATTTACCTTACAAGGAGTTAAGACTAGGACTTGTATCCGATTTATATTAGAGATAGACTAGTCCTAACCCTAATAGGACTCCACATGTAAACCGCCCCTTCAACATATATAAGGAGGGGCAGGGCTCCCCAAAGAGGGACAAGTTAGAAGCTACAAGCTACAAGCAAGAAACAATCTCTAGGGCTAGACACAATTAGAGGAGAGCCGGTTTACGGCGACTCCCTCGTGATGATAATGAGATCTAGCCTCAAACAGCATGTAGGGTTTTGACCGGATGATGTTTCCCGGGGCCCGAAGCTGTCTAAACCCTTGTCTTGCGTTGATCCGCCCTGCGTCTCTCGTCCCACTCAACCCCTCTCAAGCTACCACATAGATGCGTTGGCCTCGCGACTAAGTCCTGACACTAAGGACATCTGACGTGACAATTCCACGACAGTTGGCGCCCACCGTGGGGCTCGCGCACGGTGGTGTTGAGTTCTTGAAGGGATTTTTCTCAAGGATCGAGAAGTTCGTAATTTTTCGGTAAAGACGAACTGGTCAAAAGGATCCATATCAACTCCAAGATTCATCAGTTCAAGTTTAAGATTTGTGAGATTTAAAAGTTCATGAGAAAATTGACGGTTACGCTTGTGGGTCATCATAAGGTCGACGAGATCGGGAAAGATGACTTCTACACTGCTAGGTCTCCAAGCCGCCGAATCCGGCCAGGGATCTGTTTCGACGGAACAAGCTGCTGCCTCAATCGATCTATCAATAACTAGCAGTTTCTGTTGACTAAAGCAAGGGCGTCAAAGTCAATCCTCATCAAAAAACAATTCAAAGCAAGGCAACTTTTGCGAGTCGCTATCGCTACCTCACGCACAGCCGTTCAAATACTGAAGGGATCAGAGATAGCGAGTATGACTCGGGAGTCAACAATCATAATCCGGATTCAAAACTCGTCTTTAATTCTGCTTCCGAGCCGGATTCATCGGATGATTTTATGGACTTGAATTGTTACCTTGCTTGCCTCTGAACCGACCCGCTGCTACTGCAACGCGCCGCCACATGGGCATTCTGCTGATCCGCCCGTGGTTGACCTCACCACTTGAGCCGCAATCCAGCCAGCCTTCATCGTGACGGTCACGCACCAGGCCGGCTTTCCTTCTGCTTTGATCCGCCGTCCATGAACCGCCTTCAGCACCACGCTAAGCCGGCCCCGCGCCGCTGACCAATTCCGTCGCTAAGTCACTTCATCAAGCTTTGCCTGGAATGGCTCTGCACCTTGCTATGAGCCGTTGCAACACCTGCATTGCGCCGGTTCTACTGCTCCCCCGCATGATTATGCTGTCGCACCGGGTCAAATCGGCCACGTTTGTAAGTTGCCATCATCGGCAGACTTAAGTCGCCCCTGTTGCACGTGGATGCGTATTTCAGACTTAATGGATGGACGTGCACCTCAACACTTGATGGATGATAGGCGCTATTGCACGTGAAGTCTTTGGTGTGTACTGCTTTATACACAGGCAGATCCGGTCAAAACTGGGCAAAATTGACCGCCCGATCGAATTGCTTGGCGAAAAGGCCTGTACGCTTTCATCCAGTTCGCTCCTCTGCGATTGTCCGAGCCGCTGCTGCTGAGACCCGCCCCGGTTCATCAAGCCGCCCCGTCGCCGCGGATTGGCTCCGTCTCCTGTGCCTTGTCGACCCGCCGCGTTCCTCCGCCGCTTCAAGCCACTATTGTATGGGCTATGATCCGCCGTTGTATAGACGGCCTTGACTCGCCCGCGCCCTTCCAAGTCACCGGCACTACCGCGACCTCACCTACAAACCGGCCGATATCCTGCATCAAGCCACCATGGCCGCATCGCCGGCGACTCGCCCCATGGTTTTCAAGATTGCCTTCAATGGCCGTAATTCAGCCGGCCCTGTCGCCGCAAGCCGCCACCGTCTTCAGGTTGCCGCACCGCTAGCGCGCCCTCCTTCGTCTGTAAACCGGAGGCCGCTTTAGCAAGATAATATTGAGCCACCGTCGGACTCTACTTCAACCGCCGTCGACGCCGCGGCCTTCTAGCTCCGTCAGGCCGTGCCGGTTTCTGTCTGCTCCTGTGGACGCCATCGAGCTTTGCTGCCACAGAGCCGTTAGCACGCCACGCCTCCTCCGGGCCGCCATTGAGCCTTGCTGCCTCTGCGCCGCCAGTGCGCCTCAAAACGCCCATTAACAAATTACACCTGGCTCGCTTCCGCCCTGTTCTCGCATACGCGCCCCTGAGCCGGCTCCGCCCGTGCTGTGCTGCTCTGTGGTCACGTACACGACCCCGTTCGACCATACACTTCCAGAGAGATGGACAGGGCAGAGCGCCCGTGTGCATGCAAAGAGCAATCCGGGGGACCGGAGAACTAGTATTCCAAGTGCTAGCCTATGTTTTAACCACACGACTAAAGCCTACCGAAAAAAAAAAAGAGGGTCAAACATGACCCGGAGGGTCCGTCTGAGCTGACCAGTGCAGTGCTTTAAGCCGCCGCCTCTGTTACGGTGAACGGATCATTCGTCATCCAAAGCCGTTTGCCATTCGCAAACATCAGGACAATTGTTTATGCCATTATACTACGGATGCACGTTCAGCTGTACCGCGTAGCTTCGTGGACACGCATATCACGGTCCGGTTTACATCAACGCGCCGGCCGATTCACCCGTCCGCACCGGTTTACCATGCCGCGGCCGGTTCACCCGTGAGCGACTTCAACTCCACCTAGCGATCATCAATTTCATGGCGGATTATTTTCGGCCTGACACATCAGGTGATATTCATCTAAAATATATTTTTGGCACATATTATTTTTATCCAAGAGCAGTTTATCTTTGCCTTGGTCTGCAATATAGGACAATTGTTCATTACATCAAAACGATGTGGTTGACTCGCCTGCGCCGGTTTACAATGCCGCGGCCGGTTCATCTGTCCGAGCCACCTCTAATATTGTGGACGTCTTTACCGTCCGTCTATTGCGGCCTGGTCTACATCAACACACCAGGCCGCACTTGTTTGCATGAGCTGATTATTGAGTATAAAGCAAGTCACAGCTTGGGTAGCCCGGTTTTCTTTCAAATTGGAGGCAAATTATCATCAACCGCCGTTTGCACTGGATGGTTCAATGGGCAGGCGCACAAGTCGCCGCTACTACAGTTTGGTTAAATTCAAATCGCCAGTTGGAAGGAACCATTTGCCGAGTTGCTGACACGCTTCATACGGGATCATTTATAACCTGCCGCAAACACCTCAATCTTCTATGGATTCACATCGTGCTATCAATGCCAATGATATACAAGTTATGCCGGTTTACATCACGGTCACATATGGAGAATCTCAAGCCAACTCTTCGAGTCACCTTGAGACTCGGGGGCTACGATGATATGACGCAACAAGTCTTGCCAGTTTCAGCAAATTTAAAAACCCCAAGACAATGGAGGGAAAGATAACCCGGTCCCAGAGGCTACTGTTATTTGAAGGCCGTCAGAAAATTTCCGGCTTGAAAAGTATATGACAATTACAAAATCCCGGCTCAATGAAGAAGTTCCGGGTCATCAGAAAAGATTCCGGTTTAAAATCCGGCTCAAGGGAAGCCAGTCTCACTGAAGCTCTCAAATCCGGTTTAAGAATGTCCGGTTCAAAAAGGAATTAACTTCTCACGAGTTTGAGTTTAAAGGCCATCAGAAAATTTCCGGCTTAAAAAGAAGGATTCCGGTTTAATATCCGGTTGAAGGGGAAGATATCTCCCACAAAGCTTTGAAGCTCTCAATATCCGGTTTAAGAATGTCCGGTTCAAGAAGGATTTATCTCTTGCAAAAAATTAAAGGGTGCCAAAGAGGACCTGCTGCCGTGATGCGCGGTTCAAACATGGGTATCATGCCTTATTGGTTTATCATATTATTGATCACTTGGGGGCTTGGTCGTATCCGAACCATAGTCACACCTCTTGATCGGCGCAATGCCACAATATCACTTGGGGGCTTGGTCGTGTCCGAACTAATGCAACACCTCTTGATAGGCGAAAGCCACCAGATCATTTGGGGACACGGTCACGTCTGAACCGGTCACGCCTCTTGGTCGGCCAATAGGGCCAGCGTCACTTGGAGGCTTGGTCGAACCCGAACCAATGTCATGCCACTTGGCCGGCGTACTCGCCACGAGTCTTTTGGGGACCTGGCCGACTAGCACCATCGCTACGCCTTCGGGGGGCTTGGTTGCGTCTGACCATGGTAATGCCATCTGACCAGCTCAGTAAAGCTTTTCTTTTGCAAAGAGTTATTGCCTTTGTTGCCATATTTTTTTTCATAATTGGTATTCGATTTTTGTTGCGTTTTTAAAACCGACAACGTTTTAATCCGGTTCGACTGTTAATTGACGGAACACGGTCAATTCTTAATCCGGAGACTATCTGCCCGGTTTGATTTTCTGTTACCATCCTATTATTGAGTAAACCGGTGTTTATCAACCCGTCTCGGCTTTCAACTACAAGTTGTCAGTACACAATCAAGTTATAATCCGGAGACTATCAGCCCGGTCTGGTTCGACTACAAGTCGCCAGTATTATATATTGTTAATCCGGTGTCTATCATAACCCGGTACGGCTTTATCATAAACCGGCACAATATGGAAGGAGTTATCAGTACTCAAGATTGGGATTATCACCCTTACTACAAAAGTTGATAAACCAACAATGTGATTCAATGTCACAGAAACAGGTTGAATAAAGCATGATTATACATTATCCGGTGTTTATTAAACCGGCATGGCTTTGGACTATAAGTCGCCAGTACATATTTGGATTGCGCCATTGGAATCATGCGCTTATAAATGATTGGGTTATATTATTCAAATAGCCAAACTTGGCTGAATTTTCATTATGATATTGGATGAATTTTTCATACCAGATTATATTATCTTAAATAGCCAACATGGCTGGATTTTTATTATGGTTATTAATATTATGATTGAGGTTTTCAAAGTCGCTTTAGCGCAACGGTTATAATTTTATCAATGGATATGAATTATTCTACAATTGAAGGAATAGTCCCGAATTGCTGCAGGCTTACAACCCGGCACTTGGGGGCTACATTATTGAAGTTGAGATTACATCAAATATGCAAGTCTCATGTCGCTGCAAGCATGCACCATGATACTTGGGGGCTAATGCAAAGTCATTTTTTGCTCATATTATTGAAGACCCGACTCATCACATCATAATGAGCCGACCCTTGGGGGCTACCAATTGCTCCTATCAACAATTCAAGGTACAAAGCTTTTTATTCATTATATTGAAAGGTCCACTGCTCAATTGGTAAAGCACAAGGCTCTTAACCTTGTGGACGTGGATTCAAGTCCCATGATGGGGGTTACATCATATGATGTTATTTTTATTGAAGCATATATCAAGTCCCAGCTCAATATTATCTTACTGAGCCGGCCCTTGGGGGCTACACATCATTGCTCAAATCTATATGATTATACCTACAAAGTCCCTGCTCATTATTGCATAATGACCCGGCACTTGGGGGCTACATAATATGGAGTATCAGTTTTTACTAGAGATGAACAACATGGATTTCTTCAAAGTGGCAGTAATTGTATGGAAACAAGTCTCAAATCATCACTTTGTTCAGTTCAAGACTTGGGGGCTACAGGTAATATGGATATAAGGGAGAAATATCTTCCGATTTTCAGTTTGAGCAAACCAAATTGACCTGGCATCACCAATCATCATGAACCGGCGTTGGTGACAATCATAACCCGGAATTATCAGTTTTTATAACCCGACAATGGTGGTAATCATAAACCGGCAAGTTCTACATCTTCAAACCGGTTGAATATCAGATGATTATTTCAAGACCAATATTTCTTAAACCGGCGCTTTGGAAGCCGATTCAAGGGAATTATTCTTCACAATATTTTTTCTATAAGAAGCCAACATCAGCAATTTGAGTATGAAGCTGGTTATTGACCCAGATTTTCTAGAAGGAGGAAATGACAAGGACTTAAGGACGATCAGTGTCGGTCTACAAGAATTCTTAACCCGGAGCACAACCTGTCAAAATTGTTCTGGTGTTTATTTGCAGCATAAGTTTACCATGGATAAATCCAAGCTAAACTTGGGGGCTAATGTCGGGGATATGCCCCGCGGCGTAAACCGGCCAGAAGGATAAACCGGCCGGACTTGGCGATTCACGGTGACCTGCATGCACTGACGATTTACAGTTCATTGGTAATCCGGTAGGCGGGCGGAGGAGCAACAAGACCCGTGGCCTGTCTGGCGGTTCATGAAGGCCGGTTCAACCATTGTGGGCCGGTTTAAGAGGAAAGGAATATTTACCTTACAAGGAGTTAAGACTAGGACTTGTATCCGATTTATATTAGAGATAGACTAGTCCTAATCCTAATAGGACTCCACATGTAAACCGCCCCTTCAACATATATAAGGAGGGGCAGGGCTCCCCAAAGAGGGACAAGTTAGAAGCTACAAGCTACAAGCAAGAAACAATCTCTAGGGCTAGAGACAATTAGAGGAGAGCCGGTTTACGGCGACTCCCTCGTGATGATAATGAGATCTAGCCTCAAACAGCATGTAGGGTTTTGACCGGATGATGTTTCCCGGGGCCCGAAGCTGTCTAAACCCTTGTCTTGCGTTGATCCGCCCTGCGTCTCTCGTCCCACTCAACCCCTCTCAAGCTACCACATAGATGCGTTGGCCTCGCGACTAAGTCCTGACACTAAGGACATCTGACGTGACAATTCCACGACACATACCGATGTGTGCGGTCCAATGAGCGTTGAGGCTCGCGGAGGATATCGTTATGTTCTCACTCTCACTGATGACTTGAGTAGATATGGGTATGTCTACTTAATGAAACACAAGTCTGAGACCTTTAAAAAGTTCAAGGAATTTCAGAATGAGGTGGAGAATCAACGTGACCGAAAGATAAAGTTCCTGACGATCGATCGTGGAGGAGAATACTTAAGTCATTTAATTTGGTACACACTTAAAGAAATGTGGAATCATTTCACAACTCACGCCGCCTGGAACACCTCAGCGAAACGGTGTGTCCGAACGTCGTAATCGTACTCTATTGGATATGGTGCGGTCTATGATGTCTCTTACCGATTTACCGCTATCATTTTGGGGATACGCTCTAGAGACAGCTACATTCACTTTAAATAGGGCACCGTCTAAATCCGTTGAGACGACACCGTATGAATTATGGTTTGGGAAGAAACCTAAGCTGTCGTTTCTAAAAGTTTGGGGATGCGATGCTTATGTCAAGAAACTTCAACCTGAAAAGCTCGAACCCAAGTCGAAAAAAATGCGTATTCATAGGATACCCTAAGGAAACTGTCGGGTATACCTTCTACTTAAGATCCGAAGGCAAGATCTTTGTTGCCAAGAACGGATGCTTTCTGGAAAAAGAGTTTCTCTCGAAAGAAGTAAGTGGGAGGAAAGTAGAACTCGATGAAGTACTACCTCTCGAGCGGGAAAGTGGTGCAGCTCAGAAAATGTTCATGTGATGCCCACACCAACCAAGAGGAAAACAATGATGATGATCAAGGTACTTGGATCAAGTTGCTACTGAACCGTGAGGTCCACAAGGACACGTTCCGCACCAGAGTGGTACGGCAACCCTGTCCTGGAAATCATGTTGTTAGACATCGGTGAACCTTCGAACTATGAAGAAGCGATGGCGGGCCCAGATTCCAACAAATGGCTTGAAGCCATGAAATCCGAGATAGAATCCATGTATGAAAACAAAGTATGGACTTTGACAGACTTGCCCGATGATCGGCGAGCGATAGAAAACAAATGGATTTTTAAGAAGAAGACGGACGTGGATGGAAATGTTACCATCTATAAAGCTCGACTTGTCGCTAAGGGTTATCGACAAGTTCAAGGAATTGACTACGACGAGACATTCTCTCCCGTAGCAAAGCTGAAGTCCGTCCGAATCATGTTAGCAATTGCCGCATACTATGATTATGAGATATGGCAGATGGACGTCAAAACGGCATTCCTTAACGGACATCTTAAGGAAGAGCTGTATATGATGCAGCCGGAAGGTTTTGTCGATCCTCAGAACGCTAACAAAGTATGCAAGCTCCAGCGATCCATTTATGGACTGGTGCAAGCATCTCGGAGTTGGAACATTCGTTTTGATGAGATGATCAAAGCGTTTGGGTTTATGCAGACTTATGGAGAAGCATGCGTTTACAAGAAAGTGAGTGGGAGCTCTGTAGCTTTTCTCCTATTATATGTAAATGACATACTCTTGATGGGAAATGATACAAATCTTCTGGACAGCATTAAGGCCTACTTGAATAAGTGTTTTTCAATGAAGGACCTTGGAGAAGCTGCTTATATATTAGGCATCAAAATCTATAGAGATAGATCGAGACGCCTCATAGGTCTTTCACAAAGCACATACCTTGATAAGATTTTGAAGGGGTCCAAAATGGATCAGTCCAAGAAGGGGTTCTTGCCTATGTTACAAGGTGTGAGATTGAGCTCGGCTCAGTCCCCGACCACGGCAAAAGATAAAGAAGAGATGAGTGTCATCCCTATGCTTCAGCCATAGGATCTATTATGTATGCCATCTGTGTACCAGGCTGATGTAAACCTTGCCGTAAGTTTGGTAGCAAGATACCAAAGTAATCCCGCAAGGAACACTGACAGCGGTCAAGAATATCCTGAAGTACCTGAAAAGGACAAAGGACATGTTTCTCGTTTATGGAGGAGACGAAGAGCTCGTCGTAAAGGGTTACGTCGATGCTAGCTTTGACTCAGATCTGGATGACTCTAAGTCACAAACCGGATCGTGTATATGTTGAATGGTGGAGCGATGGTAGTGTGTTTGCAAGCGAGCGTCGTGGCGGGATCTACGTGTGAAGCGGAGTACATGGCAGCCTCGGAGGCAGCGCATGAAGCGATTTGGGTGAAGGAGTTCATCACCGACCTAGGAGTCATACCCAATGCGTCGGGGCCGATCAAACTCTTCTGTGACAACACTGGAGCTATTGCCCTTGCCAATGAGCCCGGGTTTCACAAGAAGACCAGCACATCAAGCGTCGTTTCAACTCCATCCGTGAAAATGTTCAAGATGGAGACATAGAGATTTGCAAAGTGCACACGGATCTGAATGTCGCAGATCCGTTGACTAAACCTCTCTCGCGTGCAAAACATGATCAACACCAGAACTCTATGGGTGTTCGATTCATCACAATGTAACTAGATTAGTGACTCTAGTGCAAGTGGGAGACTGTTGGAAATATGCCCTAGAGGCAATAATAAAAGTATTATTATATTTTATTGTTCATGATAATTGTCTTTTGTTCATGCTATAACTGTATTATCCGCAAATCGTAATACACGTGTGAACACATAGACCACAATATGTCCCTAGTGAGCCTCTAGTTGACTAGCTCGTTGTGATCAACAGATGGTCATGGTTTCCTGACTATGGACATTAGATGTCGTTGATAACGGGATCACATCATTGGGAGAATGATGTGATGGACAAGACCCAATCCTAAGCATAGCACAAAGATCGTGTAGTTCGTTTGCTAGAGCTTTGCCAATGTGAAGTATCTCTTCCTTCGACCATGAGATCGTGTAACTCCCGGATACCGTAGGAGTGCCTTGGGTGTATCAAACGTCACAACGTAACTGGGTGACTATAAAGGTGCATTACCGGTATCTCCGAAAGTATCTGTTGGGTTGACATGGATCGAGACTGGGATTTGTCACTCCGTATGACGGAGAGGTATCTCTGGGCCCACTCGGTAATGCATCATCATAATGAGCTCAAGGTGACCAAGGTGTTGGCCACGGGATCATGCATTGCGGTACGAGTAAAGTGACTTGCCGGTAACGAGACTGAACAAGGTATTGGGATACCGACGATCGAGTCTCGGGTAAGTAACAACCGATTGACAAAGGGAATTGTATACAGGGTTTGATCGAATCCTCGACATCGTGGTTCAACCGATGAAATCATCGAGGAGCATGTGGGAGCCAATATGGGTATCCAGACCCCGCTGTTGGTTATTGCCCGAGAGTCGTCTCGGTCATGTCTGCGTGTCTCCCGAACCCGTAGGGTCTACACACTTAAGGTTCAGTGACGCTAGGGTTATTAGGAAGACTAGTATGTGACTATCGAATGTTGTTCGGAGTCCCGGATGAGATCCCGGACGTCACGAGGAGTTTCGGAATGGTCCGGAGGTAAAGAATAATATATAGGAAGTGGTATTTCGGCCATCGGGAAAGTTTTGGGGTCTCCCGGTAATGTACCGGGAGCACCGGAAGGGACCCGGGGGTCCACCGGCTGGGGCCACCCATCCCGGAGGGGCCCATTGGCTGAAGTGGGAGGGGGAACCAGCCAATAGTGGGCTGGTGCGCCCCCCTAGGCCCACCCCCTGCGCCTAGGGTTGAAACCCTAGGGGTGGGGGGGCGCCCCACTTGGCTTGGGGGGCACTCCACCCCTTGGCGCCGCCCCCTTGGAGATTGGATCTCCGGGGCAGTGCCTCGGGGCCTATATAAAGGGGAGGGAGGGGGCTGCTGTACCCATCTCAAGGCGCAGCCCTCCCTCCCAACACCTCTCCTCCTCCATAGCGCTCGTGAAGCCCCTGCCGAGATCTTGCCTCTCCACCATCACCACGCCCGTCGTCTGCTGCGGTGGAGCTGTCTTCCTCAACCTCTCCTTCCTCCTTGCTGGATGGAGGGGACGTCACGCGTGCCGTACGTGTGTTGAACGCGGAGGTGCTGTTCGTTCAGCACTTGGTCATTGGTGATTCGAATCACGTCGAGTACGACTACATCATCACCTTGCAAGCTTCCGCACGCGATCTACAAGTGGTATGTAGATGCAAAGTCTCTCCCGTTACTCGTTGCTTAGATGAACTCATAGATGGATCTTGGTGAAACCGTAGGAAAATTTTTAATTTTCTGCAACGTTCCCCAACAAGAAAAAGGTATTAAAGTTGAAGATGTTAAGAAGTTACCTCCTATTGAAGAAATACATGGTCTTAATTTACTGCCTGAAGAACCACATTGTCTTGATAACCTGACATAGGTAGTAAAGGTAATTTCTCTCTATAGATACGATAAAGTTGAAATACCCTCTACTAAATTTCATAGCCCATGCTTAGATGAATTTGATGAATTTATGGCTAGACAAGAAAGTTTTAATGCTTATGTTGGTAGAGAGTTAAAGAATAATGCTTTCGAGATAGGACGCGTAGGTGATAATCTGGCTAGAGTTAAAGATGAACTTCACCGCGTTAGCAAATATGCTTCTATGGTTGCTACTCAAGCTGAGCAAGTACTCAAAGCTCAAAATGATTTGCTTGATGAATTAAATAATAAAAATGACTTTGCTGTTAGAGTGGCTACTAGAACTGGTAGAATGACTCAGGAACCTTTGTATCTTGAAGGCCACCCTAAGAGAATCAAGCAAGATTCTCAGAGAAATAATTTAGAGGCACCTAGTTCTTCTAAAAAGAAGAAAAAGGAAAATGATAGAACTTTGCATGCTTCTAGTGAATCTAATGTAGACACACCTGAGAATCCTAATGATATTTCTATTTCTGATGCTGAAACACAATCAGGTGATGAACATGAACCTAGTGATAATGTTCATGTTGATGCTCAACCTAGCAAAAACAAAGATGTAGAGATTGAACCTGCTGTTGATCTTGATAACCCACAATCAAGGAATCAACGTTATGATAAGAGAGATTTTGTTGCTAGGAAGCAAGGTAAAGAAAGAGAACCATGGGTTCATAAACCCATGCCCTTTCCTCCTAAACCATCCAAGTCAAAGGATGATGAGGATTTTGAGCGCTCTGCTGAAATGATTAGACCTATTTTCTTACGTATGCGTTTAACTGATATGCTGAAAGTAAATCCTTATGCTAAGTATATGAAGGATATCATCACAAATAAAAGAAAGATACCGGAAACTGGAATTTCCACCATGCTTGCTAATTAAACTTTTAAGGGTGGAATACCAAAGAAACTTGGAGATCCAGGTGTACCAACTATACCATGCTCTATTAAAAGAAATTGTGTTAGAACTGTTTTATGTGATCTTGGAGCCGGTGTTAGGTTATGCCTCTCTCTTTATATCGTAGACTTGAATTGAATAAGTTGACACCTACTAAAATATCTTTGCAAATGGCTGATAAATCAACTGCTATACCTGTCGGTATTTGTGAGGATGTGCCTGTTGTGGTTGCAAATGTCACTATCTTAACGGACTTTGTTATTCTTGATATTCCTGAGGACGATAGTATGTCTATTATCCTTGGTAGACCTTTTCTTAATACTGCAGGGGCTGTTATTGATTGCAACAAAGGCAATGTCACTTTTCATGTTAATGGTAATGAGCATACGGTACATTTTTCGAGGAAACAATCTCAAGTTCATAGCATCAATTCTATTGAAAAAGTTCCAACTATCATTTTTGGAGGTTTTGAATTTCCTCTCCCAACCGTCAAGAAAAAGTATGATATTCTTATTGTTGGGGATTTTCATATCCCCGTTGAGGTAACTTAGTGTTATTCGAAATTTCTTCGGTTCCGTGTTATTCGGAATGAGTTTGTTAACAAGACTTGATCAACCTTGTTAGTGGGTTCATTTTGATGATCACGATATGGATGAAACTAGAAGGCACAACCTTCTGTACCCTCTTTTTACTTTCTGTTATTTAGAATAAATAAAGCAAAATAGTATTATTTGTCTGTTTTCTGAATTATCCGTGCATTAAAAAATAGTTCGAAAATAAAAGTGCTCCAAATGCCCTGCAAATTTAGTATGATTTTTTCTAGAATATTTGAGTATTTAGGCACTGAAAACACTGCAGGAGGGACAAGCACCAGGCAACGAGAGAGGAGGGCGCGCCCCCCCCCCTGTAGGACGTGCCCCCCTGTCTCGTGGGCCCCTGGTGGCCCCCCTCCACTTATGCCAGCACGCACACACTTCATCTTCTACCCCAAAAAAAATCCCCATCTAGCTCAAGCCCAAGTTCTAGCTCGTTTTGCTGCGATGTTCGATCTCTTAGCTCAAAGCTCCATTCACCAAACTTCTTTGGGAGATTGTTGCTTGGTATGTGACTCCTCCATTGGTCCAATTAGTTTTTGTTCTAGTGCTTTATTCATTGCAAAATTTTGCTGCATAGGTGACCATGTCCTTGAGCTTGCATGTTAAATTTTTAAGGTCCCAAGCAATTCCAATGCATGATATAGGCTCTAGGCACTTGTAGGAGTAGTTGCTATCATTCTTGTTTAGTTTTCTTCACTTTTATTTTGAAGTTACTAAAATTTCAGAAATTTTTAGAAAAAGAAATATGCTTAGAAGAATATACCAAGGTGGCTCCTCAGCAAAGAAAGGGCCAAGGATTGCTATACGAGAATAAGATGTTAATTTGTCGAGGGACACGAATGTACGGGCTTGTGAGTGGCCATCTGATGATTTTATGGTCAAAGCAGGCTTCAAGGAGGAATTTGACGCGTATGTGTGTAACACCAAGCTGGAGGACTTCTTACAAGATAAGTGTCCCCAATATTATCAATTGACTGATTCCTTTGTGCATAGGTTCGAATATATTTCTGCGCGTAATTCTCCTAGTGTTATGTTTGATATTTATGATACATCTTATACCATGGATTTAGAGGATTTCACAACTGCTTGCAAACTCCCACAGTGGGGTAATGTTAATGATCCTCCCAAATCTGAAGTTAGAGATTTTCTTGCTAGTATTACTGTGGGAGATTCTAGGGACGTAACACAAGCTACCATAGGGAGCATTCATTTTCCTGCTATACATTACTTTGCTCTCTTTATTCGTAGATGCATTAACAGTAAGGAAGAAGTATGTCACATGTGTGCCCCTGATCTCTCTGTCCTCAAGAGTGCTGTGTCAGGTTATAGAGGTTATAACTTGGGGGCAATAGTTGCACGTAGCTTGCATAATAATAGTAGAAGGGGAGATATCTTTGGAGGAATTTATGCAACCTGTGTGGCTAATTTTCTTAATATAGCTCCACGAGAGGGGGACATGATTGTACCTCCTGTTTATTTGGATAAAGAAGCTATGTTTGATCATCATTTTCTTGAGAGGAATGAACAATTCCTCCATTATCGACTAACCTATAACAGACGCAACGTCGTCCCTATTACTCTTCATGCTCACTACCTTTTTGATTATCAGGAAAAAGGAAGATATGTTGTCACCAGGGAAGAAGCAACTGAATATGAGAGTGGAATGGAGGCAGCTCGCCAAAATGCTGCTGCTCAGGAGGCGGTCGCCTCTTCATCTCAGTACTACCCCAGCTATTCTTATGGATATCAGCCAGGCGGTCATTGGTATTAGACCAACTTAGGCCAAAAGCCTAAGCTTGGGGGAGTACGTATTTTTCACCAACTTTACATTCATGTTCACACACTAGTCGTCGGTGCTCACACTCTTTCATTGTATTATCCATGCTAGTTTAAATTTCTTTTTCTAGTTTTCTTCTTGTGTGTTTGATAAACTTTAAGAAAAACCAAAAAAATTAGTTAGTTTAATTTCCTTGCCTATAGTAGAAATTAAAATGAAAACCCAAAAAGATTTCTTGTTCCTTTTTTACTTGTTGGGAGTTTTCCCGTGTAAATAGTTTTATTTTCTTTTCTTTCCTTTGGGGGTCGAGAAGACCATATTGAAAATGCTTAGTGGCTCTTATATGCATTAATGTTTATTTAATTTAGAGCCCATATTACTTGTCTTCTCTCTTGAGTTGAATGCTTGCAGATTCCAGCTTAGTCCAATGCATCGTGCACTCTTATTATTATACACATTTTTCGGCGTGCAAATGAAAAGCAATAATGACGTTATATGATGGACTTATTAGGATGAGAAAAGCTGGTATGAACACGACCTCTTTTGTTTTTGTAAATATGATGATTCATCGTTCCTGAGTCAGCTATTATGAAGTAAACATATTTGCAATGACAATTAGAGATTATAGTTGCTTGTGCCATGCTTGATTAGCTATGAGTTATAATGGTTTACCTTGCGTGTCAACATGTTATTAGAATGATTATGATGTGGTATGATGGGATGGTATCCTCCTTTGAATGTATTGAGTGACTCGACTTGGCACATGTTCACGCATGTAGTTGAATCAAACCAACATAGCCTTCATGATATTTGTGTTCATGGTAGATTATATCCTACTCATGCTTGTACTCGGTGTAAATTAATTTTAATGCATGTTTATGACTATTGTCGCTCTCTCAGTTGGTCGCTTCCCAGTCTTTTGCTAGTCTTCACCTGTACTAAGCGGGAATACTGCTTGTGCATCCAAACTCCTTAAACCCCAAAGTTGTTCCATATGAGTCAACTATACCTTCCTATATGCGGTATTTACCTGCCGTTTCAAGTAAATTTGTATGTACCAAACTCTAAACCTTCAAATGAAATTCTGTTTTATATGCTCGAGCAGCTCATGTTTCAACTAGGGCTGCCTATATCTTCCATGCTAGGTGGGTTATTCTCACGAGGAGTGGACTCCGCTCCTCATTCACGAGAAAGGGCCGGTAACCGGGATGCCCAGTCCCATGATCCAAAAAGATCAAAGCAAATCAAAATAATTAAACAAAACTCCCCCAGGGCTGTTGTATGTTGGAGGCACTCGTTGTTTCGAGCAAGCCATGGATTGATGCTTGTTGGTGGTTGGGGGTGTATAAACCTTTACCATTCTGTTTGGGAACTGCCTATAATGCATGTATTATGGAAGATACATCCATCTCATAGTTGTTGCGTTGACAGCAAAAGTATACCGCTCAAAATGTTATTCAATCTCTATTTTTAAATTGAGCTCTGGCACCTCTACAAATCTCTTCTTCCCTCCACGAAGGGCCTATCTATTTATTTTTATGTTGAGTCATCACCCTTCTTATTAAAAAGCACCGGGTGGAGAGCACACTGTCATTTGCATTCATTATTATTGGTTTATATTGGGTATGACTTGACTGGATCTCTTTTACCATGAATTACAATGTTTAGTCAGTCCTTGATCTTTAAAGGTGCTCTGCATTTATGTTTCGCGGTCACAGAAAGGGCTAGCGAGATACCATTTTGTTATATCATGTTATGATTATTTTGAGAAAGTGTTGTCATTCGAGTTTTATTATTATGGCTCGCTAGCTGATTATGCTATTGATATGAGTAATTGTGAGACCTATGTGTTATTGTTAGTATGGTTAGTTCGTAATATTTGCTGAAACTTGAATGCTGACTTTTTATGTTTACAACAACAAGAGTAAACAGAGTTTGTAAAATTTTTTCTTTATCACTTTTAGTTTATGAACTGAATTGCTTGAGGACAAGCAAAGGTTTAAGCTTGGGGGAGTTGATACGTCTCCAACGTATCTACTTTTTCAAACACTTTTGCCCTTGTTTTGGACTCTAACTTGCATGATTTAAATGAAACTAACCCGGACTGATGTTGTTTTCAGCAGAACTGCCATAATGTTGTTTTATGTGTAGAAAAGAAAAGTTCTCGGAATGTCCTGGAAATCCACGGAGGCACTTTTCAGATTTAATAAGAATTTTTGGCGAAAGAATTAGTGCCAGGGGGCTCACGGCCTGTCCACGAGACAGGGGGCGCCCCCCTAGGGCGCGGCCCCCCTATCTCGTGGGCCCCCTGGACACCTCCCGACCTCAACTCCAACTCCATATATACTGTCTCGGGAAAAAAATCAAGGAGAAAGTTTCATCGCGTTTCACGACACGGAGCCGCCGCCAAGCCCTAATCTCTCTCGGGAGGGCTGATCTGGAGTCCGTTCGGGGCTCCGGAGAGGGGGATTCGTCGCCTTCGTCATCACCAACCATCCTCCATCACCAATATCATGATGCTCACCGACGTGCATGAGTAATTCCGTCGTAGGCTTGCTGGACAGTGATGAGTTGGATGAGATTTACTATGTAATCAAGTTAGTTTTGTTAGTGTTTGATCCCAAGTATCCACTATGTTCTGAGATTGATGTTGCTATGACTTTGCTATGCTTAATGCTTGTCACTAGGGCCCGAGTGCCATGATTTCATATCTGAACCTATTATGTTTTCATGAATATATGTGTGATCTTGATCCTATCTTGCAAGTCTATAGTCACCTATTATGTGTTATGATCCGACAACCCCGAAGTGACAACAATCGGGATACTTCTCGATGATGACCGTAGTTTGAGGAGTTCATGTATTCACTATGTGTTAATGCTTTGTTCCGATTCTCTATTAAAAGGAGGCCTTAATATCCCTTAGTTTCCGTAAGGACCCCGCTGCAACGGGAGGGTGGGACAAAAGATGTCATACAAGTTCTTTTCCATAAGCACGTATGATTATTTACAGAATACATGCCTACATTACATTGATAAACTGGAGCTAGTTCTATATCACCCTATGTTATAACTATTGCATGAGGAATCGCATCCGGCATAATTATCCATCACTGATCCATTGCCTACGAGCTTTTCACATATTGTTCTTTGCTTATTTATTTTTCGTTGCTACTGTTACAACTAATACAAAACCCAAAAACATTTACATTTACTTTTGCTACCGTTACTATTACTATCATACAACTTTTGCTACTAAACACTTTGTTGCAGATACTAAGTTATCCAGGTGTGGTTGAATTGACAACTCAACTGCTAATACTCAAGAATATTCTTTGGATGCCCTTGTGTCGAATCAATAAATTTGGGTTGAATACTCTACCCTCGAAAGCTGTTGCGATCCCCTATACTTGTGGGTTATCATCAGGCTGTCGTCCTAACGGAACTCTCCCTCTACACTCAGTTTGATCGGAGTTCGAGGGACGTCATCGAGCTGAACGTGTGCAAGAACTCGGAGGTGCCGTGCTTTCGGTGCTTGATCGGTCGGGCCGTGAGGACGTACGACTACATCAACCGCGTTGTGCTAACGCTTCTGCTTTCGGTCTACGAGGGTACGTGGACAATACTCTCCCCTCTCGTTGTTATGCATCACCATGATCTTGCGTGTGCGTGGGAATTTTTTTTGATATTACTACGTTCTCCAATAGCAAATACCCACACACCAGCCCTTGTGCTTGAGTGGAAAGTGGTGTGTGGGCGAACTGCTGAACGCCCACACAACAGCCCCTCCCGTATGGTGAAACGGCCGTGTAGGCGACCGGATAAACGTCCACACACCAGCTCAGTCCTACGTGATACTAGAAACATGCCAAGATTCGTGCGCTCACAAACGGACGCGGATCCACGCGTATAGGCGAGATGCAAACGCCCACACGTGTGGGCGTTAGTGTTTTCGCAATATAATTAATGTTTGGTGGAAGCTGTACAAACAGAATGAACTATTGGCGGAAAGCACATAGTAATTTGGCCAAAGCATATCACTAGTAATTTGCATGCATGGCTTTTGGCGGAAAGCATTTGTGCATGGCTGTTGGTGTTGGCGGAAGGCACGTGTGAACATGATCTTCACTACTTAATTTGCATAAACTTGATCGTGTGTTGTTGGAGGAAAGCATGCAAGGCTGTTGGCGGAAAGCACAAATACTTTACTCGTAATTTCCTTAACTAGTACATCTGGTATGTTAAAACTCGGCTTGAATTGTAGTAATCTGGTATGTTAAAATCGACTTGAATTGTAAGCGGATAGCGTTGAATGGCGATCTTTCACATCCGTGTCTATGGACTGTTTCCCCTGCCTGTGGACGGACGCGGAAGGAAATTTGGGCATCGCCTTTAGAGATGCCCTTATGCAATTAGCTCCCCTCTCTTTCTGACCCGATCCAAGAGCTACCTCCATCCATGGTACAAATCTTGGTTGATTACATTGTATGCATGATTGAAGTCTAACTTGATCTCATGGTGATCAGCTATCTGCAAGTTTATGATTTTCTTAATCCCATCATCATGGTGGCTAATATTTTATACTCAGAAATTATGGCCTATATCATTTTACGTGATGCATGTGCACACGCATTACATAGCTTTCAAATATTTAACCTCACGGTATGGAAGTTATGACATTCCTTAAGATTAACGTAACTTCTTTTTGGGGGTAAAACTTTCGTAAGGAGGGTGTATAACAGCACACCTCTTCTACATACACGTGCGTGATGGAATATGTATTTCCATATGGTAAACAAATTTAAAACCTACGAAAGGGGTAACCTTGTGGGATCAAATATGGGGATTAATTGGTACTCATGCACAGGTTTCATACCTACACTAGTAAATGTGCTAATTAGCTCGAATAAACATTTGTTTTCTTTGAAACTGAAAAATGTTAAAATTTGAGAGTTGTAAATAAAATAACACAAGAAATAATTTCTTTGTAGAATACTTTATGATAATGTTGAAATGTGCCAATGCTAGATGGCGGCCTTCTACTTGGATCTGATGTGTTTGTTAGGGCATCTCCAACACCGACCCCCAAACCACCCGCATACGTGCGGACCGTGCTGTTCGGACGTGTTGTGCCATCCAACACGAGCCAGTATCGGTCTGCGGCGCAGTTCGGACGTACTTTCTCCACAAAACAGAGACAAACGTGGGGAATTTTTGAGGGAGTCCGGACATCCACTTGGCCAACAAAAGGTCCCCACGTACCCGATGCCAACACCCTCTCTCCTCTCCGCCGCGCATGATGGCGGAAAGCCACTGCTATTTGGCGGAAGGAGCGATTAAATTACATAATTAATGTAATGGAATATATTAATATAATTAATGTTTGGTGGAAGCTGTACAAATAGAATGGACTGTTGGCGGAAAGCACGTAGTAATTTGGCCGAAGCATATCACTAGTAATTTGCATGCATGGCTTTTGGCTGAAAGCATTTGTGCATGGCTTTTGGCTGAAAGCATTTGTGCATGGCTGTTGGTTTTGGCGGAAAGCACTTGTGCACATGATCTTCACTACTTAATTTGCATAAACTTGATCTTGTGTTGTTGGCCGAAAGCATGCAAGGCTGTTGGTGGAAAGCACAAATGCTTCACCAGTAATTTCCTTAACTAGTAAATCTGGTATGTTAAAACTCGGCTTGAATTGTAGTAATCCGGTAATGTTAAAACCGACTTGAATTGTATGCGGATAGCGTTGAATGGCGACCTTTCACATCCGTGTCCGCGGACTGGTCCCCTCCTGCCCGCGTACGGATGCGGGAGAAAATTTGCGGGTCGCCTTTAGAGATGCCCTTATGCAATTAGCTCCCCTCTCTTTCTGACCCGATTCAAGAGCTACCTCCATCCATGGTACATATCTTTCGTTGATTACATTGTATGCATGACTGCAGCCTAACTTGATCTCATTGTGATCAGCTATCTACAAGTTTATGATTTTCTTAATCCGGTCATCATGGTGGCTAATATTTTATACTCAGAAATTATGGTCTATATGATTTTACTTATGTGATGCATGTGCACACGCATTACACAGCTTTCAAATATTTAACCTCACAGTATGGAAGTTATGATATTCCTTAAGATCAACGTAACTTCTTTTTGGGGGTAAAGCCATTTGGCTAGCTTTATTAATTTGAGAACAATATGTTACATCATTTAACAGGAAAGGGAGAAGGAAGCTGGGGGGGTCAGCCCCACATACAATCATCGTCATTTAAGAAGCTATAGCGAGACTCCCTCGGACAATGTTAACACATAATTTTGGTGAACCACTTTGATAGCATCATGTAATGTCATCAAAGATAGCAGGAGAAGCCGCCCATGAGAGCCCCCTGACAACATTCTGTTGAAACATCATCAGGTTGTCCGACTGGATAATGGTTCTGTCAAAATTGTGATTGTGGCACTAAGACAGGCAGCCCCCCTCCCCCGAGTCCCCAAAGAGGAATATGAAAAGCCTTTGACATGGGTGCATCTGAGGAGAAATTGATCCCCTTACAGGACACAACAATGAACTTGTCGTGGTTATCATGAATCGCCAAAACATGCTTCCCTTTCCATGGTCATCATCATATGGCGCATCGACATTGATTTTCAAACAATTTTCATGTGGACTGAACCATCTTACTCTCTCGTTTGTTTCATTTGGTTTTCCTGCTTTCCAATAGTTCATGGCCAAAGCCTCGACTGTCATGGCGCTTGATGAAAAGGTTGGACATCTTCGCCTTGGACACATCACCTTTCCCACTAGATGTATCATGCACCTATCAATTTCGTCTCTGGTAGCCCGATTTCCCCGGTTGCTACCCAGGGTTCTTTTGTTGTGATTGTATGTTCCGCTCCAAGCTTGTGACCATTGGCACGGATCTCCGTTCTAGAAATCCCTCCAACCAATTAAGCAAGAGCTCCATATGCGATGGAGAGTGTGTACCCTCGTTGGCTTGATATGTGGCTCGGTACGAGCTCATTTAGCACTGACTTCCCAGACCCTATGACGATTTACTTAGATCTGATGCTTTAGTAGTTACGGTGGTCTGCAATGGGAACTGGCACATCTCGTTCCGATGAACATTCGGACTAGAGGAAAACTTAGGTTTGGATGAGTTGTGGCAGGCCCTCCCAGCTACGTTGTCATTGTCATAAGATGCCATCTCGTGGCAACTCGCCCTCTCAGGGTTGTTTTTTGTAGAGTTGACCTACTGGGCCCTTTGTCGTGTGTTGACCCTTGCTTGGTCCTCCCACCTTTGTAAAGCTCTGCTGCCTTTGAAAATCAAAATCTTCATTTGTCAGTTACTCAGTGATCGCCTCACATATGGTGCTAAGGTGTCAAAGCGACATGGGTCTGGCGAGGGCCTTTGTCCAGTTTGTGTGGTTCCTGAGTCTGGGACCCATATCTTTTATTTCTCCCACCACCCGGTTCCTGTGGAGTCTGTGAGGCTCTGGTGCCTAAGAGGCAAGTGATATGTCTCGAACGTATCTACCTTTTCGAACACTTTTTCTATTGTTTTGAACTCTAATTTGCATGATTTGAATGGAAATAACCCAAACTGCGCTATTTTCAGCAGAACTAGTTTGGTGTTATTTTTGTGCAGAAATAATAAGTTCTCGGAATCGGACAAAATTTACAGAGAATTGTTTTCGAATATATAAAAAATATTGGTGCAAAGAACTACCGGAGGGGGCCACTAGAGAGCCAGAACCTCGGGGGATGGGGTGTGCCATCCAAGCTTCTGGGTCTCACAGGCCTCCGTTTACCCTAACTCCAAGTCCATAAGTACCGTCTCCCCGATAGAAGAAAAACTAGAGAGAAAGAATTATCACGTTTTATGATATAGAGCCACTGTCTCATCCTATTCTTCATCGGGAGGGCTGATCTGGAGTCTGTTCGGGGCTCCGGAGAGGGGGATTAGTCGTCGTTGTCATCAACAACCTCATGATGCTCACCACCGGGAGTGACTAATTTCATCGTAGGGATACTGGAGGTAGATGAAGATGAGTGAGCTTTGTCATATCGTGTCAATTTGTTAGGGCTTGATCGCTATTCAGTATGTTCTGAGATTGATGTTGATATGAGTTGTTATGGTTAATGCTTGTCACTAGTGCCCAAGTGCCATGATTTTAGATCTGAACCTATTATGTTTTCATAAATATATTTGAGTTCTTGATCCTATGTTCAATTTATAAGCACATGTTACTGTTCTGAGCCACTGTCGGTGGGAAACGACACCTATGGGATCACAAGAATCCCTACTACGGGTGCGGGGCGCGGGGTGGTGAGAAGAGCGGGATCAGCAGTCAGGCGCAAACACTCAGGTCATTCACCTAGGTTCGGACCACGAGGATGCGTAAAACCCTAGTCCTGCTTTTGTGTGTATATTTGTGTTCTTGGAGTTCTCGAGCTAGTTACAATGAGTGTAACTTGTCCAAGGGTCCGAATCCTTCTCCTTGATGCCTTGGGCCTCCTTTTATAGGCAAGGGGATCGCCATAGTGGCACACAGGAGGTGGCATCAGGGTACTGTGGTTAAGCCTATCGCTAGCTATTACAGGACAAGTAACATTTAATGTGCCTCTGATGTGTCCTCTCCACTTTACTGCCGCCTCGCCCTGCCTTGACACGCGTCTGGGACATCGAGGCGGTCGGCGCCATGTAGGCTGGCAGGCTGCTGAGGTGGCTCGGTGGTAGGGCCTTCACGAAGATTTGCATGCCACCATGTAGGCACGTGCTGAGTTGGCCGAGAAGCCTCATGCTGACACACAGGCGCCTACCTAGCTGGTGAGCTGGCAGCTGCATGGGAGCGGTGGTAGAATCTTGGCGGGTGGGGGCCTGGCTGTGGCCTTGCGGACGCCCTCGGCAAGGGCCTTGCCGGGGCCCCGGCAAGTGTCTTGCCATGGCGTCGCGGTCGTCCCCGGCAAGAGTCATGCCGGGGGTCTTGTGGGTTTCCTTGGCAAGGATCTCGCCGAGGTTCGTCGTCTTCTGATCCTCTTATGATTTGGAGTGTTTCTTGTCTTTACAAAGATCTGCATGCCATCATGGAGGCGCCTCTCGAGCCTTGGTTCCAATGTGGTTGTCGGCAGCCTTGGGCTCAAGGGTGGCGCGCTCCGCTGGCGTTGGGCAAGCTGCCCCGGCAAGGTCCTTGCCGGGGCCGGGGAGGCCGCCCCGGCAAGGGTCTTGCCGGGGGAAACCACCTCGTCTTTTTACTCTTTATGCTTCTGTCTTGGCGTCGCTTTGACCATCTTGCGGCTTTGACTCCTCCCTGTCTCTGCCCTGCTTAAGTGTGGTCGTGGGCGCGGCTCTAACTGCCCGTGCACAAGTAAGGGGTACAAAGGAGTGCCCCTACTTTAGTACACCGACAACCACATACCCCAAGGTGACAATAATTGGGATGCTCTCCAGGAATGACTGTAATTTGAGGAGTTCATATATTCACTATTTGCTAAAGTTTGATTTAGGTTCTCCATTAAAAGAAGCGCCTTAATTACCCTTAGTTTCTATTAAGACCCCGTTGTCACGGGAGGGTATGACAAAATATGTTTTGCAAGTTCTTACTGCAAGCAAATATGACTATACCATTTAAAAAAATATATGTATGACTATATACGGAATACATGCCCACATATGATTGATGAATTGGAGCTATTGGATATCGCTCTAGGTTATGATTGTTGCATGACGAATGCCATCGAAATATCCATCGCGACTCCATGCCTACGCTTTTCATAATATTGTCTTTGCTCGAATCACTATTACTACTGCTGTTCCAATTGGTACAAAACTGCTACTACCATTACTGCTAATGTTACTACTGCTATTTCCAATTGTGCTACTAATAAACTACTGCAAGGAAGTGACTTCTCAGGTGTCGTTGAATTGACAACTCAACTACTAAAGCTTGTAAATATTCTTTGGTTCCCCTTGTTTCAAATCAATAAATTTGATGAAATACTACCCTCAAAATCTGTCGTGAGCCCCTATACTTGTGGGTCAATAGCAGACCTTGAACCTTGGCGAGTTCCTTGAGACTCAGACCCACCGTATCAGTAGGAGGAAGAACCTCTTCTAGTTGGTGTTCATCTAGCGGTCGGCCGCCAGCGCGTTGCAATCCCTAGCAGTTTTTTTTTGAACATTAGTACAGACACAAGCACTCATATACACGCGCATACACTCATCCCTATGAACGCATACACGCGCACCCTACCCCTATGAGCACCTCTGAAAGACTGAGCCGGCATATCATCTTGAGATTTACGAAGTCACCGTAGGCGCCTCGTCGTCGACGGGAACGTCTCCTCCCACTGAATGCGCATCGCCGGAAATCCTGAAATAGATCCAGGAATAAGTGCGAGCACCATGATTTGAACCCTGGTGGGCTGGGGATACCACAGTCCCTCTAACCATCCAACCACAGGTTGGTTCGCAACCCCTAGCGGTTAATGCTTAGGGAATTTTGGTTTACCGCACCCCGCGGTCATCCATCATTCCACGTACGTTTGGCATGTTGGGTAAATTAGGAAGAAGATTAAAAAAATACTTTGCAAGAGAATCTGCATTTTGCAAAGGTTTTTTTTTTGCAAAGAAAATGTTACACAACTACGTACAACCAACAAAGACTCTAGCACCCGCTACTTGCATGCAACCATGTCTAGCTAACATGGTGCTGCATTCATGCAATCCTAGAGCAGGGTTGGTCGGCTGCCTTGCCCTTTGTACTTGTCCGACAGGGAGTTTTACGTTACTAATGATGTTTAAGAAATAGCTGTCAGGGCATGTAAATTGGGGGCAACAGGTGTTCCTGCTTTAGGATTGTTATCACTGAATCACCATGCTAGTCCACACCACCTGAATCACCATTTTCTTGCCTCATCTCAGTGTGCTACATCTCAATTATTTTATTCTTCCTTCCTCACCCGAACCTCCTTTGTGGAGTCCCAACGAGCTGGACCAGCGGGGCAGCACGTTGGCCAGGCCCTCATGCATGTTAATTCTTTCATATAGCAGCTGATTTATTTAGGCTATATAAAGGCACCACAACCTAGCTGAGCATGAGAGCATCCAATCACCATCAACACATTAGCATTATCATCAAATGACTGGTCACACGATCATGCTCTCCACGTCTAGGTGTTCTTCATTAGCGCTATGTGTGCTCCTTGCCACCAGCTGCCTGATGCTAGCCGGTTGCTCCTCTGAGTCGTTGCCAACAAGCGAAGATCTTCCCCGTGAGCGCTCCGACATCGGCACCGACGACCACCATGATCTGATGATGGGCCGTTTCCACGTGTGGATGAGGGCACAGAACAGATCCTACTCCACCTCCGACGAGAAGGCTCGCCGGTTTGAGGTATACAGGAGCAACATGAGGTACATACAGGCTGTGAATGCTGAGGCCACCACCTCTGGGCTCACGTACGAGCTTGGGGAGGGCCCCTTCACTGACCTTACAGATGAAGAGTTCATGGCGCTTCATACCGGGCAGATTCCGGAGGATGACGAGCAGATTATCACCACCCGTGTTGGCCCTGTCAATGGCGCGGGCACATATGAGGTTGTCATCGCCAACTTCTCGGCCAGGGCACCGACTAGCGTGGACTGGAGGAAGAGAGGCGCCGTCACCCCGGTTAAAGACCAAGGGGAATGCGGTATGTGCAACATCTCTTGTTAATCTTCTAGCTATATATAATTATGACAATTGAGAACGACAACTTGCCAACAAAGTAACAACAACGGCTACAAAATACATTTTTACATACGCAGCTAGCTCAATGATTAAGTTAAGCATTGCTATGCAAATGCAGGATCTTGCTGGGCATTCGCCGCTGTGGGTGCAATCGAAGGACTACACAAGATCAAGAGAGGGTCCCTGGTGTCTCTGTCGGAGCAACAGCTAGTAGACTGCGACTCCTTTGACGGCGGTTGCAATGGTGGCCTGGCTAGCAGAGCTTTCCAGTGGATTCAAAAGAATGGAGGGATCACCACCACATCCTCCTACAGATACAAGGGAGCCACTAGTCGGTGCAGGACGAACTGTAAGCCGGCCGCAAAGATCACTGGCTTTGGGAAAGTCAAGAGCAACAGTGAGGTGTCGCTGATGAACGCCGTGGCTAATCAACCTATAGCTAGCCGTGTACATCGCGTCAAGTGGCAGTCACTTCCACCACTACAAGGGAGGCATCTTCAACGGGCCATGTAGTACCACTAAACTGACCCATGCCGTCACCGTGGTAGGCTATGGGCAACAGGCACAAGATGGATCCAAGTACTGGATCGTGAAGAACTCGTGGGGGGCGACATGGGGCAACAAAGGTTACATGCTAATGAAGAGGGGCACAAAGAATCCATCAGGGCAGTGTGGCATTGCGACACGCCCAGTCTTTCCCCTTATGAAAGTAAGAGCATCGGCTGATTAATATGCACAAAGTTTGTAATGTTGGCCTGCAAGTGCAAAGTGCCTATACGTATGTTGCATATATTTGCCACTATATGTCTAGGCGTGTAATCCATTTTAAAAGTGAAGGATCTGTACGTACTTTGTAAGTCATGTTAATTTGGTTTCAATGTAAGATGTTAACTTATTGGTAGCACTATCATGCACATCACGTCATGTGCTTAGTGCATCTACCTACTTCCATCCTCTATATAAAATGGAATGTGTTGTTGATGGCTTCCAATAGAGTGCACTAGTGCAGAACCGGGCATTAGCACCGGTTCGTAAGGCCCTATAGTGCCGGTTACATAACCGGCACTAATTAGTGGTCACTAAAGGCCCTCCCCCTTTAGTACCGGTTCAGCACGAACCGGTGCTAAAGGGCAACCACGTGGCACGAGCCAGCTCCGGGGACCTGGAGCCCTTTAGTACCGGTTTGTAAGACCAACCGGTACTATAAGGTTTGGAGGGTTTTTAGTTTTATGATTTCTTTTTTATTTAATTTTGTGTTTCCATTTTAATTCTTTTTCGTTTGCTGGTATTTTACGATACAACACATTGTACACGTTATATATATATATATATATATATATATATATATATATATATATATATATATATATATATATAGTGTTACTATTCATCACCAGGTGCAGAATAAGTTATTCTTCACCGAGGTAATCTTACGATCATTTCATAATTAAATTACGTTTGGAATTCAAATAGTTACATTCCTATCGATTCACGACGTAAAATTTGACATAAGAAAATAAAATATAGGCCATAAGACAAGAAAATTTACAGTTTATGTGTATTTTACACTATGTTTTTAAATTTGTAATTTTACATAACATAAAATATTTTTTCCGACGATTATATATTTTCTTACGGTCTCTTTTTACTTCAGAAATAAGGCAAAATTTACGGAACGTAAAATTATGGTCCATTGATAGTAAAATAGAGGGTGAAGAATAACTATTCCTCACCCAGGTGACGAATAGTCAATCCTATATATATATATATATATATATATATATATATATATATATATATATATATATATATATATATATATATATATATATATAATTTCTAGTATAACCAATCATGCATATATATATATCACATCAATGTCTCACAAATTAAACCACCATATTAATTAATTCACACATACACACATGTATAAATATGTACAATTTCTCCTACATATGAATGTTGCCTTCGGAGCCAGTCTAATTGGTGCCTTCGGAGCACGATGACAATTGAAAGTGGTTTTCATTAGGGCGGTAGCGGGTAATAGAATTCTCCATTCGGATTTATGACCTGGTCGAGCAAAAATCTCGTTATTTCCTCTTGAAGTGCTTCTACGCGCTCCGTTTCTATGAGCTTCTCCCGCACCTCTTTGAACTGTTAAGAAGGAGATAAATATGCATGTGTATTAGTTGTGTGACTAGCTAGATATCGATAATGGTGTAAAAATTGTGAATAGTGTTCTGACAAGCGTACCCATTGCTGTCTTTGAGATCTGCTCCTTTCGAACGCCATCATGCGAATGTTCTCGCAAACGCAGAATGCACACAGATCAGTCCCTCGCTACCGCTTGAGGCCTTTACGAGAATGGAATTTGATCAGATAAAATTAATCAAGCATGATAATTAAAGAGATGGCAGCTAGCTAGTACTACTTAATTACTTACCTTGGGTCGAAACCATTCAAGCTTTTGTTTCCATTCGCCGGGCGTGACGCTGATGAATCTTGCCCAAGCCCTGCCCGCCGACAAAGAAAATGAATAAAGGGGTTATTAAATAGTTCATATCATGAAATGACAAACTTAATAGGCCGAGATATATAGTTAATAATGATTGAAATTACCTGTTAACTATCCCATACAAGATGTTAAAGTCAGTGTTTTTTGAGACTAGTGAGTCCAGCACTTGAACTGTTCCGGCGTCAACTTTAATGATACAAAAGACCCAGTGAAATCTACATGCACACACGTTTACATGTCTTAATTAAGCGGGCATATGTTAGCAAAAACATGTAGCTAGCTAGTAGGCAAAAACAGAGAATTTGTAGTACAAGACAGTGTGACTCACCCAAAGTGGTAAGGAAGTAGTATATCTTCATTGTATTTGAGGCGCTTCAAGAACTCTAGCATTCTGTCCTCTACTTCCGTTGCATAACGTTCACTTATCTTCCATGTGAATTCATTAACGGTGTTTGGGTCAATGAACCCAATGCCATAGCGTCCACCTTTTCTCATTTCATATATCTTCATCCTGCATAATACCACAAAAAAGAATATAGTGAGGATAATTACAGGTAATGATTGATCTCAAAAGGATCACTACAGCTAGCTTGAGACTTAAATTATAGTAAGAAATCACTTACAGACAATAGCAACTAACGATAGATTTGTCGAGTGCTTCCTTATTGTATAACTGAAACAGTTCTAAATACTCAACGGACCCAACTTTCTCATGGTAGTAATGGTCATTCTTGACATTCACCATGAGGAACACTCGATCTGAAATCTTGGTAATGTTCATGTACCATTGATGCAATTCATACATTCTCGTTGGGAGGTTCTTGACCTTGTCTGGCGCGACCAAAGGTTGGCCCCGGACATATTGCCGTTTTACTTCATCCTCTCTAAGCAAAGGCATGGGCTCGATCTGGAGGAGTTGTCCAACAGTGATGTTGAGAACTTCAGCCTGCATTATATGCTCCTCCGTTATTACCACATTGCCCACCTCGAACATGCACTCGTTTACCCACAATAATATTGGGGCGCAGTCATCACCTGTTGTTGGCACAACAAGCAGGGGATCGATTCGCGCCTACTGTTCTCCCAATTGGGAATGGTTTTCCGCATTTTTGGCAGCTGCTTCTTGTTTGCTCGATCCCGATGTAGACGTGCTCGTCTCCTTTGTAGACGTGCTCGATTTAACTTCCGATGTGGCGCTCATAGTCTGTGTCAACAGGCTTGGAAGCTGGTGGTTGAGCCATCTGAATGAAGTGGTCAATCGTTTCTCGTGCACTTTCTCCCTTGGCGGCGGTGGCGGTTTCGTGCAAAATGGGCTTCCACCTCGGCCTTCGATATGGCTATGATTTCCTCCTCGGACTTGTCATAAGACCATCTGCGGAAGAGCCTTGAGCTTGGACCATATTTATACCGCTTGCCTCCTTTGTACTTCCTGTACTACCTCGACTCGTACGGCTATGCACCAGAGCTGCGGGGTGTCTCTGCGATTGATGAGGCGGCGGAGACGGCTGACGGGACTGAGTTGGACGAGGAGGAGTGGCCTGAGGTTGTGCCGGACTTGGAGGAGGAGTGGACGTCTGACGCTATGGCGGACTTGGAGGAGGAGGATTGTCCTGACACTTTGCCGGACTTGGAGGAGGAGGATTGTCCTGACACTTTGCCGGACTTGGAGGAGCGGGAGTCTGCTGACTCGGTGGCGGACTTCGACGAGGACTCGGGTGACGCGGTGTCGGTGGCCTTGGAAAGATGATGCAATCCTTTTTCCATAGGATGATACGATGTTTAGCCTCTCCGAGAAAGCACTCGCCGTCACCTCCAGCAATGTCAAGCTGTAGCCCCGAATATGGGTCCAACACCTCATCAACCACGACACGAGCAAAGCCCGCTGGAATCGGGTTGCAATGGAAGGTTGCCTCGGGGTGATTTGTGAAAGCACAGCCGTCCGCCACCTTCATGGATATGTTCTTCATTTTGACGTGTAGCTTGCAGTTAGTGTTCTCCGTGATGTCATCCACGGGGTATCTACCCAGCATTGGGTCGTCCGGGACGGAACCCACGCTGCTTCTCGGCATGGATGGGCCGGTGCTATCCTATGCTGGATCATCCGCTACCTGCTGCAGCTGCTGAGACCCCCTTTGATGGGTAAGTGAGTCGATCTGCTCCTGCTGCCGCTGGAATTTGACTGCCAATTCCGCTTGACTTGCTTCTAGGCCTTGAAGGCGTTCATACTCCCGCTTCCTCTGCTCCTCCTCCATCTTCCTCTTCTTCTCCTCCGCAATCTTCTTTCTCGCATGGGTTCTGTAGTCGTTGTTCCAGTCTGAAAACCCCTCATACCACGGCAGAGCGCCCTTGCCTCGTGTTCTTCCCGGGTGTTCAGGATTTCCCAGGGCACGCGTAAGCTCGTTGTTCTCTCTGTTGGGCTGGAACACCCCCCTTCGTGCCTCTTCTATTGCAACAAGTATCGCATCGTCGGCTCCCTTCAGACTTGCCCTCATCGAAACATTGCCTGTCTCCCGGTCCAACTCCCCCCATGCGCATAGAACCAAGTCCTGACCCTGGAGGGCCAGCTCTTAGTAGCCGGAGTGACACCAGCATCCTCCATCTCTTTCTCAGACTTATCCCACTTAGGGATTGCCACCGCATAGCCACCTGGCCCCAGCTTATGGAACTTATCCTTTTTTTCGGTATTCTTCTTGTTTATTCTCGACCGTTCCTTAGCTAATTCCGAATCCTTGAATTTCACGAAATCGGCCCAATGATCATGTTGGTTCTCCAGTGTTCCCTTGAATACTGGAGTCTTCCTTCCTCCGTTGACGTACTTGTTCCATTCACCATTCTTGTAGTTCTTGAATGCAATCGCCATCATCTTAAGAGCAGCCTCTTTGACTTTCTCGCACATCCGCTACGTGAAATGATCTGGTAGGGTGAAATGTTCCATGAGAGTATCCCAAAGCAGATCTTTTTGATTCTTGTCGACATAAGTAACATCTCGGACGTGGCTTTTTTGGCGCTCTCCATTCTTGAAGTTTGATCGAGTTGGTCCTTCACAAGAACTCCGACCGACGAACGAACTTGTCCGCAATCTTCTTAGGCGCTAATGGTTTGCCAAGAGGGCCGCATGCCTCGATATTGTACTTTACGCCCGGCTTCAACTTTTTGTTCGGGCCTCATTTAATCCTTTTTGTCGAAGATTTGCTCGATCCGGATGGCTGAAAGAACAAAGATCGATTCGTTAATATATCTTCAAGTCATTTAAAACATGTGACATGATCACCAGATGCCTGCTTATATAAATATATATACCTCGTCGGTGTTTGTTGTTTCAGGATCATGTTCTTCGTCATCGTCATAATCATTCATGACTTCGTCGTGACCGAATATCATATCACCCTCTCCGGTGTTGTTTAGAAATTTGGAGCCGTCATAATCTTCTTCATTTTGATTATCATCTGCCCCGCGTATCATATCGAACATGGTTTGTTCTCCCTCTCGGTCGGTATTGTCTGCCATAGCTTTTGTTTAACTAATCCAAAAAAATATAAAACAATTTAGTATTCAAATCTCGAATAATAGATATAATCTCGAATACATCGTCCAGAATAATAGATATAATCTCGAATACATCGTCCAGAATAATAGATATAATCTCGAATACATCGTCCAGAATAATATATAATATTGAATAGTACATCACTGGCTATTAGCTAATAAAGATCGAGTACTACAGAAGAATCTAGGACACTCGCGGTTCCTCCGGCGCGGGCAGTGGACACCCAAAGAGAAGGAACCCTCACAGGATCATAGCTGAAGTGAGATCCCCAAAGATACTGCCACATATTGGAGAACCTGCCGCCCTCTAACGCAACCATGTAGCGATGGACGTGCTCGTCCTCCTCCCTGACACGGCGACGTACCACCTCCGGCGGGGCCGGGTCCCTCCGCACCAAATCGCCCACGTGAACGCCACCAAACGAGATCAGGGTCGACGACTGGACCCGCGGCCGGGTTCCTCGTCAAGCGGCACGCCCCTCCAAGCAGCACCTCCCAGTGCCAGCCCGGCGGAGCCCAATCCCGGACATGGGTCGGCTGGACGTCGTCGCGGACGGGTCGACGTCGAGGATGCCGGCCGGGCATCGTCGAGAACAAATACTAGCTATATGCCCGCAAAAAGTAACATTTTTTTAATGATTGGATTTTGATAACTAAAATTTCTAACATTTCTATATAACTAACATTTCTATAACATTTCTAACAATGCTATATATAACTAACATTTCTATAACATTTCTAATATTTCTATAACTAAAAACAGAAAAAAAATTATAACATTTCTATATATATAACTAACATTTTTATAACTATTTCTATAACTAAAAACAGAAAAATTTCTAACAATTCTAAATTTTTATAACTATATATTTCTATAACTAAAAACAGAAAAATTTCTACAATTTCAAACATTTCTAACAAATCTAACAATTCTAACATTTCTAACTATTTCTAAAAACAGAAAATGTCTAACAATTTCTTAAAACAGAAAAATCTATAACTAAAATGTATGTGTGTGTGTGGCCACACCGCCGGCTAAGCGAGAGGCGACGGGGCACCTGTGGCGCACTGGCAGCGGCGATGGCGGCGGCGGGCGGCGACGACGGGACGGGACGTCTGGGCGGGCGGCGAGGCGGCGGCGATGGCGGCAGCGACGACGGAGACGGGCGGCGACGACGGGGAGCGGCGGCGGGGGGCGACGACGGGACGGGCGGCGACGGGCGGGCGGCGGCGGCAGTGCGAGGAGGAGAAGAAGCAGAGGAGATGAGAAACCGACGAAATTTTGAAGTGTTTTCTTATATAGAAGGCACCTTTAGTACCGGTTGGAGCCACCAACCGGTACTAAAGGTCTGTTTTTTGCCAAGCAAGCGGCGGAAGCCACCCCTTTAGTACCGGTGTTGGCACAAACCAGTACTAAAGGCCCCCTTTAGTACCGGTTTGTGCCACGACCGGTACTAAAGAAATCTTATTAGCAGCAGTCTTGATCTTGAAAGTTTAGTCCCACTCGCTAGTCGAGGGGCTACTGACTGGTTTATAAGCCCCAGTCATGTAGCTCCTCGAGCTCCTCTCCTAGTCAGGCCTCTGGGCCTACCTGTCCTCCTCGCCTTGTGGGCCAATGGGCCTTCAAGGGCCTGCATCTGGCCCGATGAAAGGTTGTGTCGCTAGTCGATCTGAGCCGCTTTGGCCCGATTATGGGCTTTTTTCTTAATTTTTTTGCTTTATTTTTTTATTTATTTTTGAGTTGTTTTTGCTGTATTTAGAGTTTCTTTGTGAATATTTTTGCTTTAGGTACAAAAATTACAAACTTTCTGTTAGTGCGGTAGATTTCAAATTTGAATAGTTTAAATTTTGAATTATTTGAAATTTGTGTGAATCACTAGTTTGTGAATAACTTAACTTTGAAAAAGTTTTTCAGTGATTCTTTTTCTTATGTTCAATATTAGTGTGTTTTATCATTATATTCAACTTAGTAATGCTTAGGTTATTTAAAAATGAAATGTCTTTGTAACAGTTCAGTTTTAATTGAAACCCCGATACTTGAAAGTGATTGTCCATTTTGTACACGAAGTGCATCCAGTTTTGCCGTAACCCTCTCTACTTTTTGCACATGCTATTTGTATGAAATTATGATACCATGCCAACTTTTAACCTTTTCTGAGTTCATTTGAATTGCTTTTCAATTGCAGGGTCATTTAGCTGGAAAAAATCAGTAAATGCATGAAAAGAATTTGTTTGCACATAAAATTTCTTCGCGTTTCAAATGCCAAAACACATAACTACCCTAACTATTACAGACATTCCCTCCTGGGTGTGAAACACAGAAGAAAGTGATGATAGTGAAGCCGATCACATCCCAGATCTTTGGGTGTGAAACTTTTTCTTCGCGTGTGTCCCTTTGCGCCGTAACCATGGAAAATCTTCATCATTTAACGGGATGCTCGGGTCAATATTCACTGTGAATGGAGCAATTTCATCAAACTTTTCATAATCTTATGACTTGTCTGTCTTGTCATCCACTCCCACGATGTTTCTCTTCCCAGAAAGAACTATGTGCCGCTTTGGCTCATCGTACGATGCATTCGCTTCCTTATCTTTTCTTTTTCTTGGCTTGGTAGACATGTCCTTCACATAGAAAACCTGTGCCACATCATTGGCTAGGACGAATGGTTCGTCTGCAGACACGCAAGATTGTTGAGATCCACTGTTGTCATTCCGTACTCACGGGTCTTCCGTTACCCGCCTCGTGTCATATTGACCCATTTGCACGAAACAAAGGGACCTTTAAACCACGCCGATAGTCAAGTTCCCATATGTCCTGTATATAACCATAATATGTTTCCTTTCCGTCTTGGTTTACGCATCAAAGCGGACACCACTGTTTTGGTTGGTGCTCTTCTTATCTTGGGCAATCGTGTAAAATGTATTACCATTTATCTCGCCCTTTGAAAGTCATTATATTCAAAGATGGTAGCTGGGACAGCAAGTACATGTCATCTTCAATAGAGGTGGCATGCATGGTGCGTGTCGCAACCAGTTGGCGAAACTCTGGTTTGTTCACGTGTAATCCACTCATCGACCGCTCCGGTGTTTGGAGCGTAGCAAATTCTTGTGTTCATCCATATACGGAGCCACCAAGGTGGAATTCTGTAGAACTGTGTAGTGTGCTTCGGTGAGAGAATGTCCGTCCATACATATTATTTGTTCCCTCCTAGCGTGCCTTTTCCATCCATGCGCCCTTATGCGCGATTCAGAACACCAATCGGCTTAAGGTCAGGAATAAAGTCAATACAAAACTCAATGACCTCCTCATTTTGATGGCCCTTGGAGATGCTTCCTTCTGGCCTAGCACGGTTATGAACATATTTCTTTAAGACTCCCATGAACCTCTCAAAGGGAAACATATTGTGTAGAAATACAGGACCCAAAACGTTAATCTCTTCGCATAGGTGAACTAGGACGTGCGTCATGATGTTGAAGAAGGATGGTGGGAACACCAACTCGAAACTGACAAGACATTGCACGAAATCATTACGTAACCTTGGTATGATTTCGGATCGATTACCTTCGAGAGATTGCATTGAGAAATGCACATAGCTTCACAATGGCTAATCGAGCGTTTTCGGTAGAAGCCCCTCAATGCAAGCTGGAAGCGTTGCGTCATAATCACGTGGCAGTCATGAGACTTTAGGTTCGGAACTTTTCTCCGCCATGTTTATTATTCCCTTTATATTCGACGAAGCCAGCGGTACCTTATCTCGGCGGGCATTCAGAGAAGATTTCCTTCTCTTCTTTGGTAAGAGCGTAGCTTGCATGACCCGATGTATGCCGTCTTCTCGTGCATACGTTGCTGGTCCTCTCGTGCCTCGGTGTATCTTTTGTCTTCCCATACACGCCCAAGAAGCCAAGCAGGTCACGCAAAGATTCTTCGTGGCGTGCATCACGTCGATTGCGGAGCGGACCTCTAGGTCTTTCCAATATGGCAGGTCCCAAAATATAGATTTCTTCTTCCATATGGGTGCGCGTCCGTCGCGTCTTCGAACAGGTTGTCCGCCAGACCCTTTCCAAATATCACCTTCAAATCCTTGACCATATCATGTACATCAGCACCAGTACGATGGCGAGGCTTCGTCCGGTGATCCGCCTCACCTTTGAAATGCTTGCCTTTCTTTCTTACGGGATGCCTGCTCGGAAGAAATCGGCGATGTCCTGTACACATTCTTCTTACAACTATTCAAATATATCTCGTCGGTATCATCCAAACAGTGCGTGCATCCGCGGTATCCCTTGTTTGTCTGTCCTGAAAGGTTACTGAGAGCAGGCCAATCATTGATGGTCACGAACAGCAATGCCTTGAGGTCAAATTCTTCCCCCATGTGCTCATCCCACGCACGTACACCTGTTCCATTCCACAGCTGTAAGAGTTCTTCAACTAATGGCCTTAGGTACACATCAATGTCGTTGCCGGGTTGCTTAGGGCCTTGGATGAGCACTGGCATCATAATGAACTTCCGCTTCATGCATAACCAAGGAGGAAGGTTATACAAACATAGAGTCACAGGCCAGGTGCTATGGTTGCTGCTCTGCTCCCCAAAAGGATTAATGCCATTTGCGCTTAGACCAAACCATACGCTCCTTGCGTCATCTGCAAACTCCTTCCCGTACTTTCTTTCGATTTTTCTCCACTGCGACCCGTCAGCGGGTACTCTCAACTTTCCGTCTTTCTTACGGTCTTCTCTGTGCCATCTCATCGCCTTGGCATGCTCTTTGTTTTGGAACAAACATTTCAACCGTGGTATTATAGGAGAATACCACATCACCTTGGCAGGAATCTTCTTCCTGGGGCGCTCGCCCTCGACATCACCAGGCTCATCGCGGCTGATCTTATAGCGCAATGCACCACATACCGGGCTAGCGTTCAAATCCTCGTACTCACCGCGGTACAGGATGCAATCATTAGGGCATGCATGTATCTTTTGCACCTCTAACCCTAGAGGGCAGACAGCCTTCTTTGCTTCGTACGTACTCTCGGGCAATTCGTTGTCCTTTGGAAGCATATCCTTTATCATTACCAGCAACTTTCCAAATCCCTTGTCAGATACACCATTCTCTGCCTTCCATTGCAGCAATTCCAGTGTGGTTCCCAGCTTTTTCTTGTCACCTATGCAATTTGGGTACAACAATTTTTTGTGATCCTCTAACATGCGCTGCAACTTCTTCTTCTCCAAATCACTTGCGCAGTTTCTCTTTGCATCGGCAATGGCCCGACCTAGATCATCAACGGGCTCATCTGATGCCTCTTCTTCAGCTTCTTCCCGCATTGCCGGCTCAGCTTCTTCCCGCATTACCGGCTCAGCTTCTTCCCCCATTGTTGTATCATCGTATTCAGGGAACCCATGGCCAGGATAGCTGTCGTCATCCTCTTCTTCATTGTCTTCCATCATAACCCCTCTTTCTCCGTGCTTGGTCCAAACATTATATTGGGGCATGAAACCGGACTTAAACAGGTGGACGTGAATGGTTCTTGACGTAGAGTAATTGTGACCATTCTTACAGACACCACATGGACAAGGCATAAAACCATCCGCCCGCTTGTTTGCCTCAGCCGCAAGCAGAAAAGTATGCACGCCCTCAACGAACTAGGGAGAGCATCGGTCATCATACATCCATTGCCGGCTCATCTTCATTACACAACATCGAATAGACCAAATTAATACAAGTTTATACATAAAGTTCATACAACACTTAAATGCAACAAACAAATAACTCTCTAGCTAAAGCATTTAAATGCAACAACAAATGCGATCAAGATCGCAACTAAGGTAACAATTGATCCAACAGCATAATGATACCAAGCCTCACTATCGATGGCATATTTTCTAATCTTTCTATTCTTCAAGCACATTTTCTCCATCTTGATCTTGTGATCATCGACGACATCGGCAACATGCAACTCCAATTCCATCTTCTCCCCCTCAATTCTTTTCAATTTTTCTTTCAAGTACTCGTTTTCTCTTTCAACTAAATTTAACCTCTCGACAATAGGGTCGGTTGGAATTTCCGGTTCACATACCTCCTAGATAAAAATATCTATGTCAACTTGATGGGCATAATTTGTCATAAACACGAAATGCAACTAATAATTTTAAAAGAGAATATACCACATCCGAATCATAACAAGGACGAGGGCCAACGGGGACGGATATCAAAACCATGGCACTATGTATAACAAACAACGTACGGGTAAGATAATTATTACATGATTAACTATATATCCAAATCACACAAACATCAATTTTTTATATAAAATTACATGAACAAGAGGCTCACCAGAAGGTGGTGCTGGTGACGGGACGGTGCGGGCGATCGACGGTGGTTACGACGGAGATTTAGAAGGCACTAAGTAAACCACACCTACATATGCAAACTAAGTGTTATTTTTGACCTCAAATTGCATATAAATCAAATACTAGCACATATATATATTTCCTCCCAAATTACTAAACTCACAAATTAGTAACTCTATAAAGCATTGCAAGAGCTAATCTAGCAATGAGAGATGAAAGGACAAAGTTGCTAACCTTTGTGATCATTTGAATGGATGGGGGCCTTCAAATCTTGACAAATTTTGGGCAAAATTTGTGAGGAGTTCGAGGGGAAGGGGAAGAACAGAGGAGAGGAGAGGGGAAAGGGGGAAGAACAGAGCGAGCTGGACGAAGGGTTTATATGCAGGAGGACCTATAGTACCGGTTCGTGGCACGAACCGGTACTAAAGGTACTGGAGGGGGCCCAGACTGACAACATCCTGCCACCACCCTCATTAGTACCGGTTCGTGGCACGAACCGGTGCTAAAGGTTAGCCACGAACCGGTACTAATGAGAGCGGCCCGGCTAGCCGTTGGAACCGGCACTAATGTATACATTAGTGCCGGCTCTAATACAAACCGGCACTATTGGGCTTCACGTTTGACCCTTTTTCTACTAGTGGTGGTAAACCTTTGTCTACACAGGAACAAAACACCTATAAATCATGAGCAGAACCAATGAACTAAAATTATGACCATATCCCTAAAAAATCTACAAGAATAAAAATACTACTCCCTCTAATCCAAAAAAGTTCTGCAGTTTTGAACTTAGTTCAAAACTGCGACAGCTTTTCTGGATCAGTGAGAGTACCCTTTTAGGCCGAATAACTCAGACAATCACTGTATGCCACCCCGCTTACCATGCGTAGATTCATCGGCCCGACATCAATGACATGGCCCAGCACAGTTATTGGAGGGGAATAAAATTACAGATCAACTTTCATGGTTTCTTCAGCCCCATGGGTGTCTTCCGCAAAGCAATTTTCTCATGCAAATGGGACCAATTCTGTATCTGTTTGGACCTTTGTTGAGACCTTTGTTGAACCTTGTTGTTACTTTGGCGGTTTGCTTTATTTATAAAGTGGGGCGAAAGCCTTTTTCGGCAAATGGATCTATTACTGAGTTGTGTACTTTACGCGTTATTGTAATAAATCAGCTCTGGAAAGCCCAAGTTCCTTCATTATTAAAGCTTTCTTTGGCGCTTAGCACCCTATAACCAATCTCCTTCAGCATTGAAACATGAAAAGTACAAGCTGCCGCGAGCCTGCGAGATTTGCGGGGCTGAGGACTAATGGTGGCATTCACCATTGAATGCGCCATGGCCCGCTGCGTGTGGGCCTTGGGGAAGAAGTTGTTAACTATGTCTCTGTCACTATAGAGCCTAGCACTAAACAATGGATCTTGAGCCTAATAGATTGATTCATTGTCGCCTGATCAGTTTACACGGGCCTGGTCACCATGTGGGCAGGTGGACGGCATGCCGCAAAGACATCCACGAAGGTAGTTCCATTTTCACCTCTCTCCACTCATACGGCCATCTTGCCTAGACGGTGGCTTTAGTCTTATTGTTGTATGACTTTGTAAGGCCTTGTGTGAATAATTAGTTAAGTGGTTGCATGCATCGTCCATATGCAGAGGCCGGGGGTCCTCCTCCTTTTCTAAAAAAAAATACGGCCATCCTGCGATTCATATCACACCTTCAGGAGGCCTAGCCGACTCGCGAGAAAAAGGAAGTTTTTATTTGTTCTAAGACTCTTTGCAACAGTGTTGCACTTTAGCAAACATGTTTTTGTTCATATCTCGCCAGACCGACCACACCACCAGAATTACCAACGAATTTTGATTTTATCTTGCCACCTCTTGCAGCGTCACACTCATGAAGACCACCAAACGCGGGGCTTAGCATCAGTGGAAGTTTGAACCAATCTAATCATTGATAGAAGAAAAGGTGTTCAAACCGCTGTCGTCTTGTGTCACATTCTTTGCAAAAATAACCAGCTGCGTGCGTGAGCTGTCACGTCACATCCATGGCACTCGAATTAATGGAAACTATTTTTTTACAAATATACTTTGAAGCTTCGGTAATAAGCAAGCGCCGCTTGGGCCACTATCTATCTTCCCGTACGCCGCTGATGTTCATCCTTTTTTTTCCATCAGGCAGTTGATGTGTGTCGTGTGTTTAAGCTCCTAACATATCATATGGATGAGCGCCATCTATACTTGTTTAGGAAGAAGAGGCTTTGATATCATATAATGCAAGGGATTGTGATGTTGTAGTGTGTTGTGCTCTGGCGCGTGTGATGTATATTTATATGTGTATTGTTACAATGGTACTCGGTGACCTTGATTGATGTTTAATTAATAAAATGGTTGCGTGCATCATGTGATGTTGTAGCATGTTACCCTCTGGGGTGTGTGATGTATATTTATATGTATCATGACAATGTCGGTGTACGTCAATTTTGGCGAACAAGCCAGAGACCTAAACCGATAAATAGATGAATATGTTCTAACAGGTCCATCAGCTTGTATGCGAGTCCTATTAGCCCTCAATGAAAGGGAAACCTCCGATGCCGATGATGGCAACAACTGGCACGATGGAGGCACATAGGAAAACCCTCCCGAACGAGAAACAACGTTTGTCAACCTCGTGAGAGTGGGACAGCCAAACTGCGATCAGAGCCTCAGCTACTCCGGAAAAGAAAACGCCGATGAGGGTGAGGTAATAGGCGAGCTTGTTGTGGCCAAACAGCGTGCCTCTGGCCGGCTTGTAGAGCAAGTGCCAATATCAATGGCCAGAGTGAGCAACGCCACTGTCCAGAGTGCTTGTGAGAGCTGCACTGAAGATACTACTCTGGTAGACGGCTCCTCATCGATTGGGTCTATGTTTATACTGAAGTTGTGATAATGGTTGTTGATAGAGTTAACCTTGTTGTATATGTGGTTAGTTTTGGTTAGTGGGTTGGTCATATGGCCGTGCGTGCATTGAGTTGGTTGAGTAGTGGCCGGCCGGCCGAGTCCTCCGCAGGATGGAGTGATTCCAGGGAGAGCTGGACGTGGAAAAGTAGGTTGTTAGCTGCATGTGATTTGTTAGCTAGCTTCGTGTGATGAATCAAGTTAGTTAATGCATGGAGTTGTTAGTGGAGTAATGGGTCAAGTAGTGGCGTGAGTTTTGCATGGCACCGTGCCAGCCTATGTGTATATATATATGTTGCATTGTGTAATGGGAAATGGAAGCAGTGGGGGGCTGAGAAAGAATGTAGTCCATGTGTGTCTCACCTGGAGTAAAAAGCAAAGCTGGTTTTCTCCATGGTGCGTGTGTGTGTGTGTGCGCGCGCGCGCGCGCATGTGTGTGTGTGTGTTTCTTCCACGAGTGTGTGCTCGAGAGAAACCATAAGACAAAGAGTAGTGAGATGAAGAAGAAGAAGCGCTGTGAGAAGAGGCGGCGCCAACAGTTGGCATTAGAGCCTTAACGATCCGAGGCGGTAGTGGTGGCGCGGCGGACTCCATGTGACGTGGGTGTCGGCGGCGCAAGGTGTGGATGCCGTTAGCGGCGCGATGCTGCTAGCGGCCGGTGCGTGTCTTCATCATTGTCGAGCTGCGTCACGAGCGATGGAGAGAGGTGGGCTGCCCGGTAAGTTGCGGCACCGGCGGCAAGGTGGTGATGGCCATGGAGTGGAGGCCATTGCCCCGAGGAGTTCCATGTCCGAGTCGTCGACAAGGTGCGTCATCATCGACAACATGGAGGCGAGTCACCGGCGACGAACATGGAGGCGAGTCACCGGCGAGTTGCGGCACTGGTGGCGAATATGGAGGCGAGTCACCGGCAAGTTGCGGCACCGGTGACGACCATGGAGGTGAGTCACCAGCGAGTTGCGGCACCGGTGGCAAACATGCGGCAGGGAGCATGCCACGGCAGCACGCTCGTGGTGAAGGCGCGGGAGGTGTGGCTCTCATTGAAACTAGCAGCGTCGGCGACAATAGGTGTGACAAGATGGCATTGGCGGCCGTCTCCGTGTTGCACCAATGACATCGACGACCATGGGCTTCAAGAGAGGAATAAGAGACAACAAGGTTAAGGGGGTGATTGATAGAGTTAACCTTGTTGTATATGTGGTTAGTTTTGGTTAGTGGGTTGGTCATATGACCGTGCATGCATTGAGTTGGTTGAGTAGTGGCCAGCCGGCCGAGTCCTCCGCAGGATGGAGTGATTCCAAGGAGAGCTGGACGTGGAAAAGTAGGTTGTTAGCTGCATGTGATTTGTTAGCTAGCTTCGTGTGATGAATCAAGTTAGGTAATGCATGGAGGGGTTACTGGAGTAATGGGTCAAGTAGTGGCGTGAGTTTTGCATGGCACCGTGCCAGCCTATGTGTATATATATATGTTGCATTGTGTAATGGGAAAAGGAAGCCGTGGGGGGCTGAGAAAGAATCAATAGAGTTACTAAGCTCCCACGAATTGGAGCGTTGTGGTTAATCCTGGCTGGGGGTCCACCTGTCATCTTGTTTTTTAGTCGGTATAACTCGCTCGGTTTGCGCTTGGCGACTCAAGACCGTATCCACCCTCCTGTCATCCCATCTCTCTTCTTCTCTTTCTCCTTCCGAGTGCCGCCAACCTAGGGTTTGCAGCCTCCGCCTGCCTAGCTCCGACCGGCACAATGTTGTCTACCCCACCGAGATCCGTGACACAATCTGAGGTTGCTCGCCGCCTGCCCCTTCCTCCACAGGTCACTGGCTATCTAGAGGTTCCCCTGTTCCCCATCCACTCTGCTGCTGCGACTCCCACCGCCCCGTCCCTCTCCATGTACACATCACTGAAGATGGCCGACTAGAACAGTGGCAGGACAAGCAGCTCCGTCCCCATCCTCCCCCACGGCTCTGCTGCCAAGGATCGCTTCTGGCGCAACATGTCCTTCCGCTCCGCTTTAGGTGCTGGGGCTCATCCTTTAGTCCTTTACCCAATGTCTGATTTGTTGGCTGTTTTGGTTTGGTTGCCGTCGGATGTTAATGGAGTTACGGTGGATTTGGTCGACTTGTGGTATGCATGGTTAACAAACAACTAATCCTGCTCTTTTGATGTGTTTCTTTGGGTTCTCATCTATATGTATCTCTTCTGATGTGTGTGCCTCTTACATAGATACACGAGCATCGGGAAAAAGTGTAAAAGTAGACTCATCACACTCAGGCTCTCGCTGCGCCATGGCTCCTTCGTCTTCAAGGATTGTGTCAGTGGCTTCGGGTCCTTGTGCCGCCGCCGTCCTGTAGGCTGGTTAGGGGGTTGCTTTCCTCTTTGATGTGTGCCTGACTATGTGATAATATTCAGTTTTCTTGTGCCAGCATTTCGGAAATATGTTTTGTACTAATTGTTGTAGAAAAATAGAGTTAGCATATTTTAGTTTGATATGTATGGTTTCTTAGGACTTTTGGGGTGATTGGTGTTCTGTTGTTACCTTTAGGGTTGGGTTTTGGGTTTTCTTATTAAAGATCTATTAATCTGGTGGCTATTGGCAATTGCAATAATTCCCAGTTCATTCTTTTTCGATATCGATGGCCATGTATATATGAGTAAATGTATGAATAGCATGGCTTATGTGGGTATGGCCTGGTCATGCTTTAAGCTATGTGTGGTAGAGTCATCAATAGGTTATGTGTGTGCTTCTGGCGGCGTCCAGTAAGGTCTGTTCTTGTGGAATTTTTAGAATATGATATTTAATTATTTCTCAAATGTAGGAACTCCCTGCCCCTCTTGTGGTGTTCTCATTTTTTTCATTATTTCACTTTGTCCAGTTGATTTTTTTTAAATAACTATATAGAAGCACGCAGTATTTGGTTATGAAAGTACTTATAATATTTTGTCAACGTATTTCTTGTGCATTTCTGCAAGTGTTCATCTCTTCTGCACCACCGTGTGTATTATCGTTGAATGCATTGTGAAAAGTAAGATCGTTTGACAAAAAGAAAAGAATGTTATTTGTCTCCTACACCTTTATTGTGACTTCACAGAGGAATCCATGCAATCCTTCAGTTTGGTAACTTTTCTGAAAATGCTGAACTGATGCTCATTTTTACTAATCTCAAAGGTATCTCGCTTATTTATTATTTAGGTTTCAAGACAGACAAAGGATTGAATTTGTTCGTCGGTGTCTATAGGTTGGCTTTTTGGGGGTTGATTTTTGTGATGGCGCTCCTTTGTAATTGCTTGGTGTTGCCTGATTTGGTCGTCCGTTTGCTCCCTTTGTGTGCGTTGCTGCTTTGTTCATGTAGGCCACTTGCTGTTGGATGTTCTATTTTGATTGGTCCTATGAATGGGTGATCACGTGTGGTAGCTTTCATTTTTTTTCTTTACTGGCGACATGAGTAATTAAGATGTTTCATTTTTAGCACACTATAATTCATTTGTTTCATAATATTATAGATTTAGCTTACTTGAAGATTCAAAATGATGTTGGAATTATGCAGGAGAGGTTGAATCAAGGCAACCATCTATATAAGGCCTGAATCAACCAGAATTTGGTCATTCAGTGATTTGCGTTCTTAGCCCCAAAGGATCATAATTCCAAAAAGTGACCAAGAAGAGCATAAGAGGGACAAGCTAAGCAAAGGAGTTAATCCTGAGTGCAATGTTCATTGTTTGTCAACCCAGATTAAGGTACATTTTTCTCCACTATTTTTATCCTCTTTTGATTCCAGAATTTTTATGTTCCTTCATTTCTAACTGTTGTAAATTTATACAGTTTGCGATGTAGCCGAATTTACTATGCACTCTCGAGATTCTCTTCACATTTGTTGATTCACCAAAAAAAAGTCCGTAGAAAGGTAGGAAAGATTTACTAGGTGGTTAAATTTATAGAGTTAATTCATTCGATTCAACAACATTAAGACATCGTAGTTGATTGCAAAATACAAGTCACTCTCAATTTTATATTCTCTCAGATTGTTTAGGCTACATTTCTTAAGTTATTTGAAGAAAAAGTTCCCCAAATTTTGGGAGTTCCGCCAAAAGTTTCATATATGTCCTTTGATTTCTGAGGTAGTACCAGATGGTAAGATGTTGGTGATGTCATGTTGTAGACTGAATCTCCTTTTGGCAATTTGTCCTGCTAAGAAAAGCAATTGAAAACTGAAAATGTAATTTCCTACCTACACCATTTGCATCTCTTTTTAGGGAGGTGTCATGGAAGACAGTAACCTACTTCTAATTTGCTCAATTCTTTTCAACATTCACTTTTTTATTTTTGTATTGTGTGCAAGTGTATCCCTATGCACTCTTTATTTCTGGGATTTCTAAAGGGAATTTCAGCAACAATCAAGAACGAGGGTCTGGCCGTGCAGAAACATCAAGAGGAGAACAGCAACGGCCACCGGGTGTCTGGAAAGATAATAAAGGGCAGTAAGATTTCCAGAAGAATTGTACCCCATCGGACCCGGAGCAAGTGCCGAGCTGCTACAGGGTAGCAATGAGGTATAATAGTTGAGAGCATACATTTTCCTTTCTTATTTTTTGGATCTGCTCCAGATTCTCTCTTGGCCCCCTTAGCTCTTTCTAATACTTTTCCTCACTTCCTACAAACTATGCATCAAGCATGTATGGCTGATGTGCAGTGATGTTCCTTATATGGTCATTTGTTTTCTGTTTCTTCTGACTAGAATCAGGATCACTTTGATGATCACAACATGCCTATATTATCAGCCGCCCTGTGTTTCCATTACAGTACTAAATCTTCTAATATTTGCCTCTTTCAACTTTTGATCTACTTCCAGAAAAGTTGAGCCGGCAAAGACATTACCATACGATGATTTTGGGATTTGCTACAGACTATCATGCAACGTGCTTTGTGAATGTTCGATACACATTTTGCATTTAGATAGAAGACTCATTTGAGCCATTTCATATCTGGTACAACATATATTAGGATTGTATGGTAAGTGCTAAACCATTTAACATGTATCAGTAGATTTCCGCTGGGTGTAAGATGATTTTGTTAAACAAAACTCCTGTCACGTTACACATCCAGGAACTTGGCGTACAAGTTAGGTAGTTAGGGAGATCTCTTTTTTGTTATGTCATTTATCTTTGTATCTCTCTATCCCTTATCTCCATGTATCTCTCCTGGTGGTTGTTGCTACCGATTGTGTATGCCTCTGCGAGAGCTGGCCTCGCCCCCAATCAATATATAATCGCGGGCTGTCATGTATGACAGTTGAGACGCTTCTACGAATCCTAATATGGTATACAGAGCCTCCCTCTTCCACCTCATCTAGCCATCATCTTCAACCTTCGCCCATCTCCCATCGCCATGTCTTCCTCCAGCCAAATCATCTCCTCTGGCCTAAACAATACGATCTCAGAACCTCTTACTCGCACAAACTATGTTTTGTGGCGAGCCCAAGCCCGATCCCAGATCATAGGAGCAGGTCTCTTCGGATACCTCGATCAAACAGTCCCAGAACCACCAGCCACCATTACCTCCAAAAACGCAGAAGGAAAAGATCAAACCACACCAAACCCAGCCTACTCCGCCTGGTTGATTCAAGATCAAACGCAGAAGGAAAAGATCAAACGCAGAAGTCCTAGTATAGGTCGCTTCCCTAGAAAAATCCCATGCCATCTGGTCTTCTCTCGCAAACATGTTTGCGGCTCAATCCAGATCACGTGCCAACAATTGCCGTGCTACTCTCTCCAACGCCCAAAAGGGCTCCCAATCTGCCGCAGCCTATTTTGGTCAGATGCGCGCGCTTGCAGATGAACTTGCCATGGCTGGAAAGCAACTTCTCGAGGGGGAGTTGATCTCCTTTCTCATCTCTGGTCTAGATATGGACTATCAACCTCTTATCTCTGCATTAGACGTCCGCACTGAGCCTCTCTCCGTCGATGATCTGTTTGGCATGGTGTCAAACTTTGATCAAAGGGTGGAGATGTTCCACGGCTCTGGATCGGGTGCTTTCAAAACATCCGCCAATGCCGCCTATCGAGGACGCGGTGGCTTCTCCAAAGGCAACCGTGGCGGCGGCAGCTTCTCCAAGGGCGGCAACAACAACGGCCACAACGGCGGCGGTGGCTATGGCGGCCACAGCGGCGGCTACAACAACAATCACAGCAACGGTGGCGGTGGCCACCGTGGCGGAGGTGGTGCAAACTACAACAACAACTACGGCGGCGGCGGGGGCTACTACAACAACAACGGCCCTCCGCGCCCTTTCTACAACAACAATCAAGGGCGCCACTTTGCTGGGTATGAAGAATACGAAAATAAATGTCAGATCTGTAAAAAAAACTAACCATATTGCAAAAGAATGCAAATGGCGCTATGTAGAGGACAACTCTCAGAAGAAGCGTGTTGCCGCTGCGACAGACATCTCCTATGGTAGTGCCGACTCCAACTAGAATGTTGATTCGGGCTCCAACGAGCACATCACCTCAGATCTTGAGAAGCTCACCATGCATGAGAGATACCATGGCAAAGATCTGATCAACACGGCAGAAAACGCTCCAGGTATGATGATAAGTCATGTTGGTCAGTCTACTGTTAAAACCCCGCATTGTGATATCCAGCTTAAAGATGTTTTACATGTTCCTGCTGCATCAAAAAATCTCCTTTCCGTTCATTGCATCACTCTTGATAATGGTGTTTTCATAGAATTTCACCCATTCTTCTTTTTGATCAAGGATCAGGTCACAAGGAGGGTCCTCTATCGCGGTAGATGTGTGCAAGGTCTCTATCCGTTGATTCCCAAGTTTTGCAAGTTCAATAAACAAGTTCATGGAGCCTTCAAGGTGTCTTCCGAACGATGGCACAATCGTTTAGGCCGCCCATCTTTCTCTATTGTTTATCAAATTCTTAGTAAACATAAGCTCCCATTTGTCGGTGAGCATGATCGTGAAGCTATTTGTGATGCTTGTCAGAAAGCAAAAAGTCATCAATTACCTTACTCTATTTCCACTAGTGTGTCAACAAAACCCTTGCAACTTATTTTTTCCGATGTGTGGGGTCCTTCCCCCTCTTTCATTGGTAGACACACATATTACGTAAGCTTCATTGATGACTACAGCAAGTACACGTGGATTTATTTGCTTAAAAAACGTTCTGATGTCTTTCAAGTCTTCCACAATTTTCAAGCACTAGTTGAGAGAAAATTTGATAGCAAGATCATTGCCATGCAATCAGACTGGGATGGTGAATATGAGAAGTTAAATTCCTTTTTTCAACAAATAGGAATTTCTCATCACGTATCTTGTCCCCATGCTCATCAATAGAACGGCTCTGCTGAACGCAAGCACATGCACATTGTTGACGTAGGCTTCTCCCTTCTTGCCGCCGCATCTATGTCGTTAAAGTTTTGGGATGAAGCCTTCCTAACTGCGGTTCATCTTATAAACTTGCTACCTAGCCATGTCATCAACAATGAGTCTCCAACCGCCGCCTCCTTCATGCCAAACCAGATTATGCCTCTCTCCGTGTGTTTGGGTGCGCCTGTTGGCCAAACCTACGTCCTTACAACAATCGCAACAGTGCGTCTTCCTTGGCTATAGTGCCCTCACAAGGGGATCAAGTGTCTTGATGTTGCCACCGGTAGAATATATATCTCCCGTGATGTTGTGTTTGATGAAACAAAATTCCCCTTTGAAACCCTTCATCCCAATGCCAGTGCCCTCCTAAAACAAGAAATTCTCCTTCTTCCAACTACTCTTTCTGGTATTGATCATGGGGGTGAAAACAATAGTACTGATCAACATTTGACTACTCATCATATTTTGCCTGAGTGTATTGTTGCAGATCCATCTTCAGAAGAAAATTTGGGCTCAAACAGTGCAAATAGCGGTGGAAACGGCCATGATTTCATGTGCGCCCCGACTGGGAACAACGAAGCACGAGGCGGATCTGCTCCGGGATCCCCACTGCATGCAGCAGGTCGATCTGCACCGGGATCGCCAACTGCAGCACCTGGTTCCCCCTCGGTCTCCGCGCATACGGACGTGGACAGCGGAACCGCGAGCGGCCGCATGCAGCCCACCAGCTGCAGACGCGACAGCGCCCAGCCGCACCAACAGGAGGGCAGCGCGTGGCGGGATGGGACGTGCGGGCCGGTGCGCGGGCCAGCACCAGATTCCTCTGGCCCCACATCTTCTGGTCCCGCCAGCTTGGACCAGTCGCCTGAGCCGCGGTCACCCGAACCGCGGTCGCCCGCTCGTGCGACAGCGACAGGATCCCCTTCGGGATTGGGGTCGCCAGCACCTGACGTTGACACAGAGGAGACACCACCGCCTGGATAGTCTGCACCAATACATCCTGTGATCTCGCCTGTGGCGCCACGTACTAGACTACAAAGGGGAGTTACTCCTCGCCTAAATTATAAAAACTTCTCTAAGTTAGGAATGCTATGTACTACTAGTGAACCTAACACTTTGAAAGAAGCTCTTGATGATTCCAGGTGGAAAGCAGCTATGGATGATGAGTTCAGGGCACTAAAGAAGAACAAGACATGGCATCTTGTTCCCCCTCAGCAAGGCAGAAACTTGATCGATTGTAAATGGGTGTATCGAATCAAGAAGAAATCAGATATTACCATAGATCGGTACAAAGCAAGGATTGTAGCCAAGGGCTTCAAGCAAAGGTATGACATAGACTATGAGGACACCTTTAGTCCAGTAGTTAAAGCTGCAACAATACGTTTGGTACTGTCAATTGCTGTGTCCAGGGGATGGAGTCTCAGACAGCTAGATGTACAGAACGCGTTCCTTCATGGTGTTCTGGAAGAGGAAGTGTACATGAAACAACCTCCTAGATTTGAAGATAGAAATGCACCTTTCCATGTATGCAAGCTTGACAAGGCCCTGTATGGATTAAAACAAGCACCTAGAGCGTGGTATTCACGGTTGAGTATGAAGCTTCAAGCACTTGGGTTTGTTCCATCAAAATCTGACACCTCCCTGTTTATCTATAGCAAGTATCAAACCTTTATATTTGTTCTTATATACATTGATGATATCATCGCCACTAGCTCCTCGAATGGGGCAGTATCAGCCTTACTCAAGGATCTAGGGTATGAATTTGCTCTTAAGGATTTGGGAGACTTGAACTTCTTTTTAGGCATTGAGGTGAACAAAATAAACAATGGTATTCACTTGTCACAAGCAAAGTATGCAACCGAATTATTGAGTAGAATTGGAATGAAAAACTGCAAGCCTTCACCAACACCTTTATCCAGCTCAGAAACTCTATCCTTGACAGAAGGAGAACCTTTGACTCAAGAGGATATCACTGGGTACAGAAGTCTGGTTGGTGGCCTTCAGTACTTGACTCTCACCAGACCTGACATTTCTTTTGTAGTTAATAAAGTGTGTCAATTTCTCCATGCACCAACCACATCTCACTGGACAGCAGCCAAGAGAATTCTAAGGTACATAAAGAACACTTTGACCACAGGTCTTACTTTCAGGCGATCATCTTCCACACTTGTCAGTGCTTTCTCAGATGCTGACTGGGCTGGCTGTTTGGATGATAGAAGATCAACAGGTGGTTTTGCTATCTTCTATGGTCCTAATTTAATTTCATGGTGTGCCAAGAAACAAGCTACTGTCTCCAGGTCAAGTACAGAAGCAGAATACAAGGCTCTAGCAAATGCAACAGCAGAAGTTATTTGGATTCAGCCTATGCTCAAAGAGCTTGGAGTGCCACAAGCACAACCTCCTTGCTTATGGTGTGATAATCTTGGTGCCACCTACTTATCTGCTAACCCAGTTTTTCATGCCAGGACCAAACACATTGAGATAGATTTTTATTTTGTAAAAGAACGAGTTGCAAGCAAACAGCTAGATGTCAGATTCATTCCCTCCAAAGAACAAATTGCAGATGGACTTACCAAGGCCTTGCCAATCAGAAGCTTTGAGGAATTCAGACGTAATCTCAACCTAATCCAGTTGTGATTAAGGGGGAGTGTTAAACAAAACTCCTATCACGTTACACATCCAGGAACTTGGCGTACAAGTCTAGGTAGTTAGGGAGATCACTTTTTTGTTATGTCATTTATCTTTGTATCTCTCTATCCCTTATCTCCATGTATCTCTCCTGGTGGTTGTTGCTACCGATTGTGTATGCCTCTGCGAGAGCTGGCCTCGCCCCCAATCAATATATAATCGCGGGCTGTCATGTATGACAGTTGAGACGCTTCTACGAATCCTAATAGATTTAACTGTTATATCAGCAGAGTGTGTAATTTTTATTCAGCTAACCCAATTTGTGTGTCTGCGCGGCATATGTAGTTACGTCATGTTTTGAGAATTTATTCTACGTTTTTGTGTGTACCAAGAAAATGAGTTCATCTCAATCTTTGCTCTGTTTCGATCGTTCATAATTGATTGGAGAATGTTCTTATGGATAACTAAAACTAGTTTGGTTAGTAATGAGATATTAATAGGGTCGGGTAAGCCATGTTGGGGTGGAAAGAAATATAGTAGTCACCCCTTATGTTTAGGATGAACTTGATCATAGCAAACTCACTAGATAGTATAGTCATCGGTATCTTTTCATGTTATTGACATATTTAATGTATTCGAATAAATATATATATATATATCAAACAAAAAATATCATGCACAACGATAGAAGGAGAAAACGGCACGGCAAAGCGCGCGTATGCCTCTAGTATAGTCCATGTGTGTCTCACCTGGAGTAAAAAGCAAAGCTGGTTTTCTCCATCGCGCGCGCGCGCGTGTGTGTTTGTGTGTGTGTGTGTGTGTGTGTGTGTGTGTGTGTGTGTGTGTGTTTATTCCACGGGTGTGTGCTCGAGAGAAACTATAAGACGAAGAGTAATGAGACGAAGAAGAAGAAGCGGCGCTGCGAGAAGAGGCGGCGCCAACAGTTGTCGTTGTCGTCTCCACCCTGTGCAATCAAATCGTCGCATCAGCATCATCCACTACAAACATGGCAAATAGTTGGAGAATAGACAAGAAGTGAAAGAGATGGAAGACTACGGGGAAACCTAAGTGTGCTTGTGTGTTTGAGAGAGAGAGAGAGAGCGCGCGCGCTTTAGACGGGAGGCAGAACATGTCACGGTGGCTCAAAACTAGTAAATATCAAATCATCTAGCGTAGAGTAGCGATATCTCACCTGCGCCGGCGCCACCGGAGAGTTGACAGGAACCAGCTGCAGGCCGTCCGTCACCTGAATGGCAACTTGTGCGGCAAGCTATATGCATGTAGCAGTACCATATTTAGTTAGGAATAGAAAATTGATTAAGCTATAATGACGGTGGATAGTGAACCGATGTACCTGAGGTCGCCGCCGCCGTTGACCATGTCCGTGATGAAAGTGTAGTCAACCTAGTTGAACGAAGACGCATCATAGCAAAAGGGAATAATGCTACAGCCATATACCGAAAATCCTACATCTACGAAGAGTTACGTACAGGCCTAACAACTAAACCTCCCCGATTTTCAGGGGTGGGGCCCGTCCTCCCCCTTAGCTCCAATCAGATTCATCCACTTGTTTGGTTACGTTAATTACGTAGAAGCTTTTTAGTTTGCATATAAGATTTTTGGTCAAAGTCAAACTTTGTAAAATTTGACTTGCTTTGTAGGAAAATATATCAACATCCACACTATGAAATCAATAATACTACACTAGTAGAAAAGGGGACAATGGTCCAGGCCGGTCCAGCCCATTAGTCCCGGTTCAATCCAGAACTGGGACCAATGGGGGAATTGGACCCGGTTCTTGAGCCCCGGGGGCCGGCCGGGCCGCGTGGGCCATTGGTCCCGGTTCGTCTGGACCTTCTGGTCCCGGTTGGAAGGACGAACCGAGACCAATGGGCCTCGCTCCTGGCCCACCACCATTGGTCCCGGTTGGTGGCACGAACCGGGACCAAAGGCCGCCCTTTAGTCCCAGTCCAGGCCACCAACCGGGACCAATGGTGGTGCCTATATATACCCCCTGCTCACGAGCAGAGCACTCCCAGTGCTCTGTTTTTCGTGGCCGACGAGGGGAGAGCTTTGTGGTGCTCTAGCTCACCTCCTATGCACACGAGGTGTTCGATGGAATGCCCAAGCCACACTACTTAAGCTTTCTCCCCTCCAAGCTCGACCGCCAAGCTCCATTTTCCTCAATATTTGTCTAGGTTTAGCGGTCCATCACGCCCCGTCCCCGTCTTCACCGTCGTCGATCACCCGCGCCGATCTCATCGCCGGCACCACCGTGGTGAGCCTCTTGTTCTTATCTTCTTTCTGAAAGGAAAAATATTCTTACTTGTATGTTTAGATAGATACTTGTATTATTTTCTTACTTTTATTGTTGCATCTTATATAGTGCGATGGTTTTGGTATCCGCCCCCGTCGGCCATCGTCCTGTCTATGATTCGGATGTAGTATATATATTATCTTTTCATAACTATTGGTTCATTTATTGTTTATGACCATTATGCCGACCAACGTGACATAGATTTTATTTATCTAGGAGGTTGTTGAACCGGAAATTCCAACCGACTCTATTGTCGAGAGGTTAAATTTAGTTGAAGAAGAAAACAATTTCTTGAAGGAAAATATTAGAAAAATTGAGGAGGAGAAGATGATATTGGAGTTGCATGTTGCGGATGTAAATCGATGATCACAAGATCAAGATGGATGCAATGCGCTTGAAGATTAGAAAGATTAGAAAATATGCCATTCATACCGAGGCTTGGTATCATTATGCCGTTGGATCAGTTGTTACATTGGTTGCGATTATGATCACATTTGTTTTCGCATTGAAATGTTTTACATAGTTTCAGTGTATGGTTTAATTAATTTAGATGCTCTGCAGAGCTTTATATTGTTAGATGAGAACTATGTATGTACTTTGGTTTTAATGTGATGATGAACTTCTATTAATTTGGTCACTTCATTATATAATGCACGCAGATGAACCGGCAATGGATGTACGGTTCAAGACACACCTCCGAGTACATTAAGGGCGTGCATGATTTTCTCGAAGTGGCTGAGGCAAACAAGCGGAATGGTTTTATGTGTTGTCCATGCCATGTATGTGGGAATACGAAGTCTTACTCTGACCGGAAAATCCTCCACACCCACCTGCTTTACAAGGGTTTCATGCCACACTATAATGTTTGGACGAGGCACGGAGAAATAGGGGTTATGATGGAAGATGGCGAAGAAGAAGAGTACGATGACAACTATGTGCCCCCTGAATACGGTGATGCTCCTGAAGATCAAGAGGAACCAGACGATGTGCACGATGATGCTGCAATGGGCGAAGCTGCTGAAGATCAAGAGGAACCAGACGATGTGCCCGATGATGATGATCTCCGCCGGGTCATTGTCGATGCAAGGACGCAATGCGAAAGTCAAAAGGAGAAGCTAAAGTTCGATCGCATGCTAGAGGACCACAAAAAAGGGTTGTACCCTAATTGCAAAGATGGCAACACAAAGCTCGGTACCGTACTGGAATTGCTGCAGTGGAAGGCAGAGAATGCTGTGCCTGACAAAGGATTTGAGAAGCTACTTAAAATATTGAAGAAGAAGCTTCCAAAGTATAACGAATTGCCCGACAGTACATACGCAGCAAAGAAGGTCGTATGCCCTCTAGGATTGGAGGTGCAGAAGATACATGCATGCCCTAATGACTGCATCTTTACCGCGGTGCGTACAAGGATCTGAACGCATGCCGGTATGCGGTGCATTACGGTATAAGATCGACGAGATGACCCTGGTGATGTTGTGGCGAGCCCCGGGAAGGGGTTCTGCGAAGGTGATGTGGTATGCTCCTATAATACCACGGTTGAAACGTCTGTTAAGCGGAGAGCATGCCAAGTTGATGCGATGGCACAGTGAGGACCGTAAGAAAGGCGGAAGTTGAGAGCACCGCCGACGGGTCGTGATGGAGAAAAATCGAGAGAAAGTACTGGGATGAGTTTGCAAGTGAGCCAAGGGCGTATGGTTTGCTTTAAACGCGGATGGCATTAATCCTTTCGGGAGCGAGCAGCAATCACAGCACTGGCCCGTGACTCTATGTATGTATAACCTTCCTCCTTGGATGTGCATGAAGCGGAAGTTCATTATGATGCAGTTATCATCCAAGGCCCTAAGCAACCCGGCAATGACATTGATGTGTACCTAAGGCCATTAGTTGAAGAACTTTTACAGCTGTGGAATGGAAGCGGTGTATGCGTACATGGGATGAGCACAAACATGAGAATTTAACCTAAAGGCGTTGCTGTTCGTGACCATCAACGATTGGCCCGCTCTCGGTAACCTTCGGAGACAGACAAACAAGGGATACCACGCATGCACGCATGTTTACTTAACACCGATAGTATATACGGCAAGCTGCGGGAAGAATGTGTACAGGCCATCGTCGATTTCTTCCGACCAACCATCAATGTCGAAAGAAAGGCAAGCATTTCAAAGCGAGGCAGATCACGGAAGAAGCCCGCCATGCGTCTCGGTGATCACGTACTTGCTATGGTCAATGATTTACGTAATCTTTGGAAAGGGTCGACGGACTAGCTGTTCCGAGTGACGCTGGGGACATGCACCCATGTGGAAGAAGAAATCTATATTTTGGGACCTACCCTCTTTGGAAAGACCTAGAGGTCCGCTCTTGATCGACGTGATGCACGTGGCGAAGAACCTTTGCGTGAACCTGCTAGGCTTCTTGGGCGTGTATGGGAAGACAAAAGATACAGGTGAGGCACGGAGGACCTGCAGCGTTTGCATGAAAAAGGCGGCATGCCTCCAAAGCGGTATGAAGGTCCTGCCAGCTATGCTCTTACCAAAGAAGAGAAGGAAATCTTCTTTGAATGCCTGCTTAGTATGAAGGTCGGCGGCTTCTCGTTGAATATAAAAGGAATAATAAATATGGCAGAGAAAAAGTTTCAGAACCTAAAGTCTCATGACTGCCACGTGATTATGACGCAACTGCTTCCGGTTGCATTGAGGGGGCCTCTACCGGAAAACGTCCGATTAGCCATTGTGAAGCTATGTGCATTCCTCAATGCAATATCTCAGAAGGTCATCGATCCAGAAATCATACCAAGGCTAAGGAGTGATGTGGTGCAATGTCTTGTCAGTTTCGAGCTGGTGTTCCCACCATCCTTCTTCAATATCACGACGCACGTCCTAGTTCATCTAGTTGACAAGATTGTCATTCTGGGCCCCGTATTTCTACACAATATGTACCCCTTTGAGAGGTTCATGGGAGTCCTAAAGAAATATGTCCGTAACGCGCTAGGCCGAAGGAAGCATCTCCATGGGCCATCAAAGCGAGAGGATGTCATCGGGTTTTGTGTTGACTTCATTCCTGGCCTTAAGAAGATAGGTCTCCCTAAATCGCGGTATGAGGGGAGACTGATTTGGAAAAAGGCGCTTGGAAAGGACTCAATAATATGCAGGGACGGATATTCTTGGTCTCAAGCACACTACAGTTCTCTGAACTCTACCTTGGTGACCCGTATGTCAATGAACACAAGAACACTCTGCGCTCCAAACACCGGAGGCGGTCGACGATCGGATTACATGTGAACACATCGGGACTTTCAGCAGTTGGTTGGAAGCACGTATCGAGGTGACAACACTGTTTGTGATGAGCTGTACTTGTTGTCCGAGGACCATCTTTGACTGTATTGATTTGGAAAGGATCTGAGATAAATGGGAATACATTTTACGATTGACCAAGATCAAAAGAGCACTAACCAAAACAGCGGTGTCCGCTTTGATGCAACAACCGAGAGGGGAAAGGACACATATTATGGTTACATAGTGGACATATGGGAACTTGACTACGGAGTAGATTTTAAGGTCCCTTTGTTTAAGTGCAAATGGGTCAATCTGTCAGGAGGCGGGGTACAGGTAGACCCACAGTACGGAATGACAACAGTGGATCTGAAAAATCTTGGGTACACTGACGAACCGTTCGTCCTAGCCAATGATGTGGCACAGGTTATCTATGTGAAGGACATGTCTACCAGACCGAGAAAGAGAAAAGATAAGGAAGCGAATACATCATACGATGAGCCAAAGCGCCACATAGTTCTTTCAGGAAAAAGGGACATCGTGGGAGTGGAGGACAAGCAGACATGTCGAAGATTATGAAAAGTTTCATGAAATTTCTCCTTTAAAGTCAAGGCTGACCCTAGCATCCCGATAAGCGATGAAGATTATCCATGGTTCTGGCGCAATAAGCAAATGACACAAGCGAAGAAAAAGTGAAGACTTTCTCCCGCAACTATTATGATGATACCGTGCCAACTTTGTAACTGACGAGTATGATACCATTGTCCGTTTTGTATATGCACATGCTATGTGTGGGTCAATTTATGATACCATGCCAACTTTTAACTTTTTCAGAGTTCATTTGAAATGCTTTAATGTCTTATGGTTCGGCCCTCGTAATAAATTAAAATAGCAACAATAAGTATTTTGTTGTAAGTAGAAACAAAATAAAATAAATAAAGCAAGAAAGAAAACAAAAAAACAAAAAAAAGTGGAAAGTTTATAATTTTCCTAAAACTAAAAGCAAAAAGAATTAAAAATAAAGCAAAAACAAAAGAAAATAAATAATGCAGAAAACAAAACAAAAAAACAACAATAAGTATTTTGTTGTAAGTAGAAACAAAATAAAATAAATAAAGCAAGAAAGAAAAAAAAAAGTGTTTTCAAATTTGAAAAGTAATGGCACTAACAGAAAGTTTATAATTTTCCTAAAACTAAAAGCAAAAATAATTAAAAAATAAAGGAAAAAACAAAAGAAAATAAATAATGCAGAAAACTAAACAAAAAAGGAAAAAAATAAAAATAGCAACAATAAGTAAAGAAAAAAACAAAAAAAAGTGCCCCTCTTGGGCCCCCACGGCTGAATCGACTTGAATCCCTACTTTGGGCAGGATTCAGGCCCATGATAGGCCCGAAGGCCCATCGAGCAAAGCAGTAGCAAGTAGGCCCATAAGCCTTGATGAGAGGAGTTCGAGAGGGTGCGGCGGTGGGGCTTATAAACCACTTGCGCCCCTCTCAACTAGCGAGGTGGGACTAAACTTTGGCCCCGGCTGGGCGGCAGAGGCCTTTGGTCCCGTTGGTGGCTCCAACCGGGTGAAAGGGTGCATTGGTACCGGTTCGTCGCACCAACCGGGACCAATGCACCTTTAGTCCCGGTTGGAGCCACCAACGGGACCAAAGGTGAACTTCCGCCCTTTGGGCTGCGAAAGAGGCCTTTGGTCGGTTGGTGGCACCAACCGGGACTAAAGGGGGCATTAGTCCCGGTTGGAGCCACCAACCGGGACTAAAGGATGTGCTATATAAGAAGCAATTAGCAGTTTCCGGCCAAATCGCCCACTTCTCCCCCGACGTCCCCTGCTCCTCCTCGTCGCCGTCGCCGCCCGACGCCCCTGCTCCACCTTGCCGTCGCCGCCACCACCGACATCGTCAGGCTGCTCGCCTTCGCTGTCGCCGCTGCCCCCTGTGAGCATAGGCTGCTCCCGAGCCCTCCGTCCAGCGCCCTGCGTGCCCGCCGCCGCCGCCGCCCTGCCGCCCTGCTGACGCCCGCCCGCCGCCGCCTGTGCTGCTGCCGCCCTGCCCCTGCGCGCCGCCGCCGCTGCCCCCTGCCTGCGCCGCCGTGCGCCCCCCATCTGTCTGGCCGCCGCCGCCGCCGCCCGCCCTGCCTGCATTTTCCTCCATAGCATTTTTGCATTTTTTGTGTATATGTGTTTGTATGTGTATATATGTGTGCATGTTCATAGTATTTTTTTCATATGTGTATTTTTTTTGTTCATTGCATTTTTCATATGTATAATGTATATATGTATGTGGTAGCTATATATATATGATGAATGGATGTGGCTATATATGTATGTATGAATATAGTGTTCATAGCATTTTTTTGTTTATATATGTTTTTCATATATGTATTAATTTTATATTTAGGTTGTTAGTAGATATCGATCGATTTTAGGTTAGTGCATTTTAGGTTAGTGTAGAGGAGAAAGTAAAATAAGGAAAAGGAAGAAAAGAGGAAGAAGGAAGAAGGAAGAAGAAGAAGAAAAGAATGAGAGGAAAAGGAAAATAAGAAGAGGAAGAAAGGAGAAAAGAGGAGAGGAAGAAGAGGAGAAATAAATAAGAAGAGGAAAAAGAAGAAAAGAAGAGGAGAAGAAGAAAAGAATAGAGGAGAAGAAGAAAAATAGAAGAAAAAATTCTATTTTTCTTCTTCTTCTATTTTTCTTCTTCTTTTTTTTTCTTCTTCTTCTTCTTCTTCTTCTTCTTCCTTCTTTCTTTTCTTCCTTTTTCTTAATTATTTTCCTTTCTCGAGGGAGAAGAAGAAAAAGAAGAAGAGAAGAAGAAAGAAAGGAATAGAGGAGAAAGAAGAAACTTCAACACGAGGGGGTGGTACCGGTACCCCCTCCCCGATAACATTATTTTCCCATGTATATGTATGTCGCATCGTTGTCGATATAACCCCCTCTAGATTACTTCGACATGAGGGGCGGTCGATATATATACCCCCTCTTGACCGTGATAACTTATACAACTGCAGCACCCCCCTCGGCCCTCTCGCTCGACCAAAACTCTCGAGGACACCCAAACCCTAGAGAGAAAACGATGTTGGTCTCCTACACCCTCCCGCCGCGCCCCTACCCGACAAATTAACTCTCTCGAGGCCACCCAAATTTATCAAGTTAACAGAGCGTTATCGTCGAGGCCACCCCAAACCCTTGAAGCTTTGTGTCGAGGCGACCCCAAACCCTAGAGAAGCAGCGTCGAGGCCACTAACATGATTCCTTATTGTGATTAGCTAGCTAGTTCTACGTTTGCCACTAATATATATATATATATATATATATATATATATATATATATATCCATCTGTACCATGTTTGAATAATAATTGACACGTTGTAAATATTTGCAGAAACTGTGGAGCACTATCGAGACGAAGAAACAGAAGCGATGTTGGGGGACATAATCGCAAATGGAAGTGATGATGTTGCGTCATTTCTCATCGACACCGATGGTCAGCTGGATGAAAAAGAGGGCTATGTTTATGATGGCCCGACCCATTAATGCGGTACAAGAGGAGGACTATGTTCATGATGGCTCGGTGACACAATGGACGTACAAGGCGAAGGAGACCGTCTTGTTGCTCCGTCACCGAACCGAGTCCGGCCAGGTATATATATATATATATATATATATATTAGTTAAGCCCGTGCTGACACGTTAATTGATGCATCCATTGTTTTGGTATATGTACACATGTTAATTACTGTCGTCTTTCTTCCTTATAATTTCTAGCCCTCCGGATCGAGCACAACTTCGGTAAGGAGACGAGGCCCAAAGAAAAAGTTGAGCTCGGATGAAAAGTTTGAGATCATAGAAATCGCGCCCAACGGTGAACCGATTGAACCCATCCGGACAAGGAAGGCATTTTCTGCTCAGTGCAGGGTTCTTATTAGGGACAGGATCCCGATCAGCATCCAGCAATGGTATAAGCCTGCTAAGGATGAAGACGCTGAGGTGTCTTATGTCAATGATATGCAGAAAGAAGATCTTTGGACTGAGCTGAAGCCAAATTTCACCCTACCGCCAGAGGAGGATCCGGAGAAGCCAGTTAAAGAGCAATTAATCAAGTCTTGTGCTCTTAAGAAGATGGCAGGCCTAATGAGGAGGTGGAGGAAAGAGCTGAACCAGTTTGTCAAGAAAAAAAAAGACACCAGAATTCATCGGCAAATATGAGAAGATCAAAGATCACTGGCCCGCATTTGTGGCCCACAAGACATCGGAAAAGAGTAAGAAGATGTTGGAGACAAACAAGAAAAATGCTGCGAAGAAGAAGCTTCACCATCGCACGGGGTCAGGTGGCTACCTCAAAGCCCGGCCTAAGTGGTCCAAGGTTGAGCATGATCTGCTTGAAAAAGGGATCAAACCAGAGACAATACGCTAGCCAGACCGTTGCTGGACTTGGTTCTTTGGGGCTGGCGGAACCTTGGACCTATAATGAGGCGATGTCGATGGGCGGATGAGCAACTGCAAACACCAGTCAAGAACCTTCGACACTATATCGATGCAGCGCAGAGAGGGATGTTCCTTCCAAACAGGGAGAAGGACGAGCTCACAATGGCCCTTGGGAATCCCGGACGGACACGAGGCACGCCAGGCTCTCTTCCGTGGAAGGTTGGTTTTCCGAACGCAGGGGGTTACAAAACCCACGAGAGGAGGAAGAAACTGGAGCAGGACCAAATGCAGGCCCTGCTTGGAAGGGTAATGGGGCTAGAGGATCGAGAAGAGGAACGAGAAGCAGCAGATCGCAACAAACGACATGCCGAAGCTTCCCCCGAAGCTACCCCGCCATCTCAGCGGAGAAGCAGCGTGGCTTCCACCGAGCTGCTTCAGCCGGAGCATGTCTTGACGGCTCCTGCCAGCTATCCCGTGGATGGTATCACGGAGTCTCAAAATTGCCACATTATGGCGCGATGGATGAATTTCAAGGTCAAGGCGGCTGTTGGCCAAGTTTATCCTAGTGGACCCGGCACAACTTATCACTGCCAGCTGATTCCAGAAGGATTTGTTAAGGTGATGGTGGATGAAATAACGGAGGGATTTGAGGACCTCGCGCTTGAGCACCCTACCGGTGAAGGAGAGACTAGGCTGGGTTCTGCTGTGAAGACTCCATGCCTATGGTGAAAGGAGCTCATCAACCTTCTGAACTGGACGCCTCCGCCTCCTCCTCCTCCTCCGGCGAGTCAGGGCACTCCGCCTCCTCCACCGCCTCCTCCTCCGACGAGTGACGATCAGGGCACGCGTGGCGGCACTCCGCCTCCTCCACCGCCTCCTCCACCGGCGAGTGACGATCAGGGCACGCGTGGCGGCACTCCGCCTCCTTCTCCGGCACATGGCGGCACTCCGCCTCCTCCTTCTCCGCCTCGCCAGCAAGGGCGGAAGAGACCCGCCGCCGCCCCGGCTGCTCCGGCGCGTCGTAGTCCTTCTCCTCCGCCTCGTAAGCAAGCACGAAAGAAGACAGACGCTGCAGCCGCTCCGTCTGCTCCGGCGTCTAGCAGCACAAGAAGAGAGAGGCAATACAGATACGGTCCACCTCTAAAGCCTGTAGCGAAGTTACCGTACGAGAGGACCAAGGAGGAAAACAATACGATCATGCATGCCCAAGTGAAGGAGTTCTTTGAAGGGGTGAAAGCAAAGATACATCCACCTCCGGAGGAGAAGGTAGATCCGGTGAAAGCAAAGCGCACTCTCGATGCCCTGAGGAAACCACCAAAGTCTCCGCCGAGAACCAACTATGAGCGCATTACTGAACAGACATATCTCCAAGCCAAGCGGTCGGGAACTACTGTCAGTGATAAAAGGTCAAAAGAACAACGAGCAAAGGGGAAAAAAATTGCCCAGCTCGGCGAACAAGCACAACAATCGTGCCCCCCGCTCAATGTGTCTAATCCTCCGGGGACGGTGGCCGGTTATGGCAATCTTGAAGATTACCTGCCTGACGATGCACTTCCTGATTTCATGGAGGTGACGTATTGAGATCTGATACGGGAAGCCTCTCGTCAAAGATGAAAAATCTCGACAACAATGATGCGAAGATTCCATAGTTGGTACATGAAAACCTGCGAGAGAGTGCGAGGGGACGAACAGTTTGTATCTGAACATTAAAGAGGAGCACGACCTCGTTTCAAATGATCTGTTGTGCGTTCCATTTGAGGAGTTCTTGAGTTCTTCAATCAAAAGGCCCTCGATAAATTAATGGTCTTTTGCTACTGCCTGTAAGTACTATTTCTGTCATTAGTCTCTATATATAGCTCGGCTCTTTCATTGCATGTATTTATAATTAATTATCCTCAATATATTATGCAGATTGAAGATCGTCGAGTGCAAAAAAATGAAATCTATGATATTGGGTTCATTAACACAAATATCATAGATGTATTCTAGTTGGAAAGAGCGTCGAAGAGGCCGAGGACAACTTGCTACAATCGTTAATCAAAAATCAAAACAAAGATACCATACTCTTTCCTTACAACGGCCCGTGAGTATTCTTGTCGTGTGCATATTCGGTTTTCCTTATTACTCGGCGAGGTTAATGTAATTGATGAGTTATGCATGCGTGTGCAGGTACCACTATATTCTTACGGAGATTAAGCTTGGCGTGGACTAGTAACCGTCTTAGACTCGGATGGAAAGATCCCAGCACCTATGCGGACATGACTGAAATGCTCAGCAAGTAAGTTCAATCGATCATTATCGCACCATATCTGCAACTTTTTGTTCATTTCCTGATATCTGAAGTAATAATAATTATTTTCTTTGTCTTGCAGGGTTTGGAAACAGTTCACCACACAAGCTCCGGGGCTGCCGAAGGAGCTGCGATATGTATACCCGAAAGTAAGTACTACTAGCTAGCTAGTTGCGCGCATCTCCCATTGATTCTATAGCTATACTTTCATCAATTCCATTTATAATGCTTCATTATCAGTTTGATTGACCTCTATTTCTCGTAAAGTGCTTGTGGCAGGAGGAAGGGAATGATTTCTGTGGATACTACGTGTGCGAGTTCATCCACAACGCGACTTTGAAAAACAAGCGGGGCTACTCTAGAAGACAATATGAAGTGCGTAAGCAATAATATTCACAATTTCATTTTATTACACCATCATTTGTGTTGAGTTTCATTCATATATATGTATTAATTAACCCCATTCTTCAAATTAATTAGACGTGGCAGATGGGGAATGAACTCCTAGAACCAGATCGCATGAAAGCAATTCAAGAGGAATTGGCGGGATTCTTTCTTGAACATGTCATCAGTAAAGCCGGAAAATACCATGTGGAAGTTGATTTCAAATGCTAGGGGTTTGTAATTAAGAGATCTTATATAGATTGTACATGTATGTAGCCAGTAAAATTTGTTGTTCGACCAATCTCTCGGAGAAGGAGAGGTCGATCGATCACTTCTCTCGGTATGCATGACGAACTTCTGTACTGAATGGTTCTCTCGATCACTTATGTATATATACTACGTAGCGTCGACCAAGCACGGACATAAGAGAGGACACTTCTCTCTATTAATTAGCTAGCTAAAACAATATACGAAACACCTAAATTAACCCCCCAAAACCCCCAACCCCCCTCCTTTAAAAAAAACCCCGGCCACTGGAATGCAGACGCGAGGATGCCTTTTGGTCGCGGTTGGAGCCACCAACCGGGACCAAAGGCCCCCTGACTGGGCTCGGCGCACAGGGCCACGTGGAGGCACATTGGTCCCGGTTCGTGTTTGAACCGGGACTAATGGGTTGAGGTATTAGTAACGACCCATTAGTCCTGGTTCTCGAACCGGGACTAAAGGCCCTTATGAACCGGGACTAATGGGTGGTTTTCTACTAGTGTTAGATGCATGATGAAATAAATTTCCATAACATATAACTTTAGTATTGAAGATGTTAATATTTTTTTTATAAAGTTAGTCAAACTTTACAAAGTTTGACTTTGACCAAATCTTATATGTGGACTAAAAGGAAACGGAAGGAGTACTATAGGATCTCACCCGCGGTCCGGAGTTGTTATCGTTAGCCCCGCTGCTGCCGCTGTCGGTAAAATAAGGTCAGCCGAAATGAAAAAGGTTACGGCTGACCTTATTTTACCGACATAATCACACGAGTGTCAAGCAGAATATGTGATATATAAATATGCCATCTAGGAAAATCATGTGTAGATATTGTCCATACCCAAATAATTAATGTTTTCTTCGAGAGAAAATTAAAACGGCAGAACGCTGGTATTTCAACTAGAAGGAAAAGTGGAAAACCAACAAAAGCTAAAGGGGGTCTTTTGATCCTGCTGTTGCTCTCCAAACCTAACATTTTTGAGCCAACTTGTTTTGCATTTGTGGCTATCAGCGTCAAGTGGAACCGACTAACAATATGGAGCAAAAGCATAGGGGCATGTTACGTTTGGAGCGCACATGCCCGGTGAACCTTTAGGTCAGTACCCCCGTAGCATGGATGTCAAGTCAAGATTACGATCCCAACCTCCAACTTGCATTCCTCCTTCCAGGCTCGGTCTTCCTTAGATTTATGATCTCATTTCCAAAAGATATTGATCAAGTTTATAAGAGAAACTAGAACAAAAATCCTGACATCACAAGAGGCAATACCTCTTGCCAAAGCAAGAACAAAGTAAACACAAAACACCAAGTGCATAGTTACAATACAATGCGAGAAACAACTCCTAAATATTTGGACTTAAGTATAGGTTGGTTGTGTGATGAAACACATGTTATGTTGTGAGCGCACATAGAAGACAACATTTGCAAAACAGAGGGATGCTATCGAGGCAGCACATTACATTAGGGGACAATATAGAGCAAACTCGGAAGGTCACAGATGGAGAGAACAACAACATTTGCACTGGAAATATCGGCCAACAAGCATCGGACACATCAACCTAAACTCCAAGAGACATCATCGTCTACATTATTAGGCACGTTGGAAAGGACCTTGGCGTAGTTTCCTTTTAAAATGCTTCGTTCGCCCTCCATGGCGAGGAGCCCCGGAGGAGGTAGTAGTGTCACGAGAGCATGAGGATCGGTGCCTCGCTAACGTAGCTTTGGAGGAACATGTGAAGCAAAGAAGAGAAAGCTGAAGAAGCTACATCCGGGGTACTCATTCCTTGCAACACCTTCAGCAAGGCAAGGACACTCATAAGCATCATCGCCGCGGAGCCCCTATATGTTTTTAGGGCCTCTTTCCGAAATGTAGACCCACACTCTTTCCCAATCCCTCCTGCTCTTTTCTGATTTACTACTCTCGGGTTTCTGAAAATACCGAGACACATACACAACTGGTCACACACGACATCTACTAAGAATTAGAATCATGGATGTTTAAATTTCACGGGTGTTACAAAAAAATTCATGATAAATCTAGTAATGTTTATTTGATGTTTTAGATACTATGTTAAACTCTTTTGTAGGTGGTTATGGTTATTCTTAGAAATCTTTTAGATGATATATTGTCGTTTTCACGCCACCCAAGCACATTCGGCGGGGCTCCGACCTTGCTCCTCTGTCAAGACAAATTTTCTTGAGTTGTTCTTGCACGCAACATATGCGCTACATCACGCTTTCATGGTGACATTATGACACATAGGTTCCACCGTCTAAAGTAGTATAAAAGTAAATGCAGTCGAGTCATAAGATTCCACCGTGACACAGAATGGTCCCCTCTCGTCGACACACGAATTCACCATTATTAATACTAGCTTTTAAATTAATATAAGGCTGGTCATAGTGGGGAGTAACTTAGACTAGTGTCATATGCATGACACTAGTCTAAGTTACTACCTTCATAATGCAAAGTAACATAATAGTAGTATCATGGATGACTTCATTTATTAACTTGTAGACTCATCTTGTCTCGGGAAGCGCTATGTTACAGTAACATATTATGTTACCACCTCTCATTAACTACTTGCCACATAAGCAAAATTTTCTTGAAATGCGCTATGTTACTACCTAAGTTACTCCCACATGACTAGCCTAAGATGTAGAAAGGCTTTAGTGATTTGAAATGTCTTTTATTAGTTTATAGAAGAAGTATCTTTTAACCCTCGCAAAAAAAAAAAGAAGAAGTATCTTTTAGATAAAACCATGGCAGGGCAAGGAAATTAGGTTACCATGGGGTACGCCGGTACGGTGTAGACACTGGCGGATGATCTTGACAACACGGGGATGGCGAGAGGCCAAGTGGTTCTCGACGACAGCCAGGACGACTAAGACTCTAGAACGCAGGTAAGACCATCGATATGTATAATGTATAGAAGGAGTAGTAGTTATGATTCTGATTAGTCTAAAAAAATAGTTTGCCCCGACAAGTCCTTTTGCATGTGATTAGCCTATTTTATTCGGGCATGCATGCATGATGCATGTTGAACTAGAGCTACCTTATTTTATTACAGAAATGGTGGTTTCAGTGGAATCACCAAACTCACGCTTTTGTTTCCTCGTATGCCCCCGAGAATACCCTGGAAATGATTCTGCATGTCCCAAATCTGCAGCATGTTTTTTTTAAAAAAGGAGAAGGACCTCAGGCCTCTGCATCTAGACAACGCATGCAGCCACTTTATTAATTATTCACACAAGACCTTATAAAGTTATACAACAGTAAGACTAAAGCCGCCGTCTAGGCAACATCTGTCGCTACTCCTATCCAGTTGATGTAGGGATGTTGATAGTCTGGGCCTAATACCAAACAGACGTCGCAGCCAAACCTAACATCTAAGACCTAAGGTCACAACCAGGACGCCTGCCGGGTATGGGGCACCCACCAGTCTGGCGCACTCCTCAACCAGGACGTCTGCCGGGTATGAGACCACCGCAGCCACCTGCCACCAATCCATATTCAGTGTTGTACTGCTGCATCTACCTTGCCCGATCTAGTTGCCGTCAGCGCCACCACGACTCGCACAACGCCACCATCTTACACTCGTCCATCATCACCGCCCGCCGGCGAGACCCGCTGCTCCATGCCGCGAGACCCGCCGTTGTCGGCGTGCGGATGCCACACCGCTCCTCGATGCGAAACACCATCTGTTACCACTGGTCCCATCCGCTCCGCTGCAGTTCCTCAAACCGAGCACCCAAACGCCCAGCGGCACCTCCAAGAAGGGTACGACACACAGTGTCGCCGCCGCGTAATCTAAGGAGATTTAGGGTTTTACATGGGCATGGGGTCGGGTGGAGGTAGGGATCTCGGCGGCGCTGCAAGGAGGAGAAGCGGCGACCTGTTCGTCGCCACCGTCGGGATGAACGAGTCATCGAGTTTCCTCGGTCCGATGTCACCTCTACCAGCCCTCGCGAACGCACGAAGCCGGCGACCGCGATCGTAAGCCACCAAATGCAGCAGGAGAGCTGCAGCGCGGAGGAGATCCACCAGCGACTCACCACCCACGCGGTCAAGACGCCGTCCATCCACCTCCCGCGAACGTCGCCAGTCGAGGGCACCGTCGCCATGCCTAACGGGGCCGCCGCCCCTGGTCCAGGCCCTCCACGAAGACCAGAGTGGCGAGATCCGCCACGAGCGACGAGGTCTGGCACCGTGCGGCCAACACCATCGCCCAATCCCGCCGTCGACCGATCCCGCCACCGCCGGAAGCCCGCACGCTACCGGGAGTCCCACCGATGGATCTGGGCACCCGTGCACCGCCGCGAGTCCGCCGCCTCCGGGATCCGCCACACCGTCGGGAGGGCCGCACCCCGCGGATCAGGACGCCCGCGTCACCGTGGATCCGGGAACGGGAGGAGAAACCCTCCACCGTTGTCGTCACACGCACGGGCTTTGCCCGGCGCCGACCATTGGCAGCGGCGAAGGGAGAGAAGGGCGCTGAAGGGACTAGGCGGCGGAGGCTGAGCCCTCCCGAGTCGCCCGCGGGGAAGGCGACCCGAGAGGGACGTGAGACTAATGAGAGAATTAACATCCTGCAACATGTTTTAGTTATTGTTGCTTTGTAGGAAAAAATTTATCCGGTTTTGGGATTACCGACTATAGGAGCATATATTTGGTTGTGAAACCACCAGGATAGCAATCACGATACGTCTCCTTGGTTAGGGTTTGTTGAAGTGCATGTTTTTTCTTTTTGAGGGATCGTTGTTCCCTCACACTGTAGCGGTTACGACACTCATCCCTCTCAAGCTTGACTGGTGAGCCAATGGATCCACCTCTCCTCTGTCAGTCGTTCAGATAGTTGGTGACAGAGAGGCGGGAGGGGATCCTAGGGACGAAACAAAGAAAAATTCCTATGGTGTCAGCTACCACCTCTGTAAACAATATGTAAAACGTTTTAGGTCACTATTTTGGTGATTTAAAATGTCCTATATTTTTTTACCAAGGTAGTATGTTCTAATGGGTCAACTTCAATTAAGCAGTTATTAGTACAAATTAGTGAATAAATTACAAAAACGACTGGTGTTAGCTCACACCGATGCTTCTATGTCAGCTTTGTCCCTTGGGCTCTGGCGAATAGTTTAGTTTAGGATTCTTTTTCTCACAGGGGCGACATTCAACGAATAAGAGCATCTTGAGCTGTTGGCCTCCCAGGAGGCGCTAAAAATCGCCTCTTAGGGCGCACCGGCGCAAACCGCGTGCTAGGTGCGTGATGCCCCCCAGTCGCGGTGCCCACGATTTTTTTGAAAACTAAAATCCAGCACAAATAAGGCGAGTTCATACATATTTAAAATATTTTATAAAAGAGGAAAAAAACGCTACTAGGCCCGCCGTCGCCCTCGCCGTTCCTCGCCGCCCGCCGCCCTTGAAGCTCTACATGCCGAGGGGCCTGTAGAACTGCGTGTAGTCGTCACCGTCGTCGTCGTCGTCGTCTCCTCCGCGGCCGCCGTCCCTGCTGCACCCCTTCCTAGGTTGGCGTGGCGGGTTGGACGGTCTGGGGGCGTCCTCGTCGTCGTCGCTGTCGAGGATCACCACGCCGTTCTCGTCCTCGCGCCCATGCTTGCGGGCGACTATCTCCTCCACGGCTCGGCGCTGCTGGACCATCTCGTCGCGAAGGTAGTCATCCGCACCCAATTTAGGGCGTCCTCGTCGGAAGCCGTGCGGACTATGTCCTCGTACTCCGCCGGGAGGCGGGCTCCGCCGCCGGCCGGCGAGGGCGAGGCTGCCGAGGTGGGGAGGAGTCGGTGATGCGAACGCCGGAGCTGTGGGTGCACTGGCTGACCAATGTGTCTGGGCTGCGACTTGATGGGGCGGAGGCAGGGAGAGCGGACGAGCGGCGGACGAGGAGGAGGCGCCCGGGTCCATGCGCCTCGGCGTCCACGAGCTCCACGCCGGCGGGAGAAGGAAGGGGAGCGGATACTCCAGCTGGCGTGTTGCCGCCCTCGATGTACTCGAGGCGGCCTCCAGCGTCTTGGCGGGCACGCCCCACCATCGGCGGCGGCCTTCGGAGTTGAGCCTTCCGGAGGGCACGACGCCGTTGGTGGCCTCGAGCTGCTCGGCGTGGCGGCGGCGGAAGTAGGGCTCCCATAGCGGGCTGTCGGGGACGTACCTCGGACCTTCCCTCGCCGCCTGCGGCAGAGAAGCGCGGATACGCGCGATCTCCGCACGCCGCGCCGCCCCGGTGGGCGGTGGTGGCACCGGGACCCGCCGGCGCTGATCCTTCACGCCCTGGGCACCCGCATCTCCGGCAGGACCGGGTACTCGGCCTGACAAGACACGAAAACTGAGATTAACAGCTCCAGATTCACCATCCGTATATTACAACAACAAGCGATTGATCATCGTTCTCTGAACGACTTGCTCATGCAAACAGCTGAATGAACGAATCATCACGTAGGAGAATAAGGCAGATCGTCGCACCATACAGGACACATCTCACGCACGAGCTTCAGCATGCCGTGATCAACCAGAAAAAAGTTGTCTACCACCTCAACTTACAATCAATATATATACTGAGAGCCTCGACATCGCGAGGATGTTACATTTGTTACAAAATTATGATTCTGAATGAAGGTGGCAGAGGACAGTGCACAAGGAAGATGAACTGAAACTAATTTTGCGACAATTTGACAACTATTTTTGGGGGCACCATCAACTTGATAATGACACACCTGCTTTGTTTTGACAACCACTTTTGGTACAGAGACAATCTATGCTATTCTTATCTCCAACCACTATAAGTAGCTCTTCATGGTTGAAGGACCCAATTGGGCCATGCCGAGTTCTTGAAGGGTGTAAAGTCGGAAATAAATGAAGCATGCAAAACATGGACAGGTCGACTTGTTCGAGGCCATAGCAAGCGAAGCTAAAATTAGGCAAAATGGTATTCAAATTCAATTGAACTATGGAGGAAGTGCTTGGAGAATTGAAGTTGAGGTTACTTGGTTTGTCAGTCACTATGCCAGTAGTGGCCATTAATCTGCCTGATTCGCAGACACGCCGTAAGGCTGCCACCTCCCATGAGTTTTAGCTGCACCTGATCATAGATTTACAGTGTCCTGTACAGCGGAAGCCCATGGCGCTGAGGACAGCAACATTATAATGTACTCCTAGATTGTAATGTTGCTAAGTCCCTATGGCATGTTGTTTATCTGGAAGGACACTTCAATCTTAAAATTACTACACTGGTGTGAGTAAACCAGTATACTACGGAGAAATAAAATGGATATTTAAACAATTATTAGCAGAATAACAACCTTTAAGTTATCAACAACCTTACTTTCTTCGTCAGCACTTCTAAGTTCTAACCAAACTTCCCGAGGTCAGAATTCTTGTGGAGTCTAGAATACAGTTGTGCAATGCAAGCAAAGAGCCTTGCTTCTCTTACAAATTAAGATCACCAGTTAATGATAAAATAGGAAATCAAATACTCCCTCCATCCCAAAATTCTTGCCTTAGATTTGTCTAGATACGGATGTATTTAATACTAAAATTTGACTTGACGCATCCATATCTAGACAAGTCTAAGACAAGAATTTTGGGACGGAGGGAGTACTACCGAAAGTAATTAAGATCACCAGTTAGCACGACTAGACAACACTCGAGAGTCATATTTGAAGCTAGTCTTTTTTGTGAGTTTGCTCCAGATATCTTCATTAAATTCCTGCTCAAAACAATAATGCAAACGCATGCCACCTGGTTATGTTACAGAAACATTGATGATGATGAATTGGCTGACAGTGGATAATTTAGCTGTTTTTTAAGGAGTGGGCAAGCTTTCCTCACCTTATAAATCGGACTTGTGAGATTCAGGAGACTCTCATGCGTTGCTTGCACCTCTTTTGGTTTTACTGTTACCTCCTTTCTTACTTGTGCTTCTGCAGCAGAATGTGACAAACTCACGACTAAATCCCCAAAAGTAAAACACAAACCATATGTATGCACCAATACCCCAAAAAACTACAAAATTGAAGTGTTAAGCAGTGTAAAGATGGAAAGAAAATAGGCACTGAACCCAGATGGTACCAAATAAATATTTCAACAGAGAAAAATGGAGAAAATACTACATCAAGATTAAAGGAACATTAAATACTCTGGGTTTCCTAGAGTCACCTTCCTCGAATGAACTAGGGCATGTCCTTTTCTTCTAGGAAGGGCTCTGCTGATAGGTGCGTTGTGGTGGTCACTGACAGAGAAAGTACGTTAAGCCCATGATTTCGGTTGCTACAAAATGTTGCATCAGACTCTGGATTTGTACCTCATAAATCTCTAAGCAACAGTGAAGCTTTTTTACCAAGTTCTGTTATTCAGCTTGGGAAACTACACACACAACAGTTTGTTCCCTAACCAAGTATATTTCACAATGCAGGTTTGAAATCTCCAGCTTTGGCTTCCCAACAAACTGAAAACATACATGTCCTGGACTTCTATTAACCCAGACCAAAAGTGCAAACCTACAAACTTATCCTTCACTTTAGAAAGTATGTTAGATTACAGGCATCACCTTCCCAGTGCGTCTGCACACACCAACTTCAGATCACATAAATGCTACTAGTATTAGAATCGATCAAACCTGTGCTACCTTCAGACCACATAAATTCTGTTATGCTCGATCAAACTTGTGCCCAAAACAAGACAGCTTCACAGAACACGGGGCATGCCTCAGCTTAAATATACTGAAAGTCTGAAGCCAACACAATGTCATTACAAAGGTAACATAAAACCATAAGAACACAACCATTAACAGCGATGGAAGCCTACACTCCCTTTAAGCTACCAGAGGTCAAGGCTGGAGAGGAGCTGAATAATCGTGTAAGGGCGAGAAACACAAGATATGTCTTTAGAGACTTGCTCTTCTCTGCGGGACTTGAGGTTGTACATGTAGATGTAATCACGAGAAAAATCATCGCTCTTTATGTAATAGATGCAGTTGGCGTCAATGGATGGGAATTTGTCAGCATTAACAGACATGCACCTGTAATAACCACTGAGGAAGATGGCACGGCTGCCAATGTTGTCCACATGCTTGAGTGCATAGCTCTCAGTGTCCATCTTGTAAACCACCATGCCATAGTTTAGCTTCATGATGATCAGCATTTCTCCAGCAGATGACTGCATTAGGTAACAGCGGTTGTCATATCCTATCCAAAACTTCCATATGGATTCTTCCTCGGACATCATGGTATCTTCATCATCCGACTCAATGGGCTCAGCATTGAAAAACCTCATCAGATTAAAGATCCTCTTGGCCACGACAAGCGGAAATGGTGCCATCGATCCCAACTCGCCGACAGTGTAGATACCTCTGACAGCCAGCCTGATCAAAGGGCAAGCGTACCTGTCCTCGGACACGGCGTAGGATTCGCTATCAGGTTCAGCCATGTACACCCTGCGAGGCGATTCGCGTAAACGGACATCATCATCATCAATGTACTTCCTGAATAACAAGATGATTTTGGGTGAAGAACCAGAGACGAGAGTAGCAGAGTCCACGAACTCGTCAGGTTGTGGCGCGGCGAAACGGACCAAGTAGCCTGTGAAAGAATTGAGGACACTGAAGCCGTGAGGGGCGGAAGCGAGGGTCGGTGGTGCCCTTTGGGTTGTCGGTGGCGGAGCGCCAGCTATGGCAGACGGCGCGGAGGTCCATGTAGTAGTCGAGGTCGCTGGTGGCCAGGAAGCCGTCGGCGATGCGGCGGACGAGGTCCGCCGGGAGCGAGGACCAATCTGCAGATGCCATGGTGGAGGCGGGGATGGAGGATCCAGACGACCTGGATTGCTCAAATCAAAGAAACAGAAATGGTGGAGGGGGTCAGTGGGGGTAATACTGATAGCAGTAGATGTGAATCCCTAGTCCATGGAAACTGCAGGGCGATAGGACATCAACGGGCGCGGCTGCCATTGGGGCCGCTTGAACAGAGCAGAGAGGGCAGAGGAATGGACTCACCGTGGCCAAGGCGGGCGATGCAGCGGCAGCGTGGGCGCGGTGGTGCCGACGCCGACCGTAGTGGAGGGCGTGGTGCTGGGTGCGGCGAAGCCCCTGCGAGATCTGCGCCGGATTGGCGGCGGATTGAGGCGAACGGGAGAGCGCCGGGGCGGGAGGGGAGGGAGGGGATTCGACGGGGGGTTTATTTGAGGTTCACCATTTTTGTTTTAAGGAACAATCACTTCCTTTTATTCAATCACAACAGAACGTTATATGCTCAACCAAATCTGATACATTTATTGGTTGCATAGATGAATCCACATATGCTTAACCAAATTATTTTGAAGTTGAATGTGAGTTACCCAATAACGTCTTTAATAATGAAATTATGTGAACTCCATGCACAATCTCTACACTTTCACCGTGGTATCAAACCCTTGTTCGTATATAATGTCATCATGCTCATCGTCTACAATCACCTTGTGCATGATCACATAAGCAATCATCACATTCCACACATCTTGCGCTAGCTCCATGTTTTGGCAGGGTACCGAACAATAGCCCACCGAGATTGGAGCACGCCGAAAGCACACTCCACATCCTTCCTAGCACTTTATTATGCTTGTGCAAATCTAGCTCGCTTCTCTCCTGGAGATTGTTTTCACAAGAGTTGACCACTGAGAATAGATACTGTCAGCTAAGTAGTATTCCTTATTGTAGTGGTAGCCATTGACCTCAAAGTTGACCTCAAGGCAGTTGCCTTCGGCAAGCCGTGCGGACACTGAAGACCGCTGAAGCATGTTGATGTCATTGTGAGAACCTGCCACGCTGACGAAAGAGTGCCAAATCTAGAGGTCTTGTGATGCCACAACTTCGAGTATGACCGTGCAAGCTTTAACATGCCCCTTATACTACTCCTGCCAAGCAAATGGACAGTTCTTCCACTTTCAGTGCCAATCTATACTGGCTAGCGTTTCAAGAAAGCCTCTAGATTCATTGATCACCAGCACCTGGGTTGTGTCTGCAACATTTGATTCTCTCAAGTACTCGAGGTCAAACACAACAACCAAAGCTCTGTAGAACCTGTACAATGATTCAAGGCATATGGACTCACTCATTTGGCCATACTCATCCAGAAGATCACTAGGAATTTCATATGCAAGCATCCGGATAGCCGCAATGCATTTCTGATAAGAGGAAAAACCAATCCTTCCATGGGCACCATTCTTGTATCTAAAGTAATCATCATACTCCATCACTCCCTCTTGGATACAGTTGAACACATGTCTAGCCATTCGTAAACATCACCGGAAAAGCTTGACATTATAGGGTGGGGATGTGGACTGGAAATAATCGTTGTAGAGTAGGCAATGGCCGCTCTCCCTATTATGATTCAAGGCTGGAGCATGACCCGGGATCAACCCCCAAAACATTGGCCACATCCTACAAAATGTGCTCATTGACGACCATAGTAGCAATTACAAAAGTCATTTAAGATATGATTGAAACATTTTGCTTATATGAACTTTATTAATGATTGACAGTTCATCTTAAACGTGAGACATTTCGATTTTTGATGGTAAATTAAGATTATTTATGCAACTTATACCCCCGCTCCCCAAATACAACTTTTTTTGTCAATCCTTGATGAAATTAATGAGGGGGTAAGTAGGAATATCGTTAACAAATGTGTATCGGAAGTGTAGATAGACTTGCATTTGGGTGAAGTTAAAAACGCCAAGGGTAGTGGCTCACGTTATCATGTCCATCTAGTCGATAAATGAAAAACTTGTTTGTGCTTGTGCTATCAACACGCAGGTATCAACTACTATTTTTGTTCAAGGTTCATTAGTCATTACTTTTGGTTTGTGTCCACATACACGAACCAATGAGACACACAATGATAAAATTGTTACTACAAAAATTGCCGAAAAAGCTGGTTTGCAAAGATTTAGAAAGGTATAATCTCTTGCTTATATTATTGGCATCTCCATTTCTTCCAGGAACACTTCAGAGGCGCTTATAATTAACTAAATGGGACAACAACAGTTGTTGTCGTCATTGCAGAAAGCCCCGGGGACCGGCGGCATGTCGCCGCCGCCGCAGAACTTCTTGCACCGCTCGTCGGTGCAGTTTGGGAAGTGTTTGGAGTAGCACGAAGCCGGCAGGGGAAAAGCATGCGGTTTATCCATCTGCATACGGGTGTGAAGAAACAAACGATTTAAAAATGTACAGATTAGACATCCAATCTGAAAAAAATTGCTTCATCGTCTGATCTCAACAGAGACATTGCAAATTAAATAGAAAATTCAAGCGATTAACCTTTTCGTGGGCATCGCATGAGGAGAGAAGAAGGATGGCAGCCATGACCACCATGATGGCGGCCACGAAGCAGGACATGGCGCTCGTGTTCTTCTTCAGCATCGCCATATGTATAGTACAAGAGGAGGCTAACTACACTTCACGTACGTACAATTCTTCTTTTCCCTGTGTTGTTATTTGTGATTTGTGTGTATTTATATAGACCGTAAAGACATTGGTGTGCCTACCTAGCTAATTATAAGCATGAATTAAATGTTTTATTAGTACTTTAATTCAAGTAACAAATAAATGGATATATATATATATATCCTGTTTTAGAGGGAATGGATATATATGTTGTGTATGGACAAGTGGATAGCTACTGCATGGATGCTCATGGAAGAACTTACTAATTGTGATTATTAGTACTTATCTTTGACAATGATTTTTATTCAAATTTAAGAGCGACCTAAAATGTTTTATAAAAGTTTAGAGAGATATTATATTTTTAACTGCAAAATATGCCAGAGTACGGATTACTCCTTGCACTTTTTGATTTGAGAATCATTACTTCTTGCAATTGTTGCCTCATGGGTTAACCCACAAAATACGGGCGCTGCGGTGTATGCTCAGAGCGAGCGGTACCGCTCGTGTCGCTCGCTCCCCTCGCGCTAGATGGGCCTGTCCCAGCGGGCCAGTGCAGTCTGTTTTTCTTGTCAATTATTTTCTTTGGTCCCTCTGATTTATAATCTGAAAAAAAATCATGAATACAATCCTAAGAAGTTTTAAATTCAAAAAACATGCTCAAATAAATTCCAAAAATATGTTTGAATTCAAACAATGTTCATGTATTCAGACAATGTTCATGAATTTAACCAAATGTTAATGAATTCAATTATTTTTGTGAAATTCAATTTTTTTTTCACCAATTCAGAAATTATTCAACAATTCTGAAAAATATTCACAACTAGAAAAATTTCGAGTATTAGAAAATGTAGGTGAAAATTCAAAAACTACTCATGCGAATTTAACAAATGTTTGTGAACAACTTTTGAAATACTGAATATTTTTTGAGAAATATAACATGTGAAAAAATTGTTAAAATTTTGAAATTTTTTGGAATATATATATTTTTAGAAATGCAAACATTGTTTCTAGTTGTGATCAAAATTGGAAGTTTTAAGAAATTTTTGAGAAAACATGAGAAAATTTGGAAACGTGAACATGTTTTGTAAATTTAGTTTTTTTTCCTGCAAACATGAAAAAGTTCGAAAATTTGGGAAAATATTTTTTAAATGTTATTTTTGAAATAATTTTAAACAATCTAGATATTCTGGACAATTTTGAAAATGTGAAATTTTATTGAAATTTCCGAACATTATTTAAAATATGAATAATTTTTTAAAGTTATGAAAGTTATTTGAAATTGTGAAGAGTTTTTTAAAAATCTGAAGAATTTTTGGAAAGTGAGCAAATTAATAGGCAAGTTACTCTGACTATGGCCAGCCTAATAGTGAACATTCGAAGACATGGTGGAGGAGGAGCCCGCGCCGGTGCCTATGTTAGTGTTTTGGCAGGCGGAGCGGTGGTACAACCTGTTCCTCTTCAAGTAGCACCGGCTGGCGGAGGGCCAGATCTACAGCGAGCGCACGAGCGTGGAAGCCGTGGCGGCCATGGCCGCAGCGAACCCAAGCTTTGTCGCCGAGCAGTAGGCGCTCTATGAGGCTGCTTGCGCTCAAGCCGCCGCTTGCAACACATAGGCGACAAAGCCAGACACGGAGGTCGCGCTGGTTGCACAGGCGATTGCGGACGAGAACACCACCAACTGCGCGTTCTACGCGGCACCAAACACTGTTTGGCCACACCGACAAGATGACGAGAGTGTCGGCCCCTCCATTTTCATCGTGGGCCTCATGTCCACCAGCCACGAATAGGTCGTGGATTCTGACGAGGATGAGTATGGCATCGGAAGCGGCAGGGCATTGTGTCCCAAGTGGGCCGGTCCGTCTCTCGTGTTCTACTCTTCCTCCCCAGCGGCCGCCACTCATGGAGACAGCAGATGGAGAATGCATCGCAGGAAGGGAACAAAAAGGACTTGGACGACGAACGTTGTTGTAAGCTAGGTTTAGGTCCCGTCCCCTTTTTTTATTAATGAAAATTGTCTGAAATGTAATGAATTTCGTCTGATTTATCTGAAAATCATCCGGTTTGCTTGTAATTTGCCTGGTTTATTGAAACCAGGCTTGAAATGTATGCAAATAGCTTTGGATGGCCGTCTCCTGCGTCCGTGTCGGACTCCATTCCCCCCCTCCCCCCCCACACACACCGCGGTCCACGGAAGGATGCGGTGTCTGGTTTGCGGGTCAGCGTTGAAGATGCCCTAATATTATCTTTCTGAGGTCATCCTGCAAGGCTCACCTTCGACTTCTCGATGCCCGCAAAAGCATGCAACGTCTCAATCACCTACGGTGAGAATGGTTTTTGGTACATGTCGAGGTAGTCCTGCAGCTTGAGCTCGGCGCACTCTACTTTGCTCACTTCTGGCAAGGACAACCAAAGTAAGGTACCCATAACGAAGATGCACTAGTAGAAAAACACCTAATAGTCCCGGTTCGTAAGAGCCTTTAGTCCCGGTTCATGAACCGGGACTAATGGGTCGTTACTAATACCTCCACCCATTAGTCCCGGTTCAAACACAAACCGGGACCAATATGCCTCCACGTGGCCCTGTGCGCCGAGCCCAGTCAGGGGGCCTTTGGTCCTGGTTGGTGGCTCCAACCGGGACCAAAAGTCCATGTTTTTTTACAAAAGTGGCTGCTTTAGGGGTTTTGGGGGTTATTTTTAGGTTGTTATTAGCTAGCTAATAGAGAGAAGTGTCCTCTCTTATATCTTCGTCCTTGGTTTATCAACGCTGCTGCTATGTTCATTTCACCCGCTGATATAACATGCTCATGCATGCTCGCATCATACATCATCATATATAATAAAAAGTCCTACTAATCATGCATCATCATACAACTTCTACTCGTTATTAATAATAAGTCATGCAATCATCATCCTCATAGTCATCGAACCCAACCCTACATAATTGTTCTTAGCACATGATCATCAGTATCAGGTAGGACCTAAACACCCTTAAAGTAAAATAGCATAAAACAATATAGACCCTGACTCTCCATTATGAAGAATGGTGATCATCCTGTCTCCAATTCTTGCCCTTCGCTGCTTATTGCTTCCAAGAAGCTCCTTACGACTGTCCATACATTTTTTCCATTCTTTGATTGTTATGTCTCCACTTTTTTAGAAACCCGGTATGGACAGTTGAGATTCGTAGGACGACCTGGTTGTATGTTCAAAACATGAAGGCTACCATGCGTATACATCAGATGATGCACACAATCATTCGGGATTATCTGTTGAAAAACATAGTAATAACGTCGTAGTTAGCAATGATGTACTAGTTTTAGAAGTGTGCAAAAAGATGCACGGATGTTGTAATAGTAAAAAATAATCTTACCAGGGTATCTCCATGGTAGTTACCGTAGTTCAATACATGCACTAGTGGCACGTATTGACCATAATGTTGAGGAGTTTGATTGTAGATATTGTAATTCTCAAGATCAGTACAAAATCCGACCAGATGTGTAGTAGGTTCTGTCTACCATCTTCCGCATATTCTTTGAAGAATGAAAATAAACTGTCAATGGAGATAAGTTGTCAACTATATATTTTGAAATAAACAATATAAATTACTTAATAACTATGTTAAGCTCACATGGGGGAAGAATTGGAGGTGTATCCACAAGGACCCAAATCGAAGGTCTCTCTTGCTCGATTGTAGGATCACCAAGATCCATGGTGACAAGCATACCCTCATCAAGACCATACATCTTGCAAAGTGCTTCCCAATTTTTGCAACCAAAATGGGTTACACTCTGAGCATTGTACAACTTTACTTGAAAATCCACACCATGATGGGTACTTAGAATAATTTTTTTGGTTTCGAAACTTTCATGGTCTTCAAAACCCATCCTCTCCAAGATATAGCGTCTTGCAAAGCAACGGATAAGCTAGTCGAATTGGAAAAGATGAAAAACACACGTTAAAATAGTTGAAGTCGTGGTTAATTACGAAAAAAATTATTATCGTCGTTGCGTACCGTATGAACATCGCAGGTCTCCTCGAGCTTAATGCTGAAGCGTCGATCTTCGTCCAGCTCAATGAACCTGTCGCAGATACCTCGGTCGTCGTGGCACCAGTCGCACTCCCCCGGGCGGTTTTCGTCGTCCGATGAGTACGACATTTCCGGCCTACGTTCATAATTCAAATATTAAACTAGATCATTATTATTAATCACGGGTTGACTATCGATGATTGATGTACGTAGCTCCTCCTTTCATTTCCGAATGCATTATTATACCAAATTGTCTAGCACACGGGAATGGGAGAACTTATCCAATATGAGCATTCAATAAGCAAAACCAAATCATAAAATAAGCAAAACCAAATCATAAATAAAGTATAGTATTCAAATTAGCATGCATTCAATAATTATAAGCAAAAGTACATCATCTCTTGGTATCCGTACATCATCGAATATTATCACTAATACAACTAGAACCGTAGCGCCCGACGGGTATCGACGCGGGCGGTGGACACCCAAAGATAAGGAACCATCATAGGATCATAGCTCCAGTGAGATCCCTGAAGAACCTGCCAGGTATTGTCGAACCTGCCCTCCAATGCAACCATGTAGCGACGGACGTGCTCGTCCTCCTCGCTGACACGGTGACGTACCACCTCCGTGGTGTCCGGATGCCTCACCACTGTCACTGGCCCACGCGACCGCCACCAAACAAGGATCGGGTCAACAACGGGCTGCCTCCTCACCAACCTACGTCCCCCGGAAGGTAGCACCTCCCAATACCAGCCCAGCGGAGCCAAGTCCCGAACATGGCCCTGATCAAGCAGGCCTCCACCGCCGAGTCGACGACGATGAGGATGCGGGATAAGCATCGCCGATGTCGATGCGGGAACTACTTCTATATATAGTTAAATAAAAGTAGTTTTATTAATTAAATCAACTATCTAGTTCAACTACTAAGCACTTACTATAAATAAATAAGTAGTACTTACTAAAAACAAACTACTTCTATATATAGTAAAATAAATTAGTTTATTAAATCAACTAGCTAGTTCAACTATATATAAACTACTTCTTATTTTTTTCCTTTTCTAAATACTATGAACAAAAAATCATTAAAATTCTATGAACAAAATTAATTACACAATCTAAATATCACCAAAAAATCTATTAACAATAATATCACCAAACATGCATACTCAATAATAATATCACCAAAAAATCTATTAACAGAAAAAAATCTAACATAATATGAACAAATTAATTACTACACATCTAATCTAACAAAAAAACTAATTAATCTAACAAAAAATCTAACATAATATGAACAAATTAATTACTACACATCTAATCTAACAAAAAAAATCTATGAACTACATATCTAAATTACTACACATCTAACCTAACAAAAAATTTAATTAATCTAACAAAAAATCTAACATAATATGAACAAATTAATTACTACACATCTAATCTAACAAAAAAATCTAATCTAACAAAAAAAATCTATGAACTACATATCTAAATTACTACACATCTAACATAACAAAAAACTAATTAATCTAACAAAAAATCTAACATAATATGAACAAATTAATTACTACACATCTAATCTAACAAAAAAAATCTAATCTAACAAAAAAAATCTATGAACTACATATCTAAATTACTACACATCTAACCTAACAAAAACAAATCTATGAACTACAAAAAAAATCTAAAACAAAATCTAACAAAAATAAAAAACAATGCTCACGTACGGCCGGCGACGGCGACGGCGAGGTGCGGAGCGGGGCGGCAATGGCGTCGAGGCGGTGTGGGCCGGGCGGCGACGATCTCGATCGAGGCGAGCAGGCTGGCGGGCGGGCGCGATGGCGGCGATATGGCGCTGGGCGGGCTGGGCGGGCGTGGGTGGCGATGGTGTCGGGTGGTGGGTGGGCGGCGGCGGCGTCGGGCATGGCGGACGGGCGGCGGCGGCTGGGCGGGCGGCGGCGGCGAGGTGGCGGCGAGGAGCGGCAGGGAGTGGAGCAGAGAGATCAAGTCGCTAAGTCTGTATATATAGGAAGGCTTTGGTCCGGTTCGTGGCACAAATCGGGCTAATACTTTAGTCGGTTGGTGCCACCAACGGGACCAAACCTCTTTTCAAAGCAGCCCAAAGGCGGGAAAAGAAGACCTTTGGTCCCGGTTGGTGGCTTCAACCGGGACTAAAGAGCGGCATTCGTTCAACCGGGACCAAAGAGTGGCATTGGTACCGGTTGGTGCCACCAACCGGTACCAATGGTCCCGTCTAACTTCTTTTTTATTTTCTGTAGCTGTTTTTTTGTTGATTCTTCCTGCAGCTGTTTTTTTAGTCCCACCTCGCCAAGCGAGAGGCACTCGCATGACTGTTTATAAGCCCAGGTGCAGAGCGATGACGAAGAGGCTCAATGCTCCTGCGTTAGTTAGCTTCAAGCCTTGAGGAATCATGTAGACTGCAGAGCTATGTGCGGTCAGATTGACACTATTCGAAAGGCTTGAAGCAAATTAACAACATTATGCGTCTCTTTTTATTTTAATGACTTATTACAACTCAGAAATAAAAAGAAAAAAATAAATGTAGCAGAAAAGAAAAAAAACTATATAAAAACCACTCAGAAATAAATAGAAGAAAAAAATAATTTTGATTAACTTTACTAAAAAAATGAGCATAGATACTTATTTTTAATGACTTATTACAATTCAGAAATAAAAGAAGAAAAAAAGTTGTGATTAACTTTACTAAAATATGAGCATAGATGCTTATTTTTAATGACTTATTACAATTCAAAAATAAATAGAAGAAAAAATAGTTGTGATTAACTTCACTAAAAATGAGCATAGATGCTTATTTTTAATGACTTATTACAACTCAGAAATAAAAAGAAAAAAATAAATATAGCAGAAAAGGAAAAAAACTATATAAAAAACTACTCAGAAATGAGCATAGATGCGCTTATAGAAGAAATTCAACTTAAATTCATAACAAATTTCAAGAGAAATTTGTATGAATTTAGGCTAAATTCCCTATATAAGGGCATCTATTTTCATTTTCAGAGGAGCTCAATAAGGCAGAGAGGGAGGGGCTTATAAACCGGTCTGATTCACCTTCGGTTGGCGAGGTGGGACTAAACTCTGGCCGCAACGAGGACCAACCCTTTTGTCTCGGTTGGTGGCATGGACCGGGACTAATGGGCGTCCTTTGGTCCCGGTTCAGGCCACCAACCGGGACCAATGGTGGTGGGCCAGGAGCGAGGGCCATTGGTCCCGGTTCGTCCCACCAACCGGAACCAATAGGTCCAGACGAACCGGGACCAATGGTCCACGTGTTGACCATATCAAATACCTCAGCACCGCAGTGCTCGCAGCTTCGCCGGTGATCTGCCTTGCCGTTGTAATGCTTGCCTTTCTTTCATCGATGAATTTTCGAAGAAATTGACGATGCCCAAGGTACACGTTCTTCTTACAATTTGGCAAATGTACACTTTCAGTCTCATGTAAGCAGTGCGGCATGCATTGTATCCCTTATTTGACAGTCCGAAGGTTACTAAGAGCAGGCCAATCGCTGATGGTTACGAAAGCAACGCCAGAGGTCAAATTCTCTTGTTTGTGCTCATCCCACACACGGACACCACCCCACAGCTGTAAAAGTTCATCAACTAATGGCCTTAGGTACACATCGATGTCGCTGCGGGTTGCTTCGACCTTGGATGAGCACCGCATCATAATGAACTTCCGCTTCATGCACAACCAAGGAGGAAGGTTGTAGATGCATAGAGTCACGGGCAGTGCTATGGCTGGAGCTCGCCCAAAAGGATTCATGCCATCCGTCTTTAGAGCAAATCTTATGTTCCTTGCGCTACCTGCAAAATCTCTGAACCATCTGTCGATCTTTCTCCATTATGCTCCATCTGCGGTGTGTCTCAACTCCCGTCCGACTTACGCCTCTTTGTGCCATCGCAACAACTTGGCATGCTCTTTGTTCATGAACAGACGTTTCAACCGTGGTATTATAGGAGCATACCACATCACCTTGGCGGAACCCTCTTCCGGGTTTCGCCCTCAACATCGCACCGGGTCATCGCCTCGATCTTATAACGCAATGCAAGGCATACCGGCATTCATTCAAATTCTCGATTCACGCGGTAGAGGATGCGATCGTTGATGCATGCATGTATCTTCGTAACCTCTAAACCTAGAGGGCGATAACCTTCTTTGCTTCAGACGATCTGCGGGCAACTCGTTATCCTTTGAAACATATTCTTCAACATTTTCAGCAAGTTTTCAAATGCCGAGTCAACTACACCTCTGCCTTCCATTTCAGCAAATCCAGTAGCAGCCCAGCTTTTTCGCACCATCATCGCATCCGGTACAGCGCCTTTCGTGATCCTCTAACATGCGATCCAAATTCTCCTCTCCTTTTCGGGCAGGCGTCTCCGGCATCAGCAATGGTCCCGACCAAGATCATCAACGGATCATCACGGCCTCTTCTTCACCTTCCCTTCACCTTCAAAGATCCTCCATGAAAGTATCACCGAAATGAGCAAGATAGCTTTCATCGATGAAATCATCCCTTCTTCATCTTCTTCCATTATAACCCTCTTTCTCCATGCTTGGTCCAACAATTATAGCTTGGCATGAAACCCTTCAAGCAGATGCATGTGAACAACTCTTGAGGAAGAGTAACCTTCTCATTCTTACAGATAACACATGGACAGATAACAAAACCCCCGCTTGTTCGCATTAGCCACTACGAGGAAATCTTTCAAACCCGTAGTGAACTGCACGGAGAGTCGGTTACAGACATCCATTGCCGATTCATCTGCATTATTATAATATAAAATATATAATTAACCATCATGCATTTGTTATGAACTACACACATGCATATTGACACATCAAAGGTTCATCAAGTTGCTAACCGCGATCAAGAGTGTGGCTCCAACACTTCATGTCATGTTTGTTTCATGCTCTTGGGGCATGCATTTCATCAAACACCTTATGTGCATAAGAGGAACCAAAAGCAAACCTACACCCACTTGTGAAGAGAATGGCTCCAAATGGCTAAGTGTTGGCTCTGGATGGGTATATATAGGGAGGGCTTTAGTCGCGGTTGGCCGGCAAACCGTGACTAAAGGTGCCAGGCCTTTAGTCGCGGTTGTCTGCCAATCATGACTAAAGCCCCTCACGTGGCCACCGAGCGCCTGGCCCAGGCCTTTGGTCGCGTTCCTACAGCTTGCCTTTGGTCGCGTTCACCTCGAATCATGACTAAAGGTCCCATTGGTCGCGTTCCTACAGCCCGCGACTTATGGGGCTGGACGGAAAGCCTGTTTTTCCACTAGTGCGCTGCTCGCCGCTCCGGGCCTGTCCCAATGAGCCAAGGCAGATGTTTTGTTTGTCAATTCTTTTCTTTGGTCCTCCGATTTACAATTTGAAAAAAATCATGACTATAATAAAAATTAAATTGAAAAATGTTCACATAAATTTAAAAATATTTCTGAATTCAAACAATGTTCTTGTATTCAGACAATGTTCATGAATTCAATTATTTTTATGAAATTCAATTATTTTCATCAATTCGAAATTATTCAAGATTTCAAAAATATTCACAGCTAAAAAGAGTTTGAGTATTAGAAAATGTAGATGAAAATTCAAAACTACTCATGTGAATTCAACAAATGTCCCTAAAAACTTTTGAAGTACTGAATTATTTTTGGAAAAATAACATTCGAAAAATTATGATTTTTTTCTGAAATTTTAGAACAATTTTGGAAAATATATTTTTGTAGTTGTGACCAAAATTTGAAGTTTTAAGCATTTAAAAAAACGAGCATATTTTGAAAAATGAACATGTTTTGCAAATTTAGTTTTTTGTGAAAATATGAAGAAAATTGAAAATTTGGAACAGTTTTTAAAATAATGTTATTTTCTGAAATGTCTTTGAACAATCTGGATATTCCGAACAATTTTGGAAATGTGAACAATTTTGAAATTTGTGAACATTATTTAAAACTATGAATATTTTTTTAAAGTTATGAAATTATTTGAAATTGTGAAGAATTTTTAAAAAATCCGAAGAGTTTTTGGAAGGTAAGGAAATTAATAGGTAGCTTACTCTCACTGTGGCTAGCCTAATAGTGAACATTCGAAGACACGGTGGAGGAGGAGCCCACGCCAGCGTCTAAGTTAGTGTTTCGACGGGCATAGAAAATGCAGCGATACAATCTCTTCCTCCTCAAGTAGCACCGGCTAGCAAGGGCCAGATCTACGAAGCGACGAAGCGTGGAAGCCGTGGCAGCCATGGTCGCAGCGAACCCAAACTTCGTTGCCGAAGCAGTGAGGAGCTCAATAAGCGAGAGAGGAGGGCTTATAAACCGGTCTGATTCACCTTCGGTTGGCGAGGTGGGACTAAACTCTGGCCGCAACGAGGACCAACCCTTTTGTCTCGGTTGGTGGCATGGACCGGGACTAATGGGCGTCCTTTGGTCCCGGTTCGAGCCACCAACCGGGACCAATGGTGGTGGGCAGAGGCGAGGCCATTGGTCCTGTCGTCCCACCAACCGGAACCAATAGGTCCAGACGAACCGGGACCAATGGTCCACGTGGCCCGGCCGGTCCCTGGGCTCACGAACCGGGTCCAATGCCCCCATTGGTCCCGGTTCTGGATTGAACCGGGACGAATGGGCTGGACCGGCCTGGACCATTGGCCCCTTTTCTATTAGTGATGGTAATTTCAGCACACCAAGCAATGAGAGGGACTGGTTGTAAGAGTAGTAGAAACTTGGGTGTTGATTGACGAAGTTCCCTTATATACATTGGAAGTGGCTAAAATGATTGTATGAATGCTGGTTGATTAATATATGTATAAGTGCTTTCAATTAAAAAAATGAGTGGCTGGCCCTGATTATAGCATCAATATTAGCAGCCCCAGCTGTACTTTATGAATTATTAGCATGTTTGTGCAAAATATTTGGTATTTAGATGGGTTAATATATGGCATCTGGATCAAATTTTTGAGCATTACGCATGTATGGAAATATAGTGAATATTCGATGTAATCAACCACTACCTTTTCTTTTTTGCGGGAATCAACCATTATATACCAACCACACACAACGCAAGCCAACCATCATGTTATTGCCTTGTTCGTTTCCTACATATTGCAAGTTTGCAACCTCACTACGTAGCTAGCTCTCTCCCATCCTCTCACTCTCTGGTATTGCGTTGCTCGTGTGTCCCAAGAAGTAAAAAGCTCGGGCCCTCACTTTGAGAATGGCGGTGGCAGAGGGCAGCAAGGAGGAGACGAGGAGGAGGAAGGCGGAGCGGGTGGCGCTGCCGGCGGGCATGGTACTGGTGCAGGTGTTGACGGTGGTGACGATGTTGTTGTCCAAGGCGGCGCTCAATGGCGGCATGCAACCCCTGGTCCTCCTTGTCTACCGCAACCTCGTCGCTGCCGCCACCGTTGTCCCCCTTGCCGTCGTCTTTGAGTGGTGCGTGTGTGATCGACTGAGCCATGGTGCGCAATATCAGTTACTCCTTCCGTTCCATAATATAAGAACGTTTTTGACGTTATACTAGTGTAAAAAATATTCTTATATTTTAGGACGGAGGGAGTAGTTTTAAACCATCGTATCCGCGTTCGCCGAAACACGTACATCATTCGTGAATGCATGCAAGAAATGTCATTTGTTTTGCTTAGCTAGGTTGACTGACGGACAGCATGAATGCATAGGTATACACATGCATGCCCGTACTTATAGCCGCCAGGTGTATGCTCAATATATCTGATCATTTGGGCACATGACAGTGCTAGACATATCGCAACCGCCAGCTGTAGGCACGCTCGTCGATGATCGGATCATTCACATGACAACATCTGCAGCCACGTCTGGATTCTGGAAGGAGTTTTTTTTCCTTTGAAGTACTGTTTTTTTTTTTAAAGGACAGCATATTTCCATTTGATTCTCTGCATTTGCATCATCTGTTCTTCTTTCATTAGTATTAGCTACCGCGCCACTGTCGTTGATTATTGCAGGGAAATACTGAAGAAAGTGAACATGGTTGTTCTGGGCTGGATCTTCATCAACGCTACTTTCGGGTTCGCATCCAACTATAGTATACTGCAGCCTGTAATGCAATGCGCTTGCATGCTTCTACATTTGTTCATGTCCTCAGTTTATTGCGATGTGACTTTTGATCTGTACGAAATAATAGCTCTGTTCATAATCTCGATCCTTGACCAACCACGACAAATCCTATGATTAAAAGAAGGAACTGCTAAAGAAAATTGCAATGCTCAGACAATATAAATTGACATAAAAACCGTTTGATTTGCCATGCCCTCCAGCAAACATGTGCTACTATCAAAATCCTTTTTTATACAAGATCCCTTCTTTGTTATTGATGGTCTAATAATGATTGTTATGATTAGCCAGTCCATGTGCACTTGTCTAGCTAGTAGAATAAAGAAGGGATTAGTCAGTCACCGAACCTACTCGAATATTCAACCTACTCAGGTGCTAACTGCTGCTATATGTACGAAAGTGCTTACGTGAGCTCGAGCTGACATGCATCATTTGCTACAGTATAATTTTTAAAAAAATATTTAAAAAGTTCAGAAAAAACTGAATTTTTTTGCCAACAAACAGTGTTGTGCTTTTCACATGCGTGCAAAATTTCGTGACAAAATGGCATTCATGCAGGTCATGGCAAAAACAAATAAAATCCATGCTCCAAAATGCTTCCAAAAAGGTTTTTTTGGAGCATGATTTTGCCGGGACCTCCACAAATGTAATTTCAACACGAAAATTGGCGACCACACCTTCACTTTGCGAGTCTTATTGCCGCCACTCATGGAGACAACAGATGGAGGACACATTCATGGGAAGGGAACAACAAGGACTTGGACGACGGACGCCGCTGTAAGCTAGGTTTAGGTCCGATCCTCCTCTTTTTCTTAATGAAATTTATCCGAAATGTAATGAATTTTGTCCGGTCTATATGAAAATCATCCGGTTTTCATGTAATTTGTCCGGTTTACTGAAACTAGGCTTGAAATGTATGTGTATATATAGCTTTGGATGGCCACCACACGCCTATGTGTCCACAGACTACCCCCCGCCCCCCTCGGTCCACGGACGGATGCAGTGTCCGGTTTGCGGGTCAGCGTTGGAGATGCCCTAAGATTATCTTTCTGAGGACATCCTGCAATGCTTACCTTCGACTTCTCGATGCCCGCAAAAGGATGCAATGTTCCGATCGCCTGCGGTGAGAGCGGTTATTTGTACAAGTAGGTAGTCCTGCAGCTTGAGCTGGGCGCGCTCTACTTTGCTCAGTTCTGGCAAGGACAACCAAAGTAAGGTATACATAACGAAGATGGTAATTTCAGCACCCCAATGAGAGTGACTGGTTGTAAGAGTAATAGAAACCTGGGTGTTGATTGGCGAAGTTCCCTTATTTGCATTGGAAGTGGCTAAAATGATTGTATGAATGCTGGTTGATTAATATATGTATAAGTGCTTTCAATTAAAAAAAGAGAGTGGCTGGCCCTGATTATAGCATCAATATTAGCAGCCCCAGCTGTACTTTATGAATTATTAGCATGTTTGTGCAAAATATTTGGTATTTAGATGGGTTGATTTATTTCTTTGGAGGGAGGGGGCACGTACCTTGGTATCTGGATCAAATTTTGGAGCACTATGCGTGTATGGACATATAGTGAATATTCGATGTAATCAACCACTACCTTTTCTTTTTTGCGGGAATCAACCATTATTATCCCAACCACACACAACGCAAGCCAACCATCATGTTATTGCCTTGTTCATTTCCTACATATTGCAAGTTTGCAACCTCACTACGTAGCTAGCTCCCTCCCATCCTCTCACTCTCTGGCATTGCGTTGCTCGTGTGTCCCAAGAAGTAAAGCTCGAGACCTCACTTTGAGAATGGCGGCGGCAGAGGGCAGCAAGGAGGAGACGAGGAGGAGGAAGGCAGAGCGGGTGGCGCTGCCGGCGGGCATGGTACTGGTGCAGGTGTTGACGGTGGTGACGATGCTGCTGTCCAAGGCGGCGCTCAACGGCGGCATGCAACCCCTGGTCCTCCTCGTCTACCGCAACCTCGTCGCTGCTGCCACCGTTGCCCCCCTTGCCGTCATCTTTGAGAGGTGCGTGTGCGATCGATTGAGCCATAGTGCGCAATATCAGTTACTCCTTCCGTTTCATAATATAAAAACGTTTTTGTTGTAAAAAATATTCTTATATTTTGAGACGGAGGGAGTAGTTTTAAACCATTGTATCCGCGTTCGGCGAAACACGTACATCATGAATGCATGCATGAAATGTCATTTGTTTTGCTTAGCTAGGTTGACTGACGGACAGCATGAATGCATAGGTATACACATGCCCGTACTTATAGCCGCCAGGTGTATGCTCATCGATCTGATCATTTGGGCCCATGACAGTCGCAACCGCCAGCTATAGGCACGCTCATCGATGATCGGATCATTCACATGACAACATCTGCAGCCACGTCTGGATTATGGAAGGAGTTTTTTTTTCTTTTAAGTACTGTTTTTTTTTAAAGGGCAGCATATTTCCCTAGCATGCATGCATTTTTCCATTTGATTCTCTGCATTTGCATCATATGTTCTTCTTTCATTAATATAGCTACCGCGCCACTGTCGTTGATTATTGCAGGGAAATATTGAAGAAAGTGAACATGGTTGTTCTGGGCTGGATCTTCATCAACGCTACTTTCGGGTTCGCATCCAACTATAGTATACTGCAGCCTGTAATGCAATGCGCTTGCATGCTTCTACATTTGTCCATGTCCTCAGTTTATTGCGATTTGACTTTTGATCTGTACGAAATTATAACTCTGTTCATAATCTCGTTTCTTGATATTTTTTTTTCGACCCTTGATGTTTAAAAACAGGGAAATCTTATTAGCATTAGGCCAGGCTAATCCATGCTACTAATATGGTAAACGTCTGTGTTACATTTTGACGATTTTTGTTGTCCTTCCACTTGTCAAATTATCGTAATGTGGTTACTAGTATATATTGAAGTATTGTGGTTATTAATATCTAAATTTTACCACGATAACAATGTACGATTACTGCGCTAAATATGTATGATTGCCAGGTAAATATGTGTTAGGGATAGTAGCATTGCTGTGAATGGCCAGGGTGAGTATTAAGATGTTACTCTAAATAAGTAAAAGATGAGGTGAGGCTCTAAAACTACTACTCCTCCGTCTCATATTAATTGTCGCTCAAACGTATGTATCTAGCGCTGAAATGAGTATCATGGAAGTCCTACAATTGATCGAGAGTAGCGTTATGTAACCTGATAACCATGCTATTTTCTTTTTGTTGTAACTAATTAATTGACTACCACCTCCATCGCAACCAAATGGTTGTACAAGCATGTAGCCCGACAACTAAATGACTATAATTTTGCAATTACCAATGAAAAATTATGAAACATGTCAACATGGGATGGTACTAAGTTTGGAAATCTCGCCACAGTGTAGCAGCCATCAGTGAAAACGTTTGGTTAATCGGTTTAACGGTTGGTGAAATAAGAGTTTTTGGAAGTTTTAAAAACCATTTTTTTCATATTGTTATTATGTTTGCATGTCTACTCTCTTTATTTGCATGCATGTGTGTGAAAGGGCACAAAAATAACAGACATCGAAATTACGTCAGGCTATTGTGTTGGATTCTCAGTTATTTAATATGTACAGTACAGTCTTGCATCCAATAAATTTTGAATTATGCGTGTATGATGCAGAGTTTTGCTGGCGACGGGGTTGTACTACTGCGCCCTACGGGCCACGAGCGCCGCCTATACCGTCAACTTCTTCAACCTCATCCCCGTTGTCACCTTCCTCATGGCCGTCGTGCTCCAGGCCGAGCGCATCTCCCTCGGCACCTGGCCCGGCAGGATGAAGCTGCTCGGCGCGGCCGTTGGTGTCGCCGGCACCATGGTCGTCAGCCTCTGCAAGGGCCCTCATCTCCCGCTGCCGCACCTCCGGCCGTCCTACGCCCACGCTCACGCCAGCGCGCCGGCACCGGCGTCGGTGGTCCACGGCGGCCACGACATGGCCGTCGGCACGCTGTTCATGTGTGGGAGCTGCGTGAGCTACGCGCTCTGGTTCGTGGTGCAGGCCAGAGTTGCCAAGGTGTTCCCATCCCGATACTGGTCCACCGCGCTCACGTGCGCCGCGGGCAGCCTGCAGTCAGCCGCGGCCGCCGGGGTGGCGGCCGTCCTAGCACCCGGCGAGGGCTGGGCGGCGGAGTGGAGACTGGGGTGGGACCTGCGCCTGGCCACGGTGGTGTACTCCGGGGTCTTCAACACGGGCGTCACGTTCGTGCTCGTGTCGTGGGCGGTGGCGCGCCGCGGGCCCGTGTACCCGCCCATGTTCAACTCCCTGTCGCTCATTGCCACGACTGCGGTTGACGCCGGCATGCTCGGCACCGACCTCTACCTCGGCGGTGTCCTCGGGGCGGGCCTCGTCGTCATGGGGCTCTACGCGTTCCTCTGGGGCAAAGGCAAGGAGCTCGCTGCCGCCAAGGCGGACAACGGCGAGCAGAAGCTGCAGCGTGTACACGCCGATGATGGCATTGCCTAGCGGCTTGGCCTAGCAAGCCAGAGCGGTCAATGGAATTAACTGAACTGTTCAGTCGTAGCTTACCTTAGTAACGTGAAATTGTCTTTGACAAATACTACCACATGAGGGTTTTGTTTTTTCGAGGACGGGGTGTCGGCCCGTTGGCTGGGCAGCTGAGGGTTAGCCCTTGGGTTGGTTTCTTTTTTTTGTTGTTTTTTAGGTTTTTTTTCCTTTCAAAAACGATATTGTGCTTCTGTTCGCTAGTGCATGGCAAATTAAACCTTTTTCATGATGATTTACATTGTTGCGAGGATGGCAAATCTTTACCAAGCACGATAAATCTTGAGAAAAAAGAACTGCTAGTAAAAAAATTGACATCCTCAGACAACATAAATTGTCATGAAGAACATTTGATTTGTCAATGCCCTCCCAGCGAACATTTTGCTACCTATCAAAATCACTTTTTAATACAAGATCCCTTCTTCGTTATTGATGGTCTAATAATGATTGTTATGATTAGCCAGCCCATGTGCACTTGTACTAATAGAATAAAGTAGGGATTAGTCAGTCACCGAACCTACTCAGGTGCTAATTGCTGCTATACATACACATATACAAGTATATATACTCCCTCCGTTCGGAATTACTCGTCCAAGAAATGAATGTATCTAGATGTATTTTAATTGTAGATACATCTATTTTTGTGACAAGTAATTCCGAACAGAGGGAGTACCTTCTAGAGTTGTAATCGCACCAGGAATAAATAAAGTAAGCAATAGCCACCACGTAACATGCCCGTGTTTTTTTCTTCTTCGAAAAAGTGTCAAGAGCTCTGTCATTTCTATTAGAAGGATTGAGAAATACTGTCTCTGTTCTTAAATATATGAAGCAAAATGAGTGAATCTACAGTACTCTAAAATATGTCTATATGCATCGTATGTAGTCAATATTGAAATCACTAAAAAGAACTATATTTAGGATGGAGGGAGTAGTAAAAAAACAGACTTAGGCTTTGCCTACGGTTATATGCTATCCAACATAGGATCAACCACCATGCATCATCTTGAACAACTCGGTGAAAGGCCATTGCTCTCTCCCGCATAAGTTCCCTGATCATATAGAGCGTTGTTACCACCGTCCTGGACAGAAATTGGGAGTTAGTGCCAACCCAAGGCTTAGATGTCCATCCATTCAGACCATGGCCATCGCAGTCTAAGGGCCGAGCTGAAAAGACCATGTCTTTAATTCCGAGACCGCCCAAAGCCTTTGGATGGCAAACAACGTGCCAATTGACCAAACAGTGGCCTCCATTGCATTCGTCGATGCCCTTCGAGAGGAATACCTAGATACACTTGTTGATCCTCGAGATCAACCATTTGGAAGGAGCGAAACTGCTGAGGAAACATCAAACATGGAATAATGATGGCATTCACCAATGTAAGCCTACCAGATCGGAGATTAGCCGTCCTTTCCAGCCCGCGGCCTTCAGGAAATTTTGTCAATGATGAGTGGGAGATAGCCCCGTGTGCGTCTTAAGGTGAGGCGGCAACCCAAGGTACTTCACAAGAAAGCTCGTTAGCTTGCCCGAAATAAGCCCAAGCAGTGGCTGGAGGTCCAAGTCTCTGGAGGCAATTGGAATAATTCAGTCTTGGTAATATTGGTCATCAGGCCCGATGCATGGCCAAACACCTGCAAAATCTCCTCTACGATGACAATCTAGCTCATGGTGCACAGGCTTGATGAAGATTATCGCGTCCTCGAAGTATAGTGATAATTTGAGCCTAGCCGCCTTATCCAGAAGGTGGAGACGATGCCCACCCCCATGGCCTTAACAACCATGCGCTAGAGGGAATCAATAGCCAAAATGAAAAGAATTGGGGATAGCGGATTCCCCTGCCACAGCCCCGATGATGCCTGAAAGCATAACATGTTTTGCCGTTAACAATCGCTCGCGAGGAGGATGAAGCCGAGAGCATGGAGATCCATTCTTGCCATCTTGGGCCGAAGCCCGAAGCCTGTAGTAGCTCAAGGATGTATCCCTAGCTCACCGTGTCTAACTTACCCCTCAAAAAGAAGCTCACCGTGTCTACGCTAAAAAAAGCTCACCATGTCTATGCTAAAAAAAGAAGCTCACCGTGTCGAAAGCCTTCGCAATGTCCACTTTTAGGAGCAGGCTTCGGGTTCCTGAGCAATAGAGTAACTGTGAATTTTTTTGCACATACATGAAATTATCATGTATGCATCTCTTGTTGATAAATGCACTTTGGATCCAGGATGCCAAATAGTCCAGGTGTGGGCTTAGTCTGTTGGCAAGGATCTTAGCCAAGAACTTGGCGAAGTTGTGTATTAGCCTAACATGCCTGAAGTCCGAAACATGCAAAGCGTCATTCCTCTTTGGCAGCAATGCAATGTTAGTCGTATTGAGAAGATCAAGTCGATTTCCTTGCAGCTCGAAGACCTGACTGAAAACGCAGTTGAAGTCGTTCCTAATGGTCGAACCTCTTGAAAAAGTCAACCGGAAATCATCCGGCCCCGGCACCCTATCATCGGGCATGGAGAACACTGAATGTTTGATCTCGTCATCGGTGAATGGCTCGTCCTGGGCGGACAGATCCACACGTTCCACCCCAGAGCCTCCCAATTAAGGAACCTGTTGTGGAGTGTGTTTGTACCCAGAAGGACGTTGATGTGACGTAATACCTCCTGACGCTTTTCCTGTCTCGCCGTGCAAACCTGCGATCCATGGCGTAGGATGTGGATGAAATTACGCCTTCTCCTAGAGTTGGCCTTAATGTGGTGCATCCCCGCTTTAAATCATGATATGTCGCGAATGCTGACACAGTCTTGTGCGTTCCAACGCCGCGATGCCCAGCAGACTGTCTTAGCTTTTCGAAACCTAGCTCCTCCTGGGTCAGAACCCTCTCTTCTTAGCCTTAATTTAACCTTAGAATTTTTTCTGAGGCCACCACAAATTGGAGCCTGAGATTCCCAACCGTCTCCGAGCTCCAATGGTGGATCGTGCTAGATGTGCTGGATAACATGACGTGGAGGGACCTCAGCGCATATGTGTCCCGCACTGGTTTGCTCCAAGCCGTGGCCAAAATCTGCTCCATCCCAAGCAGTTTGAACCAAAAGGCCTTGAAACAGAAGCACGTTTTCGTCTTGTATTGCAGCTTGCCGATAAGAAGCATGGGGCAGTGGTCTGAGATCCAGCTTGCAGAACACCACATCGTCCCTTTCATTTGACCAGGTAAAATGCCTCCCATTGAGTTTGATCCTTTAGGTCTAGTCGGTCGATCCTAGATCTGAATGAGCTCATAATCCTCCTATTGAATTTTCTGTTGTTTTTATGTTGCGTCTTAGAATAATGTAGAAATCGCAGATCACTAGCCACATGTCCGAGAGTTGAGTCCATGGGGTGAGATCTGTTTTAGAACAGGAAGATAACCCTCGGCCTAGGCATAGTTTTGGTCTTGTATGACTTTGTTATTTGTCAGCAAGATGCTTTGTGTGTGTGCGTGTTAGTGTTTGTTGTTGTTAGAGTTAACCTTGTTGTTTTTTGGTTTTCATCACTTTTAGTTAATTAGAGTGTACACGGCCGAAAATGCCTAGGAGCACCTGCGGGCTACCATCCGTGATATCTCATCATTCAATATGCATAGGGATTTGCACCGCTATATTAGCATGCTTGTATTCTTTGTTATAGTTCATTCTACGTTTTCTTGTATAAGTAGTATAAGGAGATATTGTCTGCGCCGACTGTCCTTCTCCTGGCCCACTCATCCCCAAGCTCTCGTGCCAACCCCCAACAACCAACAACCAACAACTACTCATTAACTTGTGAATCACATGCATGTAGATTTTGTTGATCTCGGAGTTTTGAATCATGCAACACATCTAATTTTCAGTTTGTCCCATGTTTTTTAAATGCAATATTATTTGAACTCTAATATTATCTTTCACAAGTTTCTGTTTTTGTATCAGTTTTAAAATTGTAATATCGTTTCAACTTTGAAAATAATTTATGTTTAACGCATTTGAATATTTTTCAAGGTTTAGGAAATGTGAAATCAAATATATTTCCATTAAATTATGTCTCTTCTATGAACTGAGAATCTTGTCATGGGATAATTAAAGTAAATACTGGATTTCATGATTGTTAAACTTTCAAATAAAAAAAGAATGATAATTCCAATATTGTAATTCTTGGAAAATTCATGTACAAATTCCATGAAATTACGTCTTTCATTTTTTATTTTTAGTGAAATGTGAGAACTCAATGATAATAATTTTACAAAATTTACTTATACTAATCTCAGGACTTTTTCTGCCATAAAAAAGTTATGTTTTTCCGATGTTGCCTGCTGATTTATTAGTGCAGCTGTATGTAACCGTTTATTTTCATGGTCCAGCAAAGATGGATTAACCCTAATTATACATTGCATACTGGCGTTTGGTTTCAGTTATTAAACCGTGGCATACCTGTGAGCTCCAACACATTTATTACGTAGTAACTATCTGACATCCTTTTTCTGCCAACACGCATGAATTAACCATGTGTGGACATAAAGTCAATGCACATTTACTTCTGGCATACCATTAACAATTCAAAAAGCAACTTGCCTTTACTTCTCTACAATGTCATTTGAGTATTAAAACTGTATTGGTTCAGTAGGGAAACTAAAAAGGATTTCAATCCGCATCCCAATGAACATTGATTGTGGTTCAGATTACAGGGAGGTGCGCCTCCATGTGCTCTTCATCCGCCTCCGTACACGGCCACTTAGTCATGCCAAGTTGCGAGCATGGCATGACACCGTGTGTTGCACTGAGTTGTGGATGTGTCGTTGCATTAGTAGCATGCATGCATGGATGGATTTGTTAGCTAGCTATGGAGACGGAGCAGCCGAGTCGCGTGGCAGATCGACGAGGAGAAAGAATCGGGGGCAATCAGTTGTGGCTTGGTCCTGTGCGTGCATATCCAACATTCTGCAGACTTGGTTGTTACTCAAGTGTACGTGTGTAGTTAGCGTGTGGAGTACTAATCGGATCAAGCAGCTGTGGGTTTGACCATGCATGTGTGCGTGGGTTAGTGGGTGCGTGTGTGCTGTGTAGTCTGGCTACTTAAACGCATGTATCCGGTTCATTTGTGTTGAGAAGAAACAGTGAAAAGGCACAAGTGTGTGCGGTGCCGCAAAATTCCATGTGTGCTCTTCTTCTACCTTAAGCTCTTGTGTGTTGTGTCTTCTTCTTCTTTCCTGGGCTGCTCCAAAAGTTGTGTGCATTTTAGTTATACAGAGGTCGGGTATGTGTTCATTTTGCATGTATCCCCTTGATGCTGCATTGTGAATCAATAAGAACCGCTCTTTATAAAGAAATGGCATAAGCAACATTATGAACTCTATGTGCAGCCTCAGGCTGACCATGAGCAACCCACGCAGTGCCTCCAAGAAGGGGGTGACGTAGTGACACCACTGCCACATGGTCCACCAACATGGACCTAGGGTTTCCATCGGTTCTCAATGAGGAGGAACCAGTCTGGGCCATATAAATGCCTACAAGGAAGTGATGACACCCGTAGGCATCATGCACCGTTGCCAACAACAACAAGTGTAAGAAGTGATTTTGCCCTAGCCCGACCGTCAACCTCAAGGTCAATGGGAGCAAGCGCATACGAGAGATGCGTAGGCCACCAAATAGGCATGTCCGTAACAAATACATATTTCATTTAATTCAAATAGATGACTGTTCAAAAACAATTCAAAAAGAAGATGTGTGCCCTCAAAGCTAATTCTCACATTTTGCATAATTATTTATGATTATAAATTGCTCTTTATTGATGCTATTTTATACGCAATTGCATCATTCTAATGCATGTTACCCATTAACTGGCATGTTTCACCGAGAGAGGGGAATTGCAGAAAAGCTGTAGAAACAAGAGCAAAACAAGACCATCGAAGAAATTATTTTCACGAAGGCCAAAAAAATTCAGAAAAATATGCATGCAAGTTTCTCATCAGAAGAGGCACGGGGGTTCCCGACACCTCCTGGGTAGAGGCATGTGTGGCCCACATGTCCGCAGCCCGCGGCCCTCCTGGAACACAATCGAGGGGTGCTGGGGGTCACATGCATGCCTCGGGTGTCATCAGTGTCCCTGGTGTTATACTCCCTCCGTTCGGAATTACTTGTCGCAGAAATGGATGTATCTAGACGTATTTTAGTCCTACATACATCCATTTCCGAGACAAGTAATTCCGAACGGAGGGAGTATTACTCTAAAAACCTAAAATGGATTTTACGGGACTTTTTTTTCCTGTTGTCGGCAAGGCGAAAAAGAGAGGAGCACTTTTTCACCTCCTGCTGGTTGATCTGCCAAGGATCCATTCCTCCTGGAGGGGAAATCAAAGTCACCGTCATCACCAACATTTGAATCATCATTGAGATCAACATATCCATCACCATCTTCATCAACACCGTCATCACTGCCATCCATCTCCACACCTAGCCTTCAGTCTATGAGCTATTACCTCATATCCTTAGCTGAGATAATTAACTTTCTGGTGTTGACTACTACTTGTAGTTTATGCTTATAAGTTTTACTGATGAAAGATTCATACGCTCACATTGTTATTCATATTATCATCTCCACTGAGTATGATGTATGTGAGTAGTTGGTTACGTTCTCGACAACATGGTTTACTCTTGTTGCTAGTAATTATGTGAAGTTTAATAAAGTTCAATGATTTGATATTATGTTGTGGTGTAATTATACAGCGGAGCTAAGAGAACATCGACTACATATCACTTTACCGTAAGGGTCTAGAGGAGAGCATTGTGTGATTAGTTCATCTGATGGGCGGTTCCTATTTGACGCGTAGGTCACTACATAACGACCTAGCGCATACCCATCTCACGCGCTTGTCTAGCGTATGGGCCGGCCAAATGACTTTGTCCCTTCGGTTTTGGGAAGGCTGGGCGTAGCGACATGTTTGTCAAGTAGCTCTAAGATTGGCAAATAGTGTGACTTCGACCTGGCTACGCAACCGGTGAAAAAGCATTTCCGGATAAGAGAAGGATACCATACCAACAATACTGGATTCGCTCGAACTAAAGAATGCTTACTTTAAAAAAGGCAACATCGACCTCTCCCGCTACCTCAAATCGTAAAATGTTACCTTAGGGCATCTCTAAAACATCCCCTATACTAAAATTGTAGCTCTATATCCCACTTTACTGTTTTTTTAGAGATATCGCTATTCCACAACTAGCAGATACGATTCTGAAAAAACGACTAGCGGATACACTATAACTTATGTTCTTGATATGTGTATTTGGCTCACACAATTCATCAAATACATACACTACACACCCACAATTCATCAAATCTGTATCGAAGAGAATTAATCAAAGAGGATTAATAATAAGCACATCAAATCTGTATCAAATACATTGACATTCCACGGATCCGGTATGTTTCTTCCATGGAACGTCAAAAACTCGCACCCACACCGGCACCGAGTCGAGAGCCGTCTTTGACGATCTAGCATCACCATCAAAGGGTTTCACCAGCAGAGCATCACCAATTCGCCATCATAGATCCACAGACCCCCACGTGCCACAAACCTATAAACCCCTTCTGACTAGAAGGTGATCAAGTAGTAGTTCTTCTGGATTGGCTTGAATTCTACCCCAGTCCGCGGCTGCAAGATTTTCTCAAAGTGGTCTGACATAATTTTTGCACTTGGGCGTTTTTCTGCGATCTATACACACTCATCAGCTTCCATCTCATCTCATCCACCTCCTCTCCCTCGCGACATTGAATTTCACCATGCATGCCAACACAAAGGAGTGCACGCTGCTATTGCTCTGCTTCTGAACGATGGATCTTCAGGGCATGTACATGGTGACGGTTTTGGTGCCCTCAGAGATGGCGTGCTTGGCGAGCTCGCCTGGGAGTACCAGCCGCACTGTATTCACATTTGCGAGATCAAATGCTCCATGATGAACAACAGAACAAAGAAAATGGTTTTAAAAATCAGAAAAATCTGCAATTGTTTGTGGTAAACTTTGTGTGTGTGCAAAGATTTATCACAAAACGACACTCGTGGAAGTCATGATGAAAAAAAAACAAAAGCAATGCTAAAAAAATGCTGCTTTTGAAAGCATTTTGTAGTGCTGGTATTGTTTTTTATCTGCCATGACTTCCACGAATATCATTTGGTGCTGAAATTTGTCAAGCACACAGCATTTATCAAGTTTGCCAAGACAAATTAAGAATTTTTTTTTTGAATTTTACTGTTCATCCTGATCAGAAGAGGACTTTCCATGCTGATGAAACCTTTTTGGATCCATGTTGAGCGCAACAGAATGGAGGTAGCGTCTCCTGCTACTCAACTTGGCTCCCAAAAGAATCTGATTGCCAGGAAATGCAGATCACCAACCTAGTCGTTGGGGTCAGACTTGTGCCTATGTTTCTTACGACAACTGTTCATCACTGTGCCTAAAAATCACAACCACAGCTGCAAACAAACTTAGTACTGCCAAAAAATAAGACAGTCTCCCCAACCCGTGCCTTAACGGCCTTAGTACACGTGCATCAATCACTTTTTTTTACCGGAAAAGGCATCTAGGTCCATCACATCAAGCGGCGTACGGTCGTAAGCTAGTATTTCAGGGTTCAGATCAAGTTACAAAGACTTCATACTTGCTAAACATGATCAGCTTGTGCTTCAACTGGATCAGCAGCTTGAGGACAAGATAGGCGCACATGCATCGAGATGCACTTCATCCGGTTAGAATTGTTGCCGCTGCCTCTGATATATAATTTCTTCTTCCACATCTATTCCTTCCTCAAGCTCGTGCCATTTGGGATAGCACCAAAATGGCTTAGGCACGGGCCATCTGTCCAGAGTAAACCATAAATAAGCTGCTAAAATAATATACATCTCTAGCAAGCAGTGTTAATGAACGCGTAGTAAATAAACAATACCTGTTTGGGCTATCATCATCGTCTCTAGCAACAGTCCTACAAACAGGCCGAAAACAGTTTTATGTACAAGAACAAACACACGCATGTGAGGACAAGATCAAAACCACACAACATCAGTTCACGACTTCATATGTCTGAACAATAGCAGGCGAAATGGTTCAAAGCAAGTTGGGAATTGAGAACTAGCATGAGTTCCAAATTAAAAGTAACCTGAAAATAACAATCAAAACCAACCCATATTTACCACTATAGTTCCAGGTTAGAGTGATGCATGAGAGTATGAGACATACGATACGATACTTCCATAAATCACAAATGTACGTACAATCAGACATGCTCAACTGTCGGCCACAACCACAGGATCGGTCTTTATCGTACCAGTGTCATATGTTATTTAACATATGCACAGCAGTTCTATTATATTCAAGCTTCTAATTAATGTGCTCAGTACAAAAAGATCAAAATGGTAACAAATGTGTCCTATCAAGGCTACTAAACTTCCTCAAGATTGAATATTATGCAGGCGCAAAGACACCTGCATACTGTACAAAAAAATACATAAATATAGAAAGCATACCCTTGTGCATCAAAATTCTTCAAGACTTTTATAATTATATTCACTGGTATGTATGGAGCCTCTTCCAAGCCATAGAAGTTCATGCCAATAAAATTTCCATCAAAATCAATAAGAGGCCCTCCAATCCCAGCCTAGCACACACAGACGTAACGAATAGGAAAAGACAGTATTTGTAAGCCATAATTACTCATTCTGATGCAACTATTTATTTCCACCACACGAAAAGACACAGCGTACCTTGGTGATTTTACAGGTGGAAATCTTAAGCTCTTTGCAACCAAGCTTACTTGGTCTGTCAATCACGATCCCACTTGTGGCCATTAATTTGCCTGATTGGTAGATGCGCCCTATAGCTACTACCTCCTTCTGAGGTTTAATCAGCATCTGTTTATCGATTTGTGCTGTCTGAGTACAGCAGAAATTCTTGATGTGGACTACGGCAATGTTATAATGTAGACTGTAATGTTGCAATGTCCCTCTGGTATGACGATTATCTGGAAGGCACACTACAATCTGCAATTAATGATATGGTAAGACTAAACCAGTGATATCATGAATAAGTAGAAGGGCAATTAAACAATTATTAGCAGAGTAACAACCTTAAGGTTATCAGCAACCTTGTTTTCGTTGTCAGAAGTTCTAACCAAACTTGCCGAGGTCAGAACTCTTGTGGTGGACCCATTGCAGTCTATGAATACGCCCGTGCAAGCAAAACACCTTGTTTTTCCTACAAGAGTAATGACTCCGATAATTTAGTGAAGAAATTGCAAAAAGAATATTGAAAGTAAACAAGCTTATAATGAATATAATTACCACTGAATGAAGCCAATGCAACAACACTTTGAGACATATTTGAAGCAACGTTTCTTTCGAGTTTACTCCAGATATCTTCACTAAATTTCTCTTCAAAATTGTTAAGCAAACGCATGCCCGCTGGCAAAAGCAATAAAGATTCAGTAGTGGAGGGGAGCTGGAGAGACCAGTCAGATGACAGATGCTCCAACAGAAAAGAGTAAATATCAAAAGGACACGAATGAACTCACCATTCTGCCAAACTGGGAGGGGATAACCATTGGACCTCAGCTCTTTTTTTGTAGGAACGCCTAAATTTTGCAACATAGTTAAGTGATTGATGACCCCATGTATAATGATGGTCAGGAAAACTGCAAGCAACAACTCACCAAAACAAGGATAACTCGGCCGCCCAGAACATAAAGACTTCCGCTCTAATAATAATCTATCCATGAGTCCTGGTGCCACAGGGGTGAAACAATTAATGACTGTGACCAATGATCAATAGTTAACATTAAAAGTGACCAACCTGGTTGACATTCTGGATCACAGAGAGTACATATGGAAGGTTTCTGATCCTTAAGTTTCTCTCCCTTCCTTGAGCTGACTAAAATAGAGAAGGGAAATAAGCAGAATTTAGAACACTGAAAAGCAGTATGAAGGAAAGGAGTATATTCTCATATTCATATACTACACTGAAGTACTTAGAATGAACTAATTAATTAGCATATCAAATATGTTATGCTAGCATGATAATAGGTGCGACCATAAAACTAAGTATGTACCCAGATTCTACAAATGATTGTTGAAAATTAACATTGGCGGTGACTCTGGCGAGGAATTGCCTGATGATGTGATGATTGCGCACAATTTAACAATATTAAGGTGCTTTTCTCACCTACTGAATCAGGCTTACAAGGTCTAGGAAATCTTTCAATTTTACTACCAGGTCCTTTCTTATTTGGAGCCCTGCAGCAGAATGCGATAAACTCATTGGAGTAATACAGAAATCCACAAAAGTAAACATGGATGATATGTATGCATGGATACCAAACAATACAAACTTCAATGTTTAAAAGGGGCAAGTCAGCAAAATTGTTGATTGGGGTCAGGCACTAAACAACAATACAATGGGGAAAACCCTAAAACCTAAATATTTATTGTGTTTGATTATTGTATAGACGAAAATATTTATTAAATATAAGTAGCTTAATATAGTGGAAAACTTTTCCCATGCATGTTGTGGTGAGTGACAAAAAAAAAAATGGAGATGATACTATACCAAACCTACCAGGGAACCTTCACTACCTTATCACTTGAACAAGTATTAATAGCTTAAACATGGACACCAGAGTCCCAATTGAGTACAGGGCAACTGCGAGATATCATGACAAAACGGTGATATGGATTGTCAAGGTCACACTGCAGCTTATCCAGCCCCAGATGTCACAAACAACTAATTTGTTATCAAGGGAGATGTTCTCAAATGCAGATCAGTTAGCAGATGCAAGTATTACAAAAACATCAAAACAAGGCATTTCAGAAACTCTTTGGCATTCAGCATGAATGGTAGTACCACCAAACCTCGGCTACTGATGAGCGGAATTATTCTTATGTACTTAGTTCATTCATTTTGTATGCCTACTGATGTGTGGTCAGCTTCCTGGAAATTCCAGGTTGAATAATAAATTCGCAAGAAGCGGAACAGATGGCCTGTGGTCATCCAGGAATGTTTCAGTGCATGGCACTAATTCATCTGCTAAATAGTTCTCACTCGCTCAGTATTACAGTAATTGAGCATGTTGCTCCTCACTACATACCAAGTTGTGATCATCCTTTAACTGTTCTTAGCCTTGTACAACGCATGCAGTAATTTAAACAATGTGATTTCATATTCTAAGTAAAATGCCTGCACATTCTTTTATAATGCATGAATTGTTAACACAATGTTTCGTCAACAAATTTTCCAACAACGCTAGAAATTTATATAATGTGTGTTGTTAGCTGCAGTATGATGTCATAAGAAGCCACTATTGTATTAAGTGCACTCTTGATTAAGCTTTCCACCATTATTTATTTTCCTAAGCATGTGTGACCCATGTGCACAAAAACTAATAAGTGAGTATAGAGGACAAGAGTAGAAAAGCAATGAGTGAGTATGGAGGACATACATCCACTGAATTGTTTCCCTGAACTGCGACAGGAGTTCAAGAATTTTAATCCTTGGTAGGAATGGAGTCTCTTTCTCAGCATAAAAGTTCATCCCAATGAAGTCCCCATTAAAATCAACAAGGGGCCCTCCAACTCCAGTCTAGGAAAAGAATAAAGTGACAGTGAGCCAAGCACAAAGATTTAGCGATGCTGAACAAAGTTTGTATAATTGAAAAAAAGGAGTATTTTTGCCCACCCCCACCCCAAAAAAGTCCAGTACATATAATGACACAGTTATTTATTTATTTTCACTATGTATAGAAAGCGAGAAATTAACACCGCACCATAGTAATTTCACATGTGGAGATGGCAAGCTCCTCCCGGCAAGCTCCTTGTGGATTGTCGGTCAACATCCCAGCTGTGGCCATTAGTTTTCCTGAGTTGAAGCAACGCCCTACGGCAACTACTTTACTGTGAGACTCAAATTGCCGCTGATGATCTAGACATGTTACTTGAAGAGAGCGGTAGTGACCGATGTTGATAACCGCAACATTGTATTTCAAATCGTAGGATTCCAACCATCCCAGTTCAAGTTTATTATCCGGAAGGCGCACTTCAATCTGCATCAATAAAGCAATGCAGCAAGTATATAGCCTGGTTAGCAGAATGATTAACATGATATTAAATAAGCAAGCAATAGTGTACAAAAAGAAAGTTTTTTTCAGGGTACTACAAAAAGAAAGTTGGCAGTACCAACCGTCGTATCATGAAGGATCTTGGTGTCATCATCAATAGATCTAACCAAACTTAATGAAGTCAGACAACTTGTAAAAGTAGGATTGTTTACGATAATTATGCCCGTGCATGCAAAAAACACAGTGTTTCCTGCACAAGATGGTATTTCCAAATTCTCAATCATGAAGTATACTAACACATAGACATAGATAAAAAATTGCAAAGCTAGTATTTATAATCACCATCAGCAAATGAAGCAAGCGATACAACAGTGCCCGCTAAGTTCGAGGCGACTTCTTCACTGAGTTCCGTCCAGACACCTTGACCAGAATCGCTTGAGCTGCCAAATTCCTCTTCGAAAGGATTGTCCGGAAGCGAATTTCCTAGTTAGGGAAGCATCATCATGTTCATGTCATACAACACAGTTCTGATCGTAAGTTGCAGAAAAAGGAACAAGCAGCGAGACTGAAACCAGACAGTCAGTGGCTCACCTCTCCAAGCTGTCCAAACTTTTTGTATCTTGGTCTGGCTTCTCGTGCAAACCCCTTCTCGCTTCATATTTCCAGCCTGGAGCGGAAAGAACTAAATAAGACATCTAGTCACTTTTTTTAGGATCAATGCAGAGTTTTGATTACAATCAAAGCAGAGTTTTGGTTACAATCATCCAACAGAGTAAATAAAGGAAATAAACTGAGAAATACTGTTGGCTCTAGCGAACGTGGATCAACAAATCATTTAGCCGCAAGGAAATCAATTGATCCTAAGTAAAAAAGAGGGGAGGGGGTTCAGCTAATCATTGGATGAAAGAAGCTCATACCGCAAAATCCAATGCCCAGAACTCGCGGCCGGGTGGAGACAGCTAGGAGAACCGCGATGGCGGCGGCGGCGGCGGCGCGCGCGGGGGTGGAGAGTGGAAGCGTCAGCCCTAGGGCACGCGGCGGTGGGTCCGGTCGATGTGTCAGGGATGGAGGGCTTGCGAGAGGAGGAAAACAAGGAACTGACGGTTTGGAGAGGATGATCAATTTTCACCAAAGGGCATCGTAGATAGGCCCCGTTTGGTAACAAAGTTTTTTCTAAGTATTCAGAGAATACTACAGTTTTTTAAAATACCACAGTTTTAATTCCTGAGAGCTGTTTTTTAAAATAGTCAGGTCAGGTCGCCACTCGAAACGTTTTTTTTCTGGAAGCGAAGTTGCTGGCGATTAGGTTTAGCGCGTCGCCGCCGCCGGCGGCGGCCGCTAATCCTGTGGGCTGTGGCCTTCTCGTGAGGCTAGCTTGATGTACTGACGAGGTACTCCCTTCTCAGTTTTCTGTCCCCTAGCAGAAGCTAGGGTTTGATGTCCTCCGGCGGCTCCGTTGACCGTGAGTCCTCTTTGTTAATCACCACTGTAAAGTGGAGATCTGCTGTCCTCCGGTGGCTGCGCCGACCGAGAGTTTCTTCGTTGTCGAATACCGGGTGTACGGTCTCCTCGTCGCAGGCGGACCGGTCGTCATGAAAGTCTTGAGTTGGAATTGTCGCGGGCTTGGGAACGCCGCGGCAGTTCGAGCTCTACTGGATGTCCAGCGAGCATGCAACCCCGAGGTGATGTTTTTGTCAGAGACACATCTTGAAAGTTATCCATCGGAGTGTTTGAGAAAGAGATTGCACATGGACCAAAAGCTTGTGTGCCCTGGAGATGGTAGAAAGGGAGGACTGATCTTGTTTTGGAAAAAGGAAATCAAAGTGCAGCGTCTGAACCTAGACATGATGTATATAGACGTGACAGTGGAAGACTCAAATAGCTTGGTGTGGAGACTTACGGGCATGTATGGTGAATTTAGATGGGAAAACAAGTACAAAACCTGGGATCGCATGCGCCATCTCCATCATGCTCACAATCTTCCCTGGTTGCTGATTGGGGACTTAAACGAAATTCAGTTTCTACACGAAAAAGAGGGTGGGAATCCACGCCCACAACAGTATATGCATGCATTTCAAAATGCTATTGATGATTGTGAGCTAAGGGATATGGGTTTTTTGGGTGATAAATTCACATGGCATCGAGGACGGATCCGAGAACGACTAGACAGGGGTCTGGTGAATGAAGCATGGGCGAATCTTTTCCCCATGGCAGCTTTGGAAAACTTTCAGGACAACCACTCGGATCATAGACCATTGTTGGTCAACACTGAACACTATACTGTGCCCGTTCATGACGATGCAAGACCATTGAGATTTGAGTCGAGGTGGTTGCGAGAAGCAAAGTTCAATGATACTGTAATGGACACTTGGCAGAAAGTAGGATCGGACCCTACAGCCAATTCGGTTTATGAGAAGTTAAATCGCATGCATGCGATGTTCCATGATTGGGACCAGAGGGTTTTGAAGAAACCTAAACAGCGCCTCCGTAAGGCGCAGCGTGATCTTGAGAGGGTGATGAGAGGCCCAATTAATGACGACAATGAAGAAGCGCGCAAAGAGCTTTCAGAGCTGATTGAATACCTACTAGAACTTGAAGAAATTCATATGATGCAAATGTCACGTATTTCGTGGCTGAAAAATGGTGATAGAAATACGGGCTTCTTTCAAGCCTATGCTTCGGCAAGGAGAAAAAGAAATTTTATCAAAAAGTTGAAAGACTCAGATGGAAATTGGATGGAAGGTACAACGGAACTAAACCCACATATTCAGAGTTACTTCTCCAACCTTTTTACGTCGGAGGTACAGTACACCGATCCATCTATTCTTTCTAAGGTCAATTCCAAAGTTACAGCTCGGATGAATAACATGTTATTAGCTCCATATACTCTGGATGATGTTCGTAAAGCTGTTTTTAGCATCGGTGATCTTAAGGCACCAGGGCCTGATGGCCTCCATGCAGTCTTTTTCAAAAAATACTGGCATATATTAGGGGAGGAGATAACCCAAGAAGTTCTTATTGCAATTAATTCAAGGCAGATCCCAGCTGAATGGAATGATACAACAATTGTTTTGATTCCTAAAGTTGACTCTCCAGAGATGGTAACTCAGTTCAGACCCATTAGCCTTTGCAATGTTTTGTACAAGATTATATCAAAGATGCTTGCTGCTCGGTTGAAAACAATTCTTCCTGAAATTATTTCTCCAACCCAAAGTGCCTTTGTTCCTGGGAGGCTCATTACCGATAACATTCTCATCGCTTATGAATGTATTCATAAAATAAAAAATAAAAGAGTGGGCCAATCAGGTCTATGTGCAGTCAAGTTGGATATGCATAAAGCATATGATCGAGTAGAATGGGTGTTTCTGAGGAATATGATGTTGAAGCTGGGATTTCATGAAAGTTTTGTGGAAATGATGATGGCTTGTGTTGGATCCGTAAGATACAAAGTAAGGTACAATTCGCAAGAAACTGAGATATTCATACCTACTAGAGGAATTAGGCAGGGAGACCCCCTTTCTCCCTATCTATTTCTCCTTTGTGCAGAAGGTCTTTCTAGTCTATTGCAGTATGAAGAAGAAGCTGGTGGCATTGAGGGAATTAAAGTGTGCAGGAATGCACCGTCAGTCTCACACCTTTTATTTGCTGACGATTCTTTGATTCTCATGAGCGCGGATGTTTTAAATGCAGCTTCCTTACAGCAAGTGCTAGATACCTATTGCCAAAATTCTGGACAATTGGTAAGTTTGGCAAAGTCTAGTGTTTTTTTCAGTCCTAATACCAGTGCAGTTTCAAGATCTGAAGTTTGCCAACAATTACATATTGATACTGAGGCATTATCTGATAAGTACCTAGGCCTTCCGGCTATGGTAGGAGCTGATCGTAGTGACTGTTTCAAGCACTTCATTGAAAGGATTAAACAAAGAATCCAAGGATGGATGGAAAAACAATTATCAGTTGGAGGTAAAGAAATTCTTCTTAAAGTTGTGGCACAAGCTATTCCTGTTTTTGCTATGTCTGTCTTTTGTCTACCAAAAGGTATTTGCAAGGAAATCACAGATATTATTGCTAGTTTCTGGTGGGGAGATGATGAGGAAAATAAGAAAATGCATTGGTATTCTTGGTGGAAATTATGTTATCCAAAGAGTGAAGGTGGTATGGGCTTCAGAGATCTATACTCGTTTAATTTGGCATTGCTAGCTAAGCAATGTTGGAGACTTATTACTTCACCTGAGTCACTTTGTGCACGAGTTCTTAAGGCAAAATACTTTCCAAATGGAGGCCTCTTACAAGCATCTCTAAAAAATGGAGCTTCGTTCACTTGGCAAAGCATTATGAAAGGTCTTGAAGTGTTCAAAAAAGGCTATATTTGGAGAGTGGGCAATGGGAATGAAATCAACATATGGTCAGATCCATGGATTCCTTCTAGTCCCAACAGAATGATCATCACGCCCAGAGGTCAAACAGTCGTATCGGTGGTGAGTGACTTGATTGATCCTCACACATGACTTTGGGACGAGCAACTCATTAATATGATTTTTAATCCCGTCGATGCTCGAAGGATTCTGCAAATCCCCTTAAGTCTTCATGCATTTGACGATTTCATCGCATGGCACCCCGATAAAAAAGGGATGTTCTCCGTTCGAACAGCGTATAGAATCCAATGGTTACATAAATTTGGGGCGCATGCAAATGACATCAGTCGACCGGGAGGTTCTGCTACTCCAGCGGTATGGAGTACATTATGGAAGCTACAAATTCCACGTAAAGTTTCAATATTTTGCTGGTGTTTATGTAACGCCCCAAGACCGGAGCTTCAGATGCCTTCCAGCTTTTCCGAGATTCGTCGTGTGATTTATTTGTTTGATGCATTCATCATTGCATCATTTGCATTGCATCATGCCATCATGTCATTTAATTTTTAAAACCTCTTCTAAATAAAATGGCATGGATCTTTGATCCATTTAAATCGAGGGAATTCACATGGTGATTCTCTTTAAAACATATCCTCTCGATATTTAGAGAGCTATAAAATTATTCCATTTATTTGGAATTAACCAAAACACACTTGCAAAATCCCAGTGCCTTTATTATTTCAATTCTTGGCCTCTAACTTTGCCATATATTCTTTCTTGTTATTCCGGAGCTCCACCAAAAATCACAACATTTTTGGACCTTCCTTTTACCTAGTCCTAGTTCAAACCTATTGAATTAAATTCAAATGATTTTGAATTTAATCTTGCAATCTTGCTCACTTCTATTTTCTTGGGACTAGTGCATTTTTGTGAGTCCAAGAATATTATTTGCATGCGCTAATTCTTTGCCTATCCTCCTCTTTCTTTTCTCTCTTTTTTTCTGTTTTGTTTAAATGGGAAAATGAGAGAGAAAAAGAGAGTGCAACCAACCAGCCGGCCTCTTGGGCCTGACCAACTAGGCCGGCCCACTAAATACCAGCAGCCGAGCCGCCCCACCCTTCTAACCCTAGCCCGACTCCCAGCGATCCCCATCGCTCCCTCTGCCCGCCGCCTCTCCCTCTCGATCTCTCCCTCTCGCTCGCGCAGCCCTCTCCCTCTGCTCGATCTCCCTCTCCTCGCGTCCCATCGTGCGCCGCAGCCTCTCCTGCCTCGCTACTCCTCGGCACCGGCCCCGCCGCCAAGCTCCTTCGCCCGCCTCCTCGTCCGTCAGCCGCCGTCGCCCGGGCGCCTAGCTCGGCCGCCTTGTCCCTCCTCGACCAGCCGGCCTCCACCGCCTCTTCCCTCACTGCCGCGTCCTCCTCCACCTCGCGACCTCGCCGACGCCGCCTCTGTCGCCTCCACGCGCTGCCGCCGCCGACCGCGCCGTCCGCAGCCGCCTCCACGCGCTGCCGTTCGCCCGTTCGGCGGATCCCGCCGGCAGGGCCCCGTCGCCACCTCCTCAGCGCCGCGGCCTCGCCCTTCCTCCTCCTGCATCGCGTGCCCTGCTGCCGCTGCCGCTCCCCTACACCATCTCCATAGCTCCATGCTGCACCTCCCGCTGGCCCCGTTGATGCCATGGCCCTCCTCCTTCAGCGTAGCGCCTGCACCCATCGTCGCCGCTCCCTCACTGTCCCTCGTCGTTGTCCTCTGCTCGGGAACGAGCTCGATCCCGAGCGCCTTCAGCCCGTCCGACCTCCTCTGTTCGTGACTTGTGATGCTGCCCCTTTTGTCGTTGCCAAGGCCATTGAATCCAGGGACACAAGACCGCCTCGGTGGATTCCATTTGACAAGTTTCTCTCGGCGACCCTGAACATCTACGCGGATTCGCCAAGTGGCACGACGACCATCGCTTGGCAAGTTCGACTACACGTTGACGCGTCAAGTACCTCTACCGCGTCTACGGGATCGCCAAGAACGCGTACCTCGACGAACCGCCAAGTACCCCGCCGGATCGTCAAGTTCGACTACAAAGCGTCAAGCGTGTACCACTACCGCCGCCCGAACATCTACGAGCGGTGTACCACGACGATCATGTACGGCTCCACGACGACCCGCCAAGACCCTGAACAACTACCGCCGCCGCCGTGTACGACTACTTCCCTCGACGATCATCGCGAGAACGACTACTTCCCTCTACGAAACTCGAACCGTCCCGTTTGCACGCTTCGAAGGTATAACACCGAGACGACCGTCGTGGAACGAATGCTTTGTTGTATGAGATGCCCGTTTTTGCATCGTGTCCGTTTGTCACTTGTTTCCATGCCACTATTCCGTGGGAACCGGAAGCCGGATCACCCACCATCTTGCATGACTTGTTCACGCCTCCTTTTGCACGGTATCTCCGTGTGCTACCGGGCTCAATTTCCGTTATCGTTGCCGTGGCACCCCTTTTGCTCCGCCATGGTGACCAAATGCTTCATATCATGCTCATGTTATCGTTTTCATAAAAATTGCATAAACTTGCATATGTCATCCGCATCATGATAACAACAATTAAAATGCTTAAAATTGTTGTTGCTTTAAATTGCTAAATGCATATGGGGATTTACCGGATTTGTTGTTTTTATATCCGGCCCCATTTAAATTGTTTAGATGGTATAGTTTTTGTTATGCTTCACCACTTGCCATGTTAACCAACATTTAATATTGTTGGGTAGCATAACCGAGAGAGAACTAAATAATTGATGTGGTGTTCCGTCAATATGCAACTCGTTGCATATTGAGCTCCACTTAATTTGTAGTGTTGTTTGTTGCACTTTGCCATGCCATGCCTCATTAAACCGGACATGCATCATATTTGTTTGTGCATCATGACATGCTTATGCGGTGGTGTGTTTACCTATGTTGTGTGCTTCTTCTCGATAGTTCTCGTTTCGTTGCGATCGTGAGGATTCGTTCGTCTACGATTGGTTCGGCTTCATCCGTTCATCTTCTTCATGGACACGTTCTTCTTCCTTGCGGGATTTCAGGCAAGATGATCATACCCTCGAAATCACTACTATCTTTGCTATGCTAGTTTGCTCGCTCTTTTGCTATGCCAATGCTACGATGCCTACCATTTGCTTGTCAGCCTCCCAAATTGCCATGCCAAACCTCTAACCTTTGACACCATTCCTAGCAAACCGTTGATTGGCTATGTTACCGCTTTGCTCAGCCCCTCTTATAGCGTTGTTAGTTGCAGGTGAAGATTGAAGTTTGTTCCTTGTTGGAACATGGAGATGATGTTCCTGGCTGGAACATGTTTACTTGTTGGGATATCACAATATATCTTATTTAATTAATGCATCTATATACTTGGTAAAGGGTGGAAGGCTCGGCCTTATGCTGGTGTTTTGTTCCACTCTTGCCGCCCTAGTTTCCGTCATATCGGTGTTATGTTCCCGGATTTTGCGTTCCTTACACGGTTGGGCTATAATGGGAACCCCTTGACAGTTCGCCTTAAGTAAAGCTTCTCCAGCAATGCCCAACATTGGTTTTACCATTTGCTCTAACAACCTACCACCTTCCCTTGGGTTCTGCAGACTCAAGGGTCATCTTTATTTTAACCCCGGGCGGTGCTCCTCGAGTGTTGGTCCGAACCGAGCTACTGCGGGGCCACCTCGGGAAACTTGAGGTTGGTTTTACTCGTAGCTAGACTCATCCGAGTGTGCCACGAGAAAGAGATATGTGCAGCTCCTATCAGGATTTGTCGGCACATTCGGGCGGTGTTGCTGGTTTAGTTTTACCTGTCGAAATGTCTTGTTGTACGGGATACGAGTCTGATCGGAGTGTCTTGGGTGGAGGTCTATTCCTCCGTTGACCGTGAGAGCTTGTCATGGGCTAAGTTGGGACACCCTGCAGGATTTGATCTTTCAAAGCCGTGCCGCGGTTATGTGGCAGATGGGAATTTGTTAACGTCCGGTTGTAGAAGACCTGAAGTTGACCTTAATTAAAATACATCAACCGTGTGTGTAACCGTGATGGTCTCTTTCCGCGGAGTCCGGAAGTGAACACTGATGTTGGAGTTATGCTTGGCGAGGTTGTTATAGGATCACTTCTTGATCATACTTTTATCGGCCGTGCTTTGCCTTCTCTTCTCGCTCTCATTTGCGTATGTTAGCCACCATTTATGCTAGTCGCTTGCTGCAGCTCCACCTCATGCCTTTACCTTACCCATAAGCTTAAATAGTCTTGATCTCACGGGTGCGAGATTGCTGAGTCCTCGTGGCTCACGGATACTTCAAAACCAGTTTGCGGTGCCTATGTTACCGGCGGTGGCGCAATCAAGCTCAAGGAGGAGCTCGATGAAGATCGTGCCCTTTGTGTTGTTTCGTTCTAGTTGATCAGTAGTGGAGCCCAGTTGGGGTCGATCGGGGACCGTTTGTCGCATTTGGGGTTCTTCTTTTATTTTGGTTCCGTAGTCGGACCTTGATTGTATCTGGATGATGTAATGCTTTATTCATGTATTTGTTTGAAGTGGCGATTGTAAGCCAAGTATGTATCTTTTTCCCTTATGTATTACATGGGTTGTGTGAAGATTACCTCACTTGCGACATTGCTTTCAATGCGGTTATGCCTCTAAGTCGTGCTTCGACACGTGGGAGATATAGCCGCATCGAGGGCGTTACAAGTTGGTAATCAGAGCCATCCCCGACCTTAGGAGCCCCCACTGCTTGATCGTTTTTAGTGGCCGAGTTGTGTCTAGAAAAATATTTTGAGTCATTTAGTATTTTATATATCGGAGAGTTTAGGAATTCTTTTTACTCCCCAGTCCCTTCGACCTTCTGGTGAGGTATCCTGACATAGAGTTTTGACTCTTCTCTTCTCAAATTTCACTAAAAAAAATTTTTTAGGATCACGCGGGTATCTTGGGATCGTTCCGATATTCTTATGACGAGAACATTGTTCTTGGTGCCTCCTGACATTTAGGGGTTGTGGCAGTGTCCCGGGGAGTTGAGCTCCGAGGTGTTGTCGTCATAATTTTATCGTTGCAGTTCTGGAATACCTGAGTTTAGTACGCCGACATCGAAAATCTCTTTTATGCAGTTGTTGGTGAGATAACCCCGCTAACCCAGTACTGAGGTGAGTACGGGAGTATTGCCATGACTAGTATAACGGATGCTTTTCGAAGGTTGAGGTAGACGATTTCCGAAGGTTTCTTGGTTATGTGTTGACGGATGGATACAGCTGGATGTAGGGATTGTTAGTTTGGGTGAGATATATTGCTCCCCTGTATCCCCAACACCAGATTGCATAACCAGAAAATTTCGGGAGTTTCATAGGTGGGAATTCAAGTAGCTCCTAGGATATCTTTCCGACGGATGTATGATATGAAATTGGGGTTCGACGTCTAGTGGTCCGCCTATTCACGGTTGGTTTCACATGGTCTCGTTGTGTCTTAAAGAGTCCTTGGCTATGCCGACTGGGACGCTTCGTATGTCATGTGCACTGCCTTGTACATGATGGTGCTGTACGATTGAGCCCGTGTAGGCCCCACCACGAAAACTTCGGACGAAATCTCTATCATATGTTTGTTCCGGCTTATTCTGCAAGCCAAATCCTTTGTTTTGTGTTATTCGTGGTATTCGAGTTGCTTCAAAGTCAAATGTTGAATCCATACCTTTCCTAAACGGTGTTCTCATATTGCTATGTGAATACTAATCCTTTTTGATCATTGAGGTTGTCATGTTAATTCTTTTCTAACCGGTGCGCTTCTCTTCGAGATGATCCCATCATTCTCCCCATCCGCAAGATCATTTCTAAGTTTTCTCAACGTTGTTTGTTTGTTTCATCCCAAGTTGTCTTTGTTTTTCCCCACCCTCCCACCCTTTTTCTTCAAGGACACAGATTTCTTAATTAAGCATCCATTTATTCATGTGAAGTCTCTTCATTCTTTTCATGAAGATGCTCAACAGTTTCTAGTTCGTCATTCCTCATTCATTTCTCTTCTCCGGTGGATTCAAGTCAAGTTTTGTTGATCATACCTTTTTCCTCATTTCAATGTCTTCTCATACCGGTGCACCTCATTATCATTCTACTTCTCGCTATTTGTTATTCCAGAGTGCTCAAGATATCTCGAAGATTTGTGTTTCCATTCTTAATCCGTTCAAGCTATTTGGAGATTGTTATCTCATTCAAGCCATTTATTTCAACCGATGCAATCTCTCTTTTAAATCTTTTCAACGATGTTCTTTTGAGTGGGCCCTAACCCACAGGTCTTTTCCCAGGATCTTACCCGACTCTTCTATTTTCCCAGAGCTATCTTAAATTCTTCTCCAAGTTTGACGTAAGAATGAGTTATCATCAGTCAAATGCTTTTCTCCAAGATCTTTCAATTTTTTTTCATAATTGGCTCAACCTCTTCGCTTTTGATTCTTCCGGTGTGCCTCAATAATTCTTGGTGATGCTTCTCGTTGTCATTCTCATCATTTGAAGACCGAAGAAGAGTTTATCTTTAATCTTGCTCTATTCTCTTCAAGATTCATGGTGCTAGCTTGTTGCCATCCTCTCATAATTGTTTTGATTGTGAGAATCTTTTTCACCCATCGGGGGATATTCAAGAGTCTTCTCAGTTTGTCATCCGGAGTCCATCAATTCAGGTTTATCCATTCTCAGCTGTCAGTTATCATTCTCCAAATCATACCGGTGCATCATTCAAGTATTCTCTTATCAGCTCGTGATCTATTCGTTCATTTGTATCTAAATGCCCTCAAGTATCTTCATTCATTTTCCAATTCTTCCCGATGAATTGTGCCTTTGCTACTTTCATTTTCAATTCTTACGGTGGTTCTTTCAAGATCCCTCTTCCTTGTTCATCATATCAATTCATTTGTTGTTCCAATCCTACCGGTGGTTCGTTGAAGACCTTCTCAAGTTTTGATATATCTCTTTTAATCCTTTCTACGAGAATAAGTAGTATGCCAAATCCATTGCTTGTCATCAATTTAATTTGATGAAGGATAAGCATACAATAAATCTTATTCTTATTTCCTCAAGGTGATTCAATTCTTTTCTTCCGGAGATTGTTCATGATGAAGTAATTCTCGGTTTCATTTGTTTCATCTTCTCTTTTTCCCGGAGTTCCGAGCTCTAATTATCACGGGGATCCATCTAAATCATTGCAAGGATTCACCTTGTGTTTTCAACTTCTCTTTCTTTCTATCGCCCTTTTTGTTTACCGGAGTTCTTCATGGAGGCTCTACATGGTGGTTTGTCAAGGATTCCTTTCATTCTTGATTTGTTCATCAAGATTTCTCTCGAAGTTAAGATCCGCCAAGCCATACTTTAAAATAAACATGGTGTTCAACACATGTCTTGTTTTGAGGAGTTCAAGCATTCTTCATCTTGCATTCCAAAGTGCAATTCCTTCTATCTTATCTTTTGAGATGGTGTTATATCATTCTTCGCAATTTCCATTCATGTTTCATGATTCATATGTTGTCAAGAATGAGATATTTAAATCCATCTTTTTCTCTTTGTTCAAGAGATCTTTTCTACCGTCAATCTCTTCATTGGAGTTATCTTGGTATAGATTTCACCTAAAGCCTTCCCTAAGGAATGTTGCTATTATGGTGTTTATCTATCATCCAAGTTATATCTCTATCATCTTGGTGAAGCAATTTTCATCTCTTTGGTGTTCTCAATCAAATCATTGTTTCCGTAGTGGCCGGTTGTCACCTCATAATTTTGAGATGTTTCCATAAGCCCACTACAAACTTATTCTTTTTGTTGTTGGTCTTCCAACAACTCTATTCTAACCTTCTTGCAAGGATGCCTTCCAAACTCAACTGTGGTAGAAGTTGTCATTTTCTTCTCCGTCCCTTTATCCCAGTGGTCTAGCTTCTATTCTTTCGTTCCGGAGGCATTGTGATGCTGTGCTCTTCAATCATCATCTTGTTTTGTCAGGATCATGTTCTTTTTCTTGCTTAACCATTTAACCGGAGTGTTGTGTCATCTCTTCAAGTTCTTTCATCTTATCAAGTTTTCTTCTCTTTTCTACCGGAGTGCTGTCCAAATTCTGTCATTCTTGTTCCTTGGCTATCTCTTTATACCGAAGTGGTCATATTCTTTTCGATCGTGAAACTCTTGATTCATGTCTTTGCAACTTTCAAATTCTCGTAATACTCCTTGTTCCTCTTTACCTACCGGATTGTTTGCAATCTCGTTCATCTCTGTTGTTACTCTTTCTTTTAAATTGCTCAACCTCTCAAGGTTCTTTGGTTTCACTCATTGGTCAAAGAAGCAACTTAGTTTTACCTTTCTTTTTCTCTTCCGTTTTCTCTCCGGTGCCATTCTAGATCTCGGGACGAGATCCTCTCATAGTGGTGGAGTGTTGTAACGCCCCAAGACCGGAGCTTCAGATGCCTTCCAGCTTTTCCGAGATTCGTCGTGTGATTTATTTGTTTGATGCATTCATCATTGCATCATTTGCATTGCATCATGCCATCATGTCATTTAATTTTTAAAACCTCTTCTAAATAAAATGGCATGGATCTTTGATCCATTTAAATCGAGGGAATTCACATGGTGATTCTCTTTAAAACATATCCTCTCGATATTTAGAGAGCTATAAAATTATTCCATTTATTTGGAATTAACCAAAACACACTTGCAAAATCCCAGTGCCTTTATTATTTCAATTCTTGGCCTCTAACTTTGCCATATATTCTTTCTTGTTATTCCGGAGCTCCACCAAAAATCACAACATTTTTGGACCTTCCTTTTACCTAGTCCTAGTTCAAACCTATTGAATTAAATTCAAATGATTTTGAATTTAATCTTGCAATCTTGCTCACTTCTATTTTCTTGGGACTAGTGCATTTTTGTGAGTCCAAGAATATTATTTGCATGCGCTAATCCTTTGCCTATCCTCCTCTTTCTTTTCTCTCTCTTTTTCTGTTTTGTTTAAATGGGAAAATGAGAGAGAAAAGAGAGAGTGCAGCCAGCCCAGCCGGCCTCTTGGGCCTGACCAACCAGGCCGGCCCACTAAATACCAGCAGCCGAGCCGCCCCACCCTTCTAACCCTAGCCCGACTCCCAGCGATCCCCATCGCTCCCTCTGCCCGCCGCCTCTCCCTCTCGCTCGCGCAGCCCTCTCCCTCTGCTCGATCTCCCTCTCCTCGCGTCCCATCGTGCGCCGCAGCCTCTCCTGCCTCGCTACTCCTCGGCACCGGCCCCGCCGCCAAGCTCCTTCGCCCGCCTCCTCGTCCGTCAGCCGCCGTCGCCCGGGCGCCTAGCTCCGGCGCGCGCCGCTGTCCCTCCTCGACCAGCCGGCCTCCACCGCCTCTTCCCTCACCTGCCGCGTCCTCCTCCACCTCGCGCGACCTCGCCGGCCTTCGCCTCTGTCGCCTCCACGCGCTGCCAGCCGCCGACCGCGCCGTCCCCAGCCGCCTCCCACGCTGCCGTTCGCCCGTTCCGCCGGATCCCGTCGGCAGGGCCCCGTCGCCACCTCCTCAGCGCCGCGGCCTCGCCCTTCCTCCTCCTGCATCGCGTGCCCTGCTGCCGCTGCCGCTCCCCTACACCATCTCCATAGCTCCATGCTGCACCTCCCGCTGGCCCCGTTGATGCCATGGCCCTCCTCCTTCAGCGTAGCGCCTGCACCCATCGTCGCTGCTCCCAGCCTCTCCCTCACTGTCCCTCGCCGTTGTCCTCTGCTCGGGAACGAGCTCGATCCCGAGCGCCTTCAGCCCGTCCGACCTCCTCTGTTCGTGACTTGTGATGCTACCCCTTTTGTCGTTGCCAAGGCCATTGAATCCAGGGACACAAGACCGCCTCGGTGGATTCCATTTGACAAGTTTCTCTCGGCGACCCTGAACATCTACGCGGATTCGCCAAGTGGCACGACGACCATCGCTTGGCAAGTTCGACTACACGTTGACGCGTCAAGTACCTCTACCGCGTCTACGGGATCGCCAAGAACGCGTACCTCGACGAACCGCCAAGTACCCCTTCGGATGCGTCAAGTTCGACTACAAAACGTCAAACGTGTACCACTACCGCCGCCCGAACATCTACGAACGGTGTACCACGACGATCATGTACGGCTCCACGACGACCCACCAAGACCCTGAACAACTACCGCCGCCGCCGTGTACGACTACTTCCCTCGACGATCATCGCGAGAACGACTACTTCCCTCTACGAAACTCGAACCGTCCCGTTTGCACGCTTCGAAGGTATAACACCGAGACGACCGTCGTGGAACGAATGCTTTGTTGTATGAGATGCCCGTTTTTGCATCGTGTCCGTTTGTCACTCGTTTCCATGCCACTATTCCGTGGGAACCCGGAAGCCGGGATCACCCCACCATCTTGCATGACTTGTTCACGCCTCCTTTTGCACCGGTATCTCCGTGTGCTACCGGAAACCAATTTCCGTTATCGTTGCCGTGGCACCCCTTTTGCTCCGCCATGGTGACCAAATGCTTCATATCATGCTCATGTTATCGTTTTCATAAAAAATTGCATAAACTTGCATATGTCATCCGCATCATGATAACAACAATTAAAATGCTTAAAATTGTTGTTGCTTTAAATTGCTAAATGCATATGGGGATTTACCGGATTTGTTGTTTTTATATCCGGCCCCATTTAAATTGTTTAGATGGTATAGTTTTGTTATGCTTCACCACTTGCCATGTTAACCAACATTTAATATTGTTGGGTAGCATAACCGAGAGAGAACTAAATAATTGATGTGGTGTTCCGTCAATATGCAACTCGTTGCATATTGAGCTCCACTTAATTTGTAGTGTTGTTTGTTGCACTTTGCCATGCCATGCCTCATTAAACCGGACATGCATCATATTTGTTTGTGCATCATGACATGCTTATGCGGTGGTGTGTTTACCTATGTTGTGTGCTTCTTCTCGATAGTTCTCGTTTCGTTGCGATCGTGAGGATTCGTTAAATCACGATTGGTTCGGCTTCATCCGTTCATCTTCTTCATGGACTCGTTCTTCTTCCTTGCGGGATTTCAGGCAAGATGATCATACCCTCGAAATCACTACTATCTTTGCTATGCTAGTTTGCTCGCTCTTTTGCTATGCCAATGCTACGATGCCTACCATTTGCTTGTCAGCCTCCCAAATTGCCATGCCAAACCTCTAACCTTTGACACCATTCCTAGCAAACCGTTGATTGGCTATGTTACCGCTTTGCTCAGCCCCTCTTATAGCGTTGTTAGTTGCAGGTGAAGATTGAAGTTTGTTCCTTGTTGGAACATGGAGATGATGTTCCTGGCTGGAACATGTTTACTTGTTGGGATATCACAATATATCTTATTTAATTAATGCATCTATATACTTGGTAAAGGGTGGAAGGCTCGGCCTTATGCCTGGTGTTTTGTTCCACTCTTGCCGCCCTAGTTTCCGTCATATCGGTGTTATGTTCCCGGATTTTGCGTTCCTTACACGGTTGGGCTATAATGGGAACCCCTTGACAGTTCGCCTTAAGTAAAGCTTCTCCAGCAATGCCCAACATTGGTTTTACCATTTGCTCTAACAACCTACCACCTTCCCTTGGGTTCTGCAGACTCAAGGGTCATCTTTATTTTAACCCCCCCGGGCCAGTGCTCCTCTGAGTGTTGGTCCGAACCGAGCTGCCTGCGGGGCCACCTCGGGGAAACTTGAGGGTTGGTTTTACTCGTAGCTAGACTCATCTGAGTGTGCCCTGAGAAAGAGATATGTGCAGCTCCTATCGGGATTTGTCGGCACATTCGGGCGGTGTTGCTGGTTTAGTTTTACCCTGTCGAAATGTCTTGTTGTACCGGGATACCGAGGCTGATCGGAGTGTCTTGGGTGGAGGTCTATTCCTCCGTTGACCGTGAGAGCTTGTCATGGGCTAAGTTGGGACACCCCTGCAGGGATTTGATCTTCCGAAAGCCGTGCCCGCGGTTATGTGGCAGATGGGAATTTGTTAACGTCCGGTTGTAGAAGACCTGAAGTTGACCTTAATTAAAATACATCAACCGTGTGTGTAACCGTGATGGTCTCTTTCCGGCGGAGTCCGGGAAGTGAACACGGTGTTGGAGTTATGCTTGACGTAGGTTGTTATAGGATCACTTCTTGATCATACTTTTATCGGCCGTGCTTTGCCTTCTCTTCTCGCTCTCATTTGCGTATGTTAGCGACCATTTATGCTAGTCGCTTGCTGCAGCTCCACCTCATGCCTTTACCTTACCCATAAGCTTAAATAGTCTTGATCTCGCGGGTGCGAGATTGCTGAGTCCTCGTGGCTCACCAGATACTTCCAAAACCAGTTTGCAGGTGCCTATGTTACCGAGCAGGTGACGCAATCAAGCTCAAGGAGGAGCTCGATGAAGATCGTGCCCTTTGTGTTGTTTCGTTCTAGTTGATCAGTAGTGGAGCCCAGTTGGGGTCGATCGGGGACCGTTTGTCGCATTTGAGGTTCTTCTTTTATTTTGGTTCCGTAGTCGGACCTTGATTGTATCTGGATGATGTAATGCTTTATTCATGTATTTGTTTGAAGTGGCGATTGTAAGCCAAGTATGTATCTTTTTCCCTTATGTATTACATGGGTTGTGTGAAGATTACCTCACTTGCGACATTGCTTTCAATGCGGTTATGCCTCTAAGTCGTGCTTCGACACGTGGGAGATATAGCCGCATCGAGGGCGTTACAGTTTACTACACGGAATTCTGCCCCTAAAAGGTATACTCGCTAATAGACACGTTGGGGCAATTGGAGGGTGCCCAATTTGCCACAAGAGCTATGAAGATATTCGTCATCTATTCTTCACGTGTATTCATTCAAGAGGTATGTGGAGCCGACTTGGATTGACAGATTTCATCAACACCGCAACACATGTTGATAGATCTGGGTCGGTTATTATGGAGTATATCTTGTCTATTGATCAAACGCCACTACCTCTAATGCCGACATTGGAGATTAAACAGGTCGTAGTGGTGGGATGTTGGTACCTCTGGTGGACACGCCGCCTTATAACACATAATGAGAGTTGCCCGCCGATGGTAAGATGGCCTTTGTCGGTCTTGGCAATTACAAGCAACTATCAACGAGCCATGGCGAAGATAGTTGTGACAGAAGAGGAAAGATGGTTGAAGTCAGACCCAAAGTTCATCAAACTTAATGTGGACGCGGCCTTTTTTGCAGAGCAAGGAGTTGGAGCTACGGCAGCAATTATTAGAGATGAACGAGGTATTTTCCTTGCAGCTCAATGTAAGTTTATCCCATATGCAGCGGACGCAATGACATCAGAGGCAATGGCGATGAGAGACGGACTGAACTTGGCAAATAGCCTAGGGTTCCAGCGAGTTGAAGCGGAATCCGACTCTCTAACGGTGATCAACTGCTGCTCCGGTCAGAGTACTTGGTGGGACGTGGCGGCATCGATATTCGCGGAATGTGTGGACATTTCTACCTTGATTGGGAAGGTCAACTTTAAGCATTGTTTTCGATCAGCAAATCAAGCGGCGCATGTGCTAGCTAATTTTAGTTATTGTAATAAACTTTCTTTTAGTTGGACTGATGAGCCTTCAGATTGTCTGGTGAGCAAGCTCGTAGACGATGTATCTTTATGCATTAATCAATAAAGCTAGCCATGATGACCTTCCCTAAAAAAAACTACAGTATATTAAAAACCACAGTTTTTTCTCTGTCTAAAAAAAGAACCCTCGACCTCTTTTTTTAAAAATGAGCACGCGAAAGAAACGCTGCATCGCTCGTCTCCTTCCTGCCTTTAAGCCATGGCCAGCATGCAAAGGAGAGATCAACGCGAGTATGCTGATCTTCGTCCCCCTGCCTCTGCACGGCCGCATTGCTCCCGTTCCTGCTGCCCAGTGCCAGCCGAGAGGAACGAAAGGCCATTATAAACGGAGAGCGAAATTGTCTTGTTGCCCTGTCGTGAAGTTGGCCGGCACGCTGCCCATGGTTAGCACAAGGGATCCAATCCAATACAACAGGGAAAGCTTGCAGCAGGTTATGGACAGGACAAATGCCATCTTCAATCTAGTTGAGGACAAGCCTGAGTCCACGCGGAGCCGCTGGCAGCTCCGTGTCGTGTTCAACTGCCTCTTTCTAGCTTTGTGCATGGCAGTTCAGTGCATGCGGCTGCTTGTTATGCTTATGCATGGCCGTTCAGTCATGCGGCTAGCTAGCTAGCACCGCACGGGCGCATTGCAACTGCTCAATACAGCAAGCTAGCTAGCTAATTTACGTTGTTGCATATAATCGCTTGCCAAACAGGTCACTGTATTCTGAATACTCCAAAATACACTGGTATGTCAAAACTGCAGAATTGTGTACCTACATGCTAAAATACAACTGACAAAGTATCGAAAACAAAACTACAACGGACAAACAACTGACCAGTAAACAATAAAATTATATACTGCAGGTAAAAAAAGTATATATTGTATCTCGATTTGTATGTTGTCAACTTGGTAAGCTATCAACAACAAGCCAATTGTTTTTCTCTCGTCCCTGGCGGCTGGAACCCTAGCCGCCGTCAGGAGAGCCCATCTTTCAGTGTCGTCCTCCGGCGGCTCCCCTTCGCCGGCGACCTCGGTCGTCGGTGGCGAGGGGGGTCGCCGGATCCACGCACGTGTATCATTTTTACTCTCTTGTAGTCTAGGTTTTCAGGCTGTTCATTGTCTTGGCTTCGGCGGCGACAGTGACGGCGCTGAATAAAGATTCTTCAGATCCTTTCCTGAGGAGGCCATCTGTCCTATGGTTGCGGATGGATTTGGAAATCAGTCTGTTCAACCAAGGATGGCATGGCGGCGGCGGCATCCTCGTGGTGGACCTGTGTCCCCGGGCTCTACCGTTGCGATGGCGTTTGCTCCAGCGGTGGGGCGGAGCTTGGGAGGTAGACTAGGAGCGGATGCAGATTGTGGTCTGCATCGACGACATCTGAAAGACGGAACATGTGTTGGGTTTGTGGTTCGTGGATGGCAGGTATGGTTTCCTCCTTCGGCGTCTTAGTCGTGGTGGTGTGCCAGATCTGGAGTTTGATGCCGTGTTCGGGGTGTTGTCCCGGTTTTATTCATTCAACGGCGATGGATTCACCTTTGGTGAGGCACCTTGGAGGTCCGCAAAGCAGATTATTAGCGATGGAGCCGCGTCGAGCTCGAGTGAGGAGGTGATCCGTCATTCTTCTCTTTGGTGGCTGTTGTGGTGGTGCTGGAGGCAGGTGACGGGCATTGGTGTCAAGCTCAGAGATGGTTAGCTATCTTTTTAGTTTTGTCATGTCGGTCCTTACGTGATTTGTACTTTGTTCTTTATGATATAAACGAGACACGTATTACCATGCACTAGTAGAAAATAGGGCTTTGATTTTAGGCTGATCGGAGCAATAGTCCCGGTCACGTTACGAACCGGGACTAATGTGGACATTAGTCCCGGTCACGTTACGAACCGGGACTAATGTGGGCATTAGTCCCGGTTCGAGCGGCTAGGACGCCGGTCGGGGCTCGACAGGCATCAGTCCCGGTCAGAATCGGACCTTTAGTTCCGGTTCCAGACACCAACCGGGACTAAAAGGGCTGCGGCAGGCGCGACATCCTTTAGTCTCGATTGGTGTCTGGAACCGGGACTAAAGGTCTGTCTTAAGTCCCGATTTTAGACCCCAACCGGGACTAAAAAGTTGCATATATATATATATATATATATATATATATATATATATATATATATATATATATATATATATATATATATATATATATATATATATAGAACGTCTATTTAAGACCCAGGGTGAAGAATAAGTAATTCTTCATCCCGGTCGAACGACCGAGCCGAGCCACGGTTCCATCGATCGAAAAAGAAATCCACCGTCCCTTGCGGTAAGATTACAACACGGTCTTGTATTTTTATGTTTTACAATATTGGTCCGACCGCACTTGTCCAATGTCGACGCCCAAACCGCCTTTTGGTCCTGGGGATTAGGAGGTAGCCACGCTCACGTCCTATTCTAATCAGGCGGCGACCAGCAGTTTCGAAGGGTAGCGCCGGCGGGCGACAGCTAGCCGACGGCTTGCCGAGCAGCCGGTGGGCGCGAGAGGGCGGTGGTCCGTGGGTGTGCGCGATGGCTTGGTGGTCGGCGTCTAGGCTCGGTGGCATGTTGCTGGACGCCTGGACGAGTAGGATGGCGGCCGGTGAGAGCACCACCGTGTTTCGGCTCCCCGCATCTCTACCTTTCATCACGCGCCTTTGTCGGCCAGTGAGAGCACTACCGTGCTAGGTCCCCTGCACTTCCACCCGGCCACACATCTCCAGGTCTTCGCTGCCCCCCGATGCCGATTTCACTCTTGTGTTTGCCTGTGAACTACTTTGACTGTATAGGCGTACTTGAACTTCAACTCCTCTTGTTAGTCTCGTATTTTTTATTGTTCAAATTATGGCTTGAAATCCCTCCCAGCCTCTTTTAAGCTTTTTTCCTCAAAGCATTTCTCGTTGTGCTCTTCCCTAATGAAGAACCAATCTATTTGTGGCTTTGTGCCCACAAGGTGTTCGTGAAAATTCCTAGATGAAAAAATATTTTCTATTTTAAGGTATCACAGTTTAGATAGAGAAATCATGCTCCAAAAACCATACACAAGTTGTGAGAAGAGTTAAAACTGACATGATCTGAACCGCAGATATTCATTTACTTGGTACCCCCCTATTAGAGAAACAATGTTATGGTGGGGGTTTGTTCATTCATGCCTAGTTATCTCATGATTTTTGTACGTGATGTGATCTGGGCCTAATGCTCCTTACATTGTGTTTGGTCATTGCTACGAAATTTCTATTATGTTGGACGGGATACTGCAAAGCTGCTTGTCCGTAGACTTGAGGCGGAATCATGTAGTTCCTTACATTTCAACGAAATATGGTATCAGTCTGCTATGTTTTATCATTGGTGAGAAACCAGTTAGTAATGTAATATCATTTTCTTATTTTATTAGATTGATCCAGCAAAGTACGAGAGCATCTCTTCTGGATTTGGAGTTCTCTTGAAAGTGCAAGGGGCAAAAGGTTTCTTCAGAGGTTGTGTGCCTACTTCGATTGGATATATTGGTCAAGGCAGGTGCAAATTTTGTGTATGTGAGTTCTGCCAGAAATATTACTCGGGTATTGTTGTACCTGAGTATGAAGCATTTACAAGTCTTTGATCTAACTTGTTGATCTGCTTCGGCCGAGGTTATCGCCGACGATGCCCTCTGCCCTATGGAGGTTGTGAAGGTCCGTGTTGAGACATACTCTAGCTTTCGAAGAGGTTTTTCTGATGGGCTCCGTAAAGTTTGTGAAGTCTGAAGGATATGCTGAGTAAGTTGACGCAAGTGACCATAATATTGAAATTTGTTGTTCTCTGTAACTGTAATCCAACTCTTCTGGAACTGTGGTAGGTATGCAGATTGTCTCACTATGGCAGACAAATTCTATGTAAGTATCTATTACATGCCTTATTGTCACCACAACCCCAGATTGCTTTCTTTAGGAAACAATCACTACTCTAAATCATATAACCTTGGGACTCCCTATGAGATGATTGCTATTCTAAATCATGTATAAATGTAGAAAACTAAATTCACTATAAGAATCTCATTATCAAGTAACAATGTTTTGACTGATAAGGTGTTATCCTCTAGAGTATATGTGACAGTGGGATATTTACTTGTGTCATATCAGGTGTACAACGGACTGCATTAATTATGTCTTGGTATGTCTTGATTGTTCTCTTGCATACACCAAAATTAGCGAGTATATGAATTTGATTTTGCTTCCAAATCGTTTCCTCTACTTTGTTCAAGGAATACTGTTTTGTTCCTACTTGAGTTGCAACGTGTGACTTCTGGAGGCAAACTCTTCCATCTGATGTTGTTCAACAGGTCGTAGAGAGCAAAGTAGTCAAGCTTGGACCAGATGTCCAACATCTCCAGAACCTTGATTGGTTATCGTACATACCTAAACTATATTCTGGAAAGTAGTACATGTAATCATTAGTTCTAGGAGAGTATGTAGACTGAATTTGCTATACTGCAGTCTGGAGCGAAGTACTCAGGCTTCCATGTAGATTTAATTAGTTATAGGCTTTATGGGATTAATCATTCTATCACAAGTTCTTCTAGTTTTTGGATGAATCCTCTAAGGTAATTCTGATCTAAGTAAATATCATCAGTCCACCTAATGGCAGAACATTTATATTTAGTTCGATCAAATGTCTTACATTTTCTTTAAATCTGGTTGCCTTAATCTACTATCTTTGTATAGTAACATTTTGACCTATATCTGAGAATTTTGTAGCTCCTTTATTTCAACAGTAATGATTCACTAAGCTCCTATCTTACCACATGGTTCGTTTTATTCACCACATTTAGATATAGCAACCCTTATTCACCAAGCTCCTAGCACCCTTTCTGTTTTTAGATCAATTCTTCTGCAAAAGAAATTGAACTGTTGGTCTGAAACCAAAATTGTTTTGAAAGAAACTGAATTTCGCTATCGGCTCATTTTCTACCATCTACACTACTACAGCATGTGGTACATGCCAGAGAACATATTGTTTATAACAAATTTCAGCGTTGGGCATCATTCTGCTGTTTTTTGGACCACGCACTGTTATTTTCGTTCATAGCATTCATGATTTGAGTTTCTGTAAAGGTATCTGAAATAGAACATATTTTTGATAAATGATTTGTGATGCATTCTTTTGCGCACCTAACTGCCTACTTAGAAAACAAAATTAGAAGTAGCTGCATTCGCCTATACTGTGGAGTGTGTATAGATGCCAGAATAGTTGCATGCTTGCTTCCTACTAATCAGTTTGTACACTGTAGGTAGCTCATCTACAAGTACCCTGATAACAGTAGGCTGATATTAATACATTTAACAACTTGGTAAAAATACAAGGATCTTTGACACCACAGAGTTATGCTGAGAGGGTGTTTGAGGCTATCATTCAGGAGTTTCAATCCAGGAGAGCTGCAGGCGGGTTGTCTTCTTTTTTTCGCAAATACGCAAAGCTTGCGTATCATTCATTGATAGGGAGAAGAGTTGTTGTACAGGAGAGTTAGGTAGTGGGCATTAGGGTGATGCGTACACATCAGATGGCGCAAAACCTAGCGCGAGCATGTTGGAGATTGGGTGAGCTCAGCCCCAACCTAGCCTACGGCGCCTACGGTGTCATGATGGCTAGTCCCTTGGCCCCTGCCTTGGCCCATGAGCGAGCCTCCTCTTGGACGTCCCGGAGAAGCTTGGTCGGAGAGGTTGCGGTGCCGTCAAAGATGCAGGAGTTGCGATGCTTCCATATGGACCAGGCGATCAGGAGAATGAGCGAGGAGATGCCTTTACGATGCGCCGCCGGAACGGCCAACGTGGTAGCATGACACCAGTCCAGAAATTGGTCATTGGGCGCGGGATCGTGAGCCTGGGGTAGCACCAGCCGAAGGAGTCGTGCCACACCTGTCGCGAAAATGGGCATCCCACCAGCAGATGGTCCATGGACTCGCTAGTCTGGGTTGTCTTCTTTCCGAATCATGTTTTTGTTGATTTCTCCCCGCTCGGAGTGTATTAGAGGTCATGAGTACAGTTCCAGTTCTATTTTCTCAAGAGCTGACCCTATAAATAGTCGCTCCATGTTTCTTTGAGATAATCTATAAATTATTCCCTCTATTTCAGTAGTTCGGTGTTAGGCCCTTCGAGATAACACTACTCCCCATATTAAAGAAGTCAATGTGAGGATATGGTTGGAAATTCCAGTCACTAATCCAGGAAGAAACTTTTGAATAATTGAGGATGCAAATTCGTAAATGTTATAATTCCAAATGAGATTTTACGACATCAAATCCATGGCGCCTAATGAACAAGTGTAGATAAAAATATAGGCAAAAAGGAGAGATAGTATGCATCATTAGTTCACTACCTTTGTTGTTTTTCTCGAAGCAGAAAAGAAGATCATTTAAAAAAAAACGATCAGATGCAGATAAGAAGGGTCTTGCGATGCATGCAGCTCGTGCAAATAGAGGTAGTTTAGTCCGTGAGGTAAGTTTACCTCACAAACCTATTGTTTCTTTCGGCAGTGGTTCTAGTGTCGAACATTGCATGCGTGAGGAAAAATAACCTCACACGCCTTGTTTCTTACGGCAGCTCCATAGTACGTTTCCTTCCTCCCTGTTGTAATCTTACCTCGGCTGCTTCATTTCTTACGTTTTGAAGGTCTGGCCGTGGGGTGGCTGGGGTGAGGAATAAGAATTCCTCACCCAGGGTGACGAATAGTCAATCCCTATATATATATATCACCCCTGCCCACCCTTGATAACCCACAAGTATAGGAGATCGCAACAGTTTTTGAGGATAGAGTATTCAATCCAAAATTATTAATTTGACACAAGGGGAGCCAAAAAATATTTATGAGTATTAGCAGCTGAGTTATCAATTCAACCACACCTGGAAAGACTTAATATCTGCGTCAAAGTATTTAATAGCAAAATAGTATGATAGTAACGGTAACAGTGGCAAAAGTAACAGTAGCAGTTTTATAGTGATTGTAACAGCAGCAATAACGAAAGTAACCAAGCAATGATCAATATGAAACGAACTCGTATGCAATGGATCGGTGATGATATGTGTCGGATGATATTCATCATGTAGCAGTTATAATCTAGGATGACACAGAACTAGCTCCAATTCATTAATATAATGTAGGCATGTATTCCGTATATAGTCACACACTACTAGGGAAAAGCCTAGCACTAGCGCGCGTATTAGGTGTCCCGCGCTACTGATACGGCGCTACAGCTAACATGTGTAAGTAACGCGTGTCTATCCACGCTACTGCTATACATGGCTAGCAGCAGCGAGCTTTAGCGCAACGAGCTACTGCTAATATCTGCAGCGTTTTTATCTAGGACGCGATACTGGTAAGAGCGCACTGCTGCTAACTTTACTCCCCTCGCTAGTTTTATTAGTTTTTGTTTTTTCTGCATATTTGTTTTGTATTTGAACAGGCTTTATATAGTAACCTTTAGCATATCGTACGCATACAAATGTAATCATAGCATCAAATCATGTCATCATCATAATCATCATCCAACACAAAGTGGTCTCTCGTCATCATCTCAAAAATAGCGATACAAGTCTCGATTACTTGCAACTAAATCGTCATCCATCTAAACAATGATACACGCGAGAAGAGCTATCACTATGAATGAGAGCGGAACTATGCAGTACATGAGCTCGTATCCCTCTCTCGCACTAGCGTGAACATAAACTAACTACTAACTGTCGCTCGGAAACCGGAAACTGGTACACCTGGGCCTGACACTCCGCCACTCGTCGTATACTCCTGGCGTAGCACTTCTTCGACATTGATGATCTATGCATCTGCATCGTTACATGAGTCGATGATATGCAACATATATAGTTGAGCAACAGAAAGAGACATACTTAGCAAAAATAGAAGCAACATACCATAAGCATAAATAACAAAGTTCATTGTACCCAAAATGCCCTAACTAGAGTGAACTTCGCTAGTCGAGGAGGACGGTTTAATTACATCAAAAATAAAGTTTCGTCGTGCGTAACTCAAAGTTTCGTCATACATGAAGTATGGACTAAACGGACACATTGTTATATATCGACAATCACTCAAACATGTCGTGCCATCCATCCGAGTCAGGGAGATAGTCCCCGAGCTTATTGAAAGGCTTCGGGTCGAGATGCTGAGCGGCTACGCGTGTTCGGACGTCTTCCCGCGAAATTTGCCCTTCCTCGTAGAACATCCCTGTTTTTTCGAGGACCTCCTTCATGATGATTTGGGCAAGTTCATGTTGGATGTGATAGAACTCAGCTCGAAGTCGATGATCCTCGATATTGTTGGGGAACATAGTAATGCTTCAAAAAAAGTCCTACGTGTCACCAAGATCAATCTAGGAGATGCTAGCAACGAGAGAGAGGGAGTGCATCTTCATACCCTTGAAGATCGCTAAGCGGAAGCGTTACAAGAACACGATTGATGGAGTCGTACTCGCGGCGATTCAAATCGCGAAAGATCCTATCCAAGCGTCGAACGGACGGCGCCTCCGCGTTCAACACACGTACAGCCCGGGGACGTCTCCTCCTTCCTGATCCAACAAGGGGAGAGAAGAGTTGAGGGAGAACTCTGGCAGCACGACGGCGTGGTGGTGGAGCTCGTGGTTCTCCGACAGAGCTTCGCTAAGCACTACGGAGGAGGAGGAGGAGGAGGTGTAGGAGGGAGTAGGGCTGCGCTAGGGGAAGGGTTGTTGCAGCCCTCTCTCTCCCTCACTGTATATAGGGGGAAGGGGGAGGGGGAGGCGCCCTAGGGTTTCCCTAAAGGAGGGGCGGCGGCCATAGGGGAAACCCTAGATGGGTTTGGGCGCCCCCCACCCCTAGGAAACTTGGCCCCCAAGCCAGGAGGGGCGGCTGCCATAGGGGAGGCGCACCCACCTCTCCAGGTTACGTGAGATGGGGAGGGAGGGGCGCACATCCCCTTAGTGGGCTGGTGTGCCCCCTCCCCTTTTGGCCCATAAGGCCCCCCGACGCTTCCCGGGGCCTCCGAAACTCCTTTCGGTCACACTGGTTGTCACCCGATACCTTCGGAACAATTCCGGACTCCAATACCCTTCGTCCAATATATCGATCTTCACCTCCGGACTATTCCGGAGTTCCTCGTCACGTCCGGGATCTCATCGGGACTCCGAACAACCTTCGGTAACCACATACTATTCCCATTACAACTCTAGCGTCACCGAACCTTAAGTGTGTAGACCCTATAGGTTCGGGAACCATGCAGACATGACCGAGATACCTCTTTGGCCAATAACCAATAGCAAGATCTGGATACCCATATTGGCTCCCACATGTTCCACGATGATCTCATCGGATGAACCATGATGTCGGTGATTCAATCAATCACGTATACAATTCCTTTTGTCCATCCGTATGTTACTTGCCCGAGATTCGGTCGTCAGTATCCCCATACCTTGTTGCCGAAAAAGGATTTCCCCCCGCTTTGTATACAAAGCAACCAACCAAGCCGTACAAGGATAGATGCTGGGGCAGAAGCAGCACAGTCACGCCCAAAAGAAACGACAGAGAAAGAGCAAAAGAAGAAGCCTCGCGAACGCTGCGCCCACCGGGATCTTCCACTAGGCTCCAAGACTCCGAAGCGCCGGCACCTATCAACACCTCCAAGAAGGATTGCAACGATGACGACACTGCTGCCAAGGGTTTCCCCCGGTACACGACGAGGCGAGAGGAAGGGTAGCCCCCGACGCCCTCTCTGAAGGTCAGGTGGCACCCATAGGCGCCACCGCGCCGGTGTCGGCCAAGCCGACAGGGGTTTCCCCCGATCCCAACCTGCACCTCGGGCGCTCCGGAGCCAGCCACCAAACCAACCACCACCCAGCGCCAACACATCCCCATACCTTGTTCAATCTCGTTACCGGCAAGTCTCTTTACTCGTTCCGTAACACATGATCCCGTGACTAACTCTTTGTCACATTGAGCTCATTATGATGATGCATTACCGAGTGAAAAGTCACATGTATCATTCCTTTTAAAATGGCATGTATATATTTTTGAAAAGTCTGAACATTTTTTAAATGCTACTCCATCCGTTCTATATTAGTTGTCGCTATATTCTGTAAGAAGCTCTGGTGGATCATCACATAGTGTGTGATCATGTGCAATATGATCATTAAGGACGGGCATGGACAAGTGGTGAACTATGTGTACGAGTAGATGGGGAGGACGATCGTAGGAATGAAGACCACATCAAATGATACATTCAAACCCACAAAGAGATCAAGGACCGACATTTCCAATCAGAAGATGGTCCTGTGGAGGAATTGTGGGCATACCATGGTCGGCACGGGTGATCTTTGCTTCCTGCTTGTTTGTGTTTCCTCCATGTTTGTTTGATGAGACAATGTAATCTTTGTTTTGACGATGGACTATGATTTATGTCAGATTTCAGATTTGAATTAAACTTTTGAATTCATAAATTGTTCTTGCAAATGTTCGGTGCCCATTGAAAAATGTTTAAAGCATTTTTTCCCCTGCATTGTAGAGTTTATTTAGAGTGTATTTGCACAACTGGAATAGAGATAGGATCAATGAGATGAAAGATAACCATTTTTAGGTGTGCAGTTGGAGAAGAGCAAAAAAAGATTCCCTGGTTCTTCTCTGTCCTATTCCTAAACCCATTTTAGTTTACGAAATTTAGATATATGCTACTCCCTCTGTAAAGAAATATAAGAGCATTTAGATCACTACTTTAGTGATCCAAACGCTCTTATATTTCTTTAAGGAGGGAGTAGTATTGGAGATGCTCTAATGGGGCCATGAATTTAATGACTTTGGTCAATTCCAGGGCATATAATTTCCTGTTTCAGTTCATTAAATTTTGCAACTAAACATGAAAAAAAACTCATAGTTTACTACTCTGCATCGATGACAAATCTTCTCACCGCAATGGCAATTGGACAACAGAACAATAATTAGAGGCTAATTCACTTTAATGAAAATCTAGCAGATATTAGCCTCTCTTTTTCTAGAAGCATAAAATGGTCCCTCGGTTTTCATCAGACCAAAGGCATCTCAAACTTTAGAAATAAAGCAAAGTTCATGCGCAACCACCACATGCTCGCAAATCACACCAAAATAGCACCAAGATGCCTGGAAGTGTAGCCAAATCAAACGTGAATGTTGCAATTCAGGTATCCCAGGACCCCAACAGCCTGACGGTGATTTTCTGATTCTTCAGCCTCACAGTGACCCTCTGTTTCTTCAGCGCAGCTTAACCGAGGAATCTCCCAGATTTTCTTTTCCAAAGCATGTGTCCATTGTTCCAGCAGCTGCCTCGAAGTCAGGGGCCACAGTAGAGCCCCCCGCTTTAGCAGATGCAAGAGGCGCTGCCATATCACCTGCATTCCATACCACAGCAGCCATTACTAGTTTTCGACATATTCCGCAGAACAGCAGAAGTTATCATGTTTACAACAGCATGCTTTCTGTCTAATCCATGATCTAGCCACATTCTCTAGTTCAACCCACCTCTATCTGGGTGAGTTTAGAAATCACTTGTCGCATAAGTTTCAACACAACACATTCAAAACATAGGTGAGCCAGAAGACTCAGGTTCAGAGCAGAAGATGCAAGAGACATGAGTCAAGCTCTGTCGTTTCATCAGGTTATCTCTAGTAATAACTTTGTTATGTGAGGTCAACCACAGCTGGTTTGAACAATGTTTGGTACACGCAACATAGATTAAATAGGTGAAACACAGCAGCAGCAACCACAGCGTATCTAAAGGGTTAAGAATATGAAGTTTTCATACTAAAAAAATGTATGGAGTTCTCTCGAAAGTGCAAGTCTTTGTTCTATATTCACCAACAGTCACAAGAAAAGCGACAATGCTTCACTCAAGAATCAAACAAAACAGGAAACGAACAGCAATACCTGGTGAAGATAGGGAGCCCGACTGTTGGTCATCCAATTCTCGAGTGACGAGCCTAATGAGTTCCGATCGCATTGCTTCTTTTCTTCCAACATCCCTGTCACCTTGGACTGGATACTTGAGTAGCCTCAATTTTTCTTCGTTGGCCACCTCCAAGTTCACTTTGAGTTGGTCCATGCATAAACCTTCTTCCCACAACGTGACACCTCCTGTCCTCCTGCCACCTCCACCTCCAGGTGGATCATCACGGCCCCTAAAAATAACACAACTGAAAAGTTCATATGTGCGATTCACAATGCAAATGCAATACATGCATGTGTACTAAGACTATATGCATCTACCTCTTTCTAATAACACAACCGAAAGTTCATATGCACGATTGACGATGCAATACAGACATGTGTACTAAGGCTATATGCATCTACCTCTTTCTACTTGATCCCGCCACACAACCGAAAGTTCATATGCGCGATTAACGATGCAATACAGACATGCGTACTAAGACTATATGCATCTACCTCTTTCTACTTGATCCCGCCACACTACCTCCCTGCTTGCTCGTTCCAGCGCCTTTGCTGAAGCCTTGTTGATCCTTCGAAAGAACAATCTGCAAACATAGACTTATAAGCGAAACTTCAACTTCGTTTTCTCTAATTGAACAAATTTAGAGAACAAGTAGTTACCGTATCATCAATATCCTTCAACAATCTCTCCAGATCATTCAGAAATGAACTTGTTTTAATTGCATATTTTATATCAAACGCAGACATGTCAACACGATCAACTGTGCCAATTACTAGACCGTCCATGTCGAATACCGCGGCACCGACTAATTGCAAATCCTCTCCATCCGGTTCTCCTTTAACTGTTGGTCCTGCCACGGGGCAACTCATAGCAAATAAATTCTGGCTCCCGAACACAATAGTCCCATCTGGTCGGACTGCTTTGCAGTTTGGAATGCTATCACAAAAAACATGTTAGCAAGAACTTGATCCCAAGAAGAGTAGTGCTATATTCAAATGCAAGTATGTACCTTATCGAGCCAGACATCAAACCACGTTCATCAAATCTTTCCACCGCCGAAATTGTGAAAACATTCTGTCTTCTAACTTGATTTTCATTAAAGATGACATGATGGCGACTACGAGGAGGACGAGAGCTCACTTTCAGAACAACATGCTTGGATGGTGTGTTTCTCAGAAATATGGTGGCCTCCATCTGGATATCATCATAGAAGCGAACAAATAATCTCTCCCCATCCTTGACTATAGACTCATGAACACTTGTCAGGACTTGCTTCTGATCAGAAACCATCACAAAACCTGTACCAAATGCAACATATTCCTCGCCTATGCGCCGTTCAATGGTAACAACAGATCCGCACACCCGATCATATGATCTGTCTAAAACCAGCTTCTCACATGAAATCTGTTGTTTTTTTAACATGAATTAAATATTAGAGATAAATGGTGCTCAAAAAATTGTTGTTCAATGATAAAACATGATTTTCTAAGCACCCCACGAAGAGATATAAATAGTGCTAGCAAATAAAAATAGAAACGCCGTTGCACCCAACAAGCCACATACAAAGACTGGAAACAGATGCTAACAGTACCTGACTCTCGACCAAAAATCTCGGAAGAAAAGGAGTAGACCGCCTAAATAGCTAACTTACTTAGCTCAGGATCGTACCAAGGAACCACTAAGGAGAGAGTGAAACTAACGGAGGATGCTTACCGGAGGCATCCCTGAATTTTTAAGAGGTTAGAAGATCTTTCCCCCTTTCCTCAAAATGGTGTTCGATGAGTGATGAGTGAGGCTGAAATCTGCACAGAAGTACAACAATGTAGCTTTAGCTGCAAGTGAAGTACCATCTTGATTACGAGAAGATGTAGAGCAGTCAAGGAATCATAAATACACTAAACATATCGATGCCCCTGACCTAGCTGGTAACAAGATCCTTGGTCAGAGGAACCTACTCATCTTTTTCTTGACGACTCCATTTGTACAGCAGTCGGCGCATAAAACTGCCTGAAAAACACCAACACAGGTTGATTCAGAAAATAATGGCATTCATTCTCATGCTAGGGTTTTTACTAGGATAACATAACACAGGGCATCAAGGTAAAGTGGGCACTGCCGCAAATAGATGGGGTGCAAGATCAGCAAATATGATGTCCCTGCAGCCACCAGTCTTTCCAGAACAAAGAGTGTTCACCATTTCCAATCTCAGTTTCAATCGCCATGGAAAAGAAGACATGAACACGCATGCATATGTTGAGTCACTAAATTAGAAGTCTAAGAAGCTTGCTGTGGACCAGCAAGTGAACTGACATACATGTCGATTTAACAGTCAAAAACAATTAATTACGTACTAATGTTATGTATCACTAGACATACTTAATTTTATTATAACATGTAATAGGTAAGTATCAAGAACCATGGGAAGAACGCCATGAATATATATATATATATACATGAGCTTGTTGGTGTTGGTAGCTAACAGAGTATGGGTTTACCAGATTTTGACAGCAACGGCAGAAATAACCTACTCAACGTTGAGGACTTGAGGGAAATGGCTAGTGAACTTTTCTATAGACATGCTCTCCTTGATAACTTCTCACACAGGCACATAGGGTAAACATTCTTGATATATTTTTACTGAAAGGAGGTCAAACTATATAAGAAAGGGTAAATGCCCTACACACTAGATGCGCACATGGTGGCAAGGCATGTTGATACAAATGTCTTTACATAACCCTTCTTTCTGACACGAAGAACTTGTACAAACACACACATCTTTTCCCCTCCGATTGGTTTTTGTAGATGCAGAAGAGCATATATAAATAAACCAAGCCTCCAAAAACTGTACATGTATAGGAAAAACCATCTTAGACCTTGTTGGTGTTTATGCTCGAATTACATCTGGGGACACAGAGAAAAAGGGAATCACATCCAGGTTGAGCATATGTAATGTATGTATGTATGAAATGTCTTATTTACACTGTGACGCAAAGATGAGCAATGTCTCCAAAATATAATACTAGTACAAGTCAATTAACTAAGGACAAAAAAGAAGATGAAAACTTAAGCTTTCCGTCCCAGACGAGACAAGCACCAGACTGAACCTTGATCGCTGCGCCGCAACCAACAGATCCGAGGGAGGGCACGTTTCCAAGAAGGAAAAAAGGCTGGGTTTTAGGTTCGCCGAGGAAGCTTTGGGGGTGGGAGGAGGAGGCGGCGGCGGCGGCGAAGGTACCTGCGGAGTGGAGGGGAGGGGAGGAACGCTGGGCGGGGCGGACTGGTTCCGATTGAATGGAAGGAGGAGGCGCCGCCGCCGGAGCGAAGGCACCAAGGTCGAGGCGAGGATGGGAGGGGAGGGGAGGGGAGGGGAGCGGCGGGAAAAATACTAAAGAATTCACCGGTCGGACCTAGGGAAGCGAGCGGGGCTGGGGGGAAGCGGTGTGGGGGCGCGGGGCGCGGGCCGGCTACCGGAAGCCGTTTCAGCACACGGGTGCTCTCTTTTTCATTCTTTTTTATCATCAAAAATAAATAAGCTAGTCTTTTCATTTGATTTTCCATTACAAAAGCTGGTTTTCTGCGCTCATTCAAATCGTAAAATCACATCAACGTAAGCATTAACAGATAAGACTGTCCCTCGTAGTATCACATATATTTTTAAACTAAAACCACGACGAGTAATTTGAAACGGAGGGAGTACCAGACAGAAAGAAAGGTTGCTTCTGCTTCCTACCGCTGGGTCGAGCGATGGTTTCCAAGGGGCGAGTCGTTCGTCCGTGACACCGCGTGCCTCGTGGCGTGCGATGTGGCAGCGTCAGCGTGTGAGCCCCGCCATCCTTCCTCTCATTTCCTTGGTCGGTCAACGAGATTCCTTCGCCCCTTTCCCGTGCTCTAGCCAACACTGGTCTGGAGTGGAGACCACCGGCATATACCAGGTGCAATGCAATGTCCCTTTCATTTTGCCCCCTTGGTCGTTGAGTCCGTTGTTTCTATGTTGCAAACGTTTTCCTTTTCTTTTCTCTGAGAGTACATCAATTGTGTATCATAATTTTATAGTAGAAGGCAGCAAAACAAGTTACAAGAATAGCCTGATAGCCTCCCCCACCAAACCCCCAGCGCCACCCAAAGAAAGGATAGCCTGATAGCAATGCAGCGTGCCATGTCTTGTCTATCGAGATCTAGCTTAGATCGTTCATCCTTCATTTTATGGTCATTCAGTAGTAGAGATTAAGTCCCTTCTGATCGATAGAGTGTTTATTCCTCGGAATTTACATAGATCTAAGAATAGTTGGGCAGATTGTCTAGTAAGGTACAGTCACTCTAGGCGAGCTACGACTGTGTGGCTCGGTAGAGGACCCTCATATGTTGGGGATCTCTTACCGAAGTATTGCAACTCTATCTTAATGGATAAACTACTATTGATCTCATAAAAAAAAAAGCGCATCATGTCACAAGCCAACACCACACCATATGCCTAAGAGCATCTCGAGCCGCGCGCCCCAACAGGCCCCCCGGGGCGACTTTTTGGGCGCCGACGCCAAAAAAAGCCGCAGTCGCGCCCCCAAGACGTCGAAATCCGCTGGCTCGACCCGTTTTTTAGCCCGGCGATCCCAGGCCGAACCAAGCACGCTGGGGGCGCTCGGGGGCTCCGGCGGAAGGAAAAAACACATCTTGGCCACACTGTCAGGCGAAAAGTCAAGGAAAACGGCCAGATTCGCCCCACCCCCGCGCGCTCGGCCACCACCCCTGCCGACCCCGGCGCCGCCCACCGCCTAGCACCGCTAGATAGGCCATTCCCTGCCGGAAAGGAGAGAAGGTTTCGCCACGGCAACCTCATCACCACCTTCCGGGCGAGTTTTCCTGTGCCCCGACCGCGCAGGGCGGCATACCGGCGGTTGTGCGCCTACCACGCCCGCCAGGTGTTCGGCGATTTGTCTGCTCGGCCCAGCGATGGACTCGGACGACGAGGAGGCACTCGCGGCGTTGCTGGAGGAGGAAGCCGAAGCCGCCGTCCAGGAGGAGGAGCATCTCATGGTCCTCGCCGCCCTCGCCGGCCAGCTCGCGAGCAATGAAAATCCGCGGCGAGGTGGCTCGGCGCCGGGGCGGGTGAAAGTAAAGAACTGGCATCGTCTGGAAGGCTACTACATGCTCTAATCCGACTACTTCGCCGACGCTCCATTGCACGGCGATAAAACATTTCGACGCTGTTATCGGATGAGCATCGGCTGCATGCATTGGAAATGGAACAACTGTCCATTTGCTTGGCAGGGGATATACAAAGGCGCCAATGGCGGTTGTAGTGTGGTACTTGAGGTAGTGGCCACACAGGACCTCTGGATTTGGCACTCTTTCTTTGGGATGCCAGGAACTCACAATGACATCAATGTGTTGCAGTGCTCCCCTGACTCTTTCCTGATTTCAAGAGCATGACCCCTATCCAGGTAAATCATGACAACACTGCCCTATTATAGCACGACAAGTGGTATGACAGACCGCTAGAACTCAAATTCCCATAGCTTCACTCTTTTGTCTGATGAGATTATTGTTACAAAAGGCCCATGAAACAACGCAAGAAGACACCTATGACATGTTCCATCCGCTCTTGTCTAGAATGGCAATGGAAGGAGTTTGCACACATTATTTCCAACATGATCTAAATAGTTGTCTGGATACTTGGAAATATCATGGCCAAGCTGTTATAAATTACAACATGAAAGTATATAATGAGCTGATTGGAAACCCAGTAAAGTCACTTGAAACATTTCATTTGATTTGGAAATCTTGTTATCTTTCTAAGTAGAATTTCTTTTTCTAGCTCCTTATACTGGACATAACAAACACAAGGAAGATGCTAATGAGGAAAAACTTTCATTTGGATTGGTACAGTTGTGTATTATGTGGTGATAATCATATTGAGGACCCTAGGCATCTGTTTTTCAGTTGTGACTTTAGCCAATTTTTTTGGCTATCCATTGGTATGGAGTGGAATACTGACTATATGTTATCAATATGTTGATTGATGGCAAAAGCATAATGAACCCTATATGTTTCAAAGAAATCTTGATCACTAGATGTTGGAGCATATGGAATCGCAGGAATGGGATTATAAACCATACGTGCTTTCAAGGATACCTTTCAAATGGTCATGGTGAGAGCCAAACCTAGTTTAAAGGATGACATGCAGGAATAGCTTGATACATTGCAAACTCGTTGTAACAGCTTTGTAACACCCCAACCATTGTAAATACCCATTATTAATAGAAAATGAGACATAGTAGAGGCCTTCCCTACTGTATTATGGTCAAAAAAAGATGGTACAGCAGCATGAGGTCGCACAGGTCCAACAAGTGGGAGCGCTTACGACTTTGGCGATGAATATGGTTTTGTTTTGGTAATGTGTCAAGTGTTTCAGTAAGCACATAAACTTGATGTTCCTTTCTTATGATTTTCTTACAATAAGCACATGAAATTGATGTCCCTTTGCTTGTAACAAACAATTTGTGTAATTAAATAAAGTCATCATTAGAAGAAAAAAATAGTGTGATTTCAATTTAATTTTATCTTTTACTGGTAACTCATGTCCCGTTCGTTGTTTTCCCATTGTACTAGTTTTTTTTGTTTTTCTTGGTAATTATCAGAATTTTCTTTTACTGGTAATTATCAGATTTAAGATGCCCTTTGGTGTCTTCTATGAAGAAAAGAGTTAGGATGGACAATCATCTGCTCGGTTGCGCGGAGAGTCATGTTTGTAGGTTAACAGGAAGAGTTTCGACATAATATTCTTATCGTGCTTCCAAGTTATTTTTATTCATGAAAGAAACAAGGAATGGTTTTTTCAGTAAACAATTCCATATGTGAAGGAATTTCAAAAAAAATAAAAATCCATGGCCAATATTTAAAAAAATGCATGAAAATTATTTGATGAAAAAATGGTACCTTTGTTTTAGAAAATGCATATATTTGTTTAGGGGAAATAACATGCATATATATGACCAATATTTAAAAAAACATTGATTTCATGGCGCGTTTCCAAAGCCCGGCCCAGCTCGCTTAGTTGGGTTTCACCTTAGGCCTGTTGTTTGCGAAAAGAAAAAAACTCGGCCCTCTCCTGTCCTCTTGACGACCGCAATTTCTTGATTAAAAAAAAAAGAGACTGCCGCAATCCCTAGTCCTCCCCCTTCCTCCTCTCTCGTACCACACTCTCACGAGCGCCGCCTCCGCCGCCGCGGCATATCCAGCCTCCTGCGCCGACCTCCCAAGTGTCTACGCTGGATCCGTCGACCCGAAGCACTCGTAAGCAGTTTAAGACTCGAGCCCTCTACTATTTGCCAAGTCGATTGGGGTTTTTTAAGCCGTGCGTGCTTGCGTTGATTTGCTTTGCTTGCCTCGATGTAGCTGTCCCGTTGCCGCATCCTGTTTTCAGCTGATTTTTGCGTTTTTCAGTCTTCCTATATCATGAATTCATGATGCTGAGTTGCTGACTACCTGCTGCCTGCTGAGTCTAAAGCCCTGTGAGCTCCATGGAGGGGAGCTAAACCTAAACGTGTACAAAGTTTACTAGCAGCAATACAGACCGATCCTGGCCCAGATGGGCTGCGTCCCTAGTGTGGGGGTAGGAATGCTGTATAGTAAGATGGGATTGTAGCAGATTCTCTAGTTCAGTTCTGCTTTCTGTCTTGCCTATCGGGCTCAAATGATCTGTGTTATTTTTACAAGTCGAAATGTATATAACCAGTGGGTAGAATAAAATTGCTCCTGAAAAAGATTAATGATTCCGTGGGTGTCCAGCAATACTGACAACTGAGTGCTATAGTTGGTTTCTGGCTTTGCTTTGCAAGTTTTATGAATAATTCTTGGTGAGTTAAATCTCATGTGCTTGTCTTTTTTCGTTTTTGTATGTTTTTCTTATCGTGCAGATTCACGTGACGTGTTTCAGAATATAAACTAGAAGTGTGTTGCCATGGCTCAGGTGAATATATTATCCTTTTCTTTATTTTGTGTGCTCTGCTTTAAATCAGTTTTTTTGACATCAAAGCTAATGTCTAATACCTGGTTGTTATGTTTTAGGATGCTGTCGCTCTTAATGGACTGAATTACGAGAGTCATATGCAGTTTAGGAGGTCCGTCGTACCGATTCTTATATATCGTCGTCAACAGAAAGAGGAACAGGAACATGAAGGAGAAGAGGAACAGGAACCAGAGCCGGAACCAGAACCAGAACAGGCAAATCCAAATGACCCAATTTCTGTTGTTCCGGGCATAGTCACTGTCGCTGGTGAGACATTTTGCCACATCATAGCAAATAAGAGATTGCTTTTTACCCGTCGTCGAGGCAGGTATAGATTTGAAATTGCTTTCCCCAACATGAACTTAGACCTTGACAACCTCAATGTGGAAAGACATGGCTTGTTGGCTGCTTTCTACTGCCCTGTTCCTGCTGGAATTGTAGATGCCGTGCATTTCAGCAATCAAACTGCACAGAACCAAAAGCTTAAGATGTATGGATACCAGATTAGTGCATCAGGACAAGTACAAAGGGATCTAACTAATGGCTATCTGACGTAAGTTCTTTTTACGATGTTATTGAGTTGCTAATGTTTTTTGCTTTGTTTTTATCCTAATATATGTATGTACATAGTCACATAGGGAACCGTGTGGGGCAAGAATACATCGGACATGATTGTACTCCTTCAAAGTTATCGCTAAGTGGGTCACCCATTTTTAATGAGGAAAGACAGCTCGTTGGTATATCATACGCGGATTTTGGTATAACCAAGGCCTTGAATGTGGAGAATATAGCTTCCATGCTTTCAGAGTTTTATGATGCAATGGAGAACAGGGTATTGTATTTTGTTTGTATCAATTTAATGTGATGTTGTTATGCTTTTTATGCTTATTTATTTTATGTTTTGTTTCAGCCTATGTCAGATATCTTACAACGTATCAGACATGTTGGTGAACATCAATTTGTTCAGCCTGCGGATCATATGACTTGATGGTAGGCATAGCACTCTCATTCCAGTATGCATAATCTCTGCCCATTGACTTATTTTGACATTGTCTGATCATCATCTTGTAGGGCCGTTGTGTGAACTTGAAGGAATGAAGTTAGAACATTGGTTTTGTTTTCGTTGTTTACTCGGTCTGTTACCTAGCTTCAGCTTCTCCTTGACTGTTCCAAGTAGTCTACATGTGCAAACACTGTATGTGCCATTTGGTTGGTGGTGTTTCCCTGCACGCAACAGAACATTCCCTTCGGTCTGTAACTCTGTGTGCCTGTTGTGATCCAATCTGACGAAGTAGCTTACATTTGAGATCCAATCTGATGAGTAGTGTGACAATTCGATGTCTTGTTATTGTGAACTGAGATTATCCAAATCCAATCAAGTTTTGATGTGATCCACAGGGTTTCCTTTTGCTTTTGATTCATTGTTGGTTTTGTGGTGGTTTCTTTTCCTATTTACTTGGATATCTGAATTCTCTGGAGATTGTGTTGGTGCTGCTGCAAGAGGACACTAAGATATAATCTACTGTGCAAGATTTTTATTGTCCTTTTAGACTAGGAAAAACATGATAAATTTTTATCTTTGTGATGGGTACCATATATTATTAAAAAAGAAGATCAAAAATAGGCATACACATGGGACACACTTGTCTATATTTAGGTAGGCATGTTGAGCTCACTTGGGAAAAACCATTGCCTAAGTGCTAAACCAGTGCTCTGGGTCGCAATATCTGATATCATCCTCATAGATGCTGAATAAGTGGTGAAAACTGAGGTGATGTTATTGCTGAAATGCATGTTACTCCTTATGTTATCAGACCTGAGTACGAAGCAAACACTAATTTCGATCTTCAGGGGCGGTACCCCTGGTTCCATTCTCATTGAAAGCAACACTAGTAGGATTATAAATAACTAATCCAAGAGGCATCGAACCTCACACAGGGCACAATCTATTCGACAGGGTGTCGCGTTAAAGGCAAGAGGCACTAATTTTTTGAGTTTGCGCCAAAGTGCTGTGCCTTTGGATGGCGCCTATCTGCATCCATGTTGATCAAAGTAGAATGTAACTACTTTCAGGACAATGCAGGGCCATCTGCAGGCACCATCTTGCCACGGAGCGATATGTCCTAGTCGTTGTGTCAGAATTGTATCGACATTTCTTATGACAAGTGTTAATGAATTTATACAGACATAAAACACAGTTTCATCAGCCTGAACCGAACCCATCTCTTAATAGACCTAGTTTGGCCTTAGTACAAGTCCATTACATAAAGAGGCATGCGTACACTAGTATTTCAGGGTTCAAATTAAGTTGCAGAACAATTCATACTTGCTACACAGGGCCGGCAGCTTGAGGGCAAGATAGGCACGCATTCGTCGATATACAGTTCATCACATTAGTAGAGTTCCCGCTGGTACTTAAGTTCTTCCTCCAGATCTACTTCTTCCTCAAGCTTGTGCCATGTCGGATAGCACCAAAATGGCTTAGGCACGGGCCATCTGTTAAGAGCAACACATGAATAAGCTGCTAAATAATACTCCTTGTTTGGTGTATGTATCTAGCAAAAGGTCTTATTGAATGCGTAATAAATAAACAATACCTGTTTGGGCTATGATCATCGTTGACAGCAACAAGCCTACAAACAGACCGAAAATAGTTTTAACATACAAGAACATGTTAAATAGCTAAACAAACACACACGCGCGCGAGAGAGAAGATCAAAACCATTGCAGCATCAGTTTACTGCTACATATGTCTGAACATTAAGAGGCGAAATGGTTTCAACCGCAAAAGATTAGACTTGAAAACTGGCACGAGTTCAAAATAAAAAGTAACCTCAAAACAACAACCGAAACTGACCAAGATTTTGCCACTATAATTCCAGGTTAGACTGATGCTATGAGACATAGGATACAATACTTTCATATATGCTCAACAGTCACGCAATCACAGGATGGTCTTACCGTATGTTATTTATCTTATGCACAAGAGTTCTATTCCAGGTTCTAGTTAATGTGATCAGTTATAGAAGATCAAAATGATAACAGATGTCCTATCGAGGCAAGTAAACTTTCAAGCTTGAATATTATGCACATGAAAGACGTTTGCATACTGTACACAAAATTACATAAATATAGGAAGCATACCCTTGTGCATCAAAATTCTTCAAGACTTCTACAATTATATTCACTGGTACGTATGGAGTTTCTTCCAAGCCATAGAAGTTCATGCCAATTAAATTTCCATCAAAATCAATAAGAGGCCCTCCAATCCCAGCCTAGCACAAACACATAAATAACAAAGAGGAAAAGACAGTATTTGTAAGCCATAAAAGATGTGGTGATGGATTTAATTACTCGTTCTGATGCAACTATTTATTTCCACCATACGAAAAAACACACGTACCTTGGTGATTTTACAAGTGGAGATCTTAAGCTCTTTGCAATCAAGCTTACTTGGTTTGTCGATCACTATCCCACTTGTGGCCATGAATTTACCCGATTTGTAGCCACGCCCTACAGCTACTACCTTCATCTGAGGCTTAATTTGCATCTGATCGTCGATTTGTGCTGTCCGAGAACAGCAGAAACCCATGATGTGGACGACAGCAATGTTATAATGTAAACTGTAATGTTGCAATGTCCCTGTGGTACGTCGATTATCTGGAAGGCACACTACAATCTGCAATAAATGATACGGTGAGACTAAACCAGTGTTATAATGAATAAATAAAAAGAGTAATTAAACAATTATTAGCAGAGTAACAACCTTCAGGTTATCAGCAACAGTGTTTTCATCATCAGAAGTCCTAACCAAACTTGCAGAGGTTAGAACTCTTGTGGTGGACCCATTGCAGTCTATGAATACACCCGTGCAAGCAAAACACCTTTTTCTTCCTACAAGAGTAATGATTCACATAATTTAGTGATGAAATTGAGAAGAGAATACCGAAAGTAAACGAGCTTATAGTGAATAAAATAAAATTACCAATGAATGAAGCCAATGTGACAACACTTTGAGACATATTTGACTTAACGCTTCTTTCGAGTTCGCTCCAGATATCTTCACTAAATTCCTCTTCAAAATTATTAAGCAACTGCATGCCCGCTGACCACAGCAATAAAGGTTCAGTAGGTGAGGGGTGTTGGAGAGACCAGCCAGATGTCAGATGTTCAACAGAATGAGTAATAAATATCAAAAAGACACAAACGAACTCACTATCGTCCCAAACCGGGAATGGATAACCACTGGACCTCAGCTCTTTTTTTGTAGCATCAGCTGAATTTTAACATAGTAAAGTGATTGATGACCCCATGTATAATGATGATCAGGAAAACTGAAAGCAATGACTCACCAGAATCAAGATATCTCGGCCACCGAGTACATAAGAACGCCCACTTTGATAATCTATCCACGAGTCCTGGTACCACAGGGGTGAAACAATTAATGACTGTGACCAATGATCAATAATTAACACTGAAAGTGACCCAACCTGGATGACATTCTGGATCACAGAGAGTACATATGGAAGGTTTCTGATCCTTAGTTTTCTCTCCTCCCTTTGAGCTGTCTAAAATGGAGAAGATTAGGGAAAGGAAATAAGCAGAGTTTAGAAAACCGAAAAGTGGTATGAAGGGGAGTATATTCTCATATAGCATGGTAGTGATGAATTGCCTGACGAAGTGATGACTGTGCACAATTTAGCAATCTGAAGGAGTGAAGTTCTTTTCTCACCTTGTGAATCAGACTTGTGAGGTCTGGGAAATTTTCTGATTGTATTTTTACTTGTAGCCCTGCAGCAGAATGTGATAAACTCATCGGTGTAATAGAGAAATCCGCAAAAGTATGAGATTGGAGTTATGTATGCATGAATCTCAAACAGCTACATACACTTAATACACTTAAATGTCAAAAGGGGGCAAATTAGAGATTGGAGTCAGATTGCACTAAATAACAACACAATGGGGAAAATCCTAAAGCCTAAATATTTCGACGAAAAAACGATAAAATGGAGAAAATATTATACCATACCTACCGGGAACTTTGACTACCTTATCATTTAAACAAGTACAATAACTTTAACATGGACACCAGAGTCCCAATTGAGTACAGGGCAACTGCGAGACATGCTGACAAGACATGTGGTATGGATATGTGTCAAGGTCACACTGCAACTTATCCAGCCACAGATGTCACAAACAACCAATTTGATATCAAGGGGGATGTTCTCAAATGCAGGTCAGCTACGAGATGCAAGTATACTCTAGAAGCTATAAAAAACATCAAAACAGCTCATGACTGGCACAAGCTAACGCATTTCAAAAATGGTTTGACATTCAACATGGTTGATACTCATGTTTCAATTTCAAATATGCTACTACCCAACCTCGGCTACTGATGTAAGGAATTGTTGTTAGGTACTTTTCATTCATTTTGTATTTCTACTGATGATGTGTGGTCAGCTTCCTGGAAATTCCAGGTTGAACAATAAATTCACAACAAGCGGAACAGATGGCCTACGGTCATCCAGGAATTGTTTCAGTTAGACTAGTTGTTTGCCGAAGGACAGGCCTGATGCAATAGTTAGTACTCCCCCACTTGTGGCAAGAGGTCCTGGTTCAACACGAACTCTCTACATTGCACTGTGCAGGGGCAAGGCTTGCCTTGTATAATCCTTCCCCAGACCCCACCTGGTGTGGGAGCTTCTAGCACTGTGTCTGTCCTTTGAGACTAGTTGTTTGTTGTTAATCATTATCCAGAATAGAGTGTGCTCAGCGAAGTTTATTGGCAAATCAGGCCAGGCGTTGAGTGTATAGCACTAATTTCTCTTCCAATAGTTCTCATTCGCTCAGTATTACAGTAATTGAGCATTTTAGACTCCTCACTACATACCAATTTATGACCATGCTTTAACTGCTCTTTGCCTTGTACAACACATGTTGTAAATTAAACAATGTGATTTCATAGTCAATGCAAAATGCCTGCACATTTTTTGAGAATGCAAATAGCCTTAAACAATGCTTTGTCAATAAAAAATTAACAGCTCAACGACGTGAGAGATTTGTATAATGCCTGTTGTTAGCTGCAGTATGACGTAAGCCACTATTGTATTAAGTGCAATCTTGGTTAAGCTTTCCACCATTATTATTTTTCCTAAGCATGTGTAACCCATGTGCACAAAACTAATAAGATCAAGCAGGAGAGAGTAATCAAGGGTAAAAAGAGGAAGAGATATATAAGCCAGACAGAGAATCTTTGGCTCATAAGTATGGAGGACATACCACCATGGAATTATTTTGCTGAACTGCGACAGGAGTTCAAGAATTGTATTCCTTGGTAGGAATGGAGTCTCTTTCTCATCATAAAAGTTCATCCCAACGAAATTCCCATTAAAATCAACAAGGGGCCCTCCAACTCCAGTCTATGAAAAGAATAATGTGACACTCAGCCAAGCACAAGAATTTAGGGATGCTGAACAAAGTTTGTATAATTGAAAAACAGGACTGATCTTTTGTGCCCTCAAAAAATTGTTCAAGTGCATATAATGACAAAATTAAACCGCCCATATAATGACACAATTTCATTTATTTATTTCCGCTATGTACAGAAAGTGAGGAATCAACAGTGCACCATAGTAATTTCACATGTGGAGATGGCAAGCTCCTCGCGGTAAGCTCCTCTTGGATTGTCAGTCAACATCCCAGCTGTGGCCATTAATTTTCCTGAGTTGAAGCAACGCCCTACAGCAACTACTTTACTCTGAGACTCAATTTGCCGCTGATGATCTAGACATGCAACTTGAAGAGAATGATAGCGAATGATGTTGATAACAGCGACATTGTGTTTCAAATCATAGAATTGCAACCATCCCGATTCAATTTTATTATCTGGAAGGCGCACTTCAATCTGAAATGATAAAGCAAGACAACAAGTATACGCCCTGGTTAGCAGAATGGTTGCCATGATGTTAAATAAGCAAGCAATAGTGTAAAACAGAAACAAATTGGAGTACCAACCCTCATGTCGTGAAAGATCTTGCTGTTGTCATCAATAGATCTAACCAAACTTAATGAAGTCAGAAAACTTGTAGTTTTTGGAGTGTTCACGGTAATTATGCCGGTGCATGCAAAAAACAGTTTATTATTTCCTGCACAAGATTGTATTTCCAAATTCTCAATCATGAACTACCAACGAAGAGATGTGGATAAAAAGACACAAAGCTAATGTTTGTAATCACCATCATCGAATGAAGCAATCGATACAACAGTGCCTGCTAAGTTCGAGGCGACTTCTTTACTGAGTTCCGTCCACACACCTTGACCAGAATCACTTAAGCTGCCAAATTCCTCTTCAAAAGGATTGTCTGGAAGCGAATTACCTAGTTAGGGAAGCATACAACACAATCTGGATGAAGCTGTATACATGGTACGTGCGGAAGGAGGGATAAATATCAAGATTGAAACCAGTGGCTCACCTTGGCTACTTGTGGAAGCTTTTTGTTTTTTAGTCTGGCTTCTGGTGCGAACTCCTTCTCGCTTCATATCTCCAGCCTAGAGGAGAAAGAACAAATTAAGAGAGCATATTTCCTCCATCGTAATTAAGAAAAAAATTACGATCAAAGCAGAGTTTTATTGCATCAAAGCAGAGTTTTGGTTCCAATCATCCAATTCCAACACCGTAATAAAGGAAATAAAAGGTGGAGAGTGGCCGAGCCAAACTTCAGAAAAGTTGTTGGCTCTAGCAAACGTGGATCTAAAATGCGAGAAATTGTGAACGCCATCCGCAACGCAACGCAACGCATCGCTCAACCGCGAATTGAGGGGAGGGGAGGGGGTTCAGCTAATCACTGGGTGAAAGAAGCTCGTACCACAAAATCAAATGCCCAGAAACCGCGGCTGGGTTGGGACAGCGGTGAGGAACGGCGATGGTGGCGGCGGCGGCGGCGGCGGCGGCGGCGAAGCGCCTGGGGGTGGGGAGTGGAGGCGTCAGACCTAGGGCACGCGGTGGTATCTCAGGAAGGGAGGGGGCTCGGGAAAGGAAAGGGAGGAAAAGAAGGACGGAACGGGACGGTCGGAGACGATGATCACTTTTCTTTTTCCTGAAAAAACTTTCCTCCAACTCTCTCTAAAAAAAAGTCCTGATAACGCCCACATGTGTGGCATACGAACATTCGCCCACACATCATGTATGGTGTGAGCATGAGGCGACCCACACGAGCTGTGTGTGGGCGCGGCTACTTCGTGCTGTACGTCCAACAAGTACTACTCATCCTCACCCCGCGCGTGTGGCGCAAAGCAAATATGCCCACCCGTCCTGGCGCAGCTACGTTAGGTACCCGCGGGATGACGATTTAGTTGACATCCTGGATGACAGATGTAGTTATCCGAGATGGCAAATGTAGCTGTAAAAGCATGACAACTCTCTGTTTTGGTTAATTATAGTTGCCATGTCTAATCTCTACTCCTAATGTCTCAGTTGGGAGGTCGCGTTCCGGGTTTTATTTTCGTCCCACCTCATTCGGTTTTTTGGTACTTCTTTGATACTTCCTCCCACCATCCCGCGAAAAATCAAAGAAAACCCCGCGATCGAGTCCGCACACGCCCAAACTTCCAGGTTTTTTTTCGTCCCACCACTTCCGTCCGAGTTTTTTTCGCTGGTTTTTCGTCCCCTCCCCACCCCACCCCACGCACGCAGCGAAAAAACACCCCGCAAAAAACCGCTCCTATCGATCCGTCGAGGACACAGAGCCACCGTCCTCTCGTGCGATCTCGCTGCCGTCGCCCTCTGATCCGTTCCTCCTCGTTTCCCGAGGATACGCAGCTGGATCCGCCGATGCCGATCCAAGCAGACGCGGCCGTCGTGGATCACAAGGACACCGCCACCACCGGCGCCTCGGATACGTCGCCCGTTGCGGATCAGGATCCCCAGGACGCCGACGCCACCGCGGATCCACTGCCACGCACAGCTCCGGCCCGAGCCGCGATGGGCTCAGCTGTGGCCGCTGCCGCGTGCGCCCTTCGTCTCCAGGCTCGGCGAGCCCCGCCGCCAGCCACCCCCAACCCACACGGAGTGGGCCGCCTCGATGCACGCCTACTACGCGATCGCCGCCTCCGCCGCCGGGATCCCCTATGCCGCGTGGCCACTGCCGCCGCAGGCCCAGGTACGCGATGCGATCCTCCTCTCCTAGAGCCGCTCCGGAGCCGCAGACCCGCGGCGCGCGCTGGTGGTGGCGTTGCCTTGTTGATGGCGGGCTTTGAGTTCTGATCAGTTTTCTTTCCTCTTTCGCGGCAGGACGCAGCAGCACGGCCTGGTGGCGGCCGGGCCGGGGGCCGCGTATGGCGCGCCGGTGCCGTTCCCCATGTACCACCACCCCACGGCGGCGTACTACGCGCACGCTCACGCCTCCATGGCCGCGGTAAATGCCGAGCTCCCCTCCCTCGTTTATATTCTAGCGCATTGGACCTGACCGTACGTTGTGCGTCCGTGTTGTGAAATTGTCTGCTGCATTCTGCTCTGTGCAGGGGGTGCCTTACATGGCCGGCGAGTCTGCCTCGGCGGCAGGGAAAGGGAAGAGGGTGGGGAAGACACGACGTGTCCCTTCCGGCGAGATCAATTCCAGCTCTGGGAGGTACGGCGTGGTTTCTGTGCTTGCATGTGTGCGGTGTGCTCTTGTTTGTCTGTTGGCCGGGTGTGCTGAACTGAAATCAACTGATATGGCTTGCACAACGGCGATGCCGGGAGCCAGGGGTCATCGGAGAAGGGAGATACGGGCGCCAATCAGAAGGTGCCTCGTTTGGCATTGTCTGGATTATGCTTTTTCTAGCAATATTTGATTGTTAGTTTTGGTTGATCCACAATTTCACGTATGCTTATCTATTCTGTCCAGGGCTCATCATCATCTGCGAAGAGGAGGAAGTCCGGCGCTGCAAATACAGAAGATGGGTTATCAGTTATCACAAACCATAATTCCTGGATACAAGGTATGATGGGTTAGTTTGGAAAGACAATGACAGTACCCGTTACACTTGGTAAAAAGGAAGAAGTGGGCTTGGATTTGTGTCATTGTGTCGGTTCGCATCCTTGTGCGGGCACCATGAGAGTGCTGTAATGGAGTAGTTTGTCTATGTTGGTAGTATGTGAGAATGACAGTTGGCATTTTCAGGTGAGCCATCTCAGGCTGCCACAGTGCAGAATGCTGTAACCGAGCCGCCATTGGAAGACAAGGAGAGGTCTACATCCAAACTGTTGGTTTTGGCACCTGGGAGGGCGGCACTCACCAGTGCTGCATCGAACTTGAATATTGGGATGGATCCCTTGAGCGCTTCTCCATCCTCCATAGTACAGGGGGAGGTGAATGCCGCAGCTTCTTCCCAGAGTAACGCTTCACTGTCTCAGATGGTATAGTTTTCCGTTATGAATTCTTTTCTTCAAAGGAAGGTCTCTATTTCTTCCAGACCTCCAGCCTCTGCACTGTCATGATTTTTGAGAGCGTGGTAAAATTGGTAATTGTCATGAATGAATAGTAGTTTTCCTCTCATTTTGGGAAATACAAATAGTGCCTTTACTTGCAACTTGGTTTTACTTTAGCCCTCTTTTATAAAAATGTGGTGACAAATAGCATGTAAATGTTTTTCAGATTGCATCTTATATGATTATAACAACCATACTTTCCTGCACTTGTTTATTTCCTGGTGAGCGTGTGGCACACTGGCACTAGAAGTAGAGAAATGATAGTTATAAAATTTAGGTTCAACGTTATGGACGTTTGACTGTTAAGTTAGGTCCGCACAACGATCTCTCCGCATGAGAGTGCCCCAGATAGGTTATGCTGGACATAATGTCTGAAACAATCACCCATTTTTGTTGTTTCAGAAATTTAAGCGATGGCTTCATAGTGAAGTATGCAATCACTAAAAGTTTTGGCCATCTGGGATCATCTCAGGCTTCCAGAATTTTAATTAGAATATACTTTCTACTGCTTCTTGAGCAATGCTGCTTAATATACTTGATTTGTTTTAACTGGACTTGATTACAGTAGGGATGTTTAGTCAAGTGTTCCTATGAGCTATTACCTGCATGTTGCTAAAATTATCTTCTGGGGATAATATATTTGACATTCTGAACTCAGCTGAACAGCGAAACATATCCAGTTTAGGCAAGTAAGACAACACTGTATCGATTTTCTAGGCCAGCAAATGAATTAACTTAAGATTATTTGATGGTATAAATTAAATTTCACCATTGAAACAGTATACTAATTGATCTCGATTTCTTCTTATGCTACCTAGCAAGAATGTGAAGAGCTAGCCCAGAAGGTAAGTGAGCTGACCGCAGCGAACGGCACGCTCAGATCAGAAGTCGGCCAGCTTAAGGACTGCAAAACCATGGAAACAGAAAATAAACAGCTGATGGTGAATGCCTCACCCCTCTCTGGCCATGCCCTTGATGGAAAAGTTATTTTCATAACTCAAATCCTTCTGCTGACTGTAACCAATGGTTTTCTGATTAATGCGGGGTAAAATACTAAGTCACGATGATAAAATGCAGCAGTCAGAGGGCCCTAGCATTGTGACTACCCTGAGCATCCAGGTCGAAGCGCCCGAGCCGCATCCAGATCGAAGCCCGAGACGTAAATTTTATCCTGCCATTAGTTTGTAACAGCCTTGGTCCAATATTATTATTCTTATTCCTCTCTGGTTTTAGATAAGAACAATAGAGAATCTTAATCCTTCTAATGTCACAGTCCCTGTAGTAGAGCACCTGCTACCTCAAACTTCAGAGAAGATGTGCACGAATGGCTGTTTGGTCGCAGGTTACTCCAAGAAGAAGTAGCTAGAATGCCCATGTATTGGTGCATACAGATTGGCGATTGGGAGTTTTTTGAAGGTTAGAATTCCAGCATCTCAGCATCTTCATTATCCAATAGATTAGAAAAGGTCATAAGTTTTGACTGTGTGCCCGTTTGAAAATGTATAAGTGTGGATAAATTAATTACATAAATGCTGCAATGGTGCATTTGCTTTTAGATTCCTGTTGTTAACATGGTACAAAGAAGGTATGTGTGCATGCTTGAAAAATCTTAAGATTTGTGAATCTAGCTATTCAAGCATCCTTAAGTGATACTCCCTCCTTCCCAAAATGTAAGGCGCGGTTTGACTTTTCTGGTCTTCGTTACGGAACTTTGACTATGATTTTCATGTATTCTATGTCTATAAAATTAGTATACATACATATGAAATAAAATTGTTCTGCAAGACAAATACGATGATGCCATTTATACATGTTCAATCCATATACATTGATATATATTAGTGGTCAAAGTCGTGCATCAAAGACCGTAAAAAGTCACTCGCGCCTTATATTTTGGGAAGGAGGGAGTATATATTTCTCTGTACATTGAAATACAATTAAACAACAAGGAGCTTATATCAGTGGTGTATACGCTCCAAAATTGCGGTATCTACCTTCCCCAAATAACATAAAAAATAAGGTTGGGGGTTTTATGGTGTGGCCGCAAGCCCTTTCTCTCCGTTGCGTCGCTCTCTAGGGATGACTTGGGCGGAAACACTAACTGCCGTCACACGCCGCCCCCCTCTCCCTCCTCCCCCATCGCCGCCATCGGTGGGCAGAGCCCATTGGTGGCTGGTGGCGGCGGGATCTGGTTCGTGCACGCTCGCGTTGGTTGGGAGTGACCCTCACGGTGGTGTGGCTCGTGGAGCTGCTCTTGACGGAATTTGGAGTTGGTGTAACGGCACACGGCGGGGATTCGCAGCGGAGAGGAGGTGCGCGGCTGGGGCTCGTGGAAGGAGAACGTCTTGGTGCGGTGGCTCCTCCTGGAGGCGACTGTGCGGGACAAGGCGGAAACATAGCGGCTAGGCCATGGCGGCGTGGTGGAGCTCGGCCAGGTGATGGAGGCGGAGGCGTGGGCTGGATGGTCCCGATCTGGGTCGCATGGCCATGGCACAGGCATCTGCTGGGAGTGGCCTGACGGCTGCGATGTGCGGTTCTGACGCCCCTTGGTCAGGCATGGACTGAGCTCGGTATGCTCTAAGCCGTGGGGATGCTGGCAGATGGTTTATGTGCTTTTGCATGTGCAGGTCTTGGGTGGACCATGACATCGCGGTTACGGTGGCGAAGTGTTGCGGTGGTGGAGGAGTGGTCAACTTGGACGGTGTGGCCCCAATCCGGCGGCGGCGGAGTGTGTTGGAAATATGCCCTAGAGGCAATAATAAAAGTATTATTATATTTCATTGTTTATGATAATTGTCTTTTGTTCATGCTATAACTGTATTATCTGGAAATCGTAATACACGTGTGAACACATAGACCACAATATGTCCCTAGTGAGCCTCTAGTTGACTAGCTCGTTGTGATCAACAGATGGTCATGGTTTCCTGACTATGGACATTAGATGTCGTTGATAACGGGATCACATCATTGGGAGAATGATGTGATGGACAAGACCCAATCCTAAGCATAGCACAAAGATCGTGTAGTTCGTTTGCTAGAGCTTTGCCAATGTCAAGTATCTCTTCCTTCGACCATGAGATCGTGTAACTCCCGGATACCGTAGGAGTGCCTTGGGTGTATCAAACGTCACAACGTAACTGGGTGACTATAAAGGTGCATTACAGGTATCTCCAAAAGTATCTGTTGGGTTGACACGGATCGAGACTGGGATTTGTCACTCCGTATGACGGAGAGGTATCTCTGGGCCCACTCGGTAATGCATTATCATAATGAGCTCAAGGTGACCAAGGTGTTGGTCACGGGATCATGCATTACGGTACGAGTAAAGTGACTTGCCGGTAACGAGACTGAACAAGGTATTGGGATACCGACGATCGAGTCTCGGGCAAGTAACGTATCGATTGACAAAGGGAATTGCATACAACGTTTGATCGAATCCTCGACATCGTGGTTCAACCGATGAAATCATCGAGGAGCATGTGGGAGCCAACATGGGTATCCAGACCCCGCTGTTGGTTATTGCCCGAGAGTCGTCTCGGTCATGTCTGCGTGTCTCCCGAACCCGTAGGGTCTACACATAAGGTTCGGTGGCGCTAGGGTTATTAGGAAGACTAGTATGTGACTACCGAATGTTGTTGAGTCCGGATGAGATCCGGACATCACGAGGAGTTCGGAAGGGTCCGGAGGTAAAGATTTATATATGGGAAGTTGTTAAAAGGACACCGGAAAGTTTGGGGCATACGGTATTATACCGAGACCACCGGAAGGGTTCCGGGTCCACGGGAGGGCCACCCCCCGGGGGCCACTGGGCTGCGTGGGGAGTTGGCCAGCCTGGTGGGCTGGGCGCACCCTCCCTTGGGCCCTTGCGCCTAGGGTTGAGGGAACCCTAGAGGGGCCCCTGCTTGGGGGCAAGTCCCCCTCCCTTGGCGCGCGCCCCCCTCTAGATGGATCTAGAGGCCGCCCCTTCTCCCTTCCCCCTATAAATAGAGGGGTGAGGGGAAGGCAGCCGCACCACAAGCCAAGGCGCAGCCCTCCCCTTCCCAACACCTCTCCTCCTCCGTTGTGTGCTCGGCGAAGCCCTGTCGGAGTACTGCTTCTCCACCATCACCACGCCGTCGTGCTGCCGGTGGAGCTGTCTTCCTCAACCTCTCCTTCCTCCTTGCTGGATCAAGACGGAGGAGACGTCGCCCGTACCGTACGTGTGTTGAACGCGGAGGTGCTGTCCATTCAGCACTTGGTCATCGGTGATTCGAATCACGTCGAGTACGACTACATCATCACCTTGCAAGCTTCCGCACGTGATCTACAAGTGGTATGTAGATGCAAACTCTCTCCCATAACTCGTTGCTTAGATGAACTCATAGATGGATCTTGGTGAAACCAGAAATTTTTTAATTTTCTGCAACGTTCCCCAACAGAGTGGTCAATTTGATCAAGTTGAAATAAAATCATGATATTTCTCCTATTCAATTAATTTGCTCCTACACATCCCATGGTGTATGCATGTCTAGAAAGTAAGGATTTTTTTTCATAATTTCATCAAACTCACTATTGAAAATAACAGTGAATTGAATTTGAAGACGGGAGGGAGAGACACCCCATGTTGATTATGAGAGAGAGAGGGGTTGAGGTAGAGAGAGAAACTTACTGTGGTGCTAAAGGGTGTCGGTTGGTCTATAAGAGGGTGGAGCACGGGTCGCAGGAATTTATATTTAACTAGCCAAGTAGAAGGGGAGTCTTAGTTTCTTTTACAATTTAGAAATGGTTGTTAGTTTATTCCTTCTCATTAAATGGTTTGTTTGTTCCTTTTTACCAATCATCTACCATGGAATGTTATATACAAGTTTTTGTTTTTAGTCCAAAGTGATATTTCCTCCCATGTTTTTTAGACATATGCATACATGGTTGCGCATCGGAGGTTGGTGCAATATTAAAACCGGTTGATCATTCCTTTTTATGGATAAATTTTAGAATTTTTATTTTGAAAGCAGTCTTACAACATGCGGTGTATTTTCAGACTAAAACTTTGAATTGTAGGGGTAATCGACTCATCCGTTGATATGATTGGGAGGTGGCATGAACAAAGTAAAGTAGAAAAAAGCAAGCTTGGACGATGGGTGGCGGCATCAACCTACAATTGTTTTGTGTCGGTCAGAGCAGGGAAGGTGTTAGGCACGAACCAATCAACTAGGGCTTCTTGCTTTGACTCTCTTGCCGAACTAGGAGAAGTTAGCTCTTGCAATGCAATGATCAAGCTTTTAATAAATTCTTGCATACATGTCTTTCAGTACTATTTTTTCATGGTTCATCTGTGTATGTCATTTTCATGATGTAGTGATTTTATAAAATAGTTACTTATTAGTTGTAACCATTGTTGTCAGATCAAGTTGGAAGCTTAATCTTCAGCAATGTCTCTTGTAGCTTTACTGTGATAGTAGAGAATAGGACAATGTGATATTGTCATCTACATGGTGAATGTTGCCACTAATATCTCTTTTGGTGTTGTCCAAATTCAAACTTCAGTTTGGAGGTAATGTGCTTAAGCACTGATATGACTTACATTTGAATACGAGCACTTTGGTTTTCAACTCTCAACTAGAGTTGCTCATCTTCGTAATCTTTGGTAGAGTGTAGATCATAAAATCCATTGGATATTTATGGATGTGAGATCTTACATACATCCTTTTGTATTCATCTTAGTGTCAATTTGACTTGTTATTGAACAAGTTACGGTATAGGCAGGAATAAGTATCAGAACTAATGCCATGGCGCCCATGTCAAGTCTAGCACTGGATTAAAAAAATTACCATGTGAAGTCATTTTTGTTTGCCGGACAGAGTATAACCAATTATTTTTGTGCTCTAGAGGGGTGGAGTAAATGAGCCACGATGAAGTTCAAAAAGTTGTCTTAGCCCCTATAAAGGTTAAATTTTCTCTTTAATGTTTAGGCTTCAGGATACTATAGTATAGTAACACTGAGCAAATTAAGCTGGTCCACAGTTGAGGGAGAGGGGAGGGGGTGTGAGAGAGAGGGTGAGAAAGAGAGGGAGAGGGGAGGGGCGTGAGAGAGAGGGTGGGAAAGAGAGAAAGAGCGAGGGTGGGAGAGAGAAGTGGACAATGATTGCTTCAACACCGCTGTGTGTATACTGCCATGTGACGAGGGAGTATTGTTCATAGACCCTCCTATACACTACATGGATCTAAGATTTTGTGTAAGTTATCGTAACTCTTCATTCTATGTGGCATTAGTATCAACATGTTGAAACACTATTTCTTTTTTTTACATAGTCCATTTTTTTTAAACAAGGCAAAAGATTTGCCATTTTCATTGATTAAGCAGAAGAGAGTTGCCCGGTTAATTAGAGGAAAACCGGGCGAAAACCTAGATACAAACCCCATAAGGGGCACACACACGGACGACCTGGCCATAACAACGCCAAACAGTCGACCCCAACGTCGAGGACATGGCAGCTCCGATTTTGCTGACGAGCATCACAGGAGAAAGTTGCAAGCCTCGCACCGACCTAGACCAATGCAACACCCTGAGAGCGCCGCACGCTGAAAACCGCCCTCATGGAGTCATCGTTGCCGCAGCGGCCTCGCCTCCTGCAGCTCCGACTTCTCTGTCACAGCCAGAAACCAGCATGGACACACCCATTGGCGCACCGGACCTTCGACATCAAAAGGACAAGCCGCGACTCAGGCTCTGCTCGCCACCATCATCGTTGCCACACGCGTCGCAACGCCACACCAACCTCACCGCCGGCCGAGCATCTGCCGACCGCGATGTCGTGCACGTCCAGCCTGCAGGAAGCACAAAAGGGACCAAGATCTCCAAGACGGCACCCCCAAGAGGGAAAACGACGTTGAGACGACGACGCCGCCTGATCCAACCAGGATCCTGACTTTCGCCCGGAGATCTTGACCCGAGAGATGAGGATGCACAAATCACCACGACGGCGCCTCTAAGGAAGAAAGCGACGCCCACGAGCGCCGCTGCCGCCGGCCAGCTAGCACCGGCCAAGCTTTCGCCCGGATCAGCAACACCACCACTCCCACGCGGTCGACCAACGCCAACCAGCACCTCCACTGACTCGCACACCCCCTGCACAGCAACCGCGCCATCGCCACACAGGGACCACCACCACGCCTCGCTGCCGAGCCAATCGAGCTGCCCAGACATGAGACGAGCCTCCCTCCACCAAGCGCACCGCGGCCGCCGCGTCGCCCGCGCGAACTCCACGGCCGCCGACACATCAACCACCGTCCCGGGGCCGCCGCCCCGGAGTCCAACATCGCCACACCAGGCCCGGGGATAGGAGGTCGCCCCGGCGTGTCGCAGTCACCGCATCGAAGCAGGAAACCACCGCTGGCAGGTCGAATCCGACCACGCCCGGCCAGATCCGGCCGCAGCCAGCCCTCCCGTGGACCACCAATGCTCCACCGAGGCTCCCGCTCCACCACGCCGAGCGGAGCCGGAGACCATGACGGGGAGCAACCTTGGGCTGCAGGGGCCAGCCTGGAGCAGCGGAGCAGCGCCGCCCCCGCTCTCGAAGACAACGACCGAGAGGTCCCGCCGTCGCCGCACCGCCAGGGCTTTGCCCGGCGACGCCTCCGGCGGCGGTGAGAGGAGAGGGAGGCGCAGGGGGGCCTGCTCGAGCTCGCAGGGGCGCCTCGGTGCGGCCCGGCGCGGCCGCACGGGAGCGGGATAGGGAGAGGGGAAGGGCCCGACTCGAACTCCGCTGGGAGAGAGAGCCGGTGAAGACGGCGCCGGGCTTCGGGATGGATGGAGAGAGGACGCCGAGAGGGTTCCGGATCATTGCTTGGCTTGGCCGGAGGTGGCCGGAGGAGGGAGATCAGCCGGCGGCGGCGGCGGTCCCTGCGCAAGCGCGAGCGCGAGAGCCTAGTTGGGGAGGGGGATTTTGGTTCCGTATCATCCGTAGCTAGATACTAGAGTCAACACGAGGTCAGAAGTTTTGCGAGAAGGAAACTTTCCAGACATTGGCAACATTATTTGATAGCTGGCCTGGGATAGACAAAGACATCTCATCGTGCAACATGGTAAGTATTTTGTCTATTGTTATCATGGTTTATTGTTATTTCTAATAGCTCCACTTGTAGATTTATCTTTCCTATGCATTCATCGACAAAGAGGCATGTCGTCTATATATTATGGACCCTATTCAAACATCACAATCGTTAGAGGACAAAAATTTGAGTCATGCACTAAAATTTAAAAGTTTTGCAAGGGATTTCAAAGAAGCACTCGAAATAAAGCTGCCTGGTTGGAATTCCGATATATCTAAATGACAACGTTTATTTCCATTTGGTATTCCAACGAGTATTGAGGGGTAACGAATTCATAATAAAAATATTTATTTTTGTTATCATTATATTCTTTATATTATTAATTTAAAAAATTACAGGAATGTGTATGGCTATTTTGTTTTTCATTTTATGCTCTGATGGAACGGTAAAGAATTGGTCAAGCCGGTTTGCGCGGTGAGTATTGTCCGTTATATGTTTTAAGACCTTCAGCGTGAAATCTTCATACTAACTACATATATTGTTTGTGCAGGATGGGTATGAGTTGAGGAAGCAGTTTTTATTATACTTGTTAAAACATCGTGCGAGTGAAGCTAAATGCAACTTTCCTAATATTGTGAAAGAATTTCTTAGGCGCATCATCTAGATATTAATAGTTTTGTAATAGATGTGAAGGTCGAACATCGCTCAATTTGTTACATGGACATGTCGTTAATCTTTTTCTTTTATCAATTTATATTGCAAAAATGGACTTCAATTATTCAATAATTGTGTTTGTGTTATATTGTTTGTACGTGTGAAATTTAACATGTAACTCTTGCAAACTATTTCAAGAGCCCGTGGCAACGCATGGGCACTCTACTAGTTTATGGTAGTTGTCGCGTGTAACCTCTACTCCTAATGTCAGTTGGTAGTCTCGGTTCCACGGTTAAATTTCATCCCACCAACATCGGTTTACTTTCGTCCCCCGACTCGCAAACCAACAAAAAAAAACATAGCGATGCACCCACAAGGTCTGGCGGCAAACCTCCGGTCGACTGAAAAAACAGTGTGAAAAAAATCTATGAAAAAAAACCTACGACAAAAAACCAGCGAAAGAAAAAACGGCAACCGAATCGCACGCACTTACGAATGAGACCTCCTGCCCTCGAGCGAAACGAGGCGTCCTCCCTTCCGCAATCCCTAGCCGACTCACCACCCTCACCCCTATAGCCGCCGCCAGCCTATCCACACCTCCCCACGCCGACCGACTCCGGCCCTCGATGGCGCTCCTCTTCTTCGCGGATACTCCACGCACCTCTGCTTTCCTTTCCACGCCTCTCCCCACGCTCTGGTGGTGCTGACTACAAAGGTTGACGTCGCGCGTCGAGGTGCTGACTGCCGGGGTGCCGCCGCCATATCACCGGTGGACAGGACAACCTGGTGGTTGGCGACCGGCAGTTACACGCTAATCCGTGTTGGCACCACACGCTGAAAGACGCCGGCGGTGGCAGCGCACCTACGACCGACTTTGCATGAAGGCGCCGCCAGTGAGGACTCTCCTGATTGACAACTGCGACAGAGTTCTTCTCTAAGGACTTGACAAGGCTAGAGCTTTATCATCTAGAATTTGACGAAAGCCCTCTAGATCTTCTCGGCTGTGAGGCACTAGAGGTGTTAGAGATAGATGATTGTTTTATCAACATTGGGGATAACTTACCCAAATCTTTACGACATTTGAAAGTCATATATATATTCAGGACTTCATTGCATGGATACACAACGGAATTGCCTTTCCGCTCCAGGTCTGCTTACCTTTGAACTAGCTGACTGTTCCCAATGGACTCCATTGCTTGAGAGCCTGCCATCTTTGGTAACGTCATTTATCAGGATTGGTGTGGATTGTGAAGATTCTTGTAGTCATGTTAAGTACCTTGGTGATTGTGGTGATGAGTCATGTTAAGGATGCTACGTTGAAGAGGATCATTGTCTACTTCTTAAGGTTTGGCGGGCGCTACAAATTTAGAGCTGATAAGTCAATATTCTGTGGTATGTTTGCTCTTTTTCTAACTCCCTGTGTTTATTGCCATCCAACATTTTGCATCCCTCTATGATGTTAAACTTGTCCCTAATTTCCAGTTGCATGTTTTCCACGAATCCATTCTTTTTAGTCATCATGTTTGTATGCGGACATCTCCTATACCTGGCCTGTGAAGATGTCAGTACATTTTCCATGTATATTGATTTCTGACCTCGTACTATACAGAAGCATATGACTAAGATAATTTTGCAAGACATATTAGTTTATGCAACACTTTAGATGTTATGGCTTATATATTTCCTTTTTCGAGTCAACCAAAGACTTGTAAAATCTCTACTCCATCTGCTCAGAATTGGTTACTTGAAATAGAAACTCAAGAAATCTTATTCCACTCAGCAGTCGGCATTACTGAATCATCTCTTCTGAAGTTATAACTTCTATAGTTTTTAAATTTTTTGCACTTTGTTAAGACTTTCAGAAAGGACTTGAAATGGTGTCCTATGTAGCAAGCTAAAAACGGTGTTGCTTAATGATCACACCTTAGTACTCTTTGGGTGTTTATCACATAACGATGTGAACTAGATTATTGACTCTAGTAAACCTTTTGGGTATTGGTCACATGGCGATGTGAACTATGGGTGTTAATCATATAAAGATGTGATCTATTGGTGTTAAATCACATGGCGATGTGAACTAGATTATTGACTCTAGGGCAAGTGGGAGACTGAAGGAAATACGCCCTAGAGGCAATAATAAAGTTGTTATTTTATATTTCCTTATTCCATGATAAATGTTTATTATTCATGCTAGAATTGTATTAACCGGAAACTTGATACATGTGTGAATACATAGACAAAAATATTGTGTCCCTAGTAAGCCTCTACTAGACTAGCTCGTTAATCAAATATGGTTAAGTTTCCTAACCATAGACATGTGTTGTCATTTGATGAACGGGATCACATCATTAGTAGAATGATGTGATGGACAAGACCCATTCGTTAGCTTAGCATTATGATTGTTCAGTTTTATTGCTATTGCTTTCTTCATGTCAAATACATATTCATTCGACTATGAGATTATGCAACTCCCGGATACTGGAGGAATGCCTTGTGTGCTATCAAACGTTACAACGCAACTGCGTGATTATAAAGATATTCTACAGGTATCTCCAAAGGTGTTTGTTGGGTTAGCATAGATCGAGATTAGGATTTGTCACTCCGAGTATCAGAGAGGTATCTCTGGGCCCTCTCGGTAATGCACATCATAAGAAGCCTTGCCAGCAAAGTGACTAATGATTTAGTTGCACGATGATGCATTACAGAACGAGTAAAGAGACTTGCCGGTAACGAGATTGAACTAGGTATGAAGATACCGACGATCGAATCTCGGGCAAGTAACATACCGGTGACAAAGGGAATAATGTATGTTGTCATAACGATTCGACCGATAAAGATCTTCATAGAATATGTGGGAGCCAATATGAGCATCCAGGTTCTACTATTGGTTATTGACCGGAGAGTTGTCTCGGTCATGTCTACATAGTTCTTGAACCCGTAGGGTCCGCACGCTTAACATTCGATGATGATTTGTATTATATGAGTTATGTGATTTGGTGAGCGAATGTTGTTCGGAGTCCTAGATGAGATCACAGACATGACGAAGAGGGCAAGCCCCCTCTTGCCTTCTCTTCCACATGCTAGGAAAATAAAAGGGGAGCGCCTCCCCTCTTGCCTTCTCCTGCACGCGCCAAGAAGGAAAGGGGGACGACTAGGGCAGGTGCCTAGCTAGGGCGGCTGCCGGCCCCCTTGGGGCACGCCCTAGGTAGCCTCCCCTCCCCCACCACCTATATATATGCGAGGAGGGGAGGGGGCAACACACACCACGATTCCCAAGCCGTGTGCGGCATCCCCTCTCCCTCCAGTTCCTCCTCTGTCCAAATCCATTGTGCTTAGTGAAGCCCTGTGGAAAAGTTTCACCACCACCGTCACCACGCCATCCTGCTGCCGGAACTCATGTACTACTTCGCCCTTCTTGCTGGATCGAGAAGGCGAGGACGTCATCGAGATGAACGTGTGCTGAATGCGAATGTGTCGTGCGTTCGGTGCTTGATCGGTATAGACGTGAAGGTGTACGACTACATCAACCACGTTGATAAATGCTTCCACTTAGTGATCTACAAGGGTATATAGATGCTCTCCCCCTCTCGTAGCTATGCATCTCCATGGATAGATCTTGCGTGTGCGTAGATTTTGTTTTTGTTTTTCATGCAACGTTCCCCAACATTCACTTATATAGCAAGTATAAGTTGTTTTCTCATGCATGAAAACTTACAGATGGATTCCTTGAATTTTTATGATAATTTTTCATATATAAATTATTTCATTCCGAGCTACGGTTAATTTTCTATGAATTTTTGAAGTTTAAACAATTTTCTGGAATTTATAAATCATTTTTGAAATATAATTTCGCTAGAAAAGGATTATGACGTCAGCATGAGGTCATCATGGTGTCAGCAGGTCAACCGGACTGCCCCTGGTCAAATCTGACCAGTAGGGCCCACTCGTGAGTTACTCAGTCACTAACTAAGTTAATTAGGGTTAAACTAAATCTAAGCTAAAGATTAGCCGGGGCAGGGCCCACATGTCAGCGACCCGGGGTGGTCAAACCCCCAGTCAAAAGGGGTCAAATCCATTGGCGACTTGACATTGGCGGGGACAGACGCGGCGGCGAGCTGCGGGAATCGCCCTCCGACGTCCAAATAGACGGCCGATGCCATCTATGTGAAGCCCAGGCCCATGCGGGTCCAACGGGACAAGCGGGGGGTGGTTGGAGACGTCATCGATGTCGACCCAGGCGGCTGCCAGAGCTCGGGTGAGCTTGAGGTCGAGGCTAGGGCGGCCATGGTGTTGTGTGCGCATCACATAGGGCATCTAGGCGGAGTAGCAAGCGCGTTGGATGTGCGCCCGAGATCAAATGGTCACCAGAGCGTTGGCAGCGGCGAGCATAGGCGGCGGCAGGTTTGGGCACAGGTGGTGCAACGACTACAGCGTGCGACAGAGGAAACAGAGAGCGGGGTCGAGGGAGAGTCTCACGGTGATTCATATGGTGCGGACGGCATGCTCAGAGGAGGACCGGAGCGAATGGGGCGGCGGAGGCGATCTCGGCGGCTGAAGGTTGAAGACGAGCGGCCTAGCAGCGTCGTCCGATCTGTTCTCTCGGGCGGCGGCTGGCCCCGAGACACCACTTATATACGCGGGACCTTTAGTCCTGGCTCCAACCACGAACCAGGACTAAAGGTCCTTTAGTCCCGGCTCCAACCACGAACCGGGACTAAAGGCCAATCTTTAGTCCCGACTCCAGCCATGAACCGAGATTAAAGGTCCTTTTCGGCGGCCAAATTCCATGCGGGAGCTCAAACCTTTAGTCCGAGCTGGTGGTTGCAACCGGGACTAAAGGTGACTTTCAATTAATTTTTATTTTGAAGAAATTGTTTGACAGATTCAATTTTACATATTGAAATTAATTATTGTAAAATGCATAACAATTCGAAAACTAAACCAAATGAGTTGATTCAAAATTCTGTGGCTTCATCTTGAAGATTTTGATCAATTAGTATCATTTTGTCTGGAAGTTGCATAATTAATTTTTCACTTATTAATCAAATACGGTAATTGAAGACATTATTTTAAACTTTAAAATTCATATCTTCAGTTCTGTTAAGCCAAATGGAGCAAATAAGATATCAAATTGTTTGCCTTACCATAACCTACACATTCATATTTAAAGGCTTTTTCTTAAGGCAGGAATGGTCTTCCATAGGTCAAAACCCTCAATTACCCTTTCTGCATATTTCAAGCTTTTGAAATATTTACAAAGGAAATATTCACCATAAATTCCAAGAAAATTTTAGCATGTCACAAATACCATATTTGATTATCTTGCCAAGTCTCATTTCTTGGAGAACAAGATAACATCGTCACATTCCCTCAAAACCATCTCTGTCCATTTTCTAGTTTGAGCAAGTTTACATTGCTAAACTCCACTCCCACGATGTTTCTTTTCCCTGAAAGAACTATGTGGTGCTTTGGCTCATCATATGATGATTCGCTTCCTTATCTCTTTTTCTCGGTTTGGTAGACATGTCCTTCACATAGAAAACCCGCGCCACATCATTGGTTAGGATGAATAGTTTCATCTTTGTACCCAAGATTGTTGAGATCCACTGTTATCATTATGTACTACGGGTCCACCTTTACCCCGCCTCCTGTCAGATTGACCCATTTGCACTGAAACAAAGGGACCTTAAAAGAAGGTCCATAGTCAAGTTCCCATATCTCCTCTATGTAACCATAATATGTGTCCTTTTTCCTATTGCTGTCTGTTGCATCAAAGCGGATACCACTGTTTTGGTTGGTGCTCTTTTTATCTTGGGCGAGCATGTAAAATGTATTCGATCCCATTTATCTCGTACCCTTTGTAAGCCAATATAGTCAAAGATCCTGACCTTAAGACGATTGGTGTTCCTCAATCACGACATGAGGGGAGACTGATTGGAAAAGGCAAGCTAGGAAAGAATTTAGTAATAAGTATGGACGGGCATTCTTTCACTCAAGCACACTACACAGTTTCACAAAATTCCACCTTGGTGGCTTCGTATATCGAGGAACACATGGATATTGTATGCTCTAAGAACCCGGAGCAGTCTGGACCCTGGATTAAACATCCACACATGGCGACTTTCGGCGGTTGATTGCAAACACATCTCATGATTAACACCACTGTTGGAGATGAGCTGTACTTATTGGCCAAGTCACCAATAAAGTCAACACAAAACTCAATAACCTCCTTTGTTTCATGGCCCTTGGAGATGCTTACTTCTAGCATAGCACGGTTATGAACATATTTATTTAAGACTCCCATGAACCTCTCAAAGGGGAACATATTGTGTAGAAATACAGGACCAAGAATGGTAATCTCTTCCACTAGGTGAACTAGGACGTGCGTCATAATATTGAAGAAGGATGGTGGGTACACCAACTCGAAACTGACAAGACATTGGACCAAATCATTCTGTAACCTTGATAGGATTTCTGGATCGATTACCTTCTGAGAAACTGCATTGAGGAATGCCCATAGCTTCACAATGGCTAATCGAACATTTTCTGGTACAAGCCCCCTCAATGCAACGGGAAGTAATTGTGTCATAATCACGTGGCGGTCATGAGACTTTAGGTTTTGGATTTTTGTCTCTACCATATTTATTAGTCCCTTTATATTCGACAAGAAGCCAAACGGGACCTTCATACTGCTCAGGAATTCAAAAAATATTTCCTTCTCTTCTTTGGTAAGAGCATAGCTGGCAGGACCTTGATACTGATGCATGCCGTCTTTTTTTTTCATACGTTGCTGGTCCTCCCGTGCCTACGGTGTATCTTTTGTCTTCCCATACATGCCCAATAAGCCTAGTAGGTTCATGCAAAGATTCTTTGTCACGTGCATCACGTCGGTTGCAGAGCGGACCTCTAGGACTTTCAAATTGGGTAGCTCCCAAAATATAGATTTCTTCGTCCACATTGGTGTGTGTGCGTTTGCATCATCCGGAACAGATTGTCTGCGAGGACCCTTTCCAAAGGTTACTTTTAAATCCTTGACCATATCAAATATATCATCACCAGTATGGTTGTCAGGCTTCTTCCGTTCATCTGCCTCACCTTTGAAATGCTTGCCTTTCTTTCTTAAGAGATGCCTAATCGGAAGAAATTGACGATGTCCTAGGTACACATTCTTCTTACATTTATCCAAATATATACTTTCAGTCTCATCTAAATAGTGTGTGCATGCATTGTATACCTTGTTTGTCTGTCCTGAAAAGAGTAGGCCAATCATTGATGGTTACAAATAGCAACGCTTGTAGGTCCAATTCCTCCTGTTTGTGCTCATCCCACACACGTACACCTTTTATTATCCACAACTATAAAAGTTCTTCAACTAATGGCCTTAGGAACACATCAATGTCATTGTCAGGTTGCTTAGGGCCTTGGATGAGCACTGGCATCATAATGAACTTCTGCTTCATGCATAACCAAGGAGGAAGGCTATAGATACATAGAGTCACATGCCATGTGCTATGATTGCTTCTCTACTCCCCACAAGGATTAATGACATCTATACTTATACCAAATCATAAGTTCCTCGCATCATCTGCAAACTCCGGTCACTTTCTCTCAATTTTTCTCCACTGCGACCCATCAGTGGGTACTCTCAATATCCCGTCTTTCTTACGGTCTTGTTTGTGCCACGGCAACAACTTGGCATGCTCTTTGTTTTCGAACAAACATTTCAACCGTGGGGCGCTCGCCCTCAACATCACCAGGGTCATCGCGGCTGATCTTATAGTGCAATGCACCGCATACCGGGCATGCATTCAAATTCTCGTACTCCTCATCACGGTAGAGGATGTAGTCATTAGGGCATGCATGTATCTTGTGCACCTCTAATCATAGAGGGCAGACAGCCTTCTTTGCTTCATACGTACTATCGGGCAATTCGTTATCCTTTGGAAGAATCTTCTTTAACATTTTCAGCAACTTTTCAAATCCCTTGTCAGATACACCATTCTTTGCCTCCCATTGTCGCAATTCCAGTGTGGTACCTAGCATTTTCTTGTCATCTTCACAATTTGGGTACAACAACGTTTTGTGATCATAGAGGTTCCGCTGTAACTTTAACTTCTCCTATTCACTTTCGTACTTTCTCTTTGCATTAGCAATGGCCCAACCAAGATCATCAGCAGACTCATCTGATGCCTCTTCTCCAGCTTCCCCCATTGTACTACCATCGTATTTAGGGAACCTAGGATAGTTGTCATCATCCTCTTCTTCTTCATTGTCTTCCATTATAACCCCTCTCTCTCCATGCTTGGTCCAACAATTATAGCTGGACATGAAACCGGACTGAAGCAGGTGGATGTGAAGGATTTTTGAGGTAGAGTAATCCTTATCATTCTTAAAAACACCACATGGACAACACATAGAACCATTCCTCTTGTTTTCCTCAACCACACGCAGAAAACTATGCATGCCATTAATGAGCCGGGAAGAGCGTCGGTCATCATACAAGCATTGTAGGATCATCTTCATTACACAACATCGAAGTGACCAAATTAATACAAGTTCATACATACTTCTCATAAAACACCATACAACTATATATCTAGCTAAAGCATTTAAATGCAACAACAAATGCGATAACAATCACAACTATGGTAATAATCGATCCAACAACATAATGATACCAAGCCTCTTTATTAATGGCATGTTTTCTAATCTTTCTAATCTTCAAGCGTATTGCATCCATCTTAATCTTGTGTCATCGACGGCATCGACAACATACAACTCCAATTTCATTTTCTCTTCTTCAATTCTTCTCAATTTTTCTTTCAAATAATTGTTTTCTTTTTCAATTAGATTTAACTTCTCAACAAGAGGGTCAGTTGCAATTTCCGGTTGACATACCTACTAGATAAAAATATCCATGTCAACTTGATGGGCATAATTGTCATAAACACGAAATGAAACAAATAGTTATAAAATAAAATATACCACATCTGAAACATAAACTGGACATGGGCTTGTGGCCACCCCAAAGGTCAGTTGGAGGTGTCCTTTGGATGCAAGGAAGCTTATATCTGGATAGAAATCATGTTAAAATTTCAGCCCAATCGGAGTTACGGATCTCCGGGAATTTAAGAAACGGTGAAAGGCCAGAAACAGGGGTCGCGAAATAGAAGAGAAATAGAGAGACATATCCAATCTCAGAGGGGCTCTCGCCCCTCCACCACCATGGAGGCCGTGGACCAGAGGGGTGCTACCTCTTGAGCACTGCATTGGTTTTCCCTTGAAGAGGAAAGGGTGATGCAGCAAAGTAGCGTAAGTATTTCCCTCAGTTTTGAGAACCAAGGTATCAATCCAGTAGGAGGCTCCTCAAAAGTCCCTCGTACCTACACAAACAAACAAGAACCTCGCAACCAACGCGATAAAGGGGTTGTCAATCCCTTCACGGTAACTTGCAAAAGTGAGATATGATAGAGATAATAAGATAAGATAAATATTTTTGGTATTTTTATGATATAGATTGGAAAGTAAAGATTGCAAAATAAAGATAGATGGAAACTTATATGATAAAAGATAGGCCCGGGGGCCATAGGTTTCACTAGTGGCTTCTCTCAAGATAGCATAACTATTACGGTGGGTGAACAAATTACTGTCGAGCAATTGACAGAAAAGTGCATAGTTATGAGATTATCTAGGCATGATCATGTATATAGGTATCACGTCCGCAACAAGTAGATCGAAACGATTCTGCATCTACTACTATTACTCCACACATCGACCGACTCCTGCCTGCATCTAGAGTATTAAGTTCATAAGAACAGAGTAACACATTAAGCAAGATGACATGATGTAGAGGGATAAAACTCAAGCAATATGATATAAACCCCATCTTTTTATCCTTGATGGCAACAATACAATACGTGCCTTGCTGCCCCTGCTGTCACTGGGAAAGGACACCGCAAGATTGAACCCAAAGCTAAGTACTTCTCCCATTGCAAGAAAGATCAATCACTACAAGAAATATGTCAACTTATGACCTTCTGTCAGTGACCCTCGAAGAATTGGTCATAAATTTATGACCATTTTAGACCAATTGGTCAAAAGCTGTTCAGGGGGCTCCAAACCCTAAACCATTGCGACCATTTTGGTCAGAAAGGTCGTAATTTCCTTACACGAAATGGTCATAAAGCAAACAGTGCTAGTCCGCTGCCTTATTTCTAGTTGTTAATGACCAATATAGATGGTCATAGCCTTGTAGATTGCGGTGGGTTGTGATGACTAGGCGCCATCTCATCAGTTTTGCCTATGTGTCATGTCCATGTGGCAGTTTTTGCCCTAGGTTGTGAAGCAACCTATATTTCTATCATTCCCAAAATTCCCTTTGGGGCATATCTTCATCAAATATGTAAAAATCCTTCCTTGCCTAGTTCAAAACTAATTCAACAATATTCATTTTCCAATTCTGTTCACAGCAACACTTTATGAAGGAAGTGCTATTTATATATTCTTGATTGCCCTCGGAATTTTTGGGCACTCTTTCCTATCCAAATCATTACCGCATGACAAAATTCAGCTCCATTTGCCTAGCAAATCTTCCTCGGCAAATTTTCAAAGTTTTTGTCCACCTAGAAGCATTGTGAAGGAAGTACCTTTTTTATATCTCTAAATGACATGAAATGTATACAGTTCCTTCATATGCCCAAATTATCACCCTCCTCCAAATTGCAGCTCAGTCAAATCATCTATGTGAACCCAGGTTCAATTTATATTTTATGGCCAAATTGGCACGTTGCAAAGCAAGTGTTATATAGACCCCTCCTATTACCCTCAAACTTTTCGGGCACTCTTCCATACCCAAATCATTGCCACATGGTAATATTCAGCTCAATTTTCCTAGTAAATCTTTCTCGGGAAATTTCCAAAGTTTCTACCTCGAGAGAAGCTTTATGAAGTAAGTACTAGCTAGGCTTACCCAAATGATCTGAAAATTTACCAGCGCATGACCATACCTAAGTAACTTACCTACACCAATTTTGAGCTCATTTCATTCATCCAATCTCTCTCACTAGTTTTCCCAAGTTTCTGTCCATAGAAGAGCATTGTGAAGGAAGTACTACTTTGGCATGTCCAAATGGTATAAATTTTCTACAATGTTTTCCTATGCCCAAATAACAATCCTCCACAAAATTTCAGCTCACTCCATCCATTATTTTGAGCCCAGCTTCAACATTCATATTTTTGTCCAGCGTGGTACTTTGCAAAGCAAGTACCACCTATGATCCTCCTTTTGAGCTAAAAATTTGTGAAGACATTCTCCTTAGTAGATTATCATCCTCAGCCAAAACTCACGCCCATTGGCCATGTGCATTTCCCGTACCGCTAATCAAACACTTGGCTGCTAATTCATGTTTGAGCATCGATCGGTCTCCTCGTGAGAATCTTATGTTGTAATTTTCTTCCTAGCACCAACCTGGGGAGTGCCCAACCCACTAGACATGCCTAGGCCGCCCAGAACACATGGCAACATTACGGTCACGCGGTGACCATGCGACGGGCATGCGAGTTTACGCGCTCTAGAGTTAGGGCCCTCGGCCACCACCCAAACCTCGATGTATCGCCACCAAACCATGTATTTATGATTAAATAGGTCCTTATGTAACTAGAAATGATTTTTGGAAAAAATAAATAGCAAACTATGAGTCAGCTGCAGTTCAAATTTGACCCGCTTCCAACTGAATCGACGGAAATTTGTCTTTTTCACGAGAGGTGGATCAAAATTTTTTACACCCAACCATTTTGTCAATTGTGCATTAAATATGGCCTAGTATTTTATAAAAATAATTTGGTCCAATTTTGCAACAATTATTTGGTAGTTCCTTCACAAAAAAACCTCCTTTCGGGCACTCGAAAAATGAAAAATGGTTTTTTCGTCCAACGAAAATGAAAACTTCCTTAGACAACATTGTTTGCCATTCCAATATGCACTCTTGTGCACAATATGAGATCATTTGAACAAACTATGCCATGAATGTGGCCATAAGATTGATCATTTGGCTTGAAAGCCATTGATCTCCACACATGATAGCTCGTTTCTGAGAACACTTTTTTATAATAATTGCCGTATTACAAGTTTGTTATTTTTCATAGGAACTTGGCCACATATGATGACACAATGCGAAGGTTTCCCAATTGTTTGATTTTTTTTTGAATTTTTTATGCCCGTTTCAAAATGCGGTCAAAACGGCGGGAATGACCGTTCCTATCTAGTGGTTGAATCTTGGATTTTTTTGGTGTTTCTCTGATTAAATAGATACTTATGTACCTAGAAATGATTTTTGGAAAAAATAAAGAGTAAAGCATGAGGCAGCTACAGTTCAAATTTGACCCACTTCCAGCTGAATCGGCGGAAATTTGTCTTTTTCACTAGAGGTGGAACAAATCTTTTTACACCCAACCATTTGGTCAATTGTGAATTAAATATGGCCTGCTAGTTTAGAAAAATGATTTGGTACAATTTTGCAACAATTATTTGGGAGGTCCTTCACAAAAAAACCTCCTTTTGGGCACTCGAAAAATGAAAAATGGTTTTTTCGTACAAAGAAAATGAAAACTTTCTTAGGCAACATTGTTTGCCATTCCAATATGCACCCTTGTGCACAATATGAGATCATTTGAACAAACTATGCCATGAATGTGGCCATAAGATTGATCATTTGGCTTGAAAGCCATTTATCTCCATACATGATAGCTCGTTTCTGAGAACACTTTTTTAAAAAATTGTCGTATTACAAGTTTGTTATTTTTCCTGGGAACTTGGCCACATATAATGACACAATGCGAAGGTTTCCCAATTTTTTGATTTTTTTAAAAAAATTATGCCCGTTTCAAAATGCAGTCAAAATGGCGGGAATGACTCTTCCTAGCTAGTGGTTGAATCTTGGAATTTTTTTGGTGTTTCTCTGATTAAATAGATACTTATGTACCTAGAAATGATTTTTGGAAAAAATAAAGAGCAAACTACAAGGCAGCTACAGTTCAAATTTGACCCACTTCCGACTGAATCGGCGTAAATTTGTCTTTTTCACTAGAGGTGGATCAAATCTTTTTACACCCAACCATTTGGTCAATTGTGAATTAAATATGTAATAATATTTTATAAAATTGATTTGGTACAATTTTGCTACAAATATATGGTATGTCCTTCACAAAAAATCTCATTTTGGGCACTCAAAAAATGGAAATTGTTTTTTCATGAGAGGTGGATCAAAAGCTATTGTCATGCAACTATTTGGTAAATTTTATATAAAATGTGGTCTAATATTTTAGAAAAAAATGGAGTGGTGCTATTTTGGAACAAACATTTGGTAGGTTCTTCACAAAAAAAATCATTTATGCACTCGGAAAATAGAAAAAGATTTTTTTGTGCAATAAAAATTAAAGCTCTATTTGGCAACATTGTTTGCCATTTCAAGATGCACACTAATGCAAATACGAGATTATTTTGACAAACTATGCCATTGTTATGTTTAGAAAAAATCAGAGATTTGAGTCCAATTTTTTGAGATTCAAAAGCGAGACAACCGGCCAATGAGACGCGAGGAACCACCTTCACGCGGATCATCAAATTGGACACAATATGAGCCGTCTATCGTGCATCCATCCAACCGTGGAGCCTCTCACGAGTAACAAAAACCCTAACCCACCCACCCACCCTCCTCGATCCCCGCCGCCGCCACCCACCCACCCACCCACTCCCGACCCACCCTCTCGGCCTCTCCCCCTCCCCTCGATCCCCTAGATCCGATCGAGGCATGCCCCGCCGCCACCCCCACCCACCCGCCGCCGATCCACCCTCGCGCTCGGTAGCACCGCCCTCCTCCTTCTCTCTAGAGTCCATGGCCGGCACCGCAACCTCGTCTCCATGGCTGCTCTGCAGTGCCTCCGACGACCGCGGCCGGAGCGCGACGGCGGCTCCGTTCCGAGCACTTGACGCCACGCTCTGTCGCGGCTCCTTCACCGTCCGACGCTCCTCCGGGCTCTGCATCTCGCCGACTTCCCCCTTCGTCACGGCCTCTCGTCCACGCTAGAGACAGCCACATCCTCGATGGTTGCTGTTGGACTCTACCCCTCCAAGTTGCCCGGACGCCTCCCCGACTCTCCCTCGTCCCCAACAAGGCCGCGATGGCGGACCAGCACGGGTAGGTGCCCCTCGTCCCCGCTTGTTTTTCCCCTCCGATCTGATCGATCCGCACGGGTAGGATGTAGCTGACCCCCTCTCTCACTTCGCCTTGTGGATGCAGATCCATCGAGGGATACACCATCGCCGGTCGCCGGTCCTTCGTGCCTTCCTGTTACTGAGTTTCCTCCGTGCGTTGTGCAGATGGCGATCGTGAAGAAGGGGGTGAAGCACTTCAAGAGGGTGCACAACGACCGCTACATCGGCCTCAAGGTGAGACCCCTAGCTTGCTCGCTCTCGCTCTCGCCGTCACTCGCCGGGCTTCTGTTCCAGAAACGCGCCAATTTCTAGATGGATTACCCTTGCTTTGTTCATGTGGGGTTCTGGCAGCTGTCCCGACCTCCTCTGCTAGCTCTCGATGCGTGGATCTGGTTTACATGTCGCGTTAGTTTAGCAGTGCGTCTATGTAATTATCGCTACAAAGTTGGGCCTGGGTGCTGGTGTTTAGTGAGCACAGTAGGGGTTGGTTTAGTTTTTGTATGAACTCTGTATATATTTTGTGTACACACCATCGATTAGTATGGTGCCTTTGTGAGGCTGGAAATTTCCTTTTAAGCTATGGTGTGTTTGTTCTTGAGAGCTAGTTGTGGAAAATCCCCTTGCTGTATGGAATCCTTGAAAAAAATTGAAATGGTTCGATATCCCGCCACACACTAGTTGGGCCTAGTGATATTGATGAACTATAGTGTTTCATTGTTGATTCGTATGGTGCACTGTGATGCTTGAAATTTTGTTTTTAAAGCTGTGGTGTGTTTGTTCATGAGAGTTCACTATGTATGTTGCGTGCAGCCTTGTGAATCAAGTTATGCATGCCTGCTACATTTAGCATGACATAAAATAAAATTCCATGAAAGCTTATTACTACATCAGTGCTTGCTCCCAGTGTTTCCCTCTTGCAATTTATCCTAGTGTGCACTACACTCATGCGATATTTCTGGATAACAAAGTCAGATACCCTGGAATATTTGTATGATCGGATCTTGTTGGTTTCATCCATCTAATGATAATCTATGTATTTGGACAACCCATTTAGCTATAATTAGTTGCTGCACCACATGTCATCTTGCAGTTGGTGCTAATTCTAGTTACTTTGTTACAAAGGTTTATTCTTTTAGTCCTTCTTTATGTTTGTTTGCTTAACTAGTACTCGCCAAACTCGCCATAAGAGATTCAGTATGTCGATCATCTTACCACCACATATGCTTTTCTGTTTGTTATGAAAGTTTCGTCATTCTAATAATACACCGGATGCTTGGAGAATGGATGTGCCCTGTTTTTTTCCTTTCTGTAGTTGCTGAAGTTGCAATGTATAGTGTTAGCTAATTCTCCTGTTCTGCTACCTGATGAGTGCTTTCTTTGTAATATTTCACCTTCGTATGCATATTTGTTTTGTATTTTTTTATAAATGATGATAGTTTGTGCAAGATGTTCACATGTTATTTTATTTTTTGAATAAATTCTCTTATGCCCTTGACTTAGATTGACCCAAAACAGCAGCATCCTTGATGCGTACTGACCTTCACCTTGTTCTTTCTCTCGCAGACTCGAAGGAGACTATCATAAGGCACCTCCTCTTGGTTGTGAGAGTGTCCAAGGTCGGGTGCGGCTAATGCCTATGTCGTGGCCGCACTTGACACTGCCCTCTCTTTAAGGGCAAATATCATTTTTTATAACTCTGCTATCTTTTCCCAAGTCTTTATTATCTTGCCTAGTCTTGTACTGATATGTATTGTTTGATGATAATTACCCAAGTTAATGCATGATGTTAAGGATAACCTGAGAACACTTGCCCAAGTTTATGAGATATGCATGTGACAGTTCAAACCTGCTTTCTTTGCTCTTTCAATGCTTTTGCTGCTGCATCTTGTGCTTCTCTAGTTGTCTAAATGCTTCTGCTGCTAGCCTGCTAGACTGCTACTAGCTTGAATAGGTGTGCACTTGTGCTGGTGGTGGTGCTGCTTGTGTTGTTGCTGCTAATTAAATGCTTATACTCGCGCTGCTGTTGATTAAATTCTTATGTTGTTGTTGCATGCTTATGCTACTGATTCAATGCTTTAGAAATTGATTGAATTGAACCTGTTGTAATCCTTCATGTTATACTCGTATTTATTTTTGGGTTTCTATTTGATTTTTTAGTCTATTATATCTGCTCATCTTCAATTTCTTCGTAACCTGCTTGGAGCTTAGAATCTGAGCCCAACTAGTCTCATATACAACTAAGACCAATGATTCATGCTCAATTCTGTATATGTATGTATGACCAGTAAAGTTGGAAGGCCCAAATCTTAACGTTAATATGCTTAATTTTGTACCATATTCATGCTCAATTTGTTGCATTCAAGTTGTTGGAAGTTTTGTTATGCCATGCTTAGTGTTTACTAAATTGGGGCATTTGGGCATGTATGTATAAATTTTAGCCTCTTGAAAGAATATTATTTACTTCGGTGTATTTCACTAATAGCTTATACGGATCAGGATCTAATGTAAATCGAGGCTGCTGCTGTGATAGAAGATCGGAAGAAGCTTGGAGATGCGTGCCATAGTTTTAGTTGATGTTGCCACCAAGTTTTGGTGCTTGTGTATCTGTTTTTGAATGTATGTGCACTTGTTGGACCTGCAAACGTGTATGTGCTCTTGTGAGTATTTGACTGGATGATTTCTGGATTTAATCAGTTAATTGAGAGATTTATTATTTTGTTGTTCAAATGTGTAAACTGAAATCTGTGAATGAAAAAGACCAAATGTTCTACTTGACAAAATAATATTTGGGCTCTAAAAAGGCTATGGCCCAAACTATAGTGGATCAGAACATTGTGTATTTTGGAAAAACCAGAAAAATAGGCTTAATGAAATGGTTTGCAAAAAGGCCACGGCCGAGAAAATAAAAATGCTAAATTGTTGGGCTAGGCCCATGTAGCTAGCGAAAAATAACAGAAAAAATAAATATTAAAAAGGCCGAATTGTTGGGCTAGGCCCATGTAGAAAACCGAATTGGACCGGGCTGAATCTTGTGCCACATCAGCTTGCCACGTTGGATGCCTACGTGGCCTGGGGGAGGTTGCTAGTGACCAAAATGCCACAGTAGGAATATTTTGATCGTAAACGTCTTTGACCACATTCCAGAAGAAAGGTCGCTATAGTCGGGTTCTGACGGCCACTTTGACCTTGTTTTTGGTCACAAAAAGGTCATAAATGGAAATTTGTGACCTTTCAGTGACCAATAGTGGTGGTCATAAGTTGACATATTTCTTGTAGTGAATCTAGTAGACCAAACCAAACTGATAATCCGAAGAGACTTGCAAAGATAACCAATCACACATAAAAGAATTCAGAGAAGATTCAATTATTTCTCATAGATAAACTTGATCATAAACCCACAATTCATCGAATCTCGACAAACACACCGCAAAAAGAGTTAGATCGAATAGATCCAAGAAGATCGAGGAGAACTTGGTATTGAGATTCAAAGAGAGAGAGAGAATAAGCCATCTAGCTAATAACTATGGACCCGAAAGTCTGTGGTAAACTACTCACAACTCATCGGAGAGGCCTTGGAGATGATGTAGAGGCCCTCTGTGGTCGATTCCCCCTTCGGCAGAGCACCGACGAAGGCTCCAAGATGGGATCTCGCGGATACAGAATGTTGCGGCGGTGGAATTAGGTTTTCATGATGCTCCTAGATGTTCTCGGTGTACGTGGATATATATAGGAGGAAGAATTAGGTCGGTGGAGCCACGAGGGGCCCACGAGGGTGTCACATCCCTAGCTTCTGGTATTGCACTAGGCTAGCTTCATGTGTGCATCATATTTAAATTTTGCTTAATTTTGAAATGGGGATTGTTGAAACCCTAGCTCTAAATGAATTCAACTAGGGCTTACTAAAATCTTTTCAATGAAACCAAAATGCCCTTCATAAATGTTCACCATCTATGGTCCTGGCTAAACCCTCTCCCAAAAATGGTGCACATTTTTCTAGGCCATTTTGGATTTTTGAATTAAATCATATAGTATTTGCATTTGGGCATTTAAATGCTATAAAATATTTTAAATGTCCAAATAATCCTAAGCTGAAATGTTCCATGTTGGATATATTCCAAACAGTGGCCATGGGCAGTTTGGTGATTTTTGAGTATGCCTAAGTATTTTTAATAAAGCCCGAACAAAATAACATAATAGAAAGCAGAAACAACAAAATAAAAGAGAGAGGATTTTACCGGGCCACTTACGGCAGCAGCCCACTGGCAGGCCCAAGACTATCTTTGGCCCATGCCACCATTGCTTGTTCCTCACCAGCGAGCCAGAGGTGACGCCGGAGAGCACGAGCTCGCCACGACGCCACCTGCTTGCCGCCCACGCCCCTAGACACCTGGATGATCTCCACGTCGCCGCTCCGACCCCGTGGACACCTCATTCGCCCCCCTACCTCTCTCCCTCGCCATTCCCCATCTCACCGAGCGCCACCGTCGCCGCCGTTCGCCATAGCCGCAGCCACCGCCTCCCTCCCGCCTCTCTGACGCACCCCTGTGATCCGCGAAGACTCCCTCGTCCTCTCCATCGAGTCACGCAACGTCGGGTGCCCGGGAACGCCGCCACCACCGTCGTCTTCATCTCCGGTGCCCGGAGATCGCCGCTGTCAATTCGCCGTCGCAGAAGCTTCCCCGAGCTCGCCGACCCCTCCGTTCGATCCACTGTGAGCCCCGCCGCCTTTTTCCCTCCTCCTAGAGCTCGTTCCCGCCCTCTAGCCGCCTCTCCCGCCATACCCGAATCCCGCCGCTGCCGTGCCATGTCGCTGCCGCGCCCAGAGCTGCCTTCGCCCGCTTTTGAGCGTGTCGCCGTTCTCACCGTGCTCCCAGGAGCCGAACGCATGCACCAGCTCCTCCTGCCGTGCCTCCTAGCGACGCCCCCGAGCTCGCCCGAGCTCCGGCCGCCGCCGAGGTCGATGCCGGCGACAACTCCGGCCACCCCCGCACCCACCGCCTACACCACTCGACGCGCGAGTCCACCAGCGTCCTGTAGATGCCCTCCGCCGGCCATTTGGTCGCCGGAGATGCAAACCCGAGGCTCGCCGCCGCAGTTGGCCTCGCCGGCGTCAAGTCGCCGGTGGGGTTGACCCCGTTGACAGTTGACTTGGTGGGCCCAGTTTGACCCTGGGTCACTGACGTGTGGGCCTCTGGCCACTAACTAAACTAGGATTAGCACTAGTTTAACACTAACTAATTTTAGTTAGTTAACTAACTACTGACACGCAGGACCCACCGGTCAGGTTTGACCTGGACCGGGTCTGTTGACCTGCTGAGGTCAGCATGACGTAATGCTGACGCTGTAATTGTTTTCTGGGATTTTAAATAAATCAGAAATGATTTATTTAATTCAGAAAATGTCCAAAACTTCAAAAATTCATAGAAAATCAACCGTAGCTCCAAATCAAATAAATTATATATGAAAAATGATCAGAAAAATCCAATCTATCCATCTGTACCATTTTCATGCATGTTAGAACAACTTATAGCTACTGTATAGCACAAATCATATGAATGGCATTTAAATAATCACATATGGAGTTTGAATTTGAATCTTGTATTCAAACCAACTTCATTTAATCTGTTGCTAGTTGCATTAGCTCAAACCACAACATATTGCCATGTCATGATCATGCATCATATTGTGCATTTGCATTGATTGTGTTTCTTTCTCAGTTGCCGGTAATTACCCCTCTCGATAGACGCGTTCCGATGATGAGTTCGATGACACCGATGAAGAACTATATTATCTTCAGAAGTGCCAGGCAAGCAAAACCCCCTTGTTCATTCTGATACAATCCCACTCTCTCGCTCCTGCTCTCTTTTACTGCATTAGGACAACAACGATTCAATGTTACTTGCTGCGGTAGTTGAACCCCTTTATCCTCTGCATGACCTGTCATTGCCACAGTAAATAGATGAAACCCACTAGCATGAGTAGGAGTTGTTTGAGCCCTGATGTGCCTACTCATTCATGCTTGTTTGTCATGCCTGCTATTGCTTAGAGTTGAGTCAGGTCTGATTCATCGGGAATGATTCGGAGGTGTGTGAACATATCCTACTGTTGAGAGCTAAATGTGTGAACACGATTTGGTAAAGGTAGCGGTGAGAGGCCATGTAGGAGTACATGGTGGGTTGTCTCATTGCAGCCGTCCTCAGGAACTGAGTTCTGTGTTTGTGATCCATGAACAGCTACTACCACGCATTGGAATGCTTAAGTGCCCCTCTCGGCTTCTTAATCACCCTTGTTCTCTGTCCAGGAGTTGCAACTAGTTTCTGGTGTTTGTAGGTAGTGTTAGTAGTCTACCAAGTGGCACCCGGTACAGGTGGGCTTGGGACAGACTAGGCACCGTGGCACGGTGTACCAAGCGTACATCCACCCGTCGAGGTGGGCTTGGGAACCCTGATCACATTGTTTGGGGCCGTGAGCGACACCCCGGCCGGATCTCCTTGCGGATGGAACCCAAATAAGCGATAAACCTGGACGAGAGACTTGAGTGTTTAGGTAGGCCGTGGCCGACTCCCTCGCCCGGCTTCCGCTTGAAGGTTGCCGAGATACATGACGTGTACAGGGCGATAAGTGGCAAGAGCGTGTGTGAAGAAGTACACCCCTGCAGGGTTATCATTATCTATTCGAATAGCCGGATTCCTCGGATATGGAAACTTGGACCCCTTGTACAGTTCATAGATAACTTGAAGTGGATACTCTAAAATACGCAAGATAAGCGTGAGTGCTATGGATGGCGTTCTCGTAGGGAGACGGGAGCAGATCCATAGTGGTGTATTGATATGGTGAATATGTGGACTCGTGTGCGCCACCCCAAAAGAGTTACTTGCAGTCGTAGTTCAGGATAGCCACCGAGTCAAAGCTGGCTTGCTGCAGTTAAACCCCACCATCCCCTTTGTTGATAATGATGCATATGTAGTTAGTTCTAATGTAAGTCTTGCCGGGTACATTTGTACTCACGTTTGCCTATTTTATGTTTTTGCAGAGAGACTTCAGTCTCACTACTAGTACCGTGTGGACTTCGACGTTTAGCTTGTTACCTCAGCTACGATCTTGTGCCCTCGGCAGGATCTGGTAGATAGTCAGGCTTTTCAGCCTTTTTCATTTATAGTTGTCTGTACTCAGACATGTTAAGCTTCCGCTTGTGCTTTGACTTGTATGCTCTGAGTGTTGGGTCATGAGACCCATGTTTGTAATATCTTGCTCCTCGGAGCCTACTGAAAATAATACTTGAGTCGTAGAGTCATGTTGTGATGCCATGTTGTATTTGCACATATCGAGCATATTGTGTGTATGTTATTGAAATGCTTGGTATGTGTGGGATCTGACTATCTAGTTGTTTATCTTTAGTAGCCTCTCTTACCGGGAAATGTCTCCTAGTGTTTCCACCGAGCCATGGTAGCTTGCTACTGCTCTGGAACACTTAGGCTGGCCGGCATGTGTCCTTCTTCGTTCCTGTGTCTGTCCCTTCGGGGAAATGTCACACGATGAATACCGGAGTCCTGTTAGCCCGCTACAGCCCGGTTCACCGGAGTCCTGCTAGCCCAGTGCTACAGCCTGGATTCACTCGCTGATGACCGACACGTTCGATCTTTGGGTCATGGATGCTGTCCACGTAAGTCTGTGCCACTTTGGGTTTCGACTAGCCATGTCAGCCGGGCTCCTTATCATATGGATGCTAGCGGCACTATCATATCGTGTGCCAAAAGGCATAAGCGGTCCCGGGCAAAGGTAAGGCGACACCCGTGGGAATACCGTGCGTGAGGCCGCAAAGTGATATGAGGTGTTACATGCTAGATCAATGTGGCATTGAGTCGGGGTCCTGACAGAGGGTGGGGGGTGCGCCCACCCCCCTAGGGCGCGCCGGGAACCCTCGTGGCCACCTCGTTTGCTGCTTGACGTCCACTCCAAGTCTCCTGGGTTGCGTTTGTTCCAAAAAGAATGCTCCCGAAGGTTTCATTCCGTTTGTACTCCGTTTGATATTCCTTTTCTTCGAAACACTGAAATAGGCAAAAAAAAGCAATTCGGGCTGGGCCTCCGGTTAGTAGGTTAGTCCCAAAAATGATATAAAAGTGTAAAGTAAAGCCCATAAACATCGAAAACAGGTAATATAATAGCATGGAACAATCAAAAATTATAGATACGTTGGAGACGTATCAAGCATCCCCAAGCTTAATTGCTGCTCGTCCTCGAGTAGGTAAATGATAAAAACAGAAGTTTTGATGTGGAATGCTACCTAGCATATTTCTCAATGTAATTTTCTTTATTGTGGCATGAATGTTCAGATCGAAATGATTCAAAATAGAAGTTCATATTAACATAAAAAATAGTAATACTTCAAGCATACTAACAAAGCAATTATGTCTTCTCAAAATAACATGGCTAAAGAAAGCTATCCCTACAAAATCATATAGTCTGGCTATGCTCTATCTTCATCACACAAAGTATTTAATCATGCACAACCCCGATGACAAGCCAAGCAACTGTTTCATACTTTAGTATTCTCAAACTTTTTCAACTTTCACGCAAGACATGAGCATGAGCCATGGACATAGCACTATATGTGGATTAGAATGGTGGTTGTGGAGAAGACAAAAAAGGAGAAGATAGTCTCACATCAACTAGGCGTATCAACGAGCTATGGAGATGCCCATTAATAGAAATCAATGTGAGTGAGTAGGGATTGCCATGCAACGGATGCACTAGAGCTATAAATGTATGAAAGCTCAACAAAAGAAACTAAGTGGGTGTGCATCCAACTTGCTTGCTCACGAAGACCTAGGGCGTTTTGGGAAGTCCATCATTGGAATATACAAGCCAAGTTCTATAATGAAAAATTCCCAATAGGGGACTCTCTATCATGAAGATCATGGTGCTACTTTGAAGCACAAGTGTGGTAAAAGGATAGTACCATTGTCCCTTCTCTCTTTTTCTCTTATTCATTTTTTCTTTTTTTTCTTTTTTTATTTGGCCATTCTCTTTTTTTATTTGGCCTTCCTCTTTTTTTTATTTGGCCTTTTTTTAAAAAGTCCGAAGTCTCATCCCGACTTGTGGGGGAATCATAGTCTCCATCATCCTTTCCTCACTTGGGACAATGCTCTAATAATGAAGATCACCACACTTTTATTTACTTAAAACTCAAGATTACAACTCGATACTTAGAACAAAATATGACTCTATATGAATGCCTCCGGCGGTGTAACGGGATATGCAATGAATCAAGAGTGACATGTATGGAAGAATTATGAAGGTGGCTTTGCCGCAAATACGATGTCTACATGATCATGCAAAAGCAATATGACAATGATGATGTGTCATAATAAACGGAACGATGGAAAGTTGCATGGCAATATATCTCAGAATGGCTATGGAAATGCCATAATAGGTAGGTTTGGTGGCTGTTTTGAGGAAGGTATATGGTGGGTGTATGGTACCGGCGAAAGTTGCACAGCACAAGAGAGGCTAGCAATGGTGGATGGATGGGAGTGCGTATAATCCATGGACTCAACATTAGTCATAAAGAACTCATATACTTATTGCAAAAATCTACAAGTCATTGAAACAAAGTACTACACGCATGCTCCTAGGGGGATGGTAGGAAAAGACCATCGCTCATCCCCGACCGCCACTCATAAGGAAGACAATCAATAAATAAATCGTGCTCCAACTTCATCACAAAGCGGTTCACCATATGTGCATGCTACGGGAATCACTAACTTCAACACAAGTATTCCTCAAATTCACAACTACTTTAACTAGCATGACTCTAATATCACCATCCTCATATCTCAAAATAATTATCAAGCATCAAATTGATCATAGCATCCAATTCACTTTCTATGATAGTTTTTATTATACCCAACTTGGATGCCCATCATTCTAGGACCAATTTATAACCATAGCAAATACCATGCTGTTCTATAAGACTCTCAAAATAATATAAGTGAAGCATGAGAGATCAAAAATTTCTAGAAAATAAAGCCACTGCCGTGCTCTAAAAGATATAAGTGAAGCACTAGAGCAAAAATTATCTAGCTCAAAAGATATAAGTGAAGCACATAGAGTATTCTAATAAATTCCAAATCATGCGTGTCTCTCCCAAAAGGTGTGTACAACAAGGATTATTGTGGTAAACTAAAAAGCAAAGACTCATATCATACAAGACGCTCCAAGAAAAACACATATCATGTGGTGAATAAAAATATAGCTCCAAGTAAAGTTACCGATAAATAAAGACGAAAGAGGGGATACCTTCCGGGGCATCCCCAAGCTTAGGATTTTGGTTGTCCTTGAATATCTTGGGGTGCCATGGGCACCCCCAAGCTTAGGTTCTTGCCACTCCTTATTCCATAGTCCATCAAATCTTTACCCAAAACTTGAAAACTTCACAACACAAAACTCAACAGGAAATCTCATAAGCTCCGTTAGTGCAAGAAAGAAAAACCACCACATAAGGTACTGTAATAAACTCATTCTTTATTTATATTGGTGTTAAACCTACTATATTCCAACTTCTCTATGGTTCATACCCCCCGATACTAGCCATAGATGCATCAAAATAAGCAATCAACACACAAAAAACAGAATCTGTCAAAAACAGAACATTGTGTAGAAATCTGTAACTTTTGAATACTTCTGGAATTCTAAAAATCCTAATAAAATAGGAAGTCCTGGGAAATTTGTCTATTGATCTACTGCAAGACGAATCAACTAAAAAGCACGTTTCTGTGATTTATTATAATTATTCTTGTGCGCGCAAAAGTTTCTATTTTTCAGCAGAATCAAATTAACTATCACCGTAGGTTATCCTATAGGTTCTACTTGGCACAAACACTAATTAAAACATTAAACCACATCTAAACAGAATCTAGATAAAATATTTATTACTAAACAGAAGCAAAAATCAAGGAACAAAAATAAAATTGGGTTGCCTCCCGACAAGCGCTATCGTTTAATGCCCCTAGCTACGCATAAAAGCGAGAATAGATCTATGTATTGCCATATTTAATTTTTAATTTCTTAGCAGAGTCATGCTCGAATCCGGGAGGTTCTTTACGTTTCCCCTCATATTCAGAAATTTTTAGATCTAAAGAATCCAACCGCTTATTGCAAAGGGTAATCAACATATTCATGCGGTGAAGATGTCCGCTAATGCTCTTGAGGGGTTCAAGAGTGAAAGTGCAACTAATCCCCGGGTGGTTTTGGTAATTAATAACAACATATATATCATTGAACTAATAGTTTCTTGAGAATCATTTCAGAAAGTTCAGTGATATGGGTATGGCAAGGACTGAAGATGTGGACCCCTCAAAATGCTAAGGCAAGCATTGGCAAAAGCTCAAGACTCCATTTTTGGTTTAGTGATCCAAGATCACATTGAGTCTATAGGAAAGCCAATACTATTAAAAGGGGATGAGGTTATGATAATGATCTGGTTGCTCAAAGTGCTTAGTGATACATCTCCTAAACTATCAGCACCTTTCACTTCCATAATACACTCATAAGTAATCTCGGTCCCACCGATTTCCTAAACTCAGTCACACCGAGATGAACCACCTCAGCCATATAGCCAAACCCTAGAAATCTCGGATTTTCCGATTCTGAACTCGGTCTCACCGAAACTTGAGTTGCCAAGCTTCTGTAACCTTCTGTCATCAAATCGGTGTCACCGAGATGATGAAGTCGGTCCCACCGAGATTGGAAAGCTCTTGTCTTTACACGAATCGGACTAACCGAGTTTGTATTTTCGGTCCCACCGAAAATCCCAACGTTCACATAATTTGAACTTTCGGTCTCACCGAGTTGTCAACTTCGGTCTGACCGAGATTGGTCAAATGTGTGTAACGGTTGGATTTTGTGTGGAGGCTATAAATACCCCTCCACCCCCTCTTCATTCGTGGAGAGAGCCATCAGAAAGAACTACCACTCCTACCTTACATTTCTGAGAAGAGAACTACCTACCCTTGTGTTGAGATCAAGTTGCTCCACTCCCACCATATGAAACTTGATTTCTAGCCTTCCCAAGTTGCTTTCCACTCAATCCTTTCTTCCACCACAGCCAAATCAGTGAGGAGAGTTGAGTGTTGGGGAGATTATCATTTGAAGCACAAGAGCAAGGAGTTCATCATCATCAACACCATCTATTACCTTTTGGAGGGTGGTGCCTCCTAGATTGGTTAGGTGTCGCTTGGGAGCCTCCGTCGAGATGTGGAGTTGAACCAAGAAGTTTGTAAGGGCAAGGAGATCGCCTACTTCGTGAAGATCTACCCCGAGTAAGGCTAGCCCTCAGTGGGCGTTGGCCATGATGGCATAGACAAGGTTGCTTCTTCGTGGACCCTTCATGGGTGGAGCCCTCCGTGGACTCTCGCAGCCGTTACCCTCCGTGGGTTGAAGTCTCCATCAACGTGGATTGACGATAGCACCACCTATCAGAACCACGAGAAAAATCTCCGTGTCTCCAAATTGCGTTTGCTCTTCTCCACCTCTCTTTACTACATGTGCAATTTACTTTCCGCTGCCTATACTCTAGAATTGCATGTGTAGGGTGATACTTGACTTGATCATCATTGTGAACTTGCCAAAACTTGTCTTTATCAAAAGGCATAATTTTATATTGTCAAGTAGTCTAATCACCCCCTCTAGACATACTTTCGATCCTACAAGTGGTATCGAGCTTTGGTCTCCATTGTATTGGTTTCCATTGCATTGGACTCCATAAGCTTGGTTTCACAACCTAGGAGAGTATGGCGTCTAGTGAGGGTAATTTTCAGAGAGGTCCTTACTTTGATGGTACAAACTTTGCTAGTTGGAAGCATAAAATGAAAATGCATATTCTTGGCCATAACCCAGCCGCATGGGGCATTATTTGTGTTGGTATGCAAGGTGAATTCTTGAGGAAGGAAAAGTTCCGGATCGCGAAGCCACAGCGGATGAATTGCGGATGTTGCAAAACAATGCTCAAGCTTGTGACATTCTCTTCAATGCTTTGTGTCCCGAGGAGTTCAACAAAATCAGCCGTCTTGAGAATGCAAAAGAGATTTGGGATACTTTGGTGAAATGCACGAAGGTACCGAGTCCGTGAAGGAATCAAAGCTAGATGTTCTTCAAGGTCAACTTGACAAGTTCAAGATGAAGGAAGGTGAAGGAGTCGCTGAAATGTACTCTAGGCTTGCTCTCATCACCAATGAGATTGCCGGCTTAGGAAGCGAAGAAATGACCGACCGATTCATCATCAAGAAGATTCTCAGAGCTTTGGATGGAAAGTATGATACCGTGTGCACTTTGATCCAAATGATGCCAAACTACAAGAATCTCAAGCCAACCGAAGTCATTGGAAGAATTGTTGCTCATGAGATGACACTTAAAGATAAGGAAGAGCTTCACAACAAGTCAAGTGGTGCTTACAAAGCTACATGTGATGCTCCCACAACCTCAAGTGACAAGCTAGTTTCCAATGAAGAGATAAGCCAAATGGTGAAGAACTTCAACAAATTCTACAAGAGTAGAAGCAAAGAAAGAAGCTCAAAGTCTAGATCATATGATGAAAAGAGATCTTCTAGTCGTGATCGAAACTGCTACAATTGTGGAAGACCCGGACACTACTCAAATGAGTGTTCAGCTCCCCACAAGAGAAGAGAAGAATCTCCAAGAAGAAGAAGCTCAAGAGATGAGTCACCTCGGAAAGAGAGAAGGAGTAGAGATGATCGTTATGAACGAAGACCCTCTCGGAGAAGCAAGGATTCGGAGAGGAAAGACAAGTCATCAAGGAGCTACACAAGAAGAAAACATCAAGCTCATGTAGGTGAATGGGTCTCCGGCTCCGACTCCGACAATCAATCCGAGAGAAGCTATCACTCCAACTCCGACTACAGTCAAGATGAAGGTGTTGCCGGTCTTGCTCTCGTGTCCTCCAACTCCAACTCCTACGACTTATTTGATTCACCAAATGAGGGAATTGGAAGATGCTTCATGGCTAAAGGCCCCAAGGTATCACACCTTGAATTTATTGACTTTGATAGTGATGAGGATGACTTGCTTGGTGAAGATGAGCTCTTACATGATAAATCTAGTGAGCCTAGTAATGATGAACATGCTAGTAGTCTTTATAGTCAAGAAGAGTCTAATGACAATGCTATGAAGGAGATTGAGCGTCTAACTAAAGAACTAAACACTCTTAAGTTAGCTCATGAAACAACTCAAGAAGATCATAGAGAGCTCCTAAGATCTCATGAGAAGCTACGCTTCGAGAAGCTCAATCTAGAGCAAGAACATGAGTTTCTAAAAGCAATCAATGACGATCTTCGAAAGAAGAGTTCTTCATATCTTGCCAAACGACTTCTCTTGTCTAATTTCTTGCCACCTATTAAAACTAAGCATGACAAGCATAAGAAAAATTCTTCATCTAGTAGTAACAATAACCATGCTAAATCCAATATTGTTGCTTCTAGTAGTTCTCTTGATTCCACTAACAATGTTTCAAGCCAAGTTACACTTGAGCAAGAAAATAGTTTATTGAAAGGGATTATAGAGAAAGGTGTCTACAAGAGTCTTGCCGGAAGCAAGAACTTTGAGGAAATTGTTCGCAAGCAAGGAAGGCACCGGAAGAATCAAGGAATTGGTTTTGAGCGAAAGTTCAACGCCGAAGGTGTTGAATGGGAAGAAGGTCAATATCCCACTACAAAGTTTGTTTCTCAAAAGGAGAAGTATGATCCTACTTCTTCTAATGAGGAACAAGCACAAGATGACCTTCCACAACAAGACCACAAGCTAAAGGGCAAGTACAAGCTTCAAGAGGAGATTGATGCATTTATTGAAGCACCTAAAGCCATGGTCAAGTGGGTTCCCAAGGAAACGTCAAGTTCTACTTCGTCAAGCTCAACTACAACCCCAAGGATTCCCATCAAGATGATGTGGATCCCGAAGAAGAAGAACTAGAGAGTTCTTGAGGGTGACTCCGCCAACATACTTCACTCACATTCATTTTGGCAAGAACTTGTGCAATCAACTTCCACATCTTGCACTAGTTCATGGAGTCACAAACCCTCTTGTTGGTAAGTCAAGGGACAAGGTAATCATTGCTTTCATGGACATCATCTATTGTGTACTTCAATCTATGTCCATGGATATCCTTGTTTGTTCCTTGTGGGACTAACCCATGTAGGTATTGAAAGTGCCCGAATCCAAAGGATTGCTGCCAACTCTTGATGATCTTCATCAACATTGAGCATCCACATCTTCAACATCTACATGAAGTCTTCAACGACAACCCAAGGTTAGTTTGACCCTTTAAAAGGGGTTCTCACATCTAGGGGGAGCTTTGCTCTAAAGAATTGAGCTAAAGCATCTTCAAATGATGTGAACACATCAATGCTTTATGTAAAAGTGGTAACCCCACTTGTGCTTAAACGATGAGTATGACCTATGATCAAATGTTCTCATTTGACTCCTAAGTCAATATACTCATATATAGATGACCTAGTCATCGACAAATTGTGTGATAGTAGCTAGAGTTTTTGATTGTGCATGTTTGACACATATTTCATTTGCTATCTTATTGTGTGAGCATGTTGGATGCATGATTTTATCCATTTGAGGACATCCATTTGTTGCTTTGGTCATTTTGATTTTTCTGACCAAACGGATGAACAAGAATGCCTAAGTACCTCCCCTAGCAATCTATGCTTTCTTGTCTCAAATTCTATTCATGCTTACATCACAAACTTTGAACAAGTCATTTTCGGACCCACCGAGTGAGGAGCACTCGGAGCCACCGATCCGACAAAGGCTAAACTTCCAAAACCTTCTAAGTGATTTCGGTCAGACCAACTCACTCAAATTCGGTCAAACCGAAAACATTTAGATTGATCTAGGTTTTCACCTCGGTGAAACCGAGTTGTGAATTTCGGCGTGACCGAAGTGCATAACTGCTCTGCAGTTATCCATCTCGGTGCCACCGAGTTTTACAACTCGGTCCCACCGACAGCAAAGGGGTATATATACTCGAGGGCCGCGCGTTGATTTCTACTTCAAACGCTTCGCCCCCACACCCCTTGCTGCCGTCGCCTGGTCTCCGGATCGTCTCCGTCGTCGTCTGTGCGCCCTCGCCGCAGGTCTCCGTCGCCGTCAACGGACATCCTCTCCGCGTCATTGCCGCCGTAGAGAAACTCCACCAAGTTAGGGTGAGTTTCGATCCCACTCGTGCTCCCATCTCCGATTCAATGCACGTTTGGTTTGCCTGTAATCTTGCCACGATTGAAATCTTCCTGAACACTAGATTGGTTCTTTAGAACAAAATTCGAGTAAAAGTTTTAGGGTTAGGTTTCCGCCGAACACATCTCGGTGAGACTGATTTTACATTCTCGGTATGACCGATTTGGCCTCTGGCCATTGCCTTTGCACCTTCGGTCCAACCGAGTTGTGCAAATCGGTGTGACGAAATGAGGATTTAGTGAAACCCTAGTGTTTTCGGCGGGATCGAAACCCACCGGTCCAACCGAAAGTGGTGTGAATGCTTTGTTTGAACACTTCGGATTCACGAATTTTAAACTCGGTCGACCGAAATGTCTTACGTGAAAACCTAAAACTGAAATTTGAACTCATTTTTTTGCAAAATCTTTTGCAGTTTGTGATAACTCTTCTACTCTGCCTACACCTTATCTATTCACAGGTTGTCGGCCATGTCGGATGCCGGTGACAGCGAACAGGTCGAGTCACCTATAGCGAGATATTCGAGGCGGGCACTAGTCCCGATCCCAGCAGCTCATCAGATGATGGTGAGAGGAGTACACCAAGTGGTTTGCCTCCTGCAGCCACCAGGGCCAGAAAGAAGAGAAACTCAGATGAGGAAGACTCAGATTTTGTCGTTGAGGAAGAAGTCACATCAAAGCCCAAGAGAAAAGTTGTTGCCAAAGAGCCTCAAGGTCAGCAAACTAAGAAAGGCACCAGAAAAGTGAAGCAGTCCACAGTTGCAAAGAAGCTAAGTTTGGAAGAGGAAACTACGAGCAAGGTGAAGAAAACTTCCAAGAGGAAGAGGTTAGTGCATGATGATGCAGCAGAGGAAGATGAGGATGAGGAAGCACCCCAGCCTCCTCAGAAGCCTAAGCTCATGGGTGATGCCATCAGGGCAGGAGCTACTTCAAAGTCCAAGCCATCTGCTCCAGTCAAGGCAGCTCCAGCAAAGCCTGCTGCCAAACCCAAGAAGACTGTCAGGAACATTCCAGCATCAGAAAAGAACAAAGATGATGTGCCACCAGCTGTGTCAGATGATGAAGGACCAGTTTTGCTGAAACTTCGTCCAAAACTGCCACTTCACAATGATGCTCATCCTCAAGCTGAAAACATGAAGGAAAGGAAAGATAGAGGTCTCAGGCTATGGAGACAGTCTGACCCATATGCCGTGAGGAGAAGAACTGCTGTTGATCCCAGATTCCACACCAGAGAGCAGCAGGACTTCTATGAGACTGTGCTGATGGACAAGAAGCCCATAGTGGCAGACACCAGATTTGTTGACTAGAAATACATTGACAGTGAAGAGCACAGAGACTTCTTTCCACATGTGCATGAGAGCTTCACTGCATGTGGTGTTGCAGACTTCGTAGGTCAGAAGCTGACAAGTTGGAATGATGAGATGATTATGCAATTCTATGCCACAGCTCATTTCTATCCAGATGGAAAGATCACATGGATGACTGAAGGCCAAAGGTATTCTTCTTCTGTTGAAGAATGGGCAGAACTTCTGAATGCTCCAGTGCCAAGAGAGGATGATGTTGATGTGTATGGTATTCCCAAGAAGAACCATGAATCTATGAAGAACATGTACAAGGAGGTTCCAGCTAAGGATTTGGGAATATGGAAGCTTGGCTCAGTGTATTATCTCCAGGCAGGTCTACCTACCACAAACACTATTTTGAGGCATACCTTGATGCCCAAGTCTGGAGATCATCGCATGATCAGAGGATACTCTATCAACATGCTGCATATACTTGATGAGAAGGCACCTTTCAAGGTGATGGACTTGATAGTTGAAACCATCAAGAGGACTGCAGCTGACCAGAAAAGGTCGTGTGGATTTGCCCCGCACATTCAGATGCTTATCAATGCCAAGTTTGGCACGGGCACATTCTTGTTGGATAGAGAACACCTACCACTGCAGCCTGAGCATGAAGATAATGTTGTTGTGATGGATGAGGAGGATCCAACGTCAGTTGAAGGTCAAGCAAAGATTGAAGCTGCCAAGAAAGCTAAAGCTGAGAAGGAAGCAGCAGCAGCAGCTAAACCAAAGAGTGTTGGAGAACAGCTACTTGAAGCTACCCAAAGGATTGAGCAACGCCTGGCCAGCATTGTGCAGTCTCAGGAGAGCCTTGAGAGGATTGTTGAAGACAAGATCCATGCTCTGGATGTGAAGCTGACTGAAGTGCAAGTAACTGTCAACAAGCTTGAGGCAGATATTGAGGAAGCAAAGAGGGAGAAGGAAGAGCTTATGCGTGAGATGCAGGATGACCTAGTCCAGGATGCTTATCAACAGACTGCTCCGGTTCCCACAGGACCCCGATCAGCTGCTATTCAAAGGATGACACGGGACTACAGCTTCAGCACCTCCACAGTTCCATCAGTTGCTCCAGCTCCAGCTCGGTGACCACTCCTCCAAAGACAGACATCAGCTGAAGTCTTCGCAGATGCTGCCATATCAACTCCAACATCAACCTGCACAGAGCCGCCAGCAGAGTCCCCGGTGGCGCTTAGCTCTATGCCTTTTCGAACTTTTGGTAACTTGTTGCCAAAGGGGGAGAAATTGTATAGATCATAGGACTTCGAGAGAGAGAGAGTGCTTTTGTCTTTGCGCTTTTGCTCTTTCGTTCATTTGCGGTCTTTTTGAGATACTTTTGTTTTCGAGACATTCTATGTGTTTGATACTACGTTTGATCCCACTTTAATGAGTGCTTGGTCGTACTATGCTTTAATGTGTGCTTAATGCTTATCATATGCTATTCCTATCTTGTATGACCATTTACTCATGTCTTGGTGATTGGGTGCATGCTATTCATTCTTATCATTTTGTGCGCTCCACCAAGATGTATGTGACATGGAAGAGTGACCCATGATCCTAATCGATTGTGCATTTGCATTCAAACGCAAATCTTAAATAATGCACAAATTTAGGGGGAGCTCTTGCTTATCACATACTTCTCAAAGCGACGATATTATTCATTGATTATATCCTTTGTCGAAGCTTTGATCTATATGTTGTCATCAATTACCAAAAAGGGGGAGATTGAAAGTGCAACTAATCCCCGGGTGGTTTTGGTAATTAATAACAACATATATATCATTGAACTAATAGTTTCTTGAGAATCATTTCAGAAAGTTCAGTGATATGGGTATGGCAAGGACTGAAGATGTGGACCCCTCAAAATGCTAAGGCAAGCATTGGCAAAAGCTCAAGACTCCATTTTTGGTTTAGTGATCCAAGATCACATTGAGTCTATAGGAAAGCCAATACTATTAAAAGGGGATGAGGTTATGATAATGATCTGGTTGCTCAAAGTGCTTAGTGATACATCTCCTAAACTATCAGCACCTTTCACTTCCATAATACACTCATAAGTAATCTCGGTCCCACCGATTTCCTAAACTCAGTCACACCGAGATGAACCACCTCAGCCATATAGCCAAACCCTAGAAATCTCGGATTTTCCGATTCTGAACTCGGTCTCACGAAACTTGAGTTGCCAAGCTTCAGAACCTTCATCATCAAATCGGTGTCACCGAGATGATGAAGTCGGTCCCACCGAGATTGGCAAGCTCTTGTCTTTACGAATCGGACTAACCGAGTTTGTATTTTGGTCCCACGAAAATCCCAACGTTCACATAATTTGAACTTTCGGTCTCACCGAGTTGTCAACTTCGGTCCGACCGAGATTGGTCAAATGTGTGTAACAGTTGGATTTTGTGTGGAGGCTATAAATACCCTCCACCCCCTCTTCATTCGTGGAGAGAGCCATCGAAAGAACTACCACTCCTACCTTACATTTACGAGAAGAGAACTACCTACCCTTGTGTTGAGATCAAGTTGCTCCACTCCCACCATATGAAACTTGATTTCTAGCCTTCCCAAGTTGCTTTCCACTCAATCCTTTCTTCCACCACAGCCAAATCGGTGAGGAGAGTTGAGTGTTGGGGAGATTATCATTTGAAGCACAAGAGCAAGGAGTTCATCATCATCAACACCATCTATTACCTTTTGGAGGGTGGTGCCTCCTAGATTGGTTAGGTGTCGCTTGGGAGCCTCCGTCGAGATGTGGAGTTGAACCAAGAAGTTTGTAAGGGCAAGGAGATCGCCTACTGTGAAGATCTACCCCGAGTAAGGCTAGCCCTCCGTGGGCGTGAGCCATGATGGCATAGACAAGGTTGCTTCTTCGTGGACCCTTCGTGGGTGGAGCCCTCCGTGGACTCTCGCAGCTGTTACCCTCCGTGGGTTGAAGTCTCCATCAACGTGGATTGACGATAGCACCACCTATCGGAACCACGAGAAAAATCTCCGTGTCTCCAAATTGCGTTTGCTCTTCTCCACCTCTCTTTACTACATGTGCAATTTACTTTCCGCTGCCTATACTCTAGAATTGCATGTGTAGGGTGATACTTGACTTGATCATCATTGTGAACTTGCCAAAAACTTGTCTTTATCAAAAGGCATAATTTTTATATTGTCAAGTAGTCTAATCACCCCCCCTCTAGACATACTTTCGATCCTACAAAGAGACTTTTGTAAAAAAAATTGTTACTTCGCAAATCTTTCCGAAAACTTGTGTCTCTACCTAGGTAGGATGTGTCCCCCCTTTGTTTAAAATTGAGAACTTCATGCTCGGGAGTAATAACGATGATAGGACGACTAACCATAACGACGAGCACGCAAGAAGGCAAGCGAAAGAGAAGGGAGAACAGGAAAGAGAGGGCGAATAAAACGGCAAGGGTGAAGTGGGGGAGAGGAAAACAAGAGGCAAATCGAAAATAATGTAATGCGAGGGAAATGAGTTTGTGATGGGTACTTGGTATGTCTTGACTTGAGCGAAGACCTTCTCGGCAACGGCGCCAGAAATCATTCTTGCTACCTCTTGAGCACTGCGTTGGTTTTCCCTTGAAGAGGAAAGGGTGATGCAACAAAGTAGCGTAAGTATTTCCCTCAGTTTTTAGAACCAAGGTATCAATCCAGTAGGAGGCTCCTCAAAAGTCCCTCGTACCTACACAAACAAACAAGAACCTCGCAACCAACGCGATAAAGGGGTTGTCAATCCCTTCACGGTAACTTGCGAAAGTGAGATATGATAGAGATAATAAGATAAGATAAATATTTTTGGTATTTTTATGATATAGATTGGAAAGTAAAGATTGCAAAATAAAGATAGATGGAAACTTATATGATAAAAGATAGACCCGGGGGCCATAGGTTTCACTAGTGGCTTCTCTCAAGATAGCATAAGTATTACGATGGGTGAACAAATTACTGTCGAGCAATTGATAGAAAAGTGCATAGTTATGAGATTATCTAGGCATGATCATGTATATAGGCATCACGTCCGCAACAAGTAGACTGAAACGATTTTGCATCTACTATTATTACTCCACACATCGACCAACTCCTGCCTGCATCTAGAGTATTAAGTTCATAAGATTAGAGTAGCGCATTAAGCAAGATGACATGATGTACAGGGATAAGCTCAAGCAATATGATATAAACCCCATCTTTTCATCCTCGATGGCAACAATACAATAGGTGCCTTGTTGCCCCTGCTGTCACTGGGAAAGGACACCGCAAGATTGAACCCAAAGCTAAGCACTTCTCCCATTGCAAGAAAGATCAATCTAGTAGGCCAAACCAGACTGATAATTCGAAGAGACTTGTAAAGATAACCAATCAAACATAAAAGAATTCAGAGAAGATTCAAATATTTCTCATAGATAAACTTGATCATAAACCCACAATTCATCGGATCTCGACAAACACACCGCAAAAAGAGTTACATCGAATAGATCTCCAAGAAGATCGAGGAGAACTTGGTATTGAGATTCAAAGAGAGAGAAGAAGCCATCTAGCTAATAACTATGGACCCGAAGGTCTGTGGTAAACTACTCACAACTCATCGGAGAGGCCTTGGAGATGATGTAGAGGCCCTCCATGGTCGATTTCCCCTCCGGCGGAGCGCCGACGAAGGCTCCAAAATGGGATCTCGCTGATACAGAAGATTGTGGTGGAGGAATTAGGTTTTCGTGGTGCTCCTAGATGTTCTCGGGTTACGTGGATATATATATTGGAGGAAGAAGTAGGTCAGTGGAGCCACGAGGGTCCCACGAGGGTGGGGGGCGTGCCCACCCCCTAGGGCGCGCCGGACACCCTCGTGGCCGCCTCGTTTGCTGCTTGACGTCCACTCCAAGTCTCCTGGGTTGTGTTTGTTCCAAAAAGATCGCTCCCTAAGGTTTCATTCCGTTTGGACTCCGTTTGATATTCCTTTTCTTTGAAACACTGAAATAGCCAAAAAAACAGCAATTCGGGCTGGGCCTCCGGTTAGTAGGTTAGTCCCAAAAATGATATAAAAGTGTAAAGTAAAGCCCATAAACATCCAAAATAGGTAATATAATAGCATGGAACAATCAAAAATTATAGATACGTTGGAGACGTATCAAGGGGAAACCCTTCTCCCATCTAGGGGAGGTCAAGGAAGAAGAAGAAGGAGGGGTCTCTCTCCCACTCTCTCCCGGTGGCGCTGGAATGGCGCTGGGGCAATCATCTTGTGACGGCGATCTACACCAACACCTCCAGCATCTTCACCAACATCTTCATCACCTTCCCTCCATCCATATTCAGCGGTCCACTCTCCCGCAACCCGCTGTACCCTCTACTTGAACATGGTGCTTTATGCTTCGTATTATTATCTAATGATGTGTTGTCATCCTATGATGTTTCAGTAGATTTTTGTTGTCCTATCAGGGATTGGTGAATTGCTATGATTTGTTTAATTTGCTTCTGATTATGTTGCTGTCCTTTGGTGCCACCATATGAGCGTGCGTGTGGATCACACCAGAGGGTTAGTTGTATGTTGATAGGACTATGTATTGGAGGGCAAGGGTGACAGCAGCTTCAGCCTAGCATAGAAATTGAGGCATACGGGATTGAAGGGGGACCAATATATCTTAAGGCTATGGTTGGGTTTTACCTTAATGAATGACAATAGTTGCGGATGATTTCTGGAGTTCCAATCATAAGTGCATAGAATTCCAAGTAAGGGATGACATGCTAGCAATGGCCTCTCCACTACTAGGGAAAAGCCTATACACAGAATCTTAGCAGCAGCGCGGTTCAAAATAGAGCGCTGCTGGTAAGTAGTTGTAGCGCTCTTTGCGTAAACTCGCTGCTGCTAAATATTTAGCAGTAGCGCGCTCGGCCAGAAACACGCTGCTACAAATATCGACCGGCGGTGTTCCCCCACCTCTAAGTAGCAGATGGCTGTGGCGAGAAACAGCGCCTCTTGCTAAGTGCATAGTAGTAGCGCGGTTTCCTCGAGATCGCTCTTTGGTAAGTTTCAAATTGCCGCCATTTTTGTCCCGATTAGCGATGGCGCCTTACGAAGAAGCGTTGCTGCTAAGTTTTAGCAGCAGCGGTTTCTCACCAGCGCCTCTGCTAACCCCACCAACCCCAACCCGCCCCTCCCTCCCCTTGCTTTTTCCCTTCCCCTACCTCCCCTCTCCTCTCTTCCCTCCACCACATGCTCCCACTCTCACTTTTTTTCCCTTCCCCTACCTCCCCCTCTCCTCTCTTCCCTCCACCACATGCTCCCACTCTCACTCTTCTTCTTCTCAATACTTCTCCCCCATTACTCCCTCTCTTCTCTATCCACCTTCTCTCTCTTCATTACTCCTACATAACTACACCACCTCCATTAATGCATCTCCTTTCTCTTTTTCCTTCCCCCTCCACTAGTTGAAGTTGTCTCCTTCCAAATTAGGTAGCTAGGTAGATGTAGGATTTAGTTAAGTGACCTATTTGCCCCCTATATAACTAGATCTATCTTTGTCAAGAAGAGCTTAATTTGTGCACTTTTGATCTCCCTACAACATCATCTTCGGCCATCAAGATAGAGGTGATGAAACTTTCGTGCTTTTGCAAAATGGAAATGTGTTTATGTGTGTGTGATATGTTTGTGGAAATTGTGTGTGTGGCATGAGTTGGCCGTAAATTGTGCTTTTGAGTTGCCTATGTTTTGCGAAATGTCGATTTATTTCGTTTGGTAATTTTCGCAAACTCTAGATCCATATATGTCCTATTTTTAGGGAAGGTCATGCCAAATTTTTATGACTTTGATGCATGCATGCATTTTTACAATCAATTTTTTATTATTACTGTGCAGAGTTGGCGATGGTCGATTGGAGCGATGGTGGACAGGTGGTTGCGGTCGGCGGTGCAAGACATGAAAGAAAATAACCGGATAGAGGTTTTATGTCCGTGTCGAAAATGCAAAGGAATAGTTTGGCTCGACCCCCATGGCGATGGTGGGTGTCGAGCGCACCTGCTCATGACTGGTTTCATGGATGGCTATACTAGGTGGATAATTGAAGATGAGGATGACGATGTTGAGGATGCCGACGGGCAGGAAATGATGACACGGGCAAGACGAAGAGATGATCGATAATGGCGGCGGGAAGAGGCCGGACATGGCGGCGGAGAAGGGGCGGACATGGCGGAGGAGAAGGGGCGGACATGGCGGCGGAGAGAACGACATGGACTCCACGCAGCAGAGTTAAATCGGTACTAAGTTCAATTGTCGGGACCCTCATGTTCAAGCATTGCTTCGCAAGGAGACGAGTCTTGAGAGAGCTGCTTCTAGAGAGGAGGCTAAGCTGGAGCAACGGTGGTAGACTCGAACACTCCATTGTATGATGGTTGCAATCTGAGGTGACCGGTTGAGTTTCACGCTCCAACTCCCGAAGACGAAGGCTAAAAACAAATGGACCGACACTAGCCTCGATGAGCATCTCAAGTACCTAAAGGATGTTCTTCCGCGGGTAATCTATGTCCTACTAGTGTTGATGAGGCCAAGAAGATCGTGTGCCCTCTTGATCTCGCCACACGTTAGATACCATGCATGCATCAACGATTGCATAATTTATCGGAAGGAGCACGCGGAAAAAACAAGCTGTCCGGTGTGCAATGCTTCTCGATACAAGAAGGCCGGGAAGAAATGTCCCCAGAAAGTTGTATGGTACTTACCGATCACTCCCGTCTCAGAGGTATTTTGTAGATCCCAAGGAAGCAAAGCTAATGCGCTGCACGCGGAGAGGAAGAAGCCCGACGATGGAGATGATCCGAAGCTGAGACACGTGAAGGATGGAAGCCAGTGGAGAGCGTTGAACAGCTTCTATCGGTATTTTGAATGTGATGCAAGGAACATCGTGCTCGCGCGTGTACCGATGGCATGAATCCGTTTGGCAACGAACACCAACCATAGTACATGGCCCGTGTTTGTATGGATGTACAACCTCCCCCCTGGCTGTGCATGAAGACAAAGTACATACACATGAGCATGCTGATTCAAGGGCCAAAACAACCAGGAAATAATATTAATTTGTATCCGGGGCTACTTCAAGAGGAGTTAGACACGTTATGGAAAACACCGGTCAAGACATGGGACACCAGCAAAGGTGAGTATTTCAACATGAGAGCCGCGCTGATCACGACAGTGCAGGACTATCTCGGTTACGGATATGTGGCAGGCCAGGTGTGCCATGGATATTGTGGATGCACGCGGTGCATGGATGATACAACGTCTCAGCAGCTAACGTCAAGGAAAGATGGCGGGTCTGGGAAAATCGTGTACATGGGGCATCGAAGATGGCTTGAACAGGACGACCCGTGGAGAAACCGTGGAGATATATTCAATGGTCACGCTGAGCATCGAGGACCTCCACGTAAGCGGAGCGGTGCCGAAATCGATGAGCTGTTGAAAAACTGGAAGGAGTGCCCCGCGCCGGGAAAGACGATGAGAAAGGCGCCGAGCAGCTGCTGAAGGTATGGAAGGCGAGGTCGTGTTCGGGACTTGGAGTCTTGGCACAAACTCGATACACCTCATTGCCTAGATCAAATGCATATCTGTAAGAATGTCCTTGAGAGCTTGCTCGCAACATCGATGAACATGCGGATAAGACCAAGGATGGGCGAAGGCAAGAAAAGACTTGCAAGATTTGAAAATCAGGGAAGATCTGCACATGCCGCCCGTATAATGTCGACGAGACAGAGACGGAGACAGAGGCACGGGAGAAGAAGGGCAAGAAATTAAAGAAAGAAGATTATTGCCCCCCTCTTGCTTCACCTTAAGTCGGCTGAGATCAATCAATTCTTTAAGTGCCTTACGGAGTGAAAGTTAGTTCGATTCTTGTGGCAAGATAAGCGAGATATCTAGACACGGACAAGAAAAGGTTCAGCGGGATGAAGTCTCATGACTGTCATGTGATGATGGCGTAGATACTACTGTTGCCCTTAGAGGGATAATGGACAAACACGTCCGTGACACGCTTATTGGTCTCGCAACTTTTTGACGTCATCTCTCGAAAGTCGATCAGTGTGAAGCAACTCCAAAGGCTACAGGAAGAGATCGTTGTGATCTTGAATGAGCTTGAGATGTACTTCCATACGTTCTTGACGTGATGGTGCATCTGTGTGTCCATATTGTGGATGACATAATAGACTGGGCCGTCATTCCTGCACAACATGATGCCGTTTGAGAGGATGAATGGGATCATCAAAGGATTCGTTCGTAACATGTCCCGTCCGGATGGAAGCATCGTCCAGGGCTATTTGGCACAAGAGTGCATCTCTTTCTGTGAGAATTTTCTATATGGTGCAGACCAGCCGCCTGGTGTTAGTGTTGGTTTGCCCGTTAACAAGCACGATGGGAGGCTCGAAGGAGATGGTCACTGTAACGGTCGCAGGGAACTGCACGTGGCATACTCAGATCGACGCAGCGATTTTGACAGAGCAAACTTGGTAGTGCTACAACACCTAGACGAGGTAGATCCTTTCGTGGCAATTGCACAAAGAAATTATCGCAAAGAAGTATCGTGACCGGGGGTATGCGGGGACGGACGCCGAAGTTACTAGAGAGCACAACTCCACTTTCTGCATTGGTTCAAAGAGCATATTATTGCTAATCCCGGAGGAGGGCTCTAAGGACGGATTGCTCATATCGCCTTAGCACATGGCCCTCGCCCAACCTCGTAACCTATCGGGCATATGATATCAACGGATACACGTTCTACGGAGGCAAAAGATATGGGCAAGTGATGATCGAACTCAGGGGTGACGATGGAATGCATGACCGGCAGCGACAACGGCACAACTGAATGATTTTATGGAAGGGTCGAGGAGATCTGGGAGCTTGACTACTCTGGACTGCACAACACGACGATGTTCCGTGTCAGATGGGCTAAGAATGTCGAAAGAGAAAGCCGGATGTTCACTACCATGACTATACCCGACGCCAAGAGCGCTACCGTCAACGCTATCGCAAAAAACGAGCCATGGGTACACGCTAAGCACGTGACACAATGCTTCTTCATAACTGACCCGCGCAATCCCAGCCGTGTTGTCGTGAGGAGAGGCAAAAAGAACATCATTGGAATGGATGGAGTCGCCAACGAGGAAGACTATGATCAGTACGGCAAGCCAATGAGGGAAGATGACGACGATGATGAAGTATACATCAAAAGAAGAATCAATACTATGTTACCTAAGAAAAATCGCACTCCATGGAAAAGGCAAAGTCACAATGAGGGGCTCAATTATTCTTCGACGAACAAGAAGGGAAAGAAGCTGACTCAAAAACGAAAACGTCAACACTGAGGAAACGTATGTTATGGGTCCAATGATGTGTAATATATATGTTCCTATTTTGTATACACACTTAGCCATATGATGTGTAATATATATGTTCCTATTTTGCATACATATTTAACCGTCAAATGATGCAATATATATCGCCCTCCCTTCGTTCACTGCCCTCGGGAAATAAAAGTGGGATAAAATAAAGGAAAAGAAAAATGAAAATAGTAGTAGCGCGTTTCTTATAAACCGCTGCCGCTACGCACAGTAGTAGCAGCGTGTTTACCATAAAGCGCTGCAGCTACAGATCATAGTAGTAGCGCGTTTCTGCATAACGCGCTACTGCTACGTCCACTTAACCCAAAATTTTCACTCGCGCAGCTTCATCCCGCCACATTTCCCCCCAAATCCCCACTCTCTCTCCGGCCCCCGTCGCTCCGCCGCGCCCGACCCGGCCCCGGCGCTCGCCCCGACTCCGCCGGCGCCGGCGCTAGCCCCAGCGCTTCGCCCCGTCTGGCCCTCGACCCGACCCAGCGCTTCGCCCCGACTCAGCCTTCGCACCCGACTCCAGGCTCGGCCCCGACTCAGGCTTCGCCCCGACCTCTGGCGCTCGCCCCGACCCAGCGCTCGCCCCGACCCGTCGGCCCTCGCCTCCCTCCTCGCCCCTGCACTCTCTGTAAACCCCCCCTCTCTGCTAGGGTTCATGTTAAGTAATTAGGTTATCTATTTAGTTATGAATTTAGCTAGGTTTCAAAATTAGCTAAATTTATATGGAAATTTGAACTGGACATGTGATATGTGCATATGTCATGTTTTGGACATGTCATGTTTGGAAAATGATCCGAGTGGCCTATGTTACGCCAAATGTTGATTCATTTCCGTTTCGGTGAATTTCAGGCACTCGATATGTCCATTTTTTAGCAAAGGTCATGCCGAAATTTCCCGAGAATAAAGGCATGATTTGTGCTACATAGTTGGCATATCGAGTGCTCGCACATAGATTTCTTTTTACGTCATTTCTCATTTATTCATACTTTTAGAAATAAATGAGGCCACTTAATCATAGGAAACATGTCGAACAACGAAGAAACTGGGCCTTCTGACCAAGAGGCAGACGAGATGGATTATGATGGTGAACAAGAGTACCTCGACTATTTGACTGCTAAGCAAGGTTTGCAGGTCGGCCTCGATGATGGTACCGACGCCGACATCGACACCGACGGCGCCGGCACCGACGCGCCGGCACCGATGGCGGCGCCGAGACCGTGGGAAGGTATCAAGGGAAGGTACCGGCCTCGATGCCAATACCGAAAAGAGGAAGCATAAGAAGCAGAGGATACGAAAACCTAACAAACTAGGGATTGGACGACTTGTGATCACAAAGATGGCACCTGGCAAGTTTGAGCCGTTAGAGCGGAAGAACCTCGCAAGTGCTATGGGAACCAAGTAGGATGCATCCTACGGAATGCTTGAGCATCAACGCGATGACTTAAGGAGTAAAGAACATTTGACGCAGTTGCTCCTAACGAAGTTGCACAAGAGATTCAAGTTCCCCGACCGGGATGGTAACATAGAACAACCGTGGGATGATCCGAAGATGAAAAAGATTAACAATCACGCCATGGGCATGTTCAGCAATGATTTGGCCTCCTGGAAAGGGAGGGTGAAACGAGCTATTGAGGCTGATGAACCCCTGTCCAAGATTCTGGAGGAAAATCCGACACTTACGGAAGAGGAGTTCGAAAAGTTCAAGGACACTTGCGCTACCGAGGCAGCCAAGGCTAAGGCTGCGAAATTCAAAAGCCTTCAGCTCCGGAACACGGGGAAGCATCGCCTCGGAAGCCGTGGCTACCTCGGTAAAAGGCCCATATGGGATAAGGAGGACGCGAACGTGAAGCCGCGGGTCTCCTGCACCCCGCAAGTTCACCAACCCCTTGGAGCATGACTTCATCAGGCCCGTACAAGTGGGACAAGGAGAAAAGGTTTTTACACGGACAAGATCACGAGGAAATTGATTAGAGAGAAGCAACACCGGCTTGCAGCCGAAAGCCCTACTTCTCCGATGAGGCCCAAGTGGGACACCCCTCTCAACCGGGCCTTGAACGAACTTAAGGGACTCCCGTTGGACCAGCGGCCGCAATATGGTCGTGTGCACGGCGCTGGAGACGGCGCCACGTGGAAGGTGTTTTACAACGACGGCCCGGAGGCCAAGAAGCAGAAAAAGAAGTTTAGTCAGGCGGACATCGACGCAAAGGTGAAGCTTGCGGTCGAGAAAAAAGCAGCTGAGGACGCGAAAAAAGCAGCCGAGGACAAATATGAGTTGCTACAGCAGGCAGTCAATGCAGCAGAATCGCTGCGAAATGATTTTGCTACTAAATTGGTTCGATTATCATCAATCGGGCGAAGGAAAATCCAGACAAGACGGTACATGATTTCCCGATGCCCAGTTTCGTCGCGAGCAACTCCATGAACAACAACACCATCGCACCATCACTTGCTCAAGCAACCGGGCCTCCTCTCGCAGCCGCTCCCGCTCATAGCAGCCCGTCCTCATTCTCAGGCGCGCTAGGTGGGCCTTCGTCTTTGGCTGAGCTTGACGCCGTCACGGTAATTACATGTCGCACCAACATATATATATAGATAATATTCCATTTTTGTTGCCTTTCGGTTGTTTTACACCACAGACATATGTGTTTGCGGTGAAAGAAACCCCATGCACCATACTCTACTTGATCAAAGGCCAGAAGGTGGACGTGGGAAAGGGGATGATAATGGACCCCTCTCAACGCACATTCCACAACCACCCGATCCCCGCTGGGCACTTCAGGGTTAGCTTGACCAGTGTGAAATCGGGGCACGAGGATTTGCCTCCTCCAGTACAGCATGTGGGAGCGGACGACGAGACCCCGCCATGATTGGACGATGCAAGGGTTGGGTGCTGCTATGGCCGAAGAATCTTATTCGTCTGGAGCCGGCCGAGAGCACACCAATAACTACCACACATCAACAAGCATGTGCGGAGACCACCACCCCACCTACGCAATTACCAGCTCCTGTAGTAGTGCCGGGTGAGAGCGGCGGACGACATGATGAAGGGGGTGCAATAGTACTGGCTGATGTACCTGTAGAACAGAGAATGGATGATGAGACGGAGGTCGACCCTATGGATTACCTCAATACAAACGCGTATGACTGTGACATAGATATGATGAGTCAACCATATGACGAATCGGGCTATCAGCTTGCTAATGAGGATATGGATGATATGCCCGGGCAGGGCCGTACCATGGAATGCAAAAAGTCTCTCTTCATGAAATCCTCACAGGACACGCCTGAAGATGCCGCCTCAACACAGGCTCAACTAGCCGGGCGCGAGGGTCGTCTGATGCTTAGCGGGAACACTTGGGCAGGGGTTAAGGAAGGGTCGGAAGGTGTGCCCAAGAAAAGGAGAGGAAGAGATCGGGAAGGTAATCGCCTCCAAACAAGCGAGCACACAGCAGCGACGATGCATTCTCAAGAGCGTGTACCCGTGAAAGGTGCAGTCATGTTCCATCTCACAGGCGAGCCGATGCTACCGCCGAAACCGCTGGAGGCACTATCGGGATCTCGGAGACTCGCACGACCATGTGCCGCCGTCGAGAAAAGCCTACTAGCCTCAAAGGATCCGGGATATCCGACATACGCGGCTCGTGTGCACGAGGGAAGTGCTACGTCGACACACGGCCCGCGGAGGTGTTCTTCCTGCGGTTTGACCATATCTTTGAGATGTTTCTAACAAGGCGGCTTGATTTTACTATCGTCCGCCTTTTTGCGCTACATATGAGCTCCGTCGTGAAGAGTGAAGAAGTCTCGCAAATCTGTGTGGCGGATCCGTACTACATGCACGAGTCTTTCTTGAGTCTCGGCGACTTTGAGCGTGAAACTGCTAGGGAGTACCTCCAAAACTTCATGGTACAGAATAAGGACCGGGAAATTGTCCTCGTGCCTTATCATCCAAAGTAAGTCAGTTCCGGACAACCCTTTCGTACATTTCAATCATTCCTTCTCTCTCATATGGGGAATAATTTGAGGTGTCTTTTCCCCGCAGCAACGGGCGCGCCGTTCTTATCGTTCTTTACCCGCAAGTCTCCCACGCCGTGTATTTTGACCCTTCGAGAGACTACGAGAAAAAGGACTACACCCACATAATGAATATTCTAGATGATGCTCTCCAAGGCTTCAGCTATAGAGGTGGCCACGTGCATATCAGGAAACAAAGGAACAAGAAGATGGGTTTTATGCATAAAACTAACTTCTCCTGCATCCATGTCCCAAAACCAAGCAAGAAGGATGGATTCTACATCGTCCATCTCATGATTCAGTTCAACACGGATCACCAAAGCTTCGCATTAACAGCAGAAATGATGATCATATCCACAAGTGGCTAGAATCTCATGGAGAAGCGAATTATAAACTTAGAGATGACTTCTTTCGCATCCAAAGCGACATTGCGACGATCATCATGAAAGAAGTCGTCGATGAGAAGGGGATGTTCCACCACGGCCCTATATCGCGAACTGACGTCCGAACTCGCATAGGCATGCAACGTCTAGACCTCACGTCGTTCAAGCAGCTAGGGTTCGTCCTCGATGATATGGAAGGATGGAACTTCCAAGTGAGTTATGATGCCGATGATGATGATATGTGTCGGTTGAACTTGTATACTTTTGTAGCGATGAAACTTTGTGATGTCCACGGTCCATGCCGAACTTGCGTAACGCTACTTTGTTAGTTGGCGACGATGACCTGCGTACCTCTAGTTAATTAATTTGCATCTTGTATATGTTGCATCTAGTTGCTAACCTTTCTTTTTGGTGTTGCTCTAGTATATTTTTTGCATATATATGATTGTACATCCTCTTCATGAACATGCATCTCTAACAGGTACCTAGTTTCTTGATGGCGAGATGGAAATGCTATGTCGTGTACAAAGGGAAGGTTCGGGGTGTACAACGAGTGGCATGAGTGTCGGCGCAAGTGAATGGGTTCACGGGCGCCAGCCATAAAAACTTCAAAAGCAGACAAGAAGGAGAAGCTAGTTACTTGAGGTTCACGCTAGCGAGAGAGGACTCGTAACCACCACCTCATGTACTGCATGGTTCCGCTCTCACTCATAGTGATAGCACTTCTTGCGTATGCCTTTGTTTAGATGGATGACGTTGTTGTAGTTGCAAGTATTCGAGACTTGCATGTATTGCTATTTTCGAGATGATAACAAGATATCACTTTGTGTTGGATGATGATTATGAAGAGACTATTTGTATGTACATGCTATGATTACATTTGTGGTCTCGCAGCATTTGTATGTGTATCATGATGAAATTTCTATGTGCTAAAGATTCTTCTACAAAGCGGTTCAAATACAAAACAAATATGCCAAAAAACTACTTAAATTAGCGAGAGCGAGTGTACAAAAGTTAGCAGCAGCGCCGTTATAGCGATAGCGCGTCCGGACAAAGAGCGCTTAGCGCTAATAGCGGTAGCGAGCTTCCGGCAACCGCGCTGCTGCTACACTTGTATAGCAGATAGCTGGGGGCACGCGCCACTGCTATGAGTTAACTATAGCGCCAGTATTAGTAGCGCTGGTACCCGCCATCTTGACATGTAAAACCCGCGCTGCTGCTAGCCTTTTCCCTAGTAGTGCTCCCACATTAAACTTGCTATCGGTCTAGTAATGTAGTCAATTGCTTAGGGACAATTTCCCAACTCCTACCACCACTTCTCAACACTCGCTATACTAACTTAATTGTTTATTTATCTAAACAGCCCCTAGTTTCTATTATCTTGCAAACCTATCCCACAACACCTACAAAGTACTTCTAGTTTCATACTTGTTCTATGTAAAGCGAATGTTAAGCGTGTGTAGAGTTGTATCGATGGTCGATAGAACTTGAGGGAATATTTTTTCTACCTTTAGCTCCTCGTTGGGTTCGACACTCTTACTTATCGAAAGAGGCTACAACTGATTCCCTAGACTTGTGGGTTATCAAGACCTTTTTCTGGTGCCGTTGCCGGGGAGCAATTGTGTGGGGTGAATATTCTCATGTGTGCTTGTTTGCCTTATCACTAAGTAGATTTTATTTGCTATTCTAAGTTGTTCTTTATCTTTAGTTATGGATATGGAACACGAAATACCAAAAAATTAGGCATACTAGCTACTCATGGAGATGGGGAACCTCCTAAAATCCTCGATGCTCGCTATGTGGAAAGTATTAAACACTACTCTTATAATCCTAAGAAAACCCCATTCAACTTGATAATGGGAGACACATTGGATCAACGTGAATACTTTATGGATTATCGCTTGACTCTAAAAGGAAAATTGTTATGGGATCAAATTCATATGTTGCATTGGTGTGCTTGGAATGTATGCCAGAGATATGATACCTGTTGCTCTAGGATGAAGGCTCCACACCTTCCCTTTTCATGTAAATTTAATGATAATGAAACCTTGGCTTCTTATGCTAATGCTATATATGATTGCTATGATGTGGAACAAATAGAAGAATTTGTTGCTTTTAAGGGTTCTTATGAAATTGAATCTTTGTTTGAAAAGTGTGAACATTTTGATGATGCTCTTTATAGACCTGAAAATTATGCTATATTTAAATATTGCTATGAGAATTGTGAATATAATGCCGATATTAATGAGTTTATTGAGAAAGTCTCCGCTATCCAAGAAGAGACTACTATTTTGCAGGAATCTATGGTAGAAAAAATATATGACACTATGAGCTCATTAGATGAAAAATATGAGGAGGAGAGTGAAGAACAAAAGGAGGAAGAGCGGATTGATCACCCGTGCCCACCTTCTAATGAGAGTAACTCTTTATCCCATACGTTGTTTATATTTCCCTTCGTGCTTACCGAAGGATGAATGCTATGATGATTGCTACGATCCCTTGGATTTGTTTGAAATATCCCTTTTCGATGAACTTGATGCTTTCTATGCTTGTGCCCATGATGCCAATATGATTTATGCTTATGGAGATGAACTTGCTATAGTTCCTGTTGCTATTGCACCCACGCATGATAGTCCTATTATCTTTTTGAATTCTCCCAGCTACACTATATCAGAGAAGTTCGTGCTTATTAAAGATTGTATTAATGGGCTGCATTTTACTACTACACATGATGGTTTTGATAAATATAATATGCATGTGCATGCTGCTCCTACTTGGAATTATTATGAGAGAGAAACTACTTCTCTGCCTCTCTATGTTTCCAGTACGATAAAATTGCAAGAAATTGTTTATACTATGCATTGGCCTTTACTTGATGTGCATGAATTGTTCTTTTATGACATGCCGATGTATAGGAAGAGAGTCAGACTTCATTGTTTGATGATATATGTTGCTTTGTTCTCAATACTAAATTAAAAATCATTGTTAATTAAAAATGGCTTTGATATACCTTGGGATCCAGGTGGATCAATTGCTTGAGCACTATATGCCTAGCTTAATGGCTTTAAAGAAAGCGTTGCCAGCGAGACAACCCAGAAGTTTTAGAGAGTCATTTATTTTGGTTTTGTGCTTTTATACAGTGTAAAAACAAAAAAAAGTGGGGGACCTAAAACTTTTTCAAAAAAAAGTGAAAGTAAGAAAGACGAGCACCGTTGAAGTGGGGGAGCTCCTTGAACCTTGTTCATGCACATGGAAACTTTGCAAACCTTGATTACATAAACTTTTAAACAAAAATAATTATCCCCTTGTAAAAATCCATTGTATTATAAAAATAATCTGACGAGATTTGCCTTTAGGATGATTAGATTGCTTGTTTGGTTTGTACAGTGCAAAAACAGAAACTTTAGCTGTAGTGTGTGAATTTAAATTTTTTACTGGAACGTCAAAAGTTTCTGAAATTTTTACAAAATACTGCTATGCAATATTTTTATTTTGTCCTAAGTTTTCAGAATTTTTGGAGTTACAGAAGTATGGTAGATGTTCAGATTGCTACAAATTGTTCTGTTTTTGATGCATTGTTTTACGTGTTTTGATGAATCTATTGATCGTATCGGTGATATAAGTCGTGGTGAAGTTAGAGTACAATAGTTATAATGCAAAAGTAAAATATGAATGAGTTTTCAATAGTACTTAAAGTGGTGATTTGCTTTATTATACTAACGGATCTCACGAGGGGTTTTGTTAAGTTTTGTGTGATTGAAGTTTTCAAGTTTTGGGTGAGATCATGATGGATGAAGGAATAATGAGTGGGAAGAGACTAAGCTTGGGGATTCCCGAGCACCCCAAGGTAATATTCAAGGACTCCCAAGCTACTAAGCTTGGGGATGCCCCGGAAGGTATCCCCTGTTTCTTCTAACGACCATCGGTAATTTTACTTGGAGCTATATTTTTATTCATCACATGATATGCGCAAATTCTTGGAGCGTCTTTTGTGTTTATTTTTCCTTCTTATTTTATGCACCATGCTGGTATGAGAAAGTCCTCAGTTGATTTATAGAATGCTTCATGCACTTCACTTATATCTTTTGAGTATGGCTTTATAGAATGCTTCATGTGCTTCACTTATATCATTTGAAGTTTGGATTGCTTTTTTCTCTACACATAGAAAAGCGCCATTCGTAGAATGCTCTTTTGCTTCACTTATATATGTTAGTGTGTGGTCATATCTTTTGTAGAAATAATTAAACTCTTTTGCTTCACATATATATATTTAGAGAGTTAACAGGAATTGGTCATTCACATGGCTAGTCATAAAATCCTACATAAAAACTTGTAGATCACTGAATATGATATGTTTGATTCCTTGCCATAGTTTTGCGATATAAAGATGGTGATATTAGAGTCATTCTAGTGAGTAATTGTGGATTGGTAGAAATACTTGTGTTAAGGTTTGTGATTCCCGAAGCATGCACGTATGGTGAACCGCTATGTGATGAAATCAGAGCATGATTTATTCTTTGATTGTCTTCCTTATGAGTGGTGGTCAGGGACGAGCGATGGTCTTTTCCTAGCAATATATCCCCCTAGGGGCATGCGTATAGTACTTTTATTCGATGGCTAATAAATTTTTGCAATAAGTATATGAGTTCTTTATGACTAATGTTGAGTCCATGGATTATACACACTCTCACCCTTCCACCATTGCTAGCCTTTCTCGTGTCGCACAACTTTCGTCGGTGCATAAAACCATCCTTATACCTTCCACAAAACAGCCACCATACCTACCTATCATGGCATTTCCATAGCCATTCCGAGATATATTGCCATGCAACTTCCATCATCATCATATACATTACTTGAGTGTTCATTGTCATAATGCTTTGCATGATCATAAGATAGCTAGCATGATATTTTCATGGCCTGTTAGTTTTTTGATATCTTTGCTATGCTAGATCGTTGCACATCCTGGTACACTGCTAGAGGCATTCATATAGTCATCATATGTATCAGTTTTATCAAGTTGTGATACTGAGTTGTAAGTAAATAAAAGTGTGATGATCATCATTATTAGAGCATTGCCCTAATGAGGAAAGGATGATGGAGGCTATGATTCCCTCACGTCGGGATGAGACTTCGGACTTACAAAAATAAAAAGAGGCCAAAGAGCCAAAATAAAAAAGAGAGCCCAAATAGCCCAAAATAAATAAAAAAGAAATAAAATGAGAGAAAAAGAGAGAAGGGGAAATATTACTATCCTTTTACCACACTTGTGCTTTAGAGTAGCACCATTTTTCAAATAGAGAGTCTCTTCAGTTATCACTTTCATATACTAGTGGGATTTTTTCATTATAGAACTTGGCTTGTATATTCCGATGATGGTATTCCTCAAATGCCCGAGGTCTTCATGAGCATGCAAGTTGGATGCACACCCACTTAGTTTCATTTGTGAGCTTACATACACTTATAGCTCTAGTGCATCTGTTGCATGACAATCCTTACTCAATTACATCGATATCAATTGATGGGCATCTCCATAGCCCATTTATTTGCCTTATTGATGTGAGACTTTCTCCTTTTTGTCTTCTTCTCACAACCAACATATTCTATTCCACCTATAGTGTTATATCTATGGCTCACGCTCATGTATTGCGTGAAAGTTGAAAAGGCTTGAGAAAATTAAAAGTATTAAACAATTCCTTGGCTTGTCATTGGGGTTGTGCATGATGAAATAGTTCGTGTGATGAAGATGGAGCATAGCCAGACTATATGATTTTGTAGGGATGACTTTCTTTGGTCATGTTATTTTGAGAAGACATGATTGCTTTATTAGTATGCTTGAAGTATTATTGTCTTAATGTCAAATGATAGGCTATTGCTTTGAATCACTCATGTCTTAATATTCATACCATGATTAAATTATATGATCAACATTATGCTAGGTAGCATTCCACATCAAAAATTATCTTTTTTATCATTTACCTACTCGAGGACGAGCATGAATTAAGATTGGGGATGATGATATGTCTCCGTCGTATCTATAATTTTTGATTGTTTCATGCCAATATTCTACAACTTTCATATACTTCTGGCAACATTTTATATCATTTTTTGGGACTAACATATTGGTCCAGTGCCCATTGCCAGTTACTGTTTGTTGCATGTTTTTTGTTTCGCAGAAAATCCATATCAAACGGAGTCCAAATGCGATAAAAATTTACGAAGATTTTTTTTGGAATATGTGATTTTTAGGAAGCGGAATCATTGTGAGACTATGCCCGAAGGGCCCACAAGCCTTTGAGGCGTGCCCCTACCTAGGGCGCGGCAAGGGGGCTTGTGGCCACCCCGAAGGTCGGTTGGAGGTTTCCTTCTTACGCAAGGAAGCTTATATCCGGATAGAAATCATATTAAAATTTTAGCTCAATCGGAGCTACGGATCTCCGGGAATTTAAAAAACGATGAAAGGCCACAAACAGGGGTCGCAAAACAGAAGAGAAACAGAGAGACAGATCCAATCTCGGAGGGGCTCTCGCCCCTCCACCACCATGGACCAGAGGGGAAACCCTTCTCCCATCTAGGGGGGAGATCAAGGAAGAAGAAGGAGGAGGGGGGCTCTCTCCCCCTCTCTCCCGGTGGCGCCGGAACACCGTCGGGGCAATCATTGTGTGACGACGATCTACACCAACACCTACGTCATCTTCCCCAACATCTTCGTCACCTTCCCTCATCTATATTCAGCGTCCACTCTCCTGCAACCCGCTGTACCCTCTACTTGAACATGGTGCTTTATGCTTCATATTATTATCCAATGATGTGTTGCCATCCTATGATGTTTGAGTATATTTTTGTTGTCCTATCGGTGATTGGTGAATTGCTATGATTGGTTTAATTTGCTCGTGGTTATGTTGTTGCTTGCTGGAGTTCCAATCATACATGGATATAATTCCAAGTAAGGGATGACATGCTAGCAGTGGCCTCTCCCACATAAAACTTGATGTCGGTCTAGTAATGTAGTCAATTGCTTAGGGACAATTCCGCAACTCCTACCACCACTTTTCCACACTTGCTATACTAACTTAATTGTTTATTTATCTAAACAGCCCCTAGTTTCTATTTTTGTGCTCTTTATTATCTTGCAAACCTATCCCACAACACCTACAAAGTACTTCTAGTTTCACACTTGTTCAAGGTAAAGCGAATGTTAAGCGTGCGTAGAGTTGTATCGGTGGTCGATAGAACTTGAGGGAATATTTGTTCTACCTTTAGATCCTCATTGGGTTCGAGACTCTTACTTACCGAAAGAGGCTACAACTGATCCCCTACACTTGTGGGCTATCACCAACTGGGACTAAAGGTGCTCGTAGGTGTCCCAGACTGCCGCATCCACTTTAGTCCCGGTTGGTATCACCAACCGGGACTAGAGGTACCATTTGAACCGGGACTAATCCTTGTTGTGCCCTCGTCCTCTCCTAGCCATTGGAAACGGGATAAATGCTCCCATTAGTCCCGGGCCCAAACCTGGCCGGGACTAGTGCTCTGGATGAAAGGTAGTTTTAGGTGAGATCATGATGGATGAAGGAATAAGGAGTGAAAAGAGCCTAAGCTTGGGGATGCCCATGGCACCCCAAGGTAATATTCAAGGAGAACCAAGCAACTAAGCTTGGGGATGTCCCGGGAGGCATCCCCTCTTTCTTCTAACGACCATCAGTAATTTTACTTGGAGCTATATTTTCATCCGTCACATATCATGAGTTTTGCTTGGAGCGTCTTGTATTTTAGGAGTCTTTGCTTTGTTTTGCTTTTGCTTTTTAGTTTGTCACAATCGTCCTTGTTGGACACACCTTTTTGAGAGATCCATAATGATGTCATGATTTGTTAGAATTGCTCTATGTGCTTGACTTAAATTTTTGAGCTATGGAATTGCTCCAGTGCTTCACTTATATCTTTTTGAGCACATTGGTGCTTTAATTTTGAAGAAATACTCTTATGCTTCACTTATATTATTTTTAGAGTTAGTAAAATGTTAAAGAAATATCCTCTCGTGCTTCACTTATATTATTTTGAGAGATGAAATTTTTTAAGAAATATTTATGCTCTTGTTCTTCACTTAAATTTGTTTGAGCGATTGTTATAAGCAATGGTAATATATGAAACAAGTCCCAAAGTTATAGATATTCAAGAGGGATAATAAAAACTATCATGAAGATCATTGGATATTAAAACTTGATTCCTTGCAATACTTTTGCGATATGAGATAGTAATATGTGAGTCATGTTGGTGAGTAATTATGCTTTAGTAAGAATATTGGTGTTAAGGTTTGTGATTCCCTATGCAAGGATGAAAGTCAATAGTTATGCAATGAAGTTACATCCTACTTATGGTGCATCAATCGGTGTTAGTTATGTTTAACTCTCGCTTATGATAGTTTTTGTTTCTAGTTTTGTTGCTTCTCAATCTATTTGCTAGCCTTCCCTTGTACTAAGCGGGATACCGCTTGTGCATCCAAACTCCTTAAATCAAGTTGTGCCAAATTAGTCCACCATACCAACCTATATGCGGTATTTCCATGTCGTTCCAAGTAAATTTGTTTGTGCCAACTCTAATTTTCAAAATGAATTTCCTTTTTGTGTGCCCGTACTGCTCATGAACCTGCAGGGGGTGGCCAATATTTTTCCATGCTAGATGTGTTATTCTCAAGATGAGTGTTTGTTCACTTGTCACTGCACGAGAGTGTGGATAGTAATAGGGATGCCCAGTCCCGAATTGAAAAAGAAATTTATTTATGTTGTCAATAATAAATTACTTGGAAAGTGTTGGTATGGAAGGCGCCCGTGGATATGGCTAGCCATGGATGGTGAAAAAATGGTGAAAAAAGGAATAAAATTTATTTTAAGTTTGGGAACCGCCTTTGATGTATCTAGCATGGAAAGTATTGGGAATTCTCGTCCGTTTTTGTTGACGGGAAAAGCATGCCTCTCAAAAAGTTTTATCTCTCAATTTAAGCTTTGAACTGTGGCACCTCTACAAATCTCTGCTTCCCTCTACGAAGGGCCTATCTATTCACTTTTATCCAATTATTATTTTTATTGAGTCTCCATATTCTCTTATAAAGCACCAACTATAGGGAGCACTATTATCATTCTTGAGCATTGGATGTAGCTAATAGTTGAGCGTGTTTCATGAATGGATCAATGATTGAGCATAATGGGTTAGGGATAGCTTTCTTTAGTGTTAGTATTTTGAAAAACATGGTTGATTGTTCATATGCTTGAGTATTGAGGTCTTCATGTCAAATTATAGACTATTGATTTGAATCAACTAAAGTCCAAATGTCCATGGCACAAAAGAAAGGAATATGTGATGAAGATGATGGGTAGCATTCCACATCAAAAATTCTGTTTATATCATTTACTTACTCGAGGACAAGCATGAATCAAGCTTGGGGATGCTGATCGTCTCCAACATATTTATAATTTTTTATTGTTCCATGCTATTAAAGTATCATTCTTGGATGTTTTATACTCTTCACTAGCAACTTTATATCATTTTTTAGGAATAACCTATTGACATAGTGCCCAGTGCCAGTTGTTGTTTTCTGCTTGTTTTTCACTTTGCAGAATATCAATACCAAATGGAGTCCAAATGCCACGAAGCTTTTTGGAGGTTTTTTCTGGACAGAAGACACCCAGGGAGCCAAGGATGTGCACCAGAGGAGGGCTATGGGGCCCACTGGGCACCAGGGCGCGCCAGAAGACCCAGGCGCGCCCTAGTGGGTAGTGGGCCCACGGGAGGCTTCTCCATCGACTATCAGCTCTATAAATACTCTAAAATCCTCAAAACCCTAGGGGAGTCGACGAAACACAATTCCAGCCGCCGCAAGTTCCAGAACCACGAGATCCAATCTAGAGGCCTTTTTCGACATTCTGCCGGAGTGGTCAACGATCACGGAGGGGTTCTTCATCATCACCCTTGCCCCTTCAATGATGCGTGAGTAGTTTACCACTGACCTATGGGTCCATAGGCAGTAGCTACATGGTTTATTCTCTCTTTTTGATCTTCACTACAATGTTCTCCTCGATGTTCTTGGAGATCTATTTGATGTAATGACTTTTTGCGGTGTGTTTGTTGGGATCCGATGAATTGTGAGTTTATGATTAGTTCTATCCATGAATATTATTTGAGTCTTTGTTGAACTCTCTTGTGCATGATTGTTATAGGCTCGTATTTCTTCTCCAAAACTTTGGCTTGGTTTGGCCAACTAGTTTGATTTTTCTTGCCATGGGAAGAGGTGCTTTGTGATGGTTTCGATCTTGCGGTGCTCAATCTCGGTGACAGAAGGAGACATGACACACATGTATCGTTGCCATTAAGGATAAAAAGATGGGGTCTATTCCTACATGAATATATCTTGTCTACATCATGTCATCGTTCTTATTGCATTACTCCATTTTCCATGAACTTAATACACTAGATGCTTGCTGGATAGCGGTCGATGTGTGGAGTAATAGTAGTAGATGCAGGAAGGAGTCGGTCTACTAATCTTGGACGTGATGCCTGTATACATGATCATTGCCTTGGATATCATCCTAATTATTTGCTCTTCTATCAATTGCCCAACAGTAATTTGTTTACCCATCGAATGCTATTTTCTCGAGAGAAGCCTCTAGTGAAATCTATGGCCCCGGGTTCTATTTCCTATCATATTATTTTTAGATCTATTAATCCAAAAATCCAAAAATACCTTGCTGCACTTTTTCTTTATTTATTTTATTTTGTGTATTTTCTAGATCTATTTATCCAATCTCATACAATTTAATCTATCTCAATACTGAGGAGGTATTGACAACCCCTCTTACGAGTTGGGTTGCAAGTTTTTGTGTTTCATGTGTAGGTGTTGTTTACATAGTGTTGATTGGTTCTCCTATTGGATTGATAGCCTTGGTTTCATAGAAATACTTACCGTTATTGTGTTGCATCATCCTCCCCTCTTTGGGGAATTACCAACATAGATACAAGCAATCAAGGTGAAGGAAGGAGTTCGAAATTTCACACCTCTGGTTGCTTTTCATGCCAAGCCAAAAAACCTCGCAGATAAGCTGCGGCCCACAGTCTCCTCTTCTTATAAATTTGTCTCAACCAAGTTACTATTTTTTCCTACTGCTATCTTTTGGCAAACGCGTGCCATCTCTCCTCAAACGTGGCCGTGGACGTGATGTAGTATAGAAGAGTTCAGAACTGGTTCAAGGACTTGTGAGTGAGGTGAATCTTCATATTTTTTTCTCTCTATATGCCATGTACATATACGGTGCCGCACATTTGGCAAGACTTCACAAATTGCCCTGATCATTGCAGTGTCGGCGTCCGTGATTACACTCTTCTGCAGCTTCTGACATATGGACCTAAAAAATGTTTGCAACAGCCACACATATGTCTCTTCAGTCTCATACAAAACTATGGCACAACCAAAAATAGTAGTATTCGCTGATTGTTAAGACCAACAAAAGGTATGAATGGCATACCATAACGATTCATCTTGTACGTGTTGTCACCTACAACCATGTTGTTGAAGTCCTCATAGTCCCGACGAGACTATGAGACACACGAGAACATTCTATTCATATGTCCTTCTTTATCTAGTTTGTACTCGAAAAAGAAGCTAGAATCCCTCTCTTTCCTACTGGCCATGATGCCTATGGCTGTGGCAGCATCACCTTTTGAAAGCAGCTTCCTCTTCTTCCTGGAGTAAAGGTTGTATATATCACACCTCGCAAAACCAACACTGTCATACCATACATGTTTGCTCATGAAGGAATCCATAATAGTGTGAATTCTAATTCCTGCGGCTCCCATGGACAATATCTCAGCTTTCTGGTACTCTTTGATTTTTTTCTGTGGGACCAAAGAAAAGGTACTTCATCCAGTTTTGCTAACATATGGTTATGCTTGTCCTCAAAACTTATAACATACCAAACCCCACACTTTTCGTCAAGCTTCACGGTCAGGTATGCTTCGTAGTTGCAGCGTGACTTGGGTCTGAGCCTGTTGCTGCGTCCATCCTCGATTAGCAACTTGCTGTCACGTTTCCCTTCTCTGGAACAAACATACCACCTCAAACGCATATGTGACTCAGTTTTGCTATACGTGACCTTATCCTTTCTAATGCTGAAACCATTATCCTAGCATAGGTGTTGTAGAAAATGAATGCAACTACTTCAGACATAAAAGGCATTTCTCTTATCTTCATGAACATATCCCTCTTATCATCTGCATGGGTAGTATCCTGGACATTCTCTTTCCCCTCGTCTTCTATCACCTACACAATCAAAACATAGCCATGGAAACAATTTTCTATGGTTTAACATTACTTCCATACAACATTGATTACATAGATATCTCACTCATGTTGACTGACGACTGCGACTCCCTAGAATCAGATGCATCTACTGATTCATCATCAAGGCATGCCTCCGCGTCGGATTCACCGTAATAGTCATACGCATTATGAGATCCTGAAATTAGCTGAAAAATTCAACACAAATACATAATTAGTTATCATATAATATTCCAGAAAAAAAATTCAATTTGCATGCCAATAAAAAATTCCACTTCCGTACCTGACTAATGTAATCTTCATTCGAGACCTCGGAGTTGTTTTCCTCACTATCATCATCCACGTCCATCTATAAATTTTCAATACAAAAAATATAATATTGTCGGATGCCACAAAAAAATTACAACATGATGATGCCACTCACATTAACATCTTCCCCTTCATTCCCATTCTCTGACCAATATCCACGACTGAATTTTCATCATCTATCCAGTCTTTCAGCAGTTCTCCAAACTCCATATCTACCACGATATCAGTTAACTCATTGTTCGTCATTTCCCACAACAAATAGTAAGTATCATCACGTGCGCAAACAATATCAATAATGAAATAGACAACACATAGCACAGGATTATGAAGGTTAAGTAAACTACCCGAAGCGAGGGTGTTCAGATCGTGCAAACAATATCAATAATGAAATATACAACACATAGCACATGATTACGAACGTTAAGTAAACTACGCCAACCGAGGGCATTCAGATTATGCACACAACCGACGCCAACGGCCTATGACCATCAATGGATCATCCCCCGTCTCCAGAGCGGTCGACGGGGAAAAGGTACGTGAAACCTAGTAAGGAAAATGTCCACTTTGGATCACGAGGAGCAGCACTACTGAAACTAGATCAGTGATAACCTGCGCCGCTGGATACCTAGGTTAGCTGCTGCATCAAATAACGATAGTCGTCGTGCACACAACTGACGGCAACTGACGCTACATTAACCCTAGATAGAAGACACCAACATTAGTCGGCGTGATCAGTTTGTATCATGAGGAGCAACACTACCAGAACAAGATCCGCGATCGCCTACGCCGCCGGTAGCTAGATTGCCCGCCCCGCTAGGTTAACCACTACCATGAAGATGGTGGCAGTTCGTTCAATGCTGTCGCGAGCGAGACAAATGGGGGGACACGGGATGCGGTACCTACGAGCACTAAAGGTTCAAGACGGTGACGTGCACTATTTGACAAGATCGCCGCCATCGATATTCGTAAAGAACCGCAACTAGGGTACTGTGTGAATGATGGAGTTGGCTTCGGCAGGTCGTACGTGGTAGTGGGGTCATGCGATGTTTTTTCTGGGGGAGGGTACTAGACCTATATGGTATGGGTTATACTGGTTATACAGGGCTTGGATATGGGCTACGACGGGCCAGAGAAAAAAAAACTGGCGAGGGACAAGGATACCCCTGGGAAATTAAGTTAGGTGGAGCACCGATCCTAGTCCATTCCAACGCTTCACCACGAACTGGCCCAGATGTTGTACAAAAAGAACTTTTTTTCCAACTGGATTGAAACCTTGAGAGGAGCAATCTAAAAATTCTAATTAAGAGCATCTACAACCGGACCCCCCATACCCGCCCTAAACGCTCGGGTGGGCTGCCCAGTCACTGTCCGGATGCAAAAACCGCACCCAACAGGACCTCACAAATCCGACTAAAACACCCGACTGGGTGGCTTTCCCATACGCGGTTCTTATCTCGGCCGATATGCAGACTCCAGAACACGGGCGACATGTAGGACAGACATCAAGGGCCCACTTGGGGACAAAGACAGACCGTTGGTCCGACAGGTGCCTCTTCCGCTCCGCGCTGCGTGGCGCCGCTCCGCGTGCCGCCCGAGGGAGCAAGTCTGGCTATTTAATCCAGACGGCGACGACCCAATCCTAGCCCATCCCCATTCCTTCGCTCTCCCTCCCACCCGCGCCAACAATTTCCAACTGCTCACTGTAGCCGCTAGCCATGGCCTGACAAAGGATCACCACCTACGCCATGTTGATGCCGGAACCCGGGTTGCAGCTCGAGGAGGAGATCCGGGCAAGGTGCACCGCTTGTGTCGTTGTCGGCTTGCCTTCGGATTCATCGGAGCCGAAGTAGGAGGAGGAGGAGGAGGAGCAGCAGCAAGCGGAGCAGCCCCCAGCCCATGAAGGGGGTGATCCGGAGGAGGACGACATGGCAAAGCCGAAGAAGGAGGTTGAAAGGGATCGAGAAGAGGTGTCGAGAGGGGGGGGGGGTGATTAGACACTAAGTACCAAAAGTTGCAGTTTTTAACTTCTTTAAGTTCAAGTGGAGTTTAGGCAGAAGTTTAACAATCACAAGACATATCAAGCAAGCATGCAAAGAGTATATGAGCAGCGGAAAGTAAAGCATGCAACTTGCAAGAATGTAAAGGGAAGGGTTTGGAGGATTCAAACGCAATTTGGAGACACGGTGATTTTTGAGCCGTGGTTCCGATAGGTGGTGCTATCGTACATCCACATTGATGGAGACTTCAACCCACGAAGGGTAAAGGTTGTGCAAGTCCACGGAGGGCTCCACCCACGAAGGGTCCACAAAGAAGCAACCTTGTCTATCCCACCATGGCCGTCGCCCACGAAGGACTTGCCTCACTAGCGGTAGATCTTCATGAAGTAGGCGATCTCCTTGCCCTTACAAACTCCTTGGTTCAACTCCACAATCTTGTCGGAGGCTCCCAAGTGACACCTAGCCAATCTAGGAGACACCACTCTCCAAGAAGTAACAAATGGTGTGTTGATGATGAACTCCTTGCTCTTGTGCTTCAAATGATAGTCTCCCCAACACTCAACTCCCTCTCACAGGATTTGGATTTGGTGGAGAGAAGATTTGAGTGGAAAGCAACTTGGGGAAGGCTAGAGATCAAGATTCATATGGTAGGAATGGAATATCTTGGCCTCAACACATGAGTAGGTGGTTTTCTCTCAGAAAATGGATCCTGGAAGTGTAGGTTTGTTCTGATGGCTCTCTCCACGAATGAAGAGTGGGTGGAGGGGTATATATAGCCTCCATACAAAATCTAACCGTTACACACAACTTGCCAAACTCGATGGGACCAAATTGAGAAACTCGGCCGGACTAATTTAGCAAATAATGTGACCGTTAGGATTTTCGGTGGGACTGACATGCAACTCGGTAGGACCGATATGGTTAGGGTTAGGGAATAACGTAATCTCGGTGCGGCCGATTACACAATCTCGGTGGGACCGATTTTGGTAATAAGCTAACCAGAGAGTTGGTTAGGCAAACTCGGTTTGATCGATTACCCAAACTCGGTAGGACCGATTTTTGTAATAAGTTAACCAGAGAGTTTGCATTGTAATCTCGGTAGTACGAATTGCTCAAACTCGGTGGGACCGATTTTGGTAATGGACATACACAGAGAGATTACAATCCCATCTCGGTGAGACCGATTTGCCTAGGGTTTGTGGCAGTGGCTAAGATATCTGAACTCGGTGGCGCCGGATAGAAAGAATCGGTGGGGCCGAGTTTGACTTTTGGTATAGGTCATATGTGGATATGAGAAAGTAGTTGAGGGCTTTGGAGCATATCACTAAGCATTTTGAGCAAGCAAGCCATTAAGCAACACCTCATCCCCTCTTGATAGTATTGGCTTTTCCTATAGACTCAATGTTGTCTTTGATCACTAAAATAGAAAATGTAGAGTCTTGATCTTGGAGCTTGAGCGAATCCTTTGTCCTTAGCATCTTGAAGGGGTTCCACATCCTTTAGTCCATGCCACTCCATTGTTGAACTTGTCTGAAACATACTAGGTAAAGTGTTAGTCCAACAAGAGATATGTTGACATTAATTACCAAAATCACCCAGGGAGCACTTGTGCTTTCAATCTCCCCCTTTTTGGTAATTGATGACAACATACATCAAAGCTTTAGATAAAGATATACAGAATAGCAAGTAAAGCTTTGGAAAGACATGTAACGTGCATAGGCTCCCCCTACATGTATGCAATCATGTGAATATGGAATATAGAAGCATGTGAGAGCATAACCATGACAGAGTAAGCAATGTGTTACATGTATCTTGGCTATATGCATCAGAGCAAATGATGTGAATATGGGAAATGTACCTTCATGCTCATGAGTCCTTCTTGCATACAGTATGTACATCAGCAAGAATTCCTCATACGCATGATTGTGATGCATATACTTACCTTCTGGTCTTGACTTGGCTTATGATGGAATGAACCTGTGAAAATAAGGTTAGATAAGACAAGTGCACTTACTAACCAGAGCAAACAGAAAGAACCACAAGAGTACCAAGACTGTGATGACATGTTGAGAGTGAGTACCAAGTGCCACATTGAATATAAACATGTCCCCAAAGGTAAAGATGTGCAATGAATTTAAAGAATTTCTTTCCCTTAGATGTCTTGCTCCCCCTGAATCTAGCATGGGATACTGGGAGAAGATAGGGAACAGAAAATCAGAGCTCATATGAAATAAGCACATATGAACATGTCTTTCCCCTCAAGAGGAGATGTGGCATCTCTCCTCTTGAACACCAAGTGTCGGTGTCAAAACCGGTGGATCTCGGGTAGGGGGTCCCGAACTGTGCGTCTAGGCGAATGGTAACAGGAGACGAGGGACACAATGTTTTTACCCAGGTTCAGGCCCTCTCGATGGAGGTAATACCCTACGTCCTGCTTGATTAATATTGATGATATGGGTAGTACAAGAGTAGATCTACCACGAGATCAAGGAGGCTAAACCCTAGAAGCTAGCCTATGGTATGATTGTTGAGATGTAATGTTGTGTCCTACGGACTAAAGCCCTCCGGTTTATATAGACACCGGAGAGGCTAGGGTTACACAGAGTCGGTTACAATGGTAGGAGATCTACATATCCGTATTGCCAAGCTTGCCTTCCACGCCAAGTAAAGTACCTTCCGGACACGAGCCGGAGTCTTCAATCTTCTATCTTCGCGGTCTGGGAGTCCGGCGGACATCGATAGTCCGGCTGTCCGGACACCCCCTAGTCGAGACTCCTCGGTAGCCCTGAACCAGTCTTCAATGGCGATAAGTCCGGCGTGCATAATGTTCGGCATTGCAAGGCAGGTTCCTCCCTTGAATAATCCGGAGAAGATAATGAACACCAGGATAATGTCCGGCTCTGCAAAATAATTTCCACATTCCAAACATAGAGAGGATAAAACATATGCACCGATCCAATCTGCTGACGTATTATGCGGCATGACATCACACCGGCACCAAGCCCTTGTTTGAGTTACTGTACCACATCAGCACGTTTAGCGAAGCGGTTTCCTTGGCACGTCCTGTCGAAGCAGAGATCGTGTTCCCCCTTATTCCGGGATTCTCATCAATACGTGCGTGGGTAACCCAACCGCGCCATTGATGGTGGCGCTTTGGGAGATAAGCGAGTTTTACCAGGCCGATGAGGGACGCATAGTTTTGTCCGCCTATATATAAGGGATAAGGATTTACCTTCTCACCTACGCCTTCTTCCTCCTTTGCTCATCCATCCCTGCGAACCCAAGCTCCAACGCTCAAGCTCGCGCATTCCGCCTTGACCCTTCTCCGAACATGTCCGGAGGGGGAGGCAAGTGGATGGCCTCCACCGCCAAGGAGGAGGACATCACCAAGCTTCTGTGACGCCGGATACCTTTCGGAAACATCGCGCATCGGCTGCCCGGACGGGGCAGCTCGTTCTACCCCAGGACCTCACGAGAGGTTGTTTTCCTTCCCCACTTCCTCCGCTGGATTGGGCTTTCCGCTCCATCCATTCGTCTGGGGCTCATGTTTTACTACGGCCTGGATTTCCACGATCGGTGCGAACTTCGTCCTCAACATCTCGGCGTTTATCGTGGGTATGCGAAACCTTTCTCGCATCCGGCCCCACTTGGCCTGTGGCTCAAGACCTTCAACGTCAAGCGAAGATCGTAAAGGGGCATAAGCGGAATCTTGAGGCGCTATGTTGGGAAAGCGCCCAACGTCCCTTGGCTAGAAGGGACCTTCGTGGACTCCGTCAAGGGGTGGCGTCGGGGTGGTTCTATATCACCGAGCCGCGAGCCTACATGGGCGGCGGCCCGAATTTAGATCTGGAATCCCCACGCAGCTCACCTCCCGGAAAGAGAAGGGCTTGCGGTGGGGTGATCGGTGGAGGTGACGGGACTTGAGCCTGCATCAAAAGCTGGTGAGTAATGGGCTCCGGCTCGTCGGCGTGGTCAGTCATGCTCCTCCGCGGATTCTCCCATGCCAAGAAAGGGCATTTAATCTGTGGGAGTTTAATCCGGAACAGCACCAGACGCTGAGCGGGCTCTTCGATACAACATACGAAGGTGCCTGGAGGGTGCTGTTCAAGAGCGCTGATGCGCCCGCATCCACGACCGAAGACCGCGGATTCAGCTTGTAGTCTCCGTCTGACGGGGTAAGTGATTCGACCCCATTACGGGACTCTTGCAGTAATTAGATTGACTCTAGCGAGGTTTTTAATCTGCCTCTTCCTCTGACAGGAATGGATGGAGAAGGCCGAGCTGCTCATCAGCCTGGCTCCCATGCCAGAAGAACCAGTGAATGCCCATTTAGCAAGGCTGCTGGTTCCGGCACCGTACGTGGTGCCGGGGAAGAAGGCCAAGAAGGTGGCCGCGGGGACTAGAAAGAGTTCCCGAAATCAAGCGTCTGACGACGACAAGGACTCCTCCCCCGAAGACGACGAGGAGGAGGAGGAGTACTCTCTCCCGGAGGAGGGAGAGAAGAAGAGGAAGGCCTCCCCAATCGGGGCGGCCGAAGGGTCCAAGAGGGGGAGAACTATCCCCGGACAGTTCGCCAACATCGGTGTTGGCGAGGAAGAGTGGCCTCAAGGGCCCGGCGTCCGCAAGATCGTAAGTATCCGGATCATTCATATGCGTATATATAGTATGTCACGCAAAGTGTCCTTCTAATGCCGCATTGTTTCCTTAGTCCGGCGGTGGCGACTTTCCCGACTCGATGGCGGGTCGTTGGCGCCGTCGGATGTAAATTCCATCCCGACCGCCTCTACCCCACGCGCGAAAACGACGAGGCGGAATCCTGAGGGGACGCGCCAGAGGAGGCTCGGGCGCCGTCGAGCAGCCCCGGACTTTGTGCGGACTCTACTCCGAAACCCGTAGCGGTTCGTGGTCCGCGAGCAGCCCTCGAAAGAGGGGCAGGACCGTGGCCGGGCGGCCTCCGCCCAACGGAGGCACGGACAACCTGCTGGAGGCGCTCAAAGCGCCTCCATCGAAGAACACCGCACTCTCATGAGTGCGGTGATTGAAAGGTCCAGCTCGCCAAGGGCGGGCTGACCGAAGCCTGCAACAGCCTTCTAACAGGCTTTGAGGTAAGAAGGTTAAAATTAAGTAATATAATACCGCATAGACAGTAGCCCCTGATGCTTAGTCCGGTGTTCGGAAGGAAAAGTCGGACTGAGGATCTAACGAGATATACGCAGGGTTGTTAAAAAATATGTCGATATGGTTTTGCAGGCTGTGCTGTTGACCTCTGCCGCGTTAACGGTGGAGGTCGAGGTGCTGAAGAAAGATCTTGAGCGGTCGGAGCAAGAGCTCGGCCATGCCAAGAGGCAACTCAAGGAAAAAGAAGGTGAATAACACCCCTTTAAATAGGTACCTTACAGAAAAGGGTTTTGGTTGCAAACAAGATTAACCAGGATAATATATGTAATGCAGGGGAAACTAACGAGGTGGCAGCCCTGAAGAATGCCGTGTCCGTGGCCGAACGCAATGCAGCCACGGAACGGACTGAGCGAGAAAAGCAAGCGGCGCTGGTGGCGGAAGTTCGGCAAGAGCTCCAAGCTCTCATAAAAAAACATGAGAGTTTGGAGCGTGACTCCAAGACTCGAGAGTCTGAGCTTGCCTCGGCTCTCGATAGGGCTGAGTCCGCCAAGGCCGAGGTCCAGAAGGCCCATATGGAAGTAGAGGACATGAAGAAGATAGCGGCGGGTAAGGCGTTTTTCATGCAGAGCAAGCATGTTAATGTAAATTACCGGATACTTACCCGAATTCGGAGCTCTCCGGGGCATTTGCAGATCTGCGCAGAGTGCGTCGATGCCGCTGCTTTCTATCGTGGCAAGGAGGGAGCTCAGCGGAGAAGGTCTTCGGTCTCGAGACGCTGAGGCCGCCATCCGTGCCCCCAAGCGACCGGTGAAGCAGCTGGTCGAACTCCATAAGGTAGCTGAGGAGGCCATGAAGGGCCTCACAGTCCGGCTGTGGCCTGGGCAAGCCATGCCTGGCAGCTACTTTGGCCTAGTGCGGCGGCTAGTGGATGCATGCCCCAGGCTGGATGTGATCAAACGCTCTGCCTGCATTGAAGGAGCACGTCGAGCCCTCGCCCGCATAAAGGTGCAATGGGGCAAGCTGGATGCGGAGAAGCTTCTCACGGATCCGCCACCGCCGGGCAAGGAGCACCGTACGCCGGAGCGATATTATAAAGTTGTCCTGAAGGGAGCCCGTGATATCGCGGATGAGTGCCCCCTTAATGTAATCCTTGAGTGAACTCGCTGTGTGTTTATCCTGTGCATCGAAAACTTCGTTTATATGCGCCATGAGCAACGCTTTGTGAATTTAAAATATTACCTTCTATGCGGCCGTTTGTTAAATCTGAGAGATGGCAATTCGTTGGCTTCAGCCCCCAAGCCACGAGTGCTGGGGTGTTCGGTGATAAACTTGAGCACTCTTGTTCCCATCTTTGTGTCCATCTAGGGAGGCGCTCAACACGACGAACAAGGCGACCGGACTTATAATGCTTGAACACTCTCACTTAGCCATAGAATTCTATAATTTTAAATTTCGGCGAAGCCCCTGGTATTCGGAAGACCGAATCCGGGGCGCTATCCACGCCTTCGTCGGACATCATCCGGAACTTCGCTCGAAGCGGCATGAGTCTTTAGGGACCCAAAAAGACCTCTCGAACAGCGACCAGTCTCTCGCCTTATCATGCCAGTCAGTTTTAGCTTTCTCCACTGAGGCGTTAACCCGGCTCAACCGGGCACAATCGCGATGGTTCTCCTAGTGCTACCTTAGCCGACGGGGCGGGCGTAAGGTACCAAAACATAGGAGCCGGGCAAACCCAACTATTGACCCAAGACATGATTGAGCTGATTCATATAATGCTATAAGTTCGGGTGCCGCACTTGTGAAAGTGTTCGGACTTAATCACACCGTAATATGGGGAGCGAAGCCCTGGTGTATTCGGCCGTACCAAAGTATCTGGTGCAATATGTCATATAGTGAACATTTGTAAAGGGTAGCATAATTGCCATAAAAGGTAATAAACTTGCAAAAGGGAGTGTTGCGTTATTTATGAAAGAAGGTGCGCTAATAAAGCGGACTGATACAAATAGTGCGGTAAGCAAGGTGTTTGGACTAAATTAACATGTCCCCCTCGAGGATAAGCTGCAGACTTGGTGTATGTAATTAAATTTAATGCTCGAACGGAGACCACCGAGTGTTAAATGCAGCCTTCTTTAATCCCGACTGTTGTATCGTGGATTCGCAAGTTCGCGGACGGAGGGCTTCGGTTAATGGAGTCCTGTATATGCAAAAAAAGAAAAGATAAAAACAAAGCCAAGGGGCGATCATGAGCCCTTGTGTGGTCGAGCCGCACTCTTTGGTCCTTGTGGTTAAGCCCCTCCCCTGCGCCCATGGTATCTCCAAAGCGTAATGATGTACGCGGAGTGTTATTCTAGTGATCATGCGCGGGCGGGGGTTGGGGCCGCATTGCTACGCGTGCTCTGATCGCGCCAGGTGGTCTTGGTTGTTGTTGCTCCGGGCGCGTTTTAATGTGTCCGGCTTTTTAGTTGCCGGACTAGAGAATTGCCGTAGAAGGCTGCTCTGTACTTCTGCCGCGAGAGCCGCTGTATGTTCCTCCGTACGGAGGGAGCGTTCCGTATTCCCATTGACCATAATGACTCCACGAGGGCCCGGCATCTTGAGCTTTAGGTATGCATAATGCAGCACGCGTTGAATTTTACAAACGCTGTGCGTCCGAAAGAGGCACGATAGCCGCTTCTGAGCGAGACTATATCGAAGATTAACTCTTCGCCGGAAATTATCCGGGATCCGAAGACCACTTCGGTGTGTGAGCACTGCACAGTTGGCTTCCACTCCTGGGATGACACCTTTAAAGGTTGTCTTAGTAGGTTTGATCCTTGATGGGTCTATGCCCATTTTGCGCACTGTGTCTTGATAAAGCAGGTTCAGGCTGCTGCCGCCGTCCATCAGGACTCTTGTGAGGTGAAATCCATCGACGATTGGGTCTAGGACCAATGCGGTGAATCCGCCATGGCGTATGCTAGTCGGATGGTCTCGTCGATCAAAAGTGATCGGACAGGAGGACCATGGATTGAACTTCGGGGCGACTGGCTCCATCGCGTAGACGTCCCGTAGTGCGCGCTTCCTCTCCCTCTTGGGTATATGGGTCGCGTAAATCATATTCACCGTCCGCACTTGCGGGGGGAAACCCTTCTATCCTCTGTTGTTCGGCGGCCGGGTCTCTTCCTCGTCGTCGCTATTTAGCCCCTTGTCATTGTGTTCGGCAATTAACTTGCGAGCCTGCCTGAACACCCAACAATCTCTATTGGTGTGATTAGCTGGCCTTTCGGGGGTGCCATGTATCTGGCATGAGCGGTCGAGTATTCTGTCCAGATTGGACGGGCCCGGAGTTGTTCTTTTAAATGGCTTCTTCCGTTGACCGGGTTTGGAGCCTCGGAATCCGGCATTGACTGCCGTATCCTCTTTGTTGTCGCCGTTAGTACGGCGCTTGTTTTTGATTCGACGTGACCTGCCGTGATTGTCCTTGGTGTCCGGACTGCCAGAATTTTTGCGGAGATTATTGCTGCGGGCTAGCCAGCTATCCTCTCCCGCGCAAAAGCGGGTCATTAACGATGTGAGGATGCCATGGATTTGGCTTCTCCTGCCCAGTGCGGGCTAGCCATTCGTCCCGGATGTTGTGTTTGAAGGCTGCGAGGGCCTCCGCATCCGGACAGTCGACAATTTGATTTTTCTTCGTCAAGAACCGTGTCCAGAACTGTCTGGCCGATTCGTCTGGCTGCTGAATGATGTGGCTTAGGTCGTCGGCGTCTGGTGGTTGCACGTATGTACCTTGGAAGTTATCAAGGAACGCGGCCTCCAGGTCTTCCCAACACCCAATCGACTCTGCGGGCAGGCTGTTAAGCCAATGCCGAGCTGGTCCTTTAAGCTTGAGTGGGAGATATTTGATGGCGTGCAGATCGTCGCCGCGGGCCATATGGATGTGGAGAAGATAATCTTCGATCCACACTGCGGGGTCTGTTGTACCATCGTAAGATTCAATGTTCACGGGTTTGAACCCGTCGGGAATCTGATGATCTATTACTTCATCAGTGAAGCATAACGGGTGTGCGGTGCCCCTGTACTGAGCAATATCGCGACGCAGCTCGAGGGAGCGCTGTCTGCTGTGTTCGGCCCGGCCGACATTATGTCCGGCGCGACGGTATCCGTCGTGGGTCGTAGGGCGCCCACGTGATCCAAAGATGGATCTGGATTGCCTTGCTTTGTCCTCCAAGATGTCTCGCAAGTCCAGCGCGTTTCCTTTTGGCTTCGTACTCTTGGATCGATGCTGGTGTACGGTCTTGGCTGGAGGCCTGAATGCCTCTCTGTCACGACCACGGGGTGGTCGGTCAGCCATATCGTGCGCTGGTGATAAAGGTATGTATGCTTCCTCCTCTAATCGGGGGAGCAACTTGCGTCTTGGGTAACTTTTGGAAGGGAGTTCGAGTTTATACTCTTCGGCCGCGAGGACCTCGGTCCATCGATCGGCTAGCAGATCTTGATCAGCCTGAAGCTGTTGCTGCTTTTTCTTTAGGCTATTTGCCGTGGCTATGAGCCTGCGCCTGAAGCGCTCTTGTTCGACGGGATCCTCGGGTATGACGAATTCATCATCGTTGAGGCTCGCTTCGTCTTCGGAGGGAGGCATATAGTTATCGTCCTCAACCCCTTAAATGCCGCCTGTCGTGAGGGCTTGTTCTGCGTCCTCTGCGCTGAGTCTTGCGAGGAGGATCGTCTTCGGCACTCTCCGGTGTTATTGTCTCCGTGCTGGATTCTCCATTCTTGTTGTGGCGGGATTTAGGCGGCGCCACGGCGCCAGCGTTTAGGCTGCTTCTTCAAAGAATCTTCCTTCGCTGCTTTTTCGCCATCCCCTTCCTTTGGGGTATCCACCATGTAGACGTCGTATGACGAGGTGGCCTTCCAGTGTCCCGTGGGCGCTGGGTCCTGATCGTCTCCGGCATCATCGTCCATAGCGTCGATGACCTCGGAGTCGTAGTCTAGCATGTCGGTTAGATCCTCGACAGTGGCTACAAAGTGGGTGGTGGGTGGGCTCTGAATTTCTTCATCGTCCGTACTCCAACCGTCCTGGCCATAGTCCAGCCGAGATTCTCGATAGCGAGAGATGCTTGAGAATTCAGGATATCACCAAAAGCGAGTGTTGAAAGATGTCGGCGGTGAATTCCATAACCGGCCTAATCGCTTAATTGGCGGGGCGCGGGAGGCTCGAGTCCGGCGCCTCGGGATCACGAGTTCGCAGGGACAAGATTGGTATTCGGCTCCATCGCCGTAGATGTTGAAGCCCCAGGTGGCGTCTATCCACCGGCCCTCGTCATGGGCAATCGGCTCGGGCTAATAGCCGGAGCGGATTAATCTTGACCTCAAAAGCACCGTCCGTGGCGAGCTAGATCATGCCCATCGCCACAAGGCGTGGCGCTGGCTGTGGCTCGAGTCCGTCGAAGATCAAATCTCCGCGGTCATCGGCCGTGAAGTTTAAACTTCGAATCTGACTGACGGCCAGGGCGTAGCTTCGATCTGCTCGGATGGCCAAGAGAGTTGGCACGATGCGAGCGCGGCCGCCAATCTGAAGATCTGTCCGGGAGAAAAGTCTCACCTGGACAGCGTTGAAGGTTGAAGGTGCCATCGAGCCTATCGGTGGCGACACGGAGGAACTCTCAATGAAAGCACCAATGTCGGTGTCAAAACCGGCGGATCTCGGTAGGGGTCCCGAACTTTGCGTCTAGGCGGATGGTAGCAGGAGGCGAGGGACACAATGTTTTTACCCGTGTTCGGGCATTCTCGATGGAGGTAATACCTACGTCCTGCTTGATTAATATTGATGATATGGGTAGTACAAGAGTAGATCTACCACGAGATCAAGGAGGCTAAACCCTAGAAGCTAGCCTATGGTATGATTGTTGAGATGTAATGTTGTGTCCTACGGACTAAAGCCCTCCGGTTTATATAGACACCGGAGAGGCTAGGGTTACACAGAGTCGGTTACAATGGTAGGAGATCTACATATCCGTATTGCCAAGCTTGCCTTCCACGCCAAGTAAAGTACCTTCCGGACACGAGCCGGAGTCTTCAATCTTATATCTTCGCAGTCTGGGAGTCCGGCGGACATCGATAGTCCGGCTGTCCGGACACCCCCTAGTCCAGGACTCCCTCACCAAGCATCTGGGATCCTTGAGGATTACTCTCTTCTTGAGTATTCTCTCCCCTGGAGATATCTCCCCCCTGTTGAAGTATATCTCTCTCCCCCTATTGAAGTGATTAAGCTTTGATGTGATCTCTCTCTCCTCCTTTGACATCAATTTCCAAGAAGGGCCTTCTGGAATTTGTCGTGAATGGGTTTGGTCCTTGAGTCACAGCACAAAGCAATGATAAAAATGTGATGCTTGTAGAGGACAAGATTCATTGAGTGGAGCTGGATCAAAAGTAAAACAGGAATAAGTGGCAAAATGTCTTCCTATTGTGGAATCGGTGGCACTGAGTTGGATGCTTAGGTTGCACCGTGTCACAGCCCTAGATCTTTGTTTGTAATTAGATGCATCTTCATCTATGTCATCATGTTTAAATTTCACGAAAGTTGAAATGGGGATTGTTGAAACCCTAGCACTAAATGAATTCAACTAGGGCTTACTAAAATCTTTTCAATGAAACCAAAATGCCCTTCATAAATGTTCACCATCTTTGGTCTGGCTAAACCCTCTCGCCAAAAATGGTTTCATATTTTTGGAGGCTATTCAGATTTTGAATTAATTCAAAAATACTTGAATTTGGACATTTAAATCTTATAATATTTTAAATGTCCAAATAATCCTGAAAGTACTTGGGGCTATTGGAAATAATTCAAATAGTGCCCACAATTTTTGTCAGGATTTTATAAAATGAGTTAGTATTTTACTAATTCAAAACATATAAAAAAATAGAAAAGCAGAACAAAAGTAGAAATTAGAGAGAGAGTACGGGCCACTTACGGCCTTACATGTAGCAGCCCATCCCATCGGCCAGTGCCAATCATCCTCTACCTCTGCCAAGATGGCGGAGGAGGGAGACAGCCTGACGCAGCCTCGTGGCGACACGCCACCTCCCCGCTGCCTGCATCCTCGCCACCGGCGCCTCGGGCCTTCTCTTCGGCGCCGCCCCGAACCCCTGGACCCCCTCACTCGTCCCCTTCGCCTCTCCCTCTCGCACACCCGACCGCAACTGTCGCCGCCGCTCGCCGCTACCGCGCCCTGAGCCACCCCCTCGCCCCTCTGACGTGCCCATGAGCTCCGCCTCCGTCGTCTACTCCTCCTCGAAGACTCACGCGACGCCGGACGCCCCGACGCGGCTTCCCCGACCTCTTCTTCAAGCTTCGGCCGCCGAGATCGCCGGCGACCGTGTGCCCTCCCTGATGCCTCCCCGAGTTCTTCGACCGCCCCGTTCAAACCTCTGTGAGCTCCTGCCACTAACCCCTCTCTTCCCCGTGTTATTTGCACCATGTAGCCACCGATCCCACCGGAGCCGTGAGCTCGGTTCCGCCGGCCAAGTCGCCGCCGTGGCCACAGCCATCGCACTTTGTATCCGAGCACACCACCGTGCTCAGCACGTTCTCGTGAGCCCGTAGCCACCCGCAGCGCCTCCTTCCGAGCTCTGTAGCGCCACCCCGAGAATGCCCGAGCTGCTGCCGCCGCTAAACCTCGTCGCCGGCCACTTTTCCGGCCACCCCAACTCACCCCGTTTGCACCGTTGGATGTGCGGGATCACCAGCAGCTCGTAGATGCTCTCCGTTGTCGATTTGGGCGCCGGAGGAGCGAACCCGAGCCCATCCGCCGCACCTGTCATCGCCGGCGTCGAGCCGCCGGCGTGTTAGCCCCAGTTGACCAGAGGTTTGACCTCCCCTGGGTCGCTGACAAGAGGGCCCTGGCCCAGCTAATCCTAGATTAGTCTTTTTAATTAAGTCTAATTAACTCAACTGACATTTTAGTTTAGTAGTAATTTAACATTAATTAATTAGGTTAGTTAGTTAGTCACTGACGTGTGGACCCCACACGTCAGGTTTGACCTAGACCGTAGCTGTTGACCTGACGACATCACAGTGACGTCATGCTGACGCAGTAAATGATTTTCTGTATTTATTTTTATACAGGAAATTCCAGAAAATTGTATAAACTTCTAAAATTCATAGAAAAGCAACCGTGACTCCAAATGAAATAATTTATATATGAAAAATTATCAAAAAAATCCAATCTATCCATCTGTACCATTTTCATGCATGTTAGAACAACTTATGGCTGCTGTTTAGGCCAAATCATATAAATGACATTTAAACCCTCACATATGGAGTTTGAATTTGAACCTAGGGTTCAAACCAACTCGATTTAACATGTTGCTAGTTGCATTAGCTCAAAACACATTCATATTGTCATGTCATAGCATGCATCATATTGTGCATTGCATTGATTGTGTTTCTTCTTTGTTTGTCGGTGTTTGTCCCCTCTCGATAGACGTGGTTCCGACGATGTGATCGATGACACTGATGAAGAGCTATATTATCTTCGGAAGTGCCAGGCAAGCAAAACCCCCTTGTTCATTCCGATACAATCCTACTCTCTCGCTCCTGCTCTCTTTTACTGCATTAGGACAACAACGATACAACTGTTACTTGCTGCGGTAGTTGAACCCCTTTATCCTCTGCATGACCTGTCATTCCACAGTAAATAGATGAAACCCACTAGCATGAGTAGGAGTTGCTTGAGCCCTGATGTGCCTACTCATTCATGCTTGTTTGTCATGCCTGCTATTGCTTAGAGTTGTGTCAGGTCTGATTCATCGGGAATGAATCGGAGGTGTGTGAACATGTCCTACTGTTGAGAGCTAAATGTGTGAACACAATTTGGTAAAGGTAGCGGTGAGAGGCCATGTAGGAGTACATGGTGGGTTGTCTCATTGCAGCCGTCCTCAGGAACTGAGCTCTGTGTTTGTGATCCATGAACAGTTACTACCACACATTGGGTTCCGGTAACTCGACCCCTCTCGGCTTATTAATCAACTTGATCTCTGTCCAGGAGTTGCAACTAGTTTCTAGTGTTTGTAGGTAGTGTTAGTAGTCTACCAGGTGGCACCCGGTACAGGTGGGCTTGGGACAGACTAGGCACCATGGCACGGTGTACCAAGCGTAGATCTACCCGTCGAGGTGGGCTTGGGAACCCTGCTCACATCATTTGGGGCTGTGAGCGACACCCCGGCCGGATCTCCTTGCGGATGGAACCCGAATAGGCGATAAACCTGGACGAGAGACTTGTGTGGTTAGTCAGGTCGTGGCCGACTCCCTCGCCCGGCTTCCGCTTCAAGGTTGCCGAGGTACATAGCGTGTCTGGCGATAAGTGGCGAGCGTGTGTGAAGAAGTACGCTGCGGGGTTATCATTATCTATTGAATAGCGGATTCCTCGATATGGAAACTTGGACCCCTTGTACAGTTCATAGACAAGTGAAAGTGGATACTCTAAAATACGCAAGATAAGCGTGAGTGCTATGGATGGCGTTCTCGTAGGGAGACGGGAGCGGATCCATAGTGGAGTATTGATATGGTGAATATGTGGACTCGTGTGCGCCACCTCAAAAGAGTTACTTGCAGTCGTAGTTCAGGATAGCCACCGAGTCAAAGCTGGCTTGCTGCAGTTAAACCCCACCATCCCCTTTGTTGATAATGATGCATATGTAGTTAGCTCTGATGTAAGTCTTGCTGGGTTCATTTGTACTCACGTTTGCCTATTTTACGTTTTTGCAGAGATTTCCGTCTCACTAGTAGTTCCGCGTGGACTTCGACGTTTAGCTTGTTACCTCAGCTACGATCTTGTGCCCTCGGCAGGATCTAGTAGATAGTCAGGCTTCTCAGCCTTTTTCATTTGTAGTTATGCGTACTCGGACATGTTGAGCTTCGCTTGTGCTTTGAGTTGTATGCTTTCTGAATGTTGGGTCATGAGACCCATGTTTGTAATATCTCGCTCCTCGGAGCCTAATGAATAAATACTTGAGTCGTAGAGTCATGTTGTGATGCCATGTTGTATTTGCACATATCGAGCATATTGTGTGTATGATATTGAAATGCTTGGTATGTGTGGGATCTGACTATCTAGTTGTTTATCTTTAGTAGCCTCTCTTACCGGGAAATGTCTCCTAGTGTTTCCACCGAGCCATGGTAGCTTGCTACTGCTCCGGAACACTTAGGCTGGCCGGCATGTGTCCTTCTTCGTTCCTGTGTCTGTCCCTTCGGGGAAATGTCACGCGATGAATACCGGAGTCCTGTTAGCCTGCTACAGCCCGGTTCACGAGTCTGCTAGCCAGTGCTACATCCTCGATTCACTCGTGATGACCGACACGTTCGATCTTTGGGTCATGGATGCTGTCCTGTAAGTTTGTGCCACTTTGGGTTTACGACTAGCCATGTCAGCCGGGCTCCTTATCATATGGATGCTAGCGACACTATCATATCGTGTGCCAAAAGGCATAAGCGGTCTCGGGCAAGGTAAGGAGACACCGTGTGGAATACCGTGCGTGAGGCCGCAAAGTGATATGAGGTGTTACATGCTAGATCGATGTGGCATTGAGTCGGGTCTGACAGTTTTGGTATCGAGCTTGATTGCCTGTAGGATTACCAAGCCAAACTGGTCGAAGTTGAGTCTAGAAATGCTTTAGTTATATGTAGGGGAATTGATTGTGGGATGGAACGTAAGGCTGTTTTTACTCCTTATACCTCATGGCCTTCTGATCTGAGTCATCCTATCTTTCCTACGGGGTTAAGGAACTAGGCTTTCTCCTCTCTCTATTAGGATCACGTGATACTAATCCCTAGACTTATAGGATTGTTGGTTTCAAGCCTCAGTTAAGTTCCTACTACTTCCGTATGTTAATTGTTGATCTCGAACCCTTGATATTATGCTTCTGAGTGGTTATGCCACCATTTTTGTAGCATGTCTCAAATTTTTGAGCATTTACAGCCGTTATGTTGTCCGAGTCATCCCAGGTTTCTAACTAGTCTGAAGCATTTGCAAACCCCTCCTTTCCGTTCCCAATAATCCTTTGGGCCAGATTAATCACACTAATTGCTGAGTTGAGGTACTTTATTGCCTCGACATATATGTTGGATTTATTATTATGACCCTAGGTGTCTTAAAGTACCACCTAGTACCCTAGCCATGCTTTGTGTTCTCAGTGTGATGATTCTGGCCACCATTCTCGAAAGCATCCCATGATGCCACTTAGTATCAGGTATTCTACTCCTGGGTTTCTGAACCCGAGAGTCACCCTACTTATTTCATGTTGATAGTGTTTGCTAGTTCCTTTAGGTTATTAGTAACCTTTGCGATAGTCCTCGAGGTCCGTGGTATTTCCTTCTTCCAATACCATGAACCAATATGGCAGAAGTTCGGGAACCAAAAGATCACGACCAGTGTGCTCTTGATGAGTTCTCCATTCTATATTGTGACTCTGCCAGTTCTGACCTTCTGCATGGGTTGTCTGGAAGAAATATGTTGAACTCGTTCGACATGCTAATCCATGCCTCCACAACTCAGAAATCATATGTTCTTTTGAGTTGTCCCATTTTAGTTGTCTTCCGACCCTCGTCTATCAATTGATAGTCAAGAGTATGTGTGCATTCGTTCGTCGATGCCTACTACTCTTGTGGTCCGTCAAGCCATTCTATTCTGGAATGACCAGGAGAAACAAACTCCAGTACCTCATCCATATCCAGGATTGGGACAAAGTAGTTGTATTCCGCAGATCAAAATGCTAATCTAGTTTTTGTTCTGTTCCACCTTGGGGTATTACCATCTTTATATTAAGAATATCATGGGAATTGCACACCATCCTATGAACTCTTGATACAGTGATACTTCTCGACATCATTATTCATTCCTCGGCTCCATGTTATTGTAACCGGAATACCTACAAGTGAATCGTGATGTGTGAAATCTATACTCCTAGCAACTCTGTTGCTTGGTAGTTAATGGACAATATTCTCATTCTTAGCGTGTTGGTTCTTGAATCATCATTCTAAGATTGATCGTGCTACCTAGTCCTTATTTCCGGTGCACCCTTCGATCAATGAGTTAGGATTATTCAAACCCTTGCTCTATTGATCATATCGTCTTGCCCTGAAAAGCAAGATTGTTCTCGAGCTTAGTAACATACCGATGGTTCGTGATTTTCTGGATATCTTCTCGGAAGTGTCACCAGGTTGTCACCTGACCGCTATGTTGAGTTCGTGATCAAGTTGGTTCCTTATAACCACCCCCTTCTACAAGAATCTGTGTTGGATACCCCTGAGCTAGTTGGTTAAGCTAAACAACAACTTGGAGAGTTGGAAGATGAAATCTTGTCCTGCTTAGTTCATTCCAAGGAATATCCTGGTGTATGTGTGTTGAAGAAAGATGATATTCTTATCGATTGGTCCTCGTGATCAGTTGTTGGATCTGTTGTCTTGTCAAAACTTTGATTTGAGTGTGGGCTATCCTCAAATCAAATCAGAACCAACGATATTCGTAATGTTGTCTTACTCGTGGTTGATTCCTCGAGCATACACCATTACATCTTTTGGTCTGACCAGTGCTATCACTTGTTCACATAATTATGGAATTCCTTCTTCATGGAAACCTGGATGAGTTGTTGTTGAGCCCATCGACAACATCCTTATCTCCTCCATGATTTGTGTTGAACATCCAGCTAGTATTGGAAACTTTTATAAGCATTATCTTCATGACCGCTCATGGAGCATATGTCCGGATGAAAGAAGTGACCACCTCTAATTCATGTGCATTTGATGCAAGTTGCCGCCGTGAATTCGAGAAAGTCAATGTTGCCTCCTCTGGAACCATCTCAAGTCAGTCATGCATGTGCGAAGTATGCTATGGTTTGATAGGCTCGCTACCTCCATTCTATGTGTGTCCCTAGCACACCTAGCCACTGATTGATTTGTTCAAGGAGAAGGAGTTTCTTTTTAAGAGCTAACTCGGGCTTAATCAAGGACTCCGTTATCCGCAATGATGATTCCCAACCTGAACTCGGTAGTGTTTTGTTGTAAGACTACTATGTGGTCATGCTTGTCTGGGACAACGTGTTCACATGTTTGTAGCAGAACTAGCTCATGTTTTGGAGCTTGCTATCGTAGTTCATTCCCTGAGATTCTCGCAACGTCATCTCGTCGATTCGTGTTGCAAACTTTCATTTTACTTTCTAGACTCGATGAGTCTGAATTATTCTGACACCAACCAGATCTGAATCTCAGGCAGATATGATGGTTGGAACTTTTCCCAAGAACTATAATATCGGTCTCGCGATAACCGGTAAAGTGGATATCGTGGCCAACACACCCTCCGGAAGACCTATTATTGTAGTATCTTGATTGAAGAAGTTGGCCACCTCCCCATAAGGACCTCGTAGGATTTACCCCCTAGCTGTGCCTTATGATTTTTGTGTTTCCGAAGTTCGACCTTTTACTTGATGTTCTAGATATCAAACCATATCTATGAATGGGTTACACTAGCACATCAAGGAGAACATTAGAAGCGGAGTGCTAAATGTCTCTCGGTCGATCATCCAGATTTTGTTTCCTTGGCCTCGCTAAGGTGAAATCTGAGAAGGTGTTATCTTCCTTTGCCTCTGCATCGTCCATCGCTGTTCATCATGGTAGTACATTGTGTTACCAGGACCCTTGACAAGGATGTTGGTAAAACCTTGATGAATATGGAAATGCTCAAGTTCCTGAGAGCACGCACAAGCAAAATCATCCCTTACGTTGTCTTCAACAAGGTAGTCCACATCATCCATCCTAGTCCGAATATGTCATTCCTTCGAAAACCTTCCAATGATCGATTGTGATTTGCCTTAGGCTGGTATAAAGAATCTCAATGATCTCTATATCAAAAGTAATTCTTTTTGCCACTTAAGGGAATATTTCTGCGGGTCACCTTCCTTAAGATGTCTCGTTATGGTATCATGGCAACTCAACTCCTCGTTACGTGGACATCCGTTCACCACCCTCTTAAGCGTGGAATCGTTGTCTATCTAGTGAACCCTCGTCATTTGTTCCACTCCATCCTTATGTGTGCTTCGTGTCTCAGCCCGAGAGATGTTCAATATCTCATTCCGCGAGCTGATCATCGGTTGTTCGCTCTTCGAGAAGATCAATCCTTCTAGAGTTTTCCCTTTCCTCTCGTTGTCCTGATAGTTGAAGTTCTCGAGGCATGACATCGAGACAAAGATCATGATTGAATCAATGTGCTTATGAAGTGCAACTTGGATCGCGAAGACCGTGTTAGCGTGTGCCCCCTCTTTCTTCTTACCTCATGTCTTGAATCTCGGGACGAGATTTTTGTTTAGTGGGGGTGAGTTGTCACAGCCCTAGATCTTTGTTTGTAATTAGTTGCATCTTCATCTATGTCATCATGTTTAAATTTCATGAAAGTTGAAATGGGGATTGTTGAAACCCTAGCACTAAATGAATTCAACTAGGGCTTACTAAAATCTTTTCAATGAAACCAAAATGCCCTTCATAAATGTTCACCATCTTTGGTCCTGGCTAAACCCTCTGCCAAAAATGGTTTCATATTTTTGGAGGCTATTCTGGATTTTTGAATTAATTCATAAGTACTTGAATTTGGACATTTAAATCTTATAATATTTTTAAATGTCCAAATAATCCTGAAAGTACTTGGGGGCTATTGGAAATAATTCAAATAGTGCCCACAATTTTTGTCAGGATTTTATAAAATGAGTTAGTATTTTTACTAATTCAAAACATATCAAAAAATAGAAAACAGAACAAAAGTAGAAATTAGAGAGAGAGAGTACCTGGGCCACTTACCTGGCCTTACCTGTAGCCGGCCCAGCCCACTGGCCCATTGCCAATCATCCTCTACCTCTGCCAGTAGGCGAGGAGGGAGCGCAGCAGCGCCGTGGCATTTCTGTGGCGCCGTGGCGACACGCCACCTCCCTGCCTGCCTGCATCCCTCGCCACCGCGACGCCTCGGGCCTTCTCTTCGGCGCCGCCCCGAACCCCTGGACCCCCTCACTCGTCCCCTTCGCCTCTCCCTCTCGCACACCCGACCGCAAGAACTGCCATTGCTGCTGCTGCATGCTGAGCCACACCCTCGCCCCTCTGACTTGCCCATGAGCTCCGCCTCCTTCGTCTACTCCTCCTTGAAGACTCACGCGACGCTGTACGCCCCGACACGGCTTCCCCGACCTCTTCTTCAAGCTTCGGCCGCCGAGATCGCCGGCGACCGTGTGCCCTCCCTGACGCCTCCCCGAGTTCTTCGACCGCCCCGTTCAAACCTCTGTGAGCTCCTGCCACTAACCCCTCTCTTCCCCGCGTTATTTGCACCATGTAGCCACCGATCCCACCGGAGCCGTGAGCTCAGTTCCGCCGGCCAAGTCGCCGCCATGGCCACAGCCACCGCACTTTGTATCCGAGCACACCACCGTGCTCAGCACGTTCTCGTGAGCCCGTAGCCACCCGCAGCGCCTCCTTCCGAGCTCTGTAGCGCCACCCCGAGAATGCCCGAGCTGCTGCTGCCGCTAAACCTCGTCGCCGGCCACTTTTCCGGCCACCCCAGCTCACCCCGTTTGCACCGTTGGATGCGCGGGATCACCAGCAGCTCGTAGATGCTCTCCGTCGTCGATTTGGGCGCCGGAGGAGCGAACCCGAGCCCATCCGCCGCACCTGTCATCGCCGGCGTCGAGCCGCCGGCGTGTTAGCCCCAGTTGACCAGGGGTTTGACCTCCCCTGGGTCGCTGACAAGAGGGCCCTGGCCCAGCTAATCCTAGATTAGTCTTTTTAATTAAGTCTAATTAACTCAACTGACATTTTAGTTTAGTAGTAATTTAACATTAATTAATTAGGTTAGTTAGTTAGTCACTGACGTGTGGACCCCACATGTCAGGTTTCACCTGGACCGCAGCTGTTGACCTGACGACATCACAGTGACGTCATGCTGACGCAGTAAATGATTTTCTGTATTTATTTTTATACAGGAAATTCCAGAAAATTGTATAAACTTCTAAAATTCATAGAAAATCAACCGTGACTCCAAATGAAATAATTTATATATGAAAAATTATCAGAAAAATCCAATCTATCCATCTGTACCATTTTCATGCATGTTAGAACAACTTATGGCTGCTGTTTTGGCCAAATCATATAAATGACATTTAAACCCTCACATATGGAGTTTGAATTTGAACCTAGGGTTCAAACCAACTCCATTTAACATGTTGCTAGTTGCATTAGCTCAAAACACATTCATATTGTCATGTCATAGCATGCATCATATTGTGCATTGCATTGATTGTGTTTCTTCTTTGTTTGTCGGTGTTTGTCCCCTCTCGATAGACGTGGTTCCGACGATGTGATCGATGACACTGATGAAGAGCTATATTATCTTCGGAAGTGCGAGGCAAGCAAAATCCCCTTGTTCATTCCGATACAATCCTACTCTCTCGCTCCTGCTCTCTTTTACTGCATTAGGACAACAACGATACAACTGTTACTTGCTGCGGTAGTTGAACCCCTTTATCCTCTGCATGACCTGTCATTCCACAGTAAATAGATGAAACCTACTAGCATGAGTAGGAGTTGCTTGAGCCCTGATGTGCCTACTCATTCATGCTTGTTTGTCATGCCTGCTATTGCTTAGAGTTGTGTCAGGTCTGATTCATCGGGAATGAATCGGAGGTGCGTGAACATGTCCTCTTGTTGAGAGCTAAATGTGTGAACACAATTTGGTAAAGGTAGCGGTGAGAGGCCATGTAGGAGTACATGGTGGGTTGTCTCATTGCAGCAGTCCTCAGGAACTGAGCTCTGTGTTTGTGATCCATGAACAGTTACTACCACACATTGGGTTCCGGTAACTCGACCCCTCTCGGCTTATTAATCAACTTGATCTCTGTCCAGGAGTTGCAACTAGTTTCTGGTGTTTGTAGGTAGTGTTAGTAGTCTACCAGGTGGCACCCGGTACAGGTGGGCTTGGGATAGACTAGGCACCGTGGCACGGTGTACCAAGCGTAGATCTACCCGTCGAGGTGGGCTTGGGAACCCTGCTCACATCGTTTGGGGCCGTGAGCGACACCCCGGCCGAATCTCCTTGCGGATGGAACCCGAATAGGCGATAAACACTGGACGAGAGACTTGTGTGGTTAGTCGGTCGTGGCCGACTCCCTCGCCCGCTTCCGCTTGAAGGTTGCCGAGGTACATGGCGTGTCTGAGGCGATAAGTGGCGAGCGTGTGTGAAGAAGTACACCCTGCGGGGTTATCATTATCTATTGAATAGCGGATTCCTCGATATGGAAACTTGGACCCCTTGTGCAGTTCATAGACAAGTGAAAGTGGATACTCTAAAATACGCAAGATAGCGTGAGTGCTATGGATGGCGTTCTCGTAGGGAGGCGGGAGCGGATCCATAGTGGAGTATTGATATGGTGAATATGTGGACTCGCAGCGCCACCTCAAAAGAGTTACTTGCGATCGTAGTTCGGGATAGCCACCGAGTCAAAGCTGGCTTGCTGCTGCAGTTAAACCCCACCATCCCCTTTGTTGATAATGATGCATATGTAGTTAGCTCTGATGTAAGTCTTGCTGGGTTCATTTGTACTCACGTTTGCCTATTTTACGTTTTTGCAGAGATTTCCGTCTCACTAGTAGTTCCGCGTGGACTTCGACGTTTAGCTTGTTACCTCAGCTACGATCTTGTGCCCTCGGCAGGATCTAGTAGATAGTCAGGCTTCTCAGCCTTTTTCATTTGTAGTTGTCTGTACTCAGACATGTTGAGCTTCCGCTTGTGCTTTGAGTTGTATGCTCTGAATGCTGGGTCATGAGACCCATGTTTGTAATATCTCGCTCCTCGGAGCCTAATGAATAAATACTTGAGTCGTAGAGTCATGTTGTGATGCCATGTTGTATTTGCACATATCGAGCATATTGTGTGTATGATATTGAAATGCTTGGTATGTGTGGGATCTGACTATCTAGTTGTTTATCTTTAGTAGCCTCTCTTACCGGGAAATGTCTCCTAGTGTTTCCACCGAGCCATGGTAGCTTGCTCTTTGCTCCGGAACACTTAGGCTGGCCGGCATGTGTCCTTCTTCGTTCTGTGTCGTCCTTCGGGAAATGTCACGCGATGAATACCGGAGTCTGTTAGCCGCTACAGCCCGGTTCACCGAGTCTGCTAGCCCGGTGCTACAGCCTCGATTCACTCGCTGATGACCGACACGTTCGATCTGGGTCATGGATGCCTGTCCCTGTAAGTTTGTGCCACTTTGGGTTTACGACTAGCCATGTCAGCCCGGGCTCCTTATCATATGGTGCTAGCGACACTATCATATACGTGTGCCAAAAGGCGCAAACGGTCTCGGGCAAAGGTAAGGAGACACCCGTGGGAATACCGTGCGTGAGGCCGCAAAGTGATATGAGGTGTTACATGCTAGATCGATGTGGCATTGAGTCGGGGTCCTGACACACCGAAAGATTTCGGTTAGACCGAAAACAAGAAACCGGTGGGACCGAGTTCATCACAGAGAAAGCATTTTGTCACCTTAGCTCACTAGACAAGTAAGATCTCACAAGGATTTGCAAGGAAGTAACTGAAAGATTTGCAATGAATTGGATGCAGGGAATGCAGAACAGAATAGAAAGAAAAGAAATCTAGATGAAGTTTTTTTTGTTTTGAAAGGGGAAACAAATATGCATGAGACAAATGCAAGAGCACAGAAAAGAACACAAGAAAACTTCATCTAGAGATGGTCGGCGACAAGGTCACCTATGTTAGAGTATATTGACTTAGGAGTCAAGTGAGATCACTTGATCATAGGTCATACTCATCGTTTAAGCTCAAAATGGGGTCACCATTTTTCGTTTAAGCATCTTGATGTATTCACATCTTGACAAGTTGCTTTGACTCATGTCTTGGAGTAAAGCTTCTCTTAAGATGGAATAACATACCTTGGGTGGTGGTGTTGATCGTGATCATGTAGTTGAACTTGTGTGGGTTGCTCAAGGTTGATGTAGCTCATCAAGAGTTGGGAGCACCACTTGGAATTTGAGTTCATCTACCTACATGGGTTAGTTTTTGCAAGTAAAAGCACTTGGGTATCCAAAATGACAATCATGAAGCTTAACATAGAATTTGTCAAAGGATATGTTTAAATGGTTTTGTGCTTCCTTGTCTTCAACCACCATTGTGTAGAGACTTGGTGATGTAGAGATTGCTCAAGATGTGAGTGAGTTGCAATCTCATAGATTTTGATTCATACAAGTACCTACAAGGGTTAGATAACATGCAAGGTGCTAATATGTCCAAGATATAAGATTTTCATCGTAAGAGAAATATCAAGGATTGGTCATAAGCTCATGTCTTGCATGTATCCAATGGAGTTCCTACTCCAAGTTTGAAGCATCAATGATGTTCAATTCACCTCTTAACCTGCAAAACACTTTCTCATCAAGTGGTTTAGTGAATATATCCGCTAATTGCTTTTCAGTGCAAACATGCTTAAGATTAATGTCACCCTTTGCAACATGATCTCGAATGAAATGATGACGAACTTCAATATGCTTAGTTCGAGAGTGTTGCACGGGATTATGAGCAATCTTGATAGCACTTTCATTGTCATAAAGTAATGGAACATGTTTCACATATATCCCATAATCCTTAAGAGTTTGGGTCATCCAAAGTAATTGAGCACAACATGAACCAGCGGCAATGTATTCCGCTTCGGCGGTGGATAAGGATACCGAGTTTTGTTTCTTGGAAGTACCCGAAATGGATTTTCTATCAACCTTGTCACCGGCATAGTCTGAGTCGGAGTAGCCAACAAGATCGAAAGAGGCCCTCTTAGGATACCAAATGCCAAAATTTGGTGTATGGATTAAGTATCCACTACTAGGTAAAAGGCTATACACAGAATCTTAGCAGCAGCGCGGTTCAAAATAGAGCGCTGCTGCTAAGTAGTTGTAGCGCGGGTTACGTAAACTCGCTGCTGATAAATAATTAGCGATGGCGGCTCGACCAAACAGCGCTGCTACAAATATCGACCGGCGATGTTCCCCAACTCTAAGTAGCGATGGCTGTCGCGATAACAGCGCTCTTGCTGAGTACGTAGTAGTAGCGCGGTTTCCTCGAGATCGCTGCTGGTAAGTTTCAAATTGCCACAATTTTTGTCCCGATTAGCGATGGCGCCTTCAAAGCGCTGCTGCTAATTTCTTAGCAGCAGCGCGTTTTTTCTCCCGCGCTCATCGCTAACCCCACCAACCCCAACCCGTCCCTCCCCTCCTTCCTTTTTCCCTTCCCCCTACCTCCCACTCTCCTCTCTTCCCTCCACCACATGCTCCCACTCTCACTCTTCTTCTTCTCAATACTTCTCCCCCATTACTCTCTCTCTTCTCTATTCACCTTCTCTCTCTTCATTACTCCTACATAACTACACCACCTCCATTAATGCATCTCCTTCCTCTTTTTCCTTCCCCCTCCACTAGTTGAAGTTGTCTCCTTCCAAATTAGGTAGCTAGGTAGATGTAGGATTTAGTTAACTGACCTATTTGCCCCCTAACTAGATCTATCTTTGTCAAGAAGAGCTTTGTGCACTTTTGATCTCCCTACAACATCATCTCCGGCCATCGAGATAGAGGTGATGAAAATTTCATGCTTTTGCAAAATGGAAATGTGTTTATGTGTGTCTGATATGTTTGTGGAAATTGTGTGTGTGGCATGAGTTGACGCCGCCAAATTGTGCTTTTGAGTTGCCTATGTTTTGCTGAAATGTCGATTTATTTCCGTTTCGGCGAATTCTGGGCAAACTCTAGATCCATATATGTCCTATTTTTAGGGAAGGTCATGCCAATTTTTTTATGACTTTGGTCCATATATGTCCTATTCCGCATCCATTTTTACAATCAATTTTTTTATTATTACCGTGCAGAGTTGACGATGGTCAGTGGAACGATGGTGGACAGGTGGTTGTGGTCGGCGGTGCAAGACATGAAAGAAAATAACCGGACAGAGGTTTTATGTCCATGTCGAAAATGCAAAGGAATAGTTTGGCTCGACCCCCATGGCGATGGTCGTGTCGGCGCTTTTGATCATGACTGGTTTCATGGATGGCTATACTAGGTGGATAATTGAAGATGAGGATGGCGATGTTGAGGATGCCGACGGGCAGGCAATGATGACACGGGCAAGACGAAGAGATGATCGATAATGGCGGCGGGAAGAGGCGGACATGGCGGCGGAGAATGGGCGGACATGGCGGAGGAGAAGGGCGGACATGGCGGCGGAGAGAACGACATGGACTCCACGCAGCAGAGTTAAATCGGTACTAAGTTCAATTGTGCGGGACCCTCATGTTCATGCATTGCTTCGCAAGGAGGCGAATCTTGAGAGAGCTGCTTCTAGAGAGGAGGCTAAGCTGGAGCAAGCGGTGGTAGACTCGAACACTCATTGTATGATGGTTGCAATCTGAGGTGACCGGTTGAGTTTCACGCTAAAACTCACGAAGACGAAGGCTAAAAACAAATGGACCGACACTAGCCTCGATGAGCATCTCAAGTACCTAAAGGATGTTCTTCCCTTGGGTAATCTATGTCCTACTAGTGTTGATGAGGCCAAGAAGATCGTGTGCCCTCTTGATCTCGCCACACGTTAGATACCATGCATGCATCAATGATTGCATAATTTATCGGAAGGAGCGCGGAAAAAACAAGCTGTCCGGTGTGCAATGCTTCTCGATACAAGAAGGCCGGAAGAAATGTCCCCGAAAGTTGTATGGTACTTACCGATCACTCCCCGTCTCCAGAGGTATTTTGTAGATCCCAAGGAAGCAAAGCTAATGTGCTGGCACGCGGAGAGGAAGAAGCCCGACGATGGAGATGATCCGAAGCTGAGACACGTGAAGGATGGAAGCCAGTGGAGAGCGTTGAACAACTTCTATCGGTATTTTGAATGTGATGCAAGGAACATCGTGCTCGGTGCGTGTACCGATGGCATGAATCCGTTTGGCAACCAGAACACCAACCATAGTACATGGCCCGTGTTTCTATGGATGTACAACCTCCCCTGGTTGTGCATGAAATCAAGTACATTCACATGAGCATGCTTATTCAAGGGCCAAAACAACCAGGAAATAATATTAATTTGTATCGGGGCTACTTCAAGAGGAGTTAGACACATTATGGAAAACACCGGCCAAGACATGGGGCCTTGACAAAGGTGAGTATTTCAACATGAGAGTCGCGCTGATCACGATAGTGCAGGACTATCTCGGTTACGGATATGTGGCAGGCCAGGTGTGCCATGGATATTGCGGATGCACGCGGTGCATGGATGATACGACGTCTCAGCAGCTAACGTCAAGGAAAGATGGCGGTGCTGGGAAAATCGTGTACATGGGGCATCGAAGATGGCTTGAACAGGGGCGACCGTGGAGAAACCGTGGAGATCTATTCAATGGTCACACTGAGCATCGAGGACCTCCACGTAAGCGAGCGGTGCGAAATCGATGAGCTGTTGAAAAACTGGAATGAGTGCCCCGCACCGGAAAGAGCGATGAGAAAGGCGCGGAGCCGCTGCTGAAGGTATGGAAGGCGAGGTCTATGTTCTGGGACTTGGAGTACTGGCACAAACTCGATACACCTCATTGCCTTGATCAAATGCATATCTGTAAGAATGTCCTTGAGAGCTTGCTCGCAACACTCATGAACATGCCGGATAAGACCAAGGATGGGCCAAAGGCAAGAAAAGACTTGCAAGATTTGAAAATCGGGAAGATCTGCACATGCCGCCCGTAAAATGTCGACGAGACAGAGAGCGGAGAGAGGCACGGGAGAAGAAGGGCAAGAAAATAAAGAAAGAGGATTATTGCCCCTTCTTGCTTCACCTTAAGTCGGCTGAGATCAATCAATTCTTTAAGTGCCTTACCGAGTCAAAGTTAGTTCGATTCTTGTGGCAAGATAAGAAGATATCTAGACACGGACAAGAAAAGGTTCAGCGGGATGAAGTCTCATGACTGTCATGTGATGATGACGCAGATACTACTGTTGCCCTTAGAGGGATAATGGACAAGCACGCCCGTGACACGCTTATTGGTCTCTGCAACTTTTTCGACGTCATCTCTCGAAAGTCGATCAGTGTGAAGCAGCTCCAAAGGCTACAGGAAGAGATCGTTGTGATATTGAATGAGATTGAGATGTACTTCCCGCCCGCGTTCTTGACGTGATGGTGCATCTGTGTGTCCATATTGTGGATGACATAATAGACTGGGGCCGTCATTCCTGCACAACATGATGCCGTTTGAGAGGATGAATGGGATCATCAAAGGATTCGTTCAGTAACATGTCCCGTCCGGATGGAAGCATCGTCGAGGCTATTTGGCACAAGAGTGCATCTCTTTCGTGAGAATTTTCTATATGGCGAGACCAGCCGCTGGTGTTAGTGTTGGTTTGCCCGTTAACAAGCACGATGGGAGGCTCGAATGAGATGGTCATCAGAACGGTCGCGAGGAACTGCGTGGCATACTCAGATCGACGCAGCGATTTTGTGAGCAAACTTGGTAGTGCTACAACACCTAGGCGAGGTAGATCCTTTCGTGGCACTTGCACAAAGAAATTATCGCAAAGAAGTATCGTGACCGGGGGTATGCAGGGACGGACGCCGAAGTTACTAGAGAGCACAACTCCACTTTCTGCATTGGTTCAAAGAGCATATTATTGCTAATCCCGGAGGAGGGCTCTAAGGCGGATTGCTCATATACGCCTTAGCACATGGCCCCTCGCCCAACCTCGTAACCTATCAGGCATATGATATGAACGGATACACGTTCTACACGGAGGCAAAAGATATGGACAGTGATGATCAGAACTCAGGGGTGACGATGGAATGCATGACCAGCAGCAACAATGGCACAACTGAACGATTTTATGGAAGGGTCGAGGAGATCTGGGAGCTTGACTACTCTGGACTGCACAACACGATGATGTTACGTGTCAGATGGGCTAAGAATGTCGAAAGAGAAAGCCAGATGTTCACTACCATGACTATACCCGACGCCAAGAGCGCTACCGTGAACGCTATCGCAAAAAACGAGCCATGGGTACACGCTAAGCACGTGACACAATGCTTCTTCATAACTGACCCGCGCAATCCCAGCCGTGTTGTCGTGAGGAGAGGCAAAAGGAACATCATTGGAATGGATGGAGTCGCCAACGAGGAAGACTATGATCAAGATCGGCAACCCAATGAGGGAAGATGATGATGATGATGAAGTATCGTCAAAGAAGAATCAATACTACATTACCTAAGAAAATCGTACTCCATGGAAAAGGCAAAGTCACAATGAGGGGCTCAATTATTCTTCAACGAACAAGAAGGGAAAGAAGCTGACTCAAAAACCAAAACGTCAGCACTGAGGAAACGTATGTTATGGGTCCAATGATGTGTAATATATATATGTTCCTATTTTGTATACACACTTAGCCATTATTATGCATGGGTCCAATGATGTGTAATATATATGTTCCTATTTTGCATACATATTTAACCGTCAAATGATGCAATATATATCGCCCTCCCTTCGTTCACTGCCCTTGGGAAATAAAAGTGGGATAAAATAAAGGAAAAGAAAAAGGAAAACTAGTAGTAGCGACGGCAGTAGCAGCGCGTTTCCACAAAACCGCTGCTGCTAGATCTTAGTAGTAGCGTGTTTCTCATAAACCGCTGCCGCTACGCACCATAGTAGTAGCGAGTTTCCCATAAAGCGCTGCAGCTACAGATCATAGTAGTAGCACGTTCCCCTGAAACCGCTGCAGCTACAGAATATAGTAGCAGCGTTTTACATAACGCGCTCTCGCTACGTCCATAACCCAAAATTACTTTTCGCCCAGCTTCATCCCGCCATTTCCCCAAATCCCCACTCTCTCCGGCCCCGTCGCTCCTCCGCGCCCGACCCGCCCGGCGCTCGCCCCGACTCCGCCAGCGCCTGGCGCTAGCCTCAGCGCTTCGCCCGTCCCGCCCTCGACCCGACTCCGGCGCTTCGCCACGACCACGCCCTTCGCCCGACCAACCGCTTCGCCCCGACTCGGCGCGGCGCTTCGCCCCGAACACGCCGCTCGCCCCGACCAACCGCCGCCCGACTCCGGTGCAGCGCTCGCCCCGACCAGCGCGCTCGCCCCGACCCGTCGGCCCTCGCCTCCCTCCTCGTCCCTGCACTCTCTGAAGCCCCCCTCTCTGCTAGGGTTCTTCATGTTAATTAATTAGGTTATCTATTTAGTTATGAATTTAGCTAGGTTTCAAAATTAGCTGAATTTATATGGAAATTTGAACTGGACATGTGATATGTGCATATGTCATGTTTTGGACATGTCATGTTTGGAAAATGATCCGAGTGGCCTATGTTACGCGGAATGTTGATTCATTTCGTTTTGGTGAATTTCAGCGCTCGATATGTCCATTTTTAGCAAAGGTCATGCGAAATTTCCGTGAATAAAGGCATGATTTGTGCTACATAGTTGGCATATCAGTCTGGCACATAGATTTCTTTTATGTCATTTCTCATTTATTCATACTTTTAGAAATAAATGAGGCCACTTAATCATAGGAAACATGTCGAACAATGAAGAAACTGGGCCTTCTGACCAAGATGCAGACGAGATGGATTATGATGGTGAACAAGAGTACCTCGACTATTTGACTGCTAAGCAAGGTTTGCAGGTCAGCCTCGATGATGGTACTGACGCCGACATCGATACCAACGGCGCCGGCACCGACGGCGCCGGCACCGATGGCGGCGCCGAGACCGGTGGGGAAGGTATCAGCAGGGAAGGTACCGGCGGGGAAGGTACCGGCCCCGATGCCGATACTGAAAAAAGGAAGCATAAGAAGCAGAGGATACGAAAACCTAACAAACTAGGGATTGGACGACTTGTGATCACAAAGATGGCACCTAGCAAGTTTGAGCCGTTAGAGCGGAAGAACCTCGCAAGTGCTATGGGAACCAAGTAGGATGCATCCTACGGAATCGCGTGACATCAGCGACAATGACTTAAGGAGTAAAGAACATTTGACGCGATTGCTCCTAACGAAGTTGCACAAGAGATTCAAGTTCCCGACCGGGATGATAACATAGAACAACCGTGGGATGATCCGAAGATGAAAAAGATTAACAATCACGCCATGGGCATGTTCAGCAATGATTTGGCCTCCGGAAAGGGAGGGTGAAACAAGCTATTGAGGCTGATGAACCCCTGTCCAAGATTCGGAGGAAAATCCGACACTTACGGAAGAGGAGTTGAAAAGTTCAAGGACACTTGCGCTACCGAGGCAGCCAAGGCTAAGGCTGCGAAATTCAAAAGCCTTCACAAAGGAACACGAGGAAGCATCGCCTCGGAAGCCGTGGCTACCTCGGTAAAAGGCCCATATGGGATAAGGAGGACGCGGGCGTGAAGCCGCGGGTCTCCTGACCCCTTCGCGAAGTTCACCAACCCCTTGGAGCATGACTTCATCAAGGCCGCTACAAGTGGGACAAGGAGAAAAAGGTTTTTACGGACAAGATCACAAGGAAATTGATTAGACTCATGGAGAAGCAACACCGGCTTGCAGCGAAAGCCCTACTTCTCGATGAGGCCCAAGTGGGACACCCTCTCAACCGGCCTTGAGCGAACTTAAGGGACTCCCGTTGGACCAGCGGCCGCAATATGGTCGTGTGCACGGCGCCGAGAGGCGGCGCCACGTGGAAGGTGTTTACAACGACGGCCCAGAGGCCAAGAAGCAGAAAAGAAGTTTAGTCGGCGGACATCGGCGCAAAGGTGAAGCTTGCGGTCGAGAAAAAAGCAGCCGAGGACAAATATGAGTTGCTACACTGAAGGCAGTCAATGCAGCAGAAGCGCCTCTGAAATGATTTTGCTACTAACTTGGTTCCGATTATCATCAATCGGGCGAAGGAAAATCCAGACAAGGCGGTACATGATTTCCGATGCCGGTTTCGTCGCGAGCAACTCCATGAACAACAACACCATCGCACCATCACTTGCTCAAGCAACGGGCCTCCTCTCACGGCCGCTCCCGCTCATAGCAGCCCGTCCTCGGTCTCAGCGCGCTAGGTGGGCCTTCGTCTTTAGCTGAGCTCGGCGCCGTCCACGGTAATTACATGTCGCACCAACATATATATATATATAGATAATATTCCATTTTGTTGCCTTTCGGTTGTTTTACACCACAGACATATGTGTTTGCAGTGAAAGAAACCCCATGCACCATACTCTACTTGATCAAAGGCGGAAGGTGGGCGTGGGAAAGGGGATGATAATGGACCCTCTCAGCGCACATTCCACAACCACCCGATCCCGCTGGGCACTTGAGGTTAGCTTGACCAGTGTGAAATCGGGCACGAGGGTTGCCTCCTCGAGTACAACATGTGGGAGCGGACGACGAGACCCCGCCCATGGATTGGACGCTGCAAGGGTTGGGTGCTGCTATGGCGAAGAATCTTATTAAATGCAGAGCCGCCGAGAGCACACCAATAACTACCACACATCAACAAGCATGTGCGGAGACCACCACCCCACCTACGCAATTACTAGCTCCTGTAATAGTGCCGGGTGAGAGCGGCGGACGACGTGATGAAGGCAGTGCAATAGTACTGGCTGATGTACCTGTAGAACAGAGAATGGATGATGAGACGGAGGTCGACTGTCGGTGTCCAAACCGGCGGATCTCGGGTAGGGGGTCCCGAACTGTGCGTCTAGGCAGATGGTAACAAGAGACGAGGGACACAATGTTTTTACCTGTGTTGGGCCCTCTCGATGGAGGTAAAACCCTCGTCCTGCTTGATTAATATTGATGATATGGGTAGTACAAGAGTAGATCTACCACGAGATCAAGGAGGCTAAACCTAGAAGCTAGCCTATGGTATGATTGTTGAGATGTATGTTAGCCCCACGGACTAAGGCCCTCCGGTTTATATAGACACCGGAGAGGCTAGGGTTACACAGAGTCGGTTACAATGGTAGGAGATCTACATATCCGTATTGCCAAGCTTGCCTTCCACGCCAAGGAAAGTACCTTCCGGACAAGAGCCAGAGTCTTCAATCTTCTATCTTCGTAATCTTGGAGTCCGGCGGATAATGATAGTCCGGCTGTCCGGACACCCCCTAGTCCAGGACTCCCTCAGTAGCCCCTGAACCAGTCTTCAATGACGATAAGTCCGGCGTGCATAATGTTCGGCATTGCAAGGCGGGTTCCTTCCTTGAATAATCCAGAGAAGATAACGAACACCAGGATAGTGTCCGGCTCTACAAAAATAATTTCCACATTCCACCGTAGAGAGAATAAAACATATACACCGATTCAATCTGCTGACGTATTGTGCGGCGTGTCATCACACCGCTACCAAGCCCTTGTTTGAATTGTTTTTTACTTATTCCACCTCAGCACGTTTAGCGAAGCGGTTTCCTTGGCACGTCTTGTCAAAGCAGAGATCGTGTTCCCCTTATTCCGGGATCCTCATCAATACGTGCGTGGGTAACCCATCCGCGCCATTGATGGTGGCGCTTGGGAGATAAGCGAGTTTTCCTGGGCCGGTGAGGGACGCATAGTTTTGTCCGCCTATATAAGGGATAAGGATTTATCTTCTCACCTACGCCTTCTTCCTCCTTTGCTCATCCATCCCTGCGAACTCAAGCTCCAACGCCCAAGCTCGCGCATCTCACCTCGACCCTTCTCCGAATATGTCCGAAGCGGGAGGTAAATGGATGGCCTCCACCGCTAAGGAGGAGGACATCTCCAAGCTGCGCGACGCCGGATACCTTTCCAGCGACATCGCGCATCGGCTGCCCGACGCGGGGCAGCTCATCCCTACCCCCGGGCCTCATGAGAGGGTCGTTTTCCTCCCCCACTTCCTCCGCGGACTGGGCTTTCCGCTCCATCCATTTGTCCGGGGGCTCATGTATTACTACGGCCTGGATTTCCATGATCTGGCGCCGAACTTCGTCCTCAACATTTCGGCGTTTATCGTTGTGTGTGAGGCCTTCCTCTGCATCCAGCCCCACTTCAGCCTGTGGCTCAAGACCTTCAACGTCAAGCCAAAGGTTGTGAAGGACGCATAAGCGGAATCTTGGGCGCCATGTTGGGCAAATTGCCCGCGTCCCTTGGCTAGAAGGGACCTTCGTGGATTCCGTCAAGGGGTGGCAATCGGGGTGGTTCTACATCACCGAGCCGTGCAAGCCCACATGGGCGGCGGCCCCCGAGTTTAGATCTGGAATCCCCACGCAGCTCACCTCCTGGAAAGAGAAGGGCTTGCAGTGGGGTAGTCCGGTGGAGGTGACGGGACTCCAAGCCTGCATCAAGAAGATGGTGAGCGAGAGGCTCTGGCTCGTCGACGTGGTCCAAGTCATGCTCCTCCGGCGGATCCTCCCATGCCAAGAACGGGCTTTTACTTTGTGGGAGTTCGATCCGGAACAGCACCAGGCGCTAAGCGGGCTCTTCGATACAACATACGTAGGCGCCTGGAGGGTGCTGTTCAAGGGTGCCGAAGCCCCCGCATCCGAGACGAGAGATCGCGGATTCAGCGCGCAGTGTCCAACTGACGCGATAAGTGATTCAACCCCATTACGGGACACTTGCGATAATTAGATTGATTCTAGTGAGGTTTTTAATCTGCCTCTTCCTTTGACAGGAATGGATGGAGAAGGATGAGCTGCTCATCAGCCCGCTCCCATGCCAGAAGAACCAGTGGATGCCCGCTTAGCAGGGCTGCTGGTTCCGGTACCGCACGTGGTGCCGGAGAAGAAGGCCAAGAAGGTGGCCACGGGGACTCGAAAGTGTTCCCGTAATCAGGTGTCTGACGACAACGAGGACTCCTCCCCCGAAGACGAGGAGGAGGAGGAGTACTCTCTCCCGGAGGAGGGAGAGAAGAAAAGGAAGGCTTCCCCAACTGGGAGGCCGAAGGGTCCAAGAGGGGGAGAACTATCCCCCCGGACAGTTTCGCCAACATCAATGTTGGCGAGGACGAGTGGCCTCCAAGGGCCAGGCGTCCGGCAGGATCGTAAGTATTCGGATCATTTATATGCCGTATTTTGTATGTCATGTAGTGTCTTTCTAACGCCGCATTCTGTCTGTAGTTCGGCCGTTGACGACCTTCCCGACTCGATGAGCGGGTCGTTGGCGCCGTAGGATGTAAATTCCATCCCGACTGCCTCTACCCCCGCGTCGGCGGGGCGGCGAGGTGGGATCCTGAAGGACCCACCAAGAGGAGGCTCGGAGGTGCTGTCGAGCAGCCTCCGGACTTCGTGCGGACTCTACACGGAACCCGCGGTGGTTCGAGTCCGCAAGCGCCCCTTCGAAGAAGGGCAGGACCACGACGCCGGCGGCCTTCGTCCATCCGGGCGCGGATAACCTGTTGAGGCGCTTAAAGGCACTTCCATCGAGGAAGAACACCGCCTTTGTCATGAGTGCGGTGATTGAGAAGGTTCAGCTTCGCTAAAAGCGGGCTGACGAAGCTTCTCGCAGCAACCTTTTAACGAGCTTTGAGGTAAGAAGTTAAAATTATGTAGTATAATACCGCATAGACGGTAGCCTCGATGCTTAGTTGGTGTTCGAAAGAAAAGCGGACTAAGGATCTAACAAGATATCTGCAGGGTTTCTAAAAATATGTCAATATGGGTTTGCAGGCTCGCGCTGTTGACTTCGCGCGTTAACGGCGGAGGTCGGCGCTGAAGAAGGACCTTGAGCGGTCGGAGCAAAAGCTCGGCCATGCCAAGAGGCAGCTCAAGGAAAGAGAAGGTGAATAACACCACTTTAAATAAGTACCTTCTGTAAAAGGGTTTTGGTTGCAAACAAAATTAATAAGGATAATATGTGTATTGCGGGGCCACTAAGGAGGTGGCAGCCTGAAGGATGCCGTGTCATGCGAGCATAATCTTGCGCCACAGGCAGGCTGAGCGAGAAAGGCAAGTGGCGCTGGTGGCGGAAGTTCGGCAAGAGCTCGAGGCTCTCATGGAAAAGCATGAGAGTTTGGGCGTGACTCAAGACTTCGAGAGTCCGAGCTTGCCTCAGCTCTTGAAAGTGCCAAGTCCGCCAAGGCCGGGCCCGAAGGCCCTTCGGGAGGTAGAGGATATAAAGAAGATAGCTGCGGGTAAGGCGTTTTCATGCGAGCAAGCATGGTAATGTAAATTACGGATACTTACCCGAATCGGAGCTCTCGGGGGCATTTGCAGATCTGCCGCGTAGTGCATCTGATGCCGCCGCATTCTATCGTGGCGAGGAGGGGAGCTCGACGGAGATGGTCTTCGGTCTCGACGCTGAGGCCGGCCATCCAGTGCCCCATGCGACCTCTTTGAAGCAGCTGGTCGAACTCCACAAGGTAGCTGAGGAGGCCATGAAGGGCCTCATAGTCCGGCTGTGGCCTGGACAGGCCATGCCAGGAAGCTACTTTGGCCTTGTGCGGCGGCTGTTGGATGCGTGCCCCAGACTAGACGTCATCAAGTGCTCGGCCTGTATTGAAGGTGCTCGTCGGGCCCTTGCCCACATAAAGGTGCAATGGGGCAAACTGGATGCGGAGAGGCTTCTCACGGATCCACCGCCGCCGGGCAAGGAGCATCACACGCCGGAGCGATATTGTAAAGTTGTCCTGAAGGGAGCCTGCGAGATTGCAGATGAGTGCCCCCGAAATGTAATCTTTGAGTGAACTCGCTGTGTTTTTATCCTGGGCGCTGAAAACTTCGTTTATATGCGCCATGAGCAACGCTTGTTTAATTTAAAATATTACCTTCTCTGCGGCCGTTTGTTAAATCTGAGAGATGGCAAGTCGTTGGCTTCAGCCCCCAAGCCACGAGTGCTGGGGTGTTCGGTGATAAACTTGAGCACTCTTGTTCCCATTTTTGGGTCCATCTAGGAGGCGCTCAACCACGACGAACAAAGGCGACGGACTTATAATGCTTGAACACTCTCCTTAGCCATAGAATTCTATAATTTTAAATTTGGTGAAGCCCCGGTATTCAAAAGATGAATCCGGGCGCTATCCACGCCTTCATCGGACATCATCCGAACTTCGCTCAAAGCGGCGTGAGTCTTTAAGGACCGAAGAACCTCTCGAACAGCGACCAGTCTCTCGCCATATTATGCCGTCAGTTTTAGCTTTCCTCCGAGGCATTAACCGGCTCAACCGGGCGCAATCATGATCGTTCTCCAGTGCTACCTTAGCCGACGGAGCGGGCGTAAGGCACCAAAACATGGGAGCCGAGCAAACCCAACTATTGACCCAAGACATAATTCGAGCCGATTCATATAATGCTATAAGTTCGGGTGCCGCACTTGTGAAAGTGTTGGACTTAATCACACCATAATCTGGGAACATAAGCCCTGGCGTATTCGGCCGTACCAAAATGTAAGGGTGCAAGAAGTCATGTAATGAAAGTATACATAAAAGGTAATGCAATTGCAAATAAGAACATGCTGCATTATTTATGAAAGAAAGTCTGCTGAAAGAGCGGTGATACAAATAGTCTTGATAAGCAAGGGATTTGGACCAAGTAAACACGTCCCCCTCCAGGGATAAGCTGCAGACTTGGTGTATGTATTTGAATTTAATGCTCGTAATTGAGACCACCTGAGTGTTCGTCGCAGCCTTCTTTAGTCCCTGACTGTTGCATCGTGAGTTCGGCGAGTTCGCCATCAGACAGGGCTTCTGGTTAATGGAGTCCTGTGTATGCAAAAGAAGAAAAGATGAAAAATAAAAACAAGGGGGGCGTTAGTATGAGCCCCTGGTGTGGTCGAGCCGCACTCTTGGTTCCTTGTGCCCCTTTCCCTGCGCCCATGGTATCTCCAAAGCGTAATGGTGTACGCGGAGTGTTATTCTTGCGATCGCAGCTGGCGAGGGTTGGGGCCGCATTACTCTGGCGATGCTCGATCGCGCCGGGTGGTCTTGGTTGGCATTGCTCGGTAGCGTTTTGCTATATCGGCTTTTAAGCGCGGACTGAGAATTGCCTGAGAAGGCTGCTCTGTATTTCTGCCGCGAGAGCCGCTGTGTGTTCCTCCGTTCGGAGGGAGCGTTCCGTATTTCCATTGACCGTGATGACTCCACGAGGGCCTGGCATCTTGAGCTTTAAGTATGCATAATGCAGCACCGCGTTGAATTTTGCAAACGCGGTTCGTCCGAGCAGAGCATGATAGCCGCTGCGAAACGAGACTATGTCGAAGATTAACTCTTCGCTTCGGATGTTATCCGGTGATCCGAAGACCACTTCCAGTGTGACTGAGCCTGTGCAGTTGGCTTCCACTCCTGGGGTGACACCTTTAAAGGTTGTCTTTGTAGGTTTAATCCTTGATGGGTCTATGCCCATTTTGCACACCGTATCCTGATAAAGTAGGTTCAGGCTGCTACCGCCGTCCATCAGGACTCTCGTCAGGTGGAACCCATCGACGATTGGGTCTAGAACCAATGCGGCGAATCCGCCATGGCGTATGCTGGTCGGATGGTCTCTTCGATCGAAAGTGATCGGGCAAGAGGACCATGGGTTGAACTTTGGGGCGACTGGCTCCATCGCATAGACGTCCCGTAGTGCACGCTTCCTCTCCCTCTTGGGTATATGGGTTGCGTATATCATGTTCACCATCCGCACTTGCGGGGGGAAACCCTTCTGTCCTCTATTGGTCGGCGGCCGGGTCTCTTCCTCGTCGTCGCTATTTAGCCCCTTGTCATTGTTTTCGGCAATTAACTTGCCGGCCTGCTTGAAAACCCAACAGTCTCTATTGGTGTGGTTAGCTGGCTTTTCAGAGGTGCCATGTATCTGGCATAGACGGTCGAGTATTCGGTCCAGATTGGACGGACCCGGAGTGGTTCTTTTGAATGGCTTCTTCCGCTGACCGGGTTTAGAGCCTCGGAATCCGGCATTGACTGCCGTATCCTCCTTATCGTCGCCGTTAATGCGGCTCTTGTTTTTGATTCGACGTGACCTGCCGTTATTGTCCTTGGTATCCGGACTGCCAGAGTTTTTACGGAGATTGTTGCTGCGGGCTAGCCAGCTGTCCTCTCCCGCACAGAAGCGGTTCATTAGCGATGTGAGGGCTGCCATGGATTTCGGCTTTTCCTGCCCCAGGTGCCGGGCTAGCCATTCGTCCCGGATGTTATGTTTGAAGGCTGCAAGGGCCTCTGCATCCGGACAGTCGACGATTTGGTTTTTCTTTGTCGGGAACCGTGTCGTAATTGTCCGGCGATTAAATCGGCTGCTGAATGATGTGGCTTAGGTCATCGGCGTCGGTGGTCGCTTTATCGTGCCTGGAAGTTATCGAGGAATGCGGCTTCCAGGTCCTCCCAACACCCAATCGACTCTGCGGGCAAGCTATTTAGCCAATGCCGAGCTGGTCCTTTAAGCTTGAGTGGGAGGTACTTGATGGCATGGAGATCGTCACCGCGGGCCATATGAATATGGAGAAGATAGTCTTCGATCCAAACTGCGGGGTCTGTTGTGCCATCGTAGGATTCGATGTTTATGGGTTTAAACCCTTCGGGGATCTGATGACCCATTAATTCATCAGTGAAGCATAGAGGGTGTGCGGCGCCCCTGTATTGAGCAATATCACGACGCAGCTCGAGAGAGCGCTGTCTGCTGTGGTCGGCCCGACCAGGATTGTTATGTCCGGCGCGACGGTATTCGTCGTGGGTGGTGGGGCGCCCACGTGATCCGTAGATGGATCTGGATTGTCTTGCCTTGTCCTCCAATATGTCTCGCAAGTCCGGCGCGTTCCCTCTTGGCTTCGTACTCTTGGAGCGATGCAGGGGTACGGATTTGGCTGGGGGCCTAGATGCCTCTCTGTCACGACCACGGGGTGGTCGGTCAGCCATGTCGTGCGCTGGTGATGAAGGTATGTATGCTTCCTCCTCTAATCGGGGGAGCAACTTGCGTCTTGGGTAATTTTTGGAGGGGCGTTCAAGTTTATACTCTTCGGCCGCGAGGACCTCGGTCCATCGATCGGCCAGCAGATCTTGATCAGCTTGGAGCTATTGCTGCTTTTTCTTGAGGCTATTTGCCGTGGCTATGAGCCTGCGCTTGAAGCGCTCTTGTTCGACGGGATCCTCAGGTACGACGAATTCATCATCGTTGATGCTTGCTTCATCTTCGGAGGGAGGCATATAGTTATCATCCTCAACCCCTTCGTCTGCCGCCCTGTCGTGAGGGCTTGCTTCGGCGTCCTCCTGCGCTGAGTCTTGCTGGAGGGGATTGTCTTCGGCACTCTCCGGAGTGTTATTGTCTCCCGTGCCGGAATCTCCATTCTTGCTGTGGCGGGATTTAGAGCGGCGCCGCTGACGTCGGCGTTTGGGCTGCTTCTTTAGAGAATCTGCCTCCGCTGCTTCTTCGCCATCCCCATCTTTTGGGGTGTCCACCATGTATACGTCGTATGACGAGGTGGCCTTCCAGTGCCCTGTAGGCGCTGGCTCTTGTTCGTCTCCGGCATCGTCGTCCATAGCGTCGATGTCGTCGGAGTCGTAGTCTAGCATGTCGGTTAGATCCTCGATAGTCGCTACAAAGTGGGTGGTGGGTGGGCTCTGAATTTCTTCGTTGTCCGAACTCCAACCGTCCTGGCCGCAGTCCGGCCAGGACTCTTCTGATAGCGAGAGATGCTTAAGTGAATTCAGGATATCGCCAAAAGGCAAGTGCTGGAAGATGTCCGCGGCGGTGAATTCCATAACCGGCGCCCAATCCGAATTAGTTGGCTGGGGCGCGGGAGGCTCGGAGTCCGGTGAGGAGTCCGGTGCCTCGGGATCACGAATTTCGCAGGGGACAAGATTAGTATTCGGCTCCATCGCCGTGAATGTTGAAGCCCCTAGGGCGGCGTCTATCCATCGGCCCTCGGTATGGGCGATCGGCTCCAGGCTAAGGGCCGAAGCGGATCCGAGTGCGGCCACCAAAGCACTGTTCGGCGGTAGAGCTAGATCATGCCCATCGTCACAGTGCGGCGCGCTTGGCTGTGGCTCGAGTCCGTCGAAGATCAAGTCTCCGCGGACATCGGCCGTGAAGTTTAAGCTTCCGAATCTGACCTGACGACCAGGGGCGTAGCTTTCGATCTGCTCCAGATGGCCAAGAGAATTGGCCCGCAATGCAAAGCCGCCCAATACGAAGATCTGCCCGGGGAGAAAAGTCTCACCTTGGACAGCGTTGCTGGTTGAAGATGCCATCAGGCCTATCAGCGACGACACAGAGGAACTCTCAATGAAAGCACCAATGTCGGTGTCAAAACCGGCGGATCTCGGGTAGGGGGTCCCGAACTGTGCGTTTAGGCGGATGGTAACAAGAGACGAGGGACACAATGTTTTTACCCAGGTTCGGGCCCTCTCGATGGAGGTAAAACCCTACGTCCTGCTTGATTAATATTGATGATATGGGTAGTACAAGAGTAGATCTACCACGAGATCAAGGAGGCTAAACCCTAGAAGCTAGCCTATGGTATGATTGTTGAGATGTATGTTCGTCCTACGGACTAAGCCCCTCCGGTTTATATAGACACCGGAGAGGCTAGGGTTACACAGAGTCGGTTACAATGGTAGGAGATCTACATATCCGTATTGCCAAGCTTGCCTTCCACGCCAAGGAAAGTACCTTCCAGACACGAGCCGGAGTCTTCAATCTTCTATCTTTGTAATCTTGGAGTCCGGCGGATAATGATAGTCCGGCTCTGTCCGGACACCCCCTAGTCCAGGACTCCCTCATCGACCCTATGGATTACCTCAATACAAACGCGTATGACTGTGACATAGATATGATGAGTCAACCATTTGACGAATCGGGCTATCAGCTTGCTAATGAGGATATGGATGATATGCCCGCGCAGGGCCGTACCATGGAATGCAAAAAGTCTCTCTTCATGAAATCCTCACAGGACACGCCTGAAGATGCCGCCTCAACACAGGCTCAACTAGCCGGGCGCGAGGGTCGTCTGAAGATTTAGCCCGGGAACACTTGGGCAGGGGTTAAGGAAGGGTCGGAAGGTGTGCCCAAGAAAAGGAGAGGAAGAGATCGGGAAGGTAACTGCCTCCAAACAAGCGAGCACACAACAGCCAGACGATGCATTTCAAGAGCGTGTACCCGTGAAAGGTGCGGTCATGTTCCATCTCACAGGCGAGCCGATGCTACCGCCGAAACCGCTGGAGGCACTATCAGGGGATCTCAGGAGACTGCACGACCATGTGCTGTCGACTGAGAAAAGCCTACTAGCCTCAAAGGATCTAGGATATCCGACATACGCGGCTCGTGTGCCTGAGGGGAAGTGCTACGTCGACACACGGCCCGCGGAGGTGTTCTTCCTGCGGTTTGACCATATCTTTGAGATGTTTCTAACAAGGCAGCTTGATTTTACTATCTTCCGCCTTTTTGCGCTACATATGAGCTCCGTCGTGAAGAGTGAAGAAGTCTCGCAAATCTGTGTGGCGGATCCGGACTACATGCACGAGTCTTTCTTGAGTCTCGGCAACTTTGAGCGTGAAACTGCTAGGGAGTACCTCCAAAACTTCATGGTATAGAATAAGGACCGGGAAATTGTCCTCGTGCCTTATCATCCAAAGTAAGTCAGTTCCGGACAACCCTTTCATACATTTCAATCATTCCTTCTCTCTCATATGGGGAATAATTTGAGGTGTCTTTTCCCGCAGCAACGGTAGCGCCGTCCTTATCGTTCTTTACCCGCAAGTCTCCCACGCCGTGTATTTTGACCCTTGAGAGAATACGAGAAAAGGACTACACCCACATAATGAATATTCTAGATGATGCTCTCCAAGGCTTCAGCTATAGAGGTGGCCACGTGCATATCAGGAAACAAAGGAACAAGAAGATGGGTTTCGCGCATAAAACCAACTTCTCCTGCATCCATGTCCCAAAACCAAGCAAGAAGGATGGATTCTACATCGTCCATCTCATGATTCAGTTCAACACGGATCACCAAAGCTTCGCATTAACAGCAGAAATGATGATCATATCCACAAGTGGCTAGAATCTCATGGAGAAGCGAATTATAAACTTAGAGATGACTTCTTTCGCATCCAAAGCGACATTGCGACGATCATCATGAAAGAAGTCGTCGATGAGAAGGGGATGTTCCACCACGGCCCTATATCGCGAGCTGACGTCCGAACTCGCATAGGCATGCAACGTCTAGACCTCATGCCATTCAAGCAGCTAGGGTTCGTCCTCAATGATATGGAAGGATGGAACTTCTAGTGATTTATGATGCCGATGATGATGATATGTGTCGGTTGAACTTCTATACTTTTTGTAGCGATGAAACTTTGTGATGTCCACGGTCCCTGCCGAACTTGCGTAACGCTACTTTGTTAGTTTGCGTATGATGACCTGCGTACCTCTAGTTAATTAATTTGCATACTGTATATGTTGCATCTAGTTGCTAACCTTTCTTTTTTGGTGTTGCTCTAGTATATTTTTTGCATATATATGATTGTACATCCTCTTCATGAACATGCATCTCTAACAGGTACCTAGTTTCTTGATGGCGAGATGGAAATGCTATGTCGTGTACAAAGGGAAGGTTCCGAGGGTGTACAACGAGTGGCATGGGTGTCGGCGCAAGTGAATGGGTTCACGGGCGCCAGCCATAAAACTTCAAAAGCGCACAAGAAGGAGAAGCTAGTTACTTGAGGTTCACGCTAGCGAGAGATGACTCGAACCGCCACCTCATGTCTTGCATGGTTCGCTCTCACTCATAGTGATAGCACTTCTTGCGTATGCCTTTGTTTAGATGGATGAGGTTGTTGTAGTTGCAAGTATTCGAGACTTGCATGTATTGCTATTTTCGAGATGATAACAAGATATCACTTTGTGTTGGATGATGATTATGAAGAGACTATTTGTATGTACATGCTATGATTACATTTGTGGTCTCGCAGGCATTTGTATGTGTATCATGATGAAATTTCTATGTGCTAAAGATTCTTCTACAAAGTCGGTTCAAATACAAAACAAATATGCCAAAAAAAACTACTTAAATTAGCGATAGCGAGTGTACAAAAGTTAGCAGCAGCGCCAAGAATAGCGATGGCGCGTCCTACCAAAGAGCGCTAGCGCTACTAGCGGTAGCGAGCTTCCCATAACTGCGCTGCTGCTACACTTGTATAGCAGTAGCGCGGGTGGGCACGCGCTACTGCTATGAGTTAGCTGTGGCGCCGTATTAGTAGCGCGGGTACCCGCGCTACTGATACATCTAAAACCCGCGCTGCTGCTAGCCTTTTCCCTAGTAGTGATCTCACTATCCTTTTCACGGCCTTAAGATGACATTCTTTAGGAGCAGCTTGATATCGTGCATACATGCACACACTTAGCATGATGTCGGGACATGAGGCACATAGATATAACAATGAACCAATCATAGAGCAATAAACCTTTTGATCGACCGGTTCACCATATTTGGTCAAATCAAGATGTCCACTAGTAGGCATGGGTGTAGTCATACCTTTGCATTCTTGCATATTGAACTTCTTGAATAAGTCCTTGGTGTACTTCGTTTGAGAGACAAAGGTACCTTCTTTAGTTTGCTTGATTTGCAAACCAAGAAAGAATTTGAGTTCACTCATCATAGACATCTCAAACTTCTCCGACATTAGCTTCCCTAACTTTTCACTAAAATGAGGGTTAGTAGAACCAAATATAATATCATCAACATAGATTTGGCATACAAATAGTTCTCCATTGAACCTTTCAGTAAAAAGAGTAGAATCTATTTTTCCAATTTCAAAGCCTTTTTCAATAAGGAACTTGGTCAAGCATTTATACCACGCTCTAGGAGCTTTTTTAAGACCATAAAGAGCTTTGTGAAGTTTGTAAACATGATTAGGTTTCTTAGGATTAACAAAGCCGGGAGGTTGTTTAACATAAACTTCCTCCTCTATTTCACCATTTAGAAAAGCACTTTTAATGTCCATTTGGTACAAGGTGATATCATGGTGATTAACATAGGCAAGTAAGATCTTGAATGGACTCAAGTCTAGCAACGGAGCATAAGTCTCACCATAGTCCATACCTTCGACTTGTGTGTAGCCTTGGGCGACGAGACGTGCTTTGTTGCGAACTACTTGTCCATCTTCATCTTGTTTGTTGCGAAACACCCATTTGGTACCGATGATGTTGTGGTTGTTGTCGGGCTTCTCAACTAATGTCCAAACTTGATTTCTCTCAAAGTTGTGTAGCTCTTCATGCATGGCGTTTATCCAATCCGGATCTTCCAATGCTTCTTCAACCTTCATAGGTTCAATGCTAGAGATGAATGAGTAGTGTTCACAAAAGTTAGCTAAACGAGTTTTAGAGTGAGTGATTCTCCCAGTTTGGATATCATTGTAGATTTGCTCAACGGGATGGTCTTTAGCAATTCTTGCTCGAACTCGTGTCAGCTTTTGCTTGGGTCTTGGTTGAACATCTTCTTCATCTTGTTCTTATTCTTGGCCTTCTTCATTGTTAGCATTGTCGTTCTCTTGTCGTGGTGGAGAAGGAGGTTGTTGACATTCGTCTGAAGGAAATATGCCCTAGAGGCAATAATAAAGTTATTATTTATTTCCTTATTTCATGATAAATGTTTATTATTCATGCTAGAATTGTATTAACCGGAAACATAATACATGTGTGAATACATAGACAAACATAGTGTCACTAGTATGCCTCTACTTGACTAGCTCGTTTATCAGAGATGGTTATGTTTCCTAGCCATGGACAAAAGAGTTGTCATTTGATTAACGGGATCACATCATTAGGAGAATGATGTGATTGACTTGACCCATTCCGTTAGCTAAGCACTTGATCGTTTAGTATGTTGCTATTGCTTTCTTCATGACTTATACATGTTCCTGTAACTATGAGATTATGCAACTCCCGTTTATCGGAGGAACACTTTGGTACTACCAAGCGTCACAACGAACTGGTGATTATAAAGGAGTACTACAGGTGTCTCGAAGGTACATGTTGAGTTGGTGTATTTGAGATTAGGTTTTGTCACTCCGATTGTCGGAGAGGTATCTCTGGGCCCTCTCGGTAATGCACATCATTATAAGCCTTGCAAGCAATGTGACCAATGAGTTGGTTACGGGATGATGCGTTCTGAGCGAGTAAAGAGACTTGCGGTGATGAGATTGAACTAGGTATTGGATACCGACGATCGAATCTCGGGCAAGTAACATACCGATGACAAAGGAACAACGTATGTTGTTATGCGATTTGACCGATAAAGATCTTCGTAGAATATGTAGGAGCCAATATGGGCATCCAGGTCCGCTATTGGTTATTGACCGAGAATAGTTCTAGGTCATGTCTACATAGTTCTCGAACCCGTAGGGTCCGCACGCTTAAGGTTTCGATGCGGTTATATTATGAGTTTATGAGTTTTGATGTATCGAAGGAGTTGAGTCCGGATGAGATCGGGGACATGACGAGGAGTCTCGAAATGGTCGAGACGTAAATATCAATATATTGGACGACTATATTCGGAGTTCGGAAAGGTTCCGAGTGATTCGGTATTTTTGGAGTGGGAGAGTTACGGAATTCGCCGGGAGAAGTATTGGGCCTTATTGGGCCTGGGAAAGAGAGAGGGCTGCCTAGGGCAGGCCGCGCCCCCTGCCCTAGTCCGGTGGGCTGGGGAGGGGCCGCACCCCTCCTTCCTTCCTTCTCTCTTCCCTTCCTAGTCTCCTACTCCTAATACATGGAAGGATCCTAGTTGGACTAGGAAAGGGGAATCCTACTCCCGGTGGGAGTAGGACTCCCCTATGGCGCGCCTCCCCTAGGCGGCCTCCTCCTCCCTCCCTCCTTTATATACGAGGCAGGGGACACCCCATGAACACACAAGTTGATCTACGGATCGTTCCTTAGCCGTGTCGGTGCCCCCTCCACCATATTCCACCTCGGTCATATCGTCGCAGAGTTTAGGCAAAGCCCTGCGCGGTAGAACATCATCATCGCCACCACGCCCGTCGTCTTGTGGAACTCATCCCCGACGCTTTGCTGGATCGGAGCCGGGGATCGTCATCGAGCTGAGCGTGTGCTGAACTCGGAGGTGCCGTGCGTTCGGTACTTGGATCGGTCGGATCGTGAAGACATCGACTACATCAACCGCGTTGTCATAACGCTTCGCCACGGTCTCACGAGGGTGCGTGGACGAACACTCTCCCTCTCGTTGCTATATCATCACCATGATCTTGCGTCTGCGTAGGAATTTTTTGAAATTACTCGTTCCCCAACAGATGGCATCCGAGCCTAGGTTTTATCGTTGATGTTATATGCACGAGTAGAACACAAGTGAGTTGTGGACGATATAAGTCATACTGCCTACCAGCATGTCATACTTTGGTTCAGCGGTATTGTTGGATGAAGCGGCCCGGACCGACATTACGCGTACGCTTACGCGAGACTGGTTCTACCGACGTGCTTTGCACGCAGGTAGCTGGCGGGTGTCAGTTTCTCCAACTTTAGTTGAACCGAGTGTGTCTATGCCCGGTCCTTGCGAAGGTTAAAACGGAGTCTATTTGACAAACTATCGTTGTGGTTTTGATGCGTAGGTGAGATTGGTTCTTGCTTAAGCCCGTAGCAGCCACGTAAAACTTGCAACAACAAAGTAGAGGACGTCTAACTTGTTTTTGTAGGGCATGTTGTGATGTGATATGGTCAAGACGTGATGCTATATTTTATTGTATGAGATGATCATGTTTTGTAACCGAAGTTATCGGCAACTGGCTGGAGCCATATGGTTGTCGCTTTATTGTATGAAATGCAGACGCCCTGTAATTGCTTACTTTATCACTAAGCGGTAGCGATAGTCGTAGAAGCAATAGATGGCGTAAACGACAATGATGCTACGATGGAGATCAAGACGTCGCGCCGGTGATGATGGTTTTCACGACGGTGCTTTGGAGATGGAGATCACAAGCACAAGATGATGATGGCCATATCATATCACTGATATTGATTGCATATGATGTTTATCTGTTATACATCTTATTATGTTTTGTTTGACGGTAGCATTTTAAGATGATCTCTCATTAATTATCAAGAAGTGTTCTCCCTGAGTATGCATCGTTGCGAAAGTTCTTCGTGCTGAGACAACACATGATGATCGGGTGTGATAGGCTCTACGTTCAAATACAACGGGTGCAAAACAGTTGCACACGCGGAATACTCAGGTTAAACTTGACGAGCCTAGCATATACAGATATGGCCTCGGAACACGGAGACCAAAAGGTCGAGCGTGAATCATATAGTAGATATGATCAACATAGTGATGTTCACCATTGAAACTACTCCATCTCACGTGATGATCGGACATGGTTTAGTTGATTTGGATCACGTGATCACTTAGAGGATTAGAGGATGTCTATCTAAGTGGGAGTTCTTAAGTAATATGATTAATTGAACTTTAATTTATCATGAACTTAGTCCTAGTAGTATTTTGCAAATTATGTTGTAGATCAATAGCTCGCGTTGTTGCTTTCATATGTTTATTTTGATATGTTCCTAGAGAAAACTGTGTTGAAAGATGTTAGTAGCAATGATGCGGATTAGATCCGTGACATGAGGTTTATCCTCATTGCTGCCTGTAAGAATTATGTCCCCGATGCACCGCTAGGTGAGACCTATTGCAGGAGCGTATGGGACGTTATGAGCGTTTAGCTAGCTCAATATGATGACTACTTGATAGTTTAGTGCACCATGCTTAACGGCTTAGAATCGGGACTTCAAAGACGTTTTGAACGTCATGGACCATATAAGATGTTCCAGAGTTGAAGTTAATATTTCAAGCAAATACCGAGTTGAGAGATATGAAGTCTCCAACAAGTTCTATAGCTAAAAGATGGAGGAGAATCGCTCAACTAGTGAGCATGTGCTCAGATTATGCAGGTACTTCAATCGCTTGAATCAAGTGGGAGTTAATCTTCTAGATAAGATAGTGATTGATGAATTCTCTAGTAACCATCACTAAGTTACTAGAACTTTGTGATGAACTATAATATGCAAGGGATGACGAAAGTTATTCCTGAGTTCTTCGCGATGTTGAGATCGGCGAAGGTAGAAATCAAGAAAAGAGCATCAAGTGTTGATGGTTAACAAGATCACTAGTTTCAAGAAAAGGGCAAAGGGAAATAAAGGGAACTTCAAGTGGAAAAGACAAGCAAGTTGTCACTCCTGCGAAGAAGCCCAAAGCTGGACCATAGCCTGAAACTGAGTGCTTACACTGCAAAGGAAATGGTCACTAGAAGCGGAAATGCCCTGAATATTTGGTGGATAAGAAGGATGGAAAAGTGAACAAGGGTATATTTGATATACAGGTTATTAATGTGTGCCTTACTAGTGTTTATAGTAGCCCCTGAGTATTTGATACTTGTTCGGTTGCTAAGATTAGTAACTCGAAATAGGAGTTACAGAATAAACAGAGACTAGTTGAAGGGGAAGTGACGATGAGTGTTGGAAGTAGTTCCAAGATTGATATGATCATCATCGCACACTCCCTATACTTTCGGGATTAGTGTTAAACCTAAATAAATGTTATTTGGCGTTTGCATTGAGCATGAATATGATTTGATCATGTTTATTGCAATACGGTTATTCATTTAAAATCAGAGAATAATTGTTGTTCATTTACATGAATAAAACCTTCAATGGTCATACACCCAATGAAAATAGTTTGTTGGATCTCGATCATAGTGATACACATATTCATAATATTGAGGCCAAAAGATGCAAAGTTAATAATGATAGTGCAACTTATTTGTGGCATTGCCGTTTGGGTCATATCGATTGTAAAGCGCATGAAGAAACTCCATAAAGATGGATTTTCGAATCACTTGTTTATGAATCATTTGATGCTTGTGAACCGTGCCTTTTGGGCAAGATGACTAAAACTCCGTTCTTGAACAATGGAGCGAGCTCTTGACTTATTGGAAATAATACATACCGATGTATGCGACCAATGAGTATGAAGGCTCGTGGCAAGTATCGTTATTTTCGACCTTCACAAGATGATTTGAGCAGATATGGGTATATCTACTTGATGAAACATAAGTCTGAAATAATTGAAAGGTTCAAAGAATTTCAGAGTGAAGTGGAAAATCATCGTAACAAGAAAATAAAGTTTCGCGATCTGATCGCGGAGACAAATATTTGAGTTACGAGTTTGGTCTTCAATTAAAACAATGTGGAATAGTTTCACAGTTCACACCACCTGGAACACCACAATGGAATGGTGTGTCCGAACGTTGTAATCGTACTTTACTAGATATGGTGCGATCTATGATGTCTCTTATCGGTTTACCACTATCGTTTTGGGCTTATGCATTAGAGACAGCTACATTCACGTTTAAAATAGGGCACCATCTAAATCCGTTGAGACGACACCGTATGAACTATGGTTTAGCAGTAAACCTAAGCTGTTGTTTCTTAAAGTTTGGGGCTGCAATGCTTATGTGAAAAAGTTTCATCCTGATAAGCTCGAACCCAAATCGGAGAAGTGCGTCTTCATAGAATACCTAAAGGAAATTATTGGGTACACCTTCTATCACAGATCCAAAGGCAAGATATTCGTTGCTAAAATGGATCCTTTCCAGAGAAGGAGTTTCTCTCGAAAGAAGTGAGTGGGAGGAAAGTAGAACTTGATGAGGTAACTGTACCTGCTCCCTTATTGGAAAGTAGTTCATCACGTAAATCAGTTCTGTGACAAATACACCAATTAGTGAGGAAGCTAATGATATTGATCATGAAACTTCAGATCAAGTTACTACAGAACCTCGTAGGTCTTCGAGTAAGATCCGCACAGTGGTGTAGTAATCATGTTCGGAAGTCATGTTACTAGACCATGATGAACCTACGAACTATGAGGAAGCGATGATGAGCCCAGATTCCGCGAGATGGCTTGAGGCCATAAAATCTGAGATATGATCCATGTATGACAACAAAGTATGGACTTTGATTGACCTGCTCGATGATCACAAGCCATGTTAAATGAATGGATCTTCAAGAGGAAGACGGACACTGATAGTAGTGTTACTATCTACCAAGCTCGACTTGTTGCAAAAGGTTTTCAACAAATTCAAGGTGTTGAATACGATGAGATTTTCTCACTCGTATCGATGCTTAAGTCTGTCTGAATCATGTTAGCAATTGCCACATTTTATGAAATCTGGCAAATGGATGTCAAAACTGCATTCCTTAATGGATTTATTAAAGAAGAGTTGTATATGATGCAACCAGAAGGTTTTGTCAATCCTAAAGGTGCTAACAAAATGTGCAAGCTCCAGCGATCCATCTATGGACTGGTGCAAGCATCTCGGAGTTGGAATATATGCTTTGATAAGTTGATCAAAGCATATAGTTTTATATGGACTTACGATGAAGCCTGTATTTACAATAAAGTGAGTGGGAGCACTATAGCCTTTCTAATTAGTATATGTGAGTGACATATTGTTGATCAGAAATGATGTAGAATTTTTCTGCAAAGCATAAAGGAGTGTTTTAAAGGAGTTCTTTAAAAAAGACCTCAGTAAAAGCTACTTACATATTGAGCATCAAGATCTATTGAGATAGATCAAGACGCTTGATAAGATTTTCAATGAGTACATACCTTGGCAAGATTTTGAAATAGTTCAAAATGGAACAGTCAAAGAAAGAGTTCTTGCCTGTGTTGCAAAGGTATGAAATTGAGTAAAGACTCAAATCCCGACCACAACAGAAAATAGAAAGAGAATGAAAAGTCATTCCCTATGCCTCAGTCATAGGTTCTATAAAGTATGCTATGCTATGTACCAGACCTATTGTATACCTTGCTCTGAATTTGGCAAGAGAGTACAATAGTGATCTAGGAGTAGATCACTGGACATTGGTCAAGAATATCCTTAGTAAGGACTAAGGAGATGTTTCTCGATTATGGAGGTGATAAAAGAGTTTGTTGTAAAAGTTACATCAGTGCAAACTTTTACACCGATCCGATGACTCTAAGTCTCAACCTGGATACATATTGAAAGTGGGAGCAATTAGCTAGAGTAGCTCCGTGCAGAGCATTGTGGACATAAAATATTTGCAAAATACATACGGCTCTGAATGTGACAGACCCGTTGACTAAGCTTCTCTCACGAGCAAAACATGATCACACCTTAGTACTCTTTGGGTGTTAATCACATAGCGATGTGAACTAGATTATTGACTCTAGTAAACCCTTTGGATGTTGGTCACATGATGATGTGAACTATGGGTGTTAATCATATACAGATATGAATATTGGTGTTAAATCACATGGCAATGTGAACTAGATTATTGACTCTAGTGCAAGTGGGAAACTGAAGGAAATATGCCCTAGAGGCAATAATAAAGTTATTATTTATTTCCTTATTTCATGATAAATGTTTATTATTCATGCTAGAATTGTATTAACCGGAAACATAATACATGTGTGAATACATAGACAAACATAGTGTCACTAGTATGCCTCTACTTGACTAGCTCGTTTATCAGAGATGGTTATGTTTCCTAGCCATGGACAAAAGAGTTGTCATTTGATTAACGGGATCACATCGTTAGGAGAATGATGTGATTTACTTGACCCATTCCGTTAGCTTAGCACTTATCGTTTAGTATGTTGCTATTGCTTTCTTCATGACTTATACATGTTCCTGTAACTATGAGATTATGCAACTCCGTTTACGGAGGAACACTTTGGTACTACCAAGCGTCACAGCGAATCGGGTGATTATAAAGGAGTACTACAGGTGTCTCGAAGGTACATGTTGAGTTGGTGTATTTGAGATTAGGTTTTGTCACTCCGATTGTCGGAGAGGTATCTCTGGGCCCTCTCGGTAATGCACATCATTATAAGCCTTGCAAGCAATGTGACCAATGAGTTGGTTACGGGATGATGCATTCTGAGCGAGTAAAGAGACTTGCGGTGGCGAGATTGAACTAGGTATTGGATACCGACGATCGAATCTCGGGCAAGTAACATACCGATGACAAAGGAACAACGTATGTTGTTATGCGGTTTGACCGATAAAGATCTTCGTAGAATATGTAGGAGCCAATATGGGCATCCAGGTCCCGCTATTGGTTATTGAGCGAGAATAGTTCTAGGTCATGTCTACATAGTTCTCGAACCCGTAGGGTCCATGCACGCTAAGGTTTCGATGACACTTATATTATGAGTTTATGAGTTTTGATGTACCGAAGGAGTTCGAGTCCCGGATGAGATCGGGGACATGACGAGGAGTCTTGAAATGGTCGAGGCGTAAAGATCGATATATTGGACGACTATATTCGAGTTCGGAAAGGTTCCGAGTGATTCGGATATTTTTGAGTACCGGAGAGTTACGGAATTCGCCGGGAGAAGTATTGGGCCTTATTGGGCCCTGCGGGAAAGAGAGAGGGCTGCCTAGGGCAGGCCGCGCCCCCTGCCCTAGTCCGAATGGGCTGGGGAGGGCCGCACCCTTCCTTCCTTCCTTCTCTCTTCCCCTTCCTAGTCTCCTACTCCTAATACATGGAAGGATCCCTAGTTGGACTAGGAAAGGGGGAATCCTACTCCCGGTGGGAGTAGGACTCCCCTATGGCGTGCCTCCTCCCTAGGCCGGCCTCCTCCTCCCTCCCTCCTTTATATACGGGGGCAGGGGGCACCCCATGAACACACAAGTTGATCTACGGATCGTTCCTTAGCCGTGTGCGGTGCCCCCTTCCACCATATTCCACCTCAGTCATATCGTCGCGGAGTTTAGGCAAAGCCCTGCGCCGGTAGAACATCATCATCATCACCACGCCGTCGTGCTGACGGAACTCATCCCCGACGCTTTGCTGGATCGGAGCCCGGGGATCGTCATCGAGCTGAACGTGTGCTGAACTCGGAGGTGCCGTACGTTCGGTACTTGGATCGGTCGGATCGTGAAGACGTATGACTACATCAACCGCGTTGTCATAACGCTTCCGCTTACGGTCTACGAGGGTATGTGGACGAACACTCTCCCCTCTCGTTGCTATATCATCACCATGATCTTGCGTGTGCGTAGGAATTTTTTTGAAATTACTACGTTCCCCAACATCGTCTTGGTGTGCTTCCTCGTTTCCTTCATCTTGGTGTGTCCCACTTGTGGATGCTTCCGTATCAATTCTTGGTTCACCTTGTCGTGAGGTAGAAGCTTCCACTTGGACGAACAAGGTACTCTGCTTCACCTCCGTTGGACGAATCTTGCCAATAGACATGTCTTGGATTGCTTCCGAAGGATCTTTGTCTCCTACATCAATTGGCAATTGCTCTACTTGCGAGCCGTTAGATTCATCAAACTTCAATTCTACCGTTTCTTCAACCTTTCGGGTGAAATTGTTGTAGACACGGTATGCGTGAGAGTTTGAGCCATAACCAAGTAGGAAACCTTTATGAGACTTAGGAGCAAATTTAGAACGACGATGCTTATCAAGAATGTAGCATTTTGAGCCAAATACTCAAAAGTATCCAACTGGGGGTTTGTTACCGGTGAGAAGCTCGTATGCCGCCTTGCCGAGTAGCTTGTGAAGATACAAGCAATTTGTTGCATGACAAGCTATCTCAACCGCTTCCGCCCAAAAGTGCTTCGGCGTCTTGTATTCATCAAGCATCGTTCTTGCCATTTCGATGAGCGTCCGGTTCTTCCTCTCAACAACTCCATTTTGTTGAGGTGTGTACGTAGCCAAGAACTCATGTGAAATCCCTTCTTCGTCAATAAAGGTGTCCACATTTGCGTTCTTGAACTTCGTTCCATTGTCACTGTGAACCTTCTTGATCTTCACTTCAAATTGATTCTGGGCCTTCCTAGCGAAGTTTTTGAAGATCTTTTGGACCTATGATTTATCATCGAGAAAGAACACCCACGTAAATCTTGAAAAATCATCAACTATAACTAGACCAAAAGAATTTCCACCGAGACTTTTGTAGGCGTTGGGACCAAAAAGATCCATATGAAGTGGCTCGAGTGGCCTCCTTGTGGTCATGATGTTCATCACGGGCTCCAACCTGTTTACCTGCCTGACAAGCGCTGCAAAGTCTATCCTTATCAAATATGACATCATTAACTCCAAGGATATGATTTCTTTTAATAAGCTTGTCAAGGTTTCGCATACCAACATGGCCTAATCGTCTATGCCATAACCAACCTTTAGAGGATTTAGAAATAAAGCAAGTTCTAGGTTGAGCCTTTTTAGTGAAATCAACAATGTATAGATCACCTCTACGCACACCGGTAAAGACCATTTTATGATTATCTCTACGAAAAACTTGGCAACCTACTTCAGTAAATAGGACATTGAAACTGAAATCAGCAAGTCTAGATACTGAAAGTAAGTTGCAGCCAACAGATTCAACGAGCATGACATTTTGTATGGAGCTATCATGTGATATGGCCACCTTACCGAAGCCAACCACCTTACCCTTTGAGTTGTCACCGAAAGTGACATACTTTCGAGGACCATCGTTTTCAGCAAGCTCCCGAAACATGTCTTTATCTCCGGTCATGTGATCGGTACACCCACTATCAAGAACCCATTCCTTTCCTCCTGCCATATATCCCCGAAGATTTGCCATAAGACCAAAGTGTCTCATTGCATCATCAAGATTGAAGTCACTATCATCATCCTCATCATAGTATCCATGTTCAACATCGTCATGTGGTGGATCAAATCCTAGAGAGGGTAATTCGTTAGAATGATTTTGACAATGATCTTGTTTATGAATTTTTATAGCTTCGGAAATAATATCACTAATAATTCCAACATCTCATTTGGCACACATAAGGTTTGTAAGCTCAAATAGACAATCACCAAACATAGGATCACTAGAATTCATCTTACTCAAGGAAATAGACTTATGGAGAATTTCATCAAGATTTTTCAGGGAATAATTTGGAAAACGTTCCTCAAGAAATTTCCATATGGTGTAGGCACACTTAAGAGTAGGCAAACATCCTATCAAGTTTCTAGGCAAGCCTCTAATGATAAGTTCAACAATTCTAAGATTGCGAATCATGTCAATTGACTCATCAAGGGTAGGATGCATAGGATCAACATGAGGTGCACAAGGGCTAGCAATGTACTTGTTCAAATGATATTGATTGAAAATCACAAGCATCTCATTTTTTCACTCATGAAAGTACTCTCCATCAAGTATAGGCACTCTATGTCTAAGACTCCCAATAGTAGACTCATCCATCTTCCACCAATGGTGTTTAAACTAAAGCAATGGAGACCAAAGCTCTGATACCAATTGAAAGGGATCGAGAAGAGGTGTCTAGAGGGGGGGTGATTAGACACCAAGTACCAAAAGTTACAGTTTTTAACTTGTTTAAGTTCAAGTGTAGTTTAGGCACAAGTTTAACAATCACAACACATATCAAGCAAGCATGCAAAGAGTATATGAGCAGTGGAAAGTAAAGCATGCAACTTGCAAGTATGTAAAGGGAAGAGTTTGGAGGATTCAAACGCAATTTGGAGATACGGTGATTTTTGAGCCGTGGTTCTGATAGGTGGTGCTATCGTACATCCACGTTGATGGAGACTTCAACCCACGAAGGGTAACGGTTGTGTGAGTCCATGGAAGGCTCCACCCATGAAGGGTCCATGAAGAAGCAACCTTGTCTATCCCACCATGGCCGTCGCCCACGAAGGACTTGCCTCACTAGCGGTAGATCTTCACGAAGTAGGCGATCTCCTTGCCCTTAGAAACTCCTTGGTTCAACTCCACAATCTTGTCGGAGGCTCCCAAGTGACACCTAGCCAATCTAGGAGACACCACTCTCCAAGAAGTAACAAATGGTGTGTTGATGATGAACTCCTTGCTCTTGTGCTTCAAATGATAGTCTCCCCAACACTCAACTCTCTCTCACAGGATTTGGATTTGGTGGAGAGAAGATTTGAGTGGAAAGCAACTTGGGGAAGGCTAGAGATCAAGATTCATATGGTAGGAATGGAATATCTTGGCCTCAACACATGAGTAGGTGGTTCTCTCTCAGAAAATGGATGGTGGAAGTGTAGGTTCGTTCTGATGGCTCTCTCGACGAATGAAGAGTGGGTGGAGGGGTATATATAGCCTCCACACAAAATCTAACCGTTACACACAACTTGCCAAACTCGGTGGGACCGAATTGAGAAACTCGGTCAGACCGATTTAGCAAATAATGTGACTGTTAGGATTTTCGGTGGGACCGACATGCAACTCGGTAGGACCAATATGGTTAGGTTTAGGGCATAACGTAATCTTGGTGAGACCGATTACACAATGTCGGTGGGACCGATTTTGGTAATAAGCTAACCAGAGAGTTGGTCAGGCAAACTCGGTTTGGCCGGTTACCCAAACTCGGTAGGACCGATTTTGGTAATAAGTTAACCAGAGAGTTTGCATTGTAATCTCGGTAGTACCGATTGCTCAAACTCGGTGGGACCGATTTTGGTAATGGACATACACAGAGAGATTAGAATCCCATCTCGGTGAGACCGAGATCCCTATCAGTGAGACCGATTTGCCTAGGGTTTGTGGCAGTGGCTAAGACATTTGAACTCGGTGGCGCCAGATAGAAAGAATCGGTGGGGTCGAGTTTGACTTTTGGTATAGGTCATATGTGGATATGAGAAAGTAGTTGAGGGCTTTGGAGCATATCACTAAGCATTTTGAGCAAGCAAGCCATTAAGCAACAACTCATCCCCTCTTGATAGTATTGGCTTTTCCTATAGACTCAATGTGATCTTCGATCACTAAAATAGAAAATGCAGAGTCTTGATCTTGGAGCTTGAGCCAATCCTTTGTCCTTAGCATCTTGAAGGGGTTCCATATCCTTTAGTCCATGCCACTCCATTATTGAACTTGTCTGAAACATACTAGGTAAAAGTGTTAGTCCAACAAGAGATATGTTGACATTAATTACCAAAATCACCCAGGGAGCACTTGTGCTTTCAGAGGTGGAGGCTGAGGGAGTCCTGGATTAGGGGGTCCTCGGACAGCCGGACTATATACTTTAGCCGGACTGTTGGACTATGAAGATAGAAGATTGAAGACTTCATCCCGTGTCCGGATGGGACTCTCCTTTGCGTGGAAGGCAAGCTTGGCAATTCGTATATGTAGATCTCCTTCTTTGTAACCGACTCTGTGTAACCCTAGCCCCTCCGGTGTCTATATAAACCGGAGGGTTTAGTCCGTAGGATAACAACAATCATAATCATAGGCTAGCTTCTAGGGTTTAGCCTCTACGATCTCATGGTAGATCAACTCTTGTAATACTCATATCATCAAGATCAATCAAGCAGGAAGTAGGGTATTACCTCCATCGAGAGGGCCCAAACCTGGGTAAACATCATGTCCCCCGCCTCCTGTTACCATTAGCCTCAAACGCACAGTTCGGGACCCCCTACCCGAGATCCGCCTGTTTTGACACCGACATTGGTGCTTTCATTGAGAGTTCCACTCTGCCGTCACGGAAGAGCTTGATGGCTTGCCTTGTTGTCAAGGACAACTTCACCTCTGGGGGAGCCCTGGCTTTAGGCCAAACTCTCCGACTAGGCGGCTTCGTCATGACCGCACGATCGGCCGTCGCGCTGACGGTGACTTCTCAGGTCATCAAAAACAACCTCCACATCAGCTCGGAACTTACCGAGCAGATGGATCCAATGGAGCTCTCCTTCCTGAACGAGCTCTTGGATCGCATCGCCGCTCTGGGAATTGCTACGGACTATGATCGGATCGGGCTTAAACCCGACCAAAGGGAGATTAACTCTCCGACGGTCACCCATCAGATAGCGGTGGTGGAGGAGCAATGCATCGATTCCTCCTCTATTTTGAGGACGAACTATGTCCGGATTCCCGAGATCTCCGAGCCGGATACTTGTCTACGGGAGGACATGGCCCAAGTTGCGAACCTAGAATCGGACAGCGAGCCAGAAAAATTGGGCAGCATCCCGGAGCCCAAGCTGTCAAGCTCGGAAGTTCCTCTGCCCCTGGGTCTCAGATCGGGTCAGGGTTTGGACTTAAATCTACCCACCCACCCAGATACAAGTGATCTTTCCCACATCAGACAAGAGCCCCAATAGACAGTACATCACTTCTGGGCCAGATTCCTCCTTATAATGAGCAAGGTTAAGGACTGTCACGAGGAAGATGCAATCTCATTCTTTTGCAAAAATTGCACGGACAAGGGAATCCTGAACGCCATAAGTCGCCATGACATAGTACACTTTGCTGACTTGGCGGCCATAGTACAGAAGTACTGTGCGATGGAAAGCACATGGCAAACCCAAACAAAATTATGGGATCCTCCGGCTCTCACTAAACCCCTAGTCCGAACTAAAAGGGTGCACTCTCGCAAGTCACCCAATCCAATTACAAAGAAACCAAAGCCCACTACAGGGCGTGGAACCGTATTGGAGGGATGGCTTAATGGGCCATGCAAAATTCACAGTACACCGGATACCATACCAACATAACAGCCTTCGAGCATGTTGGATACTCCGTCAGGTGGCCAAGAGCGGCGAGGATCTCCTCATCAGTAATACCACAGAACACCATCCCGCAGAAAATAACAATACAGTACTGACAGTCTTCGAGACTTTCGCCTCAAATAATAGGCGCAAGCGAGAACTCTCCAGCCTCGCCGAAGTCTGCCACGTTGCAGCAATAAATCCATGGAATGACATGGCCATAACCTTCAATGCCAGTGACGAACCTCAATTCCAAACAGTCCGAGCACCGGCCGCTCTGGTCCTTAGTCCAAATGTGGACGGCTTCCGGCTCACTAAAGTGCTCATGGATGGCAGAAGCGGATTAAACCTCATTTACGAGGAGACTCTTAACAAAATGGAAATAGACAAGAGCCGCATTGAGCAAAGCAGCATGACCTTCAGGGGAATAATCCTTAGTCGGGAAGCATGATGTGCGGGAAAAATCACACTAGATGTGGTATTCGGCACGCCGGAAAATTATAGGTCTGAAGAAATCACATTCCAAGTGGCCCCATTCAGTAGCGGATACCACGCCCTTTTAGGGCGGGATGCATTCACGAGCTTTCAAGCTATACCCCATTATGGGTACATGAAGCTCAAGATGCTCGGGCCCAATGGAATAATCACTCTAGCTAGTGATCCGGACGTAGCACTCCGCGCCGAAAATAAAACCGCCGCACTGTCCCTTGAGGAATTATCCTAAGCCCTCGAGGCCAAAGAACTAACTACGCTGCGCTCCACAGTGGACAGGGATGACGTGATACTCGACAAACGACCCAAGTCCACCTCTTTCAAACCAGCGGACGAAATAATCAAGTTACAGGTCCACCCAACGGACCCTACAAAAACCGCATCCATCGGAGCACAGCTGAACCCCACGATAGACGCTGCACTGCGAGAGTTCTTGCATGAGAATTGGGACATCTTCGCCTGGCATCCTTCAGACATGCCAGGTATCCCACGCAGGCTGGCCGAACATAGCCTAAACATACTGAAGGGATACAAGCCGGTCAAGCAGACTCTTCGGTGCTTTTCAGAACCTAAGCGACAAGCCATGGGAGAAGAGCTAGCTATGTTACTCGAGGCCGGATTCATCAGAGAAATAAAACATCCGGACTGGCTAGCAAACCTGGTGATGGTACCAAAGAAGGACAAATCCTGGCGCCTATGCGTCGATTTCAAGGACCTCAATAAGGCTTGCCCCAAGGATCCCTTCCTACTCCCCCACATTGATCAAATCATCGACGCTACCGCAGGACACGACTCATTGTGCTTCCTCGACGCATACTCCGGATACAATCAAATCAAGATGGAGGAGTCCGATCAAGCCGCAATGGCATTCATCACTCCATACGACCCCTTCTGTTTTTACACCATGCCTTTCGGGCTTAAAAACGCCGGTGCAACCTATCAACGCATGATTCAGACATGCCTGGAAACACAAATCGGCAAAACAGTGGAGGCATACGTAGACGATGTGGTCATCAAAACAAGACACGTCGAATCCTTAATAGATGACTTGAGGCTTACGTTCGACAAGCTACGAACATATGACATCAAGCTCAATCCGGAAAAATGCATCTTCGGCGTACCTACCGGAAAGCTCTTGGGCTTCATCATTTCCAATAGAGGAATTAAAGCAAATGCGGCTAAAATCTGAGCTCTCTCACAGTTGGCTACCCCAACAGACCTCAAGCAAATCCAGAAATTAACTGGATGCGTGGCTGCCCTAAGCCGCTTCATCTCCCGATTAGGAGAAAAGGCACTACCTCTCTATCACCTTCTTTGACGCACCGAACACTTCGAGTGGACGGATGCGGCTACGGCCGGACTGGAAGACATAAAGGCCCTCTTGGCCAGCAATCCAATCCTGGCCGCGCCAAATATCGGCGAACCTATGCTGTTATATATAGCTGCAACACACCAGGTTGTAAGCGCAGTGCTCGTCGTCGAACGAGAGACGGACGGACATAAGTTCCCGCTTCAAAAGCCGGTATACTATGTATCCACTATCCTCACTCCATGCAAGTCACGGTACCCACATTATCAAAAGATAGCATACGCGGTCTTCATGGCATCTCGGAAATTACGACACTACTTTCAAGAGTGTTCAATCACGGTGGCCTCTGAAGTACCACTCAACGATATAATAAATAACCGTGATGCCACATGCCAGATTGCTAAATGGGCTATCGAGCTCCTCCCGTTCGACATAATATACAAACCATGGCGAGCCATTAAGTCGCAAGTACTGGCCGACTTCGTCGTCGAATGGACAGAAGCCGAACTCCCTAAAGAGTACAACGCGTACTCCAATTGGATCATGCACTTTGACGGCTCTAAGATGCTGGCTGGTCTGGGGGCAGGCGTTGTCCCGACATCCCCCACCGGAGATACAGTCCAATACGTACTCCAAATATTATACACAGACTCTAACAACGCAGCCGAATATGAGGCTCTGTTGCATGGTCTTCGGATGGCGGTCTCCAAGGGCATTCAACGCCTGGAAGTGCGTGGGGATCCGAACCTCGCAATATCTCAAAGAAGTGGAGACTTCGACACCAAGGACCCAAAAATGGCGGCTTACCGTAATGCCGTCCTCATGTCAGCTCGGTTCAAGGGGCTCGAATTCCACCATGTGGTCCGAGAAAACAATCAAGTGGCGGATATCCTCGCCCGCATCGGCGCTAAGCGCGATCCCGTCCCACCTAATATCTTCTTGGAAAGGTTGTTCAAGCCATCCATGGTGTGGGAAGGGGAGACCGGCAATACCAGTCTGGATCCGAACACAACCCCAGATCCCGAACAATCTGACATAATCGGAGGCTCCGCCACCGAAATAACACCTTCGACCCACGTGATTATGGCTGTCATCGCCCCATGGACAGAACCCTTCTTAGCCTACCTAAATAGGCAAGAACTCCCTGAGGACCAAAATGAGGCACGTTGCATTGTGCGGCGCTCTAAAGCCTACAAGGTTCACGAAGGAGAGCTTTATAAGAAAAGTGCGACCGGAGTGCTCCAAAGGTGCATCTCCGAAGAGGAAGGACGACAGCTACTGGCCGAAATTCATGCTGGACTCGGCGGCCATCACGCCGCAGCTTGGGCCCTTGTAAGCAAGGCCTTCCGTATAGGTTTCTACTGGCCGACATCCCGGCAGACGCACAAGACCTCATCCAACATTGCGTCGGTTGCCAGCTTTTTGCAAACCAAAGCCATATGCGACCTACCGCTCTCCAAACAATCCCCATAACTTGGCCCTTTGCGGTCTGGGGGCTCGATATGGTTGGACCCCTTAAAGGAGGAAGCCATAAGAAAAAAATACTTGTTGGTTATGGTAGATAAATTCACCAAATGGATAGAAGCCAAACCAGTTAAAACGGTCGAATCCGGACCAGTGATAGACTTCATATCCGGGGTCGTACACCGTTACGGTGTCCCCCAGAGCATCATCACTGATAACGGCTCCAACTTCACAGCCGAAGAAGTGAAAACTTGGTGCGGCAACATAGGCATCAAACTCGATTATGCCTCCGTCTATCATCCCCAAACAAATGGTCAAGTCGAACGAGCAAATGGTCTTATTATGAGCGGCATCAAACCCAGACTAGTGCGATCCTTGAAGGAATCATATACGCACTGGGTTGAGGAGCTCGACTCCGTACTATGGGGGTTGCGGACCACGCCGAATCGCACTACCGGATACACACCGTTCTTTATGGTGTACGACGCAGAGGCGGTATTGCCCTGTGACATTATTCATGACTCACCTCGAGTGCGCATGTACGAAGAGAGAGAAGCCGAGATGGATCGGCAGGACAATTTAGATGCCCTGGAGGAGAAGCGTGGCATCGCAAAGGCCTGTTCCGCATTCTATCAGTAGCAGGCTCGAAGGTATCAAAGCAGAGAATTACGGGCCAAAACCTATAACGTTGGCGAACTCGTTCTACACCTACCGGAAAAGAAAAAGGACCAGCTCAAGCCCAAGTGGGAGGGTCCCTTCATCATTGATAAAGTTCTCACAGGAGGAGCATACCGTCTGCGTGATGCATCAAATAATAGACTCGAGCCGAACTCATGGAACGCGGCCAGACTCCGAAGATTCTACGCCTAGTGCCGAACCCTGCGTTCGTCTCCTTACCTCCGCCTTTTTTTAAGTTATATCCTCTTTCTTTCTTTTTTATATAGCCTTAAAAGCTTCAAGTGTGCTTCGACTGCACACTCATGTCGCGCTATGCGCGCTCAATATACCTGGGGGCTTCTTATACAGAAGCTTGATATAATTATCTTCTGGGCTTTATGCTCACCACATATGCGTCACTTCCCCATATGTACCTTTTTTCACCATTATATGCATCGATATGACTTAAGTTTTGGCCAAGCTGGGTTGCCTGACTCTTGTGTTTATGCCCTATGTTCCCATTAATTCGGCTAGGGCATAAGGGGAGCACCTCTGCGATTGTTACTGCCGGGTAAGCCGGATGTGTACCTCAGACTGGGTGAAGCCGAAACCTAGCGTTCTTAAGGGAATATTCGATCAGTGAACGAGAGATGTTTCTTACTACTTGCAATATATGCCCCCAGACGTTTATATCCTGCGTCGCTTTTTGCAGTTCGTACATGCACATTAATGCATCCATACCCAGGGAAAGGAACCCTTAACGGAACTATTCTCCCTGGAAGATGTTTCTTACTATCCATGTAATATAACATAGCTAGTTGGGTACTTGTCTATTCAAGCACTTATGACCCCTACACCTGGTTTCCACGCATACCCCCGTTTTTACTTAACTGAGCGGGTATTCGGATACACTCCGGACTGTCGGGTCTGGAGGTTGAAGCCAAAAGGTCCGCCATGACAAATGATTTACAATCCGGCTAGGGACAAAATATGTCATTTGAAGTACACAGTCACTTAGACTGACTGAATAGAGGTTCTTTGCCGAACTGTATAAAGGTTCGTTCGAGCACTTACTAAAAATGCCATGTCGAAGCCTCTTATTCTCCTTCACAGAGTCAGCAAACTGGGCCCGAACATCATTTAATTCTATGCCCAGCCGGGTATTCACGTCCTGGAGATCATTTTTCTCCCGTATAACCTTTGTAAGCACGCGCTCGCCAGCCTTTAGCTGTCGTTGAGCATGTTGCTCATCCTCCGATACGATCTCCGGATTACCTCCGGGATTGTCTGCAGAATCTATTGTTAGATTTGCATGCATGCCGAATACTAACTGGTATATGTCAATACATTCTTTTCGATCAAGACAAGTATTACCAGACGAGGCCTTCTTGGACTCCTCCATTCTGGCAACTGCGTCCCATAGCTGGGCTTTGCACTCCTCCAGCTCTTGAGACAACTGGGTATTCTTCTTCGTGAGAGCCTATGCATACAATGATCCTTAAATCAGTTGCGCCAATTGTTTCAAGTCTCAGGGGCTACTGATATACATAATTATCAAAATTTCTTACCTGTATGTCCTTTACATACAGGTCCGTGGCTCTGGCAAGGCCATCTTGAGCGGCTCGGATGTACGCATCTCCTGAGTTGAAGGCATTGAACGCCTCTTCGGAGAAACTAGGGTCGCAGAGTATGGCCCGGCGGCGCCAGTGATTTGCGGCGCTCTCCACTTCAGAATTCGTAGCAGACAGTCTATCCATATCCTCTGTAGGAGGGCTGTCGTGGATTTGTCATGGCAGATGTCCTAGTGAAAGGACTTAGTCGCGGAGCCATCGCTACGGGTTTACTTGAAGGGGTTAAAGCGGACACAAAGACACGAGGGTTTATACTAGTTCGCCCCTTCGATGAAGGTAAAAGCCTACGTCTAGTTGTGATGGAATTGATGTGGTCTCGATGGCTAGGGAGCAAACAAGCTTCGCCTAGGCTCGAGTTGTGGTTGTCTATCTTGAACCGCCGCCGGGTCGTCCCCTTATATACATGGGTGGCGCCCGTCGGTCCATAGAGTCCCAACCGGTTCATACTCGTATCCCGGTTGGTACCTCTCTATTCCTAACTTACAATACAAGTTATACATTAGGCCGGTTTACGGCTACAGGTTCTAAATCAATTACAGGCCTTGGGCCTTCATCTGTTTATACCACTAATGAAGCTAACCCGGCCCAAGTAAGCCGGTTTACGCCTAGTGGTAATATCCCCAACATTAGGCCCCAGATTGATTTGAACCGGTTCATGTCAATCCTTCACAAAATCTTGTGTCTTGGACATCTTCTGGTAATTGGTAAACCGCCATGTCGTCATCATTTCTGGTTGTTGTAAACTGGCATGACGTCATCATGAAATTTATCATTTATAACGCCCTCCTTTAACAATAGCTCCTGGATTCGCGCGCTTGACCTAACTCTGTTGCCTTACAAATAAGACCGAAGTGTCATTTCCTTTCCTTTCCCTTCGTCCCTTCTTCGTCTTCCTTGCATCGCCAGCCTTGGAGCTCCGCCACCGCCGTCGACCTCTGCTTCGTCTTGGGCCGCTGCATCAACCTGAACGCACCAGAGCATTGCGGTATCCTTCCGCATCTTCTCCGTTTCCAGTAAGCTTTCTCCTCTTCTTGACCTAGATCTATTCTTAGGGTTTCATGTTCGCGCTGTGTTCGTCGCTTGCTCATACTTGTTCTCTGACTCTTGGATGAATCTGCGAACCCCTGCTGTGTTTAGCAGTAATCTTTAAGCATCCGCCTGTAATTTCTCATCTAAGTCCATAGATCTCACGCACATACCCGCTCAATGGTTCACTTCCGTTCTGCCTTACTCTTCGGAATATTTTCTGTTTTTGTGAGCTTGTTGTAGATCCGCGGCTGTAATAGGATCTTGTGAAACCTGTTTCTGCATACCTAGCTGTCCACAACTTCAATTGCTTCCAATGCTTAGGTCAGGCGGTTTAACTTACCATAGAAAAAAGTTACTAAACCGGTATATACCATTAGTCCCCTGGTTGAACCGCCAGAATCCATATGATGCCGCATTGTAGAAGATCGGTTTATAGGTAGTGCCTCCGGTTTAGCGTTGTTCAGACCAACACCTTTTTTTATCCACATATTCTTGAACCGGATCACCTATTTCTTGTAGATCTCACCATGGCCAAACAAGTATATGAGTGCAATTGGGTTCCCTCTCATGTCACAGAATCTCAGTTGGATGATCTAGTCCTGATTGGCGCTTTAGACAACAAAGATACGATCCACTGGAGGGTTTCTGGAAATGAATGTCCTCCCACACCTCAAGAGGGAGAGGTTGTGGTCTTTGCAGATCACTTGGCCCGGGGCTTCAAACTGCCTGGTTCTAAGTTTTACCGGGATGTGTTAGCCAATTTTCAGCTCCGTCCACAGGATATTGGCCCCAATTCCGTTACCAATCTATGTCACTTTCAAGTACTCTCTGAGGTATACCTTCAAGAAGAGCCTTCAGTCGAGTTGTTTAGTGACTGCTTCCATTTAAACCGTCGCACTGAATTTACCGATGGCCCCAATACTGAATTGGGCGGAATGGCCATTCAGAAGAGGAAGGAGATCACTTATCCCCACGTCAAACTCCATACTCACCCCAAGGAGTGGCATGCAACTTGGTTTTATTGCAAAGATACCTCCCCTGAGAATGAAAATCCCTTGCCTGGCTTCCATCCGGAACGGCTCAGCAACAATCACCCTTTTCCACAAAGACTAAGCGCCAAGGAAAGAATTAAATATGCTCCGCAACTGTCCAAGCTCCGAGCCTTTATGGCCAACAGTTTAACGGGAATAGACCTTGCATGCTGTTGGATATCATGGAGCATACTGCCTCTGAGCCGGCGCTCCAGTTTGATGTGCAAGTATACTAATAGCGTCGATGACCCACTCCGACACACTAAAATCCAACTCTCCAACGATAAAGTCACAGATTCTGTAAAGAAGATGTTGAATGAACCGGAGCACCTCTGTGCTCAAACCGGTCTGCTTCCTTACTGCACCACCAACAAACCGCCAGCGGTAAGATTTTAATTGCTCTATTGTTGAACCTATTACTGCTTTATCCGTCTGACATTTAATTACTGCTGATCCAGGGCGATAATCCGTTTTGGAGCAAGAAGCTTCCACAAGACAAAACGGAGAAGGCAGGGCGGTCAACCTGGCCCAAGACCAAGGTTATCAAGAAACCAGCTGTCGGTGTCAAAACCGGCGGATCTCGGGTAGGGGGTCCCGAACTGTGCGTCTAGGCGGATGGTAACAGGAGACGAGGGACACAATGTTTTTACCCAGGTTCAGGCCCTCTCGATGGAGGTAATACCCTACGTCCTGCTTGATTAATATTGATGATATGGGTAGTACAAGAGTAGATCTACCACGAGATCAATGAGGCTAAACCCTAGAAGCTAGCCTATGGTATGATTGTTGAGATGTAATGTTGTGTCCTACGGACTAAAGCCCTCCGGTTTATATAGACACCGGAGAGGCTAGGGTTACACAGAGTTGGTTACAATGGTAGGAGATCTACATATCCGTATTGCCAAGCTTGCCTTCCACGCCAAGTAAAGTACCTTCCGGACACGAGCCGAAGTCTTCAATCTTCTATCTTCGCAGTCTGGGAGTCCGGCGGACAACGATAGTCCGGCTATCCGGACACCCCCTAGTCCAGGACTCCCTCAGTAGCCCCTGAACCAGTCTTCAATGGCGATAAGTCCGGCGTGCATAATGTTCGGCATTGCAAGGCGGGTTCCTCCCTTGAATAATCCGGAGAAGATAATGAACACCAGGATAATGTCCGGCTCTGCAAAATAATTTCCACATTCCAAACGTAGAGAGAATAAAACATATGCACCGATCCAATCTGCTGACGTATTATGCGGCATGACATCACACCGGCACCAAGCCCTTGTTTGAGTTACTGTACCACATCAGCACGTTTAGCGAAGCGGTTTCCTTGGCACGTCCTGTCGAAGCAGAGATCGTGTTCCCCCTTATTCCGGGATTCTCATCAATACGTGCGTGGGTAACCCAACCGTTCCCGTCGCCACGCCTCCTCCATCGAAGGGGAATCTCAAACGGTCACGGAGACGGCCCTTGGTATTATTTCCCCTTTATAAGAGGACCAAGGCATGTCCTTGTCTTTCAACCTCGCATTGAATCTTTCCTCTGCTCCCAGTTCCAACACCGAGAGCTTCAGACTCGAGCGCTTCGGATCTACAGCAATGTCTGGCTCCGACCTCCAGGGCTAGTGGGTGCCCTCCTCCGTCACGGAGGAGGACATATTGAAGTTGCGTGAGGCCAAGTACCTGGCCTACGAAGTTTCGCACAGGTTGCCTGCCCCTGGGCAGGCCGTGCCAGCCCCCGAGCCCGGCGAATACGTCGTTTTCACATCTCACCTCCGTCGGGGACTGGGCTTCCCGACGGATCCTTTCGTGAGGGGGCTCCTGTTCTTCTACGGGCTGTACTTCCACGACTTGGCTCCGGAGTCCATCCTCCATATCTCCGCATTTATCATCGTCTGCGAAGCCTTCCTCCGCATCATTCCCCACTTCGGCCTATGGCTGAAAACATTCAAGGTGGAGCCGAAGATGATCGGGGGGCATCAAGCGGAGTGTGGCGGGGTGACCATAAGCAAGAAGGTCGATGCCCCGTGGCTCGAAGGTTCCTTCCAAGAGGAACAGGGATTGTGGCAGCAGGAGTGGTTCTACATCACCGCTCCAAGGGGCAGCAAGCAGAAGCCGCCGCCCTCCTTCCGCTCGGGACCTCCACAACAAGCGATGTCGTGGGTCGACCAAGGGCTCAAGCGGGGTCGCCCGAGGGCGTGCCCGCCTTTGAGGCCAGATTCAAGACCTCCAAACAAGGGAGATCGGCCTGGTCAAGGTGATGCAAGTCATGCTAGTCAGGCACCTCCTACCCTGCAAACGTCGTCCTCTCCGGCTATGGGAGCATAATCCGGAGGGACCTCGTATTCTCCAGCATTTTATGGGCGCGACACCCATGGAGATGTACAAGCTGTTCTTCGGACCGCAGGTAGCGTGTCCGGATTCGGCCGAGGACGCAGGCTTAAGTCGCGATCGCCCGGATACTCAGGTAAGTAGCTCAAAACTCGGACGTTCTATCTGTATGCCTTTAAAAGATCATCTCTGACCCTTTTTTATTCTCTACAGGAATGGGTGGCGCGATCAAGGCTGATAAGGTGTCGCCCCCCCCCCAGAGACCGCCGACTGGAGCCCGTGGCTGGTCGAGAATGTTGGAGGTTGCGCCCACAGAGGGGGGGCGGGGAGATAAAGGAGCTAATACTTCGTCCAAAGGCGATCAAGAGGAGGAACCAAGGATCCCTCCCTTCAGAAGGAGAAGAGGACCACCTCCAAAGATCCGGAGGTCCCAGCCCCTAAGCGTGGGAAGAAATCCCCACCGGGGGGTCTGGCGTCCGGAGAGAATCCGGACACGCAATCATCGCCCAAGGACCAGCCCTCAAACGAGCCATGAGTATGAAAGAGAAAGTTTTAATAAGGAAGTACCTTCGTTTATGCTTCTGTAGGTAATCGGAATACTTATATCGCAGTTTGGATCTGCAGCCGTCTCAGATGAGTTCGTCCTCGGGGGATCTTCTTCCGGAGATGATGGAGAGCGATACGCCTCCGTCTGCCGCGCCGCCAGATGAGGCAAGGCGAGCCAAGTGTCGCCACGGAGGGCGCCCCGAATCCGGAGGGGCCAAAGAGTCCAACACCCACGAGTCCGGCGAGAGGCGAAGAGTTTGCTTGAGAGGCGTCAATTCAGAAGATCACCGTGCGTTAATGCGTATGGTGATTGGAAGGATTTAAATCGCTGGAAAGCGGATTATGGGGCCGCCATGAGCTTCTTTGGCGGGATTTGAGGTATGCGAAAATGGCGCACCCTTTGCTTTTTTAACAGTTGTGCATATGAAAAATGCGCCCTGTATAGATAGTAGCCCCTGAGACTCGGTAGGTTGTCGAAGACGACAGCGTACCGAGGATCGAAAACCTAAATGTCTCGGGTAATGAATACCGCCGTTCTGGCACAGGTGGCGGATAGTCCGGGGGCCAGCCGGACTGATCAGTTTGCCGAACTGAGTCGGCAACTGGACATGGCAGATGCTGACATCGCACTTGTCAATCAGCGACTTGACGAGTCGCAAGGTAAATAAATTCTTCGTAGCCGCTTTATTGAGTGGGTTAAAGCCCTCCTCTGATAAGTTATATGTTGTTTATGCAGACAGTGCTGCTGCTGTGGAGAGACTTCGGGCCGAGCTTGCACAAGCTAAGGAGCAAGCCGAAGGAGTAATCTGACTGCCGCGAGGGCGCCGAGGAGTTGAAGGCGAAAAAGGCTGCACACTGCCTAAGCAGGGCGGAGGTGGCCGAATTGGCCAAGAATTTAAAGGATGCTACCGACCGTAGCGAGGCTCTTGAAAAGGAGCGCCTATCGGAGCGGGAAGACCTGAAGAAGGCCACCGCCGAAGCCAAGGATGCCCGTTCTGCAATGCGGGCTATGAAGGAGGAGCTGCGCCAAGTGGAGAAATCACGGTGGCAAGCCGTTTCTTATGCGTCGCCGGTTTATGGATGCCAAGTACGCTAAATTTGAGCGGCAGTGGAGTTCGGAGGATCCTTATATGGACTTGGCTGCGAGTGCGGCTAACGCCGTCAAGCACTTCCGGAGCCAGGGGGATCACGAGGTGGAAGAGTTATATTGGACTCAATTCCACAGTCCGGATCGCCCTCTTCCTCTGTCGGACAGGTTGGCCGAATGGGCCGAACTGAATAGACTGTCGGGCTGGCTATGATCGACATCGTGGCCCATGTGTGGCGAGAGGTCCAAGGCGGCGAGCTATTTCGCCTCTGCAGCAGTTCCTTGGGGCGGTGCCGCATATCAAGGAGATGAAGCGGTCGGCTTGCATCGAGGGCGCGCGGATGGCTCTGGCCCGTGTAAAGGCGCAGTGTCCGGAGATGGATGCCACTGCTGTTGCTTCCCAGGGTTCGGATGGGAACCGGCTTCCTGCCGAACATTATTTCGGGGAAGTTATGCGCGGCGCTCGTATAATCGAGTCGCAGTGCTCGAAGAATGTAATGTTCAGTTGAACGCATTAACTTGTTTTTCAATGAGTATGGTATGAATGCTTTTTATACTTGTGCTTCCAAGTAGTAATACTTCTCCTTGCGGCCGTTTAAGTATACTTGTGTATAACCTGAAAGATGCGATCTTGACTTCAGCCCCTTGCACAAGGTCTTTGGGGTGTTCGCAAAATAGCACTTTTTCACACTTTAATCCCGACGTCTCGGTCCTGTTATAAGGAGGTGATAGTGTAGCGAACGAGGCAATCCGGACTATAATGCTTTATCTCTTTCACTTAGCCAATGGAGCTCGAGGGTGGGGCTACGATATAGCCCCTAATGGCACCGCACATCTCCGGATTCGGGGTGCGTATGTGCCTGACCGGGAAGCGGCCCTTCGTCAAAGCGGGGAATTCTAAACATTCCATGGTCGATCAAGTGGCTGACCAGACTCTCGCTACATCATGACAGTCAGTTTTCGGCTTTCTCTACTGAGGTGCTCGCCCAGCCGAACTGGGGCACAATCGCAGTAGTTCTCCTGGTGCCGCGTTAGCGGGTGATCGGAGCGTAAGGCAGCAAAACACGAGGAGCCGGGCAAACCCAACATTTGACCAAAGACATGATTCGGAGCTGATGCATATAGTGCCCAACTTGAGACGCCGAACACTCCCTGAGGTGTTCGGACTTTTATGATGACGGGCAGAATTATGCCCTAAGCCCCTTGTGTCCAGGTACAGGCATTGTCTTCTGACGCGGCCAATGCCAAAGCGTCAGGCTCAGCCTCGGCTATAGGAAGAAGCCGAGGGCGATTTAGCAACAAGAGACAGTAATAAAAAGGTCTACGTAGGGTCTTAATCTGAAAAGAATCCTTGCAACGGGTCCCTACTGCGTCTGCGCTGTGTCTCCGTTGTGCCGTTATCACGGGGTATGCACGTTTGTTCATCTGTAGAAAAGAGGAACATTTTAGTTTTAGAAACAGTTAGATGCGAAAATAATGCAAAATAATAAGTGCAAATAATTAAAGCTAGGTTTATATGAAACCGTGGTTAGTTGTCTTGCGCAGCCCTTATGAAAGGGTATGCGGCTAGGGAGCCCTAACTCGCTGAGTCGGATTCGTCTATCCGAATCCGGGGTCTTTAAAGTGACCCTCGCGACTGAAATGGTGCCATGTGGACGGGCATCTTAAGTGTAAGAGACACGTAATGCGGTATGGCGTTGAAGCGGACAAAAGCCTTCGTCCCAATAGTGCTTGATGTTCACTTTTAAATGGGGCGATATGGAAAATTAACTTTTCTCGTCGAAAATTGTTCGGTGATCCGAACACGACTTGAGTAATATCGAGCTGTGCACTTGGCGTAAGGGCTGGCGTAACTCCTTTGAAGGAAGTGCGGCTGTGTCAAATTTTGGTAGGGTCTATCCCCATCCGACGGATTGTGTTTGAATATAGCAGGTTTAAGTCACTGCCTCCGTCCATTAGGACGTTTGTGAATTGTAGTCCGTCTATTATCGGATTCAATATCAGGGGAGTCCGTCCCGCTGTTCGAACACTTCTGGAATAATCCCGGTGGTCGAAAGTGATTGGTTTTGATATCCAATCTCTATGGATTGCTTGGCTGGACCGTGCGAAGCTCTTTTTAGAAAGTGTCGCACTGTTTTTCCGTGTCCTCACATGAAGTGAGTTTACTGCTTTGACCCCTTGTGGGAAAGTCTTTTGTTTTCCGGTGCCCTGCTGGCGGGGTTTATCTTCTTCGCTTGACGCGTCGAGCTCCTTGCATTCGGCGTTTAGTCGGCCGGACTGTTTGAAAACCCAACAATCCCTGTGGGTGTGATTTGCAGGCCTTCCGGGGGTACTGTGGATTTGACAAATCCGACCCAGAATTTTGTGTAGGTTAGACAGTTCGTCGCTGTCGTCCTTGATGGGTTGAGCTTTATTATTCGGCCGTGAGCTTTTGAATCCGGCGTTGACTGCCGTGCTCTTTGGGCTTTTCTCTTTATTCCGGCGCTGTTCTTTTCTGCGCCGTGATTTTCCGTTTCCATCTCTTATCTCGGATGTACTTGGGTCGTTGGTGCTGCTTCGTGCCAACCAGCTGTCCTCTCCTGCGCAAAAGCGGGTCATGAGGCTTGTTAATGCGGTCATTGTCCTCGGTTTCTCTTGACCGAGGTGTCTGGCGAGCCATTCGTCTCGGACATTGTGCTTAAAAGCTGCTAAGGCTTCAGCGTCCGGACAGTCAACTATTTGGTTCTTTTTGGTAAGGAACCTGTTCCAGAATTTCCGCGCTGACTCTCTGGGCTGTTGAGTAATGTGACTTAGGTCATCTGCATCCGGAGGCCGGACATAAGTCCCTTGAAAATTTGCTCTAAACGCTTCCTCAAGCTCTTCCCAACTTCCAACAGTGTTTTCTGGGAGGCTTTTGAGCCAATGACGGGCTGGCCCTTTGAGCTTGAGGGTAGATATTTTATGGCGTGGAGATCGTCTCCTCCGCCATATGTATATGCAGTATATAGTCTTCTATCCGACTCTGTGGTCTGTTGTTCCATCGTAGGCTTCTATGTTTATGGGTTTAAACCCTGCTGGGAATTCGTGTTCCAGCACCTCGTCTGTGAAGCATAGTGGGTGTGTGGCGCCCCTGTACTTGTACGTGCCGCTATCGTCGGACACTTGACGTGTTCCTTTGGTTATTGGGGCTTTCCTTTTGGGTCCGTAGATGGACCTGGCTGGGCCATTTGACGGTGGGGGCTTTATGGCCTCTTCGTCGAATTCTGGGAGCAGCTTGCACTTCGGGTAGCTCTTCGATTGGTGGCTGTTGCCGTGCTTGTCTACGGTTTTGAGCACTTTGCTCCATCTTATCCGGAGCGCGTCTTCCGCTGTGTTGAGCTTCCGTTTTTCCTTCTTCAGGCTTCTTGCTGTAGCGATGAGCCTGCGTTTGCAAAGATCTTGTTCGACGGGCACCTCGAGTTCGTCGTCATTGGGGCTTGTTTCGTCTTTGGAGGGAGGTACGTAGTTGTGATCCTCAACCTTTGAGGGCTTGCTTCTGTATCCTCCTTAGCTGAGTCTTGCTGGAGGGGTTTGTCTTCGGCACTCTCCGGGGTGTTATTATCTCCCGTGCCGGATTCTTCATTCTTGTTGTGGCGGGATTTAGAGCGGCGCCGCTGACGCCGGCGTTTGGGTTGCTTCTTTAGAGAATCTTCCTCCGCTGCTTTCTCGCCATCCCCTTCTTTTGGGGTATCCACCATGTAGACGTCGTACGACGAGGTGGCCTTCCAGTGCCCCGTGGGCGCTGGGTCCTGTTCGTCTCCGGCATCATCGTCCATAGCGTCGATGTCATCGGAGTCGTAGTCTAGCATGTCGGTTAGATCTTCGACAGTGGCTACAAAGTGGGTGGTGGGTGGGCTCTGAATTTCTTCATCGTCCGTACTCCAACCGTCCTGGCCATAGTCCGGCCAGGATTCTCCTGACAGCGAGAGATGCTTCAGGGAATTCAGGATGTCGCCAAAAGGCGAGTGTTGAAAGATGTCGCGGCGGTGAATTCCATAACCGGCGCCCAACCTGGCTTAATTGGCGGGGGCGCGGGAGGCTTGGAGTCCGGCGAGGAGTCCGGCGTCTCGGGATCACGAGTTTCGCAAGGGACAAAATCGGTATTCGGCTCCATCGCCGTAGATGTTGAAGCCCCTAGGGCGGCGTCTATCCACCGACCCTCGTCATGGGCAATCGGCTCCGGGCAAGTAGCCAGGGCGGATTCAGGTGCGGCCATCAAAGCACTGTCCGGTGGCAGAGTCAGATCATGCCCATCGTCGCAGTGTGGCGCGCTTGGCTGTGGCTCGAGTCCGTCGAAGATCAAGTCTCCGCGGTCATCGGCCGTGAAGTTTAAACTTCGAATCGACGACGGCGGGCGTAGCTTTCGATCTGCTCCAGATGGCCAAGAGAGTTGGCCCGCAGTGCAAAGCCGCCGAATACGAAGATCTGTCCGGGGAGAAAAGTCTCACCCTGGACAGCGTTGAAGGTTGAAGATGCCATCGGGCCTATCGGTGACGACACAGAGGAACTCTCAATGAAAGCACCAATGTCGGTGTCAAAACCGGCGGATCTCGGGTAGGGGTCCTGAATCGTGCGTCTAGGCGGATGGTAACAGGAGACGAGGGACACAATGTTTTTACCTGTGTTCAGGCCCTCTCGATGGAGGTAATACCCACGTCTGCTTGATTAATATTGATGATATGGGTAGTACAAGAGTAGATCTACCACGAGATCAATGAGGCTAAACCTAGAAGCTAGCCTATGGTATGATTGTTGAGATGTAATGTTGTGTCCTACGGACTAAAGCCCTCCGGTTTATATAGACACCGGAGAGGCTAGGGTTACACAGAGTCGGTTACAATGGTAGGAGATCTACATATCCGTATTGCCAAGCTTGCCTTCCACGCCAAGTAAAGTACCTTCCGGACACGAGCCGGAGTCTTCAATCTTCTATCTTCGCGGTCTGGGAGTCCGGCGGACATCGATAGTCCGGCTATCCGGACACCCCCTAGTCCAGGACTCCCTCACCAGCTCACAAGAGAAAAACCACCGCTTCATCTGATCCAGCTATTGATGATGATGTGGGTAACCCGGACCTTGAGGTAGAACTTGATTCGCTTGGCTTACTTTTTACACGCCTTATTGATGATGATGCTTGTCAGGACGACGCCGAAGCCAGCAATGCGGAATTCGCTGAGGTAATTATTCTCTCTTCCGATTCAGAAATCTTGCCTTTGCCAAAATTTCGCCAGGCAAACCGGAAAGTTAAATTTTCTCATCCTCTTGCTTATTTGGACCCCGAATTTCTTATGAAGACTCAGCAACATGAAGCTCGCTGCACAACCCGGCACAGTGGCCAGGTAGTTACCTCCGCCGGTTTACCAAACAGTCCGGTTCGAAAACGCCGCTCCGAGGTCTCCGACCTTTTTATTGATTTAAATCCTAAAGCGGGTTTCTTCCGCCAACCTCTTAATCCATCCGACTCTGATTATCAGGTTACTTCTCATTCATCTTCCGGTGAATCGTCGGCCACTCAGCTGCCACCATTGAAAACAGTTCTTGGGTAAGCTAAGCTGAACATATGCTTCTAGTATACTATGTATTGGCTTATGCTTTTCCTTGACCCTTTGTTTTTCTTTCAGGGCCAAACCAAAACCAAGCAAGAAAGCCCGCCTGGATAAAGCGGCTGAAGAAGATGTAGCCCCAGAACATGACAAAGCGCCAGATCTTGAAGCGTTTGCTCCTGAGGATATTCCCAATGATCCTCTTTTGCAAGACGATGCTATTTCGAAGAGGCCTATTAATACTTGATCTCTGACGACCCTTTGCCAGCTCCGTCCGGATTGAGAAATCCCACATCCTGCCGACAAACCGCCGCACACCAACACAAACCGGCGAGTCGAAAGATGATGATGTTGTGATTACGGTGTAGGCCGCTTTGAACCCGGAATCTGTCACCTTAACCAAGCATACCGTAAAGAGGATTTTTCCGCTCTGAACAAAGGAAAATGGGATGTTGAGCTGGAGACATATGCTGCTCTCGAGTGCCCAAGATCTTCATTCCGCTATTTAAACCGGCTTTATACTAGGCGGTTGTGAAGCTGGTCGGTAAAGATGATGAGGATAAATTTGAGGTAACTTACTTCTTTACTTACTGCCATTGTATCAATCCTCCTAGCCCCCAAGGGTCGGTTTGTAACCTTCGTCAAACCGGGACTTGAATATGATCCTCAACACTTTGAAATCCATCCATATAGCCCCCAAGGGCCGGTTTAACTTAGCATAATTAATTGGCGCTCCGATTGAAAACTATCCTTAGAACATAATTTGATCAAATAGCCATTAGCCCCCAAGTGCCAAGTTGAATGCCTGTATTGAGCTTGGGACTTTGCAATCTAGTAATACATGAAAATTGAAAGGTGCATTAGCCCCCAAGTATCAGGCGTACAACTTTGTTATGTGGTTGATACTTCAATTTCTTGGACCGCTTGTTTAAAGCTAAATGCTGTCTGTATGCAGGCTGAGGTGAGAATCAAGGAGGACCGGATTGCCGATTTGCAGGAGACCTTGAAAACCCAACAGGCTGAAACAGACAAAGCAAAGGAAGAATTAACCAGCGCCTTGAGTATTGCTGAACAGCTGAAGGAAGGATTCAAGAAAGAGCGGGCTGATTGGGCCATTGAGAAGGCCGCTTTAACCAAAAGAGCTGAAAATGCTGAAGCTTCCCTTAAACCGGTGGTGGATGAACTTACGGCCGTAAAGCGGCAAATACACTCCATGACCGCTGCGATCTTTGGTAAGCTCCTTTTAACTTCTGTGATAACTTGAACCTGCTGTAATATAAATCCGGTTTGAGACCGTCCCTGTGTTGTTGCAGGTACACGCATCGGGCACTTAGGATCCGATGTGCGGAAGAAGCTGAAGGCTGCCTACACCTTAGTGGAACAACTGTATACCGGAGCCCAGCGGATCATCACCACAGCCTCTCATAACAACCCGACACCCTCTTTAATCCAGGACACTCTTAACAGATTGTCAATGCTTCCGGCCCGGATTGAGGAGCTGAAAAAATCCGCTGCCCGAACCGGAGCTATTAACGCCTTGATCCAGGCAAAGGCATGGGTGCCAGATTTCGACCCTGCGGAGGCAGCTCAAGGCTATCCCAGCCTGAAGGAAGATGGCTCTGAATTCAACGAAGATGATTTGAGGGTAATAAACCGTGCAGTGCGCCCTCTGGCTTGTCAATTAGCTGAAGAGGCAGACTTGACGCATTATCAAGCGCAATACAACAATCAGAACAACCGAGTGCCTGCCCCAACTTTGAAGCGGAGAATCTGATTCCTCCAATCCGTAAGCATACTTACGCTCCTGATATTGAACCGTCTTCCCTGATCCATGAAGAGGCTGTTTTCCAAGCTTTCATGGGAATCATTCGACCACTTTGTTGATTTCCAGCCAATGGATAGAGACGAGGAAGCTGAAGCGGCGGATGACGAGGAGCAGGCTTGAACCGGAAGCCGGTTTGGATAGCTGTCTTTGGCATCTTTCCAAAATAACAATGATCTTATTTGGGCATCGTGTTGCCTTGTAATAGGATAGTTAATACTTCTACCTTGAATATGCCTTCGTGCATAAGTACTGAAGCTTTTGTTCGAAAAACCTCAATTCATATTTCCTGCAATCAGAAAAATTTGAACTTCGGTGGCGGTTATACCGCCAGCCGGTTTATGATCTTGATATGTGTATCAGTAATGTAACAAATAGGTGATACAAAATACCTGCCATGTCTGGGCATGAAGCTGGCTTAGCCAAGCTTGAAGCGGAGGTTTTATAAACCATTACCGTCAAAAAAGGGGGGAGAAAACAGCTCCCGTATAAACTGTACTGAGTCAATACGAACCCCCTTGTTACTCCATGATGTTAACAGGAAAAGGTAAACCGGGCATACTTCTCCGGATTAAAGGGGAATCAAATCCATCGGCTGAACCGGAAAAAAGGTGTTGTTGACATAAAAGAAATACAACAAAAACAAAGAAAAAACAGGCCATGAAAATAACATGGAAGCAAAGGCAATGATAAAGATCGTTTGCAAAAATATGCTATACTGAGCTAATCAGATGGTATTACCATGGTCGGACAGGACCAAGCCCCCAATAGGAGTGACAATGATTCAAGTCAGCCAGGTCCCCAAATGAAACTATGGCATATATGCCAATCAAGAGGCGTGGCAATGGTTCGGGTTCGACCAAGCCCCCAATTGATTTTGTGGCCTTAGGCCGATCAAGAGGCGTGACTGGTTTAGACTTGACCATGTCCCCAAGTGATCTGGTGGCTGTCGCCTATCAAAAGGTGTCGCGTTGGTTCGGACACGACCAAGGCCCCAAGTGACATATAAAAAGCAAATGTCAAGGGGTAAACCGGAGGCCGCTTTAAAAACAGAGCCACTCCATGTAACCACGCATGATAAGAAAGGCAGAGACCCCGCTTTAGCTGAGGCTCCGGTTTTATTATATCAAAGATAATATACAGACTGTCATGATATGTACATAGATAGAGCCGATGGCTCAAGTGTAGTAAGGCCGAAGATGAGCTATGTTCCACGGCCTGTTGGTCTCCTCCTCTGATGTGCGTGAGTCTTTATGCTCTCGAATATCAATCAGATAGTACGACCCGTTGTGCAGATTCTTGCTGACCACGAAAGGTCCCTCCCAAGGTGGGGATAACTTGTGCATATCTGTCTGGTCTTGGATGAGTCGAAGCACCAAATCTCCTTCTTGAAAAGTTCTGGTTCTAACCCGGCGACTGTGATAGCGACGAAGATCTTGTTGGTAAATCGCCGAACGGGCAGCCGCTATATCACGCTCCTCGTCCAAGAGGTCCAAAGCGTCTTGTCGTGCTGTCTCATTGTCCGCTTCAACATAAGCTGCCACACGAGGCGAATCGTGCCGGATATCACTAGGGAGAACTGCCTCTGCTCCGTAGACCATGAAAAATGGTGTGTATCCTGTGGATCGGTTTGGCATAGTATTAATACTCCACAGCACAGATGGTAGTTCTTCAACCCAACATCCTGGTGTTCTTTGCAATGGGACCATAAGCCGGGGTTTGATGCCTCGCAAGATCTCTTGATTAGCTCGTTCTGCCTGTCCATTGGACTGGGGGTGTGCCACTGACGACACGTCAAGTCGGATGTGCTCACGTTCACAGAACTCCTTCATAGCACCCTTGGATAAATTGGTACCATTGTCGATGAATGATACTGTGTGGAAAGCCAAACCGGAAAATCACCTTTTTGATGAACTGCACCGCTGTTGCTGCATCACACTTGCTGACAGGCTCCGCTTCAACCCACTTGGTAAATTTGTCAACTGCCACCAAAAGGTGGGTTTTCTTATCCTTGGATCTTTTAAAAGGTCCGACCATATCCAGCCCCCAAGTTGCAAACGGCCACGTTATTGGGATCATCCTCAATTCTTGAGCCGGCACATGAGCACGCCTTGAAAATTTCTGACATCCATCACACCGTTTAACCAAGTCCTCCGCATCAGCATGCGCTGTCAACCAGTAGAACCCGTGACGAAACGCTTTTGCCACCAGAGACTTTGAACCGGCGTGGTGTCCACAATCCCCTTCATGGATTTCTCTTAAGATTTCACAGCCTTCCTCAGGAGAAACACAACGTTGAAACGCCCCCGATACCATTGCAATGATGCAATTCACCATTGACAATCGTCATAGACTTGGATCGCCGGACTATCTGCCTGGCTAGAATCTCATCCTCTGGTAACTCCCCCCGGTTCATGTACGCAAGATAAGGAACTGTCCAATCCGGAGTAACATGCAGGGCTGCCACCAATTGAGCCTCTGGATCAGGAATACCCAAATCCGCTTCACCTGGGAGCTTGACTGACGGGTTGTGCAATACGTCCAGAAAGACATTAGGCGGGACCGGTTTGCGCTGAGAGCCCAACCGGCTTAAAGCGTCCGCCGCTTCATTCTTCCGAAGGTCCACATGATCCACTTGATAACCCTTGAAGCAACCCGCAATATTATCCACTTCCCGATGATATGCAGCCATGAGCGGGTCCTTAGAATCCCAAGTGCCAGACACCTATTGAGCCACGAGGTCCGAGTCACCGAAGCACTTAACCCGGCTTAAATTCATCTCTTTAGCCATCCGGAGACCATGGAGCAAGGCTTCGTACTCAGCTGCATTATTAGTACAAGGGAACATTAAGCAGAGAACATAACAAACTTATCACCTCGTGGGGAAGTTAATACGACTCCAGCCCCCGAGCCTTCCAGTTGCCTGGATCCATCAAAATGAATAGTCCAATATGTGTGATCCGGCTTCTCCTCTGGTGCTTGTAACTCCGTCCAGTCATTGATGAAATCAACAAGTGCTTGAGACTTCACCGCCGTCCGAGGTACATACTTCAGTCTGTGTGGCCCAAGCTCTATAGCCCACTTGGCAATCCGCGATCGCCTCCGGTTCAGATGATATCACCCAAGGGAGCTGAATCGACCATCGTGATGGGGTGCCCTTGAAAATACTGCTTCAACTTCCGACCGCCATGAAGACAACATAGACCAGCTTCTGCCAATGCGGATACCTTTGCTTGGATTCAATAAGCACCTCGCTGATATAATAAACCGGCCGCTGAACCGGATATTCCTTGCCTGCCTCCTTGCGTTCCACCACAATAGCCATGCTAACTGCCCGAGCATTGGCTGCTACATATAATAATAGTGGCTCCTTGTCGACCGGAGCTGCAAGAACAGGCGGATTGGCTAATTGCCGGTTCAAGTCCTCAAATGCTTCATCAGCAGCCGGACTCCAGACAAAATGGTCTGTCTTCCTCAGCATTTGGTACAAAGGGATGGCCTTCTCTCCGAGGCGGCTGATAAACCGGCTCAGTGCGGCGATTCGGCCCGCCAAACGCTGAACATCGTTGATGCACTACGGTTTAGCCAGGGAGGTAATAGCCGTAATCTTCTCCGGATTAGCCTCAATTCCTCTGTTAGACACCAAGAAACCCAGTAACTTGCCTGCCGGAACACCAAAGACACACTTGGCCGGATTAAGCATCATCTTGTAAACTCTCAAGTTGTCAAAGGTTTCCTTCAAATCATCCACCAGCGTCTCCTTCTGCCTTGACTTCACTACAATATCATCCACATAGGCGTGCACATTGCGGCCGATCTGTTTATGCAGGCAATTCTGTACACATCATTGATAGGTGGCTTGGGCACTCTTGAGCCCGAAGGGCATAGATACATAGCAGAAGGCTCCAAAGGGAGTAATAAACGTTTTCTTCTCCTGGTCCTTAACCGCCATTTTGATCTGATGATATCCAGAGTATGCATCCAAAAAACTCAAACGCTCACAACCCGCCGTGGCATCAATGATCTGGTCAATGCGGGGGAGGGCAAAAGGATCCGCTGGACAAGCCCTATTAAGATCCGTGTAATCCACACACATACGCCAAGTGCCGTTTTTCTTAAGAACCAGCACCGGATTAGCAAGCCACTCTGGATGGAACACCTCAATGATAAAACCAGCTGCTAAAAGCCTGGCTACTTCCTCTCCAATGGCTTTGCGCCTTTCTTCGTTAAACCGGCGGAGGAATTGTTTCACCGGTTTATACTTAGGATCCACATTAAGAGTGTGCTCAGCGAGTTCCCTCGGTACACCTGGCATGTCGGACGGTTTCCATGCAAAAATGTCCCGATTCTCACGGATGAACTCGATGAGCGCGCTTTCCTATTTGGGATCTAGATTGGCACTGACAGTGAACTGCTTGGGCGAATCGCCGGGCACGAAGTCAACAAGCTTGGTCTCAGCTGCCGATTTGAACTTCAGATCCGAATCATGCTCTGTAGTTGGCTTCTTCAAAGGGGTCATATCCACCGGATCAACATTGTCCTTATAGTACTTCAACTCCTCCGTGGCATAGACCGACTCTGCATAAGCCGCATCACCTTCCTCACATTCCAAAGCGACCTTACGGCTCCCATGAACCGTTATTGTCCCCTTGTAACCCGGCATCTTGAGCTGCAAGTAGATATAACAAGGCCGCGCCATGAACTTGGCATAAGCCGGCCGCCCAAACAAGGCGTGATAAGGGCTCCGGATCTTCACCATCTCAAAGGTTAGTTTTTCAGACCAGGAATCGTGTTCGTCCCCAAAAGCCACATCCAGGGCTATCTTACCAACAGGATATGCAGATTTGCCAGGCACCACACCATGGAACACCGTATTAGACGGTCTGAGATCCTTGTCCGTTAGTCCCATGCGGCGGAATGTCTCATAGTATAGTATGTTAATACTGCTCCCTCCATCCATGAGTACCTTGGTGAATTTATAACCCCCCACCTGAGGGTCTACCACTAACGCTAGCTGGCCTGGATTATCAACCCGGGGCGGGTGATCCTCTCTGCTCCACACGATAGGCTGCTCCGACCAGCGTAAGTAACGTGGTAAGGCCGGTTCAACAGAATTCACTGCTTGCTTGTGGAGTTTTCGGTCGCGTTTATCCAAGCTAGTTGTGAAAACATGATATTGCTCATTGTTCAACTGTTTTGGCTGGCTCTGATAACCCGACTGCTGCTGCTGGCCGTTCTGATTATTCTGGTTGTTGTGACCGCCCTGATTGAGACCTGAACCGGAAGCTCCATCGTGGCCCGGCCCGTGGAAACCGGATCCTGCACCGCCACCTGACCCGCGGTCATACCGGAAGGCATTAGAGTTTTTAAACTCCTGCATAATATAACAATCCTTCCAAAGGTGGTTAGCCAGCGCCTCCTTCGTCCCGTGCTTTGGGCAAGGCTGGTTCAACAAATAATTCAAACGATCTGCGTTAGGATTGGGAGCCCCATTACGATTTGCCACTTTACCTCTGCACCGCTGCCCCCTGTCCTGTGCATTAGTGTTAGCCACAAAGTCTATGCTGCCATCCGCCTTTCGCTTGCCTCCGTTTCCATAACCCGTCGGTTTGTATTGTTGCCCCTTGGAGTTGCTATTCTTCTTTCCCTTCCCTGCTTCATCATCATCAGTCTCGGGATCCTTGGTACTGTCCGAATCAGCGTACTTCACTAAAGCGGACATGAGAGTTCCCATGTCATTACAGAACCGCTTCATGCGTCCCAATTTCAATTTTAAAGGCTTGAACCGCCAGTTGCCTTCCAGTGTTAAGATCGCAGAGTCAGCATTGATCCTGTCAGACGAGTGCAAAACTTCCGAAACGCGGCGTACCCAATGGGTCGTTGATTCTCCGTCCTCCTGGACACAAGCCTCCAAGTCTACTATGGACTTGGGCTGCTTACATGTATCCTTGAAATTCTGGATAAACCGGGCCCGCAACTGGGCCCATGAGCTGATAGAATTGGGCAGTAGGCTCTTCAACCAAGTACGAGCCATGCCTTCAAGCATCATGGTGAAGTATTTTGCACACGCGGTCTCATCCACATCTAGCATCTCCATGGCCATCTCATAACTCTCTACCCACGCTCGGAGATAAATCAGCGGTGTAATTCGCACCTTGCGCGACCCTTGAAATCTTTGGGCAGGCGCACATTGCGAAAGCGGGATTAAACAAGGCACTCCCTAAAGCGCATGCGACCCCTGGTCCGGCGGAGGTGGTAGGACGAACCGGTGTAAGTTGACCCGCATCATTACAGGCTGCTAACTCGGCCTCCTTCGCCGTGCGGGCCGGTCCACCACATCCTAAGCATCGCGAACACCACCTGCCGGGTTATTGCCACGGGCCGCTTCACGGCCTCGCGCATTGCTCGAGATGGCCGATTCATCCATGCACCTGTTATAGCTCCGGCTTGGACGGGGCGTGGAGTGAATCCGATCACGATATGCGAATATGCTTCTGCTGAATCAGCGCGTCCGAGAGCTCCTTAACCCGGTAGCGTCTCTATCGCTATGAGAGTCCCCTTCGATCGATAGCCTCTAATCGGGCGGCTGCAAGAAGGTTGTCCATAGGATTAGAATAATGACCGGGGCGTCTCGACCGCGGAGGAACCACAATGTTTCGTTGAGGAGGTTCCATCAGCGAGGTTGGACCGTCGCCTCGGTCCCGTGCCTCAATCCGGTTTGTCTCTGTGCATCGCGGCGGATTCTCGGGTCCAGCTCACGGAGTGTGAAAGAGATTTCGGGTCAAACCCTAACGGCAAGCGTGATCTTTGCTTCCGCTTCAAGACCTCCTGTGATGCGTTCTGGTCAAGCATGAGCTTATAGGCCTGGGCATCCAAAGCGGCCCGCTCTGCAGCCATCCTGTCTTTTTCTGCTGCCAGATCCGCTTTGGCTTGCACGATCTGCTCTCTCACCTTTGCAATCTCTGCATTATGGGCCTCCTGATCCGCTGGATTGGCCTCTGCCATAAGCACGGCTAGTGTATCAAACAGATCAGATAGAACTTGAACCGGCGGGCGCACAAGGCCTCCTGCCCCTGCTGCCACTGCCGCTGCTGATCCGGAGAGCATCGCTGCGGCGGTCGAAGAGTGATTCGCCGCCTGGGTGCCGGCCATGAATATTCCAACCCGGTTGACCTGGCCCGGGGGGTCCGGAATACTGTCGCCATCGGAACAGCCCCTAACCTGGTCGTCTTGCAACCGGTATAGTGATTCGGTCTCTCCGGTCGAGGACTCGTCGCCGGAATAGACGACGGTCTCGCTACCGTGTTCTGACTCGTCCTTACGCTCTCCTCCGTGGATGACTCCAACGAAGGCACGCTTCACGGCCGGTTTAGCCTGGGTAGATCTCGCACGCTGAGCCGTCTCGACGAGGTCGATGCAGATGTCCGGCTCAGGCCCAGGCTCACCGATCTTGCCGATGAAAACGTGTATGCCACCAAAGGGGACCCGGTACCCATACTCGATCGAATCGGCCTCGGGACCCCATCCTGCGTCGTCGATGTAGATCTTGCCACGACGACTCTTGGTCATCTGGCCCACAGTATAGCCTTCGAGTCCTTTGAGCTTGCCCTCCAAGATCGTCAAACCATCATGCGATAGCCCCACGGTGGGCGCCAACTGTCGCGGATTTGTCACGGCAGATGTCCTAGTGAAAGGACTTAGTCGCAGAGCCATCGCTACGGGTTTACTTGAAGGGGTTAAAGCGGACACAAAGACACGAGGGTTTATACTAGTTCGGCCCCTTCGATGAAGGTAAAAGCCTACGTCTAGTTGTGATGGAATTGATGTGGTCTCGATGGCTAGGGAGCAAACAAGCTTCGCCTAGGCTCGAGTTGTGGTTGTCTGTCTTGAACCGCCGCCGGGTCGTCCCCTTATATACACGGGTGGCGCCCGTCGGTCCATAGAGTCCCAACCGGTTCATACTCGTATCCCGGTTGGTACCTCTCTATTCCTAACTTACAATACAAGTTATACATTAGGCCGGTTTACGGCTACAGGTTCTAAATCAATTACAGGCCTTGGGCCTTCATCTGTTTATACCACTAATGAAGCTAACCCGGCCCAAGTAAGCCGGTTTACGCCTAGTGGTAATATCCCCAACAAGGACCATCCGGCGTCGTCCCCGTGTTAGCCTCTGCCCCTAAGTCCGGTTCTGGAGTCCGGCTGGTGGAGGCGTGGCCAGCAGGCTCTCCGGACACAGTTCGGCGAGCATTTTTTCTGCCAGGAACCATAGACATTATTATATTTTAAAGATGATAATCGCGGAGCAAGGTTTTAATCATACCTCTGTGATGGCGTCTCAGTCCTAACCGCCTTCCTTTTGAGCCTACCCGGCTTTGGTGCCCCTTGTTGACGAGTCACCGCGGGTTCGGCACGGCGCCCCGATGGCCTTCCCTATAAGACACAATATATGTGCGGTGGGTAAGATGCAAAGAAGGGATCCTTCTCAGAAGTTGGGACTCCAGTTTTAGTTACATGCGATGCAGGGAGTAGGCTAGGGTAATCGGCTATGATGGCCACCAAGGCACCATCACGACTTAGCTGATAGAATGCCCTGTCACTAAGCTCCACAAATACGTTCGGATCTTCTTCGAGTCCGGGGTCGAGGGCCCGGTCGGGGTCCTCTGGTTGTGGAGACGGGCTGTGGACATCCCTCATAGCTTTTCGCAGTTCCTGCTATGAATTGGCAAGGTAAATATTTGTGATGAAGAATGCGAGAAAGACTGGAATAAAAGATAGCAGCTCACCCAGCTTGGGGGGTTGTACATGGAGAATCCATCCCGTGTCTTAATACGGATGAACTCCTCTTCTTTTCCTTTGTACAAATCGGACAGTATTTTTGCCAGAGCGGCGGCGGAGTCCGGACATTTACGGCCGTAGCGGGTGGCGTCGTCTTCTCCATTGAAGTGCCACATGGGTTTCCCCCGATATGTAAGTGGCTGCACTCCCCGCATTATACATATTGACATAACCTCAATTATTGTCAGTCCTGATTTGGCCAGCGTCTTTATCCTGTCCATCAGGAAAAGGACCTCTATGTTATCTTCCTCCTGGGGGCTCCGGGGGCGCCAGCTGTGGTGTTTCTTCAACGGTGCATTTGCAAACTCAGGAAGGCCCATCCGAATAGGGTCCGGAAGGGGGACGTCCTCCATGTAAAACCACTCCGAGGGCCAGTCTTCGGATGTCTTCTTAGGAGTACCGGACAGGTATCCGGTCCCGGCGATGCGCCATATTTTGGCTCCGCCCACTTGATATATCGACCCCTCCTGAGTGCGGGGTACGAGGCAGAATAGACTCTTCCATAGCTCGAAATGAGCTTCGCAGCCCAGAAATAGCTCACAGAAGGCGACATAGCCCGCGATGTGTAGTATGGAGGCAGGAGTGAAGTTATGCAGCTGGAGGCCGTAGAACTCCAGGAGCCCGTGGAGGAACGAGTGGACTTGAAATCCGAGTCCCCTCAGCAAATAAGGGACAAGGCATACCCGCTCCCCCTTGGATGGGTTGGGAGAACTCTCCGCTTGCTCCCCGCCATTATAAGTGGCTGGTCCGGCTCGGACGGGGACCATGTACGCAGGTGGGAGAAACCCCTGGGTCTAAAATTCTACCAATCGGCTATGGGGGACAGAACACTTCTCCCAATCACCTGGCTTAGTGCTACGGGAGCGAGAGGAGGAGCTGCGACGGCCGACCATGATGGGATGGCTTCTTCCGGGCGCGCTCTGATGAATACTCGCTGGTGGAGGATGGTGTGATTTGGATCTGAGGATCCCCGTCTCTTTAAATAGATGATTTACTTACATGGCCAGGGTGGCAAATGTAAAAATGCCCTGACTTCTCGCATTCGCTCGACACGTGGAGATAGCCATTATTAAAGCACAGAAGCCGAGGAGAGCAACATTAATGGGAAGCCGGACACTACTCGTTACAACAAGTACTCAGGGATTATGGAGAAGAACCCGCCTTGCAATGCCGAAGACAATCTGCGCGCCGGACTCATCGTCATTGAATCCTGGTTCGGGGTCTACTGAGGGAGTCTTGGATTAGGGGGTCCTCGGACAGCCGGACTATATACTTTAGCCGGACTATTGAACTATGAAGATACAAGATTAAAGACTTCGTCTCGTGTCCGGATGGGACTCTCCTTTGCGTGGAAGGCAAGCTTGGCAATTCGGATATGTAGATCTCCTTCTCTCAGAAACCGACTGTGTAACCCTAGCCCCTCCGGTGTCTATATAAACCGGAGGGTTTAGTCCGTAGGACAACAACAATCATAATCATAGGCTAGCTTCTAGGGTTTAGCCTCTATGATCTCGTGGTAGATCAACTCTTGTAATACTCATATCATCAAGATCAATCAAGCAGGAAGTAGGGTATTAGCTCCATCAGAGGGCCCGAACCTGGGTAAACATCGTGTCCCCCGCCTCCTGTTACCATTAGCCTCAGACGCACAATTCGGGACCCCCTACCCGAGATCCGCCGGTTTTGACACCGACAGAGGCGGCTGCGGGCTTCACCATGGAGGATGCCATGCGAAGTTCAAGGTCTCCCAAGCGGAGCAGATGGCGGAGCAGACCGCCATCCTGGAGTTCATCCAAGATGAGTCTGCGGTGGCGGCCAACGGGCGCTTCATCCGGCAGCAACGGACAGAGATTGGCGAAATATTCGCCTCTAGTGACTCGGACGGCGAGCCGGAGTTCCCGCAGTTGCCCATCTACTCGGAGTCGGGCACTGAGATCGTCGATACCTCTGACGATGAGTAGATAGGATACGTAAGCAGTACATATGTTTTTTATTCTGCATGACTGTATGGATTTGAGGTACATGAATGTAGGAACGATTTTTATTGTGTGACCGGTCAGTGCATGTGGACGCGGTTGGACGTGACCGTGGGGCGTATAGGTGCCCAAATTAGATGACCAGGGCTGTAGATACTCTAGCAACTATGACCAAAAGCAAACTACGCGTGCAACAATGTAACAAATTGTGCCACATTCGTCTAGTGTTGTTCATTTAGCTCCATATACATAGAGGATACTTCATGGCAATTAACAATGAAGCAAATGCCCTAAACAAACAGAGAAAATTAATAGGGCCATATAATTCCAGACGCAAGACAATAAAATAGCACAATTAAGAAACAAATTTGTAGTACAATACTACAATACGTTCTAAAACGAGCACAGCCAATGGCTTATATAGCTACAAAGTCTAGTAGGATCAGAATATTCCAACATACTAATTATGAAGCCTAGGACTATGCCGTGCGCACGACAACTTTTATTAAGACCATTTCCTACAACTTCTCATGTTTCTTCCTTGACAACTTTCCATCCATTGTTCGTGTCCTGCCACCAAAGAATATATTAGATGTGAAGGAGAGGGAAAAAAGTGATGTCGTATTGAAATAAAAAGATGAGAAATGCATATCCATGTGTACATGCACATGCTGTTGGCGCCTGTCCAAAGTAATTGTTGCGCGCGCACTAATTAGATTTCAGCGTACATTCATAAACTTGCGTTTTCAGTTTTGAGATAGCTTACTACATGTGTCATGGGGTAAACTTGCGTATATTTTAATTATATACTTTCATGTACTATGAAACACATTGAATGCAGGAACGCCTGGTCTTATATTAGGACTCCTATCAATTGACACATGATGGTTTTTGATTTCAGAAAGGGCACTAAATTTACCTCCTTGACGAGAACCACCCTCGTGCTATGCCTGCTGCAGTGCGACAAGCCTAACCATCCCAGCGATTGGCATGTCCATCTAACAAATGTATGAAATGGAAATGTCATAACTCAGTCAAACCAAAAGGCGATATATTATATATATATATATAACATACTGCATGAAAAAATCGAGGTTTTACATTGACTCCACCAAGGCGCTGTCCTAAGAACTCCTTTATAGTTCTGACCGGAACAGCGTATACAGACGCACGTGAAGCTCCGCCAAGCACCCCAACTACCTCGTTTACATTTGCCAAAATAATAGGTGAACCTGATGTCGCTTCCTTAGATGAACAACTACAGTGAAGGTGTGGTTCATCTGGTTCATTGCTGCAATAATAAACATTCTAATTAGCCCACAACGCTGATAAAATAGGGACAAAAGGAATATAGCTAGTGTTGGAAGATTTGTATTACGTTATGTCACCAGAAAAGGTCCCTGGTTCTAGAATGAGAGCGTTCTTTCAGCACCCGGGTGTCTGGACACCCTACTATCTGGACCGTTTGTGCAGAACCCAGCTCGTCGAGATCTGTGCCAGGTCCTGGACCACCAATTTCATTAGCAGGCCTAGTGGAACGTTAAGCGCCGGGGACTGTCGCTGCTAGGAGATATGCAGCCGCATGAGCATAGAAAGAAGAGAGATTTTTATTCGCTGTACACTGTAGCAGATTGGCCCATTGAGCTGTAAATCGGTCCTGGGATGAAGTGACAGCCGGTAGGACCTACAATGCAGTGAGTGTGCTGCCACTGTGAGATTCTCTTCTCGGACACTATGTATAAAACCACGTGACCGCTAGATTAGCCATTTCACTTTTCATGCATACTTTGACAATTAGCCGTGCTAGTTTAGCTATTATGGCGTTTTAAAAAAAGGAAGAGGCGTATACTACTCCCTCAGTTCCTAAATATTTGTCTTTTTAGACATTTCAAATGAACTACACATTCGGAAGTATATAGACATATTTTAGAGTATAGATTCATTCTTTTGGCTCCGTATGTAATCACTTGTTGAATCTCTAGAAAGACAAATATTTAGGAACGGAGGAGGGAGTAGGTACGAGAATCTTCTATCAGGTAGCATGTGAATTTATGCATGCTCTGAACTGTCTTGTCTTTTCAACAGTGGCCTGTATCGTCTATGACCTGCTGCGTACCCTGTGCCCTACATCACCCTAGTAGTACTGATTAGCTCGGTCAAGTGGCCTGCTAAAGCAAGCTCCCGCTGCAAATGCTCTACAGTTCGTCAGGCCACCGCACGAATCTGAGCGGGCCTCAACGGACGGGATAAAAATGAGTCGGGACTCCCGGGTGCTGTCACACCTTTTCGATAATATAATGCCGATGGAGAGTGGAATAGCGAATATGCTAAACCTACATTTAGAGGAACAAACTTTATGCAGACTGTTATTATGGAGTTCAGGCCAATATAGCAACTCTTCTAGACTTGCTCTAATGCGGGTAAGCAGCACAAATTCGTGCGCAGCTAGCCAACTGATTGATCCTCGGCTCTCTCAACAGAAAAAGGACGATGAATTTTAAAAGGAAACATGAGGATTGTATTCCATGGAAGTCCGCCCTTGAATGCCCTGCGTCATCTATAGACTACTATATCCACGTAAATTCCACATGCATGCATACAAGCAAACACTCTCGATCAAGTCACCAGACATGGCTAGCTGTTTGTTGCCGTACTCGGAACTAAGCCGCCAAGAAGGAAGGCAGTGGGGAGGAGACAAATCTGCTACCTAGTTCTTGCAGCGCAAAACATACTTATATAAAGACATGCACACCCCGCCACTTCTGGCACACACAGAACTACAGGTCTAAGTGTAACGCTAGAGTTGCACCAGCCAGCGGCCAACTGTGCTTTACCTAAAAAAAAAAAATTCTGAGTTGTGTTGTGTTGCCACGTCATCATACGATGAGAGGGCTCGAGGTGGTGGCCGTGCTAGCCATGGCGGCGATGGTCATCGGCACCGTGCGCGCTGCACAGTGCGGCTCCCAGGCTGGCGGGGCGACCTGCCTCAACTGCCTCTGCTGCAGCCGCTATGGCTGGTGCGGCTCCACCTCGGAATACTGCGGTGACGGCTGCCAGAGCCAGTTCTCTGGCTGCGGCGGCGGTGCCACGCCCGCCAGCCCCAATCCCATTGTTGGCGGCGTGTCCTCCGTTATCTCCCGCTCCCTCTTCAATCAAATGCTACTCCACCGTAATGACCCGGGATGCCACGCGAGGGGCTTCTATACCTATGACGCCTTCATTGCAGCCGCCACTGCCTTTCCTGGCTTTCGTACCACAGGCGACACCGCCACCCGGAAGCGCGAGGTGGCTGCCTTCCTCGCACAAACCTCCCATGAGACAACTGGCGAGTGGCCCACAGCCCCAAACGGGCCCTACGCATGGGGCTACTGTTTCAAGCAGGAGCAGAACCCCACCTCCTACTACTGCACCCCAAGCACGCAGTGGCCCTGTGCGCCCGGATAGAGCTATTATGACCATGGGCCCATCTAGCTATCTCACAACTACAACTATGGGCAAGCAGGCCGGGCCATCGGGGCCGACCTATTGGGCAACCCAAACTTGGTGGCCACAAACCCGACCGTGTCATTCAAAACCGCCATCTGGTTTTGAATGACGGCGCAGCCGCCCAAGCCCTCGAGCCATGCAGTGATCACGGGACAATGGAAACCGTCGGCGGCAGACAGGGCCGCGGGACGGGTGCCCGGATTTGGCGTGATCACCAACATTAATTGTGAATGGCGGGATTGAGTGCGGGCACGGGCATGATAATCGTGTTGCCGACCGAATTGGGTTCTATAAACGCTACTGCAACATCTTTGGTATCGGCTACGGAGACAACCTCGACTGCTACAAGCAGAGCCCCTTCATTTAATAATCAGCTATATATGTACTCATGTAATTTTATATACGTATTCGTGTAATTTTTATTAATAACCAGCCATATATGTACTCGTGTAATTTTTATTAATAGTCAACCATATATGTAATTATAAAAATTCCAGACATGTAATCCTAATATAAGATAATTCGTAACTATTACCCCGTCCAGCACATAGCCAACGATTAGGAAACACATGCATGGTATGTCGTTGCCACTTGCCAGTAGACACGATTGTTTTCGAGGAACGACATTACTAAACAGTAAAACTAGGCTAGCTATGCCTCCTCACAGCGATTTGGAATGCCAAACTGTTCGATCAAGTATAGGAATGCTTCAGATTAGCTCACCGCCCCGCAGCAGTCCCTTGGGCCTCGTTCGCCTCATCTGCTCGCTAAAACTGGCCGAGCGAACGTCAAAAGGGCCGCTGCTCCACAGACCTTTTTTTGGGCGTTCTCATGAACCGGGCTGCGGTGGGCTGTGCGGCCGTGAGGTGAGGTACAGTCAATTCTTAGTGATGGTGCAGGAGGTGGGCTGGTTGTTGCCTTTCCTCCGTCAGTCCGTTAGCCCGCAAAACAAAAACCCCGTCAATCGTCAACTTTCCAGTGTATCTTAGTTTAATTGGTGACTTACAGGTCAACTGCATCATCATTTGTTCCTTTTCATGCTATGTGCACTCTACTATGGGTCTATGGCAAGGCTACAACGGACGATGATGTGTGACACACAGAGAATCTCCACCACTTATTCAAATACGTTAGCAAATGTGATGCTTAGACAAACTTTTTTGTATATTGGCGTTCCAATGCTGATTTTGATGGCATTGTCACCCGTGTCAGTTTTGCAACTTATACCGAAAGCTTCAATAATGCTCCACCATCTAAATGTTCGTTTCTGGTCCAGATTTTTCTAATATATTTATATTATTATTCCAGTAGATATACGGGCGCGACAACGTGCGCCTTTATGTTCTAGTGTCTACAGTACGACATGCCGTCTCCCTACATTGCCGCACACACGCCGGGTCCGCCAGAGTGCCGGGGCCGCCGTGCCACACCCTGGCAAGCTTGGCAACTCGGTCTTCAATTTTCTTTCTTTCTTCTATTTAGAAACAACCCGGTCTTCAGTAGCTCCATTCTACTTGCACAGCATGGCAAGCTCCTTCGTCTTCTTCGCGACCTCCCGCACTATGGGTCATGCCAACGCGCACCCTCCCTTTTCTTGGCGCGCCAGTTTGGGCCGACCCATTTGCGGGGTTGGACACCCCCTGTTTGTTTTTCGTTTTCTAGTTTTGATTTTTTATTTTCTGTATTTGTTTCATTCTATGTTCAAAATAATGAATGATTATAAAAAAATTAAAAATTGTGAATTGTCAAAAACAGTTCTTGAATTTTAAAATTTTTAATGATTTCAAAAGAACATGAACATTTTTTTCAATTAAAAAATGATGAAAACATTATAAGTTTTTTTTTTCATAATGTTGAATGTTTTTTGTATTTGAAGAACTAATTTTGAATTCAATGGATATTTTTGAACTTGATGAACAAAATTTTTATTCAAGAACATTTTTTTGAAAAATTGATGAACATATTTTGAATTGGATGAATAGTTTAAAAATTGATGAAAAAAATTCGAATTTGCTGAACATTTTATAATTTGATAAATTTTTTGAATTTTGATTAACCTTTTTTAAATACAGTAAAAATGAATTTTATGAACATTTTATGAATTATTGAACATGTGTTTACGTTGATGAGCATTTTTTTTTACATTGATGAATATTTTTTGAAGAACAATTTTTTTCACGAATTTGAAAAGAAAATTCGCAAAAAAAGTCAAAAGAGAAACGAGAAAAGGAAACAGAAAAGAAAATGAAAAGGAAAATTTTAAAAAAGGAAGAAAAATGATAGGAAAAAAAATACGACAAACAGGCCGACCCATTTCAGGAACGACATGCCTCCTCTATCCTGGCCAATGCAAACGATTAGCCCAAGCCTCGCAGCACGCCAGTCGTTCGGTAGTACCTACTGCCTACTCTCTTGTCCCAAATCCTCCTGACAGAGTGGCAGATCTTGTTGATGTTACATCAGCGAGTTGAAACGAGGGCTTGGTCCGGACAATTTTTACTCATTTTGATGCAGAGGCTATTCTCAAAATTAAAATTCCGTTGTGCACGCGAAGAGTTGTTGATTTTTGGGCATGGCATGAGGAGACCCGAGGGAGTTTTTCTGTGAGGTCGGCTTATCGCATGATACTCTGAACGAAACATAGCCGAGAGGCCTGGCTGAACGAGGAGGGTGGAACCTCTTATGAACACAACGAAACCAGCAAATGGTCTATGATCTGGCATCTAAAAGTTCCCTCAAAGCTCAAGATGTTTGTGTGGCGTTTAGCCCGACAATCAATACCGACAGGCACAGTTCTTGAGCACCGCCATATGGTGACAGAGGATACCTGCTTGTTATGCGGATCAGTCGATACTTGGAAGCATGCGCTAATTTCATGCCCGATGGCGGCGAGTGTTTGGGCGTTGGCACCCAACGAATTGGTGGAACATATGCTTGATCAAGCAGATGATAGCCCAAAGGAGTGGCTGTTTGCTTTGCATGAAATATTAAACCAGGATCTGTTTGATCGCCTAGTGGTTACCTTATGAACACTCTGGAGAGTTAGGAGGAAGGCCATTCACGAGGATATCTTTCAACCTCCTCACTCAGATAACAACTTCACCTATTAGGGTGAGATGCAGACCGTTAGCGCCAAAACTTCTGTGCAGTCGGCTCCTATGGTGGAAAGATCATCGAGATGGGTGGCCCCGTCGACAAGCAATGCCAAAATTAATGTTGATGCTGCTGTTTGCAGGCAAGGGTATGGATCAGTTGGTGTGATTTGTAGGGATCATGACGGGTCTTTCATGGGAGCTTCGTCTCTTTGCTTTATGAACATTGTGGACCCTCCGACCCTAGAAGCTCTAGCTATCAGAGAAGCTCTTGCGTTGGCACATGATCTATATCTGAGACGAATTCAAGTTGTGTCGGATTGCAAACTGGTGGTACAAGACATATAGAAGGATAATTTGGCAAGCTATGGCGCAATTGTACATGAAATAATAGAACACTCTTCATATTTTATTTTTGCAATTTTAGTCGAAGCTCTAATTATGAAGCTCACAACTTAGCGAAGCATGCTCTACCTCTCGGTGGTGGCCGCCATGTTTGGTTAGGACACCCCAAAAACCTACCATCGTCCCTGTAAACATTGTGACGAATTAATAAAGCTCCACGACGTTGTCAAAAAAAAAACCCTACTCCCTACCTTGCTGTACACACGCGGCGTCCGTGAGAGCACCGTGGCAGCCGTGCCGCAACCTAGCGAGCTTGGCATTCTAATAGCCCAACACGGTCTTCATTCTTTTTAGAGAAATAATAACTCTGCCTTCAAGTAGCTCCGTTCTACTCGCACAGCATGGCGAGCTCCTTCGTCTTCTTCTCGACCCCAGCAGTCCTCTTGGGATGTCACATCTTGCAACCGTGGGTCCAAACCCCAAGCAATCAACCGTGGGTCCAACCGTGTATGTTGTAAATTTGTAAACCCCAAGTGTATTGTTTCTTTTGTTGTAATGTGAAATCTGATCAACACGATAAGTTTGAGCTTTGAAGTCAATGATATTTGTACGTACATTTTCCAAACACCTGCACGGTGGCCTGAGTGGATGGGGTGGCGTCTACGGGTGGGCCTCCATGACGTCGCCAAGTCAGGGATGGTCAACGGGTCATAATCCGATATGCTCGCCAAAATCAGGGCCAGATTTTTTTTTTCAGAGTTCGGCGTTGATTCTTAGCCGGTTTCAGAGTTGAGGCTTCATTCCTGGAGAAACCGAATAGCTGAGGGTTTTAAGTGGACTTCTCTATGAAAAATAGATAATATAAAACATAAAACATGAAGCAGGTTCCAAAGTTCCCTCTACAAAACTCTTGTCGGTTATTTCCAACAAAGATCAAGCCGTGAAACCTAGTCTATAATTTGAAGAAATTACAAATCAGATTTGATATAATAATAGCTAAAATTATGTGAAAATTTTGCCAGAAACTGTATTACATGCATGAGCAATTATTCACATATTTGGAAAGTATGTGTGACTTACACATCTCAGTGACCCTACTAAGTCTGCACATATTAGCACATTGCCTATGTGACTTCCTAATGAGGAAGCCTAACAAAGATATCAGATTCGTAACGTAGACTAATTTTTTTTAGTGCTAAGAACCTAGATTGAAGTTTGTTAAAAAAAAAAGACCGACCCGACTAGCTCGACTAGGTGAAACTATTGATTACGATTGTGTAAGTAACACTTAACGGTACACGAGATGTTGCAATGTGTCTCGGATTGGGGTGTTCACTTTGGGGGAAAAAAGTATACACATTTTTTTACTAGGGCATGGAGACAATAAGTCAAATTTGACTCAAATTCAGACATACAATTATGTGGAAAAAATATAGATTACGAATGTGTGGGTAACACTTTGCTAGCTACCGCTAATTAAATGGGAGATAATCACTTTGAATAAATTGTTTCTTGGCTATAGATAGTAACGAGGTAACTGTATTCCATGGACGTCGTGCATTTTTCTTGGCTATATAGATATTAACGAGGTAACTGTATTCCATGGACGTCGTGCATTTTTCTTGGCTATATAGATATTAGCGAGGTAACTGTATTCCATGGACGCCGTCCATGAATGCCTGCCCATGCGTCATCTATTTATTTTTCTGTTAGCCATGAATACAAAGTTGCAAACACACGCTCTCGATCAACTCACCCCTCGGCCGTATCGGAGCCGCCAGGTTTGATTGCTGCCTAGTAAAATTCTATAAAGTTTGACTTTGACCAAATCTTATATGCAAACTAAAAAGAAACAGAGGGGGTATGATTGAAAAAATAGAGCAGCCTGGTCTCAAACAGCCCGATAGACTGTCCAGTCACTAACCGGTCAAAAAAGACAACCTAAACGGACGCCTCAAATGGGCCTCAAACGGCCAATTTGACCAGCATAAGGACATATAGTGGTCCGGCGTGACCCTATGCGTTCGCCATGTGAGACCGACGTTGGGGCATAGGAAAACACCCAAAAACCCGACAGTCCAATGGGCATCCCCTCTTGTGAGGTGTGAATGCCGTATGACACCGCTCGAGGGCCAAAGTCCTGCTATTTTAACTGGACGACGTCCCCAGCCCTAGCCACATCCACTCCCCCCCTCTCTGCGCCGCCAACCCGAGCCCATTCACACCTCTCACTCTCCGCCCACCTCTTCCCTCGCCGTTCTTCTCCGCCATGGCTTGGCAGAAGACCATTTATGCTACGCTAACGCTAGAGTGGTGCTTCCAGATGCTGGAGGAGATCAGGGCGAGACGCACCGCCTGCATCGCAGCCGGCTTACCTCCGGACTCGCCGGAGCCGAAAGAGGAGGAGCAGCAACGGGTGGCCATGGAGGTGGCGAATTCGGAGTAGGAGGATGCGGCAGAGTTGGCGCCGGTTGCCGTCTTCGCCGTGGAGGATGCCATGGCGGAGTTCGAAGTCGCCCAAGCAGCGTAGATGGCGGAGCAGCAGACCATTCTAGAGTCCATCTAGGATGAGACTTGCGTTGAAGCCAACCGACGCTTCACTCGAAAGAACAGGCGAAGATGGACACCCTTTTCGACGAGCTGAATGCGGAGGAGGAAGCGCATGTAGAGGAGCCACAGGAGTCGGAGTTGCGCCTGCTACCCATGTATTCAGAGCCTGGCACGGAGATCGTAGACATCACCGACCAGAACGAGTAGTGTAATGTAGTTTTAATTGACCTACGATGTACGTAAATGTTTATTTTGCATGTTTACATGGTTTATTTGCCAAGGACCAGCCATCCAACACTACCATTTAAAACAAGGCGGACTGAGTTATGCAATGTTGATTCATACTAGTTTTTTTATGTACAAGATCTCTAAAACAGGTAAAAACTACTCTAAATCCTACTCCTCCCCATGGGAGGCGAGGTCGATCACACCCGTAGCGGAGCTGCCGGCCTTGTCGTCGTTGGCCGCTGGCACAAACCCATCGGAGCCGCCGACGTGTGACTTTTTGGCATCGTCATCATACTGCCCCTTTTTCCCCTCTTGTCCTCGTCCTCGGGCTTCTTCAGGAGCCAAGCGTGCCGCGCGTCGTTGATGTGGAGCTGACCGCACTCACGGTCCACCATGCGGATGCTCCACGGACAGATAAACCACCCGATTCACGTAGACGAGTTCAAGGTCTGCGAGGAGCGATGCATTGACGTCGTCATCCGTGTGCTCCACCTCCAAATGAGCCATGGCCGTGGGGTGCCTCTAGATTTTTGGTGGGACCGTGTCGTCGAAGACCAAAATGGTGGATGCCCGAACTTTCCCAAATTGCCCTCGACTTGGGACCGGCCTGAGGATTTTCCGGTCCAGTCCAAATTGAAGGTTAATGTTGAAGGCCTAAAAGTGTCCTGTCCGAGATATAGGCATATAGGCTTACTCACTGCGCATTATGCAGTACACACAGTAGAGCACGGACGGACCACAACGATCTACCGTTGAATGGACGGCTGACCAGGTGATCGTCAACTATGTGCCAATCGTGTTGTCCGCCAGGACAGCGGGGATTGCACATGCGGGCACGATTATCTTGGTGTAGTAGCTACTACTAGCCGGACACGCGGCTGGTAAGACCACTGAGATCGATGGATGATTGGATGACACCTCGCAACAGTCGGATCCGGGGTGCGTTTGATTTTGTCCCTCTTTGAGTTGCAAGTTGGGAGACATGAGAGATTCCATACGTCGTCGTCGTTTACATTGCTTGCAGCAGCCTTCAGCTCTTTATACACAGGACGTGCACATGGTAGCGAGTAAGCTGCATGATTCGACATTGCGTTCTATAACTTCTTCCATGGTGTATCCACATGATTGTATTGATTGATTTGAAACTGCCGATCATAATGCATGCTGCACACGAATGGGTTGTCGTCGTCTTCCAATATAATTATTATCCAAGTACGTACCTGCGGTCTGGTAGCAGCTACCTAAGCCTCATCAGCTGGTTTGTGCACGCATGCACAGACTTTTGTTTATGTTTCATTAGAACAATTTTTTTTAACACAGTACAGACGCAAGCGCTCATATACACGCACATACACTCACCCCCATGAACGCACACACGCACACCCTACCCCTATGAGCACCTCCGAAAGGCTGAGCCGGCATATCATCTTGAAATTTACGAAGTCACCGTAGGCACCTCATCATCGATGGGAACGTCTCCTCCTATTGAATGCGCATCGCCGAAAATCCTGAAATAAATTCAGGAATAAATGCGAGCACCAGGATTTGAACTCTGGTGGGCTAGGGATATCAGTCCCTCTAACCATCCAACTACAGGTTGGTTCGCTACAACAACTATTTCGATCACACTGATTTTTATTAGCTGCAACTGCTTCGGTGAGGTTACTCGTGCAGCTGAATGCCCGAGTGTCGGCCAATATAGCTGCAACTGCTTCGGAGAGGTTACTTGTTTTGTTTGGTAAGCACTTACCATGGTTCGTTGATATTATTTTTTTGGATCACCCGTGGCACAGATCCCCACCCAAACATATATAGGAAAATTTGGTTCCTGCCACAAATAATTGAATATATTTGGTAATTTTCACTTAAACTTCACGGGTTCGGTATGTGCCATTACTGTTTGCGAACAAATTTGTTAGACGCCCCTGTAGTTGGAATCCATTACTTTAACACATCAGACATAGCAACGTGGAGACTCGTTTGACCGTTTGGGACCCACCACTTTGTCATGTTATCAGCGAGCAATGGCTAGTCGCTACATATAATTTCCTTTCTTTCAGGGAAGTCAATATATACCCTATCCGTTCCAGAATATAAGGTGTATCGATTTGCATGCAAGTTAAGCTTGCGTAGGCTTGAGTAGAACATAACATCAACATCTACAATACAAAATAAATAAAATACGAAAATACTTTTCCTGATGGATGTAATTAATGATACAAATTTGGTACTATAGACGTTGAAAGATTTTTTTTCTAGGAACTTGGTCAAACATCCACATTTGACTTTTGAAAAAACTAATACACCATATATTTTGGAACGAAGGGAGTAATGTCTGGTCAGTCATATAGAAAAAGGCAGGAAAAATGGTCACCCTGGTAAAACCGCCGCCATCCAGTGCAAGACACTTCATCTGGTACACCGCCATCCAGTCCATTGCGATGCATGTCCATCGCGGCCACCTCCCAGCCTCCCCCTTCCTACCTTTCCCTCATCCCCTGCCAATGGAACCAGCCCTGCAGCAGAGCGAGGGAGGGGCTCTCGAGGTGAGCACCCCTGTTTTCGGTGTGGGCATGCCTCCAGCATGAGATGTGTCACATCCCCAAAAAATTCAATGTTGGAATGTGAAAAATTAAATTATGGTCAATTTGTAGTTGCAAATTTGCCTGTACTGCTTGAGCCAAGCTTGTGTTCACTATGAATTTATTTGAATAATTTTCATTTGTGCCACATTTTATTTTGGAATTATTTATAACCCTAAAATTATTTTTAGGGGTTATTTACAATGGAAAACCGAGCCTACAAAATGTGTGTAAACTTTAATTTAATATTGGGATGGAGAGTAAATTCCATAAAACCTAGAGATTTAGTAGGAAGTGTTGGAAACCTAAAAATTATTTTGGGATTTTATTTGGACCCTAATATTTTTGGGGGATTATTTAATAATATCCAAAAATAGGGGTTACAAATTTTTTTTGCTTAATATTTAGGCCGGAAATCACTTTCTCTAAGCCCTAAATATTAATGGATCTTATGGATTTTTTGGCAAAAGATTTGAACGATATTAGTTTTTAAAGGAAATTTAAATTCAAAAGGATAATGAAATAAAACTAAATAACTTTGAAAACAAAACCTACCCAGCTAAAACCAACACAGCCCAATCCCTAGCTAACACTTAGCGCACATCATAATGCAGTGTACAACCCAGCCCACAACCGACCTAACTTAGCCGAAGCGGTACACCACATTATAACCTAGACATAGTATCTTGTCCGATCTAATGGCCGGGCAGCCCCGCCAACTCTCCCACTCCTTCCCCCCCCTCTCTCTATCTCTATCTCTATCTCTCTCTCTCTCACCTGGGTGTAATGACCCGTAGTTATATGATAGTGGGAGATTTTTTTTCTTTCCAAATGTGCATCACATTCATGTATAAAAACTTTGGGGTAAATTTAACACTTCTACTACTTAGATGAATTTGGATTCAAATATAAAATTGGACATGACCTATGCACATTTTTGACTTTTGGTTCACAGTTCGGATAAGAATAGCAATTAAGGACTTAATTGCAGAAGTACAATCCATATTGTCAATGGGTGTCGTAAATACCCTATTGAGAGAGGGTCATTAGAACTTTATTGCCAGGGCAGCGTAAGCTCAGCGAGCACGGGGTCGTATAAACCCTACCTATAGCAGATTTTGCGCGATAGGCACACATGGAAGTGTGAAAGACTTGGATCTTAGACATGGCCACAAATCATGTATGTGATGGGTTACGGACCCGATGGAAAGGCTAAGTTAATCGCTCGTGCGTGAAGTATAACACTTCTACTGACTGTAAAGAATTGTGGCATGTCCTCCTGATTTGGGAAAGATCTACGAACGCGGTGAGAAAGGAGTTTGTCAGAGATTCTAGCAACCTTCAAAATCTGATGACTATAGATACACTTTCTACAGTGCCTCATGTGATGCCTATATGTACAATGTCTGTATGATTTAGAGTCATCACTACTGGAATCTGGCAGTTTGCCATCTGCCATGGCAGATGGCAAAGGCATGGTCGGCGGATGGCAAAGGCTTTGCCATCTGCCAGCAGATGGCAAACCAGTCGTCCGAAACCCTGCCGGTAAAGGCTTCTTTGCCGTCTGCTGGCTGATGGCAAAGAGCCTGTGGCTTTGCCATCTGCGGGCTGATGGCAAAGAGCCTATGGCTTTGCCATCTGCTGGCAGATGGCAAAGCCTCTTAACGGGGTTAGCCCCGTTAGAAGGCTAACGGCATACTTTGCCATCTGCCAGCAGATGGCAAAGGCTACATGCTTTGCCGTCTGCCAGCAGATGGCAAAGAGATTTGCCATCTGCTGGCAGATGGCAAAGAGCCCAAATAGGCCAGCCCAAACATGACACGTGGCCTCTTTGCCATCTGCCAGCTGATGGCAAAGCTCTTTGCCATCTGCCAGCAGATGGCAAAGTGACTATATTGCCCCATTTGATTTTAACAGAAATCAAACACAAATATATTTATATGACCAATATAGCATATTCAACACATATTACCAATAGTCATGAACACATATGTATCCAACACATGTTACCAATAGTAGCAAGTTTTCATCCGTACATATACATAGTTTCATCAATATTACACAGTTTCATCCATAGGTAGCAAGTTTCACATGTTACCAATAGTCATGAACACATATGTATCCACCTAAAGAACGAACTCCTCCCCAGTGCTTAACGCCAGACTGTAAAGCCAGCTCCTTTTACACCACGTCAATTTCTTCCAACGTCTCGATGTGTTTGCTGAAAAAACTGGAGAAAAATAAAAGATGATTATAAAACTAAAATAGTTTATAAGGAGTACAACAAGTCCCTGTTCCGCCGCCGGATCAAGGATGGAGTAAACTAAAACACTTTGTTGTTAAAACTACCCCTCCCTGTTCCGTGAATCGACTGACAAATTCCATTATCAGTTTCTTCTTTTTGTAATGCATACATACGCATAGAGGGGAGTATGTAGTATAGAAGTTGTTGTTGCTCAAGCAGTGTATGTGTACGCACATGCATCTTATATAGACATAGGCTTGAGATTTGTATATAAGATGGACTGAAGAGGGGTGCTTAGAATTAATTAATATAGTCACCTTTTTCGAGTAGAATACAAATATCAACCTCAATGTCCTTGATCCGTTGGTGCTTCACTGAGTTGACAGACAAATATTCCATGTTGATGTTGTCTCAGTAAACAATGTACAGTATGTGAGTGGATGATGTAGCTCCTGCAGCAGCTGGCATAACCAACACTAGATCGGGTTCGCGCCGTGGCGCGAGGGTGCCGGTCAGAACGTTTAGACAAAACATGTAATAATTTGTCAATAAGAGCCCAGGAATAGCATGTGTAGACAACCAATTGTGTTAGAAGCAAAACATAATGGGACTAAAGATGAACATCAAGTTATAAGACAGAATCAAGCTCGGTGCTTTCATACAACCAGAGATAAAACACAGGACCATACATTAATTTTTATGACAGAGTGATAGGAACTAAAATCTGAAATCTATACATGCCTTGTTCAGAACAAAGTGAAAATAACAACATACCACCAGGTGGTACCTTCCACTACAAAGACAACAACAGGAATCTAAAGGCAGATATCGAGGAACCTGTAGCGCGCCACCCGGCGCGCCGGTACCGGGACCTAACGCTTGTGCCAGGTATACTGTAATTGTGGGGCAAACACAATTAATAGGACCATGATAATGCAAAAGTATATAGTTTTTTTAAGGGAAGCACAAGTATTTAGTTTGTAAAAGAGCAATAGGGAGTTCAGTGCTAAAGAGTAGCAGAAGCAGCCAATGGCAGTGAGATCAGTATTGAGCAAACAACACAATTAGCAAGCACAGACAGGGCTAACACAGAATACTTTTAAGTACAGTATATTTATACAAAGTAGTCAAGGTTGCCTGAGAGAGCATCTAGCAATTTTGATGCAACATAATATTCAGAGCAAAGCATTCCTACAAAAGGTGAATGGTCGAAGAGAAATTCACTGAAACGGCTTTGTGGCTAGTGGTATATACATAGTTGGGCAATAACAGTGCCGAAGCAAGTGGTTCTTCGAATTGATTGATCATCACTCATGAGCCACCTGTGTAAGGAAGGTATGCTTATTTATTAGAATGACTAATAGAAATACACCGTAAGACCTGTGTAAGAAAGGCATCGTCTAAGCTTAACACATGACATGACACTGTTTCAGTTTTCTATTTTTTTTCTTCAACGAATCGTCTTAAATTTGGCTTCAAAATTTATTAAGTAATTCGATCAGTAAATATAAGTACACATAATCTATACAGTATTGAAACTGGTAGAGGACTCACCCACTGTTCAAAGTAATTTTACATGTACTCGCTCACTCATTCTGCTGTTGTGTATCTAATAAACTTGATAATCCTAACTGAAAGTAATTTCAGTTGTGCTCTCTAACTCCTAAGGTACAGGTTCATCTTAGAAGGTATTGTTCTGTAGCATTCTACATGTACCTGATGGCTTCCACAGCTGCAGAATCTTCCGTCACTTTGGATCTTGTAAACTGGTATAATCCCTTTCAACCATAGAAAGCTTAGCTTTATCAGTAGGCTTTAATTCAAGAAAATCTGCACGACCAAGCTCTACTGAAATGCAGCCTATTGACCTTCGTGTTTCCTCAAGCTTCTCCATAAGCTCATATCAAGCAACTACTGTGCAAGTTGTGTCATTCGTCCGATTGTACTTACTGTGCAAGTTGTAGTTGCAGACCAAAGCCAACAAACTTTGCAAATAGCAGGCCTTTGATGAAAATGCCCTTCTCCTTTCAGTTCAATCGTACCTTGCATAGAGGCGACCTGCAAATCAAGACAATGTAAAGAGGAGCAGTCAAGAGAGAGAGGCTTTCTAATGAAATTGGTGGATAAGAAGTTCCATTTCCTAGTCCAACAAAATAATCATCAAGAACTAAGCTTAAATTAATATGATTGAACAATAATATTTTCAGGCGAAAGATTTGAGCATTAAGCATAATATAAATACAAAACTATATAAATCAAACTCAAGATTCTATTGCACAATCAGTCACAACATTAATGTGATTTTGACAACATAAATCTGACCAAAAGTACATTCAGGCGAAATGCACCACACACATGGTAGGGAGGGAGGAGAGGATGGGACGAGGGTTTCTCGCGGGGTGGAGACGCGACGCGAATGGGGAGGAAATGCGGAGGAGGGTTGGGGTGGGGGCTCTTGGGCGTTCTGCGCCGTTATCCATTGGCCCCACCCACTTCTTTGCCATCTGCCAACAGACGGAAAAGATTCTTTGCCATCTGCTGGCAGATGGCAAAAAGGTGGGTTGACAGGCCGTTACAGCACTGGACCCTGCCCACCTCTTTGCCATTTGCTAGCAGATGGCAAAGATTATTTGCCATCTGCTGGCAGATGGCAAAGAATTGGCTGATGGCAACCATGTTCTTTGCCGTCTGTCTGTTCTTTGCCATCTGTTTTTTATAAGCAGATGGCAAAGATGTTCTTTGCCATCAGCTGGCAGATGGCAAAGAGCTGGCTGATGGCAAATTCCCAGATTCCAGTAGTGCATTATGTCAATGGCTCTACATGACATAAAGTCACTTAGTAGTGGCATAAGTTTATGTATCCACAGCTAGAGGCATCTCAAAGAGTCACTTAGAATGCATATGTACATATTTGTAAAGGCGCTCAATTTAGTCACTAGATGATGTCTCAACCAATAAAGACGACTTTGTAGGGACAAAGTACTATGCATTTAAGAGGCATAGTGGCATTCCCTATGGACCTCAATAACCGCCTCTTAGAACTAATAAAGGCATTTATATAGGCATTATAAGCCATCTCCATGTACAAATTAGCCGATGACTTCGACATATCATACGGACTTTGGTAGAGGCGTTTATGAAGCATTTTAGGTTCCCAAATAGCATTATTTAATTCCTTAAAAAATCTAATAAATGTCGTTGGTCGAGAAATTTTATTAAGTTTTTCAGACATGAAGGTAAAATGTCTCGGTAAAGTATGACCACTTCCTCAAAACAAAGCAAGAATATTCCAGATCCAACACATTTTGTTCCAGATTAAAGTGATCAATAAGCTTAATGAAAAAACCCAAAGAAAATATGGAATGACCTTTCGTGTGAGTGTTTAGTTCAACAAAGTCTAATTTTGATGCAAATACAATACCAATAATTAGAAATGATATTGATAGTTCAAGTTTATATAAATGATACAATACAACTAAAAAGATATTCATTGCTTGATATGCGCATGAGGTCGTAGGCTTTCCGGCACACATGGACTACCCTCTGACTTTTCCCAACGGATAGGCGGGTAACAGTTTTGACAACTTGGTAACTCCCCTTCCACATCAAAAATTATATTTAAATCAAACTTTGAACAAATTTTGGACACAACAAAGTCACTGGAGTAAGTTAACCTAGTAATTACTACACAAACTAAGGAATCATTCTAATGAATCATAACTTATATGCACCATATGCGATGATTTATTGGTTACAAAACACAATATAAATATTATAATAGAAAATTAAGTAGAGTAGGGAAAGTTTATAAATCAAGTACACAAGTTTCCCCATGATAACCTTATTATTATGTTTCCTATAGGGTTGAGTGGTGCCTTAGATATACATATTTGTGTGCAAACTATTCATATAAAAGGAAGGTTTATAGTTTCAGTGGCCTTCTCTGGGCTTGAACTTCATCAGGAGAGAATGATATATACTATTATCTTCTCTTATGTATTATTTTCACTAAACTTTAGTTTACTAAATTTATCAATTAGTATCTCAACAGAAGATTCAAGAGTGACTGCATGACCGTCCTTAGTAACACAAACTAACTTAGTATGCAATGGTATGAACGGGAAACAATTTCAAATGGTGGTCCCAGGTAAACTTTTAAATGGCATGAATTATCATGTAGAATGACATGCAAATTAGAACATGTAGGTTAGTGTTGCAATTAATTTAGTAAATTGAGTCACCAATATTTAGATATAGTAATTACATTACCTTTTTTGCAGAAATATCAAGTACGATGCAGATGCTCACACACGCACACCATGGCCACCCCGAACTCACCGAGTATCAAAATTGGCAAGGTCATCATGGTCACCATATGCGATGAAAATGTAGCCTAGTATTAAAAAAAGGCCTGCGTTCACAAGACAAACACATGTCGTCAAATTTAGCGTTTGATCTCTGTTGGCCCCAGGGTACTGTTGGAAATATGCCTAGAGGCAATAATAAAAGTATTATTATATTTCCTTGTTCATGATAATTGTCTTTTATTCATGCTATAACTGTATTATCCAAAAATCGTATACACGTGTGAATACATAGACCATAATATGTCCCTAGTAAGCCTCTAGTTGACTAGCTCGTTGTGATCAACACATAGTCATGGTTTCATGGCTATGGACATTGGATGTCGTTGATAACGGGATCACATCATTAGGAGAATGATGTGATGGACAAGACCCAATCCTAAGCATAGCACAAAGATCGTGTAGTTAAATCGCTAGAGCTTTTCCAATGTCAAGTATCTCTTCCTTAGACCATGAGATCGTAACTCCTGGATACCGTAGGAGTGCTTTGGGTGTATCAAACGTCACAACGAATCGGGTGACTATAAAGGTGCATTACGGTATCTCCGAAAGTGTCTTTTGGGTTGACACGGATCGAGCGGGATTTGTCACTCCGTAAACGGAGAGGTATCTCTGGGCCCACTCGGTAGGACATCATCATAATGTGCACAATGTGACCAAGGGGTTGATCACGGGATGATGCGTTACGGAACGAGTAAAGAGACTTGCCGGTAACGAGATTGAACAAGGTATCGATATACCGACGATCGAATCTCGGGCAAGTATAATACCGCTAGACAAAGGGAATTGTATACGGGATCGACTGAGTCCTTGACATCGTGGTTCATCCGATGAGATCATCGTGGAACATGTGGGAGCCAACATGGGTATCCAGATCCCGCTGTTGGTTATTGATCGGAGAACGTCTCGGTCATGTCTACATGTCTCCCAAACCCGTAGGGTCTACACACTTAAGGTTCGATGACGCTAGGGTTATAAAGGAAGTTTGTATGTGGTTACCGAATGTTGTTCGGAGTCCCGGATGAGATCCTGGATGTCACGAGGAGTTCCGGAATGGTCCGGAGGTAAAGATTTATATATGGGAAGTTCTGTTCTGGTCATCACCGGAAAAGTTTCTGGTTTTATCGGTAACGTACCGGGACCACCGGGAGGGTCCCGGGGGTCCACCAAGTGGGGACACCTACCCCGGAGGGCTGCATGGGCCATGTGTGGGAGGGAACCAGCCCCAGGTGGGCTGGTGCGCCCCCACAAGGGGCCCAAGGTGCAGGAAGTGGGGAAGGGGGGCAAACCCTAGGGCAGATGGGCCCTAAGGCCCACCCTGGGTGCGCCTCCCCCTCTCTCCCCTTCTGGCCGCCACCCAGATGGGATCTGGGGGCTGCCGCCACCCCTGGGGAGGGAACCCTAGAGGGGGCGCAGCCCCCTCCCTCCCCCTATAAATACTAGAGGTTTTGGGGCTGCCTAAGACACGAGAATCTCTCCCTTCCCCTCTTGGCGCAGCCCTACCTCTCTCCCTTCTCCTCATATCTCGCGGTGCTTGGCGAAGCCCTGCTAGACTACCACGCTCCTCCATCACCGCCACGCCGTTGAGATGCTGCTGGATGGAGTCTTCCTCAACCTCTCCCTCTCTCCTTGCTGGATCAAGGCATGGGAGACGTCACCGGGTTGTACGTGTGTTGAATGCGGAGGTGCCGTCCGTTCGGCACTAGGATCTCCGGTGATTTGGATCACGACGAGTACGAGTCCTTCAACCCCGTTCTCTTGAACGCTTCCGCTTAGCGATCTACAAGGGTATGTAGATGCACTCTCCTTCCCCTCGTTGCTGATTTCTCTATAGATAGATCTTGGTGACACGTAGGAAAATTTTGAATTTCTGCTACGTTCCCCAACAGTGGTATCAGAGCCAGGTTTATTGCGTAGATTCCTTGCACGAGTAGAACACAAAGTAGTTGTGGGCGTTGATTTTGTTCAATATGCTTACCGTTACTAGTCCAATATTGTTTCGACGGTATTGTGGGATGAAGCGCCCGGACCGACCTTACACGCATTGCTCCACGTGAGACAAGTTCCACCGATTGACATGCACTTGGTGCATAAGGTGGCTAGCGGTGTCGATCTCTCCCACTTTAGTCGGAACGGATTCGATGAAAAGGGTCCTTATGAAGGGTAAATAGCAATTGGCATATCACGTTGTGGTTTTATGAGGTAAGAAATGTTCTTGCTAGAAACCCATAGCAGCCACGTAAAACATGCAAACAACAATTAGAGGACGTCTAACTTGTTTTTGCAGGGTATGCTATGTGATGTGATATGGCCAAGAAGAATGTGATGAATGATATGTGATGTATGAGATTGATCATGTTCTTGTAATAGGATTCACGACTTGCATGTCGATGAGTATGACAACCGGCAGGAGCCATAGGAGTTGTCTTTATTTTTTTGTATGACCTGCGTGTCATTGAAGAACGCCATGTAAACTACTTTACTTTATTGCTAAACGCGTTAGCCATAGAAGTAGAAGTAGTCGTTGGCGTGACAACTTCATGAAGACACAATGATGGAGATCATGATGATGGAAATCTTGGTGTCAAGCCGGTGACAAGATGATCATGGAGCCCCGAAGATGGAGATCAATGGAGCTATATGATATTGGCCATATCATGTCACAACTATATAATTGCATGTGATGTTTATTATGTTTATGCATCTTGTTTACTTAGGACGACGGTAGTAAATAAGATGATCCTTACAAAATTTCAAGAAGTGTTCTCCCTAACGTGCACCGTTGCTACAGTTCGTCGCTTCTAAGCACCACATGATGATCGGTGTGATGGATTCTTACGTTCACATACAACGGGTGTAAGACAGTTTTACACAGCGAAAACACTTAGGGTTAACTTGACGAGCCTAGCATGTACAGACATGGCCTCGGAACCCAGAGACCGAAAGGTCGAGCATGAGTCGTATAGTAGATACGATCAACATGAAGATGTTCACCGATGATGACTAGTCCGTCTCACGTGATGATCGGACACGGCCTAGTTGACTCGGATCACGTAATCACTTAGATGACCAGAGGGATGTCTATCTGAGTGGGAGTTCATAAGATGAACTTAATTATCCTGAACATAGTCAAAAGTTCTTTGTAAATTATGTCGTAAGCTCGCGCTTTAGTTCCACTGTTTAGATATGTTCCTAGAGAAAATATGGTTGAAAGTTGACAGTAGCGATTATGCGGACAGTAGAAAGCTTATGTCCTTAAATGCACCGCTCAGTGTGCTGAACCCGAAACGTCGTCTGTGGATGTTGCGAACATCGGACATACACGTTTTGATAACTACGTGATAGTTCAGTTAAATGGTTTAGAGATGAGGCACCAAAGACGTTTTCGAAATGTCGCGGAACATATGAGATGTTTCGAGGGCTGAAATTGAGATTTATGCTCGTGCCCACGTCAAGAGGTATGAGACCTCCGACGATTTTCTTAGCCTGCAAACTAAGGGAGAAAAGCTCAATCGTTGAGCTTGTGCTCAGATTTTCTAAGTGCAACAATCACTTGAATCGAGTGGGAGTTGATCTTCCAGATGAGATAGTGATGTTTCTCCAAAGTCATTGCCACCAAGCTGCTAGAGCTTCGTGATGAACTATAACATATCAAGGATAAGATATGATGATCCTTGAAGTATTCGCGATGTTTGACACCGCGAAAGTAGAAATCAAGAAGGAGCATCAATTATTGATGGTTGGTAAAACCACTAGTTTCAAGAAGGGCAAGGGCAAGAAGGGATACTTCATGAAATAGCAAATCAGCTGCTGCTCTAGTGAAGAAACCCAAGGTTGAACCCAAACCCGAGACTAAGTGCTTCTTTGATAAAGGGAACAGTCACTAGAGCGGAATTACCCTAGATACTTGGTAGATGAGAAGGCTGGCAAGGTCGATAGAAGTATATTGGATATACATTATGTTAATGTGTACTTTACTAGTACTCCTAGTAGCACCATGGTATTAGATACCGGTTCGGTTGCTAAGTGTTAGTGACTCGAAATAATAGGCTACGGAATAAACGGAGACTAGCTAAAGGTGAGCTAACTATATGTGTTGGAAGTGTTTCCAAGGTTGATGCGATCAAGCATCGCACGCTCCCTCTACCATCGAGATTTGGTGTTTGCGTTGAGCATAGACATGATTGGATTATGTCTATCGCAATACGGTTATTCATTTAAGGAGAATAATGGTTACTCTATTTATTTGAATAATACCTTCAATGGTCTTGCACCTAAAGGAATGGTTTATTGAATCTCGATCGTAGTGATACACATTTTCATGCCAAGAGATATAAGATAGTAATGATAGTACCACTTACTTGTGGCACTGCCATGTAAGTCATATTGGTATAAAACGCATGAAGAAGCTCCATGTTGATGGATCTTTGGACTCACTCGTTTTTTGAAAAGTTTGAGACATGCGAACCACGTCTATTGGTGTATACGCATGAAGAAACTCCATGCAGATGGATCGTTTGGACTCACTTGATTTTGAATCACTTGAGATATGCAAATCATACCACATGGGCAAGATGACTAAAAGGCCTCATTTTTCAGTAAAATGGAACAAGATAGCAACTTGTTGGAAGTAACACATTTTGATGTGTGCAGTCCAATGAGTGCTTTGAGGCATCTGATGAATATCGTTATTTCTTACTTCACGATGAATCGAGTAGATGTAGAGTATATTTACTTGATGAAACACAAGTCTGAATTATTGAATGGTTCAAGTAATTTCAGAGTGAAGTTGAAGATCATCGTGACAAGAGGATGAAATGTCTATGATATGATCATAGAGATGAGTATCTGAGTTACGAGCTTTGGCACGCAATTAAGACATTGTGGAAATTGTTTCATAATTAATACCGCCTGGAACACCATAGTGTGATGGTGTTGTCCGAACATCATAGTTGCACCCTATTGGATATGGTGCATACCATGACGTCTCTCATCGAATTGCCACTATCGTTTATGGGTTAGGCATTAGAGACAACCACATTCACTTTAAATAGGGCACCACGTAATTCCGTTGAGATGACACCATATGAACTATGGTTTAGAGAAACCTAAGCTGTCATTTCTTAAAGGTTTGGGGCTGCGACGCTTATGTGGAAAGGTTTCAAGTTGATAAGCTCGAACCCAAAGCGGATAAAATGCATCTTCATTAGACACCCAAAACAGTTGGGTATACCTCCTAATTCAGATCCGAAAGCAATAGGGATTGTTTCTTGAATCGGGTCCTTTCTCGAGGAAAAGTTTGTCTCGAAAAGTTGAGTGGGAGGATGGTGGAGACTTGATGAGGTTATTGAACCATCACTTCAACCAGTGTGTAGCAGGGCACAGGAAGTTGTTCCTGTGGCACCTACACCAATTGAAGTAGAAGCTTATGATAGTGATCATGAAACTTCGGATCAAGTCACTACCATACCTCGTAGGGTGACAAGGATGCGTACTACTTTGGAGTGGTACAGTAATCATGTCTTGAAGGTCATGTTGCTAGACAACAATGAACCTACGAGCTATGGAGAAGCGATGGTGGGCCCATATTCCGACAAATGGTTAGAAGCCATAAAATCCGAGATAGGATCCATGTATCAGAACAAAGCATGGACTTTGGTGGACTTGCTCGATGATCGGCAAGCCATTGAGATAAATGGATCTTTAAGAAGAAGACGGACGTGGGACGGTGATGTCACCGTCTATGAAGATCGACTTGTGGTGAAGAGTTTTCACAAGTTCAAGGAGTTGACTACGATGAGATTTTCTCATCCGTAGCGATGCTTAAGTCCGTCGGAATCATGTTAGCATTAGCTGCATTTATGAAATTTGGCAGATGGATGTCAAAACGAGTTTCCTTACCAGTCTTCGTAAGGAAAGGTTGTATGTGATACAATCCGAAAGTTTTTGTCGATCCTAAGGATGCTAAAAGGTATGCTGGCTCCAGTGATCCTTCTAAGGACTGGAGTAAGCATCTCGGAGTTGGAATATGTACTTTGATAAGATGATCAAAGATTTCGGGTTTATACAAATTTATGAGAAACTTGTATTTCCAAAGAAGTGAGTGGGAGCGCTATAGAATTTCTGATGAGTATATGTTGTTGACATATTGATGGTCAGAAATGACGTAGAATTTTCTGTAAAGCATATAGGGTTATTTGAAAAGTGTTTTTCAAGTGAAAACCTAGATTAAGCTACTTGAACAATAAGCATCAAGATCTATAAGATAGATAAAAAATGCTTAATGGTACTTTCAAAATGAGCACATACCTTGACATGATCTTGAAGGTGTTCAAGATGGATCAGTCAAAGAAGGAGTTCTTGCCTGAGTTCTAAGGTATTAAGTTAAGACTTAAATCTCGACCACGGCAGAAAAGAGAGAAAGGACGAAGGTCGTCCCCTATGCCTTAGACGTAGGCTCTAGAGTATGCTATGTTGTGTACCACACCGGAAGGGTGCCTTGCCATGAGTCAGTCAAGGGGTACAAGAATGATCCAGGAATGGATCATTGGACAGCGGTCAAAATTGTCCTTGGAGTAAATAAGGACATGTTTCTCGATTATGGAGGTGATAAAGAGTTCGGCGTAAAGGGTTACGTCGATGCAAGCTTTAACACCTATCCGAATGACTCTAAGTAGCAAACCGGATACGTATAGTGGAGCAACCATTTGGAATAGCTCCAAGTGGAGCGTGGAAACAACATTTACAATATGACATAGAGAATTGCAAAACACATACGGATCTGAATGTTGCAGACCCGTTGACTAAAAAACCTCTCTCACTAGCAAAGCATGATCAAACCCCAGAACTCATAAGTTCTCCTTCAACTTGCAGGGACTCTTACCATGTATTCTCTTTTACTCCTTTGCTAAAAATGTGCTATATTACATCCCTTCCATTGTCTACAGAATATGTTAATCCGGTTTGTTTGTAGCACATCGAATTCACGTATGAACATGTCCCTACTCATGTCGCCATGCTCTAGCTTGTTGTTGCAGTACATGCAATCAAACCGGATTTGCTCGCCATCACCTCATCCAGCATATTCGGCAGGAGCGGGCAACTACAACATGTATCATACGCAGCCAAGCACCTGTTTCACAGATCCATGCCTTGAATCCCTCAGCAGAAAGTACAAAAAGATTGTTCTCCAAGAAGATTGTAGAGATTATGAATATAAATGGTTTCTGTGTTCAGAGAAAAGATATTCCATAATGCTGTTATAACTTAAGAGGACAATGGGTCTCTTTTCCGTATCTTCGCATTTGGATGTAGTTACCTCGTCCTTGCACAATTTCACGGAATGAGTTTTATAGTTTTTAACGACTAATCCTCATCTATTTTGAGGCATCTAATTCATTTTTTTATATCCTCCAGGTTTTGTCCAATGTTTATATGTATTTATTTCAAAATGGACGGGCGCGGCAACGCGCGCCAGCAACGATCTAGTTTTTATTAATAGTCAACCATATATGTACTCGTGTAATTTTTATTTTTCATTATAAAAATTCCAGACATGTAATCCTAATATAAGATAATTTGTAACTATTACCCCGTCCAGCACATAGCCAACCTCTATTCTGGCGAATGCAAAAGACCCAAGCCTTGCGGCACACTGAGCCGCAGGCCTGTCCTTCCGTCTCCCTACATTGCCGTACACACGCCGCGTCCGCCAGAGTGCCGGGGCCGCCGTGCGCACCCTGACAAGCTTGGCAACTCGGTCTTCAATTTTCTTTCTTTCTTCTATTTAGAAACAACCCGGTCTTCAGTAGCTCCGTTCTACTTGCACAGCATGGCAATCTCCTTCGTCTTCTTCGCGACCTCCTATATGGCGTGGTCCGCGCTATGGGTCATGCCAACGCGCACCCTCCCTTTCCTTGGCGTGCCAGTTTGGGCCGACCCATTTGCGGGGTTGGACACCCCCTGTTTATTTTTCGTTTTCCAGTTTTCATTTTTCATTTTCTGTTTTTGTTTCATTCTATGTTAAAATAATTCATGATTATAAAAAAATGAAATTTTAAAAAATTGTGAATTGTCAAAAACAGTTCTTGAATTTTAAAATTATCATGATTTCAAAAGAAGATTAAGATTTTTTGAATTAAAAAATGATGAAAACATTATAAGTTTTTTTCATAATGTTGAGTGTTTTTTGTATTTGAAGAACAAATTTTGAATTCAATGGATATTTTTGAACTTGATGAACAAAATTTGTATTCAAGAACATTTTCTTGAAAAATTGATGAACAAATTTTGAATTGGATGAATAGTTTTTTAAATTGATGAAAAAATTTCGAATTTGATGAGAATTTTTTAATTTGATGAAAAGTTTTGAATTTTGATTAACCTTTTTTAAATACAATGAAAAAAATGAATTTAATGACCATTTTATGAATTATTGAACATGTGTTTATGTTGATGAGCAATTTTTTACATTGATGAATATTTTTTGAAGAACATTTTTTTTCACCAATTTGAAAAGAGAATTCACAAAAAAGTCAAGAAGAGAAACGAGAAAAGGAAACAGAAAAGAAAAGGAGAACTTAGCCATTCCACCTCTACACAGTATTATCAGATCTTTAGCTTAACCTTAATAACTGAACTGCTAGTGTAAACACGACACTCATGATAACAGATGAACGTGTTAACCTACTTGAGTAGAATCAAGACAAAATTGTCATGGTGTACCATGTACACCAAAAGCCGGAGGTGGTGAGTGAAGAAAAGCTGCAGGTAGCTATGATCAATGTCACTAAATTAAATAGTAGGTTGAAGTGGTGTCGGAAGCCTTTGAGAATCTGCAGTTGAGACTTGAGAATATACAACGACAAGACACAGGTGCATGATACGGCTTCAGATTGACATAGTACAAACTGGGTTCACAAAAGACATGGAAGGTACATATAATATATCCTATAGTGGAAGCTACATCCAGGAAAAGGAAGTAGTATTCAGATTCAGATTGCCAAGGAAGAAAGGAACCAAGGAAGACACAAACATTTGATGAAGATGTAATTTCTTGGTAGAAAGCAGGCACCTCCGCTTTGATCCTAGGTGATGATTTCACCGTCGACATGCATTCAATCCCACTTAAGAATCACTATAAGCTGAGCTTGACATGAAAACATATATTGATCCAGTTCCCTAGTAATTGTTTGTTTTTGTAATATCTCCATAATTCGGTTTTAACCACCAATACTTTACTTGAATATATTTTCTAAAATGTCATAAAACTATATATTGTAAAATCATGTTGAAGACAAAAGTTCGTATAGGATTTGTAAGTATCCAATCTTAATATCTTTATAGGTATATTGGTAGGTCAAATTTGAAAGTCTTTGTCTCCAAAAAGATAGTTTTTACTGAGGTCTGAAAATTCCATCAATAGTTCAATTGTGTCAGAGTAAATAGGAGGGTGCCTATGTGTTGCATAACCACTTTTGAAAGAACTGATTATATTTGCAACCTATGTGTTCGACCTCATTTTAATTTAGCATACATATGAGAAAAAGCTAATAAGGTCGTTGGAGATGTGGTTATAGAACAGATTATAGAAGTGCATCCACCACAGGACTATTTTTCCTTTTGTAAGATGTTTCAATGTACTTTTTCATCCATACTGTACAAACAGGAGCTCTACTAAAATCAATTGGCCAAAGTACATTTGCACTTTATGAAGAGAATAAAGATGTAGACACTGAACTATGGAGAAACACAATCATGACTAAATATCAAGAACTATTTGTGTGGACAAATACGGTGGAATCCTCATCAACAAACCACGTTTGACTCAAATCAAGTGCTTGGATGTATACTCTTGCATCTTTTCACTTTCATTCTGCTGAAACATTAGCCTTACATATTCTCTCCAACCAAAATAGAAAAAATTAAGAAACAGTTAGTCACTAACAATATTCAGAGAATTGACAGTAAAACAATCAACCAGTATATTCCGAATTGCCAATCCCTACAAAGATGGAGAGCAAACATGTAACACTATATCTCAAATATCCATTATTCTCAAACAAGAAGAAACCACACTCTTTCTCTGCTTGAGTTATCCCGGATGGATCGAATTTCTTTGCAGGCTTTGATATGCCACCAAAACTTTATTTTTCATTGGCAGAGGCAAGGTAACCATCAATGGCTTGTCTTCAGTTGGAGAAATAGAGTGCGTGGTATATCTGCAATTATTTTCTGACAAGCGCTATCGCCGCCGCCACCGCCCGAGCTGTTGATTCTGCCCCGGGGCTGCTGCAAGAACGAACGGCACATGGCGTCTCATCGCCACGCCGTCTTTGGGGAGCTCTCCCCGGTGTGGCATCCACCTCAGGTGGTCACTTCGGCGTGACTGTAAACAGTGTATTTCCACCTCAGGTGGTCACTTTGGCAGGAAAATGTCATGTTTTACCATGTTATATGTTCTCTAACTGGAATTCACCCCTTGAGTTTATTTTTAATTTTTGCTACATTCACATGTTTTGATCGTAGATACTGGAATATATTGTTTTCTCAAGTGGTAATGCAAGACGGTTGACAAAGGAGTGGCCTGAACCAATTTGCCCAAATGGAACATCAAATAGAGGGAAAACCTTTCTGAAGCAAGGAAATAAAGGGATAGTACCTGTGTTTATACTCTAATAAAGGGAAGGCCTCTCTGATGCAACGAAAATCAAAGAAGAATGTCTACGTTGGCTGGCGTTCAGAAGAGCTGATTCAATTCATGCTCGCTGGAGTGGTGGAGGTCGATCCCGTCAAAGGCGTGGTGGATATATACTCGTGGACCATGACGAGCACGGGTCGGTGGGCTCCTTCCTTGGGGCAGTGCACGCCCAAACCTCTCAACGCCCGAGCTCCTACCGAGGATAGCCGCCACCGGCGTGCGCCACGTCCCCTGCTCGAGCCGTTCGCCTTTGTCCGCGAGTGCATGCATGCACCCGCAACCCCGCCACCCTATACCTTTCCTTCTTCTCTGCTCTTCCTTTATGAATTGTTCTCTCTCGCAGGGAAGAGCTCCATAGCGAGCTCCTCGCGTCACCAGACAGATCCGACCTTTCCCTCGCCGGACCCAGTCCACCACGAGCCCCAAGCCGCGCTGCCTCCGCACTCCTTTTCCGCATCGCCGCCCCTTTGTTCTTCCAGCCGCGCCCGCGACCGCTTGGTTCCTCATCTCAATGGATCCCCTTCTCTCTGGTCCGTTCTCCGTTGTGCGACCATGGGAGAGGAGAATGTGGGGGGTGCTCCAGTACAGGCTACGGGGGAAGATGGGTGTGAGAGAGGGAGAAAGAGTTACCTCGGCCTCGTTCATCGCTGCCGTGGACGCGGCGGTCCTGCTCGCCTCCCTCCCTGCGTCGAGCTCCTCCTGGACACGGTGAAGAACAGATGAGATCGCGAGGGCTCGGATTCACCGCTCCCATCTAATTTGGCTGCAATGTGCAACCGTTCGAGGTCGCCGTGGGCGTAAGGAGATCAGCGGCGGCGATTCCTCTCTGCAGAGCAACGGGATCGAGAGCACAAGATTTGGGGGAAGGGGAGTGGAACGTGGGACGTGCGTATGTGCGCCGTTTTTCTCCCGAGGAGGTCCAACTTTTTCGCGCGCGGGGAGAAATTTACACGCGAGGGGAGGTGGTGGAGGTCGAACCATCACGACGTTCGATCCCCTTTAATAGTAGAGAAATGGACCGCTGCAGAATTTTCCCCAAAATATTTGAATGAAATTGATTTTTAAATCGAGTTTAAATTCAAAAGGAAAAAAGAAACCTAAAAATAAATAGAAACAAGAATGAAAACCTTACCTACCCCACCCGAAACGAACCTGACCCATTTCCTAGCTAACACTTAGCGTGCAACACAGTGAAGTGCGCACCCTAACCCACAAGCCGCCTAACTTAATCAAAGTAGTACGGCACGTTATAACCCAGCCATATGATCTTCTCCGATCGAATGGGTGGCCAGCGGCCCAGCACCTTGCCAACCCACCCCCTTCTCTGCCACTCCCATGCCGGTAATGACCCATAGTTATATGAGAGCAGGGGACTTTTCTCTCCCCGAATATGAATTGCTTTCATGCATACAAAATCTGGGGTAAACTGAATTTTTTACTTAAACTTAGATGAATTTGGACTCAAATATAATATTTGACATCAGCTTTGCTCATTGTTGAGTTTTGGTTCACAACTCAAATAAGAATATCACTTAAGAACTTAAGTGCAAAACTACAATTCAAATAAGAATTGAAATATCATTTAAATAAATAAGACAAGGTAATATCATTCAAAGTGATTGTAAGAAACTTTCATTAATTTAGGACAGTAAAACTGAGCCAAATCCCATTCAATGTCCTAAGGGGCAGCTTCTCCACAGGAAAAATCTAAGGTCTCTGGTGAACTGGGCCTTTTCGGCGAGCCCAATTGGTTAGAAAGGCCGGCTGCGAGCGACAGGGGTGATCACTGTTAAGATGATCCATTGGTTATTGTCACACAGATCGATCGCTATTCCTCCCTCCTCTCATGACTCTTCCTCTCCTGTTCCCTTAAAAAAGTAGATGTCAATGGCGACGACGGCGGCGGCGCGGAAGGTTCCGACGGCAAGCTCTTTCTCTCCCACGCTTCTGGCAATGGGTATGGTGATGCAGAAGCTTCCCCACGCTCGTCCCAAGCATCCCGCTCACAGATTCTAGTAATAATCTTTTGTTGCCTCTTAACTAACTTTCTTTAATCCTTTTTTGAAGGGTTTGTGAGTTATCTATCATTTTATGGGAAATGTTGGATCTACTCAGAACACTGATTGTTCTTAAAATGGTTGGTTTGAGACCACAAACTTGTGTTCCTTGTAAATGGAGTTTTATACAAAGATGTACAACGTTACATGTTTGCAGAGAAAGAAAATTCAAAACTCATATGCGATTAACACCTTCGTTAATAAAATAACTATCCACGAGTAGGCATGTAAGAGTTAACCATTGACATCTTGATAACTACCCCTCCTCCATCAAAAACTATATTTAAATCAATTTTTGAACAAATTTTGGACACAACAAAGTCACTGGAGTAAGTTGAACCTAATAGTGTCTACACAAACTAAAGAATTATTCTAATGAATCATAACTCATACACAACGTATGCTATGACTTTGACTCTATTTAAAGACATTATAGTAGAAAATTAAGTAAAATAATAGGGCAAGTTTATATATCAAGTACACTTGTTTTCCTATAATACATTATTATTATGTTTCCTATATAGGTTAAGTGGTGCCTTAGATATACATATTTCTGTGCAACCTATACATATAAAAGAAAGGTTTATAGTTTCAGTGGCCTACGTTGGGCTTGAACTTCATCATGAGAGAATAATATACACTATTATGTTCTCTTATGCATTAATTCACTAAACTTTAGTTTACTAAATATATCAATAAGTATCTCAATAGAAGATTCAAGAGATACTACATGACCAACTTTGGTAACATGAACTAACTTAGTATGCAACTGTATGAAAGGGTAAAAATTTCAAATAGTGCTCCCAGGCCAACTTTTAGATAGCATGAAGTATCACGTAGAAAGATATGCAAACTAGAATGTATAGGTTAATGTTATAGTTAATTTAGTAAATTGAGTTGCCAATATTTAGGTATATAGTAATTTTTTTGCGGGGATGCAGGTATATAGTAATTACATGATCTTTTCTTGTAGAAATACCAAGTACAACCCATATGCTCACACACACTATGGCCACCCTGACCCCCCAACACACGGACTCATCATGTTCTAAAGAACTCACTGAGCTTCAAATTTGCAAAGTCATCAAGGTCACCATATGCGGCGCAAACCTTGTCACACATATCATCGAATCTGGAGTTTGATCTCTGGTGCTCCGATGGTAGAACTACCCTTGAACCAATTGGTAACTTAATATAGTTGGTGTCAACACATTTTGTTGAACCTGAAAAAACCTTTCCAAGAAAATATTTTGTTGTCATTACTAATGTTTAGATGGCTAGAACCCTTGAATGTTCATCACATAGACAAAGTTGCTTCCTTAATTAGTCACATGCAAATATACAAACTAGATGATACCCCGCGCGTTGCTGCAGGAATTTGTAGGGTATAGGAGGATTTATGGAGTGTGGAATAGTACCAATGAAAAGAAATATAAATATAGGTTTATTTGAATGCTTGGAAGATATAAAAAGTTAGACAAATTGCTATATTGTAGAGTATCTCTACATTGGTGTAATAAATAGTGCATCGACAAAACAAAGAGAAGTAACATATTCCGATGATATTTTTCTCATAATAATTGAAGATAATATCATTTGTTGTATTTTTCTTGTGGGAAAATTCGTTATCTATTAGAAGTGCATAGAAGCAAGACAGAGAGATTTCATACAAATTTCCAAGCCTCACATTGATAATGTGCCCGAATAGGAATTAGCTTGCATTCCACCTTTATCTACTTACTGAGCGAAAGATAACCGAAGCTATACAATTCGTTAGTAGACACATATTGACTCCATTGTACTACATCTTATTTAACACCCTACCAGGAAACATAGAGCAATTATATTGAAGGAAATTGAGAACATCCCCTGTCTGATCCTCTTAGCAAGGAAAACCTTTTAAGCTAGCATTGTTATTAGCAACATAAAAATCAATTAGTGATATATTCTAACTACCGAAAATATTGTTCGTTACTGAGAACTAAATTCAGTACTTCAATAAAACATTTGGTATGACACAATTCAATTAAAAACTTACATTTGTAAAGTAAAGATGTAGGTTTGAAAAGATAATATCAAAATTTAAACCTTATAGAAGAATGTTTGATTGTAACTACACGTGCATGTTTGAAAACTGAGCACCTTCTAGCATAGGTGGAAAAAAATGATAACATCTATCGCCAGACTAGAAATAGTACAGTGTCCTTGCTTGTCTTCACACTCTACATCCCAGAGAAGCACGTGCATGAGAAACATTCTCCACTGCCAAGCATTCAACTATAGAAACACTGGGACATGTAGCAGTGTGCAAATATAGAACATTCTCCACTGCCGAACATTCAACTATAGAACATTCTCCACTGCCGAGCATTCTCCACTGCCGATCATTCAACTATAGAAACATGCTTGATAGAGGGAAGCATCACAAGGCTCCGAGCAGGCAGCAGTGTGCAGATCTCAGATTTTGCCAACTCAGATATTTCTATCTATCTTATTCTGAAAACAGAAACAATTAGAACTTAGTTTGCTTGCTGAAACGGTTAGAAATTAGAACCAACAGACGGTATAATGAGGTATGTTTTAAACATCCATCAGATGATCTGTAAAGTTAATTAATATATAATTATCATGACGACATGCAACTCGCACTTTAGACTTACATGAAGTGAAACAAATTTTTTTTTCACTTGCATGGATTGTGATGTCGAGGACATAGGGCTGGACACAGTAGAAGAACAGACTCTTCATACTACTCAGAATTTTGGTTGCAAGATTTTCTGGCGAACCCAACCGAGGCTGCAGCGTGATATAGGAAATCAGATAGTATAAGTTGACAATAGTTCAGAAAGACCAAAACAGTAGCCATACATCGATAGGATGGCAAATAATACAAATATTCAGTCATCTATGACACATAGACAGAAAACATAACGAACATCCAGTAGGATAACCTCCCATTTAAGTGAAAAAATAGTGGAGATTAGGAATGGAGCCATGAAGGAATTAGGAAGAACCTGATACGGTGCGAGGATTGAAGCATGAGGAAACTGAAATCCAAAACACCCGAAGAAGAAAAAATAATAAATCAAGGTTAATTAGGGGATGCAATCAGGGATTAACATAAATAAAAGGGGTGAGTTACCGCTAATAAGTGAAATTCTGAAACCAGATCCGTCGGCACACCAAGTTGGGTTTCAGATTGCTCCGCTCCGGCACACCAAGTTCTGACAGAGACCCAATGAATCCTCAAGAGCAAAGGGCGTGAAGGCCTGGCTGTGGAGTAGCTCCATCGGTTGAGAAGATGAAGAGGGTGAAGGAAATCCATCAATCAGCGAGATCAGTCTATGCGGAGGAATAAACGGGCGATACTACCACATCTGCTGCGACCAGATCACGTGAAGGCTTTGGCCACGGGCGGTGCAGCCAGGAACGAGAAAGAGGGGGGGGGGGGGGTAGATATAGAGGGGAGATGAGAAGAATCAGGGGATATTTATTCGTTCAGGGAAACGAACGAACCTTCGAGAGTTTGTTGATTAGATTAATACAAAGGGAGTAACAGTATAGGGTAAGATGAAAAGGTCAGGAAGATAACGGATCGGGAAACCATTTTTCCGATGAAACGTTGAATAAATTAATACGCTAAGCCTGCATGGCTGCATGTAAGGAAGCGCATGATGGTTTAAGAACTGCTGATGTGGGTAGATTGATGATGTGGATAGTGTGCATGTTGAGAGAATAGGTAGAAGTGGGGAGCAACTTCTTAAGAATGTTAGATGTGGCCGATTCAGAGGGGAGTGCCTCTTTAGCGCTAAACGCGCCAGGTTGCGCAACAACATAGAGGGTGTCTCCCACATGGACCCGAATACGAGGGAGTTCATGAGACTTCTGGTAATTGTTATATTACCGCATTATCATATTAGCTTCTAATCAATTCGACTACAAGTTTTGTCACATTAGTAAACCATCCACGTTCCTTTTGCAGAAAGAGAAGCACCAAAAGGCAGCCGAAAGCGACGAGTCATCACAGTCGTCGGCGAGGCCCAAGTGGGACACCCCATTCAACCGGGCCCTGAACATACTAAAAAAGGTGCCGGTGGACAAACCTCCATCCTATGGACGTGTGCACGGCGTCGGAGATGGCGCCTCGTGGAAGACGTGCTACCGCGAGGAGCCAGAGGAAAGAAGGAAGAATGGTTGGTCATCACTCAGCAGACCATCGACGAGAAGGCCGCGATTGTGGTCAATAAGACCAAAGTTGAGACCAAAGAAGAGTTGCTCGGGGTAGTCAATGCAGCGGTCAGTGACGCGGTGGCCACCTTGATTCCGGCAATTTTCGATTGGTCGAAGAGCAATCCAAATAAAGGGCCAGAGGACTTTCCCCTTCCCAGCTTTGTCGGGAGCAATTCGGTGAACATCATGTTAGAATAGGGATAGATGTTTATGTTTAAACCGTCTCTGTATCTATCTCCTCTTCTGTTCTTCTTTCCCAAGTTGTATCTCGATCTCTCGTTCTCTGGAAGGATCCTAGCGATATTCCAAAACCTTGTAAGCCACGGCAACTATCCTATAAATATACATGCGGCCCGAGCAAAGGGTTCAACGCTTCCCATCGATCTTACATGGTCATCAGAGCCCTTCCTCTCGTACGTCTAGCTTTCCCCGAGAGATCGATCTAGTTTGGTCGAGAGAGAAACCTGAAACCTATCCAGAGAGAGCCATCGAGAGAAAACATGTCAGGCACCAACGCCAGCACCGCTGCCTCCACCATCGCCGCCACCAATGCCTCCTTGATTGGATCCACCATGAGCACCCTGTCCACCCAATCTGCTCCATCCACCTACACATCCTCTTCCACCTTCAGCAGCGGTTCTTCTCTCGGGTCTCCTCCATCTGAGAAGCTCACGAGGACGAACTTCCTCCTCTGGAAGGCCATCGTACTTCCCCAAATCAAGGGAGCACAGATGGAACACTTCCTTGACGCCGCAAGCCCGGCGCCCCCTCCTACCATCACCATCACCAAAGATGGGAACGAGGAGCAAGTCTTCAACTACGCCCGGTCGATCTGGTACGCCCAGCAGCAACAGGTACAAGGATACCTTATGGGGTCTCTGTCACGTGAGATTCTTGCGCAGGTCGCTACTCTTCAGACGCCGGCCGAGGTGTGGAGTGCCATCCACGCCTCCTTTGCTGCCCAGACGCAAGCACAGATCGTCAACACCCGCATCGCCCTCGCCAATCTGCACAAAGGAAGCATGGGCATGCCTGAGTATCTGACGAAGATCAAGGCCTTCGCCGATGAGATTGCCTGCACCGGTGATCCCCTCTCTGAAGGAGAGCTAACCTCCTATGTGCTCAAAGGGCTGGACATCGAGTATAACCCGGTGATTTCAGCCCTGGCTGCGCGCATTGAACCGGTGACAGTTCAAGAACTCTACAACCAGTTACTAAGTTTTGAAGCCCGTATGAATCTGCTACAAGGTAACAACATCCGCCAATCTTCGGTTAATTCCATCTCTCGTGGTCGTGGCACTGGAGGCCGAGGCCGTGGTCACCGCGGTCACCAGCCAGGACGTGGACGCGGCAACAGCAACAATGGCGGGGGGCGTGGGCGCGCCAACAACACTGGCTCACGTTCCTCTGGCGCCTCCTACTCCAACCCCAGGCCACGGTGCCAGCTTTGCAAGAAGCCAGGGCACGAAGTGAAGGACTGCTGGCATCGATACGATGAAGATTTTGTGCCCGAGGAGCGCCACGTTGCTGCAGCTATCAGGGAGCAAGAAGAAGCTGGGGACACCGTCTGGTATGCTGATTCCGGAGCCACAGATCACGTCACCAGTGAGCTAGAGAAGCTTGCAAACCGGGAAAGATACTATGGCAATGAGCAAATAAACACCGCCGCAAGTGGAGGAGGTATGGACATATGTCACATTGGTCAATCTTCCATTAATTTTCCTAATTCTAAACGTGATCTTCTCCTAAAAGATGTTCTTCATGTCCCTCAAGCCAACAAAACCTTGCTTCCATGTCTCGTTTGTCAGCTGATAATAATGTCTTTTTGAAACTCATCCCAAGTATTTTTTCATTAAGGATCGGGCAACGAGGAGCTCCTCCATCACGGTAGATCGTCGGTGGTCTATATCCTATCACATCAAGAGCCTTTAGCCGCAAGCGTCATCGTCAAGTCTACTCCGTCGTCAAACCATCCTTAGAGAGGTGGCATCAAAGATTAGGTCATCCGTCTTTAAAATAGTTGATCAAGTAGTGAATAAAGGCAATCTTCAATTGTCCAAGAGTGAGAATAAAGAGTCTGCATTTGTGATGCTTGCCAGTGTGCCAAGAGTCATCAACTCCCTATCCTAAGTCAAATAGTGTGTCTCATGCTCCGTTGGATCTAATATTCAGTGATGTATGGGGTCATGCGGAGATTCTTTTGGAAGAAAAAATACTATGTTAGCTTCATTGATGATTATAGTAAGTTTACATGGATATACTTGCTTAAGTTCAAATCCGAAGTCTTCTCTGTCTTCCAAGAATTCCAAAAACTCGTTGAGCGTCAATTTGACAAGAAAATTATTGCAGTCCAAAGTGACTGGGGAGGAGAGTATGAGAAACTCAACTCTTTCTTCCGGAGCATAGGTATTGCACATCATGTTTCGTGTCCTCATGCACACCAACAGAACGGTTCTGCCGAACGCAAACACCGTCATATCGTTGAAGTAGGCCTTTCCCTACTTGCTCATGCATCTATGCCTCTAAAATATTGGGATGAAGCATTTATTGCTGCCACGTATCTTATCAATCGTTTGCCTAGTAAGGTGATTGGAAACACAACTCCCTTAGAAAGATTGTTTCATCAAAAGCCAGATTATAATTCTCTCAAAGTTTTTGGATGTGCATGTTATCCTAACCTACGCCCATATAATCGTCACAAACTTGAGTTCCGCTCCACTCAGTGTGTCTTTCTTGGCTATAGCAATCTTCATAAGGGTTACAAGTGTCTAGAAATCTCAACTGGACGCATCTACATCTCCAGGGACGTGATCTTTGATGAAACAATTTTTCCTTTTGCCAAACTTCATCCAAATGCTGGAGCCCTCCTTCGAGCAGAAATTTCTCCTCTTTCGGATCCCTTGTTACGTACTGATCACGAGGGAGAATTAATAGAACATGATCATGTGACTAGTCCAAAAGAAAATTCAGATACTAATGAGAAAAATGCAGTTTTTGGCTATGATTTTATGTGTGCAGAAGAGGACGAAAGTGGCGCTGGATCCGATGCTGATCCTGTGCAGAACTGCAGCGCCAGGGGAGGTGCGCGATCCCAGGATGATAACGGCGCGCGATCCGAGGCGGCCAGTCCGGTCGTCCGACGCGCAGCGGCGTTCCCCGCGTCTCCCGTAGCGCCACATGGCGGGGCCAGCCCATCCGCCGGTCCAGTGGCCGACCAGGACCCGGGCGTGGACCCAGACGGTGCGGGGTGTAGCCCGTCCACGCGCGCCACGCGGGAACCGGCGCGTCCTGAGGCCGACAGCCCAACCGATGCGGGGCCCAGTTTCATGCGAAGCCCTGCCGCGGCGCCTGACACGAGGCGAATCTCACCAGATCCGGCGCCTTCCTTGGATCTGGAGCCCGGCGCGGCAGTCCAGGATGATCTGGCTGGATCTTCTGCGGCTGGCTCTGGAGATGAGGAAACTGCAACAGCTTCTACACGTGTATCACCCGAGATATTTCAGCGCCACACTAGATCAAAATCTGGACTATCCAAACCCAAGGTATACAAGGACGGTACAGTAAGGTATGATCCTCGCAAGTTTGCTTTTCTCACTAGTTCGGGTGAACCCATTCATTTAGCCGAAGCTCTTGCTCACAAAGAATGGAAAGGGGCTATGGACAATGAGTATCAAGCACTTATGAAAAATAAAACGTGGCATCTTGTACCACCAAAAGAAGGAAAGAATTTGATTGATTGCAAGTGGGTTTATAAGATTAAAAGAAAGTCTGATGGCAGTATAGATAGATACAAGGCCAGATTGGTTGCAAAGGGTTTTAAGCAAAGGTTTGGAATTGATTATGAGGATACCTTTAGCCCTGTTGTTAAGGCAGCTACTATTCGACTTGTTTTGTCTATTGCTATTTTCAGAGGGTGGAGTTTGCGTCAGCTAGACGTTCAGAACGCGTTTCTTCATGGTGTTCTTGAGGAAGAAGTGTTCATGCGGCAACCACCAGGGTATGAAAATAAAAGCACACCTCATTTTGTCTGCAAGTTGGACAAAGCTTTGTATGGTTTGAAACAGGCCCCAAGAGCCTGGTATTTCAAGTTGAGTGCTCAGTTACAACAACTTGGATTTATTCCAAGCAAGGCAGATACCTCATTATTCTTTTATCATAAAGGCAACATCTCTATGTTTGTTCTTGTCTATGTTGATGATATAATTGTTGCTAGTTCTAGTTCAGAAGCTACTACCTCCCTCCTTCGTGATCTTAATGTGGAGTTTGCACTCAAGGATTTGGGAAATCTTCACTACTTTCTTGGTATAGAGGTAAGACAAATCAGAGATGGAATACTTCTTACACAGGAGAAATACACCACAGATATCCTAAGAAGGGTAGGACTGGAACATTGCAAACCGGTTAGTACACCACTCTCCACTTCTGAGAAACTTACAATTGAAGGGGGTGAACTACTTGGACCGAATGATGCAACAAACTATAGGAGTGTTGTTGGTGCTCTACAATACTTGACATTGACTAGACCTGATATTTCATACTCTGTCAACAAAGTATGTCAGTTTTTACATGCACCAAGTACAATTCATTGGACTGCAGTAAAGAGAATTCTGAGGTATCTAAAATTCACAATGGGACTTGGAATCAAGATTGTCAAATCACCATCCATGTTGGTCAGTGCATACTCAGATGCTGACTGGGCAGGATGTCCTGATGATAGAAGATCCACAGGTGGTTTTGCTGTGTTTCTGGGATCAAATCTTGTGTCATGGAGCGCTAGAAAACAGGCTACTGTGTCAAGATCAAGCACTGAAGCAGAATACAAAGCTCTTGCCAATGCAACCGCTGAAATCATGTGGATCCAGACTCTTCTATACGAGCTGGGAATTAAGTCTCCACAGGCTGCAAGGCTATGGTGTGATAACATTGGTGCTACTTATCTCTCTGCAAATCCGGTGTTCCATGCACGTACAAAACACATAGAGGTTGACTTCCACTTTGTGAGAGAAAGGGTAGCACGAAAGCTGCTTGACATCAAATTTATTCCCACAGGAGATCAGCTGGCTGATGGCTTCACTAAACCACTTACCACGAGGAGACTGAATGAGTTCAAGTACAATCTAAACCTAGAGAAACTTTCATAGGTTTGGATTGAGGGAGGATGTTAGAATAGGGATAGATGTTTATGTTTAAACCGTCTCTGTATCTATCTCCTCTTCTGTTCTTCTTTCCCAAGTTGTATCTCGATCTCTCGTTCTCTGGAAGGATCCTAGTGATATTCCAAAACCTTGTAAGCCACGGCAACTATCCTATAAATATACATGCGGCCCGAGCAAAGGGTTCAACGCTTCCCATCGATCTTACACATCACAGCACTAGCACCTGCTCAAGCAACCGCAAAAGGTCCTGCTCCTGTTCATAGCAGCCCGACCTCCGTCTCTGGCATGCTCGGCGGGCCTTCGTCGCTGGCTGAGCTCGACGCCCTATGGTAATTACGTGTCATACCCTTTTCACCAGCATGTCTATAGTCTTCCGTTTCAGTTGCCTTTCGGATGAATGAAAAACTATGTAAATATCAATTCATATTTTGATAATTATTTGAAGACAAGTGAGACGTTGCACGTGCAAGCTTATTAGTGTCCTTGGAAAACCATCACACTGCCGTGACGCACAGCTCCTACGGGTGTACTGAGGAAATGTGCCATCAAAATGAAGCAAATTTGAATAGAGTGTTCATCATTATGATCACCCCTATGATTAGCACAAGGTAAGCTCTACCAAACAACGAAGGACTCACAAAATGCTGAACAGTTTTTACATCAGTTCCTTATTAGGAGAAATTATTCCATTGCTTTGCACTAGCTGCATCTGTAAATAACAGAGTGAGAAATTGAAGAAAACATTGTACTATGTTGTCAAACAGAACTATGAACATCTGAGCTGTAGCAAAATCGTCTTCTCTGTATTGATTTTTTGTCTGTATATTATGTACATCGACATCTTGTTGTAACGTTCAGTAAAATACACATGGCCTAACTAATTAAGCTTCTTTTTATGTACACATGAGTTCCTAGCTAGATGGTAGGCGTCATAATGTTGAGCAGTGAAACTCTGGTCTGCACCACGCTCCTGAACACCATGTCGCAGACGCCGTCACACTCGCTCAAGCACCTTTCCAAAGCATGCAGCCTCTCCACTGTGGCCTCCGCCGTCTCCGGCGCGGTGGCGGTCCTCCTGGCGAACATGGAAATAAACGTGGCCGTCTTCTTGGAAGATGACGCCGCGGATGACATGGACCCGGCGGCCGAGAAGACGGCCGCGGAGGCCACGGCGCTTGCAGCGGCCGCCTCAACGAGCCGCGTAGGCTATTTCGGCCTCCTCGCCGCTAATGGCGACGAGGTTCAGGCGCGCGTTCTTGGAGAAGATGGCGGAGACGGACGCAGCGAGACGGGCGAGCTCCTTCTCTGCTCAACGCTGGGACCTGGCAACGGACGCGAGCCTCCCGGCGTCGCCCCTGCGTAACGCCACACAGGACTCGGCGACAGCGTGCCTGAGCGACACGAGGCACTCCTGGAAGCCCTGGTGCGCGTCGGCGAGGAGGAGGAATGCGTCGAGGAGGCGGTCAGCGGCGTTGCTGATAGGGCACCGAAGCGCGGCCCCAGACTCCGGGAGGAGGAGGAGGCCGGCGAGGGAGGAGTGGAGCGCCTGGATGGTGGCGAGGCCGGACGGAAGGGAGGAGGAAAGATCCTGCTGGGTCCAGGAACGGACGGCGGCGATGTGGGCGTGGAGGTTGGCGAGGAGCGGGTGGAAAGAGGTGGTGCCGGGGAGGCTGACGGAGCGGACGTGGCGGGGCTTGGAGAAGGACCTCGCCGGCGTGAGAGGGAAAGAGATGGAGCGGCCGAAGCTGAGAGCCATTCTAGCCTTTGCTGTCGCTTCTTCTTGAGTTTGTTGTTGTTGGTAGATGTGTGAGATGTGTGAGATGAGATGTGGTATATATACAGAGGGTAGGAGGAGTGGGAGGCTCGCCGCGTTAGTCAAAACTCAAGGCAACGGCGGCGATGGATGGTATTAGGATCGCCGTGCATGTGTGCCTTAGCTGTCATGTTGGGGAGCGATGCACGCACGCACGCCCGGTCAAAGATGCATGACCGCTGGCGCCTCCACCGACGAACATATGATTGGAGTAGCCCACACATTAAGGGCCAGCCATCCAATTCTACCCTTTGAACAAGGCGGAGTAAGCTATGCAATGTTAATTCATACTAGTTATCTCTGTAAAGTAGTGATCTAAACGAAAATCCACTTGTGAGCCGAGGCTCATCTGCTCCCACGCTGACGAAAAAAATCTAAACAAATACTAGAAAAATTTAGAAAATTCAAATGATTTTTTATGGTAGATAATTTGATGCATGAGGTCCGCTCCAATTTTCAAATCATTTGGGCATCTGAGTAGCTCTCGGCAAAAAAATAAATTCGGGGTCTATAAAAAAGTTTATTGTTCATGCACTGTTCTAACCCGATTTATCTTTTTTGCCGAGAAGCTTAGATGTCCAAATGATTTGAAAATTGGAGCGGACCTCACCCACTAAATTTTCTACCATGCATTTTTTCTGATTTTTTGTTTGAATTTTTTTCGACCGGGTGTAGATGAGCCTATACACTGAAACACTCTTATAATACCTCACGAAGGGAGTACTAGATTCTCTTTCTATACTACTTAAAAGTAAATAGTGTTCGTTTTTCTGCCAGAAAGAACTCTTTGTCAACCGGCTTTTCCTCTCCGACCTTATCCTCCATCTAATTTTTCATCCAACTGGTTTTTTCCATCATGTCATATTTGACCGCACCTTCCAAACACGTCCCTCAATCAAAATACTTTACTTACCTTTTGCAGCACTACATAAACTCCATCTTAATTAACTTGCTTTTTCTAATAACGTGGGATTACATCATTTGATTGCACATCACATTTCACCGCACCATCACATACGCCGCTCATTCATATTAGTTTACTTATCATGCATGACCCGGGCTACCAAGTTATTGAAATAAAAGAAATATTTGACAGCCATGGAAACGCACAGACACGTTCCTAGTACAATGTAAAATTTCTCTAAAACAACTAAAAACTACTCCTCCCCATCAGAGGTGAGGTCGATGACACCCGCAACGGAGCCACCGGCCTCGTCGTCGTTGGTTGCTGGCGCATACCCACATAAACCGCCGATGTGTGTCTTTTTGGCGTCGTCATCGTGCTGATCCTTCTCGTCCTTGTCCTCGTTCTCAAGCTACTTGAAGAGTCAAGTGCATCATGCGTCGTTGATGCAGAGCTGACGGCGCTCACGGTTCACCGTGCAGGCACTCCACGGATGGATAGACCACCCGATTCACGTCGACGGGTTCAAGGTCCGCGAGGAGCAATGCATTGGCAGCGACATATGCTTGCTCCGCCTCCAATTGAGCCATGGCCGCGCGGTGCTCGTCCAGTAGCACAAGGCGGACTTGCTCCTTTGACTCCGGCATGGAGAATTGGCCGTCTGGCCCGCTGGCGATGGCATGAAGGACTATCACCTCCTCGTCCTGGACCACCACCAACGCCATGGGGTCGCCTCCTCCTCCTTCATCTACTCCTCCTTCTAGCTCGGGTCCACAGAGCTCGGAGGTTAGTCCACCACAATGCGGGCCTGGCAACTGGCATACGTGGCGTGGACCTCCGCCATGATTTTACCGTGCCGCTCTGGCATCAAGGATTTGGGGGGGGGGGAGGGGGGTCGCGGTCGGCCTATACTAGCTGGATGGGTTCCTCGGTTGGCTCGCCGGCTGCCCGGCCATGAAATGGTAGGCGGAGTACCAAAGCTTCAATATGGGAAGTAGCTAGTGAGACTAGATGCAACGAGGGTTCTAGAGGTAGCCTATTTTGGGTGGTATCGTGTTGTCGGAGACCAAAATGGTAGATGCCCGAACTTCCCCAAATTGCCCCTCGATTTGCGACCAGCTAAAGGATTTTCAGACGTCCAGACTGGTCGAGCCTAAATTAAAGGTTCGTGTTGGAGCCCTAAAACCGCTCGGTCCAGACATACATTCATATAGGCTAACTCACTGTGCATTATGCAGTACACACATCAGAGCACGGACGGACAACAACGGTTTACCGTTGGATGGACGGCTGACCAAGTGATCGTCAACTATGTGCCAATCGTGCTGTCCGCCAGGACAACACGGATTGCACATGCGGGCACGATTATCTTGGTGTAGTAGCTACTACTAACCGGACACGCGGCTGGTGAGACCAAAACAACGTCAGTCCGGGTTAGTTCCATTCAAATCATACAAGTTAAGAGTCCAAAACAAGGGCAAAAGTGTTTGGAAAAGTAGATACGACGAAGACGTATCAAATACTTCTATGAAGTGCAAGACCTGGTAGGTAGAGTCGAGGGCTTCGACTAATATCATTGTCTGTAGTAGCTAATGGACTAACATTTTGTGGTGACATCAATTTAGTCATACTACTCAAGTACTTGAAAGTTATGCTAATTTACTATCCATCAAGTACCTTCAAAATGAAAGGGACACATATGGTCATTCTTTAAGGGTCTAGATTCGCTGCTCTCAACAGTACAAGCGCAGAAATTCTCACGGTTGGAAAGCTTACTAGTATTTTCAGGCGGGCACCCACTACCTACCACTTAGACATCACAAACTATGTTTAAATCAAACTTTGAACAAATTTAGGACACAAGAAAGTCACTGGAGTAAGTTGAACCAAATAGTGGTTACACAAAATAATGAACCATTCTAATGATTCATATCTCATACATAACGTTTGATATAGTTTTGATTATATTCAAGTCATTTAATGCTTAGAAAATACAACGTAATTATCATAATAGAACATAAAAATAAGGGAAGTTTAAATATCAAGTATAAATTTTTGCCAATAATAAAATTATTATCATGTTTCCTCCGTAGGTTGAGTGTTGCATTCGATATACATATTTATTTGCAAGTTATAAATATAAAAGGAAGCTTTATAGTTTGAGTTGCCTTCATTGGGCTTGAACTTGATCATGAGAGAATAATATATACTTTTATGTTCTCATATACATTATATTCACTGAATTAAGTGTACTAATTTTGTCATTAAATATCTCAATCGATGATGCGAGAGTGGTTAGATGACCACTGTTAGTAACATGAGCAAACTTAATATGCAACTGTATGGACCATAATAATATCAAATGGTGGTCAAATGTCAACTTTTAGATGGCATGAATTATCACGTAGAATGACATGCATTAGAGCATGTAGGTTAGTATTATAATTGATTTAGTAAATATGATTTCCCCGCATTTAGAACATTGAGTGACATGTCTGTACAAATCATTAGTTTTTGCCTGTCTGCATGTTCTGATTAAATTCAGAACATTTCTAGTTTTTGTGCTTGCTTGCTTGCATGTCCTGCGTGTGCCTAGGCTTTAGTTTTTGTTTGAATTTTAGTTGCTTAACTTTTTTTGATAAAGAGAGCTCCCCTCTCCGACAAGCCAATCCTAAAACGAGGTTCTAAAGACTCCACCATTATCCTCGTGAGGTTAAGACAAGATTCAAATATGTTCTGAGTAGTCCACACAATAGGAGATTGAAAGCAAAAGAAGCAGGCTGAAACAACAACAAATGGGAAACCCATGAGAACTTATGATTTATTGGAGGATTGCATCTTCACCCTACAGTAATCCTGTGAATCATCCTCCATCCCAACGTAGCGCTGAAGACTTCCCCAACGATCAACTCAACTTTTCTTACACCCAAACTCGTTATGCCCATTATGCCCAAATATCACAGTGCCTTGCAAGTTACTTCATCTCAGTTTACGTAGCGTCCAGCTGTTCCGACGACGGTGGCCCATGTGGTTTCCTTTTGGAAGAATCTAGCTTGGTTTTCTTTTTCCCCTGTTTCGTTTGTCGGTTTTCTTTATTTCTTATTTTCAATTTGCAGTTTACTCTAGCCTACCCAATTTGTTTGGGACTAAACACTTTGTTGTTGTCGCTGTTGTTTGTTATTTTTAAATTTATAGTTGATATCTATTACTTTCCCTTCTTATTATCTTAATTTTTGAATATTTTAAAATTTGAGAATATTTTCCATTTTCCTTATTTTCAAATTCATGTACACCTGCCAAATTCCCCTATATTTTCATTTGTATGAACATTTTCCTAAAATTCAAAAATATTTAATAAATTCCTCATTGTTTTTTTGAACTCATAATATTTTTAATTCCAAAAAAAATTCATAAATATTTAAGTATTATTTAACTTCACATACTTTTTTATTTCTCAAAACTTTTTATAAATTATATAAGTTCTTTTAGCTCCCTGGTCTCTGTTTTTTGTTCCTTATCTCTGCGCAAGTCCTCCTACGCCGAGCTTCCTCTTAGCTGACGTTGCTGCACCTACATAGTTGGCGTTTCCTATTTAACGCCCGATGCCTTAAATAGCCGGGCAAACACGCAAGTAGCCGAGCATCAGCGAATGTTGTCGGCCAGCCCATTTATGGTAGTACATCTGCCGAAACCGGTTTTGAACTTTTTCGAAGTTTCAGGTTCGGTTTTCAAGTTTCTTTTTTCTGCTTTTTTCTTTAGTAAGTTTTTCGCTTATATAAAAAAAATTGGAAATTTCAAAATAAGTCCATATTTTGAAAATCCTTGTATTTCCAAATAATGTAACTAAGTATGCCAAAAAACTATTCACATTTTTTGAAAATGGTTAAAAAGTTAAGTTCTTCGTTTAAAAAAATCAAAATTGTGAATAAATTTTCTTGTATTCATAAATATTTAAAAATTGATATTTTTCTCTATTTTGCAAATATTCATATTTTAATTTTTTTTTCATGTTTCCATAAGAACGTACACAAATTTGAAAATTCCTTGCATTTTAAGAAATGTTCACTTCTTTAAAAAAAATTTTGTTCCTTTCTTGAAAACCATATGAAGAAAGTACTAAAATTGCTGGCTTAGGTGTCATGCACGCACGCTCGGTCAAGATATATCATTGATTACCGTTCGTTTAGGATTATCACCTCCATGACGGACATATGATTAGGAGATTTTGCTACACCTTCAAAAATTTCTTGCGAAAATCTACGTAAGGGCTTAGTTGGCAGGCTCTAATTAGAGGGGAGGTGGCCCTAAAAGACCTCTAAAACAAATAAATACTACTGTAAATCCTTCTCCTCCCCATGGGAGGCAAGGTCGATGTGTCACCCACAACGGAGCCGCAGGCCTCGTCGTTGTTGGCCGCTAGCGCAAACCCACCGGAGCCGCCTTTGTGTGCCGTTTTGGCATCGTAATCGTGCATCTCCTTCTCCTCCTTCTCCTCGTCCTCAAGCTTCTTGAAGAGCCAAGCGCGCCGCGCCATTGTTGATGCGGAGCTGACGGCGCTCACGGTCCACCGTGCGGGCGCTCCACGCATGGATAGACCGCCCGATTCACATCGACGAGTTCAAGGTGATGCAAGCAAGAAGGGGGGGGTAGGGGGGGTCGCCGGTCGGCCTTTAATAGCCGGGTAGGCTCCTCAGTAGGCTCGCCGGCTTCCCGGCCATGAACACGGCAGGCGGAGTACCAAATCTTCAATGTGGGAAGTAGCTGGTGAGACTGGATGCAACGAGGGTTCTAGAGGTAGCCTATTTTGGGTGGTATCGGGTTGTCGGAGACCAAAATGGTAGATGCCCGAACTTCCCCAAATCGCCCCTCGATTTGCGACCAGCCAAATGATTTTCAGACGTCCAGACCGGACGAGCCTCAATTAAAGGTTCGTGTTGGAGCCCTAAAACCGTCCGGTCCAGACATACAGACATATAGGCTAACTCACTGCGCATTATGCAGTACACACAGCAGAGCACAGACGGACAACAACGGTCTACCGTTGGATGGACGGCTGACCAGGTGATCGTCAACTATGTGCCAATCGTGCTATCCGCCAAGACAGCGGGGATTGCACATGTGTAGTAGCTACTACTAACCGGACACGCGGCTGGTAAGACCACTGAGATCGATGGATGATTGGATGACACCGCGCAACAGTCGGATCCGGGCGTGCGCTTGATTTTGTCCCTCTTTGAGTTGCAAGTTGGGAGACATGAGAGATTCCTTACGTCGTCGTCGTTTACATTGCTTGCACATGGGGGCGAATAAGCTGCATGATTCGACATTGCGTTGTAGTATAACTTCTTCCATGGCCTATCGACATGATTGTATTGACTGATTTGAAACTGCCGAGCATAATGCATGCTGCACACGAATGGGTTGTCATCGTCGTCTTCCAATATAATTCTTATCCAAGTACGTACCTGCCGTCTGGTGCAGCTACCTAAGCCTCATCAGCTGGTTTGTGCACGCATGCACCGACTTTTGTTTATGTTTCATTAGAACAACTTTTTTTTTAACACAGTAAAGACGCAAGCGCTCATATACACGCACATACACTCACCTGTATGAACGTACACACGCACACCCTATCCCTATGAGCACCTCCGAAAGACTGAGCTGGCATATCATCTTGAAATTTACGAAGTCACCGTAGGCACCTCGTCATCGATGGAAACGTCTCCTCCCATTAAATACGCATCGCCGAAAATCCTAAATAAATTCATGAATAAATGCAAGCACCAGGATTTGAACCCTGGCGGGTTGGGGATACCAGTCCCTCTAACCATCCAACCACAGGTTGGTTCGCTACAACAACTATTTCGATCACACTGATTTTAATTAGCTGCAACTGCTTCGGAGAGGTTACTCGTGCAGCTGAATGTCCGCGTGTCGGCCAATATAGCTGCAACTGCTTCGGAGAGGTTACTTGTTTGGTAAGCACTTACCATGGTTCGTTGATATTTCCTTTTTGGATCTCCCGTGGCACAGATCCCCACCCAAACATATATAGGAAAATTTGGTTCCTGCCACAAATAATTGAATATATTCGATAATTTTCACTTAAACTTCACGGGTTCGGTATGTGCCATTACTGTTTGCAAACAAATTTGTTAGACGCCCCTGTAGTTGGAATCCATTACTTTAACACATCAGACATAGCAACGTGGAGACTCGTTTGACCGTTTGGGACCCACCACTTTGCCATGTTATCAGCGAACAATGGCTAGTCGCTACATATAATTTCCTTTCTTTCAGGGAAGTCAATATATACCCTATCCGTTCCAGAATATAAGGTGTATCGATTTTCATGCAAGTTAAACTTGTGTAGGCTTGACGAAGATTATAGAACATAACGTCAACATCTACAATACAAAATAAATAAAATACGAAAATACTTTTCCTGATGGATGTAATTAATGATACAAATTTGGTACTATAGACGTTGAAAGATTTTTTTCTAGGAACTTGGTCAAACATCCACATTTGACTTTTTAAAAAACTAATACACCATATATTTTGGAACGAAGGGAGTAATGTCTGGTCAGTCATATAGCAAAAGGCAGGAAAAATGGTCACCCTGGTAAAACCGCCGCCATCCAGTGCAAGACATTCCATCTGGTACACCGCATCCAGTCCATTGTGGTGCATGTCCGTCGCCGCCACCTCCCAGCCTCCCCCTTCCTACCTTTCCCTCGTCCCCTGCCAATGGAACCAGCCCTGCAGCAGAGTGAGGGAGGGGCTCTCGAGGTGAGCACCCCTGTTTTCGGTGTGGGCATGCCTGCAGCATGAGATGTGTCACATCCCCAAAAAATTCAATGTTGGAATGTGAAAAATTAAATTATGGTCAATTTGTAGTTGCAAATTTGCCTGTACTGCTTGAGCCAAGCTTGTGTTCACTATGAATTGATTTGAGTAATTTTCATTTGTGCCACATTTTATTTTGGAATTATTTATAACCCTAAAATTATTTTTAGGGGTTATTTACAATGGAAAACCGAGCCTACAAAATGTGTGTAAACTTTAATTTAATATTGGGATGGAGAGTAAATTCCATAAAACCTAGAGATTTAGTAGGAAGTGTTGGAAACCTAAAAATTATTTTGGGATTTTATTTGGACCCTAATATTTTTGGGGGATTATTTAATAATATCCAAAAATAGGGGTTACAAATTTTTTTTGTTTAATATTTAGGCCGGAAATCACTTTCTCTAAGCCCTAAATATTAATGGATCTTATGGATTTTTTGGCAAAAGATTTGAACGATATTAGTTTTTAAAGGAAATTTAAATTCAAAAGGATAATGAAACAAAACTAAATAACTTTGAAAACAAAACCTACCCAGCTAAAACCAACACAGCCCAATCCCTAGCTAACACTTAGCGCACATCATAATGCAGTGTACAACCCAGCCCACAACCGACCTAACTTAGCCGAAGCGGTACACCACATTATAACCTAGACATAGTATCTTGTCCGATCTAATGGCCGGGCAGCCCGCCAACTCTCCCTCCTTCCCCCTCTCTCTCTCTCTCTCTCTCTCTCTCTCTCTCTCACCAGGTGTAATGACCCGTAGTTATATGATAGTGGGAGATTTTTTCTTTCCAAATGTGCATCACATTCATGTATAAAAATTTTGGGGTAAATTTAACACTTCTACTACTTAGATGAATTTGGATTCAAATATAAAATTGGACATGACCTATGCACATTTTTGACTTTTGGTTCACAGTTCGGATAAGAATAGCAATTAAGGACTTAATTGCAAAAGTACAATCCATATTGTCAATGGGTGTCGTAAATACCCTATTGAGAGAGGGTCATTAAAACTTTATTGCCAGGGCAGCGTAAGCTCAGCGAGCACGGGGTCGTATAAACCCTACCTATAGCAGATTTTGCGCGATAGGCACACATGGAAGTGTGAAAGACTTGGATCTTAGACATGGCCACAAATCATGGATGTGATGGGTTACGGACCCGATGGAAAGGCTAAGTTAATCGCTCGTGCGTGAAGTATAACACTTCTACTGACTGTAAAGAATTGTGGCATGTCCTCCTGATTTGGGAAAGATCTACGAACGCGGCGAGAAAGGAGTTTGTCAGAGATTCTAGCAACCTTCAAAATCTGATGACTATAGATACACTTTCTACAGTGCCTCATGTGATGCCTATATGTACAATGTCTGTATGATTTAGAGTCATTATGTCAATGGCTCTACATGACATAAAGTCACTTAGTAGTGGCATAAGTTTATGTATCCACAGCTAGAGGCATCTCAAAGAGTCACTTAGAATGCATATGTACATATTTGTAAAGGCGCTCAATTTAGTCACTAGATAATGTCTCAACCAATAGAGACAACTTTGTAGGGACAAAGTACTATGCATTTAAGAGGCATAGTGGCATTCCCTATGGACCTCAATAACCGCCTCTTAGAACTAATAAAGGCATTTATATAGGCATTATAAGCCATCTCCATGTACAAATTAGCCGATGACTTCGACATATCATACGGACTTTGGTAGAGGCGTTTATGAAGCATTTTAGGTTCCCAAATAGCATTATTTAATTCCTTAAAAAATCTAATAAATGTTTTTTCAGACATGGAGGTAAAATGTCTCGGTAAAGTATGATCACTTCCTCAAAACAAAGCAAGAATATTCCAGATCCAACACATTTTGTTCCAGATTAAAGTGATCAATAAGCTTAATGAAAAAACCCAAAGAAAATATGGAATGACCTTTCGTGTGAGTGTTTAGTTCAACAAAGTCTAATTTTGATGCAAATACAATACCAATAATTAGAAATGATATTGATAGTTCAAGTTTATATAAATGATACAATACAACTAAAAATATATTCATTGCTTGATATGCGCGTGAGGTCGTAGGCTTTCCGGCACACATGGACTACCCTCTGACTTTTCCCAACGGATAGGCGGGTAACAGTTTTGACAACTTGGTAACTCCCCTTCCACATCAAAAATTATATTTAAATCGAACTTTGAACAAATTTTGGACACAACAAAGTCACTGGAGTAAGTTAACCTAGTAATTACTACACAAACTAAGGAATCATTCTAATGAATCATAACTTATATGCACCATATGTGATGATTTATTGGTTACAAAACACAATATAAATATTATAATAGAAAATTAAGTAGAGTAGGGAAAGTTTATAAATCAAGTACACTAGTTTCCCCATGATAACCTTATTATTATGTTTCCTATAGGGTTGAGTGGTGCCTTAGATATACATAGTTGTGTGCAAACTATTCATATAAAAGGAAGGTTTATAGTTTCAGTGGCCTTCTCTGGGCTTGAACTTCATCAGGAGAGAATGATATATACTATTATCTTCTCTTATGTATTATTTTCACTAAACTTTAGTTTACTAAATTTATCAATTAGTATCTCAACAGAAGATTCAAGAGTGACTGCATGACCGTCCTTAGTAACACAAACTAACTCAGTATGCAATGGTATGAACGGGAAACAATTTCAAATGGTGGTCCCAGGTAAACTTTTAAACGGCATGAATTATCATATAGAATGACATGCAAATTAGAACATGTAGGTTAGTATTAAAAAAAAGGCCTGAATTTAGATATAGTAATTACATTACCTTTTTTGCAGAAATATCAAGTATGATGCAGATGCTCACACACGCACACCATGGCCACCCCGAACTCACTGAGTATCAAAATTGGCAAGGTCATCATGGTCACCATATGCGATGAAAATGTAGCCTAGTATTAAAAAAAAGGCCTGCGTTCACAAGACAAACACATGTCGTCAAATTTAGCATTTGATCTCTGTTGGCCCCAGGGTACTGTTGGAAATATGCCTAGAGGCAATAATAAAATTATTATTATATTTCCTTGTTCATGATAATTGTCTTTTATTCATGCTATAACTGTATTATCCGAAAATCGTAATACACGTGTGAATACATAGACCACAATATGTCCCTAGTAAGCCTCTAGTTGACTAGCTCATTGTGATCAACACATAGTCATGGTTTCCTGGCTATGGACATTGGATGTCATTGATAACGGGATCACATCATTAGGAGAATGATGTGATGGACAAGACCCAATCCTAAGCATAGCACAAAGATCGTGTAGTTAAATGCGCTAGAGCTTTTCCAATGTCAAGTATCTCTTCCTTAGACCATGAGATCGTGTAACTCCGGATACCGTAGGAGTGCTTTGGGTGTATCAAGCGTCTGGCGAATCGGGTGACTATAAAGGTGCATTACGGTATCTCCGAAAGTGTCTTTTGGGTTGACACGGATCGAGACTAGGATTTGTCACTCCGTGTAAACGGAGAGGTATCTTTGGGCCCACTCGGTAGGACATCATCATAATGTGCACAATGTGACCAAGGGGTTGATCACGGGATGATGCGTTACGGAACGAGTAAAGAGACTTGCCGGTAACGAGATTGAACAAGGTATCGGTATACCGACGATCGAATCTCGGGCAAGTATAATACCGCTAGACAAAGGGAATTGTATACGGGATCGGTGAGTCCTTGACATCGTGGTTCATCCGATGAGATCATCGTGGAACATGTGGGAGCCAACATGGGTATCCAGATCCGCTGTTGGTTATTGATCGGAGAACGTCTCGGTCATGTCTACATGTCTCCCGAACCCGTAGGGTCTACACATAAGGTTCGATGGCGCTAGGGTTATAAAGGAAGTTTGTATGTGGTTACCGAATGTTGTTGAGTCCGGATGAGATCTGGATGTCACGAGGAGTTCGGAATGGTCCGGAGGTAAAGATTTATATATGGGAAGTCTGTTTCGGTCACGGAAAAGTTTGGGTTTTATTGGTAACGTCTGGGACCACGGGAGGTCCGGGGTCCACCAAGTGGGGCCACCTACCCGGAGGGCTGCATGGAGCCATGTGTGGGAGGAACCAGCCCGGGTGGGCTGGTGCGCCCCACAAGGGGCCCAAGGCGCAGAAGTGGGGAAGGGGCAAACCCTAGGCAGATGGGCCCTAAGGCCCACCCAGGTGCGCCTCCCCTCTCTCCCCTTCGCCGCCACCAGATGGGATCAGGGGCTGCCGCCACCCACAGGAGGAACCCTAGAGGCGCAACCCCTCCCTCCCTATAAATACTAGAGGTTTTGGGGCTGCCTAAGACACGAGAATCTCTCCCTTCTCCTCTTGGCGCAGCCCTACCTCTCTCCCTTCTCCTCATATCTCGCGGTGCTTGGCGAAGCCCTGCTAGAGTACCACGCTCCTCCATCACCACCACGCCGTTGTGATGCTACTGGATGGAGTCTTCCTCAACCTCTCCCTCTCTCCTTGCTGGATCAAGGCATGGGAGACGTCACCGGGCTGTACGTGTGTTGAACGCGGAGGTGCCGTCCGTTCGGCACTAGGATCTCCGGTGATTTGGATCACGGCAATCACGACTCCTTCAACCCCGTTCTCTTGAACGCTTCCGCTTAGCGATCTACAAGGGTATGTAGATGCACTCTCCTTCCCTCGTTGCTGATTTCTTCATAGATAGATCTTGGTGACACGTGAGGAAAATTTTGAATTTACGCTCGTTCTCAACATGATGGTATCGAGCAGGTTTATTGCGTAGATTCCTTGCACGAGTAGAACAGAAAGTAGTTGTGGGCGTTGATTTTTTTCAATATGCTTACCGTTACTAGTCCAATCTTGTTTCGATGGTATTGTGGGATGAAGCGGCCCGGACCGACCTTACACGTACTCTTACGTGAGATAGGTGTTGGGGAACGTAGCAGAAATTCAAAATTTTCCTACGTGTCACCAAGATCTATCTATGGAGAAACCAGCAACGAGGGGAAGGAGAGTGCATCTACATACCCTTGTAAATCGCTAAGCGGAAGCGTTCAAGAGAACGGGGTTGAAGGAGTCGACTTGTCGTGATCCAAATCACCGGAGATCCTAGTGCCGAACGGACGGCACCTCCGCTGTTCAACACACGACAGCCGGTGACGCCTCCCCGCCTTGATCCAGCAAGGAGAGAGGAGAGGTTGAGGAAGACTCCTCCAGCAGCAGCACAACGGCGTGGTGGTGATGGAGGAGCGTGGTAGTCCAACAGGCTTCGCCAAGCACCGCGAGATCTCGAGGAGAAGGAGAGAGGTATGGCTGCGCCAACAGGAGAAGAAACTCATGTGTTGGGGTGCTCCTATGCCTCACTATATATAGGGGGAGAGGGGGCTGCGCCCCCACCTAGGTTTCCACCCCTAGGGGGCGGCGGCCAGCCCCCAGATCCCATCTGGTGGCGGCGAGAGGGGAGGCGCACCAGGGGTGGGCCTTAGGGCCCATCTGCCTAGGGTTTGCCCCCTCCCCACTTCTGCGCCTTGGGCCCCTTGTGGGGCGCACCAGCCCACTGGGGCTGGTTTCCTCCACACATGGCCCATGCAGCCCTCGGGTAGGTGGCCCCACTTGGTGGACCCAGGACCTCCCGGTGGTCCCAGACGTTACCGATAAAACCCGAAACTTTTCCGGTGACAAAACAGACTTCCCATATATAAATCTTTACCTCCGGACCATTCCGAACTCCTCATGACGTCCGGGATCTCATCCGGACTCGAACTACATTCGTAACCACATACAAGCTTCCTTTATAACCCTAGCGCCATCGAACCTTAAGTGTAGACCCTACGGGTTCGGGAGACATGTAGACATGACCGAGACGTTCTCCGTCAATAACCAACAGCGGATCTCGGATACCCATGTTGGCTCCTACATGTTCCACGATGATCTCATCGGATGAACCACGATGTCAAGGACTCATCGATCCCAGATACAATTCCCTTTGTCTAACGGTATTGTACTTGCCCGAGATTCGATCGTCGGTATACCGATACCTTGTTCAATCTCATTACCGGCAAGTCTCTTTACTGCTCCGCAACACATCATCCCGTGATCAACCCCTTGGTCACATTGTGCACATTATGATGATGTCCTACCGAGTGGGCCCAGAGATACCTCTCCGCTTACACGGAGTGACAAATCCAGCCTCGATCCGTGTCAACCCAACAGACACTTTCGGAGATACCGTAGTGCACCTTTATAGTCACCCGCCACGCCAGACGCTTGATACACCCAAAGCACTCCTACGGTATCCGGAGTTACACGATCTCATGGTCTAAGGAAGAGATACTTGACATTGGAAAAGCTCTAGCAAACGAACTACACGATCTTTGTGCTATGCTTAGATTGGTCTTGTCCATCACATCATTCTCCGATGATGTGATCCCGTTATCAACAACATCCAATGTCCATAGCAGAAACCATGACTATCTGCTGATCACAACGAGCTAGTCAACTAGAGGCTCACTAGGACATATTGTGGTCTATGTATTCACACGTGTATTACGATTTCCGGATAATACGCTTATAGCATGAATAAAAGACAATTATCATGAACAAGGAAATATAATAATACTTTTATTATTGCCTCTAGGCATATTTCCAACAGTCTCCCACTTGCACTAGAGTCAATAATCTAGTTCACATCGCCATGTGATTAACACTCACAGTCACATCGCCATGTGACCAACATCATCAAATGAGTTACGTGGTTTGATCATGTTTTGCTTGTGAGAGAGGTTTTAGTCAACGGTGCGAACCTTTCAGATCCGTGTGTGCTTTGCAAAATTTTAGGTCATATTGTAAATGCTGCTTCCACGCTCCACTTGGAGCTATTCCAAATGGTTGCTCCACTATCGTATCCGGTTTGCTACTCGAGTCACTCGGATAGGTGTTAAAGCTTGCATCGGCGTAACCCTTTACGCCGAACTCTTTATCACCTCCATAATCGAGAAACATGTCCTTATATACTCCAAGGACAATTTTGACGCTGTCCAATGATCCATTCTGGATCATTCTTGTACCCTATAGTGACTCATGGCAAGGCACACTTCGGCGCGGTACGGCATAGCATCTTGTAGAGCCTATGTATAAAGCATAGGGGCGACCTTCGTCCTTTCTCTCTCTTCTGCCGTGGTCGAGCTTTAAGTCTTAACTTCATACCTTACATGTCGGGCAAGAACTCCTTCTTTGGTGATCCATCTTGAACACCTTCAAGATCATGTTAAGGTATATGCTCATTGAAAGTACTATTAAGCATTTTGATCTATCTTATAGATCTTGATGCTTATTATTCAAGTAGCCTAATCTAGGTTTTCCATTGAAAAACACTTTTCAAATAACCCTATATGCTTTCCAGAAATTCTACATCATTTCTGATCAACAATATGTCAATAACATATACTCACCAGAAATTCTATAGTGCTCCCACTCACTTCTTTGGAAATACAAGTTTCTCATAAACTTTTGTATAAACCCAAAATCTTTGATCATCTTATAAAAGTACATATTCCAACTCCGAGATGCTTACTCCAGTCCTTAGAAGGATCGCTGCAGCCAGCATACCTTTTAGCATCCTTAGGATCGACAAAAACTTTGGGATTGTATCGCATACAACCTTTCCTTACGAAAACTGGTAAGGAAACTTGTTTTTTTTTACATCCATCTGCCAGATTTCATAAATGCAGCTAGTGCTAACATGACTCCGACGGACTTAAGCATCGCTACGGATGAGAAAATCTCATCGCAGTCAACTCTTTGAACTTGTGAAAAACTCTTCGCCACAAGTCGAGCTTCATAGACGGTGACATTACCGTCCACGTCCGTCTTCTTCTTAAAGATCCATTTATCTCAATGGCTTGCCGATCATCGGGCAAGTCCACCAAAGTCCATGCTTTGTTCTGATACATGGATCCTATCTCGGATTTCATGGCTTCTAACCATTTGTTAGAATTTGTGCCCACCATCGCTTCTCCATAGCTCGTAGGTTCATTGTTGTCTAGCAACATGACCTTCAAGACAAGATTCTGTGCCACTCAAGCGATCGCATCCTTGTCACCCTACGAGTGCGGTAGTGACTTGATCCAAAGTTTCATGATCACTATCATAAGCTTCTACTTCAATTGGTGTAGGTGCCACAGAACAACTTCACGTGCCCTGCTACACACTAGTTGTAGTGACGGTTCAATAACCATATCAAGTCTCCACCATCCTCCCACTCAACTTTTGAGACAAACTTTTCCTCGAGAAAGGACCCGATTCAAGAAACAATCCCTATTGCTTTCGGATCTGAATTAGGAGGTATACCCAACTGTTTTGGGTGTCCTATGAAGATGCATTATTATCCGCTTTGGGTTCGAGCTTATCAACCTGAAACTTTTTCACATAAGCGTCGCAGCCCCAAACCTTTAAGAAATGACAGCTTAGGTTTCTCTAAACCATAGTTCATACGGTGTCATCTCAATGGAATTACGTGGTGCCCTATTTAAAGTGAATGTGGTTGTCTCTAATGCCTAACCCATAAACGATAGTGGTAATTCGATAAGAGACTTCATGGTACGCACCATATCCAATAGGGTGCAACTATGATGTTCGGACACACCATCAAACTATGGTGTTCCAGGCGGTATTAATTGTGAAACAATTTCCACAATGTCTTAATTGTGTGCCAAACTCGTAACTCAGATACTCATCTTTATGATCATATCATAGACATTTCATCCTCTTGTCACGATGATCTTCAACTTCACTCTGAAATTACTTGAACCATTCAATAATTCAGACTTGTGTTTCATCAAGTAAATATACTCTACATCTACTCGAATCATTTGTGAAGTAAGAACATAACGATATTCACTGCATGCCTCAGCACTCATTGGACTGCACACATCAAAATGTGTTACTTCCAACAAGTTGCTATCTTGTTCCATTTTTTGAAAAACGAGGCTTTTAGTCATCTTGCCCATGTGGTATGATTTGCATATCTCAAGTGATTCAAAATCAAGTGAGTCCAAACGATCCATCTGCATGGAGTTTCTTCATGCGTATACACCAATAGAAATGGTTCACATGTCTCAAACTATTCAAAACGAGTGAGTCCAAAGATCCATCAACATGGAGCTTCTTCATGCGTTTTACACCAATATGACTTACATGGCAGTGCCACAAGTAAGTGGTACTATCATTACTCTCTTATATCTTTTTGGCATGAAAATGTGTATCACTACAATCGAGATTCAATAAACCATTCCTTTAGGTGCAAGACCATTGAAGGTATTATTCAAATAAATAGAGTAACCATTGTTCTTCTTAAATGAATAACCGTATTGCGATAGACATAATCCAATCATGTCTATGCTCAACGCAAACACCAAATCTCGATGGTTGAGGGCGTGCGATGCTTGATCACATCAACCTTGGAAACACTTCAACACATATCGTCACTCACCTTTAGCTAGTCTCCGTTTATTTCGTAGATTTTATTTGAGTTACTAACACTTAGCAACCGAACGGTATCTAATACCACTCGGTGCTACTAGGAGTACTAGTAAAGTACACATTAACATAATGTATATCAATATACTTCTATCGACCTTGCCAGCCTTCTCATCTACCAAGTATCTAGGGTAATTCTGCTCCAGTGGTGGTTCCCTTTATTACAGAAGCACTTAGTCTCGGGTTTGGGTTCAACCTTGGGTTTCTTCACTGGAACAGCAGCTGATTTGCCGTTTCATGAAGTGTCCCTTCTTGCCCTTGCCCTTCTTGAAACTAGTGGTTTCACCAACCATCAACAATTGATGCTCCTTCTTGATTTCTACTTTCGCGGTGTCAAACATCGCGAATACCTCAAGGATCATCATATCTATCCTTGATATGTTATAGTTCATCACGAAGCTCTAGCAGCTTGGTGGCAATGACTTTGGAGAAACATCACTATCTCATCTGGAAGATTGACTCCCACTCGATTCAAGTGATTGTGGTACTCAGACAATCTGAGCACAAGCTCAACGATTGAGCTTTCCTCCTTTAGTTTGCTGGCTAATAAAATCGTCGGAGGTCTCATACCTCTTGACGTGGGCACGAGCCTGAAATCCCAATTTCAGCCCTCGAAAACATCTCATATGTTCATGACGTTTTGAAAACGTCTTTGGTGCCTCTACTCTAAACCGTTTAACCGAACTATCACGTAGTTATCAAAGCGTGTATGTCCGATGTTCGCAACATCCACAAGCGGCGTTTGGGGTTCAGCACACCGAGCGGTGCATTAAGGACATAAGCTTTCTCTGTCCGCATAATCGCTCATGTCAACTTTCAACTATATTTTCTCTAGGAACATATCTAAGCAGTGGAACTAAAAGCGAGCATATGAAATAATTTGCAAAGATCTTTTGACTATGTTCAGGATAATTAAGTTCATCTTATGAACTCCCACTCAGATAGACATCCCTCTGGTCATCTAAGTGATTACATGATCCAAGTCAACTAGGCCGTGTCCGATCATCACGTGAGACGGACTAGTCATCATCGGTGAACATCTTCATGTTGATCGTATCTACTATACGACTCATGCTCGACCTTTCGGTCTCCGTGTTCCGAGCCATGTCTGCACATGCTAGGCTCGTCAAGTTAACACCAAGTGTTTTTGCTGTGTAAATCTGTCTTACACCCGTTGTATGTGAACGTAAGAATCCATCACACCCGATCATCACGTGGTGCTTAGAAGCGACGAACTGTAGCAACGGTGCACAGTCAGGGGAGAACACTTCTTGAAATTTTGTAAGGGATCATCTTATTTACTACCGTCGTCCTAAGAAAACAAGATGCATAAACATGATAAACATCACATGCAATCAAATAGTGACATGATATGGCCAATATCATTTTGCTCCTTTTGATCTCCATCTTCGGGGCTCCATGATCATCATCGTCACCGGCATGACACCATGATCTCCATCATCATGATCTCCATCATCGTGTCTTCATGAAGTTGTCTCGCCAACTATTACTTCTACTACTATGGCTACCGGTTAGCAATAAAGTAAAGTAATTACATGGCGTTGTTCAATGACACGCAGGTCATACAATAAATCAAGACAACACCTATGGCTCCTGCCGGTTGTCATACTCATCGACATGCAAGTCGTGATTCCTATTACAAGAACATGATCAATCTCATACATCACGTATCATTCATCACATTCTTCTTGGCCATATCACATCATATAGCATACCCTGCAAAAACAAGTTAGACGTCCTCTAATTGTTGTTTGCATGTTTTACGTGGCTGCTATGGGTTTCTAGCAAGAACGTTTCTTACCTACGCAAAACCACAACGTGATATGCCAATTGCTATTTACCCTTCATAAGGACCCTTTTCATCGAATCCGTTCCGACTAAAGTGGGAGAGACTGGCACCCGCTAGCCACCTTATGCACGAAGTGCATGTCAATCAGTGGAACTTGTCTCACGAAGAATGCGTGTAAGGTCGGTCCGGCCGCTTCATCCCACAATACCGTCGAAACAAGATTGGACTAGTAACGGTAAGCATATTGAACAACATCAACGCCCACAACTACTTTGTGTTCTACTCGTGCAAAGAATCTACGCAATAGACCTAGCTCATGATGCCTTTGTTGGGGAGCGAGCAGAAATTCAAAATTTTCCTCGTGTCACCAAGATCTATCTATGGAGAAACCAGCAACGAGGGAAGGAGAGTGCATCTACATACCCTTGTAGATCGCTAAGCGGAAGCGTTCAAGAGAACGGGGTTGAAGGAGTCGTGCTCGTCGTGATCCAAATCACCGGAGATCCTAGTGCCGAACGGACGGCACCTCCGCGTTCAACACACGTACAGCCGGTGGCGTCTCCCGCCTTGATCCAGCAAGGAGAGAGGAGAGGTTGAGGAAGACTCCCTCCAGCAGCAGCACAACGGCGTGGTGGTGATGGAGGAGCGTGGTAGTCCAGCAGGGCATCGCCAAGCACCGCGAGATCTGAGGAGAAGGGAGAGAGGTACGGCTGCGCAACCAGGAGAAGAAACTCATGTGTTGGGCTGCTCCTATGCCTCACTATATATAGGGGGAGAGGGGGCTGCGCCCCCACCTAGGTTTCCACCCCTAGGGGGCGGCGGCCAGCCCCCAGATCCCATCTGGGTGGCGGCGAGGGGGAGAGGGAGGCGCACCGGGGTGGGCCTTAGGCCCATCTGCCCTAGGGTTTGCCCCCCTTCCCCACTTCCTGCGCCTTGGGCCCCTTGTGGGGGGCGCACCAGCCCACCTGGGGCTGGTTCCCTCCCACACATGGCCCATGCAGCCCTCCGGGGTAGGTGGCCCCACTTGGTGGACCCCCGGGACCCTCCCGATGGTCCCGGTACGTTACCGATAAAACCCGAAACTTTTCCGGTGACCAAAACAGGACTTCCCATATATAAATCTTTACCTCCGGACCATTCCGGAACTCCTCGTGACGTCCGGGATCTCATCCGGGACTCCGAACTACATTCGGTAACCACATATAAGCTTCCTTTATAACCCTAGCGTCATCGAACCTTAAGTGTGTAGACCCTACGGGTTCGGGAGACATGTAGACATGACCGAGACGTTCTCCGGTCAATAACCAACAGCGGGATCTGGATACCCATGTTGGCTCCCACATGTTCCACGATGATCTCATCGGATGAACCACGATGTCAAGGACTCAGTCGATCCCGTATACAATTCCCTTTGTCTAACGGTATTGTACTTGCCCGAGATTCGATCGTCGGTATACCGATACCTTGTTCAATCTCGTTACCGGCAAGTCTCTTTACTCGTTCCGCAACACATCATCCCGTGATCAACCCCTTGGTCACATTGTGCACATTATGATGATGTCCTACCGAGTGGGCCCAGAGATACCTCTCCGTTTACACGGAGTGACAAATCCCAGTCTCGATCCGTGTCAACCCAATGAGACACTTCGGAGATACCTGTAGTGCACCTTTATAGTCACCCAGTTACGTTGTGACGTTTGATACACCCAAAGCACTCCTACGGTATCCGGGAGTTACACGATCTCATGGTCTAAGGAAGAGATACTTGACATTGGAAAAGCTCTAGCAAACGAACTACACGATCTTTGTGCTATGCTTAGGATTGGGTCTTGTCCATCACATCATTCTCCTAATGATGTGATCCCGTTATCAACGACATCCAATGTCCATAGCCAGGAAACCATGACTATCTATTGATCACAACGAGCTAGTCAACTAGAGGCTCACTAGGGACATATTGTGGTCTATGTATTCACACGTGTATTACGATTTCCGGATAATACAGTTATAGCATGAATAAAAGACAATTATCATGAACAAGGAAATATAATAATACTTTTATTATTGCCTCCAGGGCATATTTCCAACAATAGGTTCCACCGCTTGACATGCACTTGGTGCATAAGGTGGCTAGCGGGTGCCAGTCTCTCCCACTTTAGTCGGAACGGATTCGATGAAAAGGGTCCTTATGAAGGGTAAATAGCAATTGGCATATCACGTTGTGGTTTTGCGTAGGTAAGAAACGTTCTTGCTAGAAACCCATAGCAGCCACGTAAAACATGCAAACAACAATTAGAGGACGTCTAACTTGTTTTTGCAGGGTATGCTATGTGATGTGATATGGCCAAGAAGAATGTGATGAATGATATGTGATGTATGAGATTGATCATGTTCTTGTAATAGGATTCACGACTTGCATGTCGATGAGTATGATAACCCGCAGGAGCCATAGGAGTTGTCTTTATTTTTTGTATGACCTGCGTGTCATTGAAGAACGCCATGTAAACTACTTTACTTTATTGCTAAACGCGTTAGACATAGAAGTAGAAGTAGCGTGACAACTTCATGAAGACACAATGATGGAGATCATGATGATGGAAATCTTGGTGTCAAGCCGGTGACAAGATGATCATGGAGCCCCAAAGATGGAGATCAATGGAGCTATATGATATTGGCCATATCATGTCACAACTATATAATTGCATGTGATGTTTATTATGTTTATGCATCTTGTTTACTTAGGATGACGGTAGTAAATAAGATGATCCCTTACAAAATTTCAAGAAGTGTTCTCCCCTAACTGTGCACCGTTGCTACAGTTCGTCGCTTCTAAGCACCACGTGATGATCGGGTGTGATGGATTCTTACGTTCACATACAACGGGTGTTAGACAGTTTTACACAGCGAAAACACTTAGGGTTAACTTGACGAGCCTAGCATGTACAGACATGGCCTCGGAACACAGAGACCGAAAGGTCGAGCATGATTCGTATAGTAGATACGATCAACATGAAGATGTTCACCGATGATGACTAGTCCGTCTCACGTGATGATCGGACACGGCCTAGTTGACTCGGATCATGTAATCACTTAGATGACCAGAGGGATGTCTATCTGAGTGGGAGTTCATAAGATGAACTTAATTATCCTGAACATAGTCAAAAGTTCTTTGCAAATTATGTTGTAAGCTCGCGCTTTAGTTCCACTGTTTAGATATGTTCCTAGAGAAAATATAGTTGAAAGTTGACAGTAGCGATTATGCGGACAGTAGAAAGCTTATGTCCTTAAATGCACCGCTCAGTGTGCTGAACCCCAATCGTCGTCTGTGGATGTTGCGAACATCGGACATACACGTTTTGATAACTACGTGATAGTTCAGTCAAATGGTTTAGAGATGAGGCACCAAAGACGTTTTCGAAATGTCGCGGAACATATGAGATGTTTCGAGGGCTGAAATTGAGATTTCAGGCTCGTGCCCACGTCAAGAGGTATGAGACCTCCGACGATTTTCTTAGCCTGCAAACTAAGGGAGAAAAGCTCAATCGTTGAGCTTGTGCTCAGATTTTCTGAGTGCAACAATCACTTGAATCGAGTGGGAGTTGATCTTCCAGATGAGATAGTGATGTTTCTCCAAAGTCATTGCCACCAAGCTGCTAGAGCTTCGTGATGAACTATAACATATCAAGGATAAGATATGATGATCCTTGAAGTATTCGCGATGTTTGACACCGCGAAAGTAGAAATCAAGAAGGAGCATCAATTATTGATGGTTGGTAAAACCACTAGTTTCAAGAAGGGCAAGGGCAAGAAGGGATACTTCATGAAACAGCAAATCAGCTGCTGCTCTAGTGAAGAAACCCAAGGTTGAACCCAAACCCGAGACTAAGTGCTTCTTTGATAAAGGGAACAGTCACTAGAGCGGAATTATCCTAGATACTTGGTAGATGAGAAGGCTGGCAAGGTCGATAGAAGTATATTGGATATACATTATGTTAATGTGTACTTTACTAGTACTCCTAGTAGCACCAGGGTATTAGATACCGGTTCGGTTGCTAAGTGTTAGTGACTCGAAATAATAGGCTACGGAATAAACGGAGACTAGCGAAAGGTGAGCTAACTATATGTGTTGGAAGTGTTTCCAAGGTTGATGCGATCAAGCATCGCACGCTCCCTCTACCATCGAGATTTGGTGTTTGCGTTGAGCATAGACATGATTGGATTATGTCCATCGCAATACGGTTATTCATTTAAGGAGAATAATGGTTACTCTATTTATTTGAATAATACCTTCAATGGTCTTGCACCTAAAGGAATGGTTTATTGAATCTCGATCGTAGTGATACACATTTTTCATGCCAAGAGATATAAGATAGTAATGATAGTACCACTTACTTGTGGCACTGCCATGTAAGTCATATTGGTATAAAACGCATGAAGAAGCTCCATGTTGATGGATCTTTGGACTCACTCGTTTTTTTGAAAAGTTTGAGACATGCGAACCACGTCTATTGGTGTATACGCATGAAGAAACTCCATGCAGATGGATCGTTTGGACTCACTTGATTTTGAATCACTTGAGATATGCAAATCATACCACATGGGCAAGATGATTAAAAGGCCTCATTTTTCAAGAAATGGAACAAGATAGCAACTTGTTGGAAGTAACACATTTTGATGTGTGCAGTCCAATGAGTGCCGAGGCATGCAAATGAATATCGTTATGTTCTTACTTCACGATGAATCGAGTAGATGTAGAGTATATTTACTTGATGAAACACAAGTCTGAATTATTGAATGGTTCAAGTAATTTCAGAGTGAAGTTGAAGATCATCGTGACAAGAGGATGAAATGTCTATGATATGATCATAGAGATGAGTATCTGAGTTACGAGCTTTGGCACGCAATTAAGACATTGTGGAAATTGTTTCACAATTAATACCGCCTGGAACACCATAGTGTGATGGTGTTGTCCGAACATCATAGTTGCACCCTATTGGATATGGTGCATACCATGACGTCTCTCATCGAATTACCACTATCGTTTATGGGTTAGGCATTAGAGACAACCACATTCACTTTAAATAGGGCACCACGTAATTCCGTTGAGATGACACCGTATGAACTATGGTTTAGAGAAACCTAAGCTGTCATTTCTTAAAGGTTTGGGGCTGCGACGCTTATGTGGAAAGGTTTCAGGTTGATAAGCTCGAACCCAAAGCGGATAAAATGCATCTTCATTAGACACCCAAAACAGTTGGGTATACCTCCTAATTCAGATCCAAAGCAATAGGGATTGTTTCTTGAATCGGGTCCTTTCTCGAGGAAAAGTTTGTCTCAAAAGTTGCATGGGAGGATGGTGGAGACTTGATGAGGTTATTGAACCATCACTTCAACCAAGTGTGTAGCAGGCACGTGAAGTTGTTCCGTGGCACCTACACCAATTGAAGTAGAAGCTTATGATAGTGATCATGAAACTTGGATCAAGTCACTACCATACCTCGTAGGGTGACAAGGATGCGTACTACTTTGGAGTGGTACAGTAATCCTGTCTTGAAGGTCATGTTGCTAGACAACAATGAACCTACGAGCTATGGAGAATCGATGGTGGGCCCATATTCCGACAAATGGTTAGAAGCCATGAAATCCGAGATAGGATCCATGTATCAGAACAAAGCATGGACTTTGGTGGACTTGCTCGATGATCGGCAAGCCATTGAGATAAATGGATCTTTAAGAAGAAGACGGACGTGGACGGTGATGTCACCGTCTATGAAGCTCGACTTGTGGCGAAGAGTTTTTCACAAGTTCAAGGAGTTGACTACGATGAGATTTTCTCATCCGTAGCGATGCTTAAGTCCGTCGGAATCATGTTAGCATTAGCTGCATTTATGAAATCTGGCAGATGGATGTCAAAACGAGTTTCCTTACCAGTCTTCGTAAGGAAAGGTTGTATGTGATACAATCCGAAAGTTTTTGTCGATCCTAAGGATGCTAAAAGGTATGCTGGCTCCAGTGATCCTTCTAAGGACTGGAGTAAGCATCTCGGAGTTGGAATATGTACTTTGATAAGATGATCAAAGATTTTGGGTTTATACAAATTTATGAGAAACTTGTATTTCCAAAGAAGTGAGTGGGAGCGCTATAGAATTTCTGATGAGTATATGTTGTTGACATATTGATGGTCAGAAATGACGTAGAATTTTCTGTAAAGCATATAGGGTTATTTGAAAAGTGCTTTTCAAGTGAAAACCTAGATTAAGCTACTTGAACAATAAGCATCAAGATCTATAAGATAGTTAAAAATGCTTAATGGTACTTTCAAAATGAGCACATACCTTGACATGATCTTGAAGCTGTTCAAGATGGATCAGTCAAAGAAGGAGTTCTTGCCTGAGTTCTAAGGTATGAAGTTAAGACTTAAAGCTCGACCACGGCAGAAAAGAGAGAAAGGACGAAGGTCGTCCCCTATGCCTTAGACGTAGGCTCTAGAGTATGCTATGCTGTGTACCACACCGAAGGGTGCCTTGCCATGAGTCGGTCTAGGGTACAAGAATGATCCAGAATGGATCATTGGACAGCGGTCAAAATTGTCCTTGGAGTAAATAAGGACATGTTTCTCGATTATGGAGGTGATAAAGAGTTCGACGTAAAGGGTTACGTCGATGCAAGCTTTAACACCTATCCGAATGACTCTAAGTAGCAAACCGGATACGTATAGTGGAGCAACCATTTGGAATAGCTCCAAGTGGAGCGTGGAAACAACATTTACAATATGACATAGAGAATTGCAAAACACATACGGATCTGAATGTTGCAGACCCGTTGACTAAAAAACCTCTCTCACTAGCAAAGCATGATCAAACCCCAGAACTCATTGAGTCTTAATCACATGGTGATGTGAACTAGTTTAATGACACTAGTAAACTCTTTGGATGTTGGTCACATGGTGATGTGACCTGTGAGTGTTAATCACATGGCGATGTGAACTAGATTATTGACTCTAGTGCAAGTGGGAGACTGTTGGAAATATGCCCTAGAGGCAATAATAAAAGTATTATTATATTTCCTTGTTCATGATAATTGTCATTTATTCATGCTATAACTGTATTATCCGGAAATCGTAATACACGTGTGAATACATAGACCACAATATGTCCCTAGTAAGCCTCTAGTTGACTAGCTCGTTGTGATCAACAGATAGTCATGGTTTCTGGCTATGGACATTGGATGTCGTTGATAACGGATCACATCATTAGGAGAATGATGTGATGGACAAGACCCAATCCTAAGCATAGCACAAAGATCACGTAGTTCGCGCTAGAGCTTTTCCAATGTCAAGTATCTCTTCCTTAGACCATGAGATCGTGTAACTCCCGGATACCGTAGGAGTGCTTTGGGTGTATCAAACGTCACAACGAATCGGGTGACTATAAAGGTGCATTACGGTATCTCCGAAAGTGTCTTTTGGGTTGACACGGATCGAGGCGGGATTTGTCACTCCGTGTAAACAGAGAGGTATCTCTGGGCCCACTCGGTAGGACATCATCATAATGTGCACAATGTGACCAAGGGGTTGATCACGGGATGATGTGTTACGGAACGAGTAAAGAGACTTGCCGGTAACGAGATTGAACAAGGTATCGGTATACCGACGATCGAATCTCGGGCAAGTATAATACCGCTAGACAAAGGGAATTGTATACGGGATCGACTGAGTCCTTGACATTGTGGTTCATCTGATGAGATCATCGTGGAACATGTGGGAGCCAACATGGGTATCCAGATCCCGCTGTTAGTTATTGATCGGAGAACGTCTCGGTCATGTCTACATGTCTCCCGAACCCGTAGGGTCTACACACTTAAGGTTCGATGACGCTAGGGTTATAAAGGAAGTTTGTATGTGGTTACCGAATGTTGTTCGGAGTCCCGGATGAGATCCTGGATGTCACGAGGAGTTCCGAAATGGTCCGGAGGTAAAGATTTATATGTGGGAAGTCCTGTTCTGGTCACCGGAAAAGTTTCGGGTTTTATCGGTAACGTACCGGGACCACCGGGAGGGTCCCGGGGGTCCACCAAGTGGGGCCACCTACCCCAGAGGGCTGCATGGGCCATGTGTGGGAGGGAACTAGCCCCAGGTGGGCTGGTGCGCCCCCCACAAGGGGCCCAAGGCGCAGGAAGTGGGGAAGGGGGGCAAACCCTAGGGCAGATGGGCCCTAAGGCCCACCCTGGGTGCGCCTCCCCCTCTCTCCCCTTCTGGCCGCCACCCAGATGGGATCTGGGGGCTGCCGCCACCCCTAGGGAGGGAACCCTAGAGGGGGCGCAGCCCCCTCCCCTCCCCCTATAAATACTAGAGGTTATGGGGCTGCCTAAGACACGAGAATCTCTCCCTTCTCCTCTTGGCGCAGCCCTACCTCTCTCCCTTCTCCTCATATCTCGCGGTGCTTGGCGAAGCCCTGCTAGACTACCACGCTCCTCCATCACCACCACGCCGTTGTGCTGCTGCTGGATGGAGTCTTCCTCAACCTCTCCCTCTCTCCTTGCTGGATCAAGGCATGGGAGGCGTCGGTGGCTGTACGTGTGTTGAACGCGGAGGTGCCGTCCGTTCGGCACTAGGATCTCCGTGATTTTGATCACGACAGCAACGACTCCTTCAACCCCGTTCTCTTGAACGCTTCCGCTTGGCAATCTACAAGGGTATGTAGATGCACTCTCCTTCCCCTCGTTGCTGGTTTCTCCATAGATAGATCTTGGTGACACGTAGGAAAATTTTGAATTTCTGCTACGTTCCCCAACAGGTACAACTACCCTTGAACCAATTGCTAACTTAATATAGTTGGCATCAACACATTTTGTTGAACCTGAAGAAACTTTTCAAGAAAAAATTTTGTTGTCATTAATAATGTTTAGATGGCTAGAACACTTGAATGTTCATCACACAGACAAGGTTGCTTCCTTAATTAGTCACAAACAAATTTACAAATGTGGCCGACTCAGAGAGGAGCGCCTCTTTTGCGCTAAATGAACCAGGTTACGCAACAATGTAGATGTCGTCTCCCGCATGGGCCCAACCCTCTAAATTGGTCACTCGACTCTTGCTCGCTCGACGCACGCTAGCTTGCTGCCACTCGATTTGTGTTTTTTTATTTCTTCTGCTCGCCATTGTTATAAAAAAACAGCCTTTTTTCATATTATTTTTTTAAAAACTTGGTGAAATCATAGAAAGCTAACAGATTTATTTTTTAAAATTTGAGAAAATGTTCCTGGATTAAGAAATGGTCATGAATTTGAAAACAAATATTAAAAAACAATGTTCACAGGTTTAAAACATGTCCATGGATTTGTTTAAAATGTTCTTGGAATTTGAAAAAGTTTGCCAAATTAGGAGAAAGTTCATGACTTTTAAAAAAGTGATTGGATGTTTAAAAATGTAAGAATTTTAAGAATATTCACAAATTCGGAAAAAATATTCATCGATTTCATAAAATGTTCATGCATTTCAAATCAAATTACAAATTTGAAAACAATATTAACAATTTTTGTTTGCGGATTTACATAGAAAAGAAAACGAAAAAGTGAAAGAAAAAGAAAAACCGAAGAACCAGATTAAAAAAGAAAAAAAAACCTGGGCAATGGAACATTCTGCAATATTCCCATAACAAAAAATAACCACCGGTTGTCTTTTTGTTACATGGGCCGGCCAGAAGCAGCAGATGCGCCAAATAGGAAAGTACGGACTCAGAATATGACCGTTGACAGGGCCGATGAACTTCGTTATGGCGGCCCACATGGTTACATCTCCGACTCTGAGAATGACCGTTCACATGGACAATGGGTTCGGCGTGGACTTCTAGGCACCATCCGATCGGAAACTACCATCGCATTATTTCTACGTAGGACAGACAAGATCCAACCAAGTCGGGGCATCAGGGAGACTTTATTAAAGACAACATACAACATGCTTGGCTGGCACCATGCTAGCTTCGGATGCAACAGCTGCCGGATGATGACGACGGTTAGTATAACTGTGAGCACAAGAGAATATTCGTTTTGTTTTTGCGGGGCGTCCTTCACCGCTGGTGGCCGGCCGGCCTGCGACAACACGCATCAACAACCACGTTTGTCGTCCTTCAACGGTGCGACCATCTCCGTCGTCCGTCCGTGCTGGCCGCTCCATCACCAACGCGTCCACGCCGGTAGGATTTATTTTTTCTTCAGTATCTTTTTTTGTTTAGCTAATGCATTCTGCCTCCTGTGCAGGCTTCCCGAGAAGCAAGCGGGGCGTGGATGGGGGGCAAACGGCCTCCATGGATACCCGGGACGCCACCTGTCAGTCAAACTGGCCACCCATTATATACTAGAAACCCTAAAATATAATCGACTCGTCTGCCACTCCGCCTCCACTCCCATCCCCGCAGCCGCCTCTCCCTCTCTCTCTCACCAACCCCATCCCTCCCGATCCACTCATCCATCCATCCCATCCCTAGATCGACAACGACTGGCGGCACCCTGCACTCATCCGGCCGCCCCTCACATCTGATGCCCTCTCCTGCTCCTCGCCTCCTCATCCTTCACCTCCTCGCGAGTCCATGATGGCGAGGACGCCGAGCGACGGGCGGTGATAGTGGCGAAGCCGACGCCGGTGACTCCCATCCTCTTCTTCCACCTCAAGCACAAGCAGTGACCAGAGTCCAGAGGCATCTGCATCGACACGAGAGGCCGAGACCGTCAGGGTAAGCAGGTAACCGGCCGCATCTGCACCTTTTCTCGCATTTTTTTCATTTCGTGTTGTTGTATGTGTATGGATCTTGTAGTTGTTACTTCTTGTAGGTATTTCCCATTTAATTGAATCTTGTTGTTAAATGTGTATGGATTTGTTATTTGGTCAGTCATTAGTGAATTATGTAAATATCCAGCAGTCCACACACAGTCGATTCTATGTGAGAAACTCAAAATAATTCTGTCAATTATATGTCAGAATCATCCAAATATTTGGTCAGTCACAATTGAATGTGTATGTATCAATTATATGTCAAAAATATCTAAATATCCAGTAGTCTGCATATCCTTTTTATCTAAATATGTTGCAATGTGACCTTGCTGTTGAATGTGTATGCTTCCTGATTATTGTGACTGTTGTGATCTCTAAATATTTCGTTGCGTGGCTTTGTAGCTGACGGCGATGACGACGACGACTGGAAACTCGCATCCTCTTCCTCTACCTTCAAAACAAAAGAGGAACAGTCAGTCCAGGAGGAAGGAGCTCAGATGAAGAGCTCTTTTACTTAGGAACAAACTAGGCCTAGCAGGAGGTACTTGGCAGCATTGAAACGGCCCGTTATGGACACTGCACCAGTTTGATGTGAGGGTTATTCCTGCACATGCCATGATTTTGTTTTGCTCTTGGTGCATGGCAGTCGTCTGAGCTTCCATTATTGCATGCCTCTCATTAGATCTGCTTGTTCTGTTTAGATTGTTAGTTGTAGCGATTGGGGTTTGTTTCCCATGTTACCACTGATTTAGATCTAGTTTCACACAGAAATCCACTGCTTTATCTTTCTGGATTGAGCATACTTTCCCCTCCAATTGCAGGCTGAATGGTAGCACAGCAATACGCTCCCCCTCTTAGCTCCTTCCTGGAAGATTGCTCTTCTTTTGTTTGCTCCGAGGTGCATCTGCAGGTATGGACCAATAATAACTGTAAGGTTTTTACTAACTGCACTCCCTGCTCTTGTTTTATACCTGCTTTACCTAGCATTTTCTCGTTGTGTCCAATCATTACATTTGTGTATGAAAGCCCCATTGCAGCTGCTCTAAGTCAGTTTGTGCTTTTTGTTGTCTGATGTTTAATATTTTAAACATATATAGCATTACTAATTAACTGTTGCTGAGATTTCCTAAAATAATAGTGGAAAAAGGATCAACTTGTTTGCTTTATTCCTTGGAGCTTCATTTTTTTGAACACACCATCTTATTATCTAGAAAAGTCATCTGTTGATGTTCTACACGGATAACTGAAAGTTAATTTTTTGTTTGTATGAATGATAATATGATAACCCTACTGGATAACTTATACCACCTTCTAATTAAATTTTTGTTTGAGTGCTGGGTCTCTATGATTTCCTTACTATTTTACATGGTGACCACATTATATTTATTGGTCATGTATAATTCCTCTGAGGTCTCCTAGTATCCTCTTCATTCTACCTGTTACAATTTTTTAGTGTTTGTGCTTCCAAATGCCTGAGCATATTGTTTGATCCATATTTATTCACAATTTCCCCTGATTTGTCCATGCTCTTTTGAAGGGGACCACCTGTCCATTTCTTTGAGACTTGGTTTCTTTTGACTCACTTTTCATTCTATGGATGTGGATATGGTTGTAGGTTTGCGTATCTTAACCAATGTAAGATTCTATGTCGTGCCAACTTTAACACTGTTTGTTTTTGCTGGTTCAATTTGAAGCTATTCCTCCAAAATGCCCTGCAAGCATGACTAGGAAATAAGAGCAAGGCCATGAGTTATTTAATATTTTCAATTGCATAGTTGTTCATCACATTCTTTTCAGCCTCTGTTTTTGTACACAGTGTCCAACTGCAGCTGTGCTGTAAATGAACATGTTCCCTGAATCAATCTTTTTGTATTCTAACTTTCTAAGAAATATTTGTTTTTGACTTTTCTATTAAAATCATAGCCAATTGAAACAGACATTTAGAAAAGTATCTGTTGGTGCTTCCCCCTGATTGGATGCCTGTGTATTTGACCTACTTGTTCTTGTTTTGTTTGTTACTTGTTGTAACCACTGATGCAGATCTATTTTCAGACACAAATCCATTGTTTTGGGTTTTGCTTTTACCTTCTACTAATTAACTGTCATTAATCGCAGGGCTTCTGTTTGATCCTTTGTCTTGTTGCAACCACAGCTTGAATCATAGCCTATTTTTCTGTCCTCCTTGGAAGGTGGGCTTATTCCTTTTTTGGGGCTTGGCTTCTTTAGAATCAACTTTCACATTGGAATTATACATGAGACAAAAGCTAAAAGCTAACAGCGACCGGCGGTGCTAGTAGCGATGACGATGCCAGTGACTCCCCTCCTCTTCTTCCACCTCAAGCACAAGCAGTGACCAGAGTCCAGAGTCCAGAGGCATCCTCATCGACCCGAGAGGCTGATACCATCAGGCTAAGTAGGTAACCAGCCGCATCTGCACCTTTTCTCTAATTTTTTGTTTCATTTTGGGTTGTTGAATGTGTATGCATCTGTTGAATGTGTGTGGATCTTGTAGTTGTTAGTTCTTGTAGTTATTTTCCCATTTAATTGAATGTTGTTGTTAAATGTGTATGGATCGTTTTGACAACTTGGTAACTCCCCTTCCACATCAAAAACTATATTTAAATCGAACTTTGAACAAATTTTTGACACAACAAAGTCACTGGGGTAAGTTAACCTAGTAATTACTACACAAACTAAGGAATCATTCTAATGAATCATAACTTATATGCACCGTATGCGATGATTTATTGGTTACAAAACACAATATAAATATTATAATAGAAAATTAAGTAGAGTAGGGAAAGTTTATAAATCAAGTACACTAGTTTCCCCATAATAACCTTATTATTATGTTTCCTATAAGGTTGAGTGGTGCCTTAGATATACACATTTGTGTGCAAACTATTCATATAAAAGGAAGGTTTATAGTTTCAGTGGCCTTCTCTGGGCTTGAACTTCATCATGAGAGAATGATATATACTATTATGTTCTCTTATGTATTATTTTCACTAAACTTTAGTTTACTAAATTTATCAATAAGTATCTCAACAGAAGATTCAAGAGTGACTGCATGATTGTCCTTAGTAACACAAACTAACTTAGTATGCAATGGTATGAACTGGAAACAATTTCAAATGGTGGTCCCAGGTAAACTTTTAAACAACATGAATTATCATGTAGAATGACATGCAAATTAGAACATGTAGGTTAGTGTTGCAATTAATTTAGTAAATTGAGTCACCAATATTTAGATATAGTAATTACATTACCTTTTTTGTAGAAATATCAAGTACAATGCAGATGCTCACACACGCACACCATGGCCACCCCGAACTCGCCGAGTATCAAAATTGGCAAGGTCATCATGGTCACCATATGCAATGAAAATGTAGCCTAGTATTGAAAAAAAGGTCTACGTTCACAAGACAAACACATGTCATCGAATTAGAGTTTGATCTCTGGTGGCCCCGGGGTACAACTACCCTTGAACCAATTGCTAACTTAATATAGTTGGCATCAACACATTTTGTTGAACCTAAAGAAACTTTCCAAGAAAACATTTTGTTGTCATTAATAATGTTTAGATGGCTAGAACACTTGAATGTTCATCATATAGACAAGGTTGCCTCCTTAATTAGTCACATACAAATTTACAAATGTGGCCGACTCAGAGAGGAGCGCCTCTTTAGCTCTAAATGAACCAGGTTACGCAACAATGTAGACGTCGTCTCCCTCATGGGCCCAACCCTCTAAATTGGTCACTCGACTCTTGCTCGCTCGACCCACGCTAGCTTGCTGCCACTCGATTTGTGTTTTTTTATTTCTTCCGCCAGCCACTCTTATAAAAAACAACCTTTTTCATATTATTTTTTAAAAACTTGGTGAAATCATAGAAAGCTAACAGATTTAGTTTTTAAAATTTGAGAAAATGTTGATGGATTAAAAAATGGTCATGAATTTGAAAACAAATATTGAAAAACAATGTTCACAGGTTTAAAACATGTCCATGGATTTGTTTAAAATGTTCTTGGAATTTGAAAAAGTTTGCAAAATTTGGAGAAAGTTCATGACTTTTAAAAAAGTGAATGGATGTTTAAAAATGTAAGAATTTTAAGAATATTCACAAATTCAGAAAAAATATTCATGGATTTTATAAAATGTTCATGCATTTCAAATCAAATTACAAATTTGAAAACAATATTAACAATTTTTGTTTGCGGATTTACATAGAAAAGAAAAAGAAAAAGTGAAAGAAAAAGAAAAACCGAAGAACCAGATTAAAAAAGAAAAAAAACCTGGGCAATGGAACATTCTGCAATATTCCCATAACCAAAAATAACCACCGGTTGTCTTTTTGTTACATGGGCCGCCGAAGCAGCAGATCGCCAAATAGGAAAGTACGGACTCGAATATGACCGTTAGCAGGTCAAGAACTTCGTTATGGCGGCCCACATGGTTACATCTCCGACTCTGAGAATGACCGTTCACATGGACAATGGGTTCGACGTGGACTTCTAGGCACCATCCGATCGAAAACTACCATCACATTATTTCTACGCAGGACAGACATGATCCAACCAAGTCGGGGCATCAGGGAGACTTTATTAAAGACAACATACAACATGCTTGGCTGGCACCATGCTAGCTTCGGATGCAACAGCTGTCGGATGATGACGACGGTTAGTATAACTGTGAGCACAAGAGAATCTCCGTTTTGTTTTTGCGGGGCGTCCTTCACCGCTGGTGGCCGGCCGGCCTGCGACAACACGCATCAACAACCACGCATGTCGTCCTTCGACGGTGCGACCATCTCCGTAGTCCTTTTAATAGAGAACCGGAACAAAGCATTAGCACATAGTGAATACATGAAGTCCTCAAACTACGGTCATCACCGAGAAGTATCCTGATTATTGTCACTTCGGGGTTGTCGGGATAATAGGTGACTATAGACTTGCAAGATAGGATCAAGAACACACATATATTCATGAAAACATAATAGGTTCAGATCTGAAATCATGGCACTCGGGCCCTAGTGACAAGTATTAAGCATAGCAAAGTCATAGCAACATCAATCTCAGAACATAGTGGATACTAGGGATCAAACCCTAACAAAACTAACTTGATTACATGGTAAATCTCATCCAGCCCATCACCGTCCAGCAAGCCTACGATGGAATTACTCACGCACGGCGGTGAGCATCATGAAATTGGTGATGGAGGATGGTTGATGATGACGACGACGATGAATCCCCCTCTCCGGAGCCCCGAATGGACTCCAGATCAGCCCTCCTGAGAGAGATTAGGGCTTGGCGGCGGCTCCGTGTGGTAAAATGCGATGAAACTTTCTCCTTGATTTTTTTCTCCCCGAACGTGAATATATGGAGTTGGAGTTGAGGTCGGTGGAGGTCCAGGGGGGCCACAAGATAGGGGGGTGCGCCCTACGGGGGGGCGCGCCCCCTATCTCGTGGACAGGCCCTGGGCCCCCTGGTGTGTTTCTTTCGCCCAGAAATTCTTATTAATTCCAAAAGGTGCCTCCGTGGATTTTTAGGACACTCCGAGAACTTTTCTTTTATACACATAAAACAACATCATGACAGTTCTGCTGAAAACAGCGTCAGTCCGGGTTAGTTTCATTCAAATCATGCAAGTTAGAGTCCAAAACAAGGGCAAAAGTGTTTGGAAAAGTAGATACGTTGGAGACGTATCAACTTCCCCAAGCTTAAACCTTTGCTTGTCCTCAAGCAATTCAGTTGATAAACTGAAGGTGATAAAGAAAAACTTTTACAAACTTTGTTTGCTCTTGTTGTTGTAACATGAAAAGCCAGCATTCAAGTTTCAGCAAATATTATGAAATAACCATACTCACAATAACACTTAGGTCTCACAATTACTCATATCAATAGCATAATCAGCTAGCAAGCCATAATAATAAAACTCGGATGACAACACTTTCTCCAAATAATCATAACATGATATAACAGAATGGTATCTCGCTAGCCCTTTCTGAGACCGCAAAACAAAAATGCAGAGCACCTTTGAAGATCAAGGACTGACTAAACATTGTAATTCATGATAAAAGAGATCCAGTCAAGTCATACCCAATATAAACCAATAGTAATGAATGCAAATGACAGTGTGCTCTCCAGCGGGTGCTTTTTATAAGAAGGGTGATGACTCAACATAAAAGTAAATAGATAGGCCTTTCACAGAGGGAAGCAGGGATTTGTAGAGGTGCCAGAGCTTGATTTTAAAATAGAGATTGAATAACATTTTGAGCGGCATACTTTCGCTGTCGACGCAACAACTATGAAATGGATGTATCTTCCATACTACATGCATTATAGGCAGTTCCCAAACAGAATGGTAAAGGTTTATACTCCCCCAACTACCAACAAGCATCAATCCATGGCTTGCTCGAAACAACGAGTGCCTCCAACTAACAACAGCCCTGGGGGAGTTTTGTTTAATTATTTTGATTTGCTTTGTTCTTTTTGGATCATGGTACTGGGCATCCCGGTTACTGACCCTTTCTCGTGAATGAGGAGCGGAGTCCACTCCTCGTGAGAATAACCCACCTAGCATGGAAGATATAGGCAACCCTAATTGTAACATGAGCTGCTCGAGCATATAAAACAGAATTTCATTTGAAGGTTTGGAGTTTGGCACATACAAATTTACTTGGAACGGCAGGTAAATACCGCATATAGGAAGGTATAGTGGACTCATATGGAACAACTTTGGGGTTTAAGGAGTTTGGATGCACAAGCAGTATTCCCGCTTAGTACAGATGAAGGCTAGCAAAAGACTGGGAAGCGACCAACTGAGAGAGCGACAACAGTCATAAACATGCATTAAGATTAATTCACACCGAATACAAGCATGAGTAGGATACATGAACATAAATATCATGAAGGCTATGTTGATTTTATTCAACTACATGCATGAACATGTGCCAAGTAGAGTCACTCAGTTCATTCAAAGGAGGATACCATCCCATCATATCACATCATAATCATTCTAATAGCATGTTGGCATGCAAGGTAAACCATTATAACTCATAGCTAATCAAGCATGGCACAAGCAACTATAGTCTCTAAATGTCATTACAAATATGTTTACTTCATAATAAGCTGACTCAAAAATGATGAACTCATCATATTTACAAAAATAAGAGAGGTCGAGTTCATACCATCTTTTCTCATCCCAATAAGTCCATCCTATATCGTCATTATTGCCTTTCACTTGCACGACCGAACGATGTGTATAATAATAAGAGTGCACGTGCATTGGACTAAGCTGGAATCTGCAAGCATTCAACTCAAGAGAGAAGACAAGTAATATGGGCTCTAGGTTAAATAAACGATCATGCATATGAGAGCCACTAAGCATTTTCAATATGGTCTTCTCGACCCCCAAAAGAAAGAAAAGAAAATAAAACTATTTACACGGGAAAGCTCCCAACAAGTAAGAAGAAGAACAAGAAATCTTTTTGTTTTTTCATTTTAATTTCTACTACAAGCATGCAAATTAAACTAACTAATTTTTTTGGTTTTTCTTAAAGTTTATCAAACACACAAGAAGAAAACTAGAAAAATAAATTTAAACTAGCATGGATAATACAATGAAAGAGTATGACCACCGACGACTAGTGTGTGAACATGAATGTAAAGTCGGTGAGAAATACGTACTCCCCCAAGCTTAGGCTTTTGGCCTAAGTTGGTCTAGTACCAAGGACCGCCACTACTCTCCCCGATGTAATGGGAGGTGTAATCAGGATACCACTGGTTGGTCATCTCCAGATCCCACTGGACAGATGATGCACGATAAGGGTCCAGTTCAGGTTTCGGCTCTGGTTCAGGTTCTGGGGTAAAAGCTTGAGCTCGATGATTGTTCACCGCTTCCAGTGTGACAAGAAGATTTTCTGCAAGCAAATCAAACAATAGAGGCGCATGCAAAATAATAATCTCAAAGTGTTTCTTATTGAATCTAAGTTTACACAAGAGCATCTTTTCTTCGTTGTCAACAATAAACTTGTGTGCTACAATGCTCTTGTAATCTAAAATGTGAGGAGGCAATTTTATCTCCTCTTTCTCATGGTGCCTAATGGGTATCTGAAAATGTCTAGCAAGATGCGCAACATAGATACCTCCAAATATGGGGCCTTTTGTACGATTCAGGGCTAGCCGTTTAGCAACAACGTCACCCATACTAGAAGTATTGTCTCCAAGCAAAGCATGTTGAAGAATGATGATATCAGGAACGCTCAAGTTTTCACTATTTCCACGACCAATCAAGCATCTACTAGCAAATATGGCAAAGTAGCGTAAAACATGATAGTGTATGCTAGAGACTTTTGCCTCGGAGCCCTCTTTGGCTCCTCTATAGCTATAGTGTTACCAAAGCCACCCACATCTTCACGATGGGGTTCCTCTAATTCTCCCTCATAAGGTATCCTACACACCGCGCAAAAATTACGTAAAGACATTTCTCTGAATTCATCATATAAATGAAATGATACTGCAGGCGCTGACTTCTTAGGATAATAATAAAAGTTTTGCACGAAAATATTGGTGAGTAAGAGATACTGATCGATTCGGTCATTCATGAAACCGGTGAGGCCTGCAGTCTCGATCAAAGAATAAAAATCTTCATGAATTCCAGCTTCTTTCAAGAAATCCTCACATGGCCATTCACACGACCGTACTTCCGCTAAGCGAGGAAGATTATACTTGGCTTTTTCCTTCTCTTTGGCTTGTTTTTCCTGAGAGCTTTGGCTAGAAGAGCCCCTCAAAAGCTTCCTCAAGATTTTCAAGCAACAATCTCCCAAAGCAGTTTTGTGAATGGAGCTTTGAGCAAGGAGATCGAAAATCGCAGCAAAATGAGCTAGAACTCGTGCTTGAGCTGGATGGGGATTTTCTTTGGGTAGAAGATGAAGTGTGTGGGTGCTGGCATAAGTGGAGGGGGGCCACCGGGGGCCCACGAGACAGGGGGCGCACCCTATAGGGGGCGCCCTCCACTCTCGTGGCCTGGTGCTTGGCCCTCCTGCAGTGATTTCAGTGCCTAAAATCCTCAAATATTCCTGAAAAAATCATACTAAATTTGCAGGGCATTTGGAGCACTTTCATTTTCGGACTATTTTTATTGCACGGATAATTCAGAAAACAGATGGATAATACTATTTTTGCTTTATTTATTTTAAATAACAGAAAGTAAAAAGTGGGTAGAGACGGTTGTGCCTTCTAGTTTCATCCATCTCGTGATCATCAAAATGAATCCACTAACAAGATTGATCAAGTCTTGTTAACAAACTCATTCTGAACAACACGAAACCAGAGAAATTTCGAATAACACTAAGTTACCTCAACGGGGATATGAAAATCCCCAACAATAAGAATATTATACTTTTTCTTGACAGTAGGGAGAGGAAATTTAAAATATCCAATAATAATAGTTGGAACTTTTCCAATAGAATTGACGCTATGAACTTGAGATTATTTCCTCGGAAAGTGTACCATATGCTCATTACCATTAACATGAAAAGTGACATTGCCTTTGTTGCTATCAATAACAGCCCCTGCAGTTTTCAAAAAAGGTCTACCAAGGATAATAGACATACTATCGTCATCGGGAATATCAAGAATAACAAAGTCCGTTAAGATAGTGACATTTGCAACCACAACATGCACATCCTCACAAATACCGACATGTATAGCAGTTGATTTATCAGCCATTTGCAAAGATATTTCAGTAGGTGTCAACTTATTCAATTCAAGTCTACGATATAAAGAGAGAGGCATAACACTAACATCGGCTCCAAGATCACGTAAAGCAGTTCTAACATAATTTCTTTTAATGGAGCATGGTATAGTTGGTACCCCGGGATCTCCAAGTTTCTTTGGTATTCCACCCTTAAAAGTGTAATTAGCAAGCATGGTGGAAATTTCAGCTTCCGGTATCTTTCTTTTATTTGTAATGATATCCTTCATATACTTAGCATAAGGATTTACTTTAAGCATATCTGTTAAGCGCATACGTAAGAAAATAGGTCTAATCATTTCAGCAAAGCACTCAAAGTCCTCATCATCCTTTGTCTTGGATGATTTAGGAGGAAAGGGCATAGGTTTCTGAACCCATGGTTCTCTTTCTCTACCGTGCTTCCTAGCAACAAAATCTCTCTTATCATAACGTTGATTCTTCGATTGTGGGTTATCAAGATCAACAGCAGGTTCAATCTCTACATCATTGTTTTTGCTAGGTTGAGCATCAACATGAACATTATCATTACATTATCACTAGGTTTATGTTCATCACCTGATTGTGTTTTAGCATCAGAAATAGAAATATCATTGGGATTCTCAGGTGTGTCTACAGTAGGTTCACTAGAAGCATGCAAAATCGTATCGTTTTTCTTTTTCTTCTTTTTAGAAGAACTAGGTGCCTCTAGATTATTTCTCTGAGAATCCTGCTCGATTCTCTTAGAGTGGCCTTCAGGATACAAAGGTTCCTGAGTCATTCTACCAGTTCTAGTAGCCACTCTAACAGCAAAGTCATTTTTATTATTTAATTCCTCAAGCAAATCATTTTGAGCTTTGAGTACTTGCTCAGCTTGAGTAGCAACCATAGAAGCATATTTGCTAACGAGTTGGAGTTCACCTTTAACTCTAGCCATATTATTGCTCACGAGTCCTATCTCGAAAGCATTATTCTTTAACTGTCTACCAACATAAGCATTAAAACTTTCTTGTCTAGCCATAAAGTCATCAAATTCATCTAAGCATGGGCTATGAAATTTAGTAGAGGGGATTTCAACTTTATCATATCTATAGAGAGAATTTACCTTTACTACCTGTGTCGGGTTATCAAGACAATGCGGTTCTTCAACAGGCGGTATATTAAGACCATGTATTTCTTCAATAGGAGGTAAATTCTTAACATCTTTAGCTTTAATACCTTTTTCTTTCCTTGATTTCTTTGCCTCTTTCATATCTTCAGGACTGAGAAATAAAACACCTCTCTTCTTCGGAGTGGGTTTAGGAATAGGCTCAGAGTTGGCTCAATTGGTTCAGAATTTCCTCGTGAATTGGCTCAGGAAGAGTCCAATTATTTTCATTAGTCAACATATTATTCAATAATATTTCAGCTTCGTCGACTGTTCTTTCCCTAAAAACACAACCAGCACAACTATCCAAGTAGTCCTTGGAAGCATCGGTTAGTCCATTATAAAAGATATCAAGTATTTCATTTTTCTTATGAGGATGATCAGGCAAAGCATTAAGTAATCGGAGAAGCCTCCCCCAAGCTTGTGGGAGACTCTCTTCTTTGATTTGCACAAAATTATAAATTTCCCGCAAGGCATCTTGTTTCTTATGAGCAGGGAAATATTTAGCAGAGAAGTAATAAATCATATCCGGGGGACTATGCACACAACCAGGAGAAAGAGAATTGTACCAAGTCTTAGCATCACCCTTTAATGAGAACGAAAATATCTTAAGGATATAATAATAGCGAGACTTCTCATCATGAGTAAACAGGGTAGCTATATCATTCAACTTGGTAAGATGTGCCACAACAGTTTCAGATTCAAGGCCATAAAAAGGATCAGATTCAACTTAGTAATAATTTCAGGATCAACAGAGAATTCATAATCCTTATCAGTAACACAGATAGGTGAAGTAGCAAAAGCAGGGTCAGGTTTCATTCTAGCATTAAGAGATTGCTGCTTCCATTTAGCTAATAATTTCTTAAGGTCATATCTATCATTGCAAGCAAAGATTTCCCTAGCAGCTTCTTCATTCATAACATAACCCTTAGGAACAACAGGCAATACATAATCATTGGGAGAACCTTCATCATCACTATCATCAATAATAGCATCTTCAATATTTTCATTCCCCCTAACTCTAGCAAGTTGTTCATCAAGAAATTCACCTAATGGCAAAGTAGGTTCACACACAGAAGTAGTTTCATCATGCATAGCAGAAGTGGCATCATCAATAACATGCGACATATCAGAATTCATAGCAGTAGCAGGTTTAGGTCTCGCAAGCTTACTAATAACGGAAGGAGAATCTAGTGCAGAGCTAGATGGCAGATCCTTACCTCCCCTCGTAGTTGTGGGAAAAATAGTAGTTCGGTCGTATTTCAAGTTCTTCATAGTGATCAAAAGATATAAATCCCAAGTGACTCAGAGAATAGAGCTATGCTCCCCGGCAACGGCGCCAGAAATTAGTCTTGATAACACACAAGTGTAGGGGATCGCGACAGCTTTCGAGGCTAAAGTATTCAACCCAAATTTATTGATTCGACACAAGAGGAGGCAAAGAATATTCTTGAGTATTAGCAGTTGAGTTGTCAATTCAACCACACCTGGATAACTTAGTATCTGCAGCAAGTATTTAGTAGAAAAAGTGGTATGATAATAAAGGTAACGGTAGCAAAAGTAAAGATAATAGTTTTTGGGTTTTTGTTGTAGTTGTAACAGTAGCAACGGAAAAGTAAATAAGCGAAGAACAATATGTGGAAAGCTCGTAGGCAATGGATCAGTGATGGATAATTATGCCGGATGCGATTTCTCATGTAATAGCTATAACATAGGGTGACATAGAACTAGCTCCAGTTCATCAATGTACTGTAGGCATGTATTCCGTAAATAGTCATACGTGCTTATGGAAAAGAACTTGCATGTCATCTTTTGTCCTACCCTCCCGTGGCAGTGGGGTCCTAGCGGAAACTAAGGGATATTAAGGCCTCCTTTTAATAGAGAACCGGAACAAAGCATTAGCACATAGTGAATACATGAACTCCTCAAACTACGGTCATCACCGAGAAGTATCCTGATTATTGTCACTTCGGGGTTGTCGGATCATAACACATAATAGGTGACTATAGACTTGCTAGATAGGATCAAGAACACACATATATTCATGAAAACATAATAGGTTCAGATCTGAAATCATGGCACTCGGGCCCTAGTGACAAGCATTAAGCATAGCAAAGTCATAGCAACATCAATCTCAGAACATAGTGGATACTAGGGATCAAACCCTAACAAAACTAACTTGATTACATGGTAAATCTCATCCAACCCATCACCGTCGAGCAAGCCTATGATGGAATTACTCACGCACGGCGGTGAGCATCATGAAATTGGTGATGGAGGATGGTTGATGATGACGACGGTGATGAATCCCCCTCTCCGGAGCCCCGAACGGACTCCAGATCTGCCCTCCCGAGAGAGATTAGGGCTTTGCGGCGGCTCCGTGTCGTAAAACGCGATGAAACTTTCTCCTTGATTTTTTTCTCCCCGAACGTGAATATATGGAGTTGGAGTTGAGGTCGGTGGAGGTCCAGGGGGCCCACGAGATAGGGGGGCGCGCCCTAAGGGGGGGCGCCCCCTGTCTCGTGGACAGGCCCTGGGCCCCCTGGTGTATTTCTTTCGCCCAGAAATTCTTATTAATTCGAAAAAGTGCATCCGTGGATTTTCAGGACATTCTGAGAACTTTTTTTTTGTACACATAAAACAACATCATGGCAGTTCTGCTGAAAACAGTGTCAGTCCGGGTTAGTTTCATTCAAATCATGCAAGTTAGAGTCCAAAATAAGGGCAAAAGTGTTTGGAAAAGTAGATATGTTGGAGACGTATCATTCATCACATTGCTTTCAGCCTTTGTTTTTGTACACAGTGTCCAAATGCAGCTGTGTTGTAAATGAACATATTCCTTGAATCAATTTTTTTGTATTTTAACTTTCTAAGAAATATTTGTTTTTGAGTTTTCTATTAAAATCATAGCCAAATGGAACGGACATTTAGAAAAGTATCTGTTGGTGCTTCCCCCTGATTGGATGCCTGTTCTTCTTTTGTTTGTTACTTGTTGTCCAACCCCCCCCCCCCCAACACCGCCTCTGGCCTACTGGCCTGTTAGCCAGCGCCCCCTGAGAACCCTAGCCAGCGCCCACCTCACTCCCTCTGCGACGCCTCCTCGCCATGGCACATCACTCGATCATCAACACGAATGGCGAACTCTTAGACCTGCAGACCCTCCCCGGCTTTCCGGCACACATGGACTACCCTCTGACTTTTCCCAACGGATAGGCGGGTAAAAAAATTTGACAACTTGGTAACTCCCCTTCCACATCAAAAACTATATTTAAATCGAACTTTGAACAAATTTTGGACACAACAAAGTCACTCGAGTAAGTTAACCTAGTAATTACTACACAAACTTAGGAATCATTCTAATGAATCATAACTTATATGCACCATATGCGATGATTTATTGGTTACAAAACACAATATAAATATCTATAATACCTAAATAGTTCATCTCCACTATGGTATTTCTCTTTACATGCAGCCTATCCACATCAGCAAGACAGCCACATCAGCGTTTCACTACAGACTTACAGTGGGGCTGACAATGAGCTGACCAATGTAGACAATGGCCACATCCGCATCAGTTACCGGCTGAGAAGGGAACGGACCATAGGCTCACCAGGACTACAGGCGAACTGTCTCTCTCCCTGGATTGAGCCCTGTCATGCGTTCTCTCTCCCATAAAGTGCAGCCTTTCCCGGATCCATCCCCCCCCTCCCTTCCCCTCCCCTCCCCCCACCGGACCCCCAATCTTTCCCCAGGCCGTCGGCCATAGCCGGAGGAGCTCCCTCACGACATTGCTCTGCTCCGACCCCTCCTTGCACCGGCGGCCGCGCGCCTGTGGTCAGAGCAGGAGGAGCGGCCTCGGTCCTCGGATGTATCGGGCACGGCCATACCGGGGCCAGCAGGAGGAGAGACCTCGGGTGGATCAGACACGGCCATCCTGGAGCAGCCCGCCCCCGATGCCCGATTCCAGCAGGAGTTGAACCCTCGCAAAGTTGCTCTGGTCTGACCCCTCCTCGCGTGGTTAGAGCAGGAGGAGCGGCCTCGGATGGATCGGCCACACACTGTCAACATATGTGTCTCAAGGAACTAGACAAGTATACTTTGATCGCAGTTCACAGATACTGGGGCGAGGCAGCAGTACAGTTAGCGCTGCGGGGCTGCGTCATGCTTCATCAATCATCGCGTCGGTCTAGGGCAATTACCTCCGAATACGGCACTATGGTACGGCGCGTCTCTCTCGATTATCACTATATGCTTATTTGTTTGAGCTGGAAGTGTTCCAGTCCCGGACAAATCAAGGCATTGTTAAGTTGTTTGCGATTTAATCATAAAAAGAATACTACTGTTCAGACTCTGGTTTGTTTTGTGGAACCTATGCGCTTGCCTGTATCTCCATCAGTAGAGTCACAATGGCGCTGTCCGCCTGCAGTCGTCGTCCATTGCAATTTTCGTAAGTTGATTAGTTCTAGAGGGAGTTGATTTAGTTTCTTTAAGTTGCAGCCCGTGAGTGGAAGCGGATCCAACAGGGGCGGCTAGCTATGCGCGCCACACTTCTGCAGCAGAGCGGTGCGTCTGTGGTTCATCGGGGATGGCTACACATGTGTTGCTGAGCAGAGGTGAATTTGTATGCGAATGCTAGGCGGCGAACACGATTGTGCTAAGAGGCCCCTGGAATGACTAGACCCCCTACTCCCCAAGCTCCGGTGCTACACGTGATGCTGCCTACCAGCCTCTAATACTAGGGTTGGTGCTGCTGGACTGATTCGGCCGACATTGGTTATTTTGCTTGCTGAGATTGAGTTCTTTGAGCTACATGCCCGTGCCTCATGACCTTGAGCCAGTTGACTACTGTACGGTAATATTTTCATATCTCACTTTTTTTTGCCGGTTAGATTAACTAAATTTGGTTCCATTATTCTTCTAGGTATATGTTCCTTCAACTGTAGAATTAGCAGTTCTGTGTCAGAAATAAATAATTGGTTCAGTTTGATGTGATTTGGCCGTGGTTGCCCCTTTGATGATTCTTCTACACTATTGTTCCTATTAGACATTAATTTATTTTTAAGCTTTTGCTTTATTTTACATGCATGGCCATTCTAATAGACAAGAATAATTTTAGGTTTGGATCTTTCTTGATTGATGCGGATCCTTTCAGTTTTGGTTCTTATGCTTTCACCCTTTGTTGCAAATATAGAGGATTCTCAATTTTCTTTTTTCAAGTACGTATGTGCTTGCAGGATTTGGGTCGAGCTAGAATATACTCCTGAAATTTATCTTTGTCGTCGTTGATTTCATTTGTCAATAGAGAATACACTCCTAGATGTTATTGAGTGGAATTTTCTCTATACTGTCATTGATTACCAATATTATCAAATTTGCACCCGCTTTCTTTGTAATAACATTGTTGTTTTTGAAGTCTATTTACATATACATGGAATTTTATCAAAATTTATGTATTCTATACATAGGTGCATAGGTTTGTATAGCCATATGATTCAGTCATACTACGTAATGTCATTTGAGAAGACATTTTTTCTAAATTGCATGTTAGTTAATCATGAATTTAACCTTAATTTCATGTAGGTGAGAAAACATTGTACCACCACATTGACAGTATTTTCTCTTGCTTTGCCTTCCTTTTCTTTTTGTCCACCCTTCACGTGAGCTGATTGGAGTGCTATATCGTCCCGCCGCAACGCGCGGGGAATCATCTAGTTATAATAGAAAATTAAGTAGTGTAGGGAAATTTATAAATCAAGCACACTAGTTTCCCCATAATAACCTTATTATTATGTTTCCTATAAGGTTGAGTGGTGCCTTAGATATACATTTTTGTGTGCAAACTATTCATATAAAAGGAATGTTTATAGTTTCAGTGGCCTTCTCTGTGCTTGAACTTCATCATGAGAGAATGATATATACTATTATGGTCTCTTATGTATTATTTTCACTAAACTTTAGTTTACTAAATTTATCAATAAGTATCTCAACAGAAGATTCAAGAGTGACTACATGACCGTCCTTAGTAACACAAACTAACTTAGTATGCAATGGTATGAACTGGAAACAATTTCAAATGGTGGTCCCAGGTAAACTTTTAAACGGCATGAATTATCATGTAGAATGACATGCAAATTAGAACATGTAGGTTAGTGTTGCAATTAATTTAGTAAAATGAGCCACCAATATTTAGATATAGTAATTACATTACCTTTTTAGTAGAAATATCAAGTACGATGCAGATGCCCACACACGCACACCATGGCCACCCCGAACTCGCCGAGTATCAAAATTGGCAAGGTCATCGTGGTCACATATGCGATGAAAATGTATCCTAGTATTGAAAAAAAGGTCTGCATTCACAAGACAACACATGTCGTCGAATTTAGAGTTTGATCTCTGGTGGCCCCAGGGTACAACTACCCTTGAACCAATTGCTAACTTAATATAGTTGGCATCAACACATTTTGTTGAACCTGAAGAAACTTTCCAAGAAAACATTTTGTTGTCATTAATAACTAGCATAGTATCCCGCGCATTTGCGCGGCTAGAATCATAATGTGTTTTTATTTATTTTTGTCAACTCAAATATGTTTTCATGTTTCTTTTTCATAAAAACATATATTAGGAAGTTTAACATTTCAAGGGAAATCTATTCATAATAAGCTCTCGTTTTAGCAATGGAAAATCATGTATAATAATGAAATTCAAATAAATGTACACACACATATGCATATTTCAGTGATGTTTGATGTTAGTTGGTTGTCTATTTAAGCTTACATTTATCCTTCTCAGGATAACATACCTATTGGAGATTTGTCATTGCGGAAACCATTTGCTTCACTGGTGCTATTTTTTAGTCTACTTTGACTCCCATACTCACCACATTAGACCCTAACCATGAGTGTGACTCGACATAATTTTTCTTTTTACCTGATTTATCCAAATAAAACAATTATGGCAATGGGTAAAGATGCACTTTCACGTGATGGTAAGCTGGAATTGGCTATGTGATGCGATATTTCTACTGGAATATCGGTGAAAATGGTTAATTTTCATATATGTTAATCCTGTAAAATCATTATTGTTTTTGTTATATTTTCACTATGTTTAGCACCTATTGTGTTGGATATTTTTTATTGTTATGGTGTATCCATTTATTTGTACATCTAGATCTTTTTTTACAAACATTTTCCTACTTTAAAATGACTAAATATCCCATGTATAAATAGAAATTCTTAATATTTCTTTCATTTAATTTAAATATGGCCCAAACTGCAGTGTCTCTTTCTTTCAACTTCCTCAAAGTATCAAGTCGTAGCCGCATGGTGGGAGATGACGGTGTCCCAAGGATAGTGTCTAGTCCATCCAATTATACGTCTTATGTACCTTCATTGTTTTTTTCTAGTAAGATTACCAAATAACCTATTGCTCACACGTATAAGTATATGAGTATATTTATTCCGTTTGTAGATATATCATGCATGATGAACATAGTTTCAAAAGATCTGTCAACATATGTATGCTTTTCATCGGAAAATTTTAGATTAAGAAATATATTAATGGCCTAGGTCCTTCCAATTTAACGCCATATGAATTTTCAGAAAGGAATTATCGCTTAGTTTCTAACTTCACAAAAATATATTGGTGGATAATTTATTATCATGATGACCGACAATTGATTTAGGCACATCTTAAAAAAATGAAAATAGATAGTTATATATCATTAATAAATCACACGTCTAGCGATGCAAATACAATGTTCAATCTTCTTGTTGCTACTTATTTAGTCGGTGTTTGAACATTATTAGAAATCAGAAGAATCTTGCATATGTATAGCTATAACTGTCATGCACATTTGATAAATATATTGATTCAATTCAATATGGCGCTATAGTTTCGAAAGAGATGTCAACATTTTTTAATCATCGAATAAGCTAAGAGGTTTCACAAAATATATGTATTTAAGTATACAAATCCTATTAAATTACCATTAAAGTTTTCGGAAACTTTTTCACTTAGTATCCTATTGAATACATGCAGCCATCTCGCCAACCAATGGGTCACACCGTGTATCAAGCCCATAAATGATTAAAGGTGCTATGTTGGCTAATTACAGGTGCACCTCACGGGATTTAGTAGTGGTGGTAGTCTGCAAGTGCTTGTATTTTTATTTTTTATTTTGCAATTCAATCCGGACATACAGCAGCTCACACGTGATTGTATTGAACTCACACAGCGCCTGCCCATGTTGTCCGTCCAGTGCACGCTACTGCATTAAATTGCATATATACATATCTTTGTACGTAGACTTTAGCTCATTAATCTCAGCTGTCCGCCAATTTAAAAATATGTCTACTGTCCTTGTCGTCCACGTAATGAACCTTTGACCGAATCACTCGATTTCATTATACTTCCCAAAACAAATCAATTCCATGTCCTTATACACGTATACTATTGAGCTGATGGATCTAAGCCGTCGAAATATCATAACTTTAGACTAGTTAATCTCCATCGTTCCTTTTCTATCGTTTTAATAATATAATAGATAGAAGAAGATAGATAGATGTTTAGATGGCTAGAACACTTGAATGTTCATCACATAGACAAGGTTGCTTCATTAATTAGTCACAAAGAAATTTACAAATGTGGCCGACTCAGAGAGGAGCGCCTCTTTAGCGCTAAATGAACCAGATTACGCAACAATGTAGACGTCATCTCCCGCATGGGCCCAACCCTCTAAATTGGCCACTCGACTCTTGCTCGCTCGACGCATGTTAGCTTGCTGCCACTCGATTTGTGTTTTTTTATTTCTTCCGCCCGCCACTCTTATAAAAAACAGCCTTTTTCATATTATTTTTTAAAAACATGGTGAAATCATAGAAAGCTAACAGATTTATTTTTTAAAATTTGAGAAAATGTTCATGGATTAAAAAATGTTCATTAATTTGAAAAAAATATAATGAAAAACAATGTTCACAGGTTTGAAACATGTCCATGGATTTGTTTAAAATGTTCTTGAAATTTGAAAAAGTTTGCCAAATTTGGAGAAAGTTCATGACTTTTAAAAAAGTGAATGGATGTTTAGAAATGTAAGAATTTTAAGAATATTCACAAATTCGGAAAAAATATTCATGGATTTCATAAAATGTTCATGCATTTCAAATCAAATCACAAATTAGAAAACAATATTGACAATTTTTGTTTGCGGATTTACATAGAAAAGAAAAAGAAAAAGTGAAAGAAAAAGAAAAACCGATGAACCAGATTAAAAAGAAAAAAAACCTGGGCAAAGGAACATTCTGCAATATTCCCAGAACCAAAAATGACCACCGGTTGTCCTTTTGGTACATGGGCCGGCCAGAAGCAGCAGATGCGCCAAATAGGAAAGTACGGACTCAGAATATGACCGTTGACAGGGCCGATGAACTTCGTTATGACGGCCCACATGGTTACATCTCCGGCTCTGAGAATGACCGTTGACAGGGACAATGGGTTTCACGTGGACTTCTAGGCACCATCCGATCGGAAACTACCATCGCATTATTTCTACGCAGGACAGACATGATCCAACCAAGTCGGGGCATCTGGGAGACTTTATTGAAGTCAACGTACAACATGCTTGGCTGGCACCATGCTAGCTTCGGATGCAGCAGCTGCCGGATGATGACGATGGTTAGTATAACTATGAGCACAAGAGAATCTCTGATTTGTTTTTGAGGGAAACCTCTCTTTTATTTGCAAATCGCTCAAGGATTGGTACATTTGTGTGCTCAGGGATTGGCCAAGGGAAGCTTACAACTTTACAAGCTATGGACATGGAGGTAGCTGACCTACTCACTGCATTTTGTTTGTCTGATCCACACTCCAACAACCTGTCTCCTGTGGATCAATCATGCCTACACCGCTCGAGCTTCCGGCCTCACAATGTCCACGACGACGAGAAACGACAGCTCCCCAAGCTAGCCATGTGTGTGCAAGTGCACTCATGGCAGTGACAACCCAACCGATCTCCATTGATGGACATTCATAGTACATGCTTAGCTTTTTTTAGGTGAATGATTAGCTGAGCAACTGGTTTCATTGGGTAACTTAGCTAGTACTACTACATTCATAATACCACATGCTTAGTTTGATCCAGTGGTGGTTAATTAGCATATCTAGTTGTGTTCATTAACTAGCTCAATTAGCTAGCTAGTACTAATACTAAAACACTTGAGAGCCTAGATCAGAGAGCTAGGTAAGTGCATGCCCCAACTTGATCACTTGGACACAATTAACTATAGCAACTACCTAGCTAATCAGGCTAGAGCTTGGATGTTGTTTAAGATTAATTCCAAGTTGCGAGCTTGACGTGTTGATTAGTTGTAGAACCCTAGACTGACTAACACTAGGGCAAAATGGCACACGACCAATCAATAGATCGATTGAGAAAGTCTTTCACCTTTTCTTGGATGAGCTTCTCTAAATTGAGAACGTATGCTATTGGGGGGGGGGGGCGGGGGTGAAAACCATTGGACTTGGTCCTCAGTCCTCACCGGTTAAAACCGCCGCCAAAGACGACACAAATCCTAATCCCTAAATGGAGGCATCACCTGATGGATATGCGATCTATCGTTCATCGCTAGGAGAGAATTGGCAAAAATAAAAATAGAAATAAATTAAATAATTAAGTCCAATGTGCATCGCACATACAACATCATCTTACCAAGAAATGTACACATTATTGTCTTGTCCCATGTCCAAGCTAGTCAAACAGTGATGAACCGTATGCACAATTGGACAATGCTGAGTTTACACTACCCCACATTAACTATACGTACTTAAGTCATTTGGTTAACTAAAGATACAAATACATTCAAAACCAAGTTGATTGCCCTCTCTTTTTACATGTAGAGTTGATATTTGCGTGCAATGATAAGTCCGTGTCTTTGTGGACTTGTGGTTGTCAAAGCTCAACTGGTACATACTACTCCATCCTGGTTTACTAGTCTTCTCGTATTTAGGGTCATATTTTGACCATGATTTTAGTTAATAAAATATAAGTTATACGTAGCAAAAAATAATATCATCAGAAACTATATTCAAAGACGAATTCAGCGATATAATTTTTTGTGACAAGTATTAACATTCTGTTAGTTAAATCTATGGTGAAAACTTGGCACAAAATACAAAGGGAACCAATAAACAAGACATAGGTAGTACATACTTTGATGTACTTTATTGGTGACAGAAAAACGCCTAGATCAGGCCGGGGTAGGCTAGGTAGACCGTAGATCAAAGTAGCAAAGACTACAAACTGCTAGACTTTGACTCTGTCACTTGGATCAAGTAAACCAACAACTAGTGGTAAGGCTGGACCTTAGACCAGTGTGTAGCTTTGATGTTTAGATTCCAAGTGTTGCATTTGATAGTTCTAGTAGCTGCATAAGAGGGTGGCGGCATGTTAATCCAAACAGCGGCCAGGTCAATAGATCGGTCGCGAATCCCTGTTGGGTTTAGTTTTGTTTGGGAAGTATGCAAGTTGCACATTTTACTGTTTTAATTTCAGTCCAAACTAACTTTGACAGCGAAGAAGAGTAGTGGTTGTCTGGCTGACTAGGGTGTAGCCATAAAATTTCATCATTGGGGATCACTATGTGGTAAAAAGTGGTTTAAATTTGTTATAATCAGCACATAAGTACTAATTAGTACTTAAACACAATGAATATTGGCCCAAATTAGCAAGAAGGTTCATCACAATATGTACTAAACACAAGGTTCATCACACAATACATATATATATATGATGAGTACCATATTAGCAAGAAGTACAAGATCAGATGAAACAAGTCTAAGAAGGGAAACAACCTCGTCGTTCTGTTATATACTCTGAAAAACATGCTTATGTAATTAACTTAAAATAAATTCAGGAAATCTGTGTATATGATTAATCAAGCAATGCTATAAGCATGCGCAAAACCAGACTTTTCTCTCTCTTTTTGTTCTCTGTTTATATAAAAAAAATTGATATTGGTTAGTAATAAGTAAACACCTTTCTGGCTGTGGTAGCTCAAGTGGCACATATTGTGATCTAACAACGCAATTGATACTTTATTAATCAGTGTCAGAAAGCCGTGTTACAGTCATGTTTGTACATGTTTGCGCCTAGATCAGGGAAGGCTAGGTAGACTCTAGATCAACCTAGCATGACTAGAGCTGCTAGACTGGCTAGCTTTGGTGTCAAGATTCCCAGTGTTCCCTCTGACATTGTTGATTAGCTGCGATTTCAAAGTCAACTAAGTGAAACTGATGAACTATATTGACGACGTGGTCAAAAACATACATGGGTTGTACGATTTTACCCCTTCTTGGACTAATTAGTTTGTTTTATTCGAGGCTGTGAATGTGTGATCAAATTGCATATTATAGCTGATCGATTTATGGGAGACCACAAGAACAGAGGTGTGAGTAAATCTTATATCTTATATTTACTAATTGGAGGCATCATTAGAGCCTCCACATTAATCCTAGAAAACTGATCATAATAACCATTGGATTTTAATTGTATATCTAAGATTAAGAAAAAAATCAATAGTTTGACTTGCGGAAAGGTTAGAGTCCTAGATGATTACAACTCATAGTAGAGTTGCCCTTTTTAAAACATCTCTTCTCGTGTGGCCACAATAGTTAGAGTCCTTGACAGCTACGAGTCGTAGTATAGTTTTCCTTTTTCTAGAGATATCTACCGTGTGGACAGTTTATAGATTTTTCACCCTGTATTATATTCCTTTGAAAAATATGATCACGCAGTCAACCTTGGAGGCTTGCGCTACCTCTGGGCCGCAACGTGCAGCCTTTTCCCATCAAACGAAAAAATATGTACATAAATTTATTATTCCTCTAATCACAACGACAGCAGGACAAACTGGGAAAAAAACTAACTTAGAAACTGCTGCTCTCCACCATCAATGGTGATTCCGTAGCTTGACCTTCCTCCCCTCCGCTAATGTCAGTCTAGATTAATATCTATTGTATGTGCATGGACTTAAAGCTCAGCAGACATGTACGTGGGTGTCAATTAAAAAAAAACATGTACGTGTGTACGCACTCTGCACGTCCCTAAACCTTGGAGGCACTATAACTGAAAAACCGATGGACTTCTTTTAGGACATTGGAAATAGATATGTAATAGGTTTGGATAGCCACAACATCATTCATGCAAGAAGCATTAAATAGAATAATAATAATAATATAATATTTAAGTGGAAAATACGAGTTTGCTAAGTTGAAAGAACTTAAATGATGATAAACTTTCCATGTGTGTTTTTCAAACACCTGAAGTGGAGACACTATTTTAAGCGACATAAAAGTGGTAAATTACTATTGATGAAATGAATATATATTTAAAATTTGTTTTGTAGTCTATAGATTGCTAAATTCAAACATGACATTCGATGTCTTCCATTCGTAGACATAAAACAAATGAAATAATCCTTGGGTAGCCATGTTTCAAACATCTGAAGAGTAGACACTCATAATTTACTTTACTTCCATACAATTCTTTCTAGATAAGTGTTAAGGATTCAGTTCTTCTAATTTGGAGTATGTCCTTTATACTTACTATGATTGCTTGGAGCGTCTTGCCACTATCTTGAACCAAAATTGAATAGAATGCATATCTTAGGTACATAAATGAAATATATTACACATATTAAACCACAATTTTGTAACATTATATTACTTATTTGCGGTTTCTCATTTTAGGACGAATCAAAGTTGTTCTATTACTTACAATTACTAGGCCGTGCAGATGCACGGGTGGATGACTAGTTAGGATTAATTAGGGGCTGAACATGTTTGTAAGTTGGCTTGCTAACTCGGTAAATCTGCTTCACAGTAGCTTGGAGATTATTTGCTCAAAATTGTGCAAATGAAATATAAGTGTATGCATATATGCTCATGCAAGTATAGCTAACCTTGTATGGTCATTCGGCTTTGATAGACTCTGGTTGTTTGAGATGAATTTGGAACTGGAAATTTGTAATGAAGAAATGTGCCATCAAAATGAAGAAAATTGATTAGAGTGTTCATGATTATGGCTCAGGGTGGACGACACAAGCGGTCTTTAGGACCGGCTCGTGGCCCGCTCCGTCCGGCCAGGCTCAGTCCTGGCCCGGCATAAAATCCAGCCAGTCCAGGCCTTGCAAACGGGACCGAAAATCCCTCGGTCCGGTCCGGTTAAAGCTCGGTCCGACCGAGCGGACCGACGAACACGAGCTGTGGCATGGCGGGGGCATGTCGGGACGAGGCGGGGGCGTGCCAAGGGCGTGGCAGGGGCGTGGCGGGGGCGTGTCGAGGTCGTGGCGGCGCGAGCGTGTGGCCGGAGCTGCGTGGCGGGCGCGTCGGTCGTGCGCTAGTCTCCGCCGCCGTTGTTCATCCGCGCGGCCACCGACCTCCCTCACGCTCGAAAGCATGTCTACTGGATGCGTCATGGTCGGATCTATCACCTGGAAGGTAGAACTTGAATCGGGAGGCCCTACACCGCCGCTGTACACCGGCCGTCGTGCCAGATTCTTCGTCGCTGTTGCTGCCCGAGCTCTGTCTGGCCGCCGTGTCGTCCACTATGAGTCACAGAAGTCGCTGGACACCTCACGACGAGCCTCGCTGCCTCCAGCGCCCTCCCCGCGTCGCCGTGCTCCGGCGCGAGCTCTAGGGTGACCACCGGCCGGTCCAAACGAGCCGCTCGGTGTGGCTCGGGCTTTCGTCACTGCGGTCCGGTCCCTGAAAACAGGACCGCGACGCTGCTCGGTCCGGTCCGGTCCAAACGACGGCTCGGTCAGGGACCGGACCGGCCCGGACCATGTCCACCCTGAATTATGGCCACCCCTATGGTTAGCACAAGGTAAGCTCTACCAAACAACAAAGGACCCAGACAATATTTAACAGTTTCTGCATCAGTTCCATATTAGCACAAATTTTTTCATTGCTTTGCACACTAGCTAACTGCATCTGTAAATATCAGAATGAGAAACTGAGACACCTTGTACTATGTTGTTGAACAGAACTTGAACATTTGAGCTGTAGCAAAATCCCCTTCTCTGTATTAACTTTATGTCCGTGTATTATGTACATTGTGTAGTAATGTTCAGTAAAATACACATGGCCTAACTAAAATCCTCTTCTCTGTATTGATTTATTGTCTGTATATTATGTACATTGACGTTGTGTAGTACCAACGTTCAGTAAAATACACATGGCCTAACTAATTCAGTTTCTTTTCTTTGTACACATGTCTAGTAGCTAGATGGTAGGCGTCATGATGCTGAGCAGTGAAACTCTGCTCTGCACAACGCTCCTGAACACCATGTCGCAGACCCCATCGCACTCGTTCAAGCACCTGTCCAGCGCGTGCAGCCACTCGACTGTGGCCTCCGCCGTTTCCGGTGATGTGGAGGCCCTCCTAGCGAACACGGGAATAAACGTGTCCGTCTTCTTGTCTGGTTTTAATAAATGAGGGTGCAAGTTGTCTGGTTTTAAAGTTGAGGGACCAAATTTAGACTCGGCCAAGAGTTAAGAGACGAAAAGTATATTTTTCTGTAGATCAAACTACAAAGACTACAACCTGCTAGACTTTGACTCTGTCACTTGGATCAAGTAAACCAACCTGCTAGACAGATTCCAAGTGTCGCATATGAGAGTGCCTGATTAGTATCTGCATAACAGTGGTGGAGGGAGCTTGGGATTGTTTTCAATCGACACGCCACAATTTTCTTTTTCAGTGTCGCCATTTATCCTCTATTTTTTCCTGTGGGAATAATGACAGGTCAGTTTTCTCCTGTGAAATCTTTCCTACCCAGTGATGCAAACTATGTAGCTCATGAGCTAGCAAAATTTAGTTTTTGTAATAAGTGTGACGATAGTTGGACTAATGAACCTCCGGGTTTTTACTTAGCCAACTAGTGAACAATGTTTTTTTTAAACGAGGATGTACCCCGGCCTCTGCATCTAGACGGTGCATGCAGCCATTTTATTAATTATTCCCAAAGCCTTTATATGATTAATACACCGGTCTGACGCACTTTCAGTGGGCACCACATGCACACGCTGCAAGGATCGTCACCTCCTTCATCCATTGATCCATCCTGAGATGACATACTGACGCATCAACTTTGCCAGGCCTCTTTGCCATCGAGACCACCACGACGCCAAACAACTCAAGCTACCAAAACTCCCTTCCTGTGACTGAAGCCGATGCTCAAGCTACAAAAATATGAAGCAAGCCAGCGACAATCAATAGTTTCCATCGTCCGTAGCATCAATCACCGGAAGTTGTAGAAATCTGTTAAATCGAAAGAGCACGACGCGGCAGCAACGCGACACCTGCTGACCTGAAGCACGCATGTCGCGGTGAGCACTGCATTGGTGGTCTAGGGAATTGGCGACATCGATGGATGCAGAGCAGCGGGGAGCAGAGCACCTTGCCATAGCAGAGCTCGCGGACGTGGTCGCGTTGCCCACGAGCGGACGCCGCAGTAGCTTCACTTGACGTAGGGGAGGACGACGCCGACGGGGTCATGCTGCATGGCTTCCAAGCGGCCCAAAGCTCGGTGGTGGGGTTTCCCCGCCATAGGGAGGAGGACGCCGGCGGGGACGGCGCCGCGGCTGTGAGGCGGGGACAAGGACGCCGGCAGGGGGCGCAACACGCGAGCGTTCCATGGGCCGGCCCATTACCGGTCTTGCACCGTGGTTTTTATTGGAAAATTAATTTTATTTCACCGCTTTAAAAAATAATTGTTAACCAGTTTTCAAAAATGGAAAGAATTACGTCTGCGGAAAATTAAAAAAAAATTCACGTGCGTACATCTAAATGTTCATACACACTTCTGAGAGGAAATAAAATTACACCATGTATTTAAAAAATGTTCATGTATACATTAAACTATATTCATGTATTAAAAAATTACGCATTTTTGAAAGAATTAACGGATTTAAAAATGAATATATAACAATATTTCATATTTTTAAAAATTCCATGTATACAAAAAATTATATTCGTTACATTAAAAATGTTTTATTATTATTAAAAATGTTCATGTATTAAAAATGAAATATAAATTTAAAATATAAAAAATAAAAAATAAAAAATAAAAGAATAACTAGTCCATATGGATTGTCCTTAATTACGAAAAAACACAGGTGGGGGAACCATGCAGTTTCATTGTGAAACTTGCCATCTTCGGAGTGGAGGAAGAAGCTAACCACAACAATTGAGAACCAACTTTGTGGTGGAGGCTCAAGGAGAAGAATGCGAGCCTTCAGTGGCGTCGGAAGGAACTTCGTGGTTACCTGCACCTCTCCGATGGTGATTAGGTTCCTTATCAGGAAGTGACACATCGAGATAAACTTTCATCCCCTCATGTCTCGATTATACTTGTACCCCTGTTTATTTACTTTTGTGTTATAGTTGATAGTCTTCATGCTTCAAGTTATTCATCTTCTTATAGGTTGTTTATCACTTGTGTTATTGTATATCTTGTGCTCATCTTATTTAGCGTAAGTTGTTGGTACACTTGGTTGAGCCTCAACATATTTAGTATTTGTGTTTGAAAAATAAACGAGTAGTTCATTTATACGTTTCTTCAAACTAAATCCTTAATTGTTTTATAACACCCTATTTTCCTTCTCCATGCGACATCTGGGTCATTTCGCACATGGGTCGTGGCGCAATAACGCTGACCGTCCTATTTATTTCTTCTTAATCTCATTATTATATTTATATATTCCAATTCTGTTTTACTTATCTTAACTTTTTTCTGCCTTTATAACAGAGAAAATAATGACTATTTGTATGGGATACATGAGCACTTCTTTTTAAACACCTTTCCAAAACATGAACATCTCTTCAAGATATATGAACATTTCCTTCACATGTAAGAATCCATCGGAAATATGAGGTAATTCTTATTGATGTACATGAACATATATTCTTACATATGAGACATTTATCAAAATATACATGTCCACTTTTTCGTAAACGAAAGCATTTATTTTATTTTGATACATGTGAACATTTTTCGTCACAGATGAACATTTCTTTTCGCATACAATAACATTTTAAAAAAATTCTATACATGTTAATAAGTAGACGAAAGATTATTTTCGACGACATGGACTTATTCTACAAATTGTAGAACATGTGAACATTTTATATTTTTTCTTACTTATTTATTGAAAAAATTCCATGAACATTCTATATTTTACTTATTGATTGAAATGATTCTATGTGACAGTTTATATATTTTTCTATGTTTTTTCTTACTTTTAGATTTTTATGTGTTTCTCCAAAAAACAAAAAGGTCTAGAAGGCAGAAAATAGCGCGCGTCGGCCCGCAGCTAGTCCGGGTGTGGGAATAGGCCCGCCGGCCCCGCCATCTTCCTCCGCTCGCGATAGGGTTTACACCCTCCTCTCCTCTCCTCCGCTGCGAGGTCGGGCGGCGGCGGCGGCTACGGTCTATTCCTCCGAATGTACGGTCGTGCTCAAGGAAGGTACCGCCGTTGCGCTTCTCCCTCCCTGTTCGTTCGTTGCATTGCTTCCCCGATTCCACATGTTTTTTCTGATTCGCTTTCTTGTTCTTGATTGATAGGGGAAACCAAACCGGTAGTATATATCATCCATAAACTTTGTTAATTAATGTTGTAAATCCATTCTCTGAGGTAGGTAATACTACTACGAGAAAGTAATAAGCTTTTAGTAATTTGCAACTGATCGACTACTAGCCCAGCCTAGCTAGGGTTGCAGCAAATACAGTTGTATTTCTAGTTGAACAGATAATACACTGGCCTTGTGAACTCAACCCATCGGCTGTGGCTGGCAAAAATGATTGATTTCCCTACTAGCTCAACCAAGACCTACAAGTACGTACTAACTAATTTGCATATATGCTTTGCTTTTCATCTTAATATTAATTAACGAGGTTCCTCCAAATAAGTTCTCAAATAATAAAAGACAAAATAAGTTGGTTCGGATTAATCACGTAGATCTTGTCGCGGAGTTGCTTGCGTCAATTCTAGCTCATTTCTTTGTATTCTCTTAGTTACTTCATTATTCAGGCTGTGGTTGCTACTTAATTGTGCTGATAGCGTCATTCTTTCTGCCTAACAATCTAGAGACAGATAAGGTGCTAGCTAGCTACTTTAATAAATCACCACCATGCTTATGAACAACACACAATTAAGTTTTGGATGGATACAGCAAATGCTCAAACTTCATCAGTGGTATATTCTTCGTAATAATGAGTGTTTGTCGCCAGTGTGATCTCCATCTATCTTCACACGCATTAATTATCCTCATATATCATAAGTTTGAGTCCAGCCCGTCGGTTGTTTTCTGAACATTGATATATTTTACCTGATGATTGGTACAGCTGAATTTGTTCTGTTCAATGGAGGACCTACCGGAGGCTCTGGTGACAGAGATTCTCAAGAGGATCACCAAGACAAGTGATCTCAATTCTCTTTACCTTGTGTCAAAGCAGCTCTACAAGATAGAGGGGAATCAGAGAGGTGCTATCCGTGTTGGTTCCGGTCTTTGCACTGCTACAAAAGCACTGACATCATTGTGCGCCCGGTTCCCAAATCTGTGGAAAGTGGAAATCGATTACTCTGGTTGGATACCTGGACATGGAAACCAGCTGGATAACAAAGGCCTTCTTGTGTTCTCATCTTGCTGTTCCTCGCTGATTGACCTCACCTTAAGCTTCTGCTCACGCATTGATGACTCTGGGCTTGCTTGTTTAACTCATTGCAAGACATTGGTGTCTCTCAGGCTCAACTCGGCACCAAAAGTAACGTCAGTTGGGATTTTCTCGGTTGCAGTTGGCTGCACAAATCTATCTGCTCTCCACCTTCTTGATTGTGAGAAAATCGACAGTGTAGAGTGGCTGGAATACCTTCGTAGGGATGGATCGTTGGAAGAGCTTGTAGTGAAGAATTGCAAAGGAATCAATCATCACGACTTCCTAAAGTTTGGTTCAGGATGGATGAAGCTCCAGAAGTTTGAGTTTGAGAGGAAAAGAGGTAAATATGATCTTCTTGATCCAAGTAATGTTGTTTATGACTCCTCGTATGATGCTCACAGCATGGATATATATGATTTGTGCTGTGAGAGTTTGAAGGATTTAAGGTTGGCGCATATTGAAACTTGGCCAGAAGTAGGACTTCGTCTTGTCCTAGGGAAGTGTAAAGCATTGGAGAAGCTTTGCCTTGAGTATGTTCGTGCCCTAAATGACAATGACATTACTGCATTAGCTCGGAGCTGCAGCAACCTTAAAAGCATCTCACTTTGGCTCAACCTGCAGCGCTACTCGAGTGATGTCAAGTATTGTGAGACCAGGACGTCATTTACTGATAACAGCCTCTACGCTCTAGCCCTCAACTGTCGTATGCTTCAGATGGTAGACCTCAGCTTTATAGGATGTGATGCTGATTGGCCATCAGAAATAGGATTCACACAAGAGGGTTTTCTGGCGCTCATTCAGTCCTGCCCGATTCGTGCTCTCGTGCTCAACAACGCCAACTTCTTTGATGACAAGGGGATGAAGGCCCTCTCGTCCTCGCCACAACTGGAGACACTCGAGCTTATATTGTGTCATGCGGTAACTGATGCTGGGATGCGCTTCATTGCGCACACCCCATGCTTGAGTAATCTCACACTTCGGATGTGTCATAACGTTACTGATGTCGGAGTGGCTGAACTGGGACGTGCACATAAGTTAGAGTCTTTGGTCATTGAGTATTGTGGTGAGGTCTCTCTGGAAGCTGCGCAGGGTGTTGCCAAGTCGGTTCACTACTCCAAGGACTGTTCAGATGCCCTTATGAAGACAATTGGTCTTGGCGCCTATTGATATGAAGTGGCCTCCAAAATTTCCAGTATGAATTTGCTGCTGAATCCATTAAGTTGTTCAGTGTACATCATTGGACAAGGTTGTGTATCATCCGACCCAGATTCACCTCTGTGAACTTTTTGTTGCCTTCTACCTTTACTGCAATGATTTTCCTTTATGACAGTCTAGTGACGATCTTTTGACTGGCATCTGCTGAATGAAACTTTAATAGTAGGCACCACTTGTGTATTACTATCAATCTATGTAATTCTTGTTGCTTAATTTCTAATCTTTGTAGCCGCTTCGAAACCGGCACAAGTAGGCCCCAATATTCCCCGTTTTTGCTGCGGAGGCACTATATGACCGTTTGGTGTTATTTGCATTATTTAAGCAAATTTCCTGGACCCTTTCTTTTATTGTGCTAGTGATTTTGAAGACATCTGCCTGCTATGTTCGCGTGGGAATTTTGGTTGGATCATTTGTAGTGATAATATTTGTTGGGGAACGTAGTAATTTCAAAAAATTTCCTACGCACACGCAAGATCATGGTGATGCATAGCAACGAGAGGGGAGAGTGTTGTCTACATACCCTTGTAGACCGAAGCGGAAGCAATCACAACGTAGAGGAAGTAGTCATACGTTATCCTCGCGATCCAACCGATCCCAGCGCCGTTACTCCGGCGCCTCCGAGTTCTTGACACACGTACAGCTCGGTGACGCTCCTCGGGCTCCGATCCAGCAAAGCTCGGGAGAGAGTTCCGTCGACGACGGCGTGGGACGATCTTGATGTTCTACCGACGCAGGCTTCGCCTAAGCACCGCCACGATATGACCGAGGTGGAATATGGTGGAGGGGGGCACCACACACGGCTAAGGAACGATCTCAAGGATCAACATGTGTGTCTTAGGGTGCCCCCTGCCCCCGTATATAAAGGAGCAAGGGGGAGGGCCGGCCGGCCCTAGAGAGGCGCGCCAAGGAGGGAAGTCCTCCTCCTAGTGGGAGTAGGACTCCCCTTTCCTAGTCCAACTAGGAGGGGAAGGGGAAGGAAGGAGAGGGAGAGGGAGAGGGAAGGGGGCGCCCCCTCCTTGTCCAATTCGGACTCCTCATGGGGGGCGCGCCACCTCCTGGCGCAGCCCTCTCTCTCCCCTCGTGGCCCATTAAGGCCCATTACTTCCCCGGGGGGTTCCGGTAACCCCTCCGGCACTCCGATATTATCCGAAACCACTCGGAACCATTCCGATGTCCGAACATAGCTGTCCAATATATCAATCTTTATGTCTCGACCATTCTGAGACTCCTCGTCGTGTCCGTGATCACATCCGGGACTCCGAACTCCTTCGGTACATCAAAATACACAAACTCATAATATAACCGTCATCGAAACCTTAAGCGTGCGGACCCTACGGTTCGAGAACAATGTAGACATGACCGAGACACGTCTCCGATCAATAACCAATAGCGGGACCTGGATGCCCATATTGGCTCCTACATATTCTACGAAGATCTTTACCGGTCAGACCGCATAAGATACGTTTGTTCCCTTTGTCATCGGTATGTTACTTGCCCGAGATTCGATCGTCGGTATCCAATACCTAGTTCAATCTCGTTACCGGCAAGTCTCTTTACTCGTTCCGTAATACATCATCTTGCAACTAACTCATTAGTTGTAATGCTTGCAAGGCTTAAGTGATGTGCATTACCGAGCGGGCCCAGAGATACCTCTCCGACAATCGGAGTGACAAATCCTAATCTCGAATACGCCAACCCAACATCGCCTTTGGAGACACCTGTAGTACTCCTTTATAATCACCCGATTACGTTGTGACGTTTGGTAGTACCCAAAGTGTTCCTCCGCAAACGGAGTTGCATAATCTCATAGTTGTAGGAACATGTATAAGTCATGGATAAAAGCAATAGCAACATACTAAACGATCGGGTGCTAAGCTAATGGAATGGGTCATGTCAATCAGATCATTCAACTAATGATGTGACCTTGTTAATCAAATGAAAACTCCTTTGTCTATGGTTAGGAAACTTAACCATCTTTGATTAACAAGCTAGTCTGGTAGAGGCATACTAGTGACACTCTGTTTGTCTATATATTCACACATCTATTATGTTTCCGGTTAATACAATCCTAGCATGAATAATAAACATTTATCATGTAACAAGGAAATAAATAATAACTTTATTATTGCCTCTAGGGCATATTTCCTTCACTCTCCCACTTGCACTAGAGTCAATAATCTAGATTACACAGTAATGATTCTAACACCCATGGAGTCTTGGTGCTGATCATGTTTTGCTCGTGGAAGAGGCTTAGTCAACGGGTCTGCTACATTCAGATCCGTATGTATCTTGCAAATCTCTATGTGTCCCACCTGGACCAAGTCCCGAATGGAATTGAAGCGTCTCTTGATGTGTTTGGTTCTCTTTTGAAATCTGGATTCCTTCGCTAAAGCAATTGCTCCAGTATTGTCACAAAAGATTTTCATTGGACCCGATGCACTCGGTATGACACCTAGATCAGATATGAACTCCTTCATCCAGACTCCTTCATTAGCTGCTTCCGAAGCTGCTATGTACTCCGCTTCACATGTAGATCCCGCTACGACGCTTTGTTTAGAACTGCACCAACTGACAGCTCCACCGTTTAGTGTAAACACGTATCCGGTTTGCGATTTAGAATCGTCCGGATCAGTGTCAAAGCTTGCATCAACGTAACTGCCATACGATGAGCTCTTTGTCACCTCCATATCGAGAAACATATCCTTAGTCCTTTTCGGTACTTCAGATGTTCTTGACCGCTGTCCGATGATCCACTCTGGATTACTTTGGTACCTCCTGCTAAGCTAATAGCAAGGCACACATCAGGTCTGGTACACAACATTGCATACATGATAGAGCCTATGGCTGAAGCATAGGGAACATCTTTCATTTTCTCTCTATCTTCTGCGGTGGTCGGGCATTGAGTCTTACTCAACTTCACACCTTGTAACAGGCAAGAACCCTTTCTTTGCTTGATCCATTTTGAACTTCTTCAAAACTTTGTCAAGGTATGTGCTTTGTGAAAGTCCAATTAAGCGTCTTGATCTATCTCTATAGATTTTGATGCCCAATATGTAAGCAGCTTCACCGAGGTCCTTCATTGAAAAACTCTTATTCAAGTACCCCTTTATGCTATCCAGAAATTCTATATCATTTCCGATTAGTAATATGTCATCTACATATAATATCAGAAATGCTACAGAGCTCCCACTCACTTTCTTGTAAATACAGGCTTCTCCAAAAGTCTGTACAAACCCAAATGCTTTGATCACACTATCAAAGCGTTTATTCCAACTCCGAGATGCTTGCACCAGTCCATAAATGGATCGCTGGAGCTTGCACACTTTGTTAGCTCCCTTTGGATTGATAAAACCTTCGGTTGCATCATATACAACTCTTCTTCCGTAAATCCATTCAGAATGCAGTTTTACATCCATTTGCCAAATTTCATAATCATAAAATGCGGCAATTGCTAACATGATTCGGACAGACTTAAGCATCACTATGGGTGAGAAGGTCTCATCGTAGTCAATCCCTTGAACTTGTCGAAAACCCTTTGCGACAAGTCGAGCTTTGTAGACAGTAACATTACCGTCAGCGTCAGTCTTCTTCTTGAAGATCCACTTGTTTTCTATTGCTTGCCGACCCTTGGGCAAGTCAACCAAAGTCCACACTTTGTTTTCATACATGGATCCCATCTCAGATTTCATGGCCTCAAGCCATTTTGTGGAATCTAGGCTCACCATCGCTTCTTCATAGTTCTTAGGTTCATCATGATCTAGTAGCATGACTTCCAGAACAGGATTACCGTACCACTCTAGTGCGGATCTTACTTTGGTTGATCTACGAGGTTCTGTAGTAACTTGATCTGAAGTTTCATGATCAACATCATCAACTTCCTCACTATTTGGTGTAGATGTCGCAGAACCCGTTTCTGTGATAAACTACTTTCCAATAAGGGAGAAGATACAGTTACCTCATCAAGTTCTACTTTCCTCCCACTCACTTCTTTCGAGAGAAACTCCTTCTCTAGAAAGGATCCATTTTTAGCAACAAATGTCTTGCCTTCGGATCTGTGATAGAAGGTGTACCCAACTGTCTCCTTTGGGTATCCTATGAAGACACATTTCTCCGATTTGGGTTCGAGCTTATCAGGTTGAAGCTTTTTCACATAAGCATCGCATCCCCAAACTTTAAGAAACGACAACTTTGGTTTCTTGCTAAACCATAGTTCATAAGGTGTCGTCTCAACGGATTTTGACGGTATTCTATTCAGCGTGAATGCGGCCGTCTCAAGAGCATATCCCCAAAACGATAGCGGTAAATCTGTAAGAGACATCATAGATCGCACCATATCTAGTAAAGTGCGATTACGACGCTCGGACACACCATTGCGCTGTGGTGTTCCGGGTGGCGTGAGTTGCGAAACTATTCCGCATTGTTTCAAATGTAGACCAAACTTGTAACTCAATTATTCTCCTCCACGATCAGATCGTAGAAACTTTATTTTCTTATTACGATGATTTTCAACTTCACTCTGAAATTCTTTGAACTTTTTAAATGTTTCAGACTTGTGTTTCATTAAGTAGATATACCCATATCTGCTTAAATCATCTATGAAGGTGAGAAAATAACGATATCCGCCACGAGCCTCAACATTCATCGGACCACATACATCTGTATGTATGATTTCCAACAAATCTGTTGCTCTCTCCATAGTACCGGAGAACGGGGTTTTAGTCATCTTGCCCATGAGGCACGGTTCGCAAGTGCCAAGTGATTCATAATCAAGTGACTCCAAAAGTCCATCAGTATGGAGTTTCTTCATGCGCTTTATACCGATATGGCCTAAACGGCAGTGCCACAAATAAGTTGCACTATCATTATCAACTCTACATCTTTTCGTTTCAACATTATGAATATGTGTATCACTACTATCGAGATTCATTAAAAATAGACCACTCTTCAAGGGTGCATGACCATAAAAGATATTACTCATATAAATAGAACAACCATTATTCTCTGATTTAAATGAATAACCGTCTCGCATCAAACAAGATCCAGATATAATGTTCATGCTCAACGCTGGCACCAAATAACAATTATTTAGGTCTAAAACTAATCCCGAAGGTAGATGTAGAGGTAGCGTGCCGACCGCGATCACATCGACTTTGGAACCATTTCCCACGCGATCGTCACCTCGTCCTTTGCCGGTGTTTGCTTAATCCGTAGTCCTGCTTTGAGTTGCAAATATTAGCAATGTAACCAGATATCAAATACCAAGGTGCTACTACGAGCTCTAGTAAGGTACACATCAATAACATGTATATCACATATACCTTTGTTCACCTTGCCATCCTTCTTATCCGCCAAATGCTTGGGGCAGTTCCGATTCCAGTGACCAGTCTGCTTGCAGTAGAAGCACTCAGTTTCAGGTTTAGGTCCAGACTTGGGTTTCTTCTCCTGAGCAGCAACTTGCTTGCTGTTCTTCTTGAAGTTCCCCTTCTTCTTCCCTTTGCCTTTCTTTTTGAAACTAGTGGTCTTATTGACCATCAACACTTGATGCTCCTTCTTGATTTCTACCTCCGTAGCCTTTAGCATTGCGAAGAGCTCGGGCATAGTCTTTACTAACCCTTGCATATTATAGTTCATCACGAAGGCTTTGTAGCTTGGTGGCAGTGATTGAAGAATTCTGTCAATGACACAATCATCCGGAAGATTAACTCCCAGTTGACTCAAGTGATTGTTATACCCAGACATTCTGAGTATGTGTTCACTGACAAACCCATTCTCTTCCATCTTGCAGCTATAGAACTTATTGGAGACTTCATATCTCTCAATCCGGGCATTCTGTTGGAATATTAACTTCAACTCCTGGAACATCTCATATGCTCCATGACGTTCAAAACGTCGTTGAAGACCCGGTTCTAAGCCGTAAAGCATGGCACACTGAACTATAGAGTAGTCATCAGCTTTGCTCTGCCAGACGTTCTTAACGTCGTCAGTTGCATCACCAGCAGGTTGGCACCCAGCGGTGCTTCGGGACGTAACTCTTCGTGCAGCAATGAGGATAATCCTCGAGTTACGGACCCATCCGTGTAATTGCTACCATCATCTTTCAACTTTGCTTTCTCAAGGAACGCATTAAAATTTAACGGAACAACAAAGACGAGCCATCTATCTACAAACAAACATAGATAAGCAAGATACTATCAGGTACTAAGTTCATGATAAATTTGAGTTCAATTAATCATATTACTTAAGAACTCCCACTTAGACAGACATCTCTCTAGTCATCTAAGTGATCACGTGACCCAAATCAACTAAACCATAACCGATCATCACGTGAGGTGGAGTAGTTTTCAATGGTGAACATCACTATGTTGATCATATCTACTATATGATTCACGCCGACCTTTCGGTCTCCGTGTTCGAGGCCATATCTGCATATGCTAGGCTCGTCAAGTATAACTGAGTATTCTGCGTGTGCAAAACTGGCTTGCACCCATTGTAGATGGACATAGAGCTTATCACACCCGATCATCACGTGGTGTCTCAAGCACGACGAACTTTGGCAGCGGTGCATACCGAGGAGAACACTTCTTGATAATTAGTGAGGATCATCTTAAAATGCTACCGTCAATCAAAGCAAGATAAGATGCATAAAGGATAAACATCACATGCAATCAATATAAGTGATATGATATGGCCATCATCATCTTGTGCTTGTGATCTCCATCTTTGAAGCACCGTCATGATCACCATCGTCACCGGGCGCGACACCTTGATCTCCATCGTAGCATCGTTGTCGTTTACGCCATCTATTGCTTCTCGACTATCGCTACCGCTTAGTGATAAAGTAAAGCAATTACAGATGCGTTGCATTTCATACAATAAAGCGACAACCATATGGCTCCTGCCGATTGCCGATAACCGGTTACAAAACATGATCATCTCATACAATAAAATATAGCATCACGTCTTGACCATATCACATCACAACATGCCCTGCAAAAACAAGTTAGACGTCCTCTACTTTGTTGTTGCAAATTTTACAAGGCTGCTACAGGCTTTAGCAAGAACCGTTCTTACCTACGCATCAAAACCACAACGATAGTTTGTCAAATAGACTCCGTTTTAACCTTCACAAGGACCGGGCGTAGCCACACTCGGTTCAACTAAAGTGAGAGAGACAGACACCCGCCAGTCACCTTTAAGCACGAGTGCTCGTAACGGTGAAACCAGTCTCGCGTAAGCGTACGTGTAATGTCGGTCCGGGCCGCTTCATCTCACAATACCGCTGAACCAAAGTATGACATGCTGGTAGGCAGTATGACTTATATCGTCCACAACTCACTTGTGTTCTACTCGTGCATATAACATCAACGCATGAAACCTAGGCTCGGATGCCACTGTTGGGGAACGTAGTAATTTCAAAAAAATTCCTACGCACACGCAAGATCATGGTGATGCATAGCAACGAGAGGGGAGAGTGTTGTCTACATACCCTTGTAGACCGAAGCGGAAGCGATCACAACGTAGAGGAAGTAGTCATACGTTATCCTCGCGATCCAACCGATCCCAGCGCCGTTACTCGGCGCCCCGAGTTCTTGACACACGTACAGCTCGGTGACGCTCCTCGGGCTCCGATCCAGCAAAGCTCCGGGGAGAGAGTTCCGTCAGCACGACGGCGTGGTGACGATCTTGATGTTCTACCGACGCAGGGCTTCGCCTAAGCACCGCTACGATATGACCGAGGTAGAAAATGGTGGAGGGGGGCACCGCACACGGCTAAGGAACGATCTCAAGGATCAACTTGTGTGTCTTAGGGTGCCCCCTGCCCCCGTATATAAAGGAGCAAGGGGGAGGGCCGGCCGGCCCTAGAGAGGCGCGCCAAGGAGGGAAGTCCTCCTCCTAGTGGGAGTAGGACTCCCTTTCCTAGTCCAACTAGGAGGGAAGGGGAAGGAAGGAGAGAGAGGAGAGGAAAGGGGGCGCCCCCTCCTTGTCCAATTCGGACTCCTCATGGGGGGGGGCGCCACCTCCTGGCGCAGCCCTCTCTCTCCCCTCGTGGCCCATTAAGGCCCATTACTTCCCCGGGGGGTTCCGGTAACCCCTCCGGCACTCCGGTATTATCCGAAACCACTCGGAACCATTCCGATGTCCGAACATAGCTGTCCAATATATCAATCTTTATGTCTCGACCATTCTGAGACTCCTCGTCGTGTCCGTGATCACATCCGGGACTCTGAACTCCTTCGGTACATCAAAATACACAAACTCATAATATAACCGTCATCGAAACCTTAAGCGTGCGGACCCTACGGTTCGAGAACAATGTAGACATGACCGAGACACGTCTCCGATCAATAACCAATTGCGGGACCTGGATGCCCATATTGGCTCCTACATATTCTACGAAGATCTTTACCGGTCAGACCGCATAACAAGATACGTTTGTTCCCTTTGTCATCGGTATGTTACTTGCCCGAGATTCGATCGTCGGTATCCAATACCTAGTTCAATCTCGTTACCGGCAAGTCTCTTTACTCGTTCCGTAATACATCATCTTGCAACTAACTCATTAGTTGTAATGCTTGCAAGGCTTAAGTGATGTGCATTACCGAGAGGGCCAGAGATACCTCTCCGACAATCGGAGTGACAAATCCTAATCTCGAAATACGCCAACCCAACATCTGCCTTTGGAGACACCTGTAGTACTCCTTTATAATCACCCAGTTACGTTGTGACGTTTGGTAGTACCCAAAGTGTTCCTCCGGCAAACGGGAGTTGCATAATCTCATAGTTGTAGGAACATGTATAAGTCATGGATAAAAGCAATAGCAACATACTAAACGATCGGGTGCTAAGCTAATGGAATGGGTCATGTCAATCAGATCATTCAACTAATGATGTGACCTTGTTAATCAAATGACAACTCCTTTGTCTATGGTTAGGAAACTTAACCATCTTTGATTAACAAGCTAGTCTGGTAGAGGCATACTAGTGACACTCTGTTTGTCTATATATTCACACATCTATTATGTTTCCGGTTAATACAATCCTAGCATGAATAATAAACATTTATAATGTAACAAGGAAATAAATAATAACTTTATTATTGCCTCTAGGGCATATTTCCTTCAATATTATGTCCAAGTTTCGATGGACATGTGCAAAGGCGACATGCTTGTTTTGTTGATATCGACTCAATTGGAAGATGTATTTGGTTGCTTCTCAAAAAAATAGTGCTAGTTACTAGCAGCATAATTGTGGATGTTTAGATTCCAAAATGACCTGAAGTTGAGAAACAACTGAAACTACTGAAGGCATGTAACATAGCTGTGTGCTAATTACAGGTAGGTCCGTAGGTAGTCACCTCATGTCTTTGCTCGGGACATCCAGCACTCGACAACATTTTGTTCTTACCTTTTTGAGTTGGTCTACCTATCTATTGTATATATGGTGAGTGTATGAAAATGGCAGAAATTAAGACACCATTTGAGGGATGAGATATCGAGACAGCTCTTGTTTGCATCAGTTCAGCTTGTAAGAACAACATTTGCCTTGTATTTATGGCTTATCAAGATGCTAAAAATGAAACATGGGCATTTTCCTTGCTAAAAAAAGGGAGAATAATTTCTTTGTTTACATTAGCTCCTGCATGCCCTGATCGTGGAATATTTACTAATAATAATAATACAAAACAAACAATGGGAAGACACTCTGGAGCCAAACATCCGCTGAGCCGATGAGCAGGTTGAAAGAGAGGAAGCAAGAAGTTAATGCCTTGTCATGTTCGGTTTCTTTCATGGTGACGCACAAAGCGCCGCCATGGCAATCCGGTAGACGTACAGCAAGCGCTAGTAGTAGACTTTTACCGATTCAAATACTACATGCCTTGAATTCCACAACATGCAGCCAAACACAAAAATTCCATCATGTGTTGTTTTCCTCGTTGGAGGCGGTGGTGGGGGCGTCCCTCGCTCTATTGTTTCCGGAGAAAAAAATCAAATCTGGAGAAGGCTACCATTGATGGCGGCGCCCGTAGGCGTCGTAGCCCTCGTTGGAGGCGCCGAAGGGCATCCTGTATCGGATGATAGCGACGTCTTCGTCGTCACCCCCGTGGTGGCGTCATCTTTGGAGACATTCATCGGCTGGACGGACATGTGGTCGGCTTGGTGGTTTGGTGTCGGTAGGTCGTGGAGCGGTGCTTCATCCTACACATCGATGGCGGCGGATCTCGACTGCGTGGCGCAGTGGAGACTCGGCGTCCGATGGGTGGTGATGCACTCGCGCAGGAGGACTATGCTGTCTAGCGTCGTGGTGGCGTCGATGGCAGAGAGGCCTGGCAAAGTCGATGCGTCTTTGAGGATGGATCGATGGATGAAGGAGGTGACGACCCTCGCAGCGTGCACATGTGGTGCCCACTGAAAGTGCGCCGAACCGGTGTGTAACCCAGTCCAGGTATTGTGGCTTGGATGGGGCATCCGGCATTAGATGTTAGGTGTTGGTGTGATGTCTGTTTCGTATTAGGCTCGGACATTCGGTTGTTGCCAAGATGGTGGCTTTAGGCTTACTGATGTATTACCATGTAAAAGCTTTGCCAATAATTAGTAAAATGAATGCATGCATCATCTAGATGCAGAGGCCGGGGTACATCCTCCTTTTAAGAAAACATTGTTTACTAGTTGGCTAAGTAAAAAACCCGGAGGTTCATTAGTCCAACTATCATCACACTTATTACAAAAACTGAATTTCGCTGGCGCATGAGCTACATAGTTTGCATCACTTAGGAAAGATTTCACAGGAGAAAACTAACCTGTCATTATTCCCACAGGAGAAAATAGAGGATAAATGGCGACCCTGAAGAAGAAAATTTTGGCGTGTCAGATGTTACACGGCAACCACATGCATACGCTTGCTGATAGACGTACATGAAGCGCCAGTAACGCACTTGAGTATGTATTTTCGTCAGTTTGTCTGGTCAAGATGCTGCTTGGTTGAGTTCCAGAATTTGCAGCCATGGCCTCATATTCCCTCGGAAACATGACTTCCAACAAGACTCAGGGTCCAGGATTTGTATTAAACAGAATTCCACACTAAAACCTTTATTTCTACCACAGCCGGTGGATAGAATTCAAGCACGGAATTTTCATGCGATTTGTAGTTGCATTGCGCCACCAGTCATGACTCCTAGATCTAAATATTTGGTTTATGTATGAGCTGAAAAGCAAAAAGAGAAATATTTTTTTTCTCAAATACGCAGGAGTGTGCGTACTATATATTAAATGAAGAAGATTGGCACAAGAACCCCTCCACGTTGGTGTTTACATGTTAGAATGATACATTAGGACCAACTCCACCGGCATAGCCGTACACTACTCTAACCTAACCCCCCCTCAGCCCACCCCGAGGAGAGGCTCTACATTTCCTTTTAAGATGCCAGCTTGCTTCCATGCACGTCCCTCGGTGTCAATTCTGTTCGCGAGCGCCCTCGAAGAGAGGGAGGCGCCATCGAAGAGAATCGCATTTCGGTGCTTCCAAATCTCCCATAGCACTAGCAGTAAGATTGCACTGTCCACCATTCGCGCTCTCGCGTGCACATCAAAGGAAACCTCTGTAAATTTTTGCCATGGTCGTGAGCACTTTCTGAGGAATGTCAAGTGGCATCATTGCATGGATCGAGGTGGCACAAAGGACCGATTCGATCAGCAGTAAGCCGCCGCTCTTCGGCATGGAGGAAGCCCTCCAAGTTGGCAGCTTGCGCGCAAGGCAGTCCACAAGTCCCATGAGCTGAGCGGACGTTTGTTTTCTTATTGTTAGCGGGAGGCCGAGATACTTGCAAGGATATGTGCCCGTCGGGCATCCCAGGATTTGCTCCACCCTTTCCATTTCGACTGTAGTGCTGCGGATTGGCATTGCCATACTCTTAGAGAGATTCACCACAAGGCCCGATGCCTCGCCGAAGCTATGAAGGATCCAGGCACTGACCCGTAGATCAGAATCATTCGATTTGATAAAAAGCATCACATCCGCAAACATCGAGAGCCGTTGTTGCATCCCTAGTCTGGCCAGCGGAGACGGGATGGCACGGGATGCTGCCAGCTGAAACATTTTGTGTAGCGGCTCCATATACACTGAAGCAGTTTTGCATGCTCAAATAAACAATGAAATACTACCAGAAAATCACAGGGGATACCATCAAAGAAAAACTCTGCTGCAATATTAACTCAAGTCCATTCAGTGCTTGAGTCGTTGACGGAGGAGAATTGGGAAATATATGAGCAGGTGTACGCCGTGGGTATTGCTTTCTAGGAGTAAGGCATGTGTCAATTTCCCATAGGAATGGGGACAGAAAATAGAGGAAGAGATTGCGACACTGAAGAAGGGAAAACAGGCGGCCAGCAGCAGCTGCCAAAGGGATGTGCCAGCGTCCCAACAAGGAGCTTGGAGCTTGCAGTAGAGAAAGATAAAAGATGAAAACGCCGAAGAATAGTCATCCAGCGGCAGCTTAAGACACTGAATACTTTATTTTTACCATCGGTAGTATTTCACCAATGAATATTTTCCACGTTTAATCATTGCGTTGCACCACACAAGTCACGGTTCTGTAAAGCGAATAAGGGAAACATTAGTACCGTATTTTTTTTGAGCATCAGTACAGACACAAGCACTCATATACACGCGCATACACTCATCCCTATGAACGCACACACGCACACCCTACCCCTATGAGCACCTCCGAAAGACTGAGCCGGCATATCATCTTGAGATTTACGAAGCCACCGTAGGCGCCTCGTCGTCGACGGGAACGTCTCCTCCCACTGAAAGCGCATCGCCAGAAATCCTGAAATAAATCCAGGAATAATGCGAGCACCAGGATTTGAATCCTGGTGGGTTGGGGATACCTCTGTCCACCTAACCAACTCAACCACAGGTTGATTCGGAAACATTAGTACTGTAGAGAACAGCTTAAGGCCGCGCTTGTGATGGTTGTAATTCAATATGGAGGTGTTTAGTTTACACTTATATTTTTCTGGCCGCTGAACATTTTCTGGCTGGAAACAAAACAACTGCCAAAGGTCTTGATTTTTTACACAGGTATTCGAAAAGAAAAGAAAATGATAATCCAAACAAGGCCTAAGACAACAAGCTGCTTCAATTTGTTTAGTGGAATTGCCATACAAGTTAGATCAAATAAACAAGAAATACCGACGGTGAAGGACTCGGATCATGCAGATACATGATACATGTGTTACACGAATCATGGAGCAACCGAGAGTCTTCTACGCCGCAAGTCTCATTCGCAGGAACAAGAATAAAATTAGAAGTACGTTGTAGGTATAGTAGGATAAGTTTGCAAGATAATAAAGAACATGAAAATAAAAGTTAGGTGTTGTTCTAGTAAAAGATCAATTAAGTTAGTATAGCGAGTGTGGATAAGTGGTGGTAGAATTTGCGGAATTGTCCCTAAGCAATTGAATATGTTGCTAGACCGAAGCAAGTTTTTATGTGGGAGAGGCCAATGCTAGCATGTCATCCCTTACATGGAATTCTATGCACTTATGATTGAAACTATTGGCAAGCATCCGCAACTACTAACATTCATTAAGGTAAAAATCAACCATAGAATTAATATATATTGGCCCCCTTTCAATCCCGTATGCACCCATTTCTATGTTAGGAAGAAATTTCGGTCACTCTTGCCCTCCATTGCATAGTCCTATCAACATACAACTAAACCTATGGTGTGATCCACACGCGCGATCATATGATGGGCACCAAAGGGTGGCAACATACCGCAAGAAAATTAAACCAATCCTAGCAATTCACCAATTACCGATAGGACAACAAAAATCTACTCCAGCATCATAGGATGACAACACATTATTGGATAATAATATGAAGCATAAAGCACCATGTTCAAGTAGATAGTACAGCGGGTTATGGGAGAGTGGACCGCTGAATATAGATGAGGGAAGGTGATGAAGATGTTGGTGAAGATGACGCAGGTGTTGGAGTAGATCGCTGTCACACGGTGATTGCCCGGGCGGCATTCTGGGGCCACCGGGAGAGAGGGGGAGAAAGCCCCTCCTTCTTCTTCCTTGACCTCCCCCATAGATGGGAGGAGGGTTTCCCCTCTGGTCCATGGCTTCCATGGCGGCGGAGGGGTGGGAGCCCCTCCGAGATCGGATATATCTCTCTGTTTCTCTTCAGTTCGCGACCCTGATTCTGGCCTTTCACCGTTTCTTAAATATCCAGAGGTCGGTAACTCCGATTGAGCTGAAACTTTAACACGATTTTTATTCGGATATGAGCTTCCTTGCGGCCGAAGACACCTCCAACCGATCTACGAGGTGGCCACAAGCTTGCTAGGCGTGCCTCTTGAGCTTGTGGGCCCCTCGGGCATGGTCTCGCGTTGATTCAGCTTCCCAAATTTCAAAAAAAATCTCCATAAATTTTTACCGCGTTTGGAATTCGTTTGATATGGATATTCTGCGAAACAAAAACATGCAAGAAACAGGAACCAACACTGGGCACTGGATCAATATGTTAGTCCCAAAAATGATATAAAATGTTGTCGAAAGCACATGAAAATTGTAGAATATGAAGGAAATATGCCCTAGAGGCAATAATAAAGTTATTATTTATTTCCTTAATTCATGATAATTTTTATTATTCATGCTAGAATTGTATTAACCGGAAACTTAGTACATGTGTGAATACATAGACAAAACATGGCCCTAGTATGCCTCTACTTGACTAGCTCATTAATCAAAGATGGTTATGTTTCCTCTACTTGTCTTGCATTGATTCCGCTTCCCAAATTCCAAAAAAGATCTCCCTAAATATTTATCTCCTTTGGACTTCTTTTGATATGGATATTCTGCGAAACAAAAAAACATGCAACAAACAGAAATTGACACTGGGCACTGGATCAATAAGTTAGTCCCAAAAAATGATACAAAATATTGCCAAAGTATATGAAAGTTGTAGAATATTGACATGAAACAACCAAAATTTATAGATACGATGAAGACGTATTAGCAATTTATTGTGCTAGCTACACATACTTAGCTTGCCTCATTGTTAAAGTGTACCTGACACACACGCTTATTCAAAGTGTTATGACCGGGCACCGTGACATAGAAGATTCTGGTTGCGCTCTATTAACATGATTGGATTTTGTGTGTGTTTTGTAGAAAACATGATGAGGGCATGGACGACTTGCTGCAAATTCATGTTGTTTCTCAGATGGCTTAACTTCCTTTCTCTACAGTAAATGGTAATATGTATGCTGTTTGTTTTGATGTATGCATTTTGTTGCCATGATCCAACATTCTTGCAAAAAGATAATTAGAGTGTCTAGTTAGGCACGGTAATTGGTAATATGTATGATGTTTGTTTTGATGTATACATTTTGTTGGCATGATCCAGCATTCTTGCAAAAAGATAATTATATTGTCCTGTTAGGCACGATAATTGGGAATATGTATGTTGTTTGTTTTGATATATGCATTTTGTTGCCATGATCCAACATTCTTGAAAAAAGGTAATTAGAGTGTCCTGTTGTGCAAGATGCTTGATGTTTCTCTCTAATCGAAAATGGTGCTAGATGCTTGATGTTTCTCTTTAATCAGAAACAATGCTAGATTCACCCGCAAAAAAAAGAAACAATGCTAGATGCTTGATGTTTCTCTTCAAACAAAAATCTTGAGCTTCTGTTTTTATCTAACGACATTTTCTGTGTTCTTCTTATATTGATGTTTAGGCCAAATCCGATAGGACATTGCTCTACTTCGCAATTATCATGAGAGTAAAGTAACCAAAAATTGATTGGTTTTGTGCATTACGTTGCCATGATCCAACATTCTTACAGAAAATAGTTGAGTGCCATGTTGTGCTAGATGGTTGACGTTTCTCTTTAATATTATACCTTTTGTCTTTTAAATCTCTCTCTCTCTCTCTCTCTCTCTCTCTCTCTCTCTCTCTCTCTCTCTCTCTCTCTCTCAGCTCAGGAAGAAATGGTCCTGCATGCCTTGCTTGGATAGAATCTACCATCCCTCATGGTGTAGACTTGGGTGATCACTCGAGGATGAAATGAAGGGCAACTATAAATAGCATGTCTTACAAAAACATTTGTCATGCCGTGTAAATGAATGCTATGTTTTAATTTCTACATGGAAGAATTTTACGGTTCCGGACTGGCATCAAGTAGAGGTGAGGCCCTCCTCCTTTCTGTGCATCTTTTTCTTTGTGAGATGCCGCCTTTTCTTGACTCGGCCAGCTGTCATGCATGCGTCCATGGCCAGGTTGGAGCGGAGATGGCGGGTGCAGTGGGACGGACGGCGCCATCAATAAGCAGTTCCTCATCCATGCCTCCGACAAAAAGGATCATCTAGCGACTAACACCTGCTCCTCCTCTTCTCTGTATGTGATACTCCCATCTATCGATTCAGTTTCCTCTGACCATGACAAGGGTCTACGTTCAGCTATATATAGTACAATTTACTTTCTTTGTTCTTCTGTTGCCACTAACTAAACCTCTGTGTTTCTTCTTCCTTTTGATCAGGGCCCTATGCTACCATCACTTGAGTGAGAGTAGTGCAGCTATTCACAAAGTAATTTGACCTTCTCTCTCTCTCTCTCTCTCTCTCTCTCTCTCTCTCTCTCTCTCTCTCTCTCTCAGGAAGAAATGGTCCTGCATGCCTTGCTTGGATAGAATCTACCATCCCTCATGGTGTAGACTTGGGTGATCACTTGAGGATGAAATGAAGGGCAACTATAAATAGCATGTCTTACAAAAACATTTGTCATGCCGTGTAAATGAATGCTATGTTTTAATTTCTACATGGAAGAATTTTACGGTTCCGGACTGGCATCAAGTAGAGGTGAGGCCCTCCTCCTTTCTGTGCATCTTTTTCTTTGTGAGATGCCGCCTTTTCTTGACTCGGCCTGCTGTCATGCATGCGTCCATGGCCAGGTTGGAGCGGAGATGGCGGGTGCAGTGGGACGGACGGCGCCGTCAATAAGCAGTTCCCCATCCATGCCTCTGACAAAAAGGATCATCTAGTGACTAACACCTACTCCTCCTCTTCTCTGTATGTGCTACTCCCATCTATCGATTTAGTTTTCTCTGACCATGACAAGGGTCTACGTTGAGCTATGTATAGTACAATTTACTTTCTTTGTTCTTCTGTTGCCACTAACTAAACCTCTGTGTTTCTTCTTCCTTTTGATCAGGGCCCTATGCTACCATCACTTGAGTGAGAGTAGTGCAGCTATTCACAAAGTAATTTGACCTTCTCTCAAAAGTAGGTGTCAACTATTGATGTCAAGAACTTGCTCCAAATTCCCACGATCTAATCAGTGTCCTATACAGAACAACACTTTTGAGTTTTGGCTAATCTCCAAATGGTTTCTAAATGGTAATCTTGCCTGACCATTGATTTTTTTTAGTTCTTCCTTAAAAAAGTATATATCCCAATGCAAATATATAACATGATGGTCTTGGATTTCTTATGGGAATGATAATTTGTATACGATCATATCTGGTCATGTGTATTTTATTCGAGCAAATATAGCATATGTGGCTAGACCAGAAGAATCATGAGGCTAAACTGTACATGCCTCTATAGTTCAAATTTTACTCTTAATCGTGAGCAATGGGAGCTAGATCCCACTGCAGATGCAACAAGAGTTTTTCCAATACACATGAGAATTACAGAAACACAAGTTAGATAGATCCATTAGAACTACAAAACACTGATTCTTCTGCTAGCTGGGTCGAGCATGCGAGACCTCTTGTGGTCGGCTGACATCTCTTCTACACTGTGTGCATATTTTTATTTTCGCATGTACAAAATGTGAATTTATTAGTGTTGCTTTAGAGTAAGTCTAGACCATGCTGGTTGTAATAATGTGTTCTTTGATGCTTTTGCGGGTTGTAATTTTTTCCATGCTCAGCATAGGTAAACACAAGGAGTTTTTTTATCTCTCTTGAATTCTCACTTTAACTTTCTCGGACATGACCATTGAAGTTACTATGGCTACTATGAAAATGCATATTATGGCCTAAGAAACTCTTAGTTGCATTATATATAGTAGTGATGATATGCTTTCTATCAGTCCCGATGTAATTCAGGAAATTACTTTGCAAGGGAAAATATTATCAATAGTTAAAAATACAATTCTTATTGTGGATATCAACATGTTTTTGTTATATCATTTTGTGCATTAGGTACCTCTTGATATACAAATGTAGTAGGATCAATAAATTTTGGATGAGAAGTGTATGTTTAGAGTTGGTAAATAAGTTTACATACCATTGACTCTTCATAAATCAAGTGTATTGTTCCTTGATTTACTAGAAGAAAATACTGTATATCTCATGGAGTCGTCTTACCGAAACTTTTCTTCCGCGGATACTAAGCATTCTTTGTGAGAGGATGCTTCTGCTGGAGACCCGGATCCAGTCCAATGATTTATTCGATAAGGAGGTGAGCTCACATGTAAACATGTGTTTGTTTAAGACACTAAGAAAAAGTCCCATCTTCTGAAATGCTTTCCTCTATTGCCGTAATTGAAGGAAAAGTCTAATGTATTTCTAGACTACTTTATGCACGTATTGTCTGAAAAAGAATGTGTTAATGTGATAAAAATTATGATTAGGATGTGTATTGCATCATTATTTTAGAATGGAGTTTTGATTTTTAATGTGCAAGATATGCTCATGGAATGGTAAAAAATAATTCAACATTCAAATTCTTCTTCGTGCTAGCCTGGAACTTGGAACACAACAGAATTCAGTGAACTCACTCTAAACTAATTTGTGATGGTGTCAGCATTCACTAGTCGCACAATGCAGAAGAAGCATTGTTGGGGTCCTCACTGTTACCAAGGAGATGCAACCTACATCAATCGTGCAGAGAGCCACTTATGTTTCAGTGCCCATGTTTTGCTTCACCAAGCTTCAGGAAAATAATCAGTTTCTCATATTTGTCCATGCCTACAAGTGAAGAATATGTGCTTTGATAGGATTTGTAGCTACCGACTTTACATCGTTTGCTGATAGGTGTACTGCCCTTGATTTTTAGACTTTTTTGATCCTATGGACCTTGATATATTTATATCCATGTACTCAAAAACTATCCCTCTGCGTATCGTTTCTCATAATGGGTTACTAGCCATTTTTATAGGCAACACAACACCATTTAAACGTTGTGTAGATTCTTCCCTGCAGCTGTGGCCTATCAATACAATTGTCACCAGACAGATTTCTATGTTCTACTTAGCATAGACTATTTCATGCTTCTACTTTGGACTCATGTAACATAAGAATTCAACCTTGATCTTGCTACTCTCTTTAGACCTGTCAATGTAATGCTAAACTACATCCTACTCTTGGCAGGTCCCTCTGTTAGATGTAAACCTACCTGCAGCTCAAACAAGTATATGGAAACCTGCATTGTTAACGTATTGTTCTCTCCTATGGACACACTGAAATCAATTCTAACTTATGATCTCATGCCCATATTCAGCACCATTATGCTCACTCCTCTCACAATTGAATGTTTCTTCTTCACTTTATTATTATCATGTATGAATGCATATACTAAATCTGGATTCCTACTAACTTAGCATTATTTGCTTGACCAAAATGTTAGGACCAACACCCTCAAGCCAAGGCGCAATGCCGATCTAGTTGTATATTGCCACTCGCTGATGGCAAGTTTGGTGGATCGATGCTAGGATCCTTTCCCATCAGCTGAATCGATGACTTATTTTCTATGTTTTGGTTTCGTACTGATTATAGTGTTGGCCTAGTCGGCTCCTCCTTTCGTTCGGCACTGTATCCGATACCTTCTCAGCTTGCCCAATCCAGGGGTTACTCTAGACTTGACCTAGTGTTAAACTGAAACACTTTTTGAGTTCCTTAGATGTTTCTTTCCTTCTCTGTAGCAAGATATCGGACTGGGAGAATTTTTTCTTCAAAAAAATATTCAGATAATGTATCTAAAAACACATGAACATAAATAATAACCACTGCACAAGCTTGCTATGCTTATACTAGATTTTGGAGCAGTTATGTATATTGAAATTTCATCCTCTTCTCGGATATTGTACAGGGAACAAACTAATCTCGTCTACCTATTAAATTACATGCATGTGAGTGCTTCTACGGACAAGATTGAAATTCGTTAGACTTGCAATAGGTGTCACTCCTCTGATTTCTGAGAGTTCAATATCTATTTGTCCAATACATTGAACTAAAATCATGATAGTTTTGGTTTAGTGAAACAATTGTATTAGCACTTTGGTCTTACTCATTCGGCTCTTATGACAGTACACTTGTAAAAAGAACAATCACAACTTTTTTACCTTTTGTATGTAGAAAAAAAGACTCTCTTTCTGTGTATCTTTTTTAATTTCCAACATTAACATTGCAATCTAGGAATTGGGGCTGATTTTCTCAACTTCTGTTGTGCGTATTGTCGGTAGATTGAAGCTCGTCGACTAGTAGTACTAAGTTTGTTGTCCGCTGTTTTGTTGCTGAATCTTGAACTGAAATGGAGGGAAGTAGTGATACATCACCTTTAGGAGAGCCCATAATTGGAAATTTTGTACCAACACTATCAGGTGAGAAGATGTAGTCCAAAAAAGCAAAATTTTCCGTTAATCCCTTCTTTGATGTTTTTTGCTAAATATTTGTTTGTAGTTGTGGAATTGTCAATAGTGATCAAAATCAAGATTTCAGCGATGCTACCTCGTCTGTGGAGATTAATTCTCCAATGCTTCTCATTGATCATGCAAGTACACCAAAAAGAAACAAGCTTGCTCTCAAGAGGTACCGACGTTGGTCACATCTTGTAATACTCACTAAATAAGCATTGCATGTGGTGAATAGTAATAGAATTTAGGTTGGATAGAAATATATATTTTAATTCTGATAAAAATGAGATCCAATAAGTTCATAGCGTTGTCGTGTGAGGTTAATGTTACTAAACTCTCAATTAATGTTGTAGGGTTCTTTGTATAAACCCCGGTGTGACGAGGAATTGAAGCCAAAAGTGGGGATGATATTTGATAACATTGGATCGTAATGGAATTTTACAGGATATATGCACACCATGTTGTATTTGGTGTACGTCTTGGGCAGCAAAAGATCGTAGATAATGTGCTTCAATGGAATCGCTTCTTGTATGCAAAAGAAGGTTTTCAGCCCCAGAAGGGTATGTTTGTTGTGATCCTTCAAAGAAAAAGGAGAAACATGAAATTGACTAGATGTGGATGTCAAGCTATTATCTATGTCACTCGGGAAAGTGATGGAAAATAGAGGATAGCTTCACTCACTGAATATCACAATCACCCTTTTGTGCCACCTAGCCACCAACAATTGATTAGGTATAATCGTCAAATTAGTGAGAGAATGAAGACAACACTCCATGATTGCCAGAATGCTAGCATCAGGACTGCCTTAGCATATAGGTTTCCTCATGTCGGCGTAGGGGTTTTTGAGCATGTTGGTTGCACCCAGAAGGACCTACATAATCAGTATGGTGTATTGACAAATAGAATAAAAAACTTGTGACACTCAAATGCTAGTGGACCAATTGTTGGGGAACGTAGTAATTTCAAAAAAATTCCTACGCACACGCAAGATCATGGTGATGGCATAGCAACGAGAGGGGAGAGTGTCGTCCACGTACCCTCGTAGACCGTAAGCGGAAGCGTTATGACAACGCGGTTGATGTAGTCGTACGTCTTCACGATCCGACCGATCCAAGTACCGAACGTACGGCACCTCCGTGTTCTGCACACGTTCAGCTCGATGACGATCTCCGGTCTCCGATCCAGCCGTGCTCCGGAGATGAGTTCCGTCAGCACGACGTCGTGGTGACGATGATGATGTTCTACCGGCGCAGGGCTTCGCCTAAACTCCGCGACGATATGACCAAGGTGGAATATGGTGGAGGGGGGCACCGCACACGGCTAAGGAACGATCCGTAGATCAACTTGTGTGTCCATGGGGTGCTCCCTGCCCCCGTATATAAAGGAGGGAGGGAGGAGGAGGCCGGCCCTAGGAGGGGCGCGCAATGGGGAGTCCTACTCCCACCGGGAGTAGGATTCCCCCTTTCCTAGTCCAACTAGGGGTCCTTCCATGTAGTAGGAGTAGGAGACTAGGAAGGGGAAGAGAGAAGGGAAGGAAGGAGGGGGTGCGGCCCCTCCCCCTAGTCCAATTCGGACTAGGCCTTGGGGGGCGCGCAGCCTGCCCTAGGCAGTCCCTCTCTCTTTCCTGCAGGGCCCAATAAGGCCCAATACTTCTCCCCGGCGAATTCCCGTAACTCTCCGGTACTCCGAAAAATACCCGAATCACTCGGAACCTTTCCGAACTCCGAATATAGTCGTCCAATATATCGATCTTTACGTCTCGACCATTTTGAGACTCCTCGTCATGTCCCCGATCTCATCCGGGACTCCGAACTCCTTCGGTACATCAAAACTCATAAACTCATAATATAACTGTCATCGAAACCTTAAGTGTGCGGACCCTACGGGTTCGAGAACTATGTAGACATGACCTAGAACTATTCTCGGTCAATAACCAATAGCGGGACCTGGATGCCCATATTGGATCCTACATATTCTTCGAAGATCTTTATCGGTCAAACCGCATAACAACATACGTTGTTCCCTTTGTCATCGGTATGTTCCTTGCCCGAGATTCGATCGTCGGTATCCAATACCTAGTTCAATCTCGTCACCGGCAAGTCTCTTTACTCGTTCTGTAATGCATCATCCTGTAACCAACTCATTGGTCACATTGCTTGCAAGGCTTATAATGATGTGCATTACCGAGAGGGCCCAGAGATACCTCTCCGATAATCGGAGTGACAAAACCTAATCTCGAAATATGCCAACTCAACATGTACCTTTGGAGACACCTGTAGTACTCCTTTATAATCACCTAGTTACGTTGTGACGTTTGGTAGTACCCAAAGTGTTCCTCCGGTAAACGGGAGTTGCATAATCTCATAGTTACAGGAACATGTATAAGTCATGAAGAAAGCAATAGCAACATACTAAACGATCAAGTGCTAAGCTAACAGAATGGGTCAAGTCAATCACATCATTCTCCTAATGATGTGATCCCGTTAATCAAATGACAACTCTTTTGTCCATGGCTAGGAAACATAACCATCTCTGATAAACGAGCTAGTCAAGTAGAGGCATACTAGTGACACTATGTTTGTCTATGTATTCACACAAGTATTATGTTTTCGGTTAATACAATTCTAGCATGAATAATAAACATTTATCATGAAATAAGGAAATAAATAATAAATTTATTATTGCCTCTAGGGCATATTTCCTTCAGTCTCCCACTTGCACTAGAGTCAATAATCTAGTTCACATCGCCATGTGATTTAACACCAACTAGCAGGGTCACCCGCGCATTTGCGCGGCTAGAATTTTTTAGTTTACAATGTCATATATTAGAAGCTATATATTTCTTTGTAAATATGTTTTATATTTTATAATAAACATTGTATACTATCATACGTTTTTAAACTATGTATTTAGCTCATTTAGGGCATTCATAATATGTGTTAAAACTAACGAAGATTTTTTACTGATAATGAATAGTATAGAACAATTACGTGTAAATATGTACATGTATTTGCATTGCTGATGCCTTTGTCTGGCTACGTTAGCTAAGTATATATTTGTTATTTTACTGGGCAAATTTTAATGCTACTTCAAAATTTGTTTTATTCTTCCTTGAAAACCTTGCTATACGATGTGAAGTATGTAGCCATTCCAAATATAGTTTTACGAAATGTCTAGTTGTTTTGATATTTTCGAATTAAATCTCTCTCCCTCTCTCTTTGTTTCTCTCCCTTTCTCTCTCTCTCTCTCTCTCTCTCTCTCTCTCTCTCTCTCTCTCACACACACACACACACAAACACACACACGGCCCTTTGATTGAGCAGTTCTAAAATGGCCTCTTTGATTAGCCTCCTTAAAAAATATCTCATCCGCAAGTACCATGGATTGGTGGCTCTCTATTTAGCCGCCCGGCTAACTTTCTTTATTGGCCCAATGTCACCTCCATAAATTACTACATTAAACCCCCAAGCTTCACATGTGACAACACCAGTTCGTCCACCTGATACATGGCCTCCTCCATGCTCTGGGCGGGTTAAACTTAATACTGATGGGTCCTTCCTTGATGGCTCTGCTGGAGCGGGTATGGTGCTTAGAGACGACATGGGAAACATCATTTTCTCGGTGTGTAGACAATTGTTCTCGAGTAGAGATGCTCTTGAAGCGGAGTTGTGTGCATGTATGGAAGGACTCTTCTTTTCTCTGCAAAGTGATGTCCCGATCTCCATTGAGATGGACTCAACTGTGGCAGTAAAGCTTGTTCAGGCTAGGTGGATATATCAGTTTACTCTTCATTAGTTACATAAATTAGACATCTTTTGGGTCTCCCTGAATCTTGTATTACTCATATTTCTCGTTCCCAAAATAGGGTTAGCAGCAGTTTAGCAAAATTTGCTCGCACCGAAGGAAGAACCATGACATGGCTAGGTTCGGGTCTTGAGGAAACTGTCCAGCTTCCGGCTGATGATTGTATGTTTTTGAGTTGAGTAATATAAGTTCTCACCGGCAAAAACAAAAACCTAAGCTTGACAATTAGTTTTTTTTACTACACATTGCTTTCCAATTTTCGAACTAAAGTTGTGATGGCTTGGAGGTAATTACTATATGATTGAGTATGTATCCCATGTCAATCTTAAGGAGGAGTTGGCTATATATGCTCTGCAACATCGCATCATGTTCAGCATAGTGTGATTAGTGCATAGAACTTTCACCGGGCTGATTTAGTATAGAAAATCATTCTTAAATGTTGTATGGCCAGTTTTTGCTCCCCTGAATTTATTGTAAACATTTGTCCACATGAAATGGTATTGTCACCCTTACCAAATTGATATTGTGAAACTAATACTTTAGATCTGTAGAAAAATGTAAATAATGTTTATAAAAAATGGAAAAGTTTGGTACACTAAATTTGATCGTATTTTAATTAAAGTTCATGTTACTTTCGGTTAAAAAACTCAAACAGGTGGTTGTAGACCGTACGTGCTATCTTTGCTTGGATGATTTTTTTTTTGCGGGGAATTTTTCCTAGGATGATAGGACCGTGTGTGTACATGTGAATCAATCAAGAATGTGCAGCTACCTGATTGTCACCGACAATAATCCTAAATTTTCTTCTAGGTATGAGACTGGTCCGATACGCATATGTCGTATGTGTCTGGCACCACGTCCTAATTTTCATTGCTGGTAGTGCATGATGTACGTCGTAACTCCTTTACACCTGGTTTGTATGCAGAGGGGCCCATCGTTGTTGACCATCTATTGAGTGCATTGCAGGCATCATTGGCGCTGGCACGCCGCACGCCGTACTACATGGACTGACCAAGTAGCATCCCGTTCTACCTAGTTTTGTTTGTGGTCATGGAGGCTGAGGAAGCGCCTGATTGCAAGAGGAAAACTCTCTGGTGCATCCCGTGGACACGTGTTGCCAACAACCAAGCCAGGTGTTCGTGCTTGCAACAATAATCTCGTGTGCCAGTGCAATCCATGTAATTGATTGTGCAGCCAATGCCGGACAACCTGGCCGGGTCTTTGTGGTAGCGACCATGACCTCGACGGCCTCCGGGATCGGTCGTGTCATCAGTAAATTTCCTGCCGTCCTGCCATCCCAGATCTCTGTAGTACCTAATTTCTCAACAAAGGAGCACGCCGCCGAGCACTCTCCACGTCGTAGATCTCGCATCATGTGTGTGTGTGTGTGTGTGTGTGTGTGTGTGTGTGTGTGTGTGTGTGTGACACACGTGCAACGTGAGATATTTTTTTTTTGAAGGTCAACTGGACTTTCTTCAGGGACAGAGAGGAGGCTAGACTTTCCATTATATTTCTTGTAGATTTATTGGCTTATGCGTGTTTGCTTTTCCCCACGGAAAGACCAGCCTCTATGTTTCCTTTTCCATCACGCGTACATGACATTGCACGTACGTGCAACGTGAGATTTTTTTTTTTTAGGGAGAGCTAGCGGGCCTTTTTCTTTGCAAGTACGTGCAACGTGAGACTTTTGTTTTTGAGGGAGAGCTAGCAGGCCTTTCTTTTCTTAGGTAGAGAGGACCTAGACTTTCCTTTTTATTTCCTTGTAGGTTTACGTGGCATGATCTACATCTGATTGTTTTTTTTAAGTTAACGTGTGATTGTTTTGGACAACTTTTTTTTAAATAGAGAAGGCATATGAGACTTGGAGACATGTACGTGACGTGCCAAACTGTTTCACATGACTTTATTTTTACGTAACGTTGCATCTTTTAAATCTTAACCGTTAATATCTAAAATTGACGGTCAAGATAATATAATCTATGTGGGCGAACGTGATGGCTTTTGCCTCTTATTTTAATTATATAATAGATAGATATTCATATCTGTATATGATTAACACCCATAGTTCACATCATCATGTGACCAACATCCAAAGGGTTTACTAGAGTCAATAATCTAGTTCACATCGCTTATGTGATTAACGCCCAAAGAGTACTAAGGTGTGATCATGTTTTGCTCGTGAGAGAAGTTTAGTCAATGGGTCTGTCACATTCAGAGCCGTATGTATTTTGCAAATATTTTATGTCCACAATGCTCTGCACGGAGCTACTCTAGCTAATTGCTCCCACTTTCAATATGTATCCAGGTTGAGACTTAGAGTCATCTGGATCAGTGTAAAAGTTTGCACTGATGTAACTTTTACAACAAACTCTTTTATCACCTCCATAATCGAGAAACACCTCCTTAGTCCTTACTAAGGATATTCTTGACCAATGTCCAGTGATCTACTCCTAGATCACTATTGTACTCCCTTGCCAAATTCAGAGCAAGGTATACAATAGGTCTGGTATATAGCACACTTTATAGAACCTATGACTGAGGCATAGGGAATGACTTTTTCATTCTCTTTCTATTTTTCTGCTGTGGTCGGGATTTGAGTCTTACTCAATTTCATACCTTTGCAACACAGGCAAGAACTCTTTCTTTGACTGTTCCATTTTGAACTATTTCGAAATCTTGCCAAGGTATGTACTCATTGAAAATCTTATCAAGCGTCTTGATATATCTCAATAGATTCTTGATGCTCAATATGTAAGTAGCTTTTACTGAGGTCTTTTCTTTTTAAAGAACTCCTTTAAAACATCCTTTATGCTTTGCAGAAAAATTCTACATCATTTCTGATCAACAATATGTCACTCACATATACTAATCAGAAAAGCTGTAGTGCTCCCACTCACTTTATTGTAAATACATGCTTCATCGTAAGTCCATATAAAACTATATGCTTTGATCAACTTATCAAAGTGTATATTCCAACTCCGAGATGCTTACACCAGTCCATAGATGGATCGCTGGAGCTTGCATATTTTGTTAGCACCTTTAGGATTGACAAAACCTACTGGTTGCATCATATACAACCCTTTTTAATAAATCCATTAAGGAATGCAGTTTTGACATCCATTTGCCAGATTTCATAAAATGTGGCAATTGCTAACATGATTCAGACAGACTTAAGCATTGATACGAGTGAGAAAATCTCATCGTATTCAACACCTTGAACTTGTTGAAAACCTTTCGCAACAAGTCGAGCTTGGTAGATAGTAATACTACTATCAGTGTCCGTCTTCCTCTTGAAGATCCATTCATTTAACATGGCTTGCTGATCATCGAGCAAGTTAATCAAAGTCCATACTTTGTTCTCATACATGGATCATATCTCAGATTTTATGGCCTCGAGCCATTTCGCGGAATCTGGGCTCATCATCGCTTCCTCATAGTTCGTAGGTTCATCATGGTCTAGTAACATGACTTCCAGAACATGATTACTACACCACTCTGGTGCGGATCTTACTCTGGAAGACCTACGAGGTTCTGTAGTAACTTGATCTGAAGTTTCATGATCAATATCATTAGCTTCCTCACTAATTGGTGTATTTGTCACAGGAACTAATTTCTGTGATGAACTACTTTCCAATAAGGGAGCTGGTATAGTTACCTCATCAAGTTCTACTTTCCTCCCACTCACTTCTTTCGAGAGAAATTCCTTCTCTAGAGAGGATCCGAATTTAGCAACGAAAATCTTGCCCTCAGATCTGTGATAGAAGGTGTACCCAACAATTTCCTTTGGGTATTCTATGAAGACGCACTTCTCCGATTTGGGTTCGAGCTTATCAAGTTGAAAAACCTTTTTTCATATAAGCATCACAACTCCAAACTTTAAGAAACGACAGCTCAGGTTTACTGCTAAACCATAGTTCATACGGTGTCGTTTCAACGGATTTAGATGGTGCCCTATTAAACGTGAATGCAGCTGTCTTTAATGCATAACCCCAAAACGATAGTGGTAAACTGATAAGAGATATCATAGATCGCACCATATCTAGTAAAGTACGATTACGATGTTCGGACACACCATTACATTGTGGTGTTCCAGGTGGCGTGAGTTTGTGAAACTATTCCACATTGCTTTAATTGAAGACCAAACTCGTAACTCAAATATTCATCTCCACGATCAGATCGCAGAAACTTTATTTTCTTGTTACGATGATTTTCTACTTCACTCTGAAATTCTTTGAACCTTTCAACTATTTTAGATTTATGTTTCATCAAGTAGATATACCCATATCTGCTCAAATCATCTGTGAAGGTCAGAAAATAATGATACTTGCCACGAGCCTTCATACTCATTGGTCTGCATACATCAGTATGTATTATTTTCAATAAGTCAGTAGCTCGTTCCATTGTTCCGAAGAACGGAGTTTTAGTCATCTTGCCCAAAAGGCACGGTTCGCAAGCATCAAATGATTCATAACCAAGTGATTCCGAAAATCCATCTTTATGGAGTTTCTTCATGCGCTTTACACCGATATGACCCAAACGGCAGTGCCACAAATAAGTTGCACTATCATTATTAACTTTGCATCTTTTGGCTTCAATATTACGAATATGTGTATCACACGATCGAGATCCAACAAACCATTTTCATTGGGTGTATGACCATAGAAGGTTTTATTCATGTAAACAGAACAACAATTATTCTCTAACTTACATGAATAACCGTATTGCAATAAACATGATCAAATCATATTCATGCTCAACGCAAACACCAAATAACACTTATTTAGGTTTAACACTAATCCCGAAAGTATAGGGAGTGTGCGATGATGATCATATCAATCTTGGAACTATTTCCAACACACATCGTCACTTCACCCTTTAACTAGTCTCTGTTTATTCTGCAACTCCCGTTTCGAGTTACTAATCTTAGCAACCGAACAAGTATCAAATACTCAGGGGCTACTATAACCACTAGTAAGGCACACATCAATAACCTGTATATCAAATATACACTTGTTCACTTTGCTATCCTTCTTACCCACCAAATATTTAGGGCATTTCCGCTTCCAGTGACCATTTCCTTTGCAGTGTAAGCACTCAGTTTCAGGCTTTGGTCCAGCTTTGGTTTTCTTCACGGGAGTGACAACTTGTTTGCCATTCTACTTGAAGTTTCCCTTTCTTTCCCTTTGCCCTTTTCTTGAAACTAGTGGACTTGTCAATCATCAACACTTGATGCTCTTTCTTGATTTCTACCTTCATCGATTTCAACATCACAAAGAGCTCGGGAATCGTTTTCGTCATCCCTTGCATACTATAGTTCATCACGAAGTTCTAGTAACTTTAGTGTTGGTGACTAGAGAATTCTGTCAATCACTATCTTATCTGGAAGATTAACTCCCACTTGATTCAAGCGATTGAAGTACCCAGACAATCTGAGCACATGCTCACTAGTTGAGCGATTGTCCTCCATCTTTTAGCTATAGAACTTGTTGGAGACTTCATATCTCTCAACTCGGGTATTTGCTTGAAATATCAACTTCAATTTCTAGAACATCTCATATGGTCCATGATGTTCAAAACATCTTTGAAGTCCCGATTCTAAGCTGTTAAGTATGGTGCACTAAACTATCAAGTAGTCATCATATTGAGCTAGCCAAACGTTCATAACGTCTACATCTGCCCCTGCAATAGGTTTGTCACCTAGCGGTGCATTAAGGACATAATTCTTCTGTGCAGCAATGAGGATAAACCTCAGATCACGGATCAAATCCGCAACATTGCTACTAACATTTTTCAACACAGTTTTCTCTAGGAACATATCAACATATGAAAGCAACAACACGAGCTATTGATCTACAACATAATTTGCAAAATACTACTAGGACTAAGTTCATGATAAACTAAAGTTCAATTAATCATATGACTTAAGAACTCCCACTTAGACAGACATCTCTCTAGTCATCTAAGTGATCACGTGATCCAAATCAACTAAACCATGACCGATCATCACGTGAGATGGAATAGTTTTCAATGGTGAACATCACTATGTTGATCATATCTACTATATGATTCACGCTCGACCTTTCGGTCTCCGTGTTCCGAGGCCATATCTGTATATGCTAGGCTCGTCAAGTATAACCTGAGTATTCCGCGTGTGCAACTGTTTTGCACCCGTTGTATTTGAACGTAGAGCCTATCACACCCGATCATCACGTGGTGTCTCAGCACGAAGAACTTTCGCAACGGTGCATACTCAGGGAGAACACTTCTTGATAATTAGTGAGAGATCATCTTAAAATGCTACCGTCAATCAAAGCAAGATAAGATGCATAAAGGATAAACATCACATGCAATCAATATAAGTGATATGATATGGCCATCATCATCTTGTGCTTGTGATCTCCATCTCCGAAGCACCGTCGTGATCACCATCGTCACCGGCGCGACACCTTGATCTCCATTGTAGCATCATTGTCGTTACGCCATCTATTGCTTCTACGACTATCACTACCGCTTAGTGATAAAGTAAAGCAATTACAGGGCGTTTGCATTTCATACAATAAAGCGACAACCATATGGCTCCTACCAGTTGCCGATAACTTCGGTTACAAAACATGATCATCTCATACAATAAAATATAGCATCACGTCTTGACCATATCACATCACAACATGCCCTGCAAAAACAAGTTAGACGTCCTCTACTTTGTTGTTGTAAATTTTACGTGGCTGCTACGGGCTTAGCAAGAACCGTTCTTACCTACGCATCAAAACCACAACGATAGTTTGTCAAATAGACTCCATTTTAACCTTCACAAGGACCGGGCGTAGCCACACTCGGTTCAACTAAAGTTGGAGAAACTGACACCCGCCAGCCACCTGTGTGCAAAGCACGTCGGTAGAACCAGTCTCGCGTAAGCGTACGCGTAATGTCGGTCCGGGCCGCTTCATCCAACAATACCGCTTAACCAAAGTATGACATGCTGGTAGGCAGTATGACTTAAATCGTCCACAAGTCACTTGTGTTCTACTCGTGCATATAACATCAACGCATAAAACCTAGGCTCGGATGCCACTGTTGGGGAACGTAGTAATTTCAAAAAAATTCCTACGCACACGCAAGATCATGGTGATGGCATAGCAACGAGAGGGGAGATTGTCCTCCACGTACCCTCGTAGACCGTAAGCGGAAGCGTTATGACAACGCGGTCGATGTAGTCGTACGTCTTCACGATCCGACCGATCCAAGTACCGAACGTACGGCACCTCCGAGTTCTGCACACGTTCAGCTCGATGACGATCTCCGGTCTCCGATCCAGCCGAGCTCCGGAGATGAGTTCCATCGGCACGACGGCGTGGTGACAATGATGATGTTCTACCGGCGCAGGGCTGCGCCTAAACTCCGCGACGATATGACCGAGGTGGAATATGGTGGAAGGGGGCACCGCACACGGCTAAGGAACGATCCGTAGATCAACTTGTGTGTCCATGGGGTGCTCCCTGCCCCCGTATATAAAGGAGGGAGGGAGGAGGAGGCCGGCCCTAGGAGGGGCGCGCCATGGGGAGTCCTACTCCCACTGGGAGTAGGATTCCCCCTTTCCTAGTCCAACTAGGGGTCCTTCCATGTAGTAGGAGTAGGAGACTAGGAAGGGGAAGAGAGAAGGAAGGAAGGAGGGGTGCGGCCCTCCCCTAGTCCAACCCGGACTAGGCCTTCGAGGGGCGCGCGGCCTGCCCTAGGCATCCCCTCTCTCTTTCCCGCAGGGCCCAATAAGGCCCAATACTTCTCCCCGGCGAATTCTCGTAACTCTCTGGTACTCCGAAAAATACCCGAATCACGCGGAACCTTTCCGAACTCCGAATATAGTCGTCCAATATATCGATCTTTACGTCTCGACCATTTCGAGACTCCTCGTCATGTCCCCGATCTCATCCGGGACTCCGAACTCCTTCGGTACATCAAAACTCATAAACTCATAATATAACTATCATCGAAACCTTAAGCGTGCGGACCCTACGGGTTCGAGAACTATGTAGACATGACCTAGAACTATTCTCGGTCAATAACCAATAGCGGGACCTGGATGCCCATATTGGCTCCTACATATTCTTCGAAGATCTTTATCGGTCAAACCGCATAACAACATACGTTGTTCCCTTTGTCATCGGTATGTTACTTGCCCGAGATTCGATCGTCCGTATCCAATACCTAGTTCAATCTCGTCACCGGCAAGTCTCTTTACTCGTTCTGTAATGCATCATCCCGTAACCAACTCATTGGTCACATTGCTTGCAAGGCTTATAATGATGTGCATTACCGAGAGGGCCCAGAGATACCTCTCCGACAATCGGAGTGACAAAACCTAATCTCGAAATATGCCAACTCAACATGTACCTTCGGAGACACCGGTAGTACTCCTTTATAATCACCCAGTTACGTTGTGACGTTTGGTAGTACCCAAAGTGTTCCAGCGGTAAACGGGAGTTGCATAATCTCATAGCTACAGGAACATGTATAAGTCATGAAGAAAGCAATAGCAACATACTAAACGATCAAGTGCTAAGCTAACAGAATGGGTCAAGTCAATCACATCATTCTCCTAATGATGTGATCCCGTTAATCAAATGACAACTCTTTTGTCCATGGCTAGGAAACATAACCATCTCTGATAAACGAGCTAGTCAAGTAGAGGCATACTAGTGACACTATGTTTGTCTATGTATTCACACAAGTATTATGTTTCCGGTTAATACAATTATAGCATGAATAATAAACATTTATCATGAAATAAGGAAATAAATAATAACTTTATTATTGCCTCTAGGGCATATTTCCTTCACCAATTTGGTATATTGAAGGCTCTCAATCCTGCCTTTTTCTTTCACTATGAATTTCATGAGGTTGGTACATTAGTCTGTTTGTCCTGGATGGATGCAACAAGTAGGAAAAACTAGGGTCACTACAATGACGTGGTATCTTTTGATTCAACATACAACATTAATCAATATGAATACACCTTTGCACCATTCACTGGAATAAACCATCATGTGCAAAGTGTCTTTTTTGGGGCTGGGTTTCTAGTTCACGAGACAACAGACTCCTATATCTGGTTGTTCAGGGAGTTTCTTAGAGCAATGAGTGGGATTGCGCCAAGACTGATCATAACTGACGAATGTGGTAAGATGAGGAATGCCATTAAACAAACTCTGCTTAACACACTTCGATTGTGCACGTGGCACATTATGGAGAAGGTACCTAGGAAGGTACACCCTGAATTGAGAAATGACCTTGCATTCTATGATAGGCTAAAACATTGTGTGTGGAATTCTGAAACCCCTGCTGAATTTGAGGAGAGATGGGAGTATTTCATCATAGAATTTAAGTAGGAGGACCATGAGTGGTTCGCAAAAAGGTATGAACTTTGTGCGACATGGATACGATCTTACTTCATGGAAATTACCTTAGCTGGTCTCCTCATGACAACTTCAATTTCAGAGTGCGAAACTCGCTTTTTAAGCGTTTTATCTGTCGCAAGCTTACTTTTGTTGAGTTTTGGCTAAGGTTTGACACTGCTTTGAAATGTTAGAGACAGAATGAGTTAATTAGTGATAACACAAGTGGACACACAACAAGTGAGTTGGTGACACCATGGGAAATAGAGAGATAGGGCAAGGCGGTATTCACCCATGAGATTTTCGAATTATTTCAGGCTCAGGTGCTTGTTGCCAGAGATGATTGTGATGTTCAGAACATGGAAATTTGTGAGGGGGTTAAAATCATATTTATGAGTGATTAATACAAGAAGATTAGAGAAGTGTCTTATGACACAACATCCATGACTGCTAAATGTTCTTGCAAGCTTTTTGAGTCAAATGGAATTGTGTGTCGCCATATTATCCAAGTGTTGAGGGGTGTGAAAATAAATGAATTGCCAAGACTTGATGTTCTTAAGCGGTGGGAGACAAATTGCAAAAGGTATATTTCTATTCATGTAGGTGTAGAAGCATTCATACTTATCTACCTTGACACACATCATGATGTAATATTTTTCATATTGCTAGGGACATTGTCTTCGATGGGGAAGGAAACATGCTTGAAGAGAATTTAATTGATCTGGTTGACATTGCTATGAAAAGGAAGATAGCTCTCGTTAGGAACAAGGTAGAAGATCTCATACGGAATTCCAAAGGTTCCATGGAAGGAACTGAATTCCTTCACACTAGTTTGTGCGACGCCAAGTTGGCTTTAACCCAGCTCGTACCGGCTGTAGCATGCAACACACACGGAAATCAGGAATCATTTATTGAGAGGATCATTCCAATGCACGTTATCATCCACACACCTACTGATATGAATGCAAGGGGCACTTGCTCTAGAATAAAGGGACACGGGGATGGTGTGAGGACTGGGTCAAGCGAGAAGAAAAAAAGGCCTGAAATTCATCAAAAAAGTCGCATGCAAATGCAACATTTGTAAGGAAGTGGTGTTCCATGATGCAAGGACATGCTCTAAGAAACAAATGACACAACATAGAGGTTTTTGGTTCTTGCTTTGAAGACTACCTATTTTTTGCATTGCTATTAGTACATAATACTATATGTTTTTAGTCGAGTCGTATTTGTTTGGTGTGAACCAATCAAGCTTAGATAAGAGTGAACCTATCAAGCTTAGATAATTGTCATTTACTGTTTTGACCTACTTCGGCTTGATTTGGGATAGACCTTAGGTTGCTAACCATCCATTGGGCCATAAAATTTATATATAATGTATATCAATACATCAGTATAGTCGGTCGTAAGCTGTGTGCGTTACGCAAGTCTTATTGGAATGACGAGCTATGAAAATTGATACAAATGATCCATCATTGTCAAGCTGTGAATATATTTTGCTGTATGATATTGTTTTCATTTTATCTTCACTGGTCTGGCATGTGCCTTTGTGTTGCAGCATAAAGTTTTTTACTTTTGTCATCTACGAGTTAGCAAAAGAACTTGAATTGCATTATTAATTGTTCCATACAAACACAATCAGGATTAGAGAACATAATTTTCCTATTTCTTTCCTTGTAATCTAAACTATATTTTTTCCTTTGTTATTGTAAATGCATGATGGTCTGACAACAAGAAATATGAGGACTACAAACGGATAGAAGAAGCTTTTATCAAAGTCTCCCCTTTCCGAGAATTGAAAGAATTTCTATGCAAGATAATTTAACTCTGTTCTTGATCATGCATCTTTACTTGTCTGTGCTCAACTGAATCGTGTTTTCTTGGTGTGGTCTCTCCCAGAACAAGAAGCTTCATGAGAAAGAAGTAGTAGATCTAGAGGGAAATACTAGAGCTTTTCTGTTATGTACCGTCAAGATAGTAGATCTTATCGTTTTAAATAGCAATGCCTGTTGAGTGATGATCATATTAGTCCATGATACTTTGTCTTGCTGGCCATGTACTAAAAATAGTGCTTCCATGTCTCATCAAGATATGTATGCTTGTGATATGCTCAATTTGGGATTGTCCAGTCTGATGTTTAGTTATGCTTCAAAGGGTGACTTAGTTTTATCTATGTACTCACATATTTGTGATACATATTAACATACTTTGCACTGACAATCGTATTCAGCTTCTTTTTGCATAATTAGTGATGTAGTACAAGCCACAGATAATGTACTGAAATACGCATGGTTTTGATGAAGTAGATACGTGCAAAGACTTTAAGCAGTATAACTCCTAATAGGATATGGGGCTTCATCACTGTGTAGAGTCCATAAGGGTCGTTGGACAAAATGAATGGAGAGAGAGATGAAATACCTGAGGTGGTTGCTGCAAATGTTCTGTTTTATGACTAGTTGCTAGTAGGATGGGTTTTGTAAAAATGTACATTAGGTGGCTGAGATCCATCCACCTGAATCTGCGCCATGCACCTGAATCTGTGCCATCCACCTACGATCCAATGGACCAAACATGTTTTTCTAGTTTTGCACCTGTAGTCCTTCTTCTATTGTAGTCGCTCCCGTATCATGGCTAGATCACATAAGCTTCCGACCTCACAGTGTCCACAGCGACGAGACATGACAGGCCCCCAAGCTAGCCATACATACGTGCAATATTGTGTGCAAATCGATCTCATGGCTGTGACAACCCAACCGATCCATCGATAAATTCATAGTACATGCTTAGCTTCATCTAGTTGCCATTGATTAACATTTAACAGAGTAACTTGGATTCATTAGCTGCCTTAGATAGTAAAACTACATTCATAGTACATGCTTAGTATGATCTAATAGTGAATAATTAGCTGAGCAACTTGAGTTCGTTAACTAGCTTAATTAGCTAGCTAGTACTACCACCAAATATTTGAGAGCCTAGACCAGAGAGCTAGGCAAGTGCATGCCCCAACTTTTGGCCACTTGGATAAAATTAACTAGCAAACAAGACTCGAACTTAGATCAGTACCTTTTTTGTTGTTTAGATTAACACCTAGTGTTGAGCTTCACAATGTTGATTAGCTATATGACCCTAGACCGGCTCAAAATGTTAGGGTGAAACAACAAACGAAGTATGGACAATCAATGGATCAATTGAGCTAGTCTTCTTCACCCGTCCTTGATGCTTTTGTCTTTATCGAGAAATGTTTCTTTCTGGATTTGGAAACCATGGACTTGCATCATCCTCACTGGTTGAATCTGGAGGCGGTGATGCAACTTAAGTTGTATCCTTGTTGGTGGTATTATGTGATGGGCATACTATTTCCTTCATACTGGCCGCTGGGAGCGACCATCAGGGATCTTCACTCGTCAACTAGGGCATTTTTATTAAGCATGCTGCAGATGAACTAGCTAAGAAATGACTTCTTACAGCTATGGAAGCAGCTCAGCAAGACCCAGGAATAATCGACCATTGATACCCTGTACCGAAAGCTCCACAGACACACTTCAACTCTCAGGGAGGAGAGCCATGTATCTGTTGGATGATCGTATCTCCATGCATCTTCTGAGTGTGGCATGTGTTTCGACTGTTGAGCGAAGGACCCTTTTGGGTTTGTATTAGTTGTGTTGGCATTGACCCCGTCCTTCTCAAGATTTTTTTGAAGTACCTTGTCTTTCATCCTGGTTCAAATATGGTACGTAAAACCCTAAGAGCTTCAGTTTGCTAACGCTGGGCAAGCGCCTCCTTTCTAAAAATAACTAGGGCAACCATTCCTTAGAACCTTGTCATCATTTTAGCTGTGTTATGGACAATGATTAGCACAATGTTCATCACACGTTACAATATGATCACTACCATATAAGCAGGAAAAGTACATATCTGTGGCATCATCCAAAACCAAATTTTCCCTCTGTGCAAAATAAATCTAGCAAGACTAGAGCTGCTAGGCTAGCTTGCTTTGGTGTTAAGATTCCCCATGTCCCCTCTGACAGTGTTTATCAGCTGTAGTCTAAAGTCAAATTAAGCAAAACTGATCAACGACATTGGCAGAGCGGTCAAAAACATATACTCGATGTATCTCGTTTACCGATTTACCCCTTCTTGGACTAATTAGTTTGTTTAGTTCGAGGGTTTCTTCAAGTTGCACACTGTAACTGTTCAATTTCTCCGAAGAACAGTGGTGTGCGTAAATCAGGATCGATAAGGACTGAATAGATCTGAAAGTCAGCTTGTGAATATGGCGATTATGCTTCACAAAAGCTTGGATGTATTGCTCTAAATTATAGGCTGGAAATGAAATGAGTAAGTGCTTCACAAGAGCTTGGAGATATTGCTCTGAGTTATAGGTTGGATATCAAACAGGTAAGTATATTCATGTTCATCTAAGTATAGCTAGCCATGTTTGGCCATTCTGCTTTGTAAGTTCAGATGAGTAGATATTTAATTCTATTAAATGAGTTGGAACTGGAAGTTAGTTCTGAATCAAGTCTTGAAGATATGCACAATCTACTTTAATAATGTTTATCATTATAATTGGCAACTTAAAATCTACTTCATCCGTCCGGAACCAGTTGATGCTCAAGCAGATGTATACAGTGCATCTGTTTGACCATCAACTAATTCCGTACGGAAGGAGTACCAACTTGAACATAGTATGAAATTGTCCAAATCATTCAATAATGAACAGTTAAGCATGAGTTCCAGATTAGCACAAATCAGTTCATCACTTTGCACCGGCAGCCTTGTAAATAACGCGATGAGACTAAAGACATCTTTCGTATGTAGTACAATTATTCATGTCAAGAAGCACAAGTCTGAACAAGTATAGCAAAATCAGCAAAATCTTATTCTTACTACTATATTTTTTTTCTCAGTATATATGTACATTGTGTATTGCCAAATCAGCAAAATAAACGTGGCCTAGCTAATTAAGTTTCTTCCTTTTTCTTCTATGTACTCATGGCATGATTAGGTAGATGACTAGATCGTGGGCGACTGGGCGTCATGATGTTGAGAAGTGAAACCTCGGCCGCCTCCACGAGCGCGCCGGCCATCTCGGCCTCCTCGGCACTAGCGAGAAGGTTCAGTCGCGAACACTTGGTAGAGACGGCGGAGACAGAGGCGGTGAGACGGGCGAGGTCCTTCTCGGCTCTGCGCTGCGACCTGGAGGCGGACGCGAGCCTGCCGGAGTCCCCTCTGCGGAGCGCTGCGCGGGACTTGGCCGTGGTGTGCCTGAGCTCCAGGAGGCACTCCTGGAAGCCCTGGTGCGCGTCGGCGAGGAGGAGGAATGCATTGAGCAGGCGGTCACCGACGTAGGTCGTGGCCCGACGTATAATGTACAACAGCTCGTACTCTAAGCTACTGTGGCACGGCTGGCGCCTACCGTTGGGCGGCCGGCCGCACGTATGATTATTGGAGTACTATAGTACTCATTGAGCAGTACACGCAGCAGAGCATGGACGGACAGCAACGATCTACCGTTGGATGGATGGATGGCCAGGTCATCGTCAACTATGTGGGGATCGTTTCGTCCTCTAGATCGATACGTCAGGACAGCGCGGATCGCACATGCAAACACGCGGAGGCTAGTTCGACCAGTGAGATCGATGGAGGATTCGATGACACCCCCGCAACAGTCGGATCGGGGCGTACGTGCGTTTGATTTTGTCCCTTTCTGAGTTGCAAGTTGGGAGACATGAGAGATGCCATACGGTCGTCGTCGTTTACATTGCTTGCACAAACGACGTGCAGATGGTAGCTAGAGCAAGATGCAAGATTCGATATTGCGTTGGAAATGCAACATGTGGTTGTACTGATTGACTTGAAACTGCCGATCATAACGCATGCTGCACACGAATGGGTTGTCGTCGTCTTCCAATATACTAATTCTTATCCAAGTACGCGTACCTGCCGTCTGGTATCAGCCACCTAGCTTCATCAGCTGGTTTGTGCACGCATGCACCAACTTTTGTTTATGTTTAATTATAACAACGATTTGGATCATACTGCTTCGGAGAGGTTACTCGTCGTGCTGGTGTTAAGCACTTACCATGGTTCGTTGATAAATTTGAATCACCCGTGGCAGAGATCTCCACCCATACATATATATATAAATGGGTCTGTTTAGAACACATCTAGATGTGACATAATTACATCACATCTAAACTGATGTCCATTATGTTTATGATTTTTTTCTTGTCCTAGTTTTTTTCTATTTCTTGTTGCTGCATTATATATTTGTGGGAGCTTAGATGTGACATCCTTAAAAAACATCTAGATGTGAATTAGACTGGGTTGTCGGAGACCAGCATGATCGAATGCCGGACTTCCCCAAATCGCCCGTCGATCTGGGACCAGCCTGAAAGATTTTAGGCGTCCAGACCGGTCCAGCCAAAATTGAAGGTTCATGTTGGAAGGCTAAAAGCATGTGATCCAGACATATAAGTATATAGGCTACTCGCTGTGCATTATGCAGTACACACAGAAGAGCACGGACGGACAACAATGATCTACCTTTGGATGGATGGATGACCAGGTCATCGTCAACTATGTGCAATCGCTCGTTTCGCCTTCTAGATCGATCCACCAGGACAGGGCGATCTTGGTATTGTACTCCCTACGTCTAGATACATTCATTTCTACGACAAGTAATTCCGAACAGAGGGAGTAGCTACTAGCTACTACTACTAACCGGACGTGCGGCTGGTGAGGCTAATGAGGTCGATGGACGATTCGAATCCGGGCGTGCGTTTGATTTTGTCCCTTTCTGGGTTGCAAGTTGGGAGACATTACAGATTCCATACATCGTGGTCGTTTACAATGCTTGCAGCAGCCTTCGACATTGCGTTGGAAATGGAACCTGTGGTGCGTGCATATCATGTACAGTATAACTTCTTCCATGTCTATCCACATAATTGTATTGATTGGACATCAACTACCGATCATAATGCATGCTGCACACGAATGGGTTGTCGTCGTCTTCCAATATAATTCTTATCCAAGTACGTACCTGCTGTCTGGTAGCAGCTACCTAGCTTCAGCAGCTGGTTTGTGCACCCATGCACTGACTTCTGATTATGTTTAATTATAACAACGATTTCGATCACACTGATTTTAATTAGCAACTAGAGCTTCCGAGAGGTTACTCGTGCCGCTGAATGATTGAATCGAAGGAAATGCGCGAGTGTCGGCCAATATAGCTTCACTAGATCAATGATGGCGCGCGTTGCCGCGCCCGTCTATTTTGACAATAAATTTATAGTAATTTCTGTGCATATATGGTGATATAAAATACAAAAATTAAATTTACATAAACCAACCAATACCATATTCTTATATCTCGATGAGCTGACCCAGAAAATATTCGAACCAATTTGTGCAAGAGCATCATACGTCCGGTGATAGTACATGAAGGTTTAATGTGGGAAGGATCTACCTCATGTAGGACATGTAGCACCTTGATATTTCTAATATGTGCAATTTTTTATTCCAGGAATAAACATTTGTTCGTGCCATGAAAGCTATCTCCAGCACAAATATGGGACCTTACAACATCCATTTGATATAATCTGAACAATTCAAATTACAGTGGAGATCCATTTCCAAACCAGAAACACGCCAACTGTAGTTCAGAGTGGAGATCTGGTACATGTAGTGAACCTGAAGACGAGCTCTTAAATATCCACAAAAAAAATGAGTGTCATTAACCTGCATATTCGGAAAAGGAAACGGGTTCAAAAATTCATATTAGGTCCATTAATTGTAAGTTCGTTTGGCTAACTATACGTTTATCTGGCGTTATAGAGATGCTATGTTTGAGGTTAACTCAATGGTAATTGTGTACTACAGGCACCATGGATGTCATTAATTTAGAGATATTAACCAGTTGTACAAGTAATAATGTCTGTCTATTTGCTTTCATTAAAATGCATACATGGCTAAGTAGTAGAGGAATGCCTATATGTGCTATGACGCATCAGATTGACACTCATCCCATAAAAAATAAATGGCTTGTAAAGTCACACTGTGTAAGCACCTCCCATGGAGAACTTAAATTTATAGCATTGAAAATTAATAACCTCTTCATTTTCATGGCGACCTAAGTACCTTACTTTGAAACACGGCTTATATCTGATACATTGCAAGTATTCATGGAGATAATCAAATGGGAAAGGAACTTGCTTAGCCAGCCCATGGCGGGTTCTCATTGAATTTTAAAGGAAAAACTGTGTGTGTGTGTGTGTGTGTGTGTGTGTGTGTGTGTGTGTGTATTGTTATATTAGTATTTGTATATCCTATATCTGATAGGATGATTCCGTTGCAATAGTATGTACAACACAAAATCAGGAAATAATAAACACATGGTGCTTCCATGGAAATATGTACCATGAGATGTGAAAAACATGATTACGTATGAGCTACAAATCAATAAATATCGAGAAAAATATATCTGTACATATTTTTTGGTGACTCTGAACTCGTGTCTCACCAAGGTCCAGTTTTCCTTGCAAAACTCCTCTCTCGATTTGTTTTGCCCCTCTGAATCAAGATCAGTATGTTTGAACAAGATGACATGGTGGATGATCATACTAACTTCACCAATAAAAACTGCTGCGCAGGACACAAATGAATTTGAAGCATAAGACTTTGTGTCCGCAAGATAGCAAGTTGATTGATCGTTATAATTTCAGTTATAAATGAGTACTGATTCAACAACTTATTCCATGAAAGTAGTTACAGGGTCTTTGGCTTTGTTTCAACCAACTTAACTACATAATACAAGTATTTACATTCATTGCTTTCACCAATATTGTAGCATCTAACCATTAAAAAACATTGCTGTTTTTCCTTTGCAGGGTCTACTAAAAATCAGGAAAGCAATATAAGCAATCTTCAGCAAGAAAAATATGTTATCATGCTAAAAAAATGACGAAGCACTTTCCAAAACATATATACATGAAAAACACTTTTCTTTGACTTACGTCACATTATGGAGCAATGTTATTATTTAATATTATCTCTAACCCAAGGGAGCCACATAGTGTTGAGAAATTATAAAAGACACATAATCTTCCAGCAGTTCTATTCTTAATTATAATCTCCAATTAAAATTCAGCATTACAAACTACACAAAATTAGTATCAGATTGACTGGAACATGAAATAATTGGAGACTATTTACTCAACTATAGTCCTATGCATGGTAGTCAAATCAAATAAAAAAGTTCAATAAATTTCATATGCTGATTCCAGAAACATTGCATGTTCTGCACCATGGCATGCGGGCGGAGAGAAGCCTGGGAACATCAATTATGGAGACCTCTAGTGGCCGAGGCTGCACACATGGAACTCTAATTTGTGAGAGTACTCAAAAATGCATCCTGATGGAAAAGGTACTCTACATGGCAAAGTTTTCAGTACCAATTGCTAGATATTAGTAAATGACAAGGTTAGAGATCATGTCCACATATTCCTCATCGTCAACGCCACAACCTCGAACTGAGATGAAATAATTATCTAAGAGTGGTTGTGAGCGAGGTGCTGAGCAGCAGAAGTAGAGATGGCAATGAAGAGAAGGTAGCGGACACAACCGTAGCACCTTGTTGTTGCCTGACTGTGACTGATGGTTTCCTCGGTGCTTTGCTGCAGGCATAGGGCGAGGATGGTGATCCAGTTGTCACCCCTTGTACTCCCCTAATAATCACCGCGGCGTAGATCCCGCTGCGCCGGATGCCATCCGGATCGAGCAGGCGGAGGAGAGAGATAGTCGGCAGGGCCAGGAGGGAGACGCCTGCATTAGCGTCTGCTGCAGGAGGAAGATGGGTTCTGGGAGATCCGAGAGAGCCAGGTGACGAAGCGTATATACGGGCGCCTCTATGCAGATTGGAAAAACAGAAACGCACACATTAATTGCCGCCGGCGAGTGGCGCATTTCAGCCGGGATGAATGCGTCCAGGAACGGATGATTGATTGCTTTCTTCAATTCCGCGACTCAATTTCATCCCTATGTACTATGCTTCACCGAACAGTCGAATTAATGGCCCCTTCGTCTTTGTCTGGATCGGCGTGCGGTCCGGGAGGGGAGGCCTGACCCGCACGGTCTAGCTCAGGTTGTGCGACCACATCGCCCTCGTCGCCTCGCTCGGCGACTCGCCCTCGTTCTTTTTCGTTTCGAGCACAATAGACCTAGGAGCTATCGTGTTTTTTTTTGTTTTAGACAAAGGAGCTATCGAGCTGCACAGAGAAAGGTGTCTGTTACAAGTTATTAGGCCCAATTTAATACCAAAGGGCTAAAAATGTCGCCGGAGCAGCGGCCCGGAAGGTGAGCGCTCGTTGGTAGCGATTAAAGCGACCGAACGTGTGATTTAGGGCCAATCGGACGGCCAGCAAACGCCCCGAGCATTGATCGAACGGCTACAAAGGCTAATGGCTTGGGAGGACAGGAAAACTGCGCGGTTATAATATATTTAAATGATCAGCTTCCTACTGCGGTTGTGTGCCTCCATGGAAGGATTATCATTGGCAATCCAGCGGAGTGATCTCCCGGTTTTTATTGAGCTGGACTCATCAGTTGCAATTAAGATGACCCAAGGTCGAGACCACGATAGATCGATTTATGCTTCTTTAGTTAAAGAGATTAGATATCTCTTTCCTCTTCAAGAAAATTGTCTTACTCATGTTAGCCGCTCACAAAATAATGTTAGCGATAGTCTAGCAAATTTCGCTCGTGTTGAGGGTAGAACCATGACTTGGATGGGCTCTGGTCCCTCTACTGCGGTTGAGCTAGCCTCTGCTGATTGTATTCTTTTGGTGGTTGAGTAATACAATTTTTTCTCTCGCAAAAAAAAAAAAAAAAAAAATCTGCTTCCTACTGATTGTGAACTAGTCATGCTTGTTTGGTAAGCACTTCACCATGGTTTGCTGATAAAAAAATTAATCACCCGGGGCAGAGATTCCCGCCTATACATATATATGGAAAATTTTGTTCTTGCCACAAACAATTTCATATATTTGATGGCTATCACTTATAAGCTTCATGAGTTCGGTATGTGACACTACCGTTTGTGAAGAAATTAGCTACATGCCCCTGCGGCCCATCTCCACGAGTTGTCGTGTTCTTCAACCCATTTCCACCTGGGATCTACCAATTCGACACGTCAGATGTAGTGACGAGGAGACTCATTTGAGCCTCTGGGACCCACCACTTTGCAATGTCTTCAGCAAGCAACGACTAGTCAATATATAGTTTCATTACTTTTTAGGGCAGTCAATATGTAATGACTAGTCCTATGGCTGAGCGAGGAGCAGGCTCAGGAGGCAAGGCTCATGTTTCCGATGTGGGCATTCCCGCAGCATGAGATGTGTCATACCCAATTCTTTTCCCAATTTTACAATGTGATAATTAAACCAGGGTCAGTTTTTATATTAGCAAAATTGCTTGTAGTGCTTGAGCCTAGCTTGTTTTCACTAGGAATTGTTTGAAGTGATTGTCATTTGTGGCCCTAATTTTTTTTAAATTATTTATAGCCCAAAAATTGTTGTTAAGGAATATTTATGATGCCAAATTGAGCCTACAAAATGTGCGTAACATTTTATTTAGTATCAGGCTGGAAAATATATTCCATAAGACCTAGATATTTAGTAGGAAATATTGTAACCCTAGTTTATTTTGGAATTTTAGTTGTACCTAAAACATTTAGGGAATGTGTTTCAATATCCCAAAAGGGGTTACAAATATTGCAATTAATATTGAGGCTGAAAATCACTTTCTCTGAGCCCTAAATATTAATTCAAACCTCTGCGGAATTCTTCCCAAAAGATTGGAATGAAATTGGTAAAAAGAAACAAGAAAAGGAAAAGGAAAACAATATTAACCTACCCAACTCAAAAGCAACATGACCCATTCCCTGCGCCATAGGTAGTGATATGAATGCGTAGGTAGGTGAATAGCATGATTAGTTTACGAGTTACCAATGTTTGGATGATGCTTCTCATCTTATGTCTGCTTAGATGTAAGTTGCAGTTGATACCTAGTGCTTGCAGGTACACCACTTCACTATTTGCATACCTATTTGTATTGTTAGTGCTAGTACCCTTGGTAATGAGACTTGTCGAGTACCCTTGTACTCACCTTTGCTACAACAACTTGCAGAGTTCTACAATTAGGATGCAGCTTTTGGTCGCTTTTATGTTAACGATGACGTCAACGAGAATAATAGTGGATCCCGCTTGACAGCCTGGAACCAACGAAGGGGGTCGCCTACTTTACTTTCCAGCCTTTTAGGCAATGTGGATTTTCTCTATACCCATACTTTTGCTATCCTCCAACGTGTGTTGGAGGTTTGGCGGCTTGCCATTTGTTGTTGGTGGATCGGGGCTCAGTGCTCATGTGGTGTGCTCTGGTCAGCGTGGTGCTGGTTGGGGCTGCTGGTCTTCCTAGGGCAATGGCCTTTGTGTGGTGTGGTTGGTCCTACCGGTGGTGTGATTAGCGGTACTACTCCGCGCAGATCATGTTCGTTGATGATAGGTGGTGGTGGAGGTGTTTGGGTTGTATTTTTCGTCGACGTTGCTCGTCTCCTTGGTGTTGTGTTCCACCAAGAGAGGGGAGAGAGTGAGACGCCCCACTCCTTCTTCTTCCTTGGCCATAGTAGCCCAAGAACTCACTTTAGTCATAAATAACTCAAATATTTATTACCGAAGCCTATGAGCCCATCTTGAAGTAAACCCAACCCTCTCGCTCCTAGGGGGAGGTTGGGAGGAGTTAATAATGATCATTACACAGGTGAGTGACACTTTCAGATGTCCCTACAGTCTGACTTCATCGCTAATACCAGTAACTTCGACTTTTATGTAAATTAATGAGTGTACGACCCCATGAACTTTAACACCGACATCAAATACTCAACTTAACCTATCACTCCTTCAATATCACAAAGAATCCATATAAAAAATTATTTTTTGTAGCAATTTTTTGGTAACGTGTAAGCCGAGTGCCATTTATCAGGGTGCTCGGCTTATAGATAGCTCCGTTATGAATCTTTTTGTAGAATCCGTTATCACCACGTGGCAACAGCCGTTGCCGAGCCCTAGATATAAGACGAGTGCCTTTTTGGGCTATGCCGAGATTCGTAGGTAAGCCAGGATCCTTTTGCTCCAACCACTAGGCTTATTAGTAATTGGAGGACCATTTTTTTTCCCTTGCATTTCTCATATCACACTTGGCTTATTTAGATGTAAGCCGAGTACCCGTGTTTCTGCACTTGGTGTATGGTCTGCCACACAGTAACCTGTGATTTTTCTGAAGTGCTTCTGTTATGATTCATGTTGACATAAGATAATCATTTTTCATGATTCATGTTGAGAACTTTTATAGTTCAAAAGAGTTGCCACTTCAAATACACCGTGTGAGGTCAAGTAGTATATGAAATGTGATCTCTTGATGTAATTATTCTTGTATTTATATACTCCCTCCATTTTTTTTAGTTTTCATATAAGATTTGGTCAAAGTCAAACTTTGTAAAGTTTGACTAGCTTTGCAGGAAAAAAATATTAACATTCACACAGTAAAATCAATATTATTAGATGCATTATGAAATTAATTTTTGTAACATAAAACTTTAATATGATGTTGATATATATTTTTCTATAAAGTTAGTCAAACTGTGTAAAGTTTGACTTTTACCAAATCTTATATGCAGACTAAAAAGAAACAGAGGGAGTACAAGATTTGATCATGTAATAAACGGAATTAATAAAATACCCATGAAAGGGTAACTAGTCACCGTCAGAACAAATAGTGTGACTGTGCCAATTTGTTCTCGGCAATCAAAGGGTCATCACATTACTGCACCCTATCTGGGAAGTCATTTTTGTTCGTCCGTAAAAATCTCCAACAATTTTGTTAGAATAATCCGAGGCATACCGTTGATCATCCGAGGACCAAGCAATCACGAGGCACGACACCGAGATTTGTTAACGAGGTTCGCCGATATGGCTACATCCCCGGGACCTGACTACGGGCGCTCCTCCCCGTGACACCGTCACAATACCGCACCCGGTCGCCCTGGACACCGGCACATGCCGCCGGTTTCCCCTGCGTTCCGGTGCTATTATGTTGGCATAGGTTACATTGTGTGTCTACCCCCGCTATATATGAGAGGCCTAGGATACAAGTGTCCTACTAGGACACGACTCCACATCCTATGTAAACACAATACAACTACAAGTCCAACTGTAACCTACCTCGTACACTATATTCGACACAACTCCAACAAACTCCACCTTGGCGAATATTCTCAACCACCTTGAATTCGTCAATGCGTCAAACTTCCATGTACATTGGACTTGAGCTTATCCCATAAGTACCGCTGCTACTCCAAAGACTCCATGTGACTCCATCTGCAACTTGTAGTCCCTTCTTTTCTTGACCACGGTCAACACTCGAGCAAAATTAAGTTTCTTGTTACTCTATGTACTCCCAACTTCCAGAGCATCCGTCCAACGCCATCACACACTGATCACTGACCTGCGTGAAAGTGAACAACTCACATATTGGGTGTCACACATAAGAGTTACCTGAACTCAACATCACAGCTCCTTTCTTGACCGCCTGTCTGAAACTTGAAAGAATTTCACCGTTGCTTGTAGTCATCCCGAGTCAAAATTCGCAGTTGTCTCACCACATGTATGACCACCAGAGCCCTGGCCCGTCTCCATGTCCCGTGCATACCGCACACCTCGTCGCTATTACCGCGTCGAGCCTCCGCTGTCCCGGTCGAGTCTCAAGGGTCGTGAAACCACACCACTCAACCCCCACTGTAGAGTACCATCGATCATCGCCGACCGATGACGAGTTTCGCGCTTCCATCAGACCACTCGGCTCCAGTCCAAATTACGTGTCACTCGCTTTTTCCACTTGCTGAATAAGCCTCGATTCCCTGGATCCTTACATCGTAGCCCCTCAATCCAGCTCCACCTTCAACATGACTCCATGGTAGATGATCAGTCCACCCCGCGCACTGTCGACTTCAAGCTCTCATGTGCGCACCGTCTTGAATCAACCCCGCGCCATAGTCTTGTCGAAGTCACACAAGCCCTCGGGGCCTGCGCCACGTGTTTCCACGCCCCAGAAGTCGGTCATCATCAGCATCACTGTCGCCGATCCCACACCGTCTTCTGTTTCAACCGACTCACGTCGATCCGTCAGACTATCTAGTCTGACCCAGCCGAACATATCCGACTGCAATCATGCTCCACCCTGCATCGTGTCAACCAGCACATACCATGCATTACTCGACGCCCTGTTAAACATGATCCTCATGACGCGCTTGTCCGCACGCCTTCGTAGCCTGTCCACGTGTTCCAATCCTTCTCAGCGAATCGACCCCGAAAAACTTCCATGCGACTGCACAATTTTTCTTGTCTTTATTTGCTGTAGTTGTAGCTTCTCCGTGCACCTTAGCAGCAAAAAGATTAAATCCAAAACTGCCCACGTACACACACATGGCCTTGGCAATTCTTTTTTTTTTTTTCAAAAAACAAATCTCTGTATTCTTTCTTCGCGTGCTAGCTCCTGGCTGAGTCTCGTTGCATGTCCTGTACGCTCCTGGGAGCCACGCCGATCACAAGCACAACACGTGCATCACCAGCTAGCCCCGCTGGGCCAGCCCACCGCGTGTGCACTTGGCTTCAGCTGCCTGGCCTGCCACGCGTGCCTCCCGATCGCAGTCGCACCTAGCGATCGATACGTACACGCTGCCACACGCGCGCGCCTACGCTCGCCTGGTCGAGCTGCTGACTGATCACCGTACATCCCTTACAGCCGCAACGCGCAGGCGGACCGTCCGCTGATCCGACGCTTGTTACAACCGCTGCTTTCCAATCTCGCCGAGAACTTCATCAGCTTCCGATTGGTGCTTCTTGTTTTGGACCAGATCGTCTTGTTGCTCTCTCAGGTCAAGTCCCACGCGATCGCCGAGATAAAATCCCGCCGACAAAGCCATCAACCAGCTTTCACAGCCACGATCTCTTCAAAACCTCCTCCAGATCAACTCCACCGTGGGCTCAAACAACCTAGCTCATGATACCACTTGTTAGAATAATCCGAGGCATACCGTTGATCATCCGAGGACCAAGCAATCACGAGGCACGACACCGAGATTTGTTAACGAGGTTCGCCGATATGGCTACATCCCCGGGACCTGACTACGGGCGCTCCTCCCCGTGACACCGTCACAATACCGCACCCGGTCGCCCTGGACACCGGCACATGCCGCCGGTTTCCCCTGCGTTCCGGTGCTATTATGTTGGCATAGGTTACATTGTGTGTCTACCCCCGCTATATATGAGAGGCCTAGGATACAAGTGTCCTACTAGGACACGACTCCACATCCTATGTAAACACAATACAACTACAAGTCCAACTGTAACCTACCTCGTACACTATATTCGACACAACTCCAACAAATTTGAATAACTGGATGCAAACGCCAGCAACAGACTCCTAGTAGAAGTTGTATGAGCAGCTACAACTATCATGTGGTAGTACTTACAGGTATTGATAATCTAGTTATGAAATATATCTTCAAAGTAATCGCCGTTTATCCATTTCCTGATACCGGCACAAGAAAGCAGCAATCTTCCTTAAGTAAATCAGTATTTATAACTGAATGTAGCACACCGGCACGCGAGTGGTTACGCGGCTGCAAAAATTGCAGTAAAATGGATCCTTCAAAACTTGATAGGAATCCTCCTGGCACCTTGCAAATGCTTCTCAGATTGTGCGCAAATTTTTGTATGGCCTACTGATTTAATCCCACCATACAATATTACAGAACAAATAAAAAAATTATTTGCTGTATTGAATTGTAATTACTAAAGCTAATGTAGATTATGTGCACATTATAGCAGAAATGCTCTGTCATTCATCGCAGCATATCATTAAGCGCATCATTAATATTAGGTGGTATGGCTATATCGAACACAAGTTACAAGATTATCATTCAGTGACCTCCCTAAGCTTCATGGGTTTTCGTTCCTCTGAAAAAAGGAACTTTCAGGACAAAGATCACAACATCGTAGCTTCTGAATGAGTAGAAAACAAATCCAATGGTTCAATACAGTAGGTTAACTCGGATTCAACAAGGTCATCCATATCGGTCTGATAGCATTTCATTGACACTGGAGCACTTGCGTATACATGATCCACTGTACTTGTAGGTTCCGTGTGCACCGGGCCGATGTGAGCACCAGAAGCAGGGTGTATTATTTTTCCCATACTGGCCTCACACATTGAGCATCGTCCTATCAGAAAGATAGTTAATTATGCTTCAGTATTAAGACGGCAGGAGAAAGAATTTACATATTGCAATTCAAATCAAATTAAGAAAAATAAATATGGTTACCAGGAAATGGATTGTCGGCATCATAATAAGGAAGCGGGCAGCAAAACGAACCACCACCAGATTGTTCGCTCTGAGATCTTGACATCCGAAGTTGAGCAAAAAAGAGGACTCGTGGTGCTGAACCCTCTCGAACCGCCAGGAAGTTAACATGGTAGCAATAAGAATACGACCTATGTTCCTCCACACCGCAGATCATTTCCAGATTATACAACGGTTCCTACACAAATAGCCAGCCGCATTAGAACTGCAAGTAACATGATTCTTGTGCCTTCTCTAGCTAATACCATACTTGATCACATTCCACTTAATAAGGGTCAAGATTAGAAAGGCAGCTTACCCAAGGATGTTGAATGGCGTAGACGCGGAGGAGTTCGTCAAGCTCTCCACGAAGAAAGATTTGCTTCTGTTCCAACCTCTGCTTCATAGCTGTAATCTCCGGAAACCTTGCCATACCAATGTTTTTTGGACAAATCCCATACAATGGCAATGATAATTTGTCTTTGCACACTAGGTGTAATTTTGTGATGGTGGCATCACAGAGAGGGTTTCCTCCATCTCTAAGTATCTTGGTCAGGATGGATGATGTATGAGGTTCAAACAGGAATCCAAGACTAGATATATGATGCTCTTTCAACGGATGGTTCGCAGCCTTGCTAGCATGACGAAATACACGAGCACATTTATCTGTTGACTGCCACATAACTGACATGCGAGACAAATCACATCGTATAGCACGGAGATACTGCACAGCCTTGTGCTCCGAAAAATCTGTAGAAGCACGAACAACAGCAATAAGGCCATCAAGTGAGCTGAGCTCTAGACGCCGCAAAGTGGTGGCACCAAGGATATCTGGCTGAATTTCATAGCTGCCATCATGTGGTGGGGGACTAATGGCATCGTACCAAACAGCATGGATGATGATGTTGGAGACGGGGTCCAACATGCCATAGCAGTGCCCTGCCACCAGTATACCACGGAGAAGCCTTTGGGGATGAGAGCTTGGCAGCTTGGCGAGAGCTTCGACATAAAATGCATGTATGGTGTCGACGAGAGACATCTTAATTGACTCAATATGCTGGCACGTGGGCTCTGCATCGGCAACCTCCATCGGAGTGTGCATGTGGAACCCCGGGAAGAGGTCGATGGAGGATCTGATCTTGCTGAATATAGTCTTGGATGAACGCAAGTTGGAGAGATTGAATGTTGTCTGGTGCTGGAAGGTAAGTGTTGCTGCCATGCTGCTTCCTTGGCCATTGAGGTTGAAACAGTAACGAGGGCAGGAGTGGGAGTCTGTTCCGCTGCTTGGAGCACGAGGCAACGTGAGGTGCAGGTCATGGGGAACCATGAGGTGTTGGTAGTGCAAAACCTTTATGAAGGTTTCCACGTCATCGACGCCGAGGCAGCGCCCTTCCTCCAATGTTAGCAGCAACGATCTCATGGCCTCCGTGGGCTGCTCCTGGAAGAGCAACAAAATATCATCGGGCATCGGATGATTGACTTTGATTGCTGCGATGCGGAAGGCAAGCTTGGCCCGGTCACGAAAGAGGTCAGAATGGCAGACTGCGATGTTGTTTTCTTGCATGATGGTGGTGGACTGCCTGAGTTCCATCTCAGCAATGCAGATGGCAACAAGCAGGTCACCACGAGATAGGTGGATGTAGAACCTGGCCTGCTCTTGGGAGAGATACCGGAAATAAACCTGCATGAATGCAATGAGGGCACAATAGGAGTCGAAGGCAATCCCTGACCAGGTGTTGCGAATATTAGGGTTGATAGGTGCTGGCGGGATCAGGTACTCTGGTGGCGAATAGATGCCGGCACGGCGGCGACAGAGCAGATTTAGGGTGTTGAGGATGATGTTGGAGACGGGGTCGAGGATGCCTATGCAGTGGCCGCCGAGATAAGCACACTCGACGAGGTCCGGCATGGCGTCCGCCGGGAGCCGGCGGAACGCCTCGAGGTAGGCCTCCTCGATGGGCTTGTCCGTCGCCTTTTTCAGCATGGAGCGGACGATTTCCAGGCCCTTGTCGCCGTGGGAGCAGGATGGCCACATTAGTGGCGTGTAATTCTCGATCCGACTCCTCCCACGCCGACGGATCTCGAAACTCCACCTCTGAATTGTAGAGCGCATCATCTCCGTCTCACCGTCGCAGACTTGGTCGCCCATGATCTCTCTATCGCCGTGGTAGTAGTCAGGTAGCAACTGCTTCAGACCCACGGCCTGCGCCTCGCCATCGTCAACCATCCTCCAGTGGGCTCAATTTGACTGCAGGGTTCTCCGGGGAGTTTCTGGCGAGAAAGGGACACGTAGGGTTTGTCCCGGCAGGGAATTTGTAGAGAGGAAGGGGAGTCCGAGACCGACGAGGGGAAGGGATATGACTCGTGTCGGGATTCCAACCACGCCACGTTGGTTTCCCTCGCCCGGTTTTGCACCGCTAGAGAAAAACACATGGAAACCAGATCACTGGCGGATCGTTCCCCAAAATCACAGGCAGATCGTTCGCTCCCGCAACTCTCTCCGCAGCCGCATCTGGATGAAGCCGATCGGCCGGCGTCGGTCGTGGACGCCGTCAGCTATCCCATGTGGCCCTGATGGCGGCACCCGCATGGATGCTGTCGTGAGTAGTGACTTGTGGCTCGCGCCAGTGAAACATTTCCAAGCTGCAAGGGAGTTTGGGAAGCTGCGGGAGCGACATCACGTCTCTGGATTGAGGTGCGTACGAGTGCTTTATCCACTGCTGTTAGGGATGCTTATTATGTCTCTGTTCCTGAGCGTTTTCAGTTACGGTGTGGTTGGATCCTTAATTGGGGATAATCAAATTTGTTACAATATTGTACTGCATGGTCGCTAATGCACATGAGCTGTCGACGACGTTAAGATTTCTGCGTGGCATTAGAGGCTTCTCTGACATAATTTTCATGCCTTTTAGCCCAACACAATTAAACTGATCTGCTCCAGTTTGACAATAGAAACATTCTTACATGTCTGAGTGCTTATTAGCTTTCCATTGGGCTCCCCGCAGAAATTATCAATTAAATGCCTTTTTGCTACATAGATGATTTTTATCACTGTCAGGCGTAAGCAGATGCTTAGGAGACATATCTATATTCAAGGTGTCGGTGTATACCTTATGGGTTAATCAATATTTGGTCCTGATTGCTTCTGACCTTTTTTTTTTGCGGGGAAAAAGGAGTTCTCATTACTCAAGGAGGCTTCTCAGCGAGAGCCAGGTTTACAACAAAGTCCATCCCGGCAGTAAGCCAGACTGTTGTGCGCGGAGTTCTACGGCCATATAGGCGGCCAGCTCATGACCAATCCCGTTCTGCAGACGGCTACAAAGAGTAAAAGAGATCTCCCTAGCATCGCTTCCAGCCAACCTACGAATCGCCTCTATAAGTGCATGATGTGACGATCTATCCATCTCGCGCGCTGTAATCATCGACACCGCCTCCGCGCTACCCAACTCAACCAGAATAGGTAGGTTACCGCAGGATCATACCTCCTCCCGCCGCACCTGTGGCCGCTATGTAGCTCCCATCCGTGTTCAACTTAACCCAGCCCGGCTGGGGCGGTACCCAGTGTGCGCGCACCTTGGGCGCTGTACTTTCTGGAGCGCTTGGTGGTGAAGGCAGGACCACCATCTTCTCTTTCTCTAGGTTACCATCAGGATGTTGCTGTATGCACAAGAGTGAGTTGATGTATCCGTGCAAAAAGGGTCGAGAGGCTTCGGCAGTGGGCGGCGCCTTGTCGTGTGTGATCTCATTCCGGACATGCCATACTCTCCACATGGTCATGAGCACCACCCGTCTCGTCGTCTCATCCAAGGGGTCCAGCAGTGAAAAGATCCACTCTGGGCCAGTGTTGACGATGGCCTCCACCTTGGGGATGTTCCATCCCAAGGCCATAACTCGCCAGAGCTCTCTTGCCAGGAGACACCTGCAAAGCGCATGGAATCCATCATCGCATTCAACACCACACAGGGGGGCAAATGTCAGTAAGCTTGAGGTGTCATGAGGCTTTATTGGCCCAAGTAGCAAGTGACTTGGTCACGACTCTCCAAGCGAACACGTGTACCTTAGGAGGAGCAGGGCACCCCCATATGATCTTCCAGATTGCTTCTGACCTAACTGGAAAAATGGAACATCAAAGTATAACAATAAATATGAATGAAGGGAAGACAGGCACACATGCTACGTCATGCAGTTTGTTCTTGAATGTTTTGAACAAAATATAATGTGTTCACAGATCACGATCCATCCCTAATTCTCTGCTTTGGCATCACTGTATGAACTATCAATGAAATTGACCTGATATTATTTTGCACGAGGCAATCAGTCCTGGTCATGTTGATACCGTATCCTTGTTAGGAATTGTTAGGTCTACTTGGTATAAACATGAGCCAATTCTTGATTACTTTCTGTTTACAACTTCAATATTCATTAAATTTGACCTTCCTGTCTTGAAACTTTAAGCCTACTCACCTACCCTGCGGAGCAGATAGATCGGAGAGGCAGGAATAGGACACATTCTTCCCATTTTGCCGCGAGCTGCTTGTCTTGGATAGATAATAACGAAGACACAACATACACGAAGTTTACCTAGGTTCAGGCCCTCTTGAAGAGGTAAAACCCTACGTCCTACTTTGGTTATTGATTATGGATGGGGTACAGAGTATAGGTGATCTACCTAAAGATTGTATGTGAATGAATCTGGCTTCTACGTCCCTAGCACCTCGGTTTATATAGATACCCGGTATATCTAGGCTGTACACATGGCCGGCCGCATCTAATGGTTAAATACAACAAGGTGCAACAATGGTGGAGTGCACGGATCCAAGTAGGAGGCCATCAGAGGCGCGAGTAACCATAGAATCCATGAGCTGGAGCACCGGATCTCGGCTACTGGCCACTCGGGGTGCAGCCACACACCGGCGGTGTACTTTGCACATGGGATGAAGTGGAGGGGGTGCGTTGGGCCCGAACGAGTGCGAAGGCACCCGCTGTCGCGTCCACCACATGGGGCTTTGCGCTGGCGGCAGTGGCAACGACGACAGGGTAGAATGGTGTGGTAGGAGACTAGAGCGGCGGCGATGGAGGAGTCGCCCGAGTCGTCAGTGTGAACGACGCGGGGGGCTCGCCGTGAGAAAGACATCTTTTGGATGTTCTAGTACTATACATGTAAAGAAGCACAAGTCTAAACAAGTGTAGCAAAATCTTCTTTTTGTACTATATTTTCTCTGTATATATGTACATTGTGCAGTGAAAAATCAGCAAAAATATATACATGACCTAGCTAATTAAGTTTCCTTTTTTTTCTTTTTCTATATGTACACATGACATGAGTAGCTAGATGACTAGATCGTGGGCGTCATGATGTTGAGAAGTGAAACCCTAGCCTGCACGACGCTCCTGAACACCCTGTTGCAGGCATCATCGCACTCGTCGAAGCACCCTACCAGCACATGCAGTCTCTCCATGGCCGCCTCTGCAGTCTCCGGAGCGGTGGCCTTCCCGGTGGCAAACTTAGGAATAAACATGGCCATCTTCTTGCAAGAGGACGCCGGGGATGACATTGACGCGGCAGCCGAGAACACGGCCGCCGAGGCCGCGGTGCTGATACTGACTGCCTCCACCATCGCACCGGCCATCTCTGCATCCTCGCCGACGAGGTTCAGGCGGGCGCATTTGGAGGAGACGGAGGAGATGGACGCGGCGAGGCGAGCGAGGACCTTCTCGGTCCGGCGCTGGGACCTAGCGGCAGACGCGAGCCTTGTTGCATCGCCCCTACGGAGCGCAGCGCGGGACTCGGCAGCCGTGTGCGTGAGCGACATGAGGCACTCCTGGAAGCCCTGGTGCGCGTCGGCGAGGAGGAGGAAGGCGTCTAGAAGCTGGTCGCCAGTGTTGCTGGTGGTGCACCGAAGCGCGGCCACCGAAGCTGGGAGGATGAGGAGGTCGGCGAGCGTGGTGTGGAGCGCGTGGACGTTGGCGAGGCCGGCCTGGAGGGACGAGTCTGCCACGGCCCTGTCCTGGATCCAGGCGCGGATGGCGGCGATGCGGGCGTGGAGGTTGGCGAGGAGCGGGTGTGAGGAGGTGGTGCCGGGGAGGCTGACGGAGCGGATGTGGCGGGCCGACTTTGAGAAGGACCTCGCCGGGGTGAGAGGGAAGGAGATAGACCGGCCGAAGTTGGGAGCCATGTCGATGGATCGGCTAGCTAGTTGCTTCTTCTTCTCTTTGTGTTTGTTGCTGAGATGAGATAGATGTGATCGATGTAGGAGACGATCTATGTGGTATATATGCAATGCAGGGAGGAGGAGGAGGAGTAGCTTGGCAAGTGGTGGTTGCACGTGTGAGTGAGGGACGCGTTCAAAGTCAAATCTCAACGCGACGCAACGCCGGCGGTGGTGGTTCGCCGTGCATGTGCAGTGGCAGCGCTTAGGTGTCATGTTGGGGATGGACGAGCGAGGTAGCACAGGTGTCGGACAGACGTGCATGCACGCACGGTCAAAACAGATGACCTGTGCTGTGACGCACATGTACATGTACAACAGCTCGCACTCTGGCACTCTACATGCCGTTGTGCTGGACTACAACCATCTCCCGTTGAATGGAATGGATGAACAGGAGTATCTTCATTCCTCAACGCGCGCGCACTAGCACAGCACATGCTACGTACAAATTGTGCTATACTTCCTCAGTTTCTAAATATTTACGTATAATATGCTGTCTAGTCTTTTCATCAGATTGGTCTTTTTATTGCATTGGCTAGAGCATGCACTTTTATATGATATCAGAGCTAAGAGGTCTTGAGTTCAATACCCGGCTGAAGCAATTAAATTGTAGACCACTTTCGGTCCACATTTAGGCATGAGGGAGCCACAGGTGAGGGGGAGTGTTGACGTATAATGTGCTGCCTATTCTATTTCATCAGATCGGTATTTTGGTTGCATTGGTTAGAGCATGCACTATTTAAAAATGGAGGAAGTATAACTCGTGGCATATTCGGATGGTAAGTGACGACTTAGGTCGATGATTCGAATAAAGTAGACCTCTCGCTGGTGCCGCCTCCTCCAAGACAAAGCTAGGGTTCGTGCCTTTCGCCGTCGCCGCCGTAGGTTCGCCTTGTTTCCAGTGGCCCTAAGGCCATGGGGCATGGTGGATCCTGGTAAGGGCCGGTGAGAGGGCTTAGTTGTTAGTCGTTCCTTCGCGTTTTGTTTGGTTTTGTGTCCTGCTCAGGAAGACGAGACGACGACGGCTTTCTGAAGATGGAATAAAGGTCTCCTCGCCTAGCCCCTGTTCGGGTGCACCGTGGTGCATCTAGCATCGTTGGTGGGTGTTTGGAAGTGTGTCTCCGGTGGATCTATCCTCGGTGAATTTCTCGGATCTGGTTATTGTTCATCTATGTTCGTGTGTCTTCGGATTAGATCCTTTCGATCTATATTATTCTTCATCGGCGGCGGTTGTTGTTCTGGTGTGCTGGTCCTATGAGGCCGTAGCACGACGACTTCCCAACTGTCTACTACAACAAGTTGTGCCCGACTTCAGCGAGGAAGGGATGATGATGGCGGCGCGCATTCGGCTCGCTTTAGTGCTTGTAGTCGTCGGCTCGTTGCTAGATGGTTTACGGATCTGGATGTAATTTTTATTATTTCTAATATTCGGCGTACTATCATGATGAAAAATGAATAGATTAGAAATTTTCTCGAAAAAGAAGAATAGAGTAGACCTCCGCAACAGCTGGATCCGTGCGTGCGATTTTGTCCCTTTTGGGTTGCAAGTTGGGAGACATAAAAGATTCTACATGTGGTTTCAGTATGTGAGATCGAACCGATGGCATTTTATACGTTGGAGCAGTGAATAATTGTATTGAATAGTTTGGCACTACTATACTGGTCATAATGCATATTGCACACGAATGGGTTGTCGTCGACGTCTTCCAGTTAATCAATTCTTATCCGCACCGGCCTTCTGGTAGCGGCTACCAAGCTTAATCAGTTCGTTTGTGCATGCATGCATCATTTTTTTTTAACTTTACAACAACTATCTCGATCATACTGATTTTAGCTACAGCTAGCTAGTTGGGAGAGGTTACTCGTGTAGCTGAATGATTGAACTGTAGGTAATGCACAGGTCTCGGCCAATATACTTGCATGCTCAATTTATATTCAATTGACGGTGAATCATTGATCGTAATCCCATTTATATTAATTTATATAAAATTAGCATGCTAGCAGCCATCTTAATTTTGCTACCGATTAGTCTTCCGTGGAGATAGCTAGCCAACAACCAAATAACAGGGAGAGATTTGATTCCAGAAATCTTATTAGCAAGGATGGATTCTGATTACTCAATACAATACTACTCCCTACGATCCAAAATAAGTGTCGTGGTTTTAGTTTAAATTTGAAGGCATGCACTCGAAAACCTCTCTCTCCTGAAATCCATCTACGGGTAGGCCGCCACCAGCCTCTCCTTGCCGCCCCCGGATCACCACCAGGCAAAGCCCGGGCCGGGGGAGGGGGGGGGATGGCAGCGGCGGCACATCCCTCCGTCGTGGTTCTCGGTGAGTGGTTCTCGTGCAAGGCGCTCGGGTGGTTATAGTGGCGGCCTTGGCTGCCGGTGTTGGCCCGTGGCGGAGGGTGGCTCGTCTTCGGCGACTTCGGCTGGCACGGTGGCCGACTAGCATGGCTCCCGGCTGCTAGATGTTGCAGCTTCCGCGACAGCGTCCTAAGGAGGTAGATCTGGCCCGTCGGCTCTACGGCGGTGTGGTTGGTGGTTCCTACGTGGTGGTGACACCTCACGCCTAAGAAAGTGTTTGTGCCGGTGGTTTTGCAGGCCGGCGGTGCCTACTTTGCCCATGTGCGGTAAATAGGGGCTCGCCTCCTTTGGCTCTTAAGGCGCCGATCTTACACATTCTTAAGAAGTTGCTCCTCACTACAAGTCATTCTCTCAACATGCAGATAGTCCACCTCATGTCATCATTTAGTTACAAATAGCTATCTGCTCTCGTCATTTTTTTCTCTACCGAAACATCTGTTCCAGACTTCGTGTCTTCTCTACGGCAGCACCTCTAATCTTCTCCATGGTAATTACTCTCCCACCCATTAATTTCCCTCCTATTTACTGTTTCCACCAAATCTTATTCCCCAGCCTCTCATATATGTTTCCATAATCTTCTCCACGGTAATTCACAACCCACCTATTGATTTCCTTCTTCCTTTTCACCTTCTCCACCAAATACTATTCATTAACCTCCGGTTAATATTTTGTAGTAGGAAACAGATCGATCCAGGAGTAACCGACGAAGGTGCTATATATTGCAGGTCCAGGGAGGATTCCAGGCGAGCGATTTTTCTCTGCCCGTCTATTTTCTCCCCCATCCCTCCCGCACCAGTCACTGCCTCACATGCCCACAGTTCCTGGAGGCAGCGACGGGCGAGCACCCTTCACCCCCTCCCGTATTAACAGGTGAGGCGGCAAGGCGGCGACCAGGGATCAGACGTCAAACCGGAGACAACGATGAGCAGGAGTACATTAGCAACTAATTGACGATGAGCTACATTGCCTATTAGATGCTTTAAGAAATGTCTTAACTACCTAAAAAAATGATGGAAGAACTGTTACTCCATTTTATTTCTAGAATATTTCCGAGTTAGCCACTGCGGCTCGCCAAAGCGAATCTGGCTGGCATAATTGACTACGACTAATCTAATTTGTCAACAATTCTCAGAACTTCAACACTCTCTGTCCTCCAAGTTCGTTCTTCACCTACTAATTATTGATTCAGCGTGAATAGATACGGTACTGACAATGCCTCTATTAATGATTATTCTCTCCACAACTTTCCTTTTTTAGTAGTGCTTGAATCCTAATTAACGAACAACATTATCTTCACCCGAGGATGGCATTCTAGCTCGGCCCACACAAAAAATGACACCGAAATCATTGAACGATGTTAGGGAAATTCTTAGATTGTTTGGCTCACATACATATAGTGGTGAAACTGCAAATATCAAGAATACTATGAAACAGTGTCAAAAAAAGGAATACTATGAAACAACCACAACAATATATTATTATCCATTTTAAACTGATGATTGTATGAGAAATGGAATTACACATTTTTAACTAATTTCCAGGAAGGCACCGATCGTAATGGCAATTCAACTTTTAATCTAATTTTTAGAAAGAATGGATTCAGATCTAACTCTCTTGGATGGTGTCGTGTTTACATTTAAACAATGAATTATTTATGAAAAATTGTAAACTATATCTTAGTACAGTATCCATATTTTTCCTTGCATCTGCATATTAGTTGAACTACCTTCCTCACTACACAAATATTCATCACATATATTTCTATGAATTCCCGCAGCAATGCGCGGGGTATTAGCTAGTTTCATTAGCTAGCGCTCTCACCGCTCACTTTTAGGCTGGCCCACAACACGGAGAACTCGGTTGCTCTTCCCTGCTAACGCCTTGCTTCGCTCAACAAATGCTTGTTAATTGGTTGACCAGTTGATTAGTTGACTTTTGGGGAAGAAATAATGTTTTATTTCATTTAAAATAAGTGATTTCTAAATTTCACAAAAATTGCGAAGTTTTTGATGAATTTGGAAAAATTTCATGAATTTTAAAAAAGATGAATTCAGAAACAAAGTTCACGAGATTGAAAAAAGTTCATGAATAAGAAAAAAGTTCAGGAATTTAAAAACGATGATGAAATTAAGTTGTTCATAAGTTTCAGAAAGAGTACACAAGTTCGAAAAAGGTTCATTATTAAAAAAATGTCCATAAATTTGAATAAAATAAAGAATTTTAAAAATCACAAATTTGAATAAAATAAAGTATTTGAACTTCACAAATTTGAATAAAAGTTCAAGAAACAGAGAAAAAAGCTTCACAAATTTTAAAAAAGAAAAATAAAGAACGAAAACCTGAGAAAGAAAACCAGAACAGAAATGAACATGATCCAAGTCGGGTCATCTGGGAGACTTAGGTGAAGACGCCGTAGGAGAAGCTTGCGTTGCTGGCGGGCACCATGCCAGGTACCTAGCCAGTGAACGCTCTGCCGGACGAGGACGACACTTTGTATAATGGTGCGCACGGGAGAATCTCTCCGATTACAAATCGCTCAAGGATTGGTGTGTTTGCGTGGCTAGCGATTGACCCAGGGAAGAGTAAGCTTACAACTTTACAAGCTATGGTCATGGAGGTAGCTGACCTACTCGCTTCTTTTAGTTTGTCTGATCCACACTCAGAACAGCCTGTCTCCCTAGATCAGATCATGGCTACATCACGCAAGCTAGCCATAGGTACGTGCAATAATGTGTGCAAATCTCATGGCTGTGACAACCCAACCAGATTCATCGATGCATTAATAGTACTCCCTACGTTCAGAATTACTTGTCGCGGAAATGGATGTATCTAGACGTATTTTAGTTCTAGATACATCCATTTCTGAGACAAGTAATTCCGAACGGAGGTAGTACATGCTTAGCTTGATCAAGTTGCGATTGATTAACTGAGCTACTAAGATTCATTAGCTACCTTAGCTAGTACTACTACATTCATGGTACGTGCTTAGTTCGATCCAATTGCTAATAATTAGCTGCGCAACTTGAGTTCATTAACTAGCTTAATTAGCCAGCAGGTACTGCCACTAAAACGCTTGAGACCCTAGATCGGAGAGCTAGGCAAGTGCATGCCCCAACTTGACCACTTGGATAAAATTAACAAGCTAGCAAGGCTAGATCGGGACCTGTTTTGATGTTTATATCAACTCCTAGTGTCGAGCTTGACAGTGTTGATTAGCTGTAAGACCCTAGACAGGCCGACAATATTAGGGAAAAACGACGTATGGACAGTCAATAGATTGATTGAGCAAGTATTCTGTTCACCCCTCTTGGAGGAATTTGTCTTAACTGAGAAATGTATGTTGTTTGGTGTGGAAACCATCGGACTTAGTGCTCGCTAGTTGAATTCAGAGACGACAATGCAACTAAAGTTGTATCCGTCGATGGAGGTATTATGTGATGGGTAGACTTTTTCCTGCAGTGAATCTTCACTCATCAACTAGGGAATTTTTATTAAGCATTTTGCTGCTGGACTAGCTATAAAATGACTATGTTCTTACAACTATTCAAGCAACTCAGCAGGACGGAGGAATCATCAACCATTGATATCCTTACCAGAAGCTCTGCAGACATGCTTCAGCTCTCAGGGAGGAGAGCCCTGGACTGGCGAATGATCATATCTTCATGTATTTTCTGAGTGTGGCATGTGTTTCGGCTGTTGAGTTTGTATCGGGTGTGTTGGCATTGAGCCTGTCCTTCTGAGGATTTATTTCAAGTACCATGTATTTTATTCTCATCGATGTAAACCTTAAGGTCTCCAGTTCGCTAAAGTCGGGCAACGCCTCCTTTCAAAAATTATTAGGGCAACTATTCCTTGGAAGTTGGAACCTTGTCATCATTTCAGCTGTGTTATGGACAATGTTCAGCACACGTTACAATATGATCAGTACCATATTAGCAGGAAATGTACATATCTGTGGAATTTTTCCATAACCAAAATTTCCCTCTAGCTATACAAAACCAAGAAACCTAGCATGACTAGAGCTGCTAGACTGGCTTGCTTTGGTGTTAAGATTCCCAGTGTCCCCTGTGACAATGTTGATTAGCTGCGGTTCTAATGTCAAATTAAGCAAAATTGGATCAACGACATCAGCAACGCTGTCAAAAATACATATAGGCGCTGCCTCATGTTTATCGGTTTACCTCTTCTTGGACTATTTGTTTGTTTAGTTTGAGGGTGTGATCAAGTTGCATATTTTAACTGTTCGATTTTATGGGAGAACACTGGTGTGCATAAATTAGGATCGATAACGACGTAATAGATCTGGAAGCAAGCTTGCTAATTAGGCGATTATGCTTTCTTTTTGGATTTTTGGGGGATTATGCTTCACAAAAGCTTGGATATATTGCTCTGAAAGTCTGAATTGTTGGCTGTAAATGAAATGGGTAAATGCTTCACAAGAGCTTGGACATATTGCTGTGAGTACTATTCATGTCAAGAAGCACAAGTCTGAACAAGTGTAGCAAAATCTTATTCTTTGTACTATCTTTTTTCTCTGTATATATGTACAATGGGTAGTGAGAAATCAGCAAAATATACATAGTCTAGCTAATTAAGTTATTCTTCTTTTTCTTCTATGTATACATGACTAGATGGTGGGCGTCATGATGTTGAGCAGTGAAACTCTGGTCTGCACCACGCTCCTGAACACCATGTCGCACGCGGCGTCGCACTCGTCGAAGCACTGCTCCAGCACGTGCAGCCTCTCCACGGCCGCCTCGGCCGTGTCCGGGGCGGTGGACTTCCTTGCGAACGCTGGAATAAACGTGGACATCTTCTTGCAAGACGACGCCGCAAACGACATGGATGCGGCGGCCGAGAACACGGCCGCGGAGGCCGCAGCGCTGGCAGCCACCGCCTCCACAAGAACGCAGGCCATCTCTGCCTCCTCGCCGCTAACGGCGACGAGGTTCAGGCGCGCGCACTTGGTGGAGATGGCGAGTACCGACGCGGTGAGGCGGGCAAGGTCTTTCTCGGCCCTGTGCTGGGACCTGGAGGCGGACGCGAGCCTGCCCGTGTCCCCTCTGCGGAGCGCAGTGCGGGACACGGCGGCGGCCTGCCTGAGCTCTAGGAGGCACTCCTGGAAGCCCTGGTGCGCGTCGGCGAGGAGGAGGAAGGCGTCTAGAAGGCGGTCGCCGGTGTTGCTGGTGGTGCACCGAAGCGCGGCCACGGAAGCTGGGAGGAGGAGTAGGTCGGCGAGCGCGGCGTGTAGCGCGTGGATGTTGGCCAGGCCGGCCGGTATGGAGGAGCCTGCGCGGAGGGCGGCGATGCGGGCGTGGAGGTTGGCGAGGAGCGGGTGGGAGGAGGTGGTGCCGGGGAGGCTGACGGAGCGGACGTGGCGGGACGGCTTTGAGAATGACCTCGCCGGGGTAAGAGGGAAGGAGATGGACCGGCCGAAGTTGGGAGCCATTTCGATGGCTCGGCGGCTGGCTTGAAGGTGCTTCTAGAGAACTGAGATGAGATGAGATGTGAGAACTGAGGAGACCGTAGACGTGGTATATATGCGATGCAAGGAGGAGGCTAGCAACAGGGTGGCTTGACATGCAAGTGGTGGTTGCACGTGTGGGTTGCCGAGCAGCGGCGTACGTGGGGGACATGATCCGCCGGTGGAGGAGACACGAGAGGAGGAGGTTGCTGTGACGCGTTCAAAGTCAAATCTCAACGTACGTACCAAAGCAACGCCAGCGAACCACCATCGCCGTGCAAGTGCATGTGCAGCGGCAGCCCAGTGTGGATTAGGTGTCATGTTGGGGGTCGACTTGGTAGCACAGGTGTTGGACATGCATGCACGCACGCACGGTCAAGAGGTGTGTATATATGACCTGTGCTGTGACTTACACAACCGCTCGTACTCGAGCTAGACTGGCACTGCTAGCTGCCGGCGCCGTTGGACAGCCGGCAGGACATATATATGATTGGAGTAATGGAAGATGACTCATTGGGAGAGACAATGCAGCGGAACACGGACATCCACGGTCTACCGTTGGATGGATGATGAGTCCAGGTCATCCTCAACGAACGCTACGTGCAAATTGTGCTGTTGCTCAACAGGTATATTCGGTCCCATCGACGCAAGTTTTGGCATCTACGCACATGCGGAAGCGACTATTTTGGCCTACGTAGCGTACGCACGCCAACCGGACACGCGGATGGCGATTGGCGACGAGATCGATGGGAGGGATGAGAACTCCGCAACATTCGGATCCGAGCATGCGTGCCATTTTGTCTTATGCGTTGCAAGTTGGGAGACATGAAAGGTTCCATCACTTATTATTTGGTTCAGCGGAGAGGAAAGACGCACACCACATGCATGAGCTGCATGTTTTGCTAAACCCAGGCCGGTGGCTGAAAATTTCGCTCCCGTCACTTGATTATTAACGATGCCGGACAGGGGAGCAACGCCAGCGAAGATTATCTACCCCAGCGAGGCTGAGCCATGACCTCGCTAGAGACTAAACGGTGGTGATAGGGGCAGGGACCTCCACCATCTTAGATGGAGCCGTGGGGTGTGAAAGGGAAAAAAATTATATGAGACCAGGTCTCATATAAAGCGAGTGAGCCATGCGATGGATGTGCGTGGCGTTCACAAATCACAAAGATCTAATCCTCCCCGATTTCGGTGGGGATGGGGTAGATGTTTTGTGATTTGTGAATGCCATGTGTCATCCATCAGGATGAGTCTCACCTGCTAATCCGTGAGACCTGGTCTCATAGAATTCTTTTCCGGAAGGGAAGATGGTTGCCTGGCGCGGGGTCGACGCGGACGCTAGAGAACTTGAGACTTAGGCCCTGTTTGATTCATAAGTCGTAGAACTTTTTTTAGTCCCAACTTATAAGTCACAAGTCCCTAAAAAGTCCCTACATGTTTGGTTCCTAGGACTTATAAGTCCCTATAAGACCATATTACAAATATAAGTCCCTATAAGTCCCTCCTTGAGAGTCTTATTTCATAAGTCCCAAATGTTCACTTTAAGTCCCTATAAGTCCCTCCTGTTTGGTTTAGATGGGACTCATATGGACTTTTTTAAGTCCCTAAATCAATAAGTCCATGTAAACAAACACCCTCTTATTAGAGGGATAACTGGGACGACAGTTCATGGGACAGATATAGGCAGGGTGGGGCAGTTACTTTTTTAAAAGGGACGCTTTAATTAAGCACTACACCTGGCCTCTGCATTATTAAGATGCACACAGCCAACAAAAATCTTCTCACACAAACAAAAAATAAAAAGGCGGAACACAAACAAACATGTAGAGTTCATATAACGCCTAAAGCGGAGATGGGCCAATCCTAAGATCATTCCGGCACCAATGTTGGGATAGAAGTGTCCCTCACCGTATCTTCCAATCATGTATACACCTCCATAGTTGCTTAGGCACATGTTGGTTGGTACCACGTAGAGAAACATATCATGTCGAGGAAGATGTACAATAAATTATGCGGAAGACGGAAGAAGCTCATTTGACCACTTGTTCCAAATCTAACGGTTCACAAATTCGACTGCCCAAAACCATTTCTTAGATAGCTCCTCCCTTATTAATTCCATAACGCGATCTAGTTCCTTGTCGGGCTAGATCGAGCCTTCCGGGGTTCGTTCCTATCGTGGCTCATTAACGCCTCCTGGCTAGGGTTCCTTCAGCGTCAAGATGTGGACCAGATTATGGTGCTCTCCATTTCCGGCCATGGCGAAGGTCGTGGGTGCTTAGAGCATCTCCAGCCGCCCCTCTAGGACGCCTTCCAGGACACCTTTTTAAGCTCGATTTTAGGCTCGGACGGTGCTTTTCGCCGAAAGAACGGCCCAGCCACGCCCCCAGCGCCCCCTAGGACGTCAAAATAGCGCCGGCAAACCCAGACGAAACCCGGCATGCTGGGGGGCTCTTTGGGGCGCCGGCGCAAGTTTCGGTGAATCGTGTCTCATCGCATGTCCTTTTTCTTGGCCCACTTAATCATTCTCCTCATAAACTTTTGCTTGGAGTGGGGTGTGACTGGAAAGATGCCCCCTTTATTTCGCCGAATTTCGCAAGATGACCCCCAAGATACCAACTTTTTTGGTTCGGTGGTGTTCTGGGAGGTGCCAACGGCTGGAGATGCTCTTAGTAGTTGCGGCGAGGATGGCATGCAGCAGTACAACCGTCTGTATTTTTCTTCTTTTTTAATGCTTGTATATGTATCATCTTTTCATCGATTCTATTCTGAATACAAGTAATGTATACCTACCTGTGTACATCCTAAATGTAAAAATGCCGACAAACACACATCTATGTACGAATGTGCGATCGAACAACAGTTAGCTAGCTAACTGCTAAATTAGGACGCATTTAGAATCCAACTACTTCCACACTAACTTCTTCCGTATCTTTATCAATCCATTAATCAATTGGAGGCGCAATTATACGCTTCAAGCATCCTCAAAAAAATATTATACGCTTCAAGCAGTTCATGTATGATTGTGTGGATTTGACACTTAATGAATGGTGCATGCGCACGAATGGGTTGTCGTCGTCTTACAACACTACTGATCATACTTCATAATGTTTTACACGAATGGGTTGTCGTCATCCTTCTACTCAATTCTCTAGGAGGGTACCTACCGGTAGTCTGGTAGCTAGCAGCTACTATCCAGATCGACCATACTGATTTTGTCTGGCAAATAAGCCTCGGCTAGGTTTCGGGCACGGCGAGCACGCGCGTGCGTGCAGTGGCCATGTCGGGCTCGAGCCGGAGTGAGCTTGGATGCGCGCGTGCGCGCCCAAGTGTAGGTGTGCGTGTGTGCGTGAGTTAGCGAGTGTGTGCACGGGTCTGTTAGCGTAGGACCAGGGCGTGGGCCACGTAGGGCGCGCGGAGTGGCTGCGGCGATCGCGTCAGAGCGCGATGGGCGTGCGCGAGTCAAGGTGTGCGGGGCGTGGCGAGTGGGAGGTGGGCGAGTCGTGGAGCAGCTCGGGCATGTCCGCGCGCACGAGTATAAAACCCTCTCCCCCCCGCGTAAGTCGCTGAGGAAATCGAGTCCGTGCTCGAGGTGAAAAACAGTGAGGCCGTTCGTGCGGCGGGGGTGTTCGAGCACCCGGAAAATCTCCGTGTCCATCTTCCACCTCGCCGATCGTGTCTCCGGTGATCCTCGTCGAGTGCTCGAGCTAGTTTGGCAACAACATTTGGTATCAGAGCGAGGTGGAGGAGCACGGTGAAGGAGCTCGCCGGCAACCATGGCGCCGGCGCGGGTGGATCGGTGTCCATGAGCATGCCGATGGTCTCGCCGGACAACTACACCATGTGCGCGATCAAGGCGCAGGCGATCCTTGATGCCCACGCGTTGTGGGAGGCGGTGGCGCCGGTGAACGATGTGGCGGTCAATGGCAAGAAGTGCAAGACGGCGAGGGCGATGATCCTGTCGGGGCTGCCGGAAGATGTGCTGCTGCAAGTGGCGGCGAAGCTCACTGCGAAGGAGGTATGGGACTTCCTCAAAGTGCGCTTCGTCGGTGCCGAACGGGTGCGCACGGCGAGGAAGGCGACACTGCACGGCGTGCTGGACCGGCTGAAGATGGAGGACGGCGAGTCGCTGGACGTCTATGCCGGGAGGCTGGCGGGCATGACGGCGCGGTTCGCGAGCCTAGGCAAGACGCTGGGCGACACGGAGCTGGTGAAGAAACTCCTGGACACGGTGCCGGACCGGCTCTTCCCTGTCGTCGCCGGCATCGAGCAGTTCTGCGTGCTCGAGGAGCTGACGTACGACGAGGTTCTCGGGCGGTTGCGCGCATTCGACAAGCGGATGTGGCGCCGCGGGCAGAGCAGCGGCGAGCGGGCGGGCGGCCAGCTTCTGTACACGGCAGCGCAGTGGCGGGCGCGGGAGCGGCAGCAAGGCGGAGCGCGGGACGACAGCGACACACGCAGCTTGGCATCGGGCGGTGGCGAAAACAAGCGTGGCCGGTGCTACAAATGCGGTGAACGAGGCCATTTCAAGCGGGACTGCCCACTGCTGCGTGAGGCGCCAGGGCCGGCCCTGTGTTTTGGAAGGCCCTAGGCGAAGTCGGTGACATGGGCCCCTATATAAATCTCAACCAAATTTGACTATAATAATTCAACTAACTCCATCGACAACAATAATAACTAAATTCGAACCGACTCCATCGACAACAATAATACTAAAAAGATGGCAAAATAAAACTAACATGCCATGATTACCTCAAATAAGAACCAAATTCAACCGACTCCATCGACAACAATAATAACTAAATTCGAACCGACTCCATCGACAACAATAATACTAAAAAGATGGCAAAATAAAACTAACATGCCATGATTACCTCAAATAAGAACCAAATTCAACTGACTCCATCGACAACAATAATACTTCAGTGCTTCAAAAAAAGTTTCTTCGGACGTTTCTTGATGCAATAATACTTTCTTTCTTTCTTCTCCATTTTTCAGCACCAACAATTGCTTCTTCTTAGGCAACATGGCAGGATAATGTCCTAAAATCATGAAGACAAGAGGGTACAAAAAATTAAGAATTTATAATCGGATGATTGGAACCCTAGACATACATGTGGATAGTTGAATACGTACATACTACTGAAATTGTCAAATTGGGATCTGGGGGATGGATCAGGTCATCACGAACATGGATGGATCCAGACTCCAGACGAAGGAAAAGAAAATGAGCAGCCGGTACCGATCGCTGGCGCTAGCGTAACGCTTCGTAATCGATCGCATGGGCCTCGCGTCCTAGTCCATCTCGTTTTTTTACCATTTTTTTGCTGGGCATTAGTATGTATATGTACTACATCATGGGCCCCCCTCCCGCCTGGGCCCTGGGCCGCCGCCCCACCGCCCATGTCCCAGGGCCGGCCCTGTGAGGCGCCAGCGGCGGAGCGTGCGTTGATGGTGGACGCCGGCCTGCTCAGAGCCTCGGCTTAGGGGGTGAAACGTAGGGCAAATAAGCCTCGGCTAGGTTTCGGGCACGGTGAGCGCGTGCGTGCGTGAAGTGGCCATGTCAGGCTCAAGCCGGAGCGAGCTTGGGTGCGTGCGTGCGTGCACAAGTGTAGGTGTGCGTGCGTGCGTGAGTTAGCGCGTGTGTGAGCGGGTCTGTTAGCGTAGAACTAGGGCGTGGGCCGCGTAGGGCGCGCGGAGTGGCCGCGGCGATCGCGTCAGAGCGCGATGGGCGCGCGCGAGCCAGGGCGTGCGGGGCATGGCGAGTGGGAGGTGGGCGAGTCGTGGAGCAGCTCGGGCATGTCCGTGCGCAGAGTATAAAATCCTCTCCCCCTGTGTAAGTCGCTGAGGAAATCGAGTTCGTGCTCGAGGTAAAAAACAGTGACGCCGTTCATGCGGCGGGGGTGTTCAAGCACCCGAAAAATCTATGTGTCCATCTTCCTCCTCGTCATCGCGTCTCCGGTGATCCTCGTTGAGTGATCGAGCTAGTTTGGCAACAACAGATTTTACCATCAATTGAACGTGCATCTAACTAATTGAACTGCCTGATTCTCGTTGGTCACCGGGTGTTCCCGCCGCGGCGCCGGCTCACCTTGGCGCCGGGGGCCATTGATGCACTGGTAGAAAAAAGGCCTTTAGTCGCGGTTCGCAAAGGCCTTTAGTCGCGGCTGTGCAACCGCGACTAACTATGCGCGACTAAAGACCCCCCCCCTTTAGTCGCGCCTCTCACGAATCATGACTAAAGGCTTTAGTCCGGTTCTCGTGGCTAACCGGGACTAAAGGCCTCCTCCAGTTTAAATTTTTTACTAATTTTTTTGCGAATTTTTCATTTTTTTTATTTTCAAATTTCTGAATTATTTTAACCTCTAATCTCTAATCACCACCCTCATCACTGCTCAATTTATCCTCTAATCTCTAATCACCCCTCATAATTCCAAATCATCTAACTTCCGACGGTCACCCATCCTCCCACTCCCCACTGAGCACACTTAACTTCCGGTTCTATTCTCCTCGTTTCCAAGTCTGCACTTGTTGTTTTTCTGACAATAGTAGGATGTCAATTCTATTAACCCTCAGGTATTTAGCTTGAGCATGAAGTGACACATTTCACTGTTTGAGTTTGAAACTATTGTTTTAAAAAAGAGTCAATTACACCACAAGTGCTAAAACTTGGCACAGATGATCACTTTAGTGCTGGAACTTGTGGTGTACATATAAGTGGTTCAAGAACTTGGCTTGACGGTGCAAATACGGTGTTTTATACGCCTCTTGCGTTGACCGGGTGCGCCAGCTCGGTGTGAGGCCCGCTGTTAGTGAGATGAAGGGGAGGGGAGGGCAGGGCAAGGCGTGTGGACAGTTTTTTTGTGAAAAGTCCCTCGATATTTTGTTTGGCTCACAAAAAAGTTGCTCCAAAGAAATTGTACATATGACGAAAATGCTACTCCTGAGATTCGAAATAACGGCCTACAGGTTACCTGTGCGGTTGGCTATCCAGCACAACGTGTTGGATTTGACAACACACTAAGATATATAAGCTTTATATACTTTAGGATGAACAATTTAAACTAAGAACTTTAATCCAATAAATAAAATACAGCAAGTTAAATACCCGGGCATACCACCCCAACACAAGACGTCACTTGTTTAAAAAGTATAATTAGGCTATGCATAATTCAAAATTTTCATGTCCTTTTAAAGAAAATTCATGTGTTATTTTAAAACATATTCATACAATTTAAAATATTTATGAATTATAAAAAAATTATATATGATTTAAATAGTACACAATCAGAATCTGCAATCCGATGGCACACTAGGCTCATATTTATTTTTCATACATATTTTATATTTAATTTTAGTTAGAAGCATGTAATTTTTTAGAAAAGACACAAAATTTATTAAAACATATGAAATCTTTTTAAAATAACCTAAAATTTTCTTAAACCATGATCACTTTTATATACTACATGAATATGATACTGAAAATCAGGAAAAAGTATAAAATTAATTTAATATTTTCTTAAAATGTGAACACATATTAAATCATAGTTTTTTAAATTAACAAGTTAATTATATGGTCTTTTGTTAAATTTAGTGCAGAGGTATGTTTTGATATTATATGAACATTTTAAATGTAATTTATTTTATTTGTATGTACATTATTTTTAACACATCATTATAATTTACAAAAATTTAAAGTGCAAAAAACTAAAATGTTGAAATTGTCCGCACTGACTAGAGTTCAGTTTAGACACACAATCGTTTTGTGTTATATAGTCATAAAGTTTAACTGTGAATTTTTGTCAAATTATTACGTGGATATGTTTTGATGTTGTATGAACATTTTCAATGTAGCTTATTTTATTTATATGTAAATTATTTAGAACACATATTATAGTTTACATAATTCTTACAAAATTTTTAAAATGCAAAATTTTATAATGTTGAAAATGGTCGCGCTGACTGCAATTCAGTTTAGTCACACAATCGCGTTGTGTTATATTCATAAAGTGTAATATACATCAAAATAAGTTGTCTTGTTAGTTGCGGTGGAATGCCAGGGCATTTATTTACCCTGATGAGGTTCCTGATTCGAATGACCGTTCATGCACTGATTTTTGGCATTAAAATTGTTCAATCAAATATATAAAGGATATGTATCCTTAATTGACAAGAAGTCTGCCTAGGTGTTCTGGCTAGAAACCCGCTCACGCAACCAGCATGTCGCCGGTTCAAACCTCTGGCGTCCATTGTCTTTTCTGTACTTTTTGTGAGAGAGAAAATATATCAAGGACCTTTTGCAAAATAAACTTTTGCAAAATAAACAGGCTACATGCCCAGCCCAACTCTTTCGGCCACTGAAAATGGGCTCCTCGCCATGCTGTAACGGAAAGTCAGAGCTGCAGGCGTATACAACACCGTATTCACACAGTCAAGCCAAGTTCTTGAACCACTTATATGTATACCATAAGTTCTAGCACTAAAGTGATTATTTGTGACAAGTTCTAGCACCAGTGGTGCAATTGACTCTTTAAAAAACAATAATTATTTAGTAACACTAATATTTCTGGAATAATTAGTTTGACCATTTTTTGACCACAGTTTGACCAGATTTGACCAAAATTTAAAAAAACTGAAATAATTATTTAGTAACACTAATATTCTAGAATAATTAGTTTGACCATTGTTTGACCACAGTTTGACCACAATTTGAAATTTTTTGAATTTTTTTGCCTCTCCAGAACTTAAAAGCCCCGTATCTTTTTTTCTGTTAGGTTTTTGGGGATTCTAAAAATGTTTAACGGGGTTCCCCCAGTTAAATTCGGATGTAACTTTTCGAGTGGATCATTTTTCATATAAAATTTTTTTTCATCCGAGTTCGTATGCAAAAGTTATGCCAATTTTAAGAATTTCCAGAGAGATTTTGCAAATAAAGTCGAAATTCATATTTGTTAATTTTCCCAACAACTAGACCACATATCACATGGAAAACTTATTTTATTTTATTTTTTTGACATTTCCATAATTTTCTTTTGTTTTTTCTAAAACTGAAAAGGCGATCCGGGGGGGGGGGGTAGAGTTTGAAAACTAGGGGATTCTCCGCGCGTTGCTGCGGGATTTGTTGATGAATTTCTGAGTAATATAGACATATCAAGGAAGATAACAATTTGAATCAATTATCCAAACAAATATATGGTAGATGAAGATTGGGAATGGAGAAATCTAGGAGAACCTGGTACAAAGAGGGGATTGTGAAATAGGTTGTAAATAACCCTCTTGCTACTACTGATTGCAAGAGCAAACTACAATAAATGACATGTATATAATTCCAATCCAGCATACACAATATGTTCAGTTTTGTAACCAATTCAAAACAGCAACTTAGTAACTTATTTTATTGATTGGAATAGAAAGGTATTAAAGCATATCTGTAGTTACCAGTTTAATTTTCCCTCTTTTGTTTACATGCAAAGATTTACAGCCATATCAAACTAAGTAAATAATGATATATATGTAGATGTAATACGACGTACAGTAACCTGATCATGTCAAGTTTAAACCACTAACAAACAATTATATAACTTGAGCTCGGCCAAGACATGGATAGGACTATAGGGATGTAGCATCTTCGTGAGTTGTGTGGCGTTGGAGGCCTTTTGTTCGCTGGCTATGCTTTCATGTTTATGTTTGCTGATGCAGCTTCTTTGTAATGCCTGTCATGCTGAACATTTTCTGTCCAAGTGCTTTCGTTGCTGGAACTTTCTGTTTGCACTGATGTCTTTATCCTACACTGTATATACCTAAGGCTTCGTTTGGTTGCCAGGTGAATACAGCCCTGGGCACCAATCCCCCGGCGTGGATTTTCCCCGTGCATCCCCCATCCCTCTCAGCATGGGGAAGATGTCCCCACTGTCCCTGTTGCCCAAATCATAATGGCAGGGAAGGAGAACCCCCACACATGCTAATGCAAATATAACAAAGAATTTACATGAAATAGACACAGATCATAGGTAAAAATTCCACAGAAAATTCTACAAAACACATCTAAACTAGAAGTTTGAAAAATATTACAACTGAAATTCATCACTTCAAAAAGGTTTAAATATTGATCGGTTCGCATTTCACGGTGACCAAGTGTTGACCAAAATCGTTTCGTGTGCCGACACGAAAGCAATCATTACAGCCAGCACTGATGCATCATTGCTCAAGTTTGGTCGCTACAAACTGTTCTAAATTATCAAGTTGTGGTGTACAAAGCAAAGACACTTTTGAATAACATGAGCTGCAAGGCGATAAAGCAAGGCGACAATCACTAGTGCTTATCAGGTCTTCTTCCCACTCGGCTTCGACATCAGGTAACACAGCTTCATGTTGGCTGAACTGTGAAAAAAGGAAGGAAGTTAGCATCATGTATCCAATTGACAAGTGTATGACTAGAGTTTGGATTTCTAGTAATGAACAGCACGAATTGTTGATAAAAAGGATAAAAACACAAAACAAACTACTTACGATTACTGTGGCATAAATTTTAGTAATAATTATTGGGAAGAAAATTGCATAATTTTAAAACTAAGGACAAAACAAACATGGATTTATGAAAGTGAAGTCTTCTTATCTAAAAAAGAGGAATGGAAGCCTAAGAACCAGTTCACAAACCAATACATTATGGCACTTTGTTTAGATGTCTAGGTGAAAACCAATACTAGGACTGTAGCTGGTATGACCAAAAAAAAGAACAAGAAAAAAAATTGTATAGAAGATGGCACCTCTAGTCATGTTTCAGACAAAACTAACCATTCCAATGGAATCATGCAGTGATAGTCGCTGCACTCAGGCACACCATTTTACAAAAAAAAACTGCCCATTTCAAGAATTTCTTCTCTGAAGATGAAGATTTTAGAGAACATAATGAAGAGGCCTAGTTTGACACATGAAAATTACACACTGATGTCTTGCCTAGCTCAACACAAGGGGAAAGGTCACAAGATCTGGTATATAATCCAGAACAGAGGATAAGAAACTATATGACAAAGATTGATGTACTACAGAACAGAGGGAAACAAGCTTATAAAAAGCTCAAGTCAATAATGCCACAAAGTAAATAAATATAAAATGGATGTAGTGCAAAACAAGAAGGTGAACTGCTTACACACCTTATGCTATCTACATCTCAGAAATCTCCTCCTTCAACCAATAAAGCCGAAGATTTGAGTCCTTGGTATTGATGAATATTTCTCGATTCATTGGGCATTTGAAAAGCCGTAGTGCCTTTGCTTTTTCTGCAACTGATAAATCTTCCATTGGTTCTAGCACAGCCACACAGTTTCCAATCGAGAAAATGTCATCTTGCTTTGATTCCTTCAACTCGTCAACCAGTTTTGCAGATTGTTTCTTTCGAAAATCCATGTAGTCCTCAAGTACAACAGCGATCTGACTTTGCTTCCTCTTTTTCACAGGCAGTGCTCCCTTTTGTTCAGAGTTGGTAGATGTTGTAGCTTCAGGTTCATCTCTTCTTGATGCCCCTTGCCCTTGTAGATCAGATGAGGACATGCCATCATCAACATTGGTAGAGGAGATATGGTTCAAATCATTGGTAGAGGAATCCATAGGAGAAATGGCATCGCTTGTGAGATCCACTTGCGGAATTGATACAAAGTTCAAGTCTCCTGAAGCAATACTTCCTGCTCCAAAGAAAAAGAAACATATCAGCATGTTCTCTTAGAAACATGAAAAATACAAGTATCTCAACAATCTCACAAATACTATATAATTAAAGCAAGAATGAAAAGGATTTAATATGTAGGGTCGACGGAAATACATGATACAGGAAACACACCTTCATGTAGTGTAGCCAATGACTTGAAGAGCATGAATGGTTTTGAATGGAACTTCTTTACCCTTGGATTATCCTATTGAATGCAACAACATTGTATGGTTGGGATCAATAAAACAATGCCTTGAAGAGCATGAATGGCGGTGAACAAACAATATATCAAGAAAAGAGCTAACCTTGATAAGTTTATCCCATATTACAGGTTCAGCGATGATCATGCAAAGTGTATCATCCCATCCGTGCCACTCTGTTTCGAGAGTCTCTCACTGCCTTATAATTTCCTTTTAAATCCTTATCCTTCTCTTGGATTTGTTGCTTGGTGAAATGAGCTAGTGGAAATTTCTGATTGAATGTATTTGTAATTCTAGTCCACCCTTCAGCAGTCCACCCATTTTGACCTCGATAAATGGGATTGTTGTGGTCAAGCATTATATCAACAAGACCTTTCTCGTATGCATGGTCCCAAGATGCCCTAGGCGCTGCCATAGCTACATTATCGAACCAACAATGGGGTACTAGTTAAATTTCACTCTACCACTACTTTACCTAAGAAAAGGTGAGAAAAAAATTACAAAATAAACTCATGTCCGACTAGTTGTTATAATCAGCCCACATTTGCATCGCGATCTGATCTCTAAGAGTGTTTCCATCGTTTGCCTCATTGTGATGATGTTGGTTGACATCATCTCCCTCTGGAACATCAACATATGTTTCTGGTGGAATTAACGGTGGTTGGTGATCCAACCATGCCTCATCACCACTTTGAGCTCTAATGATGTTATGGAATACAGCACATGCCGCCGGAATCTTGATTTGTGACTCTATTGGGTAGTGATTGCCCACTTTCAAGATAGGGAAACGTTTTTTCAGAACACCAATGCTCCTTTCGATGTGGTTCCGGAGGATTGCATGGGTATGGTTGAACAGCTCCCTATGGTCGGCATAGCCCGTATTAGATGAGCGCCGCCTCCTAAATTCACTCAGGTGATACCGAACTCCTCGATATGGTGCAAGAAAAGAAGGCGTGTTTGCATATCCACCATCTACGAGATAAAATTTTCCATCTGGCACATGAAACCCCTTGCTAATAGCAGAACGAAGAACTCCTGCATCTGATGCGGACCCTTCCCACCCACATGAAATAAATGTGAAATTCAGATCAAAATCACATGCAACCATGACATTCTGTGAGAGGGTTCCTTTCCTATTCCTAAATGGGGGGGCCTTATCTTCAGCAATAGTGATGGGGATATGTGTTCCATCTATAGCACCAATGCAGTTCTGCACATTGAAAAAGAAATAACAAAGTTGGTAGGTTTAGAAATCTATGTGGAGAAGTTTCAAAAATTCCATTGATATGTAGATGTGTGCGTAGTGGTTCACCTGGAAATAAGGCCAATAGCGGTTGTTCGAAACAATCTTCGGGTGGGGCTGGAGTGAACTTGGAATCTTTATAAATCTTTGGGCTAGAGTTGGAATTAAGTCAAAAATCCTGTTTATCTTCCTATGAATTGTTTCTGCGCTGTGTTGGAAGTATTTTTGTAGATCTTGATTACTAGCATTGTGCGAAATCATGTACATGAACATTGCCAACTGCTCCTCGACAGAAACACGCGACGTGCCCTTCAATAGATTCTCTCTTCTAAGGTAATGCACGATAGACTTGAAAATCTCAGGTTCCATCCGAAACTCAACCCTAGACCAACTCTCGTGGCCTTCTAATATTTCCTTAACCTTTGCAGCCCCGGATAAAGATGATGTGTGAACTGGATCCTTTTCCTCATAAAGGGAAGCATATAAAGCGGGAACCAAAAGGAAAAATAGTTCATCGTCTTCTTCTTGTTCTTGCGAGATAATCTTAATAATTTTATTTCTCCTAGAATCCATCACTATTATACCCAATGAAAACAAAATTAATACAACGATAATAATTATAAATAAAGCAATAATAATACCATCTCTATTATGGCTGCAAAGAACCAATAGCTAGGAGCCTAGGAAGCTCAGGAGTGAATACAAAGATAATACCATTTCTATTGTAACATCTACGTACATAACTAAGAGCATCAGTTTTCTCATATACTAAAATAAGACCACTCTCAATAGTAGGCAGAGAAAAACAACATCACAATAGCAGTAGTTTTGCATAATTTAAGCTTCCTCAGTGGCCATGTCAAAGGGATGACTGCGTCACATACCTTTCTTGCTCCGAGTGAAAACTTCTCAATGATCGACGAATCAAAAGGCACCAGGCAATTGAACACAAAGTCTTCGGATAAAGCCAACTTCTAATATCAGAGAACCTGCATTTGAAACACGATAAAATAATGAATAGATACATATAGATAACTAAATAGAGTAGACCCACGAATCAATACCTACTAGAAAACAATGATCAGTCAGGAGGATCAATCAAATTTTGGCAGTAGGTAGCACAGGTTGAAATGAACAAACAAAAAAAACTACAACAAGTATGCGACTAGACTCAGTAGTAACACCTCAAACAATACAAGGTAGTAACACCTCAAATCGACAGAGCGACAAAAGCAGTATCCATCAGACTTGCATATATAGTCTACACAAGCAACCTTCACTCAACTAGTACACAATGGGTACCGAAAAAACAAACACGCTCAACTGAACTAGTTTTTCATCGCCAAAAAAAATTGAACTAGTGTTTTATTGCCATCAAGGATCTTAACCCAGCAAGCAACATCTTCTTCCACCCGAACAAGTTCAGCTACCCACGCCAAACCAAAACAGCAGCAGACCCATCCCACCTACAACCATAGTAACCACCGAGCTTTCCATGATATAGTTCATCTCATGTGTCATTCAACTACCATTTTGCATCAATCCTACCTCCTTGAACGAACCCACCTACAAACAAATTTGCCCTCTTCACAATATACTAGATAACTAGAACATTGTGCATATAGATTAGCATCACAGGGAGGTAAAGGTGGCTGTGCTCACTTGGATAGATAGAGCAGTTCAAAGCATTCGATGTTCTTCAGTACAGCTGCTCACTTGGGTACAAATCTCAGACAGGAGAGGAGGTCCTTCTATCTGTACAGGAGCTCGTCAGTTTGTGTAGCAGAAAAAGAAATCACCATGGCGAAGAAAAATGGTGAGTGGAAGAGGAGGAGGAGGGCATAACCTTGATGAGAAAGAGGAGGATGACCTCTGGCCGTCGTCTTCGCCGGAAGTGAGTGAAGCTTTGAGGCAGAGATGAGATCCGGGAAGGGGGAGGATGATGCCCCCGGTCGCAGTCGCCGTCGCCCCCGCCGGAGGAGCTGGGCGTGGAGGTGTAGGGCGGTGGTGCGTGTTGCCCGGCGGAGCGTTGGACGGAGGAGGGCGGAGCGTGGTGGTGCGTCGTTCGTGGATCTTGCCGCCGCCGCCGTCTCTCGTTCGGGAGATCGAGCGAGCGAGGGTTTCCTCCCCGACCACTACAGACGTGGAAGGCCCTCCCGGGGAAAAGTCGCGGAATGGGCGGGGCTACCCCGCGGTCGTGGGCCTCCAAATGCGCCGGTGGATCACCTCGGGCTGAATTGGCTCGTGGTTTCCTGGCCCGGGGAACAGGCAGGGATCCCGGGGGGATACCCAGCATCCAAACGAGGCCTAAGTAAAACCTGGGAACTTGGTGCCTGTTGTCTAAATAAAAAAAAGACTACCATGGGAAAAGTGTACGAATCCTAATTGACAACACAAAATCAAGCCAATCAAAAAACAAACTGAGGGAGAGGAAGGAGGAGAAGAGATCTTCACGCTTTTCTTCCGGTTGGGCTTGCGGGCATTGATGGCAGGAGCGAGGAGGCGGGGAAGGTTGTCGGACTCAATGGAGTCTATGTGGGATGGCCACTGCTCAGGACCTCGTAGCAGAGGAACATGCGGCGCCCGTGCAACACCACCGTCCCAGCGAGCTTCTCCTTCCCAAGCTCCTGCCGCTGGAACCTGTGCTCTTTATCCAGATTGTGGGCCGCGGCGGGGTGGTCGCGCTAGCTCGTCTGAGGCCGCTGGAGAAGGCCAACAACTGATTTGGCTGCGCACCTCGAGGATCTGAGCTTGCGGCAATGGAACTCCATAGTTGGGAGGACCAGGCCGAGGAAGTTGTTGTTCTGGAGATCTACTTTTTTTGACAAAGCTGGAGATCTACTTAAAAGATGAGATACACCGCATCGGTTATTCATGTGTGAGGAGGAAGTGAAGGAAACCCATCTGTTTCAATGGGAATTGATGGAGAAGATGAGAAGGGAGAGGGGGATCAATATAAGTGGGGAGTAATTATCATGGAGAAGTGGAGGCGCTGCTACGAAGAAGATGAGGAGGAGACGGGACACCTGCCTGGAACAGAAATCTTAGAAAATAAAATGGATGGGCTGATTGTGCTTCAGCCCAAATAGAAGAAGAGTCTTGCATGCGGCCCAAACGGTAGACCAGCTAGTAACTGAACTGATGACATGGCGTGCATGCTGATGTGGACTATGTGCATGTTGAGAGAATGCTTTGTAGTGGGGAGCAACTTCTTAAGAATGTAAGATGAGGCCTCAAATCCCTTTAGTCGCGGTTGGCTGACCACCGGGACTAAAATCCGCCAACCATGACTAAAGGTTCGGGCCATTAGTCGCGGTTGGCTAGACCAACCGGGACTAAAGGTCTAACCTTTAATCCCGGTTGGCCTGGCCAACCGCGATCTAAAGGCCTTCGGGCCAGCCTGAGGACCTTTAGTCCCGGTTGGCCAGGCCAACCGGGACTGAAGCCCCTCCCGTCCGCCAGCTGTCAACCGAGCGCGCTGGGCCCAGATAGTTGGTCGCGGTTCACCTCCAGAACCGCGACTAAAGGTCCCATTGGTCGCGGTTCCTACAGCTTCGCGACTTATGGGGCTGGACGGAAAGCCTGTTTTTCCACCAGTGATGTCAGCACTAATCTTGATCGCGGCCTCATGCAGCAGCCTGGCCGAGTCACGATCGTGCGTGAGTAGCGACCGGGAATCCATCTATGGCTAGTTAGTTAGTGGGCTAGCTACAAAGCTGGGCGTGAGCGGTTCTAGTATGCATGCTAGCTGAGTTGGTTAGTGCGTGTGGCGTCGTGGTGGTTAGTACGTGTGATAGTGGCCGGTGCGTGCGGGCGTGGTGTGTGGCTACTAGCCTGTGTGTGCAGTGGGGTATAAAGCCTCCCTGCTGTACTGTTTGCGGTGCGCCGGTTTGTTGCCGTGCCACGGTGCCGGTATGTGGCGAGCCGAGTTGGAGAAATACAGAGAAAAGGCCAGTGTTCGTCGCTGGGGGCGTCCGTCGCCCGGTAAACCACTGTGTCTCGTTTTTTTTTTCTGATCGTCCGTCCATCCTCGGTTCCAACAATTGATATAGAGAGTTTCGGTTCGGGCGATCACCGGCGACCATGACACTCGTCCCACACGGCGGCGGCGCGGGCGGATCGGCGACGATGGCGATGCCGATGCTGACCATGGACAACTACACGGTCTGGGCCATCAAGGCACATGCGATCCTCGACGTCCACACCGTGTGGGAGGCGGTGGCGCTGGACGACGCGGCAGTGAACGCGCGGAAGGACAAGACGGCGCACGCGTTGCTATTCGGGGCGTTGCCGGAGGACGTGCTGCTGCTGCAGGTGGCGACGAAGCTCACTGCCAGAGAGGTATTGGACTCCCTGAAGGTGAGGTTCATCAGCGCGATCGGGTCCGCGCAGCGAGGCTGGTGACGCTGCGAGTTCGACCGCCTGAAGATGGCGGACGGCGAGGAGCTCGACGTGTACGGCGGGAGGGTTCGGCTGCAACCGGCACGGACGCTGCTACAATGTGGCGAGCGTGGGCACTTCAAGCGGGAGTGCCTGCAACTGAGGAAGGTGCCGGCGGCGGAGCCCGCCCTGCTGGTGGACGGCGACGTCGAGGAACCCGGCCTCCTCTGAGCCACGGCTTAGGGCGCGAGTGTTGGGTGTAATAAGCCGTGGCGACGAGTTTGACACGACTGGTGCGTGTATGGGTGCGCACTGAATGCGTCGGGCGCATCGGGACCGCGGTGTAGGTGTGCGTGTGTGTGTCAGTTAGACGGACGCTTGAGGTGTGACCGCGCCGGGCGCTGGAACCACTGGCGCCCCGTTGGCCTACGTGTGCGGCGGGGCGCGGGAGCTGTGGAGCGCCGGGCGGGCGTTGCATGGGCAGCGTCTAGCTGCATGCATGGCGGAGTTAGTTAGCACGTAGTTGTAGTAGCTGTTAGGAGTAGCCGGTGGAGCGCCAAGGCCGTCGCCGGCGACACCGAGGCCGCGCCGAGGGGTATGCATGCCTTGGAGGGACTGAGATCCAGTGCCTCGCCTCTGTCAAGGCACGACGCGCCTTGAGGCCTGGAATCCAACGTCCAATGTGCATCCAACGGCTATCCAGAGTCAACGCGAAAACTACCAGGCCTCCACTCGTCCCTGTCCTCGAGTCCTCACGCGCGAGGCAAAATAAACCGCGGGAAGAAAGCTTCGCGGACGGGAACTCGCTCTGCCGCCGTCGCCGCCGTGGGGAGGGAGGCATGGGAGCTCCCGCGGCGGCCACCGGATAAACGGCCTCCGCTCGTCTCTGACGGCGCCCTCGCTCCCCTGCGACTCTTCGTCGTCCCGCTGTGCCGGCAGCTGTCCGTCGCGACCGGCCACCTCTGTCTGCTCCCTCCGCCCTCATCCGGCGGCTCGCTTCACCCACCTCTGGCTGCTCCCTCCGCCCGCATCCGGCGGCTCGCTCCGCCCCCTCCAACGCTCGTCGGCCACGGCCCCTCCCCGTGCAGCAGAAAACTGAACGCCAACTTCAGTTCAGACTCCAACAGGCAACAGGTAGTTCTCTGTTCAGTACTGTCTCTGTTAATCTGTATATGAAAATTGTGCTAGATGGCAGCTTGTTAATACTCTGAACATGAATTTCCAGTCTGATGGCAGCTTGTTAATACTGAAAAATTGTGCTGGATCAATATTGTCTCGATTGTCATGAATTCATATGTGAATTGATCGATGTGTTTCCTGTCTTATTTGACAGAATTCTTGTGCTGATTGAGATGATGTGTTACGCAATTTGATATATAGTTGCCACTCATTGCTAAACTAAATACTGAAATTTCATGGCAGCAACAAAAAAAAATATGATGGTGGACAGGCTCAAGTGAGAGTGGAGAAGGACGATGACGCTGAAAGAGCAAATGTGGAACTTCAAGAGGGCAACATAGCCATCAGTTACACACAGCTCTTAATGGCTCCCCCTGGTGGTTTTTATGATGAAGATCTGATCTAACATGTACAAGCTTGTTAGATAGTATTTTGGACATTTTGACTAGTATTTTGGACAAAGATGACTATAGCATTTTGGATTTTGGGGCTGACTATAGTCTGTCGTGGCCTAAGTGTACAAGTAGATTGGCCTAATTTATGTACTTGAAGAATTATGTAAGAACATTCCCGCAAAAAAAAAAAGAATAATGTAAGAACAGATTATTGATGCCAAATTCAAGTGTTAAATGCTGCAGTCATGAAGAATTATGTACTGAAGTCTTTGTATTGAATACTTTTCTGATGTTGGTTTGCTGTCTGGTTAAGTACATTTGCTTTTGTCTTCAGTTAACTGAATTTCGTATCTGTGTATGGTTAACTGAATTTTTTGTTTGTGTGCAGATGTATGCTGCTCCTGCCTTGCGTGTGTCTCATGGTCAGGGCGGACCATCGGAGCGGGACGTCCATTGGAGGGGGTCCGCCGTCGACAACCGCTGGAACGGGCGGAGGCAGCCGCCCGATTGGAGACCTTCAGCGGCCGCGTTCATGGTCTGTTTGCCGGAGCGGGGCGGGGAGGAGTGGGGGCAAAGCGGCATGCCACCGTCGTTGGAGCTCTATTCCCCACGGCGGCCGCCGCCGGAACTCCCTTCCCCACGGCGGCGACGGCGGCAGAGGAGTTCCCGCCCGTGAGCCAGTGGCGGTTTTTCTTTCCCGTGTTGCCTCGCGCGTGAGGACTCGAGGACGGGGACGAGTGGAGGCCTGGTAGTTTTCGCGTTGACTCTGGATAGCCGTTGGATGCACATTGGACGTTGGATTCCAGGCCTCAAGGCGCGTCGTGCCTTGACAGAGGCGAGGCACTGGATCTCAGTCCGCACATACATTGACCCTTATGAACCCATACATGTACACACACTAACTCTTATGAACTAAACAGTGCAATTACTCTTTTGCTGGGAACTAAACAGTCCTTTCACATACTAGCATAATGCCCATCCCCCTCTGTCCCGAGCAACTAGGCTCCACGCGGTGGTGGGTTCGCTCGGCGGGTCGCGTCGGGGCCATCGGGTTCCGGCGGCGCCATGGCCGGCAGCTGGGAACCCTAGGGTGGAGGCGCGCTCGTCTGGTGGTCATGCGGCGGCTCGCTGCATGGTGGGCCACCTACCGGAACTGGGGCGGCCTGGCGCGGCCCGGCCCTCGCGGTGTTGCGCCTGCGACCCAGCTGGCCTAGTTGGCGGTTGACCTAGCCATTCGTACGTGGCGGCTCGCCCCAGCCGATCCGGACTGCTGGATCTGGATCCAACCGGGGAACTCCGACCTACGCGGTGGCTGGCCCACTACCAAGGGAGATGTGGAGCGCTGGGGATGCGCCGCTCGTGTTCTTCCTCCCCCACGCCGCCATCTGCTTCCTCCCAACAGCGCGCTTTCGTCCCGCCACCCGCCCCTGTTCCTCCCGACTGCGTGCTTCCTTCTGCTCCTCCCCTCCTGCTCCTACCTTGAGGCCCTCATGGCCAGGGAGCAGGGAGACGGCCAAGCCCGGCCAAAGCGGCCTTTTGCTGCGGGCGCTTCCAGCGGCCGTCTGGAGTCGCAGGGGCCTCCTCGTCGGGACCAGGTGCCGGAAACCTACGCCATTACCTCCCTGCGTCGCCCGCCCCCGCCTCGTGACCCTGCTCGTGACCCGCGTCTCCCTCTGCCGGGCTCACCGGGCGAACTCCGGCGTCAGGACGCCGCCCGCCGCCGGGCCGAGGACGAGGCACGGGAATCGGCCCTCCGTCGTGAGCTGGAATCCCGTCCTGGTTGGGGGGGGGGGGCTCGCACCCGGGATGCTGCTTCCTCTCATGGAGACCGGGTGGTGTTCCTGGATACCCGTAGCGGTTCCCGCAACCGGTAGCGTTCCCTAGAGCCGGTGGGGCGCCCTCTGCGGGACGCCCCACGGGAGCTGCTCGCCGAGGACCGGCCATCCCGTGGTGCAGACCTCTCTCGACGCCGCGGTGGTGCGGACTCCATGGACTGGAGGCGTTCCACGGACAAGGTGCCGTGGTACTCTCCACCGCGGTGCTTCGAAGATGCTCTGGGCCCATCCAATCCCCAGCCTCGGAAGAAGAAGAACAAGACCAAAAAGAAGAAGCGCCCCCAGCACGGACCTCCCCACGGTGAGGGGGCGGGCACGGACGCGCGCCCCCCTTCCCAATCTGGAGCAGGAGGCTCCGGTGCCGCCTACGGATAGGGGCGGACGGTCCAGATCTCGCGAGAAGACAATGTGCATGAACTGTGGATGCACTGGCCACTTCCGTTCTGAGTGCCCGGCGCCCTCCCGGTGCCCCACCACTCTGGCGTACATGAGGTATGGCTCCGAGGGCTGTGGCTTCTACTATGTTGACGCGGAGCTGGACGAGGAGCCTGCCAGGATGCACTTGGCGACGGTCTCGCTCGTCCCTGGCCAGACTCTTCCTCCGTCTGTCGTGGTGTCTGCGGACCTTATCCGCAACGAGCTGGTGGCCTACATTGGTGACTACCGCGACAGTGACTTCTCCTGGGTCGTCACTGAGACGGCACCGCTGGTGTTCTCGGTGCCGTTCCCTTCTCTGAGCTTCTCCGTGTCTGCACCCACGACAACATCAGGTGCCCGATCAACAAGTTACTCATCTCCGTCAAGGAGGCCGTCATGGAACCGGACTAAGTTCCTCCGCTCACCCCGATATGGGTGCTGGTATATGGGCTTCCAAAGGGAAGTAGGCTTGCCCCTAGAGGGGCAAGCTTGAGCATATTCTCAAGGCAGTCTTGGAGCTGGTGGGCAAGCTCTTGTCTGTGGATCTCACCTCCCTGGAGGGCGATGGGCCGGCCCGTATTGAGGTGCTTTGCCCGATGTCGGCTGAGGTGGACGGCCTTTCCCTGGTCTTCTACTTCGGCAAGAAGGACAGGCGTCTCATCTACGAGGTGGATCTGGAGGAGCTGGAGAGCCGATCGAGCATGATCCCGCCTCCCCCACCTCCGGCTCCGGCTGATGCTCGTCATGGTGGGGGCATGGAGGGCTCCGATGAGTCCTCATCCGAGGAGGATGGCGTTCCTCCAGTGCAAGACTCTACCAGGCTGAGTCCTGCTCACGCGGGTGGGGCGGGGTTGGGGCCCCCAGGGCGTCCGCTCTCGCGCTCACTGGGTCCAGTCTGGCTTCGCCGTCTCCTATGGTGGGGAGGCCCTCCTTACCGGCCCCTTCGATGGCCTTGGATCTGGAGGACGATACTGACAGAGTGGGGGTGGACCTATGCCCGTCATCCTCCCCCCGCTCTCCTGGGGTGGTGTGCTATTCTTGCTCGCCTGGGACTCCTCCATCGCCTGTGGGTGGTTCCCCGGCCATGGTTCCTGGTACGCCACCGCTGCCACACTTGCGGGCGGGCAAGGCCGCTTCGCCACCTCCACCGGGCGTGGGGTTGGTCACGGTCAACTCTGACTCACCCGTGACCAGCCCCAACACTAGGGTGGTGCCCTCTCCGGCGGTGGCCTCAAGGCAGATCGCCCGCCTCTACTGCTCCCGGACCCTTTCGGATGGCTGAGTCCCGACTGTTCCTGAGATGGCGGCCTTGCTAGCCGCGACTCGCGACCTCACTCCAGGTACGACCCACCCCACCCCTCCTCCTGGTCCCTCGGGACCTTCTTGTTCCGGTTCTCATTTTGTGATTCTCAACTCGGTGCCGATGGCACACCTTGGTGACGTGGCTTCGGATTGTAATATTGTGTTTCGGAGTGAGAAGGGTCCCCGACTTGAGCAGATCTTAGCCATTTGTGCCAAAGAGCGGCTCGATGGTGAAGTGGCTGAGGCCCGGGCCCGCGCTGACCAGTGGGTTATGGATGTTGCGGACCCATCTGGCTCTGGGCATAGAGAGCCCAGAGCTGGATCAGGCTTGAGCCGGCCGTCTTCCCGGCTGGATTCCCCAAGTGTCCCTCCAGTAGGGAGGGTCCTGCGGGGACGACCTCCTACGAGACTCCATCCCTCTGAACAGACAATGGTAGTCCGAGGAGTTAGTGCAGGCATGACTGACGATGCCCCCATTAAGCAGGGGCGTCACGGCCGCCCGTCGAAGCAATCGTCCATCCCCGTCGTGGTCGGGAGGGCTAGCTCGGCCCCACCTGAGGGGCCTAGTGATTCTGGCAGTGTTCCCATATGAAGCTCCTATGCTGGAACATTAGGGGCTTCGGCAACCTAGGCCGCCGTCGCCAACTGATTGACTACATCCGGCCGGAAGATATTGACATAGTAGGTCTTCAGGAGACGATTCGTCAAGATTTCTCCATCCAGGAGCTACAAGGGCTTTCTCGTCACCCGTTGCCTGGCAATGGTTGCCGGTGTCTGGGTTATCTGGAGGAATCCTCCTGGGGGTCAGGGAGGATTTCTTTTCAGTTGAGGATATGGACCGAGGCGAGTTCTTACTTAGCATGTCCATCACCGACCGATGTGTGATTGCTCGGCTGATCACGGGTGGTCGGAGGAATTCCTGGCCGAGCTTCAAGATAAGGTAGAACTTTGCATGACCCCAGTCATGGTGGCAGACGACTTCAACCTTATCAGATAGGAAGCGGACAAAAGCTCGTTCAACATCGACCGGCAGCGTATGCGCATGTTCAACGATTCCATAGCTGAGATGGCCCTACGTGAGATAGCCCGGGTAGGGGCTAGGTTCACATGGACCAATAAATAGGTGGACCCTATCTGGAGTCTGCTGGATCGGGTCCTTGTGTCGGTACAGTGGGAGGTTATGTTTCCCATGTGTTCGCTTCGGCCGATCACTAGGATTGGCTCCGACCACGTTCCCCTGTTGTTTGCGTCAGGGGATGGGGCTCCACCGAGATCCCGGTGATTCCTCTTCGAACCTTCTTGGCTGCTGCAGCCGGGGTTCGTCGAGATGGTTCAGGATCGGTGGGTGCAGGCATCGCATAGCCCTCCTAGAGTATTCTGTGCCACAAACATTTGGCACCATCGCTCTAAAACTACTCGCCAGTTTATGAGGGGCTGGGGTGCCAACCTTGGGGCTGCCCTAAGGTCCCGCAAAGGGGCTCTGCTGGACCAGATTAAGGCTTTAGATGCGACTGCTAACTCAGTCGGTTTGTCGGACGAAGAATGGCTTTGGCGATACTCCCTTGAGGCCTCCCTTATGGAGATTTTCAAGGGGGGAAGCTGTTTTGGCAACGCCGGGGTGGCCAAAAGTGGCTCCTACAAGGTGACTCTAGTACCACGTACTTCTAGGCTATCGCTAATGGGCGACACATGAAGTGTTCCACCCCGTGCCTTTGGTATGGAAATTCCCTTCTAGAGCACCCAGATGAGATTAGAGCCCATATTTACTCCTTTTTTAAGGGGCTCTTCTCGGCGGAACCCCGGGGTGGGGTTTCATTGGCGGATGATTTCTGGCCTCTAGCGGACAGAGTATCTAACAGTGAGAATGCGGAGTTCACTATCCCGTTCTGGGCGGAAGAGGTGGGGAGGGCGATCGCCTCTATGAAGGCGGGGTCGGCACACAGGCCGGACGGCTTGCCGATTGCCTTCTTCCAGAAATTCTGGAATGTCCTAAAACCTATGATCATGCTAGTGTTTCATGAATTCTACATCGGAACATTTGACATGTCCCGAATAAATTTTGGTGTTATCACCCTGATCCCCAAAGTAGTTGGGGCGACGGACATTCGCCAATTTAGACCTATCACAGTTATCAATGTTCTGGAGTGCATCTTCTCTAAAGTTTGCGGGATTAGATTCGCGCTGGTAGCGGAGAGGATGAATCACCCTCTTCAGACAGCCTTCCTGAAAGGGAGACGAATCCATGAAGGGATTTTGACCTTCCACGAGATTGTACACGAGGTACGATCACGTGGTCAGAAGGGTGTCTTTCTCAACCTGGACTTTGAGAAATCCTACAGTTGGCTAGTTATGCAGCGCAGAGGCTTCGAGGACAGATAGTGCAACTGGATTATGCAGTTAGTACGGTCTGGCAAGACTGTGATTAACATTAACGACAAAGTAGGGCTGTTCTTCTCGTCCTCCGCGGGAGTATAGCAAGGGGATCCGATATCACCTCTTCTCTTCAATTTTGCTGTAGACGCCCTGCAGGCATCCTGGACAAAGCTAGGAGGGCTGGCCACCTCTCGGGAGTCGTTGGACACCTTATTCTGGGAGGAGGGGTCACCCATCTCCAATACGCCGATGACACCATGATTATGGTTGAGGGCTCTGCCCTCGACATAGTTAATCTGAAGTTCCTACTAAAGGAAATATGCCCTAGAGGCAATAATAAAGTTATTATTTATTTACTTATATCATGATAAATGTTTATTATTCATGCTAGAATTGTATTAACAGGAAACATGATACATGTGTGAATACATAGACAAACTTAAGCGTACGCGTAATGTCGGTCCGGGCCGCTTCATCCAACAATACCGCAGAACCAAAGTATGACATGCTGGTAGGCAGTATGACTTATATCGTCCACAACTCACTTGTGTTCTACTCGTGCATATAACATCAGCGCATAAAACCTAGGCTCGGATGCCTTTGTTGGGGAGCGTAGTAATTTCAAAAATTTCCTACGCACACGCAAGATCATGGTGATGCATAGCAGCGAGAGGGGAGAGTGTTGTCTCGTACCCTCGTAGACCGAAGCGGAAGCGTTGACATAGCGTAGAGGAAGTAGTCGTCGTCCTCCGGTCCAACCGATCCAAGCACCGTTACTCGGCACCTCCGAGTTCTTGACACACGTACAGCTCGATGGCGCACCCCGATCTCCGATCCAGCAGAGGCGCTGGGGAGTTCCGTCAAGACGACGGCGTGGTGGCGATCTTGATGTTCTCTTGTCGCGAGGCTTCGCCTAAGCACCGCTACAATATGACCGAGGTGTAATATTGTGGGGGGCACTGACACAGCTAAGGAACGATCTCAATGATCAACTTGTGTGTTTAGGGTGCCCCCTACCCCGTATATAAAGGAGGAGGGAGGAGGTGGCGGCCCAAGGGAAGGGCGCCATAGGGGGAAAACCTAGTCCAAGTAGGTTTGGCCCCCCCCCCTTTCCTATTCGGAGTAGGAGAAGGAAGGAAGAGGGGGGAGGAGAGAAGGAAAGGGGGGCCGGCCCTCCTCCCAATTCGGATTGGGCTTGGGGGGGCCCTCCCTTGCTCCTTCTTCCTCCCTTCCACTAGGGCCCAATAAGGCCCATATACTTACCGGGGGGTTCCGGTAACCTCCCGGAGCTCCGGTATATTCCCAAACTCTCCCGGAACCTTTCCGGTGTCCAAATATATCCGTCCAATATATCAATCTTTATGTCTCGACCATTTCGAGACTCCTCGTCATGTCCGTGATCATATCCGGGACTCCGAACAACCTTCGGTACATCAAAATACATAAACTCATAATATAATTGTCATCGAAACCTTAAGCGTGCGGACCCTACGGTTCGAGAACAATGTAGACATGACCGAGACACATCTCCGGTCAATAACCAATAGCGGCACCTGGATGCCCATATTGGTTCCTACATATTCTACGAAGATCTTTATCGGTCAAACCGCACAACAACATACTGTTGGGGAACGTAGTAATTTCAAAAATTTCCTACGCACATGCACGATCATGGTGATGATATAGCAACGAGAGGGGGGAGTGTTCGTCCACGTACCCTCGTAGACCGTAAGCGGAAGCGTTACCACAACGTGGTTGATGTAGTCGTACGTCTTCACGATCCGACCGATCCAAGCACCGAACGTACGGAGCCTCCGAGTTCAGCACACGTTCAGCTCGATGACGATCTCCGGCCCTCCGATCCAGCAAAGGCTCCGGAGATGAGTTCCGTCAGCACGACGACGTGGTGACGATGATGATGTTCTACCGGCGCAGGACTTCGCCTAAACTCCGCGACAATATGATCGAGGTGGAATATGGTGGAGGGGGGCACCGCACACGGCTAAGGAACGATCCGTAGATCAACTTGTGTGTCCATGGGGTGCCCCCTGCCCCCGTATATAAAGGAGGGAGGAGGAGGAGGCCGGCCCTAGGAGGGCGCGCCATGGGAGTCCTACTCCCACCGGGAGTAGGATTCCCCTTTCCTAGTCCAACTAGGAGTCCTTCCATGTATTAAGAGTAGGAGACAAGGAAGGGAAGAGAGAGGGAAGGAAGGAGGGTGCGGCCTCCCCTAGTCAATTCGGACTAGGCCAAGGGCGCGGCCTGCCCTAGGCAGCCCTCTCTCTTTCCCTTGAGGCCCAATAAGGCCCAATACTTCTCCCGGCGAATTCCGTAACTCTCGGTACTCGAAAAATACCGAATCATTGGAACCTTTCCGAACTCCAAATATAGTCGTCCAATATATCGATCTTTACATCTCGACCATTTGAGACTCCTCGTCATGTCCCGATCTCATCCGGACTCGAACTCCTTGGTACATCAAAACCATAAACTCATAATATAACGCGCATCGAAACCTTAAGCGTGCGGACCCTACGGGTTCGAGAACTATGTAGACACGACCTAGAACTATTCTCGGTCAATAACCAATAGCGGGACCTGGATGCCCATATTGGCTCCAACATATTCTACGAAGATCTTTATCGATCAAACCGCATAACAACATACGTTGTTCCCTTTGTCATCGGTATGTTACTTGCCCGAGATTCGATCTTGGTATCAATACCTAGTTCAATCTCGTCACCGGCAAGTCTCTTTACTCGTTCGTAATGCATCATCCGTAACCAACTCATTGGTCACATTGCTTGCAAGTCTTATAATGATGTGCATTACCGAGAGGGCCAGAGATACCTCTCGGACAATCGGAGTGACAAAACCTAATCTCGAAATCGCCAACTCAACATGTACCTTCGGAGACACCTGTAGTACTCCTTTATAATCACCCGATTACGTTGTGACGTTTGGTAGTACCAAAGTGTTCCTCCGTAAGCAGGAGTTGCATAATCTCATAGTTACAGGAACATGTATAAGTCATGAAGAAAGCAATAGCAACATACTAAGCGATCAAGTGCTAGGCTAACGAGAATGGGTCATGTCAATCACATCATTCTCCTAATGATGTGATCCCATTAATCAAATGACAACACATGTCTATGGTAGGAAACATAACCATCTTTGATTAATGAGCTAGTCAAGTAGAGGCATACTAGTGACTATGTGTTTGTCTATGTATTCACACATGTATCATGTTTCCGGTTAATACAATTCTAGCATGAATAATAAACATTTATCATGATATAAGGAAATAAATAATAACTTTATTATTGCCTCTAGGGCATATTTCCTTGATCTCCCACTTGCACTAGAGTCAATAATCTAGTTCACATCGCCATGTGATTTAACACCAATATTCATATCGTATATGATTAACACCCATAGTTCACATCATCATGTGACCAACACCCAAAGGGTTTACTAGAGTCAATAATCTAGTTCACATCGCTATGTGATTAACACCCAAAGAGTACTAAGGTGTGATCATGTTTTGCTCGTGAGAGAAGCTTAGTCAGCGAGATTCTGTCACATTTAGAGCCGTATGTATTTTGCAAATATTCTATGTCTACAATGCTCTGCACGGAGCTACTCTAGCTAATCGCTCCCACTTTCAATATGTATCTAGATTGAGACTTAGAGTCATCTGGATCGGTGTGAAAACTTGCACCGAGGTAACTTTTACAACGGGCTCTTTTATCACCTCCATAATCGAGAAATATTTCCTTAGTCCTCACTAAGGATATTCTTGACCAATGTCGATGATCTACTCCTAGATCACTATTGTACTCCTTGTCAAATCTGAGCAAGGTATACAATAGGTGCAGTACATAGCATAGCATACTTTATAGAACCTATGGTGAGGCATATGGAATGACTTTTCATTCTCTTTCTATTTTCTGCTTGTGGTGGGATTTGAGTCTTACTCAATTTCATACCTTTGCAACACAGGCAAGAACTCTTTCTTTGATTGTTCCATTTTGAACTACTTCAAAATCTTGTCAAGGTATGTACTCATTGAAAATCTTATCAAGCGTCTTGATCTATCTCAATAGATCTTGATGCTCAATATGTAAGTAGCTTTTACTGAGGTCTTTTCTTTTTAAAGAACTCCTTTAAAACACTCCTTTATGCTTTGCGAGAAAAATTCTACATCATTTCGATCAACAATATGTCACTCACATATACTAATCGAAAGGCTGTAGTGCTCCCACTCACTTTATTGTAAATACAGGCTTCATCGTAAGTCCATATAAAACTATATGCTTTGATCAACTTATCAAAGCGTATATTCCAACTCGAGATGCTTGCACCAGTCCATAGATGGATCGTTGGAGCTTGCACATTTTGTTAGCACCTTTAGGATTGACAAAACCTTACGGTTGCATCATATACAACTCTTCTTTAATAAATCCATTAAGGAATGCAATTTTGACATCCATTTGCCGATTTCATAAAATGTGGCAATTGCTAACATGATTCAGACAGACTTAAGCATCGATACGAGTGAGAAAATCTCATCGTATTCAACACCTTGAACTTGTTGAAAACCTTTCGCAACAAGTCGAGCTTGGTAGATAGTAATACTACTATCAGTGTCCGTCTTCCTCTTGAAGATCCATTCATTTAACATGGCTTGTAGATCATCGAGCAAGTCAATCAAAGTCCATACTTTGTTCTCATACATCTATCATATCTCAGATTTTATGGCCTCGAGCCATTTCGTGGAATCTGGGCTCATCATCGCTTCCTCATAGTTCGTAGGTTCATCATGGTCTAGTAACATGACTTCCAGAACATGATTACTACACCACTCTGGTGCGGATCTTACTCTGGAAGACCTACGAGGTTCTATAGTAACTTGATCTGAAGTTTCATGATCAATATCATTAGCTTCCTCACTAATTGGTGTATTTGTCACAAGAACTGATTTCTGTGATCAACTACTTTCCAATAAGGGAACAGCTACAGTTACCTCATCAAGTTCTACTTTCCTCCCACTCACTTCTTTCGAGAGAAACTCCTTCTCTAGAAAGGATCCATTTTTAGCAACGAATATCTTGCCTTCGGATCTGTGATAGAAGGTGTACCGAACTATTTCCTTTGGATATTCTATGAAGACGCACTTCTCCGATTTGGGTTTGAGCTTATCAGGATGAAACTTTTTCACATAAGCATCGCAGCCCCAAACTTTAAGAAATGACAACTTGGGTTTCTTGCTAAACCACAGTTCATATGTTGTCGTCTCAACAGATTTAGATGGTGCCCTTTTAATGTGAATGCAGCTGTCTCTAATGCATAACCCCAAAACAATATTGGTAAATCAGTAAGAGACATCATAGATCGCACCATATCCAATAAAGTGCGGTTACGACGTTCGGACACACCATAACATTCTGGTGTTCCAGATGGCGTGAGCTGTGAAACTATTCCATATTGTTTTAATTGAAGACCAAAGTCGTAACTCAAATATTCCTCTCCACGATCAGATCGCAGAAACTTTATTTTCTTGTTACGATGATTTTCCACTTCACTCTAAAATTCTTTGAACCTTTCAACTATTTCAGACTTATGTTTCATCAAGTAGATATACCCATATCTGCTCAAATCATCTTGTGAAGGTCAGAAAATAACGATACTTGCCACGAGCCTTCATACTGATTGGTCTGCATACATTAGTATGTATTATTTCCAATAAGTCGGTGGCTCGTTCCATTGTTCCGAAGAACGGAGTTTTAGTGATCTTGCCCAAAAGGCACGGTTTGCAAGCATCAAATGATTCATAACCAAGTGATTCCGAAAATCCATCTTTATGGAGTTTCTTCATGCGCTTTACACCGATATGACCTAAACGGCAGTGCCACAAATAAGTTGCACTATCATTATTAACTTTGCATCTTTTGGCTTCAATATTACGAATATGTGTATCACACGATCGAGATCCAACAAACCATTTTCATTGGGTGTATGACCATAGAAGGTTTTATTCATGTAAACAGAACAATAATTATTCTCTAACTTACATGAATAACCGTATTGCAATAAACATGATCAAATCATATTCATGCTCAACGCAAACACCAAATAACACTTATTTAGGTTTAACACTAATCCTGAAAGTATAGGGAGTGTGCGATGATGATCATATCAATCTTGGAACTACTTCCAACACACATCGTCACTTCACCCTTTAACTAGTCTCTGTTTATTCGCAACTCCGTTTGAGTTACTAATCTTAGCAACCGAACTAGTATCAAATACTTGAGGGTTGCTATAAACACTAGTAAAGTACACATCAATAACATGTATATCAAATATACTTATGTTCACTTTGCCATCCTTCTTATCCGCCAATCACTTGGGGTAGTACCTCTTCTAGTGACCAGCCTCTTTGCAGTAGAAGCGACCAGACTTGGGTTTCTTCACTTGAGCAGCAACTTGCTTGCCGTTCTTCTTGAAACTAGTGATCTTGTTAACCATCAACACTTGATGCTCTTTTCTTGATTTCTACCTTCGCCGATCTCAACATCGCGAAGAGCTCAGGAATAACATTCGTCATCCCTTGCATATTATAGTTCATCATGAAGTTCTAGTAACTTAGTGATGGTGACTAGAGAATTCTGTCAATCACTATCTTATCTGGAAGATCAACTCCCACTTGATTCAAGCGATTGAAGTACCCAGACAATCTGAGCACATGCTCACTAGTTGAGCGATTCTCCTCCATCTTTTAGCTATAGAACTTGTTGGAGACTTCATATCTCTCAACTCAGGTATTTACTTGAAATATTAACTTCAATTCCTGGAACATCTCATATGGTCCATGATGTTCAAAACATCTTTGAAGTCCCGATTCTATGCCATAAAGCATGGTGCACAAAACTATCAAGTAGTCATCATATTGAGCTAGCCAAAAGTTCATAACGTCTGCATCTGCTCCTGCAATAGGTCTGTCACCTAGCGGTGCATTAAGGACATAATTCTTCTGTGCAGCAATGAGGATTAACCTCAGATCACGGATCAAATCCGCAACATTGCTACTAACATTTTTCAACACAGTTTTCTCTAGGAACATATCAAAATAAACATATGAAAGCAACAACGCGAGCTATTGATCTTACAACATAATTTGCAAAATACTACCAGGACTAAGTTCATGATAAATTTAAGTTCAATTAATCATATTACTTAAGAACTCCCACTTAGACAGACATCTCTCTAGTCATCTAAGTGATCACGTGATCCAAATCAACTAAACCATAACCAATCATCACGTGAGATGGAGTAGTTTTCAATGGTGAACATCACTATGTTGATCATATCTACTATATGATTCACGCTCGACCTTTCGGTCTCCGTGTTCCGAGGCCATATCTGCATATGCTAGGCTCGTCAAGTTTAACTTGAGTATTCCGCATGTGCAAAACTGGCTTGCACCCGTTGTAGATGGACGAGAGCTTATCACACCCGATCATCACGTGGTGTGCAGGCACGACGAACTTTGGCAGCGGTGCATACTCAGGAGAACACTTCTTGATAATTAGTGAGAGATCATCTTAAAATGCTATCGTCAATCAAAGCAAGAATAAGATGTATAATAGATAAACATCATATGCAATCAAAATATGTGACATGATATGGCCATGTTCATCTTGCGCCTTTGATCTCCATCTCCAAAGTCTTGTCATGATCTCTATTGTCACCGCACGACACCATGATCTTCATCATCTTGATCTATATCAATGTGTCATCACATGGTCGTCTCACCAACTATTGCTCTTGCAACTATTGCTATCGCATAGCGATAAAGTAAAGCAATTATTTGGCACTTGCATCTTATGCAACAAAGAGACAACCATAGAGCTTCTGCCAGTCGCCGATAACTTCAACAAAACATGATCATCTCATACAACAACTTATATCTCATCACGTCTTGACCATATCACATCACAACATGACCTGCAAAAACAAGTTAGACGTCCCCTACTTTGTTGTTGCAAATTTTACGTGGCTGCTACGGGCTTAGCAAGAACCGTTCTCACCAACACATCAAAACCACAATGATAGTTTGTCAAATAGACTCCATTTTAACCTTCGCAAGGACCGGGCGTAGCCACACTCGGTTCAACTAAAGTTGGAGAAACTGACACCCGCCAGCCACCTGTGTGCAAAGCACGTCGGTAGAACCAGTCTCGTGTAAGCGTACGCGTAATGCCGGTCCGGGCCGCTTCATCCAACAATACCACCGAACCAAAGTATGACATGCTGGTAGGCAGTATGACTTATATCGTCCAGAACTCACTTGTGTTCTAGTTGTGCATATATCATCAACGCATAAAACCTAGGCTCGGATGCCACTGTTGGGGAACGTAGTAATTTCAAAAATTTCCTACGCACATGCAAGATCATGGTGATGATATAGCAACGAGAGGGGGGAGTGTTCGTCCACGTACCCTCGTAGACCGTAAGCGGAAGCATTATCACAACGCGGTTGATGTAGTCGTACGTCTTCACGATCCGACCGATCCAAGCACCGAACGTACGGAGCCTCCGAGTTCAGCACACGTTCAGCTCGATGACGATCTCCGGCCCTCCGATCCAGCAAAGGCTCCGGAGATGAGTTCCGTCAAGACGACGATGTGGTAGCGATGATGATGTTCTACGGCGCAGGACTTCGCCTAAACTCATGACGATATGATCGAGGTGGAATATGGTGGAGGGGCACCGCACACGGCTAAGGAGCGATCCGTAGATCAACTTGTGTGTCCATGGGGTGCCCCTGCCCCGATATATAAGGAGGAGGGAGGAGGAGGCCGGCCCTAGGAGGCGCGCCATGGGGAGTCCTACTCCCACGGGAGTAGGATTCCCCTTCCTAGTCCAACTAGGAGTCCTTCCATGTATTAGGAGTAGGAGACAAGGAAGGGAAGAGAGAAGGGAAGGAAGGAGGGTGCGGCCTCCCCTAGTCAATTAGGACTAGGCCATGGGCGTGCGACCTGCCCTAGGCAGCCCCTCTCTCTTTCCCGCAGGCCCAATAAGGCCCAATACTTCTCCCGGCGAATTCCGTAACTCTCGGTACTCGAAAAATACCGAATCATTGGAACCTTTCCGAACTCGAATATAGTCGTCCAATATATCGATCTTTACGTCTCGACCATTTTGAGACTCCTCGTCATGTCCCGATCTCATCCGGGACTCGAACTCCTTGGTACATCAAAACCATAAACTCATAATATAAGCATCATCGAAACCTTAAGCGTGCGGACCCTACGGGTTCGAGAACTATGTAGACATGACCTAGAGCTATTCTCGGTCAATAACCAATAAGCGGGACCTGGATGCCCATATTGGCTCCTACATATTCTCGAAGATCTTTATCGGTCAAACCGCATAACAACATCGTTGTTCCCTTTGTCATCGGTATGTTACTTGCCGAGATTCGATCGTCGGTATCAATACCTAGTTCAATCTCTTCACCGCAAGTCTCTTTACTCGTTCGTAATGCATCATCCGTAACCAACTCATTGGTCACATTGCTTGCAAGTCTTATAATGATGTGCATTACCGAGAGGGCCGAGAGATACCTCTCGACAATCGGAGTGACAAAACCTAATCTCGAAATCGCCAACTCAACATGTACCTTCGGAGACACCTGTAGTACTCCTTTATAATCACCCAGTTACATTGTGATGTTTGGTAGTACCCAAAGTGTTCCTCCGATGGCGGGAGTTGCATAATCTCATAGTTACAGGAACATGTATAAATCATGAAGAAAGCAATAGCAACATACTAAACGATCAAGTGCTAGGCTAACAGAATGGGTCATGTCAATCACATCATTCTCCTAATGATGTGATCCCATTAATCAAATGACAACACATGTCTATGGTCAGGAAACATAACCATCTTTGATTAATGAGCTAGTCAAGTAGAGGCATACTAGTGACTATGTGTTTGTCTATGTATTCAAACATGTATCATGTTTCCGGTTAATACAATTCTAGCATGAATAATAAACATTTATCATGATATAAGGATATAAATAATAACTTTATTATTGCCTCTAGGGCATATTTCCTTCACATACATTGTTCCCTTTGTCATCGGTATGTTACTTGCCCGAGATTCGATCGTCGGTATCCAATACCTAGTTCAATCACGTCACCGGCAAGTCTCTTTACTCGTTCTGTAATGCATCATCCCATAACCAACTCATTGGTCACATTGCTTGCAAGGCTTATAATGATGTGCATTCTTGAGAGGGCCGAGAGATACCTCTCCGACAATCGAGTGACAAAACCTAATCTCGAAATCGCCAACTCAACATGTACCTTCGGAGACACTGTAGTACTCCTTTATAATCACCCGATTCGTTGTGACGTTTGGTAGTACCCAAAGTGTTCCTCCGTAAGCGGAGTTGCATAATCCCATAGTTACAGGAACATGTATATGTCATGAAGAAAGCAATAGCAACATACTAAGCGATCAAGTGCTAAGCTAATGGAATGGGTCAAGTCAATCACATCATTCTCCTAATGATGTGATCCCGTTAATCAAATGACAACTCTTTTGTCCATGGCTAGGAAACATAACCATCTCGATAAGCGAGCTAGTCAAGTAGAGGCATACTAGGACACTATGTTTGTCTATGTATTCACACATGTATTATGTTTCGGTTAATACAATTCTAGCATGAATAATAAACATTTATCATGAAATAAGGAAATAAATAATAACTTTATTATTGCCTCTAGGGCATATTTCATTCAGTCTCCCACTTGCACTAGAGTCAATAATCTAGTTCACATCGCCATGTGATTTAACACCAATATTCATATCGTATATGATTAACACCCATAGTTCACATCATCATGTGACCAACATCCAAAGGGTTTACTAGAGTCAATAATCTAGTTCACATCGCTATGTGATTAACACCCAAAGAGTACTAAGGTGTGATCATATTTTGCTCGTGAGAGAAGCTTAATCAGCAGATGTCATCATATTGAGCCGTATGTATTTTACAAATATTTTATGTCCACAATGTTCGCGCGGAGCTACTCTAGCTAATTGCTCCCACTTTCAATATGTATCCAGGTTGAGACTTAGAGTCATACGGATCGGTGTAAAAGTTTGCTTGATGTAACTTTTACAACAAACTCTTTTATCACCTCCATAATCGAGAAACATCTCCTTAGTCCTTACTAAGGATATTCTTGACTAATGTCCGATGATCTACTCCTAGATCACTATTGTACTCCTTGCCAAATTCAGAGCAAGGTATACAATAGGTGCAGTAAATAGCATAGCATACTTTATAGAACCTATGGTGAGGCATAGGGAATGACTTTTCATTCTCTTTCTATTTTACTCTTTGTGGTCGGGATTTGAGTCTTACTCAATTTCATACCTTTGCAACACAGGCAAGAACTTTTTCTTTGACTGTTCCATTTTGAACTATTTCAAAATCTTGCCAAGGTATGTACTCATTGAAAATCTTATCAAGCGTCTTGATCTATCTCAATAGATCTTGATGCTCAATATGTAAGTAGCTTCACCGAGGTCTTTCTTTGAAAAACTCCTTTCAAACACTCCTTTATGCTTTGCAAAATAATTCTACATTATTTCCGATCTACAATATGTCATTCACATATACTTATCGAAATCTTTGTAGTGCTCCCACTCACTTTCTAGTAAATCTGAGGCTTCTTTGCAAGTCTGTATAAACTATATGCTTCGATCAACTTATCAAAGCGTATATTCCAACTCCGAGATGCTTGCACCAGTCCATAGATGGATCGCTGGAGCTTGCACACTTTGTTAGCACCTTTAGGATTGACAAAAACTTATGGTTGTATCATATACAACTCTTCTTTAACAAATCTATTAAGGAATGTAGTTTTGACATCCATTTGCCAAATTTCATAAAATGTGTCAATTGCTAACATGATTCAGATAGACTTTTAAGCATCGATACAAGTGAGAAAATCTCATTGTATTCAACACCTTGAACTTTGTCAAAAACCTTTTTCGACAAGTCTAGCTTTGTAGATAGTTACACTACGATCAGCATCTGTCTTCCTCTTGAAGATCCATTTATTTAACATGGCTTGCTGATCATCGAGCAAGTCAATCAAAGTCCATACTTTGTTCTCATACATGGATCATATCTCAGATTTTATGGCCTCAAGCCATTTCACGGAATCTGGGCTCATCATCGCTTCCTCATAGTTCGTAGGTTCATCATGGTCTAGTAACATGACTTCCAGAACATGATTACTACACCACTCTGGTGCGGATCTTACTCTGGAAGACCCACGAGGTTCTGTAGTAACTTGATCTGAAGTTTCATGATCAATATCATTAGCTTCCTCACTAATTGGTGTATTTGTCATAGGAACTGATTTACGTGATGAACTACTTTCCAATAAGGAACAGTACAGATTACCTCATCAAGTTCTACTTTGCTCCCACTTACTTCTTTCGAGAGAAACTCCTTCTCTAGAAAGGATCCATTTTTAGCAACGAATATCTTGCCTTCGGATCTGTGATAGAAGGTGTACCAAACTATTTCCTTTGGGTATTCTATGAAGACGCACTTCTCCGATTTGGGCTCGAGCTTATCAGGATGAAATTTTTTCACATAAGCATCGCAGCCCCAAACTTTAAGAAACGACAACTTGGGTTTCTTGCTAAACCACAGTTCATATGTTGTCGTCTCAACAGATTTAGATGGTGCCCTTTTAATGTGAATGCAGCTGTCTCTAATGCATAACCCCAAAACAATATTGGTAAATCAGTAAGAGACATCATAGATTGCACCATATCCAATAAAGTCTTGATTCTGACGTTCGGACACACCATAACGTTGTGGTGTTCCGGTGGCGTGAGCTGTGAAACTATTCCACATTATTTTAATTGAAGACCAAACTCGTAACTCAAATATTCCTCTCATGATCAGATCGCGAAATTTTATTTTTTGTTACGATGATTTTCCACTTCACTCTAAAATTCTTTGAACCTTTCAACTATTTCGGACTTATGTTTCATCAAGTAGATATACCCATATCTGCTCAAATCATCTTGTGAAGGTCGAAAAATACGATACTTGCCACGAGCCTTCATACTCATTGGTCGCATACATCGGTATGTATTATTTCCAATAATTGGTAGCTCGTTCCATTGTTCGAAGAACGGAGTTTTAGTCATCTTGCCCAAAAGGCACGGTTCGCAAGCATCAAATGATTCATAACCAAGTGATTCCAAAATCCATCTTTATGGAGTTTCTTCATCGCTTTACAACGATATGACCCAAGCGGCGGTGCCACAAATAATTGCACTATCATTATTAACTTTGCATCTTTTGGCCTCAATATTATGAATATGTGTATCACTACGATCGAGATCCAACAAACTATTTTCATTGGGTGTATGACCATTGAAGGTTCTATTCATGTAAGCAGAACAACAATTATTCTCGATTTTAAATGAATAACCGTATTGCAATAAACATGATCAAATCATATTCATGCTCAGCATAAGCGCCAAATAACATTTATTTAGGTTTAACACTAATCCCGAAAGTATAAGGAGTGTGCAATGATGATCATATCAATCTTGGAACTACTTCCAACACTCATCGTCACTTACCCTTCAACTAGTCTTTGTTTATTCTGTAACTCCTGTTTTGAGTTACTAATCTTAGCAACCGAACAAGTATCAAATACTTAGGGGCTACTATAAACACTAGTAAGGCACACATCAACAATTTGTATATCAAATATACCCTTGTTCACTTTGCCATCCTTCTTATCCACCAAATATTCAGGGCATTTCCGCTTCCAGTGACCATTTCCTTTGCAGTGTAAACACTCAGTTTCAGGCTATGGTCCAGCTTTGGGCTTCTTCGCAGGAGTGAAAACTTGCTTGTCTTTCCACTTGAAGTTCCCTTTCTTTCCCTTTGCCCTTCTCTTGAAACTAGTGGTTTTGTCAATCATCAACACTTGATGGTCTTTTCTTGATTTCTACCTTCGTTGATTTCAACATCACGAAGAGCTCAGGAATCTTTTTCGTCATCCCTTGCATACTATAGTTCATCACGAAGTTCTAGTAACTTAGTGATGGTGACTAGAGAATTCTGTCAATCACTATCTTATCTGGAAGATTAACTCCCACTTGATTCAAGCAATTGAAGTACCCAGACAATCTGAGCACATGCTCACTAGTTGAGCGATTCTCCTCCATCTTTTAGCTTTAGAACTTGTTGGAGACTTCTTATCTCTCAACTCGGGTATTTGCTGGAAATATTAACTTCAACTCCTGGAACATCTCATATGGTCCATGACGTTCAAAACGTCTTTGAAGTCCCGATTCTAAGCCGTTAAGCATGGTGCGCTAAACTATCAAGTAGTCATAATTTTGAGCTAGCAGGGCGTTCATAACTTCGCATCCGCTCTGCAATAGGTCTGTCACCTAGCGGTGCATTAAGGACATAATTTTTACGTGCAGCAATGAGGATAAACCTCGGATCACGGATCGAATCCGCATCATTGCTACTAACATTTTTCAACACAATTTTCTCTAGGAACATATCAAAATAAACATATGAAAGCAACAACGCAAGCTATTGATCTACAACATAATTTGCAAAATACTACCAGGACTAACTTCATGATAAATTTAAGTTCAATTAATCATATTACTTAAGAACTCCCACTTAGACAGACATCTCTCTAGTCATCTAAGTGATCACGTGATCCAAATCAACTAAACCATGTCCGATCATCACGTGAGATGGAGTAGTTTCAATGGTGAACATCACTATGTTGATCATATCTACTATATGATTCACGCTCGACCTTTCGGTCACCGTGTTCCGAGGCCATATCTGCATATGCTAGGCTCGTCAAGTTTAACCCGAGTATTCCGCGTGTGCAAAACTGGCTTGCACCCGTTGTAGATGGACGAGAGCTTATCACCCGATCATCACGTGGTGTGCGGGCACGACGAACTTTGGCAGCGGTGCATACTCGGGAGAACACTTCTTGATAATTTTAGTGAGAGATCATCTTAAAATGCTACCGTCAATCAAAGCAAGATAAGATGCATAAAGGATAAACATCACATGCAATCAATATAAGTGATATGATATGGCCATCATCATCTTGTGCTTGTGATCTCCATCTTGAAGCAACCGTCATGATCACCATCGTCACCGCGTAGCGACACCTTGATCTCCATCGTAGCATCGTTGTCGTTCGCCATCTATTGCTTCTCGACTATCGCTACCGCTTAGTGATAAAGTAAAGCAATTACTGTGGCATTGCATTTCATACAATAAGCGACAACCATATGGCTCCAGCCCGATTGCGATAACCGGTTACAAAACATGATCATCTCATACAATAAAATATAGCATCACGTCTTGACCATATCACATCACAACATGCCCTGCGAAAACAAGTTGGACGTCCTCTACTTTGTTGTTGCAAATTTTACATGGCTGCTACGGGCTTAGCAAGAACCGTTCTTACCTACGCATCAAAACCACATCGATAGTTTGTCAAATAGACTCTGTTTTAACCTTCACAAGGACCGGGCCTAGCCATACTCGGTTCAACTAAAGTTGGAGAAACTGACACCCGCTAGTCACCTGTGTGCAAAGCACGGCGGTAAAACCAGTCTCGCGTAAGCGTACACGTAATGTTGGTCGGGCGCTTCATCCAACAATACCGCTGAACTAAAGTATGACATCTTTGGTAGGCGGTATGACTTATATCGTCCACAACTCACTTGTGTTCTACTCGTGCATATAACATCAGCGCATAAAACCTAGGCTCGGATGCCTTTGTTGGGGAGCGTAGTAATTTCAAAAATTTCCTACGCACACGCAAGATCATGGTGATGCATAGCAGCGAGAGGGGAGAGTGTTGTCTACATACCCTCGTGAGACCGAAGCGAAGCGTTGGCGCAACATAGAGGAAGTAGTCGTCGTCCTCCGGTCCAACCGATCCAAGCACCGTTACTCCGGCACCTCCGAGTTCTTGACACACGACAGTTCGATGACGCACCCCGATCTCCGATCCAGCAGAGGCGCGGGGAGTTCCGTCAACCTGGCGGTGTGGTGGCGATCTTGATGTTCTCTTGTCGCGAGGCTTCGCCTAAGCACCGCTACAATATGACCGAGGTGTAATATCATGGAGGGGGCGCGACACGGCTAAGGAACGATCTCAATGATCAACTTGTGTGTTTAGGGTGCCCCTACCCCCATATATAAAGGAGGGAGGGAGGAGGTGGCCGGCCCAAGGGGAAGGCGCGCCATAGGGGGGCAAACCTACTCCAAGTAGGTTTGCCCCCCCCTTTCCTATTCGGAGTAGGAGAAGGAAGGAAGGGGAGGAGAGAGAAGGAAGGGGGCGGCCCCCCTCCCAGTCGGATTGGGCTTGGGGGCGCCCCTCCTTGCTCCTTCTTCCTCCCTTCCACTAGGGCCCAATAAGGCCCATATACTTACCGGGGGTTCGGTAACCTCCGGACTCTCGGTATATTCCCAAACTCTCCGGAACCGTTCGGTGTCCAAATATATCCGTCCAATATATCAATCTTTATGTCTCGACTATTTCGAGACTCCTCGTCATGTCCGTGATCATATCCGGGACTCCGAACAACCTTCGGTACATCAAAATACACAAACTCATAATATAATTGTCATCGAAACCTTAAGCGTGCGGACCCTACGGTTCGAGAACAATGTAGACATGACCGAGACATGTCTCGGTCAATAACCAATAGCGGGACCTGGATGCCCATATTGGTTCCTACATATTCTCTGAAGATCTTTATCGGTCAAACCGCATAACAACATCGTTGTTCCTTTGTCATCGGTATGTTACTTGCCCGAGATTCGATCGTCGGTATCAATACCTAGTTCAATCTCGTCACCGGCAAGTCTCTTTACTCGATTCGTAATGCATCATCCGTAACCAACTCATTGGTCACATTGCTTGCAAGGCTTATAATGATGTGCATTACGAGAGGGCCCAAAGATACCTCTCCGACAATCGGAGTGACAAAACTAATCTCGAAATCGCCAACTCAACATGTACCTTCGGAGACACATGTAGTACTCCTTTATAATCACCCAGTTACGTTGTGACGTTTGGTAGTACCCAAAGTGTTCCTCCGGTAAATGGGAGTTGCATAATCTCATAGTTATAGGAACATGTATATGTCATGAAGAAAGCAATAGCAACATACTAAACGATCAAGTGCTAAGCTAACGGAATGGGTCAAGTCAATCACATCATTCTCCTAATGATGTGATCCCGTTAATCAAATGACAACTCTTTTGTCCATGGCTAGGAAACATAACCATCTCTGATAAACGAGCTAGTCAAGTAGAGGCATACTAGTGACACTATGTTTGTCTATGTATTCACACATGTATTATGTTTCCGGTTAATACAACTCTAGCATGAATAATAAACATTTATCATGAAATAAGGAAATAAATAATAACTTTATTATTGCCTCTAGGGCATATTTCCTTCAGTTTATCCTCCATCATAGTTTCCGTAGTGCTTAGGCGAAGCCGTGCGGAGATTGTTCTTCACCAAAACCGTCACCACGCCGTCGTGCTGCCGGAACTCATCTACTACTTCGCCCGTCTTGCTGGATCGAGAAGGCGAGGACGTCATCGAGCTGAACGTGTGCAGAACTTGGAGGTGTCGTGCATTCGATACTTGGATCGGTCGGATCCTGAAGACGTACGACTACATGAACCACGTTGATAAACGCTCCGCTTAGCGATCTTCAAGGGTACGAAGATACACTCCCCCTCTCGTTGCTATGCATCACCATGATCTTTCGTGTGCGTAGGAATTTTTTTTGAAATTACTATGTTCCCCAACAGTGGCATCAGAGCCAAGTTTTATGCGTAGATGTTATATGCATGAGTAGAACACAAGTGAGTTGTGGGCGATACAAGTCATACTGCTTACCAGCATGTCATACTTTGGTTCGGCGGTATTGTTGGATGAAGCGGCCCGAACCGACATTACGCGTACGCTTACGCGAGACTAGTTCTATCGACGTGCCTTGCACACAGGTGGCTGGCGGGTGTCAGTTTCTCCAACTTAGTTGAACCGAGTGTGGCTACGCCCGGTCCTTACGAAGGTTAAAACAACACTAACTTGATGAACTATCGTTGTGGTTTTGATGCGCAGGTAAGAACGGTTCTTGCTCAGCCCGTAGCAGCCACGTAAAATTTGCAACAACAAAAGTAGAGGACGTCTAACTTGTTTTTGCAGGGCATGTTGTGATGTGATATGGTCAAGACGTGATGCTATATTTTATTGTATGAGATGATCATGTTTTGTAACCGAGTTATCGGCAACTGGCAGGAGCCATATGGTTGTTGCTTTATTGTATGAAATGCAAGCGCCATGTAATTGCGTTACTTTATAACTAAGCGGTAGCGATAGTCATAGAAGCAATAGATGGCGAAACGACAACGATGCTACGATGGAGATCAAGGTGTCGCGCCGGTGACGATGGTGATCATGACGGTGCTTCGGAGATGGAGATCACAAGCACAAGATGATGATGGCCATATTATATCACTTATATTGATTGCATGTGATGTTTATCCTTTATGCATCTTATCTTGCTTTGATTGACGGTAGCATTATAAGATGATCTCTCACTAATTATCAAGAAGTGTTCTCCCTGAGTATGCACCATTGTGAAAGTTCTTCGTGCTGAGACACCACGTGATGATCGTGTGTGATTGGATCTACGTTCGAATACAACGGGTGCAAAACAGTTGCACACGCGGAATACTCAGGTTATACTTGACGAGCCTAGCATATACAGATATGGCCTCGGAACACAGAGACCGAAAGGTCGAGCGTGAATCATATAGTAGATATGATCAACATAGTGATGTTCACAATTGAAAACTACTCCATCTCACATGATAATCGGACATGGTTTAGTTTATTTGGATCACGTGATCACTTAGATGACTAGAGAGATATCTGTCTAAGTGGGAGTTCTTAAGGAATATGATTAATTGAACTTAAATTTATCATGAACTTAGTCCTGGTAGTATTTTGCAAATTATGTTGTAGGTCAATAGCTCGCGTTGTTGCTTTCATATGTTTATTTTGATATGTTCCTAGAGAAAAATTGTGTTGAAAGATGTTAGTAGCAATGATGCGGATTGGATCCATGATCTGAGGTTTATCCTCATTGCTGCACAGAAGAATTATGTCCTTAATGCACCACTAGTTGATAGACCTATTGCAGGAGCAGATGCAGACATTATGAATGTTTGGCTAGCTCAATATGATGACTACTTGATAGTTTAGTGCACCATGCTTAACGGCTTAGAATCGGGCCTTCAAAGACGTTTTGAACATCATGGACCATATGAGATGTTCCAGGAATTGAAGTTAAAATTTAAAGTAAATACCCGAGTTGAGATATATGAAGTCTCCAACAAGTTCTATAGCTAAAAGATGGAGGAGAATCGCTCAACTAGTGAGCATGTGCTCAGATTGTCTGGGTACTACAATCGCTTGAATCAAGTGGGAGTTAATCTTCCAGATAAGATAGTGATTGACAGAGTTCTCTAGTCACCATCACCAAGTTAGTAGAACTTCGTGATGAACTATAGTATGCAAGGGATGACGAAAACAATTCCCGAGCTCTTCGTGATGTTGAAATCAACGAAGGTAGAAATCAAGAAAGAGCATCAAGTGTTGATGATTGTCAAGAACACTAGTTTCAAGAAAAGGGCAAAGGGAAGAAAGGGAACTTCAAGTAGAATGACAAGCAAGTTGTCACTCCCACGAAGAAGCCCAAAGCTGGACCAAAGCCTGAAACTGAGTGCTTACACTGCAAAGGAAATGGTCAGTAAAAACGAAAATGCCCTAAATTTTGGTGGATAAGAAGGATGGCAAAGTGAACAAGGGTATATTTGATATACAGGTTATTGATGTGTGCCTTACTAGTATTTATAGTAGCCCCTGAGTATTTGCTACTTGTTCGGTTGCTAAGGTTAGTAACTCGAAACAAGAGTTACATAATAAACATAGACTAGTTGAAGGAAAAGTGACGATGATTGTTGGAAGTAGTTCCAAGATTGATATGATCATCATCACACACTCCCTATATTTTTGAGATTAGTGTTAAACCTAAATAAATGTTATTTGGTGTTTGCGTTGAGCATAAATTTGATAAGATCATGTTTATTGCGATACGATTATTCATCTAAGATATAGAATAAATTGTTATTTTGTTTACATGAATAAAACCTTCTATGGTCATACACACAATGGTGATGGTTTATTGAATCTTGATCATAGTGATACACATATTCATAATGTTGATGCCAAAAGATGCAAAGTTAACAATGATAGTGCAAATTATTTGTGGCACTGCCGTTTGGGTCATATCGGTGTAAAGCGCATGAAGAAACTCCATAAAGATGGATTTTCGGAATCACTTGGTTATGAATCACTTGATGGTTGCGAACCGTGCCTTTTGGGCAAGATGACTAAAACTCCGTTCTCCGGAACAATGGAGCGAGCAACTGACTTACTGGAAATAATACATACTGATGTATGCAATCCGATGAGTGTTGAGGCTCGCGGCAGGTATCGTTATTTTCTGACCTTCACAGATGATTTGAGTAGATATGGGTATATCTACTTGATGAAACATAAGCCTGAAATAGTTGAAAGGTTCAAAGAATTTCAGAGTGAAGTGGAGAATCATCGTAACAAGAAAATAAAGGTTCTACGATATGATCGTGGAGGAGAATATTTGAGTTACAAGTTTGGCCCCATCATTTTTAAACAATGTGGAATAGTTTCACAGCTCACGCCACATGGAACACCATAGCATAATGGTGTGTCCGAACGTCGTAACCGCGCTTTATTGGATATGGTGCGATCTATGATGTATCTTACCGATTTACCACTATCGTTTTGGGGTTATGGATTAGAGATAGCTGCATTCACTTTAATAGGGCAACATCTAAAAAGACAACACCATATGAACTATGGTTTAGCAATAAATCTAAGCTGTCGTTTCTTAAAGTTTGGAGTTGCGATGCTTATGTGAAAAAGGTTTCAACCTGATAAGCTCGAACCTAAATCGGAGAAGTGCGTCTTCATAGAATACCCAAAGAAAACTGTTGGGTACACTTTCTATCACAGATCCGAAGGCAAAACATTCGTTGCTAAGAATGGATCCTTTCTAGAGAAGGAGTTTCTCTCGAAAGAAGTGAGTGGGAGGAAAGTAGAGCTTGATAAAGTAATTTGTACCTTCTCCCGAATTGGAAAGTAGTTCATCACAGAAATCAGTTCCATTGATCCCTACACCAATTAGTTAGGAAGCTAATGATGAAGATCATGAAACTTTAGATTAAGTTACTACAAAACCTCGCAGGTCTTCCAAAGTATAGTCCGCACCAGAGTGGTACGGTAATCCTATTCTGGAAGTCATGTTACTAGACCATGATGAACCTACGAACTATGAGGAAGCGATGATGAGCCCAGATTCTGCGAAATGGCTTGAGGCCATGAAATCTGAGATGGGATCCACGTATGAGAACAAAGTATGGACTTTGGTGGAGTTTCCCGATGATTAGCAAGCCATATTGTATAAATGGATCTTCAAGAGGAAGACAGACACTGATAGTAGTGTTACTATCTACAAGGCTCGACTTGTCGCAAAAGGTTTTCGACAAGTTCAAGGTGTTGACTACAATGAGATTTTCTCAACTGTAGCGATGCTTAAGTCTGTCCGAATCATGTTAGCAATTGCCATTTTCTTAAAGAAGAATTGTATATGATGCAACCAAAAGGTTTGTCAATCCTAAAGGTGCTAACAAAATGTGCAAGCTCCAGCGATCCATCTATGGACTGGTGCAAGCATCTCAGAGTTGGAATATACGCTTTGATAAGTTGATCAAAGCATATAGTTTTATCTGAGACTTGCGGTGAAGCACTGTATTTACAATAAAGTGAGTGGGAGCACTACCACCTTTCTGATAAATATATGTGAGTAACATATTGTTGATCAGAAATGATGTAGAATTTTTCTGGAAAGCATAAAGGAGTATTTGAAAGGAGTTCTTTAAAAGAAATACCTCAGTAAAGCTACTTACATATTGAGCATCAAGATCTCTTCAGATAGATCAAGACGCTTGGTAAGTTTTTCAATAAGTACATACCTTGTCAAGATTTTGAAAGAGTTCAAAATGGAACAGTCAAAGAAAGAGTTCTTGCCTGTGTTGCAAAGGTGTGAAATTGAGTAAGACTCAAATCCCGACCACGGCAGAAAATAGAAAAGAGAATGAAAGTCATTCCCTATGCCTCAGTCATAGGTTCTATAAAGTATGCTATGCTATGTACCAGACCTATTGTATACCTTGCTCTAAATTTGGCAAGGGAGTACAACAGTGATCTAGGAGTAGATCACTGGACATTGGTCAAGAATATCCTTAGTGAGGACTAAGGAAATATTTCTCGATTATGGAGGTGATAAAAGAGCCCGTCGTAAAGAGTTACATCGGTGCAAGCTTTCACACCGATCCAGATGAATCTATGTCTCAATCTGGATACATATTGAAAGTGGGAGCAATTAGCTAGAGTAGCTCCATGCAGAGCATTGTAGACATAGAATATTTGCAAAATACATACGGCTCTGAATGTGATAGACCCGTTAACTAAGCTTCTCTCATGAGCAAAACATGATCACACCTTAGTACTCTTTGGGTGTTAATCACATAGCGATGTGAACTAGATTATTGACTCTAGTAAACCCTTTTGGGTGTTAGTCACATGACGATGTGAACTATGGGTGTTAATCATATACAGATGTCAATATTGGTGTTAAATCACATGGCGATGTGAACTTGATTATTGACTCTAGTGCAAGTGGGAGACTGAAGGAAATATGCCCTAGAGGCAATAATAAAGTTATTATTTATTTCCTTATATCATGATAAATGTTTATTATTCATGCTAGAATTGTATTAACCGGAAACATGATACATGTGTGAATACATAGACAAACTTAATGTCACTAGTATGCCTCTACTTGACTAGCTCATTAATCAAAGATGGTTATGTTTCCTAACCATAGACATGAGTTGTCATTTGATTAACTGGATTAGATCCTTAGGAGAATGATGTGATTGACATGACCCATTCCGTTAGCTTAACACTTGATCGTTTAGTATGTTGCTATTGCTTTCTTCATGACTTGTACATGTTCCTACAACTATGAGATTATGCAACTCCCGTTTACCGGAGGAACACTTTGTGTGCTACCAAACGTCACAACGTAACTGGGTGATTATAAAGGAGCTCTACAGGTGTCCCCAAAGGTACATGTTGAGTTGACGTATTTCGAGATTAGGTTTTGTCACTTCGATTGTCGGAGAGGTATCTCTGGGCCCTCTCGGTAATGCACATCACTATAAGCCTTGCAAGCAATGTAGCTAATGAGTTAGTTATGGAATGATGCATTACGTAATGAGAAAGAGACTTGCCGGTAACGAGATTGAACTAGGTATTGGGATACCGACGATTGAATCTCGGGCAAGTAACATACCGATGACAAAGGGAACAACGTATGTTGTTATGCGGTTGACCGATAAAGATCTTCGTAGAATATGTAGGAGCCAATATGGGCATCCAGGTTCCGCTATTGGTTATTGACCAGAGAGATGTCTCGGTCATGTCTACATAGTTCTCAAACCCGTAGGGTCCGCACGCTTAACGTTCGTTGACGATATAGTATTATATGAGTTATGTATGTTGGTGACCGAATGTTGTTCGGAGTCCCGGATGAGATCACAGACATGACGAGGAGCTCCGGAATGGTCCGGAGGTAAAGATTCATACATTGGATGATATGGTTAGGCTAGGGGGTCAGGCCCACAGGGCGATAAGTCGGTGCAAAAGGAGTTTTACGGAGGCCAGGGGGTCAAACGCCGGAGACCTTGGCGTCTGGCCCTGGGCCAGATGCCGAGGGCCATGGCGTCTAGGCCAGACGCCAAGGATTCTATTGTTTGGTCCTGGAGTCCGAGTGGGACTCTTGCCTTTCAAGCAAAACCGACTTTGAGGAGGCTTTTGCTCCAAGTTTCGACCCCAGGGCTCAACATATAAATAAAGGGGCGGGGCTAGCACCAAAGACACATCAAGAAACACCAAGCCGTGTGCCGGCAACCCCGTCCCCCCTAGTTTATCCGCCGTCATAGTTTCTGTAGTGCTTATGCGAAGCCCTGCGGAGATTGTTCTTCACCAACACCGTCACCACGCCGTCGTGCTGCCGGAACTCATCTACTACTTCGGCCGTCTTGCTGGATCGAGAAGGCGAGGACGTCATCAAGCTAAACGTGTGCAGAACTCGGAGGTGCCGTGCGTTCAGTACTTGGATCGGTCGGATCGTGAAAACGAACGACTACATCAACCGCGTTGATAAACGCTTCCTCTTAGCGATCTTAAAGGGTATGAAGATACACTCCCCCTCTCGTTTCTATGCATCACCATGATCTTGCGTGTGCGTAGGATTTTTTTTTGAAATTACTACGTTCCCCAACACCTACTCCTCTACTTTGAGGCGATGTCGGGACTCAAGATTAACTTTGACAAGAGCGAGGTCATCGTTTTCGGATATCCTGCTGAGGAGCAACAGAGGATCGCGGACAACCTAAACTGTAGGCTAACCTCATTCCCCATAACCTACTTGGGGATGCTGTTGGCAGATTCCAAGATCCTTACTAGTGCGTTCGGTCCTCTAGTGGACCAAGTGGCTAATCGGGCCGAACCCTGGCGAGGACGGTTTACCTCCAAGGGGAGCAAATTGATCCTTATTAGTTCCAATCTTGCGAGCCTCCCCATGTTCATGATGGGGTTGTATATCCTATCGAAGGGCATTCATAGTGCGTTCGATAGGGATCTTGCAAGGTTCTTTTGGCAAGCGGCCAACGGCCGCCAAAAGTACCACATGGTAAAATGGGCGGACATTTGCATGCCCAAGGACCATGGTGGTTTGGGCATCATCGCCTCCTGCCATATGAACGTGGCGCTCATGTTAAGATGGGTCTGGCGCATCCTATGCAGCGAGGGAGGATTATGTCTACAGGTCATCCAAGCTAAATACCTGAGGGGAGACCCACTCTTAGCATGCAACCGGTCGGAAGGCTCCCAATTCTGGAGAGCCATTGAAAGGATCAAGGAGGACATCCGCCTAGGGGTTTACTTCTCCTTAGGGAATGGGAAAGGGATCCAATTCTGGTTGGATCCTTGGCTGAATACTGAACCCCTTTGAGTTTCCTTTCCGGGCCTATTCTCGATTTGTTTGGACCCGAATGTCCTAGTGGCTACTGCCTTCCAAGGTGGAAAATGGAACATCGGGTTTCATCGCACATTTGGACAAGCCGAGAATAACGATTGGACTAGATTACGGGATGCCCTCCCGCTCGTGCTCATGGACTCTCCGGACACGGTGTCCTGGCGGCTCGCGCCGTCGGTGGAATTCTCTGTGAGCACGGCATACCAGGCCCTTTTCCCATCTTAGGCCACCCCATGGCTTTCCCCACTCTGGAAAGCCCCCATCCCTCTAAAGATTAAGATCTTCGTGTGGCAATTACTATGGGACCGCCTCCCCTCGGGGACAGAGGTGCGTAAGCGGCACGGGCCCGGTGATGGTCTATGCCATCTCTGTGCGGTACCGAAAACCAGGACCCATATCCTATTATCGTGTACCATGGCGAGGGTACTTTGGACATATGTCCATGAGGCGTTGGGGCCTGAATGGGAGGCCCTAAACCTCGCTAAGTTTCTCCAACTTAGAGCTTTTCAGCCGTCACGTCATCGCCGCCTATTTTGGCTTATTTTTGCAGCGATGAGTGGACTCTTTGGACAACTACGAATAAGATGGTGATTGAGAAGATTTTCCCGAGGAAGGCGTCTGACTCCTTCAAATTCCTTGCTTTCCTGCAGCACTGGCACCCGCTCTCGAGGCAGCGTGATCGCGACCGGCTTGGATTGATGATGGACGAGCTCCAGGCTTCGGTGTGTCGACTATCATCCCCGTAGTTCTGCTATGTGGTCATCACTAGGTGTATTTTTATTTCTTTTATGCTTTCTTGGGCTTCATTGTGTTGTCTCCCCAGCTGATGTATGTCGAGTGCAGTTGAACTTGGATTGTATGCACCGATGCTTTATTTATAAAGCGGGGTGAAAGCCTATTTCGAGAGCATAATGCCCATACTTTGCTACGAAGCCATAAGAAAGGCGAGAAGTTAACACTCGGTATGATATAGTGTAGATAAACATAGGAGAATGGACACGAGTAAGTTGAATGGAGAAGATGTTGAAATTGTTACTTGTTTGCTCTCTTTTGCTATGATATAGAACTGGAATAGTTGGTTGGGCAGAGAAACTAAAATCAAGACCATGATTTTGAGCTTGGGTCACATACTTGCATTTATAATATGTGCTTATGTAAGGGTGTTATTATCACATTAGGGTAGTGGTGTATTTCTTTATTTGGTTTAGGTCTCACACCAAGTAAAAGTAACATTTGTTTATTGAACGTTGCTAGTCACACATGTGAGTTGAAGTGCATTTTGTTTATTGTTGTGGTCTCACATGCGAACTCATCACCAACTTCAATATTTATAAGTAGGAAAGATTTAAATTCTATTTGGTTATCTGCATCGTGTGTTGGCTATTTGCATTGTTTCTTGGTTGGGCCTGGCTGAGTGAGTGCATACAAACCATGTTCCGCATATAATTTGGTTGTTTGCAAAGCATCACGAGGTCATTTCATGCATGGTGTTTGGTTGGCAATAGTTGTGAGTTATGATTGTGAAGGTGCAAAACATGACATTTGGTTGTCCACGACCTAATGTTCTGGTCACTTCTTCTCACTAATGGTGACCTTACTAAACATTACACTACATATGCAATATCAAATTAACATCATTTCAGTCCTAACTACTAATCAAATGGCACTTCATCCTTACTAATCAAATGTGGTACAAATTAACTAACAAATGGCAGTACAGATGAAAGTTCACCAACCTTGTCTTCTTGTGCTTCTTTTTCTTCGGATCCTTGTGTTACCTATGTTGGACCACATTGCCTTAGCCCATCCAATCTTTTGCTCTTTCAAGTTTTATTGGCAGTAGGGTTGATACTCCGCGCGTTGCTGTGGGAATTGAACGTAGTTCTTTCTATAGTATTTGGCAGTACGAAACTTTAATATTTGCATTAGCAATATGAGAATATAGACTAAAGTACATACAATTAGTATTATATTTTTGTAAAATATTTATTGAATATGAGTAGCATGTATGTTGCATGTTAATGTGAGTTCTTCCATGCATAATGACATGGTGAGTTGTCATAGTGGCATGTTGGTTTAGTGGGGCATGCATAGTGGCATGATGAGTTGGCATAGTTGCATGTTAAGATAATTGAGCTAGTGGGGATAAACTATTTTGGTGGACCTACTTGATTATGTGGATATGTTACATGGCAAGATAAATAAGATGGTGGGGATGAATCTCATAGGTATATAGGATGTGCCTCTACAACATGACTGGAGTCATTATCATCAACCGTCACATCCTACTCCGACATGAGCTCATCATACCCCATTCTAAGATCCAGTTATAAAGAATGCAACAGAAAAGGCACAAGCTTAACTTGGTTGGGAAAATGGTGGAATACCTTCTGAACCAAGATCTTAAATATACTCTTCAAAGCATCAAATGTTTGCTCAACCGTAACTCTAAGGCTAGAGTGCCTCAGATTGAAAATTTTAGCAACAGTCCTACAATAGTTACTATAAGAAAACTTGAGATGATACATGGTTTTCCTAAATGGTGAAAGAACACCATGCTAACATGCATGCATATCCAACATCTCCTAGGTAGAATTTACCATAGAGGATATTGATCCCATTAGGTTAAGCCATGCTATCAGCAAGAATGTGAGTATCATGGTTTGATCCTTCCCGCTCAACTGACACGTATGTGAACTTCATATGAAATCAATAGCAACAATCACATTCTGGCTTAAGTAGTGCTTTCTACCCCAACATGTTGCAGCCTGTAACCTCGACACTCTAGTCACATGAGTACCATCCATTACATCATCCAATCCCGTCATGACATGAAAAATTGTTATGGCTTGCTCACAACAAATAAAACATGTCATGTCACTAACTAAAGTACATCTCATCTTGAAATATGGATACCATCTAGGGCCCATGTGAATCTTGGTAGGAGTTTGCCCAGCTAGTGCATTGATCATCACTACTCTGAGCTCCCTAGTCGCGTACAGTACTTGCTTGAAATACCTGGAAATTGTGCACTCCAAAATGTATTGTGAATAATTTGAAACCTCTCATTGACCCACAACATGAAGGAAAATTGCTACATGCTCTTCCACAATGGTGTGGATGATATCTTCCGGAAACCCCCTGCGCCAAAATGTCTCCACTAGCTTGGCAAAAGGCGCTCTTCACATTTGAAGCATGTTCACATCCTCTACATTGTTGTTGTTGTTGTATATGTCGTTCAGATTTGCCATCCTCTCCCTATCTCGGGCTAACAATACCATAAAAATCATAGACTTACCATCATGACAAACTGCTCTCTTGTGGATCAACATGACCGAGGCCTGAATCATAGCTATGAGTGTTGCTACATGAACAACGAGCTTCATCCATTTGTCCTAGTGCAACTGATGTTGAAGTAAGTAATGATGAAATCGACCATACACCCTACTTAACAACCAAACAATGGAGGGTGTTTGTATGGGGCATACTGTAGGTGGAGTTGACAACCCGCCCATGTCGGACACAAGGTAGACAAGATGGAGACAGATACGAAGGGGACAAACAGGTCGTGTTGTTAGAGATTTAAGTTGCCACTGCCACCTAAGTCGCCGCCGCTACCATGAATTTTAGTCATAGCTCCTACCGGTGCCAAAAATGATGCTAGCTAGATTTTTCCTATGGCTAGAGGTGAGTGAGTGTAAGTGGGGAGGGAAAGACAAGATTTCATGTCATCCTGCGTTGACAGACTCCGGTCTCCCGTCATCTCCTTGTAGAATCCCCCCTGCACTGTCGTACACATTGTTCCCCCTTCTGCGCTCGACTCAACGTTGCTCACTGGAAACGGCCAATTCGAGCGTTCCTAGCGAGCCAAACTCTTGTGTACGCAACCAAGTGATTGTTTCCTGCATCCAACGGCCTTGTTTGGTTCGGATGCAGGCAACCAAACGTGTCCTTATTAAACAACTTGATCTATCTTGGGGTTTCCTGACTACAACATTCATTAGATGTGTTTGTGCGGGGCGTGTAGGGTGACGTGGATGTGTGCATCTGAGTAATACTCTGATGTTTCTGACAAACACATATGACCATTTTTATTTCTGAAGCCGTGTCCCTTAGGGCTCCGACTCATTAAAAAGGAGTAGAAGAGAGTTGCTCGGTTAATTTGTGTGAACCTAGGCGAAAATGGTTACAACACGGCCACAAGACAGGGCACCCCGGTCGACCTGGCTACCAACAAGACCCACACACACAGCCGAGGAGAGGACACCATTGAGGTTGCCTACAATGCCATTGCCATCACCACTCCTCGAGCAAGTGACTTTGAATTCATCACAGACAACCCATCAAGAACCCTCCGAATGAACGACACACGAGAACCCTACCAGCCTATGCAAATAGACGGCTAAACGCGTCGAAGACCAGGCAACTCCAAATTCGGCAACGAGTCTCACAGGAGAAAGAAGCATGCGTTGCACCAACAAGCTTGACTTGTCCATTAGATGGCATCGTTGCCATCGCATCACCCCACGGCACCAGAACTCGGACTTCATTCTTAGGACATGTACAATGGTCGACGACGAAGGACATGCCCCGACCCTGCCCCTCCTGCCATCTTCATCGTTGCCACATGAGTTATAGGGCCACCGAATTGCCACCGACAAGCGCCAGTCCCTCCGAGCAATGCCTGCTCCAAGGATGATGCCCCCAAGAGAGAAGCAACTTAGAAGAGTTGTCATCGTCCGATCCATGGATCCGAGATTTCCCTCGGAGCTGTCCCGAGTGGATGGGAGGATAGCTACCCCGGCTATGCCTCCAAGTAAGTAATGGCTCCCACGGCGTCGCCGCTACTGACTACAGCCACCGTTTGAAACAAATTTTCACCTGACACATTGCCTGACCAACCTCCAGTATGAGCTCGGGCATGGCTGATCCATCGTAGCACCATTCATCTCACAAGCACTAACAACCTGCCGAGGGACCACCTCGATGTTGCAGCCACAACACGACCACCATGCACTAGCGACAACCAAAACTGCAGAGCTAGGATGACGGCCGACCACGTGCAGTCGCAACATGATCATACCTCCCCGCCCTCATCCACCTGAGACACATGCAGAACAACACCTCATATTGCGTTGGCTGTCGCATGCACTTCATAGGAAAAAGTAGCCGACCACAACTTTGGGGTTGTCGATGAACATGAACATATGTACAAAGAACCAAATAAATACTCTTTTCTTTTAACTGAATCAAGTTATCCATCTCAAAACAGAAAACGTGCTATCGAGGTTGATGATAGATATAGTTTTCCTATACTCAAAGTAATAAAAGTGCACTTGGTAGAGAACCAACTGTTAATTAGATGAATGGTGAGCAGGTGATTCTACCTCAATCCGTAAGAGATTAAACTGTTGGATCCTATTTGGTAGCCTACATATCACCCAGTCAGGCCTTGCGATGAAATTTTGGCACGATTGGAGGCCTACACATGCGTTTAGGTTGGCATAGCACAAAAAACCAAAGCAGCCTAGGGCCTGGCTCTGGTGGAACAGCTGAATCGACCATTTCGAGCGAGAACAAGGAGGACACGTGGATGCATGCGTCTACACACGCAGGCAACAGCATGAGTTGACATGTTGTTTCTCAAAGCAGCGCCATAAATCCCCTCACCCCTCTCTCTCGCTCACTCACCCCTGTCTCCATTGCCACTCTCTCTCATTGGAGGTGGCAAGCATTGCCAACAGCAAGATCTGGACAGTGAGCACGGCTTCATCACCTCTTGGCCACTCGTTCGTCAATGGCGGTAAGCCCTTATCTCCGTGATTTAGGGATTGATGTGGGCATGGATTTATATCTGAGGATTCAATCTACACTCTGATACAACTAGATTTAGGGTTTGGTTCAGGGTTTGATTTAGGCTTTGGTTTAGGGTATGTTTTAGGGCTTCATACAACTTGAATTGGGCGTGGACTAAGCCTTGATAGGTTTGAGTTGGGGTCGATTAAGGGTTTAACACAACTGCTTTCAATTTGGGTGTTTAAGTCCTATCAGATTAGGGTGTCGATATAAGGTTAGATTATGGTTTCGATATAGGGCTTAATCAAGGGTTTGACAGGGCTCAAATTGGGCATGTTGGCATGGAAACTCTTGATCTTCTTGTATGGTTTGCTAATTGCAAGAACAAGAGTTTTCTTCGATGGTAGTATGGTTGATTTCAATGTTTTCCATGTTCATGGTACTTGGTTGCATGTGTTAGTGTGTTGATCTTCATGGATAGTCAATGATACATGTACATCAATTGATCTTGTTCAGTTCATCCTTATAGTGCTCAGCTAGGAAGCTTGTACTCAACAATGCTGCCGAGGACAACTGCTCGAAGGGCAAGGAGGTGGAAGAGGGGAACTACTCGAAGGGCAAGGAGGTGGCAGAGGACAAGGGGCTCGCAAAGGGTAGCACGACGAAGAGGTGCATGGTTAGGGCAACGAATTTATTCCATTTTCATGAGGATGCATGTCAAATGCACCCCTACAAGGTGATCTTAGCTCCCTCTTAGAGTTACGGCTAATTCCCGATAGCTTCTGCAAGCACAAGACCAACATCCCACCTAAAGTCATTCTCAGGACAAACGTGAAGGAAATATGCCCTAGAGGCAATAATAAAGTTATTATATATTTCCTCATATCATGATAAATGTTTATTATTCATGCTAGAATTGTATTAACCGGAAACATAATACATGTGTGAATATATAGACAAACAGAGTGTCACTAGTATGCCTCTACTTGACTAGCTTGTTAATCAAAGATGGTTATGTTTCCTAACCATGAACAAGGGGTTGTTATTTGATTAACAAGGTCACATCATTAGTTGAATGATCTGATTGACATGACCCATTTCGTTAGCTTAGCACACGATCGTTTAGTATGTTGCTATTGCTTCCTTCATGACTTATACATGTTCCTATAACTATGAGATTATGCAACTCCCGTTTGCCAGAGGAACACTTTGGGTACTACCAAATGTCACAACGTAACTGGGTGATTATAAAGGAGTACTACAGGTGTCTCCAAAGGCAGATGTTGGGTTGGCGTATTTCGAGATTAGGATTTGTCACTCCGATTGTCGGAGAGGTATCTCGGCCCTCTCGGTAATACACATTACTTAAGCCTTGCAAGCATTACAACTAATGAGTTAGTTATGAGATGATGTATTACGTAACGAGTAAAGAGACGGCGATAACGAGATTGAACTAGGTATTGGATACCGACGATCGAATCTCGGGCAAGTAACATACCGATGACAAAGGGAACAACGTATGTTGTTATGCGGTTTGACCGATAAAGATCTTAAGTAGAATATGTAGGAACCAATATGGGCATCCAGGTCCCGCTATTGGTTATTGACCGGAGACGTGTCTCGGTCATGTCTACATTGTTCTCGAACCGTAGGGTCCGCACGCTTAAGGTTTCGGCGATGGTTATATTATGAGTTTATGAGTTTTGATGTACCGAAGGAGTTGAGTCCGGATGAGATCGGGGACATGACGAGGAGTCTCGAAATGGTCGAGGCGTAAAGATCGATATATTGGACGACTATATTCGGAGTTCGGAAAGGTTCCGAGTCATTCGGGTATTTATCGGAGTACCGGAGAGTTACGGGAATTCGCCGGGGAGAAGTATTGGGCCTTATGGGCCATACGGGAAAGAGAGTGGGGCTGCCCTTGGCAGGCCGCGCGCCCCCCCTTGCCCTAGTCCGAATTGGGCTAGGGGGAGGGGCCGCACCCCCTCCTTCCTTCCCTTCTCTCTTCCCCTTCCTAGTCTCCTACTCCTAATACATGGAAGGATCCTAGTTGGACTAGGAAAGGGAATCCTACTCCGGTGGGAGTAGGACTCCCCTATGGCGCCTCCTCCTAGGCCGGCCTCCTCCCTAGGCCAGCCTCCTCCTCCCTCCCTCCTTTATATACGGGGCAGGGGCACCCCATGGACACAGTTGATCCTTGAGATCGTTCCTTAGCCGTGTGCGGTGCCCCCTCCACCATATTCCACCTCGGTCATATCGTGGCGGTGCTTAGGCGAAGCCTGCGTCGATAGAACATCAAGATCGTCACCATGCCGTCGTCTTGTGGAACTCTCTCCCGAGCTTTGCTGGATCGGAGCCCGAGGAGTGTCACCGAGCTGTCGTGTGTCAAGAACTCGAGGCGTCGGAGATGTGGCGCTGGGATCGGTTGGATCGCGAGGATAACGTCGACTACTTCCTCTACGTTGTGATCGCTTCGCCGGTCTACAAGGGTATGTAGACAACACTCTCCCTCTCGTTGCTATATATCACCATGATCTTGCGTGTGCGTAGGAAATTTTTGAAATTACTCGTTCCCCAACAAAGTGGCATCCGAGCCCAGGTTTTATGGTTTGATGTTATATGCACGAGTAGAACACAAGTGAGTTGTGGACGATATAAGTCATACTGCCTACCAGCATGTCATAATTTGGTTCAGCGGTATTGTGAGATGAAGTGGCCCGGACCGACATTACGCGTACGCTTACGCGAGACTGGTTTCACCGCTACGAGCACTCGTTGCTTAAAGGTGACTGGCGGGTGTCTGTCTCTCTCACTTTAGTTGAACCAAGTGTGGCTACGCCCGGTCCTTGTGAAGGTTAAAACGGAGTCTATTTGACAAACTATCGTTGTGGTTTTATGCGTAGGTAAGAACGGTTCTTGCTAAAGCCCGTAGCAGCCACGTAAAATTTGCAACAACAAAGTAGAGGACGTCTAACTTGTTTTTGCAGGGCATGTTGTGATGTGATATGGCCAAGACGTGATGCTATATTTTATTGTATGAGATGATCATGTTTTGTAACCTAAGTTATCGGCAACTGGCAGGAGCCATATAGTTGTCGCTTTATTGTATGAAAAGCAAACGCCCTGTAATTGCTTGACTTTATCACTAAGCGGTAGCGATAGTCGTAGAAGCAATAGATGGCGTAAACGACAACGATGCTACGATGGAGATCAAGGTGTCGCGCGGTGGCGATGGTGATCATGATGGTGCTTGGAGATGGAGATCACAAGCACAAGAAGATGATGGCCATATCATATCACTTATATTGATTGCATGTGATGTTTATCGTTTATGCATCTTATCTTGCTTTGATTGACGGTAGCATTTTAAGATGATCTCTCACTAAAAATTATCAAGTAGTGTTCTCCCTGAGTATGCACCGTTGCCAAAGTTCGTCGTGCCCAGACACCACGTGATGATCGGGTGTGATAAGCTCTACGTCCATCTACAACGGGTGCAAGCCAGTTTTGCACACGCTGAATACTCAGGTTATACTTGACGAGCCTAGAATATGCAGATATGGCCTCGGAACACGGAGACCGAAAGGTCGAGCGTGAATCATATAGTAGATATGATCAACATAAGATGTTCACCATTGAAAACTACTCCATCTCACGTGATGATCGGTTATGGTTTAGTTGATTTGGATCGTGATCACTTAGATGACTAGAGAGATGTCTGTCTAAGTGGGAGTTCTTAAGTAATATGATTAATTGAACTTAAATTTATCATGAACTTAGTCCTGGTAGTATTTTGCAAATTATGTTGTAGATCAATAGCTCGCGTTGTTGCTTTCATATGTTTGTTTTTGATATGTTCCTAGAAAATTGTGTTGAAAAATGTTAGTAGCAATGATGCGGATTCGATCCGTGATCGGAGGTTTATCCTCATTGCTGCACGAAGAATTATGTCCTTAATGCACCGCTTGGTGGCAGACCTATTGCAGGAGCGGATGCAAGCGTTATGAGCGTTTGGCTAGCTCAATATGATGACTACTTGATAGTTTAAGTGCACCATGCTTAACAGCTTAGAATCGGGACTTCAAAGGCGTTTTGAGCGTCATGGACCATATGAGATGTTCCAGGAGTTGAAGTTAATATTTCAAGCAAATACCGAGTTGAGAGATATGAAGTCTTCAACAAGTTCTATAGCTAAAAGATGGAGGAGAATCGCTCAACTAGTGAGCATGTGCACAGATTATGCAGGTACTACAATCGCTTGAATCAAGTGGGAGTTAATCTTCGAGATAAGATAGTGATTGACAGAATTCTCTAGTCACCATCACCAAGTTAGTAGAACTTCGTGATGAACTATAGTATGCAAGGGATGATGAAAATGATTCCCGAGTTCTTCGTGATGTTGAAATCAACGAATGCAGAAATCAAGAAAGAGCATCAAGTGTTGATGATTGACAAGACCACTAGTTTCAAGAAAAGGGCAAAGGGAGAGAAAGGGAACTTCAAGTGGAAAGACAAGCAAGTTGTCACTCCCGCGAAGAAGCTCCAAAGCCTGAAACTGAGTGCTTACACTGCAAAGGAAATGGTCACTGGAAGCGGAAATGCCCTGAATATTTGGTGGATAAGAAGGATGGCAAAGTGAACAAAGGTATATTTGATATACATGTTATAGATGTGTACTTTACTAGTGTTTATAGCAACCCTTCGGTATTTGGTACTGGTTCAGTTGCTAAGAGTAGTAACTCGAAACGGGAGTTGCAGAATAAACAGAAACTAGTTAAGGGTGAAGTGACGATGTGTGTTGAAAGTAGTTTCAAGATTGATATGATCATCATTGCACACTCCCTATACTTTCGGGATTGGTGTTGAACCTAAATAAATGTTATTTGGTGTTTGCGTTGAGCATGAATATGATTTGATCGTGTTTATTGCAATACGGCTATTCATTTAAGTAAGAGAATAAACTGTTGTTCTGTTTACATGAATAAAACCTTATATGGTTACACACCCAATGAAAATGGTTCATTGGATCTCGATCGTAGTGATACACATATTCATAATATTGAAACCAAAAGATGCAAAGTTAATAATGATAGTGCAACTTATTTGTGGCACTTGCCGTTTATGTCATATTGGTGTAAAGCGCATGAAGAAACTCCATGCTGATGGGATTTTGGAATCACTTGATTATGAATCACTTGATGCTTGCGAACCATGCCTCATGGGCAAGATGACTAAGACTCCGTTCTCCGAAGCGATGGAGCGAGCAACTGACTTATTGGAAATAATACATCTTGATGGATGCGATCCAATGAGTGTTAAGGCTCATGGCGGGTATTGTTATTTTTCGACCTTCACAGATGATTTGAGCAGATATGGGTATATCTACTTGATGAAACATAAGTCTGAAATAGTTGAAAGGATTCAAAGAATTTCAGAGTGAAGTGGAAAATCATCGTGACAAGAAAATAAGGTTTCTACGATTTGATCGCGGGACAAATATTTAAGTTCTGAGTTTGGTCTTCAATTAAAACAATGTGGAATAGTTTCACAAATTCATGCCACGGAACACCAGATCATAATGGTGTGTCCGAGCGTCATAACCGTACTTTATTGGATATAGTACAATCTATGATGTTTCTTAACGATTTACCAATGTCGTTTTGGGATCATGCATTAGAGACAACTGCATTCACGTTAAATAGGGCACCATCTAAATCCGTTGAGACGACACTATATGAACTATGGTTTAGCAAGAAACCAAAAGTTGTCGTTTCTTAAAGTTTGGGGCTGCGATGCTTATGTGAAAAAGTTTCATCCTGATAAGCTCAAACCCAAATCGGAGAAATGTGTCTTCATAGGATACCCAAAGGAGATAGTTGGGTACACCTTCTATCACAGATCCGAAGGCAAGACATTCGTTGCTAAGAATGGATCCTTTCTAGAGAAGGAGTTTCTCTCGAAAGAAGTGAGTGGGAGGAAAGTAGAACTTGATGAGGTAATAGTACTAGCTCCCTTATTGGAAAGTAGTTCATCACAGAAATTGGTTCCTGTGACACCTACACCAATTAGCGAGGAAGTTAATGATGATGATCAATAAAACTTCAGATCAAGTTACTACCGAACCTCGTAGGTAAAAACAGAGTGAGATCCGCACCAGAGTGATATGGTAATCCTGTTCTGGAGGTCGTGTTACTTGACCATGACAAACCTACGAACTATGAGGAAGCGATGATGAGCCCAGATTCCGCAAAATGGTTTGAGGCCATGAAATCTGAGATATGATCCATGTATGAGAACAAAGTATGGACTTTGATGGATTTGCTCGATGATCGGCAAACCATAGAAAATAAATGGATCTTCAAGAGGAAGACGGACGTTGATAGTAGTGTTACTATCTACAAAGCTCGACTTGTTGCAAAAGGTTTTCGACAAAGTTCAAGATGTTGACTACAATGAGATTTTCTCAACTGTAGCGATGCTTAAGTCTGTCCGAATCATGTTAGCAATTGCCACAATTTATGAAATTTGGCAAATGGATGTAAAAACTGCATTCCTGAATGGTTTTCTGGAGGAAGAGTTGTATATGATGCAACCAGAAGTGTTTTTCGATCCAAAGGGAGCTAACAAAGTGTGCAAGCTCCAGCGATCCATCTATGGACTGGTGCAAGCATCTCGGAGTTGGAATATACGCTTTGATGAGTTGATCAAAGCATATAGTTTTATCTGAGACTTATGGTGAAGCTCTGTATTTACTATAAAGTAAGTGGGAGCACTACAACATTTCGATAAGTATATGTGAATGACATATTGTAGATCGGAAATAATGTAGAATTATTCGCAAAGCATAAAGGAGTGTTTGAAAGAAGTTTTTCAAAGAAAGACCTCGGTGAAGCTGCTTACATATTGAGCATCAAGATCTATAGAGATAGATCAAGATGCTTGATAAGTTTTTGAATGAGTACATACCTTGACAAGATTTTGAAGTAGTTCAAAATGGAGCAGTCAAAGAAAGAGTTCTTGCTGTGTTACAAGGTGTGAAATTGAGTAAGACTCAAAACCCGACCACGGAGAAGATAGAAAGATAATGAAAGTCATTCCCTATGCCTTGGCCATAGGTTCTATAAAGTATGCCATCTGTGTACCAGATCTATTGTATACCCTGCCTTGAGTTTGGCAAGGAGTACAATAGTGATCTAGGAGTAGATCATTTGGACAGCGGTCAAAATTATCCTTAGTGGAATAAGGATATGTTTCTCGATTATGGAAGTGACAAAAGGTTCGTCGTAAAGGGTTACGTCGATGCAAGTTTTGACACTGATCTGGATGACTCTAAGTCTCGATCTAGATACATATTGAAAGTGGGAGCAATTAGCTAGAGTAGCTTTGTGCAGAGCATTGTAGACATAGAAAAATTGCAAAATACATAACGGATCTGAATGTGAAAGACCCGTTGACTAAGACTCTCTCACAAGCAAAACATGATCACACCTTAGTACTCTTTGGGTGTTAATCACATAGCGATGTGAACTAGATTACTGAATCTAGTAAACCCTTTTGGTGTTGGTCACATGGCGATGTGAACTATGGGTGTTAATCACATGATGATGTGAACTATCGATGTTAATCACATGGTGATGTGATCTAGATTATTGACTCTAGTGCAAGTGGGAGACTGAAGGAAATATGCCCTAGAGGCAATAATAAAGTTATTATATATTTCCTCATATCATGATAAATGTTTATTATTCATGCTAGAATTGTATTAACCGGAAACATAATACATGTGTGAATATATAGACAAAGCAGTGTCACTAGTATGCCTCTACTTGACTAGCTTGTTAATCAAAGATGGTTATGTTTCCTAACCATGAACAAGGGGTTGTTATTTGATTAACAAGGTCACATCATTAGTTGAATGATCTGATTGACATGACCCATTCCGTTAGCTTAGCACACGATCGTTTAGTATGTTGCTATTGCTTCCTTCATGACTTATACATGTTCCTATAACTATGAGATTATGCAACTCCGTTTGCGGAGGAACACTTTGGTACTACCAAGCGTCACAACGAATCTGGGTGATTATAAAGGAGTACTACAGGTGTCTCCAAAGGCAGATGTTGGGTTGGCGTATTTCGAGATTAGGATTTGTCACTCCGATTGTCGGAGAGGTATCTCTGGGCCCTCTCGGTAATACACATTACTTAAGCCTTGCAAGCATTACAACTAATGAGTTAGTTATGAGATGATGTATTACGTAACGAGTAAAGAGACTTGCCGGTAACGAGATTGAACTAGGTATTGGATACCGACGATCGAATCTCGGGCAAGTAACATACCGATGACAAAGGGAACAACGTATGTTGTTATGCGGTCTGACCGATAAAGATCTTCGTAGAATATGTAGGAACCAATATGGGCATCCAGGTCCCGCTATTGGTTATTGACCGGAGACGTGTCTCGGTCATGTCTACATTGTTCTCGAACCGTAGGGTCCATGCACGCTTAAGGTTTCAATGCGGTTATATTATGAGTTTATGAGTTTTGATGTACCGAAGGAGTTGAGTCCCGGATGAGATCGGGGACATGACGAGGAGTCTCGAAATGGTCGAGGCGTAAAGATCGATATATTGGACGACTATATTGGAGTTCAGAAAGGTTCGAGTCATTCGGTATTTATCGAGTCTGGGAGAGTTACGGAATTCGCCAGGAGAAGTATTGGGCCTTATGGGCCATACGGGAAAGAGAGAGGGCTGCCCTAGGCAGGCGCGCGCCCCTTGCCCTAGTCCGAATTGGGCTGGGGGAGGCCGCACCCCTCCTTCCTTCCTTCTCTCTTCCCTTCCTAGTCTCCTACTCCTAATACATGGAAGGATCCTAGTTGGACTAGGAAGGGAATCCTACTCCGGTGGGAGTAGGACTCCCCTATGGCGCGCCTCCTCCCTAGGCCGGCCTCCTCCTCCCTCCCTCCTTTATATCTGAGGCAGGGGCACCCCATGGACACGAAGTTGATCCTTGAGATCGTTCCTTAGCCGTGTGCGGTGCCCCCTCCACCATATTCCACCTCGGTCATATCGAAGCGGTGCTTAGGCGAAGCCCTGCGTCGGTAGAACATCAAGATCGCCACCACGCCGTCGTCTTGTGGAACTCTCTCCCGAGCTTTGCTGGATCGGAGCCGAGGAGTGTCACCGAGCTGCACGTGTGTCAAGAACTTCGGGCGTCGAATAACGGCGCTGGGGTCGGTTGGATCGCGAGGATAACGTACGACTACTTCCTCTACGTTGTGATCGCTTCCGCTTCGGTCTACAAGGGTATGTAGACAACACTCTCCCCTCTCGTTGCTATATATCACCATGATCTTGCGTGTGCGTAGGAAATTTTTTGAAATTACTACGTTCCCCAACAAAACGCTGGCTGTAACTAGAGAGTCACGCTCCGGGAGATCAAGCATAGGTTAGCCTTTGATAAAGGGTGGGACGACTTTGCCATAATTCACCATCTCAAGATTTGTGACCTCCTGACGTTCAAGGCGTTGATTACGGATACCTTCAAGGTGGACGTCTTTTACCTTTCAGCCAAAAAGGTTGTGGCCATGTGCAAGAAGCACGATGAAGCACTTGCCTTGATCCAGGATGTTTAATGTGTTCTCTTTAGTTTATCTGACTGCGTGCTTAATATTTTGACTATCTACTTAAGACTGTTGTTATTATGACTATGACTGTTAATATAGTACCTAACGTAGTGTGAATGGCTATTTAAGTTGCTATGTTCCGCCTCTGTGTGTGTGTGTGTGTGTGTGTGTGTGTGTGTGTGTGTGTGTGTGTGTGTGTGTGTGTTTGTCCACGCGCTCTGGTAACCTCACCACTGAAACAAAAGGATAACACACCGCATGTCTTGCACGTAGACAAAGATCAGCACCTTGCATCTGGGCAACACATACATGGAACCATACAACGTGCTAGTGGTCCGCCTATAATGCACAATGGGTTTTTCGGGCAAACAAATTAGGTCCAGTACATGATTTTCAGCTTGCATTAGCTCAACCAGGCTCTACTCAGCCACAAATGCAAGGATGCCAAAAATGATGTAGGTAATCAAACGTGCCCGTGGAGTATAATATTTGGCACTCTCTCATAGTTTGGAGTTTTGTATGAATTGAGTGTAGCATAAATTCAATATGGTATCGAAGCCAAGAGATCTCGAATTCAAAACTCTGACGATGCAGTATTAAAAAAGAGTATGCCGTCTAAATCGATCCCATGTATAATGACTAAAAGAACATAGACGTGAGGGGGGGGGGGTGTTCAAAATCCAGTAAATGCAACAAAAAATTGTGGCCTGCTCCCGCTTCTAATGCCCACATCATAACTCCAAAGAGAATAGACATTAGGGGAAGTGTTGGAGTATTATGTCCGACCTTCTCCCACAATTCAGTCTTTTGGATGAATTGGAAGAGATATGAATTTAATATAAACCACATGGGTTGACACTCGGTGTATTTTATCAAAATTGTGACATCAGTTTTGTAAAAAGCTACATCACTAACTCTTGTCTTCAGTAAATCGTGTGCGAATACCATGTTCGACTCTGTTCATTTAAAGCTCGTGAGTGCTCGCCCGTGCTCGTTAACAGATTAAGATGCACATTCTATAAAATAAGAGTTTGGGTATAATTTTTACGATGAGTTAGTTTGCCTCCTCCTATTGGTTGGAATGTGTGATGTGGTGTACTAACGAATTTAATGAGCTGCTCATGGAACCCGCTTGTTATGCCTGTTAAGTTTAACAAGCTGAAATCAGTGATTGATTCTGCTCATTAAGAAGTGAGCTTCGCGCTTAATGAGCCAAGATATCGAGCGCTTATTATGCTCGCCAAATACGAACTTTTCGTTCAGCCCTATATGGGACCCCGCAAAAAGAAAAGACCCCGAGATGAAGGCGAGATACATTCAAAAGGAGAATAAAGTAACGTATTCCCCAAATATACGCCCGTAATTAACACATGTATACACGGAAGAAAATAAAGACGCCCTAAATTACTGCCATATATGGAGAGAAGATGATACGGAAATTAATTTACTAGCCAATCTAAAAAAAAGTGCATTGGCACAATATCTTCCATGGTATATAAGCCGAGCAGAGCAGAGGGCCATGGCCAAAGCCCGAAAAGACCAGCAAGAGAGACAGCCATGGACACGGGGCTGGAGATCTCCGGCGAGGTGCAGTACCATGGTGACCCGGTCTTGGTGCCGCCCCGCCGCCCCACGCCGCGACACGCGCTCTACCTCTCGAACCTCGACGACCAGCGCTTCCTCCGCTTCTCCATCAAGTACCTCTACGTCTTCTCCGCCGGCGCCGCCGTCCCCGCCGACGCGCTCCGGTCCGCGCTGGCCGAGGCCCTCGTTGACTACTACCCGCTGGCGGGGAGGCTCCGGCCCGGCGACGGAGAGGAGGAGGGGAAGCTCGCCGTGGACTGCAATGCCGAAGGGGCGCTGTTCGCCGAGGGCTCCCTGCCCGGGCTCGCCGCAGCCGACTTCCTCCGCGGCGGCGGGGCCACGCCGCACAAGTCGTGGCGGAAGCTGCTGTACAGGGTCGACGCGCACGGCTTCGTTGCCGTGCCGCCTCTCGTCGTCCAGGTCAGTGTCAGTTACCACTCTGCTCTGCTCTGCTCTGCTCTCGATCAATTAGTTAATTAACCAATAATACCTCTCATTCTTTACAAATATTTTTTCCTTGCAGCAAAAAGGGATTCTTCCCAACACAAATTATTCTTCACAATTTTCCTTTGCATGCATCTATAGATCTATCCATTTATCACTGCTTGGTTTCTGTAGTTGGTCAGGACAGGAATAAGATTGATTTTCTGCTGTAGCTGCTGCCCCTCTGCATCACTTGAAAAAGAACAGCATACTGCTCGAGTACAGTTAATCATATAGAATTAGTTTGTTAATCAGTGCAGTACGTCCAAGAAAAAAACTACTTGAGTAGATCTAATAACTGAGTGGGAGCAATTAAGATTGTTGCTAAACTATGTTATCGTCCCAGTAGTTGTGTGGTACATGTATGATCAGTGACCTGCAGAGTGCAGAGCTTAGGAGACAGCAAAGTTGGCCAAAAGCAAATGATAGATAGGGTTAGGAGAGTCCAACCAGCCTTTCTCAAAAGCTCTCATCTTTGCCTTGCCACCTTTATTTTCGGAGGCACACTTTGTCCTTCCAAACAACCCAATCCACTTGCATGTTGTCAAGTTTATCATGATTAGTGGCAGATCCATGCACGATCTGATCTTCTCAAAATATGCTTTGTTCCTCAACGACCTGGGTGTGTGTGTGTGTGTGTGTGTGTGTGTGTGTGTGTGTGTGTATCTTAGCTAGATCAGAATGAGATCTTCAGGGGCAATCTTCTCACTTTCAAATTTCAATCCTTATCATATGATATCTACTAGTACTAAGAGTAGTAGTATATATATAGACCTGCAGTGAGCATCAGCATCCTTGATCCCCTTTGTGTTGTTCTAGGATTGTTGAAAATCTAATTAAATTGTTTATTCAACTGAAAAATAATCTATTACTCCCTCGGTCCCAAAATAAGTGGCTCAAGTTTTGTACTCCCTCTCTCTCAGTTTACAGGGCGTGCGCGTACCCCTAGGTCGTCGATTTGACCAACCTAATATAAGCAATATATTACAAAAAAATATACCAATATAAACTTCAGATGTTCTATTTTCCAAAGGTATAATTCTTGTGTTATAGTTTATATTAGGGTGATAAAATTGGCAACCTAGGTATACGCGTAGGATTTGTAAACTGAGACGGAGGGAGTACTAACTTTGTATTAAACCTAATACAACCTTGAGTCACTTATTTTGGGACGGAAGGAGTACTAAACTGTAGTACTACACTCCACTGAGGTGCTGCCTTTAACTGTGGCTTTATGAGTTCAGTGGGGGTGGCCTGTCCTCCCTCAAACTGAATTCTCAGCTACTGCATCTCGCCGATCCTCTGCAGATTTTGTACTGGCAACACAGTAATTAGCACCTTCTAGTACTAGATCATCTGCATTTTCCAGTGCCATCACTGTCAAGCTTCCGGCCTGAATAATCATCATCACCATGGTGATCTTGCTCATTCATGTTCCGACGATAGATCTTTGATTTGGACTGGCAATCTAGATAAATTTGCTAATGATCGCAGCGCACTCTCTTCGCTCCAGTGCGCCACTGACTGACAAGCACATGAATGGCTGGCATCGCATGGCAGGTGACCCGCCTCGGCTGCGGCGGCATGGTGCTGTGCACGGCCATCAACCACTGCCTCTGCGACGGCATCGGCACGGCACAGTTCCTGCACGCCTGGGCGCGCGCCGCCAGGTCCGACGTCGCCGGTGGCGGTGACCACCCCGTCGTCCACGACCGCTGCGCCCTGCGCCCGCGCTGCCCGCCGCGCGTCGAGTTCACGCACCCGGAGTATTGCCAGGACGCCGTCGCCCACGACAAGCCCACGCTCCTGGAGCACCTGCTAGGCCAGCCGCTCTCGCCAGTGTCCCTCACCTTCACGGGGGCGCACCTGGGGCACCTCAAGAAGCAGTTGCTGCTGTCGGCGCCGGCGCTCAAGCGCTGCACCTCCTTCGAGGCGCTGGCGGCCACGGTGTGGCGCGCGTGGGTGCGCGCGCTGGACCCGCCGGCGGCACTCCGCGTGAAGCTCCTCTTCTCGGTGAACGCCCGGCGGCACCTAAAGCCGGAGCTCCCCCAGGGATACTACGGCAATGGTTTCGTGCTCGGGTGCGCGGAGTCTACGGCCGGGCAGGTGGCGGCGGTGGCTGCGCCGGCGACGGTGATCCGGCTCGTGCAGGAGGCCAAGGAGCGCGTGGACGACGACTACGTGCGGTCCATGGTGGACCTCCTGGAGGAGCGTCGCGTCGGCGCGGGCGGTGGAGCCAAGCCGGACCTTTCGGCGAGCCTGGTGATCTCGGCATGGACGAGGTTGGGGCTGGAGGACCTCGACTTCGGCGCCGGCACGCCGGCGCACATGGGCCCGCTCACCAGCGAGATATACTGCGTCTTCGTCCCGGTGGCAGGCGACCCCGGCGGCGTCACCGTGCTTGTCTCCGTCCCGCAGGCGGCCGCCGACAAGTTCGAGCACTACTGCTGCAACCCTGTTGAACCCAGTGGAGTGGAAGAAACGGACGGCGGTGCCATTGCCGGCATGCCGGAGCGCGACGAGCAGCAGCAACCCTGTCATGGACATGAGATCAAGATCGATTACTAAAGTAATCCTAGCATGCATAATGCCCAATCTCAACTTGTCATGGAACACAGGGATGAACTTATACATGCATGCATGCATGCATGCTTATGTAAATTTTGTGTTTGGAAAGTAAGACATATTCAATCGTGTTCGTCTGATCCATCGAAAATTTGAACATGATCATACGCATGCTGATCGTCATCAATCAACAACTTAAAAACACAGCAGCCTGCTCGATCCATACATAATTATATCTAGAGCATCTTCCTGTAATTTGTAAATTATATCTGGTCTTTTGAATCTAACTACCATTATAAATTTCCAGGTGAGAATTTCTGGAACGAATTAGAAAGGCAAGGGAATGAAACTTTTACTGGTGATTGGATTTGATAAAAACACAGCCTGCTCGATCCATCATCTTTGCATCAAATCAAATCGTTTAAGCTTTATTAGCTTTTGCATTATTCCACCGACCACATGGATAGGCAAGTCAAAGCAATCCATTCTTTATGCTGCGTACTAGTACTGGCTCCAACGGTGCATCCATCTCTCTTTTCATCACTACTAGTACAAGGTCAAAGCTGCAAGCTTTTGCAGATACTTCAATCAAATCTGCTGCACGTAGCCTTTTCGTACCACCTAGCTATCGCGGGCCAAATTTCGTGTTTTGACCCTTTTGGAAAACAAAATCGAGATCTGACCCTAGTCTGAATTTTTTTCGAAATCTGACCCTTTTGCTACCGCCAGACCCCCAGGCAGTAGGGTTGCACAGCCTACCGCCGCAGGTTCCGGCGGTAGGTGTGCCTGACGGCCGTCAATCCATTAACGGTGCTGACGTACCTACCGCCATAGACCACGGCGGTAGCCGGCCACGACCTACCGCCACCCCGCCCTGATGGGATGCCTTCCCGCCAAATTTCGTGACCAAAAAGCGAGCAACGCAGCGGTAGGGGTGCGCCTCCTACCGCCAAGGCTCTGGGCGGTAGGGTGCTACCGCCGAGCACCTGGCGGTAGGCTGCGCAACCCTACCGATGCGTTGCTCGATTTTTTGGTCACAAAAGATCGGCGGGGGGGGGAGGGTAGGTACCCGCCGGGCCGAATGGCGGTAGGTCGTGGCCGGCTACCGCCGCACACTATGGCGGTAGGGTGCCTTTGTGTGCAATTTTTTGCACCTAGTAACTTCTGTTGGCTTCAATGTTTGGCATACAACATTTAAACAGCATATGTATGACATATAAAGCACACAATGTATGATATATGATGCACACACCACAGAACTATAAATAAGGTAGGTTCGATACACCACAAATCTAAAAATAAGGTAGGTTCGGTACATAGGAAGTTAACGAAACAGTTTCACGAGCAAATTCATATGGTTCACGAAGCAAATATGCAAGTTTTTAGTTCAACGACACGGCAGCAACTTCAGTTCTTCCTTCCCCTCTTCGACGTTCGGTCCTCGTTATCCTTGGATCGCTTCTCGGCCGCCGTCTTCTTGCGGGCTGTAGGACGTGCTTTCTGAAAGGGGGATGGACTCTTCCAGTCCTTCTTCGGCACATTCCTCTTCTCACGCTGGGTTTGCTGAGTTGGTGGAGGTCCATCGTCATCATCGTACTCCTCCTCCTCCTCCTCCTCCTCCTCATCCTCATTGTGCTCTTCCTCTTCGTGCTCTTCCTCTTCGTCATCATGTTCTTCTCCTGCGCCCTCTTCTTCCTCTTCCTCTGCATCATCATCATCGTCGTCGCCATCTTGAACCGCCCTAGACGACGAGGGTGCATGGCTCGATGAAGCGAGGCTACGCATCGGTGCAGGAGGAAAAACATCCTCGGTGTTTGTAGCGCACCCAAGCAGGCCCACAAGCCGGCGTGCTTTGTTGACGATTTCGCAATGATAATGAGAAGAATGTGTTAACTTCTCGAATGTCCAATGATAACAAAAATGAACTCCGTATTACCTTCACCGTTTCCCTCAACTTGTTCTCGCTAGCTCGAGTCCCAGGGACACCACTAAGCGCATCAGAGGCATGAAAAATGCTTTTGTTCAGCTCCGAAGACTGCAAAGTAATAAAATGAGTCAATAGCATGAAAAGCTGATTTCATCCAACCGTCGGTTCGAAAGAGGTAAAAACAACATACCACTCTGTTCATGAGGGGTCCATACTCCCTAAACCCGCCTTGAAGCTGTCTGATGTTGTCGTTGTAGGCTTCATTCTCTGAGGCGTCATCAAACAGGTCTTCGGCATCTGCTGTCGTCCATTGGGGCCTCAGACGCAGACGATGCTTGATGCCATCGTCGTACCACAGCATGTGATCCTCGTAGTCGTCCCAGTCAATCACTCTCCTCTCCATGTCTTTGCGTCCTTTCCACTCGTTCCATTCCTGCACGTATTTCGCATGTTCGGCTTCCCAATCCGTGATTGATTGATTCTTCTGCCCGCTCATCCTGTAATGCATAAGAAAGAATGTAAAACATCCTTCTTGTATGAATGTAAAACATCAAAATAAGAACTTTGAATCGATGAAGACGGCTTGTGGTACTCACTGGTGTAGGTCGTAGCCACCGGTATCGTTGCCGGCTGGTGGTGTGTGTTGCGCCTTACCGAATTGTGCGGCAACGCGCTGTGGCAAGTGGTACTCCACGGTTTTATATATGCCCACACCCTACCGCCAGGCAGGGCGGCGGTAGGTTCAGACAACCTACCGCCAGGCAGGGCGGCGGTAGGGTGTGACGGAGGGGGAACAGCGGCAGTTATCGTTGCTGACGTGGAAAAGTTTGCTACCGCCGCAGGGCTCGGCGGTAGGCTATACGATCCTACCGCCGGGCCTCTCGGCGGTAGGCAAAAGGGTCAAATCCCGAAATTTTTTTAGACTGGGGTCAGATCTCGATTTTGTTTTCCAAAAGGGTCAAAACACGAAATTTGGCCGCTATCGCGCTTGTCTATCAACACTTGTTTTCGTCTCCTTTGTAGATAAAGGAAGATTATATATGAAGTGAGACACTGAGAATGGTTCCATGTTGATTCAAAAGTCTTGAAAGGTTACTCTCGTTAAGATGCATGGGAGCACATAGTGCCACATTTTGGCTCATGGGCCCTAGGCAGCCTGAACTTTTTTTTATAAAGGATATAGACATCTATACATTTTTAAGTAATATGTTTGATTTGTAGGCTACGCAGAAGAGACTAATTTGTGGCTCCATAAAGAGAAAGAACAAAAACTATATTTTGCCCATGTATTTATCTTTTTGTCTGTGTAAATCAAAGATCTGTTGATGAAAATTTTCTATACGTGCATTTATATTTTAAAAAGAGATTTCTAGTTGTTTTCAAAATAAATAATAAATACGAGCTCAACGAAGCTCGGGAGTGATTATGACTCTTCATGGGTGTAGTACACTACATGGTAAGGGTTCCATAGATTTCTTTTGCTTGGTTGTGGGGTATCTTGGGGGTAAACCCGTTGCATTATCTGCCTAGGTTTGGGTACGCTAAAAAAATCTGGCTAGGCTTGGCTAAACGCTCTGGAACATGCACAACTAATTAATAATTTTGTTCAGTGACATTGAAACTTGTGATATTTGTATGCTTGTATTACAATCTTGTGTCACTGTATTCACAAAGAAAATAAATCTCGTGTCATCACCATTTGGCTAGCTTGGTTAGCGAGGCTTTATCTATAAAGCCGGGCGTAATGCTCCGTATAAAAAAAATTAGCTATTTGTAGAAAGTGTGCACTAATGAGTTTAACTTTATGACCAACTTCTTACTTCTCGGAAAAAAGCAATTTCCTACTATTTAGGGGACTCGGCGAGTATAATGAGGAGTTATAAAAAGACGATAGAGGTAAGTAAATTTAAACTAATATGATGGAATCATCCGCCTCTCATTTCCCTTCCATTCAAGGAAAAGTGCTGCTAACTAAGACATACTCCACTTTATATATCATGCGCGTTTTTGGTTGGACGTGGGATCTAGCAGAACTAGTTAGCATTGCCATTTCCATGTATCTGAAGCATCTTCTTTCGTTGATATTTGCAGGATGCTATTCCATCAGTTAGTATGTAAATCCATCCCATGGAATCAAATTCCTTTCCTCAACTAAAGAACTCGACACATGGGGGGGGGGGGGATGCCCTGCAGTATCATAGAGGTTGAGAGGCTCGCCCAATGCGCGGCGCGTGGCCGCTCAACCTCACATGAGGAGCAAGCGCTGCCCGTGCCTGCAAGGTTTGGAGACATTGAAAATGTTTCAGAGAGAAAAGCAGAAGTGTTTAGGAGAAATCAGAAGTGTTTGGGAGTAAATTATCAAGCCGGAGAAGTTTTGCAGTATGTCTGATTTTTTTGAGAAAAATCGGTTAATTGGCAGATGTCTGATTAATCTCTAATCCCTAGCCGAAAGAAATGCTAACGATAAGCAATATTCGAAACATTGCCGGTATGTAACTCAAAGTTAAATTAATGGACAAATCAGTTCGCTCTAACTTCCCTTTTGATTTTGGAAAAGTGATGCTAACTAAGACATACTCCACTTTCTATATCATGCGTGTTTTCGGTTGGACATGGAATCTGGCAGAACTAATTTGCATTGCAATTTCCATGCATGTGAGGCATCTTTCTTTCGTCGATCAAGGCAACTGAAATCCGATAGATTTTGTAGGATGCTATTCCATTAGTTACTTCCATCACATACATGGAGTTAGTATGTAAATATATCTCATGGAATCAAATTTCCTTTTCTCAACTAAGAAACTCGGCTAGGAAATACTCTCTCATCTAGGTTGCACCGCAAGCGCATGGATTCGCCTCCCCTCTACCCACCGCTCCATTGGCTGGTTGCAAGGAGGGGAATCCCAATGACTTTGCTCAGACTATTAGTTTAGGTTAGGATTTTTAGGGGCTGTTTGGTTGGATGCCTGACCGAACTTGCCTGGCCTGACCACCTGTGTTGGGGATATTACCACCAGGTGTAAACCGGCCAGCTTGGGCCGGATTAACTCCGTTAGTGGTATAAGCAGAGAAAGGCCCAAGGCCTATAGTCGGATTAGAGCTTGTAGCCGTAAACCGGCCTGATGTATAACTTGTATTGTAAGTTAGGAGTAGAGAGATACCAACCGGGATACGAGTATGAACCGGTTGGGACTCTATGAACCGACGGGCGTCACTCGTGTATATAAGGGGACGACCCGGCGACGGTTCAAGGACAGACAACCACAACTCGAGCCTAGGCGAAGCTTGTTTGCTCCCTAGCCATCGAGACTACATCAATTCCATCACAACTAGACGTAGGCTTTTACCTTCATCGAAGGGGCCGAACTAGTATAAACCCTTGTGTCTTTGTGTCCGCTTTAACCCCTGCAAGTAAACCCGTAGCGATGGCTCCACGACTAAGTCCTTACGCTAGGACATCTGCCGTGACAAATCCACGACAGTTGGCGCCCACCATGGGGCTATCGCACGATGGTTTGACGATCTTGGAGGGCAAGCTCAAAGGACATGAAGGCTACGTTGTGGGCCGGATGACCAAGAGTCGTCGCGGCCGGATCTACATCGACGACGCTGGATGGGGTCCCGAGGCCGATTCGATCGAGTACGGGTACCGGGTCCCCTTCGGCGGCATACACGTCTTCATCGGCAAGATCGGGGAGCCTGGGCCTGAGCCGGACATCTGCACCGACCTCATCGAGACGGCTCAGCGTGCGCAACCTGCCCAGGTTAAACCGGCCGTGAAGCATGTCTTCGTTGGAGTCATCCACGGAGGAGAGTACGACGCCGGTTCAGAACACGGTAGTGAGACCGTCGTTTATTCCGGCGATGAATCTTCAACAGGAGAGACCGAGTCATTGTACCAGCTGCAGGGCGATATGATCAGGGGCTGTTCCGACGGTGACAGTATTCCGGACCCCCCAAGCCAGTTCAACCGGGTTGGAGTATTCATGGCCGGTACGCAGGCAGCGAACCACTCTTCGACCGCAAAGAACGATGCTTTCGGTTTTTAGCGGCGGCGGCAGCAGGGCGAGGAGGCCCGGTGCGCCCGCCGGTTCAAGTTCTGTCAGATCTATTTGATGCACTAGCAGCGCTTATGGCAGAGGACAACCCGGCGGATCAGGAGGCTCATAATGCAGAGATTGCAAAGGTAAGAGAGCAGATCACGCAAGCCAAAGCGGATCTGGCGTCAGAGAAGGATCGTATGGCTGCAGAGCGGGCCGCTCTGGACGCACAGGCTTACAAACTCATGCTTGACCAGAGTGCGTCGCAGGAGGTGTTGAGGCGGAAGTATAGATCGCGCCTGCCATTAGGGTTTGATCGAAATCTGTCGGACCGGGGCGGACCTAGTAACCCGCCCAAAGACAGGAGGTAAACCGGATTGAGGCACCAGGAGCAGGAGCGACGGTCCAACCACGCCCGATGGAGCCTCCACAGCAGAACATGGTGGTTCCTCCGCCGGTACAGACGCCCCCAGGTCATTATTCTAATCCGATGGACAACCTTGTTGCGGCCGCCGCACGATTGGAGGCGATTCCAGTCGAAGGAGATTCCCCGCAAGCAGTTGAGACATGCTGGGTTAAGGAGCTTCTCTGGACTGCGCTGATACAGCAGGAGGCATATTCATACAGCTGTGATCGGATTCACTCTACGCCCCGTCCAAGCCGGAGCTACAGCAGGCATATGGATGAACCGGCCATATCAAGCAACGCGCGGGACCGTGAAGCGGCCCGAGGCAATCACCAGATGGGTGGCATTCGTGATGCTCAGGAGGTGGTGGATCGGGCCCGGGCACGCAGGGAGGCCGAGTTGGCAGCACAGGATGACGCGGGTCAACACACACCGGTTCGCCCTACCACCTTCGCCGGACCAGGAGTCGCATCCGCTTTAGGGGTGCCCTGCTTAATCCCCGTTTTACGTAATGTGCGTCTGCCTAAAGATTTTAAAGGCCCACGCAAGGTGCCGAATTACACCGCAGATCTGTCCCCTGAAGCGTGGGTTGAAAGTTATGAAATGGCCATGGAGATGCTAGATGTTGATGAGACCGCATGTGCAAAGTACTTCACCATGATGCTGGAAGGCACAGCCCGTACTTGGTTGAAGAGCTTACCGCCCAATTCTATCAGCTCATGGGCCCAGTTACGAGCCCGGTTTATCCAGAACTTTAAGGATACGTGTAAGCAGCCCAAATCCATAGTAGACCTAGCGGCCTGTGTCCAGGAGGAAGGAGAGTCAACAACCCGTTGGGTACGCCGTGTTTCTGAGATTTTGCACTCCTCTGACCGGATCAACGCTGATTCTGCGATCTTAACGTTGGAAGGCAACTGCCGGTTTGAGCCTTTAAAATTAAAATTGGGGCGTATGAAGCGGTTCTGTAATGACATGGGAACCCTCATGGCCGCTTTGGTGAAGTATGCTGATTCAGATAGTACCAAGGATCCGGAAGCTGATGATGATGAAGCAGGGAAGGGAAAGAAGAACATCAACTCCAAGGGGCAGCAGTATAAACCGGCGGGCCATGGAAACGGAGGCAAGCGCAAGGCCGATGGCAACCCAGACTTCGTAGCCAACACTAATGCGCAGGACAGAGGGCCACGGCGCAGAGGCAAGGCGAATCGGGGCCAGAATCCTAATACGAGCCGTTTGAATTTCTTGTTGAATCAACCTTGCCCCAAGCACGGGACGAAGGAGTCCCCATCGAATCATCTCTGGAAGGACTGTTATATTATGCAGGAGTTCAAGAACTCCAATGCTTTCCGGTATGACCAGGGGTCAGGTGGCGGTTCAGGATCCGGTTTTCACGGGCCGGGTCAGGATGGAGCCTCTGGTTCAGGGCCTAATCAAGGCAATCACCACAGTCAGAATAATCAGGGCGGCCAGCAGCAGCAACAGCAGTCAGGTTATCAGAGCCAACCAAAGCAATTGAATAGTGGGCAGTATCATGTTTTCACAACCAGTTTGGACAAGCGAGATCGGAAGCTTCACAAGCGGGCAATAAACTCTGTTGAACCGGCCTTGCCACGTTATTTACGTTGGTCAGAGCAGCCCATCGTGTGGAGCAGAGAGGACCATCCCCCCGGGTTGATAATCCAGGTCAACTGGCATTGGTGGTAGACCCTCAGGTGGGGGGCTATAAGTTCACTAAGGTACTTATGGATGGAGGAAGCAGTATCAATATATTATACTATGAAACTTTCCGTCGCATGGGTCTCACAGACAAGGATCTCAAACCGTCCAATACGGTGTTCCATGGTGTAGTACCAGGCAAATCTGCGTATCCTGTTGGTAACATAGCCCTGGATGTGGCTTTTGGAGACGAGCACGATTCCTGGTCTGAAAAGCTAACTTTTGAAGTGGTGAAAATCCGGAGTCCATATCATGCCTTGTTTGGGCGGCCGACTTATGCTAAGTTCATGGCACGACCTTGTTATATTTACTTGCAGCTCAAAATGCCGGGTTACAAAGGAACGATAACGGTGCATGGAAGCCGCCGAGTTGCTTTGGAATGTGAGGAAGGTGATGCAGCTTATGCAGAGGCGGTCTGTGCCACGGAGGAGTTGAAGTTCTATAAGGACAACGTTGATCCGGCGGATATGACCCCTTTAAAGAAACCCACTGCAGAGCATGAATCGGATCTGAAGTTTAAATCGGCAGCTGAGACCAAGCTTGTTGACTTCGTGCCAGGCGATTCGTCCAAGCAGTTCACTGTCGCTGCCAACTGGATCCCAAATAGGAAAGCGCCATCGAAGTTCATCCGTGAGAACCGGATATCTTTGCATGGAAGCCGTCGACATGCCGGGTGTACCGAGGAACTCGCTGAGCACACACTTAATGTGGATCCTAAGTATAAACCGGTAAAACAGTTCCTCCGCCGGTTTAACGAAGAAAGGCGCAAAGCCATTGGAGAGGAAGTAGCCAGGCTTTTGGCGGCTGGCTTTATCGTTGAGGTGTTTCATCTAGAGTGGCTTGCTAATCCGCATCTGGTCCTTAAGAAAAATGGCTTTGGCGATGTGTGTGGACTACAGATCTTAACAAAGCTTGTCCAGCGGATCCTTTTGCCCTCCCCCGCATTGATCAGATTATTGATGCCACGGCAGGATGTGAGCGTTTAAGTTTTTTGGATGCGTACTCTGGATATCATCAGATCAAAATGGCAGTTAAGGACCAGGAGAAGACAGCGTTTATAACTCCCTTTGGAGCCTTCTGCTATGTATCTATGCCTTTTGGGCTCAAAAGCGCCCAAGCTACTTATCAGCGGTGTGTACAGAATTGCCTGCATACGCAGATCGGCCGCAATGTACATGCTTATGTGGATGATATTGTAGCGAAGTCAAGACAAAAGGAGACACTGGTGGAAGATTTGAAGGAAACCTTCGACAACTTGCGCATTTATAAGATGATGCTTAATCCGGCCAAGTGTGTTTTTGGTGTTCCGGCAGGCAAGTTATTGGGGTTTCTGGTGTCTAACAGAGGAATTGAGGCTAATCCGGAGAAAATTAAAGCTATTGTTTCCTTGGCTAAGCCGAAGTGTATCAATGATGTTCAGCGCCTGGCGGGCAGAATCGCTGCGTTGAGCCGATTTATCAGCCGCCTCGGAGAGAAGGCCATCCCCTTATACCAGATGCTGAGGAAGACAGATAATTTTGTCTGGAGTCCGGCTGCTGACGAAGCGTTTGAGGATCTAAAGCGGCAGTTGGCCGATCCACCTGTTCTTGCAGCTCCGGTTGACAAGGAACCGTTGTTGTTATATGTGGCAGCCAATGCTCGAGCCATAAGCGTAGCCATTGTGGTGGAGCGCAAGGAGGCAGGCAAGGAGTATCCGGTTCAACGGCCGGTTTATTATATCAGTGAGGTGCTTATTGAGTCTAAGCAAAGGTACCCGCATTGGCAGAAGCTAGTCTATGGTGTTTTTATGGCCAGTCAGAAACTGAAGCAATATTTCCAAGGGCACCCTATCACAGTGGTTAGTTCAGCTCCTTTGGGTGATATCATACTGAACCGGAGGCGATCGTCGGATTGCAAATGGGCCATCGAGCTTGGGCGCATGGACTAAAGTATATACCACGCACAGCAGTGAAGTCACAAGCACTTGTTGATTTTATTAATGACTGGACGGAGTTACAAGCGCCAGAGGAGAAGCCGGATCACACATATTGGACCATTCATTTTGACGGATCCAGGCAGTTGGAAGGCTCGGGGGCTGGAGTCGTTTTAACTTCCCCGCGAGGTGATAAGTTTTGTTACGTTCTCCGTTTAATGTTCCCTTGTACTAATAATGCAGCTGAGTACGAAGCCTTGCTCCATGGCCTCCGGATGGCTAAGGAGATGAACTTAAGCGGGTTAAGTGCTTTGGTGACTCGGACCGTAGCTCGGCAAGTATCCGCACTTGGGATTCTAAGGACCCGCTTATGGCTGCATATCGTCGAGAAGTGGATAATATCGCAGGTTGCTTCAAGGGTTATCAAGTGGATCATGTGGATCGCCGGAGAACGGCGGCGGACGCTTTAAGCGGTTGGGTTCTCGGCCAAACTGGTCCCGCCTAATGTCTTTTGGACGCCTTGCACAACCCGTCACCCGGCTCCCTGGTGAAGCGGATTTGGCTATTCCTGATCCGGAGGCTCAATTGGTGGCAGCATTACATACTATTCCGGATTGGAGGATTCCTTTTCTTGCGTATATGACTCGAGGGGAATTGCCAGAAGATGAGATTCTGGCCAGGCAGATAATCCGGCGCTCTAAATCTATGACGATTCTTAATGGTGAGTTACATCATTGCAGTGTGTCAGGGGCGTTTCAACGCTGTGTTTCTCCTGAGGAAGGCCGTGAAATTTTAAGAGAAATCCATGAAGGGGATTGTGGACATCACGCCGGTTCAAAGTCCCTGGTGGCAAAGGCGTTCCGTCACGGATTTTACTGGTTGACTGCCCACGCTGACGCGGAGGATTTGGTTAAACGGTGCGATGGATGTCAGAAGTTTTCCAGACGTGCTCATGTACCGGCACAAGAGTTGAGGATGATCCCAATAACGTGGCCGTTTGTGACTTGGGGGCTGGATATGGTTGGACCCTTTAAACGATCCAAGGATAAGAAGACCCACCTGTTGGTGGCAGTGGATAAATTTACCAAGTGGGTTGAAGCGGAGCCTGTCAGCAAGTGTGATGCAGCAACAGCGGTGCAGTTCATCAAAAAGGTGATTTTCGGTTTGTCTTTCCACGGTATCATTATCGACAATGGCACTAATCTATCCAAGGGGCTATGAAAGAGTTACGTGAATGTGAGCACATCCGCTTGACGTGTCGTCGATGGCGCATCCCGATCAAACGGGCAGCGTAACGCGCTAATCAAGAGATCTTACGAGGCATCAAACCCGACTTGGTTCCGCATGAGAACACCGTGGTGCTGGGTTGAAGAGCTACCATCGGTGCTATGGAGTATCAATACTACGCCAAACCGTCCACCGGTATACACCGTTTTTCATGGTCTCACGGAGCGAGGCCGTTCTCCCCGATGATATCCGCACGATTCGCCCGTGTAGCGGCTTATGTTGAAGCGGACAACGAGGCGGCGCGGCAGACGCTTTGGACCTATTGGATGAGGGCGTGATATGGCAGCCGCCGTTCGGCGATTTACCGGCAAGATCTTCGCCGTTATCACGATCGCCGGTTAAAACCGAGCCTTTCAAGAAGGAGATTTGGTGCTTCGTCTCATCCAAGACCGCACAGATATGCACAAGTTATCCCCACCTTGGGAAGAACCTTTGTGGTCGAGAAGAATCTACACAACGGATCATACTATCGATTGATATTCGAGGCGCCAAGACTCACGTACATCGAGGAGGAGACCAATAGGCCGTGGAATATAGCTCATCTTCGCCTTACTACACTTGAGTCATCGGCTCGGTTTATGTACATAGCATAACAATGTATATATTATCTTCGATATAATAAAAACCGAGCCTCAGCTAAAGCGGGTCTCTGTCTTTCTTATCATGCGTGGTTACATGGAGTGTTTACATTTTTAAAGCGCCTCCGGTTTACCCTTGACATTTATTTTTATCACTTGGGGGCTTGGTCGTGTCCGAACCAATGCAACACCTCTTGATAGGCGAAAGCCACCAGATCATTTGGGGACACGGTCACATCTGAACCGGTCACGCCTCTTTGTCGGCCAATAGGGCCAACCTCATTTGGGGGCTTGGTCGAACCCGAACCAATGTCATGCCACTTGGCCGGCGTACTCGCCAAGAGTCTTTTGGGGACCTTGCCGACCGGCACCATCGCCACGCCTTCGGGGCTTGGTTGCGTCTGACCATGGTAATGCCATCTGACCAGCTCAATGAAGCTTTTCTTTTGCAAAGAGTTATTGCCTTTGTTGCCATATTTTCACATATTTGGTATTCGATTTTTTGTTGTTGCGTTTTTAACCCGACAAATATTTTTATCCGGTTCAGCTGTCAGTTACAAACTGACAGGATACGGTTTAGTATTACACCGGAGTTTTATCTGCCCGGTTTACCTTCTTCCCGAGTCACAAGGTTTATATGGGAGCTGTTCTCTCCTCAGACGGTCATGGTTTTTAAGGCCTCCGCTTCAAGTTTGGCTACGCCAGCTTCATGCCCAGATACGGCAGGTATTTGTATCACATACTTATTGATTTTCGATATATATATATATATTGAATACCATAAACCGGCTGACGGTGTCACCGCCACCGAGGTTCAACTTTTCTGGTTACAGGGAGTATGAATCAAACAAAAGTTTCACTTATGCACGAAGGCATATTCAGGCAGAAAGTTTTAACTAAAGTTATTACAAGGCAACACGGTGCCCAAGTGGGATCATTGTTCTTTGGGCAAACCGCCTGCAACAGATGTTTGAACCGGCCACCGGTTCAAGCCTGCTCTTCATCCTCCGCCGCTTCAGCCTCTTCATCTCTACCCATTGGCTGGAAATCCACAGTGGTCCAGTCGATTCCCATTAGCGCTTGGAAAACAGCCTCTTCGTGGATCAGAGAAGACGGTTCAATATCAGGAGCGTAAGTATGCTTACGAATTGGAGGGATCAGGTTTTCCGCTTCAAAGGTTGGGGCGGACACTCGCTTGTTTTGATCATTGTATTGCGCTTGATAATGCTCTAAGTCAGCTTCTTCGCCAACCGACAAGCTAGCGGGCGATCGCACGGTTTATTGCTCAGAATCTTCTTCATCAAATCGAGCCATCTTCTTTCACTTTGGGATAGCCTTGAGCTGCTTCCACGGGATCAAAGTCTGGTACCTGTGCCTTGGCTCGGATCAAAGGCGTTGATGGCTCCGGTTCGAGCAGCAGATTTTTCACCTCTTCAATCCGGGCGGGAGCATGGACAGCCGGTTCGAGTATCTTGAATCAAAGAAGGCGCCGGATTGTTATGTGACATTGTTGTGATGATGCGCTGGGCTCCGGTATACAGCTGTTCTACCAAGGTATAGACAGCCTTCAGTTTCTTCCGCACATCATTTCCTAAGTGCCCAACGCGTGTGCCTACAACAGTAAACAGTTAGTTTCAAACCAGAGCAATGACACAACAGGTGTAACATATCACAACTGTTCAAAGAGACTTACCAAAGATTGCTGCAGTCATAGAATGTATTTGCCGCTTTACGGCTGTCAGATCGTCTACCACCGGTTTAAGGGCAGCTTCAACATTTTCTGCCCGTTTGATCAAATTGGCCTTTTCAGTGGCCCAAACTGCCTGCTCTTTCTTCAAATTATCCTTCACTTGTTCAGCAGCGGTCAAAGTGCTGGTTAGTTCTTTCTTGGCCTTCTCTGTTTCGGCCTGCTGGGTTTTCAAAGCCGCTTGTAAATCGGCAATCCGATCATCTTTGATTTTCACCTCAGCCTGCGTATTGACAGTGTGATTCAGCCAGAAGTTCAGGAAAGTCAAAGTCCCAACCACACAACACAGTTATATGCTTGACACTTGGGGGCTAATGTACCTTCGATTTTATACTGCTACTAGATGACAAAGTCCCAATCTCAATACAAGTATTCAACTTGGCACTTGGGGGCTAATGGCTATTTGATTCTACCAATGTTTTGTCAGGCAATTTTTTATGGAAGTACTGGTTTAAGGATGCAGAGTTAAACCGGCCCGTATGGTTATACAGGTAGATTTCAAAATGGATCAAGAAAATATAATCAAGTCCCGGTTTGATCAAGATTGCAAACCGGCCCTTGGGGGCTATAAGGATTGATATGATGGTAATAAGGAAAGGAGTGAGTTACCTCAAACTTGTCCCTCATTAACTTGACCAGGCCAGCTTCATAGTCACGGCTAGTATACAGCCGGTTCAAATAGCCAGAATGAAGTTCTTGGGCGCTTAGAGCAGCATATGTTTCCAGCTCGACATCCCACTTTCCTTTATTCAAAGTGGAAGAATCCTCTTTCACAGTATGCCGGGTTAAGGTTGCAGGATTCCCCGGTTCAGAGCGGCCCATACCAGTAATCACAACGTCATCATCTTTCGACTCGACGGATTGTGTGGGCACGGCTGTTTTAGTAGGACTGTGAGGATTCTCAAACCGGACGGTGCTGGCAGGTGGATCAGCAGAGGTTGAAGTATTTGCAGGCCTCTCTTCAGGAATAACATCCTCTTGAACCGGAGGATCATTGGGAATATCTTCAGAGGCAAAATTTTCAAGATCCGGCGCTCTCTCATGATCTGAAGCGGCAGCCTCTTCAACTGTTTTGTCCAAGCGGGCCTTCTTGCTGGGTTTCGGTTTGGTTCTGAAGAGACAAAGAGTCAGGAAAAAGGCATATCCATTACAGAAAATATCAGAAAGCATATGGTCGGTTTGACTTACCCGGCGGCTATTTTCAACGGTGGTAGCTGAGTGGCTGAAGATTCGCCAGAGGATGAATGGGAAGTAACCTGATAATCGGAGTCGTACGGATTAAGAGGTTGACGGAAGAAACCCGCTTTGGAATTTAAAGCAATAAAAAGGTCGGAAACCTCGGTGCGGCGCTTTCGAACCGGGCTGTTGGGTAAACCGGCAGAGGTAACTACCTGACCACTATGCCGGGTTGTGCGGCGAGCTTCATGTTGCTGTGTCTTCATAGGAAATTTGGGATCCAAGTAAGCAAGAGGGTGAGAAAAATTAACTTTCCGGTTTGCCTGGCGAAATTTTGGTAAAGGCAAATTTGTTGAATCGGAAGAAAGAATAGTTACCTCAGCAAATCCTGCGTTGCTGGCTTCAGCGTCATCCTGACAAGCATCATCATCAATAAGGCGTGTAAAAAGCAAGCCAAGAGAGTCAAGTTCCGGATTACCCACATCATCGTCAATGGCCGGATCAGATGAAGCAGTGGTTTTTCTCTTGTGGGCTGATTTCTTGACAACTTTTGTTTTGGGCCGGTTTGGCCGCCCAGCTTTATCCGCTTTGTCTTGGGAAAGTTTCTTACCTTAAAACGGATTATCACCCTGGATCAGAAGTACTTAAATGTTGGATACATGAAGCAATAACAGGTCTAATGATGAAGCAGCTAGAAACTTACCGCAGGTGGTTTGTTGGTGGTGCAGTAAGGAGCCAAACCGGTTTGAGCACAGAGATGTTCCGGTTCATTCAGCATTCTTCTTACTGAGTCCGTAACTTCATCATCAGAAAGTTCAAGTTTTGTGTGTCGGAGTGGGTCGTCGACGCTGCCAGTATACTGACACATCAAACCGGAACGCCGGCTCAAAGGCAGTATGCCCCAAGATAACCAGCAGCGTGCAAGATCAATTCCAGTCAAACCGTTCGCCATAAAGGCCCGGAGCTTGGACAGTTGCGGGGCATATTTGCTTCTCTCTTTGGCGCTTAATCTTTGAGGAAACGGATGAGTATTGCTTAGCCGCTCTGGACGAAAGCCAGGTAAAGGATTTTCGCCTTCAGGAGAAGTGTCCTTGCAGTAAAACCAAGTCGCATTCCACTCTTTGGGGTGAGTATGGAGTTTGACGTGGGGATAGGTGATTTCTTTCCTTTTCTGAATAGCCATACCACCCAATTCTGTATTGGGGCCGTCGGTGAATTCAGTGCGACGGTTTAGATGGAAGAGATCTCTAAACAGTTCAACAGAAGGTTCCTCTTGCAGATATGCTTCAGATAGCACTTGAAAGTGGCATAAGTTGGTGACGGAGTTGGGACCGATGTCTTGGGGACGGAGCTGAAAATTGGCCAACACGTCCCGGTAAAATTTTGAACCGGGCGGTTTGAAGCCCCGGGCCAAGTGATCTGCAAAAACCACAACTTCCCCTTCCTGAGGTGTGGGAGGACATTCCTCTCCAGGAACCCTCCAGTGGACTGCATTTTTGTCATCTAAAGCGCCAATCGATACCAGTTCATTCAGTCAGAACTTCGGTGACTCGGGAAGGAACCCAGTTGCATTCATACACTTGTTTGGCCATGATAAGATCTACAAAGGTAACAGATCCGGTTCAAGAGCGTGCTTGTTACAAAGTGATTGATCTAAGTTATGGTAAACCGGAGGCAGTATCTATAAATCGGTTGATTGTGATATGATGTCAGATGAGCTCTGGCGGTTCAACAAGGGGACTAATGGTGTGCTTGTGCCGGTTTAGCAGCTTTTTCTTATGGTAAGTTAAACCGCCTAATCTAGGCCTTGGAAATAATTGAAGCTATGGACAGTTTGCAGAAACAAGTTTCACAAGATCCCATGATTACTACGGATCAAACACGGGTTTTCAGAAAACAGGAAATATTTTGCGGAGGTAAAGAAGAAACAGAAGTGGACCATGAGGCAGATATATATATGCAGAAGATCCATGGGATTAAGATGAGAAAGTACAGCGGATGCGCAGGAGTTACTATTAGTACAGAACAGATTCACAGCGTGGTTCAAAGTTAAAAGGATAAACGGGAACGCACGAAAAACACGGTATGAAGCTGGAACCCTAAAAACAGATCTAAGTACAGAACAGATTTAAGAAGGGGAAGAAGCTTACCGGGAATGGAGAAGATGCGGAAAGAGGCCGCAGTGTTCTGGTACGTTCAGGTCAATGCAGCGGCCTAAGACGAAGCAGAGGTCGATGACAATGGCGGAGCTCCAAGAGCAGCGGCGCGAGAAAGACGAAGAAGAGGAAGCGAAGGGAGGAAAGAAATGACCCTTCGGTCCTATTTATAAGGCAGCAAAGCTAGGTCAAGCGCGTGGATCCAGGGATTGCTATTAAAGAAGGCGTTACAAAGGATCAAATTTTAGGATGACGTCATGCCGGTTTACAGTGACCAGAAGCAACGACATCATGCCGGTTTACAGTGACCAGAAGCAACGACATCATGCCAGTTTACAGTGACTAGAAGCAACGATGACATGGCGATTTACCAAACAAAAGAAGATATCCAAGATACAAGCTTTCTGAAGGATTGACATGAACCAGTTCAAATCAATCTGGGGCCTAATGTTTGGGATATTACCACCAGGTGTAAACCGGCCAGCTTGGGCCGGATTAACTACGTTAGTGGTATAAGCAGAGAAAGGCCCAAGGCCTATAGTCGGATTAGAGCTTGTAGCCGTAAACCGGCCTGATGTATAACTTGTATTGTAAGTTAGGAGTAGAGAGATACGAACCGGGATACGAGTATGAACCGGTGGGGACTCTATGAATCGACAGGCGCCACTGTATATAAGGGACGACCGGCGACGGTTCAAGGACGACAACCACAACTCGAGCCTAGGCGAAGCTTGTTTGCTCCTAGCCATCGAGACTACATCAATTCCATCACAACTAGACGTAGGATTTTACCTTCATCGAAGGGGCCGAACTAGTATAAACCCTTGTGTCTTTGTGTCTGCTTTAACCCCTGCAAGTAAACCCGTAGCGATGGCTCCACGACTAAGTCCTTACGCTAGGACATCTGCCGTGACAAATCCACGACAACCTGCCTCAAATGTGCCCGTGTGCTGTTTGGTTTCTATCCTGTGTGTTGTTTGGTTGCTATGCTGAGTAACCCTCTTACTTGTCTGGCCTGAGTTACCACTAGCCATAATTAGCCAGACCGGCCTCCGGTAGTGTGGTTGGCCTGAGTCAGGCCTCCTATTTCTTGCGCCTGGGTGAGCCTGTTGCATCGCTTGGAATTAAAATAGCCATTCTTTTGCATAGATAGGATAGGTGTGGAGTTCTTCATATAATAATTGTACTGTATCATGTCGGCCGGGCTCAGACACAAACCAAACAACACCACACTTAGGCTGCCTGGTCAGGCTAAAATCTTTTGTTTTCCTGGCTACCGACATGCACCACATTTTTTCAGGAACGTTACTCAGGGTAGCAACCAAACAACCCCTGAGTCGTCGCATGTGTGGCGCTTGGGCGGATGGAGGTGCTTCTTCTTCGTGTTTATCTTTTGGGCTCCGAACCTCTTTGAGTTTGTCCATCTGAACGTAGTTGATGGAGCTCTGACATAGATTCGTGCCATGTCCTTTGGGGTGCGGAGGTTAAGGTCACTGATTGTAGTGTCGCGTTAGCAGCATCCTGCAGTAGTGCATGCTTAATACATTAACTATACCAAACATAGTCATTGCAACTGGTATTGGTAAAATTGAACTGGACAATTTATACATGGTAAATTCTGAGGGGTAGTTGTTGGGGAACTTCATCTGGGCACCAAGTCGGCGGCGTCGGAGGAGAGTGTTCCACCAGGTCGGAGTGTGGATCAGTACCGCTGACATGTGTACCTACAAGCAACAAGTAAATGTTAGAAGCTAAACTGCCAATACTAGGGAAAAGGCTAGTAGTAGCGCCGGTTTTAGGTATAGCATCGCGGGGTGGCGCGCTACTGATACGGCGCTATAGCTAAAGTGTAACAATTGCGTGTGTCTGCCCGCACTACTGCTATACCTGCTTAGCAGTAGCGCTTTTGGTAGACAGCGCTGCTGGTAATTACTAGCAGCGTGCCTCTCTATCCACGCTACTACTATTGTTACGTATTTCTTTTTTGTTTTATGTCGTATTCATATGCCATTATACAAGTTTTCATAGAGTAGCAATTTAGAGATTGTTTTTATATCAGAATGAGTTATTACATCATTGGGTGAACGAACCGTGGATTAGTTTCAAGTGCATGGACACTTTGGATCCATCCACTTGAAACTAAATCGTGGTTCTTCACCCAATGACATAATAACTCATCACCATCATCAACATATAATTAACAACTTACCATCATAATACATCATTGTCATATAACAACTCCTCATGATCATCATTTTTGTCAGTGAGACATCATATAACAAGTTGGTCACTAGTCATCACAACTCCTCCTCAACATCGTCATCAACTCTAACACATTGTACCTAGGACCTGCTCCTCTCTAATAGGACCTACTACACTCCCTTAGGTAAAATAGCATAAAACAAGATAGGCCCTGACTCTCCATTATGGAGAATGGAGATTATCCTGTCTCCAATTCTTGCGCGTCGCACAATGTTGCTTCCAAGTACCTCCCTACGACTGACCATACATTTTTTCTAATCTTTGATTGTCATGTCTTCATCGGTCTTAGAAATCTGGTATGAACAACAGTGATGTGTAGGATGACCTGGCCGTAAGCTCATAACATCAAGGCGACCTTTCGGAAACATCAGATGAGGCACACAATCCTTCGGGATTTTCTGTTGAAAAACATAGTAATAACTTCGTAGTTAGCAATGTAGTTTAGTTTTAGGAGAATTTATGCAAAAGATGCAAGGATGCCGTAATAGTAAAAAATCTTACCATGCTATCTCCATGGATGTTACCGTAGTTCAACACGTGCACTAGTGGCATGTATTGACCATAATGTGCAGGAGTTTGATAATAGATATTGTAATTCTCAAGATCATTAATAAATGAGATCAATTGATTTTTCTCCTAATAAATTAATTCTGCATCATCGGTGTAGTAGGTTCTGTCTACCATCTTCCGCACATTCTTTGAAAAATAAAAAAAGCTATCAATGGAAATAAGCTATCAACTATTTTGAAATAAACAATATAAATTACTTAATAACTATGTTCGAGAAATTCACATAGCGGTAGAATTGGAAGCGTATCAACAAGGATCCAAATGTCCATATTGTCTTCGTCGATGTCAGGATCACCAAGATCCATGGTGACAAGCATACCCTCATGGAAATCATATGCCTTGCAAAGTGCTTCCCAATTTGGGCAACCAAAATGGGATACGCTCTCAGAATTGTATATATTTACAGCAAAATCAAAACCATGATGGGTCCTTAGATGAACTATCTTTGTTTACATATTTTCATGATCTTCAAAATCCATCCTCTCCAAGACATACCATCTTGCATAGCATGGGATAAGCTAGTCGAGTTGTAAAAGAAGAAAATTACACGATGAAGAAGAAGAAGTCGAGCTTAATTACGAAAAAAACACTTTGCGTCGTTGCGTACCGTTTCAACGTCAAAGATCTCCTGGAGCTTAATGCTAAAGCGCCGTCTTTCTACCAAGTGAGGCCTCTCGCAGAAACCACGGTCGTCGCCGCACTAGGAGCACTCCGCGAGACTTTTATCGTCTGACAACATTCCCTATGTTCATAATTTAAAGATTAAACTTCTAAAATTCAATATATTTACTACAGAAACTAATTTAGATCATTATTATTTAGCATGGGTTGTCACAGAAGAGAGTCATCGGGCCCGACGCATTGGGAATAACTCCTAGGTCGGTAATGAACTCCTTTATCCAGATTGCTTCATGTGCTGCCTCCAAGGCTGCCATATACTCCGCTTCACATGTAGATCCCGCCATGATGCTTTTCTTGCAACTGCACCAGCTTACTGCCCCACCATTCAAAATATACACGTATCCGGTTTGTGACTTGGCATCATCCAGATCTGTGTCGAAGCTAGCATCGACGTAACCCTTTACGACAAGCTCTTCGTCACCTCCATAAACGAGAAACATATCCTTAGTCCTTTTCAGGTACTTCAGGATATTCTTGACCGCTGTCCAGTGTTCCATGCCGGGATTACTTTGGTACCTTCCTACCAAACTTACAGCAAGGTTTATATCAGGTCTGGTACATAGCATGGCATACGTAATAGACCCTATGGTTGAGGCATAGGGGGTGACACTCATCTTTTCTCTATCTTCTGCCGTGGTCGGGCTTTGAGCTGAGCCCAATTTCACACCTTGCAATACATGCAAGAACCCTTTCTTGGACTGATCCATATTGAACTTCTACAATATCTTATCAAGGTATGTGCTTTGTGGAAGACCTATGAGGCGTCTCGATCTATCTCTATAGATCTTGATGCCTAATATGTAAGAAGCTTCTCCAAGGTCCTTCATTGAAAAACATTTATTCAAGTAGGCCTTTATGCTCTCCAAGAGTTCTATATCATTTCCCATCAACAGTATGCCATCTACATATTATATGAGAAATGCTACAGAGCTCCCACCCACTTTATTGTAAACGCAGGCTTCTCCATAAGTCTGCATAAACCCAAATGCTTTGATAATTTCATCAAAGTGAATGTTCCAACTCCGAGATGCTTGCACCAGCCCATAGATGGAGCGCTGGAGCTTGCATGCCTTGTTAGAATTCATAGGATCGACAAAACCTTCCGGATGCCTCATATACAATTCTTCCTTAAGAAAGCCATTAAGGAATGTCGTTTTGATGTCCATTTGCCATATCTCATAATCATAGAATGCGGCAATTGCTAACATGATTCGGATGGACTTTAGCTTCTCTACGGGTGAGAAGGTCTCATCGTAGTCAACCCCTTGAACTTGTCGATAACCCTTAGCGACAAGTCGAGCTTTATAGATGGTAACATTACCATCCGCGTCCGTCTTCTTCTTAAAGATCCATTTATTTTCTATCGCTCGCTGATCATCGGGCAAGTCTGTCAAAGTCCATACTTTGTTTTCATACATGGATCCTATCTCGGATTGCATGGCTTCAAGCCATTTGTTGGAATCTGGGCTCGCCGTCGCTTCTTCATAGTTTGAAGGTTCACCGTTGTCTAACAACATGATTTCCAGGACAGGGTTGCCATTCTAGTGTGGAACGTGTCCTTGTGGACCTACGAAGTTCAGTAGCAACTTGATCCTAAGTACCTTGATCATCATCATTAACCTCCTCTCTAGCCGGTACAGGCACCACAAAAACATCTTCTTGAGCTGCACTACTTTCTGCTTCAAGAGGCAGTACTTCATCAAGTTCTACTTTCCTCCCACTTACTTCTTTCGAGAGAAACTCTTTCTCTAGAAAGGACCCGTTCTTGGCAAAAAAGATCTTGCCTTCGGATCTGAGGTAGAAGGTATAACCAATGGTTTCCTTAGGGTATCCTATGAAGACGCATTTTTCCGACTTGGGTTCGAGCTTTTTAGGTTGAAGTTTCTTGACATAAGCATCGCATCCCCAAACTTTTAGAAACGACAGCTTAGGTTTCTTCCCAAACCATAATTCATATGGTGTCGTCTCAACAGATTTTGACGGAGCCCTATTTAAAGTGAATGCGGCAGCCTCTAAAGCATAGCCCCAAAATGAGAGCGGTAGGTCAGTAAGAGACATCATAGATCACACCATATCCAATAGAGTGCGATTACAACGTTCAGACACACCATTTCGCTGAGGTGTTCCAGGCGGCGTGAGTTGTGAAACGATTCCACATTTCCTTAAGTGTGTGCCAAATTCGTGACTCAAATATTCCCCTCCACGATCTGATCGTAAGAACTTTATTTTTCTGTCACGTTGATTTTCAACCTCACTCTGAAATTCCTTGAACTTTTCAAAGGTCTCAGACTTGTGTTTCATTAAGTAGACATACCCATATCTACTTAAGTCATCAGTGAGGGTGAGAACATAATGATAGCCACCGCGAGCTCAACGCTCATTGGACCGCACACATCAGTATGTATGATTTCCAATAAGTTGGTTGCTCGCTCCATTGTTCCGGAGAACGGAGTCTTGGTCATTTTGCCCATGAGGCATGGTTCGCACGTGTCAAATGATTCATAATCAAGAGACTCCAAAAGTCCATCTGCATGGAGCTTCTTCATGTGTTTGACACCAATGTGACCAAGGCGGCAGTGCCACAAGTATGTGGGACTATCATTATCAACCTTACATCTTTTGCTATTCACACTATGAATATGTGTAACATCATGTTGGAGATTCATTAAGAATAAACCATTGACCAGCGGGGCATGACCATAAAACATATCTCTCACATAAATAGAACAACCATTATTCTCGGATTTAAATGAGTAGCCATCTCGTATTAAACGAGATCCAGATACAATGTTCATGCTCAAAGTTGGCACTAAATAACAATTATTGAGGTTTAAAACTAATCCCATAGGTAAATGTAGAGGTAGCGTGCCGACGGCGATCACATCGACCTTGGAACCATTCCCAACGCGCATCGTCACCTCGTCCTTCGCCAGTCTCCGCTTATTCCGCAGCTCCTGTTTTGAGTTACAAATATGAGCAACCGCACCGGTATCAAATTCCCAGGAGCTACTATGAGTACTGGTAAGGTACACATCAATAACATGTATATCACATATACCTTTGGTGTTGCCGGCCTTCTTGTCCGCTAAGTACTTGGGGTAGTTCCGCTTCCAGTGACCACTTCCCTTGCAATAAAAACACTCAGTCTCAGGCTTGGGTCCATTCTTTGGCTTCTTTCCGGCAGCTTGCTTACCAGGCGTGGCAACTCCCTTGCCGTCTTTCTTGAAACCCTTTTTACCCTTGCCCTTCTTGAGCTTAGTGGTTTTATTCACCATCAACACTTGATGTTCCTTTTTGATTTCCACCTCCGCTGATTTCAACATAGAATATACTTTAGGCATGGTTTTCTCCATCCCCTGCATATTGAAGTTCATCACAAAGCTCTTGTAGCTCGGTGGAAGCGACTGAAGGATTCTGTCAACGACCGCGTCATCCGGGAGATTAACTCCCAGCTGAGACAAGCGGTTTTGCAACCCAGACATTTTGAGTATGTGCTCGCTGATGGAACTATTCTCTTCCATCTTACAACTGTAGAACTTGTCGGAGACTTCATATCTCTCGACCCGAGCATGAGCTTGGAAAACCATTTTCAGCTCTTAGAACATCTCATATGCTCCGTGCTGCTCGAAACGCTTTTGGAGCCCCGGTTCTAAGCTGTAAAGCATGCCGCACTGAACCAGGGAGTAATCATCAACACGCAACTGCCAAGTGTTCATAACGTCTTGGTTCGCTGGGACAGGTGCTTCACCTAGCGGTGCTTCAAGGACATATGCTTTCTTGGCAGCTATGAGGATGAGCCTCAAGTTCCGGACCCAGTCCGTATAGTTGCTACCATCGTCTTTCAGCTTGGTTTTCTCTAGGAACGCGTTGAAGTTGAGGACAACATTCGCGTGGACCATTTGATCTACAAGACATATTGTAAAGATTTTTAGACTAAGTTTATGATAATTAAGTTCATCTAATCAAATTATTTAATGAACTCCCACTCAGATAGACATCCCTCTAGTCATCTATGTGATACATGATCCGAGTCAACTAGGCCGTGTTCGATCATCACGTGAGACGGACTAGTCATCATCGGTGAACATCTTCATGTTGCTCGTATCTTCTATATGACTCATGTTCAACCTTTCGGTCTCTTGTGTTCCGAGGCCATGTCTGTACATGCTAGGCTCGTCAAGTCAACCTAAGTGTTTTTGCATGTGTATATCTGGCTTACACCCGTTGTATGTGAACGTTAGAATCTATCACATCCGATCATCATGTGGTGCTTCGAAACAACGAACTTTCGCAATGGCGCACAGTTAGGGGAAACACTTTCTTGAAATTATTATGAGGGATCATCTTATTTATGCTACCGTCGTTCTAAGCAAATAAGATGCACATGATAAACATCACATGCAATCAAATAGTGACATGATATGGCCAATATCATTTTGCTCCTTTTGATCTCCATCTTTGGGGCGCCATGATCATCATCGTCACCGGCATGACACCATGATCTCCATCATTATGATCTCCATCATCGTGTCTCCATGAAGTTGTCTCGCCAATTATTGCTTCTACTACTATGGCTAACGGTTTAGCAATAAAGTAAAGTAACTACGTGGTGTTATTCAATGACACGCAGGTCATACAAAAATAAAGACAACTCCTATCGCTCCTGCCGGTTGTCATACAAAAAATAAAGACAACTCCTATGGCTTCAAGCACTACTGCTGCAACCCTGTTGAACCCAATGGAGTGGAAGAAACGGACGGCGGTGCCATTGCCGGCATGCTGGGGCGCGACGAGCAGCAGCAACCCTGTCATGGACATGAGATCAAGATCGATTACTAATCCTAGCATAATGCCCAATCTCAACTTGTCATGGAAGACAGGGATGAACTTATACATGCATGCATGCATGCTTATGTAAATTTTGTGTTTGGAAAGTAAGACATATTCAATCGTGTTCGTCTGATCCATCGAAAATTTGAACATGATCATACGCATGCTGATCGTCATCAATCAACAACTTAAAAACACAGCAGCCTGCTCGATCCATACATAATTATATCTAGAGCATCTTCCTGTAATTTGTAAATTATATCTGGTCTTTTGAATCTAACTACCATTATAAATTTCCAGGTGAGAATTTCTGGAACGAATTAGAAAGGCAAGGGAATGAAACTTTTACTGGTGATTGGATTTGATAAAACACAGCCTGCTCGATCCATCATCTTTGCATCAAATCAAATCGTTTAAGCTTTATTAGCTTTTGCATTATTCCACCGACCACATGGATAGGCAAGTCAAAGCAATCCCTTCTTTATGCTGCGTACTATACTACTGGCTCGATCTCTCTTTTCATCACTACTAGTACAAGGTCAAAGCTGCAAGCTTTTGCAGATACTTCAATCAAATCTGCTCCACGTAGCTTTTTCGTACCACCTACCTATCGCGCTTGTCTGCCAACGAGTGATCCACGTCTATACACATTATCTAATTTAGTCTAACAATCCGTAATCTCTAAACTTTTTTTTTTGTTAATTTCTAGGTTGCGTAAAGTTTTATTCATAAATCTTGCTCAATTAGATTTGCACGTATTTATAACCTAAATTGTGGTATTAAAAGATGTTACGAAATTTTGGTCAGGAAACGAGTAACAATCATTTGTATGGTCTCCGTATTATATGCAGGACTGCATTGTATTTTCCATTTTAGGAGTTTTTTTTAATAATGTTGGTGTTTGATCAACACTTGTTTTCGTCTCCTTTGTAGATAAAGGAAGATTATATATGAAGTGAGACTCTGAGAATGGTTCCATGTTGATTCAAAAGTCTTAAAAGGTTACTCTCGTTAAGATGGGAGCACATAGTGCGACATTTTGGCTCATGGGCTCTAGGCAGCCTGAACCTTTTTTTATAAAGGATGTAGACATCTATACATTTTTAAGTAATATGTTTGATTTGTAGGCTACGCAGAAGAGACTAATTTGTGGCTCCATAAAGAGAAAGAACAAAAACTATATTTTGCCCACGTATTTATCTTTTTTCTGTGTAGATCAAAGATCTGTTGACGAAAATTTTCTATACATGCATTTATATTTTAAAAAGTGATTTCTAGTTATTTTCAAATAAATAATAAATACGAGCTCAACGAAGCTCGGGAGAGATTATGACTCTTCATGGGTGTATTACACTGCATGGTAAGGGTTCCATAGATTTCTTTTGCTTGGTTGTGGGGTATCTTGGGGGGTAAACCCGTTGTATTATCTGGCTAGGTTTGGGTACGCTAAAAAAAATCTGGCTAGGCTTGGCTAAACGCTCTGGAACATGCACAACTAATTAATAATTTTGTTCAGTGATATTGAAACTTGTGATATTTGTATGCTTGTATTGCAATCTTGTGTCACTGTATTCACAAAGAAAATAAATCTCGTGTCATCACAATTTGGCTACCTTGGTTGGCGAGGCTTTATCTATAAAGCTGGGCGTAATGCTCCCTATGAAAAAAATGTAGCCATTTGTAGAAAGTGTGCACTAATGAGTTTAACTTTATGACCAACTTCTTACTTCTTGCAAAAAAAGCAATTTCTTACTGTTTAGAGGACTCGACGAGTATAATGAGGAGTTATAAAAAGACGATAGAGGTAAGTAACACAAAGTTAAACTAATATGAAGGAATCAGCCGCCTCTAAATTCCCTTCCGTTCAAGGAAAAGTGCTGCAAACTGAGGCATACTCCACTTTGTATATCATGCGCGTTTTTGGTTGGACGTGGGATCTAGCAGAACTGGTTAGCATTGCCATTTCCATGTATCTGAGGCATCTTCTCTCGTTGATATTTGCAGGATGCTATTCCATCAGTTAGTATGTAAATCCATCCCATGGAATCAAATTCCTTTCCTCAACTAAAGAACTCGACACATGGGGGAAGATGCCCTGCAATATCATAGAAGTTGAGAGACTCGCCCAATGTGCGGCGCGTGGCCGCTCAACCTCACATGAGGAGCAAGCGCTGCCCGTGCCTGCAAGGTTTGGAGACACTGAAAATGTTTCGGAGAGAAAAGCAGAAGTGTTTCGGAGAAACCATAAGTGTTTGGGAGTAAATTATCAAGCCGGAAAAGTTTTGCAGTACGTCTGTATTTTTTTTGAGTAAAACCGGTTAATTGGCAGATGTATGATTAATCTCTAATCCCTAGCCAGAAGAAATTCTAATGATAAGCGATATTCCAAACATTGGCGGTATTTAACTCAAAGTTAAATTAATGTATGAATCAGTCCGCTCTAACTTCCCTTTCGATTTTGGAAAAGTGATGCTAACTAAGACATACTCCACTTTTTATATCATGCGTGTTTTCGGTTGGACATGGAATCTGGCAGAACTAATTTGCATTGCCATTTCCATGCATGTGAGGCATCTTTCTTTCGTCGATCAAGGCAACTGAAATCCGATAGATTTTGTAGGATGCTATTCCATTAATTGCTTCCATCACATACATGGAGTTAGTATGTAAATATATCTCATGGAATCAAAATTCCTTTCCTCAACTAAGAAACTCGGCTAGGAAAAACTCTCTCGTCTCGTCTAGGTTGCACCGACAATCGCATGGATTCGCCTCCCCTCTACCTGCCGCTCCATTGGCTGGTTGCAAGGAGGGGAATCCCAGTGCCTTCGCTCAGACTATTAGTTTAGGTTAAGATATTTAGGGGCTGTTTTGTTGGATGCCTGAACGAACTTGCCTGGCCTGACCACCTGCCTCAAATGTGCGCGTGTGTTGTTTGGTTGCTATCCTGTGTGTTGTTTGGTTGCTATCCTGAGTGTCCCTCTTACTTGTCTGGCATGAGTTACCACTAGCCAAATTAGCCAGACCGGCCTCCGGTAGTGTGGTTAACCTGAGTCAGGCCTCCTATTTCTTGCACCTGGGTGTGCCTGTTGCATCGCTTGGAATTAAAATAGCCATTCTTTTGCACAGATAGGATAGGTGTGGAGTTCTTTATATAATAATTGTACTGTATCATGTTAGCCAAACTCAGACACAAACCAAACAACACCACACTCAGGCTGCCTGGTCAGGCTAAAATCTTTTGTTTTCCAGGCTACCGACAGGCACCACATTTTTTAGGCACGTAGCTCAGGGTAGCAACCAAACAACCCCCGAGTCATCGCAGGTGTGGCACTTGGGCAGATGGAGGTGCTTCTTCTTCGTGTTTATCTTTCGAGCTCCGAACCTCCTTGAGTTTGTCCATCTGGACGTAGTTGACGGAGCTCCGGCATAGATTCGTGGCATGTCCTTTGGGGTGCAGAGGTTAAGGTCTTTGATTGTAGTGTCGCCTTAGTAGCATCCTGCAGTAGTGCATCCTTAATACATCAACTATAAAAAACATAGTCATTGCAACTGGTATTGGTAAAATTGAACTGGACAATTTATACATGGTAAATTCTAAGGGGTAGTTGTTGGGGCACTTCATCTGGGCCAGAGTCTGCACCAAGTCAGCGGTGTCGGAGGCGAGGTGTTCCACCAGGTCGGAGTGTGGATCAGTACCGCTGACATGTGTACCTACAAGCAACAAGTAAATGTTAGAAACTAAACTGCAATTTGCAGAAATGATGTAAAATACTCAAAGACATTGGGATGGAAACTAATCTCAATGGTAAACAACAGCATCGCTGATTATGGCCATGTGTATGTACATGGAAAGGCATGATAACTACAAGAGGGTTAACATGCACCAAAAATAGGAATGGTAATTAAACAACAACATTTCCAATGATATCTTCATTGCGTCTAGTAGCAAGGTAGCAAAGGGAGAGAGTAAAAAGTGGGTAGAACTATTTACTACAACAGGCTTAACATCAAACTAACATATGCATTGTAAGTTTGTAACTGGTATTGATGAAACTGAAGTGGGAAGTTCAAAATTGAACATCATAGTGTGCATTACTGAAATAAACAAGGCACGTGTTAACTACAGATAAACTAATAAAGGAATTTAAATTGCTGATGAAATTGAAATTAATCGAGTTTAACATCGCAAGGCAAGCGATGGTAGAGCAGAGAATGGCCCACTTGCCAAGAAAAATTTAGGAAAAATAGCTAAGACGGGTTAGTGTTTCCTACAACATTCTTAATATATCAACCGCACAAAACATAGCCATTGCAACTGGTATTGGTAAAATTGAACTGGACAGTTCATACTTGGTAAATCCCGAGGGGTAGTTGATTAGACAGTCATCTGGGTTTAGGGCCTGCACCAAGTCGGCGGCGGCGGAGGCGAGGTGTTCCTTCGGGTCAACACGCACAACGGCCATCACGCCATCGACCGCCATTAGCTACTCGACCTCCACGTGATATGTGGTTGGGCTTACGCGTCGACGCTTTGGAGTAGGGGTGTGGGAATTTGAAGGCATGAGGGTGTTTCGCATGTGCCATCTAAGCAACCAGGCCAGAGCGATGATGGAGATCAGTGTTTTACCTGACTGGATCTATGAGGCTCGGGTAGAACGTAGATGTGGTTGAAGTTGTGGTTGTGGTGGCGGTGGTATAAGCTGCCGTTAGGGGGGAAAAGGTGGGAAGATACTACTGAAATGTGATGCGTGGGGATGAGGTGGGATGAATAACTCCTAAAATTTTGCGCCTACTAAAAAAACTCGAAACTTATGCAGGGAAAACACAGAACGCAGACGAAGCGCCTAAAATACTCATGTGCGAGAAAAGAGATAATTGGCAAATCCTATCTCCAAAAAAATGTACATGTGTATTTGATTAAATCGGTCACGGGCGGTTGATACGTCTTCAATGTATCTATAATATTTGATTTTTCCATGTTGTTATATTATCATTCTTGGATGTTTTACAATCATTTTATAGCAACTTTATATAATTTTTTGGGACTAACCTATTGCCATAGTGCCTAGTGTCAGTTGGAAAAGTAAAGATGCAAATAAAAGTACATGGAAAGCTTATATGATAAAAGATAGACCCGGGGGCCATAGGTTTCACTAGTGGCTTCTCTCAAGATAGCATAAGTATTACGGTGGGTAACCAAATTACTGTCGAGCAATTGATAGAAAAGCGAATAATTATGAGATTATCTAGGCATGATCATGTATATAGGCATCACGCCCGTGACAAGTAGACCGACTCCTGCCTGCATCTACTACTATTACACCACACATTGACTGCTATCCAGCATGCATCTAGAGTATTAAGTTCATAAAGAACAGAGTAACGCATTAAGAAAGATGACATGATGTAGAGGGATACACTCATGCAATATGATATAAACCCCATCTTTTTATCCTCGATGGCAACAATACAATACGTGCCTTGCTGCCCCTACTGTCACTGGGAAAGGACACCGCAAGATTGAACCCAAAGCTAAGCACTTCTCCCATTGCAGGAAAGATCAATCTAGTAGGCCAAACCAAACTGATAATTCGAAGAGACTTGCAAAGATAACTCAATCATACATAAAAGAATTCAGAGGGGATTCAAATATTTCTCATAGATAAACTTGATCATAAACCCACAATTCATCGGATCTCGACAAACACACCGCAAAAAGAGTTACATCGAATAGATCTCCAAGAAGATCGAGGAGAACATGGTATTGAGATCCAAAAATAGAGAAGAAGCCATCTAGCTAATAACTATGGACCCGAAGTTCTGTGGTAAAGTACTCACAGTTCATCGGAGGGGCTATGGTGCTGATGTAGAAGCCCTCCGTGGTCGATTCCCCCTCCGGCGAAGCGCCGACGAAGGCTCGGATACAGAAGGTTACGGCGGTGGAACTAGGTTTTCGTGGCTTGTTCTGTTGTTCTCGCGGTACGTGGGTATATATAGGAGGAAGAAGTAGGTCGGTGGCCGCCCGAGGGGCCCACGAGATAGGGGGGCGCGCCCTGTAGGGGTGGGCGCGCCCTCCACCCTCGTGGCCGCCTCGGCTGCTTCTTGGCTTGCACTCCAAGTCCTCTGGATCACGTTCGTTCCAAAAATCACGCTCCCAAAGGTTTCATTGCATTTCGACTCCGTTTGATATTTCTTTTCTTCGAAATACTGAAATAAGCAAAAAAACAGCAATACGTGCTGGGCCTCCGGTTAGTAGTTTAGTCCCAAAAATGATATAAATGTGTAAAGTAAAGCCCATAAACATCCAAAACGGGTAATATAATAGCATGGAACAATAAAAAATTATAGATACATTGGAGACGTATCAAGCATCCCAAGATTAATTCCTGCTCGTCCTCGAGTAGGTAAATGATAAAAACAGAACTTTTGATGTGAAATGCTTCCTAACATAATTCTCAATGTAATTTTCTTTACTGTGGCATGAATGTTTAGATCGAAATGATTCAAAATAATAGTTCATATTGACATAAGAAATAGTAATACTTCAAGCATACTAATCAAAGCAATCATGTCTTCTCAAAATATCATGGCTAAAGAAAGTTATCCTACAAAATCATATAGTCTGGCTGTTGCTCTATCTTCATCACACAAAGTATTTAATCATGCACAACCCCGATGACAAGCCAAGAAATTGTTTCATACTTTAGTGATCTCAAACTTTTTCAACTTTCACGCAATACATGAGCGTGAGCCATGGACATAGCACTATATGTGGAATAGAATGGTGGTTGTGGAGAAGACAAAAAAGGATAAGATAGTCTCACATCAACTAGGCGTATCAACAGGCTATGGATATGCCCATTAATAGATATCAATGTGAGTGAGTAGGGATTGCCATGCAACGGATGCACTAGAGCTATAAATGTATGAAAGCTCAACAAAAGAAACTAAGTGGGTGTGCATCCAACTCGCTTGCTCATGAAGACCTAGGGCATTTTGAGGAAGCGCATCATCGGAATATACAAGCCAAGTTCTATAATGAAAAATCCCCACTAGTATATGAAAGTGACAACATAGGAGACTCTCTATCATGAAGATCATGGTGCTACTTTGAAGCACAAGTGTGGTAAAAAGGATAGTAGCATTGTCCCTTCTCTCTTTTTCTCTCATTTTTTTCTTTTCTCTTTTTTTAGTCTGAAGTCTCATCCCGACTTGTGGGGGAATCATAGTCTCCATCATCCTTTTCTCACTGGGACAATGTTCTAATAATGAAGAGCATCACACTTTTATTTACTTACAACTCAAGAATTACAACGCAATACTTAGAACAAGGTATGACTCTATATGAATGCCTCCGGCGGTGTACCGGGATATGCAATGAATCAAGAGCGACATGTATGAAAATTATGAAGGTGGCCTTGCCACAAATACGATGTCAACTACATGATCATGCAAAGAGCAATATGACAATGATGATGCGTGTCATATACACGGAACGGTGGAAAGTTGCATGTCAATATATCTTGGAATGGCCATGGGAATGCCATAATAGGTAGGTATGGTGGCTATTTTGAGGAAGGTATATGGTGGGTGTATGGTACCGGCCAAAGTTGCATGGCACAAGAGAGGCTAGCAATGGTGGAAGGGTGAGAGTGCGTATAATCCATGGACTCAACATTAGTCAAAAGAACTCATATACTTATTGCAAAAATCTACAAGTCATCAAAAACAAAGTATTACGCGCATGCTCCTAGGGGGATAGATTGGTAGGAAAAGACCATCGCTCGTCCCCGACCGCCACTCATAAGGAAGACAATCAATAAATAAAATTGTGCTCCAACTTCATCACAAAGCAGTTCACCATATGTGCATGGTACGGGAATCACAAACTTCAACACAAGCATTCTTTAAATTCATAATCACCCAACTAGCATGACTTTAATATCACCACCTCCATATCTCAAAATAATTATCAAGTATCAAATGGATCATAGCATCCAATTCACTTTCTATGATAGTTTTTATTATACCCAACTTGGATGCCTACCATTCTAGGACCAATTTTATAACCATAGCAAATACCATGCTGTTCTAAGAGACTCTCAAAATAATATAAGTGAAGCATGAGAGATCAAGAATTTCTACAAAATAAAGCCACCGCCGTGCTCTAAAAAATATAAATGAAGCACTGGAGCAAAAACTATCAAGCTCAAAAGATATAAGTTAAGCACATAGAGTATTCTAATAAATTCCAATCAAGTGGGCTTCTCCCAAAAGGTGTGTACAGCAAGGATGATTGTGGTAAAGCAAAAACTAATATCATACAAGACGCTCCAAGCAAAACACATATCATGTGGTGAATAAAAATAAAGCTCCAAGTAAAGTTACCAATGAACAAAGACGAAAGAGGGGATGCCTTCCGGGGGCATCCCCAAGCTTAGGCTTTTGGATATTCTTGAATATCTTGGGGTTCCATGGGCATCCCCAAGCTTAGGCTCTTGCCACTCCTTATTCCATAGTCCACCAAATCTTTACCCAAAACTTGAAAACTTCACAACACAAAACTCAACAGGAAATCTCATAAGCTCCGTTAGTGAAAGAAAGCAAAACCACCACATAAGGTACTGTAATGAACTAATTCTTTATTTATAATGGTGTTAAATCTACTGTATTCCAAGTTCTCTATGGTTCATACCACTTAATACTAGCCATAGATGCATCAAAATAAGCAAACAACACACGAAAAACAGAATCTGTCAAAAACAGAACAGTCTGTAGCAATCTGTAACCCACTAACACTTCTGGAACTCTAAAAATCATACCAAAATAGGAAGTCCTGGGAAATTTGTTTATTGATCTAGATCAACAATAGTCAACGCAAAAGCACGTTTCTGTGATTTAACAAAACTACATTCGTGCGCGCAAAGTTTCTGTTTTTCAGCAGAATCAAATTAACTATCACCATAGGTTATCCTATAGGTTCTACTTGGCACAAACACTAATTAAAACATAAAAACACATCTAAACAGAAGGTAGATGCAAAATTTATTACTAAACAGAAACAAAAACAAAAAAACACAAATAAAATTGGGTTGCCTCTCTACTAGCGCTATCATTTAACACCTCTAGCTAGGCATAAAAGCGAGGATATATCTAAGTAGTGCCATCTTTGGCACTCAATTCATAAGTAGCCGGCATGATAGATTCATAAGGTGCTCCATGCCTTTCCTTAATGGAAATTGGAATCTTGGAAAGTGCTCCATGCCTTTCCTTAATGGAAATTGGAATCTAATATTCCCTTCCTTCATATCAATAATCGCACCAATCGTTCTAAGAAAAGGTCTACCAAGAATAATAGGGCAAGAAAGATTACAATCTATATCAACAACGATAAAATCTACGGGCACCAAATTTCTATTTGCAACAATGAGAACATCATTGATCCTTCCCATTGGCTTTTTAATGGTGGAATCTGCAAGGTGCAAATTTAAAGAGAAATCAACAAGATCATGGAAACCTAGAATATCACATGAAGTTTTCGGAATCGTGGAAAAACTAGCTCCAAACTCACATAAAGCATAGCACTCATGATCTTTAATTTTAATCTTTATAGTAGGTTCCCACTCATCATTGAGTTTTCTAGGTATAGAAACTTCCAAATTAAGTTTTTCATCATAAGATTGCATCAAGGCATCACCGATATGTTTGGTAAAAGCTTTATTTGGACTATAAGCATGAGGAGAATTTACAACGGATTGTAACGAGGAAATACAACCTTCTAAAGAACAATTATGATAATAAAATTCCTTGAAATCCGAGATAGTGGGTTCAATGCTATTTAAAGTCTTGACCTCTCCAATCCCACTTTTACCAAATTTAGCATCAAGATCTAAAAACTCTGAATTATTGGGAGGCCTTTTAACTAAAGTTGACTCATCTCCAGTCCCATTATTATCAAGATTCATATTGCAAAACAAAGATCTAATAGGGGACACATCAATAACTTTAAGATCTTCATCATTATTTTAATGGAAACTAGAAGAACACGCCTTTACAAAGCAATCTTTCTTAGCACGCAATCTAGAGGTTCTTTCTTTGCACTCATCAATGGAAACTTTCATTGCTTTGAGAGACTCATTGATATCATGCTTAGGAGAAGTAGATCTAAGTTTCAAAGAATCAACATCAAGAGAGAGTCTATCAACGTTCCTAGCCAAATCATCAACTTTGAGCAATTTTTCTTCAAGCAAGGCATTAAAATTCTTTTGAGAGATCATAAATTCTTTCACACTATTCTCAAAATCAGAGGGCATCTTATTAAAATTACCATAATAATTATTGTAGGAATTTCCATAATTATTAGGAATTACTAGGGAACGGTCTAGGATTAAAGTTTTCTCTATAAGCATTGTTTCCAAAACTATGCCTACCAACAAAATTCACATCCATATATTCATTATTATTCTCAATCAAAGTAGACAAAGGCATATCATTGGGATCAATAGGAGCACTCTTAGTAGCAAACAATTTCATAAGTTCATCCATCTTCCCACTCAAAACATTAATTTCTTCTATAGCATGCACTTTTTTACTAGTAGATCTTTCGGTGTGCCATTGAGAATAATTAGCCATAATATTATCAAGAATTTTTGTAGCATCTCATAAAGTGATTTCCATAAAAGTGCCTCCCGCGGCCAAATCTAAAAGAAGCAAAATTCAATCCAACATAAAATTTTTGTATGATCATCCACAAATTCAAACCATGAGTAGGGCAATTGCGAATCATCAATTTCATTCTTTCCCAAGATTGGGCAACATGCTCATGATCAAGTTGTTTAAAATTCATAATATCGTTCCTAAGAGTGATGATCTTAGCGGGAGGAAAATACTTAGAGATAAAAGCATCTTTGCACTTGTTCCAAGAATCAATACTATTTTTAGGCAAAGACGAAAACCAAACTTTAGCATGATCTCTAAGGGAAAACATAAATAACTTCAATTTAACAATATCGTTATCCGTATCTTTCTTCTTTTTCATATCACACAAATCAACGAACTTGTTTACATGGGTAGCGGCATCTTCACTAGGAAGGCCGGCGAATTGATCTTTCATAACAAGATTCAGCAAAGCAGTATTGATTTCACAAGACTCAACATCATTAAGAGGAGCAATCGGAATACTAAGGAAATCATTATTATTGGTATTGGAGAAATCACACAATTTGGTATTATCTTGCGCCATGGAGACAAGTAATCCGCACACAAGCAAACAGAAGAAGGCAAGCAAAAAAGAGAGGAGATTGGGAAAGAGAGGGCGAATAAAACGGCAAGGGTGAAGTGGGGGAGAGGAAAACGAGAGGCAAATGGCAAATAATGTAAATTTGAGGGAGATGAGTTTGTGATGGGTACTTGGTATGTCTTGACTTGAGCGAAGACCTCCCCGGCAATGGCGCCACAAATCCTTCTTGCTGCGTATTGAGCTTGCGCTGGTTTTCCTTGAAGAGGAAAGGGTGATGCAACAATAGTAGCGTAAGTATTTCCCTCATTTTTTGAGAACCAAGGTATCAATCCAGTAGGAGGCTCCTTAAAAGTCCCACACACCTACACAAACAAACAAAGAACTCGCAACCAACGCAATAAAGGGGTTGTCAATCCCTTCACGACCACTTGCGAAAGTGAGATCTGATAGAGATAGTATGATAAGATAAATATATTTTTGGTATTTTATAATATAGATTGGAAAAGTAAAGATGCAAATAAAAGTACATGGAAAGCTTATATGATAAAAGATAGACCCGGGAGCCATAGGTTTCACTAGTGGCTTCTCTCAATATAGCATAAGTATTACGGTGGGTAAGCAAATTACTGTCGAGCAATTGATAGAAAAGCGAATAATTATGAGATTATCTAGGCATGATCATGTATATAGGCATCACGACCGTGACAATTAGACCGACTCCTGCCTTCATCTACTACTATTACACCACACATTGACCGCTATCCAACATGCATCTAGAGTATTAAGTTCATAAAGAAAAGAGTAACGCATTAAGAAAGATGACATGATGTAGAGGGATAAACTCATGCAATATGATATAAACCCCATCTTTTTATCCTTGATGGCAACAATACAATACGTGCCTTGCTGGCCCTGCTGTCACTGGGAAAGGACACCGCAAGATTGAACCCAAAGCTAAGCACTTCTCCCATTGCAAGAAAGATCAATCTAGTAGGCCAAACTAAACTGATAATTCGAAGAGACTTGCAAAGATAACTCAATCATACATAAAAGAATTCAGAGGAGATTCAAATATTTCCCATAGATAAACTTGATCATAAACCCACAATTCATCGGATCTTGACAAACACACCACAAAAAGAGTTTCATCGAATAGGTCTCCAAGAAGATCAAGGAGAACATGGTACTGAGATCCAAAAAGAGAGAAGAAGCCATCTAGCTAATTACTATGGACCCGAAGGTCTGTGGTAAACTACTCACAACTCATCGGAGGGGCTATGGTGTTGATATAGAAGCCCTCCATGGTCGATTCCCCCTCTGGCGAAGCGCCGGCGAAGGCTCCAAGATGGGATCTCGCGGATACAGAAGGTTACAGTGGTGGAACTAGGTTTTCGTGGCTTGTTTCGATGTTCTCGCGGTACGTGGGTATATATAGGAGGAAGAAGTAGGTCGGTGGCCGCCTGAGGGGCCCACGAGATAGGGGCGTGCCCTATAGGGGTGGGCGCTCCCCTCCCCCTCGTGGCCGCCTTGGCTGCTTCTTGACTTGCACTCCAAGTCCTCTGGATCACGTTTGTTCCAAAAATCACGGTCCCAAAGGTTTCATTGCATTTGGACTCCGTTTGATATTCCTTTTCTTGGAAATACTGAAATAGGCAAAAAAACAGCAATACGGGCTGGGCCTCCGTTAGTAGGTTAGTCCCAAAAATGATATAAATGTGTAAAGTAAAGCCCATAAACATCCAAAACGGGTAATATAATAGAATGGAACAATCAAAAATTATAGATACATTGGAGATGTATCAGCTATCAATGGAAATAAGCTGTCAACTATTTTGAAATAAACAATATAAATTACTTAATAACTATGTTTGAGAAAATCACATATCGGTAGAATTGGAAGCGTATCAACAAGGATCCAAATGTCCATATTGTCTTCGTTTATGTCAGGATCACCAAGATCCATGGTGACAAGCATACCCTCATGGAAATCATATGCCTTGCAAAGTGCTTCCCAATTTGGGCAACCAAAATGGGATGCGCTCTCAGAATTATATATATTTACAGCAAATTCAAAACCATGATGGGTCCTTAGATGAACTATCTTTGTTTACATATTTTCATGATCTTCAAAATCCATCCTCTCTAAGACATAGCGTCTTGTATAGCATGGGATAAGCTAGTCGAATAGTAAAAGAAGACAATTACACGTTGAAGAAGAAGAAGTCGAGCTTAATTACGAAAAAACACTTTGCGTCGTTGCAGACCATTTCAACATCGAAGGTCTCCTGGAGCTTAATGCTGAAGCGCCGACTTTCTACCAAGTGAGGCCTCTCGCAGAAACCCCGGTCGTCACCGCACTAGGAGCACTCGGCGAGACTTTCGTCGTCTGACGACATTTCCTATGTTCACAATTTAAAGATTAAACTTCTAAAATTCAATATATTTACTACAAAATCTAAATTAGATCATTATTATTCAGCATGGGTTGACTATCGGTCCATGGGGTCTTTTTTTGAAAACTCTCAGCTCACGTGGTGTATATATTCGATCGTTGATGTGTTGGGGAACGTAGTAATTTCAAAAAAAATCCTACGCACACGCAAGATCATGGTGATGCATAGCAACGACAGGGAAGAGTGTTGTCCACGTACCCTCATCGACCGAAAGCGGAAGCGTTAGAACAACGCGGTTGACGTAGTCGTACGTCTTCACGGCCCGACCAATCAAGCACCGAAACTACGACACCTCCGAGTTCTAGCACACGTTTAGCTCGATGACGATAACCGGACTCCGATCCAGCAGAATGTCGGGGAAGAGTTCCATCAGCACGACGGCGTGGTGATGATCTTGATGTTCTACTGTCGCATGGCTTCGCCTAAGCACCACTACAATATTATCGAGGACTTTGGTGGAGGGGGCACCGCACATGGCTAAGAGATCAAGAGATCAATTGTTGTGTCTATGGGGTGCCCCCCTCCCCCGTATATAAAGGAGTGGAGGAGAGGGGGCCGGCCAAGGGGGTGGCCCGTCCTAGGGGGGAGTCCAACCCCAACCGGGAGTAGGACTCCCCCCTTTCCTATTAGGAGTAGGAGAGGGAAGGAAGAGAGGGGAGGGAAGAAGGAAAGGGGGGCCGGCCCCCCTTCCCAATTCGGATTGGGCCTGGGGGGGGGGCCCTCCTTTGCTCCTTCTCCCTCCTTTCCACTAAGGCCCAATAAGGCCCATATACCTACCGGGGGGTTCTGGTAACCTCCCGGAGCTCTGGTATAGTCCCAATCTCACCCGGAACCTTTCCGGTGTCCAAATATAGTCGTCCAATATATTGATCTTTATGTCTCGACCATTTTGAGACTCCTCGTCATGTCCGTGATCACATCCGGGACTCCGAACAACCTTCGGTATATCAAAAATCATAAACTCATAATAAAACTATCCACGAAACCTTAAGCGTGCGGACCCTACGGGTTCGAGAACTATGTAGACATGACCTAAAACTGTTTCCGGTCAATAACCAATAGCGGAACCTGGATGCTCATATTGGCTCCTACATATTCTACGAAGGTCTTTATCGGTCAAACCGCATAACAACATACGTTGTTCCCTTTGTCATCGGTATGTTACTTGCCCGAGATTCGATCGTTGGTATCTCAATACCTAGTTCAATCTCGTTACCGGCAAGTCTCTTTACTCGTTATGTAATGCATTATTCCGTAACTAACTCATTAGTTGCATTGCTTGCAAGGCTTATAGTGATGTGCATTACCGAGAGGACCCAGAGATACCTCTCCGACAATCGGAGTGACAAATCCTAATCTCGAAATACGCCAACCCAACATGTACCTTTGGAGACACCTGCAGAGCTCCTTTATAATCACCCAGTTACGTTGTGATGTTTGGTAGCACACAAAGTGTTCCTCCGGTAAAAGGGAGTTGCATAATCTCATAGTTATAGGAACATGTATAAGTCATGAAGAAAGCAACATACTAAACGATCAAGTGCTAAGCTAACGGAATGGGTCAAGTCAATCACATCATTCTCCTAATGATGTGATCCCGTTAATCAAATGACAACTCATGTATATGATTAGGAAACTTATCCATCTTTGATTAACGAGCTAGTCAAGTAGAGGCATACTAGTGACACTATGTTTGTCTATATATTCCTACATGTATTATGTTTCTGGTTAATACAATTCTAACATGTATAATAAACATTTATTATGAAATAAGGAAATAAATAATAACTTTATTATTGCCTCTAGGGAATATTTCCTTCAGTCTCCCACTTGCACTAGAGTCAATAATCTAGTTCACAACGCCATGCGATTTAACACCAATATTCATATATGTATATGATTAACACCCATAGTTCACATCGTCATGTGACCAACACCCAAAGGGTTTACTAGAGTCAATAATCTAGTTCACATCGCTATGTGATTAACACCCAAAGAGTACTAAGGTATGATCATGTTTTGCTCGTGAGAGAAGTTTAGTCAACGGGTCTGTTACATTCAGATCCGTATGTATTTTGCAAATTTCTATGTCTACAATGCTCTGCACGGAGCTACTTTAGCTAATTGCTCCCACTTACAATATGTATCCAGATTGGGACTTAGAGTCATCTGGATCAGTGTCAAAATTTGCATCGACGTAACCCTTTACGACGAACCTCTTGTCATCTCCATAGTCGAGAAACATATCCTTATTCCACTAATGATAATTTTGACCAATGTCTAGTGATCTACTCCTAGATCACTATTGTACTCCCTTGCCAAACCAGGGCAGAGTATACAATAGGTCTGGTCCATAGCATGGCATACTTTTATAGAACCTATGACTGAGGCATAGGGAATGACTTTCATGCTCTTTCTATTTTCTACCATGGTTGGGCTTTGAGTCTTACTCAATTTCACACCTTGTAACATAGGCAAGAACTCTTTCTTTGACTGTTCCATTTTGAACTACTTCAAAATCTTGTCAAGGTATGTACTCATTGAAAAGACTTATTAAGCGTCTTTATCTATCTCTATAGATCTTTATGCTCAATATGTAAGCAGCTTCACTGAGGTCTGATACGTCTCTGTCGTATCTACTTTTCCAAACACTTTTGCCCTTGTTTTGGACTCAAACTTGTATGATTTGAATGGAACTAACCCGGACTGACGCTGTTTTCAGCAGAATTGCCATGGTGTTGTTTTATGTGCAGAAAATAAAAGTTCTCGGAATGACCTGAAACTCCACGGAACACCTTAGAAAAAAAATCCTCGCCAAAGATGAAGACCAGGGGGCCCACACCCTGTCCACGAGGGTGGGGGGCGCGCCCCCCTGGGCACGCCCCCCTACCTCGTGGCCCCCCTGGTGGCCCTCTGATGCCAACTACAACTCCATATATTGGCTTTCGGGGAGAAAAAAAATCAGAGAGAAGAAATCATCGTGTTTTACGATACGGAGCCGCCGCCAAGCCTTAATCTCTCTCGGGAGGGCTGATCTGGAGTCCGTTTGGGGCTCCGGAGAGGGGGATTTGTCACCGTCGTCATCATCAACCATCCTCCATCACTAATTTCATGATGCTCACCGCCGTGCATGAGTAATTGCATCGTAGGCTTGGTGGACGGTGATGGGTTGGATGAGATTTATCATGTAATCGAGTTAGTTTTGTTAGGGTTTGATCCCTAGTATCCATTATGTTATGAGATTGATGTTGCTATGACTTTGCTATGCTTAATGCTTGTCACTAGGGCCCGAGTGCCATGATTTCAGATCTGAACCTATTATGTTTTCATGAATATATGTGTGTTCTTGATCCTATCTTGCAAGTCTATCGTCACCTACTATGTGTTATGATCCGGCAACCCCGAAGTGACAATAATCGGGACCACTCCCGGTGATGACCATAGTTTGAGGAGTTCATGTATTCACTATGTGCTAATGCTTTGTTCGGTTCTCTATTAAAAGGAGGCCTTAATATCCCTTAGTTTCAATAGGACCCGCTGCCACGGGAGGGTAGGACAAAAGATGTCATGCAAGTTCTTTTCCATAAGCACGTATGACTATATACGGAATACATGCCTACATTACATTGATGAACTGGAGCTACTTCTGTGTCACCCTATGTTATGACTGTTACATCAAGAACCGCATCCAGCATAATTATCCATCACTAATCCGGTGCCTACGAGTTTTCCATATAATGGTTCTCGCTTATTTACTTTTCTGTTGCTACTGTTACAATCACTACAAAATACCAAAAACATTACTTTTGCTGTCTTTTTACTTTTGTTACCGTTACCACTACTATCATATTACTTTGTTACTAAACACTTTGCTGCAGATACTAAGTTTCCAGGTGTGGTTGAATTGACAACTCAGCTGCTAATACTTGAGAATATTCTTTGGCTCCCCTTGTGTCGAATCAATAAATTTGGGTTGAATACTCTACCCTCGAAAACTATTGCGATCCCCTATACGTATGGGTTATCAAGGTCTTTCTTTGAAAAAACTCTTTTCAAATACTCCTTTATGCTTTGCAGAATAATTCTACATTATTTCCGATCAACAATATGTTATTCACATATACTTATCAGAAATGTTGTAGTGCTCCCACTCACTTTCTTGTAAATACAGGCTTCACCGTAAGCCTGTATAAAACTATATGCTTTGATCAACTTATCAAAGCGTATATTCCAACTTCGAGATGCTTGCACCAGTGTATAGAAGGATCGCTGGAGCTTGCATATTTTGTTAGCACCTCTAGGATTGACAAAACCTTCTGGTTGCATCATATACAACTCTTCTTTAATAAATCCATTAAGGAATGTAGTTTTATTTATCCATTTGCCAGATTTCATAAAATACGGCAATTGACAACATGATTCGGACAGACTTACGCATAGATACGAGTGAGAAACTCTCGTCATAGTCAACACCTTGAACTTGTCGAAATCCTTTTGCAACAATTCTTTGCTTTGTAGATAGTAACACTACTATCAGCGTCCGTCTTCCTCTTGAAGATCCATTTAATCTCAATGGCTCACCAATCATCGGGCAAGTCAATCAAAGTCCATACTTTGTTCTCATACATGGATCTCATCTCAGATTTCATGGCCTCAAGCCATTTCGCGGAATCTGGGCTCACCATCGCTTCTTCATAGTTCGTAGGTTCGTCATGGTCTAGTAACATAACTTCCAGAACAGGATTACCGTACCACTCTGGTGCGGACCGTACTCTGGAAGACCTACGAGGTTCTGTAGTAACTTGATCCGAAGTTTCATGATCATCATGATTAACTTCCTCACTAATCGGTGTAGGAATCATTAGAACTGATTTCTGTGATGAACTACTTTCCAATTCGGGAGAAGGTACAATTACCTTATCAAGCTCTACTTTCCTCCCACTCACTTCTTTCGAGAGAAACTCCTTCTCTAGAAAGGATCCATCTTAGCAATGAATATCTTGCCTTCGGATCTGTGATAGAAGGTGTACCCACCAATTTCCTTTGGGTATTCTATGAAGACGCATTTCTCCAATTTGGGTTTGAGCTTATCAGGTTGAAACTTTTTCACATAAGCATCGCAACTCCAAACTTTAAGAAACGACAGCTTAGGTTTATTGCTAAACCATAGTTCATACGGTGTCATCTCAACGGATTTAGATGGTGCCCTATTTTAATGTGAATGCAGCTATCTCTAATGCATAACCCCAAAACGATATTGGTAAATCGGTAAGAGACATCATTGATCGCACCATATCAAATAAAGTGCGGTTTATGACGTTCGGACGCACCGTTACGCTGTGGTGTTCCAGGTGGCATGAGTTTGTGAAACTATTCCACATTATTTTAACTGAAGGCCAAACTCGTAACTCAAATATTCATCTCTACGACAGATCGTAGAAACTTTATTTTCTTGTTACGATGATTTTCCACTTCACTCTGAAATTCTTTGAACCTTTCAACTATTTCAGACATATTTTTGATCAAGTAGATATACCCATATCTGCTCAAATCATCTGTGAAGGTCAGAAAATAATGATACCCACCACGAGCCTTAATACTCATTGGTCTGCATACATCAGTATGTATTATTCACAACAAGTCAGTAGCTTGTTCCATTGTTCTGGAGAACGGAGTTTTAGTCATCTTGCCCAAAAGGCACGGTTCACAAGCATCAAATGATTCATAACCAAGTGATTCCGAAAATTAATCTTTATGGAGTTTCTTCATGCGCTTTACACCGATATGACCCAAACGGCAGTGCCACAAATAAGTTGCACTATCATTATTAACTTTGCATCTTTTGGCATCAATATTATGAATATGTGTACCACTACGATCGAGCTCCAACAAATTATTTTCATTGGGTGTATGACCATTGAATGTTTTATTCATGTAAACAGAACAACAATAATTCTCTGACTTTAAATGAATAACCGTATTGCAATAAACATGATCAAATCATATTCATGCTCAACGCAAACGCCAAATAACATTTATTTAGGTTTAACACTACTCCCGAAAGTATAGGGAGTGTGTGGTGATGATCATATCAACCTTGGAACTACTTCCAACACTCATCATCACTTCCCCTCAACTAGTCTCTGTTTATTATGTAACTCCTGTTTCGAGTTACTAATCTTAGCAACCGAACAAGTATCAAATACTCAGGGCTTATTATAAACACTAGTAAGGCACACATAAATAACCTGTATATCAAATATACCCTTGTTCACTTTGCCATCCTTCTTATCTACCAAATATTCAGGGCATTTCCGCTTCCAGTGACCATTTTCTTTGCAGTAGAAGCACTCAGTTTCAGGCTTTGGTACAACTTTGGGCTTCTTCACGGGAGTGACAACTTGTTTTCCATTCTACTTGAAGTTTCCCTTTCTTTCCCATTGCCCTTTTCTTGAAACTAGTGGTCTTGTCAATCATCAACACTTGATGCTCTTTCTTGATTTCTACCTTCGTCGATTTCAACATCACGAAGAGCTCAGGAATCGTTTTCATCATCCCTTGCATACTATAGTTCATCACGAAGTTCTAGTAACTTGGTGATGGTGACTGGAGAACTCTGTCAATCACTATCTTATCTGGAAGATTAACTCCCACTTGATTCAAGCGATTGAAGTACCCAGACAATCTGAGCACATGCTCACTAGTTGAGCGATTCTCCTCCATCTTTTAGCTATAGAACTTGTTGAAGACTTCATATCTCTCAACTCGGGTATTTTCTTGAAATATTAACTTCAATTCCTGGAACATCTCATATGGTCCATGACGTTCAAAACGTCTTTGAAGTCCCGATTCTAAGCCATAAAGCATGGTGCACAAAACTATCAAGTAGTCATCATATTGAGCTAGCCAAACGCTGATAACGTCGCATCCGCTCTGCAATAGGTCATCACCTAGCGGTGCATCAAGGACATAATTCTTCTGTGCAGCAATGAGGATAAACCTCAGATCACGGATCAAATCCGCAACATTGCTACTAACATTTTTCAACATAATTTTCTCTAGGAACATATCAAAAAACAAACATATGAAAGCAACAACGCGAGCTATTGATCTACAACATAATTTGCAAAATACTACCAGGACTAAGTTCATGATAAATTTAAGTTCAATTAATCATATTACTTAAGAACTCCCACTTAGACAGACATCTCTCTAGTCATCTAAGTGGTCACGTGATCCAAATCAACTAAACCATAACTGATCATCACGTGAAATGGAGTAGTTTTCAATGGTGAACATCACTATGTTGATCATATCTACTATATGATTCACACTCGAACTTTCGGTCTCAGTGTTCCGAGGATATATCTACATATGCTAGGCTCGTCAAGTTTAACCTGAGTATTCTGCGTGTGCAAAACTGGCTTGCACCCATTGTAGATGGACGTAGAGCTTATCACACCGATCATCACGTGGTGTCTGGGCACGATGAACTTTGGCAACGGTACATACTCAGGAGGAACACTTTTATCTTGAAATTTAGTGAGAGATCATCTTATAATGCTACCATCAATCAAAGCAAGATGAGATGCATAAAAGATAAACATCACATGCAATCAATATAAGTGATATGATATGGCCATCATCATCTTGTGCTTGTGATCTCCATCTCCGAAGCACCGTCATGATCACCATCGTCACCGGCGCGACACCATGATATTCATCGTAGCATCGTTGTCGTCTCGCCAACTATTTCTTCTACGACTATCGCTACCGCTTAGTGATAAAGTAAAGCAATTACAGGGCGTTTGCATTTCATACAATAAAGCAACAACCATATGGCTCCTGCCAGTTGCCGATAACTCGGTTATAAAACTTGATCATCTCATACAATAAAATATAGCATCACGTCTTGACCATCACATCACAACATGCCCTGCAAAAACAAGTTAGATGTCCTCTACTTTGTTGTTGCAAATTTTACGTGGCTGCTACGGGCTGAGCAAGAACCGTTCTTACCTACGCATCAAAACCACAACGATAGTTCGCAAGTTAGTGATGTTTTAACCTTAGCAAGGAACGGGCGTAGCCACACTCGATTCAACTAAAGTTGGAGAATCAGACACCCGCTAGTCACTTGTGTGCAAAGCACGGCGGTAAAACCAGTCTCGTGTAAGCGTACGCGTAATATCGGTCCAGGCTGCTTCATCCAACAATACCGCTGAACCAAAGTATGACATGCTGGTAAGTAGTATGACTTGTATCGCCCACAACTCATTTGTGTTCTACTCTTGCATATAACATCTACGCATAAAACCTAGGCTCGGATGCCACTGTTGGGGAACGTAGTAATTTCAAAAAAATTCCTACGCACATGCAAGATCATGGTGATGCATAGCAACGAGAGGAAAGTGTGTTGTCCACGTACCCTCGTAGACCGAAAGCGGAAGCGTTAGAACAATGCGGTTGATGTAGTCGTACGTCTTCGCGGCCCGACCGATCAAGCACCGAAACTACGACACCTCTGAGTTCTAGCACACGTTCAGCTCGTTGACGATCCCCGGACTCCGATCCAGCAGAATGTCGGGGAAGAGTTCCGTCAGCACGACGGCGTGGTGACAATCTTGATGTTCTGCTGTCACAGGGCTTCGCCTAAGCACCGCTACAATATTATCGAGGACTTTGGTGGAGGGGGGCACCGCACACGGCTAAGAGATCAAGAGATCAATTGTTGTGTCTATGGGGTGCCTCCTCCCCCGTATATAAAGGACTGGAGGAGAGGGGGCCGGCCAAGGGGGTGGCGCGCCCTAGGGAGGGAGTCCAACCCCAACCGGGAGTAGGACTCCCCCCTTTCCTATTAGGAGTAGGAGAGGGAAGGAAGAGATGGGAGGGAAGAAGGAAAGGGGGGGGTGGCCCCCTTCCCAATTCGGATTGGGCTTGGGGGGGCCTCATTTGCTCCTTCCCCCTCCTTTCCACTAAGGCCCAATAAGGCCCGTATACCAACCGGGGGGTTCTGATAACCTCCCGGAGCTCCGGTATAGTCCCAGTATCACCCGGAACCTTTCCGGTGTCCAAATATAGTCATCCAATATATCAATCTTTATGTATCGACCATTTCGAGACACCTCGTCATGTCCGTGATCACATACGGGACTCCGAACAACCTTCGGTACATCAAATCTCATAAACTCATAACAAAACTATCAACAAAACCTTAAGCGTGCGGACCCTACGGGTTCGAGAACAATGTAGACATGACCTAGAACTGTTTCCGGTCAATAACCAATAGCGGAACCTGGATGCTCATATTGGCTCCTACATATTCTACGAAGATCTTTATCGGTCAAACCGCATAACAACATACGTTGTTCCCTTTGTCATCGGTATGTTACTTGCCCGAGATTCGATCGTCGGTATCTCAATACCTAGTTCAATCTTGTTACCGGCAAGTCTCTTTACTCGTTATGTAATGCATCATTCCATAACAAACTCATTAGTTACATTGCTTGCAAGGCTTATAGTGATGTGCATTACCGAGAGGGCCCAGAGATACCTCTCCGACAATCAGAGTGACAAATCCTAATCTCGAAATACGCCAACCCAACATGTACCTTCGAAGACACCTGTAGCGCTCCTTTATGATCACCCAGTTACGTTGTGACGTTTGGTAGCACACAAAGTGTTCCTCCGGTAAACAGGAGTTGCATAATCTCATAGTTATAGGAACATGTATAAGTCATGAAGAAGCAATAGCAACATACTAAACTATCAAGTGCTAAGATAACGGAATGGGTCAAGTCAATCACATCATTCTCCTAATGATGTGATCCCGTTAATCAAATGACAACTCATGTATATGATTAGGAAACTTAACCATCTTTGATTAACGAGCTAGTCAAGTCGAGGCATACTAGTGACACTATGTTTGTCTATATATTCACACATGTATTATGTTTCCGATTAATACAATTCTAGCATGAATAATAAACATTTATCATGAAATAAGGAAATAAATAATAACTTTATTATTGCCTCTAGGGCATATTTCCTTCATGATGATGGTCTCTCCTCCCTTCGTCCCCGGGTGCATTAAACCAAAATGTCTAGCACATGGGAACGAAGGAGAAGTGACCCCCACGACAACAGTCGGCATTCTTCTTCTCTCATATATGGTGGACACACTCCCTCATTGATTTTTGACCGTCGGTGAGGGAGTCCTGGACTAGGGGGTGTCTGGATAGCCGAACTATCATCATCGGCCGGACTCCAAGACTATGAAGATACAAGATTGAAGACTACGTCCCGTGTCCGGATGGGACTTTCCTTGGTGTGGAAGGCAAGCTTGGCAATACGGATATGTAGATCTCCTACCATTGTAACCGACTCTATGTAACCCTAGCCCTCTCCGTGTTGGAAATATGCCCTAGAGGCAATAATAAAAGTATTATTATATTTCAATATTCATGATAATTGTCTTTTGTTCATGCTATAAATGTATTATCCGGAAATCGTAATACACGTGTGAGCACAAAGACCACAATATGTCCCTAGTGAGCCTCTAGTTGACTAGCTCGTTGTGATCAATAGATAGTCATGGATTCCTGACTATGGACATTGGATGTCGTTGATAACGAGATCACATCATTAGGAGAATGATGTGATGGACAAGACCCAATCATAAGCATAGCATGAAGGATCGTATAGTTCGTTTGCTAGAAGCTTTGCCAATGTCAAGTATCTCTTCCTTCGACCATGAGATCGTGTAACTCCCGGTTACCGTAGGAGTGCCTTTGGTGTATCAAACGTCACAACGAATCGGGTGACTATAAAGGTGCATTACAGGTATCTCCGAAAATATCTGTTGGGTTGACATGGATCGAGGCTGGATTTGTCACTCCGCATGACGGAGAGGTATCTCTGGGCCCACTCGGTAATGCATCATCATAATGAGCTCAAAGGTGACCAAGGTGTTGGCCACGGATCATGCATTACGATGCGAGTAAAGTGACTTGCGGTAACGAGACTGAACAAGGTATTGGGATACCGACGATCGAGTCTCGCAAGTAACGCATCGATTGACAAAGGGAATTGTATCTGTGGTTTGATCGAATCCTCGACATCGTGGTTCAACCGATGAAATCATCGAGGAGCATGTGGGAGCCAACATGGGTATCTGCACCCGCTGTTGGTTATTGCCCGAGAGTCGTCTCGGTCATGTTCTGCGTGTCTCCGAACCCGTAGGGTCTACACACTTAAGGTTCGGTGATGCTAGGGTTAGTAGGAAGACTAGTATGTGAATACCGAATGTTGTTCGGAGTCCCGGATAAGATCCCGGACGTCACGAGGAGTTCCGGAAGGGTCCGGAGGTAAAGAATAATATATAGGAAGTGGTGTTTCGGCCATCGGGAAGGTTTCGGGGGTTTCCGGTAAAGTATCGGGACCACCGGAAGGGTCCCGGGGGTCCACCGGGTGGGGCCACCTATCCCGGAGGGCCCCATGGGCCAAAGGGGGAAGGGAACCAGCCCACAGGGGCTGGTGCGCCCCAGGCCCACCCCGCGCCTAGGGTTGAAACCCTAGGGGCGGGGGCGCCCACCGGCTTGGGGGCACTCCACCCCCTTGGTCGCCGCCCCGGAGATTGGATCTCGGGGCCGCCACCTGTGGGGCCTATATAAAGGGGGGAGGAGGGGCTGCTGTACCAACTCCCAAGGCGCAGCCCTCCCTCCCCAACACATCTCCTCCTCCGTAAGAGCTCGTGAAGCCTCGCCGAGATCTTGCTTCTCCACCATCACCACGCCGTCGTCTTTGCCGGTGGAGCTGTCTTCCTCAACATCTCCTTCCCCTTGCTGGATCAAGAAGGAGGAGGCGTCGCTCGTCCCGCACGTGTGTTGAACGCGGAGGTGCTGTCCGTTCAGCACTTGGACATCGGTGATCTGAATCACGTTCGAGTACGACTCCATCATCACCTTGCAAGCTTCCGCACGCGATCTACAAGTGGTATGTAGATGCAATCTCTCTCCCGTTACTCATTGCTTAGATGAACTCAAAGATGGATCTTGGTGAAGCCGTAGGAAAATTTTTAATTTTCTGCAACGTTCCCCAACAGTGGTATCAGAGCTAGGTCTATGCGTAGTTCTCTAATGCACGAGTAGAACACAATTTGTTGTGGGCGTTGATCTTGTCATCTTACTTGCCTATACTAGTCTTTTCTTGCTCAACGGTATTGTGGGATGAAGCGGCCCGGACCAACCTTACACGTACGCTTACGTGAGACCGGTTCCACCGACTGACATGCACTAGTTGCATAAGGTGGCTGGCGGGTGTCTGTCTCTCCCACTTTAGTTGGAGCGGATTCGATGAACAAGGCCCTTATGAAGGGTAAATAGAAGTTGACAAAAATCACGTGGTGGTGATTCGTAGGTAAGAAAATGTTCTTGCTAGAACCCAATCGCAGCCACGTAAAAGATGCAACAACAACTAGAGGACGTCTAACTTGTTTTTGCAGCGATTGATCATGTGATGTGATATGGCCAGAAGTTGTGATGAATGTTGAATTGTGATGTATGAGATCATGTTCTTGTAATAGGATTCACGACTTGCATGTCGATGAGTATGACAACCGGCAGGAGCCATAGGAGTTGTCTTTATTTTTTGTATGACCTGCGTGTCATTGAAGAACGCCATGTAAACTACTTTACTTCATTACTAAACGCGTTAGTCATAGAAGTAGAAGTAGTCGTTGGCGTGACAACTTCATGAAGACACGATGATGGAGATCATGATGATGGAGATCATGGTGTCAAGCCGGTGACAAGATGATCATGGAGCCCCGAAGATGGAGATCAATGGAGCTTGATGATATTGGCCATATCATGTCACAACTATATAATTGCATGTGATGTTTATTATGTTTATGCATCTTGTTTACTTAGGACGACGGTAGTAAATAAGATGATCCTTATAAAATTTCAAGAAGTGTTCCCCCAAGCGTGCACCGTTGCTACAGTTAAATCGCTTCTAAGCACCACGTGATGATCGGGTGTGATGGATCCTTACGTTCACATACAACGGTGTAAGACAGTTTTACGGTGAAAACACTTAGGGTTAACTTGACGAGCCTAGCATGTGCGGACATGGCCTCGAACACGGAGACCGAAAGGTCGAACACGAGTCGTATGGAAGATACGATCAACATGAAGATGTTCACCGACGATGACTAGTCCGTCTCACGTGATGATCGGACACGGGCTAGTCGACTCGGATCGTGTAACACTTAGATGACTAGAGGGATGTCTAATCTAAGTGGGAGTTCATAATTTGATTAGAACTTTATTATCATGAACTTAGTCTAAAACCTTTGCAAATATGTCTTGTAGATCAATGGCCAACGCTAATGTCAACATGAACTTCAGCGTTCCTAGAGAAAACCAAGCTGAAAGATGATGGTAGCAACTATACGGATCGGGTCCGGAACACGAGATCATCCTCATAGCTGCCAAGAAACAATATGTCCTAGAAGCACCGTTAGGTGACCCACTGTTCTCCCAAAGACTTTGCAAGACGATTTGAATGTCTGGCGGACTCGTTCGATGATTACTCCCTCGTTCGGTGCGGCATGCTCTACAGCTTAGAACCGGGCTCCAAAAGCGTTTTGAGCATCACGGAGCATATGAGATGTTCAAGAGCTGAAACTAGTTTTCCAAGCTCATGCCCGGTCGAGAGATATGATGTCTCGACAAGTTCTACAGCTTGTAAGATGGAGGAAAACAGTTACAAGTGAGCACATCACGAAGATGTCAGGTTGCACAACCGTATGACCCAGCTAAACATTAACCTCCCGGATGAGGCGGTCATTGACAGAATCCTCCGATCGCTTCCACCAAGCTACAAGAGCTTTGTGATGAAATACAACATGCAAGGGATGGTGAAGACCATTCTGAAGTGTACTCAATCTGAAGTCGCAGAGGCTGAAATCAAGAAAGAACATCAAGTGTTGATGGTCAATAAGACCACTAAGTTCAAGAAGGGCAAGGGAAGAAGAACTTCAAGAAGGACGGCAAGGATGTTGCCGCCGCCTGTAGCTTTGTTGCCGGAAGAAGTCAAAGAATGGACCCAAGCACGAGATCGAGTGCTTTTATTGCAAGGGAAGGGTCACCGAAGCGGAACTGCCCCAAATACTTAGCGGATAAGAAGGCCGGCAACACCAAAGGTATATTTGATATACATGTAATTGATGTGTACCTTACCAAGACTCGTAGTAACTCCCGGTATTTGATACGGTGCCGTTGCTCATATTTGTAACTCACAGCAGGAGCTGCGGAATAAACGGAGATCGGCGAAGGACGAGGTGACGACGCGCGTCGGGAATGGTTCAGAGTCGATGTGATCGCCGTCGACACGCTGCCTCTACATTTACCTACGGATTAGTTTTGAACCTTAATAATTGTTATTTAGTGCCAAGTTTGAGCATGAACATTGTATCCGGATCTCGTTTGATACGAGATGGCTACTCATTTAAGTCTGAAAATAATGGTTGTTCGATTTATATGAGAGATATGTTTTATGGTCATGCTCCGATGGTCAATGGTTTATTCTTAATGAATCTCGGCGTAATATTACACATGTCCATAGTGTGGATGCCAAAAGATTAAAGTTGATAACGATAGTCCCACATACTTGTGGTACGCCGCCTTGGTCACATTGGTGTCAAGCGCATGAAGAAGCTCCATGCTGATGGACTTTAGAGTCTCTTGATTATGAATCGTTTGACACATGCGAACCATGCCTCTTGGGCAAATGACCAAGACTCCGTTCTCCGGAACAATGGAGCGAGCAACCAACTTGTTGGAAATCATACATACCGATGTGTGCGGTCCAATGAGCGTTGAGGCTCATGGAGGATATCGTTATGTTCTCACTCTCACTGATGACTTAAGTAGATATGGGTATGTCTACTTAATGAAACACAAGTCCGAGACCTTTGAAAAGTTCAAGGAATTTCAGAATGAGGTGGAGAATCAACGTGACCGAAAGATAAAGTTCCTACGATCGATCGTGGAGGAGAATACTTAAGTCACGAATTTGGCACACACTTAAAGAAATGTGGAATCGTTTCACAACTCACGCCGCTGGAACACCTCAAATAAACGGTGTGTCCGAGCGTCGAATCGCACTTTATTGGATATGGTGCGGTCTATGATGTCTCTTACCGATTTACCGCTGTCATTTTGGGGATACGCTCTAGAGACAGCTACATTCACTTTAAATGGGGCACCGTCTAAATCCGTTGAGACGACACCGTATGAATTATGGTTTGGGAAGAAACCTAAGCTGTCGTTTCTAAAAGTTTGGGGATGCGATGCTTATGTCAAGAAACTTCAACCTGAAAAGCTCGAACCCAAGTCGGAAAATGCGTATTCATAGGATACCCTAAGGAAACCGTCGGGTATACCTTCTACTTAAGATCTGAAGGCAAGGTCTTTGTTGCTAAGAACGGATGCTTTCGAGAAAGAGTTTCTCTCGAAAGAAGTAAGTGGGAGGAAAGTAGAACTCGATGAAGTACTACCTCTCGAGCGGGAAGGTGGTGCAGCGCAGAGACCGTTCTGTGATGCCCACACCAACCAAGAGGAAAACAATGATGATGATCAAGGTACTTCGGATCAAGTTACTCTTGAACTCGAAGGTCCACGAGGACACGTTCCGCACCAGAGTGGTACGGCAACCCTGTCATGGAAATCATGTTGTTAGACAACAATGAACCTTCGAACTATGAAGAAGCGATGGCGGGCCCAGATTCCAACAAATGGCTTGAGGCCATGAAATCCGAGATAGAATCCATGTATGAAAACAAAGTATGGACTTTGACAGACTTGCCCGATGATCGGCGAGCGATAGAAAATAAATGGATTTTTAAGAAGAAGACGGACGCGGATGGTAATGTTACCATCTATAAAGCTCGACTTGTCGCTAAGGGTTATCGACAAGTTCAAGGAATTGACTACTGACGAGACATTCTCTCCGTGTAGCGAAGCTTAAGTCCGTCGAATCATGTTAGCAATTGCCGCATACTATGATTATGAGATATGGCGATGGACGTCAAAACGGCATTCCTTAACGGACATCTTAAGGAAGAGCTGTATATGATGCAGCCGGAAGGTTTTGTCGATCCTCGTAAGCGCTAACAAAGTATGCAAGCTCCAGCGATCCATTTATGGACTGGTGCAAGCATCTCGGAGTTGGAACATTCGCTTTGATGAGATGATCAAAGCGTTTGGGTTTATGAGACTTATGGAGAAGCCTGCGTTTACAAGAAAGTGAGTGGGAGCTCTGTAGCATTTCTCCTATTATATGTAGATGACATACTCTTGATGGGAAATGATACAAAACTTCGGACAGCATTAAGGCCTACTTGAACAAGTGTTTTCAATGAAGGACCTTGGAGAAGCTGCTTATATATTAGGCATCAAGATCTATAGAGATAGATCGAGGCGCCTCATAGGTCTTTCACAAAGCACATACCTTGATAAGATTTTGAAGAGGTTCAAAATGGATCAGTCCAAGAAGGGTTCTTGCCTATGTTACAAGGTGTGAAATTGAGCTCAGCTCACCACCGACCACGGCAAAAGATAAAGAAGAGATGAGTGTCATCCCTATGCATCAGCCATAGGATCTATTATGTATGCCATCTGTGTACTGGACCGATGTAAACCTTGCCGTAAGTTTGGTTGCAAGATACCAAAGTAATCCCGCAAGGAACACCGGACAGCGGTCAAGAATATCTGAAGTACCGAAAAGGACAAAGGACATGTTTCTCATTTATGGAGGAGACGAAGAGCTCGTCAGAAGGGTTACGTCGACGCTAGCTTCGACTCAGATCTGGATGACTCTAAGTCACAAACCGGATCGTGTATATGTTGAATGGTGGAGCGATGGCTGGTGCAGCTGCAAGCGAAGCGTCTGGCGGGATCTACGTGTGAAGCGGAGTACATGGCAGCCTCGGAGGCAGCGCATGAAGCGATTTGGGTGAAGGAGTTCATCACCGACCTAGGAGTCATACCCAATGCGTCGGGGCGATCAAACTCTTCTGTGACAACACTGGAGCTATTGCCCTTGCCAAGGAGCCAGGTTTCACAAGAAGACCAGCACATCAAGCGTCGTTTCAACTCCATCCGTGAAAATGTTCAAGATGGAGACATAGAGATTTGCAAAGTGCACACGGATCTGAATGTCGCAGATCCGTTGACTAAACCTCTCTCGCGTGCAAAACATGATCAACACCAGAACTCTATGGGTGTTCGATTCATCACAATGTAACTAGATTAGTGACTCTAGTGCAAGTGGGAGACTGTTGGAAATATGCCCTAGAGGCAATAATAAAAGTATAATTATATTTCAATATTCATGATAATTGTATTTTGTTCATGCTATAAATGTATTATCCGGAAATCGTAATACACGTGTGAGCACAAAGACCACAATATGTCCCTAGTGAGCCTCTAGTTGACTAGCTCGTTGTGATCAATAGATAGTCATGGTTTCCTGACTATGGACATTGGATGTCGTTGATAACGGGATCACATCATTAGGAGAATGATGTGATGGACAAGACCCAATCATAAGCATAGCATGAAGGATCGTATAGTTCGTTTGCTAGAAGCTTTGCCAATGTCAAGTATCTCTTCCTTCGACCATGAGATCGTGTAACTCTCGGTTACCGTAGGAGTGCCTTGGGTGTATCAAACGTCACAACGAATCGGGTGACTATAAAGGTGCATTACGGTATCTCCGAAAGTATCTGTTGGGTTGACATGGATCGAGACTGGGATTTGTCACTCCGTATGACGGAGAGGTATCTCTGGGCCCACTCGGTAATGCATCATCATAATGAGCTCAAAGGTGACCAAGGTGTTGGCCACGGGATCATGCATTACTGGTACGAGTAAAGTGACTTGCCGTAACGAGACTGAACAAGGTATTGGGATACCGACGATCGAGTCTCGGGCAAGTAACGCACCGATTGACAAAGGGAATTGTATATGAGGTTTGATCGAATCTCGACATCGTGGTTCAACCGATGAAATCATCGAGGAGCATGTGGGAGCCAACATGGGTATCCAGACCCGCTGTTGGTTATTGCCCGAGAGTCGTCTCGGTCATGTCTGCGTGTCTCCGAACCCGTAGGGTCTACACACTTAAGGTTCGGTGGCGCTAGGGTTAGTAGGAAGACTAGTATGTGAATACGAATGTTGTTGAGTCCGGATAAGATCCCGGACGTCACGAGGAGTTCGGAAGGGTCCGGAGGTAAAGAATAATATATAGGAAGTGGTGTTTCGCCATCGGGAAGGTTTGGGGTTTCGGTAAAATCTGGGACCACGGAAGGGTCCCTGGGTCCACCGGTGGGGCCACCTATCCCGGAGGGCCCCATGGGCCAAAGGGAAGGAACCAGCCCACAGGGGCTGGTGCGCCCCTAGGCCCACCCCGCGCCTAGGGTTGAAACCCTAGGGGTGGGGCGCCCACCCGGCTTGGGGGCACTCCACCCCTTGGCCACCGCCCCGGAGATTGGATCTCCGGGGCCGCCACCTGGGGGCCTATATAAAGGGGGAGGGAGGGGGCTGCTGTACCAACTCCCAAGGCGCAGCCCTCCCTCCCAACACATCTCCTCCGTAAGAGCTCGTGAAGCCCTGCCGAGATCGCTTCTCCACCATCACCACGCCGTCGTCTTTGCCGGTGGAGCTGTCTTCCTCAACCTCTCCTTCCCCTTGCTGGATCAAGAAGGAGGAGGCGTCGCTCGTCCCGCACGTGTGTTGAACGCGGAGGTGCTGTCCGTTCAGCACTTGGACATCGGTGATCTGAATCACGTTCGAGTACGACTCCATCATCACCTTGCAAGCTTCCGCACGCGATCTACAAGTGGTATGTAGATGCAATCTCTCTCCCGTTACTCGTTGCTTAGATGAACTCATAGATGGATCTTGGTGAAGCCGTAGGAAAAATTTTAATTTTCTGCAACGTTCCCCAACACTCCGGTGTCTATATAAACCGGAGGGTTTTAGTCCATAGGACGAACAACAATCATACCATAGGCTAGCTTCTAGGGTTTAGCCTCCTTGATCTCATGGTAGATCCACTCTTGTACTACCCATATCATCAATATCAATCAAGCAGGAGTAGAGTTTTACCTCCATCGAGAGGGCCCGAACCTGGGTAAAAACATCGTGTCCCTTGTCTCCTGTTACCATCCGCCTAGACGCACAGTTCAGGACCCCCTACCCGAGATCCGCCGGTTTTGACACCGACATTGGTGCTTTCATTGAGAGTTCCTCTATGTCGTCACCGATAGGCTTGATGGCTCCTTCGATCATCGACAACGACATAGTCCAGGGTGAGACTTTTCTCCCCGGACAGATCTTCGTATTCGGCGGCTTTGCACTGCGGGCTAATTCGCTTGGCCATCTGGAGCAGATCGAAAGCTACGCCCCTGGCCATCAGGTCAGATTTGGAAGTCTGAACTTCACGGCCGACATCCGCGGAGACCTGATCTTCGATGGATTCGAGCCACAGCCGAGCGCGCCGCACTGTCTCGACGGGCATGATTTAGCTCTGCTGCCGTACAGTGCCCTGGAGGCCGCACATGAGTCCGCTCTGACCCTTAATTCGGAGCCGACCGCGCAGACCGAGGATGGGTGGCTGGACACCGCCTCGGGGGCTGCAACCTCTACGTCGATGGAGCCGAATACTGACCTTATCCCGTGCGACGCTCATGACTCCGAGGTGCCGGACTCCTCGCCGGACTCTGAACCTCCTGCGCCCCCTCCAGTCGAATCCGATTGGGCGCCGATCATGGAGTTCACCGTCGCGGACACCTTTCAACACTCACCTTTTGGCGACATCCTGAATTCGCTAAAGTATCTCTCGCTATCAGGAGAGCCCTGGCCGAATTGCGGTCAGGATGGTTGGGATGCGGACGATGAAGAAATTCAAAGCCCACCCACCACCCACTTTGTGGCCACTGTCGACGATCTAACCGACATGCTAGACTACGACTTCAAGACATCGGACGGTATGGACGGCGATGCCGGAGCGACCAAGAACCAGCGCCTACGGGCGCTGAAACCTCCCAAATCATCGACATATATATGGTGGACATCCCAAAGGATGGGAATGGCGAGGAAGCAGCGAAGGAAGACTCCTCCAAGAAACAGCCCAAGCGCCGGCGTCAGCGGCGCCGCTCTAAATCCCGCCACAGCAAGACTGGAGATTCTGGCACCGGAGATAATAACACCCCAAAGAGTGCCGAAGACAACCCCCTCCAGCAAGATTCAGCACAGGAGGGCGGAGAAGCCAGCCCTCATGAGAGAGCGGCAGACGAAGAGGTAGAGGATGATAACTACATGCCTCCCTCCGGAGACGAGGCAAGCCTCGACGACCACGAATTCGTGGTGCCCGAGGATCCCGCCGAACAAGAGCCTTTTAAACGCAGGCTAATGGCCACGGCAAATAGCCTGAAAAAAAGCAGCAATAGCTTAGAGCCGATCAAGACCTGCTAGCCGACAGATGGACTGAAGTCCTTGCAGCCGAAGAGCATGAACTCGAACGCCCCTCCAAAAGCTACCCCAAACGCAAGTTGCTCCCCCGATTAGAGGAGGAGGCATATAAAACTGCATCACCAGCGCATAATACGGATGACCCACCACCTCGTGGCTGCAACAGAGAGGCCTCTAGGCCCGCCACCAGAACCGTACCCCGGCAACGCTCGAAAAGAACGAAGCCATGGGGGAATGTGCCGGACTTGCGAGACATATTGGAGGATAAGGCAAGACAATCAAGATCGATCTACGGATTGCGTGGTCACCCCACGATGCACGACGACTACCGTCACGCTGGATACAACAACTCCGGCCGGGCCGAAAACAGTAGACAAAGCTCGCTTGAGCTACATCGTGATATAGCCCAATATAGAGGCGCCGCACACCTGCTATGCTTCACAGATGAAGTAATGGATCATCAAATCCCCGAAGGGTTTAAACTCGTGAACATTGAATCCTACAATGGCACAACAGACCCCGCGGTTTGGATCAAAGACTATCTCCTTCACATCCATATGGCCCGCGGCGACGATCTTCACGCCATCAAATATCTCCCACTCAAGCTTAAAGGACCAGCTCGGCATTGGCTTAACAGCTTGCCAGCAGAATCAATTGGGTGTTGGGAAGACCTGGAAGCCACATTCCTTGACAACTTCCAGGGCACATATATGCGACCACCAGACACCGATGACCTAAGCCACATAATTCAGCAGCCAGATGAATCGGCCAGACAGTTCTGGACACGGTTCTTAACAAAGAAAAATCAAATCATCGATTGTCCGCATGCAGAGGCCCTCGCAGCCTTCAGACACAACATCCGCGACGAGTGGCTTGCCCGGCACATAGGACAGGAGAAGCCGAAATCCATGGCAGCCCTCACATCACTTATGACCCAACCTCGCGGGGAGAGGACAGCTGGCTAGCCCGCGGTAACAACCTCGGCAAAAAATTCGCATTCCGGATATCAAGGACCGCAATGGCAGGTCGCGTCGCAACAAAAAACAAACGCCACGTTAACGGTGATAACACCGAGGATCGGCGATCAACGCCGGATTCAGAGGCTCTAAACCGGTCGGCGGAAAAAGCCATTCAAAAGAACTACCGGGTCCGTCAATTTGGACCGAATACTCGACCGCTCGTGCGAGATACACGGCACCCCCTAAAAGCCAGCTAATCACACCTGGGGCTGCATAGCGATGACGAGGAAGATACCCGGCCGCCGAACAATAGAGGACAGAAGGGTTTCCCCACACAAGTGCGGACGGTGAACATGATATACGCAACCCACGTACCCAAAAGGGAGCGGAAGCGTGCACTCTGGGACGTATACGCGATGGAGCCAGTCGCCCCAAAGTTCAATCCATGGTCTTCTTGCCCGATCACTTTTGATCGAAGGGACCACCCCACCAGTATCCGCCATGGCGGATTCGCCGCATTAGTTTTAGACCCAATCGTCGATGGATTTCACCTCACGAGTCCCGATGGACGGCGGCAGCAACTGAACCTGCTCGATTACTCGAAGTGGTCTTGGATCCCGGATAACTTCCCGGCGCGAGTTAATCTTCGATATAGTCCCGTTCATGGCGGCTATCATGCTCGCTTTCGGACGAACCGCGTTCGCGAAAGTTCAACGCGTGCCGCACTACGCATACCTTAAGCTCAAGATTCCGGGCCCTCGAGGAGTCATCACGGTCAGCGGAAACATCAACGCTCCTCCGAGCGGAGGAGCACACAGCTCTCATGGCGAAGTCTGAGCAGCCTCTTAAGGCAATTTCGAGTCCGGCCGTTAAGCCGGACACGCGGCCAAGCGCGCGGAGTAACCTACAACAAGACCACAGCACGTTCCAAGCGCAGCGTAGCAATGCGGCTAACCCCAGCCACAGCAAAATTGCAGGACTAGTCCCTCGCGTACATCATTACGCTCTGGAGATACCATGGGCATAGGGGGAGGGGCACGACCACCACAGGCCCAGAATGCGGCTTAACCGCACAGGGGCCACTACTAGAAAAACCCCTACTAATGGCGCACCTAATATGGCCATTAATGGCGCATCAGTGGTGCGCCATTAGTAGCACGCCATTAGTAATTTTTACTAATGGCGCACCACTGGTGCGCCATTAGTATCTGGTATACTAATGGCGCACTACTGGTGCGCCATTAGTATAGGCCAGGGTGCGCCATTAGTATGCCTCCTAGGGGCCATGTATACCCAGGTGCTTTGGCATACTAATGGCGCACTACGACGTGATGCGCCATTAGTAACCGCGGCATACTAATGGCGCATTGTCCTGTGATGCGCCATTAGTATGCTTTGTCATACTAATGGCGCACTGTCATTTGATGCGCCATTAGTATGAATATTAGGTTTCTTTTATTTTTTATTTTCTGTTTTTTGCACAGGTTACAAAATGTATAATTTGACAAAATATAGACAGCACACATCAACAACAGATTCATCGAATACAATAGAAGATTAGTCTTTGAATACAATTCATCATATTAGTCTCCGAATACAATTCATCATATTAGTCTCCGAATTGAAAAGACCGAACAAAGATAGAACATAATATTACAAGTCTCGAGACCGAGAGTAGCGAGTTTGTCTTCACATTACAAGTCGATATCGATCATCTAAACTACCATCACATAGAAGAGAGCTGCGGTCATCACGATGAGCATCATCACGATGAAACTCGTCTTCATCCGATTCCTCCAACGCTCCCTCCCCTCTCCCGCTAGATAGCGGGCGTATCTAGATTTGGCCTCGGCCCTAGTGGTGTACCCTTTGTAACTGTTACCGCTGAATCGGTGAACCTGTCTCTGACACTCCTCCCAGTCATCGTAGACTCCGGGAACCTTACCCTTGTACACGACATACGTCGGCATCGCTATGCACTAGCCAAACGAAACGTTAGTACCAATTCACGAGACAATACATAAGCAATATATAAGTATGCAACAAAAGCGATCGAAGAGAAAAGCAAGACATTAATAGCATCGATTACATCTAAGTTGAACAACTCTCGAAACCAAAGAGACAAACTACAAGTTCATTAAAGTTTAATTACAACATGAGCCAATCGATGTTTGAGAACTAGACACAAGATCACCGCTTTCGACTCGACTCAAGGGACCGGGCGTGGATGAAGCCGCCGCTCATCGTGGGAGTCATGAAATAACGATCGTTGTCAGCCTGCATTTGTAGCATTGTGTCGATGTCACTGTTGGACGGTTGATTGTTGAGGTAGAACTGCCCCAAGGTACGAAGGACATCTTGATGGATGATTTCCGCAAACTCCGACTGGATGCGAAAGAATTCTTGTCGGAGGTCCGCGTCCTGGATTGCCAACACGCTCTTTGCCCAATCTTTGAGTTTACTCGGTAGCAGAAGTTGATGATGGTCCCGTACGATCGCCCGCATGTGATGGATGGCGTAGTAGGCACCCTTCTGACCGCCAGGCGGCTTCTTGACGCAGCAGAACGTCGTATTGTGGGAGAACACGTGCTTGCCGTACTTATGAATAGGCTTGGTGAAGGTGCCTCCAGATTTGGCGTAGCCGGGGAGAACATCATCAAGAACCTTCTTGACATTTGTGTAGTCTACGTTCGACTGACGGTCCGGATCGAAATACGTGGCCATGGAATATTTGGGGCTTAGGAGGATGAGCGTGCAACGTGTGTCACTGCAGAAAACACGGAATGTTAAAAGAAAAACGATCGAAATGTAAGAATTCATATGTTACAGGCGGTTGAGGGAGGACTTACTCGGGAAAGTAAGGCACGAGGAAGTTATCCTTATCTTGGTTTGCGAATGGCGCCTTGAGGTAAGAACTCGCGACTTGCGGTCCCTAGCGCTGCCCAAGATCTTGGCACGCATGTAGAAGGGGTCGACTATCACGATGTCCGGGTCTTGTCGCGAATGATCCGCATCTTCATACTCAGCGAAAATAGCCGAACGAAGGTGTAGTGCAGCGGATGAAGGTTCAACATAGCGTGGATGTCATCAAAACGCGGGGACGATCGTGCGCCCGATGGAGTTATCCACAAAGCCCTTGCCCTCTCGCACCTTGGCCACGAAAACCGGTATGCCACATCCTTATCTCTGAGACGCCGCTTCTCCAAAGCAAGAACACTGTCATGCAGACTCCGCATAGCACCGGTTGCAGCATTGAGCATATTTGTCGGTAGCATCGCCCTAGCTGCCACATGCACCCTCCTCGAGATATCCTGCGATGAAGGTGGCCCGCCCCGAGCACGGATCGCATTTCGTGCGGCTGGCTCACACCCTTCTAACGCTTTCTTTTGCGTGCCTTCTTCTTCTCCTGTAATGGGACCGAGTTCTGCTCACAGACCGCCTTCTTGAGTGTGTTGGGGCTGATAATATTTCACATCTCGCCTATATGAGGCTCGGTGAAGTCGGCAGCTGGAGGCGTCTCCTGAGAGCTGAACGCCAGACGGCGCCTGTTGCAACTTGGCTTCTCCGCGGTACCAGCTAGATCGCACACGTCTTTTGTTGGGTTTGGTTCTTGAGAAGGAGGCCCCATGAAGTCGCCATCGTACCCATGATCGGCAAAGTACTGATCGACGTTGCCAAATGTATCGTCGTCGTCGTCGTCGTCGTCGTCGTCGTCGTTCTGATCCTGTGCCATATGCATGTTTGGATCCAGTGGCATAGGGATGTCCGGCACCGTTACGGCGGTCTTGCCATGGGGCCGACTTGGCGCCGGCACGACTGGCGGTGTTGTCTTTGGGGTGGTGTCCCCCGCCCCCAAACGAATCTGGCTCTTCGGCCAAACCAGGGGCCAGCTCAGGCAGGCGCTGAGGGTCATCACGTCATCATCGTCGGCCCCGACGGGTCGAATCGGAGGTAACAAGTCGTCGCCTTTGGCAGCACTGAACCAGCTTGAACCCTAAACAAGTTGGGTGGCATCCGGGTACCGTGGAACAAGGGTTGCCGGTTGAACGATTTTGCCCTTGGCGACATCGACCAACTCGTTGTTCACGAAGTGGAGGAGAGTGCACGGAACGTCGGCGGCGCCCTACGAAAACATGTAGGGCGTCAGGGATGCCTAGTCAAAGGCAAGGAGATGAAGTCCTCGGCCGAGAGAGGCTTAATTAGTTACCGTGATGATGGCGTCGAGCTCGGCTAATGTCGACGCACCACCAACGGCGGGCGTGCAGTTGACGGAGGGGCCGCTTGCTGTAGAGGTGCCGGCCAGCGTACACCTTGGTGCATTAAGCTCCCGTGCCAGCGTCGGAGACACCAATGCCGCCTCCGCCGGAGGCACCAATGGCCCCGCCATCGCATTATGCGAGTTCTGGCCGTGAAGCTACTGAATCGGGCGGCCTGTTGGCGCCCGCAATCCACGCACTCAACCCCGAGATCAAGGTAGGCACAATGGCGGTGATCGCCGCCTCGAAGTCGTTGTTCCACTTGCTCTTGGACAATCTCCGAATCGCGCCACCGTGCCTTGAGTTCTTGAACCTCGGCGTCGGCTTTCCGAGCTGGTCTTTTTCTCCTTCCGCACACCAGCGGTATAGTATGACCCCATTTTGTCGACAGCCTTTGCCGCCACACGACCAGCCGACGTCGGCTTCTTGAGCTTATCCTTGTTCTTCATTACATTCAACGCCCTATTTAGAGTGGTGTCCCAAGGGTTGCTCTTAGTCGACCCAGCGCTCGCTTTCGATCGCTGCGGAAGGAATGTGAACCATTTAGAAATTTGACTTCATTAATTAGAATGCAACCATATGGAGCTAATTACGGGGTGTATTCCTTACGAGAACAAGCTCAAGCTGCACGGTCTTCGGATCCGTGGTAAGCTCCTTTGTTTTCGGTCCTTCTTGTACAGGGCCCCGACAAAGTTCCTGGTCCGCTTGTTACCGCTGTATTTCTCAAGAGAGGCGGTAGGCCTTGCTCGGCACGGTCCGCCTCCTCCTTGTCCCATATAGGCTCCGCCACTCAGAACCGCCGGGACGAGTGTGTGTTCCCCTATGTTCAGCTCCGCATTTGTTTCCCCACTCACTTGATTGGGAGCTTGCGGTGCTCGAGCAATTGATCTTGAAGTCGTTGTAGTCATCTTGGTGATCGAAGGATTTTCTCCTTGATCTTGATAACTCTCACCTTTCTCGATCATTTTCTTCACATTGCTTTTCCAAGTAGACAGGGCCTTGCTCATCTTCGTGAGGGCATCATTGTTCACTTTATTCCCTTTGAGGCTTGTGTTTGCAAATTCAGCGGGGAACTTGTATCGTTCGTGCAACTTCGTGAAGTGGAGGTGGCGCAAATTCCCTCGGTCAGGATGCCTCAGGTTCTCGGTGTTGATCGAGCGGTGCTCCGGACAATGCACCTGAGCTGAAGCGAGTACCCCTTGACTATTCGTTTGGGCGCCGTTGGATTCCCATTGGAGTCCACTTCAGTAACTTCCTCCTTGAGGGTGAGGAGCACGATCGGGAGCCGGTCCTTCCGTTGCCTCTTCGGTTGGCTGCCATCTGTGCGGGCGCCGCCATCATCAGTGGTGGCATCCTCGGCGGCACCATCAGTGGTGGCATCAGTGTGGTCATCCTCGGCGGCACCATCAGTGGTCTCGGGATCGGTGGGGAAGGCGGCGGCCTCATACAAGTGAGGTTGTTCCTCCATCTCCTGGGACAGCTCCCAGAATGCCTTGCCGCCCGAACCCCCGGCCTCATCGTTGTGGGCCATGTTTCTCTCTAAATAGAAACAAAGTTTGGTCAAAAAGTTGGTTATTGTCAAGGAACAAGATCTCTAAGTTGACCAAATAACCTAATTCTCGAGGAATGTCGCCAAAAAGTTGGTTATCGTCAAGGAACAATTGAGAGATGTTTGTGATATTGCCTAGGTGTTTTGGGATAGAACACATTAGTGTGTTGTTGCTAAGGTCCAAGTCCACGTTCTCGTGGTAACCTAGTTCTTGAGGGTGTGTCTAGAAAGTTCACTCTTCTTTTTAGAAGACAAGCGCCTGAAATGGTATTGCCTTTCCTTAATTTGTACTATTTTTTCTTTGTGCTGAATACTTATGTGGGTGAGTGTATCTGTAATTACTTTTTACTACACCGCAGAACTAATCTGGTGCCCTTGCTTGTAACTCTTTCGAGGATTCGTGATTATTTCTCTGAATCTGCACTACCCTGGTGCCCTTCAGTTGTAACTCTTTCAGGGATTCAGGATTTCATCAACTTTTATTTACATATTTTCTATGTACTTTAGACTACTTAACATGTATGTATGCTTTTTTTGGTCTATTTGCAATGTTTTGTTCGGTTCACATCATATAAAGATTGAATTTGCTATATGGGTGAAATTGGTTGGGTTTTAACATTCTTTCAGCCTAGAAAGGGTACCCTGTTATTGCTTTTTCAATCTATAGCTGAACCATATTACACCATAGATGGTGATACTGTGTTTGCATATGAAAATAGCACCACATGCGGTCGATAGTCTTGCGCCCCTAGCAACTATTGAGTTTCTGAAAAACTCAACACTTCTACATTACAATTCTACTGGAATAGCTGCAGTGTTTTGTCAGTCAAGAGCTGGATGATGTTGTTTCCTCTATGGCTTCCTTCTGGACGTGACATGTTGCGAACGTATCCTTTGATGACACCATTCATCCTTTCGAACGGCATCATGCTGTGCAGGAACGTCGGCCCGAGTTGGATGATATCCTCCACTATATGGACCAGCAGATGCACCATAACGTCGAAGAATGCGGGCGGGAAGTACATCTCAAGCTCGCATAGTATCACCACGATCTCTTCCTGTAGCCTTCTGAGTTGCCTCACGCCAATCGACTTCCGAGAGATGACGTCGAAGAAGTTGCATAGGCCAAATAGCGTTTCCACGGACGGCGCGTCCATGATCCCACGGATTGCAAGCGGAAGTATTCTGCGTCATCAAGACGTGATGATCGTGAGACTTCATCCCGCTGAACTTCGCTTCACTGGGTCTAGGTATCCGCTTATCTTCCCACGTAACCATAAGGAAGTTTTACTCCTAGGAGGCGGTGAAAAACTGCTCGATCTCCTCGACTTAGAGTGAAGCACGGGAGGGTAGTCATTTCCGGTCTTCTTGGCCTTTTCGCCTGCGGCGACTTTACGTGGTCCTGCTTCGCCTCATCATCATCATCATCATCATCATCATCATCATCATCATCATCATATATAGCGTGAAGCTCCTGCCTGATGCCCATTGATTTCAAGTCTGCCCTTGCTTTCGGCCCATCTTTGGTCCTCTCTGGCATGTTGAGCAGGGTACCAAGTAGACTCTCGCACACGTTCTTCGTGATATGCATGACATCAAGGTTGTGAGGCACACGGTGGATCTTCTAGTACGGCAAGTCCCAGAAAACAGACATCGTTTTCCATACCTTCAACAGCGGCTCTGGCGCCTTTCGCTTTTTCCCGGCTCTGGCGCCTTTTGCTTCTTTCTCGGCAGTGTGCAGTCTTTCCAATTTTTCAACAACTTGTCTATTTCCTCGCCGCTCCTCGTACACGGGCGTTTTCGGGGTTCGGTTTCACCATCGAACAGATCCTTGCGTTTCCTCCACGGGTCATCGTCGCGAAGCCACCTTCGAGATCCCATGAACACGGTTCTCGAAGACCTGGGATCTCTATCTAGCTGGTGATACGTTGTGTCATCCATGCACCTTACGCATCCAGAAAATCCGTGGACTACCTGCCCCGCAAGATATCCGTAACCGAGATAGTCGTGCACCGTCGTGAGCAGTGCGGCTCTCATAGGGAAATATTCTTTCTCTGCGGCGTCCCACGTATTGGCTGGCGTTTTGCACAGCGTGTCAAGCTCCTCTTTCAGCAGCCCGGCATACTGATTGATGTCGTTCCCTGGTTGTTTCGGCCCTTCAATTAGCATACTCATGTGAATGTACTTCCTCTTCATGCACAACCAGGGGGGAAGGTTGTACATCCACACAAACACAGGCCAGGTGCTATGTGTGCTTCTCGGCTGCCAAATGGATTGACTCCATCGATTGCTCGCGCCCAAAGACGATGTTCCTTGGATCGTTCCCAAATTCTGGGTATTCGAAGTTCAACGCTTGCCACTGGCTCGCATCCTTAGGGTGACTCAGCATCTTGTCTTTCTATCTATCTCTGGATCATTTGCGTCATCTTATCGCTTCTTCTCCTCCCTATCCGCGTGCCAACGCAGGAGCTTTGCTACCTTAGGGTCCGTGAAATACCGCCGCAGACGAGGAGGATCGGAAAGTACCACACCACTTTTCGAGGAGCTTTCTTCCTCTTCTTGTATCGAGTGACACCGCACATCGGACATATGGTAGACTCAGCGTGCTCGTCCCGATAAATGATGCAATTGTTCATGCACACATGGTATTTCACGTGCGGTAAATCCAGAGGACACACGATTTTCTTCGCCTCCCAAACTGGTAGGGCACTTGTTCCCCTTGGGAAGGCGTTAGTGCGAATGACATGTTCTCGTCGAAGCACGCGCCGGTCATTTTGTGTTTTACCTTCATCTCGAGCCATGAGTGTTACTTTCAGGCGGGTATCCTCGGGCCTGCATCCTTCATAAAATGGAGTAACCGCGTCTAACTCAAGTTGATCCATCTTGGCTTTCTCTCGGGCGGCAGCTCTTGCGTTATCCGTCTGCTTGAGAAGCAGCTCTTGAATATGAGGGTCCTACACCCAGCCCATCGATGGTCCAGCGTCGTCTGCTCCGCCGGCAACATCATCATGTCCTGCATCTTCTACATGATGACTGTGTACAGCATCACCGTCGTGATCATCTCCTGGGGATTCTTCGTCTTCTCGCCCGCCCGAGCCGCGGTGGTTGTCTTGCTGCCCTTCCTCATTTCTTGCCCGGCCCCCATGGACGACTTCGTAGTCATCTTCATCACCTTGCCACCGATAGCCATCCATGAAACCACGCAAGAGCAGGTGGTCCCACACCTGCCCGGAATCCGGGTCCGCAATAAGGCTATTCAGCTTGCATCTTCGACACGGACATCTTATCTCCGTCTCGTTCTTTTGAAGCATCTCGGCCTTCGCGGACCTCAAAAACCTATTCACGATGCCTTCGGTCATCGTGCGGACCATGGTCGCCTGTGGGGTAGAGCAAAACGATATTAGAACCAAGAAAAAATTTGGCATGACTTTCCCTAAAAATAGGACCAAAAAGAATGCTTAATGCCAAAATTCTCGCCGAAACGGAAATGAATCAACATTGCGGCAAAATATTGGCAACTATCGCATTTCAAATACCGGTACACCTCCAAACACAAACACATATGCAACACCACAAACATATGCAACACCACGAACATACATAGATCTAGCTAGGCCATAAAAAGTGCATGTGCACATTGTTGTATGGAGAACAACATAAATATAGCTTCCCCACTTACTTACCTAGCAAAACAAGGTAACTTAACCACTTAATTTAAATGAATCTATGGTGGAAATGAGGTGAAAAAGAGGAGGCACCCGAGACAAGGAGGAGGCGGTGGAGAGAATGAAGTGGGGAGAAAGTGAGTGTGGGAGGAGCGGTTGTCCAAAATATCTTGTTGCTGCCCACTTACTAATGGCGCACCAGCAACAAATGCGCCATTAGTAATCCAGGTTACTAATGGCGCACCCCCTGGTGGTGCGCCATTAGTAGTTTTGCAAAAAAAATACTAATGGCGCACCCTACCACGGTGCGCCATTACAAGTTTGAACTAGTAATGGCGCACCGAGTGTGAGTGCGCCATTAGTACTTTTGCAAAAAAGGAATAAAAAAATAATAAAAAAAATAACATTAGTGGCGCACTTTCTGGCTGGTGCGCCATTACTAGTTACAACTAGTAATGGCGCACTAACTGTGGATGCACCATTAGTATGTTTGGACAGGCGCACTAGTTCAAAAAAAAATTTGGTACTAATGGCGCACCGTGGGCCTGGTGCGCCATTAGTAGTTTCAACACTAATGGCGCATCAGAAGGTGGTGCGCCATTAGTATATACTAATGGCGCACCACTTGTCTGGTGCGCCATTAGTGTCAATACCATCTATAGCCCTTTTTCTAGTAGTGGGCTCCCAAGTGTGTCACTCTTTTTTCTTTCTTTCTTTTCTTATCCACAGGACTCCATTTACTAGAGGCCCTGTCCGGCAGTAGACCTGCCGAACTCACGATGCAACAGCCAGGGAAGGAGAAAGGCTACGACGAACACTCAGGTGGTCTCCATTACGTTTTATACACCATTCCGCAGCCTACCCCTGGAGGAGGACATGTTTAATAGTCCCACCCCTTGCTTACCGCACTATTTGTATCGTTCTGCATTCATGGCAGTATTTCTTGAATAAACAATGCATCGCTTTTGGCTTATAATTGCTTTCTTTCTTATACATATGTTCACTTATGACATGTTGCATCCGTACACTTTGGTACGGCTAAATACACCAGGGGCTTAAGTTCCCCGCGTTATGGTGTGACAAGTCCGAACACTTTCACAAGTGCGGCACCCCAAACTTATAGCATTATATGCATCGGCTCCGAATCATGTCTTGGGTCAATAGTTGGGTTTGCCCGGCTCCCATTTTTTGGTACCTTACGTTCCGTAGTATCGGCTAAGGTAGAACTGGGATAACCACTGCGATTACGCCCCGGTTGAGCTGGGCGAGCGCCTTAGTGGAGAAAGCTAAAACTGACCGTCATGATGCGGCGAGAGCTGGTCGCTGTTCGAGAGGTTTTTTTGAGTCCTTAAAGACTTATGCCGCTTAGAGCGAGGAACCGGCTTTGTCCGGCCCAGGCGTGGATAGCGCCCCGAACTCGGTCTTCCGAACACTAGGGGCTTCGCCAAAATTTAAAATTATAGAATTCTATGGCTAAGTGAGAGTGTTCAAGCATTATAGGTCCGGTTGCCTCGTTCGTTGTGTTGAACGCCTCCCTAGATGGACCCAAACATGGGAACAAGAGCGCTCAAGTTTATCCCGAACACCCCAGCACTAGTGGCATGGGGCTGAAGCCGACGACTTGCCATCTCTCAAATTTGATAAACGGCCGCACAGAAGGTAATATTTTAAATTAACAAGCGTTGCTTAGCTCATATGAACAAAAGTTTTCAGCACACAGGATAACAAAATGCGAGTTTACTCAAATATTACATCTTTGGAGCACTCACCCGCAATCATGCGGGCACCCTTCAGGACACTCTTATAATACATTTCGGGCGTGCGATACTCCTTGCCCGCTGGTGGCGCGTCTGTCACAAGCTTCTCAGCATCCATCCTCCCCCAGTGCACCTTTGCACGGGAAAGGGCCCGACGGGCACCTTCAATGTAGGCGGAGTGCTTGACGACTTCAACCAGTGGACACGCATCCACCAACCGCCGCACCAGGCAAGTAGCTCCAGTGCATGGCCTCCCTGTGCCACAGCCGAACTATGAGACCCTTCAGGCCTGTTCGCCGCCTTAGGAGCTCGACCAGCTGCTTCAGCTGGTCGCTAAGGGGCACCGGATGTCCGACCTCAGCATACCGAGACCGGAAGACCTTCTACGCCGAGCTCCCTCCTCGGCCCCAGAGAATGCGGCAGCGTCCGATCTGCCATGGGCAGATCTCGCGAACGCTCCCCGAGAGCTCGAATTCGGGTAAGTAATAGGTAATTCACATTCACATGCTTGCTTTGCATGAAAAATGCCTTACCCGCCGCTATTTTCTCCAAATCCTCGATTTCCCGGAGGGCCTTGTGGGCTTCGGCCTTAGCGGCTTTGGCACTCTCAAGAGCCGACGCAAGCTCGGACTCTCGAGTCTTCGAGTCACGCTCCAAACTCTCGTGCTTTTCCACGAGAGCCTAGAGCTCTTGCTGTACCGCCGCCACCCACGCCTCCTGCTTCTCTCGCTCGGCTCGCTCAGCAAGATTATGCTCGACGCGGACACCGCCTCCTTGTGGTCGCCCACTGCTCGTGGGCCCTTGTAGTACCCATGTTATCCTTGTTATTTCTCTTGCAACCAAATCCTTTTCTGTAAGGTATGACTTTAATACGGTGTTACTCACCTTCCTTCTCCTTGAGCTGTTTCTTGGCACGGCCGAGCTTGCTCTCGGACCGCTCGAGGATCTGCTTCAAGGTATTAACCTCCGTAGTCAGTGCGGCAGAGGTCAGCAGCATAGCCTGCAAACCCATATTGACATATTTTTTAGACTCCTGCATATATCTTTTTTAGATCCTCAGTCCGGCTTTTGTTTCCGAACACCAAACCGACCATCAGGGGCTACTGTCTATGTGGTATTATATTATATAACTTAAAATTCTTACCTCAAAGCCTGTTAGAAGGCTGCTGCAGGCTTCGGTCAGCCACTCTTGGCGAGCTGAACCTTCTGAATCACTGCACTCATGACAGTGCGGTGTTCTTCTTCGATGGAAGCGCCGTTGAGCGCCTCCAGCAAGTTATCCGGCGCCTCCAGTTGGACGGAGGCCGCCGGCGTCACAGTCTTGCCCTTCTTACGAAGGGGCCACTCGCCAGACTACGAAACCACTGCAGGTTCCGCCGGAGTCCGGTGCGAAGTCCGGGAGGTTGCCCTGCGGCACCTCCGGGGCCTCCTCCTCCTGGCGGGTCCCTTCCCGGGATCCCACCTCGACGTCGTCAGTGTCACGGGGGGTGGAGGCAGTCGGGATAGAATCCAGATCCGACGTGCCCAAGGACTCGCTCGACGAAGCGGGAAGATCGTCCTTGGCCGGACTACAGGTTGTATGCGGCATTAGAAAGGCACCGCGTGGCGAAAAGAAAAATTATAAATCATCCAGGAGTCCGGATACTTACGATCTTGCCAGGGGCTTGGCCCTTGAGGGCCACTCCTCATCGGCGTCGCCGACGTTGGCGGAGCAGTCCGGGGGAAGGGTCCTTCCCTTCTTGGACCCTTCGGCCTCCCTCGTTGGGGAGGCCTTCCTCTTCTTCTCTCCCCCGCTGGGGGAGAGGCCTCTTTCTTCTCCTCCTCGTCCTCAGGGGAGGAGTCCGCCTCGGAGTCATCGGACAATGGGTCCGATACCACCTGACGCCGGGAACTCCTTCGGGTTCCCGTGGCCTTCTTCTTGGCCTTCTTCTCCGGCACCACGTAAAGTGCCGGGACCAGCAGCCCTGTCAAACGGGTGTCCGCTAGGTCTTCTGGAAGGGGAGCCCGACAGTTAACCTGTCCGGACGTCTTCTGCCAATCATGTTAAAGGCATTGGGAGTTTAGATCCCGCATAGAGTCAAACTATGAAGAGAAAATGTCCCCTAAAGGATAACATAGCTTACCTCGCCAGCCGGACGCTGCGTCTTTGAATCCGCGATCTTGATGGCGGATGCGGAGCTTCGGCGCCCTTGAACAGCACCCTCCGTGCAGCCAGACGTAGTGTCGAAGAGCCCGCTTAAGGTCCGTGCCGTGCGGATCAAACTCCCACAAATTGAAGTCCCGTTCTTTGGCGGGGAGAATCCGGCGACGAGCATGACACTGGATCACGTTGACAAGCTTGAGCTTCTTGTTCACCAGTGGTCAGAGACAGGATGGAGTCGGTCGGCTCCTCGAACTACCCCAAGGCAAGCCCTTCTCTTTCCGGAGGTGAGCTGCATGGGGATGCCAGATCTGAATTCGGGGGCTGCTGCCCATTTAGGGTCACGCGGCTCGGTGATGTAGAACCACCCCGATTGCCACCCCTTGATAGATTCCATGAAGGCACCCTCAAGCCAAGTGACGTTGGGCATTTTGCCCACCATGGCGCCTCCGCACTCCGCTTGGCTGCCCTTCACAACCTTCGGCTTGACATTGAAGGTCTTTAGCCACAAGCCGAAGTGGGGCTGGATGCACAGGAAGGCCTCGCACACGACGATAAACGCCGAGATATTGAGGATGAAATTTGGGGCCAGATCGTGGAAATCCAGGCCGTAGTAGTACATGAGCCCGCGGACGAAGGGGTGGAGTGGAAAGCCCAGTCCGCGGAGGAAGTGGGGAAGGAATACGACCCTCTCATGGGGCCTAGGGGTGGGGATGAGCTGCCCCTCATCGGGCAGCCGGTGCGCGATGTCGCTGGACAGATATCCGGTGCCGCGCAGTTTCTCTATGTGCCCCTCCGTAACGGAGGAGGAAATCCACTTGCCTCCCGCTCCGGACATGACTGGAGAAGGTCGAGGTGAGATGTGCGGACTTGGGCGCTGGAGCTCAAGTGCGCGGGGATGGATAAGCAAAGGAGGAAGAAGGCGTAGGTAAAAGAGGCGGATCCTTTTCCCCTTATATATGGGCGGACGAAACTATACGTCCCCACCGGCCTGGTAAAACTCGCTTATCTCCCAAGCACCACAATCAATGGCGCGGTTGGGTTACCCACATCCGTATTGATGGGAATCCGGAATAAGGGGAACACGATCCGCTCGACAAGGCGTGCCAAGGAAACCGCCGCTAAGCGTCTTTGAGGTGGTATAATAAAAACAATTCAAGTAAAGGCTTGGTAGTGGTGTGACGTCACGCCACAAAATACGTCAGCAGATTGAACTTGTGTGAATATTATTCTCTCTACGGTGGTACGTGGAATTTGTTTTGCAGAGCCGGACACTATCCTGGTGTTCACAATCTTCTATGAATTATTTGGAGGAGGAACCCGCCTTGCAATGCCGAAGACAATATGCATGCCGGACTCGTCGTCATTGAAGCCTGGTTCAGGGTCTACTAAGGGAGTCCTGGACTAGGGGGTGTCCGGATAGCCGAACTATCATCATCGGCCGGACTCCAAGACTATGAAGATACAAGATTGAAGACTTCGTCCCATGTCCGGATGGGACTTTCCTTGGCGTGGAAGGCAAGCTTGGCAATACGGATATGTAGATCTCCTACCATTGTAACCGACTCTGTGTAACCCTAGCCCTCTCTGGTGTCTATATAAACCGGAGGGTTTTAGTCCATAGGACGAACAACAATCATACCATAGGCTAGCTTCTAGGGTTTAGCCTCCTTGATCTCGTGGTAGATCCACTCTTGTACTACCCATATCATCAATATCAATCAAGCAGGAGTAGGGTTTTACCTCCATCGAGAGGGCCCGAACCTGGATAAAAACATCATGTCCCTTGTATCCTGTTACCATCCGCCTAGACGCACAGTTCGGGATCCCCTACCCGAGATCCGCCAGTTTTGACACCGACAGTTGGTGATGGTCGTTACTCCTCGTTCCCCTAGTGCATAACAAAGGTCTAGCACAAGGAGAAGAAGGAGCAATGACCCCAACAACAACAGTTGGGATTCTTCTTCTGTCATATATGGTTCAGTCATTCTCCCTCACTCATTTTTCGGTTGTCGTGTATGGAGCCTTGACAGACTTCAAGTCAATCCGAAATGTCGTTTAATTATCTTTCTAGAAAATCCAGGCCACTTGATATTACGTATCCGGATTCTAGTTGTCATAAGGTCGAGGTACAACTCCGGATCGTCCTTTTACCGAGGGACACGGCTATTCAAATAGATAAACTTCCCTGCAGGGGTGCACAACATTTCCCAACACACTCGATCCCTCTGGCCGGACACACTTTCTTGGGTCATGCCCGGACTCAGAAGATCAACACGTTGCAAAGAGACTTCCAAAGATATCAAATCATGCATATAATAATTCAAAGAAGATTCAAATAATATTCATAGATAATCTGATCATAAATCCACAATTTATCGGATCTCGGCAAACACACCGCAAAAGAGTATTACATCGAATAGATCTCCAAGAACATCGAGGAGAACATGGTATTGAGAATCAATGAGAGAGAAGAAGCCATCTAGCTACTAGCCCTCCGTGATCGAATCACCCTCCGGCAGGACACCGGAAAAGGCCCCTAGATGGGATCTCACGGGTACAGAAGGTTGCGGTGGTGGAAAAGTGTTTTCGTGGCTCTCCCTGATGGTTCTGAGGTATAAGAGTATATATGGGCGAAAGAATTAGGTTAGGAGACCCACGAGGGGCCCACGAGGTAAGGGGGTGCCCTCCACCCTTGTTGCCGCCATGTTGCTTCTCCGACTTAATCTTCAAGTCTCCTGGTTTGCTTCTGGTCCAAGAAAGATCATCGCGAAAGTTTTATTCCATTTGGACTCCGTGTGGTATTTCTTTTTTGTGAAACTCTAAAATAGGCACAAAAAAACAGAAACTGGCACTGGGCTCTAGGTTAATAGGTTAGTCCCAAAAATAATATAAAATAGCATATTAATGCATATAAAACATCCAAAACAGATAATATAATACATGGAACAATAAAAAAATTATAGATACGTTGGAGACGTATCAACCATCCTCAAGCTTAATTCCTGCTCATCCTCAAGCTTCACATCAGCAAACTATTACGACGTCGACACGTGAAGAACCCGAACACAGCCAAGGGCAACCTGATCGTGCACGAAGATAATATCGAGCTCAGTATGCTTCGTACGTCCATGGTGCACCGGGTTGGCGAAAAGGTAGACCGCTTTGACGTTATCACAGTAGAAAAGAGTGGCCTTATGAACATCACAAAGCAACTCCTAGAGCAGGTGACGGAGTGTCATGCCCAATATGCGACCCTATCCAAAAGGAACTCGAAGGTCCCACCAAGGATAGACCCGCATATTGAAACGCTTTTGCAAGGTGGATATCATTACATCAACATTACATAATAGATGGGGATACATACAAGAGGCATACAATGCCACACGAATACAACATCATAATACATAAGAGCATCATCCAACTACAGATGGAACACAAACAGAAACTCAAACGACATCCACCCTGCTAGCCCAGGCTGCCGACCTGGAACCTATCCCCTGATCGAAGCAAACATCGCTCTCGCGTCAAGATCATCTCATAACCTGTACCTGCAACTATTGTTGTAGTAATCTGTGAGCCACGAGGACTCAGCAATCCCATTACCATGGGTATCAAGACTAGCAAAGCTTAATGGGTAGGGAAGGGGTAAAGTGGTGAGGTTGCAGCAACGACTAAGCATATATGGTGGCTAACATACGCCAAGAAGAGCGAGAAGAGAGCAAGCGGAACGGTCGTGAAGCTAGCAATGAACAAGAGGTGATCCTGAACAACTACTTACGTCAAACATAACAAAGAAACCGTGTTCACTTCTCGGACTCCGCCGAGAAGAGATCATCACGGCTACACACACGGTTGATGCATTTTAAATCGGATCTGGTGTCAAGTTATCTACAACCGGACATTAACAAATTCCCATCTGCCACATAACCGCGGGCATGACTCTCGAAAGTTTATACCCTGCAGGGGTGTCCCAACTTAGCCCATGATAAGCTCTCGCGATCAACGAAGGATATACCTTCTCCCAGGAAGACCCGATCAGTCTCGGAATCCCTGTTTACAAGACATTTTGACAATGGTAAAACAAGACCAGCAAAGCCGCCCGATGCGCCGACATCCTGATAGGAGCTGCACATATCTCGTTCTCAGGGCAACACCGGATAAGTCAAGCTACGAGTAAAACCAGACTTGAGTTTCCACGAGGTGGCCTGCAGTCTGCTCGGTTCGGACCAACACTTAGACAAGCATTGGCCGGGGGGCTAAAATAAAGATGACCCTTGGGTTAATTACTCCCAAGGGAAAGGTAGGTGGTGGTGAGGCAAATGGTAAAACCAAGGTTGGGCCTTGCTGGACAAGTTTTATTCAAAGCGAGCTGTCAGGGGGTCCCATAAATCACCCGACCGCGTTAGGAATGCAAAATCCGGGAACATAACACCGGTATGACGGAAACTAGGGCGGCAAGAGTGGAACAAAACACCAGGCATAAGGCCGAGCCTTCCACCCTTTACCAAATATATAGATGCATTAATAATATAAGAGATATTGTGATATCCCAACCAAAATCCTGTCCACCATGGAGAAATCTTCAGCTTCACCTGCAGCTAGCAACGCTATAAGAGAAGCTGAGCAATGCGGTAACATAGCCAAGCAACGGTTTGCTAGGAAGGGTGTGAAAGGTTAGAGGTTCATGGCAATTTGGGAGGCTTGAAGAACAAGTGATAGGAAGCGCAGCATAGCGATAGAACGAAACAACTAGCATAGCAATGATAGTAGTGAGGTCCATGGTAGCGGTCATCTTGCCTGAAATCCCGCAAGGAATAAGAATGATTCCATGAAGAAGATGAAGCCACAAAGACGAACCAAGCGTAGACGACCGAGTCCTCACGATCGCAACGAAACAGGAACTATCGAGAAGAAGCACACAACAAGGTAAACACACCACACATAGACAAGACATGATGCACAACAGGCATGATGCATGACAAGGCTACATGAAGCTACTCATGGTAAGAGATGATGCAAACAAGAACAACACATCAAGGCAAGTTTAAATGAGGCCGGAAACAACATATAACAATTCTGGTAAGTCCTCATATGCATATTTCGAAATTGGTCCAGAACTGAATAAACCTTATGCTCAAGTTGTTAAACAGCAAGTTAAGATGCACCAAGATGATCTACACGAAATTCTAGTCAAGTTACATATAAAGTTCATTAGATTCGGAGCTACGGCCTAGAAGATATGAGCAAAACAAGTTAAACATGGCATTGATGCAAAATGCATACAAACATCAAGCAAACACCTCAAAACAAGGATGCAACATGATAATATGAAACTACATGCAAAATCAAGCAAGTTTCATATAGAGCACATTCAAAACGGAGCAACGGTTCAACACACACTCTATACAAGTCATAACAATCTGTCCAAAACAGCAACTAGGCATATTGCAAGCATCAAAACAACAAGCTACTGCACCCCAACATAATAACAAAAGGCATGGGCATGAAGTACATGTAAAGTATGCAAAACATGAACACTGAGCTATCTCCGGACACAACTAGAACATGCTCAAAAGGACATGGTAAGATTGCATATATTAACAGTTTCAGACTTAGCAGAAATAACATCAGGTTGCAATGTTTAGAGCTATCAAACCACATGTTACAGGAACATATCATGGCAAACAAAGACATGGCATGATACTACTAAATGCATAGAACAACAGTCCCTTACTGACCATGCGCCAAAAAGGCACAGAAAATATGATGGCACCCATGTAAACATGGCAAGTTATACGACAGATTCATACATGGCAGGAACAACGATAAGTAGGCATGTTGGTGAGCTTGAAACACTCACCACAGAGCAATACATGGCATGGCAAGGCAACCAACAGCAAGAAGACATGTTTATGAAGCTTAGCAAGGCAATATCAAGTTCATAGGGTGCATGGATCACTAGAAAAGCACATGGTCAAAACTGAACTTCATGTTAACAGGCTGACAGCAACATTATTTAGCAAGTTTGGAGCAAGATTACAACATGTAGCAGCAGGCTAAAAATGCAACCAGGGGCATGAATGGATAGAGCAAGACATGTATAACAAAACATCCTTAGTGAAACATCTCCAGATTGTGAATAGGACGACTTGTAGCAGCAGGTTTACATAGCAACAAATTATAACAGAATCTGTCAGGAAAACAGCAACAGCAAGTACCCTACTTAAGAAGCTCGATGCACTCAGCACACAAATCACAAAAATACATGGATAGCACCTATGGAAAGATGGCATGGCATAGATCAAAACACATATAGACATCAACCTCATAGGATGCACACATCAAACATGGCAAAAATGACAAATGAGCATGTTATAATAGTTTCAGCAGATTAACATCAACATGCACTCTTCCAATAGCATTTCGGGCATCAAGATGAGATCAAATGAAAATGATGCAATGGAATGAAATGAAGTACACGTCGAGGCGAAAAATTTGACATATTACACGCACAAAACGGAGCTACGGATGCAGAGATACGACGCGATGAATATGGCATGATGATGACAAGATTTAGGGACTTAGACGAATTCGACCTCGAGAGGGCGGCGAAGTCAACGCGGGCGGTGTGACGCCCGGGAAATTAAGCTAAAGTGATCCTCTGCTAGTGATGCCACATCACCTCAATTATAGTTGCTAATCTTGAGTTAGTTCAAAACCGGTCCAAAATTCAAAATTCAAATTAATGATAACGATAAAAGTTTTCAAAAATTAGAACTAAAAAGTTCGGTGGTTGTCAAATATTACATCGGTAATTATGGTGGAGTGCACACATTTTTATAAAGTATCTAGATAGACTAAGTAAAATAAAACAAAAAAATAAAATAAGAAAAGACAAAGAAAACAAAAATGGGAGGGAGAAGGAAACCCCACTGGCCCAACTGGGCCAAGCCCACCTGGCCCAGTCGGCCAGCCCCCCTGGCCCGGCCCACCCCTCACCCCCTTATCCCCCCCTTTCCCGGTCGGCAAACCCTAGCCGCACCCATTCGCCCCCCCGATCCCCTCCTCCTCCTCCTCAGGCCGATCCGAGCGGCTCCGCCCGATCCGTCGCCCCGACGCCGGGCGACCGACCCGCCGCCCGACCTCACCTCGTCCCCTCCTTCCCGATCACGCAGGCGCAAGGCCCCTAAATCGCCTCGGGCCGTCCCGACCCCACCCCACCTCACCGGATCCGCGACGCCGGACGGCCGCCTCCCCGCCCTCCTCCTCACCGGTCGCCCCCGACCGTCTCCGAGCACGCCTCAGAGACCCTGCGCCCCCGTGAGCTCTCCCCGTGGATCCCTCTCTCCCCTCGTCCCCTCCCGAAGCGCCACCACCGCGCCCCCCCATCGCTGCTCCGGCCGCCCCCACGTGCTCCCGGCCTCCTCTCCCTTCTCCTCGCCGAGCCTCGGCCCCGCGAGCTGTCCTTGTTGAACGCCGCGTCGTGGATCTCGCCGCTTGGCGCTTCGGTGACGAATGGTCACGGGCCGAGCCGTGGTGCTCAGGCCTTGTGACCCCCCCCTCGGCCCCGTGGCCTTGTCGACGAAGACCAACCACTGGCCGCCTCCGCCGCCATGGCGCTGCTTCCGCCGAAGTCCGCCGTGGCCTTGCCACCAATGGATGGCGTCCTCTCCCCATTCAACGCACTCCACCATGCCCTTTTGGCCGCAGGCGACGATTCCGCGAAGTCCGGCGCCTCCGCCGGCGGACGCCCACCGAGCCCCTAACGCCGGCGCCGACGTGGCCGACACGGGCCACCACAGGTCATCGAACCGTGGGCCCTAGGGGCCCGGCCGGTCTGTTGACTCGGTCAGCCAGGCTGACTGGACCGGCCCCTGCCTATGACATGGGGGCCCCACCCCCCAGAACGTTTAAAAAAAAGGAAAAAGGAAAAGGGAAATTAAGTAAATATAATTAATAAAAATAAAAATGAATAAAATTATTTATTTATTTAATTATTTAATTAAGTAAATAATTAATTTAATTAATCCTGATTAATTAATCTAATTAACCCAATTAACTATTGATAATTAATTAAACTATAATTAGATTAGTTAAATCCTAATTAGTATAAGCAGAGTATGACATGTGGGACCCACACGTCAGATTGACCTAGTCAACCCTGTTGACTGCTGACGTCAGCATGGCATCATGCTGACGTCATAATTCCATTTTTCGTATTAAATAATTAATTGATTAAATTCCAGAAATTAATAAAATCTTTAAATAAAAATCATATCTTTTAATCCGTAACTCGGATTAAAATATTTTCAACATGAAAGTTGCTCAGAACGACGAGACAATTCCGGATACGCAGCCCGTTCGTCCGCCACACATTCCTAACCTATCCAACTCGCAACTTTCCCCCTCTGGCTCCTCTGCCCGAAAACGCGAAACACCGGGAATACTTTCCCGGATGTTTTCCCCCTTCACCGGTATCACCTCATACCTCGTTAGGGCACCCCTAGCACCGTTACTTGTCGTGTCATGCATCGATATGCACTTGTTTGCAAGGTATTCATTGTTTCTTCCCCCTCTTCTCTCTGGTAGACTACGAGACCGACGCTGCTGCTGCCCAGTTCGACTACGGAGTTGACGACCCCTCTCTCTTGCCAGAGCAACCAGGCAAGCCCCCCCTTGATCACCAGATATCGCCTATTCTCCTCTATACTGCTTGCATTAGAGTAGTGTAGCATGTTACTGCTTTCCGTTAATCCTATTCTGATGCATAGCCTGACATTGTTGCTACATCTGTTGATACCTTACCTGCAATCCTAAATAGTTAGTATAGGATGCTAGTTTATCATCATTGGCCCTACATTCTTGTCAGTCTGCCTTGCTATACTATCGGGCCGTGATCACTTGGGAGGTGATCACGGGTATATACTATACATACATACATACATACTACAGATGGTGACTAAAGTCGGGTCTGCTCGAAGAGTACCCGCGAGTGATTCACGGATTGGGGGCTGAAAGGGCCATTGTCCCGACGGCCCTCTGTGTGGATCTTTGTGTCGGAGCGACAGGGCAGGTTGAGACCGCCTAGGTGAGAGGTGGGCCTGGCCCTGATCGGCGTCCGCGGTTGATTCATAATAACACGCTTAACGAGATCTTGGTATTTGATCTGAGTCTCGCCATTTGGTCTATACGCACTAACCATCTCGTGGGAGTAGTTATGGGTATCCCGACGTCGTGGTATCACCGAAGCCTTCTTGACGCCAAGAATCGGCGGCGCGCTACCGGATTGGAACGTAAGCTCGCGCTTGTATTAGGGGCTAGTTTCGCTTCCGGCCGCCCATAACGCAGTGTGTGCTCGAGGCGATGGGCCTGACACTCGCTGGCGCTTAGGTTTAGACCGCGCTTGACCTCTGTTGTGCCTAGGTGGGGCTGCGACGTGTTGATCTTCCGAGGCGGGCATGACCCAGAAAGTGTGTCCGCCAAATGGGATCAAGCGTGTTGGGTTATGTGGTGCACCCTGCAGGAAGTTAATCTATTGAATAGCCGTGTCCCTCGGTAAAAGGACGACCCGGAGTTGTACCTTGACCTTATGACAACTAGAACTGGATACTTAATAAAACACACCCTTCCAAGTGCCAGATACAACCCGGTGATCGCTCTTTAACAGTATGACGAGGAGAGGATCGCGGGTAGGATTATGCTATGCGATGCTACCGAGATGCTACTTGGAGATGCTACTTGGAGGACTTCAACCTACTCTCTTCTACATGCTGCAAGACGGAGGCTGCGAGCGTAGTCTTGATGTGATTAGCTATCCCCTCTTATTACGGCATTCTGCAGATTCGGTCCATCGATATGGCCTTTTACACATTTACACATGCATATGTAGTGTAGCAACTTGCTTGCGAGTACTTTGGATGAGTACTCACGGTTGCTTTCTCCCCCCTTTTTTCCCCCATTCCTCTCTTTCTGGTTGTCGCAACCAGATGTTGGAGCCCAGAGCGACGCCACCGTCGGCGGCGACTACTACATCGGGAGGTGCCTACTACTACGTGCAAGTGCTGGCCGACGACGACCAGAGTAGTTTAGGAGGATCCCAGGCAGGAGGCCTGCGCCTCTTTCGATCTGTATCCCGGTTTGTGCTAGCCATCTTATGGCAACTTGTTTAACTTATGTCTGTACTCAGATATTGTTGCTTCCGCTGACTCGTCTATGATCGAGCACTTGTATTCGAGCCCTCGAGGCCCCTGGCTTGTATTATGATGCTTGTATGACTTATTTTACTTTTAGAGTTGTGTTGTGATATCTTCCCGTGAGTCCCTGATCTTGATCATACACGTTTGCGTGCATGAGTAGTGTACGATTGAATCGGGGGCGTCACAAGTTGGTATCAGAGCCGACTGCCTGTAGGAATCCCCCTTTCAAACTCCTTGGCCGAAGTCGAGTCTAGACATTGCAAAACTTTTACTAACATGGCTGTGTGCCTTACGGCCCACGCCGCCATTGGGTGGAATTATGATCTTTACTCCTCGATCTTTACTCCGGATTACGAACTCTCTTCTATTCGGGTTAAACGATTTTTACAAAAATCTGACTCTAGGTTCTCGTAACTATTTCCACCCGGAGAACCCCGTATTATATGTGATGGCCTGCTTCACCAGAAGATTCCGAAGATACTCTTTGATATTCTCTCGAGACTTTGTGCCCATCACTCTTGCTATTCCGACCAACGATAAATCCTTATGGATAACTACTTACACTTGCCATTCATACGATCATCTCCCCATTGATCTTGTTATTACAAGATACCCCGAAGTTTTCTCTATTGTCCCGAGAATACTTTGTGCCTACTGCCTAGCAGTTCTTTGCCACATGAATACCCCTTCTAATAAATCCTCGCACTTGTCGAGTATCCGCTTATCCTCAGTTGTTCTTGTGTTTCACAAAAGTCTTCAAAATACTATTCGATCTTCCGAAAATCCTTTGGAGCCTTTTGCTCTTGAAATTCTTGCTTGCTTGCATTATGGTTAATCCCATAAGTCTCGTAGTCTTATTAACTTTCCTTGTCATTATCATTTTGAGTCTGTTGACTCAATATGTTTGCGAATACACGCAATCATCATTGATCCTTATAAATTACCTTTCGGCTGAGCTGCCATTCTTTTAAGCGGAATTGGTTCTCGACCTATCCAATTGTCGTTGATTGTACCCTAAGGCTATTCAACTTATCCATCCCTAATCAGAGCATTGCTTCTGATCCTTGGTTTTGGAAATCAAAATTCCTTTGTTATCTAAGCATCGAATTATTCCGATGTTCTATAATATGATGCTCGTGCATTCTTTCTTCCTCGATGGAATACCGATACTCACACCAGCTCCGTTGTGGATCACTCGAACCATTGTTGGATTGTTATCCGACAGTGTCCTTCATAATCAATCACCTTGTGAGTTCTTCCCCTGATACTTAGTGCCTTTGGTAATTTGTATCATTTGCTTGGCCAACCATGCTATGCTTTCGGGCTTGTGTTATTTACTCTTGAAACTTGTGGTATATGTCTCTAAGAAGCCCCTATGGGTTGAACATATGCCTTCTCTAAACCGTGTGAACCCGAAAGTTTTCACGAATCATACTCTTCTGGTGCTTCGCCAGATAAAATTTCAACACTGCAACTTCATCAAACGTGAGGAGTAAATGAAAGGTTATGCATTGGAGAAGTGGGAGTCGACCTTGAACTTGTGTTCATGCCCATGGACACGATGTAGATCTTGTCGTTAAAGCTTCTCTTAAATTAGTTATTCCTTTGGTATAAGTTCATCTTATATCAGGGATCTGGCCTTTTGCAATCGTGGTTCCGACCATGTTCTCTTTTGAATACCATTTCTCGTGCAAGTTTTAGCACTTGTCTTTCAGAGAGCAATACCCCGGTCCAACCTCTACTTGATCTGCCGTCAAGTATTACCCCCCTGGTATCTCGAGATTATCATGGAACTGCATAACTTCTAACAAGTTCTTCATCAAGTGCTACATCCCCACTGAATCCAATTTTTCACGGGCTCTGAGTTATTAAACACTCAAAGACACCAATAACTGAACCGAGTCCGCACTACGGTTCAACAACTCTTCGGTAAGCTTCTATCAGTACGAGTTTGTACCCGATCACATCATTCCTAGCCTGATCGACTATATCATTATCATGCTAAATTTTAACTGTGCTACCGGGTCCTCCTTTCCGCAGCACAATTATTTGACGATGAGCTAAGCTTACGTTGATCTTCCTCCTCATATCATTTCTCCTTGGACAATAAGCTTGGTTTCAAGTTTGTGTCATACCCTTGGTTCCAATAACCTTTCGCTGCACCATTCATTTGACTTGATGTCATCGCCGATCGATTACATCTTGGAATCTCTCGACAAAGTGTGTCGTGATCATCATCAATCTTATGAGCTCTTCCAGGATATCAAATGAGTTCATGATGAGAAATACCATCCTTGCCCTTGATGATCTGTGTTATCATCGACCTTTATTGCCTTCCCACGAACACAAACTTGTTCGTGTTTGGTGTTATACCTTGAGATCCGTGCTATCTAGCCTTTGTTCTTCCTTACCTTGGGGTATTACCATCTTTTATGTCAGGATTGTCATGAGAATTTCACCACCTCTTAAGAATTCTTGGTATAGTGATACTTCTCACCATCACCATTCTTTCTTGGTCCTCGTGTTGATTCCAACCGGGGTACCAACAAGTGAACGGTGTTGTTTGGATTCTGCACTTCTAGCAACCCTATTGCTTTGAAGTTAATGGTCGGTCGTTCATTCTTAGACTAATGATTATTGAATCACCATTCTGACATTGGTCGTGCACCAACCCATATTTTGGGCACACCTTTCAACCAATGTTTAATTGTGTATGTTTTCCTCGAGCATACTTCCTTATATCATTTGATCTGACAAATGTTATCTTCTTGTTCACTTAAGTATGGAAATCCATCTTTTGGGAATCTCAATGAATTGTCGCTGAGTCCATCAACCACCTCCTAACCCTCTCCTTGAATTAATGATGAACTCTTGTTTTGGAACTTGCTTCCATGGTACATTTCCGAGAATCTTACGATGTCTTCTCATCAATTTGTGTCACGCTTTTTCTTCTCGGGCATCCCGAGTCCGAGGTATCTCGACCTCAATCGATCTGAATCTTAGTCGATATGATGGTTGGAACATATTCCCAAGAGTTATGCCAATTGTCTTTATATGACCTGGTAAGGTGTCATGCCTAGCCCATCGCCGAGAGGCCTATTGTTATAGATTCCATTTTAGCAAGGATTGCCATTCGTCCATGAAGAAATTGTAAGACTTATTCTATGAGTTGTTCTCGATGGATCCTCTGTGCATCCAAAGTTCGACCTTTGCTTGAAGACCATGTCATTGCTATCTCAAGCATGTCTATGGTACTCCGATTTTCAACAGAACATTTGAAGCCCAATGCTAAATGTTTCTGCTCAATTATCCAATGCTAAAGGGTTTTCTATGTTATATCCTGTCATGGATATCATGCTCTGTTTCTCCTTGGGAAGGATATACCCCTGAATAATGTGTTTAAACACATTTTCCTTTCCATTGTACTATTTAATATGATGTTCACCTTTTCCTTCCCATTGTTTTGTTTAACGTTTCTTGTGATCTATATAACCTAAGCAGTAATATTCTCCTGCTTATGTAAACACCTCGGTGTACAATTCTGTCAGTAAGACCCTGTTACTATTGTTGTTGATGACATTTCGGTAGCCACCGATGGACGAGAACCTTGCCTATTGGCCCGCCTCGTTCAACGAGCAGGAAAATGGTTCTCTTCGTCCCTCGCCCTTGGTACCGATGTTGTTGCCGACATAACCGACAGACTATCCTCTGGCATGCCTTGCTTACATGATCGTGCAAGATGTCACTGTCCTTCCTACTTTTAATCCACATGGTGGGCCCATAACCCACAGTTCCACAGGATCGAAACCTGACTCTCCTGTACCCCCCTGTACCCAAGGTTGTTCCTCGCGCGTGGCCTCGTATGTAATTCATGAGCCACCTTCAATCTGGTATCAGACAAATACTTATTCTCATGGCTTCGAACCCCTTTCACGCCACATATCAGGCATCGAACGATTGCCTGCCCGCTCGAAACTTCCCAGGATACCTCCTTACTCTGCTCTTGATATTTTCTTACGTTTCAATTCGAGAGTTACTTCCGCCACCCTCCCCGATGTTATCGACCAGATAGTCAAACCTGCAGAGGTCCATTCTCTTGGAATACCCACCCTTTATCCTTTCGTAAGTACGATGGAACCCCCGAAGAAAGGACGACAAACTTCATCATGATGACCTGAAGGAGAGGACTGAAGACATCAATGTAATGGGTCGACCTCTTCGAGAAGAGCTACTATGACCGAGAAGAATCGTTAAAATTTCGTAACCAGACCCCTTCCCCCTTATAACCGATCCTAAATCTCGGGACGAGATTTCTTGTAGTGGAGGAGAATTGTGACGCCCGGGAAATTAAGCTAAAGTGATCCTCTGCTAGTGATGCCACATCACCTCAATTATAGTTGCTAATCTTGAGTTAGTTCAAAACCGGTCCAAAATTCAAAATTCAAATTAATGATAACGATAAAAGTTTTCAAAAATTAGAACTAAAAAGTTCGGTGGTTGTCAAATATTACATCGGTAATTATGGTGGAGTGCACACATTTTTATAAAGTATCTAGATAGACTAAGTAAAATAAAACAAAAAAATAAAATAAGAAAAGACAAAGAAAACAAAAATGGGGGGAGAAGGAAACCCCACTGGCCCAACTGGGCCAAGCACACTGCCCGGTCGGCCAGCCCCCCTGGCCCGGCCCACCCCTCACCCCCTTATCCCCCCCTTTCCCGGTCGGCAAACCCTAGCCGCACCCATTCGCCCCCCCGATCCCCTCCTCCTCCCTCCCCGCGCCGATCTGGATCGGCTCCGCCCGATCCCGTCGCCCCCCCGACGCCGGCGACCGACCCGCCGCCCCGACCTCACCTCGTCCCTCCTTCCCGACCGGCACAGAGGCGCAAGGCCCCTAAATCGCCTCGGGCCGTCCCGACCCCACCCCACCTCACCGGATCCGGACGCCGGACGGCCGCCTCCCGCCCTCCTCCTCACGGGCCGCTTCGACCGTCTCCGAGCACGCCAGAGACCTGCGCCCCCGTGAGCTCTCCCCCCGTGGATCCCCTCTCTCCCTCTCCCCCCCGAAGCGCCACCACCGCGCCCCCCGTCGCCGGCTCCGGCCGCCCCCACGTGCTCCCGGCCTCCTCTCCCTTCTCTCGCCGAGCCTCGCCCCCGGCGAGCTGTCAGACTGAACGCCCTGCGTCGTGGATCTCGTCATGGCGCCCCGGTGACCGAATGGTCACGGGCCGAGCCCGTGGTGCTCAAGGCCGTGACTTCCCCCCTCAGCCCCCGTGGCGCCGAAGAGACCAACCACCCGCCGCCTCCGCCGCCGCTGGCGCTGCTTCCGCCGAAGTCCGCCGTGGGTTTTGCTACCAATGGACGCGGCGTCCTCTCCCCATTCGAACGCACCCACCATGCCCTTTTGGCCGCAGGCGACGATTCCGCGAAGTCCGGCGCCCTCCGCCATGCGGACGCCCACCGAGCCCTAACGCCGGCTGCCGACGTGGCCGACACGGGGCCACCCCCTAGGTCACTGAACCGTGGGCCCTAGGGGCCCGGCCGGTCTGTTGACTCGGCCACCAGCCGATGGACTGCCTCGCTTATGACATGGGGGCCCCACCCCCCAAAACGTTTAAAAAAAAGGAAAAAGGAAAAGGGAATTAAGTAAATATAATTAATAAAAATAAAAATGAATAAAATTATTTATTTATTTAATTATTTAATTAAGTAAATAATTAATTTAATTAATCCTGATTAATTAATCTAATTAACCCAATTAACTATTGATAATTAATTAAACTATAATTAGATTAGTTAAATCCTAATTAGTATAAGCGAGTATGACATGTGGGACCCACACGCCGATTGACCTAGTCAACCTCGTTGATCGCCGACGTCAAGATGGCATCATGCTGACATCATAATTCCATTTTTCGTATTAAATAATTAATTGATTAAATTCCAGAAATTAATAAAATCTTTAAATAAAAATCATATCTTTTAATCCGTAACTCGGATTAAAATATTTTCAACATGAAAGTTGCTCAGAACGACGAGACAATTCCGGATACGCAGCCCGTTCGTCCGCCACACATTCCTAACCTATCCAACTCGCAACTTTCCCCCTCTGGCTCCTGCCCGAAAACGCGAAACACCGGGAATACTTTCCCGGATGTTTTCCCCCTTCACCGGTATCACCTCATACCTCGTTAGGGCACCCCTAGCACCGTTATTTGTCGTGTCATGCATCGATATGCACTTGTTTGCAAGGTATTCATTGTTTCTTCCCCTCTCTCTCTCGGTAGACTACGAGACCGACGCCGCCGCTGCCCGATTCGACTACGGAGTTGACGACCCTCTCTCTTGCCAGAGCAACCAGCAAGCCCCCCTTGATCACCAGATATCGCCTATTCTCCTCTATACTGCTTGCATTAGAGTAGTGTAGCATGTTACTGCTTTCCGTTAATCCTATTCTGATGCATAGCCTGACATTGTTGCTACATCTGTTGATACCTTACCTGCAATCCTAAATACTTAGTATAGGATGCTAGTTTATCATCATTGGCCCTACATTCTTGTCAGTCTGCCTTGCTATACTATCGGGCCGTGATCACTTGGGAGGTGATCACGGGTATATACTATACATACATACATACTACGATGGTGACTAAAGTCGGTCTGTCAAGAGTACCCGCGAGTGATTCACGGTTTAGCTGAAAGGGCCATTGTCCCGACGGCCCCTCGTGTGGATCTTTGTGTCGGAGCGACAGGCAGGTTGAGACCGCCTAGGTGAGAGGTGGGCCTGCCTCGATCGGCGCCCGCGGTTGATTCATAATAACACGCTTAACGAGATCTTGGTATTTGATCCGAGTCCGCCATTTGGTCTATACGCACTAACCATCTACGTGGGAGTAGTTATGGGTATCCCGACGTCGTGGTATCACCAAGCCTTCTTGACGCCAAGAATCGAAGCGGCGCTACCGGATTGGAACGTAAGCTCGCGCTTGTATTAGGGGCTAGTTCGCTTCCGGCCGCCACGCATAACGCAGTGTGTGCTCAGGCGATGGGCCCTGCACTGCGGCGCTTAGGTTTAGACCGCGTGCTGAACTCTCTGTTGTGCCTAGGTGGGGCTGCGACGTGTTGATCTTCCGAGGCCGGGCATGACCCAGGAAAGTGTGTCCGGCCAAATGGGATCAAGCGTGTTGGGTTATGTGGTGCACCCCTGCAGGGAAGCTTAATCTATTCGAATAGCCGTGTCCCTCGGTAAAAGGACGACCCGGAGTTGTACCTTGACCTTATGACAACTAGAACTGGATACTTAATAAAACACACCCTTCCAAGTGCCAGATACAACCCGGTGATCGCTCTTTAACAGGGCGACGAGGAGAGGATCGCCGGGTAGGATTATGCTATGCGATGCTACTTGGAGATGCTACTTGGAGATGCTACTTGGAGGACTTCAACCTACTCTCTTCTACATGCTGCAAGACGGAGGCTGCCAGAAGCGTAGTCTTCGACAGGATTAGCTATCCCCCTCTTATTCTGGCATTCTGCAGTTCAGTCCACTGATATGGCCTTTTACACATTTACACATGCATATGTAGTGTAGCTCCTTGCTTAAGTAGTACTTTTGATGAGTACTCACGGTTGCTTTCTCCCCTTTTTTCCCCATTCTCTCTCTTTACGGTTGTCGCAACCAGATGTTGGAGCCAGAGCAGACGCCACCGTCGGCATTTATTTACTACTACACGGGAGGTGCCTACTACTACGCAAGGTGTGCCGATTTACCACTGTGAGTAGTTTAGGAGGATCCAGGCAGGAGGCCCGCGCCTCTTCGATCAGATCCCGGTTTGTGCTAGCCATCTTATGGCAACTTGTTTAACTTATGTACGTACTCAGATATTGTTGCTTCCGCTGACTCGTCTATGATCGAGCACTTGTATTCGAGCCCTCGAGGCCCCTGGCTTGTATTATGATGCTTGTATGACTTATTTTACTTTTAGAGTTGTGTTGTGATATCTTCCCGTGAGTCCCTGATCTTGATCGTACACGTTTGCGTGCATGAGTAGTGTACGATTGAATCGGGGGCGTGACAGGCGGCAGCGGCTCCGGTGGGTCGGGGCAGTCCGGCGAGGCGCGGGGAAGGGCGGAGGAGGCCGGGGTTGGCCGGAGAGGGTGCCGGCGAGGCCGGGCCGGTCCGGATCTAGCCGGACCCGGCCGGAGCTGGCGCGGGCGACCTCGGCGGAGGGCGGTGGCGCGGCATCGCCGGGCGCAGGAGGCGGCGGGCGCGGAACTGCTCGGCGGCGGGCGAAGCGGGCGCGGCGCGGCGGCGCTGGCTGAGGCGAGGCGGCGGAGCCGAGGGAGCCGGCGGCTGCCGGCGGGCACGGCGGCGGAGGAGCCCGGCGCTGGCGGGCGCTGGCCGGGCGGCGGCGCGATCTGGGCCTGCTGGCCCCGGATGGGCTCATGGGTCGGGCGGCGCGAGGGCGGCGGCGGAGGACACGTGTCGCGTGGGGAGTGGCTGCTGATGGCGGCGGCGCTGGTTCGTCCGCGCGGACGGACATGTCCGCGCAAGCAGAGAGGGAATTTTAGGGTTAGGGGGGATTTGACCGTGAATTTGTAAGGGGAAGGCATATTTATAGGTAGAGGGAGCTAGGAGAGTCCAAATGAGGTGCGGTTTTCGGCCACGCGATCATGATCGAACGGCTGAGATCATGGAGGGGTTTTGGATGGGTTTTGGGCCAGTTTGGAAGGGGGTGTTGGGCTGCACACAAAAGAGGCTTCTACGGTTACCCGGTTAACCGTTGGAGTATCAAACGACCTCCAAATGGCACGAAACTTGACAGGCGGTCTACCGGTGCTATACCAAGGCCGCTTGGCAAATCTCGGGCCATTCTAAGAAAGTTTAACACCCGCTCACAACAGAAGACAAAAGGGGAAGGCCGGATGACATAGGAGTGCCGGATTGCAAGACGGACAACGGGGAAAATGCTCGGATGCATGAGACGAACACGTATGCAAAATGAAATGCACATGATGACATGATAAAATGCAACACGCAAGCAAATGACATGGCAAAGACGACGAATAACTGGCGGACACCTGGCGCATCGAATCCGGGGCGTTACAACACTCCTCCACTAACAAGAGATCTCGTCCCGAGATCTTAGGACCGAGACGGAAGGGAAAAGGGATGAGGTGAAACAAGAACTCAAGAGAAGAAGAAAGAATCGAGAGCACTCGAGAAGAAGAGAGGAATGACGAGAATGACAAGAATCGAAAGCTCACGGGATCAAATAGACTATGAAACGACTCGTTCTAACCGGAGTGGTTAGAATGAGAAAAGAAACGAATAAGTCTGAAAGGATATAGGCAACACTCGGGCTGCAGATGGAAGGAATAGAACACGAGCTTCACCCAAAGAGATGGCACTTGACGAGATGACCAATGCAATGCCTCCAGAGGAATTGAAATAATGGGATGAAAAGAACTTAGAAAGAAGGATTGAATGGAGTTGTTGAGAAAATCAACAACGAAAAGGATAAACTCGTTGTGGTCTTATAGGTAACATCTCAAGATCATAAGGTGATAACCGGCCACAAACGGAAATGATTGGATATCTGAGAAGAACAAAGAAATGCATATCTCCACTTCAAAAGAATACGGAGAATTAAATGCACTTTGAGACGAAAGAAAGAAAGATTCTTGAGCTCCTCCAAAAGAACCTTGATGAACACTTGAAGAATGAATTGAATCATGAAGAACCACCATAAAGAACTCCGGTAACAAAAGGATGATGATATACAATTGAAGGATGGAAAGAATAAGGATTAAGCCTGCGATGATTTAGATGGAGATTCCGACGAAATGGCTGAGGAAATTGGACTCCGGAAAAGAAAAGATGAGAACACTTAGAACTAGAATTTATTCATCACGAACAAACTCCGAAGTATGGGATTACTCACTTGGATGAAATAAGAATAAGATTTATTGTATGCTTATCCTTCATCAAATTAAATTGATGACAAGCAATGGATTTTGCATACTACTTATTCTTCTTGAAAAGGATTAAGGGGTATAGCACAAAACTTGAGAGAGTCTTCATGAACCACCGGTAGGATTGGGAAGAATGAATGAATTAATATAATAAACAAGGAAAAGAATCTGAAGAACCACCGTAAGAATTCGGAAATGACTGATGAAAGAGACTGAATCACCGAGAAGAATTAGAAGAACCAATATCCTGGAGGGGATTTAGATGCAAAAGAACAACAAGATCATGAGCTGATTGAAGAATACTTGAACGAAGCACCGAAAGAATATTGAGACGAACGAAAGGGCACGGATATAGAATAATTGGAGAACGAATCTGAAAACTTAGAATGAAGAAATCTTCCGAAAAGATGGCCTCCGGATGATCGAGAGAGAAAGCAACTCCTGAAATGCTCCGGATGGATGAAAAGAATTTGCATGCCTTGAAACAATTTGATAGGATAACATCGAGCTAGCACCGCGAATCTCCGGGAGAACGGGCAAGATTTAACAGAAATCTTCTTCTTTGGTCTTCAAATGATGACGAGAAACACCACCAAAATTACTGAGATACTCCGGGAGAATGAAAAAAACGAGGAGGTTGAGACAACAATGAAAAGAATTTGAAAGCGATCTTGGAGAAGGCATGTGACTGATGGAATCCATTCTTACGTCACACTCCGAAAAGAATTAGGAATGGCTCCGGAATAAATAGAAGAGTCAGGTAGGATCCTAGGAAAAGACCTGTGGGTTAGGGCCCACTGAAGAGAAAAAAAAACACCGTTGGAAAGGGATGTTGAACAGATAGATGATGCACCGGAACAATTGAACTATTTGAATGAGGTGACAACCTCGAATTAACTGGAACACAAACAAATCTCCTGAGATGTTTTGAACACTCCAGAAGGATAAAATGGCGAGAGGTGAACGAGCAGGGAAAAAACTTGAGCTGAGGGAAAGAATATAATCACTACCGAAAAACTAGAATTGAGTGCACCGGAAAAGAAAAAGAGATGAAGAATGCCAAACGAGATGAGAATTCACCGGTTGAGATAATTGTCGAAAGACTGAAGAGGCTCCACACGAATGAAATAGATGGTCGAAAGAGACTCAAACTCCGGGGAGAAGAGGGTGGGAGGGTGGGAAAACAAAGGCAACTAGGAAGGGGGAACCGACGAATATCTTGAAGAGAAAACACCTGTTAAAATCATTGAGGAAAGAAGGCAAAGACTTCGCACGAGTAGGATGGATACTCGATTACGGACTCCGGTTCTAAGAAGAAGAAGGGAGGGCGGGTGGGAAAAACAAGGACAACTTCGGACAAGGAAAAACAACGACGTCGGAGGAAGAACTGAGGATTGATCTCGCGAAAGACAAAGAGGTTCGAGTCGACTTGACGAGAGATGCACCGGATGAAAAGAGGATGGACAACGAAAGAAAAACTAACCGCGTGATCCTAAAGAAAGATTTGAAGGGGAAGAGGAGTAGTTCAAAACACCTACGTCAAGATTCCTCACCAGAGCGACGAAGGGGGCTGAGGAGTAAAAAGAATTCCTACTCTCCGATATAACTAGACTCCGAAAATAGTTTTCTCCTAGACTCAACAACGGCCAAACTACACGATCAATCAAGGGGGCTCCTAGGGTCGGTCGAGGCTCTGATACCAACTTGTCACGCCCAATATGCGACCCTATCCAAAAGGAACTCGAAGGTCCCACCAAGGATAGACCCGCATATTGAAACGCTTTTGCAAGGTGGATATCATTACATCAACATTACATAATAGATGGGGATACATACAAGAGGCATACAATGCCACACGAATACAACATCACAATACATAAGAGCATCATCCAACTACAGATGGAACACAAACAGAAACTCAAACGACATCCACCCTGCTAGCCTAGGCTGCCGACCTGGAACCTATCCCCTGATCGAAGCAAACATCGCTCTCGCGTCAAGATCATCTCATAACCTGTACCTGCAACTGTTGTTGTAGTAATCTGTGAGCCACGAGGACTCAGCAATCCCATTACCATGGGTATCAAGACTAGCAAAGCTTAATGGGTAAGGAAGGGGTAAAGTGGTGAGGTTGCAGCAGCGACTAAGCATCTATGGTGGCTAACATACACCAAGAAGAGCGAGAAGAGAGCAAGCGGAACGGTCGTGAAGCTAGCAATGAACAAGAGGTGATCCTGAACACCTACTTACGTCAAACATAACACAGAAACCGTGTTCACTTCCCGGACTCCGCCGAGAAGAGACCATCACGGCTACACACACGGTTGATGCATTTTAAATCGGATCTGGTGTCAAGTTATCTACAACCGGACATTAAAAAATTCTCATCTGCCACATAACCGCGGGCACGGCTCTCGAAAGTTTATACCCTGCAGGGGTGTCCCAACTTAGCCCATGATAAGCTCTCGCGATCAACGAAGGATATACCTTCTCCCAGGAAGACCCGATCAGTCTCGGAATCCCGGTTTACAAGACATTTCAACAATGGTAAAACAAGACCAGCAAAGCCGCCCGATGCGCCGACATCCCGATAGGAGCTGCACATATCTCGTTCTTAGGGCAACACCGGATAAGTAAAGCTACGAGTAAAACCAGACTTCGAGTTTCCCCGAGGTGGCCCCACAGGCTGCTCAGTTTGGACCAACACTTAGACAAGCACTGGCCCGGGGGGGGCTAAAATAAAGATGACCCTTTGGTTAATTACTCCCAAGGGAAAGGTAGGTGGTGGTGAGGCAAATGGTAAAACCAAGGTTGGGCCTTGCTGGACAAGTTTTATTCAGAGCGAGCTGTCAGGGGGGTCCCATAAATCACCCGACCGCGTTAGGAACGCAAAATCCGGGAACATAACACCGGTATGACGGAAACTAGGGCGGCAAGAGTGGAACAAAACACCAGGCATAAGGCCGACCCTTCCACCCTTTACCAAATATATAGATGCATTAATAATATAAGAGATATTGTGATATCCCAACCAAAATCCTGTCCACCATGAAGAAATCTTCAACTTCACCTGCAGCTAGCAACGCTATAAGAGGGGCTGAGCAAAACAGGTAACATAGCCAAGCAACGTTTTGCTAGGAAGGGTGTCAAAGGTTAGAGGTTCATGGCAATTTGGGAGGCTTGAAGAACAAGTGATAGGAAGCGCAGCATAGCGATAGAACGAAACAACTAGCATAGCAATGATAGTAGTGAGATCCAGGGTAGCGGTCATCTTGCCTAAAATCCCGCAAGGAATAAGAACGAGTCCATGAAGAAGATGAAGCCACGAAGACGAACCAAGCGTAGACGAACGAGTCCTCACGATCGCAAGGAAACAGGAACTATCGAGAAGAAGCACACAACAAGGTAAACACACCACACATAGACAAGACATGATGCACAACAAGCATGATGCATGACAAGGCTACATGAAGCTACTCATGGCAAGAGATGATGCAAACAAGAACAACACATCAAGGCAAGTTTAAATGAGGCCGGAAACAACATATAACAATTCCGGTAAGTCCTCATATGCATATTTCGAAATTGGTCCAGAACTGAATAAACCTTATGTTCAAGTTGTTAAACAGCAAGTTAAGATGCACCAAGATGATCTACACGAAATTCTAGTCAAGTTACATATAAAGTTCATTAGATTCGGAGCTACGGCCTAGAAGATATGAGCAAAACAAGTTAAACATGGCATTGATGCAAAATGCATACAAACATCAAGCAAACACCTCAAAACAAGGATGCAACATGATAATATGAAACTACAAACAAAATCAAGCAAGTTTCATATAGAGCACATTCAAAACGGAGCAACGGTTCAACACACTATACAAGTCGTAACAACAATCTGTCCAAAACAGCAACTAGGCATATTGCAAGGATCAAAACAACAAGCTACTGCACCCCAACATAAAAACAAAAGGCATGGGCATGAAGTACAGGTAAAGTATGACAAAACATGAACACTGAGCTATCTCCGGAAACAACTAGAACATGCTCAAAAGGACATGGTAAGATTGCATATATTAACAGTTTCAGACTTAGCAGAAATAACATCAGGTTGAAATGTTTAGAGCTATCAAACCACATGTTACAAGAACATATCATGGCAAACAAAGAAATGGCATGATACTACTAAATACATAGAACAACAGTCCCTTACTGACCATGAGCCAAAAAGGCACAGAAAATACGATGGCACCCATGTAAACCTGGCAAGTTATATGACAGATTCATACATGGCAGGAACAACGATAAGTAGGCATGTTGGTGAGCTTGAAACACTCACCACAGAACAATACATGGCATGTCAAGGCAACCAATAGTAAGAAGACATGTTTATGAAGCTAAGCATGGCAATATCAAGTTCATAGGGTGCATGGATCACTAGAAAAGCACATGGTCAAAACTGAACTTAATGTTAACAGGCTGACAGCAACATTATTTAGCAAGTTTGGAGCAAGATTACAACATGTAGCAGCAGGCTAAAAATGCAACCAGGGGCATGAATGGATAGATCAAGACATGTATAACAAAACATCCTTAGTGAAACATCTCCAGATTGTGCGTAGAACGACTTGTAGCAGCAGGTTTACATAGCAACAAATTATAACAGAATCTGTCAGGAAAACAGCAACAACAAGTACCCTACTTAACAAGCTCGATGCACTCAGCACACAAATCACAAAAATACATGGATAGCACCTCTGGAAATATGGCATGTCATAGATCAAAACACATATAGACATCAACCTCATAGGATGCACACATCAAACATGGCAAAAATGACAAATGAGCATGTTATAACAGTTTCAGCAGATTAACATCAACATGCACTCTTCCAACAGCATTTCGGGCATCAAGATGAGATCAAATGAAAATGATTCAATGGAATGAAATGAAGTACTCGTCGAGGCGAACAATTTGACATATTACATGCACAAAACGAAGCTACGGATGCAGAGATACGACGCGATGAATATGGCATGATGATGACAAGATTTAGGGACTTAGACGAATTCGACCTCGAGAGGCGGCGGCGGTCAACGCGGCGGCAGCGGCCCGTGGGTCGGGCAGTCCGGCGAGGCGCGGGAAGGGCGGAGGAGGCCGGGTTGGCGGTGAGGGTGCGGCGAGGCGGGCGGTCCGGATCTGGCCGACCCGCCGGAGCTGGGCGGGCGACCTCCGGCGGAGGGCGGCGGCGCTGCATCGCCGGGCGCAGAGGCGGCGGGCGTGGCACCGCTGCTCGGGCTGGCGAAGCGGGCGCGGCGGCGGGCGGGCGGCAAGGGGCGGGCGCCGGAGTCGGGACGGGCGGTGGGCCGAGGCGAGGCGGCGGAGCGAGGGAGCCGACGTCGGCCGGGCGGGCATGGCGGCGGAGGAGGTCGGGCGCTGGCGGGCGCGGGCCGGGCGGGCGGCGCTATCTAGGCCTGGGCCCGGATGGGCTCATGGGCGGGCGACGCGAGGACGGGCGGCGGAGGACACGTGTCGCTGGGAGTGGCTGCGGGCGGCGGCGCGGGCTTCGTCCGGCGCGGACGGACATGTCCGGCGCGGCGCGGAGGGGAATTTTAGGGTTAGGGGGGATTTGACCGCGAATTTGGATGGGGAAGGCATATTTATAGGTAGAGGGAGCTAGGAGAGTCCAAATGAGGTGCGGTCTTCGGCCACGCGGTCGTGATCGAACGGCCGAGAGCATGGAGGGTGTTTGGATGGGTTTTGGGCCAGTTTGGAAGGGGGTGTTGGGCTGCACACAAAAGAGGCTTCTGCGGTTACCCAGTTAACCGTTGGAGTATCAAACAACCTCCAAATGGCACGAAAGTTGACAGGCGGTCTACCGGTGCTATACCAAGGCCGCTTGGCAAATCTCGGGCCATTCCGAGAAAGTTTAACACCCGCTCACAACAGAAGATAAAAGGGGAACGCCGGATGACATAGGAGTGCCGGATTGCAAAACGGACAATGGGGAAAATGCTCGGATGCATGAGACGAACACGTATGCAAAATGAAATGCACATGATGACATGATAAAATGCAACACGCAAGCAAATGACATGGCAAAGACGACGAATAACTGGCGGACACCTGGCGCATCGAATCCGGGGCGTTACACGGAGCCAAGAGCACTCGCCAAGGAATTAGCCATGACGCGATACTCTGCCTTGGCGCTGGAGCGGGAGACCGTGGGCTACCGCTTCAATGACCAAGAGATCAACGAGTGTCCAAGGTAGATGCAGTAGCTTGACGTGGAGCGTCGAGTGTCAGGGCAGCCAGCCCAGTCAGCATCCGAGTAGGCCACGAGGTCGATGGAGGCGGAAGCCGTCAGGGTGAGTCCCAAAGACATGGTGCCCTTCCCGTGGCCACTCCCTCAAGCTTTGGAATCGGTTCTTAACTAGAAAAACTAGATTGTAGACTATCCGGACGCCGAAGCCTTAGCGGCCTTTAAACACAGCGTCCGCGACGAATGGGTACACTACAGAGTTATCATCAGGAGTGCGTTACGAGGTATCACCCTAGGCACTCGATAGTATCTCTGCAGAGTCGAGCAACAAAGGGGGGTGTGATGTGATGTGAGGTGTTGGGCTCTAGTCGTCGATCACGTTGATCGAGTCGTCGATGATGAAGCAGGGGCAACAAGGAGAAGGTGGGAGTCCTGATGGATCACTAACCAACCTATACTAAGCTGTTTATGATAAGCAGGTAGGTAACAATAGCAGGTACAAAAGCAGGCTATGCATCAGAATAGGAGCAATCAATTTCAGTAGAAAAATCTAATGCAAGCATGAGAGAATGGAATGGGCGATATTGGGATGATCAAAGGGGGGGGGCTTGCCTAGAAGCTCCGCTGAAAGGGAAGTAGTGTCGTCAGTGATGTAGTCGATCACAGTGGCATTAACGGTGGTCTCGGGGTACCTGCAGGAGGACGCCGGCTGGTGGCACTCCGGTGGGGGCTTGGCGAGGGCCTGGTTATATTGAAAAATATTCAAGTAACTTTTTTCAAAATCATGAATGTCATTTCTACTAGAGAACATATTTTTCCAATTCATGTTTTTCTTTAAATTAGCAAATATATTTTTTAAAATTCTTACTTATTTTTGAGTTGATGAACATTTTGAGTTAAATTAACAAACCAAAAAGCGTGGTTGATAAAATGATGCAGATTCACCTTTGTTCTTTTCTTGCTGGATTTTCTTCGTGTTTAGATCTATTCAAGGGTTCAACAATGACAACTACAGTTCCAGGGTGTCAGTTCTTAGGGGCATTTTTTATCCACGACCAAAAGGTTTTGGTTTTCTTACAAGGACAAAAATTTTACGTCCATGACCAAAAGACATCCTACATGGAAGTGACAAAGCCGACCTGGTGTGCAAAGAGGGAAAATTGTTAGTATCAACAACGTGGCACATGCTTGAGACCGTAGAGTGATTTGTGTAGGTGGTGCACATAGTCATGGCAACGAGCATCAACGAGTAGACCTCATCGAGATTGCCATGAAGAAGAGGCGTTCTTGATGTCGAGCTGGTGGATCGGCCACAAACGCAAGACGACAAGGCTGAGGACGATGCAGATCATGGCTGGATTAACAATGAGGTTGAATTTCTCATCAAAACAATGCCTAGTGTAGTTGAGTATAGCCACGTACCACCCATTAAGCCTTGTACCGAGCAAGGCTGTCGTCCAAGTGAAAGTTGTGCTTGAAGATCCACTTCCTAAAATAACATGAGCATGAGGAGGACGTGGAACAAGAGACCATGTCCTCTTAGTGACAAGAGCATCATATTCCTCGTTCATAGCATGGAGCTAGTGCGGGTCATGTAGAGCACCCCGATACGTTTTGGGAATAAGAGAGGGAGTGGAACGAGCAGCGGTAAGATTGAGACGGTCAACGGGCTAAAAAGACCACTATTAGCATGAGTGGCCATGTTGTGGTGGTTGGACAGGGATGGTGGCTGGTGGATAACAACTAATGGGGACGTGTTGCTGGAGACAGAGAGAGGTGAGGGCGTCGGTCTAGGCGAGGCTACTGGGAGGCAAGAGCTATGCGCGAGAGAGTAGAGATTGGGTCGAGGGGGTGTTCTTTGCTGGGCCGACGTTGAGGGAGTTGGGGAGCCGCCATGCATAGAGGGTTGTGGTTCACATGCATAGCGGGTTGCGTGCGTGTAGAAGAACTGGGGTTTGCTGGGTTGCGGGCGCGCAGGAGGAGCAAGCATGGTGCATGGATGAGTTTGGTGTGGGCTGCGTGGTGGCAAAGTCGAGGAGAAAGTCAAGCGCGACAATAGGGTCGATGGGGAGGTCTATGGAGTAGGAGAAAGGAAAGATCGCTTTGCCACAGACCACATGACAAGATATGATGACATGATGGGTAGAAAGATCAGGACAATGATAGCATTTGTGGTTGTTCGGGTAGCCTAAAAAGGCACAAGATCTGGACCGTGGCACGAGTTTGTGTTTGGTCGTAGAGGATTGGTTGGTATAACATGGGCGACCGAAAGCATATGGAGGGCGGCGTATTTGGGTGCGGAGTCGTAGAGGAATATCTAAGGCACCGAAAAACCAATGGATTGGGATGGGCGTATGTGGACAAGATGTATATGTTGTTGTGGCTAGCTAGGGCTTCGACCGAGTAAGAGGGTGGCATGGATGACCGGAAATGAAGAGTATGGACAACATCATTAATCGTGCGGATGCGATGTTCGGCCTTGGCATTTTGGGCGGACGTGTATGGGCATGAGAGGCGGAGGCGGATGTTGTGAGTTGAGAAGAATGTGGTGACCGTAGATTTGATAAACTCGGTCCCATTGTCGTCGTTTGCATGGTAATGAGAGGGCTTGAGAATTATGTGCGGATGTAAGCAACAAAGTCAAATAGAATGGCAGAGGTGTTCAATTTTGGGCGAAGGGGAAAAGTCGAGATGAAGTGATAAAACTCGTCAACAATACTAAGATCTTAACTGAAACCGGTATTCTACAAAATCGGACAAGTCCAAAGATCACAATGTATCAACTCAAATGGTTCGACGCTTATTGAAGTATACCTAGCAAAGGGCAAGCGCATGTGTTTTCCAAGTGGACAAAGGTGACAAACATGTGGGGCTGCTTTACTAAATGAGGTAAAATAGTTGTCATGAAGTTGGGACATGGCGTGGTGTCCCAAGTGACTTAGGCGGCGATGCCAAAGCTCATTGGAGGTGGTGGCAAGGAGTCCATGGGCGTGGTGGTTGATGACTGAACTTGGGAAGACATAGAGGTCTTCAAGACTATTGTAGCGAAGAATCACAGCCTTGGTGCGATGGTCCTTCACAAAAAAGCCAAACTGGTCAAACTCAATTGATCAAAGGTTATCTTTGGTGAAACGATGGACGAAAAGTAAATTCTTGACAATATAGGGAACTACTAAGACATTTTCAAGAACAAGAGAACGAAAGGAAGCAATGTAGAAGTTTGGCAGGTGTGAGAGATGGGCAAGGTAGAACCATTGCCAGCGGTGAAAATAGAGGAAGAAAAGGGGCTGAGATTTTGAAGCATTCTGAGGTGAGAGGCAATATGTGTTGTGTCTCTGAAGTCCATGACCCACTCACGAACAGTCGATGGAGTTGTGGCGTTGTTCATGGAAGCCAGGAGCACAGAGCAGTCCCATGCCGGTGTGCCACTGTAGGCGGGAGTCAATAGATGGTTGGTGCCAAACCCCTGGCCTTATAGCATGGCGAGGGAGAAGAAGGCTTGGGCCGGCGGTAGCGTGATACGTCTCCAACGTATCTACTTTTCCAAACACTTTTGCCCTTGTTTTGGACTCTAATTTGCATGATTTGAATGAAACTAACCCGGACTAACGCTGTTTTCAGTAGAACTGCCATGGTGTTGTTTATTTTGCAGAAAACATAAGTTCTCAGAATGACCTGAAAATCCACGAAGATAACTTTTGGAAAATATAAAAAATACTGGCGAAAGAATCAAGGCCAGGGGGCCCACACCCTGTCCACGAGGGTGGGCGGCGCCCCCCTGTCTCTTGGGCCCCCTGATGCTCCACCGACCTCAACTCCAACTCCATATATTCCGTTTCACGGAAAAAAAATCAGACAGAAAGTTTCATCGCGTTTTATGATACGGAGCCGCCGCCAAGCCCTAATCTCTCTCGGGAGGGCTGATCTGGAGTCCGTTTGGTTCTCCGAAGAGGGGGATTCGTCGCCGTCATCATCATCAACCATCCTCCATCACCAATTTCATGATGCTCACCGTTGTGCGTGAGTAATTCCATCGTAGACTTGCTGGACGGTGATGGGTTGGATGAGATTTACCATGTAATCAAGTTAGTTTTGTTAGGGTTTGATCCCTAGTATCCATTATGTTCTGAGATTGATGTTGCTATGACTTTGCTATGCTTAACGCTTGTCACTAGGGCCCGAGTGCCATGATTTCAGATCTGAACCTATTATGTTTTCATGAATATATGTGAGTTCTTGATCCTATCTTGCAAGTCTATAGTCACCTATTATGTGTTATGATCCGACAACCTCGAAGTGACAATAATCGGGATACTTCTCGGTGATGACCATAGTTTGAGGAGTTCATGTATTCACTATGTGCTAATGCTTTGTTCCGGTTCTCTATTAAAATGAGGCCTTAATATCTCTTAGTTTCCACTAGGACCCCGCTGCCACGGGAGGGTAGGACAAAAGATGTCAGGCAAGTTCTTTTCCATAAGCACGTATGACTATATTCGGAATACATGCCTACATTACATTGATGAACTGGAGCTAGTTCTGTGTCACCCTATGTTATAGCTATTACATGAGGAATCGCATCCAACATAATTATCCATCATTGATCCAATGCCTACGAGCTTTTCACATATTCTGCTTTGCTTATTTACTTTTCCGTTGCTACTATTACAACTACTACAAAACTGCTATCTTTACTTTTGCCACTGTTACCATTACTATCATACTACTCTGGTACTAAATACTTTGCTGTAGATACTAAGTTACCCAGGTGTGGTTGAAGTGACAACTCAACTGCTAATACTTAAGAATATTCTTTGGCTCCCCCTGTGTCGAATCAATAAATTTGGGTTGAATACTCTACCCGAAAGTTGTTGCGATCCCCTACACTTGTGGGTTATCAAGACTAATTTCTGGCGCCGTTGCCGGGGAACATAGCTCTATTCTTTGAGTCACTTGGGATTTATATCTGTTGATCACTATGAGGAACTTGAAAGACGAAAGAACTAAGATTTTTCCCTCAACTACGAGGGGAGGTAAGGAACTGCCAACTACCTCTGCACTAGATTCTCCTTTAGTTTTGAGTAAGCTTACGACACCTAAACCTGCTACTGCTATGAATTCTGATATGTCGCATGCTATCGATGATGCCACTTCTGCTATGCATGATACTTATGATGAAACTACTTCTGTGTGTGATACTACTTTGCCATTAGGTGAATTTCTTGATGAACAACTTGCTAGGGTTAGAGAGAATGAAATTATTGAAGATGCTATTATTGATGATAGTGATGATGAAAGTTCTGCCGCTGATTATGAATTACCTATTGTTCCTGAGGGTTATGTCATGGATGAGGAAGCTGCTAGAGCTATTTTTGCTTGCAAAGATAGATATGATCTTAAGAAGTTATTAGCTAAATGGAAGCAACAATCTCTTAATGCTAGAATGAAACCTGACCCCACTTTTGCTACGTCACCTATCTGTGTTACTGATAAGGATTATGAATTCTCTATTGATCCTGAAATAATTACTTTGGTTGAATATGATCCTTTTTATGGCTATGAATCTGAAACCGTTGTGGCACATCTTACCAAGTTGAATGATATAGCCACCCTGTTTGCTAATGATGAGAAGTCTCGCTATTATTATATCCTTCAGATATTTCCGTTCTCATTAAAGGGTGATGCTAAGACTTGGTTTAATTCTCTTGATCCTGGTTGTGTGCGTAGTTCCCAGGATATGATTTATTACTTCTCTGCTAAATATTTCCCTGCTCATAAGAAACAAGCTGCCTTGCGGGAAATATATAACTTTGTGCAAATCAAAGAGGAGAGTCTCCCACAAGCTTGGGGGAGGCTTCTCCGATTACTTAATGCTATGCCTGATCATCCTCTTAAGAAAAATTAAATACTTAATATCTTTTATAATGGACTAACCGATGCTTCCAAGGACTACTTTGATAGTTGTGCTGGTTGGGTTTTCAGGAAAGAACAGTCGACCAAGCTGAATTACTATTGAATAACATGTTGACCAATGAAAATAATTGGATTCTTCCTGATCCAATTCCTGAGGCAATTCCCGAGCCAATTGAGCCAACTCCTGAGCCTATACCTAAACGAACTCTGAAGAAGAGGGGTGTTCTATTTTTCAGTCCTGAAGATATGCAAGAGGCAAAGAAATCAATGAAAGAAGAAGGTATTAAAGCTGAAGATGTTAAGAATTTACCACCTATTGAAGAAATACATGGTCTTAATATACCGCCTGTCAAAGAAACACATTGTCTTGATAACCCGACACAAGTAGTAAAGGTAAATTCTCTCTATAGATATGATAAAGTTGAAATCCCGTGTACTAAAATTCATAGCCCATGCTTAGATGAATTTGATGAGTTTATGGCTAGACAAGAAAGTATTAATGCTTATGTTGGTAGAGAATTAAAGAATAATGCTTTCGAGATAGGACGCTTGAGTGATTATATGGCTAGAGTTAAAGGTGAACTTAAACTCATTAGCAAATATGCTTCTATGGTTACTGTCGGTGTCAAAACCGGCGGATCTCGGGTAGGGGTCCCGATCTGTGCGTCAAGACTGATGGTAACAGGAAGCAAGGGACACAAATTTGTACAAGGTGCCGAACCTGGGTAAACATCTGTGTCCCTTGCTTCCTGTTACCATCAGCCTTGACGCACAGATCGGGACTCCCTACCCGAGATCCGCCGGTTTTGACACCGACACTTACCACTCAAGCTGAGCAAGTACTTAAAGCTCAAAGTGATTTGCTTGATGAATTAAATAATAAACATGACTTTGCTGTTGGAGCGGCTACTAGAACTGGTAGAATGACTCAGGAACCTTTGTATCCCGAAGGCCACCCTAAGGATTCTTAGAGAAATAATTTAGAAGCACCTAGTTCTTCCAAAAAGAAGAAAAAGAAGAACGATAGGACTTTGCATGCTTCTAGTGAACCTATTGTAGACACACCTGAGAATCCCAATGATATTTCTATTTCTGATGCTGAAACACAATCAGGTGATGAACATGAACCTAGTGATAATGTTAATGATAATGTTCATGTTGATGCTCAACCTAGCAATAATAATGAGGTAGAGGTTAAACCTGCTGTTGATCTTGATAACCCACAATCAAAGAATCAACGTTATGATAAAAGAGATTTAGTTGCTAGAAAGCATGGTAAAGAAAGAGAACCATGGGTTCAGAAACCCATGCCCTTTCCTCCTAAACCATCCAAGACAAAGGATGATGAGGATTTTGAGCTCTTTGCTGAAATGATTAGGCCTATCTTCTTACGCATGCGCTTAACTGATATGCTTAAATTAAATCCTTATGCTAAGTACATGAAGGATATCATTACAAATAAAAGAAAGATACTGGAAGCTGAAATTTCCACCATGCTTGCTAATTATACTTTTAAGGGTGGAATACCAAAGAAACTTGGAGATCCAGGGGTACCAACTATACCATGCTCCATTAAAAGAAATTATGTTAAAGCTGCTTTATGTGATCTTGGAGCCGGTGTTAGTGTTATGCCTCTCTCTTTATATCATAGAATTGAATTGAATAAGTTGACACCTACTGAAATATCTTTGCAAATGGCTGATAAATCAATTGCTATACCTGTCGGTATTTGTGAGGATGTGCCTGTTGTGGTTGCAAATGTCACTATCTTAACAGACTTTGTTATTCTTGATATTCCCGAGGACGATAGTATGTCGATTATCCTTGGTAGACCCTTTTTGAATACTGCAGGGGCTGTTATTGATTGCAACAAAGGCAATGTCACTTTTCATGTTAATGGTAATGAGCATACAATACACTTTCCGAGGAAACAATCTCAAGTTCATAGCATCAATTCTATTGGAAAAGTTCCAACTATCATTATTGGAGGTTTTGAATTTCCTCTTCCTACTATCAAGAAAAAGTATGATATTCTTATTGTTGGGGATGTTCATACCCCCGTTGAGGTAACCTAGTGTTATTCGAAATTTCTCCGGTTCCGTGTTATTCGGAATGAGTTTCTTAACAAGACTTGATCAACCTTGTTAGTGGATTCATTTTGATGATCACGAGATGGATGAAACTAGAAGGCACAACCTTCTGTACCCTCTTTTTACTTTCTGTTATTTAGATTAAATAAAGAAAAAATAGTATTATCTGTCTGTTTTCTGAATTATCCATGCAATAAAAAATATCCTGAAAATAGAAGTGCTCCAAATGCCCTGCAAATTTAGTATGTTTTTTATGGAATATTTGAGGATTTTAGGCACTGAAAACACTGCAGGGGGCAAGCACCTGGACACGAGGGTGGAGGGCGCGTTCACACCCCCTGGGCGCGCCCCCTGTCTCATGGGCCCATGGTGGCCCCCTCCACTTATTCCTGCACCCACACACTCCATCTTCTTCCCAAAAAAATACCCATCCAGCTCAAGCACGAGTTCTAGCTCATTTTGCTGCGATTTTCGATCTCCTTGCTCAAAGCTCCATTCACAAAACTGCTTTGGGAGATTGTTGCTTGGTATGTCACTCCTCCATTGATCCAATTAGTTTTTGTTCTAGTGCTTTATTCATTGCAAATTTTTGCTGCATAGGTGACCCTGTTCTTGAGCTTGCATGTTAAATTCATGAGGTCCCAAGTAATTCTAATGCATGATATAGGCTCTAGACACTTGTAGGAGTAGTTCCTACCAATCTTGTTTAGTTTTATTCACTTTTATTTTGAAGTTACTAAATTTTTTAGAAATTTTCAAAAAATGATAAGGAGATTTTTGAGGGGCTCTTCTAGCCAAGGCTCCCAGGATAAACAAGCTAATGAGAGGGAAAAGGCCAAGTATAATCTTCCTCGCGTAGCGGAAGTACGGCCGTGTGAATGGCCCTGTGATAATTTCTTGAGAGAAGCCGGGATTTATGAAGACTTTTATTCTTTGGTTGAAAATGCAGGCCTCACCGACTTCCTCCACAACCGGATCGATTAGTATCTCTTACTCACCAATACTTTTGTGCAAAAAATTTATTACTATCCTAAGAATTCACCTCCTTCAGTATCATTTCATTTATATGATGAATTCAAGGAAATGTCTTTACGTAATTTTTGCGCGGTATGTAGAATACCCTTTGAGGGCAGATTAGATGAACCACATCGTAAAGATGTGGATGGCTTTGTTAACACCATTACTGTAGGGGATCCAAAGAAGGGTTCCGATGCTAGAATCTCTAGCATACACTTTACTGTTTTACGCTACTTTGCCTTATTTGCTAGTTGATGCTTAATTGGTCGTGGAAATAGTGGAAACTTCAGTGTTCCTGATATTATTATTCTATTCGATGCCTTGCTTGGTGATAATAGTTTTAGTATGGGTGCCGCTATTGCTAAACGGCTAAGCCTGAACTGTACAAAAGGCCCCATCTTTGGAGGTATCTATGCAGCACGTCCTGCTAAACATTTTGAGATACCTATTAGGCATCATGAGAAAGAGGAGACAATATTGCCTCCTTACCTTTTAGATTACAGGAGCATGGTAGCACATGAGTTTATTGTTCACAATGACGATAAGATTCTCATGTATAGCTTGAGATTTAATAAGAAACACAATGGGATTATTATCCTGCCTGCGCCTCTGTTGTTTGATTTGACTGCAGTTAATTATCTTGTGTCGTCGGAAGTGGTGTACGCTCATCGAGGCCAAGCATCCGCTCCAGAGCCTGAGCCGGAACCTCCACTGGACCCTTATCGTTCATCATCTTACCAGTGGGATCCGGAGGAGATGGCCAGCCAGTGGTATCCTCATGACACTCCTCATACACCGGGGACAATAGCCGTTATCCTTGGCAATAGACCAACTTAGGCCAAAAGCCTAAGCTTGGGGGAGTACGTATTTCCCACCGACTTTACATTCATGTTCACACATTATTCTAGTTGTCGGTGCTCATACTCTTTCATTGTATTATACATGCTAGTTTAATTTCTTTTTCTAGTTTTCTTCTTGTATGTTTGATAATTCTTAAGAAAAACCAAAAAATTTAGTTAGTTTAATTTCCATGCTTGTAGTACAAATTAAAATGAAAACCCAAAAAGATTTCTCGTTCTTCTTTTACTTGTTGGGAGCTTTCCCGTGTAAATAGTTTTATTTCTTTTCTTTCCTTTGGGGGTTGAGAGTACAAGACCATATTGAAAATGTTTAGTGGCTCTCATATGCATGCTTGTTTATTTAACTTAGAGCCCATATTACTTTGTCTTCTCTCTTGAGTTGAATGCTTGCAGATTTCAGCTTAGTCCAATGCACGTGCACTATTATTATTATACGCATCGTTCGGTAGTGCAAGTGAAAGGCAATAATGACGATATATGATGGACTGATTGAGATGAGAGAAGCTGGTATGAACTTGACCTCTTTTGTTTTTTAAATATGATGAGTTCATCGTTCCTGATTCATCCTATTATGAAGTAAACATATTTGCAATGACTTCTAGAGATTATAATTGCTTGTGCCATGCTTAATTAGCTATGAGTTATAATGGTTTACCTTGCGTGCCAACATGCTATTAAAATGATTATGATGCGGTATGATGGGATGGTATCCTCCTTTGAATGAATTGAGTGACTCGACTTGGCACATGTTCATGCATGTAGTTGAAACAAATCAACATAGCCTTCACGATATTTATGTTCATGGTGGATTATATCCTACTCATGCTTGTGCTTGGTGTAAATTAATTTTGATGCATGTTCATGACTGTTGTCGCTCTCTCAGTTGGTCGCTTCCCAGTCTTTTGCTAGCCTTCACCTATACTAAGCGGTAATACTGCTTGTGCATCCAAACTCCGTGAACCCCAAAGTTATTCCATATGAGTCCATCATACCTTCCTATATGCGGTATCTACCTGCCGTTCCAAGTAAATTTGTATGTGCCAAACTCCCAACCTTAAAATAAAATTCTGTTTTGTATGCTCGAGCAACTCATGTTTCAACTAAGGTTGTCTGTATCTTCCATGCTAGGTGGGTTATTCTCAAGAGGAGTGGACTCCGCTCCTCATTCACGAGAAAATGGCCGGTAACCGGGATGCCCAATCCCATGATCAAAAATATCAAAGCAAATCAAAATAATTAAACAAAACTCCCTCAGGGCTGTTGTTAGTTGGAGGCACTCGTTGTTTCGAGCAAGCCATGGATTGATGCTTGTTGGTGGTGGGGGAGTATAAACTTTTACCATTATGTTTGGGAACCGCCTATAATGTATGTAGCATGGAAGATATGGCCATCTCATAGTTGTTGCGTTGACAGTGAAAGTATGCCGCTCAAAATGTTATTCATCTCTATTTTAAAATCGAGCTCTGGCACCTCTACAAATCCCTGCTTCCCTCTGCGAAGGGCCTATCTATTTACTTTTATGTTGAGTCATCATCCCTCTTATCAAAAAGCACCCGCTGGAGAGCACACTGTCATTTGCATTCATTACTATTAGTTTATATTGGGTATGACTTGACTGGATCTCTTTTACCATGAATTACAATATGTTTAGTCAGTCCTTGATCTTAAAGGTGCTCTCCATTTATGTTTTGCGGTCTCAGAAAGGGCTAGTGAGATACCATTTTGTTATATCATATTATGATTATTTTGAGAAAGTGTTGTCATCCGAGTTTTATTATTATCGCTCGCTAGCTGATTATGCCATTGATATGAGTAAATGTGAGACCTAAGTGTTATTGTGAGTATGGTTAGTTCATAATCTTTGCTGAAAACTTGAATGCTCTGGCTTTACATTTTTACAACAACAAGAGCAAACAGAGTTTGTAAAAGTTTTCCTTTATCACTTTCAGTTTATCAACTGAATTGCTTGAGGACAAGCAAAGGTTTAAGCTTGGGGGAGTTGATACGTCTCCAACGTATCTACTTTTCCAAACACTTTTGCCCTTGTTTTGGACTCTAATTTGCATGATTTGAATGAAACTAACCCGAACTGATGCTGTTTTCAGCAGAACTGCCATGGTGTTGTTTATTGTGCAGAAAACAAAAGTTCTCGGAATGACCTGAAAATCCACGAAAAGAACTTTTGGAAAATATAAAAAATACTGGCGAAAGAATCAAGGCCAAGGGGCCCACACCCTGTCCACGAGGGTGGGGGGCGCGCCCTCCCCCCTGGGCGTGCCCCCTGTCTCGTGGGCCCCTTGATGCTCCACCAACCTCAACACCAACTCCATATATTCCGTTTCGCGGAGAAAAAAAAAATCAGAGATAAAGTTTCATCGCGTCTTATGATACGGAGCCGCCGCCAAGCCCTAATGTCTCTCGGGAGGGCTGATCTGGAGTCCGTTTGGGGCTCCGGAGAGGAGGATTCGTCGCCGTCGTCATCATCAACCATCCTCCATCACCAATTTCCTGACGCTCACCGTCGTGCGTGAGTAATTCCATCGTAGGCTTGCTGGACGGTGATGGGTTGGATGAGATTTACCATGTAATCAAGTTAGTTTTGTTAGGGTTTGATCCCTAGTATCCATTATGTTCTGAGATTGATGTTGCTATGACTTTGCTATGCTTAACGCTTGTCACTAGGGCCCGAGTGCCATGATTTCAGATCTGAACCTATTATGTTTTCATGAATATATGTGAGTTCTTGATCCTATCTTGCAAGTCTATAGTCACCTATTATGTGTTATGATCCGACAACCCCGAAGTGACAATAATCGGGATACTTCTCGGTGATGACCATAGTTTGAGGAGTTCATGTATTCACTATGTGCTAATGCTTTGTTCCGGTTCTCTATTAAAAGGAGGCCTTAATATCCCTTAGTTTCCACTAGGACCCCGCTGCCACGGGAGGGTAGGACAAAATATGTCAGGCAAGTTCTTTTCCATAAGCACGTATGACTATATTCGGAATACATGCCTACATTACATTGATGAACTGGAGCTAGTTCTTTGTCACCCTATGTTATAGCTATTACATGAGGAATCGCATCCGACATAATTATCCATCATTGATCCAATGCCTACGATCCTTTCACATATTGTGCTTTGCTTATTTACTTTTCAGTTGCTACTATTACAACTAATACAAAACTGCTATCTTTACTTTTGCCACTGTTAGCATTACTATCATACTTCTTTGCTACTAAATACTTTGCTGCAGATACTAAGTTACTCAGGTGTGGTTTAATTGACAACTCAACTGCTAATACTTAAGTATATTCTTTGGCTCCCCTTGTGTCGAATCAATAAATTTGGGTTGAATACTCTACCCTCGAAAGCTGTTGCGATCCCGTACACTTGTGGGTTATCAAGACTAATTTCTGGCGCCATTGCCAGGGAACATAGCTCTATTCTTTGAGTCACTTGGGATTTATATCTGTTGATCACTATGAGGAACTTGAAAGACGAAAGAACTAAGATTTTTCCCTCAACTACGAGGGAGGTAAGGAACCGCCATCTAGTCAGTGCACTAGATTCTCCTTCATTTTGAGTAAGCTTGCGACACCTAAACCTCGCTATCGCTATGAATTCGATATGTCGCATGCTATTGATGATGCCACTTCTGCTATGCATGATACTTATTATGAAACTACTTCTGTGCGGGATACTACTTTGCCATTAGGTGAATTTCTTGATGAACAACTTGCTAGGGTCAGAGAGAATGAAATTATTGAAGATGCTATTATTGATGATAGTGATGATGAAAGTTCTCCCCCAGATTATGAATTACCTGTTGTTCCTGAGGGTTATGTTATGGATGAGGAAGCTGCTAGAGCTATTTTTGCTTGCAAAGATAGATATGATCTTAAGAAGTTATTAGCTAACTGGAAGCAACAATCTCTTAATGCTAGAATGAAACCTGACTCCGCTTTTGCTACTTCACCTATCTGTGTTACTGATAAGGATTATGAATTCTTTGTTGATCCTGAAATAATTACTTTGGTTGAATCTGATCCTTTTTATGGCTATGAATCTGAAACCGTAGTGGCACATCTTACCAAGTTGAATGATATAGCCACCCTGTTTACTAATGATGAGAAGTCTCACTATTATTATATCCTTCTACATGGTGAGAGGGCATGCTGCCATAGAGTGCGCATGGATCTCTTCGGGCTGAAGGACGGGATAGGGTTCTACAGGGTGACAATGGTCGTGATGTCTGAGAAGAGCGGGCTAAGCCCACAAACGCAGTTGAGGATGAGCGTCTGGTCAGAGATGAGGGTGCCGACATCACTAAGGGCATCACAGAGCGCCTTAAGATAGTGGTAGTAGGCAGTGATGGATAGGTCGCCTTGGACGAGACCGTGAAATTCCACCTCTAGGTAGATGTCGCTTGTCATCTGATTATCAAGGAAGAGGTTAGTGATGAGCATCCAAGCCTACTGAGCCGTCTGGTCCTACGCCATGATGTCGAGGATCTCATGGGATATTGACCCATAGAGCCACCAATGGACTATGTAGTCCTCGCGAGTCCAGTCCAGCTGTGTTCCGCCTCAATGATGGCGTTGATGTGGTAGAGCAGGTCGTACTTGCCGAGGAGCACACGGATCAGTATGCTCCACTTGGTGAAGTTGCTGGTGTGGAGGTCTAGGATGACGGGGACGTGGGTGCGAACACTGGCCATGTTGACCGCCGGAGAAGCAGCAACGGGCATGGCGGCTGAGATGATGGCTCCAGAGGTGGAGTTCATGGTGGCGGGAAGGGATGGGGAGGTGAGGCAGGGCTGGTGCCAAGTGCGGCAGACATCGCGTGGCGGCAACGATCGGGTCAGGTAGCGAGTTGCTCGGGAGAGGAGGCAGGGTCATACGTAATCTTTACCTAATAATAAAGAAAACTGGGTTTCTGGTCGTCTGTCATCGCATTTTGCAGATAAGTCCCTCTATTTTAGAGAATTCAACATGCAGTCCTGTTTTAAGTAAGAACGACTCTTTTTTTCGTATTTTATACAAAAGCCCCTGTGTTTTCTTGAAACCCACCCGTCATCCGGATTTAAGTCACACCCGAACCGTTATTTTACATTTTTTGAACCCCCCCTGACCTTTTAGGTAATTCATTCGTGCATCATATTTAAGTCAAACAAATGCTTTTCTAAATCATCCATATCTTTTAAACCGTAACTTCGATTTGAACATGTTATATATGAAATTTGATTAGAAAAATATGTAAAATATGAATATGAAATTAGTTTTACCTGTTAAGTATTTTTAGATATTATTTTGGAAGATATTTAAGTCAAACAAATGATTTTCTAAATTATCTGTATCTTTTAGACCGTAACTCCGATTTTAACATGTTATATATGAAATTTGATTAGATAAATATGTGGAATCTGAATTTCACTTGTTAAATATTTTTTAAATATTGTTTTAGAAGAAAACTTATAATTTATAGCGCACGATCCATTTTTCGTTCATACCGGCGGCGATCCGGATTGCAAATAAACACCCCACAATAACCATATAGGGAAAAATATCGATAACAACACATGCATACCTCTGAAAAAAGTCCTGGGAAAATAACAGATTTTCATCTCATCATCAGAGAGAGAGAGAGAGAGAGAGAGAGAGAGAGAGAGAGAGAGAGAGAGAGAGAGAGAGAGAGAGAGAGAGAGAGAGAGAGAGAGAGAGAGAGAGAGAGAGAGAGAGAGAGAGAGAGAGAGAGAGAGAGAGAGAGAGAGAGAGACCTTAGGATTAAGCATATTCAAACATGTTTTGTTCTGTGTGAACATTGAGGCCATCGCCGGCGAGAGTGAGAAGGAGGATAAGCGGCAACCCAAATATGATGCCTCACTAAAATAAAGAAGACAGACCTATTGTGGTATTGAGTGATGGTTGTTGGGTTAAGTGTGTGTGTTATGTTGTTTCTCACATTGCAACGCACGGGCTCTTTTGCTAGTCTTACCGAAAAAGATTATAGGATTGTGCAAAATCACGACACTTTATGGGCGGCCTTGTATTCACAATATATAGGCATTACATGCCTTGGTAAACAAGATGAATTTGAGAGATCCCTAACCGAATCATACTATAGATATTCAATAGGATATCAAAGTTACTTTCCTATTACGGCCCAGATCTTTTGGCCGATTCTCCCAGAATCTTTAGAATCGGGGCTTGCCCTAGCTTCTCTCAAAATCTTGAACCCATATTTCTTTTACAATCCTAATTAGTTAGGATGTAAACAACTATAAACAAATGAATACTTTAACCGAAAATACTCTTCTAGTCCCGAACTCAAATGAGCTCGGGTGTATAGTAAAATCGAGAAGTATTGAAAAAAATTCAAAATTTCCTGAATTTTTTTAGTGTCAAAAGTCTTGAATGCTTGTAAAATTTCATCGTGAAATAATGTTAGTTGAAGCGGTGGAAAAAATCATCATTCCAAAATGCTATTGGAAATGATATTTTTGGAGCATCCATTGTTTTTTTAGCCAGGGCTTCGACAAATGTCATTTCACGACGAAATTTTGCAATCATTAACAACTTTTGTCAATGTTCGTCACTAAAAAAATTGATATTTTTTTGAATTGTTTTATTTTTTTTCCTGATTTTACTGTTCGTCCGAGCTCATATGAGCTTGGGCTAAGAAACTCCATGTCCTACTTTAACAGGCTTCCCTAGGAGTAATGATAGAATGATATGTTTTTTTAGGGGAATAATAGAATGATATGTGTTCGACATTCAGGAGGAGCCGCGGTCAGATTGTTAGGGCGGGCCAGGCTGATAGAGAACACAAAAAGTAATTTGGCTAGGTTAGTTCGGCAGATCAGTTGGGCTCCTTTGTTTTCTCCTGGACTATACATGTCACTGCCCAGCTCATAATTCCGCTACTGCTTGTATCGCTCCCGTGTCCAATTCTGTTGTGTGGTTTGTGAGAAAATAAATGTTGTCCCGTTAGTTTCACCTAACCAAAATTAGGCCATAACATGCAAATGGATCAATATTGTTGCTAAGTTTGTACTGTAAGAAAAACATACACATTGCGCTCAACCATGAAACCCTCTATTATTTATGGCTATTACTGACGTCAATGCGTGACCCAAAAAATTGTTTCAGACATGCTTAGACCAATCATGAAATCCTATATTTATGGTTGTCGTGTTATCATAATAAGAGAAAGATATGTTTTTTTTTTGCATTTCATTCCATCTCAGCCATCTTATTCTCGTTGATTAAGGCACCTAAAAAAGTATACATCTCGAAAGATCGATGATAATTCATCACTTACATAGGCGGGGTTCGCAACATGTCGGCTCAAATTATCAGAGGTTCTCATAGGGATACGATGTGTGTGCATGCGGTCTTGCGTGTGTGTGTGTGTGTGTGTGTGTGTGTGTGTGTGTGTGTGTGTGTGTGTGTGTGTGTGTGTGTGTGTGTGTGTGTGTGTGTGTTGTTTCTAAAAATAAGTTTATCCAATACATTTGTTAAACTTTGAGAGTGTATGTAAGAGTTTATGTGGTGGATGGAAGTCCCTCTAGGTTGGTGCATGCCCAAAATTTGTTTCCAAATAAAATAAACATATGTAATCAAATTCACGATAATACGTTCAGTCAAGCATTCATAATTTAACAAAATAGAACATTCTATATAGGTTTAAAACATGCATGGTGTACACTCCTAGGAAGTTTACAATGCAAATGTAGCTAGATATACACCGGTATGTGGTGCATGTACAAGCCAATACAAATACACACAACACTAGCACAAGAGAGGCAAGCCAGACGAGCCAACGCATGCAAACTCTCTTGGAATCACACTGAAAAATAAAATGCGGTGCAAACCAATATAGATGTTGGTATATATCGACCGATCTTCTGATGGATGATTAATTAATGCATACACACATATATATGTTTTCTTGGATCATCTGATTATCAGTACTTCAACATGCCCCACCTGTACGCATGCTCATTGACAAGATCTTGTCAGTGGTTGTTGCACCGCCGTTGCCCTGGTCGTTGTTGCCAGGACCGGTCCCAACGTCCTCATGTGACACCATGGATGACACCCCACTTCCAGTGTTCTTATGGAAGATCCTGCAAACCACATACTCCTACCAATATAAATAAACTGAATCAGTGCAAATAAATTATGGTCAATAGCTAGGTATGTGTATATGTATGGACGGACGACCATGCTCATGATTCATGACTACGTACTACCATACTCTAGGTTTAAATACCTTGGAAGACACGTTATTGGAAGTGGCATTTGCGATGGTGGTGGGCAGGCCGGATGTTGGCTGCTTGCCGATATCGAGCCTGTACTCGTGCATGACCCAGTTGGTCTTCTCCCCGCTGGGAGCTCTGCCCTTGTAGAACACCAATGTCTTCTTCATGCCGATGAGCATGGACATGCAATGTGGGTTGACGATCACCTTGTCCTTACCCGTGGCCTTCCAGTAACCGGCCTTCGTGGCCCGGTTGGTTCGTATCCCGGTGGGGTACTTGCGGTCCTTCTGGCAGTAAAAGTACCACTCATTCTCCCCCATCTTGGCCTTGTTGGGAAGCTCCCATGGCTCGTTCTTATTCAGGTCCACCTCACCGATCGCTGTGGCGTCGAACGCTGGGTTGAGAATCTTAGGGGCAAGGTAGGAGGTGATGATCTCCTCATCAGTAGGGTGGAACCTGAACCCCGGTGGAAGCTCTAACTGTTGTTGCTGCTGCTGAACTTGAAGGTGGTCTGCCATGACGGAGGCTCTATGTGATCGCTGTATGCAACTACGGAAGGAATTTAATGAGCTAGATACATCAGCGGAGGAGCTTAAATAGGAGTGAATGCGTGTACTGGCAAGGCGCTTGCCAAAGAAGCATCGACATTTTTGTGCCTTTGTTTAATTGTGTTCCTACTGGCAATGGATAGATAGAGATAGCTTCCTCGTCTTTACAACTGTGCTTCCCTTGTCCTATTGTCAGGGTTACACCCTGATAGTGACAGGTGACGGGTCTCTCGAGCCTTTCTAGGCCATGGCCATGCCAGATTGCACAATTGGTTTTGTTTCCATTCTTGTTAGCGTATGCGTATGCGGCCCTCTACCCACCCGCTCGTCCGATCTACATGTTCTGTTGCTGTTGCCGCCCAGCTTTGTCATGTAAAGCAGATAGACACCCACATTTGTATGTACCTACTAGCTGCGTGTGCATATGTAGCCCTGCTATTGTTCTAATTTATATGGTTTTTAATTGAGATGTACTATACATTTCACGCTTATGTATTTACCACATACTATATTTTTTAGAAGAAAAAAAATTACCATATACAAACGCTCCTGCATGTTTACACAAAACTATGTATGTTTTCAAGGTCCCAGGAGCAACGTCCCAAATGCATGCGCGGGACCGGTAAGCTTCACGCTATTCATGCACATACGTACATGCATTATAAAGTATGTGTACCAAGGCACGCCAATGACATCTTTCCGGAGATAAACCTTCTGTTGCTTACTTTTATTTGCTTTCCACGTCATCTTGTCTACCTGTGTACGTTCGTATGCGTGCCAGGTGCCACACACATCACCGGCGTGTTCGCTTTTCATAGAAAACCTTGCACGAGATGTATGGATCTATGTGCTTATCAACCCAATGCTTTGCCATATCCCAACTTTGTATGCACCTCCTCCCGTTTCTACAACCGGCTGGCATATTGCGTCGAATTCGCATGAGGCCGAAATTGGCGTAAAGTGCACATTTAGTAAGAGGAAATTGCTGGTAACTATTTCTAATTGCCATGTTCAGGTCGTGGATTGGCTCTTGTGGAGCGCAGTGTGGCATGTTCGGGTCGGTGCACATTTGATTCCTACGGGTGGCATCTAACCATCGGGAAACGTTAAACAACGCCGCGCCGGCTGAAAATTGCGCCGGTCCCTCGCTTGCCGTGCGATAGCCCAAAATCCAGGGGGCCGAGTTTGTCCCGCACAGGTTTGACTAGTCACCCCACGTAACCCACGTGTGCCTGGCCCACCACCTCCCCTTCCTTACTTTTTTGCTACAACCGACCAACTTTTTTGCTACTGTCGGCAACCCGATGGAGAGTACATTTTTGTGAGGTCATCGCCGGAGTTGCTCCGACCGGCGACTGGCGCCATCGAAAAGCTTGTGCCCGCTGCACCCCGAGCTATGACGCGCTGCCACGAGGAGCTGCAACCATGGGAGGCGCGCCGCTGCATGAGAGAGAGCTGTCTAGAAACACAGAGACGCCGGCGGCGAGGGCGGCGACCGGCGGCGAGGGGCGGTGACCGGCGGTGAGGGTGGTAGACGCCTCAGGCGTTGCTTCGACAGTGGGGCATGTCGCTCGTCATGGCGGGGGCGGCGATGGGGATTTGTTTTTCTGTTGGAGAAGAAGACGCAGGGGTTGGAGGAGTGGGATCGTGCGGCCCAAAAGGATTAGATCGTACGACTGGGGCCAGATCGGCCCAAGCTTTCGGCCGGTGCGCCGGCGCGTATTACCCGCCTTAACCATATCGGTTAATTTCACAGGATCTGACATGTGTATGTCTTACACTTTTCTTATTCCTTAAGTAAAAATCCACAGGGCTCCCCCTGTACTTCAATAATGTCAGTCATGTTGCACGGAGCAGAATGAGAAATTTAAAAGGCAACAAACGGTTTTTACCTATTTGTGAACATGTTTTATATACTGTGCACTAGGATGCTCTGAACTGTAAATATTGCTTCGTTCAGGAAACAAATATGTGATAGATAAATTAAGTGTTAGTTCAAAGATACAATTTTAGTGAGTTTATCATCTCTACTCCTAATGTCTGAGTTGGTATTCTCGACTCACTCCGGTTAATTCTGCCCCACCGTTTTTTATCCTATCAAAACATTTAAACCACATTTTACGCACGATATATTTAAACCAATTTTATCTGCCAATAAGATCAATCTCTACTCCTAAAAGGGGAGTTGGCAGCTTCTCCTGACCGGTTTATTTTCGTCTATTTTCTTTTTCACCTCACACCACCCCTTCCATTGATTTAAACCGGTTATCAACCTTTGGTAATGCAATAAAAGTCATATGGGAATAAATCAGATCACTTTTGGCAATCAATCTCAAACCTGCCAAGAGATATGGTAACGGCCCCGTCCAGATCGAGGGGGGCGAGGCCTCCCCCCCCCCTCGCCCGCGGCCCTGTCCCGGTCGGCTGCGCGTCGTGGCCCCGGAAGACGCGGAGGTGGAGGAAACTAGAGGAGAGGCGCAGGATCTCGGGCTCGATGTGCGTGATCTCGACGTCAACGTCGTCCTTGCACTCTGGGGACGGGCGGTGGTGCTCCTTCTCGCCCCTACGCACGGGCGTGTGGTGCAACGGTCGCCGGCTGGGCGAAGGAGATGACGGCGGAGTGTGGCTGGACCTCCCACACGCCTCGGCTCGTGGTTCGAGGCGGTGGGTGGCGGCGGCGGCGGTGGCGATGTGGGCGGGAGGAGAGGAGGCGCGCGGGAGGAGAGGGAGGCGCGGGTGCGGGACGAGGAGGTGCATGGGAGGGGAGAGGAGGCCGCGGCTAGGGTTCAACACAGAGCGCCCCTTTTTTATACCCCCCCCCCTACACGAAATGACCGAAATGCCCTGGTGGGGGCATGGTATACACATTTTGTTGCCATTATTATTCATTCCAGCAGTGCCAGCTCCAGATCCGACGGCCCAGGTTCATCCATAGCTCGATCCGACGGTCAGAAACGCATCAAGGAAACCGATCCAACGGCCGACATTCGCTGATCTCTGAGGAGGCTTGTAGGGAGTTTCATCTCTTATTTCTGGATTTTTGGATGGGTTGATGCCCTCCCCCCCCCCCACCCACCCACACACAAATAAAATTTAGTAAGGTCGGTCCCAGTGCTTTTCATTGTCGGTGTAAAAGCCTAGTCTTTTTGTTTGTCAAAAATTCCTTACATATATATTTCCCATGAATGTTCATGTGAAAATTACTGTTCCATTAATCATATTAAGTTTATCTAGCCATGAAGCCCTGGGACCTTTTTTTATCAAGTCTATCTATCTATCTATTATATAATAAAAGAAAAATAAAGAGGAAAGATAGAGCCACCATATTAGTCCACATAGATTAAATTATCTCAACCATTAAGTTTAGATATTAACGGTCGAGATTTAAAGATGTAAACGCTACATACGACTATTGTTATGTACAACCAGGTTACATATTTTTTTAAGGAGTCACGGAAGCGGGCAATCGACTTGCAAAGCAATTCCTAAAAAAGGTGTGTGTCACGTGGTCATGTTGAAAGCAAGGACTGCCATTTTTTTTAACCAAAGAACGATCTTTCAACAACAAGAAACTAAAGCGAATCAACCTGTGGTTGGATGTTTACAGGGACTGTGATATCCTCAGCCCACCAGAGTTTAAGTCCTGGTGCCCGCATTTATTCCTAGATTTATTTCAGGATTTTTGGCGATGTGTATTCAATGGAAGGAGACGTTTTCATCGACGACGACGAGGGGTCTACGGTAACTTCGTAAATTTTAAGACGATATACCGACTCAGTCTTTCGAAGATGCTCATAGGGGCGAGGGTATGTGTGTGTGCGTTCATAGGGTGAGTATATGCGCGTATATATGAGCGCTTGCGTTTGTACTATGTTAAAGAAAACAAAAAACTGGATAAAGTCTGCGCGTCCGTAATTAAAACTGCTGGGCAAGACAATCGAACACTAACATGCATTTTTCACGATGAACTGCACTAGCACGTTACATGGAAATATGACCATACTAACTGGAACATCATGTACGAGGCAACTTTAGCAAATTAAAAATTCTTTAAAAAAAATTTCAGAACTAAAATAAACAAATTTTGAAAAATGTTCAAAGCTTCAAAATTTTGTTGCTATTTTGAAAAATAATCGGAACTTTCAAAAAGTCCATTTTTACTTATTTTATTGTTTTTAAAAATTGTTTGAGATTTCTAGAAAGAAAATGGCATTTTAAAACCTCCAAATTTTAAATACATCTATGTTTTAGTGAAATTTTCTAAAAATCATTTCAATTTTCAAAACATGTACCTAATTTTAAAAATTGTTCACAAATTCGAATAATGTTTATGTTTTCATAGAAGAGTTGGTGTATTCAGAAAATGTTTGTGTATTTTAAAAAATGTTCTCTTTCATATTTTGTTGGCGTTAATAGAAAGTATACATAATTTTCAAAAAATTGTTTGGGATTTTTTTTTTAAAAAATCATGTTTTCTAGAATATTCAGAAACTTCATACCTTAAAATCCCCTTGATTGAACAGATTGAAAGAAAGAGTGTCGGTGTCAAAACCGGCGGATCTCGGGTAGGGGGTCCCGAACTGTGCGTCTAGGCGGATGGTAACAGGAGACAAGGGACACGATGTTTTACCTGTGTTGGGCCCTCTCGATGGAGGTAAAACCCTACTCCTGCTTGATTGATATTGATGATATGGGTAGTACAAGAGTAGATCTACCACGAGATCAAGGAGGCTAAACCCTAGAAGCTAGCCTATGGTATGATTGTTGTTCGTCCTATGGACTAAAACCCCCCGGTTTATTTAGATACCGGAGAGGGCTAGGGTTACACAGTGTCGGTTACAATGGTAGGAGACCTATATATCCGTATTGCCAAGCTTGCCTTCCACGCCAAGGAAAGTCCCATCCAAACACGGGACGAAGTCTTCAATCTTGTATCTTCATAGTCTTGGAGTCCAGGCAATGATGATAGTTCGGCTATCCGGACACCCCCTAGTCCAGGACTCCCTCAGTAGCCCCCAAACCAGGCTTGAATGACGACAAGTCCGGCGCTTATATTGTCTTCGGCATCGCAAGGCGGGTTCTCCTCCAAATTCCATGTGCTTGCCGAACAGTGTCCGGCTTCCTTATAAATGTTGCGCTTCTTGGCTTCTACGTCCAATAATGGCCCTCTTCCACGTGTCGCATGAATGCGAAAAGTCAGGGTATTTTTACACTTTACCGTCTAGCTGTGCGAATAAGCTGCCTATAAGAGAGGCGAGGATCTAGATCTGAATCACACCATCCTCCTTCCGCGAGTATTCATCGAAGCACCTCTGACAAAAATCCACTCCATCATGGACAGTCGACGCGGCTCCTCCTCTCGCGCTCCCAGCCCTCAGCGAGGAGATTGGGGGAGATGTTCAGTCCCGCATAGCGAGCTGGTGACACTCCAAGCTGAGGGATATCTTCCCCCAGCTTTTATGGTTCCGGTTCGAGCCGGACTGGCCACCTACAAGGGCGGAAAGCAGGCGAAGAGTGTCCCCAATCCCTCCAAAGGAGAGCGGGTATGCTTCGTCCCTTATCTAATAAGGGGACTCGGATTTCCTATACATCCGTTTCTCCGGGGGTTCCTGGAGTTCTACGGGCTCCAGCTTCACCACCTTACGCCTGCCTCCATCTTGCACATCGCGGGCTTTGTGGCCCTTTGCGAGCTGTTCTTGGGCATCGAGGCCCATTTTGTGCTATGGAAGAGATTGTTCTGCCTCGTGCCCCGTTCTCATGAGGGGTCGATATATCAAGTGGGCGGAGCCGAAATATGGCGCATCGCCGGGACCGGATATCTATCCGGAACCCCGAAGAAGGCATCCGAAGACTGGCCTTCGGAATGGTTTTACATGGAAGACGCCCCGCTGCCGGACCCAGTTCGGATTGGCCTCCCGGAGTTCAGCAACGCTCTTCTGCGGAAACGCCTGAGTTGGCGCCCGCGGAGCCCTCAACGGGAGAATGATGGGGACGTTCAATATGTGATGGGACGAATAAGGTTATTGGCTCATTCCGGATTAACCATGATTGGAGTCATGGCCACATGCATCATGAGAGGGGTGCAGCCGCTCCAATACAGGGGCCACCCCATGTGGGATTTCAATGGGGATGATGATGCCACCCGTCATGGCCGCAAGGGGCCGAGATCGGTAGATGATCTGGTGAAGATCCTGTCCGGCCTGTACAAAGGGGAGAAGGAGGACTTCCTTCGTGCGAGTCCATTAAATGGATTTTCGATGAACAACCCTCGGAGCTGGGTAAGCAGATGTTCGTCTATCCAATCCATATTCCAAAGTTGAGTGTCTCACTTTAGGATCTTGACGCAGGAACTGCGCCGGGCCGTAGAGAATATACACAGCCCGGCTCCACAACCCGAGAATCCGGAACGGTCCCTCGATCCGGCCTCCGAAGAGGATCCGGGCATAAAGGTGGAGCTGATCGATGGGGTGTTCCACCAACTTAGCATGGACAATGCTTTTGTCGCCATTACGGCCGACTACCCCGGTTTATCTCCGGCTTCCTAGGTAAATGTGACCGGAGTCCTGATACCACGATTCATCCATGCTTATTTCTGACCACCGTATACTAACGGTACTCCGCAGGAGGTGACTTTGAGGCGGGAAGCCGAACCTGTGGCGGCTGACCAACAAGGGTCAGCTCGGCCCAGCAGGCGGAAGAGGAGTGCGGCGCGAATCGAGACATCACTACAACGGTATGTCGCACCACCGTGTTTAAAGGAAAGATTCCGGTGAGGTATATTGACACTTATGATCTTTCCAGGAGAAAGAGCGCTCGACGGACTGTGTCCGGAGAGGTTGCCAATTGAGCCTCCGCCAGTCAGGCTCCAACGCCTGGTCCGGAAGGGGAGGCGAACACAAGGCATGCACCGGATGCTCCTCCAACGGAGGATGCCGACAGGCTGTCCGCCATCAGGTCTGAGGTGGAGAGCGCCATGAATCATAGGCGCCGCCGGACAGTTCTTCGTGACGCGTGTTTCCCCCCGGAGGCATTGAATGCCTTTAATGCGGGAGACGCGCATCTCCGTGGCGCTCAAGATGGTCTAACCAGGGCCACGGAGCAGTATGTGAAGGACATACGGGTGAGTAATTTTGACAGTTATATATGCCAGTAGCCCCCGAGACTTAAAATAGTTAGAATAACTGATTTAAGGATCATTTGTTGTGCAGGATCTTACGGGGAAGAATACCCACCTGTCCCAGGAGCTGCAAGAGTGCAAGGCCCAACTTGAGGCCGTACTAGCCGCTGCAGGGGGAGCCATAGAGACCCCCTCTGGTAATACATACTTCGAAAGATAAGTAATTTGCGAAGTGCAGTGTGTGTATAAGTCTGACAACAATATTGCAGATGACGCCGGACTAGATCCGGACAAGCAACAGCTACTGCGCCAGCTGAAGGCCGGCGAGAAGGTGCTTATGAGGGTGCAGCAAGAGAGGAACAAACTCCAAGATGCCAACACCCAGCTAGGCGAAGAACTAAAAGATGTTCGGGCCCAGCTGTCTGACTTCGTGAAGGAGAATCGGCGACTTCGTCGCGGCATTTACTATAAGTGCTTGAGCAAACTCTTTTAAAAAGAAGAGTTCGGCGAGGAAGTCGATTGACAGAAATGTGTCTGTAGGTGTGCTCACAGGTCGTCCGACGGAGGAAATGCCCGGTTCAACGGGTGACCTACTTCCCGAGCTGCTGCAACTGCACGAACGTGTTCGGCAGGCGATGAGCGGAGTTGCCCAGGCCTTGTGGCCTTCTGTGTCCTTGCCCGGAGGTCTTGGAGAGCTTGCGGAGAAGCTTCAGGGAGCACGGCAGCGCTTCCGGTTGTGGAAGATATCGGCCTGTCGTCAAGGCGCCAGGGAGGCCTGGGCCATGGTGAAGAGGCGGTATGCGAAGGCTGACCCCAACCACATGGCCGAGGTCGGACCTGTAGGGCCCGATGGGAAGGAGATCCCTGTGAGCTTAGTATACGACCAAGTAGAGTTGGCCGCAAAGTATTCACAGCGGGACTGTAAACTAGACAGTTTATTAGATGGTATCGAAGAGGAATACCATCAGTCAACTTGACTATGTAATTTGAAATGACTTGAAAAATGCCATCTAGCCGGATTGTAGATCGTTTGTCATTGCGGACCTTTTCGCTTCAACCTCGGGACCCGACAGTCTGGATTGTATCCGAATACCCTCATGGTTATATAAGAACCGGGGCATGCATGGAGACCAGGCGTAGGGGTCATTAGTGCTTTATCAGACAAGTGCCCAACTAGTTATGTTATATTACATGGTTAGTAAGAAACATCTTCCAGGGAGAATAGTTACGTTAGGGGTTCCTTTTCCTGAGAGGCATGCCCTAAAGTGCATGTCCAGACTACGAAAAAAGCAGGAAAGCATCTGGGGGCAGATAAATAAATAGGTAAGAAATCATGTTTCAATTCACCGACCGAATATTCCCTTAAGAACGCTTAGCTTTGCTTCACCCACCGAGGTACACATCCGCTGACCGGCAAGAATAATCGCAGAGGTGCTCCTTTACCTCCTAGCCGAACAATCGGGAACGTAGGGGTAAGCACAGGAGCCAGGCAACCCAGCTTGGCCAAAACTTAAGGCATATCGATGCATATAATGGTGGATAAAAGGTACATGCGGAAGTGTGACACATATGTTGGGTATAGGGCCCGTATAGATAAGCTTCTGTTAAAGAAGCCCCCAGGTATGATGAGTGCGGATAGCACGTCAAGTGTGTGCGAACAAGGCGCAGACGAGCCACCGAAGGCTCGTGAAAGAAAAAAAAAGGAAAAAAAGGAGAAAGAAGAGAGGGGCAAATAAAAGACAGTTAAATTATAAGATATAGATGGGGGAGGGAGACGAACTCAGAGTCCAGCGCTAGGCGTAGAATCTGCGGAGACGGGCTGCGTTCCATGGATTTGGCTCGAGTCGGTTATCCGATGCATTTCGCAGACGGTACGCTCCGCCGGTCAGGACCTGGTCGATGATGAAGGGACCTTCCCATTTGGGTTTGAGCTTGTACTTTTTCTTGTCCGGCAGGCGCAGAACTAGTTCGCCAACATTATAAGTTTTGGCCCGTACTTCTCTGTTTTGATATCTTCGAGCCTGCTGTTGATAGAATGCGGAATGAGCTTTTGCCACGTCGCGCGCCTCTTCTAAGGCGTCCAAACTGTCCTGCCGATCCAGCTCGGCTTCTCTTTCTTCGTACATGCGCACGCGAGGTGAGTCATGAATTATATCGCAGGGCAGAACTGCCTCTGCGCCGTATACCATAAAAAATGGTGTGAATCCGGTAGTGCAGTTTGGCGTGGTCCGCAGCCCCCAGAGTACGGAGTCGAGCTCCTCTACCCAGTGCGTGTTAGATTCCATGAGGGACCGCACTAACCTGGGTTTGATGCCGCTCATGATTAGACCATTTGCTTGTTCGACTTGAACGTTAGTTTGAGGGTGATAGACTGAAGCGTAGTCGAGCTTGATGCCCATGTTTTTGCACCAGAGTTTAACCTCGTCGACCGTGAAGTTCGTGCTGTTATCAGTGATGATGCTATGGGGGACGCCATAACAGTGTACTACCCCTGATATGAAGTCTATCACAGGTCCGGATTCGGCCGTTTTAACTAGCTTGGCCTCTATCCATTTGGTGAATTTGTCCACCATGACCAATAGGTATTTTTGCTTGTGGGTTCCCCCTTTAAGGGGTCCAACCATGTCAAGCCCCCAGACCGCGAAGGGCCGGTGATGGGTATAGTTTTGAGGCGGTGGGTGGCATGTGGCTTTGATTAGCAAAGAGCTGGCAACCGACGATCGTTGGACTAAGTCCCGAAAGATCCGCCCGGCCGTCGGCCAATAAAATCTTGTACGGAAGGCCTTGCCTACAAGGGCCGGGCTGCGGCGTGGTGCCCGCCGAGTCCGGGCGTGAATTTCAGCCGAAGATTTCGCCCTTCCTCTTCGGAGATGCACCTTTGAAGGACTCGGTTGTGCTTTTCTTATAAAGCTCTCCTCATGGACCTTGTAGGCTTTAGATCGCCGTACTATGCAGCGGGCCTCGTTTTGGTCTTCGGGAAGTTCCTGCCTGATTAAGTAGGCTAGGAATGGTTCCGTCCACGGGGCAATGACTGCCATTATTTCGTGGGCTGAAGGTGTTATTTCATTGGCAGAGCCATCGATTGTGTAAGAGTGTTCGGTGTTGGGCGGTGTGGTTGGTTCCGGGTTGTTGTTTCCTGACTCCCCTTCCCATAATACGGATGGCTTGAAAAGCCGCTCCAGGAAGATGTTGGGAGGGACGGCGTCGCGCTTTGCGCCGATGCGTGCCAACACGTCGGCCGCCTGGTTATTGTCCCTGGCTACATGGTGGAATTCGAGTCCTTCGAATCGAGCTGATATTTTTAAGATGGCGTTACGGTAGGCTGCCATTTTCGGATCCTTGGCGTCAAAGTCTCCATTTATTTGGGATATTGCGAGGTTTCAATCCCCGCGGACCTCTAGGCGTTGAATGCCCATGGAGATTGCCATCCGGAGACCATGTAGAAGGGCCTTGTATTCGGCTGCATTGTTGGAGTCCGTGTACATTATCTGAAGTACGTATTGGACTGTGTCTCCGATTGGGGATGTCAAGACGACGCCAGCCCCCAAGCCGGCCAACATTTTGGAGCCATCGAAGTGCATGATCCAATTGGAGTATGCGCCGTACTCTTTAGGGAGTTCGGCTTCGGTCCATTCAGCGATGAAGTCGGCCAAAACTTGCGACTTTATAGCTCGCCGTGGTTTGTAGGTTATGTCGAATGGTAGGAGCTCAATGGCCAATTTTGCAATCCTGCCCGTCGCGTCACGATTGTTTATAATGTTGTTAAGAGGTACTTCGGAGGCTACTGTTATCGAACACTATTGAAAGTAGTGTCGTAGCTTCCGGGATGCCATGAACACCGCGTACGCTATCTTTTGATAATGTGGATACAAGACTTGCATGGAGTTAGGACAGTGGATACGTAGTACACTGGTTTTTGAAGAGGGAATTTGTGTCCTTCTGTTTCTCGTTCGACGACGAGCACCGCGCTTACAACTTGATGTGTTGCCGCGATATATAATAACATTGGTTCGCCCAAGTTGGGCGCGGCCAGGCCAGATTTGTTGCCAATATGGCCTTTATTTCTTCGAGTCCGGCCATGGCGGCATCCGTCCATTCGAAGTGTTCGGTGCGCCGGAGGAGGCGATAAAGGGGTAATGCCTTTTCTCCCAAGCGGGAGATGAAGCGGCTTAGAGCCGCCATGCATCCAGTCAATTTTTGTATTTCTTTTAGGTCTTTTGGGATATCCAACTGTGACAGAGCTCGGATCTTGGCTGGGTTTGCTTCAATTCCTCTACCGGATACAATGAAGCCCAAGAGCTTTCCGGCTGGTACGCCGAAAACGCATTTTTCCGGGTTGAGCTTAATGTCATATGCTCGGAGGCTGTCGAATGTGAGCCTCAAATCGTCTACTAGAGTTTCGACGTGTTTAGTCTTGACAACTACATCGTCTACGTATGCCTCCACTCTTTTGCCGATCTGGGTTGCCAGACATGTCTGAATCATGCGCTGATATGTTGCGCCGTTGTTTTTGAGCCCGAAGGGCATTGTGTTGAAGCAGGATGGTCCGTATGGAGTAATGAATGTCGTTGCGGCTTGGTCTGTCTCCGCCATCTTGATTTGATGGTAGCCAGAGTATGCGTCGAGGAAGCACAATGAATCGTGCCCTGCGGTAGCATCAATGATTTGATCGATGCGGGGAAGAGGGAAAGGATCCTTTGGACAAGCCTTGTTAAGGTCCTTGAAATCGACACACAGGCGCCAGGATTTGTCCTTCTTTGGTACCATTACCGTGTTTGCTAGCCAGTCCAGATGTTTTATGTCTCTGATGAATCCGGCTTCTAATAGTTTGGCTAGCTCCTCTCCCATTGCCTGTCTTTTGGGTTCGGAAAATCGCCGAAGAGCCTGTTTGACTGGCTTGAATCCTTTTAGGTTATTTAGGGTGTGTTCTGCCAACCTGCGTGGGGTTCCTGGCATGTCTGAAGGGTGCCAGGCAAAGATGTCCCAATTTTGCCGAAGGAATTCTAGTAGTGCAGCGTCTACACCAGGGTGTAATTGTGCCCCAATGGAGGCCGTCTTTGTGGGGTTAGTTGGATGGACTTGGCATTTGACTATTTCGTCCGCTGGCTTAAAAGAGGTGGACTTGGATCTCTTATCGAGTAGCACATCATCCCTGTTCACCGTGGAGCGCAGCGCAGTGAGTTCCTCTGCCACTAGGGCTTCGGATAGTGCCTCTAGGGCTAGTGCGGCTGTCTTGTTTTCGGCGCGGAGTGCTATGTCCGGATCACTGACAAGAGTGATGATTCCATTGGGCCCGGGCATTTTAAGCTTCATGTACCCGTAATGGGGTATAGCTTGAAAAATTGTGAATGCCTCTCGCCCTAATAAAGCGTGATATCCGCTGCTGAACGGGGCCACTTGGAACGTGACCTCCTCGGACCTGTAATTGTCCGGCGAGCCAAACACCACATCCAGTGTAATTTTTCCTGTGCAGCGTGCTTCCCGACTAGGGATTATTCCTCGAAAGGTTGTGCTGCTTCGCTCAATGTGGCTCCAGTCTATTTCCATTTTTCGAAGGGTTTCCTCGTAGATGAGGTTTAATCCACTGCCGCCATCCACGAGTACCTTAGTAAGGCGAAAGCCGTCCACTATTGGACTGAGGACCAATGCGGCTGGTGCTCGGGCTGTTCGGAATTTAGGTTCGTCGTTGGCGTTGAAGGTAATAGCCGTGTCGCTCCATGGATTTATTGTTGCTACTTGGTAGACTTCGGCGAGGCTGCGGAGTGTTCATTTCCGCATATTATTTGATGTGAAAGTCTCGAAGACTGTTAATACCATACTGGTACTGCTGGGCTGGTTCTGTGGGGCTAGAAGCTCTTCGCCACTTTTGGCCACCTGCCGTAGTATCCAACATGCTCGAAGGCTATGTGTTGGAGTGGCGCCCTCTGTACTATGGATTTTACAGGGTCCACTGAGCCATCCCTCCAGTACGGTTCCGTGCCCTTTAGGGGTTTTTTGCTTTTTGGTTTTTATCCCAGGTGCATGAGCATGATGCACCCTTTTATTTCGGACTAGGGTTGTGTTCAGGGCCGGATTGTCCCAAAACTTGGTTTCGGTTTTCCAGGCACTCTCCATCGCACAGTACTTTCGTACTATGGACGCTAGGTCGGCGAAGCGTGTAATTTCACGACGACTTATGGCGTTCATGATTCCCTTGTCCGTGCAATTGTTGCAGAAAATTGAGATTGCGCTTTCCTCACGGCAGTCCTTTATCCTGTCCATAGCCAGGAGGAATCTGGCCCAGTAATGATGTACTGTTTCAGCGGGCTCTTGCCTGATTCTAGATAGATCGCTTGTGTTTGGGTGGGCGGGTGGAATTAAATTCGGAACCCCGTCCAACCTAAGGCTCAAGGTCCGGAAAGTTTCCGAACTTGGAAGCTTGGATTGCTGGATGTTATCCAACGAATCTGGCCCGCTGCCTGACTTTAGGTTCAGTGCTTGATCGATGTCCATCCCTCCGCGGGAATCCGGCATGGAGGGATCAGGAATCCGGACATAACTGGTCCTTAATATAGAAGAAGAGTCGCCGCACTGTTCCTCTACCACAGCAACGTGGTGGGTAGCCTGGGGAGAGTTGATCTCTCTCAAATCGGTTTTAAGCCCAATCTGATCGTAGTCTGTAGCGACTCCCAGGGGGGCGATGCGATCCAAGAGCTCGTTTACGGAGGAGAGCTCCATCGGATCTAGCTACTCGGCGAATTCCGAGTTGACGTGAAGATCGCTTTTGGTGACCCGAGAGGTCATTGTCGTAGCGGCGGCCGAACAGGCGGTCATGAGAAAACCACCTAGCCGGATAGTTTGGCCGGTGGCCAAAGCTCCTTTGGCAATGGTACCGTCTTTAAAGACGGGAAGAGGCATCCTTCCTGATTGCGACGGCACAGAGGAACTCTCGTTGAAAGCACCAATGTCGGTGTCAAACCAGCGGATCTCGGTAGGGGTCCCGAACTGTGTGTCTAGGCGGATGGTAACAGGAGACAAGGGACACGATGTTTTTACCCAGGTTCGGGCCCTCTCGATGGAGGTAAAACCCTACTCCTGCTTGATTGATATTGATGATATGGGTAGTACAAGAGTAGATCTACCACGAGATCAAGGAGGCTAAACCCTAGAAGCTAGCCTATGGTATGATTGTTGTTCGTCCTATGGACTAAACCCCCCCGGTTTATATAGACACCGGAGAGGGCTAGGGTTACACGGAGTCGGTTACAATGGTAGGAGACCTACATATCCGTATTGCCAAGCTTGCCTTCCACGCCAAGGAAAGTCCCATCCGGACACGGGATGAAGTCTTCAATCTTGTATCTTCATAGTCTTGGAGTCCGGCCAATGATGATAGTTCGGCTATCCGGACACCCCCTAGTCCAGGACTCCCTCAAAGAGTAGATTGAATAACTCATGGACCTTCTTTGACGTAACAAAACTCTTAAATGCCTCGATCAATGAATGGGAAAATTGCGAATTGATTTCTTCACACGCGGCGAAACCGAAAAGCTAAATTTTCCTTTTTCGTGTGCACACAGGGTTTTGCTTACATATATTATTTTCATTGACTTTACATGCACACTATTTTATCTCCCGTTGCAGCACACGGGCATATGTGCTAGTATATATATAGAAAATTCTACTCATATCTATATATACATATATATATATATATATATATATGTGTGTGTGTGTGTGTGTGTGTGTGTGCGCGCGCGCACATCTATGGTCGTACGAGAAATTCTATTATATATGACGTGTACAGTATTTAGTAGTAGTGGCACTTGACGACTGCAGTAGCGTAAAATATGTTTAAAATAAAAAAGAATTAAATGGAAAACACAAAACGAGAAAGGAAAATAAACCATAAATCATAAACCCTAAACCCCTAAACCTCTAGTCCCGGTTGGTGTGACCAACGGGGCTAAAGTTCCCCCTGCCCGCGCGGGCTCGTGCCACGTGGTGGGCCTTTGGTCCCGGGCCGTGAAGAACCGGAACTAAAGGGGGGGGGTGCTTTAGTCCCGACCTATTGATGAACCGAGACTAAAGGCTCTCACGAACCGGGACTATAGGCCAATTCAACACTAATGTCGGATCTCATTGATGCGGATAATAGAGCTTGGGATGAACAGTCAATCAATGATCTGTTTTGGCCAGTTGATGCACAATCGTATCCTCAACATCCCTTTTGGCTCTAGGGATGATGGATGATTTTGTTTCTTGGCATTTTAACAGAAGCGGAAATTTTACGGTGAGGTCGGCATATCATGAACAATGGGAACACCAACATGTACGGACGAAAGTTCAGGATGACAAATTCGATACAAGCCTCAAGTACTAGTCTAGTTTGGAGGACTATTTGGAAACTACGTGTGCCTTCAAAAGTAAAAATTCATCTGTGAAAAACTTTGCTTGGAGCTCTTCCATGTCAACGAGTCTTAGCGAACAAACATATAACACCGAGTTCTCAATGCCCCTTATGCAGTTCAAATTGTGAGAGCATCAGGCATGCTTTATTCTTGTGCCCTCGAGTACAGGAGCTATGGCGTTTACTAGGTATGTCAGCAATGGTGAATAGGTATGCATGGTGGAAAGAGAGGGTGGCTCGGTGAGGGCTGTCCTCCTCTTGTCCAAGAATCCAACTAAGGCGTTGGTTAATGATGTTCAGCAATGACCTTGTTGCCACGGCTGTGTGGTACTTGTGGTGGGAACAACGCAGGTTTACACACGGCGAGAAACTTGACGAGCCTACCAGATTGGTGCAAGCAATATCAACACTCGCAAAAAATTACTCAAGAGCAAAATTCAAGCACAACAGAATTAGGAGACATGACTGGGAGAAACTGTAGACGGCAAAGTTTGCAATACAATAGGCGTTGTATTGATGGGTGCTGGTGCACATATATATAACACAAGGGAAGGCCTCTACCTCAACTATACAATACTAGGAGGTGGGCCACAACTCCAATACATGTGTAGTACAAAATACATACTCAATACCCCCCCCCCCACCCCCCCGCAGTCGAAGCGTCGCCGGAGACACAGAGACTGGACCAAAACTCCGAGGACGGGAGTAGGCAACCCCTTAGTCATCACATCAGCAAACTGTTGTGTCATCGGCATGTGGAGAACCCGAACACGGCCAAGGGCAACCTGCTCGCGCACGAAGTGAATATCGAGCTCAATATGCTTCATCAGTAGGTGGTGCACCGGATTGGCGGAGAGGTAGACCGCGTTGATATTATCACAGTAGACAAGAGTGGCCTTGTGAACATCACAAAGCAACTCCTGGAGCAGCTGACGTAGCCAAGAGCACTCGGCCACAGCATTAGCGATGGCGCGATACTCTGCCTCGGCACTGGAGCGGGAGACCGTGGGCTGCCGCTTCGATGACCAACAGATCAACAAGGGCCCAAGGTAGACGCAGTAGCCTGACGTAGAGCGTCGCGTGTCGGGGCAGCCAACCAAGTAGGCATCGAGTAGGCCACGAGGTCGGTGGAGGCGGAGGCCGTCAGGGTGAGTCCCAAGGACATGGTGCCACATATGTAACGGAGAATACCCTTCACCAGAGTCCAGTGAGAGTCACGCGGGGCGTGCATATGGAGGCACACCTGCTGGACAGCGTACTGCAGGTCGGGGCGGGTCAGCGTCTGGTACTGTAAAGCACCGACAATAGAGTGATAAAACGCTCCATCGGACGTAAGAGACCCCTCAAGAGCAGAGACCTTCGCCTTTGCGTCGACGGGGGTGGGCGCCGGCTTACAGTTAAGCATACCGGCACGCTCCAGGAGCTCGTGGGCGTACTTCTGCTGGTGCAGAAAGAAGCCGTCAGTCCGTCGGACCACCTCGATGCCGAGGAAGTAGTGCAGGGGGCCCAAGTCCTTGAGGGCAAACTCATCACGAAGACGAGCAGTCAGCCGCTGAAGGAGGTCGGGGGCCGACGCCATGAGGATGGTGTCGTCGACATAGAGCAGCAGATATGCAGTGTCAACTCCCTGATGATACACGGAGAGTGAAGCATCGGAGCGAGTGGACCGAAATCCGAGAGACTGCAGGAAGGCTGCGATATGCTAGTACCAAGCCTGAGGTGCCTGCTTCAACCCGTAAAGAGAACGGGAGAGCAAGCACACGAAGTCAGGGTGCTCGGCGTCAACGAAACCAGTGGGTTGCTCACAGAACACCTGCTCGAAAAGATGGCCGTGCAAGAAGGCATTGGAGACATCCAACTAGTGCGCCGGCCGGGCGCGCGAGACCGCCAACAGACACACGGCGCGAATCGTGCCCGGTTTCACAACCAGGGCCAAGGTTTCGGTGAAGTCCATGCCCGTGCGCTGCCGAAAACCACGAACCACCCACTGAGCCTTGTAGCGCTCGAGAGAACCGTCCGAGCGAGTCTTGTGGCGAAACACCCACTTGCCAGAGATGATGTTGGCACGAGGGGGTCGTGGAACAAGCTGCCACGTGCGGTTGTGCTGTAAGGCGTCGAAGTCCTCCTGCATCGCAGCTAGCCAGTGGGGATCCCGAAGGGCAACGCGAGCGGATGTGGGTACGGATGATGGTGTCGACGTCGAGGCGGCGCACACATACTCCTCGGTGGAGTAGCCATGCTGGGCCGAGGCACTCCTTCTCGGGCACGGATAGTCACGCCAAGTGACAGGGCAGCAGGGCCGGCGGGTGCCGCGATGGCAGGGGCACCCGTTGCGGTGGCGGGGGCCGCGGCGGCGGGGGCCGCAGCAGTGGCGGCAGCAGCGTCTGCTGATCCGGCGGCAGAAGAGGCGACGGGCGAGGGTGACGTCAAGCACAGCGCAGGGGTGGCGGGCAGGGTGCCGGGCTCAACCTCGTATGAGGGAGACGGGGACCCGGGGGCCCGCTCGGACTCGACCTCGGGGAAGGGAGTCATGAAGCCAGGTGGTGGCGGCAGAAGGTGCCGTGCCGAGGGGGCCGCCGGGGGCTGACGCCACGCATCGCTCCACGAAGGGGGTGCGGGAGCCGGCGCTGAAGCGTCCGAAGCCGGAGGAACCTGAAAAAAGGGAACATCGTCTCGACAATGTACACATGCCTCGAGGTGTCCACACAATGAGTGACAGGATCATAGCACCGGTAACCTTTGGTGTTAGGAGGGTAGCCAAGGAAGACGCATGGGACAAATCGTGGTGCGAGCTTGTGTGGCGTGGTGGACGCGGTGCTAGGATAACAGAGACACCTGAAGATGTGGAGACCATCATAGGATGGTAGTGTGCCGAAGAGAAGGTGGTGAGGGGCGTAGTTCCACCGAGGGCGACACGGACGAATGTTAACTAAGAGAGTGGTGGTAGCGAGGGCATCGGGCCAGAACCGAGCGGGCACGTTAGAGTGAAAGAGTAACGTGCGAACACAGTCATTAAGAGTGCGGAGAATGCACTCAGCGCGGCCATTCTGCTGGGAAGTGTAGGGGCAAGTCAGAAGGAAGATGGTGCCGTGAGAGGCGAGAAGTGTGCGAAGAGCGACGTTGTCAAACTCTTTGCCGTTATCAGTTTGGAGTGCGAGTATGGGGTGACCGAACTGGGTGGTGACATATGAATAAAAGGTGGTGAGTGTGGCTAAAGCATCGGATTTACGACAAAGGGGAAAAGTCCACACATAGTGAGAATAATCATCTAAAATGACCAAGTAGTATAGATAGCCCGTGTTACTCGCAACGGGAGATGTCCAAACATCACTATGAAGTAATTGAAACGGAGAAGTGGAAACAGAAGAAGACGCACTAAAGGGAAGATTTAACGCAGTTGTTTAAGCGACAAGCCTCAGAAGAGTGCTTGTCGAGCTTATCACATGAGAAAGAGAAACTCCTAATAATTTGACGTAAGACGGTGTGGTTGGGGTGACCCAAGCGAGCGTGCCAAAGGTCAACACCGGCGGCAAGGGTGACAGGTGTGGAGGTGGAGGCGCCGGCGTGTGATAACCCACAAGTGTAGGGGATCTATCGTAGTCCTTTCGATAAGTAAGAGTATCAGACCCAACGAGGAGCAGAAGGAAATGATAAGCGGTTTTCAGTAAGGTTTTCTCTGCAAGCACTGAAATAGTAGGTGATAGATAGCTTTGTGATAAGATAAATAGTAACGAGCAACAAGTAAATAAAGTAAATAAAGTGCAGCAAGGTGGCCTAATCCTTTATGTAGCAAAGGATAAGCCTGGACAAATTCTAATAATGGTAAATGAGCTCCCGAGGACACATTGGGAATTATCGTCAAGCTAGTTTTCATCACGTTCATATGATTCGCGTTCAGTACTTTGATAATTTGATATGTGGGTGGACCGGTACTTGGGTACTGCCCTAACTTGGACAAGTGTCCCACTTATGATTAACCCCTATTGCAAGCATCCGCAACTATAAAAAGGAGTATTATGGTAAACCTAACCACAACATTAAACATATGGATCCATATCAGCCCCTAACGAAGCAACGCATAAACTAGGGTTTAAGCTTCTGTCACTCTAGCAACCCATCATCTACTTATTACTTCCCCATGCCTTCCTCTAGGCCCAAATAATGGTGAAGTGCCATGTAGTCGACGTTCACATAACACCACTAGAGGAAAAGACAACATACATCTCATCAAAATATCGAGCGAATACCAAATTCACATGACTACAAATAGCAAGACTTCACCCATGTTCTCAGGAACAAACGTAACTACTCACAAAGCATATTCATGTTCATAATCAGAGGAGTAATAATATGCATAAAGGATCTGAACATATGATCTTCCACCAAGTAAACCAATTAGCATCAACTACAAGGAGTAATCAACACTACTAGCAACCAACAAGTACCAATTTGTGGTTTTGATACAAGATTGGATACAAGAGATGAACTAGGGTTTTGAGAGGACATGGTGCTGGTGAAGATGTTGATGGAGATTGACCCTCTCCCGATGAGAGGATCGTTGGTGATGATTTCTCCCTCCCGGAGGGAAGTGTCCCTGGTAGAACAGCTTCGCTAGAGCCCTAGATTGATTCCGCCAAGGTTCCGCCTAGTGGCGGTGGAGTTTCGTCCCGTAAGCTTGCCCCCGATTTTGTCCAAGGTAAAAGTGATGATATAGCAGAAGATGGACGCCGGAGGCCCACCAGGAGGCCCAGGAGATAGGGGCGCACCCTATAGGGGGGGGCGCCCCCTGTCTGCTGGACAGGGTGTGGCCCCCCTGGCCTATTTCTTTCGCTCATAAATCTTTATTAAATCCAAAAAGTTGTTTCGTGGAGTCTCAGGACTTTTGGAGCTGTGCAGAATAGGTTTCCCATGTTTGCTCCTTTTCTAGCCAGAATTCCAGCTGCCGGCATTCCCCCTCTTCATGGTAAACCTTGTAAAATAAGAGAGAATAGCCATAAGTATTGAGATATAATGTGTAATAACAGCCCATAATGCAATAAATATTGATATAAAAGCATGATGCAAAATGGACGTATCAACTCCCCCAAGCTTAGACCTTGCTTCTCCTCAAGCGGAAGCCGAAATTAAAAAATATGTCCACATGTTTGGAGATAGAGGTGTCGATAAAAATAAAATACGGACATGAGGGCATCATGATCATTCTAATAACAGCAACATATATAGATTTTGTTATATGATTTCCTATGCTCAAGTAACAAGCAATTCACAATGTCAAGTATGGTTCAAAAACTTCATTGGGAACTAACAAACTATAATCTCAGTCATTGAAGCAATTACAATTTATTGTAACATCAGAAAGAGTCAATAATAGAGCTTTTCAGCAAGCTCACATACTCAACTATCTCATAGTCTCCTATAATTGCTAACACTCACGCAATACTTGTGGTTATAGAGTTTCAGCCAAACACTGAGAAAGATAGGGGCTTATTGTGTTGCCTCCCAACGTATTCACCTTTAGGTGATGCTAACAATAATGGCCCATGCTAACTTACATCCAATTGGATATATGCATCATGATCTTTCAAACACGAGGAGCTTGCAAAAGGATAAAATAAAAAGGGAAAGGTGAGGACAAGCTTGACTCAAGCATAAAGTAAAAACATAAAGTAGAAGATAGGCCCTTTGCAGAGGGAAGCAGAGGTTGTCATGCGCGTTTAGGGTTGATGTACAAAATCTTAATGCAAAAGAACGTCACTTTATATTGCCCCTTGTATGTGGACCTTTATTATGCAGTCCGTCGCTTTTATTACTTCCACAACAAGTTCGTACAAAGCTTATTTTCTCTGCACTAATAAGTCATACATATTTAGAGAGCAAATTTTATTGCTTGCACCGATGAAAACTTACTTGAAGGATCTTACTCAATCCATAGGTAGGTATGGTGGACTCTCATGGAAAAACTGGGTTTAAGGATATTTGGAAGCACAAGTAGTATCTCTACTTGGTGCAAGGAATTTGGCTAGCATGAGGGGGAAAGGCAAGCTCAACATGTTTGGAAGGTCAATGACAATATACTTTAACTGAGATGTCAGAAAACATAAACCATTACGTTGTCTTCCTTGTCCAACGTCAACTCTTTTAGCATGTCATACTTAATGAGTGCTCCCAATTATAAAAGGTGTCCAAGATAATATATTTATATGTGAACCTCTCTTTCCTTATCACTTCCTATTAATTGCAACGAGGACCAAGGCTACGTTCATCAACTCTCAACAATTTTTATGCCTCACACTTTCTATGTGTGAAGTTATCACTATCCATAAGATCAATATGAACTTTTTTATTCTTTCTACTTTCTCAAGATCACAGCAACATAGCAAAGCCCTTGACTCAACACTAAACTTTATTATAGATAGCACACGGACTCGATTACATAAAGAGATCACAGTGCAAAACTCAAAACTACTTGATATCAAAACTTCAATCTTCTAGATCAAGATACTACTAAAAGGATCGAACTAAGTAAAGCGGTAAAGATAGGAGTGTGATGGTGATACGATACCGGGGCACCACCCCCAAGCTTGGCAGTTGCCAAGGGGAGTGCCCATACCCATGTGATTATTTCCTCGGGGGTGGTGAAGTAGGAGTTGTTGATGATGTAGGCTTGTCGTCCGTCTTCCAAGGCATAGGCTCTCCGTCATAGAAGGATGATCGAGTCTCCGGAATCCTTAAATCTGCAGCCAAACTCATCCTTTTGAATCTATATTCATACTCACAGTTCTGGTTTTGCAGGTCATGGATCTGGGCTTGGAGGTGCTCGCTTTTCTCTAGAAGCTTGAAGATGGTCTCCCCAATGACTTTGGCGTCCAGCTTGTGGTTGTTGGTGAACTCCGTGGTCATCATCTCGTTGGCGTTGAGTCCACGCTCCACCATCCCTTGACACTTGAAAACTTCTTGCTCCATGGTTTCGAGCTTTGTCTCCACGCTCCCGGTACACCTTGGTCCCTCCACATCGCGGATGTGCAACACCCCCTCACGCATCTCAATGTTTTGAGGATGATGTAGCACCTCCGCGAGATAGGGGTTGATAACCCTCTCGAAAAACTTGTCCTCGGGAGCGCTTGGAGACGACATGATGCTCTAGATCTGAAACAGAAACAGCTCGAAACGAAAACAGAGGATATTTGCGTGATGCGGTGGTCAAAACCTTCGGGAGTATATATAATGAATTTTTACTGACCAAAATACGTAACATACAAGAAAACGGAGTCCGGGAGGCACACGAGGTGCCCACGAGACAGGAGGGCGCGCCCTACAGGGGGGGCGCCCTCCACTCTCGTGGGAGCCTTGTGTCCCTTTCGGACTACTTCTTTTTTCCTAAAATTATTAAATAATCCAAAACTAATAAAAATTGCCATTAAAGTTGTTTTGGAGTCGGTTTACTTACCGTACCACACACCTATGCCTTTTCGGAGTCTGGAACGTTCTGGAAAGTGTCCCTTATGTATTCCTCAGGGGTTATGGTTTCAATAATATTAGTTTCAACATATAGGATTACCTGAAATATAATGTTTAATTCTTTGACCATTGACCACCCTCGGATTTGTGCCTTTGAAGTTGTTGATTTTTATAGCACCAGAACGATAGACCTCCTCGATAACGTAGGGACCTTCCCATTTTGAGAGAAGTTTTCCTGCAAAAAATCTTAAACGAGAGTTGAATAATAACACATAATCTCCTACGTTAAACTCACGCTTTTGTATCCTCTTATCATGCCAGCGTTTGACTTTTTCTTTTAAAAGCTTGGCATTCTCATATGCTTGGGTTCTCCATTCATCAAGTGAGCTAATATCAAACAACCTCTTCTCACCTGCAAGTTTGAAGTCGTAATTGAGCTCTTCGATAGCCCAATATGCCTTATGTTCAAGTTCAAGAGGTAAATGACATGCTTTTCCATAAACCATCCTATAAGGAGACATACCCATAGGATTTTTGTATGCAGTTCTATAGGCCCATAATGCATCATCATGTTTTTTGGACCAATTTTTTCTAGATCTATTCACAGTCCTTTGCAAAATTAATTTGAGCTCTCTATTGCTCAACTCTACATGACCACTAGACTGCGGATCATAAGGAGATGCTATTCTATGATTGACATCATACTTAGCAAGCATCTTATGGAAAGCACCATGAATAAAATGTGAACCACCAACAGTCATAAGATATCTAGGGACTCCAAACCTCGGAAAAATAACTTCTTTAAGCATTTTAATAGAAGTGTTATGATCAGCACTACTAGTTGGAATAGCTTCTACCCACTTAGTAACGTAATCAACATCAACTAAAATATGTGTATAACCATTAGAGGCAGGAAAAGGTCCCATATAATCAAAGCCCCAAACATCAAATGGTTCGATAACAAGGGAATAATTCATAGGCATTTATTGACGTCTACTATTGTTACCTATTTGTCGTGGAATTGTCACGTCAGATGTCCTCGTGAAAAGACTTAGTTGTGGAGCCATCGCAACTAGGAAGCTTGAAGAGGTTAAATCGGGACAAAGGACACAAGAGGTTTATACTGGTTCGGCCCCTTACGGTGAAGGTAAAGCCTATGTCTAGTTGGGTTTGGTATTGATGTTTCGATGACCAGGGAGCAAGATATGCTATGCCCGGCCTCTTGATGAGTTGTTTCTTGCCCTAAGCCGCCACAGGTCATCCCCTTATATACACGGGTCGACCCCCTGTGTTTTACAGAGTCCCGACCGGCTTATAACAGTGTCCGGCTCGGTGACTAGTTAAATCTACCTTATGATACAAGTCATGCCATTACGGCGTTTTACTACAACGGGCCTTAAGTCGCCTGTGGGCTTTAAGACCTTTATTGAACCACCATCTTCATGCTTGGTCTTGGGCTTCTTTCTTGGGAGTCTTCTTTGCATAACCCGGCCCCTCTTGGGCGGCTTACACAAATAGTTATATCCCCAACATTAGGCCCCAGATTGATTTGAACCTTTTCATGTCAATCTTAAAATACCTTTAAAGAATAAATCTTCAGTCTTCTGACTATGCTTGTGAACATACAGGCCCCAGGAGCACCAACCTCAAGCAAAACTTGCTGATAACAGCTGTACTTCGGGTCACAACGTGCCTTGGCCATTGTGGCCTTATCAAATACCACTCCCCACCTCCTACAAGATGTACTGAAGCATCTTGCAGTGCTGCCTCAACGAATTCAGGATTTAAGGCGGGCATCTTCAAGAGCTGGAGCCGTGGCCGCATTAAGCCGGGCAAAGGCATGGGTGCCAGAGCTTGACTTGGCTGACCTCTCTCTTGGATATCCAAGCCTGAAGGAGGACGGTACTGCATTTGATGATCAAGATTTCACCGCCTGTGTCAAAGTCATACGTCCCTTGGCTACCCTTATTGGGAATGATACTGATCTTACTAAGTATTCTCCGGGCTATGATAGCGAGAACTGGAGAATTCCAAACATTCCATATGACCAAGTCAGCCAGATCCCTCCAGCGCGTAGGCATACCTTTGCCCCTGAAGTGGACCCGGCCGGTTTAATAGATGATGAGGCTGAGTTTGAAGCCTTGAGTGGCATTGACTGGACCTCGTCCACCTTCCAGGACAAAGCAACCGACGGAGAGGCGGAGAAGGATAACCCGGAGTCTTCAAGCCCGCCGAAGGAATGATCCGCCAGGCGTTTTATGACCTTACCAAAACAATGCTTCACTTATTCAGACTCGGGGAGTCTTGTAATAGGATAGAAAAAACCTCTTAATGTTTGTCATGCCCTCGCGCATGTTTATGGTGCTTATTACTTTCGTAAGCCGCCATCACTATATTTTTCTGGCTTACATTGACCGTTTATTTCCTTGATGTTTAACTTGCTTTGCCTTATCCTGCACATAAAACAAGCAAAATTTTCTTGGCGGTCTATCGCGCCAGGGGTTTATATAGAGTATTGATAACCCGGAACATGACCCAAAGACATCATATATATAGGTTGGTTTATGATTATTTACTAAATACAATCACAATAGCATACCTGCGATCCCTTTGATAGTCTTCCCGGCCCATATGATGCTTTACCTGGCACTTACGAACCTGGGGTAATCAATATTAAACCGGAAGAATCAAGAACCATCTCCTCAAGAAGGTTTCAAGATAGTTAAAGTAATTATATTTATGACGGATAATAAGCAATGTTCACAGGCTCCTGATTCGAATACGATCAGAAAACCGTCCCAAAGGGGTTAAGCTAAGATTCGGATACGATCATATAGCCCCAAGTGGCTTTGGCAATGCCGATCAAGTGGGTATCGACAGCTATGTTCTCTTTGGTTCGAATACGACCTATGTTTGAAAAGGAAGCACCCAAGTGAACATGAGAGTTGTTTAATGACGCTTATTCGAATACGATCCACGTCAGACCCAAAGGGGTTAAGCTATGATTCAAATATGATCAAGAAGCCCCCAAGTGGGTTTGGCAGTATGCCGATCAAGTGGGTATCGACAGCTATGTTCTCTTTGGTTCGAATACGACCTATGTTTGAACAGGAAGCCCCCAAGTGACCATGGCTAGATTCAGATATGATCATTTGCCAGTCCAAAGGGAAAGCCGGATTCGGATGTGATCTGCTCCCTGTTGGTTGTCTCCACTACCTGATAAAGAAGACACATAGATTTTTGAGGGTAAAAAGGACGGAGGCCTGCTTTATTCCTTTATATAATATATACATTGTCAAAAAATATATACATCTTGAAAGGCGGTGGCTTAAGTATAATAAGGCCGGAGATGAGCAATATTCCACGGCCGGCGGGTCTCCTCCTCCGACTTACGTGAGTCTTTGTGCTCTCGAACATCGATGAGGTACTATGACCCGTTGTGCAGATTCTTGCTGACCACAAAGGGCCCTACCCAAGGCAGGGATAGCTTGTGCATGTCAGACTGATCCTGGATGAGCCGGAGCACCAAGTCGCCTTCCTGAAAGGTTCTGCTCCTAACCCGACGGCTGTGATAGCGGCGCAGGGCTTGTTGATAAATCGCCGAGCGGGCTAATGCCAAGTCTCGCTCCTCATCTAATAAGTCAAGTGCATTTTGACGAGCTTCTTCATTGTCAGCCTCAACGTAAGCCGCCACGCGGGGTGAATCGTGCCGGATGTCACTTGGCAGGACCGCCTATGCACCATATACCATAAAGAAAGGCTTGTAGCCTGTAGATCTGTTAGGCGTAGTGTTGATGCTCCATAACACAGAAGGTAACTCCTCCACCCAACAACTCGGAGTCCGCTATAAGGGGACTAAGAGCCGGGGCTTGATACCTTTCAAGATCTCTTGATTAGCTCTTTCTGCTTGACCATTGGATTGAGGATGAGCAACAGCCGAAACATCAAGCCGGATATGCCCTCGTTGACAGAACTCTTCCATGGCACCCTTGGAGAGATTAATGCCATTATCAGTTATGATGCTGTGTGGGAAACCAAAACGAAAGATCACCTTTTTCATGAATTGAACCGCTGTGGCTGCATCACACTTGCTGACCGGCTCTGCCTCAAGCCACTTTGTAAACTTATTCACTGCCACCAGGAGATGCGTCTTTTTATCCTTAGACCTCTTGAAAGGCCCAACCATGTCAAGCCCCCAGACTGCAAACAGCCAAGTGATTGGGATCATCCTCAATTCTTGAGCCGACACATGAGCTCGCCGTAAGAACTTTTAACAACCGTCACATTTGCTGACCAGATCTTCCGCATCAGCATGAGCCGTCAGCCAGTAGAAACCATGACGGAAAGCTTTGGCTACTAGAGATTTTGACCCGGCATGCTGGCCACAATCCCCTTCATGGATCTCACGAAGTATTTCATGGCCTTCTACAGGGGACACACAGCGTTGAAACGCCCCAGTGACACTTAGGTGATGTAACTCGCCGTTAACAATCGTCATAGATTTGGAGCGCCTGACGATTTGTCTTGCCAAGGTCTCATCCTTAGGCAACTCACCCCGGGTCATATAAGCCAAATAGGACACTGTCCAATCCGGGATAATGTGAAGAGCCGCCACCAGCTGTGCCTCTGGGTCTGGCACCACTAGCTCTTCCTCGATAGGCACTTTGACAGAAGGGTTATCCAAAACATCGAGAAAGGTGTTAGGCGGTACCGATTTACGTTGAGATCCCAACCGGCTTAATTAGAGCATCAGCCGCCTCATTCTTCCTTCGATCAATGTGCTCCACTTGATAACCCTTGAAGTAACCAGCCACATCATCTACTTCACTATGATAAGCCGCCATAAGGGGATCCTTAGAATCCCACTTGCCTGATACCTGTTGAGCCACGAGATCTGAGTCGCCCAAGCACCTTACCCGGCTTAAGTTCATTTCTTTAGCCATCCAGAAAGCATGGAGTAAGGCCTCATACTTAGCTGCATTGTTAGTACACAGAAACATAAGCCGGAGTACATAACAAAATTTGTCACCTCGAGGGGAAGTTAAAACCACTCCAGCCCCCGAGCCTTCTAGCTTCCTGGACCCGTCAAAGTGACTCGTCCAATATGTGTTATCGGGCTTCTCCTCAGGTGCCTGTAATTCTGTCCAATCATTGATAAAGTCCACCAAGGTCTGAGACTTAATGGTACTACGTGTCATATACTTCAAATCATGAGGCCCAAGCTCGATGGCCCACTTGGCGACTCGTCCTGTGGCCTCCCTATTTTGGATGATATCTCCCAAAGGGGCAGAACTTACCACAGTTATAGGATGACTTTGAAACTATTGCTTCAACTTCCGATTGGCCATAAACACTCCGTAAACGAGTTTCTGCAAATGTGGATATCTTTGTTTAGACTCAATGAGCACCTCACTGATGTAATAAACCAGCCGTTGAACCGGATGCTCCTTGCCAGCTTCCTTATGCTCCACCATGATGGCAACACTGATGGCTCGTGAATTAGCAGCCACGTATAACATCAATGGCTCTTTATCAACGGAGCCACAAGAACCGATGGTTCAGACAATTGTCTCTTCAAGTCTTCAAAGGCAGCATCAGCAGCCTCACTCTATACAAAAGTGTCTATTCTCTTCATCATCTGATAGAGTGGTAGGGCCTTCTCTCCTAACCGGCTTATGAACCGGCTTAAAGCGGCAACACGACCCGCCAATCGCTGAACATCATTGATGCACGCCGGTTTAGCTAGAGACGTAATTGCCTTGATCTTCTCCGGATTAGCTTCAATGCCTCTGTTTGACACCAGAAAACCCAAAAGCTTGCCTGCAGGTACACCAAATACACACTTGGCCGGTTTAAGCATCATTTTATAAACCCGAAGATTATCAAAGGTCACTTTCAAATCGGATATTAAGGTTTCCTTTTCTCTGGACTTCACCACGATGTCATCTACATAAGCATGAACATTACGCCCGATTTGATCATGTAGACAGTTCTGCACACATCGCTGATAAGTCGCCTGAGCACTCTTGAGTCCAAACGGCATAGATACATAATAGAAGGCCCCAAATGGAGTGATGAAAGCCATCTTCTCCTGGTCCTTAACTGCCATTTTGATCTGATGATAAATAGAGTAGGCATCCAAAAAACTCAAACGTTCACAACCCGCCGTAGCATCAATGATTTGATCAATGCGGGGGAGAGAAAAGGGATCAGCCGGACAAGCCTTGTTTAAATCCATGTAGTCCACACACATGCGCCAAGTGCCGTTCTTCTTGAGGACAAGCACCGGGTTAGACAACCACTCCGGGTGAAAAACTTCAATAATAAACTCGGCCGCTAAGAGCCGGGCGACTTCCTGTCCAATAGCTTTCCGTCTCTCTTCGTTAATACGCTGAAGAAACTGCCTGACCGGCTTAGACTTCAGACCAATATTGAGAGTGTGCTCAGCGAGTTCCCTCGGTACACCCGGCATGTCAGAAGGTTTCCACGCAAAGATGCCCCGGTTCTCACGGATGAACTCGATGAGCGCGCTTTCCTATTTGGGATCCAAATTGCTGCTGATGTTGAACTGCTTAGAAGGGTCACCCGGGGTAAAGTCAACAAGCTTTGTCTCGGCAGCCGATTTAAACTACAACTCCGGGTCGTGCTCTGTAGTTGGTTTCTTCAGGGATGTCATATCCGCCGGGTCAACATTATCTTGATAAAATTTGAGCTCTTCTGCCGCACAAGCTGACTCAGCATAAGCCGCGTCTCCTTCTTCACACTCCAACGCCACCTTCCGACTTCCATGCACAGTGATGGTGCCCTTGTAACCCGGCATCTTGAGCTGCAAATAGACATAACACGGCCGGGCCATGAATTTAGCATAAGCCGGCCGCCCGAACAGAGCAAGATATGGGCTCCTGATTTTGACCACCTCAAACGTCAACTTCTCAGCTCTGGAGTCATATTCGTCTCCGAAGGCCACCTCCAGCTCAATCTTGCCAACTGGGTAAGCCGACTTACCAGGGACCACTCCATGGAAAACAATGTCGGACGTCCTCAGATTTTTATCAGTTAACCCCATGCGTCAAAAGGTCTCATAATAGAGGATATTGATACTACTACCCCCGTCCATGAGTACCTTAGTGAATTTATATCCACCAACCTGAGGTGCTACCACCAAGGCCAACTGACCCAAATTATCGACCCGTGGAGGGTGATCTTCTCTCCTTCACACAATGGGCTATTCTGACCACCTCAAGTAATGGGGCACTGCCGGCTCGACAGAATTCACGGCCCTCTTATGAACCTTCTGGTCACGTTTGCATAAGCTAGTGGTAAACACGTGGTACTGCCCACCATTCAACTGCTTCGGGTTGCTTTGATAACCCGACTACTGCTGCTGCTCCTCTCCTTGACCAGACTGTTGTTGATTATAACCTCCTTGACGTCCCTGAAAGCCGGAACCTGAGCCGCCACCCGGGCCATGAAAACCGCCAGCCCCTGAACTGCTACCAGACCCATTATGACCATCATAGGTGTTGGAATTCTTAAACGCCTTCATGATCGCGCAATCTTTCCACAGGTGTGTGGCGGGCCGCTCCCTAGTGCCGTGTCTCAGGCAGGGCTCATTGAGTAGTTGTTCAAGAGACGGGCCTGACCCGCTGGGTCGAGGCGGTTTACCCATACGTCTCTGATTGTTACCTTGCGCATTGGCGTTGGCCACAAACTCCGGGTTACTGTCCGCCTTACGCTTATTGCCTCCTTGATTCATCGGGTTATGCTGCTGACCCTTTCCATTGCCGTTCTTCTTTCCCTTCCCGGTCTTTTCCTCATCAGACGCAGGATCCCCGGTACTATCAAAATCGGCATATTTGACTAAAGCCGCCATCAGCGTACCCATATCATTGCAGTCATGCTTAAGGCGCCCCAGTTTTTGCCTTAGCGGCTCAAAACGGCAATTCTTCTCCAACATGAGGACTGCAGAGCCGGCATCCATCTTGTCAGATGAATGTATTATCTCCTTGGCTAGCGTACCCAATGAGTCGTAGATTCACCTTCCTCCTGTTTACAATTTGTCAAGTCCACAATTGACATGGACTGCTTACAGGTGTCTTTGAAATTCTGGATGAAACAAGCTCTCAGTTCTGCCCATGAACCAATGGAATTTGGCGGCAAACCCTTCAACCAAGACCGGGCTGTTCCATCTAACATCATGGTGAAGTACTTAGCCATCGCCGCATCGCTGACTTCTAATAACTCCATAGCCATCTCGTAACTTTCGATCCAAGCTCCGGGCTGTAAGTCGGCCGTGTAATTCGGCACCTTTCGAGGTCCCTTGAAGTCCATGGGCAACAGCACATTACGCAAAGCCGGTACCAGGCAAGGAACACCACCGGTTCTAGTGGCTACTCCCGCCTCAACGGAAGTCGTTGGATACTCTGGAAAATCTTGATGTGTCGTCTGTTGAGCCGCTAGCTGAGCCACCTGCTCGTTCTCCTGACGTATTCGATTTTGCACCGGATTATAGCCACCGGGCTGGTTACGGCGTTGGGTGTTGCTTGACAAAGCTTCCGACTCCATGTGCCTGCTGTAACTCGGGCTCCGGTTCTGGTGAGGCGGCGCTAACCAAGGCGGGGGAGTTGAATGAATTCTGTCCCGGCTATAAGAATAGGTCTCTTGTTGAGCTAAGGCCGTCTGGAGAAGTTCTCTAACCCTCCGGGTCTCCACTGCCGCCGGGTCATCACCGTCCATAGGAAGAGCCACCAAATGTGTTGAGTCTGCGATTAAGTTCTCCATGGGGTTGGAAAAGTCAGCCGGTGGAATCGGCACATAACGCGGCGGTGCCATGCTCACGTGAGGTGGTGCCATCTCTCGAGGCTGAGCCAGCCCTCTTGTTCCGGCTGTCATAAGCTGATTGGCCTCTAGCGGGTTACTTGGGCCAGCTCGGGGTGTAGCAAAAAGAACGCGAGGGTCGTAATTCGGAGGTAAGCGGGACTGGGTTTTCTGATGTCTCCTCCTCATCACCTCATTGGATGCGTTTAAGCTCATTGTGAGCTGGTAAGCTTCCGACTGCAGCCGCTGTGCCCGAGCATCTAGAGCCGCCCGCTCTGTGGCTAATCTAGTGTCCTCAGCTGCCAAGGCCTCCTTGGCCTGAGCTATTTCCTCACGCACCCGTGCCACCTCCTCGTCATGCTCATCTTTATCTGCGGGAATAACTATTGCGGTTAACAGGGTCGTGAGCTTGTCCATGAGGTCTATCAGCACCTGAGCCGGTGGGCGCATGGGGCCGCCTGCCCCGGCTGCTCCTAACCCGGACGTTACTGCTGCAGCAGCTGTAGAGTTTGAGACGGGCTGAGTCCCAGCCATGAAGACTCCTGACCATCTTGGCTGCTCAGAGGAGTCCGGAATACTGATACCATCGGAACAGCCCCCGAGCACCCCGTCTTGCACTTGGTACAACGAATCTGTTGAGCCGGCGGATGAATCACTGTCTGAGAGGACGGCCGTCTCACCCCTATCTTCAGATCCTTCAGAAAGCTCCTCTCCGTGGATGCAGCCCACGAAGGCACACGTCATAACAGGTTGAGTCCGGGACTTCCTCGCATGCTGAGTCGTCTCGATGAGGTCGGTGCAGTTGTCCGGCTCAGGGCCCGGGTCACCGATCCGGCCGATGAAGACATGGATTCTGCCGAAGGGGACCCGGTATCCATACTCAATTGAGCCGGCATCGGGACCCCAACCTTCGTCGTCGATGTAGATCTTGCCGCGACGACTCTTGGTCATCCGGCCCACTACGTATCCCTTGAGCCCTTCGAAGTTGCCCTTCAAGAACTCAAATCCACCGTGCGCTGGCCCCACGGTGGGCGCCAACTGTCGTGGAATTGTCACGTCAGATGTCCTCGTGAAAGGACTTAGTTGTGGAGCCATCGCAACTAGGAAGCTTGAAGAGGTTAAATCGGGACAAAGGACACGAGAGGTTTATACTAGTTCGGCCCCTTACGGTGAAGGTAAAGCCTATGTCTAGTTGGGTTTGGTATTGATGTTTCGATGACCAGGGAGCAAGATATGCTATGACCGGCTCTCGATGAGTTGTTTCTTGCCCTAAGCCGCCACAGGTCGTCCCCTTATATACACGGGTTGACGCCCTGTGGTTTACGGAGTCCCGACCGGCTTATAACAGTGTCCGGCTCAGTGACTAGTTAAATCTACCTTATGATACAAGTCATGCCATTACGGCGGTTTACTACAACGGGCCTTAAGTCCCCTATAGGCTTTAAGCCCTTTATTGAACCGCCATCTTCATGCTTGGTCTTGGGCTTCTTTCTGGTGAGTCTTCTTTGCATAACCTGGCCCCTCCTGGGCGGCTTACACAAATAGTTATATCCCAATAGTATTCTTTGGCATTCATCACAAGGTAAGACAAACTTACGAGCATCTTTGAAGAGAGTAGGCCAATAAAAACCAGATTGTAGTACCTTGTGTGCAGTTCCATCTCCAGCGTGGTGTCCTCCATAGGATTCAGAGTGACACTTGTGTAGGATCTGTTCCTGTTCATGCTCAGGCACACAACGTCTAATAGCACCATCTACTCCTTCTTTATAAAGGTGTGGATCATCCCAGAAGTAATGTCTTAAATCATAAAAGAACTTTTTCTTTTGCTGGTATGTGAAACTAGGCGGTATATATTTAGCAACAATGTAATTAGCATAATCAGCATATCAAGGAGCAGTACGAGAAGCATTGACAACCACTAATTGTTCATCAGGAAAGCTATCATTAATAGGCAGTGGGTCATCAAGAATATTCTCTAACCTAGACAAGTTATCTGCAACGGGGTTCTCAGCTCCCTTTCTATCAATAATATGCAAGTCAAATTCTTGGAGTAGGAGAACCCATCTAATGAGTCTAGCTTAGCATCTTTCTTTTCCATAAGATATTTAATAGCAGCATGATCAGTCTGAATAGTAACTTTGGAATCAACAATATAAGGTCTAAACTTATCACATGCAAGCACAACTGCTAAGAACTCTTTTTCAGTAGTAGCATAATTTCTCTGATAGTATCAAGAGTCTTACTAGCATACTGGATAACATTCAATTTCTTATCGACTCTTTGCCCTAAAACATCACCTACAGCATAATCACTAGCATCGCACATAATTTCAAAAGGCAAATTCCAATCAGGTGGCTGAACAATAGGTGCAGTGATCAAAGCTTTCTTAAGTGTTTCAAATGCCTCTACACAATCATCATCAAAGACAAAAGGAATATCTTTTTGCAATAAAATAGTCAGAGGCCTAGAGATTTTAGAGAAGTCCTTAATGAACCTCCTATAAAAACCGGCGTGACCAAGGAAACTTCTTATACCTTTTATGTCCTTGGGACATGGCATCTTTTCAATAGCATTAACTTTGGCTTTATCAACTTCAATACCTCTCTCAGAGATCTTGTGCCCCAAGACAATGCCTTCATTAACCATAAAGTGACACTTTTCCCAATTCAAGACGAGACTTGTGTCTTCGCATCTCTGCAAAACTCGATCAAGGTTGCTCAAACAATCATCAAAAGAAGATCCATAGACGGAGAAGTCATCCATGAATACCTCACAAATCTTTTCACAAAAATCAGAGAATATAGCCATCATGCATCTTTGAAAGGTAGCAGGTGCATTACATAAACCAAAAGGCATATGTCTATAAGCAAAAGTACCAAAAGGGCAAGTAAAAGTAGTTTTAGATTGATCCTTCACGACACAGTATCTCGAGAGAAGCGTAATAACCATCTAGAAAGCAGAAATGAGTGTGTTTGGATAGCCTTTCTAGCATTTGATCAATAAAAGGTAAAGGGTAATGATCTTTCTTAGTAGCTTTATTTAACTTACGGAAATCAATTACCATCCTATAACCTGTAATAATTCTTTTATGGATCAATTCATCTTTATCATTAGGAACAACGGTAATACCTCCCTTTTAGGGACACAATGGATGGGCTTACCCATTCACTATCAGCAACGGGATAAATAATACCTGCCTCAAGGAGCTTTAGTATCTCCTTTCTTACTACTTCCTTCATCTTGGGATTTAATCGTCTTTGTGGATCTCTAACTGGTTTGGCATCTTTCTCCACTGAAATTTTGTGCTGACATAATGTGGGACTAATGCCCTTAAGATCATCCAGAGTATATCCAATAGCAGCTCGGTGCTTCTTCAGAGTTTTCAATAATCTTTCTTCTTCTTTCTCTGAAAGGTTAGCACTAATAATAATAGGATATATTTCTTTTTCATCAAGATAAGCATACTTAAGATTATCAGGTAATGGTTTGAGTTCAAACACGGGATCACCCTTGGGTGGAGGGGGATCCTCAAGAATTTCAACGGGAAGGTTATGTTTCAGCATAGGTGTTGGGGAACGTAGTAATTTTAAAAAATTTCCTACGCACACGCAAGATCATGGTGATGCATAGCAACGAGAGGGGAGAGTGTTGTCTACGCACTCGTGAGACCAAGAGGAAGCGTTGACGCAACGTAGAGGAAGTAGTCGACGTCCTCCCGGTCCAACCGATCCAAGCACCGTTACTCCGGCACCTCCGAGTTCTTGACACGCGCAGACAGCTCGATGACGCACCTCGATCTCCAATCCAAGAGAGGCCCGAGGGGAGTTCCATCAGCATGACAGCGTGGTGACGATCTTGATGTTCTCTGTCGCAGGCTTCGCCTAAGCACCGCTACAATATGATCGAGGTGTAATATCGTGGAGGGGGCACCGCACACGGCTAAGGAACGATCAATGATCAACTTGTGTGTTCTAGGGTGCCCCCTACCCCGTATATAAAGGAGGGAGGGAGGAGGTGGCCGCCCTAGGGGCGCGCCATAGGAGGGGGAAACCTACTCCAAGTAGGTTTTCTCTTTCCTTATCTTATTTGGAGGGAAGGAAAGAGTACTAGTATTAGGAAGTAGTACTAGTAGTAGGAATAGGAAGAGGGGAAGGAGAAGGAAAGGGGGCCGCCCTCCCCCAGTCGGATTGGGCTTGGGGCGCGCCTCCCTTGCTCCTTCTCCTTCCTCCTACATGGGCCCAATAAGGCCCATATACCTCTGGGGGTTCGGTAACCTCCGGAGCTCCAAACTTCTCCGGAACCTTTCCGGTGTCCAAATATATCCGTCCAATATATCAATCTTTATGTCTCGACCATTTCGATACTCCTCGTCATGTCCGTGATTATATCCGGACTCAACAACCTTCGTACATCAAAATACATAAACTCATAATATAACTGTCATCGAAACCTTAAGCGTGCGGACCCTACGGTTCGAGAACAATGTAGACATGACCGAGACATGTCTCCGGTCAATAACCAATAGCGGACCTGGATGCCCATATTGGTTCCTACATATTCTACGAAGATCTTTATCGGTCAAACCGCACAACAACATACGTTGTTCCTTTGTCATCGGTATGTTACTTGCCCGAGATTCGATCGTCGGTATCCAATACCTACTTCAATCTCGTTACGCAAGTCTCTTTACTCGCTCCGTAATACATCATCTCACAACTAACTCATTAGTTGAAATGCTTGCAAGGCTTAAGTGATGTGTATTACCGAGAGGGCCAGAGATACCTCTCGACATTCGGAGTGACAAATCCTAATCTCGAATACGCCAACTCAAACAAGTACCTTCGGAGACACCTGAGAGCACCTTTATAATCACCCGATTCACGTTGTAGACGTTTGGTAGCACACAAAGTGTTCCTCCGTAAACGGAGTTGCATAATCTCATAGTCATAGGAACATGTATAAGTCATGAAGGAAGCAATAGCAACATACTAAACGATCATGTGCTAAGCTAACGGAATGGGTCATGTCAATCAGATCATTCAACTAATGATGTGACCTTGTTAATCAAATAACAACTCATTGTTCATGGTTAGGAAACATAACCATCTTTGATTAACAAGCTAGTCAAGTAGAGGCATACTAGTGACACTGCTTGTCTATATATTCACACATGTATTATGTTTCCGGTTAATAAAATTCTAGCATGAATAATAGACATTTATCATGAAATAAGGAAATAAATAATAACTTTATTATTGCCTCTAGGGCATATTTCCTTCAGTCTCCCACTTGCACTAGAGTCAATAATCTAGTTCATATCGCCATGTGATTGAACACCAATAATCATATCTCAGATATGATTAACACCCATAGTTCACATCGTCATGTGACCAACACCCAAAGGGTTTACTAGAGTCAATAATCTAGTTCACATCGCTATGTGATTAACACCCAAAGAGTACAAAGGTATGATCATGTTTTGCTCGTGAGAGAAGTTTAGTCAACGGGTCTGTCACATTCAGATCCGTTATGTATTTTGCAATTTTCTATGTCTACAATGCTCGCACGGAGCTACTCTAGCTAATTGCTCCCACTTTCAATATGTATCTAGATCGAGACTTAGAGTCATCGGATCGGTGTCAAAACTTGCATCGACGTAACCCTTTACGCATTTAACCTTTTGTCACTTCCATAATCGAGAAACATATCCTTATTCCACTAAGGATAATTTTGACCGCTGTCCAGTGATCTACTCCTAGATCACTATTGTACTCCCTTGCCAAACTTAGTGTAGGGTATACAATAGATCTGGTACACAGCATGGCATACTTTATAGAACCTATGGCCAAGGCATAGGGAATGACTTTCATTCTCTTTCTATCTTCTGCCGTGGTCGGGTTTTGAGTCTTACTCAATTTCACACCTTGTAACACAGGCAAGAACTCTTTCTTTGACTGTTCCATTTTGAACTACTTCAAAATCTTGTCAAGGTATGTACTCATTGAAAAACTTATCAAGCGCCTTGATCTATCTCTATAGATATTGATGCTCAATATGTAAGCAGCTTCACCGAGGTCTTTCTTTGAAAAACTCCTTTCAAACACTCCTTTATGCTTTGCGAGAATAATTCTACATTATTTCCGATCTACAATATGTCATTCACATATACTTATCGAAATGTTGTAGTGCTCCCACTCACTTTCTAGTAAATACAGGCTTCACCGCAAGTCTGATAAACTATATGCTTTGATAACCTTATCAAAGCGTATATTCCAACTCGAGATGCTTGCACCAGTCCATTGATGCACATTTTGTTAACACCTTTAGGATCGACAAAACCTCTTGGTTGCATCACATACAACTCTTCTTTAATAACTCCATTAAGGAATGCATTTTGTTTATCCATTTGCCGATTTCATAAAATGCGCAATTGCTAACATGATTCGGACAGACTTTTAAGCATCGATACGAGTGAGAAAATCTCATTGTATTCAACATCTTGAACTTTGTCAAAAACCTTTTTCGACAAGTCTAGCTTTGTAGATAGTAACACTACTATCAGCGTCCGTCTTCCTCTTGAAGATCCATTTATTCTTAATGACTCACCGATCATCGGGCAAGTCAATCAAAGTCTACACTTTGTTCTCATACATGGATCATATCTCAGATTTGATGGCCTCAAGCCATTTCGCGGAATCTGGCTCATCATCGCTTCCTCATAGTTCGTAGGTTTGTCATGGTCAAGTAGCATGACTTCCAGAATAGGATTACCGTACCACTCTGGTGCGGATCTCACTCTGGTTTACCTACGAGATTCGGTAGTAACTTGATCTGAAGTTACATGATCATCACCATTAGCTTCCTCACTAATTGGTGTAGTAGTCACAGGAACAGATTTCTGTGATGAACTACTTTCTAATAAGGGAGAAGGTACAATTACCTCATCAAGTTCTACTTTCCTCCCACTCACTTCTTTCGAGAGAAACTCCTTCTCTAGAAAGGGTCCATTTATTAGCAACGAATGTTTTGCCTTCGGATCTGTGATAGAAGGTGTACCCAACGATTTCCTTTTGGGTATTCTATGAAGACGCACTTATCCGATTTGGGTTCGAGCTTATCAGGATGAAACTTTTTCACATAAGCATCGCAGCCCCAAACTTTAAGAAACGACAACTTGGGTTTCTTGCTAAACCACAGTTCATATGGTGTCGTCTCAACGGATTTAGATGGTGCCCTACTTAACGTGAATGCAGCTGTCTCTAATGCATGATCCCAGAGCGATATTGGTAAATCGGTAAGAAACATCATAGATTGTACTATATCCAATAAAGTACGGTTATGACATTCAGACACACCATTATGATGTGGTGTTCCAGGTGGCATGAATTTGTGAAACTATTCCACATTGTTTTAATTGAAGACCAAACTCGTAACTCAAATATTTGTCTCCGTGATCAGATCGTAGAAACTTTATTTTTCTTGTTACGATGATTTTTCCACTTCACTCTGAAATTCTTTGAACCTTTCAACTATTTCAGACTTATGTTTCATCAAGTAAATATCCCTATATCTGCTCAAATCATCTGTGAAGGTCAGAAAATAACGATACCCGCCGCGAGCCTTAACACTCATCGGATCGCATACATCAGTATGTATTATTTCCAATAAGTCAGTTGCTCGCTCCAATGTTCCGGAGAACGGAGTCTTAGTCATCTTGCCCATGAGGCATGGTTCGCAAGCATCAAGTGATTCCAAAATCCCATCAGCATGGAGTTTCTTCATGCGCTTTACACCGATATGACCTAAACGGCAGTGCCAAAAATAAGTGGCACTATCATTATTAACTTTGCATCTTTTGGTTTCAATATTATGAATATGTGTATCACTACGATCGAGATCCAATGAACCATTTTCATTGGGTGTGTAACCATATAAGGTTTTATTCATGTAAACAGAACAACAGTTTATTCTATTACTTCAATGAATAATCGTATTGCAATAAACACGATCAAATCATATTCATGCTCAACGCAAACACCAAATAACATTTATTTAGGTTCAACACTAATCGCGAAAGTATAGGGAGCGTGCGATGATGATCATATCAATCTTGAAACTACTTTCAACACACATCGTCACTTCACCCTTAACTAGTTTCTGTTTATTCTGCAACTCCCATTTCGAGTTACTACTCTCAGCAACTGAACCAGTACCAAATACCGAGGGGTTGCTATAAACACTAGTAAAGTACACATCAATAACATGTATATCAAATATACCTTTGTTCACTTTGCCATCCTTCTTATCCACCAAATACTTGGGGTAGTTCTGCTTTCAGTGACCAGTCCCTTTGCAGTAGAAGCACTTAGTCTCAGGCTTAGGTCCAGACTTGGGCTTCTTCACTTGAGCAACAACTTGCTTGTCGTTCTTCTTGAAGTTCCCTTCTATCCCTTTGCCCTTTTCTTGAAACTAGTGGTCTTGTTAACCATCAACACTTGGTGTTCTTTCTTGATTTCTACCTTCAACGATTTCATCATCATGAAAAATTCGGGAATCATTTTCATCATCCCTTGCATACTATAGTTCATCACGAAGTTCTACTAACTTGGTGATGGTGACTAGAGAATTCTGTCAATCACTATCTTATCTGGAAGATTAACTCCCACTTGATTCAAGCAATTGAAGTACCCAGACAATCTGAGCACATGCTCACTAGTTGAGCGATTCTCCTTCCTCTTTTAGCTTATAGAACTTGTTGAGGACTTCATATCTCTCAACTCGGGTATTTGCTTGAAATATTAACTTCAATTCCTGGAACATCTTATATGGTCCATGATGTTTAAAACATCTTTGAAGTCCCGATTCTAAGCCATAAAGCATGGTGCACAAAACTATCAAGTAGTCATCATATTGAGATAGCCAAACGCTCATAACGCCTCGCATGTGCTCCTGCAATAGGTCATCACCTAGCGGTGCATTAAGGACATAATTCTTACATGGCATTGAGGATAAACCTCGGATCGCGGATCCAATCCGCATCATTGCTAGTAACATTTTTCAATACAATTTTCTCTAGGAACATATCAAAATAAACATATGAAAGCAACTACGCAAGATATTGATCTTACAACATAATTTGCAAAATACTACCAGGACTAATTCATGATAAATTTAAGTTCAATTAATCATATTACTTAAGAACTCCCACTTAGACAGACATCTCTCTACTCATCTAAGTGATCACGTGATCCAAATCAACTAAACCATAACCGATCATCACGTGAGATGGAGTAGTTTTCAATGGTGAACATCTTATGTTGATCATATCTACTATATGATTCACGCTCGACCTTTCGGTCTCCGTGTTCCGAGGCCATATCTCGCATATGCTAGGCTCGTCAAGTTTAACTGAGTATTCGCGTGTGCAAAACTGGCTTGCACCCGTTGTAGATGGACGAGAGCTTATCACACCCGATCATCACGTGGTGTGCGGGCACGACGAACTTTGGCAACGGTGCATACTCGGGAGAACACTTCTTGATAATTTTAGTGAGAGATCATCTTAAAATGCTACCGTCAATCAAAGCAAGAATAAGATGTATAATAGATAAACATCATATGCAATCAAAATATGTGACATGATATGGCCATGATCATCTTGCGCCTTTGATCTCCATCTCCAAAGTACTGTCATGATCTCTATCGTCACCGGCACGACACCATGATCTTCATCATCTTGATCTATATCAATGTGTCATCACATGGTTGTCTCACCAACTATTGCTCTTGGAACTATTGCTATCGTATAGCGATAAAGTAAAGCAATTATTTGGCACTTGCATCTTATGCAACAAAGAGACATCCATAGAGCTTCTGCCAGTTGCCGATAACTTCAACAAAACATGATCATCTCATACAACAACTTATATCTTATCACGTCTTGACCATATCACATCACAACATGCCCTGCAAAAACAAGTTAGACGTCCTCTACTTTGTTGTTGCAAATATTACGTGGCTGCTACGGGCTTAAGCAAGAATCAATCTCACCTACGCATCAAAACCACAACGATAATTTGTCAAGTTGGTGTTGTTTTAACCTTCACAAGGACCGGGCGTAGCCACACTCGGTTCAACTAAAGTTGGAGAAACTGACACCCGCTAGTCACCTGTGCGCAAAGCACGGCGGTAAAACCAGTCTCGCGTAAGCGTACGCGTAATGTCGGTCCGGGCCGCTTCATCCAACAATACCGCCGAACCAAAGTATGACATGCTGGTAAGCAGTATGACTTATATCGCCCACAACTCACTTGTGTTCTACTCGTGCATATAACATCAAACCATAAAAACCTAGGCTCGGATGCCATTTGTTGGGGAACGAGTAATTTCAAAAAATTCCTACGCACACGCAAGATCATGGTGATGCATAGCAACGAGAGGGGAGAGTGTTGTCTACGTACCCTCGTAGACCGAAGCGGAAGCGTTGACGCAACGTAGAGGAAGTAGTCGTACGTCCTCCCGGTCCAACCGATCCAAGCACCGTTACTCCGGCACCTCCGAAGTTCTTGACACGCAGACAGCTCGATGACGCACCCTCGATCTCCAATCCAATAGAGGCTCGAGGGGAGTTCGTCACAAGACGACGGCGTGGTGACGATCTTGATGTTCTCTGTCGCAGGCTTCGCCTAAGCACCGCTACAATATGATCGAGGTGTAATATCGTGGAGGGGCACCGCACACGGCTAAGGAACGATCAATGATCAACTTGTGTGTTCTAGGGTGCCCCCTACCCCGTCAGATATAAAGGAGGGAGGGAGGAGGTGGCCGCCCTAGGGGGCGCCATAGGGGGGGGAAACCTACTCCAAGTAGGTTTCCTCTTTCCTTATCTTATTTGGAGGGGAAGGAAAGAGTACTAGTATTAGGAAGTAGTACTAGTAGTAGGAATAGGAAGAGGGGAAGGAGAAAGGAAAGGGGGCCGCCCCTCCCCAGTCGGATTGGGCTTGGGGGCGCCTCCCTTTCTCCTTCTCCTTCCTCCTACATGGGCCCAATAAGGCCCATATACCTCCCGGGGTCCAGTAACCTCCGGAGCTCCAAACTTCTCCGGAACCTTTCCGGTGTCCAAATATATCCGTCCAATATATCAATCTTTATGTCTCGACCATTTCGAGACTCCTCGTCATGTCCGTGATCATATCCGGACTCGAACAACCTTCGTACATCAAAATACATAAACTCATAATATAACCATCATCGAAACCTTAAGCGTGCGGACCCTACGGTTCGAGAACATGTAGACATGACCGAGACATGTCTCCGGTCAATAACCAATAGCGGGACCTGGATGCCCATATTGGTTCCTACATATTCTATGAAGATCTTTATCGGTCAAACCGCACAACAACATACGTTGTTCCCTTTGTCATCGGTATGTTACTTGCCCGAGATTCGATCGTCGGTATCCAATACCTAGTTCAATCTCGTTACCGGCAAGTCTCTTTACTCGTTCCGTAATACATCATCTCACAACTAACTCATTAGTTGAAATGCTTGCAAGGCTTAAGTGATGTGTATTACCGAGAGGGCCAGAGATACCTCTCCGACATTCGGAGTGACAAATCCTAATCTCGAATACGCCAACTCAACAAGTACCTTCGAGAGACACCAGAGAGCACCTTTATAATCACCCGATTCGTGCCAGACGTTTGGTAGCACACAAAGTGTTCCTCCGGTAAACGGGAGTTGCATAATCTCATAGTCATAGGAACATGTATAAGTCATGAAGGAAGCAATAGCAACATACTAAACGATTGTGTGCTAAGCTAACGGAATGGGTCATGTCAATCAGATCATTCAACTAATGATGTGACCTTGTTAATCAAATAACAACTCATTGTTCATGGTTAGGAAACATAACCATCTTTGATTAACAAGCTAGTCAAGTAGAGGCATACTAGTGACACTCTGTTTGTCTATATATTCACACATGTATTATGTTTCCGGTTAATACAATTCTAGCATGAATAATAGACATTTATCATGAAATAAGGAAATAAATAATAACTTTATTATTGCCTCTAGGGCATATTTCCTTCAATAGGTTCCTGTTTAAGGAACACTTCATCTATTTCCTCCCTTTCCTTCATAAACATATCGTTTTCATGGTCTAGCAAATATTGTTCTAACGGGTCGGTTGGGGGAACAGCAATGGAAGCAAGACCTATAATCTCGTCCTTACTAGGTGGTTCCCTTTCACGAGGTTGTCTATTAAACTTAGCAAAATTAAACTCATGAGACATACCATCTATGCCAACAGTGACAATGTTCTTTTCACAATTAATCCTAGCACTAGCAGTATTCAAGAAGGGTCTACAAAAAATAATGGGACAAAAATCATCTTGTGGGGAAGCAAGAACAAGAAAATTAGTAGGGTATTTAACCTTCCCACACAAAACTTCAACATCTCTAACAATCCCAATAGGTTTAATGGTATCCCTATTAGCCAGCTTAATAGTGACATCAATGTCTTCTAATTCAGCGGGTGCAATGTCGTGCATAATTTCTTTATAAAGATCATAAGGTATCGCACTAGCACTAGCACCCATATCACATAAACCATGATAACAATGATCTCCTATTTTAACAGAAATAACAGGCGTGCCTACAACAGGTCTACATGTCTTAGTATCAGGTCTAGCAATATTAGCAGTCTCACCCAAGAAAGAAATAACATGCCCATCTAAGTCTTCATCCAAGAGATCTTTAATCATAGCAATACCAGGTTCAACATTAATTTGCTCAGGAGGTGTATAAGTCCTAGTATTACTCTTACGAACGACGGTCGAAGCTTTAGCATGATCTTTTATCCTAACAAGAAAAGGAGGTTTTTCAACATAAGCAGTAGGAACAATAGGATCACTATAGGTAATAATATTTTCTTCGACTGTAATAGGTGCAACTACTTTCACTTCAACAAGAGGATTATATTTTAACCACTTCTCTTTAGGGAGATCAACGTGAGTAGCAAAAGATTCACAAAAAGTAGCTACGATCTCAGAGTCAAATCCATACTTAGAGCTAAATCCACGAAAAACATCGGTATCCATAAAAGATTTAACACAATCGTACTTAGGTGTCATACCTGACTCCTTACCATCGTCGGAACCCCAATCTTCAGAGTTGCGTTTAATTCTTTCCAATAAGTCCCATTTGAAATCAATAGTCTTCAGCATATAAGAACCAGCACAGGAAGTATCGAGCAGGTTGCGGTTATCAAGAGAAAGTCGAGCATAAAAATTCTGAATAATCATTTCCCGAGAGAGCTCGTGATTGGGGCATGAATATAACATTGACTTAAGCCTCCCCCAAGCTTGAGCGATGCTTTCTCCTTCGCGAGGCCAGAAATTATATATGTAATTACGATCACGATGAACAAGATGCATAGGATAGAACTTCTGGTGAAATTCCAACTTCAATCGCTTATAATTCCAAGATCTCGTATCATCACATAGCCTATACCATGTCAATGCATCTCCCTTCAAAGATAAAGGGAAGACCTTCCTTTTAACAACATCATCAGGAATACCTGCAAGCTTAAATAATCCATAAACTTCATCCACAAAGATAAGGTGTAAATCGGGATGCAATGTTCCGTCTCTTGCAAATGGATTAGCTAGAAGTTTCTCTATCATACCCGAAGGAATCTCAAAGTGAATATTTTCATAAAGTTCAGTAGGTTGAGGAGCAACTCTTTGCTCTTCTGGTTGGGGTGAAGATACCCCAAACAAGCCCTTCAAAGGATTCGTTTCCATAGTGACAAGTAACAGAAAAGCGCTACACTCCCGGCAACGGCGCCAGAAAAGAATCTTGATGACCCACAAGTGTAGGGGATCTATCATAGTCCTTTCGATAAGTAAGAGTGTCAAACCCAACGAGGAGCAGAAGGAAATGATAAGCGGTTTTCAGTAAGGTTTTCTCTGCAAGCACTGAAATAGTAGGTGATAGATAGTTTTGAGATAAGATAAATAGTAACGAGCAACAAGTAAATAAAGTGCCGCAAGGTGGCCTAATCCTTTATGTAGCAAAGGATAAGCCTGGACAAATTCTAATAATGGTAAAGGAGCTCCCGAGGACACATTGGGAATTATCGTCACGCTAGTTTTCGTCACATTCATATGATTCGTGCTCGGTACTTTGATAATTTGATATGTGGGTGGACCGGTACTAGGGTACTGCCCTAACTTGGACAAGTGTCCCACTTATGATTAACCCCTATTGCAAGCATCCGCAACTAAAAAAAGGAGTATTAAGGTAAACCTAACCACAACATTAAACATATGGATCCATATCAGCCCCTAACGAAGCAACGCATAAACTAGGGTTTAAGCTTCTGTCACTCTAGCAACCCATCATCTACTTATTACTTCCCCATGCCTTCCTCTAGGCCCAAATAATGGTGAAGGGTCATGTAGTCGACGTTCACATAACACCACTAGAGGAAAAGACAACATACATCTCATCAAAATATCAAATGAATACCAAATTCACATGACTACTAATAGCAAGACTTCACCCATGTCCTCAGGAACAAACGTAACTACTCACAAAGCATATTAATGTTCATAATCAGAGTAGTAATAATATGCATAAAGGATCTGAACATATGATCTTCCACCAAGTAAACCAATTAGCATCAACTACAAGGAGTAATCAACACTACTAGCAACCCACAGGTACCAATTTGTGGTTTTGATACAAGATTGGATTCAAGAGATGACCTAGGGTTTTGAGAGGAGATGGTGCTGGTGAAGATGTTGATGGAGATTGACCCTCTCCCGATGAGAGGATAGTTGGTGATGATTTCCCCCTCTCGGAGGGAAGTGTCCTCGGCAGAACAACTCCGCCAGAGCCCTAGATTGATTCCGCCAAGGTTCTGCCTCGTGGCGGCGGAGTTTCGTCCCGTAAGCTTGCCCCCGATTTTTTCCAGGGTAAAAGTGATGATATAGAAGAAGATGGACGCCGGAGGCCCACTAGGGGGCCCAGGAGATAGGGGCGCACCCTATAGGGGGGCGCCCCCTGTCTGCTGGACAGGGTGTGGGCCCCCTGGCCTACTTCTTTCGCTCATAAATCTTTATTAAATCCAAAAGGTTGTTTCGTGGAGTCTCAGGACTTTTGGAGCTGTGCAGAATAGGTTTCCAACGTTTGCTCCTTTTCTAGCTGAATTCATTACCAAGCATTCCCCTCTTCATGGTAAACCTTGTAAAATAAGAGAGAATAGCCATAAGTATTGAGATATAATGTGGAATAACAGCCCATAATGCAGTAAATATTGATATAAAAGCATGATGCAAAATGGACGTATCAGCGTGCACGGGGTAGAGCTCATCAAAACTGTCACGTCGGTGAAGGACCATCCGGGTACGGGCGTCTTCCATCGAAAAGCCAACACTGTCAAATTCAACAGTAAGTGGGTTCTAATGAGTAAGACGACTAACGGAAACTAGGTTCGTGACTAAATCAGGTGAAACAAGAACACTAGACATAGTGATGGGTGTGGAAGTGGAGGGAAAGTTAGTGCTACTGATATGAGTAATAGGTAAGGAGGAGCCGTTGCCGATGGTGATATGAGTGGGTGTGTGAACGGGAGTGGAGGAGGTTAGGTTAACGGGATGAGTTGCCATGTGCGTAGTAGCACCTGAGTCCATGTACCAATCGCCTCCACCGACAGAGCTACTCGGCGACAGCGCAGAGTGCTGTGCGGCTAGGAGAGTGGGGTCCCAGGGCACAGGTACCGGCAGCGGCAGAAGGCCCCCATATGGCGGCGCCGGGACGGGCAGGCCATAACTACTGAGGGGCAGCGGCGCAAGGAGGACGCCGTAGCCGGCGCCAGTCGGCTGGAAGAGTGCGCCGAGGAACGCCTGGTGGCCAGCGGGGAGAGCCTGTTGATAGTGCGGCGCCCCCCCCCCCCTCCCCGGCGTCCTGAGCCCGCTGCTCTGCAGGTGGCGGCGACCGCCGCCACACCGGTTGTGTCCGCCCCCTCCCCCTTGCGGGTGCTGCGGGGGAGGCGCTGGTGGCGACACCGGGTAACACCCGGCGGGTGCGGGAGGACGCGACTGGATCGGCGCGGCCGGTGGAGCGGTTCCATCGCAGATGGTGAAGGAGCCCGGAGAGTCCATGGAAGGCGTCAGAAACGGCAGGAAGAGGAAGGGGCGGCGGCAGCGGCACGCTGGATCGTGCGGCGGCGGCGCGTCGGGTTAGGGTTGCGGCGCGATGGGGCGGCAGCAGCGGCAGGCAAGGGCGACGGCGGCGGCAGCGAAGTCGCGAACGAGTGGGAGCGAAGCGGCACGGGCGGCGGCGGCGGCAGAGGAGGACGCGGCGGTGGCGGAGGCCGCGAAGTGGGAAGCGGCGGCGGCGCGCGGCGCGAGGAGGAGCTGGCGGCGGTGGCGGCGGTGGGAGTGGCGGCGGCGCTGGGAGGGCGGCGCGGAGGTGGCGCGACGGGAAGCGCTGCACGGCGGCAGCGACGGCGCGCCGAGGAGGCGGCGGCGGCGGCGGCATGGGGAGCGGCGGCGGCAGCGGCAAGACGCAAGGAGGCGGCAAGGGCGGCGCCGGCGCTTGCCCTAGGTCAGGACCTTCAAGATGATACCATGTAGACAGGAAAGTTTGCAATATAGTAGGCGTTGTATTGATGGGTGCTGGTGCACATATATATAACACAAGGGAAGGCTTCTACCTCAACTATACGAGACTAGGAGGTGGGCCACAACTCCAATACACGTGTAGTACAAAATACATACTCAACATAAACCACCAAAGGGCCCAATCAAGCTGAATGTGGACGCTGGTTTCGACATTGAATGTGGCACTGGCGCTACAAGTGCTATACTTCAAGACCACTCTGGTTTCTTTGTAGCGGCATCTTGCCGCAACATCCCTTTTGTTGAAGAAGCGGCTACGGCGGAAGCACGAAGCTTAAGAGATGGACTACTCCTTGCAAGAGAATGGATGCAACAAGATATGCGTAGAAGGCTATTGCATGGAAGTCATTGAACTCATGCAAAACGGAGGAAATTCGCTTGGACCGACAGCAGCAATTTATGAAGAATGTTCTTCCTTAGCTTGTAATTTTATTTCTAGGGAAGCTACGGAGGAAATTCATTTTTTTTTCATTGCCCTAGGGAAGCTAATATGGCGGCAGATTTGTTGGCTAGGAATTCGGAGGTTTCTCGAATTATTGTGTGGAAATCAGAGCCTCCAAATTTTCTGGTTGATGTATTGACGAACGATGTATCGCTGCTCCCGTTAAAAACCCCAAATCCAAGCTTCGCAAGCGCACGTCTCCACCGCACCCCCGCCAACCTCCATCGTCGGGCGGGCAGAGGATCTGTAGTCTCTAGCGACTCGGCCACCCGCTGCGCACCACCACAGGGCGACCATGCTGGCTTCGTGTATGTGCGGTCCAACGCGGAGGATGCGGCCATGCCTGAAGCGGGCTTTGCGCAGTCCGTCCGTGCTCCGGGCTGCAGCGAAGGGCGCCTTGCAAGCCGCTGATCACGCGGTTATGGCTGCCGGCATTGCAGCCTTCAACCTCGATGCATGTAAGAGTTACTAAGACCGGCTAATCTAAAGTCGTAAAAGTAACATGGGCGAGTCTAGTTGGCGGCCGGGGGCTCGCTATCGCTAAAGAGCGGCCGGCCCCTGGTCCCAGGCAGCACCCTACCGCATACTACTAAAAAGACAAAACTTCTGCTAATCCAAAAGTACTAAAAAGAACACTGCTAATTGATCATCCTATATGATCTTTTCTCACGTGACGGATGCCTCCATGTCACTGTATTAATGTTTCTCATGTTCGTCCTTGTGCATTAATTTTTGGTTTTCAAAATTATAAAAGATATATCTTTTAAACCGCGTGTTGAAATTTAGATCCGTTTTCACCATTGAAACCCTCGCGACGTGCTCTTTAGAAGCAGACCCTGCATGGGGATGTTTTGACGAACTAGTCTTCCTGCCAACTAAACATCAATGTGTGTGCAACTAGACTACATTGCCGCGCCAACTGAGCATATGTGTGTGTCAATAGTCCTGCCAACTAAACATCAAAGGTGTGCAACTAGACTACATTACCGCGCCAACTGAGCATATGTGTGTAACTAGTCCTGCCAACTAAACATCAACGTGTGTGCAACTAGACTACATTGTCACGCCAACTGAGCATATGTGTGTGTAACTAGTCCTGCCAACTAAACATCACGTGTGTGCAACTAGACTACATTGCCACGCCAACTGATCATATGTGTGTGTAACTGGTCCTGCCAACTAAGCATAAATGTGTGTGCAACTAGACTACATTGTCGCGTCAATTGCGCATATGTGTGTGCAACTAGTGTCCTGCCAACTAAACATCAATGTGTGTGCAACTAGACTAAATTACAAGCCAACTGAGCACATATGTGTGCAACTAGTCTTTCTACCAACTAAACATCAATGTGTGTGCAACTAGACTACACTACAAGACAACTAAACATCAATATATGTGCGACTAGTCTTCCTGTCAACTAAACATCAATGTGTATGCAACTAGTCTTTCTGCCAACTAAACATCAATGTGTGTGCAACTAGACTACATTACAAGCCAACTAAACATCAATATGTGTGCAACTAGACTACATTACAAGCCAACTAAATATCAATATGTGTGCAACTAGATTACATTACAGCATGCACACTGGCCCTACTATAAACTAATGCCAGTAGCATACTAGTTTTTGCCCAGCCTCACAAAAAAGGTTGAAACGCACATGGAACTGTAGCGATGCATACACACAACATACAGCTACAAGGGAAGAAACATGGGGCACTTGAGGTACAGTTTAACCTGGGTATTAGAGGTGGCCAAGAAAATACAAGAAAATAAGGCGGCATGGCGAGGGGTACTGCCGGGCATGTGCTCGTCGCGGTGTGCGACACTGGAAGGGTGCTGGAGGAGAGCAGCGGCCGAGCGAGTAGCCGCGTCGCCGGGAGCAGGAGTGTGTCGGAGGATGGCCCTCTCCATGGCGGCCCTTTCCTGACGGGACTGCGGCGGCTGGGCAGCCCCAGCTCCAGCTCCTAGAAGAGGGTGAAGGAGACTGCAGCGCTGCTGGTGGCTCCATGGCTGACCTGCTCTCCAGGCGCCTCCGGTCCGCCGCCGAGACACGCTGCAGCCTCGCCGGATTCGATAGAGGAAAGGAGGATAACCTTTTTATCCAGGAGAGAAAGTAGCGAAGCGGTTGGTTCATATTGAGTTTGTCGCATAGCGTGTGAAGGAACCGCGTCTCGCCCCGACCAGGAAACAACTGGCGCTCGTGTGCAACTGTCGTAGCCTCGTGCATGACCAATTATGCTGATCAAAATGTGCAACTCTGTTGCCGTGCTTGTGCGACTATGCTGCCGCGTGTGTGCAACTTCGACAACTGCCCAAGCCAACTGTCTAGCAGTCATTGTGCAACTTTGACTGCTGCCTCAACCGTCTGCGTAGATACGGATGTGCACTATTGCTTGTTTGCTCCTAAATCATAGATTGTTGCTTGATATCAACTACCTACCTAGAACTTGTGTGCTGCTATGCTATTCTACTCGTATCTAACGGGAAGGAAGCAATCAACTAACAAGACCGGCGCCCTCAATGATGTGAATCACGCTAGTCCGCTGCCGTGGCGTGATAACCCACAAGTATAGGGGATCGCAACAGTTTTCGAGGGTAGAGTATTCAACCCAAATTTGTTGATTGGACACAAGGGGAGCCAAAGAATATTCTCAAGTATTAGCAGCTGAGTTCTCAATTCAACCACACCTGGAAACCTAGTATCTGCAGCAAAGTGTTTAGTAGCAAAGTAATATGATAGTGGCGGTAACGGTAACAAAAGTAAAGACAGAAAAAGTAATGTTTTTGGTATTTTGTAGTGATTGTAATAGTAGCAACGGAAAAGTAAATAAGCGTAAACCAGTATATGGAAAACTCATAGGCACCGGATCAGCGATGGATAATTATGCCGGATGTGGTTCATCATGTAGCAGTCATAACATAGGGTGACACAGAACTAGCTCCAGTTCATCAATGTAATGTAGGCATGTATTCCGCATATAGTCATATGTGCTTATGGAAAAGAACTTGCATGACATCTTTTGTCCTACCCTCCCGTGGCAGCGGAGTCCTATTGGAAACTAAGGGATATTAAGGCCTCCTTTTAATAGAGAACTGGAACAAAGCATTAGCACATAGTGAATACATGAACTCCTCAAACTACGGTCATCATCGGGAGTGGTCCCGATTATTGTCACTTCGGGGTTGCCGGATCATAACACATAGTAGGTGACTATAGACTTGCAAGATAGGATCTAGAACACACATATATTCATGAAAACATAATAGGTTCAGATCTGAAATCATGGCACTTGGGCCCTAGTGACAAGCATTAAGCATAGCAAAGTCATAGCAACATCAATCTCAGAACATAATGGATACTAGGGATCAAACCCTAACAAAACTAACTCGATTACATGATAAATCTCATCCAACCCATCACCGTCCAGCAAGCCTACGATGCAATTACTCACGCACGGCGGTGAGCATCATGAAATTGGTGATGGAGGATGGTTGATGATGACGACGACAATGAATCCCCCTCTCCGGAGCCCCGAACGGACTCCAGATCAGCCCTCCCGAGAGAGATTAGGGCTTGGCGGCGGCTCTGTATCGTAAAACGCGATGAAACTTTCTCTCTGATTTTTTTCTCCCCGAAAGCCAATATATGGAGTTGGAGTTGGCGTCGGAGGGCCACCAGGGGCCTCGTGAACGGCCAGTCCAACTCGCCTTCAAGGTTAGTTATACGTACTCAACTATCTTTCTCCATTACATTGTGTGCGCTTCCATCAATGATTACAAATGGTAATGAGGAGTGGTGTTGCAGGCTGCTATACAGAGTGAGAGATAGAACAGAGAAACTTTTGGCGGAGGCGGCGGAGAGGCAACGGGAGTTGGAGGGAGAGGACGACAAAGATGTTGGAGGAGGAGAGGGCACGGAATGACATGCAGGCAAGGGCCATGTACGAGCTCCTTGTGGTAAGTTTCTTCTGCAGATTAGCCAAAACATTCATGTAGTGTTTGTCTCATGACTAACTAGTATGACTGAGTCATCAAAACCAAATGTGCAGTCTATGTGCGAGAAGTCCGGTCAGACCGCTCCCTCGATGGCAGTGATTGCTCCTGGGACCACGATGAATTTAATTTGAATGGACATTACTTGCTAGTCTTAACATTTGAGTGTCATCATGCTAACGAGACATTGGAAATGATCTTTGGTGCAGCATAACTCCAGACAAGCATCGCACGATCCTTCTCCAGCTACCAGCATGAGCCGGTCCGCTCCTACACCTCCATGATCATGGTAAGTTTCTCTAGTGTTTTGCTTAACAAATGCATAAAGACCTAGACTTAGCTTTATTTCCTCCAATATGCTTACCACAATGACCTAGAGTTAGCTTTTTTTTCCTCCAAAATGACTTAATAAGCTTACCGACCTCCAAAACCATCCATTTTACCTAAGTTAGCTCTAAAACGATCTATACTTAGCTTTGTTTCCTCCAAAATGACCTAAGTTAGCTCTAATATGCTTAGTTAACTAGGTTTGCTCAATAATGACATGTACTTAGCTTACTTATGTCAAAAATGACATAATTAGCTTAGTTAGCTCATAAACAATCCATTTTACCTAGGTTAGCTCTAAAATGACCCATTTTACCTTAGTTAGCTCATAAATGATGCATTTTACCCAAGTTAGCTCTAAAATGACCCATTTTACCTAGATTAGCTCATAAACGATCCATTTCACCTAAGTTAGCTCACAAACGATCCATTTTACCTAGGTTAGCTCCAAAATGACCCATCACACCTAGATTAGCTCTAAAATGATGCATTTTACCTAAGTTAGCTCATAAACAATCTATTTCACCTAGGTTAGCTCATAAATGATCCGTTTCACCTAACTTAGCTAAAAAACGATCCATTTCACCTAGTAAACGATCTATTTCACCTAGGTTAGCTCATAAACGATCCGTTTCACCTAGGTTAGCTCATAAGCGATCCATTTCACCTAAGTTAGCTCAAAAACGGTCCATTTCACTTAAATTATCTCATAAATGATCCATTTCACCTAACTTAGTTCAAAAATGATCCATTTCACCTAAGTTAGCTCATAAATGATCCATTTCATGTTAGTTAGCTCATAAACGATCCATTTCAACTAAGTTAGCTCATAAATGATCCATTTCACCTTAGTTAGCTCATAAACGATCCATTTCAACTAAGTTAGCTCATAAATGATCCATTTCACCTAAGTTAGCTCATAATTGGCATATACTTCTTCTTCTAGTCTTCTTCTTCTAGTCACCTTTTTCTAACTTTCTTATTTGCCACTTTGCAGATTTCATTCACTTCACGGAAGCTAGCTTGCTATGATGAAGTGCTTGTTTTTTCTTTCATTCTCTTCTAGTATTCTTCTAGCTTGCTATGATGGAACTTGCTATCTTGATGAAACTTTGCATTGTAATATGTATGGATGGAACAATGTGTATGTGCAACTTGCTATATATGAATGGATGGAACTATATATGTATGTACGATGAAACTTATGTGCTGGATATGCCATATGTTTGCTGTTAAATAGCCCTGTGAAATATATATATATATATATCATATATTTGCTGTGAAAATTGTTGGATTGAAAAAAACAGAAAAAAGAGGCACCTTTGTCGTCAGCCGCTGATGGCAAAGGCACCTTTGCCATCTGCCGCGGACGGAAAAGAAGCCATGCAGCGGCCCCTTGTGCTCCCTGGGAGCTGACCCATTTGGTCAGTTTGCCTACAACGGCGGACAGCAAAGGCTTTGCCTACAGTGGCAGACGGCAAAGAAACACCACATTTGCCTATAGTAGCAGACGGCAAAGGCTTGTCCTGCAGTGACGTCTAGCTGACGTCATTCGACGGACGACAAAGGCCGGATGCTTTTTGCCGTCAGCGGCGGACGACAAAGGCTGCCGTTAGCCACCTAACGGACTAACAAAGCATTTATTTCCGTCAGCTGCTGATGGCAAAGACCCCTTTGCCGTCAGCTTCGGAAAGCAAACGGCAAAGTAGCTCTTTGCTGATCCTATCTTTGCCGAAGTCTTTTGTCGTTCGCCATCCTTGCCTTTTCCATCTGCCGTGGTAGATGGCAAAGTAGCTGATTCCTGTAGTGTCTGTTCCAATTGCTGTTTCGATATACAAGTGTTTCAGTGAAGACTTCTTAAGGTTGAACTTCATCTAGAGCAAGTAGCTACACTCCTTCACAACTGAACAATGGACTAAGCCTTGAATTATCAGTTTGGCGTAAAGAAGCTTCACCACATGTCTTACTAGTACAAGGCTGCTGAAGGCTGACCCCTCGGACGGAGCATATAAGTCACACTCCTGGCCTATTCATGAGCTTATTAGATATCACCCCAATCTCATTGACTGTGACCAACAGTTGGGATCATATAGGTGTGTTCCTCCAAAGATTGCTATGTAGGATACCATCTTGCTTACATAAGCTTTGGAACACATTCAGACAATAGTCATCCTACCATACAGTATTGAGAGTATTGCATGTCCAACAGAGTGGGTTAGTATAGTTACTCTCCTCAGTTCACCACTGGCTTGTTTTCCCAGGTCCTACTTAACGGGATCTCCGATCACATAGGTTGGGTTACCACCATGGCGACTCATGTGGTCTCATACCCATCTCCCTCGATGCACTATCTATGACAACACGTGGCAGCCCTTTTGTAAAGGGATCTGCCGGATTCTTAGCCGTATGGACATACTCCAACGCTATCACTCCAGAGTTTCTTAATTTTATGACAACTTTTAATCTCATTCTTATGTATTTGTTGGACTTCATGTTGTCCTTTGAACTCTTCACCTTGGTGATGACAGTCTGATTGTCATAGTTCGTAAGGATAGCTGGAACTAGTTTATCAACCAATTGCATGTCCATCAGAACATCTCGATGCCATCCCGCTTCGACACCAAATGTGTCTAATGCTGTTAATTCTGCTTCCATTGTCGATCTCGCTAAGATCATTTTCTTGCAAGACTTCCAGGAAACAGTGCCACCTCCAAGACTAAACATATACCTAGTTGTGGCCTTCATATCATCAACATCACAGATCCAATTCGCATCACTATACCCTTCAAGTACCGATGGGGTCCATAGTTCATAGTACCTTTCACATAGCGCATAACTCTTTCAATAGCATGCAGGTGTACATCACCCGGTTTGGAAACAAATCGGCTCAGTTTGCTCACAGCAAATGCGATGTAAGGCCTCGTTGCTCTCGCTAAGTACATGAGTGAACTAAAGATTTGAGAGTATCTTAATTGATCTTTAGTCATGCCTTCGAACTTTAGAATCAACACGCTAGGATCATATGGTGTTTGAGATGGTGTGCAGTCCAAATCAAAATGACTCAACACCTTCTCAACATAATGGGATTGTAGAAGTGTAATCCCATCGTCATCATCTCTCTGTAGCTTGATGTTCAAGATAACATCAGCCACACCAAGATCTTTCATCTCAATGTTCTGAGGTACAAACGACTTCACCTCCTCAATGACTTTAAGGTTGGTTCCGAATATTAGTATGTCATGAACATACAAGCACAGTATAACTCATTTGCCCCCACTATGACAATAGTATACACATTTGTCAACTTCATTAACAACGAAGCCAACAGATGTTAGAGTTGTATTAAACTTCTCATGCCATTGCTTAGGTGCTTGTTTCAGGCCATATAAATATTTCAGCAACCTACACACCTTTCTTTCTCGACCATCTATCACAAAGACATCTAACTGTTGCATCTAGATTCCCTTGTTTAGCTTTCCATTCAAAAAAGCCATCTTAACATCCATCTGGTGGACGAGAAGACCATGCGAGGCCGCCAACGAGAGTAATACTCGAATGGTGGTCAGTCTGGCCACAGGTGAATAAGTATCGAAGAAATCTTCCTCTTCTTTCTGGTCATAGCCCTTGGCCACAAGCCTAGCCTTGTACTTTTCAATCGTACCATCGGGCCTAACCTTATTTTTGAACACCCACTTACATCCCAATGGTTTGCAACCATAGGGACGTTCAGTGATCTCCCATGTCCCGTTAGCCATGATGGAATCCATCTCTCTATGGACCACATCCTTCCAGTAGTCAGCTTTGGAGAGCCTTGCACTTCTGAAACAGAAGTGGGAGTATCATCCACAAGGTACACGAAGAAATCATCACCAAAGGTCTTTGCAGTCCTTTGTCTCCTGCCCCTACCAAGGGTTTCCTCGTCATCCTCCTCAATATTTTCATCATGTGTTCGTTCATAATATTCCATAGGAATGGCGGGCTCAGGAGTCTCCTCAAATTCTTGTCTAAAAGTGCTTTTCATATCTCTCATAGGAAAAATATCCTGAAGAATGTAGCATCCTTAGACTCCATAATTGTACTGACCTTCTGGTTAGGTATCTCAGATTTCACTACTAGAAATCTATATCCAACACTATTCTTAGCATATCCCAAATTAACACAGTCCACAGTATTTGGTCCAAGCTTGCACTTTTTGGCGATAGCACTATTGCAAGATGGTCCAAACGCGACACCACGATCAGAGACCCTTCGACAAAACTATGTGCGATGACATAATCGCAAATGGTGGTGTAAAAAACCGTCAAAAAAGGTTCAAAATGTTTGCGATGACGGATGCATCAAACACTGTTGAGATTTTAGTTGCATGTGCGATGCAGGGCATACAGTTCAGTTCAATTAACTGTTTGGGATGAGGAGGAACAAAAGAAACAGGCAGGATGATGAAGGCGTGTGCGATATACAGCATACGGTTCACTAGGATGAACTGTGTGTGATTAGGCAACACAATGGAAACGGTTCAACTGAACAAGATGTGTGTGATACGCGGCAAACGGGTCCGTAATCAGAAATATGTGCGAAGACCAATAATAACACAGACGATTGCTGCTAATAAGCCATGTGATTTGCTCTGTCTACAGTAGAATAACATGTATATATATAACTAAAATAAACATCCAATTACATAAGTGACTATACAGATCATTCGCACACACCTCAATAAACAATTGCATGCATTCTAAAGTAGGCGAAACGGTCGTCTAGTCATCTACTTCTTGTGACGCTCCCGCCACTGCTATGTGGCTTGATCCCTCGTCTGGGTCAGGAAGAAGATAGTTCCTCATGTCAATGATCCGCCTGTACATCTCGTAGCTTGTGTACGCGTCCATGGCCGCATACTTGTCATGTTGTTCATCCAGTCTCTCATGCCACACACTGTGCCAGGCGTTCTTGTCCTTATTGCTCCCATTCTTCATCTTCATGTAGTAGGGTTCGATGATGGTCGAGGCGAGGTCAACCAGGGAGTTCAGCTTGTTTTTGTCGCTGCCCCAGACCTTGTAGTGGCACTGGATGTTGACAAGATTCAGGCATTTCAAGCCCGAAACCTTGAGCGCTTTTAGATCGTTGGTGGTGTCCACCGCAGCGAAACTGTAGTCGGAGCTGTTGATAAACCTAGAGAAACACTCGCAAGGCATTGTGGCCAGGTGGTAGTGGTAGACGAGAACGTCATGTCGCACGCACAACTGGGTGATGGCAACCCATTGTGTACTCGAGGTCGTAGCCGACCACTTGGTACTTGTCCTCGGCAAGGAACTACTCCATAGTTTGGATGGAGCTCTCCACCGAGACCGGATTGTTCGTGTACACCATCGAGAGAGCCTTCCCCCTCACGTGGGTGTCCATGATGTGTTGCGTGGTGAACTTCCCGCCGTTGTCGTCGTCGGCCGCTGGGAGCGCCATTGGAGCCACGGGGAGCGCCATTGGATCCGTTGGATGTCCTCTCTGTATGTGTCCTCGTGGGTGTGCTTATTGTGTCGTGTGAGACGAGAGATGAAGGTAAATGGCCACAGTAAAAGGGGGCTGGGCGTCGTGGATTCTCGGCGCTTCCGCATGGTAGTTTTTGCAGCGGGTAACTTCATCGTCTTGCCGCGCTCGGCGCAACTGCATGCACATGAACATGCTTGATCATGCATCGGCCCCAAACACTGGTAGCGCGCGTGGAGGAACGAGGGCAGAGCACCCGGAGGGACGCGAGAGAAGAGCGCGCGCTACGGCTGCCTGAACCGCAAACAACCACACGCATAGAGCAGTTGAACACGCAGGAAATGGTCGCCTACAAGCCGGCCGACAGTTGCATCGCTGCGTAGAGAGCGGCCGTGTGCTACCACCTCTGTCTAGTCTATAGTCCCTTTTATATTCTGTGTCATACTTTGCCCTCAAATTTAACCAACAAAATGTTAATGCATGTTACAAAAATTATATAATTGGAAACTATGTTCAAATACGAATCCAACTACATAATCTTTGGCGACATGCATTCGTATTTTATTAATTAAATCATACTTATAAATCAGGACGGGGGTATAGTAGGTAATTAAATCGCAAACGTTTTTTTTATTAACCGTATGTGTACGTGGCCTTTTGTCCTCTTCTCGCACGTCTTGTCTGATGTCGTAGACGGCTTACAGCGCAACCTTCCGCAGCGTGCGGGGGTTTTCTTTTGGCCAAACGGTGGCGCCAATGAATCGTCGGTGAGCCCGTTCCCGTGCAACCTCGCAGGTTCCCGCGCAAGCTTCCTGCCCGACTCGGTGAAATCCCCCAAAATCCCAATGCTTACCGGCCTACTATAAAAACCGACATTATTTGGAGGGATCTTTTCTAGGGTTCGAGAAGCTTGCAATTCATCAGATGAAGAAGAACCGACATTATTGCAACCTTCCGGTTCAATAAAAGCCCTAGTGGAAAAAATTCACATCCACTGTAAGTTCGTCGATCAAGATTAACAAGGTGTTCTGCGGCAGCAGGTGTGAGATCGAGACTATTTTAGGGTTACATATTGTGCTGCCGCCCTGCACACGATCTGTCCGCCGTCGTTTTCTATACGCCGAATCTGAGACAAGGTTTACTATACGAGCGATGCATCTACGGCGCTTTGACTCCGAGGTCAACAGAAGATTGATCTTTGCTGCTGCGCCACCCTGTAAAAGTTGCTAGTTGACGAGATTGAATTTGGAGATTCCGCTGCGCGTCCGAGACTCCGAGTACTAGCTGTTCAAATCACTGCAGCCTGTTTTGCCGATTGAGGGCGTCAGCTGATTTTTGTATTCATGTTTGCTGCAACTCCCAAGAAATTGATCGGTCGCGACCCTTATGCTACTCCGTCAACCATAGCTACCGGTTCCAGACGTGAAGGCAAAAGTGACCCATCCATTGATCCATCAGCACGAGGAAAAGTCAAACCAACGGCAGCTGGGAGGAGGATTTGATCTCCGAGCCGTTTTCAGTCTCGTGCGCGACGACTCCGAGCCGTTTCCAATCTCGCGCTGACCGGACCCGTTTTGCCTTGGCCGTTGTGGTTGCGGGTGCGGTCTCAGTACGCCGGCTGCCTCCAAGTCGACCTGCTACTGCTGCAACGCGCCGCCGCCTGGGCCTCGTGCTGCTCCGCCTGCGGTCGGCCTCCCTTGCCGCCGTGGGAGACGCCCCGTTCAGCCGCCCTGCTCCACTTCTGCCCTGACCAAGGTTCAGGCCGCTGCCGCACCACCAGAGTCGCTAAGCCCCTCGCTGGCTCCGGCTCCTGCACGCGCCGCCGAGCCGTTTTGCCGCCCCTGCCACCGTGCCTCGCGTCAAGCCGCCTCGGAGCAGATCGCATATCGAGTCGCTCGTTTCCAATACGACCTGTTTCGCCCCGACAGCCTTGAGCCGTCCCAGCCGCGGCCCGGCCGCGAGCCGCCCGGTGTCACTGTGTCCACAAGCCGCCGCCATTCTTAGGCTGCTCCTCGCTCGGGTTTGCGCAGTTGCCGCGGTGCCTGTGACTGCAGTTTCTTGTGCATTATGTGATTAGATGTTCTTTACAGTACTTATCAAGGAGGATTCAAGATTGCAATGGTATATATGGCATGTACGTCAATGCTTCATAGATGATCAGCAAATCATGGTCCAAGGAGGCAATACTACTCCGTTGTTACTATTCGCATAAAGTGATCCCTCGAGTACTTGAGTGCTGCTCATGCTAAAATTCAGATTTTGAGGAGGCAACATGTTTAATCACTAGTGCACAGCCGTACGGTTCGCTCCTGCTGCTACCCCGCGTGCGTATGTGTGCGCACAGTCATCCGGCTCGCCTCTGCGTGCGCGCGTACGGCGATTTAGGCTGAAAACCGCCTCCGCCGGCCTCGCTCTACTACCGCGGGTCTACAGAGCCACCGATGCTCCCCGGCCTGAGCAGCCTTGTCTCCAAGCCGCCGGCGAGCCGCCCGGCTGTACTCTGCTGCATGATCTGTCTTCAAGGCACATAAAACACCTAATCAATGGATCAAGTTCAATTCTGCTCAATGGGACGCGTGTGCACTGTCCTGGACTTGCTAAAAAAAAGGAGGCTCCCCACGTGAAGACCTCAATCATATTGGGCGCTCAAAGACAATTGTTTCCAACAGTACACACCAGACCAATTCCTTTGTAAAAAGCCAAAAGCACCACGGCGCATTATCCAGCACAGGCGTCTGCGTTCATCTGATAAAAATACCAGGTGCTATTCAATTCTATTTATTTTAAAGTACATATTAAGTCATTCGAGCAATGCTGCTCCGCCATGCTGTATTTTTTTATGCAGGACAATTGTTCACCGCGGAGGCACATTTGGCTATGCCGCGCAACTTCACGGTCACGCGTATCGCGGTCCGGTTTACATCAATGCGCCGGCCGACTCGCCCGTCCGTACCGCCTTACAAACGCCACGGACAACTCGCATGTCTGCGCCAGCTTACAAATGTCGTGATTGGCTTGCCCGTCCGTACCGGTTTACCACGCCGCGGCCGGTTCACCCGTGAGCAACTTCAAACCTCACCTAGCGATCATCAATTTCATGGCGGATTATTTCCGTCCTGGCACATCAGGTGATATCTATCTAAAATATATTTTATTGGTACATATTATTTTTTGTCAAAGAGCTGTTTTATCTTTGTCTTGGTCTGCAATACTGTTGATGCAGGACAATTGTTAACTACATCAAAACGACGTGGTTAACTCGCCCGTCCGCGCCGGTTTACAAGAGCCACCTCTGATGCGGCGGTCGTCTTTTTCGTCCGTCTCTCGCGGCCTGGTCTACATCAACACACCAGACCGCACCTGTCTGCATGAGCTGCTTATTGAGTATGAGCAAGTCACAGCTTGGGTAGCCCGGCTTTCTTTCAAATTGGAGGCAAATTATCATATACTATCAACCACCGTCTGCACTGGGTGGCTCAATGGGCAGGCGCACAAGTCGTCGCCACTACAGTTTGGTTAGCTTCAAATCACCAGTTGGAAGGAACCATTGGCCGAGTTGCGGACACGGCTCATACGGGATCATTTATAACCCGCCGCAGTCACCTCAACCTTCTGTGGATTCACATCATGCTATCAACACCAATGATATACAAGTTATGCCGGTTTATATGATGATCAAATATGGAGAATCTCAAGCCAACTCTTCGAGTCACTTTGAGACTCGGGGGCTACGATGATATGACGCAACAAGTCTTGCCAGTTTCAGCAAATTTAAGAACCCCAGGACGATGGAGGGAAAGATAACCCGGTCCCGGAGGCTACTGTTATTTAAAGGCCGTCAGAAAATTTCCGACTTAGAAGGTATATGACAATTACAAAATCCCGGCTCAATGAAGAAGTTCCGGGTCATCAGAAAATATTCCGGTCTAACGTCTGGCTCAAGGGAAGCCAGTCTCACTGAAGCTCTCAAATCCGGTTTAAGAATTTCCGGTTCAAAAAGGAATTAACTTCTCGCAAGTTCGAGTTTAAAGGCCGTCAGAAAATTTCCGGCTGAAAATGAAGATTCTAGTTTAAAATCCGGTTCAAGGGAAAGATGTCTCCCACAAAGCTTTGAAGCTCTCAATATCCGGTTCAAAGATCCCGGTTCAAGAAGAATTTATCTCTTGCAAAAAGTTAAAAATTGCCGAAGAGGACCTGCTGCCATGATGTGCGGTTCAAACATGGGTATCCTGCCTTTATTGGCCTAACATATTGATCACACGGGGGCTTCTGCTTCATAAAGCGGGGTCTCTGTTCTTTTTTACATCATGTGTGGTTACACGGAGGTTCTGTCTTAAAGCGGCCTCCGGTTTACCCCTTGACATTTGCTTTTTATATCACTTGGGGGCTTTTTGGTCGTGTCCGAACCATAGCAACACCTTTTGATAGGCGAAGAGCCACAGCATCACTTGGGGACTTGTGGTCACGTCTGAACCATAGTCACGCCTCTTGATCGGCCTAAGGCCACAGAGTCACTTGGGGGATTGGTCGAACCCGAACCATTGCCACGCCACTTGACCGGCGTATATGCCACGAATCATTTGGGGACCTGGCTGATTTGAACCATAGCTACACCTATTGGGGGCTTGGTCCTGTCCGACCATGGTAATACCATCTGATCGGCTCAGTATAGCATATTTTTGCAAAAGGTTTTATCATTGCCTTTGCTTCCATATCTTTTTCATAACCGTTATTCGATTTTTGTTGCGTTTTTAAACCGACAACGTTTTAATCCGGTTCGACTGTCAATTGACGGAACACGTTCAATTCTTAATCCGGAGACTATCTGCCCGGTTTGATTTTCTGTTACCATCCTATTATGGAGTAAACCGGTGGTTATCAACCCGCTCGATTTTCAACTACAAGTTGTCAGTACACGATCAAATTATAATCCGGCGATTATTAACCCGGTATGGTTCGACTACAAGTCGCCAGTATTATATATTGTTAATCCGGTGTCTATCATAACCCGGTACGGTTTTATCATAAACCGGCACAATATGGAAGGAGTTATCAGTACTCAAGATTGGGATTATCACCCTTACTACAAAAGTTGGTAAACCAACAATGTGATTCAATGTCACAGGTATGATATATTTTATATTTGATTATTCTTAAGTGCAGCCTTGGTTATAAACCTGGGTTATATGTTGGGCATTATGACCCGTCCGGCGGTAAACCGCCAGGACACTTTAAACTTGTTGTATGCAGAAACAGGTTGAATATGGTTATAAATTATCCGGTGTTTATTAAACCGGCCTGGCTTTAAGATGATAAATCGCCAGTCTATGATGAGAAATTGTCCGGTGTTTATTAAACCGGCCTGGCTTTGGACTATAAGTTGCCAGTACATATTTGGATTGCGCCATTGGAATCATGCGCTTATAAATCATTGAGTTATATTATTCAAATAGCCAAACTTGGCTGAATTTTCATTATGATATTGGATGAATAAGGTTTCATACCGGATTATATTATCTTGAATAGCCAACATGGCTGGATTTTTATTATGGGTATTAATATTATGATTGAGGTTTTCAAAGTCGCTTTAGCGCAATGGATATTATGTTATCAATGGATATGGCTTTTATTCTACAATTGAAGGAATAGTCCCGAGTTGCTGCAGGCTTACAACCCGGCACTTGGGGGCTACATTATTGAAGTTGAGATTACATCAAATATGCAAGTCTCATGTCGCTGCAAGCATGCACCATGACACTTGGGGGCTAATGCAAAGTCATTCTTTGTTCATCTTATTGAAGACCCGACTCATCATATTATAATGAGCTGGCCCTTGGGGGCTACCAATTGCTCCTGTTAAACAATTCAAGGTACAAAGCTTTTTATTCATTATATTGAAGGGTCCACTGCTCAGTTGGTAAAGCACAAGGCTCTTAACCTTATGGACGTGGATTCATGCCCCATGATGGGGGTTACATCATATGATGTTATTTTTATTGAAGCATATATCAAGTCCCTACTCATTATTGCATAATGACCCGGCCCTTGGGGGCTACACTGGTTGAAGCAAACTAGATTGACCCGGCGTCACCAATCATTATGACCCTGTGGCTGCAACCCGGTGTCATCAATAATCATAAACCGGTGTCTGCAACAATCATGACCTGGAATTATCAGTTTTTATAACCCGACAGTTCTTGGCAATGATAAACCGGCAAGTTCTGCATCTCCAAGCCGGCTGAATATCAGATGAGTATTTCAAGACCAATATTTCTTAAACCGGCGCTTTGGAAGCCGATTCAAGTGGATTATTCTTCACAATATTTTTTCTATGAGAAACCAACGTCAGCAATTTGAGTATGAAGCTGGTTATTGACCTGGATTTTCTAGGAGAAGGAAATGACAAGGACTTAAGGATGATCAGGTGCCGGTTTACAAGAATTCTTAACCCGGAGCACAACCTATCAAGTTTGTTCTTGTGTTTATTTTACAGGATCAGTTTAACATGGATAAATCCAAATTAAACTGGGGGCTAATGTCGGGGATATACCCCACGGTGTAAACCGGCCGGAAGTTTAACTCGGCCGGACTGGATGACTCACTGGTAACCCGCCCGGAGCTTGGCGGTTCACGGGATACCCGCCCGGTCTTGGCGGTTCATTCGTAACCCGGCGGGCGGGTCAGATGGATGACGAGGCCCATGGCCCAGAAGGCCGGTTCACGTTTAATGGTGGGCCGGTTTATGAGGAAAGCATAAGGACTATTCTCCTACAAAGGAAGCAAGACTAGGACTCCACTTGTAATAGAGTAATCCTAATCCAACTAGGACTAGTCATGTAACCTGCCCCTTCAACATATATAAGGAGGGGCAGGGCTCCCCAAAGAGGGACGGGTTAGAAGCTACAAGCAAGAAGCAATAATCTCTAGGGCTAGACACAACTAGAGGAGAGCTGGTTTACCGGCGACTCCCTCGTGATGATAATGAGACCTAGCCTCAAACAGCATGTAGGGTTTTTACCGGATGATGTTTCCCGGGGCCCGAAGCTGTCTAAATCCCTGTCTTGTGTTGCGTCTCTCGGTTCCGCTCAACCCCTATCAAGTTACCACATAGATGCGTTGGCCTCGCGACTAAGTCCTGACACTGAGGACATCTGCCGTGACAAAACCACGACAGCCGGTGAGTCCTGCGTCACATTTTCCCCTCCCTCCCTGTAGTTTATCTCGCCTGCTTCCCCCACAATCGCCAATGGCACCGGTTTGTCATCGTCGCTCAGCCACTCTTCTGTGATCAGAGGACAGCTCCAGCTGGGAGGCTACACTGCGGCGGCAGCGCGATCCCCGACATAGTGTAGTGCGCGTGGCGTCCCTGTTGGGTGTGCGCAGAACACCCACCACACACTCCGCCGCCGCCCGTCGGCAGTTGTTGCCGGCCACCGTTGCCACCACACCATCGTCGAAAGTCAGGGCCATCGCCCGCTCCGCCGCCATGGCCCGAAGGCGGGAGGTGGCCGTCATGGCCGCCGCCCCACTACTGGCCATCGTGGCCATCACCCACTCCGCCACCGCGGCCGGAAGGAGGGAGGTGGTGGTTGTGGCCGCCACCCTGTCGTTGGCCGCCATGGCCGCCGGCCCACCATCGACCGCCGGGGTCACCACCCGCTCTGCCACCGCCGCCCGAAGCGGGAGGCGGAGGTGTATGCCCGCACGTGCGTCAGCGACCTTGCACGCTACACTGAGTTGTCGTGGGAGGAGGAGGAGCGCCTCGTCGAGCATGCAAAAGAGCCTTACCACCGCCGTGGACGTGGCACACGCCGCCTCACAGGCGAGGAATTAGGAGATCTACTAGGAGAACCACCGCTTTGAGAGGGGTTATTTGGAGCGGCAGAGGGCGTTCGAGGTGATTGTCGCTGAAGCTGCAACAACGGCAGGAACCATATTGCGGTTGCCCAGCTCGCCGGTAGGATCCTCCTCCTTCGCCTCTTACTGAGCGCGCTCGGCAGAGGAGAGGTAGCCGGAAGTAGTACAAAGCCCCTCCGCAATAGTAGTAGTAGTATTTAGGGGCTATTTTGTCTAGTTCATCTGACTATAGATGTGGTGGAACTGTACAATGTACTTAAAATTAGCTAGTATATATAATTAAACTAGCTATTTCAGTTCGTGGTTGGCAACAATTGGGGAAAATTTTGGTCGGTTCAGCTGTCGAGTTGAACTGTTTGTATAAATTAAGAACGACTGTTTAATCCATGAATGAAATCTATGCTTAATTACTGAATTTTAGTTGCAAAATTAGATATTGCTAGTGATTTTTAGCTTCATATTTTGATAAGTCGCAGTGTTACAAGGTTCACAAATGGCAATGTTACTAGATTAACAAATGTCAATCTTTCCAGTTTGACAAATGGTAACATACCCAATATGACAGTTGCAAATTGCACCAAATTGTTTGTAAGTGGTTGCACACGGGTCATCCAAAAGAACCATTTGCGTTGAAGAGATGCAAAAATCCTGCTCTCACATTGCATCATGTCATCCGGAGGTCGACGGGTGGGGCGCGGGAGGATGGCCGCTGGCGGTGCTGAGAGGTAGCTGGCACACGGGTCATGCAATTTTTTTTTAAAGCAATATATAAGAGGCAATGGATATCGTTTCATCCACAAAGGTGGGACGTTCCCTACTGAAACCATCATGCTTGTTGTGAGAAGCTCTGGTTTATGAGAAGCATATGCCCAAACCTGCCCCAAATGGGACCAAAATTTTACCACGTCATGTTGATGCTGCTCCATGATAGCATGCCAAGTTTCATGAATTTCATACGAGTTTTGGATTTACTAGAATTTAAAAACCAGGTATCTCAATGTTTTGTCGGCAATCAATGGTGCCCTGGTGTTTGAAATTCATTCCCATTCTTGCATGGGACCTAAGCATGCACCCAAGGACACAGATTTGATTTTTCAACCAATTTATATGCACTAGAGCATGTGCATGTAGTTGAAATTTGAATTATGCACATAAATGCATTGAAAACTTAGTTAATGCATAAAAATGTCAAAACGAACCCCGAAAAATAACAAAAACTGACACAACACTCAAGTTGTTCTATGTTGACACGAGAAAAATTTTGGAAGCAATAAGAGGCAATGGATATCGTTTCATCCCCAAATTTGGGACATTCCCTACCGAAACCATCATGCTTGTTGTGAGAATCTCTGGTTTGTGAGAAGCATATATACAAACCTGCCCCAAATGGGACAAAAATTTTACCACGACATGTTGATGCCGCTCCGTGATAGCATGCCGAGTTTCATGAATTTCGGACGAGTTTTGGACTTACTAGAATTTAAAAACCAGGTATCTCAACGTTTTGCCGGCAATCAACGGTGCCCTGGTGATTGAAATTTATTACCATTTCTTGCATGGGACCTAAGCATGCACCCAAGGAGAGAGTTTTGATTTTTCAACCAATTTATATGCACTGGAGCGTGTGCATGTAGTTCAAATTTGACTTATGCACATAAATGCATTGAAAACTTAGTTAATGCATAAAAATGTCCAAACAAACCCCGAAAAATCACAAAAATTGACACAACACTCCCGTTGTTCTATGTTGACACGAGAAATTTTTTGAAAGCAATAAGAGGCAATGGATATTGTTTTGTCTCCAAAGGTGGGACGTTCCCTACCGAAACCATCATGCTTGTTGTGAGAATCTCTGGTTTGTGAGAAGCATATACCCAAACCTGCCCCAAATGGGACAAATTTTTTACCGCAGCATGTTGATGCCGCTCCATGATAGCATGCAAGGTCTCATGAATTTCAGATGAGTTTTGGATTTACTAGAATTTAAAAACCAGGTATCTCAATGTTGTGCCGGCAATCAACGGTGCCCTGGTGATTGAAATTTATTGCCATTCTTGCATGGGACCTAAGCATGTACCCAAGGAAACATATTTGATTTTTCAACCAATTTATATGCACTAGAGCATGTGCATGTAGTTCAAATTTGACTTATGCACATAAATGCATTGAAAACTTAGTTAATGCATGAAAATGTCCAAACGAACCCCGAAAAATCACAAAAATTAACACAACACTCCTGTTATTCTATGTTGACACAAGAATTTTTTTGAAAGAAATAAGAGGCAATGGATATCGTTTCGTCCCCAAAGGTGGGATGTTCCCTACCGAAACCATCATGCTTGTTGTGAGAAGCTCTAGTTTGTGAGAAGCATATACCCAAACCTGCCCCAAATGGGACAAAAAATTTACCACGACATGTTGATGTTGCTCCATGATAGCATGCTAAGTTTCATGAATTTCAGACGAGTTTTGGATTTACTAGAATTTTAAAACTAGGTATCTCAATGTTTGCGGTCGAGTGACGGTGGCAGGGTGTTTGACATTCATTCCCATTTCTTGCATGGGACCTAAGCAGGCAACCAAGGACACATATTTGAATTTTCAACTAATTTATATGCATTAGAGCATGTGCCTCTAGTTCAAATTTGAATTATGCACATGAATGCATAGAAAACTCAGTTAATGTATAAAAATGTCCAAGTGAACCCCAAAAAATCCCAAAAATTGACATAACACTCATGTTGTTCTAAGTTGACACTAGGAAGAAATTTGAAATCAAGAAGAGGAAACGGATATCGTTTCGTCCAGAAAGTTGAAACGTTCCCTATTGAAACCATCACACTTGTTGTGAGAAGCTCTGGTTTATGAGAATCTTATACCCAAACCTGCCCCAAATGGGACAAAAAATTTACCACGACATGTTGATGCCAATCCATGATAGCATGCCAAGTTTCATGAATTTCAGACGAATTTTGGATTTACTAGAATTACAAAAGCAAGTACGTCGACGTTTGCCGGAGAGCCAGGGTGCCGTGGTGTTCGAATTTCATCCCCATTTCTTGCATGGGAGATAAGCATAAACCCATGTACACATATATAATATTACTACCCATGTTGGTGCACCGGAGCATGTGCATGTAGTTTAATTTTGAATTGTGCACCTGAAATAGCTAGAAAACCAATTTAATGTATAAAATGTTCAAATAAACCCTGAATATTCCAATTCTTTTACGACACACATATAGTTGCATGTTCACTACAGATAAAAGGCCTAGCAATTCAAACACCATCCATTGCTGTTGTGACCCCATTTTGTAATTCAAATCAAGATGAAAAATCAAGTAGATTGCACACATTTTATTATCAACAATCGTGTGAGATGCAGCACAAAATATCCTGGAGCACCATCAGTGTATAGTACACCTATGGCTTATGTGAGAAGGTGCGTTGGCTACAGTCCACAGCCGGCGTCTCAAGCACACTAGCTCGCTCCCCAAATATCGTTTAACTGTTCAATCGTCGCCGGTGAAAGATGGGAACGTGGACCCGCATCATGAGGGCAACTTTGGTGGCCCACTCCGGCGAGAGCGCGGCCGCAGCCGCCATGCGCATGCTAACAAGGTGCATGAGCGCGGCCGCAATCTGCGACCAGGCGGCAAAGGCAGTTGTCGGTGTCAAAACCGGCGGATCTCGGGTAGGGGGTCCCGAACTGTGCGTCTAGGCGGATGGTAACAGGAGACAAGGGACACGATGTTTTTACCCAGGTTCGGGCCCTCTCGATGGAGGTAAAACCCTACTCCTGCTTGATTGATATTGATGATATGGGTAGTACAAGAGTAGATCTACCACGAGATCAAGGAGGCTAAACCCTAGAAGCTAGCCTATGGTATGATTGTTGTTCGTCCTATGGACTAAAACCCCCCGGTTTATATAGACACCGGAGAGGGCTAGGGTTACACAGAGTTGGTTACAATGGTAGGAGATCTACATATCCGTATTGCCAAGCTTGCCTTCCACGCCAAGGAAAGTCCCATCCGAACCTGGGACGAAGTCTTCAATCTTGTATCTTCATAGTTTTGGAGTCCGGCCAATGATGATAGTTCGGCTATCCGGACACCCCCTAGTCCAGGACTCCCTCAGTAGCCCCTGAACCAGGCTTCAATGATGACGAGTTCGGCGCGCATATTATCTTCGGCATTGCAAGGCGGGTTCCTCCTCCGAATAATTCATACAAGATCGTGAACACCAGGATAGTGTCCGGCTCTGCCAAATAAATTCCACATACCACCGTAGAGAGAATAATATTTACACAAGTTCAATTTGCTGATGTATTTCGTGGCGTGACGTCATACCATGGCCAAGCCTTTACTCGAATCGTTTTTGTCATACCACCTCAGCGCGTTTAGCGAAGTGGTTTCCTTGGCACGTCTTGTCGAAGCAGAGATCGTGTCCCCTTATTCCGGGATTCTCATCAATACGAACGTGGGTAACCCAACCGCGCCATTGATTGTGGCATTTGGGAGATAAGCGAGTTTTACCAAGCCGGTGGGGACGCACAGTTTCGTCCGCCCATATATAAGGGGATAAAGATCCACCTTTTTACCTACGCCTTCTTCCTCCTTTGCTTATCCATCTCCGCGCACTCGAGCTCCAGCGCCCAATTCCGCACATCTCACCTCAACCTTCTCCAACCATGTCCGGAGCGGGAGGCAAGTGGATGGACTCCTCCGTTACGGAGGGGCACATCAAGAAGCTGCACAACGCCGGATATTTGTCCAGCAATATCGCGCACCAGCTCCCCGACGAGGGGCAGCTCATCCCCACCCCGGGCCCCATGAGAGGGTGGTATTCCTTCCCCATTTCCTCCGTGGACTGGGCTTCCCACTCCACCCCTTTGTCCGGGGGCTCATGTTCTACTATGGCCTGCATTTCCATGATCTGGCCCCGAATTTCATCCTCAACATCTCGGCGTTTATCGTCGTGTGCGAGGCCTTCCTCTGCATCCAGCCCCACTTTGGCTTATGGCTAAAGACCTTTAATGTCAAGCCGAAGGTTGTGAAGGGCAGCCAAGCGGAGTGCGGAGGCGCCATGGTGGGCAAGATGCCCAACGTCACTTGGCTCGAGGGCGCCTTCGTGGAAACCATCAAAGGGTGGCAATCAAGGTGATTCTACATCACTGAGCTACGTGACCCTGAATGGGCAGCGGCCCCCGAATTCAGATCTGGCATCCCCATGCGGCTCAGTTCCTGGAAAGAGAAGGGCCTGCTGTGGGGCGATTCGGAAGAGCTGACCAGACTCCAATCCTGTCTCCAAACCCTGGTGAACAAGAAGCTCAAGCTTGTCAATGTAATCCAGGTCATGCTCATCCGCCGGATTCTCCCCTGCCAACAGCGGGACTTCAACTTGTGGGACTTCGATCCGGCACAGCACCAGACCTTGAGCGGGCCTTTGACACTACGTACGAAGAGGCCTGGAGGGTGCTGTTCAAGGGCGCTGAGGCTCCCGCATCCGCTACCGAAGATCGCGGATTCAGCTCGCAGTGTCCGGCTGGCGAGGTAAGCTATGTTATCCTTTATGGGACACTTGCTTTTCATACACTACTAGGGAAAAGGCTAGCAGCAGCGCGGGTTTTAGATGTATCAGTAGCGCGGGTACCCGCACAACTAATACGGCGTTACAGCTAACTCATAGCAGTAGCGCATGCGCACCCGCGCTACTGCTACACAAGTGTAGCAGCAGCGTGGTTATGGGAAGCTCGCTACCGCTAGTAGCGCTAGCGCTCTTTGGCGGGACGCGCTACTGCTATTGAGGCGCTGCTGCTAACTTTTATACACTCGCTACCGCTAATTTAAGTAGTTTTTTTTGGCATATTTGTTTTGTATTTGAACCGGCTTTGTAGAAGAATTTTTAGCACATAGAAATGTCATCATGATACACATACAAATGCTGCGAGACCACAAATGTAATCATAGCATGTACATACAAATAGTCTCTTCATAATCATCATCCAACACAAAGTGATATCTTGTCATCATCTCGAAAATAGCAATACATGCAAGTCTCGAATACTTGCAACTACAACACCGTCATCCATCTAAACAAAGGTATACGCAAGAAGTGCTATCACTATGAGTGAGAGCGAACTATCTGATACTTGAGGTGGCGATTCTGAGTCCTCTCTCGCTAGCGTGAACCTCAAGTAACTAGCTTCTCCTTCTTGTCTGCTTTTGAAGTTTTATGGCTGGCGCCCGTGAACCCATTCACTTGCGCCGACACTCATGCCACTCGTTGTACACCCCGAACCTTCCCTTTGTACACCGACATAGCATTTCCATCTCGCCATCAAGAAACTAGGTACCTATTAGAGATGCATGTTCATGAAGAGGATGTACAATCATATATATGCAACAAAATATACTAGAGCAACACCAAAAAAGAAAGGTTAGCAACTAGATGCAACATATACAGTACGCAAATTAATTAACTAGAGGTACGCAGGTCATCATACGCAAACTAACAAAGTAGCGTTACGCAAGTTCGGCAGGGACCGTGGACATCACAAAGTTTCATCGCTACAAAAAGTATACAAGTTCAACCGACACATATCATCATCATCAGCATCATAAATCACTAGATGTTCCATCCTTCATATCATCGAGGATGAACCCTAGCTTCTTGAACGGCGTGAGGTCTAGACGTTGCATGCCTATGCGAGTTCGGACGTCAGTTCGCGATATAGGGCCGTGGTGGAACATCCCCTTCTCATCGACGACTTCTTTCATGATGATCGTCGCAATGTCGCTTTGGATGCAAAAGAAGTCATCTCTAAGATTATAATTCGCTTCTCCATGAGATTCTAGCCACTTGTGGATATGATCATCATTTCTGCTGTTAATGCGAAGCTTTTGGTGATCCGTGTTGAACTGAATCATGAGATGGACGATGTAGAATCCATCCTTCTTGCTTGGTTTTGGGACATGGATGCAGGAGAAGTTAGTTTTATGCGCGAAACCCATCTTCTTGTTCCTTTGTTCCTTGATATGCACATGGCCACCTCTAAAGCTGAAGCCTTGGAGAGCATCATCTAGAATATTCATTATGTGGGTGTAGTCCTTTTTCTCGTAGTCTCTGGAAGGGTCAAAATACACGGCGTGGGAGACTTGCAGGTAAAGAACGATAAGGACGGCGAGCCCGTTGCTGCGGGGAAAAGACACCTCAAATTATTCTCCATATGAGAGAGAAGGAATGATTGAAATGTACGAAAGGGTTGTCCGGAACTGACTTACTTTGGATGATAAGGCACGAGGACAATTTCCCGGTCCTTATTCTGTACCATGAAGTTTTGGAGGTACTCCCTAGCAGTTTCACGCTCAAAGTCGCCGAGACTCAAGAAAGACTCGTGCATGTAGTACGGATCTGCCACACAGATTTGCGAGACTTCTTCACTCTTAGCACAAAAAGGCGGACGATAGTAAAATCAAGCCGCCTTGTTAGAAACATCTCAAAGACATGGTCAAACCGCAGGAAGAACACCTCCGCGGGCCGTGTGTCGACGTAGCACTTCCCCTCAAGCACACGAGCCGCGTATGTCGGATATCCTGGATCCTTTGAGGCTAGTAGGCTTTTCTCGATCGGCAGACATGGTCGTGCAGTCTCTCGAGATCCCTCGATAGTGCCTCCAGCGGTTTCGGCGGTAGCATCGGCTCGCCCGTGAGATGGAACATGACCTCACGTTTCACGGGTACACGCTCTTGAGTGCATCGTCTGCTGTTGTGTGCTCGCTTGTTTGGAGGCGATTATCTTCCCGATCTCTTCCTCTCCTTTTCTTGGGCACACCTTCCAGACCCTTCCTTAACCCCTGCCCAAGTGTTCCCGGCTAAATCATCAGACGACCCTCGCGCCCGGCTAGTTGAGCCTGTGTTGAGGCGGCATCTTGAGCGTGTCTGTGAGGATTTCATGAAGAGAGACTTTTGCAATCCATGGTACGACCCTGCCGGGCATATCATCCATATCCTCATTAGCAAGCTGATAGTCCGATTCATCATATGGTTGACTCATCATATCTAAGTCACAGTCATACGCGTTTGTATTGAGGTAATCCATAGGGTCGACCTCCGCCTCATCATCCATTCTCTGTTTACAGAGAAATTACATTAGCCAAGACTATTGCACCCCTTCATCATGTCGTCGCGGCTCTCACCCAGACTACAGAGCTGGTAATTGCGAGGTGGGTGGTGGTCTCCGCACATGCTTGTTGATGTGTGGTAGTTATTGGTGTGCTCTCAGCCGGCTGCATTTAATAAGATTCTTCGCCATAGCAGCACCCAACCCTTGCAGCGTCCAATCCGCGGTGGGGTCTTGTCGTCCACTCCCACATCTTTGATCGAGGAGGCAAACTCGTGCCCGATTTCACACTGGTCAAGCTAACCTCAAGTGCCCAGTGGGATCGGCTGGTTGTGGAATGTGCGTTGAGAGGGGTCCATTATCATCCCTTTCCCACGCCCACCTTCCGCCTTTGATCAAGTAGAGTATGGTGCATGGGGTTTCTTTCGACTGCAAACACATATGTCTATGGCGTAAAACAACCGAAAGGCAACAAAAATGGAATATTATCTATATATATATATATATATATATGTTGGTGCGACATGTAATTACCGTGACGTCGTCGAGCTCAGCCAAAGACGAAGGCCCACCTAGCGCGCCTGAGACTAAGGACGGGCTGCTATGAGCGGGAGCGGCTACGAGAGGAGGCCCGGTTGCTTGAGCAAGTGATGGTGCGAAGGTGTTGTTGTTCATGGAGTTTCTCGCGACGAAACTAGGCATCGGGAAATCATGTACCGTCTTGTCTGGAATTTCCTTCGCCCGATTGATGATAATCGAACCAAGTTAGTAGCGAAATTATTTCTGCAGCGATTCAGCTGCATTGATTTTCGCTGTAGCAACTCATATTTGTCCTCGGCTGCTTTTTCGCGTCCTCGGCTGCTTTTTTCTCGACCGCAAGCTTCACCTTTGCATCGATGTCCGCCTGACTAAACTTCTTTTTCTGCTTATTGGCCTCTAGGCCATCGTTGTAAAACAACTTCCACGTGGCGTCGTCTCCAGCGCCGTGCACACGACCATATTGCGGCCGCTGGTCCAACGGGAGTCCCTTAAGTTCGCTCAAGGCCGGTTGAGAGGGTGTCCCACTTGGGCCTCATCGAGAAGTAGGGCTTTGGCTGCAAGCGGTGTTGCTTCTCGAAGAGTCTAATCAATTTCCTCGTAATCTTGTCCATGTAAAAACCTTTTCTCCTTGTCCCACTTGTAGCGGGCCCCGATGAAGTCATGCTCCAAGGGGTTGGTGAACAGCGAAGGGGTCAGGAGACCAGCGGCTTCACGTTCGCGCCCTCCTTATCCCATATGGGCCTTTTATCGAGGTAGCCACGGCTTCTGAGGCGATGCTTCCCCGTGTTCCTTTGCTGAAGGCTTTTGAATTTTGCAGCCTTAGCCTTGGCTGCCTCGGTAGCGCAAGTGTCCTTGAACTTTTCGAACTCCTCTTCCGTAAGTGTCGGATTTTCCTCCAGAATCTTGGACAGGGGTTCATCAGCCTCAATAGCTCGTTTCACCCTCCCTTTTCAGGAGGGCAAATCATTGCTGAACTTGCCCATGGCGTGATTGTTAATCTTTTTCATCTTCGGATCATCCCACGGTTGTTCTATGTTATCATCCCGGTCGGGGAACTTGAATCTCTTGTGCAACTTCGTTAGGAGCAACTGCGTCAAATGTTCTTTACACCTTAAGTCATCGTCGCTGATGCTCGCAAGATTCCGTAGGATGCATCCTACTTGGTTCCCATAGCACTTGCGAGGTTCTTCCGCTCTAACGGCTCAAACTTGCTGTGTGCCATCTTTGTGATCACAAGTCGTCCAATTCCTAGTTTGTTAGGTTTTCGTATCCTCGCTTCTTATGCTTCCTCTTTTCGGTATTGGCATCGGGCGGTACCTTCCCCACCGGTACCTTCCCCACGGTCTCGGCGCCGCCATCGGTGCCGGCTGCCGTCGTGTGCCGGCGCTTGCGTCGATGCCGGCGCCGTCGATGTCGGTGTCGGCGTCAAGATACCATCATCGAGGCCGACCTGCAAACCTTGCTTAGCATCAAATAGTCGAGGTACTCTTGTTCACCCTCATAATCCATCTCGCCTCGCATCTTGGTCAAGGCCCGGTTTCTTCGTTGTTCGACATGTTTCCTATGATTAAGTGGCCTCATTTATTTCTAAAAGTATGAATAAATGAGAAATGACATAAAAGAAATCTATGTGCCAAGACTCGATATGCCAACTATGTAGCACAAATCATGCCTTTATTCACGGAAATTTCGCATGACCTTTCTTAAAAATGGACATGTCGGCGCTGAAATTCACCGAAACGGAAATGAATCAACATTCCGGCGTAACATAGGCCACTCGGATCATTTTCCAAACATGACATGTCCAAAACATGACATATGCACATATCACATGTCCAGTTCAAATTTGCATATAAATTCAGCTAATTTTGAAACCTAGCTAAATTCATAACTAAATAGATAACCTAATTAATTAACATGAAGAACCCTAGCAGAGAGGGGGTTTACAGAGAGTCTTGCAGGGAGGCAGGCCCGACGACAGCCGGCAGAGGAGAGAGAGCGAGGCCGACGGGTCGGGGTGAGCGTGCGGGTGGGGGCGAGCGCCGCGCTAGAGTCGGGGCGAGCGGCTGGGTCGGGGCGAGCGGCGTGGTCGGGCTAACACCGCGCCGAGTCGGGTCGAGGGCCGGGACGGGCGAAGGCCTGGCGGCCGGAGTCGGGGCGAGCGCCGGGCTGGTCGGGCGGCGGAGCGACGGGGAGAGAGAGAGGGATTTGGGGGAAATGGCGGGATGAAGCAGGCGAGTGAGAATTTTGGGTTAAGTGGACGTAGCAGTAGCGCTTTATGTCAAAAGGCGCTGCTACTAAATTCTGTAGCTGCAGCGGTTTAGGAGAAACGCACTACTACTAAGATCTCTAGCTACAGCGGTTTATGAGAAACGCGCTACTACTAAGATCTGTAGCTGCAGCGGTTCATGTGAAACACGCTGCTACTGCCGTCGCTACTGCCAGTTTTCCTTTTTCTTCTCTTTATTTTATCCCACTTTTATTTCCCGAGGGCAGTGAACGAAGGGAGGGCGATATATATTGCATCATTTGACGGTTAAATATGTATGCAAAATAGGAACATATATATTACACATCATTGGACCCATGCATAATAATGGCTAAGTGTGTATACAAAATAGGAACATATATATATTACACATCATTGGACCCATAACATACGTTTCCTCAAGATCGACGTTTGCTTTTGAGTCAGCTTCTTTCCTTCTTGTTCGTCTAAGAATAATTGAGCCCCTCATTGTGACTTTGCCTTTTCCATGGAGTACGATTTTTCTTAGGTAATGTAGTATTGATTCTTATTCGACGATACTTCATCATCATCGCCATCTTCCCTCATTGGGTTGCCGTCTCGATCATAGTCTTCCTCGTTGGCGACTCCATCCATTCCAATGATGTTCCTTTTGCCTCTCCTCACGACAACACGGCTGGGATTGCGCTGGTCGATTATGAAGAAGCATTGTGTCACGTGCTTAGCGTGTACCCATGGCTCTTTTTTTGCGATAGCGTTCACGGTAGCGCTCTTGGCGTCGGGTATAGTCATGGTAGTGAACATCCGGCTTTCTCTTTTGACATTCTTAGCCCATCTAACACGGAACATCGTCGTGTTGTGCAGTCCAGAGTAGTCAAGCTCCCAGATCTCCTCGACCCTTCCATAAAATCGTTCAGTTGTGCCGTTGTCGCTGCCGGTCATGCATTCCATCGTCACCCCTGAGTTCTGATCATCATTGTCCATATCTTTTGCCTCTGTGTAGAACGTGTATCCATTGATATCATATGCCTGATAGGTTACGAGGTTGGGCGAGGGGCCATGTGCTAAGGCGTATATGAGCAATCCGTCCTTAGAGCCCTCCTCCGGGGGATTAGCAATAATATGCTCTTTGAACCAATGCAGAAAGTGGAGTTGTGCTCTCTAGTAACTTCGGCGTCCGTCCTGCATATCCCCGTCACGATATTTCTTTGCGATAATTTCTTTGTGCAAAGGCCACGAAAGGATCTACCTCGTCTAAGTGTTGTAGCACTACCAAGTTTGCTCACAAAGTCATTGCGTCGATCCGAGTATGCCACGTGCAGTTCCCTGCGACCATTGCAGTGACCATCTCCTTCGAGCCTCCCATCGTGCTTGTTAACGGGCAAACCAACACTAACTCCAGGCGGCTGGTCTGCGCCATATAGAAAATTCACACAGAAAGAGATGCACTCTTGTGCCAAATAGCCCTGGACAATGCTTCCATCCGGACGGGACATGTTACGAACGAATCCTTTGATGATCCCATTCACCTCTCAAACGACATCATGTTGTGCAGGAATGACGGCCCCAGGTCTATTATGTCATCCACAATATGGACACACAGATGCACCATCACGTCGAAGAACGCGGGCGGGAAGTACATCTCAAGCTCATTCAGTATCACAACGATCTCTTCCTGTAGCCTTTGGAGCTCCTTCACACTGATCGACTTTCGAGAGATGACGTCGAAAAAGTTGCAGAGACCAATAAGCGTGTCACGGACATGCTTGTCCATTATCCCTCTAAGGGCAACAGGTAGTATCTGCGTCATCATCACATGACAGTCATGAGACTTCATCCCGCTGAACCTTTTCTTGTCCGTGTCTAGATATCTGCTTATCTTGCCATAGTAACCGGAACTAACTTTCACTCCGGTAAGGCACTTAAAGAATTGATTGATCTCAGCCTGACTTAACGTGAAGCAAGAGGGGGGGCAATAATCCTCTTTCTTTAATTTCTTGCCCTTCTTCTCCCGTGCCTCTGTCTCCGTCTCTGTCTCGTCTGACATTTTACGGGGCGGCATGTGCAGATCTTCCCAGATTTTCAAATCTTGCAAGACTTTTCTTGCCTCCGGCCCATCCTTGGTCTTATCCGGCATGTTCATCAGTGTTGCGAGCAAGCTCTCAAGGACATTCTTACATATATGAATTTGATCAAGGCAATGAGGTGTATCGAGTTTGTGCCAGTACTCCAAGTCATAGAACACAGACCTCGTCTTCCATACCTTCAGCAGCGGCTCCTGCGCCTTTCTCATCGTCTTTCCCGGCGCGGGGCACTCATTCCAGTTTTTCAACAGCTCATCGATTTTGGCACCGCTGCGCTTACGTGGAGGTCCTCGATGCTCAGCGTGACCATTGAATAGGTCTCCACGGTTTCTCCACGGGTCGTCCTGTTCAAGCCATCTTCGATGCCCCATGTACACGATTTTCCCAGACCCACCATCATTCCTTGACGTTAGCTGCTGAGACGTTGTATCATCCATGCACTGCATCCGCAATATCCATGGCACACCTGGCCTGCCACATATCCGTGAATCGAGATAGTCCTGCCTTTGCCGTGATCAGCGCTGCTCTCATGTTGAAATACTCACCTTTGCGGCGCCCCATGTCTTGGCGGTGTTTTCCATAACGTGTCTAACTCCTCTTGAAGTACCCGGATACAAATTAATATTATTTCCTGGTTGTTTCGCCCTTGAATAAGCAAGGTCATGTGAATGTATTTCGATTTCATGCACAACCAGGGGAGGTTGTACATCCATACAAACACGGGCCATGTACTATGCTTGGTGTTACGGTTGCCAAACGGATTCATGCCATCGGTACACGCCACGAGCACGATGTTCCTTGCATCACATTCAAAATACCGATAGAAGCTGTTCAACGCTCTCCACTGGCTTCCATCCTTCACATGTCTCAGCTTCGGATCATCTCCATCGTCGGGCTTCTTCCTCTCCGTGCAGCGCATTAGCTTTGCTTCCTTGGGATCTACAAAATACCTCTGGAGACGGGGAGTGATCGGTAAGTACCATACAACTTTCGGGGACATTTCTTCCGGCCTTCTTGTATCGAGAAGCATTGCACACCGGACAGCTTGTTCTTTCCGCGTGCTCTTCTTCGATAAATTATGCAATCGTTGATGCATGCATGGTATCTAACGTGTGGCAGATCAAGAGGGCACACAATTTTCTTGGCCTCATCAACACTAGTAGGACATAGATTACCCATGGGAAGAACATCCTTTAGGTACTTGAGATGCTCATCGAGGCTAGTGTCGGTCCATTTGTTTTTAGCCTTCGTCTTCAGGAGTTGGAGCATGAAACTCAACCGGGTCACCTCAGGATTGCAACCATCATACAATGGAGTGTTCGAGTCTACCACCAGTTGCACCAGCTTAGCCTCCTCTCTAGAAGCAGCTCTCTCAGTACTCGTCTCCTTGCGAAGCAATGCTTGAACATGAGGGTCCCGCACAATTGAACTTAGTACTGACGAACTCTGCTGCGTGGAGTCCATGTCGTTCTCTCCGCCGCCATGTCTGGCCCCTTCTCCTCCGCCATGTTCGGCCTCTTCCCCGCCGCCATTATCGATCATCTCTTCGTCTTGCCCCGTGTCATCATTGCCTGCCCCGTCGGCATCCTCAACATCGTCATCCTCATCTTCAATTATCCACCGAGTATAGCCATCCATGAAACCAGTCATGAGCAGGTGCGCTTCGACACGACCATCGTCATGGGGGTCGAGCCAAACTATTCCTTTGCATTTTTGACACGGACATAAAACCTCTGTCCGGTTATTTTCTTTCATGTCTTGCACCGCCGACCGCAACCACCTGTCCACCATCGCTCCACCGACCATCGCCAACTCGCACGGTAATAATAAAAAATTGATTGTAAAAATGCATGCATGCATCAAAGTCATAAAAAATTTGGCATGACCTTCCTAAAATAGGACATATATGGATCTAGAGTTTGTTCGAATTTGCCAAACGGAAATAAATTGACATTTCGCAAAAAATAGGCAACTCAAAAGCACAATTTACAAGGCCAACTCATGCCACACACACAATTTCCACAAACATATCACACACACATAAACACATTTCCATTTTGCAAAAGCATGAAATTTTCATCACCTCTATCTCGATCGAGATCGAGCACACGGTGGAGATGATGTTGTAGGGAGATCAAAAGTGCACAAAGCTCTTCTTGACAAAGATAGATCTAGTTAGGGGGCAAATAGGTCACTTAACTAAATCCTACATCTACCTAGCTACCTAATTTGGGAGGAGACAACTTCAACTAGTGGAGGGGGAAGGAAAAAGAGAAAGGAGATGCATTAATGGAGGTGGTGTAGTTATGTAGGAGTAATGAAGAGAGAGAAGGTGGATAGAGAAGAGAGAGAGTAATGGGGGAGAAGTATTGAGAAGAAGAAGAGTGAGAGTGGGAGCATGTGGTGGAGGGAAGAGAGGAGAGGGGGAGGTAGGGGAAGGGAAAAGAGGAGGGGGAGGGGAGGGACGGGTGGGGAAAGGTGTTGGGTTGGTGCGGGTTAGCAGTAGCGCGGGAGAGAAAACGCGCTGCTGCTAATTACTTAGCAGCAGCGCGCTTTGCGGTACGGTACTACTGCTAACTGGGACAAAAAATTGTGGCAATTTGAAACTTACCAGCAGCGATCTCGAAAAAAGCGCGCTACTACTACGTACTTAGCAGTAGCGCTGTTATTGCGACCGAGCTACTGCTATTTAGAGTTAGGTGAACACCGCCGGTCGATATTTGTAGCAGCGCGTTTCTGGCCGAGCGCGCTACTGCTAAATCCTTATCAGCAGCGAGTTTACGTAACACGCGCTACAACTACTTAGCAGCAGCGCCCCATTTTGAACCGTGCTGCTGCTAAGATTCTGTGTATAGGCTTTTCCCTAGTAGTGATAGTTTGACTCTATGCGGGATCTAAACTCCCAATACCTTTAACAGGCCTGCCAGAAGACGTCCGGACATGTTAACTATCCGGCTCCCCTTCCAGAAGACCCAGCGGATGCCCGTTTGACAGGGCTGCTGGTCCCGGCGCCTTACGTGGTGCCGGAGAAGAAGGCCAAGAAGAAGGCCACGGGAACCCGGAGGAGTTCCCGGCGTCAGGTGTTATCGGACTCATCGTCCGATGACTCCGAGGCGGACTCCTCCCATGAGGACGAGGAGGAGAAGAAAGAGGCCTCTCCCCCAGCGGGGGGAGAGAAGAAGAGGAAGGCCTCCCCGATGGGGGAGGCCGAAGGGTCCAAGAAGGGAAGGACCCTTCCCTCGGACTGTTCCATCAATGCTGACGATGGCGAAGAGGAGTGGCCCTCAAGGGCCAAGCCCCTGGCGAGATCATAAGTATTCGGACTCCTGAATAACTCATAATTTTCTTTTTGTAGCATAGCATCTTTTAACGCCGCATACAACCCTGTAGTCCGCCCAAGGACGATCTTCCCGCTTCGTCGAGCGGGTCCTTGGGTACGTCGGATGTGAATAGCACTTCACTTCCGACCGCCTCCTCCCCCCGTGACGCCGACGACGCCGAGGTGGGATCCCAGAAAGGGACCCACCAGGAGGAGGAGGCCCCGGAGGAGCCGCAGGGCAACCTCCCGGACTTTGGAGTCCGGCGGGCGGCCCCTTCGTAAGAAGGGCAAGACTGTGACGCCGGCGGCCTCCGTCCAATTCGGAGGCGCCGGATAACTTGCTGGAGGCGCTCAACGGCGCTTCCATCAACGAGGAACACCGCACCGCCATGAGTGCGGTGATTCAGAAGGTTCAGCTCGCTAAAAGCGGGCTGATCGAAGCCTGCAGCAGCCTTCTAACAGGCTTTGAGGTAAGAATTTTAAGATATGTAAAATAGTACCGCATAGACAGTAGCCCCTGATGCTCGGTTCGGTGTTCGGAAAGAAAAGCCGGACTGAGGATCTAAAAAGATATACGCAGGAGTCTTAACAAAAATATGTCAATATGGGAATGCAGGCTGCGCTGCTGACCTCTGCCGCACTGACTGCGGAGGTCAATGCCTTGAAGCAGAGCCTCGAGCGGTCCGAGAGCGAGCTCGGCCATGCCAAGAAGCAGCTCGAGGACAAGGAAGGTGAGTAACACCTTATTAAAGTTGTACCTTACAGAAAAGGATTTGGTTGCAAGAGGAATGACAAGGATAATGTGGGTACTCCAGGGGCTACGAACGAGGTGGCGACCCTGAAGGAGGCAGTGTCCGCGGCCGAACGCAATGCAGTCGCGGAACGTGCCAAGCGAGAGAAGCAGGAGGCGCGGGTGGCGGAGATACGGCAAGAGCTCCAGGCTCTCGTGGAAAAACACGAGAGTTTGGAGCGTGACTCAAAGACTCGAGAGTCCGAGCTTGCGTCGGCTCTTGAGAGTGCCAAAGCCGCTAAGGCCGAAGCCCACAAGGCCCTCCAGGAAATCGAGACATTAGCGAAGATAGCGGCGAGTAAGGCATTCTTCATGCAAAGCAAGCATGTAAAAGTGAATTACCTGTCACTTACCCGAATTCGGAGCTCTCCAGGAGCGTTCGCAGATCTGCCCCGCAGCGTTTCCAATGTTGCTGCTTTTTACAGAGCCGAGGAGGGGAGCTCGATGGAGAAGGTGTTCTGGTCTCAGTATGCTGAGGCCGGACATCTGGTGCCCCTTAGTGACCAGCTGAAGCAGCTGGTCGAGCTCCACAAGGTGGCCGAACAGGCCATGAAGGGCCTCATAGTTCGGCTGTGGCCCAAAGAGGCCATGCTTGGGAGCTACTTCGGCCTGGTGCGGCGGCTGGTGAATGCTTCTCCATGGGTTGAAGTCATCAAGCACTCCGCCTGCATTGAAGGTGCCCGTCGGGCCCTTGCCCGTGCTAAAGTGCACTGGGGCAGGATGGACGCTGAGAAGCTTGTGACGGATGCGCCACTGCCGGGCAAGGAGTATCGCACGCATGAGATGTATTATAAGGGTGTCCTAAAGGGTGCCCGCATTATTGCGGGTGAGTGCTCCAAAGATGTAATTTTTGAGTAGACTCGCATTTTGTTATCCTGTGCGCTGAAAACTTTGTTCATATGTGCTAAGCAACACTTTTTAATTTAAAATATTACCTTCTGTGCGGCCGTTTATCAAATCTGAGAGATGGCAAGTAGTTGGCTTCGGCCCCCATGCCAGGAGTGCTGGGGTGTTCGGGATAAACTTGAGCGCTCTTGTTCCCATTTTTGGGTCCATCTAGGGAGGCGCTCAACACAACGAACGAGGCAACCGGACTTATAATGCTTGAACACTCTCACTTAGCCATAGAATTCTATAATTTTAAATTTCGTCGAAGCCCCTAGTGTTCGAAGGTCAATTGGGCGCTGTCCCGCCTGGGCCGGACAAAGCCGGTTCCTCGCTCTAAGCGGCATAAGTCTTTAGGGACTCGAAAAAACCTCTCGAACAGCGACCGGCTCTCGCCTCATCATGACGGTCAGTTTTAGCTTTCTCCACTGAGGTGCTCGCCCAGCTCAACTGGGGCACAATCGCAGCGGTTCTCCCAGCGCTACCTTAGCCGATATAACGGAACGTAAGGTACCAAAACATGGGAGCCGGGCAAACCCAACTATTGACCCAAGACATGATTCGGAGCTGATGCATATAGTGTTGTAAGTTCGGCATGCCGCACTTGTGAAAGTGTTCGGACTTATCACACCATAATATGGGGAACTTAAGCCCCTGGTGTATTTAGCCGTACCAAAGTGTATGGATGCAACATGTCATAAATGAGCATACGTATAAGAAAGGAATGCAGTGGTAGGAAAAAAGCGATGCATTATTTATTCAAAAAATACTATCATGAATGCAGAACGATACAAATAGTGCGATAAGCAAGGGGTGGAACTATTTAGCATGTCCCCCTCCAGGGGTAGGCTCCGGAATGGTGTATAAAATAGGTATAATGCTCGTAACGGAGACCACCTGCATAAACGTCATAGCTTTTCTACTTCCCTGGCTGTTGCATCGTGAGTTCGGCATGTCTACTGCCGGACAGGGCCTCTGGTAAACGAAGTCCTGAGGATAAGAAGAAGAAAAGAAGACGAAAAAGGAAAGAAAAAGGATGACACCCTTGGGAGCCCCTGGTGTGGTTGAGCCGCACTCTGGGCCTGCCGTGGTCGTGCCCCTCCCCCTATGCCCATGGTATCTCCAGAGCGCAGTGATGTACGCGAAGTACTGGTCTTGCAATTTTGCGAGGGCTGGGGTTGGGGCCGCATTGCTACGCGTGCTCGGAACGTGCCGGGTGGTCTTGTTGTAGGTTACTCCGGGCACGCTTGGTGGTGTCCCGTCGCTTAACGGCCGGACTCGAGAATTGCCTTAAGAGGCTGCTCTGCACTTCTGCCGCGAGAGCCGCTGTTTGCTCCACCGTTCGGAGAGAGCGTTCAGTGTTTCCGTTGACCGTGATGACTCCTCGAGGGCCTGGCATCTTGCTTGAGGTATGCGTAGTGCGGTACCGCATTGAACTTTGCAAACGCGGTTCGTCCGAGCAGTGCATGATAGCCGTTGCGGAACGGAACTATGTCGAAGATTAACTCCTCGCTTCGGAAGTTATCCGGGATCCAAGACAACTTCGAGTAATCGAGCCTGCATAATTGGCTTCTACACCTGGTATGACGCCTTTGAAGGTCGTCTTTGTGGGTTTGATCCTTGAGGGGTCTATGCCCATCTTGCGCACTGTATCCTGATAAAGCAGGTTCAGGCTGCTGCCGCCGTCCATCAGGACTCTAGTGAGGTGAAACCCGTCGACGATTGGGTCTAGAACCAATGCGGCAAATCCGCCATGGCGGATGCTAGTGGGGTGGTCCCCTCGATCAAACGTGATCGGGCAGGAGGACCATGGATTGAACTTTGGGGCGACTGGCTCCATCGCGTATACGTCCCTGAGTGCACGCTTCCGCTCCCTATTGGGTATGTGGGTTGCGTATATCATGTTCACCGTCCGCACTTGCGGGGGGAAACCCTTCTGTCCTCTATTGTTCGGCGGCCGGGTCTCCTCCTCATCATCGCTATGCAGCCCCTTGTCATTGTTTTCGGCAATTAACTTGCATGCCTGCTTGAATACCCAACAATCCCTGTTGGTGTGATTAGCTAGCTTTTCGGGGGTGCCGTGTATCTGGCACGAGCGATCGAGTATTCGGTCCAAATTGGACGGACCCGGAGTAGTCTTTTGAATGGCTTTTTCCGCTGACCGGGTTTGGAGCCTCTGAATCTGGCGTTAACTGCCGTATCCTCAGTATTATGGCCGTTAATGCGGCGTTTGTGCTTGTTGCAACGCGACCTGCCATTGCGGTCCTTGTTATCCGGACTGCCAGGATTTTTGTTGAGGTTGTTACTGCGGGCTAGCCAGCTGTCCTCTCCCGCGCAGAAGCGGGTCATGAGTGATGTGAGGGCTGCCATGGATTTCGGCTTTTCCTGTCCTAGGTGCCGGGCAAGCCACTCATCGCGGATGTTATGTTTGAAGGCTGCGAGGGCCTCTGCATCCGGACAGTCGACGATTTGATTTTTCTTGGTTAAGAACCGTGTCCAGAATTGTCTGGCCGATTCGTCTGGCTGCTGAATTATGTGGCTTAGGTCATCAGCGTCTGGTGGTCGCACATATGTGCCCTGGAAGTTATCAAGGAATGCGGCTTCCAGGTCCTCCCAACACCCAATTGATTCTGCTGGCAAGCTGTTAAGCCAATGCCGAGCTGGCCCTTTAAGCTTGAGTGGGAGGTATTTGATGGCGTGAAGATCATCACCGCGGGCCATGTGGATATGAAGGAGATAGTCTTCGATCCAAACCGCGGGGTCTATTGTGGCATCGTAGGATTCAATGTTCACGGGTTTGAACCCTTCAAGGATTTGATGATCCATTACTTCATCTGTGAAGCATAGTGGGTGTGCGGCGCCTCTATATTGGGCTATATCACGACGTAGCTCAAGCGAGCTTTGTCTACTGTGTTTGGCCCGACCGGAATTGCTGTATCTGGCGCGATGGTTGTCGTCGCGTATCGTGGGGCGCCCGCGCGATCCGTGATCGATCTTGATTGTCTTGCCTTATCCTCCAATATGTCTCACAAGTCCGGCGTATTCCCCTGTGGTTTTGTACTTTTCGAGTGATGCCGGGGTGCGGCTTTAGTGGAGGGCCTAGAGGCCTCTCTGTCATGAGTTTTGGGTGGCCGGTCGGTCAGACAGCGCTGGTGATGTAGGTTTATATGCTTCCTCCTCTAATCGGGGCAGCAACTTGCGTTTGGGGTAGCTTTTGGAGGGGCGTTCGAGCTCGTACTCTTCGGCCACAAGGACTTCAGTCCATCTATCGGCTAGCAAATCTTGATCAGCTCTAAGTTGTTGCTGCTTTTTCTTGAGGCTGCTTGCCGTGGCCATAAGCCTGCGTTTGAAACGCTCTTGTTCGACGGGATCCTCAGGCACGACGAATTCGTCGTCGTCGAGGCTTGCCTCGTCTCCGGAGGGAGGCATGTAATTATCGTCCTCTACCTCTTTGTCTGCCGCTCTCTCATGAGGGCTGGCTTCTCCATCCTCCTGTGCTGAATCTTGCTGGAGGGGGTTGTCTTCGGCACTGTCCGGGGTGTTATTGTCTCCGGTGCCGGAATCTTCATTCTTGCTGTGGCGGGATTTAGAGCGGCGCCGCTGACGCCGGTGCTTAGGCTGTTTCTTGGAGGGGTGATCCTCCGCTGTTCCATCGCCATTCCCATCCTTTGGGATGTCCACCATGTATATGTCGTATGACAAGGTGGCTTTCCAGTGCCCCATAGGCGTTGGTTCTTGGTCGTCTCCGGCATCGTCGTCCATACCGTCGATGTCTTTGGAGTCGAACTCTAGCATGTCGGTTAGGTCGTCGACAGTGGCTACAAAGTGGGTGGTGGGTGGGCCTTGAATTTCTTCGTTGTCCGCATCCCAACCGTCCTGGCCATAACCCGGCTAGGGCTCTCCTGATAAAGAGAGACACTTTAGCAAGTTCAGGATGTCGCCAAAAGGCGAGTGCTGAAAGATGTCCGCAGCGGTGAACTCCATGATCGGCGCCCAATCGGATTCGATTGGAAGGGGCGCGGGAGGTTCGGAGTCCGGCGAGGAGTCCGGTACCTTGGAGTCACGAGCTTCGCAAGGGACAGGATCGGTATTCGGCTCCATCGCTGCAGAGGTAGCAGCCCCCAAGGCGGCGTCTAGCCACCCATCCTCGATCGGCGCAGTCAGCTCCGAGTTAAAGGTCGGAGCGGACTCTTGTGCGGCCTCCAGGGCACTGTCCGGCAGCAGAGCTAAATCATGCACATCGTGACAATGCGGCGCGCTCAGCTGTGGCTCGAATCCGTCGAAGATCAAGTCTCCGCGGATGTCGGCCGTATAGTTCAAACTTCCAAATCTGACCTGATGGCCAGGGGCGTAGCTTTCAATCTGCTCCAAATGGCCAAGCGAATTGGCCCGCAGTGCAAAGCCGCCGAATACGAAGATCTATCCGGGGGGAAAGTCTCACCCTGGACCACGTCGTTGTTGATTATTGAAGGAGCCATCGGGGCTATGAGCGAGGACACAGAGGAACTCTCAATGAAAGCACCAATGTCGGTGTCAAAACCGGCGGATCTCGGGTAGGGGGGTCCCGAACTGTGCCTCTAGGCGGATGGTAACAGGAGACAAGGGACACGATGTTTTTACCCAGGTTCGGGCCCTCTCGATGGAGGTAAAACCCTACTCATGCTTGATTGATATTGATGATATGGGTAGTACAAGAGTAGATCTACCACGAGATCAAGGAGGCTAAACCCTAGAAGCTAGCCTATGGTATGGTTGTTGTTCGTCCTATGGACTAAAACCTCCCGGTTTATATAGACACCGGAGAGGGCTAGGGTTACACAGAGTCGGTTACAATGGTAGGAGATCTAAATATCTGTATTGCCAAGCTTGCCTTCCACGCCAAGGAAAGTCCCATCCGTACACGGGACGAAGTCTTCAATCTTGTATCTTCATAGTTTTGGAGTCTGGCCAATGATGATAGTTCGGCTATCCGGACACCCCCCTAGTCCAGGACTCCCTCAGCAGCCCAAACGGCCGATGTTGCTTCTCAGGTGGCGGCAGCAACATCTGCCTTGGGGATAGCAACTGGTGAGAGCGGCACAACAGCTATTCGTTCCGCAGCGGCGGCCTTAGCCCTGATGGAGGCTGCCCACGACCATGTCGAGGCCGCCCACACCCAGCTCCTGGAGGTCACCGCACAAATCGAACGAAGCTTCTCCGACAACGGTCGGCAACCCACAGCCGAAGAGCTGGCAATCGCCGAGAGCATTCGAGCAGCCGTCTGTTCCTCTGCCGCATACATTGCAACGACGGAGCCTATCCAAGCCCAGATCGCATCCGCCCACGCCCAGCTCGTGGCGGCCTTTTCGAAAGATATGGCAGACGCGGATGGCGAGGTGCTTGCCGAGTATGGTGCGATGGATGCCATGGAGCCCCTTCCCCAGGAGACCGTCGGGCACGAGTTAGACATGGAGGCGATGGCAGAAATCGACAAGCACCAGCAATAGTAGTACTCTTTGTTTAGTTTAATTAAGAGTGACGGTCTTTAATTTTTTTAGAGTAATGTTTAGGTCAGCTAGCTCCGTTTAATTGCTGAACTTGCTCGATTAAGAAGTGTGGGTGTGTTGTAGTCTCCTTTGTGTAACCAAATTATGCAATGACACAGATGACCACAGTAACCATGGAAATTTGATACGTCTACAACGTATCTATAATTTATGAAGTATTCATGCCATGTTTACAACAATTTTATATGGTTTTGGTACGATTTGCATGGAACCAACCCGCACTGACGTTGTTTTCAGCAGAACTACCGTGGTGTTGTTTTTTGTGCAGAAATGAAAGTTCTCCAAATGAATTGAAACTTTTTGGCAATTTTTTGGAACAAAAGAAACCCCCGAAGCTTCGTGGAAGGGCCAGAAGGTGAAGGAGTAGGGCACAAGATACCGGGGCACTCCTGGGCCCTTGCCCGTGCAACGGTGGGTTGTGCTCACCTCGAGGCCCATCTTAGCGTGTAACCAACGCCAAAAATTCCTATAAATAGAGAAACCATCAGAAATAGCCCTAGATCAGAAGTTCTGCTGCTACAAGGCCTATATATCCATGAGATCCAATCTAGACCCCATTCCAGCACCCTGCCGGAGGGGGAAATCATCACTGGTGGCCATCTTCATCATCACTGGTGGCCATATTGGAGGAGGGAGTAGTCCACCCTCGGGGCTGAGGGTTTGTACCAGTAGCTATGTGTTTAATCTCTCTCTCTCTCTCTCTCTCTCTCTCGTGTTCTTGAGATGTCACGATCTTGATGTATCATGGTCTTTGTTAATATAGTCGGATCATATGGTGTTTTCCCCTCTCTATCTTGTTGTGATGAATTGAGTTTTGTCCCTTTGAGATTTCGGTGTTATCGGATTCAATACTTTTATGGATTTTAGAAAACTTGATATATGTCTTGCAACGGAATACTCGTAGTGACAATGGGGTATCGTATTGATTCACTTGATATATGTTTTGGCACTCAACTCGTGGATTCCCGAGGTGACATTGGGGTAATCTATGCATAGGGGTTTATGCATGTTCTTGTGTTTGTTTCTTCTATAGAAATCTTGGGGCACTCTTTGAAGTTCTTTATGTTGGATTGAGTATTATTAATATGAATTTGCTTTGGTGTTATTTTAGTACGAACTCTAGGATAGATCGACGGAAAGAATAGCTTTGTGTTATTCTAGTACGGACTCTTGAATAGATCGAACGGAAAGAATCGCTTTTAGGTGGTTTCGTACCATACAGACAATTTATTCTTATGTTCTCTGCTAGATAGGAACTTTGGAGTGATTCTTCATTGCACTTAGAGGGATGGTTATATGATCCAATTATATTAGCATCGTTGAGAGGTTGCACAGTGATAATACGGACCCTAGGCCTCATTTACAGGCATTGCAATACCGTTTTTGTGCCCGTTTAATATTTTCTAACTTGCCGTTTTTATTTATTTAGATTATAAAAATATATTTATACCATTCATATTACAGTTTTATCACCATCTCTTCGCCGAACTAGTGCACCTATATAATTTGCCATTGTATTGGGTGTGTTGGGGACACAAGATATTTCTTGTATTTGCTTGCAGGGTCGCTTGAGAGAGACCATCTTCATCCTACGCGTCCCACGGATTGATGAACCTTAGGTCATACACTTGAGAGAAAATTGCTATTGTCCTACAAAACTCTGCGCTTGGAGGCAAAACACGAGTCTACAAGAATAAAGTTGCATAGTAGGCATCAAGCTCTTTTCTGGCGCCGTTGCCGGGGAGGTGAGTGCTTGAAGGTATATTGTTAGATCTTGCAACTGAATCTTTTAGTTTCTTGTTTTATCACTAATTTGGTTTATAAAAGAAAATTACATAAAAAATGGGATTGAGGTTGCATCATATTATTTATCATCTTTATAATATCTTTCTTGAAAATGATGGATCGGAAAATGGTGCTCAGTTGTTAGAAGAAGAAGTCAATAAAATGTTTGGCACAAAATATTTTAATGATGAGCATGATTGCAATTTTGTTAGTACGAATTCTTTGAATATCCATGATGCTAATGATATGCAAATGCATAAGCTTGGGGATGCTATATTTGATGAAGGTGATATTTTTAGTCCCCCTAGTTTTGATGAGAACATTTATTATGATGAAATCATGGCTCCTATTTATGATGATTATATTGATGAAAGTGGATTTGGAGAGGTCATGACTTTATTTAGTGATGAATCCACTATTCCGGAAGAGGTTCCAATTGATTATCAGAACAAAGGTTCTATCTATGATGATTATGGTGATGACATGTATGCTATAAAGAATAATGATAACCATGAAACTTGTCATCATGATTTTAATTTTCAATCACATGATAGTTATTTTTTTGAGTTTGCTCCCACTACTATTGATGAGAATAAATTTGCTTATGTGGAGAGTAACAAAATTTCTATGCTTATGTATCATGAAAGAAATGCTTTATGTGATAGTTATATTGTTGAAATAATTCATGATGCCACTAAAAATTATTATGAGGGAGGAACATATGCTTGTAGGAATTGCAATAATATCAAGTTTCCTCTCTACGTGTTGAAAATCTTGAAGTTATGTTTGTTTTGCCTTTCCTATGCTAGTTGATTCTTGTTCCCAAAAGTTATTTGCTCACAAAATCCCTATACATAGGAAGTGGGTTAGGCTTAAATGTACTTGCCGTGTGTTTCATGATGCTCTTGTTATGTTTCAATTCTTATCTTTTATGCGAGCATCATTGAAATCATCATGCCTAGCTAAAAGGCATTAAAGAAAAGCGCTTGTTGGGAGACAACCCAACACTTTTACCTACTGTTTTTGTGTGTTCACATGAATATTCTACTGTAGTAATCATGTTTTATTGCTTTTGTTTCAATAAAGTGCCAAGTAAAGCCTTTGGGATAGTGTGGATGATAGTTGAATTGAATCTGTGCAAAAACAGAAACTTTTGCGCTCAGTCCAGGAAATTTAAAAATTCACTGGAATGCGCTTTTGATCTGAATTCTTTACAGATGATCGATATACAAATTCTCTACGTTGTCCTAATTTTTCATAATTTTTGGAGTAGCATAGGTTTGGTTGGAGTACAAATTACTTCAGACTGTTCTATTTTTGACAGATTCTGTTTTCAATGCATAGTTTGCTTGTTTTCTAGTTTCTATGGCTTATATTGCTCAATATAAATTGTGTAAATGATATGCTACAGTAGGCATTGTGTGTAAACAATTATGAATCTTGTCTTTGACTGTACCAAAGTGAAATGGTTTGGTCTTTATCATACTAACGCATCTCACGAAGTTCCGTTAAGTTTTGTGTGATTGAAGTTTTCAAGTTTTGGGTGAGATATCGATATGAGGAGAATAAGGAGTGACAAGACCCTAAGCTTGGGGATGCCCAAGGCACCCCAAGGTAATATTCAAGGAATATCCAAGCAACTAAGCTTGGGGATGCCCCGGAAGGCATCCCTTCTTTCATCTCCAACATTATCACTTATGAGATTTAGGAAAACCATGATTTGGGAGGAATTAAGGAGACGCTAATGCTCAAGCTTGGGGATGCCCAAGGCACCCCAAGATAATATTTCAAGAAGTCTCAAGCATCTAAGCTTAGGGATGCCCACCTTTCTTCTTCAACAATTATCGGTTAGTATCGGTTGAGCCTATGTTTTTGCTTATTCACATGATGTGTGCTATTCTTAGAATGTCATTTTGTTTTGTTTTGCTTGTTGTTTTAATAAAATACTTAGAACTGAAAGTTCTTAAATAAAGTATAGTCCTCAAATAGTTGCTAGAGAGGCTAGGTAAGCGGCACTCACATCCCGTCAATGAAGCTCTTTTCTATGGAATTGCTCTAGTGCTTCACTTATATCATTTTGAGCATGGTATGCTTTAGTATTTTTGAAGGAATTCTCTCTTGCTTCACTTAAATTAATTTGAGAGAAAGAAATATTATGCTCATGATCTTCACTTATATTTGTTTGAGCTTATCAAAAGAAACATATGAAAATTAGTTCCAAAGTTATAGATATCCAAGAAGGATATATAAAAACTTTCATGAAAGAAGATCATTGGACAAAATAAACTTGATTCCTTGTAATAGTTTTGAGATATGATGATGTAATATGTGAGTCATGTTGATGACTAATTATGGTTTAGTAAGAATATTGGTGTTAAGGTTTGTGATTCCCTATGCAAGCACGAAAGTCAATAGTCATGCAATGAAATTATATCCTACTTGTGGTGCATTATTTGGTGTTAATTATGCTTAATGCTCGCTTATGAGATTATTTGTTTCTTGGTTGGTCGCTTCTCAATCTTTTGCTAGCCTTCATTTTGCACTAAGTATGATCACTACTTGTGCACCAAAAATCCATTAAAACCAGTTTTGCCACATGAGTCCACTATATCTACCTATATTCGGTATTCTTTTGCCGTTCTAAGCAAATTTGTATGTGCCATCTCTAATTTTCAAAATAAAATTCTCTTTTGTGTGCTCGTACCGCTCGCGAGGCGGTGAGGGGTGGCCGATATTTTCCATGCTAGATGTGTTATTCTCATGCGAGTGTTTATTCACTTGTCGGTGCATGAGAGTGAGGCAAAGGTATTAGGGATGCCCAGTCCCGAAATGAAAAATTAATTTACTTTATGTTGTCAAATAATAAATTCCTTGGAAAATGTTGGTATGGAGGGCAACCGTGGATTCGGCTAGCCATGGAAATTGAAAGTATGGTGGAAAAAGGAATAAACTTTAATTTTCTTTTGGGAACCGCCTATGACATATCTAGCATGGAAAGTGTGGGGAACTCTAAGTCGTTTTCGTTGGGGAAAGTATGCCTCTCAAAATGTTTTTATGTCTAACTATTTCGCTTTGAGCTCTGGCACCTCTACAAATCCCTACTTCCCTCCGCGAAGGGTCTTTCTTTTACTTTATGCAATTTTTATTTTTAATTTGAGTCTCCATCTTCTCTTATAAAGCACCAACTAGGAGGCACTATGATCGTACTTGAGCATTGGGTGTAGCTAATATGCGAGCGTGTTTCATGAATAGATCAATGATTAAGCATGATGGGCTAGGGATAACTTATGTTAGCATTGATATTTTGAAAGACATGGTTGCTTGTTGATATGCTTGAGTATTTAAGTTATCATGTCAAAACTAAACTATTGCTTTGAACCATATAAAAGTCCAAATGTCCATGCTACAAAAGAAAGATTATATGATGAATATGATAGGTAGCTTTCCACAACAAAAATTCCGTTTTCAATTGCTACTTTATCATAATAAGTTTATGAGAAAGAGTTGCTGTTATGATACTAGGAAAAGTGATTGAAATTATCATTGATCAAACTTATGCACCTTGCTAGCATTCACACTTCATAAATTATTTCCTTCAAAATTTACTTACTCGAGGACGAGCAGGAATTAAGCTTGGGGTGATACTGAAGGAAATATGCCCTAGAGGCAATAGTAAAGTTATTATTTATTTCCTTATATCATGATAAATGTTTATTATTCATGCTAGAATTGTATTAACCGGAAACATAATACATGTGTGAATATATAGACAAACAGAGTGTCACTAGTATGCCTCTACTTGACTAGCTTGTTAATCAAAGATGGTTATGTTTCCTAACCATGGAAAAAGAGTTGTTATTTGATTAATGGGATCACATCATTAGTTGAATGATCTGATTGACATGACCCATTCCGTTAGCTTAGCACCCGATCGTTTAGTATGTTGCTATTGCTTTCTTCATGACTTATGCATGTTCCTATGACTATGAGATTATGCAACTCCCGTTTACCGGAGGAACACTTTGTGTGCTACCAAACATCACAACGTAACTGGGTGATTTTAAAGGTGCTCTACAGGTGTCTCCAAAGGTACTTGTTGGGTTGGCGTATATCAAGATTAGGATTTGTCACTCCGACTGTCGGAGAGGTATCTCTGGGCCCTCTCGGTAATGCACATCATTTAAGCCTTGCAAGCATTGCAACTAATGAGTTAGTTGCGAGATGATGTTTTACGGAACGAGTAAAGAGACTTGCCGGTAACGAGATTGAACTAGGTATTGGATACCGACGATCGAATCTCGGGCAAGTAACATACCGATGACAAAGGGAACAACGTATGTTGTTATGCGGTCTGACCGATAAAGATCTTCGTAGAATATGTAGGAACCAATATGGGCATCCAGGTCCCGCTATTGGTTATTGACCAGAGACGTGTCTCGGTCATGTCTACATTGTTCTCGAACCGTAGGGTCCGCACGCTAAGGTTTCGATGACAGTTTTATTATGAGTTTATGAGTTTTGATGTACCGAAGGAGTTCGGAGTCCCGGATGAGATCGGGGACATGACGAGGAGTCTCGAAATGGTCGAGACGTAAAGATCGATATATTGGACGACTATATTCGGAGTTCGGAAAGGTTCCGAGTGATTCGGGTATTTATCGGAGTACCGGAAAGTTACGGGAATTCGCCGGGGAGAAGTATTGGGCCTTATTGGGCCATACGGGAAAGAGAGAGGGGCTGCCTAGGGCAGGCCCCCCCCCCCATGGCCTAGTCCAAATTGGACTAGGGGGAGGGGCCGCACCCCCTCCTTCCTTCCCTTCTCTCTTCCCCTTCCTTTTCTCCAACTCCTACTACTTGGAAGGTCTCCTAGTTGGACTAGGAAAGGGGGAATCCTACTCCCGGTGGGAGTAGGACTCCCCTAGGGCGCGCCATAGAGAGGGTCGGCCCTCCCCTCCTCCACTCCTTTATATACGGGGGCAGGGGGCACCCCATAGAGACACAAGTTGATCATCATGATCGTTCCTTAGCCGTATGCGGTGCCCCCTCCACGATATTACACCTCGGTCATATTGTAGCGGTGCTTAGGCGAAGCCCTGCGAAAGTTGAACATCAAGATCGTCACCACGCCGTCGTGCTGACGGAACTCCTCCCCGTACCTCTGTTGGATCGGAGTTCGGGGAGAGTCATCGAGCTGTACGTGTGTCAAGAACTCGGAGGTGCCGGAGTAACGGTGCTTGGATCGGTTGGACCGGGAAGATGTACGACTACTTCCTCTACGTTGCGTCAACGCTTCCGCTTCGGTCTACGAGGGTACGTAGACAACACTCTCCCCTCTCGTTGCTATGCATCACCATGATCTTGCGTGTGCCTAGGAAATTTTTTGAAATTACTACGTTACCCAACAGATACGTCTACAACGTATCTATAATTTATGAAGTATTCATACCATGTTTACATCAATTTTATATGGTTTTGGTATGATTTGCATGGAACTAACCCGAACTGACGTTGTTTTCAGCAGAACTACCATGGTGTTGTTTTTTCTGCAGAAATGGAAGTTCTCCAAATGAGCTGAAACTTTTTGACGATTTTCTTGGAACAAAAGAAACCACCAAAGCTTCATGGAAGGGCCATAAGGTGAAGGAGTAGGGCACAAGACACCGGGGCGCGCCTGGGCCCTTGCCCGTGCAACGGTGGATTGTGCTCACCTCGAGGCCCATCTTAGCGTGAAACCAACGCCAAAAATTCCTATAAATAGAGAAACCATCAGAAATAGCCCTAGATCAGAAGTTTTGCTGCCTGCAAGGCCTCTATATGCCGAAGATCCAATCTAGACCCCGTTTCGGCACCCTGCCGGAGGAGGAAATCATTACCGGTGGCCATCTTCATCATCCCGGCGGCCACCACGATGACGAGGTAGTAGTCCACCCTCGGGGCTGAGGGTTTGTACCAGTAGTTATGTGTTTACTCTCTCTCTCTCTCTTTCTCTCTCTCGTGTTCTTGAGATGTCATGATCTTGATGTATCGTGGGCTTTGTTACTATAGTCAGATCATATGGTGTTTTCCCCTCTCTATCTTGTAGTGATAAATTGAAGTTTTCCCTTTGAGATTTCGTTGTTATCGGGTTGAATACTTTTATGGATTTGGGAACACTTGATATATGTCTTGCAATTGAATACTCATGGTGAAAAAGGGGTATCGTATTGATTCACTTGATATATGTTTTGGCACCCAAATCATGGACTTTCGAGGTGACATTGGGGTAATCTATGCATAGGGGTTGATGCATGTTCTTGTCTTTGTTTCTTTGGTAGAAATCTTGGGGCACTCTTTGAAGTTCTTTGTGTTGGATTGAGTATTATGAATATGAATTTGCTTTGGTGTTATTTTAGTACGAACTCTAGGATAGATCGAGCGGAAAGAATAGCTTTGTGTTATTTTAGTGCGGACTCTTGAATAGATCGAACAGAAAGAATAGCTTTGATGTGGTTTCGTACCCTACAAACAATTTATTCTTATGTTCTCCGCTAGATAGGAACTTTGGAGTGATTGTTCATCGCACTTTGAGGGATGTTTATATTATCCAATTATATTAGCATTGTTGAGAGGTTGCACTAGTGAAAGTACAGACCCTAGGCCTCATTTACAAGCATTGCAATACAATTTTTGTATCCATTTAATATTTGCTACCTTGCTGTTTTTATTTATTCAGATTATAAAAATATATTTCTACCATTCATATTACAGTTTTATCACCATCTCTTCGCCGAACTAGTGCACCTATACAATTTACCATTGTATTGGCTGTGTTGGGGACACAAGAGATTTCTTGTATTTGGTTGCAGGGTCGCTTGAGAGAGACCATCTTCATTCCACGCCTCCCAGGATTGATAAACCTTAGGTCAAACACTTAAGGGAAAATTGCTACTGTCCTACAAAACTCTGCGCTTGGAGGGCAACACGAGTCTGCAAGAATAAAGTTGTGTAGTAGACATCAAGCTCTTTTCTGGCGCCGTTGCCGGGGATGTGAGTGCTTGAAGGTATATCTTCAGATCTTGCAATCGAATCTTTTAGTTTCTTGTTTTATCACTAGTTTGGTTTATAAAAGAAAACTACATAAAAAATGGAATTGAGGTTGCATCATATTATTGATCATCTTTATAATATCTTTCTTGGAAATGATGGATTAGAAAATTGTGCTCAATTGTTAGAAGAAGAAGACAATAAAATGTTGGCACAAAATATTTGAATGATGAGCATGATTGCAATTTTTTAGTATGAATTCTTTGAATATCCATGATGCTAATGATATGCAAAGGCATAAGCTTGGGGATGCTATATTTGATGAATATGATATTTTTAGTCCCCCAAGTTTTTATGAGAACATTTATTATAATGAAAGCATGGCTCCTATTTATGATGATTATATTGATGAAAGTGGATTTGGAGAGGTCATGACTTTATGTAGTGATGAATCTACTATTTCAGAAGAGGCTCCAATTGATTATGAGAACAAAGTTGCTATCTATGATGATTATGGTGATGACATGTATGCTATAAAGAATAATGATAACCATTAAACTCGTCATCATGATTTTAATTTTCAATCACATGATAGTTACTTTGTTGAGTTTGCTCCCACTACTATTGATGAGAATAAATTTGCTTATGTGAAGAGTAACAAAATTTCTATGCTTATGTATCATGAAAAGAATGCTTTATGTGATAATTATATTGTTGAAATCATTCATGATGCCACTAAAAATATTATGAGGGAGGAACATATGCTTGTAGGAATTGCAATAATATCAAGTTTCCTCTCTGCGTGTTGAAAATCTTGAAGTTATGTTTGTTTTGCCTTTCTTATGCTAGTTGATTCTTGCTCCCAAAAGCTCATAAAATCCCTATGCATAGGAAGGGGGTTAGGCTTAAATGTGCTTGCCTTGTGTTTCATGATGCTCTTGTTATGTTTCAATTCTTATCTTTTATGCAAGCATCATTAAAATCATCATGCCTAGCTAAAAGGCATTAAAGAAAAGCGCTTGTTGGGAGACAACCCGACACTTTTACCTACTGTTTTTGTGTGTTCACATGATTATGCTACTGTAGTAATCATGGTTTATTGCTTTTGTTTCAATAAAGTGCCAAGTAAAGCCTTTGGGATAGTGTGGAAGATAGTTGACTTGAATCTGTGCAAAACCAGAAACTTTTGCGCTCAGTCCAGGAAATTTAGAAATTCACTGGAATGTGCTTTTGATCTGAATTATTTACAGGTCATAGATATACAAATTCTCTACGTTGTCCTAATTGTTTAGAATTTTTGGAGTAGCAGAAGTTCGGTTGGAGTACAAATTACTTCAGACTGTTCTGTTTTTGACAGATTCTGTTTTCCATGCATAGTTTGCTTGTATTCTAGTTTCTATGGCTTATATTGCTCAATATAAATTGTGGAAATGATATGCTACAGTAGGAATTGTGTGGAAAAAATTATGAATCTTGTCTTTGACTGTACCAAAGTGAAATGGTTTGGTCTTTATCATACTAACGCATCTCACGAAGTTCCGTTAAGTTTCGTGTGATTGAAGTTTTCATGTTTTGGGTGAGATATCAATATGAGGAGAATAAGGAGTGACAAGACCCTAAGCTTGGGGATGCACAAGGCACCCCAAGGTAATATTCAAGGAATATCCAAGCAATTAAGCTTGGGGATGCCCCGGAAGGCATCCCTTCTTTCATCTCCAACATTATCGCTTTTGAGATTTAGGAAAACCATGATTTGGGAGGAATTAAGGAGACGCAAATGCTCAAGCTTGGGGATGCCCAAGGCACCCCAAGATAATATTTCAAGAAGTCTCAAGCATCTAGCTTGGGGATGCCCCGGTAGGCATCCCACCTTTCTTCTTCAACAATTATCGGTTAGTATAGGTTGAGCCTAAGTTTTTGCTTCTTCACATGATGTGTGCTATTCTTAGAATGTCATTTGTTTTGTTTTGCTTGTTGTTTTAATAAATTCCTTAGAACTGAAAGTTTTTAAATAAAATATAGTCCTCAAATAGTTGCCAGAGAGGCTAGGTAAGCGGCACTCACATCCCGTCAACGAAGCTCTTTTCTATGGAATTGCTCTAGTGCTTCACTTATATCTTTTTGAGCACGGTGTGCTTTAGTATTTTTGAAGCAATTCTCTCTTGCTTCACTTAAATTAATTTGAGAGACAGAAATATTATGCTCATGATCTTCACTTATATTTGTTTGAGCTTATCAAAAGCAACATATGAAAATTAGTTCCAAAGTTATAGATATCCAAGAAGGATATAATAAAAACTTTCATGAAGATCATTGGACAAAATAAACTTGATTCCTTGTAATAGTTTTGAGATATGATGATGTAATATGTGAGTCATGTTGATGAGTAATTATGCTTTAGTAAGAATATTGGTGTTAAGGTTTGTGATTCCCTATGCAAGCACGAAAGTCAATAGTCATGCAATGAAATTATATCCTACTTGTGGTGCATTATTCGGTGTTAATTATTCTTAGTGCTCGCTTATGAGATTATTTGTTTCTTGGTTGGTCGCTTCTCAGTCTTTTGCTAGCCTTCATTTTGCACTAAGTATGATCACTACTTGTGCACCCAAAATCCTTTAAACCAGTTTTGCCACATGAGTCCACTATATCTACCTACATGCGGTATTCTTTTGCCGTTCTAAGCAAATTTGTATGTGCCATCTCTAATTTTCAAAATAAAATTCTCTTTTGTGCGCTCGTACCGCTCGCAAGGCGGTGAGGGGTGGCTGATATTTTCCATGCTAGATGTGTTATTCTCACGGTGAGTGTTTATTCACTTCTCATTGCACGAAAGTATGGCAAAGGTATTAGGGATGCCCAGTCCTGAAATGAAAAATGAATTTACTTTATGTTGTCAAATAATAAATTCCTTGGAAAATGTTGGTATGGAGGGCAACCGTGGATTCGGCTAGCCATGGAAAGTGAAAGTATGGTGGAAAAAGGAATAAACTTTAATTTCTTTTTGGGAACCACCTATGATATATCTGGAAAGTTTGGGGGAACTCTAAGTCGTTTTTGTTAGGAAAAGTATGCCTCCCAAAATGTTTTTATCTCTAACTTTTTCGCTTTGAGCTCTGGCACCTCTACAAATCCCTACTTCCCTTCGCAAAGGGCCTTTATTTTACTTTATGAAATTTTTATTTTTAAATTGAGTCTCCATCTTCTCTTATAAAGCACCAACTAGGAGGCACTATGATTGTACTTGAGCATTGGGTGTAGCTAATATGCGAGTGTATTTCATGAAAGGATCAATGATTAAGCATGATGGGCTAGGGATAACTTATTTTAGCTTTGATATTTTGAAAGACATGGTTGCGTGTTGATATGTGATACGTCTCCAACGTATCTATAATTTTTTGATTGTTCCATGCTATTATATTACCCCTTTTGGATGTTTATGGGCTTTATTTTACATATTTATATCATTTTTTGGGACTAACCTACTAACCGGAGGCCCAACCCATAATGCTATTTTATTGCCTGTTTCAGTATTTCGAAGAAAAGGAATATCAAACGGAGTCCAAACGGAATGAAACCTTCGGCAGCGTGATTTTTTGGAAGAATATGATCCTGGAGACTTGGAGTCCAATTCAGAAGATCCTCGAGGAGGCCACGAGATAGGAGGTCGCGCCCCCCTTACAGGGTGGTGGCCCCCTATCTCGTGGCCCATCGAGCACCCCCCCCCCCCCGACTGACTTCTTTCTCCTATATATGCATACGTACCCTCAAACCATCAGAAATCAAGATAGATAGGGAGTTCCGCCGCCGCAACCCTATGTAGCCCCCAAAAACCTCTCGGGAGCCCGTTCCGGCACCTTGCCGGAGGGGGAATCCATCACCGGTGGCCATCTTCATCATCCCGGTGCTCTCCATGACGAGGAGGGAGTAGTTCACCCTCGGGGCTGAGGGTATGTACCAGTAGCTATGTGTTTGATCTCTCTCTCTCTCTCGTGTTCTCTCTCGTGTTCCCTCTATGGCACAATCTTGATGTATCCCGAGCTTTTCTATTATATATTTGTAGTTGGATCTTATGATGTTTCTCCCCCTCTACTCTCTTGTGATGAATTGAGTTTCCCCTTTGAAGTTATCTTATCGGATTGAGTCTTTTATGAGAACACTTGATGTATGTCTTGCCGTGCTTATCTGTGGTGACAATGGGATATCATGTGCCTCTTGATGTATGTTTTGGTGACCAACTTGCGGGTTCCTCCCATGAACCTATGCATAGGGGTTGGCACACGTTCTTGACTCTCCGGTAGAATCTTTGGGGCACTCTTCGAAGTACTTTGTGTTGGTTGGATGAATCTGAGATTGTGTGATGCATATCATATAATCACGCCCACGGATACTTGAGGTGACAATGGAGTATCTAGGTGACATTAGGGTTTTGGTTGATTTGTGTCTTAAGGTGTTATTCTAGTACGAACTCTTTTATAGATCGATCCGAAAGAATAGCTTTGAGGTGGTTTCGTACCCTACCATTATCTCTACGTTTGTTCTCCGCTATTAGTGGCTTTGGAGTGACTCTTTGTTGCATGCTGAGGGATTGTTATATGATCTATCTATGTTATTATTGTTGAGAGAACTTGCACTAGTGAAAGTATGAACCCTAGGCCTTGTTTCCTACCATTGCAATACCGTTTACGCTCAGTTTTATCATTAGTTACCTTGCTGTTTTTATTATTTCAGATTACAAAAACCTATATCTACCATCCATATTGCACTTGTACCACCATCTCTTCGCCAAACTAGTGCACCTATACAATTTGCCATTGTATTGGGTGTGTTGGGGACACAAGAGACTTTTTGTTATTTGGTTGCAGGGTTGTTTGAGAGAGACCATCTTCATCCTACGCCTCCAACGGATTGATAAACCTTAGGTCATCCACTTGAGGGAAATTTGCTACTGTCCTATAAACCTGTGCACTTGCAGGCCGAACAACGTCTACAAGAAGAAGGTTGTGTAGTAGACGTCAAGCTCTTTTCTGGCGACGTTGTCGGGGAGGCTAGGTAAAGGGCACTCACTCACACCCCATCAACTAAGCTCTTTTCTAGCGCCGCTGCCGGGGAGGTGAGTGCTTGAAGGTATATCTTTAGATCTTGCAATCGAATCTTTTTGTTTCTTGTTTTATCACTAGTTTAGTTTATAAAAGAAAACTACAAAAAAATAGAGTTAAGTTTGTCTCATACGCTTCATCTTTTTAATATCTTTTGTGAGAATGATGGAAAGGAAAATTGTGCTCAAGTGCTAGAAGAAGAATGCATTAAAACGCTTGGTACTAGATCTTTGTATGATGAGCATGATTGCAATGTTGTTAGTATGAATTCCTTGAATATCCATGATGCTAATGATATGCAAAGACACAAGCTTGGGGGAGCTATGTTTGATGAATATGATATATTTTATCCCCCAAGATTTGATGAGCAAATTTATTTTGATGATAGCATGCCTCCTATTTATGATGATTATATTGATGAAAGTGGGTTTGGAAGAGTGTCAACTTTAGAAAGTAGTTATCCCACTATTTTGGAGGATGTTGAATTTTATTGTGATGAACATGAAAGTGGATTTGGAAGAGTGTCAACTTTATTAGCGATGATTCCACTATTTCGGAAGAGGTTCCAATTGATTATGAGAACAAAGTTGCTATCTATGATGATTATTGTGATGAATTGTATGCTATTAAGAATAATGATAACCATGAAACTTGTCATCATGAATTTAGTTTTCAATTGGATTATGCCTCACATGATAATTATATTGTTGAGTTTGCTCCCACTATTATTCATGAGAAGAATTTTGCTTATGTGGAGAGTAATAAATTTTCTATGCTTGTAGATCATGAAAAGAATGCTTTAGGTGCTGGTTATATTATTGAATTCATTCATGATGCTACTGAAAATTATTATGAGGGAGGAACATATGCTTGTAGGAGTTGCAATAATGTCAAGTTTCCTCTCTATGTGCTTCAAGTTTTGAAGTTATGCTTGTTTTACCTTCCTATGCTTGTTGATTATTGTTCCCATAAGTTGTTTGCTTACAAAATCCCCATGCATAGGAAGTGGGTTAGACTTAAATGTGCTAGTCATATACTTCATGATGCTCCCATTATGTTTCAATTCTTATCTTTTATGTGAGCATCATTGCCATCATCATGCCTAGCTAGAAAGCATCAAAGAAAAGCACTTGTTGGGAGACAACCCAATATTTACCCTTACTGTTTTTGTGTGTCCACATGATTATTCTACTATATTAATCATGTTTTATATCTTTTGTTTCAATAAAGTGCCAAGTAAGACCTTTAGGATGGCTTTCGGTGATAGTTGTGTTGATCTTGCTGAGAATCAGAAACTTTTGCACCCAGTAAATTAGTTTTGTTAATTCACAGAAACGTGATTATGATCTGATTATTTTTGCTGTGGATTGGTACACAAATTTCTTAGGACTTCCTAATTTTGTTGGATTTTTGGAGTTCCACAAGTATACGTTTCATACAGATTACTACAGACTGTTCTGTTTTTGACAGATTCTGTTTTCTATGTGTTGTTTGCTTATTTTGATGAAAATATGGCTAGTATTAAGTGGTATGAACCATAGAGAAGTTGGAGCACAGTATATATTACACCAATATGAATTTAGAATGAGTTCATTACAATACCTAAGTGGTAGTTTTATTTTCTTATACTAACGGAGCTTACGAGTTTTCTGTTGAGTGTTGTTTTGTGGAGTTTTCAAGTTTTGGGTAAAGATTCGATGGACTATGGAATAAGGAGTGGCAAGAGCCTAAGCTTGGGGATGCCCAAGGCACCCCAAGGTAATATTAAAGGACAACCAAGAGCCTAAGCTTGGGGATGCCCCGGATGGCATCCCCTCTTTCATCTTCGTTCATCGGTAACTTTACTTGCAGCTATATTTTTATTCACCACATGATATGTGTTTTGCTTGGAGCGTCATTTTCTTTTGTTAGTATTTGCTTGCTGTTATTTATAATAATGTTTTGCATCTTTAGTTTCAATAAAAAAGTCAAGGATAGCCTTTGCCATGCTTATTTTGCTAGTATACATGTTGCTGTTTGAAAACAGAAAGTTTACCGCTGTTGCAAAAATTCCCTAGAAAAGTCAGAGCATGATATAATGTTGAAACTTTTTGCATAATGAGATCTGATAAATTTAATACAGTGGGAATTTTATTTCATAATTTTTTAGTTAGGGAACTATGATGAATCTTGCATTCTTTACAGACTGTACTATTTTGACAGATTGCTGCTATGTTTGCATTTTTTGCATATGTTTGCTTGTTTAATGATTCTATTTGAGGATAGGAGTATTAAATATGCAGAGGAATTTAGTATGCAATGTTGAATAATAATTTTATTGATTTGTTACAGTAGAAAATGATAAGGTTTTGTTTTGGTTTATACTAACCTATCTCACGAGTTCTTGTTGAGTTTGTTGTGAATGAAGCTTTTTGAGAAATAGAGAAACCATGATATGAGAGGAATTAAGGAGACATAAAAGCTGAATCTTGGGGATGCCCAAGGCACCCCAAGATAATGTTTCAAGAAGTCTCAAGCATCTAAGATTGGGGATGCCCCGGTAGGCATCCCTCCTTTCTGCTTCAACAACTATCGGTTAGTATCGGTTGAGCCTAAGTTTTTGCTTCTTCACATGAGTTATGCTATCCTTGCAATGTCACTTTATTTTGTTTTTCTTGCTGTTTGAATACAATACCAAGATCGGAAATTCCTTAATGTTAGAGAGTCTTCACATAGTTGCATAATTATTTAGCTACTCATTGATCTTCACTTATACCTTCCGGAGCAGTTTTTCATTTGCTCTAGTGCATCACTTATATCTTTTAAAGCACGGCGGTGGTTATATTTTGTAGAAATTACTAGTCTCTCATGCTTCACTTATATTATTTTGAGAGTCTTTTAGAACAGCATGGTATTTGCTATGGTTATAAAGTTGGTCCTAGAATGATGAGCATCCAAGTTGGGTATAATAAAAACTATCATAGAAAGTGAATTGGATGCCATGATCAATTTGATGCTTGATAATTGTTTTGAGATATCGAGGTAGTGCTATTAGAGTCATGTTGGTTGAGGTGATTATGAAAAATACTTGTGTTGGGGTTTGTGATTCCCTTAGCATGCACGTATGGTGAACCGCTTTGTGATGAAGTTGGAGCACAATTTTATTTATTAATTGTCTTCCTTATGAGTGGCGGTCGGGGACGAGTGATGGTCTTTTCCTACCAATCTATCCCCCTAGGAGCATGCGCGTAGTGCTTTGATTTTTGATGACTTCTAAATTTTTGCAACAAGTATATGAGTTCTTTTGATTAATGTTGAGTCCATGGATTATACGCACCCTTTCACCCCTCCATTATTGCTAGCCTCTCTTGTACCGTGCAACTTTCGCCGGTACCATACACCCACCATATACCTTCCTCAAAACAGCCACCATACCTACCTATTATGGCATTTCCATAGCCATTTCGAGATATATTGCCATGCAACTTTTCACCGTTCCGTTCATATGACACGCATTACTTTTGTCATGTTGCTTTTTGCATGATCATGTAGTTGACATTGTATTTGTGGCAAGGCCACCTTCATAATTTTCATACATGTCGCTCTTGATTCATTGCATATCTCGGTACACCGCTGGAGGCATTCATATAGAGTCGTATCTTGTTCTAACTTTGAGTTGTGAATCTATAAAAGTGTGATTATCTTCATTATTAGAGCATTGTCCTAGTGAGGAAAGGATGATGAAGACTATGATTCCCCCACAAGTCAGGATGAGACTTCGGACTTTACAAAAAAAAGGAAAGGCCAAAAAGAAAAAAACGGGGGGCAAAGAAAAAAGAAAGAAAAAAATAATAAAATGAGAGAAAAAGAGAGAAGGGACAATGCTACTATCTCTTTTTCCACACTTGTGCTTCAAAATAGCACCATGATCTTCATGATAGAGAGTCTCATATGTTGTCACTTTCATATACTAGTGGGAATTTTTCACTATAGAACTTGGCTTGTATATTCCAATGATGGGCTTCCACAAAAGTGCCCTAGGTCTTCGTGAGCAAGCAAGTTGGATGCACCCCACTTAGTTTCTTTTGTTGAGCTTTCACATATTTGTAGCTCTAGTGCATCCGTTGCATGGCAATCCCTACTCACTCACATTGATATCTATTAATGGGCATCTCCATAGCCCGTTGATACGCCTAGTTGATGTGAGACTATCTTCTCCTTTTTATCTTCTCCACAACCACCATTCTAGTCCACATATAGTGCTATGTCCATGGCTCACGCTCATGTATTGCGTGAAAGCTGAAAGAGTTTGAGATTATTAAAGTATGAAACAATTTCTTGGCTTGTCATCGGGGTTGTGCATGATTAAATACTTTGTGTGATGAAGATAGAGCAACAGCCAGACTATATGATTTTGTAGGGATAACTTTCTTTGGCCATGTTATTTTGAGAAGACATGATTACTTTGATTAGTATGCTTGAAGTATCACCATTTTCATGTTAATATGAACTTTTATTTTGTATCATTTGGATATGAACATTCATGCCACAATAAAGAAAATTACATTGAGAATTATGCTAGGTAGCATGCCACATCAAAAATTCTGTTTTTATCATTTACCTACTCAAGGACGAGCAGGAATTAAGCTTGGGGATGCGTGATACGTCTCCAACGTATCTATAATTTTTTGATTGTTCCATGCTATTATATTGCCCCTTTTGGATGTTTATGGGCTTTATTTTACATATTTATATCATTTTTTGGGACTAACCTACTAACCGGAGGCCCAGCCCATATTGTTGTTTTATTGCCTGTTTCAGTATTTCGAAGAAGAGGAATATCAAACGGAGTCCAAACGGAATGAAACCTTCGGCAGCGTGATTTTTTGGAAGAATATGATCCTGGAGACTTGGAGTCCACGTCAGAAGATCCTCGAGGAGGCCACGAGATAGGAGGCCGCGCCCCCCTTACAGGGTGGTGGCCCCCTGTCTTGTGGGCCCCTCGAGCACCCTCCCGACCGACTTCTTTCGCCTATATATGCCTACGTACCCTAAAACCATTAGAAAACAAGATAGATCGGGAGTTCCGCCGCCGCCAGCCTCTATAGCCCCCAAAAACCACTCGGGAGCCTGTTTCGGCACCCTGCCTCTATCACCGGTGGCCATCTTCATCATCCCGGCGCTCTCCATGATGAGAGGGAGTAGTTCACCCTCGGGGTTGAGGGTAAGTACCAGTAGCTATGTGTTTGATCTCTCTCTCTCGCGCGTTCTCTCTCGTGTTCCCTCTATGGCACGATCTTGATGTATCCCGAGCTTTGCTATTGTAGTTGGATCTTATGATGTTTCTCCCCCTCTACTCTCTTGTGATGAATTGAGTTTACCCTTTGAAGTTATCTTATCGGATTGAGTCTTTTATGAGAACACTTGATGTATGTCTTACCGTGCTTATCTGTGGTGACAATGGGATATCATGTGCCTCTTGATATATGTTTTGGTGACCAACTTGCGGGTTCCGCCCATGAACCTATGCATAGGGGTTGGCACACGTTCTTGACTCTCCGGTAGAAACTTTGGGGCACTCTTTGAAGTACTTTGTGTTGGTTGGATGAATCTGAGATTGTGTGATGCATATCGTATAATCATGCCCACAGATACTTGAGGTGACAATGGAGTATCTAGGTGACATTAGGGTTTTAGTTGATTTGTGTCTTAAGGTGTTATTCTAGTACGAACTCTTTTATAGATCGATCCGAAAGAATAACTTTGAGGTGGTTTCGTACCCTACCATAATCTCTATGTTTGTTCTCCGCTATTAGTGGCTTTGGAGTGACTCTTTGTTGCATGTTGAGGGATTGTTATATGATTTATCAATGTTATTATTGTTGAGTGAACTTGCACTAGTGAAAGTATGAACCCGAGGCCTTGTTTCCTACCATTGCAATACCGTTTACGCTCACTTTTATCATTAGTTACCTTGCCGTTTTTATTATTTCAGATTACAAAAACCTATATCTACCATCCATATTGCACTTGTATCACCATCTCTTCGCCGAACTAGTGCACCTATACAATTTGCCATTGTATTGGGTGTGTTGGGAACACAAGAGACTTTTTGTTATTTGGCTGTAGGGTTGTTTGAGAGAGACCATCTTCATCCTACGCCTCCCACGGATTGATAAACCTTAGGTCATCCACTTGAGGGAAATTTGCTACTTTCCTACAAACCTGTGCACTTGCAGGCCCAACAACGTCTACAAGAAGAAGGTTGTGTAGTAGACATCAATATGCTTGAGTATTCAAGTTATCATGTCAAAACTAGACTATTGCTTTGAACCATATAAAAGTCCAAATGTCCATGCTACAAAAGAAATATTATATGATGAATATGATAGGTAGCTTTCCACAACAAAAAGTCCGTTTTCAATTGCTACTTTATCATAATAATTTTTATGAGAAAGAGTTGTTGCTATGATGCTAGGAAAAGTGATTGAAATTATTATTGATCAAACTTATGCACTTTGCTAGCATTCACCATTCATAAATTATTTCTTTTATGATTTACCTACTCGAGGACGAGTAGTAATTAAGCTTGGGGATGCTGGTACGTCTACAACGTATCTAGAATTTATAAAGTATTCATGTCATGTTTACAACAATTTTATATGGTTTTGGTATGATTTGCATGGAACTAACCCGAACTGATGTTGTTTTCAGCAGAACTACCGTGGTGTTGTTTTTTGTGCAGAAATGGAGGTTCTCCAAATGAGCTGAAACTTTTTGATGATTTTTTTGTAACAAACGAGACCCTCGAAGCTTCATGGAAGGGCCATAAGGTGAAGAAGTAGGGCACAAGACACCGGGGTGCGCCTAGGCCCTTGCTCGTGTAACGGTGGGTTGTGCTCACCTTGAGGCCCATCTTAGCGTGAAACCAACGCTAGAAATTCCTATAAATAGAGAAACCATCATAAATAGCCGTAGATCAGAAGTTCCACCACTGCAAGGCCTCTGTATCCATGAGATCCAATCTAGACCCCGTTCCGGCACCCTGCCGAAGGGGGAAATCATCACTGGTGGCCATCTTCATCATCTCGGCGGCCACCACGATGAGGAGGGAGTAGTCCACCCTCGGGGTTGAGGGTTTGTACCAGTAGTTATGTGTTTAATCTCTCTCTCTCTCTCTCTCTCTCTCTCGTGTTCTTGAGATGTCACGATCTTGATGTATCGTGGGCTTTGTTAATATAGTCAGATCATATGGTGTTTTCCCCTCTCTATCTTGTTGTGATGAATTGAGATTTTCCATTTGAGATTTCGCTGTTATCAGATTGAATACTTTTATGGATTTGAGAACACTTGATATATGTCTTGCAGTTGAATACTCGTGGTGACAATGGGGTATCATATTGATTCACTTGATATATGTTTTGGCATTCAACTCGTGGATTCCCGAGGTGGCATTGGGGTAATCTATGCATAGGGGTTGATGCACGATCTTGCCTTTGTTTCTTCAGTAGAAATCTTTGGGAACTCTTTGAAGTTCTTTGTGTTGTATTGAGTATTATGAATATAAATTTGCTTTGGTGTTATTTTAGTATGAACTCTAGGATAGATCGAACGGAAAGAATAGCTTTGTGTTATTTTAGTGCGGACTCTTGAATAGATCGAACGGAAAGAATAGCTTTGAGGTGGTTTCATACCCTACAAACAATTTATTCTTATGTTCTCCGCTAGATAGGAACTTTGGAGTGATTGTTCATCGCACTTTGGGGGATGGTTATATGAATTATATTAGCATTGTTGAGAGGTTGCACTAGTGAAAGTACAGACCCTAGGCCTCATTTACAAGCATTGCAATACCGTTTTTTTGCCCATTTAATATTTGCTACCTTGCTGTTTTTATTTATTCAGATTATAAAAATATATTTCTACCATTCATATTACACTTTTATCACCATCTCTTCGCCGAACTTGTGCACCTATACAATTTGCCATTGTATTGGGTGTGTTGGGGACACAAGAGATTTCTTGTATTTGGTTGCAGGGTCACTTGAGAGAGACAATCTTCATCCTACGCCTCCCACGGATTGATAAACCTTAGGTCATCCACTTGAGGGAAAATTACTACTGTCCTACAAAACTCTGCGCTTGGAGGCCCAACACGAGTCTACAAGAATAAAGTTGCGTTGTAGACATCAAAATTCGAACCAAAATTTTTGACGTTCAAACTCAACACACACGGGTTAAGCTATCTGAATCGTTTGTGATGTTCACATTGAAGGACATATGCCCTAGAGGCAATAATAAAGTTGTTATTTATATATTTCCTTATATCATGATAAATATTTATTATTCATGCTAGAATTGTATTAACCAAAAACTTAGTACATGTGTGAATACAAAGACAAATAGAGTGTCACTATTATGCCTCTACTTGACTAGCTTGTTAATCAAAGATGGTTAAGTTTCCTAGCCATAGACATGAGTTGTCATTTGATAAATGGGATCACATCATGAGGGAATGATGTGATTGACTTGACCCATTCTTCTAGCTGAGCACTTGATCGTTTAGTATGTTGCTATTGCTTTCTTCATGACTTATACATGTTCTTATGACTATGAGATTATGCAATTCCCGAATACAGGAGGAACACTTTGTTTGCTATACCAAACGTCACAACTTGACTGGGTGAATATAAAGGTGCTCTACAGGTGTCTCTGATGGTGTTTGTTGAGTTGGCATAGATCGAGATTAGGATTTGTCACTCCGATTGTCGGAGAGGTATCTCTGGGCCCTCTCGGTAATGCGCATCACTATAAGCCTTGCAAGCAATGTGACTAATGAATTAGTTGCAGGATGATGCATTACAGAACGAGTAAAGAGACTTGCCAGTAACGAGATTGAACTAGGTATTGAGATACCGACAATCAAATCTCGGCTAAGTAACATACCGATGACAAAGGGAACAACGTATGTTGTTATGCGATTTGGCCGATAAAGATCTTCGTAGAATATGTGGGAGCCAATATGAGCATCCAGGTTCCACTATTGGTTATTGGCCGGGGACATGTCTCGGTCATGTCTACATAGTTCGCGAACCCATAGGGTCTGCACGCTTATCGTTCGATGACGATCAATATTATGAGTTTATGTGTTTTGATGTACCGAAGGTAGTTCGGAGTCCCGGATGAGATCATGGACATGATGAGGAGTCTCAAAATGTTTGAGACGTAAAGATCGATATATTGGAAGGCTATATTCGGACATCGGAAAGGTTCTCAGTGGTTCGGGTATTTACCGGAGTACCGGAGAGTCACCGGAATTCGCCGGGGGTATATGGGCCTTATTAGGATTTAAGGTAGAGAGAGAGGGCAGGTCACGCGCCCCCCAAGGCCTTGTCCGAATTGGACTAGGGGGAGGGGCGGCGCCCCTCCTTCCTTCTCTTCTCTCTTCCCTTTCCTTCTCTCCTACTACTACTACTACTACTTGGAAGGAAGGGAATCCTACTTCCGGTGGGAGTAGGACTCCCCAGGGCGCGCCATAGTAGAGGGCCGGCCCTGCCCCTCCTCCACTCCTTTATATACGGGGGAGGGGGAACCCCATAGAAACGCAAGTTGATCATTGATCTTTAGCCGTGTGCGATGCCCCCCTCCACCATAATCCACCTCGGTCATATCGTAGCGGACCTTAGGCGAAGCCCTGCGTCGGTAGCTTCATCAACACTGTCATCACGCCGTCGTGCTGACGGAACTCTCCCTCGAAGCTCTACTTTATCGTGAGTTCGTGGGACGTCACCGAGCTGAACGTGTGCAGATCGCGGAGGTGCCGTACGTTCGGTACTAGGATCGGTTGATCATGAAGACGTACGACTACATCAACCGCGTTGTCATAACGCTTCCGCTTACGGTCGACGAGGGTACGTGGACAATGCGCTCCCCTCTCGTTGCTATGCATCACCATGATCTTGCGTGTGCGTAGGAAAATTTTGAAATTACTACATTCCCCAATAGTGGCTTCCGAGCCAGGTTTATGCGTAGATGTTATATGCACGAGTAGAACACAAGTGAGTTGTGGACGATACTAGTCATACTGCTTACCAGCATGTCATACTTTGATTCGGCGGTATTGTTTGATGAAGCGGCCCGGACCGACATTACGCGTACGCTTACGCGAGACTGGTTCTACCGACGTGCTTCGCACACAGGTGGCTGGCAGGTGTCAGTTTCTCCAACTTTGGTTGAATTGAGTGTGGCTATGCCTGGTCCTTGTTGAAGGTTAAAATAGCACATACTTGACAAAAAGTTGTTGTGGTTTTGATGCATATGTAAGAACAGTTCTTGCTAAGCCCGTAGCAGCCACGTAAAACTTCCAACAACAAAGTAGAGGACGTCTAACTTGTTTTTGTGGGGCATGTTGTGATGTGATATGGTCAAGACATGATCAGATATAAGTTGTTGTATGATATGATCATGTTTTGTTGAAGTTATCGGCAACTGGCAGAAGCCTTATGGTTGTCTCTTTATTGCATAAGATGCAAGTGCCAAATAATTGCTTTACTTTATCGCTATGCGATAGCAATTGTTGGAAGAGCAATAGTTGGCGAGACGACCATGTGACGACACATTGATATAGATCAAGATGATGGAGATCATGGTGTCATGCCGGTGATGATGGAGATCATGACAATGCTTTGGAGATGGAGATCAAAGGCACAAGATGATGATGGCCATATCATGTCACATATTTTGATCGCATGTGATGTTTATCTTTTATACATCTTATGTTGCTTAGTTCCCGGTAGCTTTATAAGATGATCTCTCACTAAATTTCAAGGTATAAGTGTTCTCCCTGAGTATGCACCGTTGCCAAAGTTTGTCGTGCTGAGACACCACGTGATGATCGGGTGTGATAAGCTCTACGTTCACATACAACGGGTGCAAGCCAGTTTTGCACACACAGAAATACTCGGGTTAAACTTGACGAGCCTAGCATATGCAGATATGGCCTCGGAACACTGGAGACCGAAAGGTCGAGCGTGAATCATATAGTAGATATGACCAACATAGTGATGTTCACCTTTGGAAACTACTCCATCTCATGTGATGATTGGACATGGTTTAGTTGACTTGAATCACGTGATCACTTAGATGATTAGAGGGATATCTATCTAAGTGGGAGTTCTTAAGTAATATGATTAATTGAACTTTAATTTATCATGAACTTAGTCCTGATAGTATTTTGCAAATAATGTTGTAGATCAATAGCCCGCGTTGTTGCTTCCCTATGTTTTATATGTGTTCCTAGAGAAAACTAAGTTAAAAGATGATAATAGCAATGATGTGGACTGGGACCGTGATCTGAGGTTTATCCTCATTGCTGCACAGAAGAATTATGTCCTTGATGCACCGCTAGGTGATAGACCTATTGCAGGAGCAGATGCAGGCGTTATGAACGTTTGGCTAGCTCAATATGATGACTACTTGATAGTTTAGTGCACCATGCTTAACTGCTTAGAATCGGGACTTGAAAGACGTTTTGAACGTCATGGACCATATGAGATGTTCTGGGAGTTGAAGTTAATATTTCAAGCAAATACCCAAGTTGAGAGATATGAAGTCTCCAATAAGTTCTATAGCTAAAAGATGGAGGAGAATAGCTCAAGTAGTGAGCATGTGCTCAGATTGTCTGGGTACTACAATCACATGAATCAAGTGGGAGTTAATCTTCCAGATAAGATAGTGATTGACAGAGTTCTCTAGTTACCATCACCAAGTTAGTAGAACTTCATGCTGAACTATAGTATGCAAGGGATGACGAAATTCCCGAGCTTTTCATGATGATGAAATCGATGAAGGTAGAAATCAAGAAAGAGCATCAAGTGTTGATGGTTAACAAGACCACTAGTTTCAAGAAAAGGGCAAAGGGAAAGAAAGGGAACTTCATGTAGAATGGCAAGCAAGTTGTCACTTCCGTGAAGAAGCCCAAAGCTAGACTAAAGCCTGAAACTCAGTGCTTCTACTTCAAAGGAAATGGTCACTGGAAGCGGAAATGCCCTGAATATTTGGTGGATAAGAAGGATGGCAAAGTGAACAAGTGTACATTTGATATACAGGTTATTGATGTGTACCTTACTAGTGTTTATAGTAGCGCCTCGGTATTTGATACTTGTTCGGTTGCTAAAAAGTAGTAACTCGAAACAGGAGTTACAGAATAAACAGAGACTAGTTGAGGGTGAAGTGACGATGTGTGTTGGAAGTGCTCCAAGATTGATATGATCATCATCGCACACTCCCTATACTTTCGGGATTACTATTAAACCTAAATAAATGTTATTTGGTGTTTGCGTTGAGCATGAATATGATTTGATCATGTTTATTGCAATACAGTTATTCATTTAAAGTCAGAGAATAATTGTTGTTCTGTTTACATGAATAAAACCTTCGATGGTCATACACCCAATGAAAATAGTTTGTTGGATCTCGATCGTAGTGATACACATATTCATAATATTGATGCCAAAAGATGCAAAGTTGCGAATGATAGTGCAACTTATTTGTGGCACTGCCGTTTGGGTCATATCGGTGTAAAGCGCGTGAAGAAACTCCATAAAGATGGATTTTTGGAATCACTTGGTTATGAATCATTTGATGCTTGCGAACCGTGCCTTTTGGGCAAGATGACTAGGACTCCGTTCTACGGAACAATGGAACGAGCTACTGACTTGTTGGAAATAATACATACCGATGTATGCGGTCCAATGAGTGTTGATGCTCGTGGCGGGTATCATTATTTTCTGACCTTCACAGATGATTTGAGCAGATATGAGTATATCTACTTAATGAAGCACAAGTCTGAAACATTTGAAAAGTTCAAAGAATTTCATAGTGAAGTGGAGAATCATCGTAACAAGAAAATAAAGTTTCTACAGTCTAATCGTAGAGGAGAATATTTGAGTTACGAGTTTGGCCTTCATTTAAAAACAATGTGGAATAGTTTCATAGCTCACGCCACATTGAACACCACAGCATAATGGTGTGTCTGAACGTAGTAACCACACTTTATTGGATATGGTGCGATCTATGATGTATCTTACTGATTTACCACTATCGTTTTGGGGTTATGCATTAGACACAGCTGCATTCACTTTAAATAGGGCACCATCAAAATCCGTTGAGACGACGCCTTATGAACTGTGGTTTGGCAAGAAACCAAAGTTGTCGTTTATTAAAGTTTGGGGTTGTGATGCTTATGTGAAAAAGTTTCAACCTGATAAGCTCGAACCCAAATCGGAGAAGTGCGTCTTCATAGAATACCCAAAGGAAACTGTTGGGTACACCTTCTATCACAGATCCGAAGGCAAGATATTCGTTGCTAAGATGGATCCTTTCTAGAGGAGTGTCTCTCGAAAGAAGTGAGTGGGAGGAAAGTAGAGCTTGATAATGTAATTGTACCTTCTCCCGAATTGGAAAGTAGTTCATCATAGAAATCAGTTCCAGTGATTCCTACACCAATTAGTTAGGAAGCTAATAATGATGATCATGAAACTTCAGATTAAGTTACTACATAACCTCGTAGGTCTCCAAAGTACAGTCCGCACCAGAGTGGTACGGTAATCCTGTTCTGGAAGTCATCTTACTAGACCATGATGAACCTATGAACTATGAGGAAGCGATGATGAGCCCAGATTCCGCGAAATGGCTTGAAGGCCATGAAATCTGAGATGGGATCCATGTATGAGAACAAAGTGTGGACTTTGGTGGACTTGGCCGATGATCGGCAAGCCATAGAAAATAAATGGATCTTCAAGAGGAAGACAGACAATGATAGTAGTGTTACTATCTACAAAGCTCGACTTGTCACAAAAAGTTTTTCGACAAGTTCAAGGTGTTGAATACGATGAGATTTTCTCACTCGTATCGATGCTTAAGTCTGTCAGAATCATGTTAGCAATTGCCACGTTTTATGAAATCTGACAAATGGATGTCAAAACTGCATTCCTTAATGTATTTATTAAAGAAGAGTTGTATATGATGCAAGCAGAAGGTTTTGTCAATCCTAAAGGTGCTAACAAAATGTGCAAGCTCCAGTGATCCATCTATGGACCGGTGCAAGCATCTTAGAGTTGGAATATACACTTTGATGAGTTGATCAAAACATGTAGTTTTATACAGACTTGCGGTGAAGCCTATATTTACAAGAAAGTGAGTGGGAGCACTACAACATTTCTGATAAGTATATGTGAATGACATATTGTTGATCAGAAATAATGTTTAATTTTTTGGAAAGCATTAAGGAGTTATTGAAAGGAGTTTTTCAAAATGAAAGACCTCGGTGAAGCTGCTTACATATTGGGCATCAAGATCTATAGAGATAGATCAAGACGCTTAATTGGACTTTCACAAAGCACATACCTTGGTAAAGTTTTTGAAGAAGTTCAAAATGGATCAGTCAAAGAAAGGGTTCTTGCCTGTATTACAAGGTGTAAAGTTGAGTAAGACTCAAAGCCCGACCACGGCAGAAAATAGAAAGAGAATGAAAGTCATTCCCTATGCCACAGTCATAGGTTCTATAAAATTATGATGTGCTATATACCATACCTATTGTGCCCTCTTGAGTTTAGCAAGGGAGTACAATTTTTTGATCTAGGAGTAAATCACTAGACAGCGGTCAAAATTATCCTTAGTGAGGACTAAGGAAATATTTCTCGATTATGGAGGTGATAAAAGAGCTCATCGTAAAGAGTTACATCGACGCAAGCTTTTACACTGATCCAGATGACTCTAAGTCTCAACCTAGATACATATTGAAAGTGGGAGCAATTAGCTAGAGTAGCTCCGTGCAGAGCATTGTAGACATAGAATATTTGCAAAATACATACGGACAGACCCGTTGACTAAACTTCTCTCACGCGCAAAACATGATCACACCTTAGTACTCTTTGGGTGTTAATCACATAGCAATGTGAACTAGATTATTGACTCTAGTAAACCGTGTTGGTCACATGATGATGTGAACTATGGGTGTTAATCACATACAAATGTGAATATTGGTGTTAAATCACATGGCGATGTGAACTAGATTATTGACTCTAGTGCAAGTGGGAGACTGAAGGAAATATGCCCTAGAGGGAATAATACAATTATTATTTATACATTTCCTTATATCATGATAAATGTTTATTATTCATGCTAGAATTGTATTAACCGGAAACTTAGTACATGTGTGAATACATAGACAAATAGAGTGTCACTAGTATGCCTCTACTTGACTAGCTCGTTAATCAAAAATGGTTAAGTTTCCTAGCCATAGACATGAGTTGTCATTTGATAAATGGGATCACATCATTAGGGAATGATGTGATTGACTTGACCCATTCTGTTAGCTTAGCACTTGATCATTTAGTATGTTGCTATTGCTTTCTTCATGACTTAAAAATGTTCCTATGACTATGAGATTATGCAACTCCCGAATACCGGAGGAACACTTTCTGTGCTACCAAACGTCATAGCGTCACTGGGTGATTATAAAGGTGCTCTACAGGTGTCTCTGATGGTGTTTGTTGAGTTGGCATAGATCGATATTAGGATTTGTCACTCCGATTGTCGGAGAGGTATCTCTGGGCCCTCTCAGTAATGCACATCACTATAAGCCTTGCAAGCAATGTGACTAATGAGTTAGTTGTGGGATGATGCATTACAGAACGAGTAAAGAGACTCGTCGGTAACAAGATTGAACTAGGTATTGAGATACGGACGATCAAATCTCGGGCAAGTAAGATACCAATGACAAAGGGAACAACGTATGTTGTTATGCGGTTTGACCGATAAAGATCTTCCTAGAATATGTGGGAGCCAATATGAGCATTCAGGCTCCGCTATTGGTTATTGGCCGGAGACATGTCTCGGTCATGTCTACATAGTTCTCGAACCTGTAGGGTCCGCACGCTTAATGTTCGGTGATGATCGGTATTATGAGTTTATGTATTTTGATGTACCGGAGGTAGTTCGGAGTCCCGGATGAGATCATGTACATGATGAGGAGTCTCAAAATGTTCGAGACATAAAGATCGATATATTGGAAGGCTATATTCGGACATGGGAAAGGTTCTGAGTGGTTCGGGTATTTATCGGAGTACCGGAGAGTTACGAGAATTTGGCAGGGGTATATGGGCCTTATTGGGCTTTAAGGGAGAGAGAGAGAGCAGGCCGCCCCCCCCCCCCAAGGCCTAGTCCGAATTGGACTAGGGGGGGGCGACGCCCCCTCCTTCCTTCTCTCCTACTCCTACTACTTGGAAGGGGGATCCTACTTCCGGTGGGAGTAGGACTCCCCAGGGCGCGCCATAGTAGAGGGCCGGCCCTCCCCCTCCTCCACTCCTTTATATACAGGGGAGGGGGCGCATCCCATAGACACACAAGTTGATCATTGATCTTTAGCCGTGTGCGGTGCCCCCCTCCACCACAATCCACCTCAGTCATATCGTAGCGGTGCTTAGGCGAAGCCCTGCGTCGGTAGCTTCATCAACACCATCATCACACCGTCGTGCTGACAGAACTCTCCCTCGAAGCTCTACTGGATCGTGAGTTTGTGGGACATCACCGAGCTGAACGTGTGCAGATCGCGGAGGTGCCGTACGTTCGGTACTAGGATCGGTCGACCGTGAAGATGTACGACTACATCAACCGCGTTGTCATAACGCTTCGGCTTACGCTCTACGAGGGTACATGGACGACACTCTACCCTCTCGTTGTAAGCATCACTATGATCTTGCGCGTGCGTAGGAAATATTTGAAATTACTACGTTCCCCAACACACATATCGTACACAGTTCTGAATAAGGGACCGTGTCTGATGACACTTTGCCTGCCAGTTTTTTCGCTCAAGCGATTCCAAATTTTCGGCTTCCGTGGAAATATCTACCTCCCCGCCCCCTCCCCCTCCCCCTTACCAAAAGCCACATTTCCCCTATTTCCGGCTTCCTTTGCAAGTTGAAACCTTCACTCCTTGCTTGCAGCGTCGCCTCCTTGTCGGTGACCCTCCTTCACGCTGCTCAGCCTCGTCTATCCAGGCAGGTAATCCACACCCGAACCCCATCCTCCTCCTCCTTCCACATCCCACATGCCCCGACCGCCGGCACGAGCGCGGCACTTTCCACCCAAATCACCAACCCCTCCACCAAATAGTGCCGCCCTAAGCCATGGTGCACGCAGTATAGCCAGGATCTCAAGGAGCATTTGGTAGCAGAGAAGCAAATCGCGGCCGCACGCGCGGATGAGGTCACGATGGCTGCCCTTCGTGCCGACCCCCAGATCTTGGAGGAACACCTTGCCATTTGTTAGCAATGCCGGTTAAGCATCCTCAGTTTACCCGTTGCGTGTGCTGCTCCTGCCTTTCCTTCACAAATTCTAGTGAATTGTGCTATCTAATTTTACCATGCAATATGTTGCTCTAGTGTATATGTTCTATATGTCGTGCAGTGTGGTGCTCATTTATTAACTATTTTGTTAATTAGTTGTCATCTTCAGTTAACTGTTTGGTTCAATTCTGCAAATGTGATGTTCAATTCTTCAGGCTGCAATTTTGTATTGTCCTCCATGTGAGAAATAAATTGAATTATCTTTACAAAATGCATGAGAAACTAATACAATTGTTATATTTCCAAGTTGTCAAGCATGCTTGGTTTGGTTATATATTGTGCAATGTGGTGCTCAGTTAATGTTTGCTTCATTTGTGTTGTGGTGTTTAGTTAACTGTTTGGTTCAATTCTGCAATGCGATGGTTCAATAGTTGTGGGTGCATTCTGTTATTGTATACCATGTGAGGAATAAATTGAATTTGGCTGTAGTAAATACATGAGAAACAAATACAATTGCTACAATTGGCTGTAGTTAACTGTTTGGTTAACTGTCTGATCTTCTATTAGGAGTATGTTATATTGTGTAATGTGGTGCTCAGTTAATATTTGGTTCATTTGTTGTGGTGTTTAGGTAACTGCTTGGTTCAACTCTGCAATACGATGTCCAATTGTCGTGGGTAGAATTTTGTATTGTTGTGCATGTGAGGAATAAATTGAATTTGGCTGCACTTAATACATGAGAAACATATACAAGTGCTATATTTCCTAGTTCTTAATCATGCTTGGTCTGGATAAATAGGTTTTCCATGTAGCTTGAATTAATCTGATGAATCTGCAATGTGCTTATTTTTCATCAACATACTTTACTGATTGCATGCGAACCCTTACTTAACCTGATGACTAACTACCTTATATTTGTTGCAGGGAAACAATGGGAAGCACTGAGGTTTACAATCAAGGTTAGCACGTGCATGGTCTGTTGTCTAATAGCACATTATTGTGCAATTGCAGGAACCATTCTAATATTTAGGTTTTTAACAATTTGGTCTTGCACATGCAGGTCCTGCTGTCAGAGGTTTTGACCCATTGTTCGACCCTTTTTGCATATGGGTAAATGAGTTGTCCATGAATATCAATCAAATCAAGAAACTCAGAAAGATTGTTAGGATAAAGAAATTAGTGACAAAAAACAACAAGATCTTTGTCTGCACAATGAAGAAGACATCGGTTCACTACAAGATGGTACTAACTATTATATCTTGCCCTTTTTCATTCGTTTGCTCCATTTCCAATATAGAGAATATATTTATGCACATCCTTGTTTTCAGGCCTTTCCAAAGCAGTTCACTGATGATTACCTCTCAAACCACCTTTATGGTCAGGAGGCGAGGAAGGTTTTCATACAACACCCACAATTCAATATTGAAGTGTTCCTGAAGAGGACGAAGGACGAACGGTCAATCATCCACAGGCACTGGCCTAAAGTTGCAAAGACCTTCAACATGAATGAAGGCTCAATATTCGCCTTCCGCTTCAGCAGTTTTCCAGATGAGATGCATATGTCTATATACCGTCTATGATGCTAATTTCGAAAGGTTCTACATGTTGCATGTGAAACTTGGTGCTGGTGCTGTTGTGTAATGAGATAGCTGGTGCTGAAGCTATATCATGTTGTACTCTGATGTATTTCAATTATGAAATTCTGCTTCCTTAATATGGAAATGAAATATATTATGTGCTTAATATGAATGTCAATTAGATTAATAAATTAATTGTTAATAATAGGACAATTAGCCTGCGAATGGCGAATTAGCCTGCTAATTAGGTTTTCCTATTGCAAACAGTTATTGAAAAAATACCGTGGGCGATGACCTCAGGCAACGCACATAGTTTTTAGGAATAAACCGTGTTGGATCAATGAACAATCACACACGACTTTCTCTTGAAAACTGTTTGCGTTAGGCCACCTTGCGCAAACGTTTACCACATAAAAATTATGTGTGAAGGGCAGGCTTTGCCACACAGTTTTTTCTACGGACCGTGTGTGATACATTCAATAACGCAAACGATTTAATGGGAAAAATTGTGTGTGATGTACCTGTGAACAAAAATATTTTCCTCGGAGCGACTTTGTGGGATGTAAATATGAACGAAAATGTTTAGCGGGGACTAACTGTGTGGGTTGTACTTGCGACCGGAAATAATTTCGCCTATATAATTATATTTTTTAGCTCTACTGTATGTATTTCCGTATTTGAGCACTCGCTGGTCGCACACGACCTCATTTTGCTGAGCATGTGTGCCAGGAGGACATATCCCCGACGGTTTCTGGGTCGTGTGGGAAGGACCCCCCCTATCACCCACACTCACTAGCCGACGGTTCCAAATGCCGTCGCGGAAAGGGGTTAAAAACCATTTGTATATAGCACCGGCGCGTACCACTGTATGCACATTAACTTTTGTCAAACAGCCCCAAGTACGCAAGTACGAGAGTGCTATCCTTCTCTTCGTCCATTTCTCATAGGGAGTGACCTCATTATCCTTTGTCGGAACTTTATTCAGGACATGACATGCCGTCAATATAGCCCCCCCCCCCCACAATGCCTTGGATAAACTCGATGTATCTAACATGGCGTTAACCAAATCAGTTAGAGTATGTTTTTTTCGCTCGGCAACCCCGTTTGACTGGGGTGAATATGGAGGCGTCGTGTCATGAATAATGCCGTGTTTCGCACAAAAAGAATCAAACTCACTCAAGAAGTACTCTCCACCATGATCTGATTGGACTCGTTTAATTTTCTTTTCAAGTTAATTCTCAACTTCTGTCTTATAGATTTTAAAATAGTGTAGAGCCTCATCTTTAGTATTTAACAGATACACATAGCAATATCTAGTGTAATCATCTATCAATGTCATGAAGTATATCTTTCCACCTTTAGTCAACATAACATTCATCTCACAAAGATCAGAATGTATGAGTTCTAATGGTGCCAAGTGTCTCTCCTCCGCAGCCTTGTGAGGCTTGCGAGGTTGCTTAGCTTGCACACATGAAAGGCACTTAGAACCTTTGTATAAAGTGAAACTCAGGATTAAATCCAACTAAGCTAGCCGCGTCATAACACCGAAACTAATATGACAAAGACGTGAATGCCAAACCTTAGATTCATTAACACTCGAATGAATATGGTTCATGACTTTATTACAAAAACTGCGAGGGAAAGGCGGAACATCCCTCTGATCTCATAACCTTTTTCAACAAATAGTCCATATTTAGTAACAACTAATTTATTAGACTAGAAGACCAACTTAAACCCTTCCCTACATAGAAGGGAGCCACTAACGAGGTTCTTCTTGATGGTGGGGACATGTTGCACGTTCTTCAGCTGCATGATCTTTCCCGTAGTAAACTTGAGATCGATCGTGCCAACACCATGAACAGAAGCACTCGCGCCATTCCCCATCAACACGGACCCGTGGCCTGTGACCTCGTAAGAAGTGAACAATAAAATGTCAGCACACACATGAACACCTGCACCTGTGTCCACCCACCAATCGGTGGGCTGAAACACTGAAAAAACAGTAAATAAATCATCGCACCCAGATGCACCATTCTCATTATTGCCCATAATCATGTTGACAGACTTGGAGTCATGTCCTGACTTCTTAAACTTGTTTGGGCACTTGTTGGCCCAATGTTCAACCGAACCACAAGTAAAGCAACCCTCATTCTTCTTGTTCTTCTTAAAGGTCTTCTTACCCTTCTTCTTAAAGTCGTTATTGTGTTGGACACCATTCTTTCCCTTGGGCTTGTGGGAGTTGAAGTTCCTCTGGTTCACCATGTTGGCGACAAAAGTCCCTTTGGCCCCTTTTCGATGAGAGTCCTTTGCTCTCGAATTCTGCTCAACACTTAGATGGCCATTGACATCCTCCACTAAGAATTCACGCCTCTGATGTTTTAGAGTGTTGGCAAAGTTCCTCCAAGAATTAGGGAGCTTAGCGATTATGCAACCCGTGAAAAACTTGCCCGGTAAATCATGGAAATGCTCCGCTAAGAAATGCTCTGAGAAATACGACGGTGGCCTCCCTAAACGCCTTCTCCTGTTCATGAACAATCGTTCCCGTGGAGACACTGGCGACCGAGAGTGGTCTTAGTCTACCAATGCTTAAAGTACATACCAGTAAACTTATCCGGTTTCAATGCAGCGGCAAAGCCACTTGCCGAAAAATTGTGATGATGAACACGACACAGACATGGAGGAGTGCGACAGTCGGCGTCGGACTGTGACATGGTGATGATGAAGACGGCGCAACCCACGCCGTGCCACGCGTGTCGTGTCGTGCCGAGGCGGACAATGGAGGAGGAGTGCGTGAAGGCCTCTTCTCTTCTCAAGCTCCGATAGCATGTAGAAGAGAAACACTTATAAGGAGGTCCAACTCCTCTCCAACTTTCGGGGTGGCACTAGACTTCCCACTACATCTAGTGCCAATAAACCCACATGGGCCCTTAGAGATTTTCAGAAATTGTTAGATGGGCCTCAAGCCCATCCCACATTTCAACAATTTCACTTGAGGCAGCATCGGGCTGCCGCTCGACGGGCCGCGTGCCTGCTGGCCTCTTCAGCCGGTCAGTCCTCGATGTGTTCGTCCCGCTGGTGTTCGCCATCATGATTGTCACCAGCATTTTCAGGTTCACCACCTTCGTCTGCGTGTGGGTGGAGGATGAGGAGAGCGCCGAGGTGTGGCAACTATAGGCTATGCTAGCTACATCAGTCAATGTATTTTCCAGTTTCTGAATTTTGTCAGCCGTAACAAAGCAAAGCAGAGGAAGTTCTTCTGAACTTTTCAGCAACCATTTGTAAATAGTATATGTGACACTGAAAAAGTTTTAGTAAAAACACAAGTCTGAAAGCAAGCAAGATGATCAACTAGATTCATTAATCCAGCCCCATCAACACAAATATACTACAGACGAATATACTCCCTCTGTCCAAAAAAGCTTGCCCCTCAAATGAATGTTGGTGCTAGACGGAAGGGGTATTAACAAGACCACGATTCGATCATAGCCACGACCCCAAACAAGGACGGAATTTTTATTCTTGAACAATATTGGTTCACTTCACCAAGTGACACGTTCCTACTTGTAGGTTGTAGCTACTACTTGTGCTGCTACTACACACTAACCAACCATCTGTACCATGAGTTCCACATCATCGCAGAAGACGCCTATTTTGAGTACTCATTTTGCGGATCTGATGAGCTCCTCACTGAACTCCCATAGTTGCTTCGCCAAGACGTCACTCTTCGAGTGCGCACTCTTCTTCTCCTCATTGCAGTCGGCAAAGTATTTGCCTGACATACCCTTCATCTGAGGGTTGAGCCCTACACAACAAGTGTCATCGGAGGAGGAGGATCGTCGGAGCCGTCGGAGGAAGAGCAGAGGACGATGTAGCCCTTCATCCTCCATACGATATGAACCTTCTTCCGCTTGAGATTGGCCACCCTCGTTGCCTTCGACGCCTCGCGTGCGGACTATTCCAGGCTCACCATTCATGAAAGACACACCATTCATGCAGGGATGGTGCTTATCAGCAACATTGAAGAGGATCCAGTGATCACTGCTATGGTAGTAGAACAGGACCGGAGGACTGAGCATCTGGGAAAAGAAGGATACAAGAATGTTATTCAGGTACCTATAGATTGGGCCAACTTCTTGTCAGTTACCTTATTCTCACCAGATAATTTTGAATGGGTAAATCTTTTTTGTATTAAGTCTAACATCTGGGAGATCATCACACAAGGATCAAATAGCAGCATTACTATCCCATTTTCAATAACTGAAGTCTTCCCATACACTGAAACACCTCTATCATTTGATTCATTGTTTGAGCAGGAGTCACATCACTTCTCCATTAATCTCATCTTCCAAGCCCTCAGCATCAGCATCCACTACCTCAGCCCTACACAACAGCAAAAAGAGAAAGGATAAGCTTCCTTTGGTTGAAACTAAAGTAAGAAGAAGTTGCAGACTCCAAAAACTTACCAAGGGCTATAAAAAGAATATATGTGTTGACAAAAATTGCCTTGCTTGTCATGCTCTTCCACCACCAATACCTGCCAAAGTAGCTAAAAGTCTTAATACTTCTTTCTGTAAGGTTTTTGACAAGGACACCTCGGAGGAGCTACTTACCAGCAAGCACAAGAAGCACAAGAGTATTGCTACAACAAGGGGTGGCCCCAAAGCCACTCAGACAAGCAAGGAGAACTCCAAGACCTCCAAGGAGTAGAGCAAATAAGTAGACAATGCCTGGTAGCAGACAAGAATTTTGATTGTAAGGCAGTGCACCTTTATGTTCATTTGGGTCAAGTTGAACTTGTCTGTCATGTGTACCAGTGGATATGTAATTGCAGAGTCTGTGGTCTTTTATCTCTTTGTCACCAAGCTATGTAGAACTATTGCTCTTCAAGTGTTATCTGCTCCTAAGCACCTCTCTCATCAGCCTCTACCTGACAAAGAGCTTTGCAGTATATTTTCCTTTCATCCGGGTACTGATTTAAGACAGAGCAGGCCTAGCAAGCTTGCAACATTTCATTTCTATGATGGCTAGGGAGTGGACAATCTTGAATTGGAACGTTAGGGGGATCAATGACCCATATAAGTGGTCTGCTATCAGAAATAAAATTGAAGAATCACAATGTGCCATTTCTGTGTCTACATGAGACTAAGAAAGAACATTTTGATAGTGGGTACATTAAAAATTTATGTCCCAGAAGAATCAATAAATTTGCATTCCTGCCTTCTATTGGTGCATCAGGTGGACTCCTTTTTGCTTGGAATGATCAAATATTTCATGGACAATTGACCCATTCTAATGATTACTCCATATCTATCACTTTCACATCCAATCACAATGGAGATTCATGGCTTCTATCTAACATATATGGTCCTTGTTAACACAATGATAGAACAAACCTTATTGAATGGTTACAAAATCTGCAAGTTCAGGATGGTACCAATTGGATGGTGCTTGGAGACTTTAACTATATCAGGTATCCTCACAACAGGAACAGAGAGGAGGGCAACATCACAAACATGTTGGCCTTTGATGAAGCAATTAGTAATCAGGCTCTTATTGAGATTCCACTAAAAGGAACTATACTTGGAGTAACATGCAGGATGCCCCTCTCCTAGAAAAGCTAGATTGGTGTTTCACTTCAGAATCCTGGAAACTAAGCTTTCCATCCACTATGGCATTCCCCCTTGCTAAGACCACTTCTGATCATGTGCCTATCATGATAACAATTGGTACATCCATTCCTATAGCTAATATTTCAGATTTGAGAACTTCTAGCTAGAACATTCTGATTTTCAAGAGGTGGTTCAAAGAATTTGGAGTCAAGAACTACCACATCTGGATCGTGCAAAAACCATAGCCACTAAATTTAAGAGATTGAGAAAAGGGTTAAGGATCTGGGCCAGGAACATTTCTAATCTGAAGAAAATCATTGAGAACACCAACTTCATGATCCTCTGCTATGACTATATTGAGGATGTAAGGGAACTAACAGTGGTAGAATCAAATAGCAGAGTTATACTGAAATCTAATCTAGAATCTATGTTTAAACAATTAAGTTTATACTGGAAACAAAGGGCCACCATTAGGCAGATTAAGCTGGGGGAGGCCAATACTAAGTATTTCCAAGCTAAGGCTACCATCAAATTCTAGAACACCTGTATTGCTATGCTCAAAGATGAAACTGGTGAGGAACATGACACTCACCAAGCAAAGGCATCTATCTTATATAGAGCCTTTAAAAATAGGATGGGAACCAGTGACACCACACATAATCCTATGCACCTAGAGCATCTGATTTGCCCCAGGATAATATTGAGGAGCTGGAAGCTCCATTTAGCAGAGAGGAAATTGATGAGGCTGTCAAAAACATGCTTGCTGACAAAGCTCCTGGCCCTGATGGTTTTAATGTTTCCTTTCTCAAAGCTTCTTGGGGGGATAATTAAGGAGGATTTCTATAAACAAATTGAGGATTTCCACAAGGAGACAGTAAACCTGTAAAGTATTAACTACTCTTTTATCACATTGGTCCCTAAGACAGAGTCTGCATCCTCTCCAGCTGAATTCAGACCCATTTTCCTCCTCAATTGCACTCTCAAAATAATCACAAAGCTACTAGCCAACAGACTACAGAAAGTAATTTTGAGACTAGTCCACATAAACCAATATGGGTTTCTCAATAACAGATGCATACAAGATTGTCTTGCTTGGTCCTATGAATACATTCATCAGTGTTATCAGTCAAAAAAAAGAAATAATCCTGCCGAAGCTTGACTTTGAAAAGGCCTTTGACATGATAAATCATGATACTATCATTGATATCCTTCAAGCTAAACGTTTTAGCAACAGATGGATCAACTGGATTAAAATGATATATGGCATAGGCTACTCATCAGTCCTTCTAATGGAATACCTGGAAAGCACTTTTTATGCAGAAAAGGGGTGAGGCAGGGTGACCCTTTGTACCCATTAATATTTGTTCTGGCTGTAGATCTCCTCCAATCTATTTTCAATGAAGCTATGCAACACTCCTTGCTAGAATCACCTCTTCTCCATCAGTCTTGCCCAGACTATCCCATCATACAATATGTTGATGATACTATCTTGGTGGCAAATGCTGATGTAAGGCAACTGAATCATATTAGAGACCTCCTCCTACATTATGCTGCATATACTGGGTTGAAAGTAAAATACTCTAAATCCATCATGATCCCAATCAATACCCCCACTACCAAGATGAATCTGTTATCTCAATTATTGGAATGTAAAATTGGTTCCCTCCCACATTCATATTTGGGTTTGCCACTCTAGATATCTAAACCCAAGATTGAAGACTTTGTACCCATGATGAAAAGGATAGAAAACAAATTGCTCAGCTGCTCCACTATATATGCTCTCCACTGGTGATAAACTCACATTATTGAAATCAGTATTCACCAGCATGCCCACCTTCTTCATGTGTTCTCTGATGATACCAAAAGCTGCGATCAATCAATTCAATATCTACCTGAAACAATGCTTCTGGAGGAAATATGGTACTCAGGATACTGGCTTTGCTCTTGTTGCTTGGGAGAAAGTGTGTAAACCCAAAACTCATGGGGGACTGGGGGTGCTGGACTTAGCCACCCACAATCAAGCACTTCTTATGAAATATTTGCACAAATTCATGAATAAGGAAGACATCCCTTGGGTCAACATTATTTGGGAGACTTATTATCAAGATTATTTGCCGGGATAGCGGATGGTAGGATCATTTTGGTGGAAGGCGGTTCTGAAGCTTCTCCCATTATACAAGGATCATGCAATTTGCAAGGCAAACAAAGGATATACCATTATGTTCTGGATAGATAAATGGAATGGACAAGCACTCTGCAACAGATTTCCTGAGCTCTTCTCTTATGCTCTAGACAAAGACACTACATTGAACAATTCGCAACCACGGGAGGATATCAGCCATTTATTCCATAGACCACTCTCTTATGTGGCCTATACCCAATACAACTTGGTTCTGCAGATGATTAACAGCAGAGTGGATACTGAAGATAATGATCAATGGAAATATTCTTGGTCTTCTCCACAGTACTCCTCCAGGAAAATGTACTACCTGCTTATGGGAAAAGGCACATCTCATATCATCTTCAAAAGTCTTTGGAGTACTGCATGCAGATTGAGGCATAAGATCTTCTACTGGCTTCTTCTGCAAGACAGACTTAACACCAGGAACCTTCTACATAGAAAAAGCATGTTCTTACCAGAATACAGTTGTGCCCTTTGCTCAGAGGGTACTGAAGAAACCCTTGTCCACCTCTTTTGGGACTGTCCATTTGCACTCCTCTGTTGGGATCACCTCATGCCAAATAAACAGAGAGGAATTTCTGCCTATGATGAGATTTTGTTGACTATTAAACACCTGCCTCCAGAAATTGCACTAGACATTGTGGTAATGGGCTTTTGGGGGTATTTGGTCAGTTGGGAATGACAAGATTTTCAGATCGGCTGCTCCACATTTGAAACTTGGAAATTCTACCGCAAAGAAGGACTCTGGGTGGTGCAACTAAGAGCAAAGCAGAACAGGGTAGAACAACTTGGTAGTTGGATAGAGCAGCATCTTCAATTTGACCATGTACTTTTTCCCCAAAACTGGTGTAGGCTAGTTGTATCTTGATTGCTTGTTTGTAATTTTTGTAAATATTTTTATTTAATGAAAATACCGTAGAACTATTGTTCTACGGTCTCGGCTAAAAAAACTATTCCAGGCTCAGCCAGAGCGCCTTCGCGTTCTTCCTCCAAAGCTTGCTGGTGTCCGTCGCCGACGTAGTAAGTGATCGGCGGTAGACCCACACAAGGAGCACACTTAATATAACAACTGACTAACATATACATTAATCTAACCAAAATTATTAAGCGATTACACACAACATACTAAAACTTTATACACTAACTGGTGTCGCATATTAATCAAACCATAACTAATTAAAAAATAGACTAAACCCTAATTAACGGATACAAACAAAAAAATAATGTTATACCCTTGATGTGCGTGTTGCTAGCTTCGATCTGCTGTCTCCCCTTGTCGAGCTCCTCCTCATCGCAAATGGAGCTTCCACCGACGAACTCCACACAACCACCTCGAGCTCCCCTTTCACCCCCAACCGCTCCAAGTCGAGTCCCTCCCCCCCTACCGAGCTGCCGCTCCTTCGCCAGAGCTCCCCGAATAGGCCTCCTCCATCCTCCCCCACGCGTCCACACCCTCACACTCTAACCCATGGAATACTTTTCCTTTAATGGATCTAGTAGTTGGGTGAGTTTAGCAGGCAAAAACGAACTGGATCGATTAGAAATGGCGAAGATAAGAGAGACATAGAAGGTGGAGTCGGGAGGAAGAAGATGGCTACTCCTGGCCTTATCCCGAACCCTTCGGCTTGGGGTAGGCCGAAGACAGCTCTTCGGTCGGAGCGAGACTGAAGACTGCCCATCGGTCGGGCCGCGGCCGAAGTTGATCTCTTCGGCCCACAACGGCCACTCCTCGACCCAAGTGTGACCGAAGAGCCCTTCCTCGGCTAGGAGAGACCGAAAGGCAACTCTTCGGCCTGAGCAAGGCCGAAGACTACCCGTTGGTCATGTCGTGGTCGAAGTTGATCTCTTCGGCCCACAACGACCACTCCTTGGTATAAACGTGACCGAAGACCCCCTCCTCAGCCAAGGGAGACCGAAAAGCACCTCTTCGGCCTGAGCGAGGCCGGAGACTACCCATTGGTCGGGCCGTGGCCGAAGTTGATCTCTTCGGCCCACAACGACCACTCCTTTGCCCAAGCGTGACCGAAGACCCCCTCCTCAGGCAAGGGAGACCGAAAAGCACCTCTTCGGCTTGAGCGAGGCCGGCAAGGTCATACATTTGAAATTTTTTTCGAATTAGGTCATAAATTTTTGGAATTTGCTAAACAAATAGTTTGTAAAAAAAAGTCCCACCTTCTGCTACCTTGAATGCTAATGGTTATCTTCTTCTTATCGTGCCCTTCTACCATCCCTATCCACTTGCCTTCGCCATTCGCGGCTGGCGGTGCTTCCGCGCCGGTCTTGCAGCCCTCACCTTCCCTTAGCGCCATCCACCGCCGTGCCTCCTTCATCCCCGTCCACGCTTCAAACCTTCTGAGCACTAGATTTCAGCCAACAAGCCTACAATCCTCGCACCCGAACCGTCAGTCTCTAACTCGTCTGCGTCGTCTTGGGCTACGACTCATTACGGTTGACTTATTGCCGGCGTAAATTGCGTGAATAGATTAGTTTTCGGGCCTTTGCATCAAAATGATGCATGCAACTTTTTTAATTTATTCATCAGAGTGCGAAAAAATGAGCACACAGATTCATCCAAAGCGAATAAAGTCGCTACACCTACAAGTATTGAGACGAGTGATAACCATATCAACGGATACCATGTTGCGTGAATAGATTAGTTGATTTTGAAAGATCACGATGGGTAGCCCCGAGGTTAGACTGCGCGTAAACTGTTATCAATGTGGTTAGTTCTGATGTTTGTACACACTGATACGATACGCAGGTCCACGGCTCCACACATGAACGTCGAGGAGGCGCGCCAAATGCCTAACATAGTCTCACCCGAAAAAAGAAAACAGTAGACCAGAGAATACTCCCTCACACGCATGGCTAGCACGTGGCACATCGTCCAGTCAGAGGATGGACGGTGGCCATGCACGCGTCGCAGTCTGGCCTGGGCACCGCCCAACACCACCAAAGGCAAAGTTCTGCAGACCGCTCGAGTATGGTGGACTAGCTCCCTCTCCTTCCCCGTCAGAGCGGCGGCGCACCCTTCCCCTCCACCTTGCCACAAAGCTACTCCAATGAAGGCGAAACATAGACCCAGAGCTACCGCCGACGCTGATCCGCAGGAGGAGCCATCCACAGGCACGGAATCAATCCACCACGAGAGCAGTGAGGCGCGGCTCCGCCGGATCCGCGCCAACCTCGGCCTCCTTGACCCACCCGCGGCCCCGTCCGCCGCCCACGACGAAGGCCTCCGAGCCCTCGGCCTCCTCGACTTCGTCCGCCTCGACCTCCCCTCCTCCGGCGCCCCGCGGCCAGACCTCGTCGCCGAGCTCATCGCCAACTACAAGCCGTCCCCGAATCCCGGATGGAGCTCCGTCCGTGGCAAGCCGAGGCGCTCTGCCTCCCAGGAAAAGCTAAGACGTGTTACTCTCTTTCTGCCAGCCGCGCCACGACTTCCGCCGCCAAAGAGTTCATGAGGATTTACATCCTGGCGCCAATAAAGGATTCCAGCAACAGGAAGCTCAGGCTGCCTTTTGAGGTGGATACGGCGCTGGGTTCTGTGCGGCTGGGTTGGGCGAATGAAATTGAGTGGACGCTGCTAATCTGGGACCGAGTGAGGGAGCAGATGGAACACCTGAGTGGGGAGTGCTACTACGGTGCGTACCTGCAGAGGCTCATCTGGGTGCAGAGTCCAGATGTCTTCCAGCTGCCACCGGAGCCGCCACTGGTAGATGCACCACCGCAGCCAGCGCCATCGCACCCCCAGCAAGCAGTAAGCATCCGATCTCCGCTCAATGAGAGCCAAAAGCGTTGCGGCATTGCGCCCCCAGCCAGCGGCATTGCACCGGAGCCGCCACTGGTAAATGCACCACCGCAGCCAGCGGCACCGCACCCCCAGCAAGCAGTAAGCATCCGACCTCCGGTCAATGAGAGCCGAAAGCGTTGCCGCATTGCACCCGCAGCCAGCGGCATTGCACCGGAGCCGCCACTGGTAGATGCACCACCGCAGCCAGCGGCACCGCACCCCCAGCAAGCAGTAAGCATCCGATCTCCGGTCAATGAGAGCCGAAAGCGTTGCCGCATTGCACCCGCAGCCAGCGGCACCGCACCCCCAGCAAGCAGGAAGCATCCGATCTCCGGTCATTGAGAGCCAAAAGCGTTGCCGCATTACACCCCCAGCCAGCGGCATTGCACCGGAGCCGCCACTGGTAGATGCACCACCGCAGCCAGCGGCACCGCACCCCCAGCAAGCAGTAAGCATCCGATCTCCGATCAATGAGAGCCGAAAGCGCTGCCGCATTGCGCCCGCAGCCAGCAGCATTGCACCGGAGCCGCCACTAGTAGATGCACCACCGCAGCCAGCGGCGTCACACCCCCAGCAAGCAGTAAGCATCCGATCTCCAGTCAATGGGAGCCGAAAGCGTTGCCGCATTGCGCCCGCAGCCAGCGGCATTGCACCGGAGCCGCCACTGGTAGATGCACCACCGCAGCCAGCGGCGTCACACCCCCAGCAGCAGCTTTGCTCTGAAGTGATGCCCGAGATGATTGATGCGGCGGTAGAGAAGATCAATGCAGCATCCAAGGTAATGCTAGATGCGGCAATAGGGAAGATTGATGCGGCATCCAAGGTGATGATAGATGCGGCATCCAAGATGATTGAAGCCACATCCAAGCAGCTTAACGGTAGAGCAGGCGAGCAAGATGGTGAAATGCAGGAGATGCAGTCACTCGTCCATGCGCTGGTTACCAAGGAACGAGAAAGCAATGATGAGTTGCAACGTGCTCGGAAAAAGCTGATAGATGTAAGTGAGCATCTGACACTTTTTTCCCCGTAGTTTCAGAACACATATCATCATATCTATCACTAATTCTTGTTGTCTGCAATATGTTTTGCAGGAATTGCCAAACTTTACAAATGGCGCGGCACATATTGGTGTCAAAAGGATGGGTGAGCTGGATCTGAAAGCATTTGCGAATGCTTGCAGCAAAAATGCACCACAAGAAGATGCAGAAGTTCACTCTGCTATTCTTTGTTCACAATGGCAGGCTGAAATCGCAAACCCAGGCTGGCATCCTTTCAGGATAGTTATGATTGATGGTAAAGAGACGGTATGTAGGCAGTACAACCTCTACTATTGTTCCGGCTAGCTCTGCTATTATTGGAGACTAATAGCATTCTATAACGTTCTAATTACTTCTGCTTTTGCAAACATTTTGTAACTTGCAAATATTTATAAGATTCCATCTGATGGCGCATACCTTTTTTCCTTTGGTTTAGGAAATTCTTTCGGAGGAGGATGACAAGCTTCGCAGCTTAAAAGAGGAGCACGGTGAGGAAATCTACAGCTTGGTGACAAAGGCGCTGCTTGAGATGAACGAGTACAACCCCAGCGGACGCTACGCCGCACCGGAGCTGTGGAACCGTAAGGATGACAGGAAAGCAACGCTGGAGGAAGCCATCCAGTTCCTCCTGAGACAGCTGCAGTCACACAAGAGGAAGCGCCGTTGAGCCTCTCCAATACTGATGTGCAGGAGGCCTGGGTGTTCTGCACTCCTACTTTTGCGTCCGTAAACCTGTACGTGCGCTTTGAACTTGACTCTAGTGTAGTCGTAGTGCTGTTGGATTAGTTGGAGGTTTGTAGTGGTTCACTGGTTCTTAAAGATCATGCGACTAGATCAGCCATGATCACTAGCTATGAAGTTTAGCTAGGCGATGCTCCTGTTGGATGTGTGTAGCCTTTAGCATGATGGATGCTATCATTAGTAATATCTGAATGTATTTTGTATGTAGCCCTGCTGGCATGTGGCATGGGTGCGAAGTACTAGACTAATCTCAGAATGTTCAGTTAGCTTTAGCACCACTAATATCTGAATGTATTATCGTCAGAAATGCGTAAATTCCATTGTCTGACTGTCTGTGTGTGTGCTGTCTTTGGCAAGAAATCTGACTGGCAGAATGTGTTATAGATGCGTCAGCATTTGGGTACTGGGAACTGCATGAGGTTGGTATTAGCAGAGGAGCATCCCTCTCTCGCGGCCCTCTTCAGGCCTTGTTCGGTTGCACCCCTCCACAAGAGGATTGGAGGGGATTTGGGGAGGTTTTGACTTGTAGAGGATTAAATCCACCTAAATCCCTGCCAAATCCCTCTCAACCGAACACAGCCTCAGGAAGAAGAAACATCCGTGGCCCCAGCAATGGCGACCCACTTCCCCTTACTTACCCGCCTCCTCGTCAGCCGACCGCTGCTGCTCAATGCGGCCTCGTGGACCGCCGTCGCCGCCGTGTCTGTGTCCATGGCCGCGCTCATGCCGGAGCTCGCCTACGTCTGGGGGGTCTCGCGCGCCAGGGGCGCTTGCTCACCCCCCAACGGCAACTTGTACTGAGGCAGCATCAGGCTGCCGCTCGACGGTCCGCCGTCTGTGTGCCTGTTTGGCCGCGCCGCCCCTGACATGGCGGTCCCGCTTGTGTTCGCCACTCGTGGTCATCACCACCGCCGTCAGGTTCACCACGCCGTCGGAGTGTGGGAGGATGATGATGATGACTGACAATGACGAGAACGCTGAGGCACAGGAGTAGGCTACGGCAGCTGATCACTCAAGATGTGTGTCCAGTTTCTGAAATTTGTCAGCGGCAACAAGGCAAAGCGGAGAAAATTCTTCTGAACTTTTCAGCAACTGCCAGCATACAGTATGTGACACTAAAAAAGTTTCAGAAGAAAAACACAAATATGAAAGCAAGCGAGATGATTAACTAGATTCATTAATCCAATCCGAAACCACTCGACAAATATACTGGACATGAATATATTAACAGGACACGATTCGATCATAGCCACGACACGAAACAAGGACGAAAATTTATTCGTGAACAATATTGGTTCATTTCACCAAGTGACAGGTTTCCTACTTGTAGCTACTGCTTGTGCTGCTGCTACACACTAACCAACCATCTGTACCATAAAGCTCGACAGCATCGCGAAAGATGCCTTTTCCGAGCTCTCATTTCGCGGATCTGATGAGCTCCTCGCTGAACTCCCAGAGTTGCTTCGCCAAGACGTCACTCTTCGCGTGCGCGCTCGTCCTCTCCTCGTTGCAGTCGGCAAAGTATTTTCCTGTCACCCCCTTCAGCTGAGGGTTGAGCCCTACGTAGCAAGTAGTTGCCGCTCCCTGCAAGAGAAGAACACAAAGTTCTTTGTAACGAAGATGCCGTGTCATTGTTAGGATTAGGAATTTTGTCAAAGCCAGGAATAGATAAGAACCTGGGGTACATTCTTCCAGAACAAGTAGGTGACAACTTGAATTGCCTCTGCAATTGAAAACAGGATAAATAAATTATAACGTCGTGGGGATATAAAGCTTGACATTTAAGAAACATATTCATTCACAAGAAAAAATGAGTTTGAGAGCTTACTCATGAGAGCAAAGGAATGCCTCATCAAATTGGTCATGATCAATCCAGGATGAACGCAATTAACTGTGATGTTGGCTCCTTCCTCCTGTGTAAGTACAGCACATTATTCATGCTACATCAGAATGGAACACGTAGCTGGCGGTAGAGAATTTAATAGCTACTACAAGTTAGGTCAATAAGTCTAATAAAAAAAAATCAGTGTCCTCGCTGAAAGCTACTAAAAGGCTAAACCGCTGCGTTATTATGGTGATAATAACTGATAACAGTTTTAGCAATACAAATCAAGATAAGCAAGGGTATTAGAACCTAGGTAATATCTAGGCAGTTCGTGAAGATCTGAAGTTATTATTTCGAAGTTGGCTCCTAATGAATGAATAAAATGAAGAGAAAAGACCAAAAAATTGGAGAAAAATTATACCTTGAGCCGCCTAGAGAGCTCTTTTGCGTGCAGTATGTTTGCAAGCTTAGATTGTCCATAGGCCATTTTATCATTGTATCTGCCAATAAAAAAATACATTATTAGCAGTTGAATCGATAGTAGATTTTCTCCTAAATAACCATAATAACACATACATTTTCTTGTCATTGAGCTGATCAAACAGAATCCCCTTTGGATATGTATGGAGGTGGGCAACTGATGACAAGTTCACAATGCGACCCTCAATACCCGTAGACTTGGCAGTAGTTTTCATGTTATCAAGGAGAAGGTTGGTCAGTAGGAAGTGACCTGATTGAGTATTTGAGTGAAAGGGAAAACTATTAGTATCAGGATATCCACCATTGATTCTGTCTATTTCAAGTATTGCTGGCAGTTAGAGACTAACCAAGATGATTTGTGGCAAACTGCATCTCCACTTCGTCTTCAGACAGTTGGAAAGGACAGAACATCACACCTGCATTATTTCTGCAGAACAGAAAGAATTCGGACGGCTTGATTCAGTGAAGCGTAGGCAGTGCTGGAATAGGCTAGCAGTGATATACAGCTATCCCAAACTGAAATTTAAGAAAAGTGGAAATGATACGAGATGAAGGGATTACATCAAGATGTTTAGAGGAAGATTCATGGCGTTGAACTGGTCAGCGAAGGCCCTGACAGACTTGAGGGAGCTAAGGTCAAGCTTCAGAACATCGATACGGGCTACTGGGTGTATCTTCATGATGCGCTTCTTTGCCTCTGATGCAGCCTCTGTGTTTCTCGCAGCAATGATGACATGGGCTCCTCTCAGGGCAAAGACTCTCGAGGTCTCTAGACCAATGCCACTAGATCCTCCTGAAAGATATCAGAATGCCGGCTTTCAGTAAAAAAAAACATGAATAGATCTTCGAAACATGTTATAAAAAGGGATTGACTGTGTGATAACTCAAAAAGATTGATTTTATGACAGGCTTGGTTGCAATGTACTGACGGCATTAGTAAATGCCCATAACAAATTCTCGCAAGTGTGCATAAGCATAACCCACACCCATGCTTTACGAATAAGCAATATTGACACGACCCAAAACGGTTTCCTCCAATTGTTCCAACACATACTAATGGAAGCTCTTGCATTCCATTAGAAGTCCCTATGTCCTGAACTTATTATTGTTGTAAAAAACTTCTACTTCCTCCATTCCTAAATATAAGTCTTTTAAGAGATTCCACTATAGACTACATAGTACATACAGAGCAAAATGAGTGAACCTATACTCTAAAAGGTGTCTATATACATCTGAATGTAGTCTCTATAGTGGAATCCCTAAAAAAAACTTATATTTAGGAACGGGGGGAGTAGAAAAAGTTGTTATAAAAACAATACCAGAAAAGCTCCCATCAATATAACCAGACTTAGTTCTCAATGAATGTGAAAACTGTAGTCTAACAACCAACCTTACAGATGTTGATAATTTTAACTTTTTCAAGTAAACATAGGAGCTTCAAAATCCTAGTGCGATGAAAAAGATAGAAGAAGATTGCCATCTAACTTGAAAGGATCTTGTCACCGCAGAATATAATAACTCTTGCTGTAGTCTAACAACCAACCAGGATTTCTTTTTTCTTAGTGTTTTGATAATTTTGACTTTTCAAGTAAACATAGGAGCATCAAAATAGTAGTGCAATGAAAAGGATAGAAGAAGATTGTCATCTAACTGAAAGGATCGTGTCACTGCAGCATATAATCACTCTTGCTGTGGTTTTCTAACAACCAACTAGAAAAAATGACAGTTTCTGCTAATTTCTACTTTTCAAGTAAACATCGGAGCAATGAAAAGGATAGAAGAAGATTGCCATCTGACTGAAAGGACCTCGTCACTGCAGCACAAAATCACTCTTGCGAAAAACTAAAGCACATAAAAGAGAGATAAAAATAACAACAGTACTAGGTTCCTTCCTAATCCCTATTCGTAAAATTGGCCACACCATGATACTGGCAAGCAGGGTGGGAGGTCCAGAAATTGTCTGCACTACTACTAAAGTCAAGAGAAAGCTTGATCCATGGGTGGTCACCATGAAAACAAAATATTGATCTGAACAGAAGCAGCTAGGGATATTTGATTGGTCCTAGTGAAGAGAACTGGCAGATAACACAAGCCAATTCAGGATTCGTTCAAGGCCACACAAAACAGTTCCCAGAAAGACAGGACCCAGAAATCCAGGCTGCATACTCTTATTCTCCACATAAAAAGGAGGACTTAACCAACTTGTTCACATCAAGAGTTTGGAGAAATATAAGAACGTACGTCGCAGTTCAGATTAGGAGCAGGGCATAAATCTGAACAGAGACTAGTGCTTGTGCACAAAAAAACAGTTGTGACAACACATGTTCAGAAGTTAGTAGTTCAGTACATACCCCCAAACAACAAAACCCCGGTCGTAAACCCACTTCCCAACTGCTTGTCTAGAGAGCAAGAAGAAGAGAGCAGAGCAACTCCCTGTAGAAAATATTCAGAAAGGCTGCACACGAATCTAACCGACAACATCACAGAGAGTATCTGAGCACTGCATCATGAACAAAGCCAGCTAATTTGATTCACTGGTGCACGGTTAGTACACCATCAGGCTTTGGGGATCAAAATAATTTGATGTGAACACGATAGCTAGCTGGTACCAGTAGCGATGCTCCTGTTCTTGTGCTGACAGCGACGCATAACCAGCAGTCAGATTCAGGGTGCGTGTGCCCAAACAGGAAAGAGATCGTCACCACTTATGACTAAACGAAACGCCCAAAAGGTGGTGTCCCCATCACACGGTCAAGAAGATGAGGGTGGTCAGGTGGCGCTGCGAGCGCCATTGGTGATCTGGCGGCGCAAGAGCAGGGGAGGAACCCGGCCGGTTGGGTGGGGGTGGGGTTGTGGTGGGTACCTGTGACGACGACGGTGAGGCCGGCGGCGCAGATGTCCTCGGTGACCTGCTCCGCCGTGGAGCCCGACCCGAACCCGCTGGCGCCCGGCTTGCCGGTGATGAGGGACAGGATGCCCATCTGATTTTCTTGGGTCGACTCCTAAATCTGCGGAACAGAATGTGAGCCCTCAATCAAGAAGAAGAAGGAGAAGAAGAAGCAGAGGAATCTTGGCGAACTCACCTGGACCTGGACGGATTAGCAGATGGCGAGATTGGTTCTGCTGATGCGCGACGGAAGGGAGGAGGAAGGCGTGCAGGAGCGGGCGCAGGGGAGGAGGTTATTTATGGCCGCGGGGAGCGGTAGCAGCAGTTTGGTTGGGGAGTAGGCAGGCGGTCGGGCAGGCTACCGGCCGGAACGCAAACTCTCCAGTGAATCCGGCCGGGCCGGGACTCTTCCACTCGATGGAACAGGTTTCCTCTCTGGAATCCTTCTTCTTGCACGGGAAGAATATGTAGTACGTGTGTGGTCTCTGGCAGTGGACAAAAAAACCGAATCTCCTTTTCCTTTTGGGTCGAGAGAGAAAGAAAAATTGCATCTTTTTTCTTGATGGAGGAGTCTGACATTCAGAGGAGAAGAGTCCACAGTCCACACGTGTTGATCAACTGCTGCAAAAAAAAAAATTAGATGAATATAAGACTTTTTTCCCAGATAATTGACATATCGTGGGAAATAAAGTCAAAGATCGAGCTCTCCCAAAAACCAGAGGATTTGTTGGTATATAAGAATGGGAGTACCTTTTTTTTTTTTGCGAGAAAATTTCCGATCTATTCATCTTCAATCATGGCAGTACAACGAATACCAGAAATAATAGAAATTACATCCAGATCCGTAGACCACCTAGCGACAACTACCAAGACTTGAAGCGAGCGAAGGCGCGCGCCATCATCGCCCTCCATCGCCGGAGTCGGGCACAACTTGTTGTAGTAGACGGTCGGAAGTCGTCGTGCTAAGGCCCGTGAGGACCAGCGCACTGAACAAAGCAACCGCCGCAGATGAAGAATAACGAGATCGAAAAATCCAATCCGAAGACACACGAACGTGAGCGAACAACGGCGAGATCCGAGCAAATCCACCAAAGATAGATCCGCCGGAGACACACCTCCACACGCCACCAACGATGCTAGACGCGCCGGAACGGGGCTAGGCGGGAGACCTTTATTCCATCTTGAGGAGCCGCCGCCGTCTCGTCTTCTGAGCGGGACACAAACCCTAGCAAAACCGAAAGAAACGATTAAGCGGAGCCCTCCGCCGACCCTTGCCGAGATCCATCTGCGCCCCATGGCCCTAAGGCCATCGGAGAGTAGGCGGACCTGCGGCGGCGGCGGCGGGAGGCAAAAACCCTAGCTTTTTGTGGAGGAGAAGGAGGAGGCGGCGGCTACTGTAACCCCAGGGAGATGTATCTATATTCTCGTAGCAGGCTCACAATAGAATGGGAGTACCTAGAACTCATCTAGATGAGATATAATTTGGTCTCATTTACTTTGAAAACAAGAACAGTTACAACCCACGTCAGCACACATGCATCTTATAGCATCACATCCAATGGCTATAAAATATGAATGAGACCAAATTATATCTCATCTAGATGAGTTCTAGCAAAACTGTATAAGAATAGTACTGTGTTTGCCTCTCAATAGATACCTTGCAACTGTGTTGATCAACTGATGTAATCACAGTTTGCGACCAGATATTACTGTTGTTGCGTAGAATAATCAAAGGATGCGGGACATGTTTGCGCGCGCACTCTGTCTAGTAGCAATCGCCCGAATTGTCGAGTGTGAGACATAGAAGGATACACAACGGGTGCGCTGGCCTGCCTCCACGGCCTCTCTTGATGGCAGCCGCCACCCGCAACGAGTAAAAAACTAGACGATGCACAAAGCCTCCATGGCAATAAGGTGTCACACATATTACTATGGGTGTGCATTGCTTATGGGATGAGTTGATCATGGATTCCATGAGTTGGAGACGATGCCCTAACATGTAGCTACATCCAAATAGACTGCTTTCCGATGCCACTCATTCCCAATAATTATTCTAGACCAACCTATGTAGAAGGTATTTGGTTTCTATTGCAATGCAAGCCATGAGAATGCTTGGTCGGTTGTAACTTTCTAACTATATGTTTGTTTGCATCGTGCACACATCTCAGTTATATATAGGCCGGTGAGAAGAGATGTGCACAAATAAATGCATAAAGGCTTATACATTCTCTCCTTCCTGTCTTTCACTGAGGAGTAGGTGAGCACAAAATAATATATGATCTTCTGACAACAATGAATATGGGAGCAGTACATGAGATATCGCATGTGATCTTAATCGAAGAAAAAAACACTACCCCAATCACCATTCTCATATCAAGGATTTGCATTGTTCTTCACCTCTCTTGCCTCATGACGAAGCTAGTTGTGCTAATGACTGAAACATGCATGCTTGCATGTTTCCAAAAATCATGTAAACCAGATGGGTCCTAAGTGGATGGAAACTTTTCTTCAAAATAGAGTAAATATGATTCCTTAGGGAGTTAGGGACAATTCCTATGATCCAAGTGTGCATTAGTCCAGGTACAAATGATTCCGTAAGCATTTAGTGGCCAGGATCCTATGATTCAAATGGTTATATAGAAAAAGTTCCTACACAATGAAATCCTCTAAGAAAAATTTAAAGTTCCTTCGATCCAAAGATTCAAATTCTTCAAATATCATGCACTATTCCTTTGAATCAAAACATGCCGCAAATCGAACGTATTAGGAGTACTGCAAAATGCGCAATCAAATGTAGTAGTACTACAAAAAATAAGGGACCACGACAGGTCATGTGCGATCATTGTCGCTTCATGTTATATAGGAATTTAACACACGGGAATAAGGAAACATACAATTTCTCAACATGCTAGAGTGGATGAAAAATTTCCTTGAAATCTAGCAAAATGCCAAAAATTCTCCTGTACCTTATGACCATGTAATTTAAACTACCGACATGGATTTTTTCTTAAGGATCTTAAAAAACCCTTGAAAAGTTATTTGAATGAAAGAGGGCCCGTATCCGATGATCTGACAACCTGGGTTTCATTTCTCATTGACAACCCACATACAATAATTCTCCGTGGAGCTTCCATATGCAATGAGTACTTGGATGTAGTCAGGCCAATGCATTTGTAACAACGTACATGAGAACACCGTCCTTGCATGTACACCGGAAGAATATTTATGTGGTCTTTACTGGACAAAGAATCACATCTTCTTTTCCTTTTGGAATGATAGAGAAAAAAAATCTCGATTGATGAAAGAATCGGAGATCGAGAGGAGAGGAGTCCACAGTCCACACACGTTGATCAACCTTTCTTATTAGAGCTTGCGACCAGGTATTACTATTTTTGCACACAATAATCAGGCACATAGAAATTAGCCAAAAAATAATTGTTTGATACACCGCGTGAAAGAAAAATGATGCAGGATATGTGTCTGCGCATGTTGAGTGCAAAACATAGAGGGATCCACAATGGATGTGCAGAACAACATCCATTATCTTTCTTGATGGCACCTTTCACTCGCAACCAGTGAAAACCATGATGATCCACATTGACTGCATGGTAGTAAGGTACCACAGATAATGCAATGAAGATGTTTGGCTTATGTCACAAGTTGATTATCAATTCCTGGATATGGAGCTTTTGCATTACAAGTTAGCCGCATCCTAAAACCTAAGAGACTATTTTCTGACACCGCTCATTCCCAACATTTATTCTAAACCAACTTATGTAAAATGTCTTTGGTTTATCTTGCGATTAAACCATGAAAATGCTTGGTCGATTGTAAATTTCTCTCTAACTATATGTTTTCTTTCACCGTGCTCACATCTCTAGTTATATATAGGTGAGAAGAGACGTGCTCAACTAAAGGCACATATATTCCCTTCCTCTTGTCTTTGAAGAGGAGTAGGTGAGCACAAATTAATATATGATGATCTTCTGACAACAATGAATACAAGAGCGGTACATGAGACATTACATGTGATCTTGATCAAAGAAAAATCAGTACCCTGATACTTTCATTCTAACACCACTGTTTTCACTTCAACTGCTTGAGTTGTTCATCACCTTTCTTGCCTCGCGACCAAGCTAGCTGCACTAATAACTAAACATGCGTGCACATTTCCAAAAATCTTTCTAATCGAATGAGTCATGAGTGGACGGAAACTTTCCTCCAAAATAGAATACAAATGATTCCTTAGAGACAATTCCTATTATCCAAATGTGCACAAATGATTGTATAAGAATGTAGTGACCGGATGCCATGATCCGAATGGTCATATAGGAGAAATTCCTACATAATGAAATCCTCCAATTTTATTTTATTTTTGAAATTCCATCGATCCAAACCTGTCCTGGGAATTCCAGTTCTATGAATCAAACGGTATGGTAATACATAGAAAAGTTCTTATGGATTCAAAATTTTCAAGAATCCTGCGCTATTCCTCTGAATCAAAATAAGGCCCAAATCAAACAGATTATTACTCCCTCTGTTTCTAAATATAAGACCTTTTTAGAGATTTCAATACGGACTACATATAGATGTATAGGCGCATTTTAGATTGTAGATTCTTTCTGGAATACATTTTAGATTGTAGATTCACTCATTTTGCTCTGTATGTACTGTATTGGAATATCTAAAAAGACTTGTATTTAAGGACGGAATGAGTAGTATACAAAGAGCGTGATCAAGCCTATTAGTACTACAAATAAGAAGGGACAAGGACAGGTTAGGTGCGGTCGCTGTTGCTTGATGGCCGTGTGTGTGTGGGTCTCCTTGTAATCTTGCCCAGTTTGCGCCATTGCCGGTCGCTCTCGGAGCAGAACGTGCGTGGCCTGATTGTTGTTCGCTCACCCAACAATTTCGACGAGCCATTAAATTGATCGATCCCCACTCCGTCTCCTCTCGCATCGACAATGACCAGACCACTCGTCCCGGCTGCTGTTATTCCTTCCTTCAGTTCACAGCAAAGCAACGCAGAGTTCTAGTGAGAACGGCAGCAAAACATTCTCGCTTCATTTACAGAATCTTTTGAAGAGCCTGGAGTGGATGTAAAATTTTCCTGTGAAAGATAGTACTAAATGAATCATAGGAAGAAGAAAATGCTATGTACGATTAAACAAACAACACAGGAATAACTTCTTAAGGATTAGAATCATAGCTCCAAAACTCCTTTGAAAATTCTTCGAATCAAAGAGGTGCTTGTCTGGTGACCTCAGAAACTAAGACTTCATTTTCTCATTCGCAACACATGCAACATTTTTCTTTGAGTAAAAGGCACCGCAGGTAATTGAACATGTGTCGATAGTTCACTTTGATCTTACTTAAGAATACGGTCAATACAATCATTATATACACCTTCTGATGATTATACGGTCACTGACTCAAATTATAGCTTTGTGTTTTGTCTAATTGACTAGTCAAACAACCTACATGGCGCCTCCTCAGCTCATGCTGTCTTTCTCATTATGCCGGTCCCACATGTCAATCGGAGAAAGAAAGAAATCACAAAATTATGCACGACAGAAGGGGGGATTCGAACCAAAGAACGTTTCGCTTTCATCACCAACACGCGCTAGCCTGACGAAGAATGCACAGGACGCACACTAGCATACGCGCACGAACGGTGAGCCTTTTTTTTTTTTGGAAAAGACGAACGGTGAGTCTTGACGAACGTACATGGCATGCACGAACGGCCAGGCCTCTCGGCAGCGACGCACGCATGCAGCCGCTCTTGTTGCCCCTTGGACACAAGTACGAACAATAGATCGATTGAACAAACACATGCATGTGTATCCTAACCTCTCACCTAATATGTTCATGGTTTAATCCGTATATATCTGCTGTTTAGCTTTAAACCGTGGGAGATAAATTGTGTAGTCGGTTACCCGTGTACGTGTATGTGTAGCACACCATGAGAATCCATATAATGAGCCGAGTTCTGTCAATCGTTTACAGTATGCAGCTACAATCATCTATCTCTCGCGAGACATAGCTACCCTTAGTACCCTCCATCTAGGCTATATATGGCGCCATTGATATAGGAGATCGTGATGTGTGATATAAGTGACCATGGTGCCGAGCCACGCCGTCGAGCCGTGTGCGGAGCCATGGCTAATGTTGAGCAGTTTGGCGCCGCCGCTTGGCGATAAAAAAATACTAGACTTATGGGCTACTTAGTACTTACGGACCCCTCCCACTGACCATTCTCTTCTCCCCTTTAATTCAACTGTGAAACCTGCTTTTGAATTCCCAATTTTTGATCCAACCAAAAACTACCACACAAGTTCTAAGTCAATTCTGTTTTCTGTAGGTATAGCATCGTTGCTTGGTAGTAATGTTCGGTGGGTGAGACGTACGCCACCAGGTCCATAATCATGACAACTTGTTGGCGGCCGAACCGGACGTTCTCAACCTGCTGAACACAAATGAGGAGTACGAGCACGCTCAAGTGTGATGTTGGCATTGACACAGGTAAACGTGCCCTTGGCGTCGGCAGAGGCTGCCGGGCACCGCCGGGAAGGTGACGGGCTCGCCGCTGGCGCCATGAGCAGGACACCAAAAGGTGACGTGCATGGCATGCATATCATAGGAGACCGACGTGTGTGTGAGTATGTGCCTTCGTGCATGCAAGCGTGCTGTGTGTGTGTGTGCGCGCGCGCGTGAGTCCGTGTATACGTGCTGCGCCTGTGTGCGTCATCTGTACGAGTCATAGTGTAAAAAGGGTTTGCTTCATGTGTTAACATTGGCAAATCTGCACTTAATTGGCTAGCGCGCACGGGTTTACAAAAACATGTCCCTAGTTCAAATCCCAACTAGACATATACCTGATGAGGTGCCACTTAGTCCGTTTGACCGGTCAACTAAACAAAATACATTGCTACACTATGAGCTAGTGACCGTATAATCACCTAAAGACGTATATAGTGACCGTATTGACCGTATTGCTAAGTACAATGACCAAAGTGAGCTATCGACACAAGTTCACTAACCGCCTATGCATTTTACTCTTTTTCTTTGGAAGACAACAACTTATCCAACCTGGGAGAGCTTCCATATGCAATGAGTACTTGGATGTGGTAGGCCAGAGCAATTATAAGAGCGTACATGAGGGCACCGGCCTTCCACTCCAAGCATGTGCTGTGCTGATGCTCATGCGGCAGCTAGCAGCCTGCCACCATTTACGCCACTCCACTCATCTCTTGAAAATTCAATTCAGACAGGTACTACATATGGCACTCACTGATGTAGTACATGCAAACTTGGCCTGCCGTGTGCATATGCTGCAGGCGACTTGGATGAGGAGATACATAGATAGATACTCTGTGTGGGGGAATGTATTGAAGCACCCGGATGCCACACACCCCTATATGAAAATAGCATTAAAAATATCAGGGAATTTAAAAAAATTCTAAAATTTTGGGATATAAAACCTGGGTGCCCATTGTACACCCATGTTCATTTTTTGTGGGCCATGGGTGCCCGTGCTATCTGCGGCGCAGGAACTACGGTCCAGCATATGTTACATCCAGTTTTTTTTCTACACATACAAGTTTTTTTGTCTTTTCTAATGACATTACCACAGGCACCCATTCCCCATGGAACTGCACACGAGTGTACAATGGGCACCTAGGTTTCATATCTCAAAATTTCAGATTTTTTTAAATTTCCTAATATGTCTTCTGGTGCTATATTTATATAAGGGTGTGTTACACAAAGCTCTGGGAGGCGGTTGCTGATGTGCACTTGCTGCTGGGAACTCCCGACTCAGTGATCTGGAGATGGACGCCGAATGGCGCCTACTCTTCGGCCACTGCATATGCCGTGCAGTTCGAGGGGTGTACTCGCCTCGCCGGTCAGCGACAAATATGGGCGGCTGATGCTCCGCTAAAATGCAAAATTTTCGCTTGGCTTGCGATCCTAGGAAAATGTCTTACAGCGGATAACCTGCAGAAAAGAGGATGGCCGCACGACCCAATTTGTTCTCTCTGCCGGGCGGCGGACGAGTGTGCTGATCACCTCCTAGCACGCTGCTCCTACACCCAAGCTCTATGGAGTCTGATGCTCAACCGCTGCAACCTCCCCACCACTCTTGCGCCGACGGCGGCGACAACCAGCCTTGCTGACTGGTGGGAGTCCAACATGGTGAACGCTAACCTGACCAACTCAAAGGGCTGGGGCGGTCTGGCAGTGGCAATCTGGTGGTTCACGTGGTGCGAGAGGAATGCCCGGATTTTCCAAAGCAAGGCGTCCACCGTCAGTGCGGTCTTCAACTTGATGATTGATGAATTTAGGATATGGAACCAGGCTGGGCGTCATAGGATTCAGCTGTTTTTGGACAGACCTCGAGAGCCAGACTGAATTATGTGCTGATGTATGTTGCTGGGTTGCCGGCTGTTGGCATAGTTGATGTATAGCGGCCTACTCCGACCAAATACTTGTAACACCTTTCCTCTTATAAATGAAAAAGAGAAGCTGCTCCGACAGCGTTTCGTCAAAAAATATAAGGGTGTGTGGCACCCGAGAGCCACAAATCCTCTTCCCATACTCTGTTTCTTATACTAGGTGCCATAGATATAGCTGCATGGATGGATGGTCAATGCGTGGATAGCTCCATCCTCCATGGACGGACGAACGATTGAATGCACGCCGCCACGCCATGCCATGCATTTGATGGGCGATTAGCTTCACTTCACCAAATGCAACGTACCACGTATGCATGGATGCTGATGCTGCCTGGCCTTTTCCATTATTGACCTGAAGATGGCTCTCATGGCTGTCTTTGTCCTCGCTGGCTAGATCTTGGAACCAGGCACTTAAATGGCTGCAAAAATCAGATCCATCCACCAGTTTAATCTTCTTCCATTCAGCCGGTACAAGTTTCAACTCCATCAAGTACTTCCTCTCAACCATTATCATGGTCTCTGGAGCAACTTAGTCATGCATGCATGCATGCATTTAGTGCGCGTATGCATAATCAGATCGATGTGATAAACTGATAATTGATTGAGATCCTGGAAGAGAGGAGAGGTGAATGCATGCATGTGGCAAGCCCGTAAAGAATTTGTGTCCCACTGATTTCAGAAAAGCTGAAGGAAAGATGAGGATTTAGTGTTTCTGGAATGACTCTGCAAGCTCATAACTGATCTGAGTGATCACAAGGCTGCATGTACACGGGAAGAATATGTATATGGTCTCTAGTGGACAAAGATTCACATATTTTTTTCCTTTTGGGACGAGAGAGAAAAATATTGTATCCTTTTTCTTTTTGAATTGCTTGCATTGCTTACCACATGTGTCAAAGAATTGAAGATTGAGAGGAGAGGAGTACAAAGTCCACGCATAATGATCACCATCTTTAATTTGAGTTTGTGACCAGGTATTACTATTGTTGCATACAAGAATCAGAATCACATAAAAATTGACCCAAAAAAAATGTTAGATACACCGTATGAAAAGACAAAGGATGCATTATCTGTGTGCGTGCGCTCTGTCTGATAGTGATCGTTGGAATTGTCGAGTGCCAGATATAGAAGGATCCACGATGGATGCATGGAACAACCTCCAATATCTTTCTTGATGGCACCTACCACTCGCAACCGGCGAAAACTGAAAACCTTGATGATCAACATCAACATCAAGGCAGTAAGGTATAATACATAATGCGATGAAGAATATTGCCATATGTCACGAGTTGATTATGGATTCCTTGGTATGGCGTACTTGCACTGCAAGTTAGCCACATCCTAATAGACTATTTTCTGACGCCGCTCATTCCCAACATTTATTCTAGACCAACATATGTAGAAGCCTTTTGGTTTCTTTTGCATTGCAAACCACGAAAATGCTTGGCCAGTTGTAAATTTATCTCTAACTATATGTTTGCTTGCACCGTGCTCACATCCCTAGTTATATATAGGTGAGAGGAGATGTGCTCAACTAAAGTCACATATATTATCTCCCTCTTGTCTCTGAAAAAGGAGTAGGTGAGCAGAAATTAATATAAGATCTTCTAACAACAAGGAATACGAGAGAGTTACATGGCGTCGGGGTGGCTCCGATGGCTGCGGATCTGGCGCCCTGTCCAGATCCATCTCGGTACAGCCTTGGCCGACCGGTGGTGCGAGGAGGACCGGTGAGGGGCGGCTGGAGGCTCCCTGTCGGTGTGCCGACGGCTGCCCTCGTCTCCATGGCGAGGCTGCGTTCGGTTCCAGCCAGCTGCGAGGTTTGGGGGATGCGACTTCCAGTGAAAATCACGCCGACTTCGGTCATGGCGGACGATGGCGGCGTCTATGACATCATTCCCTTCTCGAGGCATCGTTGTTGCAGGTCGTGGCACCCCACTCGTGATGCTCCGGGGGAAACCCTAGACTGGATCTACCGGATCGGACGATGATGGTACCTTTGATGCCATTGTCCCTCTTGAGGGCATCGTTTTGTAGCAACTGCTAGTTGGACGGGACAAGCGGAAGAGCGGTGTCTCATCCACCGCAAGGCCGGCGACTGATCCCGGTGGCATGGTGCTGCGGAGATTCGGCGACGGGCGCATGTGGATGGATACGTGCAGGATGGTGGAGTTGTCTGACGTCGTGGTGGCGTCGAGGCAGGCCAGGCAAGGTCGATGTGTCAGTTTCTACTCTGGAGATGGACCGGTGGAAGATGGCGGCGGCAACCTCTGGGAGTGCGTCGGTCCGGTATGGGACCCATTCCCGGTGTGTGGCTGGGTTGGGGCATCCGACTTTAGATGTTAGGGTTTGGTGCGATGTCCGTTTGGTATTAGGCCCGGATATTCGGCACACCTTCATCAATGGGATAGGTGTAGCAAGAGGTGTTGCCTAGATGGTGGCTTCAGACTGACTGATGTATTCATTTGTATGGCCTCTGTGAATAATTAATAAAATGGTTGTATGCATCATCCAGATGCGGAGGCCGAGGGTCTATCCTCCTTTTCAAAAAGAAAAAAACCCGAGAGCGGTACATGAGACTAGATGTGATCTTAATCGAAGAAAAGGTAGTAGCTCAATACTTCCGTACTAACATCACCGTTTTCAGTTCAAGGATTTGTTTCTTTTCTTCGCCTTTCTTGTCTCCCAACGAAACTAGTTGTACTATAATAACTAAAACATGCGTGCAAATTCTAAAAATCGTCTAAACCAAATGAGACCTCGAAGTGGATGGAAACTTTCCTCCAAATGAGGCGTCCTTGTTAAACAACCTCGTCGTCTATGTAGTGTGATGATATAGTTGCGGCGAATATGGTCATTCTTATAGTTTGCCAATCATAGATCCGATCGCTTTGGACTTTTTTGTTCTTCGCATACACATAACTTTGATCTTATATGACCTTGCTAGTTGCCGGCGTGTCTTCATGTGTGTGTGAGTTGGTGTCGGCTGTGTGCATCCTAACTACATAGAGGGCAGGTGTAAGCTCATTGTGTTATGTGTCTTCTTGATGTTTCATTCTTAGCAAGCAAAGTCCACCCTTTATCAAAAAAATAGAGTACAAATGGTTCCCTAGGGACAATTTCTATGATCCAAATGTGCGTTAGTTTAGGTACAAATGATTCTATAAGATTTTAGTGACCCAGATCCTATGATCCAAATGGTTATATAGGAAAAATACCTATAGAATGGAATCCTCTAAATTTTTCTATGAAATTCCTTCGATCCAAAGAGGTCCTGAGATTCCATTTCTATGTAGTATCAAACAATCTACACGGAAAGTTTCAAATTCTTCAAAAATCCTGTGCCATTCCTTTGAATCAGACAAATCAACAACAGTCTTAATTAACCATGTCCAAGATTGCTTGCATACATGGCATTTAGAATTGAAGGGCATAGTTACACGATTCCAGTGTTCTGGGACCAACTTTTCTGCTAGGGAGTCTCCGCTCCCCCGCTCCGCCTAACTAGCCCCCGCTCCACTCCCCCGCCGGTGGCCACTCCGGCCCCGGCGGCCACCAAGCCCCGCCGCACCGGTAGTCACTCCGACCCCAGTGACCACTTCCCGCCGGTGATCGCTCCGATCTCGTCGGCCCCTGTTCATCATGGCCCTTTTCGATCTCAACTTCTCCCTTGGGAAAGCTTTCGAAGAGTACATCAAGAAGCAGTGCAATGCAGTCGTCAATGCTCAAGAAGCGCCGAGATCACCAAAGTTTTTCCTCGTGGTGGAGTTCACCAGACCGTTGAGGGCCTCATCATCCAAGCTTGCTTTGGTGGCTCCGCCAACCTTTTTAAGGTATCACATCTGCGCAATTGGTCATACAAGTTCTGTGTTTCTTCTCCGGAAGTGGGATTTGAAATCATTAGAGGCGGAAACTTGTCTTCCGATCTTTTCCCATTAATTTTCCTCTGTGGGGAGAGGGGGATGATGACCTCAAAGATCTTTACCTCCGCTATCACGATGCAGCCAGCAAAAATTGGACCATTGTGTCCAATGCTAAATTTCGTAGATCATATGCTCAAGCTGTTCAACAGCCAAAATTCTTTTCTTCGCATAATTCGCAAAATCCCCATGATCGAGCCATGCAGCAGTCAAGGAGCCCATTTAATTCTGTTTTAACTTCGCCCAATAATTCAGCTCTGGGTGGGGCGGGATCCGCGCGTTTTGAACTTATGGGCCGTCCGACCCATTCTGTATCTGGCCTTTTCTGTGTTCACTGCCTTATGACGGGCCACTTGAGGCCCAAGTGCCAGAACAAAATCCGTTGCAAGGAATGCAAGAGATGGGGGTATATTGCAGTCAACTATAGATTCCGAGCCGAGATCGCCGTTCCACCTTCCTCATCCGACATGGCAAATCCCCCCATTCTGGTAGATAATCGGGAATCCGGTAACAGTGGTCGGCGGGACCCGATTGTCAGTGGCTCTATCGTTCTGTCTTCCCGTAATGCTGGCTCTGCAGAAAATTTACTGCCCTCTGCTCGGGACTCTGCCAATACTCATTTCCCACCTCTTTCTTGCCGCCCTCTTCAGTCTCATCAATCAAATCCTCAAATAAGGGTTTCCTCCCTGCTCCACCCCACCAGCTCTGCTCCGGCGACGTCATCATCCATGACAAATTCTCCCTTTGATCCTACTCCATTCCTTCTCCCTGGTACTCAAGCTATCGAGGTGGAAGGGAGGCCGGCGCGTGCTCTTGTCATCCATGGAGATATGTAGTTGTCCAATGAAAATCTCGCCATCGCCACTCTGGTGCCAATGCCCCAAGGTGAACTGGTCTTTGCCAATGTCCGAGATGTTCTCAATGATTTCTTGATTTCGCAAAGGATAGTGTTCTCGTCTATCTCCAAATGCCCTTTTGGTCAAGTGTTTGTCAGATGCAACAGTAAAGCAGATAGAGATTCCTTGGTCAATAGGAGCCCGCACCCTTTTGATGATATCCACATCATTTTCCAAAAGCATGATCAGGGCTTGAACTGGAGGAAGTTCAATCTGGCCAGAGACAGTTGGCTGCTTTTAGTTGGATTTCCAGCAGATCTATGTTGCATGTCTGAGCTCAACAATGTTGTCTCTAGTTTTGGCAAGTTGCTTTCTTGGGACAGAGTGAAAACCACTGATGCTGCAGTTGTTGTTAAAGTGAGAATTGATGCTCTTACAGATGTTCCAGTTGGTTTGGCTGTCACTGGTGACATGCATTTCGAAGGAGAATCTTGGACTTGCCCAGTCATCATCTTTCAGGAAGAGCTGTTGGGAGGGGGGCCCCCAGATGAGGATCCCATTCCCGTGGATGGTAACCCACATCCCAGGCCACCAGAGAAGCACCATCATACTAATCAACACAATTTGTTCTTTGGGCCCATCCCTCAGCATGAAAACAATGAGCAGCCAGACAATATTCAAGATGGTCAGAATGGAGACGCAGAGAATGCACATGAACAAGGCTGGGACCACTGGGCAATGCCCCCAAACAATAATCATCTGATACAAGGAGAAGCCTTCTTAGAGATGAATGATTTGTTGGTTCATGAGCAGCAAATTGTTGCACCTCAAGCTATCGAGATGGATCACAGTGGCCTGACACTCTCTCTTGGTATTGATTCCAACAGTATAGAATCTGCAAATTCAGTTCAGGGTGCTGCCAATGTTGTTTGGAAATCTGATTGCTCCTCCTGACCCACCAGTTTTACTTCATGAGATGCAGTTGCCAGATCTTAACATGCCCCTGGAAGTAGGGCTACAGCCCTTGCAGCACTAGTTCCAACCAGTTCTGCAACACGATGACCTGCCAAATGTGGTTGTGCAACAAGACCCCCTGTCCGATGATGCAGTCTACTTACAATAGACATTGCAGGCTGATACTACAAGTGCGTTGCAGATGCCTCTTGATCAACCAATTCAAGAGTTGCCAGATTCGCAAAATCCTGCCACTCAGTTTCCAGACAACACTCTGCATGATGATCAAGTGTTGCTGGCCCCATTCTTTGCTCAAAATGACAACATTCTTTACCATGAGATAGTTGGAACTGCTTCTGAACTTCGGGGGGCTGCTGAGGACAATGTAGAAGCTGTTGCTATTTCTGCTCCAGTAAACCAAGCTGAAAACGCCACATTTAAAGAGATGCCTACTCCAGATTCAGGTAGTTCTGACCCCACCTGGATTTCCTATTCCTATTTATAAAGACACTATTCATGTGGGAGCTTGTCAATTGTTGCCTGATGCTGCAGACCCAGTTATGCAGAAGATATTTCCGTCTAAAGCTCATGAAGAGCCGCACAATGCCTGCTCTGGTTTTGAGGAAGTAGATCTCTGGAAGAAGCACTTTGCTCCAGTAGGACAACCAAAAGAAGTGACTCAGGTACCTATTGAGTGGGCAAATTTTGTTACACTTGTTCTGCTAACACCTAATAGATTTGAGTGGGCCAAACAATTGCTTGCTTCACAGTTATGGAAGATTATTTCTTCATAATCTGATAGCTCAAATCTGAAACCTTTTGTGGTACCTAACAAATGTGAATCTGTCCTGCTGCCTCTCTGCCAGAATCAGAATGACAAGGAAGTGCTTCCCTCCACTCTTGCTTACACTCCACCTTCCAAGGCTTCATCAGTTGGGATGTCCTCCGGCACTTCTGCCATGCAAGTATACAATAAGAGGAAGGAGAAAGCTCCTCTCATTGAAACCTAGGTGAGAAGGAGTTGTAGAATTTAGCAATTAAATCATGGTTACAGAAAGAAAGCCTGCATGGACAGGAATTGCTTGCCTTGCAATGTTAATCCTCCATCTTTACCCAGCAAAGTGGTTAAAAATCTTTCTATTACATTTTGCAAGATTCCTGAGAAAGACTGCTCAGATGATGCTCTTCACCAAGCAAAGAAGAAGAAAGAAAGAAAGTACAAAGAGGAGAAGGAGAAGAGCAAGAAGGGCCCAAAGAAGGGGGGAGTGTCCAGCCCTGCATGATGATTTCATAGGGGACCTCTCTAGTTTCCTTTTGAGTTATGAATGTAATGGTTATGTCTTGCCAAGTGACTTTATGTAAGCTCATGTTCTGGGGGGATGTTGAGCTGGCACTTTTAGCTCTGTCTCAGACTTAGATCTTTAAGATTTGCAAAATTTGCCAGAGTTGTCTTTTTAAGTTATTAGTGCATTTTACACATGAATAAGCAGTGGAAAATTTTGAACTGGAATAGTAGAGGCATCAACGACAAAGATAAGTGGTTAGCTATCAGAAATAAAATTGATGAGACAGATTATGACTTGCTTTGCATCCAGGAAACAAAGAGGGAAACTTTTGACAACAGATATCTTAAGTAGTTTTCCCCAAAACTTCTGAATAAGTTTGATTACCGACCATCTGTAAGTGCCTCAGGAGGACTGTTAGTGGTCTAGAATGATTCCATTTTCTCTGGAGAAACTATCTCCAAAAACACATTCTCCATTTCCATTCGATTCACCTCAAAGCTCTCCTTTGTTACCTGGACTCTATCAAACATCTATGGCCCTTGCACTACTAGGAAAAGGCCTACTAGTGGTGCACCAGTTTTGCCTACTAATGGCGCACTACTGGTGCGCCACTAGTACCACGCCACTAGTATTATATACTACTGGCGCACCACTGGTGCGCCATTAGTATCTGGTATACTAATGGCGCACCACGTCGTGCGCCACTAGTATAGACCAACATGCGCCATTAGTATGCCTCCCAGGGGGCCATATTTATCCATGTGTTTTGGCATACTAATGGCGCACTGTGGGGTGATGCGCCATTAGTATCCTTTGGCATACTAATGGCGCACTGTGGAGTGATGCGCCATTAGTATCCTTTGGCATACTAATGGAGCACTTTGAGGTGATGCGCCATTAGTATGAATATTAGTTTTTTTTTTACTTTTCTGATTTTTGCACAGGTTACGAAATATATTATTGGATAGAATATAGACAGCACCACACAGCAACAGCAGATTCATCGAATACAATAGAAGATTAGTCTCCGAATACAATTCATCATATTAGTCTCCGAATTCAAAAGAATGAACAAAGATAGAACATTACAAGTCTCGAGACCGCGAGTAGTGAGTTTGTCTTCACATTACAAGTCGATATCGATTATCTAAACTACCATCACATAGAAGAGAGCTGCGGTCATCACGATGAGCATCATCATGATGAAACTGGTCTTCATCCGGTTCCTCCACCGCTCCCTCCTCTCTCCCGCTAGATAGCGGGCGTATCTAGATTCGGCCTCCGCCCTAGTGGTGTACCCTTTGTAACTGTTACCGCTAAAACAGTGAACCTGTCTCCGATACTCCTCCCAGTCGTCGTAGACTCCAGGAACCTTAACCTTGTACACGACATATGATGGCATCTCTATGCACAAGCCAAAAAACAGACAATACATAAGCAATATATAAGTATGCAACAAAAGGATCCGAAGAGAAAAGCAAGACATTAATAGCACGATTCATGGTCCTACTAATAAACAGCATCGATTACATCTAAGTTGAATGACTGTCCAAACCAAAGAGACATACAAGTTCATTAAAGTTTAATTACAACATGAGCTAATCGATGTTTCAGAACTACAACTAGCATCACTACTTTTGACTCGACTCATGGGACCGGAGCGTGGATGAAGCCGTCGTCTTTCGTGATGGTCATGAAGTCGCGGTCGTTGTCAGCCTGCATTTGTAGCGTTGTGTTTATCTCACTGTTGGATGGTTGATATCTGAGGTAGAACTGCCCCGAGGTATGAAGGACATCTTGATAGATGATTTCTGCAAACCTTTGACTGGATGCGAAAGAATTCTTGTCGGAGGTCCGCGTCCTAGATTGCCGCCAAGCTTGCGGCTCAATCTTTGACATTATTTGGTAGCAGAAGGTGATTATGGTCCCGTACGATCGCCCGCATGTGATGGAGGGCGTATTAGGCATCCTTCTGACCGCCAGGAGGCTGCTTGACACAGGGGAACGTCGTATTGTGGGTGAACACATGCCTGCCGTGCCTATGAACTGGCGCCTCTTAAAGGTTCCTCCAGATGTGGCGTAGCCGGGGAGAGCATCATCAAGAACTTTCTTGATATTTGTGTAGTCTATCTTGGAGTCATGGTCCGGGTCGAAATACGTGGCCATGGAATATTTTGGGCTTAAGAGGATGAGTGTGCAATGTGTGTCACTGCACAGAACACAAAATGTTAGAAAAAAAGAACGATCAAAATCTAAGAAATAATATGTTACGGGGCGGTGAGGGGATGACTTACTTGGGAAAGTAAGGCATGAGGAAGTTATCCTTATCTGGGTTTCCCAGAATGACGCCTTCGAGGTGTGAACTCGCGACTTGTCGGGCCCAGCGCTGCCCAAGATCTTGGCACACATGTAGAAGGGGTCAACTATCCCGATGTCCGGGGTCTTGTCTCTAATGATCCACATCTCCATACTCAGCGAAAATAGCCGAACGAAGGTGTAGTGCAGCGGATGAAGGTTAAACATAGCAAAGATGTCATCAAACCACAGGACGATCGTACCCCCAATGGTGCTATCCACAAAGCCCTTGCCCTCTGGCACTTTGGCCACGAAAACCGGGTATGCCACATCATTCTGGGAGAGACGCCACTTCTCCAAAGAAAGAACACTGTCATGTAGACTCTGCATATCACCGGTTGCAGCATTGAGCATATTTATCGGTAGCATCGCCCTACCCACCGCATGCACCCTCATCGAGATATCCTTAGGTGAAGGTGGCCCGTCCTGAGCACGGATCGTACTTGGTGCCGGCTGGATCGCACCGGTGCCCTTGTTAGTCTTTCGTTTCCGTCCCTTCTTCTTGATTTGCTGTAATGGGACCGAGTTTTGCTCACAGACCGCCTTCTTGAGCGTGTTGGGGCTGATAATATTTCGCACCTCAGCTATCTGAGGCTCGGTGAAGGCGGCAGCTCGAGGCGTCTCCTGAGAACTGAACGCCAGACGACGCCTGTTGCAATTGGGTTTCTCCGGCGCAACAGCTAGATCGCGGTCGTCTTGGTTGGGTTCTTGAGAAGGAGGCCTGCAGAACTTGTCACCGTACCCATGTTCAGCAAAGTACTTATCGATGTTGGTAAATGTACCGTCGTTGTTGTTGTCGTTGTCCGGATCCCGTGCCATATGCATGTCCGGATCCTGTGCCATAGGGATGTCCGGCATGTCCGGTAGCATTGCGGCGTTCTTGCCATGGCTTGGCACCGGCACGACTGGCGGTCTTGTCTGTGGGGTGGTGTCCCCCGCCCCCAAACGAATTTGGCTCTTCGGCTAGAGCAGGGGCCAGCTTACGCAGGCGCTGAGGGTCATCACGTCATCTTCGTCGGCCCCAGCGGGTCGAATCGGAGGTAACAGCTCGTCGCAGCCTGGCAGCACCCGAACCAGTTGAACCCTATACAAGGTGGGTGGCATCGGATTACCGTGGAACACGCGGTTGCCCGGTTGAACGACTCTGCCCTTGGCGACATCGACCAACTCGTTGCCCACGAAGTGCAGGAGAGTGCAAGGAACATCGGCGGCGCCCTGCGAAAACATGTAGGGTTTCATGGATGCCCAGTAAAAGGCAAGGAGATGAAGTCATCGGCCGAGAGGCTTAGTTACCGTGATGCCGTCGAGGTCGGCTAATGTCGAGGCACCGCCAACGGCAGGCGTGCAACTAACGGAGGGGCCGCTTGCTGGCGAGGTGACGGCCGGCGTACACCCGGGTGCATTAATCTCCAATGCCCGTGCCGGCGTCGGAGACACGAATACCGCCTCCGGCGGAGACACCAATGGCGTTGCCTGCGCATTGTGCGAGTTGCTGGCCGTGAAGCTGGGAACCGGGGGAGGCCCCTGTTGGCCGCCCGCAATCCACATCGTCAGCCCATGAATCAACGTAGGCACCATGGTGGTGAGCATCGTTCCCAGTTGTTGTTGCACTTGCTCTTGGACAATCTTCGGAATCCGCGCCACTTGTGCCTTGAGTGCTTCAACCTCGCGTGACTGGCTTCCCGAACTGGTCTTTTTCTCCTTTCGCCCACCAGCGGTATAGCATGACAACCATTTTGTGGACAAGCCTTTGCCGGCCACACGACCAGCTGACGACAGCTTACTGAGCTTATCCTTGTTTTTCATTATACACTACTAGGAAAAAGGCTATAGATGGAATTGACACTAATGGCGCACCAGACATGTGGTGCGCCATTAGTATATACTAATGGCGCACCACCTTATGATGCGCCATTAGTGTTGAAATACTAATGGCGCACCCTGCCCACAGTGCGCCATTAGTACCAATTTTTTGGACTAGTGCGCTGTCCAAACATACTAATGGCGCATCCATCGGTGGTGCGCCATTACTAGTTGTAACTAGTAATGGCGCACCAGCCGAGGGTGCGCCACCAAAGTTATTTTTTATTATTGTTTTATTCCTTTTTTGCAAAAGTACTAATGGCGCACTCACACGCGGTGCGCCATTACTAGTTTAAACTTGTAATGGCGCACCGTTGCGAGTGCGCCATTAGTATGTTTTCTTTTGCAAAACTACTAATGGCGCACCACCCGGTGGTGCGCCATTAGTAACTGGATTACTAATGGCGCATTTGTTGCTGGTGCGCCATTAGTAAGTGGGCATAACAAGATATTTTGGACAGCCTCTCCTCCCACACTCACTTTCTCCCACTTCATTCTCTCCACCGCCTCCTCCTTGTCTCGGTGCCTCCTCTTTTCACCTCATTTCCACCATAGATTCATTCAAATTAAGTGGTTAAGTTACCTTTTTTGCTAGGTAAGTAAGGGGGGAAGCTATATTTATGTTGTTCTCCCTACAACAATGTGCACACGCACTTTTTATGGCCTAGCTAGATCTATGTATGTTCGTGGTGTTGCATATGTTTGTGGTGTTGCATATGTGTTTGTGTTTGGAGGTGTACCGGTATTTGAAATGCGATAGTTGCCAATATTTTGCGGAATGTTGATTCATTTCCGTTTCAAGTGAGAATTTTGGCATTAAGCATTCTTTTGGTCCTATTTTTAGGGAAAGTCATGCCAAAATTTTTCTTGGTTCTAAAATATCGTTTTGCTCTACCCATGCGACCATGGTCCCATACGATGACCGAAGGCATCATGAATAGGTTTTGAGGTCCATGAAGGCCGAGATGCTTCAAAAGAACGAGGCGGAGATAAGATGGCCGTGTCGAAGATGCAAGCTGAATAGCCTTATTGCGGACCGGATTCCGGCAGGTGCGGGACCACCTGCTCTTGCGTGGTTTCATGGATGGCTATCGGTGGCAAGGTGATGAAGATGACTACGAAGTCGTCCATGGGGGCGGGCAAGAAATGAGGAAGGGATAAGACAACCACCGCGGCTCGGGGGGGCGAGAAGACAAAGAATCCCCAGGAGATGATCACGACGGTGATGCTGTACACAGTCATCATGTAGAAGATGCAGGACATGATGATGATGCCAGCGGAGCAGACGACGCTGGACCATCGATGGGCTGGGTGCAGGACCCTCATATTCAAGAGCTGCTTCTCAAGCAGACGGATAACGCATCTCCTACTGCACGAATTATCTAGGCATCGAGAACCCCGTTGGTCTGCCCGTCAACAGGCACCTCGGCAGGCTCGCTGGATGAGGTCACCGTGAGGGTCGCCGCGAAATGCATGTCGACTTCGAGGGTCGACTCACCGACTTTGAAAGAGCAAACCTAGTCGCGCTACAACACATAGACGTGGTCGATCCTTGGGTGGTAGAGCACAAAACCTTTATTAAGAAGGCGTACAATGACCGAGGCCAACAGAGGACGGACGGAGATATACTCAAAGAGCACAACTCATGTTTCACGCGTTGGTTCAAGCGAAGCTTCGTCGTACCCTTTACATGAGGATTCTTCGCGGAAGAACAACTCATATTCGCCTTGTCACAGGCGCCGAGCACAACTGACGACCTATGAGGCGCACGATATCAATGACTACACATTCTACACGAGGCCAAGGACATGAAGAGCGATGGTTATCGAACTCCGGGTAACGATGGAATCCTACACCGTAACGACAAGGATAGATACTACGAAAGGATCGAGGAGATCTGGGAGCTGAGCTACTGTTGGAGAGAAGGTCGATGTTACGTGTCGATGGGCCAAGAACGTCATAAAAGAAGACGGTATTTCACCACCATGGTTATACCCGAAGCCAAATCAAGACCCATGGTATAAGCGTCACCTTGAAAAATGAGCCATGGGTATTGGCTTCCCAAGTGGACCAATGCTTCTTCATTACCGACCCGCCAAAGCCCGGTCGTGTTGTCGTGAGGAGAGGCAAAAGGAAGATCATCGGAATGGATGGAGTAGCCAATGAGCAAGACTTCGACAAGCACGGCGACCGAGGATCGAACATGGCGGCGATGATGAAGTAGCAGCATACACCACAAGAAGAAGTAGGACCACCCTACCTAAAGGGCGTCCGTTCCACAGAAGAACTCCATTTGCGAAAAAGAAGGGCAAGAAGATTGTGAACAGATAGCTAGCTAAGATCGATTGTATTTAAATCGTAGCCTTCATTTCTCGATTGTATTTCATGGGTACTTTTTGAACTATCATGAATATTTTTAAATTTCATGGACACTCGATCTCGATCCCCCTCCATCTCGATCGCTATCCCACCTCGCCAGATCCGGTCCCCCTCGCCGCCGAGCACCCCCAGTCCACCGGCCGCCGCCGCCGACCCCCCGCACCCTCGATTCCCCTACTCAACCGCCGCCGCCGACCCCGCGCACCCCGCGCACCCTCCCCCGCTCCACTGGCATTACTGTTTGATGATATTTTTTTAAAAATTATTACTGTCTTATAAAAAATTATTACTGTTATGATTTAAACAAGTTTGAACATATTTAAACACAAATAAGTATCAAACAACTTTTTAAATGCTAAAAAAAATTGTGGAGCCTGGGAGTCGAACCCAGGACCTCCTAGTGTGAGAACTGGCTGCTGACCAGTCGAGCTAGTAGAGGGGACTTGATGTGGATCAGTTCTGGTGGTACATAACCTGTTGGCTCGAGTTGAAATAAAAAAAATACTAATGGCACACCACGGTGAGGTGCGCCATTAGTATGGATGTACTTATGGCGCACCGAGGGGTGGTGCGCCATTAGTATTGTGCCCGATCCCTTCCCTCTCCCCCTTCGCCCGATCCCCCCTTCCCTCTCCCCCTCGCTAGTTCCTCTCCCTCGATCCACCGCCCGCCGCGCTGCCTGACCCATCTGCGCGCGCAGCCAGCCGCGCCCCGCCGCCTCCCTCTCCCCTTCCTCCCCTCGAGCCCAGCGCCGTCGCGCAAAACCTAACCCGACGCCGTCCACCGCGCCCGCTCCACCGCCGCTGCCCTGCCTCTCCGCCCTCTCCCTCCCTCGCCCTCTCCTCGCCTTCCCTCTCCCTCGCCCTCGCGCCACCCGACACCACCGTCGCCCGCCGCCCAGCGCCGCCACGACACCACCGTCTCCCGCCGCCCTCGCCTTGCCCGACACCACCGTCGCCCGCCGCCCTCGACGCCGCCCCGACACCACCGTCGCCCCGCCGCCCCGACACCACCGTCCGTCACCCCGCCGCCCCGCCGCCCCTCTCGCAGCAAGGTATGCGGCTGGTTCGTCCCCTGTCATGGTTCTCTCTTCGTTTATTTTCCTGAAATCTCTGTTGTTCATTGGCCGATGATGTCTTACAAGTAAAATATCTGGCAAACTTGTGCTATAAATAGTACATTGCTGAGGCTGTGGGCAACATGTTCTTCTCTTCGCCGTACTAGTGCTTTTGTTCATTGGCCGATGATGTCTCTGTTGGTTTATGTCCCCGGCAAATTAGGTACCCGCGAACCATTTATAGGCCCAACTTTCTTACTCTCAATGACCACAATGTGCTTATTTTGTTAGGATTGTGCATTTGCGTGATTTGTGCAGTGCTTATTTGTTGGCACCTCACCAGCTTTCAAATTCAGCATTTGTAACACAGTTCAATTTGATCTAAGGGCCTATCTTGTCTCATTTCCGACATGTAATAAACTTCCCCTGAGGCCATAGATGAGAATACTTCTTTCAGTACATTTTGCTGATTTCTCACTGTTGAATACTTCATTTTTGTTTGCCTTTGGCCAAAGATGCATTCAGTTCTTTCTGCCCTTAGCGGTTTGATTCAAGTTTGTCAGGTTCTGTTAACTAAAAAGGTTCAGATTCAGAAACATTGTTGGACTACTAGGAAGTTGGACTACTAGGAACATGTTTAGGTTCAGGTTCTGTTAACTAAAAAAGTTCAGGTTCTGTTAACTAAAAAAGTTCAGATTCAGAAACCTGTAATTTCTACTTTTATGCCTCTGTTACTCCAGTCAAAATTTTATGTTTGATGCCCATGGTAGTTGAGATCTCACCTCACCTCACGCAGCATGCATGATGCCACAATGTCTAGTACGTACTGCCAAGCAACTGGCAAATAATTATAGCTTAGAATAAATAAATCTGATGTAAGATAAGCATGGCATGAGCTTTAATTAAATAGCATAATACACGTTGGTAGTCCATCTCTCTCAAAAAAAATACATGTTGGTAGCAGAAAAAAATACATGTTGGTAGCAGAAATTTTTTTGAGCCCTTATTAGCTACTCACACTATTTGCCCCGCGGTTTCTCTGTCATGGCTACCAAGTGATTGACGGTGGGCTAGAAAAATAAAACCACCAAACTATCAGTAAAAGATGTGAACCAACATCTTTCATTGTTATGCATATCAAACACCAAGGGTTATTTTCACTTAAAGTTTTAGAATGGGTGCATTACAATTCAGTCTGATATCTAATAAGACACTCTGGGCTGATATAATTATGGAACAGAACCAACCATGATAAATAAAAGGTGATGTTGTCTATGCATTACCAAAAATGTATCTTTGTGAACAAATAAATTGGTACCAACAGCAATGCCATCTTACTGTAGAATTAGAATACATGGACATGATCAGCTCAGCTCCCAAACTGCCATTCATCACATCAATTTCCCCTTATGTAACTCCAGTCAAAATTTTATGTTGGTCTACCTAGTAGATGCCCATGGTTCAATTTTATGTTTGTTCCTATCAATACAAATGTTGAGCTATGTTCCATTTTTACTGTTCTTTGTGATAGTTTTTGCAACTTTACTTCCCATCTTAAGGCAAGCCCCATTTTTACTGTTCTTTGTTAGCAGAGCTGCTTGTTTCTAAGAACTTTGATACTATTTGGATCAAAGTTAAATGAGCACATAGATGACAAAAAAAGTTCAGATTGTAAAATGTTCATTTTGCTGCTAGTGCCCATTTTGAGTAATTGCTTAGAGGGATGATCCTGTGTGAGCTCTTTGGAGTGATTTGTTTTCTACATAAAGCTCTTTAGTCAGGCTGGTTTTCGTGAAATACACATGAAGCTTCACCAGCTCCTGTGGGTGTGGGATCCATGTGACATGTGACATTGCATCCATGTCCACCTGGGATAATGATTTTGCAGGTACCCCGAGAGGCCCTTGAGTTTGCCGGAATGTCGATTAACTTCCGTTCCGGCAAATTCAGGTACTCCATATGTCCTATTTTCAGCAAAGGTCATGCTGAAATTTTCCGTGAATTTTAGCATGACTTTGCTAAAAATAGGACATATGGGGTACTTGTGACTAATGCATGGGCCGGGGTATCATAGTAGTTAATTAAGTAGGATCAAGTGCCCCGGCGTACTTGTGACTAATGCATGGCTTTTAGGGTGCCTCGGTGTCGATAAAAACCGAAATGATGAAAGCGTAGGCTTTTAGGGTGCCTAGGCGTCGAAAAACCCTCAATGATAAAAGCTTAGATTTTAGGATGCCTCGGTGTCGACAAACCCTAAATGATGAGACCATGATCTTGTTCCTTGACAATAACCAACTTTTTGACCAAACTTTGTTTCTATTTAGAGAAACATGGCCCACAACGATGAGGCCGGGGTTGGCGGCAAGGCATTCTAGGAGCTGTCCCAGGAGATGGAGGAACAACCTCACTTGTATGAGGCCGCCGCCTTCCCCACCGATCCTAAGACCACTGATGGTGCCGCCGAGGATGACCACACTGATGCCACCACTGATGGTGCCGCCGAGGATGCCACCCGATGATGGCGGCGCCGCACGGATGGCAGCCAACCGAAGAGGCAGCGGAAGGACCGGCCTTTGATCGTGCTCCTCACCCTCAAGGAGAAAGTTCTTGAAGTGGACTCCAGCGGGTATCCAGCGGCGCCCGAGCGAATAGTCAAGGGTACTCGCTTCAGCTCGGGTGCATTGTTGAGCACCGTCTCGATCAACACCGAGAACACGAGGCATCGACCAAGGGAATTTGCGCCACCTCCTCTTCACGAAGCTGCACGAACGATACAAGTTCCCCGCTGAATTTGCAAACACAAGCCTCAAAGGGAATAAAGTGAACAATGCTGCCCTCACGAAGATGAGCAAGGCCCTGTCTACTTGGAAAAGCAATGTGAAGAAAATGATCGATAAAGGTGAGAGTTATCAGAAGATCAAGGAGAAAAATCCTTCGATCACCGAAGATGAATACAACGACTTCAAGATCAATTGCTCGAGCACCATAAGCTCCCAATCAAGTGAGTGGGGAAACAAATGCGGAGCTGAACATGGGAACACACACTCGGTCCCGGCGGTTCTGAGTGGCGGAGCCTATATGGGACAAGGAGGAGGCGGATCGTGCCGAGCAAGGCCTACCGCCCCTCTTCGAGAAATACAGCGATATGAGCGGACCGGGAACTTTGTCGGGGCCGGTACAAGAAGGACCCGAAAAAAGGAGCTTACCATGGATCCGAAGACGGGCAGCTTGAGCTTGTTACAGTAAGGAATACACCCAGCGTAATTAGCTCCATATGGTTGCATTCTAATTAATGAAGCCAAATTTCTAAATGGTTCACATTCCTTCCGCAGCGATGAAAGCGATGGCGGGGTCGACTAAGAACAACCCTTGGGACACCACTCTAAATAGGGCGTTGAATGTAATGAAGAAGAAGGATAAGCTCAGTAAGCCGACGTCAGCTGGTCGTGTGGCCGGCAAAGGCTTGTCGACATAATGGGGGTCATACTATACCGCTGGTGTGCGGAAGGAGAAAAAGACCAGCTCGGAAAGCCAGGCGCGAGAGGTTCAAGAACTCAAGGAACAGGTGGCGCGGATTCCGAAGATTGTCCAAGAGCAAGTGGAACAATGACTCGGAGCGACGATCACCGCCATTGTGCCTACCTTGATCTCGGGGTTGAGTGTGTGGATTGCGGGCGGCCAACAGGGGCCGCCCCCGATTCCTAGCTTCACGGCCAGCAACTCGCATAATGCGATGGCGGGGCCATTGGTGCCTCCGGCGGAGGCGGCATTGGTGTCTCCGACGCCGGCACGGGAGCTTAATGCACCGGGTGTCGCCGGCGGCACCTCTGCAGCAAGCGGCCCCTCCGTCAAGCTGCCGCCCGCCGTTGGCGGTCGCGTCGACATTAGCCGAGCTCGGCGCCATCAAGCACGGTAACTAATTAAGCCTCTCTCGCCGAGGACTTCATCTCCTTGCCTTTGGTGGGCATCCCTGACGCCCTACATGTTTTCGCAGGGCGCCGCCGACGTTCCGTGCACTCTCCTCCACTTTGTGAACAACGATTTGGTCGATGTCGCCAAGGGCAAAATCGTTCAACCGGGCAACCCTTGTTCCACGGTACCGGATGCCACCCAACTTGTTTAGGGTTTAACTGGTTGGTGCTGCCAGGCTGCGACGACTTGTTACCTCGATTCGACCCGTCGGGGCCGGCGATGAAGACGTGATGACCCTCGGCGCTGCTGGCTGGCCTGGTTTGGCGAAGAGCCAGTTGTTTGGGGCGGGGACACCACCCCAAAGACAACACCGCCCGATCATGCGGCGCCAAGTCGGCCCCATGGCAAGACCGCCGTAGCGGTGCGGACATCCCTATGCCCTGGATCCAAACATGCATATGGCACAGGATCGAACAGCGGCGGCGGCGGCGGCGATGATACATTTGGCAGCGTTGATCAGTACTTTGCCGATCATGGATGCGATGGCGACTTCATGGGGCCTCCTTCTCAAGAACCAAACCCAACAAAAGGCGTGTGCGATCTAGCTAGTACCGCGGAGAAGCCAAGTTGCAACAGCGTCGTCTGGCGTTCAGCTCTCGGAGGCGCCTCCGGCTGCCGACTTCACCGAGCCTCGGATAGGCGAGTGCGAAATATTATCAGCCCCAACACACTCAAGAAGGTGGTGCGTGAGCAGAACTCGGTCCCATTACAGGAGAAGAAGAAGGCACGCAAAGAAAGACTAAGAAGGGTGCGAGCCAGCCGGCACCGAAATGCGATCCGTGCTCGGGGCGGGCCACCTTCACCGCAGGATATCTCGAGGAGGTGCATGTGGCGGGTAGGGCGATGCTACCGACAAATATGCTCAATGCTGCAACCGGTGCTATCGGAGTCTGCATGGCGGTGTTCTTGCTTTGGAGAAGCGGCGTCTCAGAGAGAAGGATGTGGCATAGCCGGTTTTCGCGGCCAAGGTGCCAGAGGGCAAGAGCTTTGTGGATAACTCCATCGGGCGTACGATTGTCCTGCGTTTTGATGACATCCACGCTATGTTGAACCTTCATCCGCTGCACTACACCTTCGTTCGGCTATTTTTGCTGAGTATGGAGATGCGGATCATTCGCGACAAGACCCCGGACATCGTGATAATCTTGGGCAGCACTGGGGACCGGCAAGTCGCGAGTTCTTACCTCGAAGGCGTCATTCTGGCAAACCAAGATAAGGATAACTTCCTCGTGCCTTACTTTCCCGAGTAAGTCCTCCCCTCAACCGGCCCGTAACATATGAATTCTTACATTTCGATCGTTTTTCTTTTAACATTCCGTGTTTTCTACAGTGACACACGTTGCACGCTCATCCTCCTAAGCCCCAAATATTCCATGGCCACGTATTTCGACCCGGACCGTCAGTCGAACGTAGACTACACAAATGTCAAGAAGGTTCTTGATGATGTTCTCCCCGGCTACGCCAAATCTGGAGGCACCTTCACCAGGCCTAATCGTAAGTACGGCAAGCATGTGCTCTCCCACAATATGACGTTCTGCTGCGTCAAGCAGCCGCCTGGCGGTCAGAAGGGTGCCTACTACGCCATCCATCACATGCGGGCGATCGTACGGGACCATCGTCAACTTCTACTACCGAGTAAACTCAAAGATTGGGCAAAGAGCGTGTCGGCAATCCAGGACGCGGACCTCCGACAAAATTCTTTCGCATCCGAATGGAGTTTGCGGAAATCATCCATCAAGATGTCGCCGTACCTCGGGCAGTTCTACCTCAACAATCAACCGTCCAGCGGTGACATCGACACAATGCTACAAATGCGGTCGACAACAACCGTTATTTCATGACTCCCATGATAGACGGCGGCTTCATCCATGCTCCGGTCCCTTGAGTCGAGTCAAAAGCGGTGATCTTGTGTCTGGTTACGAAACATCGATTGGCTCATGTTGTAATTAAACTTTAATGAACTTGTAGTATGTATCTTTGGTTTGAGAGTCGTTCAACTTAGATGTAATCGATGCTATTAATGTCTTGCTTTTCTCTTCCGATCGTTCTATTGCATACTTATATATTGCTTATGTATTGTCGTGAATTGGTACTAACGTTTCGTTTGGCGGTGCATAGCGATGCCGGCGTATGTCGTGTACAAGGGTAAGGTTCGGAGTCTCGATGACGGGAGGAGTGTCGGAGACAGGTTCACCGATTCAGCGGTAACATTACAAAAGGGTACACCACTAGGGCGAGGCCAAATCTAGAATCGCCGCTATCTAGCGGGAGAGGGAGGAGCATTGGAGGAACCGAATGAAGACGAGTTTCATCGTGATGATGCTCATCGTGATGACCGCAGCTCTCTTCTATGTGATGGTAGTTTAGATGATCGATATCGACTTGTAATGTGAAGACAAACTCGGTACTCGCGGTCTCGAGACTTGTAATATAATGTTCTATCTTTGTTCGGTCTTTTTAATTCGGAGACTAATATGATGAATTGTATTTGGAGACTAATATGATGAATTGTATTCAAAGACTAATCTTCTATTGTATTCGATGAATCTGTTGTTGATGTGTGCTATCTATATTTTGTCAAATTATACATTTTGTAACCTGTGCAAAAAACAGAAAATAAAAAATAAAAAAACCTAATATTCATACTAATGGCGCATCACATGACAGTGCGCCATTAGTATGACAGTGCATACTAATGGCGCATCATGGGCAAGGCGCCATTAGTATCTCATGATTACTAATGGCGCATCCAGCGGTGGTGCGCCATTAGTATCCAAAGCACTGGTATACATGGCCTGGGAGGCATACTAATGGCGCACCCTTGCCTATACTAATGGCGCACGCGCGGTGCGCCATTAGTATACCAGATACTAATGGCGCACCAGGTGGTGCGCCATTAGTAAAAATTACTAATGGCGTGCTATTAATGGCGCACCACAGATGCGCTATTAATGGCCATTTTAGGTGCGCCATTAGTAGGAGTTTTTCTAGTAGTGTTATGTGATGGATTCATGTACCTAGGGTAGGGTCATAGTCCTGACCTAAGTGTCCTACCCAAGGGTACCCTTAGAAGAGATCACCTTCCAGTCGACCAACGAGGAATCCACTCGACTGACTAGAAGGACTCGACCATGAAGACTCACTCGACCACCAGAAGGTCAGAAGGCACTCTGCATTGCAACGGCCTGTAATTGAATAGACTTTATGGTAGTTAAGACACCTTATGAGGCGTTACCAGTGACGCCCCAGACTTAATGTACTTTAACCCCTGCATTACGTGGGCTGGCGGGGTCTGGCGCACTCTATATAAGCCACCCCCTCCACAGCAGAGGGGTTCGCACTCTTGTAACACCTATACACATAATCCACTCGACCGCCTTAGGGCTCCGAGACGTAGGGCTTTTACTTCCTCCGAGAAGGGCCTGAACTCGTACATCGCTTGTGTTTACAACCTCTCCATAGCTAGGACCTTGCCTCTCCATACCTACCCCCACTCTACTGTCAGACTTAGAACCACGACAGTTGGCGCCCACCGTGGGGCAGTTGTTTTAGCGATTTGTGGAGAAGTTGCGGTATTCCCGAGTACTTTCATCATGATGACTGCTGGAGTTTTGGTCGAGGGGCGCGAGATCCGTCTCGGCGCTCTCACCTTTGTCGCCGACGACTCCGCGTGGCTCCAGGAGGCTCCACTCGACATCGATCGCTCCCGTCATGGTGCGGCGCATTTTCAGCGCATGTGTCCGCGGCGTTCTGCTGCGGCAACCGTCGGCCCTGTATCGGTCGACTCCTTTATCAGCCACCCACCCGGTCTCCCACCAGCGCAAGCGCTCTGGTCGGTCGAGGCTCCAGCGGTGGGTGAAGCACGCGGTAGCTCGCTAGACAGCCACCGCCCAGATCGCGGCAATTGAGCCCCACGAGTCTCTCTACGGCCTGTTCGATCTGTCCACCGGCTCCGTAGAGACCGCATCCGAATGCGATAGCAGTGATCCGGCGGCGGAAATTCTCATGGTCGACGGGCCCCGCAGTCCTCCCGGCTTCGCTCATGGGGCTGGAGCGGGCGGTGGAGGGGACCCCGCACAAGACCACGAAGAGTACCAGCCCGAGACACTCGACTCTCTGCAGAGAGAACTTCGCCGCAGGAACATGGATGCCCTGCATACTCCCATCGCGGGAGAAACCCCCGAGGCTCGCGCCTTGGAGGAAGCACGTTTGGCCAATGTGGCTGAACGCGCTACGCGAGAACCTTCGGCGAGCACTCGGCGATGCTGCGGCAGCGAAGTTCCCGGCGGTCGGCGTCGACTCTTCCCGCCGACTCAGGTATACCGCATGCCAATTCAGAATTTAGCAGCTGCAACCCGTATAGCAGAGTCCATCCAGCCTTCACAGTCAGAAGCTGGGAGAGGCTTGATGCAGGTCAGAGATTTACTCCGAGCAGCAGGAGACCAGAACTCAGCCGTGTCGCAGTCGCGCAACAGAATTCACAGTTGATCTGTCGCTGCGAATACGGTTCAGTCGGCTCACAGTCCTAGATCACCTCCGCGGCGGGAAGGGCGCGACAACCGGCGAGATCAGTATGGAGACCGACACGACCGGGATGATAGGCGTCGAGTGCCCGTTTCCCCTCCGAGGGAAGGGTCTTACGCTCCTCGGCGACAGGATGACAGGCGTCAGTTCAGTACGGGGCGAAGAGCTCAAGTCGACCCCAGAGAACCAGGCTTCGACGCGCGATCCATTATCGTGCAGGGCTTGGTCGACCGGAACAGAGCCCATCGAGGCGGACCCAAGAGAGATGCACCCACGAGCAGTCGAGTGCATGTTTCGGTCGAGTGTTTTAGCGAGCTATCGAGCCGCAGATGATTCCCCCAATTTCAGGTTGGCAGCGAGTCACAAATTCATCGGGGAGTCCAAGCACGAAACTTGGCTTGAAGATTACCAGTGGCTGTTCAGATTGGTGGTGGGAATGACGAGGTGGCCATGAAGCATTTGCCCCTCATGTTGGAAGGTTACGCGGGGCATGGCTGAATCGATTACCTCCTAGCGATATTTACACTTGGGAAGATTTGTCCCAGTGTTCGTCGAACTTTTGAAGGAACTTGCAAGCGACCGGCTGGTGCGACAGAGCTGCAAGTCGTGTGCGAAGACCAATGAGACTCTCCGAGAGTACATTCAGAGGTGGATCACTCTGCACCATACTGTGGAAAATGTATCTGATCATCAGGCAGTTTGCGCCTTCAAAGATGGCGTCAAGAATAGAGAATTGAGTCTGAAGTTTGGTCGAACCGGGGACATGACCCTGAGTCGAATGATGGAGATTGCTACCAAGTACGCCAACGGCGAGGAAGAGGACAGACTCCGAAGTGGCAAGTACAAGCCAAGTCGATCGGAGAAGGAAATTCGATCGGAAGCGAAGCGGAAAGCCGAGCCAGCAGCTCTGGTGAGGCCCAGCCGTGACTCGAGGGAAAGTTCAAGGGAAACCAAAGGATCACGGAATCCTAAGAAAGTAAAGGATAAAGAAGGAAATGACGTGATGGATATGCCATGTCACATCCACACGAAGAAAGATGAAGAGGGCAACATCATTTACCTGAAGCACACCACTCGCCAGTGTCGACTCCTGATCCAGCAGTTTCAGGGAAAATAGTCTAAGGACAAGGAGAAGGAGCCGGACAAGGCCGGAGACAAAGAGGATAGTGAGGAAGAATATCCGCATGTCAACTCCACTCTGATGATCTTCGTAGATGTGGAAAGCAAGAGTCGACTGAAAGTCATTAATCGTGAGGTAAACATGGTTGCCCCAGCAAAACCAAGTTATCTGAGATGGTCCCAAACACCCATCACATTCGACCAATCTGATCACCCGACTCACATTGCTACCCCTGGGAGGCAAGCTTTGGTGGTCGATCCAGTTGTCGAAGGCACTCGACTGACGAAAGTATGATGGATGGTGGTAGTGGGCTGAACTTGTTATATGCAGACACACTGAAAGGAATGGGCATCCCGATGTCCCGATTGAGCACCAGCAACATGAGTTTCCACGGAGTCATACCAGGGTAGAAAGCCGAATCACTCGGCCAAATAGCTCTGGACGTGGTTTTTGGTGATTCCAAGCATTTTCGCAAGGAAAAGTTGACCTTTGAGGTTGTAGATTTTCAGAGCGCGTACCACGCCATTTTGGGGAGGCCAGCCTATGCACGGTTCATGGCTCGACCATGTTACGTGTACCTCAAACTAAAAATGCCAGGTCCCAAAGGAGTGATCACTGTCACCGGCGATCGGAAAAAGGCAGAAGAGTGCTTTCAGAAAGGCTCGAAGATTGCCGATTCCCAAGTGACAGCGGTCGAATTCGAAGGGTACAAGCAAAATGCAGATCCGAGTGATTTGTTGAGATCCAAGAAACCCGCCACAGAATATGCATTTCAGTCGTCTGGTGAGACGAAGCCTGTTCACATTCACCCGACCGACCCCAATGCAGCACCGACCCACATCTCCACAACACTCGACCCAAAATAGGAAGAAGCGCTCATCCAGTTCCTCCGTGAGAACTGGGACATTTTTGCATGGAAGCCAGCTGACATGCCAGGTGTTCCCAGGGGACTGGCTGAGCATCACCTCAGAGTCGACAAGTCAGCAAAACCAGTCAAAGAGCATCTTCGGCGGTCCGCCGTGCAGAAGAGAAAGGCTATTGGTGAGGAAGTGGCTCGACTGTTGGCGGCAGGATTTATCCGAGAGATATACCACTCCGAGTGACTCGCTAATGTCGTCATGGTCCCCAAGAAGGACAAATCACTCCGCATGTGCATTGACTTCAAGCACATCAATCGGGCCTGCCCAAAAGATCGTTTTCCTCTCCCTCGCATAGATCAAATTGTTGACTCGACCGCGGGATGTGAGAGATTGTCTTTTCTAGATGCATATTCCGGGTATCATCAGATCCGTCTGTATGGACCCGACGAAATAAAAATAGCTTTCATCACTCCATTCGGGTGCTTCTGCTATATCACCATGCCATTCGGCCTCAAGAATGCCGGAGCCACATTTATGCGAATGATTCAGAAGTGTCTTCTCACTCAAATCAGTCGGAATGTGGAAGCGTATATGGATGATATCGTCGTCAAGTCGCGAAAGGGTTCCGACCTGCTTGCTGACCTCGCCGAAACTTTTGCCAACCTCAGAAGGTATGATATCAAGCTCAATCCATCAAAATGCACATTCGGAGTTCCTGGTGGAAAGTTACTCAGTTTTCTCGTTTCCGAGCGAGGGATCGATGCTAATCCAGAGAAGATCGGCACTATTATCCGAATGAAACGCCCTGTGCGAGTGCACGATGTCCAGAAGCTTACTGGATGCTTGGCCGCATTAAGTCGATTCATCTCACGACTCGGTGAAAAGGCATTACCTCTTTACCGACTGATGAAGAAGGCCGACAAGTTCGAGTGGACTCCAGAAGCTGATGCAGCGTTTGCCGAGCTAAAAGCTCTGCTCTCCACCCAGCCGGTGCTTGCTGCTCCAATCAGCAAAGAGCCTCTGTTGCTCTATATCGCAGCCACAGGACAAGTCGTCAGTACAGTGCTTACGATCGAGCGGGAAGAGGAAGGAAAAGCCTTCAAAGTTCAGCGCCCGGTGTATTATTTCTCTGAAGTCTTGACTCCATCCAAGCAGAGATATCCTCATTATCAGAAGCTTGTGTATGGAATATACAAGACCACGAAGAAGGTTGCTCATTATTTCTCTGATCATTCTATCACAGTCATCAGCGACGCTCCTCTATCAGAGATTCTGCACAACAGAGACGCAACCGGTCGAGTGGCGAAATGGGCGATTGAACTTCTTCCCTTGATATCAATTTTGAGGCAAAAGCCATTAAGTCGAGCAATAGCAGATTTCCTTGCGAGTGGATTGAACAACAACAGCCGAATGAAGTTCACTCGGAGCATTGGACCATGTTCTTTGACGGCTCTAAAATGCTGAATGGTTCGGTCTTTGGTGTTGTTCTGGTTTCCCCGGAGGAGATAAGCTTAGGTATGTGCTCGATTCACTTTGATTCCTCAAACAATGAGGCGATACGAGGCCCTTTTATATGGATTGCGCATGGCCATCTCACTCGGCGTCCGTCACTTTGATGGTTTATGGCGATTCAGATTTAGTGGTCAACCAGGTGATGAAGGAGTGGGACGTGAGAAGCCCAGCAATGACTGGATACTGCAATGCAGTGAGGAAGCTGGAAAAGAAGTTCGAGGGATTAGAGCTCCATCACATCCCTCGACTGAAAAATCAGGCCGCAGATGATCTGGCAAAGATAGGTTCCAAACGAGAAGCCATTCCGAGTGGTATGTTTTTGGAGCATATACACACTCCGTCAGTCAAAGAAGATCCTTTCACAGAAGAAGCTCCACAGCCCAAGAGTGCCTCGGATCCGACTGAGGTTGAGGTCCCAGCAGTGGTCGACTTGGTCATGGAGGTTTTAGTGGTCACTCCCGACTGGACAATTCCCTACATCGCGTATATCCTGAGAAAAGAGCTCCCAGAGGATGAGGAAGAGGCTCGGCAGATCGTCCGTCGATCCAAAGCCTTTACCGTTATCAAGGGTCAGTTGTATAGAGAGAGCCCGACTGGAGTTGGTCAAAAATGCATAACGCCAGAAGAAGGTCGAGTCATACTCAATGATATCCACTCGTGGACCTGTGGTCACCATGCGTCCTCTCGGACCATTGTAGCCAAAGCATACCGAGCCGGATTTTACTGGCCGAGGGCGAATGAGATGGCGAAGGAAATAGTGGACAAGTGCGAAGGATGCCAGTTCTACTCCAATATGTCACACAAGCCTGCGTCAGCTCTGAAGACCATTCCACTCGTCTGGCCTTTCGCAGTATGGGGGTTGGACATGGTCGGTCCCTTACGAACAGGTCGGAGTGGTTTCACGCATGTGCTGGTAGCAGTCGACAAGTTCACCAAGTGGATTGAGGCTAAACCAATCAACAATCTTGACGCCGGTACTGCTGTTTCCTTCATCAGGGAGCTACGTTCAGATATGGAGTCCCGCACAGCATTATCACGGATAATGGGTCGAATTTTGACTTGGAAGAATTCAAGGATTTCTGCAACGCTCAAGGCACACGAGTCGACTACGCCTCAGTCGCCCATCCACAGTCGAATGGACAGGCAGAACGAGCCAATGGCTTAATCCTCAAGGGTTTGAAGCCCCGACTGATGCGCGATCTCAAGCATGCGGCTGGAGCATGGGTCGACGAACTCCCTTCAGTGCTTTGGGGATTGCGGACCACACCCAATCGGTCGACCGGAAGAACTCCGTTCTTCTTGGTCTATGGAGCTGAAGTAGTCTTGCCGAGTGATCTTCTTCACAACGCTCCCCGAATTGAACTCTACAAGCGAAGCTGAGCAAAGCGCGTCGGGGACGCGATCGACCTTCTAGAGGAAGAAAGGGAGATGGCTCTGATCCGCTCGACCATCTACCAACAAGACTTGCGTCGCCTTTACGCCAGAAATGTGAGAGGTCGAGCCTTCCAGGAAGGAGATCTAGTTCTCCGAGTGGATCAGCAGAAACAACATAAGCTCGCTCCCTCCTGGGAAGGACCCTTCATTGTCACCAAGGTTCTCCTGGCAGAGCATACCGTCTTTATAACGTCGAGCACAATATCGAAGAGCCCCGAGCTTGGAATGCGGATCTGCTCCGCCCATTTTACACTTAAAGTTTTCACTTTCGGATGAGTTGTAATAAAAGTATACATAGTTCATGGATTTCGAAATAATAGTGTCATAATTCCTTCATAATTTTTGTCACTTTTTATTTTTGTCCAGCAAAATTTTCCCCCAGTGGGTGGCTTAGCCGCGAATCCGTTTCGCCTAAGTTTGTAAAAATCCTACCGAGTGGTGAGCCAGACTTCCACTCGGGGGCTTAGCCGCGAATCCGTTTCACCTAAGTTATAAGAAATCCTACCGAGTGGTAAGCCAGACTTCCACTCGGAGGCTTAGCTACAGCCCAGTGCTCGCCTAAGTTATAAAAATCCTACCGAGTGATAAGCCAGACTTCCACTCGGGGGCTTAGCTGCAGTCCAAGAACTCGCCTAAGTTATAAAAATCCTACCGAGTGATAAGCCAGACTTCCACTCGGGGGCTTAGCTGCAGCCCAGTGCTCGCCTAAGTTACAAAAATCCTACCGAGTGGTAAGCCAGACTTCCACTCGGAGGCTTAGCTGCAGTACAAATACTCGCCTAAGTACAACGTACGCTCGCAAGGAGGACGAGGTGCAGGTCGACTGCGACCCTCTCCTCTGAGCTACGCCATAAGTACAACGTGCGCTCGCAAGGAGGACGAGGTGCAGGTCGACTGCGACCCTCTCCTCTGAGCTACGCCATAAGTACAATGTGCGCTCGTAGGGAGGACGAGGTGCCGGTCGACTGCGACCCTCTCCTCTGACCTTCGACACAAATTCAACAAAAAATCCTACCGAGTGAAGAGCAGACCTCTCACTCGGAGGCTTAGCTGCAGCCCAGTGCTCGCCTAAGTTATAAAAATCCTACCGAGTGAAGAGCAGACCTCTCACTCGGGGGCTTAGCTGCAGCCCAGTGCTCGCCTAAGTTATAAAAATCCTACCGAGTGAAGAGCGGACCTCTCACTCGGGGGCTTAGCTGCAGCCCAGCGCTCGCCTAAGTTGTAAAAATCCTACCGAGTGAAGAGCAAACCTCTCACTCGGGGGCTTAGCTGCAGCCCAGCGCTCGCCTAAGTTATAAAAATCCTACCGAGTGAAGAGCAAACCTCTCACTCGGGGGCTTTGCTGCAGCCCAGCGCTCGCCTAAGTTATAAGTCGACTGCAGTGGGCATCCTGCTGTGAACCTGCAAAGGACATTTCGAGCCAAAAGCAATCATATTCAAGCATTAAATCCAAGTTTAGGTCGATACCTAAAAGAACCGAGAGTGCTCAGGCGCTAAGCCTGTTAAGGTTTATCGGTTACAATTCCACTCGGCATACCGAGGCAAATTTAACGAGTCGGGCTTAAAGGATGTTTTTTACCCCTCCTGTGGAGGGCTGGAAGGAGCAACGAACTCATCAAGGTCGATTCCGTCTGCGATCCGAGTAGCGGCAGTGATGAAGGTTTCCATGAAGGACCTGAAGTCGTGTTTCTTGGTGTTGGCCACTCGGAGAGCTGCCAGCTTGTCTTCTCGCGCGTCTTTGCAGTGGACTCGGGCCAGACACAGAGCAACATCAGCACCGCAACGAGCCGAGGACTTCTTCCACTCCTGCACTCGGTCAGGGACGGCGTTCAGTCGAGCCATCAGCGACTCGAGGTCATTCTGGAGTGTCGCCCTGGGCCAGAGCGTCGAGTCGATGCGGGACGTAGCAACCTTCAGCCTTGCAAGGTAGTCCACGACAGCTGCAACACGGGACTCCAGTCTGAAGACATTCATAGCAACTTCATCATTCACGGAGAATTGACGGGGTCAAGGTTTGGTTCCAGCTGGCTAGTCTCTTCTTCAAAGTTTCGACAGAATTCTGCAAGGACAAAACGCCGAGTCAAGACAGTGGTCGAATGGAAGCATCACAGTTGAAAATGTTGGTCGAGTATAAAGGTTACCTTGAGCATAAGAAACAGCTTCTTAGCAAGTCCACAGGGAAGGCTTCCAGGTCATTCTTCTTCCCGATCAAGCTGGTTGATCTTGTCGGTCGAGGCGGTCTTGTCGACCTTCAGTTGGTCGACCTCCTTGTTGGCAATCCCAAGAGCAGCTTTCAGATTGGTATTTTCTGTTCAAGCTTGGTGGTGAAGCTAGCTTCTCGTCGACAAGCTTGGTCTTCTCAACTAGCTCAAGGTCTTTCTTCTTGGGCCTCCTTCACCTTGCACGCAAGTTATAGCAAGATCAGATTTTGAAACAAATGGAGGGAAAAGGAGTAAATCGAGGTCTCATCGAACATACCTTTGGTCTCCTCCTTCGCCTTCGTCGATTCTCTGAACCAACAGCAGATCCAGTTCGAGTTGAGTATGCTTTTGCTCCAGCTCGGTGTAGCGAGCTGCAAGGTCCTGAGATCTCTGCGAAGAACCAATCGACAAAATATCAAAGATAATTAAGCTTCGAGTGGATAAGAGAAAATCAAGCGTTTCTAAGACTACGATCGAATGCAAGCATTCGACCGTAGTCTCGAGGACTACACCGGTGGGTGCACTCAGCGTGCCCCCTTGGTTCGATTCAAACGAGTCGACTAGTCGACCCAAAAAAGGGAGCGTATTCTTGATCGTAATCAAGCGCGGTGATCGACCACGATCTCGGGGACTACACCGTGGGTGCACTCAGCATGCCCCACGGTTTGAAATCCATTCGCCCGATCGAATGAGGAAAAGTCTTTCTTATAAAGCCTAAGGCCGATTGCGGCGATCGACCTTAGTATGGGGACTACACCCGGCGGGTGCACTCAGCGTGCCCGCTAACACGGAGTTTTTATCGACACACCCGGTGGGTGATTGCTATGGATTCGAGAAGAAAAGTTTTGATAGCATATCCTAATGAGCAGCGGTGGTCGATCGACTGAACATTGCTTTGAAGGGCAGAGCTGGCGTCATAAGCTACCTGGCTTGCATCCCGGATGATCTTCACCTGCTCCATCATGATCCCTGCTTGGCGTATCGCTTCCTTAGTAGCGCTGGCTTGGTCCTCCGGGACATGGTGCGTGGTGAAGAGCGAAGGTTGCCCAGCACTCGACGAAGTGGGACGAGCACTCGTCAGCGGCACCGCGAAAGACACGGTGTGTCGAGTGGTGTTCTCCCCCTCCGTGGCCACAGTCTCAGGCGCCGTCACATCTTGGGCTGCTTTACCAGTAGACGCCTTCCTGCTCCTCCTATGCTTCAGTGGTTCTTCATCCTCATCATCATCATCAGGAAGGGTGATAACGACATTGGATGAAGCTTGTAAAAGAATCGAGTTAGAAATCATGAGTCGATCGACTAAAGACGGAATGAAGAGTATAGTACCAGGATTTGAGGTTGCTGCGTCCTCCATCTCATGGTCTTCAGCCTTGCCCGAGGTCTCAGAAGTTGCAGCACTGAAGTTCCAAAGAATCAGTCGATTAATTCAAGTATCAACCAGAGATAGAGCTTGTACAAAACAAGAAGATTTAAGTAATATGTTTACCCTGATATGGTGGGGATGGACACCTTCATCTTTGGCAGGAGCTTGGTTGGCTTCGACGGAGCTACCTTCGACTGCTTCGGCGCCTTCTCAGTCGGCACCGGAGAAGCGGTCCGAGGGCGTTTGGTCGACTGCGAGGCGATCATAACCCCTACCGCGTTGATCGCAGGGTCATGGACAAGTTTCGACCGCCTTTCCGAGCGCGGTGGTGCAACCTCCTCCTCCTCCTCCTCCTCTACTTCGTCCTCATCATCGTCGTCGTCATCGTCGTCGTCTTCGCAGCGTCTGACTCCCACTCATCCTGGCTCTCGCCCCCGCTGGCTTCTCCCTCCTCAGTCGGAGCCTGAACTCCGTTGGGCATCGAATACAGCTCGGTAAGGGCCTGGAAGACGTCAAGGCAGAGATCAATCGACCAAGTTGCAGAACATACAGAAACAAATTCGACAAATATACAATGGAAGGCAGAGCAAATGTACCTTGTCTGGAACGCTGTGATGGTCGAGTGGAGGAATCCTCCTGGATCCGTGGGGATTATCCTTGTTCCCAGTGACCGCGGCCATCCTCCTTTCCACCGTGGCGTCGTCGACTGCTTCCGGGTGGACTCGAGTCTCGTCTTCGGTTCCGCAGTACAACCACATGCAATGGCTCCGGAACTGAAGAGGTTGGATACGCCACCGAAGGAAAACCTCCAAAAGGTCCATGCCAGTCACGCCGTCCCGAACCAACTGCACCACGCGATCCATCAACATCTTCACATCAGCTCTCTCCTCCGGAACCACCTTCAGTGAGGAGGGCTTGTTCACTCGGTCCATGGTGAATGGAGGGAGTCCACTTGACTGCCCCGGCGTCGTCTCGTTCTGGCAGTAGAACCAGGTCGACTGCCAGCCCCTGACCGACTCAGGAAACGTCATAGCTGGGAAGGTGCTCTTGTTCCTCACTTGGATCCCCAGGCCCCCGCACATCTGGACAACTTGAGTTTTCTCGTCGCCTGGACTCGCCTTCTTCACGGTCTGAGAACGACACGTGAAGATGTGCTTGAACAAGCCCCAGTGTGGTCGGCAGCCCAAGAAGTTCTCACACATGAATACAAATGCAGCAAGATACACGATGGAGTTTGGGGTAAAGTGGTGGAGCTGGGCTCCAAAGAATTTAAAAAACCCCGAAAGAAAATACTCGGTGGCAGAGAAAATCCACGATCGACATGAGTGGCCAGGAGCACACACTCACCCTCTTCCGGCTGGGGTTGCCACTCTTTCCCTGGAAGCCTTGCGACGCCGTGGGGGATCAGCCCGCCGTCGGCCATGTCAAGGAGATCCTTCTCTTTGATGGTCGACTGGATCCAATCTCCCTGGACCCAGCCCTTCAGCAGGCGGGATCTCGACGAAGACCCACCACGACTGGTGGATCTCCCCTTCGCCTTCTCCGCCGCCGATGCCTTCTTTGCGCGCTCCAGCACCGCCGTCTTCTCCTTGACCATGGCTGCCGGCGAGATGCGCGAAGAAGAGCTTTGCGAAGGCGAAAGGGGATGTGTTGGGCGGAGACGAGGAGAGCGAAGAGAAAGGATGGGGCCTTTGTTGAAACCCCACTGGTTGCATTTATAGCATCCCTTCGAGTGGATGTGGTGGACCGGTCAATCTAATCATATCCCAAACAGTTGCATTGGCGTGATCGTGGCGGAAAAAGCGGCGCGGAGATCGAGGTGTCGTGTCCTGTCCGTCCGGCGCCCGCGGTTCGTTCCGCTTCGCGCGCTTCCCCAAATTTCATATCCCGAGGAATCCGCGAACGGCAGATCAGTTTGCCAGACGCGAGATTTCCTACGATCCGTCGCTCGGGATCCGTCGCTCGGGATTCATGTACCTAGGGTAGGGTCATAGTCCTGACCTAAGTGTCCTACCCAAGGGTACCCTTAGAAGAGATCACCTTCCAGTCGACCAACGAGGAATCCACTCGACTGACTAGAAGGACTCGACCATTAAGACTCACTCGACCACCGGAAGGTCAGAAGGCACTCTGCATTGCAACGGCCTGTAATTGAATAGACTTTATGGTAGTTAAGACACCTTATGAGGGGCGTTACCAGTAACGCCCCAGACTTAATGTACTTTAACCCCTGCATTACGTGGGCTGGCAGGGGTCCTCGCGCACTCTATATAAGCCACCCCCCTCCACAGGCAGAGGGGTTCGCACTCTTGTAACACCTATACACATAATCCACTCGACCGCCTCAGGGCCCCGAGACGTAGGGCTTTTACTTCCTTCGAGAAGGGCCTGAACTCGTACATCGCTTGTTTTTACAACCTCTCCATAGCTAGGACCTTGCCTCTCCATACCTACCCCCACTCTACTGTCAGACTTAGAACCACGACATTATGTTCAACGCCCTATTTAAAGGGGTGCCGAAAGGGGAGTTATGAGACGACCCCGCGCTACTGCTTTGAGTGTCCTGCGGAAGGAACGTGAACCATTTAGAAATATTGGGGATTAATTAGAATGCAACCATATGGAGCTAATTACGTGGGGGTGTATTCCTTACCATAACAAGCTCAAGCGCCCTGGTCTTCAGATCCATGGTAAGCTCCTTTGTTACCGGGTCCTCCTTATACCGGGCCCTGACAAAGTTCCTGGTCTGCTTGTCACGGTATTTCTTGAAGCAGGGCGGTAGGCCTTGCTCGGCATGCTCCACGTCCTCCTTGTCCCATATAGGCTCCGCCGCTCTGTAACCGCCGGGACCGAGTTGGTGGACCCCTAAGTTCAACTGCCGCATTTCTTTCCCCCACTGACTTGTTTCGAAGGTTGCGCTGCTCTCGCATTTGATCTTAAACTCCTTGTAGTCATCTTCACTGATCAAAGGATATTTCACCTTGATCTTCTCATAACTATCACCTTTTTCAATCGTTGCGTTCACCGTGCTTCTCCAAGTAGACAGGGCCGTGCTCATCCTCGTGAGGGCGGCACTGTTCACTTTGTTCCCTGAGAGGCGTGTGTTTGCAAAGTCAGCGGGGAACTTGTATCGTTCGTGCAGCTTTGTGAAGAGGAGGCTGCGCAAATTCCCTCGGTCCTTATGCCTTAGGTTCTCGGTGTTGATCGAGACGGTGCTCCGGAGAATGCACCCGAGCTGAACCGAGTACCCCTTGACTACTTCTTTGGGCGTCGTTGGATGCCCGTCGGAGTTCACTTCAGTAAATTCCTCCTTGGCGGTGACGAGCACGCTCGGGCGCCGGTCCTTCTGTTGCCTCTTCGGTTGGCTGCCATCTGTGCGTGCGCCATCATCATCAGTGGTGGCATCCTCGGCGGCACCATCAGTGGTGTCATCCCCGACGCCACTAGGGGTTCTGTAGTCAGGATCGTTGTCTTCCGCGGCGTCCTCATAGCGGTGAGGTTCTTCCTCCAACTCCTGGGACAGCTCCCAGAATTGCTTGCCGCCCGAACCGCCGGCCTCATCGTTGTGGGCCATGTTTCGCTCTAAATAGGAAAAATGTTTGGTCAAAAAGTTGGTTATTGTCAAGGAACAAGATCATGGTCTCATCATTTAGGGTTTGTCGACACCGAGGCATCCTAAAAGCTAAGCTTTTATCATTTAGGGTTTGTCATCGCCGAGGCACCCTAAAAGCCTAAACGTACATCATTTAGGTTCTCATCGACACTGAGGCACCCTAAAAGCCAAGGTTTTATCATTTAGGGTTTGTCGACGCCGAGGCACCCTAAATGCTAAGTTAAGTTTTCATCATTTAGGGTTTATCGATGCCGAGGCACCCTAGGTTGACTGATATATATGGGTATCTTCTAATAATATACCCTATCAAGAAAAGGGAAGGCGAATTCTAAGTTGGGCCTAATCACTTGGCTCTATTGCCACCTATGGTTTAATGCAGCAAGAATGGCAGGGCAGTTGATCCTACTTAACTAAGTACTAAGATTTTTCTTACCTCCGGTTTTTTCAACGGCTTCACAAACGTTTGCCACTTTGGGTAGATGACATCCGCAAGATAGTAGCCATAGTCGTATGTACGACCATTAGCTACAAACTGCACCAGTAGCAGTTCACCATTTGCAATTTTATTCATTAGTGGTGAACGGTTGACAACGTTGATGTCATTCAAAGATCCAGACATTCCAACAAAGCATGCCAAATCCAAGTCTCTTGATCGGTCACCGCTTCAAGGATTATAGTGGAACCCTTTTTTGGCCGTTGAATTGGCCATGCCATGCCTTTGGACAATTCTTCCAACTTCAATGCATGCAATCTATTGAACCAAGCATACCTGGGAACCCGCGAGCTTTGTTCATCTCCAATAGCCTTGCGGCGTCCTTAGCATTGGGAGATCTCAAGTACTCTGGACCAAACACTTGCACAATTCCGACTGCGAAGCGCTTGACACACATGATGGCTTGGCTCTCACCCAAGGCCAAGTGATCATCAACTAGATCAGCGGGGATACCGTATGCCAACATACACAAAGCGGCTGTCACCTTCTGAAAGGTGCTATGCCCGAGCTCTCTGGCGGCATTCCCCCTCCGCTGAAAAAATTGGTCATGGCTCGCTAGTTTCTCCGCAATGCGCCTGAACAACTTGGTGCTCATCCTAAACCGACGACGAAAGTACGACTCGGGGTATGTGGGATTCTCCACAAAATAATGCCTCATCAATCTGTTGTGGGCATCGATCCTATCCCTCCAAATTTTCTGCCGACCCATAACTGAACCACCGTGCTTCGTTTTTTTATTGATGGGCGTAGCTAGGATCATTGCAAGATCCTCCTCCTCTTCCATATCAAATTCTTCTTCGGAAGAATCATATGACGAATTCATTTACAGTGTTCAAACCTAGGCTATAAAAAACTACAAACAACATGCACCAAATTTCATGTAAAAATGTGAAGTTGGAAGCAATACATACCTTGTGGGCGTTTTGTCGAACACCTTGTGGGCGCCAAGCGGCAGTGGGCGGCTGGGCGCTGTTCGTCTGAGGACTGCCGCGCGACGGGCGACGCTAACTAGAGGGAGATGGAGGAAGGCACGGCCGCACGGGGAGAGACCGGGGAAGCACCGGAACGGTCGCCGGAAGAAATGGGGTGGCGCGGGCGGCCAGCGGCTGGATGGGTAGGTGGAGTTGCGAGCGAGCGCTCGAGAGTCCAGCGCGCGGGAGCGCAGCAAATAAGCGGCGCGCGATGGCGTTTCCGCCTGCGCGCTGAATTAGATATGCCGCGCGTGCGCTTTTTGCGCGTCCGCTGGAGCGCCTGGAGCGGTAGCGCGCGCTAAAAGCACTAATTTTTCAGCGCGGCGTTTATATAGCGCGGCTGTTGGAGATGCTCTTAATAGCATTGCATATTGTGCTTGGTAGTCGGAAGTCATTGAAGGCACACACGTCCCACGTCTCCTATTTGCCCTTTTCTTTTTATGTGGCAAGAAACAGGGAACCAGGTACGTAATTTATACATCACGCCTAGATGTGTTGTGATTATTTGATTTTCGTAATGTGCCTAATGCACCGGTACGGGGAGTAGAAGAATAGAGAGGGAATTGGTGAAATTGATATTTATTGCTTGAGCATTGTGGTATATATAGAAATACATGATCATTTTAAAGTACAAGACAAAACTAGAACAAATCCTAATCTATTGTATTGTATGTTTTCTAAATATAATCAAAGATACTCAACAAAATGGAATAGTCGATTTTGGAAGAACACAATGAGGCAGCCCGAGGTCATAGACGTCGCCTAAAATGCTACAAGTTCTGATGTTTGTGTACACGCTCAGGTCCACGGCTGCACGCATGAACGTCCACGGCTCCAAGCGTCTCACCCGCAACAAGAAGAAACAATAGACCAGAGTACTCCCGCCACGCGTCGCGGCGTGGCCTGGGCTGGGCACCGCCCAACACCACCAAAGCCAAAGCGGGCACACGAACACAGAGCACTCGAGTATGGTGGATTAGCCCCCTCTCCTCCCCAGTCACAGCGGCGGCGCACCCTTCCCCTCCACCTTGCTCAGAGCATCTCCAACAGCCGCGCTAAACTAACGCCACGCCGCAAAAAAGGCCTTTTTAGCGCGCGCGCTACGCGGCGGCTCGCTCCAGCGGACGCGCAAAAACGACGCGCGCGCGATAGCAGGTTGGACGCGCGGTCGAAACCACTTATCCGCGCGGTGTATTTGGAGCGCCAGCTACAGTTGTGGCACACTCGGCCTTCGCGCCGCTCTCTCCCTCTCCTCGTCCCTCGCCCCGCCGCAGCGCGGCATCGCGCCTGCCCCCGCTATGGCCGCGCACATCGGCGCCCCGCTCACCCCGCTGTACATCCGCGACCCCCTCCCCCGTCGCCGCCGCCGCAGCCCCGAAACCCTAAGCGCGATGGCGCTGGCGTCGCCGCCGCCGAGCTCCGCCGGCGTCGGCTCGCGCGCAACCTCTTCTTGCCGCCGCGGATGACTACGGCGCCGGCGCCGGGTGGCGTCGCGCCGGCGCCATCCCGTGCTGCCGCCGCACCGTCGAAGAAGGTACCCAATGCGGCGCGGACGAAGAAGGGCAAAACATCCGCGAAGAAGAACAAGGCGGCGGATGGCTCCGACATGGCGAGGGGGAAAAAGCTTGCAGGGCGTTCGACGGCCGCGGCGGCTACCGAAGCGCCGGCGAACTCACTCGTTGAGCCGGCCGCCGACGCGCAGCACCTATTCGACGAAATGCCCCTCGGCGCCATGGGAGGCATGGGTGGCTTCGGCGCCATGGGAGGCGGTGGCCTCGGCGCCATGGGAGGCATGGGTGGCCGCGGCACCATGTGAGGTGGTGGCCTCGGCGCCATGGGAGGCATTGGTGGCTTTGGAGGTATGGGAGGCATGGGTGCACCTCCGGCCGCCATGGGAGGCATGGGTGGCTTTGGAGCACCTTCCGACGCTATGGCCGCCATGAGAGGCATGGGTGGCTTTGGAGCACCCTCCGACGCTATGGCCGCCATGGGAGGCATGAGTTTTGCTTCTCTCATGGGAGGTATGGGTGCACCTCCGGCCGCCATGGGTGCACCTCCGGCCGCCATGGCTTCTCACACACATTCCCATGAACATGCCGTTGAAGATCTTGCCAACACCGTCGGAGCTTCACATGATGCGGTGCGTGATGCGGTGCGTGATGAGGATAGGGAGGAAGGTTCATCTTCGGAGGCGGAAGGGTCGTCTTCGGAAGATGAGGACGAAGACGAAGAAGAGGAAGATGAAGATGAAGATTGATGTGTCTTTCATGTCTTGAACTTTTAGTTTGCATTTGAACTTGGTTGGATGAACTTGTGGGCATGATTTTGATGAACTTGTGGGCATGAACTTTTATTCATCAACTTGTTTGTGTCAAATTTTACATGTTCATTTTTGTCCAAAATATCCATATATGCAAAATGCCCGGCGAGTCGCGCGCGCTGTATTTTAGCGCTCTGCTGGAGCGGCGCGGCCGCTGCATTATGGCGCGGCTGCTGGAGCCAGCGCAGGCGGGCGCGCAAAACCAGCCGCAGCGCGCGCTAACAGGTTTTTTGTGCGCGGCGCTATAGCGCGGATGTTGGAGATGCTCTCACAAGCTACTCCAATGGCCGACAACCACACCCCCAGAGCTCCCACTCACGCTGATCCACAGCAGGCGCCATCCACAGACACAGAATCAATCCACAACGAGAGCAGTGAGGCGCGCCTCCGCCGGATCCGCGCCAACCTACGCCTGCTTGACCCGCCCGTGGCCCTGTCCGCCGACCACTACAAAGGCCTCTGCGCTCTAGGCCTCCTCGACTTCGTCCGCCTCGACCTGTCCTCATCCGGCGTCTCGCGACCTGACCTCGTCGCCGAGCTCATCGTCAACTACAAGCCAGAGTACTCGAAGCGCGGATGGAGCTCCGTCCGTGGCCAAAAAATCGAGGTCTCCCTTGATTCATTCGCCCAGGCGCTCTGCCTCCCAGGAAGACCTAGACGGTCTGGTCCTGCTAGCACCGTCGTGGCCTCCGCTGCCAGAGAGTTCATGAAGGTTTACATTGTGCAAATAGAGGCTTCCACTGACAGGAAGCGCAGGCTGCCTATTATGTTAGATTGCAACTCGAGCTGTGTGCAGTATCCTCGGGTGCATCGTGTTGACTGGACGGGGCTACTCTGGGACCGAGTGGACGATGAAATGGAACACCTGATTAATAAGAGCACCAACAGGGCATGCTACTACGGTGCATACCTCAGAGGCTCATCTGGGTGCAGAGGCCAGATCTCTTCCAGCTTCCACCGGAACCATTCGTGGCAGATGCGCTATCTGATTCTGAGCCAGTGCCATTGGGGTCCCATAAGGAACGAGGAATGAATCGATCAACAATCAATGACAATCAGAATCGTGGCTCTGAAGCGAAGTCTGAGAAGATTGATGCAAGGTCTGAGAAGATTGATGCGTTAGAGAAGATCAAGGCAGCATCCAAGGTGATGATAGATGCGGCATTGGAGAAGATCGATTCAGCATCCAAGGTGATGATAGATGCGGCATTGGAGAAGATAGATGCAGCATCCAAGGTGGTGATAGGTGCAGCATCCAAGGTGGTGATAGATGTGGCGTTGGAGAAGATAGATGCAACATCCAAGGTGGTGATAGATGCGGCGTTGGAGAAGATATATGGTGATAGATGTAAGTGAGCAGGACACTTTTTTTCCCGTAGTTTCAGAACATATATGGTCATATCTATCACTAATTCTTGTTGTCTGCAATATGTTTTGCAGGAATTGCCGAACTTTACAAATGGTGCGGCACATATTGGTGTCAAAAGGATGGGTGAGCTGGATCTGAAAGCATTTGCGAATGCTTGCAGCAAAAATGCACCACAAGAAGACGCAGAAGTTCACTCTGCTATTCTTTGTTCACAATGGCAGCCTGAAATCGCAAACCCAGGCTGGCATCCTTTCAGGATAGTTATGGTTGATGGTAAAGAGACGGTATGTATGCAGTACAACCTCTACTATTGTTCCCTGTAGCTCTGTTAGCCTATATATACTCATCATATTATTGGAGACTAATAGCATTCTATAACATTCTAATCAGATCTGCTTTTGCAAACATTATCTTCCTTTTATGAACTTACAAATATGTATAGGATTCCATCTGATGGCGCATACCTTCTTTCCTTTGGTTTAGGAAATTCTTTCGGAGGAGGATGACAAGCTTCGCAGCTTAAAAGAGGAGCACGGTGAGGAAATCTACAACTTAGTGATCAAGGCGCTACTTGATACACAATGGATCGGCTGAACTGCCTCCAGGGCCTTTCTTGATGGCACCCGCCACCCGCCACCAGTGAAAAACTAGATCTACATGGCAATAAGGTGTCACACTTATTACTATGTGTGTGCTTTGTTTATGCGGTGAGTTGATCATGGATTCCATGAGTTGGAGACGGTGCCCTAACATGTAGCTACATCCAAATAGACTGCTTTCCGATGCCACTCATTCCCAATAATTATTCTAGACCAGCCTATGTACAAGGTATTTGGTTTCTCTTGCAATGCAAGTCATGAGAATGCTTGGTCGGTTGTAACTTTCCAACTATATGTTTGTTTGCATGGTGCACACATCTCAGTTATATATAGGCCGGTGAGAAGAGATGTGCACAAATAAATGCATAAAGGCCTCTCCTTCCTGTCTTTCACTGAGGAGTAGGTGAGCATAAAATAATATATGATCTTCTGACAACAATGAATATGGGAGCAGTACATGAGATATCGCATGTGATCTTAATCGAAGAAAAAACACTACCCCAATCACCATTCTCATATCAAGGATTTGCATTGTTCTTCACCTCTCTTGCCTCATGACGAAGCTAGTTGTGCTAATGACTGAAACATGCATGCTTGCATGTTTCCAAAAATCATGTAAACCAGATGGGTCCTAAGTGGATGGAAACTTTTCTTCAAAATAGAGTAAATATGATTCCTTAGGGAGTTAGGGACAATTCCTATGATCCAAGTGTGCATTAGTCCAGGTACAAATGATTCCGTAAGCATTTAGTGGCCAGGATCCTATGATTCAAATGGTTATATAGAAAAAGTTCCTACACAATGAAATCGTCTAAGAAAAATTTAAAGTTCCTTCGATCCAAAGATTCAAATTCTTCAAATATCATGCACTATTCCTTTGAATCAAAACATGCCGCAAATCGAACGTATTAGGAGTACCGCAAAATGCGTAATCAAATGTAGTAGTACTACAAAAAAGAAGGGACCACGACAGGTCATGTGCGATCATTGTCGCTTCATGTTATATAGGAATTTAACACACGTGAATAAGGAAACATACAATTTCTCAACATGCTAGAGTGGATGAAAAATTTCCTTGAAATCTAGCAAAATGCCAAAAATTCTCCTGTACCTTATGACCATATAGTTTAAACTACCGACATGGATTTTTTCTTAAGGATCTAAAAAAACCCTTGAAAAGTTATTTGAATCAAAGAGGGCCCGTATCCGATGATCTGACAAGCTAGGTTTCATTTCTCATTGACAACCCACATACAACAATTCTCCGTGGAGCTTCCATATGCAATGAGTACTTGGATGTAGTCAGGCCAATGCATTTGTAACAACGTACATGAGAACACCATCCTTGCATGTACACCGGAAGAATATTTATGTGGTCTTTACTGGACAAAGAATCACATCTTCTTTTCCTTTTTATAGAGAAAAAAAATCTTGATTGATGAAAGAATCGGAGATCGAGAGGAGAGGAGTCCAGAGTCCACACACGTTGATCAACCTTTCTTATTAGATCTTGCGACCAGGTATTACTATTTTTGCACACAATAATCAGGCACATAGAAATTAGCCAAAAAATAATTGTTTGATACACCGCGTGAAAGAAAAATGATGCAGGATATGTGTCTGCGCATGTTGAGTGCAAAACATAGAGGGATCCACAATGGATGTGCAGAACAACATCCATTATCTTTCTTGATGGCACCTTTCACTCGCAACCAGTGGAAACCATGATGATCCACATTGACTGCATGGTAGTAAGGTACCACAGATAATGCAATGAAGATGTTTGGCTTATGTCACAAGTTGATTATGAATTCCTGGATATGGAGCTTTTGCATTACAAGTTAGCCGCATCCTAAAACCTAAGAGACTATTTTCTGACACCGCTCATTCCCAACATTTATTCTAAACCAACTTATGTAGAATGTCTTTGGTTTATCTTGCAATTAAACCATGAAAATGCTTGGTCGATTGTAAATTTCTCTCTAACTATATGTTTTCTTTCACCGTGCTCACATCTCTAGTTATATATAGGTGAGAACAGACGTGCTCAACTAAAGGCACATATATTTCCTTCCTCTTGTCTTTGAAGAGGAGTAGGTGAGCACAAATTAATATATGATGATCTTCTGACAACAATGAATACGATAGCGGTACATGAGACATTACATCTGATCTTGATCAAAGAAAAATCAGTACCCTGATACTTTCATTCTAACATCACTGTTTTCACTTCAACTGCTTGAGTTGTTCATCACCTTTCTTGCCTCGCGACCAAGCTAGCTGCACTAATAACTAAACATGTGTGCACATTTCCAAAAATCTTTTGTCATGAGTGGACGTAAACTTTCCTCCAAAATAGAATACAAATGATTCCTTAGAGACAATTCCTATTATCCAAATGTGCATAAGTTTGGGTACAAATGATTGTATAAGAATGTAGTGACCGGATGCTATGATCCGAATGATCATATAGGAGAAATTCCTACAGAATGAAATCCTCCAGTTTTATTTTATTTTTGAAATTCCATCGATCCAAAGCTGTCCTGGGAATTCCAGTTCTATGAATCAAACGATATGGTACTACATAGAAAAAATCTTATGGATTCAAAATTTTCAAGAATCCTGCGCCATTCCTCTGAATCGAAATAAGGCCCAAATCAAACAGATTATTAGTCTCTCTGTTTCTAAATATAAGACCTTTTTTAGAGATTTCAATACGAACTACATATAGATGTATAGACACATTTTAGATTGTAGAATCTTTCTGGAATACATTTTAGATTGTCGATTCACTCATTTTGCTCTGTATGTACTGTATTGGAATATCTAAAAAGACTTGTATTTAGAGACGGAATGAGTAGTATACAAAGAGCGTGATCAAGCCTATTAGGGCATCTCCAGCCGCGCCCCCAGGAAGGCCTCCCCAGGCGATTTTTTCGCACCGGCGCCGAAAAAACGGCCCAGTCGTGCCCCCAGGAGCCCGATTTTCGCCAGCTTGGGCCGAAAACAGCGCCGGCGGACCCAGCCTGATCACAGCGCGCTGGGGGCGCCCGAGGGCGCCGGGGTGAGCTGTTTTGGCGCGAAAAAGACGCGGGCCAGCCGCGTCAGCGACTCGGCGCCTCGTCTTCCCCCAACGGCCTCGGTTCCCGCGGGGAATCAATGGCAAGGCTGCCGCCGGTCAGCCTTGCCATTGATTCCTCACGGGCGGCGCTTCACGGGACGGCGCGCCGACACGTCCCCTTCCTCGCACGCGTACACACGGGCGCGGCCCGGCTATAAAAGCCGGCGGCCTCCACTCGCATGTGCCCATACCAGCCCCGCCCCTCGCCGCCGTCCAGCCCCTCCCTCTCCCTGCCTCTCCCGAGCGCCGCCGCCCAGCCCTCTCCCGAGCCCGCCCAGCCCCGCCGTCGCCATGGCAGAACGCTTCCCCGGAGACGAGGCGGCGGCCAACGGCTTCGGCCGCCGTTCGCTCCGCGAACAGGAGTCCTGGCTCCTGTTCCAGGCGAACATCCCGGCGCCGCCGGACATGCGCGCCGGGCCAACGGGGTGGAGACTCAGCGCCGGGGGAGTGCCCATTCCCCCGTTGCCCAATGCCGTGGCGGCCGGCATGCCGCCGAGGAGGTCGAGATCGCGGCGGCGTCCCTCACCGACGCCAACTCTCCCTCAAGACGCCGCCGACAACCACGCGGCTCGGGCGGCGATTTGAAGCGCCGCCAGCAGCAGTGGCGCTCACCAACGGCGCGCCGGTGGTCGGCGGCCGGCAGAACAGCGAGGGGCGCCAACTCTGGTGGGGCGTCCCCGGCCGCACACTCGAGGGCGTGCTCACGTACCTCGAGGGCAGCAACGACCCGCCGTTGGCGTACCCCCCGACGCAGCACCTACGCGTCGGGCCATGGGCGCCAAGGAGGTTCGGGTCCTCCTCCTCCTCTTCCTCCTCCCGATCCTCATCGCACTCCTCCGGCACTCCGGCCCTGCTCGGCGTCAAGGCCGAGCCCGCGGCGGAGTCACCGCTCGGCGGAGCACTCGCAGCGCCGGCATCGTCATCAACGAGGGCGGCCGGCGCGCCTCCTCCGCGCTTCGTCAAGCCAAAGGCGGAGCCGGGGCTGGCGCCGGTGAAGACGGAGCCGGGGCTGGCGCCGGTGAAGGCGGAGTTCGACGACGACGACGCGGCCCTAGAATGGGCGCGCCAGGACTCCATTGCGATGAAGAAGGCGCGCCGGGAGAAGGTGAAGGAGCGCCAGCGCGCCACCCTGCGCCGCTTCTAGGAGCGCCGACGCGGCCGCTATGAAGACGGGGTCGTCGTCCTATGCGACAGCGATGACGTCGACGACGACGTGCCGCCGCCAGTCCGCCATGGCGACGCCGGGTCCAGCAGGGGCGCCCGCGTCAAGGAGGAGAAGGCCGACGACGACGATCGCGGCGACGACTTCCGCCCCTTTCTTTTTTAGACTAGGTTAATGTAATGAAAATGCGCGAATTTCGCCGAAATTTGCCATGTTTAACCGAAATTTAACTATTTTTTATCATAACTTCGCCGAACGGCCCTTTTTTTTAATACGCGCGAAATGACCATTTGACCGACTACGCCTGCGCCATTTTTTTTTGCCGCTCATCCCTGGCGGCGCTTTTAGACGCCCCTGGAGGGCCAACGGCTGGAGATGCCTTTAGTACTACAAATAAGAAGGGACAAGGACAGGTTAGGTGCGGTCGCTGTTGCTTGATGGCCGTGTGTGCGTGGGTCTCCTTGTAATCTTGCCCAGTTTGCGCCATCGCCGGTCGCTCTCGGAGCAGAACGTGCATGGCCTGATTGTTGTTCGCTCACCCAACAATTTCGACGAGCCATTAAATTGATCGATCCCCACTCCGTCTCCTCTCGCATCGACAATGACCAGACCACTCGTCCGGTCTGCTGTTATTCCTTCCTTCAGTTCACAGGAAAGCAACGCAGAGTTCTCGTGAGAACAGCAGCAAAACATTCTCGCTTCATTTACAGGATCCTCAAAGCATGGAACGGAAAAACGTAGGAATCTTTCGAAGAGTCTGGAGTGAATGTAAAATTTCCCTGTGAAATATAGTATAAATGAATCATAAGAAGAAAATGCCATGAATTAAACAACCAACATAGGAATAACTTGTTAAGGATTAGAATCCTAGCTCCAAAACTCCTTTGAAAATTCTTCGAATCAAAGAGGCCCTTGTCTGAAGTAGCTAGGATTTCATTTTTCTCATTCACAATCCATGCAATTCTTTGGAAGAAAACAACTTATCCAATCTGGGAGCTTCCATATGCAACGAGTACTTGGACGTGGTAGGCCAGAGCAATTATCAGAGCGTACATGAGGGCACCGGCCTTCCACTCGAAGCATGTGCTGTGTTGATGCTCATGCGGCAGCTAGCAGCCTGCCACCATTTACGCCACTCCATTCATCTCTTGAAAAATCAATTCAGACAGGTACTACATATGACAGTCACTGATGTAGTACATGCAAACATGGCCTGCAGTGTGCTCAGATAGATACTCTATGGTAAATGCACTGAAACACCCGGGTATCACACACCTCTATATGAAAATAGCAGCAAAAAAATATCAGGAAATTTTATAAAATTCTGAAATTTTGGGATATGAAACCTGGGTGCCCATTGTACACCCATGTTCATTTTTGTGGGGGAATGGGTGCCTGTGGTATCCACGGCGTAGGAATTACGGTCCGACATACGTTGCATCTAGTTTTTTTCTACATATACAAGTTTTTTGTCTTTTTACTGACATTACCAGAGTCGCCCATTCCCCATGCATGGAACTCAACACCCAGGTTTCATATCCCAAAATTTTAGATTTTTTCTTAAATTTCTTAATATGTTTTTCAATGCTATATTCATATAGGGGTGTGCGGCACCCGAGAGCCACAAATCCTCTTCCAATACTCTGTTTCTTATACTAGGTGCCATAGATATAGCTGCATGGATGGATGGATGGGCAATGCGTGGATAGCTCCATCCTCCATGGACGAACGACGATTGAATGCACGCCGCCACGCCATGCCATGTATTTGATGGGTGATTATGTTATGGTCTCGCTCGATCTATTACAGAGTTTATCGGGATACAGGAGTTTGGTAGGTAGCAGTGCTCAGATACAGAGAGGAAAGGGGATCGAGAGAGAGATAGCCGCCGCCGCCAAAGTCGTCTCGTTTCCTCCTCCTTCCTTCCGTTGCCTCCTCCCTTAAGTACTGGCTAGGTTTCCCATTGTTGGGCTGGGAACCGGGTGCTGGGCCTGCGGATCCGCTTGGTGGGCTGCTGGGCCGTTCCTTCCAGAGCGCTGCCTGTGTGGGTGCGAGCCGGGGTCGTAACACTCTCCCCTCCTTCAGAAACAGCTTGTCCCCAAGCTGGTGCTCTTGGATAGTGCTGATGTAGTTCCTCCCGGTCTTCCCAGGTTGCTAGCGACGCCGGTTGTGCCGTCCAGCGCACCAGCACTTGCTCCACTTGAGTCTTGTCGCGAACATGGAGGCGGGTGTCGAGGATCTCCTCTGGAATGGATTTTGGTGCCGCGTCCTCCGGTAAATCGGGCAGCGCCTGCTCCGTGGGAGGAAGAGCGCGCCGAAGCTGCGAGACGTGGAAGACGGGGTGGATGGTGCATGTTGCCGGCAGCCTGAGCTTGTATGCCACTTGCCCCACTCGCTTGATCACCTGGAAGGGGCCAAAGTACCGAAAGGAAAGCTTTTGGTTAGCTCACGTTACCAGAGAGCGCTGGATGTATGGCTGCATCTTGAGGAAATCCCAGTCGTCGACGTTGAAGGTGCGCTCGGACCGGTGCTTATCCGCGGACTGCTTCATTTGCTGTTGTGCGCGGAGAAGGTGCTGCCTGAGTAATGCTTCCATTTGTGCATGGTCTTGGAGCCAGTCTGCCAGGTCCGGTGTCGCGCATGCCAACGGGTCGATGATGCCAAAGTGTCTTGGGGCATGCCCATATAGTGCTTCGAAGGGAGAAGTGCCCAAGGCTGAGTGAGGAGAAGTGTTGTACCAGAACCCAGCCAAAGCTAACCAGGATGACCACTTGGAGGGGCACGCATGCACAAAACAGCGAAGGTAAGTTTCCAGGCACTGGTTCACCCGCTCAGATTGCCCGTCTGTTTGGGGGTGGCGAGCGGTGCTCATCTTCAACTCAGTATGGGTCAGTCTGAAAATTTCCTTCCACATGGTACTGGTAAAAAGGGGATCCCGATCTGACACTATAGCCTCTGGCAGTCCGTGGAGCTTGTAAATATTGTTGACGAAAGCCAGCGCCACTTGAAACGCGGTGAAGGGGTGGGACAGGGGTATAAAGTGAGCATACCGGGAGAACTTGTCCACCACGACTAGAATACTGTTGTAGCGCGCTAACTATGGCAGCCCTTCGACGAAGTCCATCGTGATCAGTTCCCATGCTTGCTTAGGTACGGGCAATGGTTCGAGCAGGCCGGGGTATCGCACCCGTTCGGGTTTGGCCTGTTTGCAAACTTGGCATTCCTCCACATATAGCTTAACATGCTGCTTCATGCCCGGCCATGTGAACAGTCGCCTAACCCTCCTGTAAGTGGCGTTGAACCCCGAATGACCACCAATAGCTCCCGAATGGAGAGCGGCGAGGACTTGTTTCTGCAGCTCAACGTTGTTGCCTAGCCAGACACGCCCATTCTGCTTGATAATACCTTGTTGCAGGGTGAAGCCGTCATGTCCCTCTGTTTTAGTTGCCAAACGAGCCAGCAATTTCTGGGCAGCCTCATCTTCGGCGTAGCCTTGTTGGACCGCTTCCAGCCAAGGAGGCACCACCACTGTCACTGCTACCAGATCGCCTTGGGGCGGCCCTGGGCGCCTCGACAAGGCGTCCGCAACTCTGTTGTCCACACCTTTCTTGTACACAATTCGGTACCTGAGTCCCAACAGCTTGGCCATGATCTTTTGTTGCCAGGGAGTGGCCAGACGCTGGTCCTCCAGGTGCACCAGACTACGCTGGTCCGTGTGGATGATGAATTCATCATGCTGAAGGTAGGTGCGCCAATGGTCCACTGCCATCAGAATAGCTAGCCCCTCTTTTTCGTATGTGGACAGCGCCATGTTCTTGGGGCCAAGTGCCTTGCTGAGAAAAGCAACTGGGTGCTTGCCCTGGCGCAATACAGCCCCAATGCCTTTGTCCGACGCATCGGTCTCGATCTCAAACTGCATCTCGAAATCAGGTAAGGCCAGCACCGGAGCTGTCACCAGCGCTTTCTTGAGCTCCTGGAAAGCAGCATCCTCCAGCTCCGTCCAGCAGAACACAATGTTCTTTTTCAACAAGTCGGTCAGGCGCCTGCTGATGATGCCAAAATTCCGAACAAACTTGTGGTAGTACCCTGCTAGGCCCAGAAATCCTCGGACTTCCTTGACATTGGTTGGCGTCGGCCACTTCTGTACTGCTGCAATGTTCTTGCCGTCGGTGCACACCCCTTCTCCGCTGATCTCGTGACCCAGGTAGGTGAGGCTTGAGCGAGCAAAAGAACACTTGCTCAGCTTGACCTTCAACTTGTGCTCTTCCAGCAATTGGAAAACTTGCCGCAGCAATTGAATGTGCTTCTCCATCGTGGCGCTGTAGATGAGAATGTCATCAATGAAGACTAAGACACCCTGTCGGTTCAGAGGTGCCATCACGATATTCATGCCCCCTTGAAAGGTTGAGGGGCCGCCCGTGAGACTGTAAGAAAGAACCCTGAATTCATAGTGGCCGCTGTGGGTCTAGAACGCCGTCTTATGCTCGTCCTCGGGTCTCATGCGAATCTGGTGATACCCCGAGCGCAAGTCGAGGCTGGTGAAGAACTTGGAGCCTGCCAGCTCATCAAGTAGCTCGTCGATCACCGGCAATGGGAAGCGGTTCTTCACAGTCATCGCGTTCAAGTGTCGGTAGTCGACACAAAAACGCCAAGTAAGATCCTTCTTCTGGACCAGTAGCACCGGCGAAGCAAAGGGGCTTGAACTGGGCACGATAATACCTTGGGCGAGCATGTCAGCAACCTGGCGTTCAATCTCGTCCTTCTGTGCTGGGCTGTAGCGGTACGACTTGACGTTGACTGGCTTTGCTCCCGGAAGGAGGGGAATGGCATGGTCGAAGGCGCGCCTGGGTGGTAATCCGCGTGGCTCCTCGAACAGGTGTTGGAATTCGCGGAGGAGATCAGTCACAACAGTCGGTACCGGCAGTTCTGTCGCCTTGACTCCTTTCGAGGCCGTCGCACATAGATGGACCATGCGCGCCACACCCGAGTATTGAAGAAGTCGCTCTAGATCCTCTCTTGACAGTTGCTGGCACTGCGTGGTGTCTGCCCGGGCTCCAGTGAGGTGAACTCGTTTGCAGTCATACTCAAATGTCATGGTCTTCTCCTTCCAGTGCACGTTCATTGGACTGTGCTGGGACAGCCAGTCGATGCCCAGAATCACGTCATACCAGCCCAAGGGAAGGACCTTAAGATTGGTGTGGAAGGTCACCCCTTGCATGCGCCATGAGCAGGCGGGTAGCTCCCGGTTGCAACGCATCACCCCGCCATTAGCCACCCGGACTGCCATTGCATTTTTGCTCGCCTCTACTCCTTGTAAGTGCTCTGCTAGGCTCTCACAAATGAAGCTATGTGAGGAGCCGGAGTCCACCAGCATCAGCACTTCGCGGTCTTGAACCCACCCATGAAGGCGCATGGTGGTGGGTGACTCAGCCCCTTCAACTGCCTCCTGAGATATGATACAACAGTCTGCCTCCTCCTCGCTTGGTGTCACACATTGCGGGCTAGGCTCGTCCGTTGGCGGAGTCTCGTTGGTCATCATGTCGATCAGCTCCTCCACCACGTGGAGCTGAACCGTTGGCCCGCAGCGGTGGTCTCGTCCCCATCGTTCGCCGCAGGTGAAGCAGAGACCGCGTGCTCGGCGGTAGGCCCGCAGCGCTGCGACTCTGTCTTCAGGTTGGGCATGAGACGCCTCGACAGCGCGACGGTCCGCGCTGCGCGACTCCGGTGGTGCGACTGGCTTGGGCGGCACCGTCGCGGGCGGAGGTGGGAGGGGAAACGCCGTGCGCGGCACCGATCGCGTGGCCGATGCAGCGCTGTACCGGCGATCCTCGCGCTTGTCCTCCCTCCGCATCGCTTCCATCACCTCCTCCTGCAGGCAAGCAAGATCGACAGCAGTATCGAGTGTTTTTGGATGATGCAACACCACTGCTGCACGAATTTCTTTCTGTAACCCATCAATAAAGTGAGTAATGAAATAGGTAGGTTCCCAAGATGCATGATGAGCCATAAGGTTATGCATAAACTGGGTAAATTTCTCTGCAAATTCGGTCACGGTTCCATTCTGCCGTAGCCTATTGAATTGGCGCAGCAGAGATTGGAACTCCTCTCGCCCAAACTGCTCGCAGACAGCGTTGGCAAACTCATCCCATTCGTGGTAAATCAGGTGGGCTCTGGTGGATTGTAGCCACGATAGCGCCCCCTTGATGAAATACATCGACGCGCAACTCACCCAAGTATCTAGACTCAAGGTGCACACACGAAAATAAGCCTCACACTTCAGACGCCACGCGCGGGGGCCATCCCCGTCAAACAGAGGAAAATCAAGGCGCGGCGGCGGAGGGTAGCGGGCGAAGCCGAACCACCTCTCTCCCATGAACGAACTTTCTCCAAAATGGTGACGGGAATCGAACGTACCCGTGACCGTAGGCGCCCGCGGGGATCGGTACCCCGGAGACATCCCCCGGTGATCTGTAGTCCTGTCGTGGTCGATTGGCCCGTGGTTGCCACCACCTTGCAATGGCGGGCCGTCGACTGGCCGCATGAGGCTCGCCTCTGCCGCATGAGGGATCAAGGGCGGCAAGTCCAGAAGCCGGAGTGGTGGCGGGGGAGGTGGCTGCTACGGCAGGGGAGGCGTTGGCGCTCCTTCCGCGCCCTTGCCCTTGTCCTGCAGTAGCCCCCGCAGATCTCCCACCTCCGCGTGGAGCTCGTCCACCGATTGCTCTATTGCTGGCTTCCACCCTTGGAGATCGATCACCACCGGGTGGATCGCGTCGATCTTGGCCGACATCGCCGAGATGGCCGCCGTCAGATCCGCGATCGCCTTGGTCTGCTCCTCCATCGCAGTAGCCTTGCCGTGCCTCGTTTGGATGATCGACGGAAATCTACCGGCCAGCTTGCGGCAATCGGCGAAAAGGGGTGGACGGGAAGGCTCTGATTACCACTTGTTATGGTCTCGCTCGATCTATTACAGAGTTTATCGGGATACAGGAGTTTGGTAGGTAGACGTGCTCAGATACAGAGAGGAAAGGGGATCGAGAGAGAGATAGCCGCCGCCGCCAGAGTCATCTCGTTTCCTCCTCCTTCCTTCCGTTGCCTCCTCCCTTAAATCATCGCTAGGTTTCCCATTGTTGGGCTGGGAACCGGTCTTTGGGCTCTTGGATCCGCTTGGTGGGCTGCTGGGCCGTTCCTTCCAGAGCGCTGCCTGTGTGGGTGCGAGCCGGGGTCGTAACAGATTAGATTCACTTCACGAAAAGCAACGTACCACATAAGCATGGATGCTGATGCTGATGCTGCCTGGCCTCATGGCTGTCTTTGTCCTTGCTGGCTAGATCTTGGAACCAGGCACTTAAATGGCTTCAAAAATCAGATCCATCCTCCAGTTTAATCTTCTTCCATTCAGCCCGTACAAGCCATCAAGTACTTCCTCTAAACTATATTATCATGGTCTGTGGAGCAACTTAATCATGCATTCATCAATGCATGCATTTAGTGCGCGTATGCATAATCAGATTGATGTGATGATTGATTGAGATCCTGGAAGAGAGGAGAGGTGAATGCATGCATGTGGCAAGCCCGTAAAGAATTTATGTCCCACTGATTCCAGAAAAAGCTAAATGACTCTGCAAGCCCATGGGAAAAATATCAGGTGATACACCTGATGGATTCATGTACCTAGGGTAGGGTCATAGACCTGACCTAAACGTCCTACCCAAGGGCACTCTTAGAAGAGATCACCTCCCAGTCGACCAACGAGGAATCCACTCGACTGGTTAGAAGGACTCGACCATGGAAGACTCACTCGACCATGAAGATACACTCGACCACCGAAGGTCGAAGGCACTCATAACGGCCTGTAATTGAATAGACTTAATGTTAGTTAAGGCACTTTATGAGGCGTTACAAGAATGCCTGTGCTTAATGTACTTTAACCTCTCCATTATGTGGGCTGGCTGGGGTCTGGCGCACTCTATATAAGCCACCCCTCGGCAGGAGAGGGGTTCGCACTCTTGTAATACCTACACTGATAATCCACTCGACCGCCTCAGGGCTCCGAGACGTAGGGCTTTTACTTCCTCCGAGAAGGGCCTGAACTCGTACATCGCTTGTGTTCACAACCTCTCCATAGCTAGGACCTTGCCTCTCCATACCTACCCCCCACTCTACTGTCAGACTTAGAGCCACGACAGTTGGCGCCCACCGTGGGGCAGGTGTTCTAGCGATTTGTGGAGAAGTTGCAGTACTTCCGAGTACTTTCATCATGATGACTGCTGGAGTTTTGGTTGAGGGGCGCGAGATCCATCTCGGTGCTCTCACCTTTGTCGCCGACGACTCCGCATGGCTCCAGGAGGCTCCACTCGACATCGAGGCACTCCCCGTCCGCGGGGCGACGCACTTTCGCGCATGTGTCCGCGGCGTTCTGCTGCGGCAACCGTCGACCCCGTATCGGTCGACTCCTTTATCGGTCGCCCACCCGGTCTCCCACCAGCGCAAGCGCTCTGGTTGGTCGAGACTCCAGCGGTGGGTGAAGCACGCGGTGGCTCGCCAGACAGCCATCGCCCAGGTCGCGACAATTGATCCCGACGAGTCCCTCTACGCCTGTTCGATCTGTCGACCGGCTCCGTAGAGCGCATCGAATGCGATAGCGATGATCGCGGAAATCCTCATGGTCGACGGCCCCCGATCCTCAACCGCCCATGGCGCGGAGCAGCCGGAGGAGGTGACCCAGCGCAAAGCACGAAGAGTACCGCATCGAGACACTCGACTCTCTCGCGAGAGAAGAGCCGCCGAGAACATGGATGCCTCAGATACTCCCATCGCGGAGAAACCCCGAGGCTCGCGCCTTGGAGGACGACGTTTGGCCAATGTTGCGAACGCGCCGCCGAGAACCTTCAGCGAGCACTCGGCAATGCTGCAGCAACGAAGTTCTGAAGCGGTCGGCGTCGACTCTTCCCGCCGACTCAGGTATACCGCACGCCAATTCAGAATTTAGCAGCTGCAACCCGTATAGCAGAGTCCATCCAGCCTTCTCAGTCGGAAGCTGGGAGAGGCTTGATGCAGATCAGAGATTTACTCCGAGCAGCAGGAGACCAGAACTCAGCCGTGTCGCAGTCGCGCAACAGAATTCATAGTCGATCCGTTGCTGCGAATACTGTCCAGTCGGCTCACAGTCCCTGATCGCCTCCGCGGCGAGAAGGGCGCGACAACCGGTGAGATCAGTATGGAGACCGACATGACCGGGATGACAGGCGTCGAGTGCCCATTTCCCCTCCGAGGGAAGGGTCTTACGCTCCTCGGCGGCAGGATGATAGACGTTAGTTGATGCAGGCGAAGAGTTCGGTCGACCCGTGGAACCAGAGCCGACGCGCGATCCATTATCGTGCAAGGCTTGGTCGACCGGAACAGAGCCCATCGAGGCGGACCGAGAGGATTCACCCTGGCGATCGAGTGCATGTTTCGGTCCGGAGTGTTTTAGCAGGCTATCGAGCATGATGATTCCCCCAATTTTAGGTTGGCAACAGGAGTCAGTAAATTCACTAGGGAGTCCAAGCCTGAAACTTGGTTTGAAGATTACCGAGTGGCCGTTCAGGTTGGTGGTGGGAATGATGAGGTGGCCATGAAGCACTTGCCCCTCATGTTGGAAGGTTCTGCTAGGGCATGGCTGAATCAGTTACCTCCTAGCAGTATATACACTTGGGAAGATTTGTTCCGAGTGTTCGTTAGAACTTTTGAAGGAACCTGCAAACGACCGGCTGGCTTGACAGAGCTGCAAGTCTGCGTGCAGAAGACCAATGAGACTCTCCGAGAGTACATTCAGAGATGGATCACTCTGCACCATACTGTGGAAAATGTGTCGGACCATCAGGCAGTTTGCGCCTTCAAAGATGGCGTCAAGAACAGAGAATTGAGTCTGAAGTTTGGTCGAACCGGCGACATGACCTTGAGTCGAATGATGGAGATTGCTACCAAAACGCAACAGCGAGGAAGAAGACCGACTCAAGCGGCAAGTACAAGCCAAGTCGATCGGAGAAGGGAAATTCGATCGGAAGCGAAGCGGAAGCCGAGCCAGCAGCTCCGGAGAGGCTCGGCCGTGACTCAGGGAAGTTCAAGGGAAGCCAAAGGATCCTGGAATCCTAAGAAAGTAAAGGATAAAGAAGGAAGCAGCGTGATGGATATGCCATGTCATATTCACACAAAGAAAGATGAAGAGGGAAACATCATTTACCCAAAGCACACCACTGCCGATGTCGACTCACGATCCGAAGCCAGGAAAGCGGTCTAAGGACAAGGAGAAGGAGCGGACAAGGCGGAGACAAAGAGGACAAGTGAGGAAGAATATCCACACGTCAACTCCACTCTGATGATCTTCGCGGATGTGGAAAGCAAAAGTCGACTGAAAGTCATTAACCATGAGGTGAACATGGTTGCCCCAGTTGATGGATTCATGTACCTAGGGTAGGGTCATAGGCCTGACCTAAACGTCCTACCCTAGGGCACTCTTAGAAGAGATCATCTTCCAGTCGACCAAAGAGGAACCCACTGATCGTTGGAAGAACTTCGACCATGAAGATACACTCGACCACGGAAGGTCGAGAAGACACTCAAGAAGCATAGCGGCTTGTAATTGAATAGACTTAATGATAGTTAAGGCTCTTTATGAGGCGTTACGAGAATGCCCCAAGCAATGTACTTTAACCTCTCCATTATGTGGGCTGGCTGGGGTCTGGCGCACTCTATATAAGCCACCCCCTCCACAGCGGAGGGTTCGCACTCTTGTAATACCAACACCGATAATCCACTCGACCGCCTCGGGGCTCGAGGCGTGGGACTTTTACTTCCTCCGAGAAGGGCTGAACTCGTACATCGCTTGTGTTCACAACCTCTCCATAGCTAGGACCTTGCCTCTCCATACCTACCCCCACTCTACTGTCAGACTTAGAACCACGACAGTTGGCGCCCACCGTGGGGCAGGTGTTTTAGCGATTTGTGGAGGAGTTGCAGTACTTCCGAGTACCTTCATCATGATGACTGCTGGAGTTTTGGTTGAGGGGCGCGAGATCCGTCTCGTTGCTCTCACCTTTGTCGCCGACGACTCCGCATGGCTCCAGGAGGCTCCGCTCGACGTCGAGGCGCTCCCCGTCTGCGGGGCGACACACTTTCGCGCATGTGTTCACGGTGTTCTGCTACGGCAACCGTCGACCCCGTATCGATCGACTCCTTTATCGGTCGCCTACCCGGTCTCCCACCAGCGCAAGCGCTCTGGTCGGTCGAGACTCCAGCGGTGGGTGAAGCACGCGGTGGCTCGCCAGACAGCCATCGCCCAGGTCGCGGCCATTGAGCCCGACGAGTCCCTACGGCTGTTCGATCTGTCGACCGGCTCCAGAGATCGCATCCGAGTGTGATAGCGAGTGATCCGAGGCGGAAATCCTCATGGTCGACGGCCCCCGAGTCCTCCCGGCCGCCCATGGCGGCGGAGCAGCTGGAGGAGGTGACCCGTATAAAAGCACGAGGAGTACCAGCCGAGACACTCGACTCTCTGCAGAGAGAAGAGCCGCCCGCAGAACATGGATGCCCCTGCATACTCCCATCGCCGGAGAAACCCCGAGGCTCGCGCCTTGGAGGAAGCACGCCATTAACGTCGCTGAACAGCGCTCGCTTGGAGAATCTTCAGCGAGCACTCGGCAATGTGTGCAAGGAGTCCCGAAGCCGGTCGGCGTCGACTCTTCGCACCGACTCAGGTATACCGACGCCAATTCAGAATTTAGCAGGTGCAACCCGTATAGCGAGTCCATCCAGCCGTCGGTCGGAAGCTGGAGAGGCTTGATGCGATCGAGATTTACTCCGAGCAGCGGAGACCGAACTCAGCCGTGTCGCGATCCGCGCAGCAAATTCCTGATCGATCCGTCGCTGCGAATCTTTATTCGATCGGCTCACGATCCCAGATCGCCTCCGTGGCGAGAAGGGCGCGACAACCGCGCGAGCGATATGGAGACCGATTCGACCGAGATGATAGGCGTCGAGTACCCGTTTCCCCTCGAGGAAGGGTCTTACGCTCCTCGGCGGCAAGAAGACGACGTCGATTCGATCTGGCGAAGAGTTCGATCGACCCGTGGAACCAGGCTTCGACGCGATCCATTATCGTGCAAGGCTTGGTCGACCGAGCAGAGCCCATCGGCGGACCGAGAGAGATGCACCCAAGCGATCGAGTGCATGTTTACGGTCAGAGTGTTTTAGCGAGCTATCGAGTCGCAGATGATCCCCCAATTTCAGATTAGCGAACAGAGCAAATTTCATTGGGGAGTCCAAGCCTGAAACTTGGCTTGAAGATTACCAGTGGCTGTTCAGATTGGTGGTGGGAGCGATGAGGTGGCCATGAAACACTTGCCCTCATGTTGGAAGGTTACGCCAGGCATGGCTGAATCGAGTTACCTCCTAGCAATATATACACTTGGGAAGATTTGTCCCAGTGTTCGTCAGAACTTTTGAAGGAACCTGCAAGCGACCGGCTGGCTTGACAGAGCTGCAGGTCTGTGTGCAGAAGACCAATGAGACTCTCTGAGAGTACATTCAGAGGTGGATCACTCTGCACCATACTGTGGAAAATGTGTCTGACCATCAGGCAGTTTGCGCCTTCAAAGATGGCGTCAAGAACAAAGAATTGAGTCTGAAGTTTGGTCGAACCGGCGACATGACCTTGAGTAGAATGATGGAGATTGCTACCAAATGCATGTGGCGAGGAAGAAGACCGACTCGAAGTGGCAAGTACAAGCCAAGTCGGATCGGAGAAGGGAAATTCGATCGGAAGCGAAGCGGAAAGCCGAGCCTGCAGCTCCGGAGAGGCCCAGCCGTGACTCGTGGGAAGTTCAAGGGAAGCCAAAAGGATCACGGAATCCTAAGAAAGTAAAGGATAAAGAAGGAAATGGCGTGATGGATATGCCATGCCATATTCACACAAAGAAAGATGAAGAGGGCAACATCATTTACCCAAAGCACACCACTGCGCGATGTCGACTCTGATCCAGCGAAGCCAGGAAAGCAGTCTAAGGACAAGGAGAAGGAGCAGACAAGGCGGAGACAAAGAGGACAGTGAGGAAGAATATCCGCACGTCAACTCCACTCTGATGATCTTCGCGGATGTGGAAAGCAAGATTCGACTGAAAGTCATTAACCGTGAGGTAAACATGGTTGCCCCAGTAAAGCCAAGTTACGTGAAGTGGTCCCAAACACCCATCACATTCGACCAATCTGATCATCCGACTCATATTGCCACCTGGGCGACAGCGTTGGTGGTCGACCCAATTGTCGAAGGCACTCGGTGACGAAGTCTTGATGGATGGTGGTAGTGGGCTGAATTTGTTATATGCAGATACATTGAAAGGGATGGGCATTCCAATGTCCCGATTGAGCACTAGCAACATGAGTTTCCACGGAGTCATACCAGGGAAGAAGGCCAATTCACTCGGCCAAATAGCTCTGGACGTGGTTTTTGGTGATTCCAAGCACTTTTGCAAGGAAAAGTTGTGGATTTTCAGAGCGCATACCACGCCATTTTGGGGAGGCTAGCCTACGCACGATTCATGGCTCGACCATGTTACGTGTACCTCAAACTGAAAATGACAGGCCCCAAGGGAGTGATCACTGTCACCGGTGATCGGAAAAAGGCAGAAGAGTGCTTTCAGAAGGGCTCAAAGATTGCCAACTCCCAAGTGACGGCGGTCGAATTCGAAGAATACAAGCAAAACGCAGATCCGAGTGATTTGTTACGATCCAAGAAGCCAGCCACAGAGTCTGCATTTCAGTCGTCGGTGAGGCGAAGCGATTCATATTCACCGGTGACCCCAATGCAGCCCGACCCACATCTCCACGACACTCGACCGAAATAGGAAGAAGCGCTCATCCAGTTCCTCCGTGAAGCTGGGACATTTCGCATGGAAGCCGGTGACATGCGGTGTTCAGGGGCTGGCTGAGCATCGTCTCGAGTCGACAAGTCAGTGAAACCGGTTAAAGAGCATCTTGGCGGTCCGCCGTCGGAAGAGAAAAGCTATTGGTGAAGAAGTGGCTCATTGTTGGCGGCAGGATTTATCAGAGATATACCACTCAGTGGCTCGCTAATGTCGTCATGGTTCCCAAGAAGGACAACTCCTCCGCATGTGCATTGATTTTAAGCACATTAATCGGGCCTGCCGAAGGATCATTCCTCTCCCGCATAGATCAAATTGTTGACTTCGACCGCGGGATGTGAAGATTGTCTTTTCTAGATGCATATTCGGGTATCATCGGATCCGTCATATGGGCCCAATGAAATAAAACAGTTTTCATCACTCCATTCGGTGCTACGCTATATCACCATGCCATTCGGCCTCAAGAATGCGGAGCCACATTTATGCGAATGATTGAAGTGTCTTCTCACTCAAATCAGTCGGAATGTGGAAGCCTATATGGATGATATAAATCGTTAAGTCGCGAAAAGGTTCCGACCTGCTTGCTGACCTCGCCGAAACATTTGCCAACCTCGGAAGATGCGATATCAAGCTCAATCCGTCAAAGTGCACATTCGAGTCCTGGTGGAAAATTACTCGGTTTTCGTTTCGAGCGAGGATCGATGCTAATCCGAGAAGATCGGCACTATTCTCCGAATGAAAGCATACAATGCGAGTGCACGGCGTCGAAGCTTCTTGGATGCTTGGCGCATTAAGTCGATTCATCTCACGACTTGGTGAAAAGGCTTTGCCTCTTTACCGAGTGATGAAGAAGGCCGACAAGTTCGAGTGGACTCAAGAAGCTGATGCAGCGTTTGCCGAGCTAAAAGCTCTGCTCTCCACCCAGCCGATGCTTGCTGCTCCAATCAGCAAAGAGCCTCTGTTGCTTTATATCTCAGCCACTAGACAAGTCGTCGATCTGATTAACTACGGTCGGCGGGAAGAGGAAGGAAAGGCCTTCAAAGTTCAGCGCCGGTGTATTATTTGTCGAAGTCTTGACTCCATCAAGCAGAGATATCCTCATTATCGAAGCTTGTGTATGGCATATACATGACCACGAAGAAGGTTGCTCATTATTTCTCGATCATTCTATCACGATCGTCGGCGACGCCTTTGTCGAAGATTACGCACAACAGAGGCATAACCGGTCGAGTGGCGAAATGGGCGATTGAACTTCTTCCCTTGATATCAAATTTGAGGCAAAAGCCATTAAGTCCAAGGCTATAGCGGATTTCCTCGCCGAGTGGATTGAACAACAACAGCCGGTGAAGTTCACTCGGAGCATTGGACCATGTTCTTTGTGGCTCTAAAATCTGAATGGTTCGGTCTTGGGGTTGTTCTGGTTTCCCCGGAGGAGATAAGCTTAGGTATGTGCTCCAGATTTACTTTGATTCCTCCAACAACGAGGCAGATCTGAGGCCCTCTTATATGGATTAGCATGGCCATCTCACTCGGCGTCCGTCGCCTAATGGTCTATGGCGACTCAGATTTAGTGGTCAACCAAGTGATGAAGGAGTGGGGCGTGAGAAGCCCAGCTATGATTGGATCTTGCAATGCAGATGAGGAAGCTGGAAAAAGAAGTTCGAGGGTTGGAGCTCCATCACATCCCCGACTGAAAAATCAAGCAGCGAGCGATTTGGCGAAGATAGGTTCAAAAGAGAAGCCATTCCAGTGGTGTGTTTTTGGAACATATACACACTCCGTCGATTAAAGAAGATCCCTTCACGAGGAAGCTCCACAGCCCAAGAGTGCCACAGACCGGCGAGGTTGAGGTCCCAGCAGTGGTCGACTTGGTCATGGAAATTTTAGTGATCACTCCAGACTGGACAATTCCATACATCGCATACATTCTGAGAAAAGAGCTCCCACAAGATGAGGAAGAGGCTCGACAGATCGTCCGTCGATCCAAAGCCTTTACCGTTATTAAAGGACAGCTGTATAGAGAAAGCCCGACTGGAGTTGGTCAGAAATGCATAACGCCAGAAGAAGGTCGAGTCATACTCAATGACATCCACTCGGGGACCTGTGGTCACCATGCGTCCTCTCGGACCATTGTAGCCAAAGCATACCGAGCTGGATTTTACTGGCCGAGGGCGAATGAGATGGCGAAAGAAATAGTGGACAAGTGCGAAGGATGTCAATTCTATTCCAATATGTCACACAAGCCTGCGTCATCTCTGAAGACCATTCCGCTCGTCTGGCCGTTCGCAGTATGGGGGTTGGACATGGTCGGTCCCTTACGAACAGGTCGGAGCGGTTTCACGCATGTACTGCTATGGGGTCCCGCATGTACTGTTTCCTTCATCAGAGAGCTGACGTACAGATATGGGGTCCCGCACAGCATTATCATGGATAATGGGTCGAATTTTGACTCGGAAGAGTTCAAGGATTTCTGCAACGCTCAAGGCACACGAGTCGACTACGCTTCAGTCGCCCATCCTCAGTCGAATGGACAGGCGAGCGAGCCAGCGGGTTAATCCTCAAGGGTGCGAAGCCCGATCGATGCGAGATCTCAAGCATGCGGTGGAGCTTGGGTTGACGAACTCCTTGATGCTTTGGGGTTTGCGGACCACGCCTAATCGGTCGACGGAAGGACTCCATTCTTCTTGGTCTATGGAGCGAAGCAGTCCTACCGAGTGATCTCCTTCACAATGCTCCCGAATTGAACTTTACAATGAAGCGAAGCTGAGCAAGCGCGTCAAGATGCAATCGACCTCCTAGAAGAGGAAAGGAGATGGCTCGATCCGCTTCGACCATCTACCAGCAAGACTTGCGTCGCCTTTACGCCAGAAATGTAAGAGGTCGAGCCTTTCAGGAAGGGGATCTGGTCCTTCGAGTGGATCAGCAGAAACAACATAAGCTCGCTCCTTCCTGGGAAGGGCCCTTCATCGTCACAAAGGTTCTCCTAGCAGGGCATATCGTCTCTACAACGTCGAACACAATATCGAAGAGCCCGAGCTTGGAATGCGGATCTGCTCCGCCGCTTTTTACTTAAAGTTTTCACTCGGATGAGTTGTAATAAAATATACGTAGTTCATGGATTTCAAAATAATAGTGTCATAATTCCTACATAATTTTTGTCACTTTTTATTTTTGTCCAGTAAAATTTTCCCCCAGTGGGTGGCTTAGTCGCGAATCCGTTTCGCCTAAGTTTGTACAAATCCCACCGAGTGGTAAGCCGGACTTCCACTCGGAGGCTTAGCTTGAATCTGTTTCGCCTAAGTAACCAAAAATCCTACCGAGTGGTAAGCCAGACTTCCACTCGGAGGCTTAGCTGCAGCTCAGTGCTCGCCTAAGTTATTAAAAATCCTACCGAGTGGTAAGCCGGACTCCCACTCGGAGGCTTAGCTGCAGCCAGTGCTCGCCTAAGTTATTAAAAATCCCACCGAGTGGTAAGCGGACTTCCACTCGGAGGCTTAGCCGCTCGAGTGCTCGCCTAAGTTATTAAAATCCTACCGAGTGGTAAGCCAGACTTCCACTCGGAGGCTTAGCTGCAGTCCAAGTACTCGCCTAAGTATAATGTACGCTCACAAGGAGGACGAGGCGCAGGTCGACTGCGACCCTCTCCTCCGAGCTACACCATAAGTAACATGTGTGCTCGCAAGGAGGACGAGGTGCAGGTCGACTGCGACCCTCTCCTCCAAGCTACACCATAAGTATGATGTGCGCTCGCAAGGAAGACGAGGTGCAGGTCGACTGCGACCCTCTCCTCCGAGCTTCGCCACAAATACAACAGAAATCCTACCGAGTGAAGAGCAAACCTCTCACTCGGGGGCTTAGCTGCAGCCCAGTGCTCGCCTAAGATATAAGAAATCCTATCGAGTGAAGAGCAAACCTCTCACTCGGAGGCTTAGCTGCAGCCCAGTGCTCGCCTAAGGTATAAGAAATCCTACCGAGTGAAGAGCAAACCTCTCACTCGGAGGCTTAGCTGCAGCCCAGTGCTCACCTAAGGTATAAGAAATCCTACCGAGTGAAGAGCAAACCTCTCACTCGGAGGCTTAGCTGCAGCCCAGTGCTCGCCTAAGGTATAAGAAATCCTACCGAGTGAAGAGCAAACCTCTCACTCGGGGGCATAGCTGCAGCTCAGTGCTCGCCTAAGATATAAGAAATCCTACCGAGTGAAGAGCAAACCTCTCACTCGGAGGCTTAGTTGCAGCCCAGTGCTCGCCTAAGATATAAGAAATCCTACCGAGTGAAGAGCAAACCTCTCACTCGGAGGCTTAGCTGCAGCCCAGTGCTCGCCTAAGATATAAGAAATCCTACAGTGAAGAGCAAACCTCTCACTCGGAGGCTTAGCTGCAGCCAGTGCTCGCCTAAGGTATAAGAAATCCCACCAGTGAAGAGCAAACCTCTCACTCGGAGGCTTAGCTGCAGCCCAGTGCTCGCCTAAGGTATAAGAAATCCTATCGAGTGAAGAGCAAACCTCTCACTCGGGGGCTTAGCTGCAGCTCAGTGCTTGCCTAAGATATAAGAATCCTACCGAGTGAAGAGCAAACCTCTCACTCGGAGGCTTAGCTGCAGCCCAGTGCTCGCCTAAGATATAAGAAATCCTACCGAGTAAAGAGCAAACCTCTCACTCGGGGGCTTAGCTGCAGCCCAGTGCTCGCCTAAGAAATCTTGCTGTGGACCTGCAAAAGGCAGTTCGAGCCAAAAGCAATCATATCCAAACATCCAATCCAAATTTAGGTCGATACCTAAAGGAACCGAGAGTGCTCGGGCACTAAGCACATTAAGGTTTTATCGGTTACAATTCCACTCGACATACCGAGGCAAATTTAAAGTGTAAGACTCAAGGAAAGTTTTTTACCCCTCCTGTGGAGGGATGGAAGGAGCAACGAACTCGTCGAGGTCAATCCCATCTGCGATCCATGTAGCAGCAGCAATGAAAGTCTCCATGAAGGACCTGAAGTCGTGTTTCTTGGTGTTGGCCACTCGGAGCCGCCGACTTATCTTCTCGTGCATCCTTGCAATGGACTCGCGCCGGAATTACGTAGGCGACATCTGCGCCACACCGAGTCAAGACTTCTTCCACTCTGCACTTTCGGTCGGGGATGGCGTTCAGTTGAGCCATCAACGACTCGAGGTCATTTTGGAGTGTCGCCCCGGGCCAGAGCGTCGAGTCGATGCGGGACGTAGCAACCTTCAGCCTTGCGAGGTAATCCACGACAGCGGCAACACGGGACTCCAGTCGGAAGACGTTCATGGCAACTTCATCATTCACCGGAGAATTGACAGGGTCAAGGTTCATCTCCAACTGGCTGGTTTCTTCTTCAAAGTTGCGACAGAACTCTGCAAAGGCAAAACCCCGAATCAAGACAATAGTCGAATGGGGACATCACAGTTGGAAGAATTGGTCGAGTGTAAAAGACTACCTTCGAGCATAAGGAACAATTTTTTAGCAAGACCACCCAGAAACCTTCGGTCATTCTTCTTCCGGTCAACTGGTTGATCTTCTCGGTCGAGTGGTCTTGTCGACTTTCGACGGTCAACATCCTTGGTGGCAATGGCGAGCAGCCTTGATTGGTGTTGTCTGTTCGAGCTTGGTGGCTGAGGCTAGCTTTTGTCGGCAAGCTTGATCTTCTCAGACAGTTCAAGCTCCTTCTTCCTCTGGGCCTCCTTCACCTTGCCTGTAAATTACAGCAAAGTCAGGTTTGAAGCAAATGAGGGGAGAAAAGAGTCGTCGAAGTCTCACCAAACATACCTTTGGTCTCCTCCTTCGCCTTTGTCAGATTCTCCTGCACTAACTTCAAGTCCAACTCGAGCTGAATATGCTTCTGCTCCAGTTCAGTATAGCGCGCCACAAGATCACAGGATTTCTACGAAGAATCAATCGACAAAATGTCAAAGATGGTTCACTTCCGAGTGAATAGAGAAAAATGGTACGTTTCTAAGACTACAGTCGAATGCAAGCATCCGATCGTAGTCTCGGGGACTACACCCAGTGGGTGCACTCAGCGTGCCCCCACTGGTCCTATTCAAGACAGAGTCAACCAGTCGACCAAAAAAAAAAGTCGACCAGTCGACCCAAGTTTCTTCAGACTGTAATCAACTGCCAGCAGTAGACCACAGTCTCGGGGACTACACCCAGTGGGTGCAGTCAGCGTGCCCCCACTGGTTTCAGAAACCCATTCATTTCAATCGAGGGATGACCAATATTTACTTATAAAGCCTAAGGCCAACTGCCAGCAGTCGACCTTAGCCTTGGGGACTACACCCAGCGGGTGCACTCAGCGTGCCCCCGCTAACACGGAGTTTTTTATCAACATACCCAGTGGGTGACTGCTATGAATTCCAGAAAGAAAAGCTTTGATAGCATATCCTAATGAGCGGCGGTGGTCGATCGACACGAGCGTTGCTTTGAAGGGCGAGCTGGCGTCGTGGCTGCTTGGCTCGCATCGGGTGATCTTCACTGCTCCATCATGATCCTGCTTGGTGAATCGCCTCCTTAGCAGCGCTAGCTTGGTCCTCCGGGGCGTGGTGCGTGGCGAAGCGAAGGCTGCCCAGCAGACTCGGCGAAGTGGGTCGAGCACTCGTCAGCGGCACCGCGAAGGACACGGTATGTCAGTGCTGGCCTCCCCTCCCGTCGCAACAGTCTCGGCGCCGTCACATCTTGGGTTGCTTTGCCGATGAGGCGCTTTCCTGCTCCTCCGCATACCTCAATGGTTCCTCATCCTCATCATCGTCATCGGGAAGGGTGATAATGTCATTGGTTGGAGCTTCAGAAAAGAGTCAAAGTTTAGAAACTATGAGACAGTCGACTAAGAACAGAATTAAGGATACAGTACCAGGATTTGAGGTCGCCGCATCCTCCATCTCATGGTCCTCGGCCTTGCCTGAAGTTTCGGAAGTCGCAGCACTGAAGTTCCAAAGAATCAGTTGACCGGTTCAAATATCAACCAGAGACAAAACTTGTATAGAACAGGAAGACTCAAGTGATATGTTTACCCTGAGATGGTGGGGATGGACACCTTCATTTTCGGCAGAGGCTTGGTTGTCCTCGACGGAGCTACCTTCGACTGCTTCGGCGCCTTCTCAGTCGGCACCGGAGAAGCGGTCCGAGGGCGTTTGGTCGACTGCGAGGCAGTCGCGACTCCCTTGCCGCGTTCAGTCGAAGGGTCATGAACAAGTTTCGACCGCCTTTCCGAGCGCGGTGGAGCAACCTCCTCTTCCTCCTCCTCTTCTGCTTCGTCATCGTCATCATCGTCGTCATCGTCGTCGTCACCTTCAGCAGCGTCTGAGTCCCACTCATCCTGGCTCTCGCCTCCGCTGGCTTCTCCCTCCCCAGTCGGAGCCTGAGCTCCATTGGGCATGGAGTACAGCTCGGTAAGGGCCTGGAAACGTCAAGGCAGAGCTCAATCGACCAAATTACAGAAACACATTCGACAGACATACAATGGAAAGCAGAGCAAATGTACCTTGTCTGGAACGCTATTATGGTCAAGTGGGGAAATCCTCCAGGATCCGCGAGGGTTGTCCTTGTTCGCAGTGATCGCGGCCATCCACCTTTCCACTACGGCGTCGTCGGCTGCCTCCGGGTGGACACGAGTCTCGTCTTCGGTTCCGCAGTACAACCACATGCAGTGGCTCCGGAACTGAAGAGGCTGGATTCGCCTCCGAAGAAAAACCTCCAAGAGATCCATGCCAGTCACACCGTCCCGAACCAGCTGTACCACGCGATCCATCAACATCTTCACATCAGCTCTCTCCTCTGGAACCACCTTCAGGGAGGAGAGTTTGTTCACTCGACTCATGGTGAATGGAGGAAGACCACTCGACTGTCCTGGCGTCGACTCATTCTGGCAGTAGAACCAGGTCGACTGCCAGCCCCTGACCGACTCGGGAAAAGACATAGCTGGGAAGGTGCTCTTATTCCTCACTTGGATTCCTAGGCCCCCGCACATCTGAACTACTTGGGTCTTCTCATCACCGGGACTTGCTTTCTTCACGATCGAGAGCGACATGTGAAGATATGCTTGAACAAACCCAGTCGGTCGACAGCCCGGAAGTTTTCGCACATAGACACAAATGCAGCAAGATCTGCGATGGAGTTTGGAGTAAAATGGTGGATCTGGGCTCCAAAGAAATTCAGAAAGCCACGAAGAAAACACTCGTGCAGCGAAAATCCTCGATCAACATGGGTGGCCAGGAGCACACACTCACCCTCCTCCGGTGAGGCTGCCACTCTTTGCCGGGAAGCCTTGCGGCGCCGTGGGGATCAGCCGTCGTCGGCCATATCGAGAGATCCTTCTCCACGATGGTCGATGGATCAATCTCCTGGACCCAGCCCTTGACAAGCGGGATCTCGACGAAGAACCGCTGCGGTGGTGGATCTCCCTTCGCCTTCTCGCCGCCGGCGCCTTCTCCGCCGCCGACGCCTTCTTCGCGCGCTCCAGCACCGCCGTCTTCTCTTTGCCCATGGCCGCCGGCGGAGTGCGCGAGAGAGGGAGTAGTAGGAGCGGCAGCAGTTGCGGTGGGCGGAGACGAAGAGAGCACAGGAGGAAGAACGGGGTACTGTGCAGAAACCCTCACAAGTCGCATTTATAACATCCCTTCCGAGTGGATGACATGTGGACCCGAGCAATCCAATCATATCCCGAAACAGTTGCACTGCTTGATACGTGGCGGAAAAAGCGGCGCGAAGATCGAGGCGTCCATGTCATGTCCCATCCGAGCACCGCGGTCCGTTCCGTTTCGCGCGCTTCCCCAAATTTCGTATCCCGCGAAATCCGCGAGCGGCAGATCGACCTGCCAAGTGCGAAATTTCTTGCGGTCCGTCGTTCGGGAACAGCGAAGTATAAAAGATCACTCGACTAAAGAACAAGAATGGATCGAGTCGACTGAAGAAAAGTTGCTTGTTATCAGCAAAGAAGATCTTGATCCAGAACAACACATAGCCAGTATGCAAAAGGCAATCGGAAACAGCGTCAACTCCTTCCTCACTCAAGCCTCAATCCATTCGAGGGCTAATGATGGATTCATGAACCTAGGGTTGGGTCATAGGCCTGACCTAAACGTCCTACCCTAGGGCACTCTTAGAAGAGATCATCTTCCAGTCGACCAAAGAGGAACCCACTCGACTGACTGGAAGAACTCGACCATGAAGATACACTCGACCACCAGAAGGTCAGAAGACACTCAGCAACGCAACAGCTTGTAATTGAATAGACTTAATGATAGTTAAGGCTCTTTATGAGGCGTTACGATGCGCCCAAGCAATTACTTTAACCTCTCCATTATGTGGGCTGGCTGGGGTCCTGGCGCACTCTATATAAGCCACCCCCTCCACAGGCAGAGGGGTTCGCACTCTTGTAATAACAACACCGATAATCCACTCGACCGCCTCAGGGCTCCGAGACGTAGGGCTTTTACTTCCTCCGAGAAGGGCCTGAACTCGTACATCGCTTGTGTTCACAACCTCTCCATAGCTAGGACCTTGCCTCTCCATACCTACCCCCCACTCTACTGTCAAACTTAGAACCACGACACCAGTAAAGCCAAGTTACGTGAAGTGGTCTCAAACACCCATCACATTCGACCAATCTGATCATCCGACTCATATTGCCACCCCTGGGCGGCAAGCGTTGGTGGTCGATCCAATTGTCGAAGGCACTCGACTAACGAAAGTGCTGATGGATGGTGGTAGTGGGCTGAACTTGTTATATGCAGATACATTGAAAGGGATGGGCATTCCGATGTCCCGACTGAGCACCAGCAACATGAGTTTCCACGAGTCATACCAGGAAGAAGGCCAATTCACTCGGCCAAATAGCTCGGGCGTGGTTTTGGTGATTCAAGCACTTTCGCAAGGAAAAGTTGACCTTTGAGGTTGTGGATTTTGAGTGCATACCACGCCATTTTGGGGAGGCCAGCCTACGCATGATTCATGGCTCGACCATGTTACGTGTACCTCAAACTGAAAATGCTGGGCCCCAAGGGAGTGATCACTGTCACCGGCGATCGGAAAAAGGCGGAAGAGTGCTTTCAGAAGGGCTCGAAGATTGCCGACTCCCAAGTGACAGCGGTCGAATTCGAAGAATACAAGCAAAACGCAGATCCGAGTGATTTGTTACGATCCAAGAAGCCAGCCCACAGTGCGCATTTTTAAATGCGGTGAGACGAAGCCAGTTCATATTCACCCGACTGACCCCAATGCAGCCCCGACCCACATCTCCACGACACTCGACCCGAAATAGGAAGAAGCGCTCATCCAGTTCCTCCGTGAGAACTGGGACATTTTCGCATGGAAGCCAGCTGACATGCCAGGTGTTCCCAGGGGACTGGCTGAGCATCGCCTCCGAGTCGACAAGTCAACAAAACCAGTTAAAGAGCATCTTGGCGGTCCGCCGCCCGAAGAAGAAAGGCTATTGGTGAAGAAGTGGCTCATTGTTGGCGGCAGGATTTATCCGAGAGATATACCACTCCGAGTGGCTCGCTAATGTCGTCATGGTTCCCAAGAAGGACAACTCGCTCCGCATGTGCATTGACTTTAAGCACATCAATCGGGCCTGCCCAAAGGATCATTTTCCTCTCCCCCGCATAGATCAAATTGTTGACTCGACCGGGATGTGAGAGATTGTCTTTTCTAGATGCATATTCCGGGTATCATCAGATCCGTCTGTATGGACCCGATGAAATAAAACAGCTTTCATCACTCCATTCGGTGCTTACGCTATATCACCATGCCATTCGTCTCAAGAATGCGGAGCCACATTTATGCGAATGATTGAAGTGTCTTCTCACTCAAATCAGTCGGAATGTGGGCGTATATGGATGATATCGTCGTTAAGTCGCGAAAAGGTTCCGACCTGCTTGCTGACCTCGCGAAACATTTGCCAACCTCGGAAGATGCGATATCAAGCTCAATCCGTCAAAGTGCACATTCGGAGTTCTGGTGGAAAATTACTCGGTTTTCGTTTCGAGCGAGGATCGGCGCTAATCCGAGAAGATCGGCACTATTCTCCGAATGAAAGCATACATGCGAGTGCACGGCGTCGAAGCTTCTTGGATGCTTGGGCGCATTAAGTCGATTCATCTCGACTCGGTGAAAAGGCATTGCCTCTTTACCGACTGATGAAGAAGGCCGACAAGTTTGAGTGGACTCCAGAAGCTGATGCAGCGTTTGCCGAGCTAAAAGCTCTGCTCTCCACCCAACCGGTGCTTGCTGCTCCAATCAGCAAAGAGCCTCTGTTGCTTTATATTGTAGCCCTTTGGACAAGTCGTCGATCTGATTGCTTACGGTCGGCGGGAAGAGAAAGGAAAGGCCTTCAAAGTTCAGCGCCCGGTGTATTATTTATGCGAAGTCTTGACTCCATCAAGCGAAGATATCCTCATTATCGAAGCTTGTGTATGGCATATACATGACCACGAAGAAGGTTGCTCATTATTTCTCGATCATTCTATCACGATCGTCGTGACGCTCCTTTGTCGAAGATTCGCAAAAGCAGAGACGCAACCGGTCGAGTGGCGAAATGGGCGATTGAACTTCTTCCCTTGATATCAAATTTGAGGCAAAAGCCATTAAGTCGAGGCTATAGCGGATTTCCTTGCCGAGTGGATTGAACAACAGCAGCCGGTGAAGTTCACTCGGAGCATTGGACCATGTTCTTTGACGGCTCTAAAATGCTGAATGGTTCCGGTCTTTGGGGTTGTTCTGGTTTCCCCAGAGGAGATAAGCTTAGGTATGTGCTCGATTCACTTTGATTCCTCCAAGAATGAGGCAGATCTGAGGCCCTCTTATATGGATTGCGCATGGCCATCTCACTCGGCGTCCGTCGCTGATGGTCTATGGCGACTCAGATTTAGTGGTCAACCGGTGATGAAGGAGTGGGGCGTGAGAAGCCCAGCCATGATTGGATCTGCAATGCGATGAGGAAGCTGGAAAAGAAGTTCGAGGGTTGGAGCTCCATCACATCCCCGTGAAAAATCAAGCAGCAGATGATCTGGCGAAGATAGGTTCCAAAAGAGAAGCCATTCAGTGGTGTGTTTTTGGAGCATATACACACTCCGTCGATTAAAGAAGATCCTTTCAGAGGAAGCTCCACAGCCCAAGAGTGCCACAGACCCGACTGAGGTTGAGGTCCCAGCAGTGGTCGACTTGGTCATGGAGGTTTTAGTGATCACTCCCGACTGGACAATTCCATACATAGCATTTATTCCGAGAAAAGAGCTTCCAGAAGAGGAGGAAGAGGCTCGACAGATCGTCCGCCAATCCAAAGCCTTTACCGTTATCAAAGGACAGCTGTATAGAGAAAGCCGACTGGAGTTGGTCAGAAATGCATAACGCCAGAAGAAGGTCGAGTCATACTCAATGACATCCACTCGGGGACCTGTGGTCACCATCGTCCTCTCGGACCATTGTAGCCAAAGCATACCGAGCGGATTTTCTTGGCCAAGGGCGAATGAGATGGCGAAAGAAATAGTGGACAAGTGCGAAGGATGTCGGTTTTATTCCAATATGTCACACAAGCTGCGTCGACTCGAAGACCATTCCACTCGTCGGCCTTTCGCGGTATGGGGGTTAGACATGGTCGGTCCCTTGCGAACAGGTCGGGGCGGTTTCACGCATGTCTTTGGTAGCGATCGACAAGTTCACCAAGTGGATTGAAGCTAAACCAATCAAGAGTCCGGGCGCTGGTACTCTGTTTCCTTCATCGAGAGGCGGCGTTCAGATATGGGGTCCCGCACGGCATTATCACGGATAATGGGTGAATTTTGACTCGGAAGAATTCAAGGATTTCGCAGCGCTCAAAGGCACGCGAGTTGACTACGCTTGATCGCCCATCCACGGTCGAATGGTCAGGCGAGCGAGCCAGCGGCTTAATCCTCAAGGGTTTAAAGCCCGGTCGATCACGAGACCTCAAGCATGCGGCTGGAGCATGGGTCGACGAACTCCCTTCAGTGCTTTGGGGTTTGCGGACCACGCCTAATCGGTCGACTGGAAGAACTCCATTCTTCTTGGTCTATGGAGCTGAAGCAGTCCTGCCGAGTGATCTTCTTCACAACGCTCCCCGAATTGAACTTTACAACGAAGCAGAAGCTGAGCAAGCGCGTCAGGATGCAGTCGACCTCTTAGAGGAGGAAAGGGAGATGGCTCTGATCCGCTCGACCATCTACCAGCAAGACTTGCGTCGACTTTACGCCAGAAATGTGAGAGGTCGAGCCTTCCAGGAAGGGGATCTAGTTCTCCGAGTGGATCAGCAGAAACAGCATAAACTCGCTCCTTCTTGGGAAGGACCCTTCATCGTCACCAAGGTTCTCCACAACAGGGCATATCGTCTCTACAACGTCGAACACAATATCGAAGAGCCCCGAGCTTGGAATGCGGATTTGCTCCGCCCGTTTTACACTTAAAGTTTTTCACTCGGATGAGTTTTAATAAAATACTTATGTAGTTCATGGATCTCGAAATAATAGTGTCATAATTCCTCCATAATTTTTGTCACTTTTTATTTTTGTCGATTAAAATTTCCCCGATGGGTGGCTTAGCCGCGAATCCGTTTAGCCTAAGTTTGTACAAATCCTACCGAGTGGTAAGCCAGACTTCCACTCGGAGGCTTAGCCGCGAATCCGTTTCGCCTAAGTTATAAAAATCCTACCGAGTGGTAAGCCAGACTTCCACTCGGAGGCTTAGCTGCAGCCCAGCGCTCGCCTAAGTAACTAAAAATCCTACCGAGTGGTAAGCCAGACTTCCACTCGGGGCCTTAGCTGCAGCCCAGCGCTCGCCTAAGTAACTAAAAATCCTACCGAGCGGTAAGCCAGACTTCCACTCGGAGGCTTAGCTGCAGTCCAAGTACTCGCCTAAGTACAAGGTGTGTACGCAAGAAGGACGAGGCGCAGGTCGACTGCGACCCTCTCCTCGGAGCTACGCCATAAATATAATATGTGAGCTTATAAGGAGGACGAGGTGCAGGTCGACTGCGACCCTCTCCTCCGAGCTACACCATAAGTATAAGGCCGCTTAAGGAAGGCGAGGTGCAGGTCATTGCAACCCTCTCTCCGAGCTTAGCCACAAATACAATGGAAATCCTACAGTGAAGAGCAAACCTCTCACTCGGGGCTTAGCTGCAGCCTAGTGCTGCGCCTAAGGTATAAGAAATCCTACCGAGTGAAGAGCAAACCTCTCACTGGGGCTTAGCTGCAGCCCAGTGCTCGCCTAAGGTATAAGAAATCCTACGAGTGAAGAGCAAACCTCTCACTCGGGGGCTTAGCTGCAGCCAGTGCTGCGCCTAAGGTATAAGAAATCCTACGAGTGAAGAGCAAACCTCTCACTCGGGGCTTAGCTGCAGCCAGTGCTCGCCTAAGGTATAAGAAATCCTACCGAGTGAAGAGCAAACCTCTCACTCGGAGGCTTAGCTGCAGCCAGTGCTGCGCCTAAGGTATAAGAAATCCTCTTGAGTGAAGAGCAAACCTCTCACTCGGGGCTTAGCTGCAGCCAGTGCTCGCCTAAGGAATAAGTCATTGCAGTAGGCATCTTCTTGTGAACCTGCAAAGGGCAATTCGAAAAAAGCAATCATATCCAAACATCAATCCATGTTTAGGTCGATACCTAAAGGAACCGAGAGTGCTCAGGCACTAAGCCTGTTAAGGTTTTATCGGTTACAATTCCACTCGGCATACCGAGGCAAATTTAAAGTGTCAGACTTAAAAGAAGTTTTTTACCCCTCCTGTGGAGGGCTGGAAGGTGCAACGAACTTATCGAGGTCGATCCCATCTGCAATCCGTGTAGCAGCAGCGATGAAAGTTTCCATGAAGGACCTGAAGTCGTGCTTCTTGGTGTTGGCCACTCGGAGAGCCGCCAGCTTATCTTCTCGAGCATCTTTGCAGTGGACTCGCGCCAGGCACAGGGCGACATCCGCGCCACACCGAGCCGAGGACTTATTCCACTCCTGCACTCGGTCAAGGACGGCGTTCAATCGAGCCATCAGCGACTCGAGGTTATTTTGGAGTGTCGCCCCGGGCCAGAGCGTCGAGTCGATGCGGGACGTAGCAACCTTCATCCTTGCGAGGTAGTCCACTACAGCTGCAACACGGGACTCGGTCGGAAGACATTCATGGCAACTTCATTATTCACGGGGAATTGGCAGGTCGAGGTTCAGCTCAAGCGGCTGGTTTCTTCTTCAAAGTTGCGACAAAATTCTGCAAAGACAAAACCACGAGTCAAGACAATAGTCGAGCGGGAACATCACAGTTGGAAGAATTGGTCGAGTGTAAAGACTACCTTGAGCATAAGGAACAATTTTTTAGCAAGACCACCCGAAGCCTTCGGTCATTCTTCTTCCCGGTCAACTGGTTGATCTTCTCGGTCGAGTGGTCTTGTTAGCCTTGATCGGTCAACATCCTTGGTGGCAATGGCGAGCAGCCTTGATTGGTGTTGTCTGTTCGAGCTTGGTGACTGAGGCTAACTTTTCGTCGGCAAGCTTGATCTTCTCAGACAGCTCAAGCTCCTTCCTCCTCTGGGCCTCCTTCACCTTGCCTGTAAATTACAGCAAAGTCAGATTTGAAATAGATGAGAGGAGAAAGGAGTGGTCGAAGTCTCACCGAACATACCTTTGGTCTCCTCCTTCGCCTTCGTCAGATTCTCCTGCACCAGCTTCAAGTCCAACTCGAGCTGAATATGCTTCTGCTCCAGTTTAGTATAGCGTGCCGCAAGATCACATGATTTCTACGAAGAATCAATCGACAAAATGTCAAAAGATGATTCACTTCCGAATGAATAAGAGAAAAATCATACGTTTCTAAGACCACAGTCGAATGCAAGCATTCGACCGTAGTCTCGGGGACTACACCCAGTGCGTGCACTCAGCGTGCCCCCACTGGTCCTATTCAAGACAGAGTCGACCAGTCGACCAAAAAAAAAAAGTCGACCAGTCGACCAAAGCTTCTTCAGACTGTAATCAACTGCCAGCAGTCGACCACAGTCTCGGGGACTACACCACCCATTCGTTTTAGTCGAATGATGATCAATATTTACTTGTAAAGCCTAAGGCCATTGCCGTGATCGACCTTATATTGGGGACTACACCCGGTAGGTCACTCGGCGTGCCCCGCTAACACGGAGTTTTATCAACACACCTAGTGGGTGACTGCTATGGATTTCAGAAAGAAAAGAAGTTTTGATAACATATCCTAACAGAATAGGCGGTGGTCGTGACTGAACATTGTTTTGAAGAGCGGAGCTGGCGTCATAAGCTGCTTGGCTTGCATCCGGATGATCTTCACTGCTCCATCATGATCCCCTTGGCGTATCGCCTCCTTAGCAGCGCTTAGCTTGGTCCTCCGGGACGTGGTGTGTGGTGAAGAGCGAAGGTTGCCTAGCACTTGACGAAGTGGGACAAGCACTTGTCAATGGCACTGCGAAAGACACGGTGGGTCGGTGGTGTTCTCCCCTCATGACAACAGTCTCGGCGCCGTCACATCTTGGGCTGCTTTGCGTGGCCGCCTTCCTGCTCCTCTTATACCTTAGTGGTTCTTCGTCCTCATCGTCGTCGTCAGGAAGGGTGATAATGTCATTGGTTGGAGCTTCAGAAAAGAATCAAAGTTAGAGACTATGAGTCAGTCGACTAAGAACAGAATCAAGGATACAATACCAGGATTTGAGGTCGCCGTGTCCTCCATCTCATGGTCATCGGCCTTGCCTGAGGTTTCGGAAGTCGCCGCACTGAAGTTCCAAAGAATCAGTCGATTAATTCAAGTATCAACCAGAGATAAAGCTTGTACAAAACAGGAAGGCTTAAATAATATGTTTACCACGATATAGTGGGGATGAACACCTTCATTTTTGGCAGAGGCTTGGTTGGCCTCGTAGACTACCTTCGGCGCTTGGCGCCTTTTCGATCGGCGCCGGAGAAGCGGTCGAGGCGTTTGGTCGATCTGAAGCGATCACAACCCCTACAGCGTTCGATCGAAGGGTCATGAATAAGTTTCGACCGCCTTTCCGAGCGCGGTGGCGCAACCTCCTCCTCCTCCTCCTCTTCTTCATCCTCATCATCGTCGTCATCGTCATCGTCATCCTCAGCAGCGTCTGAATCCCACTCTTCCTGGCTCTCACCCCCGCTAGCTTCTCCCTCCTCAGTTGGAGCCTGAGCTCCGTTGGGCATTGAGTACAGCTCGGTAAGGGCCTGGAAAACGTCAAGACAGAGCTCAATCGACCAAATTGCAGGACATACGGAAACACATTCAACAGACATACAATGGAAGACAGAGTAAATGTACCTTATCTAGAACGCTGTGATGGTCGAGTGGAGAAATCCTCCGGGATCCACGAAGATTGTCCTTGTTTCCAGTGATCGCGGCCATCCACCTTTCCACTATGGCGTCGTCGACTGCTTCCGGGTGGACTCGAGTCTCGTCTTGGTTCCGCGAGTACAACCACGTGCGATGGCTCGGAACCGAAGAGGCTGGATTCGCCTCGAAGGAAAACCTCCGAAGGTCCATGCCGATCCACGCCGTCCCGAACCAACTGCACCACGCGGTCCATCAACATCTTCACATCAGCTCTCTCCTCCGGAACCTCCTTGAGGAGGAGGTTTGTTCACTCGACTCATGGTGAATGGAGGAGTCCACTCGACCGACCGGCGTCGGCTCATTACAGCGATAAAACCAGGTCATTGCCAGCCCACGACCGACTTCGGGAAAAGACATAGCTGGGAAGGTGCTCTTATTCCTCACTTGGATTCCTAGGCCCCGCACATCTGGACCACTTGGGTTTTCTCATCTCTGGACCGCCTTCTTCATAGTGCAGGAGCGACATGTGAAGATGAGCTTGAACAATCCCAGTCACGATCGACAGCCAGGAAGTTTTCACACATGGATACAAATGCAGCAAGATCTGCGATGGGGTTTGGAGTAAAATGGTGGAGCTGGGCTCCAAAGAAGTTCAAAAGCCACGAAAAAAACACTCGGCGGCAGGGAAAATCCTCGATCAACATGGGTGGCCAGGAGCACACTCACCCTCCTCCGGTGAGGCTGCCACTCTTTGCGGGAAGCCTTGAGGCGCCATGGGGATCAGCCCGTCGTCAGCCATGTCGAGAGATCCTTCTCCACGATGGTCATTGGATCCAATCTCCTGGACCCAGCCCTTGACAGCGGGATCTCGGCGAAGACCCACTGCGGCTGGTAGATCTCCCCTTCGCCTTCTCGGCCGCCGGCGCCTTCTCCGCCGCGAAGCCTTCTTTCGCGCTCCAGCGCCGCCGTCTTCTCCTTGCCCATGGCGCCCGGCCAAGTCGCAAGAGAGAGAGTTCTTGAGGCGACAGCGATTGCGTTGGGAGGAGGCGAAGAAGCGAAGGAGGAAGAGCGAGTCTTGTGCGAAGCCCTCACAAATCGCATTTATAATGTCCCTTCCGAGTGGATGACGGGTGGACCCGGACGATCCAATCATATCCCGAAACAGTTGCATTGACACGATACGTGGCGGAAAAAGCGGCACGGAGATCGAGGCATCCATGTCATGTCCCGTCCGGCGCGCGGTCCGTTTCGCCAGCGCTTCCCCAAATTCGTATCCTTGAAATCCGCGAGCGGCAGATCGGTCAGTCAAGGGCGAGATTTCCTGCGATCCGTCGCTCAGGAACAGCGAAGTATAAAAGATCACTCGACGAAAGAACAAGAATGGATCGAGTCGACTGAAGAAAAGTTGCTCGTTATCAACAAAGAAAATCTTGATCGAAGAAGACGCATAACCAGCATGCCAAAGTTCAATCGGAACAGCATCAACTCCTTCTTCACTCAAGCCTCAATCCATTCGGGGGCTAATGATGGATTCATGTACCTAGGGTAGGGTCATAGACCTGACCTAAACGTCCTACCCAAGGGCACTCTTAGAAGAGATCACCTCCCAGTCGACCAACGAGGAATCCACTCGACTGGTTAGAAGGACTCGATCATGGAAGACTCACTCGACCATGAAGATACACTCGACCACGGAAGGTCGAAGGCACTCCATAGCGGCCTGTAATTGAATAGACTTAATGTTAGTTAAGGCACTTTATGAGGCGTTACGATGCCCTGAGCTTAATGTACTTTAACCTCTCCATTATGTGGGCTGGCTGGGGTCTGGCGCACTCTATATAAGCCACCCCCTCCACAGGCGAGAGGGTTCGCACTCTTGTAATACCTACATCGATAATCCACTCGATCGCCTCGGGGCTCCGAGGCGTGGGGCTTTACTTCCTCAGAAGGGCTGAACTCGTACATCGCTTGTGTTCACAACCTCTCCATAGCTAGGACCTTGCCTCTCCATACCTACCCCCCACTCTACTGTCAGACTTAGAGCCACGACAACACCAGCTCAAATGCTCCCATGCTACAATCACAAGTATAAAACAGGGCTTTGGTTCAGTCCAGATAAACCCATTAGTCCCGGTTCGTGAGGCCAGGGGCCTGCCGGGTCTTGTGGGGGCTTGGTCCCGGTTCGTCTGGCCCCTTTGGTCCCGGTTGGTGGAACGAACTGGAATCAATGGGCCTCGCTCCTGGCCCACCACCATTGGTCCCAGTTTGTGGCTTGAACCGGGACCAAATGGTGTCCTTTAGTCCCGCTTCAAGCCACGAACCGAGACCAATGATGTGCCTATATATACCCCCTCGCCGGCGGGCAGAGCACTCCACACTACTCTGTTTTTTCTAGCCATCGAGGGGAGGGCTTTGTGGAGCTCTAGCTCACCTCCTATGCACATGAGGTGTTCAATGAAATGCCCGAGCCACACTACTTAAGCTTTCTCCTCTCCAAGCTCGACCTCCAAGCTCCATTTTCCTCAATATTTGTCTAGGTTTAGCTGTCCGTCACCTCCCGTCCCCGTCTTCACCATCGTCGATCGCCCGCGCCGATCTCGTCGCCGGCACCACCGTGGTGAGCCTCTTGTTCTTATCTTCTTTCTGAAAGGAAAACAATTCTTACTTGTATGTTTAGATAGATACTTGTACAATTTTCTTACTATTATTATTGCTTCTTATTATATAGTGCGATGGTTTTGGTATCCGCCACCATCGGCCCTCGTCCTGTCTATTCGGATGTGGTATATATTATCTTTTATAACTATTTGGTTCATTTATTGTTTATGACAATTATGCCGACCAACGTGACATAGATTTTATTTATCTAGGAGGTATGTGAACCGGAAATTCCAACTGACGCTATTATCGAGAGGTTAAATTTAGTTGAAGAAGAAAACAATTTCTTGAAGAAAAAAATTATAAAAATTAAGGAGGAGAAGATGATATTGGAGTTGCATGTTGCGGATGTCGTCGATGATCACAAGATCAAGATGGATGCAATGTGCTTGAAGATTAGAAATATTAGAAAATATGCCATTCATACCGAGGCTTGGTATCATTATGCCGTTGGATCAATTGTTACCTTGGTTGCGATTATGATCACATTTGTTTACGCATTGAATGTTTTACATAGTTTCAATGTATGGTTTAATTAATTGGATGCTCTGGAGAGCTATATGTTGTTCTATGAGAACTATGTATGTACTTTGGTTTTAATGTGATGATGAACTTCTATTAATTTGGTCACTTAATTATCTATTCATGATGTTCTGTAATGGTTTTGACACACTTAATTATATATTATGCACGCAGATGAACCGGCAATGGATATATGGTGACAGACACACCTTCGAGTACATTAAGTGCGTGCATAATTTTCTCGAAGTGGCTGAGGCAAACAACCAGAATGGTTTTATGTGTTGTCCATTCCCTTTATGTGGGAATACGAAGTCTTACTCTGACTCGAAAACCATTCACACCCACCTGCTTTATAAGGGTTTCATGACACACTATAATGTTTGGACCAAGCACGGAGAAATAGGGGTTATGATGGAAGACAACGAAGAAGAAGAGGACGATGACAATTATGTGCCCCCTGAATACGGTGATGCTGCAACGGGGGAAGCTGTTGAAGATCAAGAGGAACCAGACGATGTGCCCGATGATGATCTCCGCCGGGTCATTGTTGACGCAAGGAGATAGTGCGAAAGTCAAAAGGAGAAGCTGAAGTTCGATCGCATGTTAGAGGATCACAAAAAAGGTTTATACCCCAATTGCGAAGATGGCAACACAAAGCTCGGTACCGTACTGGAATTGCTGCGATCGAAGGCAGAGAATGGTGTGCTGACAAAGAATTTGAAGCTCTGAAAATATTGAAGAAGAAGCTTCCAAAGGATAATGAATTGCCCGACGATGCGTATCAGATAAAGAAGGTTGTATGTCCTCTAGGATTGGAGGTGCGAAGATACATGCATGCCCTAAAGGCGCATCTGTGCCGTGGTGCGTATGAGGATTTGAACGCATGCCCGGTATGCGGTGCATTGCGGTATAAGATCAGACGAGATGACCCTGGTGATGTTGACGGCGAGCGCCCCCAGAAGAGGGTTCCTGCCAAGGTGATGTGGTATGCTCCTATAATACCATGGTTGAAACGCCTGTTTAGAAACAAAGAGCATGCCAAGTTGATGTGATGTCACAGAGAGGACCGTAAGAAAGACGGGAAGTTGAGAGCACCCGCTGACGGGTCGTAGTGGAGAAACATCGAGAGAAAGTACTGAAGGAAATATGCCCTAGAGGTAATAACAAAGTTATTATTTATTTCCTTAATTCATGATAAACGTTTGTTATTCATGCTAGAATTGTATTAGCCAGAAACTTAGTACATGTGTGAATACATAGACAAAAATATATAGTCCCTAGTATGCCTCTACTCGACTAGCTCGTTAATCAAAGATGGTTATGTTTCCTAACCATAGAGATGTGTTGTCATTTGATGAACGGGATCACATCATTAGGAGAATGATGTGATGGACATGACCCATCTGTTAGCTTAGCATTATGATCGTGTCAGTTTCATTGCTACTGCTTTCTTCATGACTTATACAAGTTCCTTAGACTATGAGATTATGCAACTCCCGAATACCGGAGGAACACATTGTGTGCTACCAAATGTCACAACGTAAATGGGTGATTATAAAGGTGCTCTATAGGTGTCTCCGAAGGTGTTTGTTGGGTTGGCATAGATCAAGATTAGGATTTGTCATTTCGTGTTTCGGAGAGGTATCTCTGGGCCCTCTCGGTAGTACTCATCACTATAAGCCTTGCAACCATTGTAACTAATGAGTTGGTTGCGGGATGAAGTATTACGGAACGAGTAAACAGACTTGTCGGGAACGATATTGAACTAGGTATGATGATACCGATGATCAAATCTCGAACAAGTAACATACCGATGACAAAGGGAACAACGTATGTTGTTATGGCAATTTGACCGATAAAGATCTTCGCAGAATATGTAGGAACCAATATGAGCATCCAGGTTCTGCTATTGGTTATTGACCGGAGAAGTGTCTCGGTCATGTCTACATAGTTCTCGAACCCGTAGGGTCCGCACGCTTAATGTTTGATGACGATTTGTATTATGAGTTTATGTGTTTTTGATGACCAAAGGTTGTTCGGAGTCTCGGATTAGAACACGGACATGACGAGGAGCCTCGAAATGGTCGAGACATAAAGATTGATATATTGGAAGGTTATATTTGGACACCGGAAGGGTTCTGAAGTGTATCGGATATTTTTCGGAGTACCGGGAGGTTACCGGAACCCCCCCGGGGAGTCAATGGGACTTAATGGGCCCTACTGGAGATAGGAGGCAGCGGGCAAGTGGTGGGGCACGGCCCCCTAGGCCCAAACCAAATTGGTTTAGGGTTTGGGGGGCCGGCCCCCCTTTCCTTCTTCTCTCCTCCTCCTTCCTCCTTCTCCTAATAGGAATAGGAAAGGGGGGGAGCCAGAACTACTTGGAGTAGGACTCCGCCCCTTGGGCGCGCCACCCCTTGGCTGGACTCCTCCTCCCTCCCTCCTTTATATACGTGCGAGGGGGGCACCCCATAGAGACACAAGTTGATCTTTTAGCCATGTGCGGTGCCCCCCGCCACAGTTACTCACCTCGATCATACCGTTGCAGAGCTTAGGCGAAGCCCTACGCCGGTAGCATCATCATCACCGTCACCACGCCATCGTGCTGACGGAACTCACCCTCGGCCTCAACTGGATCAAGAGTACGAGGGACGTCATCGAGCTGAACGTGTGCTGAACATGGAGGTGCCGTACGTTCAGTACTTGGATCAGTCAGATCGTGAAGACGTACGACTACATCAACCGTGTTGTCATAACGCTTCCGCTTTCGGTCTACGAGGATACATGACACACTCTCCCCGTTCGTTGCTGTGCATCACATAGATAGATCTTGCATGATCCTAGGAGTTTTTTTTTGAAATTATCGCGTTCCCCAACAGTGGCATCCGAGCCAGGCCTATTTGTAGATGTTATATGCACGAGTCGAACACAAAGAGTTGTGGGCGAGAATAGTCATACTGCTTACCAGCATGTCATACTTTGGTTCGGCGGTATTGTTGGATGAAGCGGCTCAGACCGACATTACGAGTACGCTTACGCGAGACTGGTTCTACCGACGTGCATTGCACATAGGTGGCTGGTGAGTGTATGTTTCTCCAACTTTAGTTGAATCGAGTGTGGCTACGCCCGGTCCTTGTTGAAGGTTAAAACAGCACACTTGACGAAAAATTGTTGTGGTTTTGATGCGTAGGTAAGAACGGTTCTTACTAGAAGCCCGTAGCAGCCACGTAAAACTTGCAACAACAAAGTAGAGGACGTCTAACTTGTTTTTGCAGGGCTTGCTGTGATGTGATATGGTCAAGCATGATGTGATATAAATTGTTGTATGAGATGATCATGTTTTGTAACAAAGTTATCGGCAACTGGCAGGAGCCATATGGTTGTCGCTTTCTTGTATGCAATGCAACCGCCATGTAATTGTTTTACTTTATCACTAAGCGGTAGCAATAGTCGTAGTAACAATAGGTGACGAGATGACAACAATGCTACGATGTGGATCAAGGTGTCATGTCGGTGACGTTGGAGATCATGACGATGCTTCGGTGATGGAGATCATGAGCACAAGATGATGATGGCCATATCATGTCACATATTTTGATTGCATGTGATGTTTATCCTTTATGCATCTTATTTTCCTTAGAACATCGATAGCATTATAAGATGATCCCTTACTAAATTTCAAGGTATAAGTGTTCTCCTTGAGTATGCACACAAGTGTTCTCCCTGAGTATGCACCATTGCTACAGTTCATCGTGCCGAGACACCACGTGATGATCGGGTGTGATAAGCTCTACGTTCACATACAACGGGTGCAAGCCAGTTTTGCACGTGCAGAATACTCGTGTTAAACTTGACAAGCCTAGCATATGCAGATATGGCCTCGGAACACTGAGACCGAAAAGTCGAGCGTGAATCATATAGTAGATATGATCAACATAGTGATGTTCACCATTGAAAACTACTCCATATCACGTGATGATCAGACATGGTTTAGTTGATTTGGATCCTGTGATCACTTAGATGATTAGAGGGATGGCTATCTAAGTGGGAGTTCTTAAGTAATATGATTAATTGAACTTCAATTTATCATGAACTTAGTCCTGATAGTATTTTGCAAATTATGTTGTAGATCAATAGCTCGCGTTATAGCTTCCCTATGTTTTTATATGTTCCTAGAGAAAATGAAGTTGAAAGATGGTAGTAGCAATGATGCGGACTAGGTCCGTGATATGAGGTGTATCCTCATTGCTGCACAGAAGAATTATGTCCTTGATGCACCGCTAGGTGACAGAACTATTGCAGGAGCATATGCAGACGTTATGAACGTTTGGCTAGCTCAATATGATAACTACTTGATAGTTTAGTGCACCATACTTAACGGCTTAGAATTGGGACTTCAAACATGTTTTGAACATCATGGAATATATGAGATGTTCCAGGAGTTGAAGTTAATATTTCAAGCAAATACCCGAGTTGAGCGATATTAAGTCTCCAACAAGTTCTATAGCTAAAAGATGGAGGAGAATAGCTCAAGCAGTGAGCATGTGCTCAGATTGTCTGGTTACTACAATCGCTTGAATCAAGTTGGAGTTAATCTTCCAGATAAGATAGTGATTGACAAAATTCTCTAGTCACCATCACCAAGTTACTGGAACTTCGTGATGAACTATAGTATGCAAGGGATGACGAAAACGATTCACGAGCTCTTCGTGATGCTGAAACCGACAAAGGTAGAAATCAAGAAAGAGCATCAAGTGTTGATGATTGACAAGACCACTAGTTTCAAGAAAAGGGCAAAGGGAAAGAAAGGGAACTTCAAGTAGAATGGCAAGCAAGTTGTCACTCCCGTGAAGAAGCCCAAAGCTGGACCAAAGCATGAAACTGAGTGATTCTACTGCAAAGGAAATGGTCACTGGAAGCAGAAATGCCCTGGATATTTGGTGGATAAGAAGGATGGCAAAAGTGAACAAGGGTATATTTGATATACAGGTTATTGATGTGTATCTTACTAGTGTTTATAGTACCCCCCGAGTATTTGATACTTGTTCGATTGCTAAGATTAGTAACTCGAAATAGGAGTTACAGAATAAACAGAGACTAGTTGAAGGTGAAGTGACGATGTGTGTTGGAAGTGGTTCAAAGATTGATATGATCATCATCGCACACTCCCTATACTTTAGAGATTAGTGTTGAACCTAAATAAATGTTATTTGGTGTTTGCGTTGAGCATAAATATGATTAGATCATGTTTATTGCAATACGATTATTCATCTAAAACAGAGAATAAATTGTTATTCTATTTACATGAATAAAACCTTCTATGGTCATACACCCAATGTTGATGGTTTATTGAATCTTGATCATAGTAATAGACATATTCATAATATTGATGCCAAAAAATGCAAAGTTGATAATGATAGTGCAACATATTGGTGGCACTGCTGTTTGGGTCATATCGGTGTAAAGCGCATGAAGAAGCTCCATAAAGATGGACTTTTGGAATTGATGACCTACAAGTGTAGGGGATTTATCGTAGTCCTTTCGATAAGTAAGAGTGTCGAACCCAACAAGGAGCAGAAGGAAATGACAAGCGGTTTTCAGTAAGGTATTCTCTGCAAGCACTGAAATTGTAGGTAACAGATAGTTTTGTGATAAAATAATTTTTAACGGGTAACAAGCAATGAAAGTAAATAAGGTGCAGCAAGCTGGCCCAATCCTTTTTGTAGCAAAGGACAAGCCTAGACAAGTTCTTATAATGATAAAAGCGCTCCCGAGGACACATGGGAATTATCGTCAAGCTAGTTTTATCATGTTCATATGATTCGGGTTCGTTACTTTGATAATTTGATATGTGGGTGGACTGGTGCTTGGGGACTGCCCTTTCTTGGACAAGCATCCCACTTATGATTAACCCCTATTTCAAGCATCCGCAACTACAAAAGAAGTATTAAGGTAAACCTAACCATAGCATGAAACATATGGATCCAAATCAGCCCCTTACGAAGCAACTAATAAACTAGGGTTTAAGCTTCTGTCACTCTAGCAACCCATCATCTACTTATTACTTCCCAATACCTTCCTATAGGCCCAAATAATGGCGAAGTGTCATGTAGTCGACGTTCACATAACACCACTAGAGGAGAGACAACATACATCTCATCAAAATATCAAACAAACACCAAATTCACATGACTACTAATAGCAAGACTTCTCCCATGTCCTCAGGAACAAACGTAACTACTCACAAAGCATATTCATGTTCATAACCAGAGGGGTATTAATATGCATTAAGGATCTGAACATATGATCATCTTCCGCCAAATAAACCAACTAGCATCAACTACAAGGAGTAATCAACACTACTAGCAACCAACAGGTACCAATCTGAGGCTTTGGTACAAAGATTGGATACAAGAGATGAACTAGGGTTTGAGAGGAGATGGTGCTGGTGAATATGTTGATGGAGATTTACCCCCTCCCGATGAGAGGATCTTTGGTGATGACGATGGTGATGATTTCCAACTCCTGGAGGGAAGTTTCCCCGGCAGAACAGCTTCGTCGAAGCCCTAGTTTGGTTCCGCCAAGGTTCCGCCTCGTGGCGGCGGAGTTTTGTCCCGAAAGCTTGCTTATGATTTTTTTTCAGGGTAAAAGACTTCATATAGCAGAAGATGGGCACCGGAGGTCTGCGAGGTGGCCCACGAGGTAGGGGGCGCGCCCAGGGGGGTAGGGCGCGCCCCCCACCCTCGTGGGTGGTGGGTGCCCCCCCTCAGGTATTTCTTCCGCTGAATATTTTTTATTAATTCCCAAGATGACTTTCGTGGAGTTTCAGGACTTTTGAAGCTGTGCAGAATAGGTCCCCAATATTTGCTCCTTTCGAGCCTAGAAGCCCAGCTGCCGGCATTCTCCCTCTTCATGTAAACCTTGTAAAACAAGAGAGAATAGCCATAAGTATTGTGACATAACATGTAATAACAGCCCATAATGCAATAAATATCGATATAAAGGCATGATGCAAAATGGACGTATCAGGAATCACTTGATTATGAATCATTTGATGCTTGCGAACCGTGCCTTATGGGCTAGATGACTAAAAGTCCGTTCTCCGGAACAATGGAACGAGCTAGTGACTTACTAGAAATAATACATGCCGATGTATGCGGTCCAATGAGTGTTGATGCTCGTGGAGGGTATCGTTATTTTCTGACCTTCATAGATGATTTGAGCAGATATGGGTATATCTACTTAATGAAACACAAATCTGAAACATTTGAAAAGTTCAAAGAATTTCAGAGTGAAGTGGAGAATCATCGTAACAAGAAAATAAAGTTTCTACGATCTGATCATAGAGGAGAATATTTGACTTACGAGTTTGGCCTTCATTTAAAACAATGTGGAATACAGCTCACGCCACATGGAACACCACAGTGTGATGGTGTGTCCAAACGTCGTAAACCGCACTTTATTGGATACGGTGCGATCTATGATATCCTCTTACTAGGTTACCACTATCATTTTGGGGTTATGCATTAGAGACAACTGCATTCACTTTAAATAGGGCACCATCAAAATCCGTTGAGATGACGCCTTATGAACTGTGGTTTAGCAAGAAACCAAAGTTGTCGTTTCTTAAAGTTTGGGGCTGGGATGCTTATGTGAAAAAGTTTCAACCTGATAAGCTCGAACCCAAATCAGAGAAATGCGTCTTCATAGGATACCCAAAGGAAACTGTTGGGTACACCTTCTATCACAGATCCGAAGGCAATATCGTTGCAAAGAATGGATCCTTTCTAGAGAAGAAGTTTCTCTCGAAAGAAGTGAGTGGGAGGAAAGTAGAACATGATGAAGTAATTGTACCTTCTCTCGAATTGGAAAGTAGTTTATCACAGAAATCAATTCTAATGATTCCTACACCAATTAGTGAGGAAGCTAATGATGATGATCATGAAGCTTCAGATCAAGTTACTACCGAACTTCGTAGGTCTTCCATATTAAGATGCGCACCAGAGTGGTACGGTAATCTTATTCTGGAAGTCATGTTACTAGACCATGATGAACCTATGAGCTATGAGGAAGCACTACTAGGGAAAATGTTATACACAACATCTTAGCAGTAGTGCTGGACAAAATCATGCGCTACTGCTACTTAGTAGCAGCGCGTATGAATAAATCATGCTACTGCTATTACTTTAGCGATGAGCGTCTGCCACAAAAGCGCTGCTGATATATGCGAGCTGGGACACGGCTAGCCCAACTTAGCAGTAGTGCGTATCAACTACCAGCGCTACTGCTATTCTCCTTAGTTGTAGCTCTGTTATCTTACCCGCGCTACTACTAACCCTACCTTATCCCCCCACGCGACCGACCCTCTCTCTCTCTCTCACTCACTCTCCCTCTCAGTCACTCTTGCCCGCGCCGATACCCGTCGTCCGTCGCCGCTGTCGCCGTCGTCCGTCCGCCACTGAGGTACTTCCTCCGTCCGTCCCTCCTCCTCCCACCACCCTCCTCCTCCCACCGCGCCCTCCTCCCTCCGCCTCCGGCCACCCCCTCCTCCCTCCTCCGCCGGCAGCCCTCCTCCCACTGCCCCTCCCTCCTCCTCCTCCAACCACCCCTCCCTCCTCCTCCTCCAGCTGGCCCCTCCCCCTCCTCCTCCGGTCGCCCCCTCCCCCTCCTCTCTCCTCCCTCCCTCCCTTATGTCTGTTCTTGCAAATCGTAGGTAATTTAAATGTAGATTTTAGAATGTAGACATTGTAGACTGTAGGTTTTTTAATAGAATAATTTTTTGACTATTTTAGGTGTTTTGAATAAAATGGAAGTAAGAAAATTTAGAGTAGAACTAGTTAGTAAGTGATTAATATAACTAGTTTATTTATATTAAGTACTTAATAGAACTAGTTTATTTAGTAAGTGCTTAATAGAACTAGTTTATTTATAGTAAGTGCTTAATAGAACTAGTTTATTTAGTATGTAGTTAATAAAACTAGTTTTTTAGTAAGTAGTTAATAAAACTAGTTTATTTAGTGTTAGGATTATATATAATATATTTTCAAATGTTTTTGTTCATATTTTCAACCATTGAAACGCAATGACCATCGATAAGTGGCCTATGTTTTGCCGGAGTGTTGATTAATTTCCGTTCCGGCAAATTTCAGGCGCTCGATATGTCCTGTTTTTAGCAAAGGTCATGCCGGATTTTTTGGGTTTTGCCGTCAAGTTATAATCTTTGAATTTTGAACACAGGAGATGTTTGAGGACGATGGGATCCCGGAGTGCGGGTACTGCTACGATGACCAGGGTGTGTGTGACAGGTTTCCTCACCTGCAAAATGATAGGTTTTTCACCGTGAAGCTGGAAGAGACCTTTGATGTTTGTACGGTACGCAACGACAAGCATTTCATCGTAATTAATATCATCACTTGTGCTTCTTTTGTTCAACGTGTAATTTTGGAAAAAAAAAATTCAATTCGGTTAGTACATCCTGTGCCATGCTAGACCATATGTATTGGAGAACCTTGGTTTTGGTTTAGATGACTTTGAGAATGTGGAGACGAGGAGGGCTCATTTAAGAACTAAACATGGTTATGAGTTTCTGGTTAAGTTGTACAATGTGGTCGATCGCTCCCATTTCGGTTGCTCTAATTGGGAAGCTCTCCGCAAGGCATATGCATTTGAAGAGGGAATGCGAATAAGATTTTATATTCGTCCCGAAGATTATGATGATAATGATGATAATATCGACATCTGGGTGGATGTGGATATGCCTCCAGTTTTGCCTAGATGTGAGTTTGTCAAAATAATTTATTAAGTTCAGTAATTTATGTTGTTAATTTAAAAATATTTGGTGTTCGTCCTTACTAAACTTATTTATTTATAATTGTCAACGTATTTCTTATCTTCAAGAAATACTCGGAAGGTAGTAGACAACACATACTATAGCTATGACTCCAAGCTTAATTGTGAGGAGAAAGGTTATCTTGTCTCATTCATAGAAGATGTTGAGGCCTTCAAAACCAGTCACTCTATCAACCCAAATTATACTAGATATGTGCCACTAGTCCATAAATTGCTTGACGGTAACTTCATTGCCAAAAAGTTGGTAAGATTTTGTTAATGCTGGTAACTTCATTGCATACATTATTCTTAAGTAAACTACATTGCTAACTATATATGTTACTATTACGTTTTTGAACAGAGGCTCCCGAAGCAGGTTGTGCCTGACATGCTATTTACCGAAGGTGATATGCATATAGTTAGCTTACGACCAACTCCTTCGAAGGCTTACCATACTGCATACTCGATTTCTTCAAATGATGGAAGACTCAAAATCAAAGAATGGAACAAAGTGATGAACGCGCACACGCAAATAATTGGAGACAAAATGAATGTGCGCAAGCCACAAGTTGGAGATAGATTTATGTCCATTCTCCATTATGGTGAAGGACCAGTTTATCTGTTTTATGGTATTTTCGCTAGGAGAGAGTAAGTCCTAAGTTTTAAGAACAATTAGTTAGTGTTGATTATATATGACTACAATGTCTTAGACTTGATGGTGTTGCTGAGTAGGAGTAGTGATTATGAGTATTATGATGATGATGAGGAGGAGTTGTTATTTTAACTAGTGACCAAGTTGTTATATGATGTCTCATGGATGAAAATGATGATTATGAGGGGTTATATTACAATGATATATTATGATGATAAGTTGTTAATGATATTATGATGATGATGATGATGATGATGATGATGATAAGTTACTATGTCATTGGGTGAAAGAACCGCAGATTAGTTTCAAATGGATGGATCCAAAGGGACCATTGGTTACTTTGGATCCATGCACTTGAAACTAATCCAAGGGTCTTTCACCTAGTTATTTAATAACTCATTATAATGTAAAAACAATCTCTAAATTGCTACTGTATGAAAAATTGTATAAAGGTGTATGAATACGACCTAAAATTCAAAAGAAATAGAATTCATAAGAATAGTTGTAGCGGTTGTTTTCGAAAGCACTACTAGTAATTAGCAGTAGCGATTTATTTGGAAAGCGCTACTACTGAGTAGATATAGCAGTAGCGAGTGCCAGTAGGTGCTACTGCTAAGCTTTAGCTGTAGCACAGTATCAGTAGCGCGCTTACCTGTGCTACTGATAGGCCAAAAACAAGCACTACTGCTAGGCTTTTCCCTAGTAGTGAAGCGATGATGAGCCCAGATGCCGCAAAATGGCTTGAGGCCATGAAATCTGAGATGGGATCCATGTACGAGAACAAAATGTGGACTTTGGTGGACTTGCCCGATGATTGGCAATCCATAGAAAATAAATGGATCTTCAAGAGGAAGATGGACACTGATAGTAGTGTTACCATCTACAAAGCTTGATTTGTCTCAAAAGGTTTTCGACAAGTTCAAGGTGTTGACTACAATGAGATTTTCTCAACTGTAGCGATGCTTAAATCCGTCTGAATCATGTTAGCAATTGCCATATTTTATGAAATCTGGCAGATGGATGTCAAAACTGCATTCCTGAATAGATTTCTGGAAGAAGAGTTGTATATGATACAACCAGAAGATTTTATCGATCCAAAGGGTGCTAACAAAGTGTACAAGTTCCAGCGATCCATTTATGGACTGGCACAAGCCTCTCAGAGTTGGAATAAATGTTTTGATAGTGTGATCAAAGCATATAGTTTTATACAGACTTTTGGAGAAGCCTGTATTTACAAGAAAGTGAGTGGGAGCTCTGTAGCATTTCTAATATTATATGTGGATAACATATAGTTGATTGGAAATGATATAGAATTTCTGGATAGCATAAAGGGATACTTGAATAAGAGTTTTTATTGAAAGACCTCGATGAAGCTGCTTACAAATTGGGCATCAAGATCTATAGAGATAGATCAAGACGCTTGATAAGATTTTCCAATGAGTAAATACCTTGACAAATTTTTTGAAAGAGTTCAAAATGACCAGTCAAAGAAGGAATTCTTGTCTATATTACAAGGTGTAAAGTTGAGTAAGACTCAAAGCCTGACCACGACAGAAAATACAAAGAGAATGAAAGTCATTCCCTATGCCACAGTCATAGGTTCTATAAAGTATGTTGTGCTGTGTACCAGACCTATTGTGTATCTTGCCATGAGTTTTGACAAGGGGGTACAATAATGATCTAAGAGTAGATCACTGGACAGCGGTCAAAATTATCCTTAGTGAGGTCTAAGGAAATATTTCTCGATTATGGAGGTGATAAAGAGCTCATCGTAAATAGTTATGTCGATGCAAGCTTTTACACCGATCCAGATGACTCTAAGTCTAAATCTAGATACATATTGAAAGTGTGAGCAATTAGCTAGAGTAGCTCCGTGCAGAGCATTGTAGACATAGAATATTTGCAAAATACATACGGCTCTGAATGTGACAGACCCGTTGACTAAACTTCTCTCACGAGCAAAACATGATCACGCCTTAGTACTCTTTGGGTGTTAATCACATAGCAACGTGAACTAGATTATTAACTCTAGTAAACCCTTTGGGTGTTGGTCACATGACGATCTGAGCTATGGGTGTTAATCTCATACATATGTGAAAATTTGTGTTAAATCACATGGTGATGTGAACTAGATTATTGACTCTAGTGCAAGTGGGAGACTGAAGAAATATGCCCTAGGGGCAATAATAAAGTTATTATTTATTTCCTTAATTCATGATAAATTTTTATTATTCATGCTAGAATTGTATTAACCAGAAACTTAGTACATGTGTGAATACATAGACAAAAACATATAATCCCTAGTATGCCTCTACTTGACTAGCTCGTTAATCAAAGATGATTATGTTTCCTAACCATAGACATGTGTTGCCATTTGATGAACGGGATCACATCATTAGGAGAATGATGTGATGGACATGACCCATCCGTTAGCTTAGCATTATGATCGTCTCAGTTTCATTGCTACTGCTTTCTTCATGACATATACAAGTTCCTTAGACTATGAGATTATGCAACTCCCGAATACCGGAGGAACACTTTGTGTGCTACCAAACGTCACAACATAAATGGGTGATTACAAAGGCACTCTACAGGTGTCTCCGAAGGTGTTTGTTGGGTTGGCATAGATCGAGATTAGGATTTGTGACTCCGTGTTTCAGAGAGGTATCTCTGGGCCCTCTCGGTAATACTCATCACTATAAGCCTTGCAAGCATTGTAAGTAATGAGTTAGTTGCGGGATGAAGTATTACGGAACGAGTAAAGAGACTTTCCGGTAATGAGATTGAACTAGGTATGATGAGACCGACGATCAAATCTCGGGCAAGTAACATACCGATGACAAAGGGAACAACGTATGTTGTTACGCGGTTTGACTGATAAAGGTCTTCGTAGAATATGTAGGAGCCAATATGAGCATCCAGGTTCCGTTATTGGTTATTGACCAGCGAAGTGTCTCGGTCATGTCTACATAGTTCTCGAACCCGTAGGGTCCGCACGCTTAATGTTCGATGATAATTTGTATTATGAGTTTATGTGTTTTTGATGACCGAAGGTTGTTCGGAGTCTCGGATGAGATTATGAACATGACTAGGGGTATCAAAATGGTCGAGACATAAAGATTGATATATTGGAAGGTTATATTTGGACACCGGAAGGGTTCCGAAGTGTATCAGATATTTTTTGGAGTACCGGGAGGTTACCGGAACCCCCCGGGGAGTCAATGGGCCTTAATGGGCCTTAGTGGAGATAGAAGGCAGCGGGCAAGTGGTGGGGCGCCCCCCCCCCCAAGCCCAAGCTGAATTGGTTTAGGGTTTGGGGGGTCGGCCCCCCTTTCCTTCTTCTCTCCTCCTCCTTCCTCCTTCTCCTAATAGGAATAGGAAAGGGGGGAGCCAAACCTACTTGGAGTAGGACTCTGCCCCTTGGGCGCGCCACCCCTTGGTCGGCCTCCTCCTCCCTCCCTCCTTTATATAAGTGTGAGGGAGGCACCCCATAGACACACAAGTTGATCTTTTAGCCATGTGCGGTGCCCCCCTCCATAGTTACACACCTCAATCATACCGTTGCAGAGCTTAGGCGAAGCCCTGCGCCGGTAGCATCATCACTACCATCGCCACACCGTCGTGCTGATGGAACTCACCCTCGGCTTCAACTGGATCAAGAGTACGAGGGACGTTATCGAGCTTAACGTGTGCTGAACACGGAGGTGCCGTACATTCCGTACTTGGATCGGTCGGATCGTGAAGACGTACGACTACATCAACCGCGTTGTCATAACGCTTTCGCTTTCGGTGTACGAGGGTACGTGGACACACTCTCCCCTCGCGTTGTTGTGCATCACATAGATAGATCTTGCGTGATAGGATTTTTTTGAAATTACCGCGTTCCCCAACAAGTACTGGGAGGAGTTTGCAGGTGATGTAAGGAATGTATGATTTGGTTTAAGCGTGGATGGCATTAATCCTTTTGGGGAGCAGAGCAACAATCACAGCACCTGGCCCGTGACTCTATGTATCTATAACCTTCCCCCTTAGCTATGCATGAAGCGGAAGTTCATTATGATGCCAGTTCTGATCCAAGGCCCTAAGCAACCCGGCAACGACATTGATGTGTATCTAAGGCCATTAGTTGAAGAACATCTACAACTATGGATTGGAAAAGGAGTACATGCGTGAGATGAGCACAAACAGGAGGAATTTGACCTGCATGCATTGTTGTTTGTCACCATCAATGATTGGCCTGCTCTCAGTAACCTTTCAGGATAGACAAACAAGGGATACCATGCATGCACGCACTGTTTAGATGACACCGAAAGTATATACCTGGACAAATGCAGGAAGAATGTGTACCTGGGGCATCGTCGCTTCCTTCCGACCCACCATCAATGTCGAAAGAAAGGCAAGCATTTCAGAGGCGAGGCAGATCACCGGAAGAAGCCCGCCATGCGTACTGGTGATCACGTACTTGCTATGGTCAATGATACAAAAGTAATCTTCGAAAAGGGTCCCGGCGGACTATATGTTCCGAATGACGCTGAGGGACGCGCACCCATGTGGAAGAAGAAATCTATATTTTGGGACCTACCCTACTGAAAAGACCTAGAGGTCCGCTCTTCAATCGACGTGATGCACGTGCCGAACAACCTTTGCGTAAACCTGCTAGGCTTCTTGGGCGTGTATGGGAAGACAAAAGATACACCGGAGGCACGGGAGGACCTACAACGTTTGCATGAAAAAGACAACATGCCTCCAAAGCAGTATGAAGGTCCTGCCAGCTATGCTCTTACCAAAGAAGAGAAGGAAATCTTCTTTCAATGCCTGCTCAGTATGAAGATCCCGTCTGGCTACTCTTCAAATAAAAAGGGAATAATAAATATGACAGAGAAAAAGTTCCAGAACCTAAAGTCTCATGACTCCCACGTGATTATGACGCAACAGCTTCCGGTTGCATTGAGGGGGCTTCTACCGGAAAACGATCGATTAGGCATTGTGAAGTTATGTTCATTCCACAATGCAATCTCTCAGAAGGTGATCGATCCAGAAATCCTACCAAGGTTAAGGAGTGATGTGGCGCAATGTCTTGTCAGTTTTGAGCTGGTGTTCTGATGACCCACAAGTGTAGGGGATCTATCGTAGTCCTTTCGATAAGTAACAGTGTCAAACCCAACGAGGAGCGGAAGGAAATGATAAGCGGTTTTCGGTAAGGTTTTCTCTGCAAGCACTTAAATTATAGGTAATGGATAGTTTTGTGATAAGATAAATAGTAACGAGTAACAAGTAAATAAAGTAAATAAAGTGCAGCAAGGTGGCCCAATCTTTTATGTAGCAAAGGATAAGAATGGACAATTTCTAATGATGAGAAAGGAGCTCCCGAGGACACATGGGAATTATCGTCAAGCTAGTTTTCATCACGTTCATATGATTCGCGTTCGGTACTTTGATAATTTGATATGTGGGTGGACCGGTGCTTGGGTACTGCCCTTACTTGGACAAGCATCCCACTTATGATTAACCCCTATTGCAAGCGTCCGCAACTACAAAAGAAGTATTAAGGTAAACCTAACCACAACATTAAACATATGGATCCAAATCAGCCCCTAACGAAGCAACGCATAAACTAGGGTTTAAGCTTCTGTCACTCTAGCAACCCATCATCTAATTATTACTTCCCCATGCCTTCGTCTAGGCCCAAATAATGGTGAAGTGTCATGTAGTCAACGTTCACATAACACCACTAGAGGAAAAGACAACATACATCTCATCAAACTATCAAACGAATACCAAATTCACATGACTACTAATAGCAAGACTTCACCCATGTCCTCAGGAACAAACGTAACTACTCACAAAGCATATTCATGTTCATAATCCGAGGAGTAATAATATGCATTAAGGATCTGAACATATGATCTTCCACCAAGTAAACCAATTAGCATCAACTATAAGGAGTAACCAACACTACTATCAACCCACAGGTAACAATTTGTGGTTTTGATACAAGATTGGATACAAGAGATGAACTAGGGTTTTGAGAGGAGATGGTGCTGGTGAAGATGTTGATGGAGATTGACCCTCTCCCGATGAGAGGATCGTTGGTGACGACGTTGGTGATGATTTCCCCCTCCCGAAGGGAAGTGCCCCGGCAGAACAGCTCCGCCGGAGCCCTAGATTGGTTCCGCCAAGGTTCCGCCTCGTGGCGGCGGAGTTTCGTCCCGTAAGCTTGCCCACGATTTTTTCCAGGGTAAAAGCTCTCATATAGCATAAGATGGACACGGGGCCCACCGAGGCCCGGAGGCAGGGGCACGCCAGTGAGGCGCCCCACCCTCCTAGACAGGGTGTTGGCCCCTGGTGTATTTCTTTCGCTTAATAATTCTTATTAATTCCAAAAACATGTTTTGTGGAGTTTCAGGATTTTTGGAGCAGTGCAGAATAGGTTTCCAATGTTTTCTCCTTTTTCAGCCAGAATTCCAGCCGCCAGCATTCCCCCTCTTCATGGTAAACCTTCTGAAATAAGAGAGAATTGTCGGTGTTCTGGGAACGGGGGTACCCAGACTTGCCTGCCTACGGCCCGCGGCGTGGCTCAGGGAGTGGCCCAGTACGACCCATCTTCATCAACACATGACCAAGACCCTCGCGAGGGGCCAAGCCTCGCGGGGCGGACGACAGGAGGCTTCCGCAGGCACAGCCTCGTCAAGATGGCTCGCGAGGAGGCGGAGAGATCAAGGCGGCGTACCTCACGAGGTGCCCATGACGGAAGCCATGACGGCCGAGGCCAGGCGGGCGCCAGGCGAGCGCCGGCCTGCGCAGAGTCCTTGTTTCCTCTTTGGTACAAAGGGGGAAAGCGCAGGCAAGAGTATCAAGAAAAGGCAACCATTTAGGTGCAACAAGACCAAGACCAGCAGGACGGCAGGATGGAGGTCATCGTGGAGCCCAAGCCGGCGTCACTGTCAGAGCCTTTGGCAGGCGAGGACTGACTTTAGCCAGGATAAGTGTACTAGATGTTCCCCTTCAAAATGGCCTATTGTTGGTGCCCTTCCCGCTCGATATTTGGGAAGAGGCCCAGGGCCTCCCTCTATAAATAGAGCTAGCCACCGCAGAGTAGAGGGAGGAGATTTTGGGGATAGACTAGAGAGAGAGAGAGAGGTGACTGAACTCACCCAAGCAGTTCATCGCACCAGCCAAGAACAGCCCCTCGCGAGACTGTTCTTCCTGGTATTATTCATCATTAGCCCCCTGAGGCAATCCACCACACCACAAACTAGAGTAGGGTATTACACCACAATGGTGGCCCGGACTAGTATAAACCTTGTGTCCCTTGTGCTATTCTTCGTGTAGATTAGATCCTTGCGAGAATGGATGTATAAAATGGACGTATCATGTTCCCACCATCCTTCTTCAATCATCTCCATGGGCCATCAAAAAGAGGATGTCATTGGATTTTGTGTTGACTTCATTCCTGACCTTAAGAAGATAGGTCTCCCTCAATCGCGGTATGAGGGGAGACTGGGTGGAAAACGCACGCTAGGAGGGGACTCAATAATATGTAGGGACGGGCATTCTTGGTCTCAAGCACACTATAAGGTTCTACATAATTCTACCTTGGTGACCCCGTATGTCGATGAACACAAGAACATTCTGCGCTCCAAACACCCGAACCAGTGTGACGACTAGATTACATGTGAACACATCAGGAGTTTCAGCAGTTGGTTCCAAACACGTCTCAGGTGTGACAACACTGTTTCTAATGACTTGTACTCGTTGGCGAGGGAACCAGCTTTGATTGTAATGACTTACAAAGGGTACGGGATAAATGGGAATTAATTTTACACGACCGCCCAAGATCGAAATAGCACCAACCAAAACAGTGGTGTCCGCTTTGATGCAGCAACCAAGAGGGGAAATGACACACATTATGGTTACATAGTGGACATATGGGAACTTGACTATGGATATGATATTAAGGTCCCTTTGTTTAAGTGCAAATGGGTTAATTTGTCAGGAGGCGGGGTATAGGTAGACCCGTAGTACGGAATGACAATAGTGGATCTGAACAATCTGGGGTACACAGACGAACCATTCATCCTAGCCAATGATCTGGCGCAGGTTTTCTATGTGAAGGACATGTCTACCAAACCGAGAAAAAGAAAGATAAGGAAGTGGATACATCATACGATGAGCCAAAGCGCCACATAGTTCTTTCAGGAAAAAGAGACATCATGGGATTGGAGGGCAAGATAGACATGTCTGAAGATTATGAAAAGTTTCATGAAATTCCTCCCTTCAAAGTCAAGGCTGACCCAAGCACCCTGTTAAACGATGAAGATTATCCATGGTTACGGTGCAATAAGCAAAGGACACAAGCAAAGAAAAAGTGAAGACTTTCTATCAACAACTATTATGATTATGCCTTTGATCTAGAATATCACTTCAGTTACATGTGAACAAATGAAATCCCTTTGTAACAGATGAGTTTTCGTCCGAAACCCTAATACTTCCAAAGAGATTGTTTGTTTTGTACACGAAGTGCATCCAGTTTTTGTCGTAACCCTCTCAAATTTTTAGCACATGCTATGTGGGTGGAATGATGATACCATGCCAACTTTCAACCTTTTTAGAGTTCATTTGTAGTGCTTTTCAATTTAAGGGTCATTTAGCTCAAAAAATCCGTACAGGCATGAAAAATACCAAATGAAGTCACAGAGGGTTGAAAATTGATGATGTGGCTTTGAATGGTGCATTTTGAACACACAAAAAGTCTGGAGTTCAAACAAGTTCAAAAAAATGGAATCCCTTTGTAACAGACGAGTTTCCATCCGAAACCTGATACTTCGAAAGAGATTGCCCATTTTGCACACGAAGTGCATCCAGTTTTTGCCGTAACCCTCTCAACTTTTTAGCACATGCTATGTGGGTGAAATGATGATACCATGCCAACTTTCAACCTTTTCAGAGTTCATTTGTAGTGCTTTTCAATTTCAGGGTCTAGCTCAAATAATGAACTAATAGCAAAAAGAATGAACTAATAGCAAAAAGAATGAACTAAAAATAATCAATTAAAAAAATCATGTTATGATAAATTAAAACGAAACTATAATATCATTCAATAGCAAAAAGAATCAACTAAAAAGCTTTTATAAAACTCCAATAGCAAAAGGAATCAACTCAAAAAACTTTTATAAACCTCTAGTATTATTAAAACTAAAATTATATATAATTTATGCAACCAAAATTATCAAAGTATTTTCTGTTCAAAACATTAAAGGCAAAAAGAATTTTCATAAAGAATTTTTTTTGTTAGAAACTTTAATAGCAAAAAGAATTATCATAAAGAATTTTTGTGTTAGAAACTAAAATAACAAAATTTGTTTTCGAATATAATGATAAAACACAGTAATATTAAATAGCAGGAAAAAGAATCACTCGAAAATCTATTTTTATAGTAAAGTTATTCAAAAACTAGTGATTCACACAAATTTCAAAAAATTCAAATTTAAACTATTCAAATTGGAAAAAAAATGGCACTAATAGAAAGTTTATAAATTTTTATTACCAAAAAGCAAAAAAGAACTAAAAATAAAGCAAAAAACAAAAGAAAATAAATAATGCAAAAAACAAAAAAACTAGAAAAAATTGCCACCTGCTGGGCCACCACGGCCTGAATACGACTAGAAACCCAACCATGGGCCAGGATTCAGGCCCGCAGAAGGCCAAGTAGGCCCATCAGGCATAACAGTGCCAGATTTGGCCCGTAAGCCTGTAATGGAGAGGAGCTCGAGAGGGGTGCGACAGTGGGGCTTATAAACCACTACGCGCCCCTCTCAACTAGCGAGGTGGGACTAAAGGTTTTGGCCACGGGCAGCACGAGGCCTTTGGTCCCGGTTGGTAGCACCAACCGGTACCAAAGGAGGGCATTGGTACCGGTTCGTGGCACCAACCGGTACCAATGCCACCTTAGTCCCGGTTGGTGCTACCAACCGGGACCAAAGGCCTCTGTTTCCTGCCCTTTGGGCTGCTGAAAAGAGACCTTTGGTCCCGGTTGGTGGCACCAATCGGGACTAAAGGGGGGCATTAGTACCGGTTGGTGCCACGAACCGGTACCAATGCCCTGGGTATATAAGAAAACACTTAGCAGTTTCGACAAAGTCCATCACTTCTTCTCCCCGACGCCCCTGCTCCTCCTCGTCGCTATCGCCACTGCCGCCGCCGCCACCGATGCCGTCATGCTGCTCAACATTGCTGTCGCCGCCGCCATGGACGCCGTCGGGCTGCTCAACGTCATCGCTGCCACCACTAACGCCCTCTGCCCCGACAACGGCGCCGATCCCCGCGCCCCTGCCCACCCTGATGCGCCGCCCATCGTGCCTCGCCCCCTTGTGAGCACCAGCCTACTCCCGCGCCCCTGCGCCCCTGCGCTGCCCTGCCGGCGTCGGCACCGGCGCCGCCGCCATGCCCCTACAGATGTTTTTTAGATGTACTTGGTCAATTTTTAGATGTTTTTAGATGCTATTTTTAAAATGTTGTTAGATGCTATTTTTAGATGTTTTTAGATGCTATTTTTACATGCTTTACATATTTTTTAGAAGTACTTGGTCAATTTTCTGTAGTATGTATACATATATAGATGTTGTTAGATGTTTTTGTATGTATATGAAAACTTGGTCAATTTTTTTTGTAGTAGATGATGATGATATTGATATATGAAAACTTTCTTGGTCAACTTTTTGTACTAGATGATGATGATGATGATAATATATGAAAACCTTTTTAGATGTATATATATATATATGATGATGATGTAATTTTGTCGGTATATATACCCCCTCCCTGATAACTTCGATATGAGGGGGGGGGGTCGATATACCCCCTCCCCGATAACATTTTTCTCTATGTACATGTCGTCGTTATTGATATACCCCCTCCGCGATAACTTCGACATGAGGAGAAGAAGAAGGAGAAAGAAATAAGAAGAGGAATAAGAGAAAAAAAGAGGAGAAGAAGAAGGAATACAAGAAAAGAAGAAGAAATAGAAAAAATTTCTATTTTTTCTTCTTCTCCGCTATTCCTTCTTCTTCTCCTCTTTTTTCTTCTTCTTCTTTTTTCTTCTATTTTTTCTTCTTCTTCTCCTCTATTTTTTCTTCATCTTCCTCTTCTTATTTTATCGGGAACGAGGGTGTCAGGAACTAGGGTGTCGGAAACTAGGGTAGAGGGTCGAGGGTCGTCGAGGGGTCGAGGGTCGAGGGGTCGAGGGTCGAGGATCTTCGAGGGTACGTCAAGGGTCGTCGAGGGTCTAGGGTTGTCGAGGGGTCAAGGGTCGTCTAGGGGTCTAGGGTCGTCGAGGGTCGAGGGGTCGAGGGTCGAGGGTCGTCAAGGGTCGAGGGTCGTCGAGGAGTCGAGGGTCGTCGAGGGTCGATGGTCGTTGAGAGTCGAGGGTCGAGGGTCGAGGGTTCAAGGGTCTAGGGCCGTCGAGGGGTCGAGGGTCTTGGGTCATCGAGGGGTCGAGGGTCGAGGATCGCCGATGGTTGAGGGTCTCCGTTTAACAAGAATACCCCCATTATAGATGTGCACAAGTCGATCCATTTTTTTTGATCTCATCCGTGGCTACATCATTTGCTGGTGGTAACAAGCATATGACGCTACAAAACTCTTCAAAGTTGTTTTGAAACGGAGTCCCAATTAGGATGATTCGCTTTTTGGTATGGATTTCAGCAAAGGCCTTCCAAATAGCGATATTCGGAAGGTTCTTGCTGAACTTCGTACCAAAAACCGAATTATCCTATCCGAGACTCTATTCCAAAACAATTTTGGAGAGCTTTCTACCGTTATGCGCCTGTTACTTTCGGCAAATGATGAAGCAATGGTTTTCTTGAGATCAGGAAAAATATGGACCATTTTCTGCACATCTAGAATGGTGCCATCTTGTTAAATCCCTTAAAGGTTAAGACAATTCGAGTGGTCGAGGATCGGAACTAGCTAGGGTAGGGGGTCAAGGGTCTCCGAGGGGATGAGGGTCGAGGGTCGTCGAGGGGTCGAGGGTGGAGGATCATCGAGGGGTCTATGTTTGCCACTTTTAATATATCCATCTCTCATGTTTGTATATTAATTGCCATGTTGTAATATTTGCAGAAACCATGGATCAACAAAGAGACTTCGAACAAGAAGAGATATTGGGGGACATAATCCGCGACGGAGGTGATGTCTTGTTGTTTCTCAACGACCTCGAAGAAGGTCTGGAAGGAGAGGAAGCAGGCTACGGTGATCAAACAATGGAGGAGGAAAGTCATGATCATGATGGTGGCTCCGGCCACCGTGATGACGGCTCCGGTGACCGAACGAAGTTGGGATCAGCTGTTGCAAAGTCCGGCGAGGTATATATATATATATATATATATATATGTGTGTGTGTGTGTGTGTGTATATATATATATACATACATACATACATACATATATATATAAGCCTGTGCTGACTAGATAATTGATGCATTAATTGTTTTGGTATGTACATATATTAACTCTTCTTTCTTCTTTTATAGACCTCCGGATCAAGCAAAACTTCGGTAATGAGATGAGGCCCGAAGAAAAAGTTGCGCCCGGATGAAAGGTTCACGATCACAGAAATCGCGCGCGATGGCCAACCGACTAAACCCCTCCGAACCAAGGAAGCATTTTCTGCTCAGTGCGGGGTTCTTGTTAGGGACATGATCCCGATAAGCATCGAGCAATGGAATCAGCCTGAAAAGGAAGAGCTTCAAGTTTCTTTTGTCGAAGATAGACAGAAAGCTGATCTTTGGACCGCGTTGAAGGTAAATTTCACCCTACCGAAAGAAGAGGATCCGGAGAAGCCAGTTATAGAGCCATTGATCAAGTCTCATGCTCTCAAGAAGATGGCAGGTCTATTCAGGAGGTGGAAGAATGAGTTGAAATCAACGTATGTCGACCAAGACAAGACTCTAGAATTCACCAGCCGATTTGATAAGATAAGAGATCACTGGCCCGCATTTGTGGCCCACAAGACATCGGAGAGGAGTAAGAAGATGTCAGTGATTAACAAGATAAATGCTGCAAAGAAGGAGCATCACCATTGCACGGGGTCAGGTGGCTACCTCAAAGCCCGGCCGTTGTGGGACAAGGCTGAGCAGGACCTGATTGCTAAAGGGGTCGAACTAGAGATATTACACTGGCCAGATCATTCAAGGACTTGGTTCTTCGGGGTTGGGAGAACTTTGGACCCTAAAACAGGGAAGAGCTGTTGGACGGACGAGCAACTTGCAACACCCATCACGAAGCTTCAGGAAGCAATCAAGGAAGCGCAGGAAGGGACGTTCGTTCCCGAGAGAGAGAACCACGAGCTCATAAGGGCCCTCGAGAATCCTGAGCACCCTGGACGAACACGAGGCACGCCAGGCTCCGTTGCGTGGAAGGTTGGGTTTCCCGATGCAGGCGGTTACAAAACCCAAGAGAGGAGGAGGAAAGTGGAGCAGAGCGAACTGCAGCAGCTTAAGGCAAGGGTACGAAAGCTAGAGGAACGACAAGATGTTGAGAACCAGCTGTGAGATCCTGCCCAAGAAGCTACCCCAGAAGCTACCCTACCATCTCAGCGGAGAAGCAGTGTGGCTTCCACCGAGCTTGTTCAGCAGCCTGACTTGACGGGTCCTAGCTACCCCATGGATTTTATCACGGATTCACACCAATGCCACCTTATGACGCAATGGCTTCAGCTCAAAGTCAAGGCAGCTATCGGCTTTGTGTTCCCTCCTTCACCCGGAGCAACTTTTCACTGTCGTCCGATTCCACAAGGCTATGCTGTTGTGATGGTGGACCAAATAATAGAGGGATTTGAGGAGCTCCAGCTTGAGCACCCTACAGATGATGGGGAGACTCAGCTGGGTCTTGCTATGAAGACTCCGTGTCTATGGCGGAAGGACCACATAAACATTCTGAACTTCACGCCTCCAACGAGTCAGCTGGGCACTCCACCTCCTCCGCCTCCTCCTCCTCCATCTCCGGCGAGTGATTAGGGCACTCCGCCTCCTGCTCCGGCGCGTGAGGATGGTAGTACTCCACCTCCTTCTCCGCCTGCTCTGGCGCGTCTGAGCATCCTGCCTCCTCCTTCTCCGCCTCGTAAGCAACGGCGGAACACAGACGCCACCGCTCCAGCTGCTCCGGCGCGTCGTAGCAGTCCGCCTCTGGCTGCTCCGCCTCTTAAGCAACGAAAGAAGACAGTCGCAGCTGCTCCGGCTGCTCCGGCGTCTAGCAGTACAGCCAGAGGCGGGAGGCAATTCAGATTCGGTCCATCGTCTCTCAAGCCTCTGGAGAAGTTACCATACAAGAGGAGCGAGGAGGAAAACCAGAAGATTTGTGAAGGCCAAGTGAGGGACTTCTTTGAATTGGTAAAAGCTAAGAAACATCCACCTCCGGAGGAGAAGATAGATCCGGTGAAAGCGGAGCACACTTTGGATGCCCTGCAGTGACCATCATCACCTCCGCCGCAATCCAACTATGTCTGCACCATTGAAAGGACATATAAGGAAGCGGAGCGGTCAGGAAGTACTTGCAGTGATCAAAGGGTAGCAGAATGAAGAAGAGGGAAAAAAATTCCCCAGCTCGGCGAACAAGCGAAGCAATCGTGCCCCCCCCCCCCCGCTCAATGTATCTAGCGATATCGTCGCTAATCTTCCGGGGATGCTGCCCGGTACCAATCCTGGAGATTACATACCAGACGATGAACTTTTTGAAACAATGGAGGTGGACACATTAAAATTCCGGCACGGGAAGCCTCTCGTCAAACCTGGTACTCCTCTAACAACGATGATGCGAAGATTCCATGATTGGTACATGGACATCTGCAGGAAGTCTGGGACGGATACTTTGACGCTGAGAGTTAAAGAGGAGCACGACCTCGTTGGAATTGATCTGTTGTCTGTTCCATATGAGGAGTTCTTCCAGTTTTTCAATCAAAAGGCCCCCGATAAAACAACCATCACTTGCTACTGTCTGTAAGTACTACTTCTGTGTAATTAATTAAGTCTCTATATATAGCTCAGCTCTTTCATTGTATGTATATATAATTATCCTCACTATATTATGCAGATTCAAGATCGCCGAATTGAAGAAAAGACAAATAGGTGATATTGGGTTTATTAACACAAATCTCATAGATGAATGGAATGTTAAACATGATGCCAAAGAAATCGAGGCCAACTTACTACGATCGTTACTTCGAAATCAAAACAAAGATACAATACTCTTTCCTTATGAATACAGGTGAGTGTTACTGTCTTGTGCATATTTGGTTTCCCATATTACTCGAGGTTATAGTAATGTAATTGATGAGTTATGCATGTGTGCGCAGCTTCCACTTTATTCTGCTAGAGATTAAGCTTGAGCAGGGACTAGTAACCATAATAGACTCGAAACGAAAAAATCCGAAGGAGTATGCGACCATGACTAAAATGCTTGAGAAGTAAGTTCAATCGATCATTATCGCACCATATCGACAACTTTGTTCATTTTCTGATATCAATGTAATTGTTTTCTTTGTCTGGCAGAGTTTGGAAAAAGTTCACCGCACAAGCTCCTGGACTGCCGGCGCAGCTGCGATTTAACCACCCGAAAGTAAGTACTAGTAGCTAGTTCCACGCATCTCCCATTGATTCTAGCTAGTTTCATCAATACCATTTAGCATGCTTGCTTATCAGTTTGATTGACCTCTATTTCTTGTAAAGTGGTTGTGGCAGGAATCTGGGAATGATTTCTGTGGATACTACATTTGCGAGTTCATCCGCCACACGACCTGTGAGCGGGGCTACTCTAAACAACAATATGAAGTGCGTAAGCAATAATATTCACAATTTTATTTTATTACCATCATTTGTGTTGAGTTTCATTCATATATATGTATTGACCCCCTTCTTCAAATTAGACATTTCAGATACGGGATGAACTCCTACCACAAGATCGCATACGAGCAATTCAAGAGGAATTGGCGGGATTCTTTCTTGACCACGTCATCGACAAACACAGAGAATACCATGTGGAAGTTGAGATCAGATGTTAGGGGATTTTGTAAGAGATCTTATATTGTATATATATATGTAGCCAGTAGCGTCGGATAGATATACGAAAACTTGTTGTTCGACCAATCTATCGGAGAAGGAGAGGTCGATCACTTCTCTCTGTATATGTTCATGACGATCTTCTGTACTTAATGGTTTCCTTCATTTGCTTACTAGCTAGCTAGCGTGTCGAGTCCTCTCTATACGTATAGTACGTAGCGTCGACCAAGCACGGAGATAAGAGAGGACACTTTTCTCTATTAATTAGCTAACACAATATATGAAACCCCTAAATTAACCCTATAAAACCCCCAACCCCCTCCCCCCCCTAGAAAAAAAAATTAAAAACCCCAACCCCTGAACTGCTGACGCATGGAAGCCTTTAGGTCCCGGTTGGTGGTACCAACCAGGACAAATGCCCTCCTGCCTGGGCAAGCCGCAGCGGCCACGTGGAGCCCCATCTATCCCGGTTCCTGGGCAAACCGGGACTAAAGGTATTGGGTTTTAGTACCGACCCTTTAGTCCCGGTTCGGCAACCGGAACAAATGGGCCTCATGAACCGGGACAAATAGGGCTTTTTCTACTAATGAATGTGATCTCAGCTGTTGGATCTCACATCCAACGGTCAAAATCTGGGGGATGTGGATTAGCGCATGATTATGGGCTTCCTGAGCTCTTCTGAAAATATTTTGGGACTCCTGAGCTGACCATTGGATGTGAGATCCAATAGCCGAGAACAATTGTAGCATGGGAGCATTCTAGCTCCCGTGTCACCTGATGTGCACTCGCAAGCCCATAACTGATCAAGTGGTCACAAGGCTGCTACTCATAGAAACCGTGTTTAGAGGATACGGTAAGAGACTTTTGACATCTGAACATAATCCGGTTCAACCCTGAGTGGTATTGATAGAATACGATATAGGGTATGGTATTGCTATTATACAATGTGTAGAATAAAATCCGTTTTTTTAGCCAGATAGTCCAACCTTTTAAATATGTATATCAGAAACGAAAATACAAAGGTGAACATGGTTTCACGCGCACCCATATGAATAATAAATTCAAAAAAATACTAGGAAAAATTTAAACAATTATGAAATTTCGGAGTACGAAACATAGTCGACCATTCTACTCACGTGTGAAGTTTCGTGATGTATTGACACCAATCACAATATTCTTAGTGAAGAAAATACAATTAGGACCATACTATTCATCAAACAGTGTATTTTTAATATACACTAGTGGAAAAACAGGCTTTCCGTCCAGCCCATAAGTCGCGAAGCTGTTGGAACCGCGACCAATGGGACCTTTAGTCGCGGTTCTGGAGGTGAACCGCGACCAAAGGCTGAGCCCTGGCGCTCGGTGGCCAGCTGGTGCGTGAGGGCTTTAGTCGCGGTTGGCCAGGCCAACGCGACTAAATCTCTCGGGCACCTTTAGTCACTGTTTGCCGTGCCAACCGCGACTAAAGCCCTCGCCTATATATACCCATCCAGCAGCCATCACTTAGCCATTTGGAGCCATTCTCTTCACAAGTGGGTGTAGGTTTGCTTTTGGTTCCTCTTATGCACATAAGGTGTTTGATGAAATGCCCCAAGAGCATGAAACAAACATGACATGAAGTGTTGGAGCCACACTCTTGATCGCGGTTAGCAACTTGATGAACCTTTGATGTGTCAATATATGCATGTGTGTAGTTCATAACAAATGCATGATGGTTAATTATATATTTTATATTATAATAATGCAGATGAATCGGCAATGGATGTCTGTAACCGACTCTCCGGCGAGTTCACTACGGGTTTGAAAGATTTCCTCGTAGTGGCTAATGCGAACAAGCGGGGGTTTTGTTATCTGTCCATGTGTTATCTGTAAGAATGAGAAGGGTTACTCTTCCTCAAGAGTTGTTCACATGCATCTGCTTGAAGGGTTTCATGCCAAGCTATAATTGTTGGACCAAGCATGGAGAAAGAGGGGTTATAATGGAAGAAGATGAAGAAGGGATGATTTCATCGATGAAAGCTATCTTGCTCATTTCGGTGATACTTTCATGGAGGATCTGAAGGTGAAGGGAAGGTGAAGAAGAGGCGCGTGATGATCCGTTGATGATCTTGGTCGGACCATTCTTGATGCACGGAGACGCCGCTAAACCGAAAAGGAGAGGAGAATTTGGATCGCATGTTAGAGGATCACGAAAGGCGCTGTACCCGGATGCGATGATGGTCGAAAAAGCTGGGCTGCACTCGGATTTGCTGAAATGGAAGGCGAGGCAGGTGTAGCTGACTCGGCATTTGAAAACTTGCTGAAAATGTTGAAGAATATGTTTCCAAAGGATAACGAGTTGCCCCCTTGATGCGTCTGAAGCAAAGAAGGTTATCGCCCTCTAGGTTTAGAGGTTACGAAGATACATGCATGCATCAACGATCGCATCCTCTACCGCGGTGAATCGAGAATTTGAATGAATGCCGGTATGCCTTGCATTGCGTTATAAGATCGAGTCGATGACCACGGTAGCGATGTTGAGGGCGAAACCCGGAAGAGGGTTCCGCCAAGGTGATGTGGTATGCTCCTATAATACCACGGTTGAAACGTCTGTTCATGAACAAAAAGCATGCCAAGTTGTTGCGATGGCACAAAGAGAAAGCGTAAGTCGGACGGGAGTTGAGACACACCGCAGATGGAGCATAATGGAGAAAGATCGACGGATGGTTCACAGATTTTGCGGTGGCGCAAGGAACATAAGATTTGCTCTAAATACGGATGGCATGAATCCTTTTGGCGAGCGAGCTCCAGCCATAGCACTGGCCCGTGACTCTATGCATCTACAACCTTCCTCCTTGGTTGTGCATGAAGCGGAAGTTCATTATGATGCGGTGCTCATCCAAGGTCCGGCAACCCGAACGACATCGATGTGTACCTAAGGCCATTAGTTGATGAACTTTTACAGCTGTGGGGTGGTGTCCGTGTGTGGGATGAGCACAAACAAGAGGAATTTGACCTCGGCGTTGCTTTTCGTAACCATCAACGATTGGCCTGCTCTTAGTAACCTTCGGGACTGTCAAATAAGGGATACAATGCATGCACGCTTTGCTTACATGAGACCGAAAGTGTACATTTGCCAAATTGTAAGAAGAACGTGTACCTTGGGCATCGTCGATTTCTTCGAAAATTCATCGATGAAGAAAAAGGCAAGCATTACAACGGCAAGGCAGATCACCGGCGAAGCTGCGGAACTGCTTGGTCTTTGAGGTATTTGATATGGTCAAGGATTTGAAAGTCATCTTTGGAAAGGGTCTGGCGGACAATCAGTTCGAAGGAGCCGGCAGACGCAGCCATGTGGAAGAAGAAATCTATATTCGGGAGCTAGAATATTGGAAAATCCTAGAAGTCCGCTCTGCAATCGGCGTGATGCACGTTACGAAGAATATTTGCGTGAACCTCCTAAGCTTCTTGGGCGTGTATGGGAAGACAAATGATACAAAGGAAGCACGGCAGGACCAGCAACGTTTGAAAGACCACGATGACCGGCATCCGGAATGGTTTCAAGGTCGTGCCAGCTACGCTCGACCAAAGAAGAGAAGGTCATCTTTTTGAATGCTGAGCGAGTATGAAGGTCCCGTCTGGATTCTCGTCCAATATAAAGGAATAATAAACATGGCGGAGAAAAAGTTCCAAAACCTGAAGTCTCACGGCGCCACGTGATTATGGCGCAATTGCTTCCGATTGCTTTGAGGGGCTCCTGCGGAAAATGTTCGATTAGCCATTGTGAAGCTATGTGCATTCCTCAATGCAATCTCGAAGGTAATCAATCCGAAGTTCTACCACGGTTCTGAGCGATGTGATCCAATGTCTTGTCGGTTTGAGTTGGTGTTCCGCCATCCTTCTTCAATATTATGGCGCACCTCCTGGTTCACCTAGTCGAAGAGATTTCCGTTCTCGGTCTGTATTTCTACACAATATGTTCCCCTTGAGAGGTTCATGGGAGTATTAAAGAAATATGTTAAGTAACCGTGCTAGGCGAGAAGGAAGCATCGCCAAGGGCTATGGAAATGAGGAGGTAATTGAGTTTTGTGTTGACTTTGTTCGACCTTAAGCCGATTGGTCTTCCTCGATCGCGCACGAGGGGAGACTAAGTGGAAAAACACGATCGGAAGAAATCAACGATATGTATGGACGGCCATTCTCGATGAAGCACACCACCTTTGTCTTGACCAATTCCAACTTGGTGGCTCCGTGCTTTGAGAAACACAAGAATATTTTACGCTCGGACAACCCGGGAAGCTGAATCTGGATTAGGAAGGCCCACATGGAGACTTTCGGCAGTTGGTTGAGAAAACATTTAATGAATGACAATGATGTTGTAGATCAGCTGTACATGTTGGCCAAGACACCATCTTCGACTATAACGACTTTCCAAAGTGCGAGATAAATGGGAATACATTTTACACGATCGCCCAAGATAAAAAGAGCACCAACCAAAACAGTGGTGTCGCTTTGATGCAGCAACCGAGAATGGGCAAAAGGTCACATATTATGGTTACATAGAGGAGATATGGGAACTTGACTATGGACCCTCCTTTAAGGTCCCTTTGTTCCGGTGCAAATGGTTCAAGCTAACGGGAGGTGGGGTAAAGGTGGACCAGCAATACGGAATGACAATGGTGGATTTCAACAATCTTGGTTACCTTGACGAACCATTCGTCCTAGCGAAAGATGTCGCTCGGGTTTTCTATGTGAAGGACATGAGTAGCAAACCGAGGAAGCGGAAAGATAAGAAAGCGATCGATTACATCATGCGATGATCCAAAGCGCCACATTGTTCTTTCGGGGAAAAGAAACATCGTGGGAGTGGAGGACAAGACAGACATGTCAGAAGATTATAATATGTTTGCTGAAATTCCGCCCTTCAAAGTGAACACCGACCCAAGCATTAAGTTAAATGATGAGGATGCTCCATGGATACGGCACAATCGTAAGCAAGCGAGGGACACAAGGGAAGAATTGATGTGTAATAATTTATTGTACCAAACTTTGTATTTGGTCGATGAACTGAATGATGTATCAAACCTTTTATTTTTCTGATTAAGTTAAATGATGAGGATGCTTCATGGATTAGTTTTATTTTTCTGATTTTTTGATATATAATTGTATTTTAAGATTTTAAAATGAATTAGTTTTATTTTTCTGATTTTAAAAGGAAAAAGGAAGAAGAAGAAAGAAGGAAAAGGAAAAAAACAGAAGAAAAAACAGAAGAAAAAAGGAAAAGCAGAAGAAAAAAACAAAGCAGAAGAAAAAAGAAAAAACATAAGAAAAAAACAAACAGAAGAAAAACATAAGAAAAAAGGAAAAAGGAAGAAAGGAAGAAAAAAAGAAGAAAAACATAAGAAAAAACAAACAGAAGAAAAACATAAGAAAAAAGGAAAAAGGAAGAAAGGAAGAAAAAAAGAAGAAAAACAAGAAAAAGGAAGAAACAAAGAAGAAAAAAAAAAGAAGAAAAAAGGAAGAAAAACAAGAATTTAAAATGAATTAGTTTTATTTTCTGATTTTTTGATATATAATTGTATTTTTAAGATTTTAATAACATAAATAAATAAGTAATTAGAAACTTTAATAGCAAAAATAATTATCATAAAGTAAAATAAATAAGTAATTAGAAACAAAATAAAATAAAATAAATAAGTTTTTTGTTGTAAGTAGAAACAAAACAAAATAAATAAAGCAAAAATGAAAACAATACAAATTAAGCAGAAAACAATACAAATTAAAAAGAAAACAATACAAATTAAAAAGAAAACAGAAAACAACACAAATTAAAAAAAAGCAGAAAACAGGCCTTTAGTCGCGGTTGGCGGCGAGAACCGCGACTAAAAGGTACCCTTTAGTCGCGGATGGACAGACAAGCCGCGACTAAAAGGTGAAAGCAGCGAGGCGAAAAACACTTTAGTCGCGGTGGGCGAGGCAACCGCGACTAAAGGTACCCTTTAGTCGCGGCTCGCCGCCAACCGCGACTAAAGTTCCGCCTATAAATACTCGTCTTCCTCGATCAGAACTGTTTGTCGCCCTCGCCCTCGGCAGCGAGCGCGCCAGCGCCGATCGACGCTGACGCCGACGCCTTGGCAACGCCTGACGCGCTGAAAGCCTGCGCGCCGCCGCCCGTCCCGATGGCGCCGCCTCCGCCCGTTCTGCACTTGCCGCCGCCCGTGCCCTGCGCTGCCCCTGCCGCCGCCCCCCCGGCGCCGACGCCCGCCGCCTTGCCCTTGCCCGCCGCCCCGCCGCCCACGCCTGCCGCCGCCGCCCGCCCGCCACGCATTCCGTGCCCCTGCGCCCTTGCATCCAGGAGATCGAAGAGAAGAAAGAAAAGAAGAAAGAAGAAGAAGAAGAAGAAGAAAGAAAAAGGAAAAAGGAAGAAGAAGAAAGAAGAAGAAAGAAGAAGAAAGGAAAAAGGAAGAAAGAAAAAGAAAAAGGAAAAAGGAAGAAGAAGAAAAAGGAAAAAGGAAAAAGGAAGAAGAAGAAAAAGGAAAAAGGAAAAAGGAATTTTTTTCTTTTTTTCTTTTTGTTCTTTTTTATTTTAACTAGTTTTAGTTTAACAAGAACGGTAAATAACTTAAAACCCTAAACCCCAAAAACAAAAAACAACAGAAAACCGGTCAAAGAAAAACAAAAAGGAAAAAGGAAGAAGAAGAAAGAAGAAGAAAGAAGAAGAAAGGAAAAAGGAAGAAGAAGAAAGAAAAGAAAAGGAAAAGGAAGAAGAAGAAAAAGAAAAAGGAAAAGGAATTTTTTTCTTTTTTTTGTTCTTTTTTATTTTAACTAGTTTTAGTTTAACAAGAACGGTAAATAACTTAAAACCCTAAACCCCAAAAACAAAAACAACAAAGAAAACCGGTCAAAGAAAAACAAAAAGGAAAAGGAAGAAGAAGAAAGAAGAAGAAAGAAGAAGAAAGGAAAAGGAAGAAGAAGAAAGAAAAGAAAAAGGAAAAGGAAGAAGAAGAAAAAGAAAAAGGAAAAGGAATTTTTTCTTTTTTTTGTTCTTTAATTTTAACTAGTTTTAGTTTAACAAAAGCGGTAAACAACTTAAAACCCTAAACCCCAAAAACAATAAACAATGAAAACCGCCAAAGAAAACCGCCAACTTAAAACCCTAAACCCTAAACCCGCCCGTCTTGCGCTCTACGCGACACCTCTCCCACCCCTTCCTCGCCCCCTCCTTTTGCCACCGCCCTTTCGCCACCGCCACCGCCACCGCCCCCCTTCTTCACTTAATTAATTTGTTTTTACTACATGTTTTCAGGAGTGACATAATGTCGGACGATAGAGCTGACCCGATTATGGACAACTATGATCCGGACGGTGAAGCACATATGTTCGGCATCATAAACGGCGATATTCAATATGTGCCGACCGGAGAAGAAGAAGATGATATCTCTTCTTATCTGAACCTTGACGGTGAAGATGAAGGCGCCGTCGACAAGATGATGTCAAGAAAGCGTCGATAAGCAGCGATCTTCAAATGGAAGTAGCAACCACCTCCGGCCGAGGTATATATATACATTGAGCCTCGGTGATACAAACTAACTGATTTGAATAAATATGTGTGTACTAACGCGACTCTCTTTCTTATTTTAGCCCTCGGCGGATCGTCAAAACAATCGAGTACGCCGTCGTCAAAGCGTGGCGCAACCGGACGATGAAACCAGGAGAAACATGCACCATCCAGGTTGTCGACTTTGCAACCGGCAGGCAGCTGGAGCCCGCAAGAACGCCACCAAGTTTATCAGCCAATGCGGAGCCATTGTTAGAGACAACGTCTCGATCACCGTCGAGAGTGGAATGAGCCAAAGAAGGCACGAATTGATGGTTTCACTTTTGTCGATAAGAGAACAAAAAAGATTGCATCAAGAAGCTTATGGAACATTTCGTTCTACCTCCGAATACAACAAATTCGATGAGGAGGGTAACAAGATTGAGGAAAACAAGGAGAGGAGGAGGAAAGTCAAACAGTTCGCTCTTCATAAGATGGCGGCGCATTCGGAAATTCAAGCAAAATCTAGCCCGTGACTTTGTCAAGCGAACAAGACTCGGTTTCGTAGGACAATATGAGAAGCGAAAGATGATTGGCCAGAATTTGTGAAGCAAAAGAAATCGGAGCAGTTCCTTCAAATATCGAAACAAAATAAGGAAAATGCGGCTAAGAAGGAGTACAATCATGTTATGGGGCCAGGAGGGTATCGCATTTGGGTGCCTAGGTTCGAGAAGATGGAGAACGAGCTGAGGCGCGAGAATCCGTCCAGTGCGGAGGATGGGACCCAAGGGCCGAAGCTGGTGAATACGGGCATGGGGAACGCTCAACCCGGAGGCGGGGAGTGTGTTTACGGGGCAAATTAATTAAACCCACCCAAGCCCTTATTGGCGCAATGAAGGCTGCTCAAGAGGGAAGATCAAGTTCAACAGAGAGAACGACGCACCGACAAAAGCCCTCGGGAATCCTGAACACGGAGGGCGTGTACGAGGCATGGGGCACATTCCGTGGAAAATAGGGTTCCCCGAGCGATGACCCGTCTGATTCTGAAGCCGTAAGAGAAAGATGGATCGGGAAGCGGATGTTGTGGGGCGGTTGGCATCGAAATGGAAGTGATGAAGAAAACCATGAGTGTACTAGTAGCGAAAGAGATTCAGCTCGGGTGCAGCATGAAGATCATCCGGCGGATCTCGGAAGCCAGCAGCGTAGAAGCAGCGTGGCTTCCACGGAGGCCCCACCGGCTGGTGTAGATGCACCGACGATCGAAATTACTGCACCGGAGCCTCGGTGGTCGAAATTACTGCACCGGAGCCTCCTCGCTACCCGTGGGCGATATAAAGGAGATGAAAGAATGTCATCTGTATTATCCTATGGGGAACATTTCCATGAAGGTAGCCATCGGCGGTGCTTTACCATGTTTACAGGAGCACTCCACCACAACAACCCCATTAAAGATGGCTATGCTCGTGTCACGGTGGAGGACATAGTCCAAGGGTTTGAGGACACAGAGATTGAAATTGCTACACGAAGGGAGAAAAGACTTGAAGATGTCAAGCGCCATTACATTCTATGGCAAAAGAAGTTTATCAAGTTTCGAGGAGGCGCCAAGGACAACAAGTCCACCCCTCACGGTGGTGGTGGTGGCGGTGGCGGTGGTGGTGGTGGTGGTGGTGGTGGCGGTTCACCTACACCTCCGTCACATCACCGACGCCGCCCCGATCCTAACGTCCGCGGGTGATCATCCGCCGCCCCGATCCTCGTCGGCGGGTGATCGACGCCGCCCCCAATCCACCTATGGCAAAGAAGCAGAAGAAGTCCTGGAGTATTAACCCGGACCCTTATGTACCTAAGACCACAAAGGTACCGGAGCCATCACTGAAGCCTCTCCCCACAAGGCCTTGGGAACGTAGTGCCGAGGAAGTCGACGCGGGCGCGACTGCTGATTTGGAGAAATGGAAGGCGGACTGCAAGAAGAAAAGAGAGCCCGAGCCCAAGCCAGTATATTCTGATCAGCAAAAGAAGTGGGCTAAGTCATTTTTGAGCACACCGTCCCAAGCCGCGAAGAATCTGCCTACCGACTATGCACGTGAACTTAAAAGGCAGGCACTCATGTTCAAGGAGAACAAAGAGCGGAGAAGGCGAAAGTATAAAAAGCGGAAACAAGTTGCCCAGCTCGGGAACAAAGTAAACAATCGATTGCCCGCTTATAGTGGAAGCCTTCGTCCGGATGCCCCGAGATCATACAAGCTGCGGCAGACAGGATTGTATAACGAGTGCGAGAACAAGCGGCCAACTTAGGTATTACTCTTCGTGAACTGTTAGGCCTTGATGAGTTGCCGTGAAGGAGGTAGTAATTACATATGTCAAGAATGGGCCTCTCGTCGAGCTGCTGCGAGAAAAGGATCTACGACCAAATGAAACGTCTGCTGAATTGGTACAAGGGTTACATAAAAATTAAAACGCCAAAGATTATATTTATGCGGAAGTTAGACATGAGCATCACTTCAAACATTACTATGTACAAGTTGAACTGAGTGAATTGTTCCAGCTTTTCAATCTGCTGTGAGCTCGACAAATCTATCATCGGTTGCTACATTACGTAAGTGATTTATTAATTTCTACCCCATCTCGTTCATATTGCCTGCACTATATATATGTCCTAACTATATTGTTGTGTCCTCTATTATACATGCAGAATGAAGAAGAAGGAATGCGAGTAAGGAACATCCATGATGTTGGGTTCATTGACCCACACATCGTACATGATATTGTGTTGCAGCATTACCCGACGACGTGGAGGCAGCACTGTGGCAGTTTCTTACAAAGCAGGAACTCAAAAGTTATATTCTATTTCCTTACCATTTTGGGTGAGTGTTTACATCTTGAGCACATTCTCTTTTGTTTACTCCATGCATGGTATGTGGCGGCTAATCGATGAGTTATGCATGACGTCTTGTGCATGTATCGTGTCCGCAGGTTCCTTTGGATTCTGCTAGTAATTAAAGTTAACACCTCGAATGTCTCGTCCACGACTCTCTGGATAAGGATCCAAAGCTTTGGGCCGACATGAGAAAAATGCTGCAGAAGTAATTATTTTCATTCATTTGCGCTCTATATCGATCGGCCTATTTCGTTCATTTCCTAATATCAAGTAACTAATAACTCTCTTGTTCATTTAATTTTCTTTGCCTCGTAGGGTTTGGAGACGGTTCGTAGATACAAAGGTCGGTGAATTCAAAAAAGAGCTAGCATTCAAAAGGGTAAAGACTAAGACTGGGGATATTCAGCCACCGTTGACCAATCTATGTGCATACTTTGTCTGTGAGATGATCCGGAGATACACCTCTGAGCGGGTTGATGCGAGTGATACCAATGCTCAGAGGAATAACCTCCGGTGGATGCTTAGTCCAGAAGCTCGCTTCCGACCACTTCAAGAGGAACTAGCTGGATGGTTCTGCAGGGAAGTCCTCCATCCTAAAGGAGAACACTATCACGAGGACGTAGAACTTTATATGGATTAAATCATGTATGGAAACTTGTTCAAAATTGTATATGGTCATCCGATGATATTGAATATATATTGTATATTCCTCTTGAATTCTTTTGGTTCTAATTTCAAATTTATTTGAAATTGTACATTCATATGCATGTATGTAGTACCGTAGAATATATGAAACTCCTTCAAAATTAAAATAAAGCACAAAAGAAATAAAACAATACAAATTAAACAGAAAACAGGTTTAGGGGGGCTAAAACCCTAAACCTCGGCGGCCTTTAATCGCGGTTGGCGAAGAACCGCGACTAAAGGTCCTCCGCCCGACGGCCGCTGGCGCCCGTGGGACGGGCCTTTAGTCGCGGTTCTTAAGCAGCGCGACTAAAGGTGGTGGGCTTTAATCGCGCTTTGTTGGTCAGTTGCGCAACCGCGACTAATGGCGATGCGAACCGCGACCAAAGGCCTTTTTTCCACCAGTGATAGCTTTGACTTTGGCATTTTGGCCCAGTTTTCCACCGGTCTGATTTCTTCGTGAAACTTCATGCGCGAGTATACCGGTTGACTATGTATATTACAAAAAGATATTCAGATTTTTTGAATTTTTTCGGGTATGTTTTTTAATTTACTATTCATAAAGGGTGCGTGTGAAACCATGTTCACCAAATCTGTGTCTGACCTGAATGGGTAAAGTTTGAAGTATTAACTACAACGCGTAAATGCTATCTTTACTTATGAGACAAGACATAAGCTTGTCCGTTATTTATTTGGCTTATGTTAGTACTTTCTAGTGCTTTATGTGTGTTTAAAGTAAGTATTAATACTTGCTCATTGTTTATGTATAATTTTATGTTAAAGCTTCTATATATTCCTAAACCCTAAGCCCTACACCCTGTAATAGTTGAATGCTCCGCAATACAAATACAACTCCACGTGTGTCCCCAATAGTTCTAGCAAGGTGTCACCTGCTATTCTTGCTAGTTGCACAAGGCAATTAAATGATAATGTGTGATAAATACTTTTGAAGTTTTCGGAATAAAATAAAACTAAAAATAAAACAATGTGTAAAGTTATTGCAAGGTGATTCTTATGCTAAAAACTAGATTGTGGTTCATGGTGTCCCCAAGTCTAACTCTCCAGAGCATAAAAATGCGGTAAGTAACATAATCATGTGAAAAAATGCACAATGAAATATCTCATGCTCATGCAAAATCAATGGATGTTTAAGATCATATATAGGCAGTACGTCCAAATTAAACTTATAAAGGATGAAGGGGGTGCTGGGCACAACCACATATTATTAAACCGAGATCCTCACTGCATGCATCAAATAGTTAAATACCATATCATAGATCGAGACCCTCTTTGCAACATCTGAATTTTATGTGTAAACACAAATAATTGAATTTTGAAAGATTGCGAGGTCGAGGACTAGCGGGCGGCGACGCATGGGAATGCCCTGCAAGGGTGTGGACGCACGGTCATATGCAACGGCTGCCAAATGATGAAAGAGTATGAAATCGAGAGGAGAGAGTCTAGAGTCCACCCATGCTAATCAATTGCTATAATCAGGGTGTGTGTCCTCGTATGAATTTTATGCGCATAAGGGTATTGATGCATGGATCCTATATAAAATAGAAAACCTTGGTATTCAGCACCAAAGAGTGTTCGATACACCACGTGAAAAAGCAAGAATGCCAGATATGTGTGCTCTGTCTGATATCGTTCGGTGGAACTGTTGAGTTTGAGACATGGAAGGATCCACAATATAATAGATGCGCCGAAAAGCTTGCATGGTCGTTCTTGATGGCACCTGCCGCTCGCAAGCAATAAGGTATCACACATAATGTGATAGATGTGCTTTGCTTATGTGATAAGTCGATCATGGATTCCATGAGTTAAAGATCTTGCCCTAATTAAAATGAAGTTGAACCCAAATAGACTACTTTCTGGTGCCACTCATTCCCGACATTATTCTAGACCAACCTATGTACAAGGTATTTGATTTCAGTTGCAATGTAACCCATGAAAACTATTGGTCGGCTGTAGAATTCAAACTATATGTTAATTAACATCTCTAGTTATATATAAGTGAGAAGAGCTGTGCACAAATAGAGGCATCTATATTCTCCTCTTCTTGTCTTTGAAAAAGATTGGGTGAGCACAAACTAATATATGATCTTCTGACAACAATGAATATGAGAGCAGTACATGCGACATTGCATGTGATATTAATTAAAGAGAAAGTAGTACCCCAATCACCATTTTTAATTCAATGATTTCGTTGTTCTTCACCTTTCTTGTCTGAGGGCAAAACTAATTGTGCTAATAATTGAAACATGCTTTGCACGTTTCCAAAATAATTCTAAACCAAATTGGTCCTAATTAAGTGGATGGAAACTTTTCTCCAAATAGTGTAGTTATGATTCCTTAGGGAGTTAGGGACAATTCCTATGATCCAAATCAGCATTAGTCTACGTATAAATGATTCTATAAGCATTTAGTGGCTAGGATCCTATGATTCAAATGGTTATATAGGAAAAGTTCCTACATAATGAAATACTCTAAGAAAATTATGAAATTACTTCGATCCAAAGAAGGTCATGAGAATTCCATTTCTATGAATCAAATGATCCACATAGAATAATTTCATGGATTCAAATTCTTCAAATATCCTGCAGTATTCCTCTGAATCAAAACATGCCCCAAATCAAATGTATTAGGAGTTCTACAAAAAGCGTAATCAAACGTACTAGTACTACAAATAAGAAGGGACCATGACAGGTCATGTGTGGTCCTTGTTGCTTCATGTTAGACAGGATTCTAACACATGGTAATAGCAAAAAGTATGATTTTCTCAACATGGTAGAGTGGTGAGATTTTTTTCCTATGAGATCTAGCAGAAATGACGAAAAATCTCATGTACCTTATCATCATATAATTTGAACTACCAACAAGTTTTCTTCTTAAGGATTAACATTCTCCACAAAACCCTTGAAAGGTTACTTGAATCAAAGAGGGCCTGTATCCGGTGATCTCACAAGCTAGGTTTCATTTCTCATGGGCAACCCATACAACAATTTGCTTGGAGCTTCCATATGCAATGAGTGCTTTGATATAGTACGCCCAGTGCATTTGTAACAACGTAAATGAGAGCACCGTCCTTGGATGTACACATGAAGAACATGTATGCGATCTCTACTGGACAAATATTCAAATATTTTTTCCTTTCAGGACGAGAGAGAATATTTGTTATCTTTTTTCTTGATTGATGAAAGAGTTGAAGATTGAGAGGAGAGGAGTAAAGAGTCCACACATATTGATCAATTGCTTTAATCATAGTTTGTAACCAGGTGTTACTATTGTTGCACACAAGAATCGGGATCACATGGAAATTGGCCAGAAAAAAAGTTTGATACATCGTATGAAAGACAAAGGATGTTGGATCTGTGTGTGCGCGCGCTCTGTTTGATAGTGATCGTTGGAATTGTCAAGTGCCAAACATAGAAGGATTCACGACGGATGCACGGAACAACATGCTGTATCTTTCTTGATTGCAGCTGCAACCAGTGAAAACTGAAAATCTTGATGATTCATATCGACAGCATGGCAGTAAGGTATCACACATAACGCGATGAAGAATGTTGGCTTATGTCACGAGTTGATTATGGATTCCTTGATATGGCGTATTTGCACTGCAAGTTAGCCACATCCTAACTGACCATTTTCTGACACCGCTCATTCCCAACATTTATTCTAGACCAACATATGTAGAAGGTCTTTGGTTTCTCTTACAATGCAACCCATGAAAATGCTTGGTCGGTTGTAAATTTATCTCTAACTATATGTTTGCTTGCACCATGCTCACATCGCTAGTCATATATAGGTGAGAAGAGATGTGCTCAACTAAAGTCACATATATTCTCTCCCTCTTGTCTCTGAAAGAGGAGTTGGTGAGCAGAAATTAATATATGATCTTCTAACAACAACAAATATGTGATCTTAATCGAAGAAAAGGTAGTAGCTCAATATTTCTGTACTAACATCACGTTTCAGTTCAAGGATTTGCTTTTTTTTCTTCACCTTTCTTGCCTCACAGCGAAACTAGTTGTACTGTAATAAGCATGCAAATTCGAAAAATTCTCTAAACCAAGTCAGACCTCTAAGTGGATGGAAACTTCGCTCCAAATAGAGTACAAATGGTTCCCTAGGGACAATTTCTATGATCCAAATGTGCATTAGTTTAGGTACAAATGATTCTATAAGGATTTAGTGACCCGGATCCTATGATCCAAATGGTTATATAGGAAAAATACCTATAGAATGGAATCCTCTAATTTTTTTCTATGAAATTCCTTCGATCCAAAGAGGTCCTGAGGATTCCATTTCTATGTAGTATCAAACGATCTACACAGAAAATTTCAAATTCTTCGAAAATCAAGCACGCGCATGGGCATCAAAATTTCTTCAACGCTCTGAGGCGACTCGGGCGGGCACCCCCGCCAAGCGCCGCCACAGCCTCTTCTTTGGCCACCGTGCCTCGCCGCCGCCGGCAAAACGACGCTGGGCAAAGCCCCGCGAAGGCTGGCGGCGGCGGGATCCATCCAGCGTCGTTCTCTGGGTCCTGCTGCCCCCCTTCCCTCACCCGCGTCGGGGGCTCCAGATCAAGCCTCGTGCTCCCTCTGCTCCGCTTCCCGGCCTCGGCCGGCGCCCTCCTTCTAGATCCGGCCGGCGTGCCGTGGCTGCGGGCATCCAGCGCCCACGGGGTGGCTCCCGTGGCCAGGCCTCATGGCTGCCTCGGCGGCGGCTGCACCCGCTGTAGCCTGCTGGGCTCGATGCTGCGCCCTGTCTCCCCTGCTCGCGCGCCTTGCGCCAGCCTCCGCCGCTTTCCGCCATCGTCGAGGTCTGCCGAACGTCACACCTTCCCCGCAGATCCAAACTTCCGCGCCTTCCCACCTCTGCCGCCGCCCGTTCTGTCGTCGTCGTGCTCCTCCGTGTGCTCACCAAACAAAGGTGGCGTTGTGGCTCCTGTCTCTGGAGCCCTCCACCTCCCAGTTCCCCCCGAGGGGCGCTGCACCGGTGGTCCTCGCTGGTGCCCTCGGCGTCAAGGGTGCCTGCCGGCGTTGATCCGCCGGTGGGATTCACCGGGATCTGGGGCCGTCCATTCCAGCGCTACCTGGCGCTTTTGGGGGCTACTCTGTGGTTGTCCCATGGCGGATGTGACCGGGGATGGGGAGAAATCCTTGGTCGGCCTGCTGCTGGCCGAGACAGGGGCGACGCTTCCCGTCGTTCTCCATCTTGATGGCGTTATCTTCATCCCCCGGTCTTGTGATGTTTGGGGTGTGCTCTGTGGAGTTCTAGGCTTGGTGATGCCCTTCGATTACACCGGTGGCACACAGGTGCCATGGCGTCGTCTGGGCCCGGCGCGACCGTTCGAATGTACCCCATGACACAGGTGGTGTCGCGGCGTTGTGCAGTCTTGGTTGCCCGGTGCTTTTCGATTGCGTCGATGGCACAGTGTCATGGTTTAGTCTCGGCTCGCCGCTGCAGTTCGAGCGCCCGTCGTGCCCCTTATTGTGATGTTTTGGGTGTGCTTATGTGGAGTTCTATGCCTGGTGTTGCCCTCCGACTACGCCGGTGGCACACAGGTTCCGTGGCGTCATCTGGGCCCGGCGTGACTGTTCGAATGTACCCCATGACACAGGTGGTGTCGCGGTGTTGTGCAGTCTTGGTTGCCCGGTGCTTTTTGATTGCGTCGATGGTGCAGTGTCATGGTTTAGTCTCGGCTCGCCGCTGCAGTTCGAGCGCCGTTGGTGCCCCTTGTTGTGTTGTGTCCCCCCTCGCCCTGTGTTGTCTGCGTATTGTTTTGCTTTTTTTTTCTCCTTCCTGTGTCCCCCTGTACTTCTGGTTCACTTGAGCATTATCTTGTATTAGGCTGCAAAGTCTATAGGCAACAAATGAATACAATTCAGGTGGAGGATTCCCCGACATTCAAAAAAAAAACCTTTGAATCAAAAAAGAAACCCCAAGTCAAATGTATAAGCAGTACTAGAAAGAGCGTGATCAAACATAGTAGTACTGCAAATAAGAAGGGACCATGACAGGCCAGGTGCGGTCGCTGTTGCTTCATGGCCGCTTGTGCGTGCGTCTCCTTGTAATCTTGCCTAGTTTGCGCCATCGGCGGTCTCTCTCGGAGCAGAACGTTCGTGGCCAGATTGTTGTTCGCTGCACCCAACAATTCCGACGAGCCATTAAATTGATTGATCGCCACTGCGTCTCCTCTCGCATCGACAATGACCACTCATCTGGTCTGCTGTTATTCTTCCCTTCAGTTCACAGCAAGGCACACATAATTTCCTGTAGAAACAGATTATTATTTTGGGAAGAGAACACATTTAGAATCTTGGGACACGGCAGGAAAATCGCTTTCGCTTCATTGACATGGGGCAACGAATAGAAAAATGCAGGATTTTCTCAACATTTAGATTATTGGGAGAACGGTCGGAAAATTATCTCTCGCTTCATTCACTCGGTGCAAAGAATTATACATGATTCTTCACACATAGAAATAGTAAAACGTACGGTTTTCCTAACATGCTAAAGTGGATGCAGATTTTCCTATGAATTCTAGCACACATGAAGAAAAATGCCATGTAGTTTACGGTTATAAGAGCATCTACAGCCCGATATGTCATATATGGCCGCTCAATTGCCCGTGGACGCGCCCAATTCACAAGTTGCATCCGTACATCTCATACTAGATTACTAAATCCATACAAAGACATGCAAACAAAATAAACCTACGACATACATTGATCATCTAGTTACTCGTCATCGGAGATGCCGGGAATCTCTGTGCCCGGCTCTGGCAGCATGAGCGGCAGCTGCAGCTCCGGTGCCTCCGGCTGCTTCGCTCCGGCCTCCTACGCCTCTATCTCCGTGTCGAGTTCGGCAAAGAGCGCGCCGGCCGCCGCCTGCTCCTACCGGAGGAACGCCCGGTTGGCCTCCACATAGGCCTCATCCTAGATGGACTTCAGGATGGCCTGCTGCTCCGCCAGCTCCTCCGATTGGGCGACGGCGAATTCCGCCTCCGCCTGCTACATGTTGAAGCCAGGCAGCTCTGGCTCCGGCTGCTCCGCCTCCTCCACCTCCGTCGAAGCCAGTTCCTCCCCCTCCTCTTCCCCTGGTGCCCCTCCTCCTCCTCCGCTCAGTCTGGAGGCAGCCCAACAACTATGCGGGGGGCGCGCCCGGATTGTCTCGCCCGGATCTCCTGTTGAATCTTGTATTGGTGCTCCGGCGTGAGCATTGTGTAGTAGGTGATCTTCCTCCGGACCATGGTGGAGCGTTGGAGCGTGGGCAGAGCGCCGGAGCGGGAGATGGAGGAGGTGGATGGGCTTGGATTGGCAGCGCGGAGAAGGGCGATGTGGATGGGCAAGGGTTGCGGGACGCCGGCTGGCTTAAATAGGCGGATTTGGTCTCTGGCGGTGAGTTAGAGCGGTGCCATGCGGCGTTCACACCGCGGCGATGGACGCGGCGTCCGTCGGATCAACGGGTTTCCGAGCGTTTCTGTGTGGGACACCGTCGTCAGACCGACGTGTCGGGCGTGCCCAGGCGAGCTCGAGCACCTCCATATCCGCCCCATATTTGGACTGGATATGAGAGGTGCCGGTCAGCCTGAACGTTTGAGGCCCGTTTGAGGGGGACGCCTGGGTCGAAAAATCGTGACCTGGCGGGCCGTCCGGGCGTTTGAAGCTAGTTTGCGGCGCCCAAATATAGATGTAGTAAGGCCAACTCCACCACGCGACCCCAAACGGACGTCCGGATCGGGCCGAATCTGTCCCTTTGGGGCGCCGATGGGTACGCCCGTGTCCGGCTGTGTCCATTGGGTCGTGCGTGCGTCCACCGCGCAGCCGCACCCCAAATCATGTCCGTGGTGGACGGGATTAAAAATAATAATTAAATCTCTACCTAATAATAAAGAGAATTGGGTTTCTGCCGTACGTCATAAAAACTACCCTCGAAGTTGCACTAAATTACCCACTATGCCACCTATAAGTGAAAAAAACGATTCAGTTTTTTTTTCTTGAAGGCCGCCGCGGGATTTGATTATTACAGAGTGGTACCCTACTAAATCACAAGCAGAAGAGTGCCGCACTCCTTCTCCCGCACATGTTACAGGTGTGATGTCTCCATTCTGTTTTCTTTTCCTTTTTTTATATTTTTTTCTTCTTATTTCTGTTTATATTTTCCTCTTTTAAATTCAACGAAAAAATTCCAAATTTTAAAAGGTCGTGAGTTGAATTTTGTATAGAAATCGTAAAATGTTCGCGAACTCAGAAAATGGTAGAGAAATCATAAAATAAATAAGATTAAGAAACTGTTCGTGTAGTATAAAAACATTATTTCAAAACAAATATTCATGATTTTTAAAAGGTGATCGTGAATTCGAAACATATTCAACAATTTGAAAATTATGTCCAGAAAATTTTAGAAAACGTTTGCAAAAATTCAAACAGATACATAAATAACGAAAAGACAAACCATCACTTAAATGTTTTTTAGGGGATACATAGAGGTTGTTTTATGATTTTATTTAGTCCATGACGCATCGGTTAAAAAGGGTTTTTGTGTTCTATACAATGCTTGCTCCCAGAAAAATTGACACAACTTTCTATGGCGCAATGCTAGGTCAAGATGAGACGTAGTTAATGACATGACATTTTAAAAGTCCTTATCTCATCCTGACATAGTCTAATTGTTTTTCCCATTGCAACGCATGTTTTTCCTCCATTGAAACGCACGGGCATATTTGCTATATCTCTACCTAACAGAGGATAAGCGGCAACACAAATATGATATCTCGCGAAAATAAAGGAGATGGACCTATTGTGATCTTGAGTGATGGTTGTTGGGTTAAGAGCATGTGTTATGTTTTCTCTTCCATTGCAACGCACGAGCTCTTTTGCTAGTAACTAAAAAAGCAAATAAACGCATTTAAAAAAACATAAAACATATATTTGGATTGGCCACAAAACGGCCCAGTTTCAACGGCCACTTAAAAGGCCCAGATTCATAATTAACATAATAAGAAAAATAAAAAACTCCTCCCGCGCGCTCCTCCCGCGCCCGTCGGTGCTGTGGCCGTCGTCGTCTTCACTGGTCGCCGGTGTCGTCGTCGTCGCTGACGAGGTCGACGTATTCTGGCGGCGTCCAGAGGTGGGCCGGCGGTGCGTGGTGGATGGGGGCGGGCTGGACGGCCGGAGGTGCCTACACCACCTCCTCACGCGGCGACGCCTCCCGCTCCGGAGTGGGGCACCAGTTCATGCCCAGGTCGGCGGCCATCTCCGGCGGAGTGCACGACCAGCCCCACCCCTGGCCCAGGAGTTTCTCGAACGCGGGCGGGTCCTCCTCCATCGGCTCCTTCGTGGCGGCCGCCGTGACGGCCGCCAGCTGCAGCTCCGGGAAGGCGACGTCCCCGGCGGCAGAGAGGGCCATGGCCTCCTCCAGGCCGTCCCACTGCCGCTCGTGGTGCGTGTTCATGGAGTCGTCCATGACACGCTGCAGGAGACGGGCCTCCTCCTCCGCTGTCATGCGAGGAGGGGAAGGGGGCGACGGAGACGGGGAAGGCGATGGCGTGGGCGTCGAGCGCAGACCACAGACGCCGCAGCGGCTCGGCACGTGGCCTCAGCGGCCCCGACACGGTGCCGGCGAAGTAGGACGCGCGACGCACGTCGTGCTCGTCCTGGAGCCATGTGTCCCAGAGCGGCGAGTCGGGGGCGTACCTGTGGTCGTAGTACAGGTCGTCGGGGAGGAGGCGGCGGTGGCGCTTGATCTCATCGCGCCGTGCACGGCCGGTCGCCGACACTGGCAAGATGGGGACCCGGTCCGCGGAGAGGTGCCACTCGTTGGGGAGGTGGGCGTCGCTCCACGGGACCGGCCTCCTCGTCTCCCAGTACCTCCGGCACACGTCCGCGCAGATGTACTGCCGATCGCGCTCGCCGGAGGGCCGAGGGGCAATGGTGAAGGGGGCCGGCGCGGGGGCTCGATGGGAGGAGCGCGGCGGAGACGCGGGGGCTCGACGGGAGGAGCGCGGCGGAGACGCGGGCTCCTCCTTCTTCACGGAGCCGCGGCGGCGCCCCGAGGAGGAGCCGGCCTCGTGGTCGTGCTTGCCCTTGCTGTTCCAAAAGCCCATGGCGAGGCGGGCGGCCGGCGAGCTCGAGGAGAAGGCGGGCTAGGGTTTCTGTGTTGTCGGGGTTCGAGGAGGCCGCTGGGTGGCGTGGGGCAGTGTGGACGACGACCCGTCCACGCTTCTCACTTGAAGAAGGACGGCGACCGTTCGACGTGCGGATGACAGGTGGGGCTGCCCGCTCGTGCGCATTGATGTGGGCGGGTGGGAGATAGGTGGCCGCCTGCCACGCGGCCCGGCGACGAGGTAGCGTCCGTTTGATGTCCGCCGCGACCCAAACCCGGCGCAAGTTTGCGCTCGAAATGGGTCGGCCCGGACACAAAATGGACAGGATGGGTCCGGGCCGTCGCGCGCTGGGCCGCCTCCTTTGTCCCTTTTGCCCCAAACGGACAGGGCCGGACAGGATGGGGTCGCGCGGTGGAGTTGGCCTATGTAATCTGTCCAAAAATAAGTGACTCAACTGGGAGTATAATCTGAAGGACCAACATGGATTTTTTTTCTTAAGGATTAAAATTCTCCAAAAAAACCGTGAAAAAATTATGTGAATCAAAGAGGCCCTTATATCCGGTCATTTCTGGAAGAAAACAATCCATCCAACTTGGGATCTTCCATATACAATGAACTCGTACCTGGATGTAGTAGGCCATAGCATTTATAACAACCTACTGTACATGAGTGCACCGGCCTTCCATTCCAAGCATGTGCTGTGCTGATGCTCATGATGCAGGCCTGCAGCTAGCAGCCTGCCACCATTTACGCCAATCCACTCATCTCTTGAAAATTCAAATCACCTCTTCAATGCAGACAGGTACTGCATATGGCACTCACTGATGCAGGCGACCTGGATGCACAGATAGATAGATACTCTGTTTCTTGGAGGTGCCATGGATGGGCAATCCGTGCGTGGACATCATATAGCTCCATCATCCATCGTCCATGGACGACGATTGAATGTGCCGCCATGCCATGCTAGCTTCACTTCGCCGCAAGCAACGTGCTGCGTACGCGTCGATGCTGATGCTGATGCTGCCTGGCCATTTTTCATTAATTGATGCCAACGAACATGCCTGTCATGGCTGTCTTTGTCCTTGCTAGCTAGATCTTGGAACCAGGCATTTAAATGGCTGGAAAAATAAGGTGCACCCCCCAGTTTAATCTCCTTCCATTCAGCCGGTACAAGCTTCAGCTCGATCAAGTAGTACTATACTTTCTTTCAACTACTGATTGCCAGCAGTGGTATTTACCATTATCAAGGTCTCTGCAGCAACTTAATCATGCATGCATTTAGTGCGCGTCTGCATAATTAGGTCAGATTGATTTGATAATTGATTGAGATCCCGGAAGAGAGGTTAGGTGAATGCATGCATGTGGTAAGCCCATGAAGCATTTATGTCCCACTGAGTCCAGAAAAAGCTGCAGGAAAGATGAGGATTCAGTAGTGTTTCTGGAATGACTCTGCAACTGCAAGCCCATAATAACCAATCAGGTGGTCATAAGGCTGCTCCTCAGAGAAACCAAATAGTAACACTTAAAAAAAGTAGATTCCAGGCTCAAGAGCATGCATCTCCAAACTATGGTAGGCTACGAAGAGAAGAACAAAGACAGATAATAGATCCACATAGTTGTGCATACAAAAAAATTTAAATCGTGTAGTGATTGATAGGTAGGATGGCACATCTACATATACATGTGAAACAAAACCTATTCATTCTTGGAGTATTTATATTAGCTGGCAGGAATGAAGCAGATCACACCAATGTATTGCACCGTGGATGCAACGGATCTAGAGTTGGATGTCGATTTCAGGCGGAAGGCTAGAGCCCGGCGTTAAATTAATAAAGCCATAAACGACAGGTACCGGGTACTTCGTTCTCCCGAAATCTATCAGAGGCATTTTAAAAGCATAGACGATGTTTCTTTTGGACTGCTGATGACACTTGCTCCGGGGCTCAGTGCTTAGTTGCTTGGGATAGGGTTTGCACTCCAAACAATGCTGGTGGCCTAGGTGTTTCAAACATACATGCAGTTCTTTTTTTTTTTTGCCGTATGCTGAAGTTCACCTATAAATCATTACACCCCACTAATATGCCATGAAAAGAATGGCTACTGACCAACTCACCACTATCCCCGGATGGGTCAAACACCACTCACATATCCAAAATTATTCATACTGACCTTTCAAGCCTCCGCATAATTTCATCGTGCAAATGTGGTAATGGTACCTCCGCGTTTTTTTGGCAAGATAGATGGATTCTCCATGAGCCATTTGTTGTTGCCTTCAAACTTTTTTTCACACGGCACCTATGCCACATTGCTTTTGTATCCCAGATTATACAGAAAAGGATTGATCCTGAGCTTCGTAATCGGTTAACCATGAAAAAGAAACAGGAATAGAAAAGGCAGAAAAAATTGGAACACACATATAGAAAAGTGTTACTTTTTTTTGGAGGATACAAAAAAGTGTTAGAAATAGTCTTTGCGGTCGTGGATATCCTTGCCTGGATGCCTCGTTCATAACGGGCTCATATTTATACCTATACCCCGACATTGCTGGCCCAATGCAAAACCCAACCGAGAGACCCACCTAAAAAAAAGTAGAGCTAGATTATACCTAAAAAAAGTAACAAAGAGAGCTAGCTTAATATAATATTAAATAAAAGAGGCATGGTCGCAACGTATTAGATTAAATTATAGGACTAGTAAACAGGCCACAAGTGCGTTGCAATATATCCACCATTGCTAGCCCAAAGCAAAACTATATCCAACCCAACGACCAGAGGCGTGAATCGTGGAGACACCGGACGACCGACATGGATCCGCCGCCGGCGAGGGGAAGGAGATATGAGTGGGAGACGGCCAGGCGTCGCCTTAGGCAGGAATCCTTGGAAAGATATTGGGACCCTAACCAGCACCAGCCTGACCAGGAGGCCGTCCGCGCCGGCGAATATTACGCCTACAACAGGATATGGGACACCGAGGAGATCAGTACGTCGCCTCCTTGTTAGCTAATTGCACTTCTTTCTAACTCCACTACAGCAACCAAGTACGTATACAAACATTGACTGTACTGTATGTACGTACATGCGACGTGATGCAGCTTCTATCCCACCAATGTGTTGCACCAACGACACTGGCCAATTCAACGACGATGCCCGCGCCAGAGATGCCTTGCAGATCTTTTCTATCAAAGTCGAATCGATAAGAGGGGACTTAAGGTGGCCGCTCGACGTGTTTGGCATGGTCATTGCTCGCGACGTCTTGGACATTGATCGCAAGCGCAATATCATCTTCGCTCGCCCAAGCAGTAACCCTCAAACCATCACGGAGGAGGTAATCATTTATTTTTTGTTCCCATCCTATCGTGTTCACTGTCCATCGACATCTATTTTACTTAATTGATTATTGAATGCAGCATCCATATCTAGAACTCACGGGTCCGACCCGTGCCGTTGTGACATCTTGCGATCCAGGGAAAATCGAGATCGTACTCAAAGTTAAGGGTGAAACTGAATCTGACAATAGAGATCTAAGCCTTCTTGTCTTACCGTTGAAGAATCGTATGTATTGTGAATATGGCAGATATTACACTAGCAAGCATAGCACGTTGGAGTTAACATTCCGGCACGTTGACAACTCTGTGGAGGCGACAATCGGTGCACGCCTTATTGGTGGATCATCCTGGCCACATCGTTTGCAAGGTGTAATGGCTGCTCGTATTTCCGATACGGAAGATGCCGATTTTTCTTTGCTTGCTTTTGGAGGAGGTAAATTGCATGTCGTTGCTGATGATGGCATGATCAAGCTCACACGACGTGTTGTTTCTGTTGAACATCGTGATGGAGAGCTGAAAGTTTCTATCGTTGCCTGGTGTGAAAATGATGAAGAAGTTTGTGTGAGAGATGATTTAGTTTTCACACCCAAGAAAAATGGCAGAACTTGTGGTGTGCTTAATGTTGGCCCATGTAAGATCCAGCTCACTATTGCCTGGTCACTTTTCAAGTATTAATTTGACTAATGTAGCAATGTTGATGATTTCTCAATGACATTGTTTGCTCCAGATGTTCCAAATAGTGATATTTTACTGTTTTCTGACAAGTTCAGCCTTCTGTCAGTTTATTTTGTTAAAGTGGTAGTACGAGTATTTTATAGAAACTAACTAATTAACGAGAATGTCAAACATTCAACCACATTTCCTTCCACCATAAATATTTTCAACATTAAAGAAATTGTTCATGACATATAAAGATATTCACACGTTAAAACAAAAAACACGACATTACAAACTAATATCCATGATGTTTATGGAAAATGTTCATGAAATATAAAAATATCCAAACGTTAAAACAAAAATCATGGCATTATAAACTAGTATCCATGGTGGGCTCTCTACCTGTCACCGGTGCAGGGGGCGCCGGTCCAGACATGATCCGCTCCTCTCCTCCCCATTTCCACTAGTGCAGAACCGGGCAATAGCACCGGTTCGTAAGGCCCTGTAGTGCCAGTTCCATAACCGGCACTAAATTATGGTCACTAAAGGCCCCCCCCTTTAGTACCGGTTCAGCATGAACTGGTGCTAAAGGGCATCCACGTGGCACGAGCCAGCTCCGGGGGCCTGGAGCCCTTTAGTACCGGTTGGTTGGTAAGACCAACCGGTACTATAAGGTTTGGGGTTTTTTTAGTTTTATGATTTCTTCTTCATTTAATTTTGTGTTTCCATTTTAATTCTTTTTCGTTTGCTGGTATTTTACGACACTACACATTGTATATATATATGCATGATTGGTTCTACTAGAAATATATATATATATATATATATATATATATATATATATATATATATATATATATATATATATATATATATATATATATATATATATATATATATATATGACAAATTTTTCCTACTACCGGTGTAGTTACTCCCACATTTGTTTCATACGTTCTAGGTAGTATCTATCATATCGGAGAGTATGTGCGTGTAATATGTAGTATGTAAGAATGTTTAGGTAGTATATATACTATTTTTAGGTAGTATGTAATATATTTTGAGCATACTCATTTTTACGTATAAATATGTACATATTTGACAAATATTATTAAAACATGTGCTTACATGCAATTTTTCACATAACTCGCTTTGTAGTATCTTAGATATAGTATATGAACATAGTAAAAATAGTAAAGTAGAGTATATACTACCACATAGTAGTATATAAGAAATGGGTGTAGCTACACCGGTAGTAGGATGCATTTTCCTATATATATATATATATATATATATATATATATATATATATATATATATATATATATATATATATATATATATATATATATAATTTCTAGTAGAACCAATCATGCATATATATATCATCAATGTCTAACAAACCACCATATTAATTAATTCACACATACTCACATGTATAGCTATATACAATTTCTCCTACATATGCATGTTGCCTTCGGAGCCAGTGGCATTAGCCTAATTGGTGCCTTCAGAGCACGATGACTATTGGAAGTGGTTTTCATGGGGGCGGTAGCGGGTAATATAATTCTCCCTTCGGATTTATGACCTGGTCGAGCAAAAATCCCGCTATTTCATCTTGAAGTGCTTCTACGCGCTCCGTTTCTAGGAGCTTCTCCCGCACCTCTTTGAACTATTAAGAAGGAGATCAATATGCATGTGTATTAGTTGTGTGACTAGATATCGATAATGGTGTAAAAATTGTGAATAGTGTTCTGACAAGCATACCCATTCCTGTCTTTGAGATCTGCTCCTTTCGGACGCCATCATGCGAATGTTCTCGCAAACGCAGAATGCACACAGATCAGTCCCCTGCGCCTACTTTAGGGCCTTTACGAGAATGGAATATGATTACATAATAATTAATCAAGCATGATAATTAAAGAGATGGCAGCTAGCTAGCTAGCTAGTACTACTTAATTACTTACCTTGGGTCGAAACCATTTAAGCTTTTTTTCCATTCGCCGGGCGTGACGCTAATGAACCTTGCCCAAACCCTGCCCGCCAACAAAGAAAATGAATAAAGGGGTTATTAAATAGTTCATATCATGAAATAACGAACTAAATAGGCCGAGATATATAGTTAATAATGATTGAAATTACCTGTTGACTATCCCAAACAAGATGTTATAGTCAGTTTTTTCTGAGAGTAGTGAGTCTAGTATTTCAACTGTTCCGGCGTCAACTTTAATGATACACAAGACCCAGTGAAATCTGCATGCACACACGTTTGCATGTCTTAATTAAGCGGGCATATGTAAGCAAAAACATGTAGCTAGCTAGTAGGCAAAAATAGAGAATTTGTAGTACAAGACAGTGTGACTCACTGGAAGTTGTAAGGAAGTAGTATATCTTCATTGTATTTGAGGCGCTTCAAGAACTCTAGCATGTTGTCCTCTACGTTCTTTTGCTGACGTGGATTTATTAGCCATGTGTATTCATTAACGGTGTTTGGGTCAATGAACCCAATGCCAAAGCGTCCACCTTTTCTCATTTCATACATCTTCATCCTGCATAATACCACAGAAAAGAATATAGTGAGGATAATTACAGGTAATGATTGATCAAAAGGATCACTACAGCTAGCTTGAGACTTAAATTACAGAAAGAAATCACTTACAGACAATAGCAACTGAGTGCGTCTTGATTGTATAACTGAAACAGTTCAGTACACTCAACGGACACAACTTTCTCATGGAAGTAATGCTCCTCCTTGACATTCACCATAAGGGACAATCAATCTGAAATCTTGGTAATGTTCATGTACCATTGATGCAATTCATACATTCTCGTTGGGAGGTTCTTGACCTTGTCTGGCTCGACCAAAGGTTGGCCCCGGACATATTTCCGTTTTATTTCATCCTCTCTAAGCAAAGACATGGGCTCGATCTCGAGGAGTTGTCCAACAGTGATGTTGAGAACTTCAACCTGCATTATATGCTCCTCCGTTATTACCACATTGCCCACCTCGGGAACGTGCACTGTTTGCCCACAATAATATTTGGCGCACGTACTGTCACGTGTTGTTGGCACAACAAGCGAGGGGATCGATTGCGCCGCCTGTTCTCCCAGCTGGGGAATGGTTTTCCCGCATTTTTTGACAGCTGCTTCTTGTTTGCTCGATCCCGATGTAGACGTGCTCGCGTCCCTTTGTAGACGTGCTCGATTTAACTTCCTGATGTGGCGCTCATAGTCAGTGTCAACATGCTTGGGAGCTGGTGGTTAAGCCATACGAATGAAGTGGTCAATCGTTTCCACAGGCACTTTCTCCCTTGGCGGCGGTGGCGGTTTCAGTGCAAAATGGGCTTCCACCTCGGCCTTCGATATGGCTGTGATTTCCTCCTCGGACCTGTCATAAGACCTCTGCGGAAGAGGCGTGAGGCTTGGACCATATTAGTATCGCTTGCCTCCGCATGTACTTCCTGTACTACCTCGACTCGTACCGCTACGCACCATAGCTGCGGGTGTCTCTTCTGCGATTCGAGGCGGCGGAGACGGCCGACGGACTGAGTTGGACGAGGAGGAGTGCCCGAGGTTGTGCGGACTTGGAGGAGGAGTGGACGTCTGACGCTGTGGCGGACTTGGAGGAGGAGGAGTGGCCTAATACTTTGCCGGACTTGGAGGAGGAGGAGGCTGACACTTTGCGGACTTGGTGGACTTGCGGGAGCGGAGTCTGCTGACTCGGTGGCGGACTTCGACGAGGAGTCGGGCCGACGCGGTGTCGGTGGCCTTCAAAGATGATGCAATCCTTTTTCCATAGGATGATACGATGTTTGGCCTCTCTGAGAAAGCGCTCGCCGTCACCTCCAGCAATGTCAAGCTGTAGCTCTGAATATGGTGGGTCCACCACCTCATCAACCAAGACACGAGCATAGCCCGCTGGAATCGGGTTGCAATGGAAGGTTGCCTCGGAGGGATTTGTAAAAGCAACGTCGTCCGCCACCTTCATGGATATGTTCTTCATTTTGACGTGTAGCTCGCGATTAGTGTTCTCCGTGATGTCATCCACGGGTATCTACCAACATTGCATCGTCAGGGACGGAACCCACGCTGCTTCTCGGCATGGATGGGCCGGTGCTATCCAATGCTGGATCATCCGCTAGCTGCTGCAGCTGCTGAGACCCCCTTTGCTGGGTAAGTGAGTCGATTTGCTCCTGCTGCCGCTGGAATTTGACTGCCAATTCTGCTTGACTTGCTTCTAGGCCTTGAAGGCGTTCATAGTCCCGCTTCCTCTGCTCCTCCTCCATCTTTCTCTTCTTCTCCTCCGCAATCTTCTTTCTCGCACGGGTTCTGTAGTCAGTGTTCCATTCTGAAATACCTGAAAAGGACCAAGGATATGTTTCTCGTATATGGAGGTGACAAAGAGCTAGTCGTAAATGGTTACGTCGATGCAAGCTTTGACACTGATCCGGATGATTCTAAATCGCAAGCCGGATACGTGTTTATATTAAATGGTGGAGCTGTGAGTTGGTGCAGTTCTAAACAAAGCGTCGTAGCGGGATCTACATGTGAAGCGGAGTACATAGCTGCTTCAAGCGACAAATGAAGGAGTCTCGGATGAAGGAGTTCATTTCCGATCTAGGTGTCATACCTAGTGCATCGGGACCAATGAAGATCTTCTGTGACAATACTGGTGCAATTGCCTTGGCAAAGGAATCCAGATTTCACAAGAGGACCAAGCACATCAAGACACGCTTCAATTCCATTCAGGACCAAGTCCAAGTGGGAGACATAGAGATTTGCAAGATACATACGGATCTGAATGTTGCAGACCCGTTGACTAAGCCTCTCTCACGAGCAAAACATGATCAGCACCAAGACTCCATGGGTGTTAGAATCATCTAGATTATTGACTCTAGTGCAAGTGGGAGACTGAAGGAAATATGCCCTAGAGGCAATAATAAAGTTATTATTTATTTCCTCATATCATGATAAATTTTTATTATTCATGCTAGAATTGTATTAACCGGAAATATGATACATGTGTGAATACATAGACAAACATATAGTCACTAGTATGCCTCTACTTGACTAGCTCATTAATCAAAGATGGTTATGTTTCCTAACCATAGACATGTGTTGTCATTTGATTAAATGGGATCACATCATTAGGAGAATGATGTGATTGACATGACCCATCCCGTTAGCTTAGCACTTGATCGTTTAGTATTCTGCTATTGCTTCCATCATGACTTATACTTGTTCCTGTAACTATGAGAAATGTGTAACTCCCGTTTACCGGAGGAACACTTTGGGTACTACCAAACGTCACAACGTAACTGGGTGATTATAAAGGAGTACTACAGGTGTTTCCGAAGGTACATGTTGAGTTAGCATAATTCGAGATTAGGATTTGTCACTCCGATTGTCGGAGAGGTATCTCTGGGCCCTCTCGGTAATACTCATCACCTAAGCCTTGCAAGCATGTAACTAAAGAGTTAGTTATGAGATGACGTATTACGGAACGAGTAAAGAGACTTGCCGGTAACGAGATTGAACTAGGTATTGGATACCGACGATCAAATCTCGGGCAAGTAACATACCGATGACAAAGGGAACAACGTATGTTGTTATGCGGTTTGACCGATAAAGATCTTCGTAGAATATGTAGGAACCAATATGGACATCCAGGTCCCGCTATTGGTTATTGACCAGAGACGTGTCTCGGTCATGTCTACATTGTTCTCGAACCGTAGGGTCCGCACGCTTAAGGTTTCGATGACAGTTATATTATGAGTTTATGTATTTTGATGTACCGAAGGTTGTTCGGAGTCCCGGATGTGATCACGGACATGACGAGGAGTCTCGAAATGGTCGAGACATAAAGATTGATATATTGTACGGATATATTTGGACACCGGAAAGGTTCCGGGAGAGTTTGGGAATATACCGGAGCTCCGGGAGGTTACCGGAACCCCCCGGTGAGTATATGGGCCTTATTGGGCCCAAGTGGAAGGAAGGGAGAAGGAACAAGGGAGGGGGGCGCCCCCCCCAAGCCCAATCCGAATTGGGGAGGGGGGCCGGCCCCCCCTTTCCTTTCTCCTTCCCCCTTATCCTTCCTACTACTAGTACTCCTTCCTTCCCCCTCCAAGTTGGATTAGGAAAAGAGGGAAACCTACTTGGAGTAGGTTTCCTCCTCCTATGGCGCGCCCTCCTTGGGCGGCCACCTCCTCCCTCCCTCCTTTATATACGGGGTAGGGGCACCCTAGAACACACAAGTTGATCATTGATCGTTCCTTAGCCGTGTCGGTGCCCCTCCACGATATTACACCTCGGTCATATTGTAGCGGTGCTTAGGCGAAGCCCTGCGACAGGAGAACATCAAGATCGTCACCACGCCGTCGTGCTGACGGAACTCCCCCTCGGAGCCCCTACTGGATTGGAGATCGAGGGTGCGTCATCGAGCTGTACGTGTGTCAAGAACTCGGAGGTGCCGGAGTAACGGTGCTTGGATCGGTTGAACCGGGAAGACGTACGACTACTTCCACTACGTTGTGTCAACGCTTCCGCTTTGGTCTACGAGGGTACGTAGACAACACTCTCCCCTCGTTGCTATATCATCACCATGATCTTGCGTGTGCGTAGGAAATTTTTGGAAATTACTACGTTCCCCAACAAAAATTTCTAACATTTCTATATAACACTAATTATGCTAATCTAAATAATCTAAATAACACTAAAATTTCTAACATTTCTAACATTTCTATATAACACTAATTTCTAACATTTCTATATAACACTAATTTCTAACATTTCTAACATTTCTAACATTTTGATAACTAAAATTTCTAACATTTCTATATAACACTAAAATTTCTAACATTTCTAACATTTCTATATAACACTAATTTCTATATAACACTAATCTAAATAATCTAAACTAATTAAACATGTGTATGTGTGTGTGTGTGTGTGTGTGTTCATCATGCATGCTTGTGTGTGTGTGTATGGGCTCGGGGAGGGGCGGCGCCCATGGTGGCTGCCGGGCAGGGAGAGGGGTTAGAGGGGGAGAGCTCACAGCGGGCGACGGCGACGGCGAGGCGACAGGCGGCGGCGGACGGGCGGCGACGGGGGGGGACGGCGAACAGGAGGGGAACACACGACGGGATGGGCCCAGGAGGCGACGGGACGGGCGGCGCGACAGGGGCGAGGCGGCGGCGGAGACGATCGAGGGCGGCGGCGGGCGCGGAGACGGAAACAGAGGAACGAAACGAGAGGGAAAACGAAATTTTCGACTCTAGCATATATAGAGGGCAACTTTAGTACCGGTTGGAGCCGCCAACCGGTACTAAAGGCCTATTTAGCCAGAGCCAAGCGGCGGAAGCGACCCCTTTAGTACCGGGTGGTGGCACAAGCGGTACTAAAACCTCCCTTTAGTACCGGTTTGTGCCACGACCGGTACTAAAGAAATCTTATTGGCAGCAGGTGTGGTCTTGACAAGTTTAGTCCCACTGCTGAAGCGAAGGGCAGCCGACTGGTTTATAAACCCAGCTGCTGCCCTTTCAAGTCCTCTATATAGCAGGCTTCGGCCCTAACTAGGCGCGCTGCCTGTGAGCCTTCGCCCTTCCGGCCTGCATTTTCACACCCTAGGTCTGGCAGGCCCACCGAAGCGCCCAACATTTTTTATAATTTTTTTCTTTTCTGCATTATTTTTTTATTTTTTTTGCGTTATTTATTTTTGTGTTTTTTTTGTGTATTTAGAGTTTCTTTGTGAATATTTTTGCTTTAGGTACAAAAAATTACAAACTTTCTATTAGTGCCCGTAGTTTTCAAATTGGAATAGTTTAAATTTTGAATTATTTGAAATTAGTGTGAATCACTAGTTTGTGAATAACTTAACTTTGAAAAAAGTTTTTTCAGTGAGTCTTTTTTCTTATGTTTAATATTAGTGTGTTTTATCAATATATTCAATTTAGTAATGCTTAGGTTATTTAAAAAATGAAATGTATTTGTAACAGTTCAGTTTTCGTCGGAAACCCTGATACTTCGAAAGAGATTGTCCATTTTGTACACGAAGTGCATCCAGTTTTTGCCGTAACCCTCTCTACTTTCTTGCACATGCTATTTGTATGAAATTATGATACCATGCCAACTTTCAATGTTTTCTGAGTTCATTTGAAATGCTTTTCAATTTCAGGGTCATTTAGCTGGAAAAAAAATCAGTAAATGCATGAAAAGAATTTCTTCGCGTTTCAAATGCCAAAACACATAACTACCCTAACTATTACAGACATTCCCTCCTGGGTGTGAAACACAGAAGAAAGTGGTGATAGTGAAGCCGATCACACCCAGATCTTTGGGTGTGAAACTTTTTCTTCACGTGTGTCCCTTTGCGCCGTAACCATGGAAAATCTTCATCATTTAACGGGATGCTCGGGTCAATATTCAGTGTGAATGGAGCAATTTCATCAAACTTTTCATGCATGGTACGTGTCTGCAACCAGCTGGCGAAACTCCTGGTTTGTTCACGTGTAATCCAGTCATCAGACGGCTCCGGGTGTTTGGAGCGTAGCAAATTCTTGTGTTCATCCATATACGGAGCCACCAAGGTGGAATTCAGTAGAAACTGTGTAGTGTGCTTGGTGAGAGAATGTCCACCCATACATATTATTGTTCCCCTCCTAGCGTGCCTTTTCCATCGATCGCCCTTATGCGCGATTCAGAACACCAACGGCTTAAGGTCGAATAAAGTCAATACAAAACTCAGTGACCTCCTCATTTTGATGGCCCTTGGAGATGCTTCCTTCTGGCCTAGCACGGTTATGAACATATTTCTTTAAGACTCCCATGAACCTCTCAAAGGGGAACATATTGTGTAGAAATACAGGACCCAAAACGTTAATCTCTTCGCATAGGTGAACTAGGACGTGCATCATGATGTTGAAGAAGGATGGTGGGAACACCAACTCGAAACTGACAAGACATTGCACCAAATCATTTTGTAACCTTGGTATGATTTCTGGATCGATTACCTTCTGAGAGATTGCATTGAGAAATGCAGATAGCTTCACAATGGCTAATCGAACATTTTCCGGTAGAAGCCTCCTCAATGCAACCGGAAGCAGTTGCGTCATAATCACGTGGCAGTCTTCTCTACCATGTTTATTATTCCCTTTATATTCGACGAGAAGCCAGACGGTACCTTAATACTGAGCAGGCATTCAAAGAAGATTTCCTTCTCTTCTTTGGTAAGAGCGTAGCTTGCATGACCCTGATGTATGTCGTCTTCTCCGTGCATACGTTGCTGGTCCTCCCGTGCCTCAGGTGTATCTTTTGTCTTCCCATACACGCCCAAGAAGCCAAGCAGGGTCATGCAAAGATTCTTCGTCACGTGCATCATGTCGATTGCGGAGCGGACCTCTAGGTCTTTCCAATATGGCAGGTCCCAAAATATAGATTTCTTCTTCCACATGGGTGCGCCTTCGTCAGCGTCCTTCGGAACAGGTTGTCTGCCAGGACCCTTTCCAAATATCACCTTCAAATCCTTGACCATATCATGTACATCAGCACCAGTACGGTGGCGAGGCTTCGTCCGGTGATCCGCCTCACCTTTGAAATGCTTGCCTTTCTTTCTTACGGGATGCCTGCTCGGAAGAAATCGATGATGTCCTGTACACATTCTTCTTACAACTATTCAAATATATCTTGTCGGTATCATCCAAGCAGTGCGTGCATCCGCGGTATCCCTTGTTTGTCTATCCCGAAGGTTCTTGAGAGCAGGCCAATCATTGATGGTCACGAACAGCAACTCCTTTAGGTCAAATTCTTCCCCATGTGCTCATCCCACGACGCGTACACTGTTCCATTCCACAGCTGTAAGAGTTCTTCAACTAATTGCCTTAGGTACACATCAATGTTGTTGCCGGATTTCTTAGGGCCTTGGATAAGCATTGGCATCATAATGAACTTCTGCTTCATGCACAACCAAGGAGGAAGGTTATACATACATAGAGTCATAGGCCAGGTGCTATGATTGCTGCTCTGCTCCCCAAAAGGATTAATGTCATCTGCGCTTAGACCAAACCATACGTTCCTTGCGTCACCTACAAAGTCCTTCCACTTTCTCTCGATATTTCTCCACTGCGACCCGTCGCCGGTACTCACAACTTTCCGTCTTTCTTACGGTCTTCTTCGTGCCATCGCATCGCCTTGGCATGCTCTTTGTTTTGGAACAACGTTTCAACCGTGGTATTATAGGAGAATACCACATCACCTTGGCAGGAATCTTCTTCTGGGCGCCGCCCTCGACATCACCAGAGCTCATCGCGGCTGATCTTATAGCGCAATGCACCACATACCGGCAAGCGTTCAAATCCTCGTACTCACCGCGTAGAGGATGCAATCATTAGGGCATGCATGTATCTTCTGCACCTCTAACCCTAGAGGGCAGACAGCCTTCTTTGCTTCGTACGTACTCTCGGGCAATTCGTTATCCTTTGGAAGCATATCCTTTATCATTACCAGCAACTTTCCAAATTCCTTGTCAGATACACCATTCTCTGCCTTCCATTGCAGCAATTCCAGTGTGGTGCCCAGCCTTTTCTTGTCACCTACGCAATTCAGGTACAACAATTTTTTGTGATCCTCTAACATGCGCTGCAACTTCTTCCTCTCCAAATCACTTGCGCAGTTTCTCTTTGCATCGGCAATGGCCCGACCTAGATCATCAATGGGCTCATCTGATGCCTCTTCTTCAGCTTCTTCCCGCATTGCCGGCTCAGCTTCTTCCCGCATTACTGGCTCAGCTTCTTCCCCCATTGTTGTATCATCGTATTCATGGAACACATGGCCAGGATAGCTGTCGTCGTCCTCTTCTTCTTCATTGTCTTCCATCATAACCCCTCTTTCTCCGTGCTTGGTCCAAACATTATAGTGGGGCATGAAACCAGACTCAAACAGGTGGACGTGAATGGTTCTTGACGTAGAGTAATTGCGACCATTCTTACAGCCAGCACATGGACAAGGCATAAAACCATCTGCCCGCTTGTTTGCCTCAGCCATAAGCAGAAAAGTATGCACGCCCTCAACGAGCTGGGGAGAGCATTGGTCATCGTATATCCATTGCCGGCTCATCTTCATTACACAACACCGAATAGACCAAATTAATACAAGTTCATACATAAAGTTCATACAACACTTAAATGCAACAAACAAATAACTCTCTAGCTAAAGCATTTAAATGCAACAACAAATGCGATCAAGATCGCAACTAAGGTAACAATTGATCCAACAGCATAATGATACCAAGCCTCACTATCGATGGCATATTTTCTAATCTTTCTAATCTTCAAGCGCATTTTCTCCATCTTGATCTTGTGATCATCGACGACATCGGCAACATGCAACTCCAATTCCATCTTCTCCCCCTCAATTCTTTTCAATTTTTCTTTCAGGTACTCGTTTTCTCTTTCAACTAAATTTAACCTCTTGACAATAGGGCCGGTTGGAATTTCCGGTTCACATACCTCCTAGATAAAAATATCTATGTCAACTTGATGGGCATAATTTGTCATCAACACGAAATGCAACAAATAGTTTTAAAAAAGAATATACCACATCCGAATCATAACAAGGACGAGGGCCGACGGGGACAGATATCAAAACCATGGCACTATGTATAACAAACAACGTACGGGTAAGATAATTATTACACGATTAAGTATATATCCAAATCACACAAACATCAATTTTTTATATAAAATTTCATGAACAAGAGGCTCACCACAAGGTGGTGCTTGCGTGACAGAGACGGTGCGGGCGATCGACGGTGGTTACGACGGAGATTTAGAAGGCACTAAGTAAACCACACCTACATATGCAAACTAAGTGTTATTTTTGAAGGAAATATGCCCTAGAGGCAATAATAAAGTTATTATTTATTTCCTCATATCATGATAAATGTTTATTATTCATGCTAGAATTGTATTAACCGGAAACATAATACATGTGTGAATACATAGACAAAACTATGGTCACTAGTATGCCTCTACTTGACTAGCTCATTAATCAAAGATGGTCATGTTTCCTGACCATAGACATGTGTTGTCATTTGATTAGTGGGATCACATCATTAGAAGAATGATGTGATTGACATGACCCATTCTGTTAGCCTAGCACTTGATCGCTTAGTATCTTGCTATTGCTTTCTTCATGACTTATACAAAGTTCCTGCAACTATGAGATTGTGTAACTCCGTTTACGGAAGAACACTTTGTGTGCTACAAAACGTCACAACGAATCGGGTGATTATAAAGGTGCTCTCAGGTGTTTCCAAAGGTTCATGTTGAGTTGGCATAATTCGAGATTAGGATTTGTCACTCCGATTGTCGGAGAGGTATCTCTGGCCCTCTCGGTAATACTCATCACTTAAGCCTTGCAAGCATGTAACTAATGAGTTAGTTATGAGATGACGTATTCTGAGCGAGTAAAGAGACTTGCCGTAACGAGATTGAACTAGGTATTGGATACCGACGATCAAATCTCGGCAAGTAACATACCGATGACAAAGGGAACAAAGTATGTTGTTATGTGGTTTGACCGATAAAGATCTTCGTAGAATATGTAGGAACCAATATGGGCATCCAGGTCCCGGTATTGGTTATTGACCAGAGACGTGTCTTGGTCATGTCTACATTGTTCTCGAACCGTAGGGTCCGCACGCTTAAGTTTTCGATGACAGTTATATTATGAGTTTATGTATTTTGATGTACCGAAGGTTGTTCGGAGTCCCGGATGTGATCACGGACATGACGAGGAGTCTCGAAATGGTCGAGACATAAAGATTGATATATTGGACGGATATATTTGGACACGGAAAGGTTCGGAAGAGTTTGGGAATATACGGAGCTCCGGAGGTTACTTGGAACCCCGGTAAGTATATGGGCCTTATTGGGCCCAAATGGAAGGAAGGGAGAAGGAGCAAGGGAGGGGGGCGCGCCCCCCCAAGCCCAATCCGAATTGGGGAGGGGGCTGGCCCCCCCTTTCCTTTCTCCTCCCCCCTCTTCCTTCCTACTACTAGTACTCCTTCCTCCCCCCTCCAACTTGGATTAGGAAAAAGAGGGGAAACCTACTTGGAGTAGGTTTCCTCCTCTTATGGCGCGCCCCTCCTTGGGCCGGCCACCTCCTCCCTCCCTCCTTTATATACGGGGGTAGGGGGGCACCCTAGACACACAAGTTGATCATTGATCGTTCCTTAGCCATGTGCGGTGCCCCCCTCCATGATATTACACCTCGGTCATATTGTAGCGGTGCTTAGGCGAAGCCCTGCGACTGGAGAACATCAAGATCGTCACCACGCCGTCGTCTTGACGGAACTCCCCTCGGCGCCTCTTTGGATTGGAGATCAAGGGTGCGCCATCGAGCTGTACGCGTGTCAAGAACTCGGAGGTGCCGAGTAACGGTGCTTGGATCGGTTGGACCGGAGGACGACGACGACTACTTCCTCTCGTTGCGTCAACGCTTCCGCTTCGGTCTCACGAGGGTGCGAGACAACACTCTCCCTCGTTGCTATATCATCACCATGATCTTGCGTGTGCGTAGGAATTTTTTGAAATTACTACGTCCCCACTGATGGTATCGAGCCTAGGTTTTATGCGTTGATGTTATATGCACGATTAGAACACAAGTGAGTTGTGGACGATATAAGTCATACGCCTACCAGCATGTCATACTTTGGTTCAGCGGTATTGTTGGATGAAGCGGCCTGGACCGACATTACGCGTACGCTTACGCGAGACTGGTTTTACCGCCGTGCTTTGCACACAGGTGACTAGCGGGTGTCTATTTCTCCAACTTTAGTTGAACCGAGTGTGGCTACGCCCGGTCCTTGTGAAGGTTAAAACGGAGTCTATTTGACAAACTATCATTGTGGTTTTGATGCGTAGGTAAGAACGGTTCTTGCTAAGCCCGTAGCAGCCATGTAAAATTTGCAACAACAAAGTAGAGGACGTCTAACTTGTTTTTGCAGGGCATGTTGTGATGTGATATGGCCAAGACGTGATGCTATATTTTATTGTATGAGATGATCTTGTTTTGTAACCAAAGTTATCGGCAACTGGCAGGAGCCATATGGTTGTCGCTTTATTGTATGAAATGCAAACACCCTGTAATTGCTTTACTTTATCACTAAAGCGGTAGCGATAGTCGTAGAAGCAATAGATGGCGTAAACGACAACGATGCTACGATGGAGATCAAGGTGTCGCGCCGGTGACGATGGTGATCACGACGGTGCTTCAGAGATGGAGATCACAAGCACAAGATGATGGCCATATCATATCACTTATATTGATTGCATGTGATGTTTATCATTTATGCATCTTATCTTGCTTTGATTGACGGTAGCATTTTAAGATGATCTCTCACTAAAATTATCAAGAAGTGTTCTCCCTGAGTATGCACCGTTGCCAAAGTTCGTCATGCTGAGACACCACGTGATGATCGGGTGTGATAAGCTCTACGTCCATCTACAACGGGTGCAAGCCAGTTTTGCACACGCAGAATACTCAGGTTAAACTTGACGAGCCTAGCATATGCAGATATGGCCTCGGAACACGGAGACCGAAAGGTCGAGCGTGAATCATATAGTAGATATGATCAACATAATGATGTTCACCATTGAAAACTACTCCATTTCACGTGATGATCGGTTATGGTTTAGTTGATTTGGATCACGTGATCACTTAGATGACTAGAGAGATGTCTGTCTAAGTGGGAGTTCTTAAGTAATATGATTAATTGAACTTAAATTTATCATGAACTTAGTACCGATAGTATCTTGCTTGTCTATGTTTGTTTGTAGATAGATGGCTCGTCTTTGTTGTTCCATTGAATTTTAATCGTTCCCGAGAAAGCAAAGTTGAAAGATGATGGTAGCAATTACACGATCGGGTCCGTAATCGAGGATTATCCTCATTGCTGCACATAAGAGTTACGTCCCGAAGCACCGCTGGGTGCCGTGCTCTTCTTGATGCAACCGACGACGTTAAGAACATCTGGCGAGCAAAGCCGATGACTACTCTATAGTTCGATGTGCCATGCTTTACGGCTTAGAACGGGTCTTCAACGACGTTTTGAACGTCATGGAGCATATGAGATGTTCCAGAGTTGAAGTTAATATTTCAAGCAAATGCCCGGATTGAGAGATATGAAGTCTCCAATAAGTTCTATAGCTGCAAGATTGAATAGTTCATCGGTGAACATATACTCGTAATGTGCGGGTATAACAATCACTTGATTCAACCGGGAGTTAATCTTCCCGATGATAGTGTCATTGATGAATTCTTCAATCACGCCACCAAGCTACAAGAGCTTTGTGATGAACTACAATATGCAAGGGATGAACAAGACTATTCCTTGCTCTTCGCGATGCCGAAAGTCGCGGAGGTAGAAATCAAGAAGGAGCATCAAGTGTTGATGGTCAACAAGACCACTAGTTTTAAGAAGAAGGGCAAAGGAAGAAGAAGGGGAACTTCAAAAGAACGGCAAGCAAGTTGCTGCTCAAGAGAAGAAACCCAAATCTGGACCTAAGCCTCAAATCGAGTGCTTCTACCGCAAGCGACTAGTCCCGAAGCGAACTGCCCCAAGTATTTGGCGGATAAGAAGGATGGCAAAGTGAACAAAGGTATATGTGATATACATGTTATTGATGTGTACCTAACTAGAGCTCGTAGTAGCACTGGTATTTGATCTTGGTTCATTGCTAATATTTGCAACTCAAACAGGACTACGGAATAAGCGAGCATCGCCAGGACGAGGTGACGATGCGCGTGGGAAACGGTTCCAAAGTCGATGTGATCGCCGTCGACACGCTACCTCTACATCTACCATCGGGATTAGTTTTAGACCTAAATAATTTTTATTTGGTGCCTGCGTTGAGCATGAACATTATATCTGGATCTTGTTTGATGCGAGACGGTTATTCATTTAAATCAGAGAATAATGGTTGTTCTATTTATATGCGTAATATCTTTTATGGTCATGCACCCTTGAAGAGTGGTCTATTTTATTGAATCTCGATAGTAGTGATACACATATTCATAATGTTGAAGCCAAAAGATGCAGAGTTGATAATGATAGTGCAACTTATTTGTGGCACTGCCGTTTAGGTCATATCGGTATAAAACGCATGAAGAAACTCCATACTGATGGACTTCTGGAATCACTTGATTATGAATCACTTGGTACTTGCGAACCGTGCCTCATGGGCAAGATGACTAAAACACCGTTCTCCGGAACTATGGAGAGAGCAACAGATTTGTTGGAGATCATACATACAGATGTATGTGACCCGATGAATGTTGAGGCTCGTGGCGGATATCGTTATTTTCTCACCTTCACAGATGATTTGAGCAGATATGGGTATATCTACTTAATGAAACACAAGTCTGAAACATTTGAAAAGTTCAAAGAATTTCAGAGTGAAGTAGAAAATCATCGTAACAAGAAAATAAAATTTCTGCGATCTGATCGTGGAGGAGAATATTTGAGTTACGAGTTTGGTTTACATTTGAAACAATGCGGAATAGTTTCGCAACTCACGCCACCTGGAACACCACAACGAAATGGTGTGTCCGAACGTCGTAATCGTACTTTACTTGATATGGTGCGATCTATGATGTCTCTTACCGATTTACCGCTATCATTTTGGGGTTATGCTTTAGAGACGGCCGCATTCATGTTAAATAGGGCACCATCAAAATCCGTTGAGACGACGCCTTATGAACTGTGGTTTGGCAAGAAACCAAAGTTGTCGTTTCTTAAAGTTTGGGGCTGCGATGCTTATGTGAAGAAACTTCAACCAGATAAGCTCGAACCCAAATCGGAGAAATGTGTCTCCATAGGATACCCAAAAGAGACTGTTGGGTAGACCTTCTATCATAGATCCGAAGGCAAAACATTCGTTGCTAAGAATGGATCCTTTCTGGAGAAGGAGTTTCTCTCGAAAGAAGTGAGTGGGAGGAAAGTAGAACTTGATGAGATAACTGTATCTACTCCCTTATTGGAAGGTAGTTCATCACGAGAACCGGTTCCCGTGACAACCACACCAATTAGTGAGGAAGCTAATGATATTGATCATGAAACTTCAGATCAAGTTTCTACTGAACCTCGTAGGTCTACTAGAGTAAGATCCGCACTAGAGTGGTTCGGTAATCCTATTCTGGAAGTCATGTTACTTGACCATGATGAACCTACGAACTATGAGGAAGCGATGATGAGCCCAGATTCCGCTAAATGGCTAGAGGCCATGAAATCTGAGATAGGATCCATGTATGAAAACAAAGTGTGGACTTTGGTTGACTTGCCCGATGATCGACAAGCCATTGAGAATAAATGGATCTTTAAGAAGAAGACTGACGCTGATGGTAATGTTACTGTCTATAAAGCTCGACTTGTTGCGAAAGGTTTTCGACAAGTTCAAGGGGTTGACTACGATGAGACTTTCTCACCCGTAGCGATGCTTAAGTCTGTCCGAATCATGTTGGCTATTGCTGCATTTCATGATTATGAAATTTGGCAAATGGATGTCAAGACTGCATTCTTGAATGGATTTCTAGAAGAAGAGTTGTATATGATGCAGCGGAAGGTTTTGTTGATCCAAAACGTGCTGACAAAGTATGCAAGCTCCAACGTTCCATTTATGGACTGGTGCAAGCATCTCGGAGTTGGAATAAACGTTTTGATAGTGTGATCAAAGCATATGGTTTTATACAGACTTTTGGAGAAGCCTGTATTTACAAGAAAGTGAGTGGGAGCTCTGTAGCATTTCTAGTTTTATATGTTGATGACATATTATTAATTGGAAATGATATAGAATTTCTGGATACCATAAAGGGATACTTGAATACAAGTTTTTCAATGAAAGACCTCGGTGAAGCTGCTTACATATTAGGCATCAAGATCTATAGAGATAGATCAAGACGCTTAATAGGACTTTCACAAAGCACATACCTTGACAAAATATTGAAAAGTTCAATATGGATCGAGGCAAAGAAAGGTTTCTTGCACGTGCTACAAGGTGTGAAGTTGAGTCGAACTCAATGCCCGACCACAGCAGAAGATAGAGAGAAAATGAAAAATGTTCCTATGCTTCAGCCATAGGCTCTATCATGTATGCAATCTGTGTACCAGACTGACGTATGCTTGGCAATAAGCTTAGCAGGAGGTACCAAAGTAATCCATGAGTGGATCATGGACAGCGGTCAAGAACATCTGAAATACCGAAAAGGACTAAGGATATGTTTCTCGATATGGAGGTGACAAAGAGCTAGTCGTAAATGGTTACGTCGATGCAAGCTTTGACACCGATCCGGACGATTCTAAATCGCAAACCGGATACGTGTTTTTATTAAACGGTGGAGCTGTAAGTTGGTGCAGTTCTAAACAAAGCGTCGAGCGGGATCTACATGTGAAGCAAAGTACATAGCTGCTTCAAGCAGCAAATGAAGGAGTGCGGATGAAGGAGTTCATTTCCGACCTAGGTGTCATACCTAGTGCATCGGGACCAATGAAGATCTTTCGTGACAATATGGTGCAATTGCCCGCAAAGGAATCCAGATTTCACAAGAGGACCAAGCACATCAAGAGACGCTTCAATTCCATTCGGGACCAAGTCCAAGTGGGAGACATAGAGATTTGCAAGATACATACGGATCTGAATGTTGCAGAACCATTGACTAAGCCTCTCTCACGAGCAAAACATGATCAGCACCAAGACTCCATGGGTGTTAGAATCATTACTATGTAATCTAGATTATTGACTCTAGTGCAAGTGGGAGACTAAAGGAAATATGCCCTAGAGGCAATAATAAAGTTATTATTTATTTCCTCATATCATGATACATGTTTATTATTCATGCTAGAATTGTATTAACCGGAAACATAATACATGTGTGAATACATAGACAAAACTATGGTCACTAGTATGCCTCTACTTGACTAGCTCATTAATCAAAGATGGTCATGTTTCCGACCATAGACATGTGTTGTCATTTGATTAGTGGGATCACATCATTAGAAGAATGATGTGATTGACATGACCCATCTCGTTAGCCTAGCACTTGATCGCTTAGTATACCGCTATTGCTTTCTTCATGACTTATACAAAGTTCCTGCAACTATGAGATTGTGTAACTCCGTTTACGGAAGAACACTTTGTGTGCTACCAAACGTCACAATGTAATCGGGTGATTATAAAGGTGCTCTCTGGTGTTTCGAAGGTTCATGTTGAGTTGGCATAATTCGAGATTAGGATTTGTCACTCCGATTGTCGGAGAGGTATCTCTGGGCCCTCTCGGTAATACTCATCACTTAAGCCTTGCAAGCATGTAACTAATGAGTTAGTTATGAGATGACGTATTACAGAACGAGTAAAGAGACTTGCCGGCAACGAGATTGAACTAGGTATTGGATACCGACGATCAAATCTTGGGCAAGTAACATACCGATGACAAAGGGAACAAAGTATGTTATTATGCGGTTTGACCGATAAAGATCTTCGTAGAATATGTAGGAACCAATATGGGCATCCAGGTCCCGCTATTGGTTATTGACCAGAGACGTGTCTCGGTCATGTCTACATTGTTCTCGAACCGTAGGGTCTGCACGCTTAAGGTTTCGATGACAGTTATATTATGAGTTTATGTATTTTGATGTACCGAAGGTTGTTTGAGTCCCGATGTGATCACGGACATGACGAGGAGTCTCGAAATGGTCGAGACATAAAGATTGATATATTGGACGGATATATTTGGACACCGGAAAGGTTCGGAAGAGTTTGGGAATATCTGAGACTCAGGGAGGTTACCGAACCCCCGGTAAGTATATGGGCCTTATTGGGCCCAAGTGGAAGGAAGGAGAAGGAGCAAGGGGGCGCCCCCAAGCCCAATCCGAATGGGGGGGGGCGCCCCCTTTCCTTTCTCCTTCCCGCCTTCCTTCCTACTACTAGTACTCCTTCCTTCCCCTCCAACTTGGATTAGAAAGAGGGGAAACCTACTTGGAGTAGGTTTCCTCCTCCTATGGCGCGCCCCCTCCTTGGGCCGGCCACCTCCTCCCTCCCTCCTTTATATACGGGGGTAGGGGGGCACCCTAGACACACAAGTTGATCATTGATCGTTCCTTAGCCGTGTGCGGTGCCCCCCTCCATGATATTACACCTCGGTCATATTGTAGCGATGCTTAGGCAAAGCCCTGCGACTGGAGAACATCAAGATCGTCACCACGCCGTCGTGCTGACGGAACTCAACCTCGGCGCCTCTACTGGATTGGAGACCGAGGGTGCGTCATCGAGCTGTACGCGTGTCAAGAACTCAGAGGTGCCGGAGTAACGGTGCTTGGATCGGTTGGACCGGGAGGACGTACGACTACTTCCTCTACGTTACGTCAACGCTTCCGCTTCGGTCTACGAGGGTACGTAGACAACACTCTCCCCTCGTTGCTATATCATCACCATGATCTTGCGTGTGCGTAGGAAATTTTTTGAAATTACTACGTTCCCCTACAATTTTTGACCTCAAATTGCATATAAATCAAATACTAGCACATATATATATTTCCTCCCAAATTACTAAACTCACAAATTAATAACTATATAAAGCATTGCAAGAGCTAATCTAGCAATGAGAGATGAAAGGACAAAGTTGCTAACCTTTGTGATCACTTGAATGGATGGGGGCCTTCAAATCTTGACAAAATTTGGGCAAAATGTTTGATGAGCTCGAGGGGAGAAGAGGAAGAACAGAGGGAGAGGAGAGGGGAAAGGGGAAGAACAGAGCGAGCTGGACGAAGGGTTTATATGCAGGAGGACCTATAGTACCAGTTCGTGGCACGAACCGGTACTAAAGGTGCTGGAGGGGGCCCAGACTGACAACATCCTGCCACCACTCTCATTAGTACCAGTTCGTGGCACGAACTGGTGCTAAAGGTTAGCCACGAACCGGTACTAATGAGAGCGGCCCGGCTAGCCGTTGGAACCGGCACTAATGTATACATTTGTGCCGGCTCTAATACAAACCGGCACTAATGTGCTTCACGTTTGACCCTTTTTCTACTAGTGTTCCCCTGCCTAGTGATTCCGGGCTAGAGGTGTTTGGGGCAGACTGGTCACCGGTGGCTATGTCAGTGATAGGGATTGGTCGGTCGGTTCCAAGCATGTTCCTTTGTCGGTCTCCAGAGTGTTGGGATGCAAGGCGGCGGCCTTGGTGACGAGAGCGGCATGCTCATGGGCGGAGCTCGCGGATGAGGTGTGGGCTAGTCTCCATGGTCGCGTGGGCGGCTGGTGCTTGTCGATCGGTGGCGGTGATGCGGCTCTGTCCCTGGGACCGTCCGCAATCTGCTTAGAGGCGGAGTTTGTTGGCATGCCCAGGCAGACGAGGCGGCGCCCGAGGTCCATGTCCTCCAAGGTACCCCAGATGAAAAATCTTGATCCCCTGGATCGGGTGGTCATGGCGGCACTCCGGTGGCATATCCTTCTTGAAGGCACCGCCTTGGGGTTCATGGACCAGCGGCTTGCAGCTTGGTATCTTCTTGGTGCCTTGTTCCCGGTTGAGTGCCCCCTCGACTTCCTAGTGAGCCTAGTGTGTATCTTTGTTGTGTTGGAATTGTTTGGGGCTGCTTCTTAGCACTTTTGTATCTTGCCTTGGGTATGTGTCGTGTGGTGTGTTGTATCGCTCGTTGTAAGTGGTTGTTGCTTTATATATAAAGCGGGGTGAAAGACTTTTTCGATAAATACTGATGAGCGTAGTAGGCTTCCGAATTATAGCAGTGGTATCGGTTAGGACCCCCATACCCCTCTGCCCATTGTCTTTCATCCTCATGATCGTTCAGATCCATGAGGGTGTCTCTCCTGCTGGAAGCTCCTTATTTCTTGTCACAACAAGCCCTAGCTCGCCTGGGGGTTGGTGTTATAAATAGGACGCGGCTAACTGTCACACGTGTGCCATACTAGCCATCCGTCCACACACCGTGTGTGGCGTGAGCAGGAGGCAGCCCACACGGGTTGTGTGTGGGCGAACATTAGAATTGCACACACGTGTAGGCGCAGCTACTTTGTGCCACACGCCCAACAAAGTACCACTCATCTCCATCCCGCGCGTGTGGCACGAAGCAAAGATGCCCACACATCCTGGCACAGCTAAGTTAGGTACTCCCGCGGGATGACGATTTAGTTGCCATCCGGGATGGCAGATGTAGTTATCCGGGGATGGTAAATGTAGTTGTAAAAGCATGACAACGATATCTATTTTTCTTTTGGTTAACTATAGTTGTTATGTCTAATTTATGGTAGTTGCCGCGTGTAATCAAACCATAGTTGCCGTGTGTGATTAACTACTTGCCACATATGGTCAAACAGTAGTTGTCATGTGTGTTTACCTAGTTGCCACGTGTGGTCCAACCATAGTTGCCATGTATGGTTAATCACAATTGCCATGTGTGTTTATCTGGTTGGCACGTACACGCAACTGCAGTTGCCGCCTTGTAACGAATCATAGTTGCCATGTGTGTTTACCTAGTTGCCACGTACGCGTACTGCATTTGCCATCCAACAACGTACGAGTGTCGTGTGGGCGAAATCAGTTCGCCCACACGCGCGTGGACTACGTGTTGGCTGTGTGGGCAGAAACTAGTTCGCCCACACAACGCAGCTGCCAAACCGCGTGCTACGGGCGTGTGGACGAACTCTCCAATGCCCACACCTCAACCCCATTCTAAGTGGCACGCGAATTCTGCCTTAGTGTGTCAAGATTCGTGCAAACTCGATTAGAAGGTCATCCAGTTAGTCTTTCCATATAAAATAGGACCGGCTGGGCTAATTAAGTACGGGTAGAAATAAAACACGGATCAGGTCAAAAAAGAAAAAGAAATAAAACACAGATGGATAGATGGATGTAGCTCATGAATAGATTCCACAGCTCATGAATAGATTCCGTTGCCTTGAATAGAGTCATACACATAGAACGGCGCCTCCGCCACCGTCGATGGTCGACCGTCGATAAGCCTGCACATGTGATGAACTGATGATATAGACTCCAGGTACGTAGGCAATGTACAAGGAAGGCAATCGTACGTGTTACTATAGGATTCATTCAGGCGTACGTGCCAACTTCAGCCACGGCGATGTAAGGTATGGTAGAGTCCTTTGGCCAGATTGCATCGTTTATATTATTGTAGTATATAAAGTTATAAACCGATCAAAATACAACGAAACTGCACGAGACAGAGATTTCCGGAGGCGCCGCAAACACACGGACGCGAGACGGCAACATGGATAACAGCTCGTTACCATACCACGCCCTCTTCGACATCCTCTCCAGGACGCCGGTAAAGTCCGTGTGCCGGTTCCGGTGCGTGTCCAAAGGGTGGCACAACCTCATCTCCAGCCCCGTCTTCGCCGCCGCGCACAGGTCCCGCCACGGCCCGCTCCTCGTTGACGCCGGCTCCTTCGAGGAAGAAGAACCCGTGGGAGGCCGTGACATGCGGCTCATGGACATGGACGGCAACGTCGTGAGGGTCATCAAGGGCGCTGGAGGCTATGGGATGATGTGCAACATGAGCCTCGACGGCCTCATCTGCGTCAACGGCGCTTCTTGCGGCGGCGTCAACGTGATCAATCCGGCCACAGGGGAGGTGCTCGTGACCTGCCCACAGGTGGACGTGGTAGACCGCGACGCCTTTCCTTTTGCCGTGATGCGTTACTACACAATCTTCGGCTTCGGCCATGCCGTCCCGTCCGGTGAATACAAGATGGTGCGTGTCCTCGACGATGACACATGTGAGATCCTCACATTAGGAGACGAGAGAGGTTGGAGGAAAGCACATGCACTTCCAAATGTCCAACCCTGCTCTAGACGAGGTTCTCCGGTCACTATCGATGGTATCATGTACTTTTTGGTGGAATGTAACAACCACAGTTTGCTCTGCTTCGATTTGGAGACCGAGCAATGGAAGCCCGACGTGCTCGAAGGACCACGGAAATTCGTCGGTGTGGATATGTGGAGGAAAACAACGGCAATCCGCATAACAGAGCTCAACGATTCATTGTGCATGGTTCAACCAGTGTGCGGTGATATACATGGATACAACGATGATGAACTGGACGATCCAGTCACCAACATATGGATCCTGGATAATTCAGATAAGAGAACCTGGATCAAGGCATACACTTTACCGATGGCACCGGCAGCATGCCGTTATATGCCATTGAGGGTGATGCATGGTGGACAGAAGCTGCTCTTGCACTGCTCACTTGATGAAGGACGGTCATTGGTACTTCAGATCTACGATCTTCACACAAACATGTGCACAGATATCGTGGGAGCACCACCCAACCTCGCCGGTAGAATTGGCCTCTGTAGCTTTCACTTGGACAAACCAGTGTTCACCAAGAATTTGTTAGGGCGTTTTCTAGACCAAGCATTTTTATTTTTTCTGTAACTATATATATAGCTAGCAAAAAGAAGTTACGAAACTAGCTATTGTGTACGACTTCTGCTATGAGTTTTTAACGTGCTCCGTCTTACCCATCTTTTTACACGAGAGGTAAGAAGGCAAGTGTTAATCAAACCCACTACTCAATGCAATCAACGGCTTAGATTTATTTTATATTCTTGAGTAATTTTAACATGCTCACTCTTACCCCATCTTTTTTACATCAGATGTAAGAAGGTAAGAGTTAATCAGACCACTAGTTAATCAAATCAATGGCTTAGATCTATAATGTATTCTCACCTCTCATGTGAAAAGAGGAGGTAAGAGAGAGCATGTTAAAATTTGCTTATAATCTCACCTCTCATGTGAAAAGGAGAGAGGAAAGAGGGAGCATGTTAAAAAGGATTTTTTTTTTATAAAATTTCATAATGTAAGGTGCATTTCTTCTAATTCCTCGTAATTCTGTTCTTACCCCTACAGAAAAGGGAAAATATCTCTTCCTCGAGGAGCAGGGACGGTGACAGCGACGACGACGAGGAGCGGGGGTGACGAGGCAGGGCGCAGCTGTCGTGGTTCTAAGTCTGACAGTAGTGTAGGGGGGTAGGAATGGAGAGGCAAGATCCTAGCTATGGAGTAGTTGTATACGCAAGAGGTTTACGAGTTCAGGCCCTTCTCGGAGGAAGTAACAGCCCTACGTCTCGGAGCCCGGAGGCGGTCGACTGGATTATGTGTATATGAGTTACAGGGGTGCGAACCCTTTACACTGAGGAGGGGGTGGCTTATATAGAGTTCGCCAGACCCCTCTGGCCCTCAGTTATGTAGGGTTTAAAGTACATTAAGATCGGGCGTTACTGGTAACGCCACAAATAAAGTGCTATGACGACCATAAAAGCTACTTAGTGACCGACCGTTTGCGTGCAGAGTGACTTTAGATCTCCTGGCTGTCGAGTGGTTGGCTTCATGGTCGAGTGTCTTCGATTCCGTCGAGTGGAACACTTCTGAGTCGATTGACAAGTGGTTTCTTCTAGAGATGTCCTTGGGGAGGGTAGTTTGGACAGGTCCGTGACCCTATCCTAGGTACATAGCTTCATCATTAGCCCCCGAATGGATCGAGGTTTGAGTGGGGAAGGAGTTGAGAACTCTTCCGACCCATTTTCCGTAATATGAGTATATCTTGCTCTGGATCCATGAATCTAAATAACGACACCAACTTCTTTTTCGGTCGCCTTGATCCATTCTTGGTTTCAGTCGAGTGAATTTCTTTACTTGAAAAGCTCCGTGCGACAATGTGGAGGGGATCCTCCGTCTGACAAGTTGTTCTGCTGCTCGCGGATTCTGCGGGATTCAAATTTTGGGAAGCGCGCGGGGCGGAGGAGGCCGTAGTAATCGGATGGGATAGGGCGGAGACGCCTCGATCTCCGTGCCACCTTTTTCGCCACATATCGCGCGCGCGACTGTTGCGGGATTTGACAGGATCGTCTGGGCCTACAGGTCAGTCACTCGGAGGCAACTCCATATAAGCCGCTGGCCCAGGTCTTTTGAAAAGTGCGCCTTCATTCTTCCCCTTTCTTCTCGAATTCCTCCGCCACCTCTGCTCTCGTTCCGGCGTCGTCGGTCTGTTCGGGCTTCGTCTGCGGCGATGGTGAAGGAGAAGACGGCGGCCCTGGAGCGCGCGAAGAAGGCGACGACGCAGGCGAAGGCGAAGAAGTCCGGCCGGGGCGGATCTTCCTCGAGGTCTTCCTTGCCACGGGGCTGGATCCAGGGCGACTGGATGCCCTCGGCGATTCGTCAGGAAGACCTTGATGACCTAGCCGAGGGGGGATTCATTCCTCACGAATCTCCGCGCCTCCCGGGGAACGAGATCGAGCCGCAGCCTCTCGAGAGTGAGTGTGTCCTTATCGCCACTCACGTCGACCGCGGATTCTCCCAGCCCCCTCATCCTTTTTTCCGGGGTTTCTTGAACTTTTTCGGAGCGCAACTCCACCACTTCACTCCGAATTCCATCGTGTACCTTGCTGCCTTCGTGTCTTCGTGCGAGAATTTCTTGGGTTGCCGTCCTCATTGGGGCCTCTTCAAGCACATTTTCACTTGTCGTTCCCAGTCGGTTAAGAAAGCCAAGTCGAGTGACGATAGGACGCAAGTGATTCAGATGTGCGGGGGCCTTGGGATCCAAATGAGAAGCAAAAGTTGTTTCCCAGCTATGACTCTTCCTGACTCAGTCCGTGGGTGGCAGTCGACCTGGTTCTACTGCCAAGACCAGCCGACTCCAGGACAGGCGACGGGTCTTCCCCCTTTCTCCCTGAGCCGAGCAGAAAAACCTTCTTCTCTGAAAGTGACACCGGAAGAGAAAGCACAAGTCAAAGTGCTGGTTGGTCGAGTGGTTCAGCTTGTTCGTGATGGGGTGACTGGTATGGATTTGCTAGAGGTCTTCCTCAGGAGACGTATCCAACCGCTCCAAGGTCGTGACCATCCGATGTGGTTGTATTCGGGTCTCGATGACACCACTCGGATTCACCCGGAGGAGGTCGAAGAGGCTACGTTGGAGGGGTGGTTGTTGAGTATCACAGGGAACAAAGACAACCCCCGAGGAGCCAGGAGGATTCCTCCACTCGACCAATCATACGAAGTAGACCAGGTCCGATTCTGCATCTCCGACTGTGACCTTGTTTTCTTCATTCTGTTTGCGTAAAATCAGTCGACTGACTTTTGTCTTGTTTGTTGTTTTCTAGGCCACTACTGAGATGTACTCGATGCCCAACGGGGCGCAAGAACAAGCCGAGGAGGGAGAGGCGAGCGGAGGTGAAAGTGAGGAGGAGTGGCAATCTGATGGTGAGGGGGAAGAGGATGACGACGACTCCAGTGAAGAGGAGGAGGAGGAAGTCGATCCTTCTCGTACGAAAAGGCGATCCAAGCTCACCCACGACCCCGCGAACGAGCATGGCAAAGCGACTGCGCCTGTTGGGCAGTCGTCAAAGCACCCTCGGACGACTTCTCCGGCGCCGACTGAAAAAGCACCAAAGCATCCACGAGCGGCATCATCAAAGCCGCCGAAGGCCTTGCCCAAGATGAGAATGACCATTCCCACCATTTCCGAGTAACAGCAGAACTTGCGTTTACTTGTTTAGGATGGACAGACTTTTGGTCGACTCATTGACTAACCGACTGGTTTCTGAAATCTGTAGTGCTGCTACCTCCGAGACCTCCGCCATGAACAAAGACCAGGAAATGGAAGACGCTGCCACCTCCAACCTTGGTACGATCTTTGTAGTTTCACTTTTGGTCGATTGGATTTTCGATTTTAACTTTGGACTTTTCCTGAAGCTCCTCCTTATGTCATTGATCTCCCTGATGATGACGACGAGGCGCCGCTGAGGCCAAGGAGGAATAGAAAGGCGCCGGCTGGCAAGACCACTCAGACTGCATCAGTGCCTGAGGCACCGGTTCAGGATGGTGGTAATATTACTCAGAATTTCGTGTCCTTCGTTGTGCCGCTGACGAGTGCTCGACCTTCATCGTCGACTGCTGACCCGCCTTCCCTTTTCGCCACACACCATGTCCCAGAGGACCAAGCGGGTGTTGCTAAGGAGGCTATACGCCAGGCGGGGATCATGATGGAGCAGGTGAAGGCGATCCGGGAAGCCAGCCAAGTGGCCTATGATGCTAGCTCAGCCCTTCAGAGCAACGTTCAGGTTAGTTGGTCACCGCTTGTTCTGTTAGGATATGCTATCTGAAGACTTTCTTTCCGAAGATCTTTGTATCTATACACCTGTGTCGATTGAACTTTTGGATTGGTGGGGGCACGCTGAGTGCACCCACTGGGTGTAGTCCCTGAGACTACGGTGGACTGCTGGCAGTCGACTGTAGTCTTTGTATTTTGAATTTCTTCACTCTAACTTCTTCACTCGGTCTGGTCGGACCATGTCGAATGGAATCTTGGAACCAGTGGGGGCACGCTGAGTGCACCCACTGGGTGTAGTCCCCGAGACCATGGTCGACTGTTGGCAGTCGACTAAGGTCTGAAGAACCTGTGTTTTTTTGGTAGATCATGATGAGACCATGGCTGACTGCTGGCAGTTAGCTATAGTGCTATAGTTTTAGGATCACAACCTCTTTGTCTCTTTCGTCAGACTGATTGGACCAAGTCGGAAGAACCAGTGGGGCATGCTGAGTGCACCCACTGGGTGTAGTCCCCGAGACTACTGTTGAATATTTTGATTCAGCTGTAGTCTTAGAAATGTTACGATTTTTCTCTTAGTCACTCGGAAGCAACCTATATTTGATGTCTGTCGACTGACCCTTCGCAGAAATCTTGCGAGCTTGTTGGTCGCTATACTGAATTGGAAAACAAACATATCCAGCTCGACCTTGACTTGATGCTTGTTCAGGAGAACTTTAAGAAGGAGAAAGATGAAGCAAAAGGTATGGTTGGTGAGAATCTTGACGACTGTCTTTATCTTTCTGCCCATTCCTGATTCTGATCTCATTGTCACTTTGCAGATAAAATGAAGGAGGCTCTGAAGAAGAAGGACCATGACCTTGCCGAAGCGCAGAAGGCAGCTTTGGACAAAATGAAGCTTGCGGAAGAAAAACTAGCTTCAGTCGGTAAACTTGAAGATGAGAACGCCAATCTGAAAGCTGCTCTTGACGCGGCCAATAAGGAGGTCAGCCGTCTGAAGAATGATAAGATAGCCCTGAGTGACAAGGCTAGCGAACTGGCGGGGAAGAAGAACGATCTGGAGGCTTATCTGGGAGGGCTCGCCAAGAAGTTATTCATCATGCTTGAAGGTAATCTCTTTTATCCTACTGACTTGTTATCATCGACTCATCATAGAACTGTTGGCTTAACTTCGAATTGTGTTTGCAGAATTCTGCCAAAACTTCGAGGAGGAGACCAGTCGAGTGGAGACAAGCTTGGACCCCATTAACTATCCTATGAAAGATGAGGCCGCTATGAACGTGCTCCGACTGGAGTCTCGTATTGCTGGAGTTATTGACTACCTTGCTCGACTGAAGGTTGTGGCGTCGCGAATTGACACGACACTCTGGCCGGGAGAGACGCTTCAAAATGACCTCGAGTCTCTAATGACTCGAGTGAATGAAGTTCCAGGTTGAGTGCAGGAATGGAAGAAGTCTTCTGCCAGGTGCGGTGCTGACGTTGCTCTGTCCCTGGTCCGTGTTCACTGCAATGATGCGTGAGAGGACAAGCTGGCATCCATCAAAGTGGCCAATACCAAGAAGCACGACTTCCAATCTTTCATGGAGACCTTCATTGCTGTTGCCACTCGGATTGCTGACAGAATTGACTTGGACCAGTTTGTCGTGCCCTCCAGTCCTCCACCTGAGGAGTAAGAAAAACTTCTATGCTTCGCGTTAAATTTGCCTCGGAATGCCGAGTGGTTTTCTAACCGATAAACTTTTACAGGCTTGACGCCTGAGCACTTATGAATCCGTAGGATGTTATCTAAACTTGGCTTATCGTTGAATATGCTTGCATTTGCCTTCGAGCGTACTTTGTTCTTCACTCGGAATATACTTTAGTGCTTGAGACGCAGCTCTGAGGTGGAAAGTCCAGTCGACCTGCACTTCATCGCTCTTGCAGGTAGGGATGGAGGACAGATTGCAGTCGACCTACGTCCTTGCGGATCAGGATGGAGCGCATGTTGTATTTGTGGTGTAGCTCTGAAGGAGAAGGTAGGAGTCAACCTGCACCTCATCGTCCTTGCAGAGCGCATGTTGTATTTGTGGTGTAGCTCCGAAGGAGAAGGTAGCGGTCGACCTGCACCTCGTCGTCCTTGCAGAGCGCATGTTGTATTTGTGGCGTAGCTCCGAAGGAGAAGGCAGCAGTCGACCTGCACCTCGTCGTCCTTGCGGATCGGAATGGATTTCAAACTTAGGCGAGTATTGGACTGCAGCTAAGCCCCCGAGTGGGAGGGTTGCTCTCCACTTGGTAGGATTTTCGAATACTTAGGCGAGTATTGGATTGCAGCTAAGTCCCTGAGTGGGAGGGTTGCTCTCCACTCGGTAGGATTTCCAAATACTTAGGTGAGTACTGGACTGCAGCTAAGCCCCCGAGTTGGAGGGTTGCTCTCCACTCTGTAGGATTTTCGAATACTTAGGCGAGTACTGGACTGCAGCTAAGCCCCCGAGTGGGAGGGTTGCTCTCAACTCGATAGGATTTTCAAATACTTAGGCGAGTACTGGACTGCAGTTAAGCCCCCGAGTGGGAGGGTTGCTCTCCACTCGGTAGGATATTCAAATACTTAGGCGAGTACTGGACTGCAGCTAAGCCCCTGAGTGGGAGGGTTGCTCTCCACTCGGTAGGATTTTCAATACTTAGGCGTAGTCTTGGACTGCCGCTAAGCCCCCAGTGGGAGGTTGCTCTCCACTCGGTGGGATTTTCAAATACTTAGGTAGTCTTGATCTGCAGCTAAGCCCCGAGTGGGAGGGTTGCTCTCCACTCGGTAGGATTTCGAATACTTAGGCGAGTCTTGGACTGCAGCTAAGCCCCGAGTGGGAGGTTGCTCTCCACTCGGTGGGATTTTCAAATACTTAGGTAGTCTTGGACTGCAGCTAAGCCCCGAGTGGGAGGTTGCTCTCCACTCGGTAGGATTTTGAAATACTTAGGCGAGTACTGGACTGCAGCTAAGCCCCCGAGTGGGAGGGTTTCTCTCCACTCTGTAGGATTTTCGAATACTTAGGCGAGTACTGGACTGCAGCTAAGCCCCCGAGTGGGAGGGTTTCTCTCCACTCGGTAGGATTTTCAAATACTTAGGCGAGTACTAGACTGCAGCTAAGCCCCCGAGTGGGAGGGTTGCTCTCCGCTCGGTAGGATTTTCAAATACTTAGGCGAGTACTGGACTGCAGCTAAGCCCCCGAGTGGGAGGGTTGCTCTCCACTCGATAGGATTTTCAAATACTTAGGAGAGTACTGGACTGCAGCTAAGCCCCCGAGTGGGAGGGTTGCTCTCCACTCGGTAGGATTTTCAAATACTTAGGCGAAACAGATTCGCAGCTAAGCCCCTGAGTGAGAGGCTTGCTCATCACTCGGTAGGATTTTTAAATACTTGGGCGAAACGAATTCGCAGCTAAGCCCCCGAGTGAGAGGCTTGCTCGTCACTCGGTAGGATTTTTTTTACAAACTTAGGCGAAACGGATTCGTAGCTAAGCCACCCACTGGGGGATTTCTCACATAAACAAAAGCAACAACAACCACTGGGAAAATTATAACACTCTTGTCTTTGATAAACAAACTACAGAGGAACTTTTATTACATCTCATCCGAGTGAGTACTTAAGTATAAAAGGGGCGGAGCAGCTCCGCATTCCAAGCTCGTGGCTTGTCAATCTGGCGATCGACATTATAAAGACGGTACACTCCATTATGGAGAACCTTGGTGACGATGAAGGGGCCTTCCCAAGTAGGAGTGAGCTTGTGTGGCTTCTGTTGATCCACTCGGAGGACCAAGTCTCCTTCTTGGAAGGCTCGACTCTTCACGTTTCTAGCAAGGAATCGACGCAAGTCCTGCTGATAGATAGTCGATCGGATCATGGCCATCTCTCTTTCCTCTTCTAGGAGGTCGACTGCATCCTGCCAGGCTTGTTCTGCTTCATCTTCAGAGTAGAGCTCGACTCGGGGTGCATTGTGAAGCAAGTCACTCGGTAGAACTGCTTCAGCTCCATAGACCAGAAAGAATGGAGTTCGTCCAGTTGACCGATTAGGGGTGGTCCTTAATCCCCAAAGAACTGAAGGAAGTTCGTCGACCCATGCGCCTGCTGCGTGCTTGAGATCGCGCATCAGTCGGGGTTTGAGTCCTTTGAGAATTAGACCGTTTGCTCGTTCCACTTGTCCATTCGACTGGGGGTGAGCGACTGAAGCGTAGTCGACTCGTGTGCCTTGAAAGGCGCAAAAAGGCTTTGAACTTGTCGGAATCGAAGTTTGACCCATTATCAGTGATGATGCTATGCGGAACTCCATATCTGAATATCAACTCTCTGACAAAACTGATAGCAGTGCAAGCATCGAGATTCTTGATAGGTTTAGCTTCAATCCATTTAGTAAACTTGTCGGCTGCCACTAGCAAGTGAGTGAAGCCGCTCCTGCCAGTTCTCAGTGGTCCAACCATATCCAACCCCCAAACAGCAAAGGGCCAGACGAGTGGAATGGTCTTCAAGGCTGAGGCGGGCTTGTGTGACATATTGGAATAGAACTGACATCCTTCACACTTGTCGACTATCTCCTTCGCCATTTCATTTGCTCTTGGCCAGTAAAATCCCGCTCGGTATGCTTTAGCCACAATGGTCCGAGAGGACGCATGATGACCACAGGTCCCCGAGTGGATATCATCAAGAATTATCTGACCTTCTTCTGGTGTTATACATTTCTGGCTGACTCCAGTCGCGCTTTCCCTGTACAGCTGTCCATTTATCACAACAAAGGCCTTGGATCGGCGAACGATCTGTCGAGCCTCTTCTTTGTTCTCCGGGAGCTCTTTCCTTGGGATATACGCGATGTATGGCACTGTCTAGTCGGGAGTGATGACCAAAACTTCCATGATCAGGTCGACCACAGCTGGGACCTCAACTTCAGTCGGATCCGTGACACTTTTTGGCTGCAGGGCTTCTTCGATGAAAGGATCCTCTTGAACTGATGTTGTGTGGATGTGCTCCAAAAACACATTACTGGGAATAGCTTCTCTCTTGGAACCTATTTTTGCCAAATCATCAGCCGCTTGATTTTTCAGTCGGGGTATATGATGAAGCTCTAACCCCTCGAATTTCTTCTCTAGCTTTCTCACTGCATTGCAGTAACTGGTCATGGCTGGACTTCTGACGTCTCACTCCTTCATCACTTGATTAACCACCAAATCTGAGTCGCCATAGATCATGAGGCGATGGACGCCGAGTGAAATGGCCATACACAGCCCATACAAAAGCGCTTCGTATTCTGCTTCGTTATTGGACAAATCAAAGTGAATCTGGAGCACATATCTGAGCTTATCTCCTCGGGGGGAAACCAACACTACCCCAGCACCGGAACCATTCAACATCTTAGAAGCATCAAAGAACATGGTCCAGTGCTCCGAGTGAACTTGAGTCGGCAGTTGTTGCTCAATCCACTCGGTGATGAAGTCTGCTATTGCTTGGGACTTGATGGCTTTCTTTGCCTCAAACTTGATATCCAGGGGAAGGAGTTCAATCGCCCATTTTGCCAGTCGACCAGTTGCATCTCTATTGTGTAGAATCTCTGACAATGGAGCGCCACTGACGACTGTAATGGAATGGTCAGAGAAGTAATGAGCAACCGTCTTCATGGTCATATAAATCCCATATACAAGCTTCTGATAATGAGGGTATCTTTGCTTTGATGGGGTTAAAACTTCATAAAGATAATATACTGGGCGCTGAACTTTAAAGACTTTTCCTTCTTCTTCCCGCTTGACCGTAAGTACTGTACTGACGACTTGTCCTGTGGCTGCAATGTAAAGCAACAAAGGCTCTGTGCTGATTGGGGCAGCAAGCACCGGCTGGGTGGAGAGCAGGGCTTTTAGCTCTGCAAACGCTGCATTAGCTTCGGGAGTCCACTCGAACTTGTCTGACTTCTTCATCGGTCGTTAAAGAGGCAATGCCTTTTGACCGAGACGAGAGATGAATCGACTTAAAGCGGCCAAGCACCCAGTAAGCTTGTGGACATCGTGCACACGCACAGGGCGTTTCATTCGGAGTATAGTACGAACTTTTTCTGGGTTGGCATCGATTCCTCGTTCAGAAACGAGAAAACCGAGTAACTTTCTGCCAGGAACTCCGAATGTGCACTTTGATGGATTAAGCTTGATATCATACCTCCTGAGGTTGGCAAATGTTTCAGCAAGGTCAGTCAGTAGGTCGGAACCCTTTCATGATTTGACCACAATATCATCCATGTATGCTTCCACATTCCGACTGATTTGAGTGAGCAAACACTTCTGAATCATCCTCATGAACGTGGCTCCGGCATTCTTGAGGCCGAATGGCGTGGTGACATAACAGAAGCACCCGAATGGAGTGATGAAAGCTATTTTGATCTCGTTGGGTCCATACAGACGGATCTGATGGTAACCGGAATAGGCGTCTAAAAAAGACAGGCGCTCACATCCCTCAATCGAGTCGACTATTTGGTCGATGCGGGGGAGAGGAAAATGATCTTTCGGGTAGGCCCGATTGATATGTTTGAAGTCAATGCACATGCGAAGTGACTTGTCCTTCTTGGGGACCATGACAACATTGGCGAGCCACTCGGAGTAGTAAATCTCTCGGGTAAACTCTGCTGCTAAGAGCCGAGCCACCTCCTCGCCAATGGCCTTTCTCTTCTGGACGGCGGACCGTCGAAGATGTTCCTTGACAGGCTTCACTTTTGAGTCGACTCGTAGACGGTGCTCAGCCAGCCCCCTGGGAACACCCGGCATGTCAGAAGGCTTCCATGCGAAGATGTCCCAGTTCTCACGGAGGAACTAGATGAGCGCTTCTTCCTATTTGGAGTCGAGTGTTGTAGATATATGAGTCGGAGCAGCACTGGGGTCGGTCGGGTGAATGTGAATCGGTTTTGTCTCACCGGACGACTGAAATGCTGATTCTGTAGCGGGCTTCTTGGCTCGCAACAACTCACTCGGGTCTGCAGTTTTCTGGTATTCCTGCAGCTCTACCACTGCCATCTGAGCATCGGCGATCTTTGAGCCTTTGTGAAAGCACTCTTCCGCCTTCTTCCGATTGCCAGTAATAGTGATCACACCTTTGGGACCAGGCATCTTCAATTTGAGGTACACCTAACATGGTCAAACCATGAAACGTGCATAAGCTGGCCTGCCCAAAATAGCGTGATAGGCACTCTGGAAATCCATAACTTCAAATGTCAACTTTTCTTTGCGGTAATTCTTGGAATCACCGAAAACCACATCAAGACAATTTGGCGAGTGACTCAGCCTTCTTTCGTGAATGAATCCATGGAAACTCATGTTGTCGGTAATCGAGTGCCGACATCGGAATGCCCATCCCTTTCAACGTCTCTGCATACAATATATTTAGGCCACTGCCACCATCCATCAATACTTTAGTCAGTCGAGTGCCTTCGACGACTGGGTCGACCACCAAAGCTTGCCTCCCAGGGGTGGCTATGTGTGTCGGATGATCGGACTGGTCGAATGTGATGGCAGTCTGAGACCATTTCAGATAACTGGGTGTCGCCGGAGCAACCATATTCACTTCTCGGTTGATAACTTTCAATCGACTTTTGCTTTCAACATCAGCAAAAATCATCAGGGTGGAATTGACCTGGGGATATCCATCATCACTATCTTCTTTGTCCTCAACTTTGTGCGACTCCTTTTCCTTATCTTTGGGTTGTTTCCCCTGGAATTGCTGGATCAAGAGCCGACACTGTCGAGTGGTATGTTTCGGGTAAATAAATTTACCCTCCTCATCTTTCTTCGTGTGGATGTGGCACGGCAAATCCATCACGTCATTCCCTTCCTTGTCCTTTACCTTCTTAGGGTTCCAAGACCCTTTGGGCTTCCCTTTAAACTCTCCTTGAGTCATGGCCAAGGCTTCTCCAGGAGCAGCTGGCTCGGCTTTCCACTTCTGCTTCCGACTGGAGTTCCCTCCTAGGGTTTCGTGGGCGACTGACTTGTGCTTCTCACTCCGGAGTCGATCCTCTTCTTCACCATTGGCATACTTGGTGGCAATTTCCATCATTTGACTCAGAGACATATCTCCGGTTCGACCGAATTTTAGGTTTAGCTCTCTGTACTTAACGCCTTCCTTGAAGGCATGGACTGCCTGGTGATCAGATACATTCTCTACCGTGTGATGCAACGAGATCCATCTCTGGATGTAATCCCTCAGAGTTTCATTCGACTTCTGCACACAAGATTGTAGCTCTGTCAACCCTGCTGGTCGCTTGCAAGTTCCTTAAAATGTTCTGAAAAATACTCGGTCAAGATCTTCCCAAGTGTAAATGCCGCTGGGTGCTAACTGATTCAACCATGCTCTGGCCGAGCCCTCCAACATAAGAGGCAGGTGTTTCATGGCCACCTCATCGTTGCCGCCGCCAATCTGAACAGCCACTCGGTAGTCTTCAAGCCAAGTATCAGGCTTGGACTCACCAGTGAACTTACTGACTCCAGTCGCCAACCTGAAGTTGGGAGGAATAACCGCGGCCCTGATGGCTCTGCTGAAACACTCTGGTCCTGAGACGTGTACTCCGCTGCTGGTGGGTACATCTCTGTCATGACCTTCTCGGTGAGCTCTGTTCCTGTCGACCAAACCTTGAACGATAATGGATCTCGCATCAAAGCCTGGTTCCCTGGGGTCGACTGGAATCCTTCGCCCAACACTGTGATGGCGTCTGTCATCCTGCTGTCGAGGCGCATACGATCCATCCCTTAGGGGAGGGGTGGTCACTCGTCGTCTATCATCACGATCGAGTCGGTGATCATACTGCTCACGGTTCTTGTACTGATCACGGCGGTCTCCACATTCCTCACGCCTCGGGGGCGATCTTGGGCTATGGGCCGACTGGACTGTATTTGCAGCGACGGATCGGCTGTGAATCCTATTCCGTGACTGTCATAGAGTTGAATTTTGATCTCCTGCCGCCCGGAATAATGCTCTGATCTGTAACAAGCTTGTTGGGGAACGTAGTAATTTCAAAAAAAATTCCTACGCACACGCAAGATCATGGTGATGGTACAGCAACGAGAGGGGAGAGTGTTGTCCACGTACCCTCGTAGACCGTAAGCGGAAGCGTTAGCACCACGCGGTTGATGTAGTCGTACGTCTTCACGATCCGACCGATCCAAGCACCAAACGTATGGCACCTCCGAGTTCAGCACACGTTCAGCTCGATGACGATCTCCGGCCTCCGATCCAGCAAAGCTCCGGAGATGAGTTCCATCAGCACGACGGCGTGCAGGACGGTGATGATGTTCTATCGCGCAGGCTTCGCCTAAACTCCATGACGATACGACCGAGCTGGAATATGGTGGAAGGGGCACCGACACGGCTAAGGAACGATCCGTAGATCAACTTGTGTGTCATGGGGTGCCCCCCTGCCCCTGTATATAAAGGAGCAAGGGGAGGGGGCGGCCAAGGGAGGAGGCGCGCCAAGGGGAGAATCCTACTCCAAGTAGGATTCCCCCTCTTCCTAGTCCAAGTAGGAGAGGGAAGGAAGGGAAGGAGAAGGAGAAGGAAGGAGAGGGAGGAAAAGGAGGAAAGGGGGGCCGGCCCCCTAGTCCAATTCGGTTTGGGCTAGGGGGGCCGCGCGCCCTGCCTCCTCTCTTCCACCACTTGGCCCATGAGGCCCATTTCTTCTTCCTCGTATTCCCGTAACTCCCCGGTACCTCCGAAAATACCCGAATCACTCACAACCTTTCCGAACTCCGAATATAGTCGTCCAATATATCGATTTTTACGTCTCGACCATTTAGAGACTCCTCGTCATGTCCCCGATCTCATCCGGGACTCCTAACTCCTTCGGTACATCAAAACTCATAAACTCATAATATAACTGTCATCGAAACCTTAAGCGTGCGGACCCTACGGGTTCGAGAACTATGTAGACATGACCTAGAACTATTCTCGGTCAATAACCAATAGCGGGACCTGGATGCCCATATTGGCTCCTACATATTCTACGAAGATCTTTAACGGTCAAACGCATAACAACATACGTTGTTTCCTTTGTCATCGGTATGTTACTTGCCCGAGATTCGATCGTCGCTATCCTATACCTAGTTCAATCTCGTTACTGGCAAGTCTCTTTACTCATTACGTAATGCATCATTCCGTAACTAACTCATTAGCTACATTGCTTGCAAGGCTTATAGTGATGTGCATTACCGAGAGGGCCCAGAGATACCTCTCCGACAATCGGAGTGACAAAACCTAATCTCGAAATACGCTAACTCAACATGTACCTTCGGAGACACCTGTAGTACTCCTTTATAATCACCCAGTTACGTTGTGACGTTTGGTAGTACCTAAAGTGTTCCTCCGGTAAACGGGAGTTGCATAATCTCATAGTTACAGGAACATGTATAAGTCATGAAGAAAGCAATAGCAATATACTAAACGATCAAGTGCTAGGCTAACGGAATGGGTCATGTCAATCACATCATTCTCCTAATGATGTGATCCTATTAATCAAATGACAACTCTTTTGTCCATGGCTAGGAAACATAATCATCTTTGATAAACGAGCTAGTCAAGTAGAGGCATACTAGTGACACTATGTTTGTCTATGTATTCACACATGTATTATGTTTCCGGTTAATACAATTCTAGCATGAATAATAAACATTTATCATGATATAAGGAAATAAATAATAACCTTATTATTGCCTCTAGGGCATATTTCCTTCAGTCCCCCACTTGCACTAGAGTCAATAATCTAGTTCACATCGCCATGTGATTTAACACCAATATTCACATCTGAATGTGATTAGTACCCATAGTTCACATCATCATGTGATCAACACCCAAAGGGTTTGCTAGAGTCAATAATCTAGTTCACATCGCTTATGTGATTAACACCCAAAGAGTACTAAGGTGTGATCATGTTTTGCTTGTGAGAGAAGCTTAGTCAACGGGTCTGTCACATAATTTATGCTAGAATATTCTATGTCTATAATGCTCTGCACGGAGCTACTCTAGCTAATTGCTCCCACTTTCAATATGTATCCAGATTGAGACTTAGAGTCATCTGGATCGGTGTGAAAACTTACACCGAGGTAACTTTTTACGACGGCCTCTTTTATCACCTCCATAATCGAGAAACATCTCCTTAGTTCTCACTAAGGATATTCTTGACCGCTGTCCAGTGATCTACTATTAGATCAAAATTATATTCCTTTGCCAAACTCAGAGCAAGGTACACAATAGGTCTGGTTCACAGCATAGCATACTTTATAGAACCTATGACTGAGGCATAGGGAATGACTTTTCATTCTTTCTATTTTCTGCCATGGTCGGGTCTTGAGTCTTACTCAACTTCACACCTTTGCATCATAGACAAGAACTCCTTCTTTGACTGTTCCATTTTGAACTATTCAAAAATTTATCAAGGTATGTACTCACTGAAAAATCTTATCAAGCATCTTGATCTATCTATATAGATCTTGATGCTCAATGTGTAAGCAGCTTCACTGAGGTCTTGCTTTGAAAAACTCCTTTCTGCTTTGCAGAATAATTCTACATTATTTCCGATCAACAATATGTCATTCACATATACTTGTCAGAAATGTTGTAGTGCTCCCACTCACTTTCTTGTAAATACAGGCTTCACCGTAAGTCTGTACAAAACTAATTGCTTTGATCAACTTATCAAAGCGTATATTCCAACTCTGAGATGCTTGCACCAGTCCATAGACGGATCGCTGGAGCATGCACACTTTGTTAGCACCTTTAGGATTGACAAAACCTTCTGGTTGTATCATATACAACTCTTCTTTAATAAATCCATTAAGGAATGTAGTTTTGACATCCATTTGCCAAATTTTATAAAATGTGGCAATTGCTAACATGATTCGGACATACTTAAGCATCGCTACAATTGAGAAAATCTCATTGTAGTCAACACCTTGAACTTGTCAAAAACATTTTGCGACAAGTCGAGCTTTGTAGATAGTAACACTACTATCAACATCTGTCTTCCTCTTGAAGATCCATTTATACAATATGGCTTGCCGATCATCGGGCAACTCCACCAAAGTCCACACTTTGTTCTCATACATGGATCCCATCTCAGATTTCATGGCCTCAAGCCATTTCGCGGAATCTGGGCTCATCATCGCTTCCTCATAGTTCGTAGGTTCATCATGGTCTAGTAACATGACTTCCAGAACAGGATTACCGTACCATTCTGGTGCGGATCGTACTCTGGAAGACCTACGAGGTTTTGTAGTAACTTGATCTGAAGTTTCATGGTCATCATCATTAGCTTCCTCACCAATTGGTGTATGAATCACTGGAACTGATTTCTGTGATGAACTACTTTCCTATTCGGGAGAAGTTACAAATTACCTTATCAAGCTCTACTTTCCTCCCACTCACTTCTTTCGAGAGAAACTCCTTCTCTAGAAAGGATCCATTCTTAGCAATGAATGTTTTGCCTTTCGGATCTGTGATAGAAGGTGTACCGAACAGTTTCCTTTGGGTATTCTATGAAGACGCACTTCTCTGATTTGGGTTCGAGCTTATCATGTTGAAAACCTTTTTCATATAAGCATCGCAACTCCAAACTTTAAGAAACGACAGCTTAGGTTTACTGCTGAACCATAGTTCATACGGTGTCGTCTCAATGGATTTAGATGGTGCCCTATTAAACGTGAATGCAGCTGTCTCTAATGCATAACCCCAAAACGATAGTGGTAAATTGATAAGAGATATCATAGATCGCACCATATCTAGTAAAGTACGATTACGACGTTCGGACACACCATTACATTGTGGTGTTCCAGGTGGCGTGAGTTTGTGAAACTATTCCACATTGTTTTAATTGAAGACCAAACTCGTAACTCAAATATTCATCTCCCCGATCAGATCGCAGAAATTTTTTTTGTCTTGTTATGATGATTTTCCACTTCACTCTGAAATTCTTTGAACCTTTCAACTATTTCAGACTTATGTTTCATCAAGTAGATATACCCATATCTGCTCAAATCATCTTGTGAAGGTCAGAAAATAACGATACTTGCCACGAGCATCAACACTCATTGGATCGCATACATCGGTATGTATTATTTCCAATAAGTTATTAGCTTGTTCCATTGTTCCGGAGAACGGAGTTTTAGTCATCTTGCCCAAGAGGCATGGTTCGCAAGCATCAAATGATTCATAACCAAGTGATTTCGAAAATCCATCTTCATGGAGTTTCTTCATGCGCTTTACACCGATATGACCCAAACGGCAGTGCCACAAATAAGTTGCACTATCATTATTAACTTTTCATCTTTTGGCATCAATATTATGAATATGTGTATCAGTACGATTGAGATCCAACAAACTATGTTCATTGGGTGTATGTCCATCGAAGGTCTTATTCATGTAAACAGAATAACAATTTATTCTCTAATTTTAAATGAATAACCTTATCGCAATAAACATGACCAAATCATATTCATGCTCAACGCAAACGCCAAATAACATTTATTTAGGTTTAATACTAATCCCGAAAGTATAGGGAGTGTGCGATGATGATCATATCAATCTTGGAACTACTTCCAACACTCATCGTCACTTCACCCTCAACTAGTCTCTGTTTATTCTGTAACTCCTGTTTCGAGTTACTAATCTTAGCAATTGAACAAGTATCAAATACTCAGGGGCTACTATAAACACTAGTAAGGCACACATCAATAACCTGTATATCAAATATACCATTGTTCACTTTGCCATCCTTCTTATCCATCAAATATTCAGGGCATTTCCGCTTCCAGTGACCATTTCCTTTGCAGTGTAAGCACTCAGTTTCAGGCTATGGTCCAGCTTTGGGCTTCTTCGTAGGAATGACAACTTGCTTGTCTTTCCACTTGAAGTTCCCTTTCTTTCCCTTTGCCCTTCTCTTGAAATTTAGTGATCCTTGTCAATCATCAACACTTGATGCTCTTTCTTGATTTCTACCTTCATCGATTTCAACATCATGAAGAGCTCAGGAATCATTTTCGTCATCCCTTGCATACTATAGTTCACCATGAAGTTCTAGTAACTTAGTGATGGTGACTAGAGAATTCTGTCAATCACTATCTTATCTGGAAGATTGACTCCCAATTGATTCAAGTGATTGAAGTACACAGACAATCTGAGCACATGCTCACTAGTTGAGCGATTCTCCTCCATCTTTAAGCTATAGAACTTGTTGGAGACTTCATATCTCTCAACTCGGTATTTGCTTGAAATATTAACTTCAATTCTGGAACATCTTATATGGTCCATGACGCTCAAAACGTCTTTGAAGTCCCGATTCTAAGCCGTTAAGCATGGTGCACTAAACTATCAAGGAGTCATCATATTGAGCTAGCCAAACGCTCATAACGCCGCATCCGCTCCTGCAATAGGTCTGTCACCTAGCGGTGCATTAAGGACATAATTTTTACGTGCAGCAATGAGGATAAACCTCGGATCACGGATCCAATCCGCATCATTGCTACTAACATCTTTCAACACAATTTTCTAGGAACATATCAAAATAAACATATGAAAGCAACAATGCAAGCTATTGATCTACAACATAATTTGCAAAATACTACGGGACTAAGTTCATGATAAATTTAAGTTCAATTAAAAATATTACTTAAGAACTCCCACTTAGACAGACATCTCTAGTCATCTAAGTGATCACGTGATTCAAATCAACTAAACCATGTCCGATCATCACGTGAGATGGAGTAGTTTTCAATGGTGAACATCACTATGTTGATCATATCTACTATATGATTCACGCCGACCTTTCGGTCTCCGTGTTCCGAGGCCTTATCTCGTATATGCTAGGCTCGTCAAGTTTAACTGAGTATTCGCGTGTGCAACTGCTTTGCACCCGCTTTATTTGAACGTAGAGCCTATCACACCCGATCATCACGTATGTCTCAAAGACGAAGAACTTTCGCAACGGTGCATACTCAGGGAGAACACTTCTTGATAATTAGTGAGAGATCATCTTAAAATGCTACCGTCAATCAAAGCAAGATAAGATGTATAAAGGATAAACATCACATGCAATCAATATAAGTGATATGATATGGCCATCATCATCTTGTGCTTGTGATCTCCATCTTCAAAGCACCGTCGTGATCACCATCGTCACCGGCGCGACACCTTGATCTCCATCATAGCATCGTTGTCGTTACGCCATCTATTGCTTCTACGACTATCGCTACCGCTTAGTAAAGCAATTACAGGGCGTTTGCATTTCATACAATAAAGCGACAACCATATGGCTCCTGCCAGTTGCCGATAACTTCGGTTACAAAACATGATCATCTCATACAATAAAATATAGCATCACGTCTTGACCATATCACATCACAACATGCCCTGCAAAAACAAGTTAGGCGTCCTCTACTTTGTTGTTGCAAATATTACGTGGCTGCTACGGGCTTAGCAAGAACCGTTCTTACCTACGCATCAAAACCACAACGATAGTTCATCAAGTTAGTGTTGTTTTAACCTTCGCAAGGACCGGGCATAGCCACACTCGATTCAGCTAAAGTGAGAGAGACAGACACCCGCCAGCCACCTTTAAGCACGAGTGCTCATAACGGTGAAACCAGTCTCGCATAAGCGTACACGTAATGTCGGTTCGGGCCGCTTCATCTCACAATACCGCCGAACCAAAGTATGACATGCTGGTAAGCAGTATGACTTGTATCGCCCACAACTCACTTGTGTTCTACTCGTGCATATGACATCTACTCATAAAACCTGGCTCGGATGCCACTGTTGGGGAACGTAGTAATTTCAAAAAAATTCCTACGCACACGCAAGATCATGGTGATGGTATAGCAACGAGAGGGGAGAGTGTTGTCCACGTACCCTCGTAGACCGTAAGCGGAAGCGTTAGCACAACGCGGTTGATGTAGTCGTACGTCTTCACGATCCGACCGATCCAAGCACCGAACGTGCGGCACCTCCGAGTTCAGCACACGTTCAGCTCGATGACGATCTCCAGCCTTCGATCCAGCAAAGCTCCGGAGATGAGTTCCGTCAGCACGACGGCATGGTGATGGTGATGATGTTCTACCGGCGCAGGGCTTCGCCTAAACTCCGCGACGATACGACTGAGGTGGAATATGGTGGAAGGGGGCACTGCACACGGCTAAGGAACGATCCGTAGATCAACTTGTGTGTCATGGGGTGCCCCCCTGCCCCCGTATATAAAGGAGCAAGGGGGAGGGGGCCGGCCAAGGGGAGGAGGCGCGCCCAAGGGGGAGAATCCTACTCCAAGTGGGATTCCCCCTTCTTTCCTAGTCCAAGTAGGAGAAGGGAAGGAAGGGAAGGAGAAGGAGAAGGAAGGAGAGGGAGGAAAAGGAGGAAAGGGGGGCCGGCCCCCTAGTCCAATTCGGTTTGGGCTAGTGGGGCCGCGCGCCCTGCCTCCTCTCTTCCACCACTTGGCCCATGAGGCCCATTGCTTCTTCCTTGTATTCCCGTAACTCCCCGGTACCTCCGAAAATAACCGAATCACTCGGAACCTTTCCGAACTCCGAATATAGTCGTCCAATATATCGATCTTTACGTCTCGACCATTTAGAGACTCCTCGTCATGTCCCCGATCTCATCCGGGACTCCGAACTCCTTCGGTACATCAAAACTCATAAACTCATAATATAACTGTCATCGAAACCTTAAGCGTGCGGACCCTACGGGTTCGAGAACTATGTAGACATGACCTAGAACTATTCTCGTTCAATAACCAATAGCGGGACCTGGATGCCCATATTGGCTCCAACATATTCTACGAAGATCTTTATCGGTCAAACCGCATAACAACATACGTTGTTCCCTTTGTCATCGGTATGTTACTTGCTCGAGATTCGATCATCGGTATCCAATACCTAGTTCAATCTCGTTACCGCAAGTCTCTTTACTCACACGTAATGCATCATTCCGTAACTAACTCATTAGCTACATTGCTTGCAAGGCTTATAGTGATGTGCATTACCGAGAGGGCCCAGAGATACCTCTCCGACAATCGGAGTGACAAAACCTAATCTCGAAATACGCCAACTCAACATGTACCTTCGGAGACACCTGTAGTACTCCTTTATAATCACCCAGTTACGTTGTGATGTTTGGTTGTACCCAAAGTGTTCCTCCAGTAAACGGGAGTTGCATAATCTCATAGTTACAGGAACATGTATAAGTCATGAAGAAAGCAATAGCAATATACTAAACGATCAAGTGCTAGGCTAACGGAATGGGTCATGTCAATCACATCATTCTCCTAATGATGTGATCATGTTAATCAAATGACAACTCTTTTGTCCATGGCTAGGAAACATAACCATCTTTGATAAACGAGCTAGTCAAGTAGAGGCATACTAGTGACACTATGTTTGTCTATGTATTCACACATGTATTATGTTTCCGGTTAATACAATTCTAGCATGAATAATAAACATTTATCATGATATAAGGAAATAAATAATAACTTTATTATTGCCTCTAGGGCATATTTCCTTCAAAGCCTCTGCCAGCCTCTGACTGGGAAGGCTGAATTGACTCTGCTATACGGGCTGCAGCTGCTAATTCTGAATCAGAGTTCTATATACCTGAGTCGGTGGTGGAAAGAGTTGACGTCGACTGGATTCTGGAACCCCTTCTCGCGCATGCTCGTCGAGTGCTTGCTGGAGGTTCTCCAGTCGAGTGCGCTCAGCCAAGTTGGTCAAGCGCGCGTCCTCTAAGGCACGAGCCTTGGGGGTTTCTCCAACTATAGGAGTGTGCAGCGCATCCATGTTCCGGCGGCGAAGTTCTTCCCTCTGCGGCGAGGTTAGGGGCTCGGGGAGATACTCTTCATGGGTGTCGGTGTCAAAACCGGCAGATCTCGAGTAGGGGGTCCCGAACTGTGCGTCTAGGCGGATGGTAACAGGAGACAAGGGACATGATGTTTTTACCCAGGTTCGGGCCCTCTCGACGGAGGTAAAACCCTACTCCTGCTTGATTGATATTGATGATATGGGTAGTACAAGAGTGGATCTACCACGAGATCAAGGAGGCTAAACCCTAGAAGCTAGCCTATGGTATGATTGTTGTTTGTCCTACGGACTAAAACCCTCCGGTTTATATAGACACCGGAGAGGGCTTGGGTTACACAGAGTCGGTTACAATGGTAGGAGATCTACATATCCGTATCGCCAAGCTTGCCTTCCACGCCAAGAAAAGTCCCATCCGGACACAGGACGAAGTCTTCGATCTTGTATCTTCATAGTCTTGCAGTCCGGCCGATGATGATAGTTCGGCTATCCGGACACCCCCTAGTCCAGGACTCCCTCAGTAGCCCCTGAACCAGGCTTCAATGACGACTAGTCCGGCGCGCATATTGTCTTCGGCATTGCAAGGCGGGTTCCTCCTCCGAATAATTTATATTAGATTGTGAACACTAGGATAGTGTCCGGCTCTGTAAAATAAATTCCACGTACCACCGTAGAGAGAATAAAATTCACACAAGTTCAATCTGCTGACGTGTTTTGTGGCGTGACGTCACACCACAACCAAGCCTTTACTTGAATCGTTTTTATTATACCACCTCAGTGCGTTTAGCGAAGCGGTTTCCTTGGCACGTCTTTGTCGAAGCAGAGATTGTGTTCCCCTTATTCCGGGATTCCCATCAATACGGACGTGGGTAACCCAACCGCGCCATTGATTGCGGCGCTTCGGAGATAAGCGAGTTTTACCAGGCCGGTGGGGACGCATAGTTTCATCCGCCCATATATAACGGGATAAGGATCCACCTTTTTACCTACACCTTCTTCCTCCTTTGCTTATCCATCTCCGCGCACTCGAGCTCCAGCGCCCAAGTCTGCACATCTCACCTCGACCTTCTCCAGCCATGTCCGGAGCGGGAGGCAAGTGGATGGCCTCCTCCGTTATGGAGGGGCACATCAAGAAGCTGCGCAGCACCGGATATCTGTCCAGCGACATCGCACACCGGATCCCCGACGAGGGGAAGCTCATCCCCACCCCCGGGCCCCATGAGAGGGTGGTATTCCTTCCCCATTTCCTCCGCGGACTGGGCTTCCCACTCCACCCCTTTGTCCGGGGCTCATGTTCTACTACGGCCTGGATTTCCACGATCTGGCCCCGAATTTCATCCTCAACATCTCGGCGTTTATCGTCGTGTGTGAGGCCTTCCTCTGCATCCAGCCCCACTTCGGCTTGTGGCTAAAGACCTTCAATGTCAAGCCGAAGGTTGTGAAGGGCAGCCAAGCGGAGTGCGGAGGCGCCATGGTGGGCAAGATGCCCAACGTCACTTGGCTCGAGGGCGCCTTTGTGGAAACCATCAAAGGGTGGCAGTCGGGGTGGTTCTACATCACCGAGCCGCATGACCCTGAATGGGCAGCGGCCCCCGAATTCAGATCTGGCATTCCCATGCGGCTCACTTCCTGGAAAGAGAAGGGCCTGCAGTGGGGTGATTCGGAAGAGCTGACCGGACTCCAATCCTGTCTCCAAACCCTGGTGAACAAGAAGCTCAAGCTTGTCAACGTAATCCAGGTCATACTCATCCGCCGGATTCTCCCCTGCCAACAGCGGGACTTCAATTTGTGGGAGTTCGATCCGGCACAGCACCAAACCCTGAGCGGCCTCTTTGGGACTACGTACGAAGATGCCTGGAGGGTGCTGTTCAAGGGCGGCAAGGCCCCCGCATCCGCTACTAAAGATCGCGGATTCAGCTAGCAGCATCCAGCTGTCGAGGTAAGTCATGTTATCCTTTATGGGACACTTGCTATTCATGTTTTGACCTTATGTGGGATCTAAACTCCCAATGCCTTTAACAGGCCTGGCAGAAGACGTCCGGAAAGGTTAACTATCCGGCTCCACTTCCAGAAGACCCAGCGGATGCCCGTTTGACAGGGCTGCTGGTCCCGGCAGTTTATGTAGTGCCAGAGAAGAAGGCCAAGAAGAAGGCCACGGGAACCCGAAGGAGTTCCCGGTGTCAGGTGGTATCGGACTCATCGTCCGATGACTCCGAGGCGGACTCCTCCCATGAGGACGAGGAGGAGAAGAAAGAGGCCTCTTCCCCAGTGGGGGGAGAGAAGAAGAGGAAGGCCTCCCCAGCGAGGGAGGCCGAAGGGTCCAAGAAGGGAAGGACCCTTCCCCCGGACTGTTCCGCCAACGTCGGCGATGGCGACGAGGAGTGGCCCTCAAGGGCCAAGCCCCTGGCAGGATCGTAAGTATCCGGACTCCTAAATGATTGATAATATTTCTTTTTGTCGCATGGTGTCTTTCTAATGCCGCATACAACCCTGTAGTCCGCCCAAGGGCGATCTTCCCGCTTCGTCGAGCGGGTCTTTGGGCACGTCGGGTATGGATTCTCTTCCGACCGCCTCCACCCCCCGTGATGCTGACGACGCCGAGGTGGGATCCCGGGAAGGGACCCACCAGGAGGAGGAGGCCCCGGAGGTGCCGCAGGACAACCTCCCGAACTTTGTGCCGGACTCCGCACCGGAACCTGCAGTGGTTCCGGAGTCCGGCGGGCGACCCCTTCGTAAGAAGGGCAAGACCGCGACGCCAGCGGCCTCCGTCCAGCCGGAGGCGCCGGATACTTTGCTGGAGGCGCTCAACGGCGCTTCCATCAAAGAGGAACACCGCACTGTCATGAGTGCGGTGATCCAGAAGGTCCAGCTCGCCAAAAGCGGGCTGACCGAAGCCTGCAGCAGCCTTCTGACAGGCTTTGAGGTAAGAGTTTTAATATATGTAAAATAGTACCGCATAGACAGTAGCCCCTGATGCTCGGTTCGGTGTTCAGAAAGAAAAGCCGAACTGAGGATCTAAAAAGATATACGCAGGAGTCTTAAAGAATATATCAATATGGGATTGCAGGCTGCGCTGCTGACCTCTGCCGACCGATCATGGAGGTCAATGCTTTGAAGCAAAGCCTCGAGCGTCCGAGAGCGAGCTCGGCCGTGCCAAGAGGCAGCTCGAGGACAAGGAAGGTGAGTAACACCTTATTAAAGTTGTACCTTACAGAAAAGGATTTGGTTGCAAGAGAAATGACAAGGATAACGTGGGTACTCTAGGGGCCACGAACGAGGTGGCGACCCTGAAGGAGGCGGTGTCCGCGGCCGAACGTAATGCGGCCGTGGAGCGTGCTGGGCAAGAGAAGCAGGAGGCGCGGGTGGCGGAGGTAGAGCAAGAGCTACAGGCTCTCATGGAAAAACATGGGAGTTTGGAGCGCGACTCGAAGACTCGAGAGTTCGAGCTTGCATCGGCTCTTGAGAGTGCCAAAGCCGCTAAGGCCGAAGCCCACAAGGCCCTCCAGGAAATCGAGGCGTTGAAGAAAATAGCAGCGGGTAAGGCATTTTTCATGCAAAGCAAGCATGTGAATGTGAATTACCTGTTACTTACCCGAATTCGTGGCTCTCCAGGAGCGTTCGCAGATCTGCCCCGCAGCGTGTCCGATGCTGCCGCTTTCTACAGGGCCGAGGAGGGGAGCTCGACGGAGAAGGTCTTCTAGTCCCAGTATGCTGAGGCCGGACATCCGGTGTGTTGGGGAACGTAGTAATTCAAAAAAAATTCCTACGCACACGCAAGATCATGGTGATGCATAGCAACGAGAGGGGACAGTGTTGTCTACGTACCCTCGTAGACCGAAGCGGAAGCGTTGACGCAACGTAGAGGAAGTAGTCATACGTCCTCCCGGTCCAACCGATCCAAGCACCGTTACTCCGGCACCTCCGAGTTCTTGACACACGTACAGCTCGATGACGCACCCCATTCTCCGATCCAGCAGAGGCGCGGAGAGGAGTTCCGTCAGAACGACGGCGTGGTGACAATCTTGATGTTCTCCTGTTGCAGGGCTTCGCCTAAGCACCGCTACAATATGACCGAGGTGTAATATCGTGGAAGGGGGCACCGCACACGGCTAAGGAACGATCTCAATGATCAACTTGTGTGTCTATGGGGTGCCCCTACCCCCGTATATAAAGGAGCGGAGGAGGGGGGGCGGCCCTCTCTATGGCGCGCCCTAGGGGAGTCCTACTCCCACCGGGAGTAGGATTCCCCCTTTCCTAGTCCAACTAGTAACCCTTCCATATAGTAGGAGTAGGAGAGAAGGAAAGGGAAGAGAGAAGGAGAAGGAAGGAAGGGTGCGCCCCCCCTCCCTAGTCCAATTTGGACTAGACCAAGGGGAGGGCGGCGGCCACCCTTTTGGCCCTTTTTCTCCTTTCCCGTATGGCCCATTAAGGCCCAATACGAATTCCGTAACTCTCCGGTACTCAAAAATACCCAATCACTTGGAACCTTTCCGAACTCCGAATATAGTCGTCCAATATATCGATCTTTACGTCTCGACCATTTCGAGACTCCTCGTCATGTCCCCGATCTCATCCGGGACTCGAACTCCTTCGGTACATCAAAACTCATAAACTCATAATATAACTATCATCAAAACCTTAAGCGTGCATGGACCCTACGGTTCGAGAACAATGTAGACATGACCGAGACATGTCTCCGGTCAATAACCAATAGCGGACCTGGATGCCCATATTGGTTCCTACATATTCTACGAAGATCTTTATCGGTCGACCGCATAACATCATACGTTGTTCCCTTTGTCATCGGTATGTTACTTGCCCGAGATTCGATCGTCGGTATCTAATACCTAGTTCAATCTCGTTACGGCAAGTCTCTTTACTCGTCCGTAATACATCATCTCACAACTAACTCATTAGTTGCAATGCTTGCAAGGCTTAAGTGATGTGCATTACCGAGAGGGCCCGAGATACCTCTCCGACATTCGTAGTGACAAATCCTAATCTCAAATACGCCAACCCAACAAGTACCTTTGGAGACACCTGTAGAGCACCTTTATAATCACCCATTCGTTGTGACGTTTGGTAGCACACAAAGTGTTCCTCCGTAAACGGAGTTGCATAATCTCATAGTCATAGGAACATGTATAAGTCATGAAGGAAGCAATAGCAACATACTAAACGATCGTGTGCTAAGCTAAAGGAATGGGTCATGTCAATCAGATCATTCAAGTAATGATGTGACCTTGTTAATCAAATAACAACTCCTTGTTCATGGTTAGGAAACATAACCATCTTTGATTAACAAGCTAGTCAAGTAGAGGCATACTAGTGACACTGCTTGTCTATATATTCACACATGTATTATGTTTCCGGTTAATACAATTCTAGCATGAATAATAAACATTTATCATGATATAAGGAAATAAATAATAACTTTATTATTGCCTCTAGGGCATATTTCCTTCAGTCTCCCACTTGCACTAGAGTCAATAATCTAGATCACATCACCATGTGATTAACATCGATAGTTCACATCATCATGTGATTAACACCCATAGTTCACATCGCCATGTGACCAACACCCAAAGGGTTTACTAGATTCAGTAATCTAGTTCACATCGCTATGTGATTAACACCCAAAGAGTACTAAGGTGTGATGATGTTTTGCTTGTGAGACAATCTTAGTCAACAGGTCTTTCACATTAAGATCCGTTATGTATTGTTGCCATTTTCTATGTCTACAATGCTCTGCACGGAGCTACTCTAGCTAATTTGCTCCCACTTTCAATATGTATCTAGATCGAGAATTAGAGTCATCCAGATCGGTGTCAAAACTTGTATCGACGTAACCCTTTACTTATTTAACCTTTTGTCACTTCCATAATCGAGAAACATATCCTTATTCCACTAAGGATAATTTTGACCGCTGTCCAGTGATCTACTCCTAGATCACTATTGTACTTCCTTGCCAAACTTAGTGTAGGGTATACAATAGATCTGGTACACAGCATGGCATACTTTATAGAACCTATGGCCAAGGCATAGGGAATGACTTTCATTCTCTTTCTATCTTCTGCCGTGGTCGGGTTTTGAGTATTACTCAATTTCACACCTTGTAACACAGGCAAGAACTCTTTCTTTGACTGTTCCATTTTGAACTACTTCAAAATCTTGTCAAGGTATGTACTCATTGAAAAAACTTATCAAGCGTCTTGATCTATCTCTATAGATCTTGATGCTCAATATGTAAGCAGCTTCATCGAGGTCTTTCTTTGAAAAACTCCTTTATGCTTTTGTAGAATAATTCTACATTATTTCCGATCTACAATATGTCATTCTCATATACTTATCAGAAATGTTGTAGTGCTCCCACTCACTTTCTAGTAAATACAGGCTTCACTGCAAGTCTGTATAAACTATATGCTTTGATCAACTTATCAAAGTGTATATTCCAACTCCGAGATGCTTGCACCAGTCCATAAATGGATCGCTGGAGCTTGCACACTTTGTTAGCTCCCTTTGGATCGATAAAACCTTCTGGTTGCATCATATACAACTCTTCTTCCGTAAATCCATTCAGAATGCAGTTTTACATCCATTTGCCAAATTTCATAATCATAAAATGCGCAATTGCTAACATGATTCGGACAGACTTAAGCATCGCTACGGGTGAGAAGGTCTCATCGTAGTCAATCCCTTGAACTTGTCGAAAACCCTTTGCGACAAGTCGAGCTTTGTAGACAGTAACATTACCGTCGGCGTCAGTCTTCTTCTTGAAGATCCACTTGTTTTCTATTGCTTGCCGACCCTCGGGCAAGTCAACCAAAGTCCACACTTTGTTTTCATACATGGATCCCATCTCAGATTTCATGGCCTCAAGCCATTTTGTGGAATCTGGGCTCACCATCGCTTCTTCATAGTTCGTAGGTTCATCATGATCTAGTAGCATGACTTCCAGAACAGGATTACCGTACCACTCTGGTGCGGATCTTACTCTGGTTGATCTACGAGGTTCTGTAGTAACTTGATCTGAAGTTACATGATCATCATCATTAGCTTCCTCACTAATTGGTGTAGTAGTCACAGGAACAGATTTCTGTGATGAACTACTTTCCAATAAGGGAGAAGGTACAATTACCTCATCAAGTTCTACTTTCCTCCCACTCACTTCTTTCGAGAGAACTCCTTCTCTAGAAAGGATCCATTTTTAGCAACGAAAATCTTGCTTTAGGATCTGTGATAGAAGGTGTACCCAACAGTTTCCTTTGGGTATTCTATGAAGACGCATTCTCTCGATTTGGGTTTGAGCTTATCAGATGAAACTTTTTCACATAAGCATCGCAGCCCCAAACTTTAAGAAACGACAACTTTGGTTTCTTGCTAAACCACAGTTCATATAGTGTCGCCTCAACGGATTTAGATGGTGCCCTATTTAACGTGAATGCAGCTGTCTCTAATGCATGATCCCAAAACGATATTGGTAAATCGGTAAGAAACATCATAGATTGTACTATATTCAATAAAGTACGGTTATGACGCTCGGACACACCATTATGATGTGGTGTTCGTGTGGCATGAATTTGTGAAACTATTCCACATTGTTTTAATTGAAGACCAAACTCAGAACTCAAATATTTGTCTCCGTGATCAGATCGTAGAAACCTTATTTTCTTGTCACGATGATTTTCCACTTCACTCTGAAATTCTTTGAACCTTTCAACTATTTCAGACTTATGTTTCATCAAGTAGATATACCCATATCTGCTCAAATCATCTGTGAAGGTCGAAAATAACGATACCCGCCATGAGCCTTAACACTCATTGGATCGCATACATCAAGATGTATTATTTCCAATAAGTCAGTTGCTCGCTCCACTGTTCCGGAGAACGGAGTCTTAGTCATCTTGCCCATGAGGCATGGTTCGCAAGCATCAAGTAATTCATAATCAAGTGATTCCAAAATCCCATCAGCATGGAGTTTCTTCATGCGCTTTACACCATTATGACCTAAACGGCAGTGCCACAAATAAGTTGCACTATCATTATTAACTTTGCATCTTTTGGTTTCAATATTATGAATATGTGTATCACTACGATCGAGATCCAATGAACCATTTTCATTGGGTGTGTAACCATATAAGGTTTTATTCATGTAAGCAGTAACAACAGTTTATTCTTTTACTTAAATGAATAACCGTATTGCAATAAACACGATCAAATCATATTCATGCTCAACGCAAACACCAAATAACATTTATTTGGGTTCAACACTAATCCCGAAAGTATAGGGAGTGTGCGATGATGATCATATCAATCTTGAAACTACTTTCAACACACATCGTCACTTCACCCTTAACTAGTTTCGCTTATTCTCGCAACTCCCGCTTCGAGTTACTACTCTTAGCAACCGAACCAGTACCAAATACCGAGGGTTTCTATAAACACTAGTAAAGTACACATCAATAACATGTATATCAAATATACCTTTGTTTACTTTGCCATCCTTCTTATCCTCCAAATACTTGGGGTAGTTCGCTCCAAAGAATCAGTCCCTTTGCAAGAGAAGCACTTAGTCTCGTGCTTAGGTCCGGACTTGGGATTCTTCACTTGAGCAGCAACTTGCTTGTCGCTCTTCTTGAAGTTCCCTTCTACCCTTTGCCCTTTTCTTGAAACTAGTGGTCTTGCTAACCATCAACACTTGATGTTCTTTCTTGATTTCTACCTTCATCGATTTCATCATCATGAAAAACTCGGAATTATTTTCATCATCCCTTGCATACTATAGTTCATCACGAAGTTCTACTAACTTGGTGATGGTGACTAGAAAATTCTGTCAATCACTATCTTATCGGAAGATTAACTCCCACTTGATTCAAGCGATTGTAGTACCTGCATAATCTGAGCACATGCTCACTAGTTGAGCGATTCTCCTCCATCTTTTAGCTATAGAACTTGTTGGAGACTTCATATCTCTTAACTCGGTATTTGCTTGAAATATTAACTTCAACTCCTGGAACATCTCATATGGTCCATGATGTTCAAAACATCTTTGAAGTCCCGATTCTAAGCCATAAAGCATGGTGCACAAAACTATCAAGTAGTCATCATATTGAGCTAGCCAAACGCTCATAACGCCTCAGATCCGCTCCCGCAATATGTCCGCTACCTAGCGTGCATTAAGGACATAATTCTTCAGGCAGCATTGAGGATAAACCTCGATCATGGATCCAATCCGCATCATTGCTACTAACATTTTTCAACACAATTTTCTAGGAACATATCAAAATAAACATATGAAAGCAACAACGCAAGCTATTGATCTTACAACATAATTTGCAAAATACTACCGGGACTAAGTTCATGATAAATTTAAGTTCAATTAATCATATTACTTAAGAACTCCCACTTAGATAGACATCTCTAGTCATCTAAGTGATCACGTGATCCAAATCAACTAAACCATAACCGATCATCACGTGAGATGGAGTAGTTTTCAATGGTGAACATCACTATGTTGATCATATCTACTATATGATTCACGCCGACCTTTCGGTCTCCGTGTTCCGAGGCCATATCTGCATATGCTAGGCTCGTCAAGTATAACCTGAGTATTCTGCGTGTGCAAAACTGGCTTGCACCCGCTGTAGATGGACGAGAGCTTATCACACCCGATCATCACGTGGTGTCCGGGCACGATTTAACTTTGGCAACGGTGCATACTCGTGGAGAACACTTCTTGATAATTTTAGTGAGAGATCATCTTAAAATGCTACCGTCAATCAAAGCAAGATAAGATGCATAAAGGATAAACATCACATGCAATAAATATAAGTGATATGATATGGCCATCATCATCTTGTGCTTGTGATTCCATCTTCAAGCACCGTCGTGATCACCATCGCCATCGGGCGCGACACCTTGATCTCCATCGTAGCATCGTTGTCGCCACGCCATCTATTGCTTTACGACTATCGCTACCGCTTAGTGATAAAGTAAAGCAATTATGTATGCTTGCATTTCATACAATAAAGCGACAACCATATGGCTCCTGCCATTGCCGATAACTTAGGTTACAAAACATGATCATCTCATACAATAAAATATAGCATCACGTCTTGGCCATATCACATCACAACATGCCCTGCAAAAACAAGTTAGACGTCCTCTACTTTGTTGTTTGCAAATTTTACGTGGCTGCTACGGGCTGAAGCAAGAACCAATCTCACCTACGCATCAAAACCACAACAATACTTCGTCAAATAGACTCCGTTTTAACCTTCTCAAGGACCGGGCATAGCCACACTCGGTTCAACTAAAGTTGGAGAAACTGACACCCGCTAGCCACCTTTGTGCAAAGCACGCCGGTAGAACCAATCTCGCGTAAGCGTACGCGTAATGTCGATTCGGGCCGCTTCATCCAACAATACCGCTGAACCAAAGTATGACATGCTGGTAGGCAGTATGACTTGTATCGTCCACAACTCACTTATGTTCTACTCGTGCAAAACATCAAACCATAAAAACCTAGGCTCTGATACCACTGTTGGGGAACGTAGTAATTCAAAAATTTCCTACGCACACGCAAGATCATGGTGATGCATAGCAACGAGAGGGGAGAGTGTTGTCTACGCACTCGTGAGACCGAAGCGAAGCGCTGACGCAACGAGAGGAAGTAGTCGACGACCTCCCGGTCCAACCGATCCAAGCACCGCATTCGCACCTCCGAGTTCTTGACACACGACAGCTCGATGACGCACCCGTTCTCCGATCCAGCAGAGGCGCTGGAGGAGTTCCACAAGACGACGGCGTGGCAGGACGATCTTGATGTTCTCTCGTCGCAGGCTTCGCCTAAGCACCGCCACAATATGACCGAGGTGTAATATCGTGGAAGGGGCACCGACACGGCTAAGGAACGATCTCAATGATCAACTTGTGTGTCTATGGGGTGCCCCTACCCCGTTATATAAAGGAGTGGAGGAGGGGGAGGGCGGCCCTCTCTATGGCGCGCCCTAGGGGAGTCCTACTCCCACCGGGAGTAGGATTCCCCCTTTCCTAGTCCAACTAGTAACCCTTCCATATAGTAGGAGTAGGAGAGAAGGAAAGGGAAGAGAGAAGGAGAAGGAAGGAAGGGTGCGCCCCCCCTCCCTAGTCCAATTCGGACTAGACCAAGGGGAGGGCGGCGGCCACCCTTTGGCCCTTTTCTCCTTTCTCGTATGGCCCATTAAGGCCCAATACGAATTCCCGTAACTCTCCCAGACTCAAAAATACCCAATCACTCAAACCTTTCCGAACTCCGAATATAGTCGCCCAATATATCGATCTTTACGCCTCGACCATTTTGAGACTCTCGTCATTTCCCGATCTCATCCGGGACTAACTCCTTCGGTACATCAAGACTCATAAACTCATAATATAACCGCCATCGAAACCTTAAGCGTGCGGACCCTACGGTTCGAGAACAATGTAGACATGACCGAGACACGTCTCCGTCAATAACCAATAGCGGACCTGGATGCCCATATTGGTTCCTACATATTCTACGAAGATCTTTATCGGTCGACCGCATAACATCATACGTTGTTCCTTTGTCATCGGTATGTTACTTGCCCGAGATTCGATCGTCGGTATCTAATACCTAGTTCAATCTCGTTACGCAAGTCTCTTTACTCGTTCCGTAATACATCATCTCGCAACTAACTCATTAGTTGCAATGCTTGCAAGGCTTAAGTGATGTGCATTACCGAGAGGGCCCAGAGATTCCTCTCCGACATTCGGAGTGACAAATCCTAATCTCGAAATACGCCAACCCAACAAGTACCTTTGGAGACACCTGTAGAGCACCTTTATAATCACTCAGTTACGTTGTGACGTTTGGTAGCACACAAAGTGTTCCTCCGCTAAATGGGAGTTGCATAATCTCATAGTCATAGGAACATGTATAAGTCATGAAGGAAGCAATAGCAACATACTAAACGATCGTGTGCTAAGCTAACGGAATGGGTCATGTCAATCAGATCATTCAACTAATGATGTGACCTTGTTAATCAAATAACAACTCCTTGTTCATGGTTAGGAAACATAACCATCTTTGATTAACAAGCTAGTCAAGTAGAGGCATACTAGTGACACTCTGTTTGTCTATATATTCACACATGTATTATGTTTCCGGTTAATACAATTCTAGCATGAATAATAAACATTTATCATGATATAAGGAAATAAATAATAACTTTATTATTGCCTCTAGGGCATATTTCCTTCACGGTGCCCCTTAGCGACCAGCTGAAGCAGCTGGTCGAGCTCCACAAGGTGGCCGAACAGGCCATGAAGGGCCTCATAGTTTGGCTATGGCCCAAGGAGGCCATGCCTGGGAGCTACTTCGGCCTGGTGCGGCGGCTGGTGGATGCTTGTCCATGGGTTGAAGTCATCAAGCACTCCGCCTGCATTGAAGGTGCCCGTCGGGCCCATGCCCGTGCAAAGGTGCACTGGGGCAGGATGGACGCTGAGAAGCTTGTGACGGACGCGCCACCGGCGGGCAAGGAGTATCGCACGCCCGAGATGTATTATCAGGGTGTCTTGAAGGGTGCCCGCATGATTGCGGGTGAGTGCTCCAAAGATGTAATATTTAAGTAGACTCGCATTTTGTTATCCTGTGCGCTGAAAACTTTGTTCATGTGCGCTAAGCAACGCTTGTTAATTTAAAATATTACCTTCAGGCGGCCGCTTATCAAATCGAGAGATGGCAAGTCGTCGGCTTCAGCTTCAGCCCCCATTCCACGAAAGTGCTCGGGTGTTCGGGATAAACTTGAGCACTCTTGTTCCCATTTTTGGGTCCATCTAGGGAGGCGCTCAACACAACGAACGAGGCAACCGGACTTATAATGCTTGAACACTCTCACTTAGCCATAGAATTCTATAATTTTAAATCTCGGCGAAGCCCCTAGTGTTTAGAAGGCCGAATTCGGGGCGCTATCCACGCCTGGGCCGAACGAAGCCGGTTCCTCGCTCTAAGCGGTTTAAGTCTTTACGGACTCGAAAAAACCTCTCGAATAGCGACCAGCTCTCGCCTTATCATGACGGTCAGTTTTAGCTTTCTCCACTGAGGCGCTCGCCCAGATCAACTGGGGCGCAATCGCAGTGGTTCTCCCAGCGCTACCTTAGCCGATATAACGGAACGTAAGGTACCAAAACATGGGAGCCGGGCAAACCCAACTATTGACCCAAGACATGATTCGGAGCCGATGCATATAATGCTATAAGTTCGGGGTGCCGCACTTGTGAAAGTGTTCGGATTTATCACACCATAATGTGGGGAACATAAGCCCCTGGTGTATTTAGTCGTACCTAAGTGTACGGATGCAACATGTCATAAATGAACATATGTATAAGAAAGGAATGCAACTATAAGCAAAAAGTGATGCATTGTTTATTCAAGAAATACTGCCGTGAATGCAGAACGATACAAATAGTGCGGTAAGCAAGGGATGGGACTATTAAACATGTCCCCCTCCAGGGGTAGGCTGCGAAATGGTGTATAAGATAGGTATAATGCTCATAATGGAGACCACTTGGATACTCGTCGTAGCTTTTCTCCTTCCCTAGCTGTTGCATCGTGAGTTCGGCAGGTCTGCTGCCGGACAGGGCCTCTGGTAAATGGAGTCCTGTGGATAAGAAGAAAAAGGAAAAAAATGACACACTTGGGAGCCCCTGGTGTGGTTGAGCCGCACTCTGGGCTTGTTGTGGTCGTGTCCCTCCCCCTATGCCCATGGTATCTCCAGAGCATAATGATGTACGCAAAGTATTGGTCTTGCAATTTCGCAAGGGCTGGGGTTGGGGCCGCATTGCTACGCTTGCTTGGCACGTGCCAGGTGGTCTTGTTGTAGGTAACTCCGGGCGCGTTTAGCCGTGTCCGGTCGCTAAGGGCCGGACTCAAGAATTGCCTTAAGAGGCTGCTCAGATTTCCGCCATGAGAGCCGTGTGTGTTCCTCCGCTCGGAGGGAGCGTTGATGTTTCCGTTGACCGTGATGACTCCTCGAGGGCTGGCATTTTGAGCTTGAGGTATGCGAAAAGCGGCACCTCATTGAACTTTACAAGCGCGGTCCGTCCGAAAGCGAGCATGATAGCCGCTGCGGAACGGAACTATGTCGAAGATTAACTCCTCGCTTCGGAAGTTATCCGGGGATCCGAAGACCACTTCCAGTGTAACTGAGCCTGTATAATTGGCCTCTACACCTGGTATGACGCCTTTGAAGGTCGTCTTTGTGGTTTTAATCCTTGAGGGTCTATGCCCATCTTGCGACCGATCCCGATAAAGCAGGTTCAGTCTGCTGCCGTCGTCCATCGGGACTCGTGAGGTGAAATCCATCTATGATTGGGTCTAAAACCACGCGCGAATCCGCCGTGGCGGATCTTGGTGGGGTGGTCCTTCGATCAAAAGTGATCGGGCAGGAGGACCATGGGTTGAACTTGGGCGACCGGCTCCATCACAGATACGCCCCTCGAGTGCACGCTCCGCTCCCTCTTGGGTATGTGGGTTGCGTATATCATGTTCACCGTCCGCACTTGTGGGGGGAAACCCTTCTGTCCTCTATTGTTCAGCGGCCGGGTCTCTTCCTCGTCATCGCTATGCAGCCCCTTGTCATTGTTATCGGCAATTAACTTGCCTGCCTGCTTGAATACCCAACAATCCCTGTTGGTGTGACTAGTTGGCTTTTCGGGGGTGCCGTGTATCTGGCAAGAGCGGTCAAGTATTCGGTCCAAATTGGACGAACCCGGAGTAGTTCTTTTGAATGGCTTTTTCCGCTGACCGGGTTTGGAGCCTCTGAATCCGGCGTTGACTGCCGTATCCTCAGTGTTATCACCGTTAACGCGGCGTTTGTTTTTGTTGCGATGCAACCTGCCATTGCAGTCCTTGGTATCCGAACTGCCAGAATTTTTGCTGAGGTTGTTGCTGCGCGCTAGCCAGCTGTCCTCTTCCGCGCAGAAGTGGGTCATGAGTGATGTGAGGGCTGCCATAGATTTCGGCTTTTCCTGTCCCAGGTGCCGGGCAAGCCACTCGTCACGGATGTTATGTTTGAAGGCCGCGAGGGCCTCCGCATCCGGACAGTCGATGATTTGATTTTTCTTTGTTAAGAACCGTGTCCAAAATTGTCTGGCCGATTCGTCTGGCTGCTGAATTATATGGCTTAGGTCGTCGGCGTCTGGTGGTCGCACATACGTGCCCTGGAAGTTATCAAGGAATGCGGCTTCCAGGTCCTCCCAACACCCAATTGATTCTGCTGGCAAGCTGTTAAGCCAATGCAGAGCTGGTCCTTTAAGCTTGAGTGGGAGGTATTTCATGGCGTGAAGATCATCACCGCGGGCCATGTGGATGTGAAGGAGGTAGTCTTCGATCCAAACCGCGGGGTCTGTTGTGCCATCATAGGATTCAATATTCACGGGTTTAAACCCTTCGGGGATTTGATCATCCATTACTTCATCTGTGAAGCGTAGTGGGTGTGTGGCGCCTCTGTATTGGGCTATATCACGACGTAGCTCAAACGAGCTTCGTCTACTGTGTTCGGCCTGGCCGGAATTGCTGTGTCCGGCGCAATGGATATTGTCGCGAATCGTGGGGCGCCCACGTTATCCGTAGATCGATCTTGATTGTCTTGCCTTATCCTCCAATATATCTCGCAAGTCCGGAGCGTTCCCCTGTGGCTTTGTGCTTTTCGAGCGATGCCGGGGTACGGTTCTAGTGGAGGGCCTAAAGGCCTCTCTGTCGCGGCCACGAGGTGGTCGGCCAGCCGTATTGTGCGCTGGTGATGCAGGTTTATATGCCTCCTCCTCTAATCGGGGGAGCAGCTTGCGTTTGGGGTAGCTTTTGGAGGGGCGTTCGAGTTCATGCTCTTCGGCCAGAGGACTTCAGTCCATCTGTCGGCTAGCAGATCTTGATCAGCTCTAAGCTGTTGCTGCTTTTTCTTGAGGCTGTTTGCCGTGGCCATAAGCCTGCGTTTAAAACGCTCTTGTTCGACGGGATCCTCAGGCACGATGAATTCGTCGTCGTCGAGACTTGCCTCGTCTCTAGAGGGAGGCATGTAATTATCATCCTCTACCTCTTCGTCTGCCGCTCTCTCATGAGGGCTGGCTTCTCCGTCCTCCTATGCTGAATCTTGCTGGAGGGGGTTGTCTTCGGCACTGTCAGGGGTATTGTTGTCTCCGGTGCCGGAATCTCCATTCTTGCCGTGGCGGGATTTAGAGCGGCACCGCTGACGCCGACGTTTAGGCTGTTTCTTGGAGGAGTCTTCCTCCACTGTTTCCTCGCCATTCCCATCCTTTGGGATGTCCACCATGTATATGTCATATGACGAGGTGGCTTTCCAGTGCCCAGTAGGCGCTGGTTCTTGGTCGTCTCCGGCATCGTTGTTCATACCGTCGATGTCTTTGGAGTCGTAGTCTAGCATGTCGGTTAGATCGTCGACAGTGGCTACAAAGTGGGTGGTGGGTGGGCTTTGAATTTCGCCGCTCGCATCTCAACCGCCCCGACCGTGACCCGCCAGGTTCTCCGATAACGAGAGATACTTTAGTGAATTCAGGATGTCGCCAAAGGCGAAAGTGAAGTCTTGAAAGATGTCCGCAGCGGTGAACTCCATGATCGGCGCCCAATCAGATTCGATTGGTAGGGGCGCAGGAGGTTCGGAGTCGGCGAGAGTCCGCACCGGAGTCACGAGCTTCACAAGGGACAAGGTCGGTATTTGGCTCCATCGCCGAGATGTAGCAGCCCGAGGCGGTGTCTAGCCACCCATCCTCGTCTGGCAATCGGCTCAATTAAGGGTCGGAGCGACTCGTGCGCGACCTCTGTGGCACCGTCCGCAGCTGAGCTAAATCATGCCCATCGAGACAAGCGGGCGCTCGGTTGTGGCTCGAATCCGTCAAGATCAAGTCTCCGCGGATGTCACCGTGAAGTTCAAACTTCCAAATCGACTGATGGCGGGCGTAGCTTAATCTGCTCCAGATGGCTGCTTAATTAGCCCGCGATGCAAAGCCGCCGAATACGAAGACCTGTCCGGGGAGACAAGTCTCTCCCTGGACCGCGTCGTTGTTGATGATCGAAGGAGCCATCGAGCCTATATGTGACGGCACAGAGGAACTCTCAATGAAAGCACCAATGTTGGTGTCAAAACCGGCGGATCTCAGGTAGGGGGTCCCGAACTGTGCGTCTAGGCGGATGGTAACAGGAGACAAGGGACACGATGTTTTACCCAGGTTGGGCCCTCTCGATGGAGGTAAAACCCTACTCCTGCTTGATTTATATTGATGATATGGGTAGTACAAGAGTGGATCTACCACGAGATCAAGGAGGCTGAACCCTAGAAGCTAGCCTATGGTATGATTGTTGTTCGTCCTACGGACTAAAACCCTCCGGTTTATATAGACACCGAAGAGGGCTAGGGTTACACAGAGTCGGTTACAATGGTAGGAGATCTACATATCCGTATCGCCAAGCTTGCCTTCCACGCCAAGAAAAGTCCCATCCGGACACGGGACGAAGTCTTCAATCTTGTATCTTCAGTCTTGGAGTTCGGCCGATGATAATAGTTCGGCTATCCGGACACCCCCTAGTCCAGGACTCCCTCAATGGGCATGCGACGGATCGCCTCCGCCGTCGCCTCCGTCGGTGCGGGGAAAGCCGGGAGGACTGCATGGTCCATCGACCATCAAAACCTCCGCTGCTGGATCACTGTTGTCGCACTCGGATGCAGTCTCTGTGGAGCCAGTCGACAGGTCGAACAGGCAGTAGAGAGATTCGTCGGGCTCGATCGCCACGACTTGGGGGATGGCCGACTGGCGAGCCACCGCATGCCTCACCCACCGCTGAAGCCTCGACCGACCGGAGCGCTTGCGCCAGTTGGAAACAGGGATGGAGGATGACACAGGGGCCGACCAATCCTGGGTCGACGGCTGTCGCAGGAGGACGCCGCGGACGCACGTGCGAAAATGCGTCGCCCCGCGGACAGGGAGCGTGTCGATGTCGAGTGGAGCCTCCTGAAGCCAAGCGGAGTCGTCGGCGATGAACGTGAGCGTGCCGAGACGGATCTCGCGGCCCTCGACCAAAACTCCGCCTGAAACCATGATGGTGTGTGTCCTCGATGACCACACATGTGAGATCCTCGCATTAGGAGACGACAAAGGTTGGAGGAAAGCACATGCACTTCCAGGGGTCCACCCCTGCTCTAGACAACGCTCTCCGGGCACTATCGATGGCATCATGTACTTTTTAGTGGAATGCAACAACCACAATTTGCTCTGCTTTGATTTGAAGAGCGAGCAATGGAAGCCCGATGTGCTTGAAGGACCACGGAAATTCGTCGGGGTGAAAACATGGAGGAAAACAACGGCAATCCGCATAACAAAGCTCAATGGTTCATTGTGTATGGTTCAACTAGTGTGCGGTCATATACATGGATACAACGATGAAGTGGAAGATCCAGTCACCAACATCTGGATCCTGGATAATTCAGATAAGAGAACCTGGATCAAGGCATACACTTTACCGATGGCACCAACAGCATGCCGTTATATGCCATTGAGGGTGATGCATGGTGGACAGAAGCTGCTCTTGCACTGCTCATTTGATGAAGGACGGTCGTTGGTACTTCAGATCAACGATCTTCCCACAAACATGTGCACAGATATTGTGGGAGCACCACCCAACCTCGCCGGTAGAATGGGCCTCTGTAGCTTTCACTTGGACAAACCAGTGTCCGCCAAGAATTTGTTAGGGCGTTTTCTAGACCAAGCATTTTTATTTTTCTATAACTATATAGCTAGCAAAAAGAAGTTACGAAACTAGCTATTGTGTACGACTTCTACTATGAGCTTTTAACGTTCTCCGTCTTACCCCTCTTTTTACATGAGAGGTAAGAAGGCAAGTGTTAATCAAACCCACTACTTAATGCAATCAACGGCTTAGATCTATTTTATACTCTTGAGTAATTTTAACCAATGTTGGGGATATCGCTTATCGGGAACTTACCGGTCTACCGATGATAAGGGGTAAACCAGCCAGTTTATCGGCATATCGGCCGATTTATCGCCATATCCTCTCATTTATCGGACGATTTACCTTATTCGGTCAAACATCGATAAGCGATAAATCGGCTGATTTATTGGAATATTGGAAGATATCTTGAACAGTGATTTTAACATGCTCACTCTCACCCCATCTTTTTACATCAGAGGTAAGAAGGCAAGTGTTAATCAAACCCACTACTTAATGCAATCAACGGCTTAGATCTATTTTATACTCTTGAGTAATTTTAACATGCTCACTCTTACCCCATATTTTTACATCAGATGTAAGAAGGTAAGAGTTAATCAAACCACTAGTTAATCAAATCAATTGGTTAGATGTATAATGTATTCTTACCTCTCATGTGAAAAGGGGAGGTAAGAGAGAGCATGTTAAAATTTGCCTATACTCTTACCTCTCATGTGAAAAGGACAGAGGTAAGTGAGAGCATGTTAAAAAGGATTTTTTTTATAATAAAATTTCATAATGTAAGGTGCATTTCTTCTAATTTCTCTTAATTCCGTTCTTAGCCCTATAGAAAAGGGAAAAATATCTCTTCCTCAATTGCAGGAAAGCCCCTTCCATGTCTTCCTAAAGAAAAAGATAAAAGTATTTCTCCTGATTGCATGTATCTAATTCTTTCCTAGTCTAAATGATTTACTTGCCGCTAATCAATGAATTAGATATGTGTAATTTCGTTTTAAATTATCTACAATTATGTGTCTAGTCACCATACTAAAAATAATACACTTTACATCAAGAAACAAAAAGAGTATATGCTAACACAAACGCCAGCCATAAACTTGATGCAAATATATTCCACCGATGTAATCGATGTTAATTCATCCGCATGCAGGAGAAGTCTACACACGTACGATATAAGTAGCTACACTCTACCTAAATGACAAGTTTCCATGTTTATATTAACTTTAATTAATTGCTGCATCCGGAGTCCATAGTTACCCTTAGGGCATCTGCAACGCCGACCCTCAAACCACCCACATCCGTCTGGATTGCAAAAGTCATCCAACGCGGGTCTGTATTGATCCGCCAAGCAGTCTGGACGTGTTCTCTTCCGCAAATCGGAACCAAACATGGGGGGAGAGGGGAGATTGCGGGAGTCCGGACACGCGAAACGTCGCTCTCTACCCCCCCTAGCCCACCCAAAAGGAAAGGGGAGCCCGCACTTTTGTAGCAACCCACACTGTTTTCGCGCCAAAATCCCCCACTCTCTCTTCCATCCGTCACCGTTCTCCACGGAATTCCGCTCTTCTCCCACCCTCTCCTTCCTTCCGCCGGTCGATTCATGAACAGTCGGAGAACCTGTCTGAGATGGAGGCGGCGGAGGTGCTGGAGGATCCAAGCATCACGCTCGCCCGGAAGATCAGCTCAACTACACAGCAAAATCGCCGCGTCAAAGCAAAGGCCGCAAGGGATGAGAAGCTCAAGAAGCGGTTGGCCACCGATGGCCTGGTGGTCGTGTTGGGCATGGTGGCTATGGTGGTCGTGGCAGACGTGGTGGATGCTAGACAGGCGTGCCCATGGTACAGACGACGTCGTGGCCAGAGCATTACAATCCTCCGTACTACTACACCGCCAAGAAGCTCGGAACCCCCACCGGTAAGGTGCCTTACATCATCGATGTAAATGCGCCGTCGCTCTTCTCAGAGTATTCTTCACCGCATCTCATTCGGGCACGGACGGCGGCCAAGGGGCAGAAGGGTGCTCGCATGCTGTTCGCTACAATGCCTAGAGCTGGGGAGCCGGCGCACTACGATTGGAACAGTGAGATGCTCGACATCCTCCACGACGGAGGAGACAGAGGAGGAGGAGGCTATGAGGACCCGCAGATGGAAAACTCCGATCCCACCTAGTACGGCAACTACAAGCGGCAGTCCTACACCCAGATTGCTACGCAGTAGTCCTACACCCAGACTGGCATGGACACACAAGAACAATAGCATTGGGCCGCCGACAGCAGCAGCCGGAGGTGGAGGGGGAGGATGGTGAGGACGATGATCCGGCTGATACAACCGGCAATCCAAAGAAGAAGAGTAGATGAGAAAGCTTCAACATGCGGGAGGATGAGCTGTTGTGCAATGCACGGTTGGCCACTAGCCTCGATCCTCGGCACAACCTTTTGGAACAACATCGGCATATGGTTCCATGAGCACAAGCATTTCACGCTCTACTTCGACGCGGTCATCCGCAACTGTGAATGAAATCCCGTCAACCATCGATGGTACAACATCCAGGTTCCATGAGCACAAGCATTTTGCACTCTACTTCAACGTTGTCATCGGCAATCATGAATGGAATTCCCTCAACAATCGATGGTGCACCATCCAAGAGGCTGTGTCCAAGTATTATGGGCACTTGAAGCATCTCATCACACGGTGGCCTAGCGGTGCACAGATCACCGAGCAAGTAAGTTTAGCGGGACATGCTTAGTTTTGTTGCTCACTTGCCGGATATTCATAGTTCTGTCGATCACTAGCCTGGCATGCCTTTGTTTTGTTGCTCACTGATGACCCACAAGTAGGAGTCAATTGTAGCCTTTTCGATAAGTAAGAGTGTCGAACCAAACGAGGAGCATAAGGAAATGACAAGTGGTTTTCAGCAAGGTAATGTATGCAAGTGCTAAAATTGTAAATAACAGAGTAGTTTGATAGCAAGATAATTTGTAACAAGCAAGTAATGGTGATAGTAACAAAAGTGCAACAAGGTAGCCCAATCCTTTTGAGGCAAAGGACAGGCCAAAACGGTCTCTTATGATAAGCAAAGTGTTCTTGAGGGTACACGGGAATTTCATCTAGTCACTTTCATCATGTTGGTTCGATTCATGTTCGCTACTTTGATAATTTGGTATGTGGTTGGACCAGTGCTTAGGTGTTGTTCTTACTTGAACAAACCTCGTACTTATGATTAACCCCCTCGCAAGCATCCACAACTATGAGAAAAGTGTTAAGAATAAATTCTAACCATAGCATTAAACTTTTGGATCCAATCGGTCCCTTATGGAATAGCGCATAAACTAGGGTTTAAACTTCTGTCACTCTCGCAACCCATCATCTAATAACTACTCCACAATGCATTCCCTTAGGCCCAAAAATGGTGAAGTGTCATGTAGTCGACGTTCACATGACACCACTAAGGGAATCACAACATAAATATCATCAAAATATCGAACACATATCAAGTTCACATGATTACTTGCAACATGATTTCTCCCGTGACCTCAAAAACAGAAGTAACTACTCACAAATGATAATCATGCTCAAGATCAGAGGGATATTAAATAGCATAATGGATCTGAACGAATAATCTTCCACCAAATAAACCATATAGTAATCAACTACAAGATGTAATCAACACTACTAGTCACCCACAAGCACCAATCTATAGTGCTAGTACAAAGATTGAACACAAGAGATGAACTAGGGTTTGAGATGAGTTGGTGATGTTGAAGATGTTGATGGAGATAACCCTCCCAAAGATGGGAGAGTTGTTGGTGATGATGATGACGATGATTTCTCCCTCCGAGAGGGAAGTTCCCCCGGCGGAATCGCTCCGCCGAAGGGCAAAAGTGCCCCTGCCCAAGTTTCGCCTCCAGATGGCGGCGCTTCGTCCCAAAAGTCCTCTCCTGATATTTTCTAGGTCAAAATCACTTATGTACCAGAAGAGGGGCACCAGAGGTGGGCCTGGGTGAGCACAACCAATCAGGGCGCGCCTAGGCTCCCTGGCGCGCCCAGGTAGGTTGTGCCCCCTCTGGTACTTATTGACTCCAAAAATTCTCATTTATTCCATAAAAAACCTCGTGAAGTTTCAGCTCATTTGGAGTTGTGCAGAATAGGTGGCCTGACGTAGCTTTTTCAGGTCCAGATTTCCAGCTGCCAAAATTCTCCCCTTTTGTGTGTACCCTGCATATTATGAGAGAAAAGGCATTAGAATTACTCCAAAAAGCATTATTATGCAATAAAACAACATAAATAACGGTAGATAAACATGATGCAAAATGGACGTATCAACTCGCTCAAGCTTAGACCTCGCTTGTCCTCAAGCGAAAACCAAAATCAGAAAACATGTCCACATGCTTAGAGAGAGAGGTGTCGATAAAAACAAAAATACGGACATAGCAGCATCATGTAACTTATTATAACAACAACAAACTTTAACATAAAATTTCTATCATAGAACTTTTATCATAGACTTCTCATGAACAAGTAACAATTCATCACAACATCGAAGTATAAAGTATAAACTCTATTGGAAACCAACAAACTATGTTCTCAGTCAACTTTGCAACTACAATTCATCATCTTTTCAAGAAGGATCACGTATCGGAGCCTTTAGGCAAGTCCACACACTCAACCATCATTTAGTCTTCTATGATTGCTAACACTCACTGCGTACACATGAGCAAAATGTTTCAACCAGACACATAGAAAGATAGGGGCTTATAGTTTTGCCTCCCAACACATTCACCTCAAGGGTGATGTCAACAATAATAACTCACGCTACCCATATTCAACTGGATATATGCGCCTAGATCTTTCCTCACCACATGATGCTTGCCAAAGGAGAAAATGAAAAAGAATAGAGAGAAGAACTCTGACTCTTGCATGAAAATAAATACATAAAAGTAAAAGATAGGCCCTTCGCAGAGGGAAGCAGAGGTTGCCATGCGCTTTTTGTTTGTATGCTCAACCCCTTAGTGCAAGGGAACGTCACGTTATATTGCCCCTTATGATGGCAACCTTTATTATGCAGTCTGTCGCTTTTATTCTTCACCATCACAAGTTCGTACAACGCTCAATTTTCTCTTACACTAAATGATCTAACACTCTGAGAGCAATTTTTATTGCCTTTTTGCACCGATGACAACTTATTTGAAGGATCTTACTCAATCCATAGGTAGGTATGGTGGACTCTCAAAACAAGATTTGGGTTTAAGGGGTTTTGGATGCACAAGTAGTATCTCCACTTAGTGCAGAATTTTTGGCTAGCAAAGAGAGGGGAAAACACCACATGTTGAAGGATCTATGACAATATAGCTTCTATGTGAATATGAACAAACATAAATCATCATGTTGTCTTCCTTGTCCAACGTCAACAATTTTAGCATATAATATTTTGATGGGTGCTCACAATCACAAAAGATTTCCAGGGTAGTGTATTTGCATGTGAATATTCTCTTCCCTTATTAATTCTTTCATGAGTTGCATCATTAACCAATGCTATATTTGTCATTCTACAATAAAATTTACTACTTATAATTTTCCTTGTGTAATGTTATTACTTACCATAAGATTATCATATGATCTTTTTCATTTATTTCCTTTCTTTTTATTGAGACATGAAATTAAAAGAGGCAAAACTCAAACTAAACTTTATTATATATCTCGCACACGGTTACAAAGATAAATCACTAAGCAAACCTTCGAAAAGAAAGGATCGAACTAAACTTTTATTCATCTAAAGCAAAAGATAACTAAGGATCAAACTAAGAAAAGTAAAGACAAAAGATAGTGGAGGTGATACGATATCGGGGCACCTCCCCCAAGCATGGCGAAAGCCAAGGGGAGTGCCCATACCCAATACTTAATTTTCTTTTGGTGATGAAGAAGGAGGTGGTGATGATAAAGTAGTGGCGACCCTGTCCTTAAGGACCAAGAGATTCTCCAATCTACGGATGACGCTCCAGAGGAGGGTGATGTGCTCTTGATGTAGACTATTTTCACGAGTGAGATATTTATTTTGCACACAAACCGCTTCAATGATCCTGAAGGCTGCAATCCTAGGTGTAAGATGAGCATAGTAAGGTTTAAGGATATCTTTCTCTTCCTCCTAGGCAAGCAGTGCTTGCTCAATCACTTGCACTTGGTCTCTGGTGGCCTCCTTGCTCTTGTCCTCCTTTGCTGCTTCAACCGGGCTCTTCCCTCTTCAATTCGATCTTCATCAACCAAGCATCCTCTTCCACATCATTAGAGGAAGATGACGCCTGGCTCAACAGATCTGACAGAAAACAACGAGAAAAGAAAACAGGAGATTTTTTCTCTTGGGAAACAAGCAAAATGGAAGAAAACGGTGTCCGAAAGGAAACCAAGGCTGGAACAACCCACCTGGGCGCGCCTGGCTTGCTAGGCGCGCCCTGGTGTCTTGTGCCCACAAGGGTCACCTTCCTGGTAGTTTCTTATTTTCCAGTTTTTTTAAATATTTCAGAACTAACAAAAAATATTTTTGCGGATTTTTTGGAGTCCGTTTACTTGTTGTATCACATACCTCCTCTTTTTCACGATCCTGGAGTGTTCTGGAAGGTTTATTTTATGTGTTCTTCCGGTGTCATAGTTTGGATATATTGCTTTCAACATTAATGGGCATACCTAAGATATAATGTTTTATTCGTTGCCCATTAACAACCTTCGAGTTAGTGTCTTCGGCATTATTTATTTTGATAGCTCCAGATTGATAAGCCTCCTCGATAATGTAGGGTTCTTCCCATTTGGAGAGGTGTTTTCATGCAAAGAATCTGACACGAGAGTTGTACAAAAGAACATATTCTCCAACTTTGAACTCATGCTTTGTTATGCCATCTTTTAACTTATTCTTTAAATAACTTGGCATTTTCATAAGCTTGGGTTCTCCATTCATCTAATGAGCTAATATCAAATAACCTCTTTTCACCAACAAGTTTGAAATCATAGTTGAGTTCCTTTTTTTGACAGAAAGACTGTAAGGGAACCCCCTACAGTATAATTGGTGCAACAAACCCAAATTGCAAGTACCATGCCTTGAACTTGGGTGGGTTGGCAGGCATCAGCCCCTTCCCGCCACTAGGCTACGCCTTAGTCTGCGTTGAGTTCCTTAATTGCCCAATATGCTTTGTGTTATAACTCAAGAGGCAAATGACAAGCTTTTTCATAAACCATTTTATAAGGAGACATACCCATAGGATTTTTATATGCTGTTCTATAAGCCCAAAGTGTATCATCTAGTTTCTTAGACCAATTCTTTCGGGGCCAATTGACAGTCTTTTGTAGGATTAGTTTTATTTCTCTATTGCTAAGTTCAGCTTGACCACTAGACTGAGGATGATAGGGTGATGCCATTCTATGGTTAACATCGTACTTAGCAAGCATTTTACGAAATACACCATGAATAAAGTGTGAACCACCATCAGTCATTAAATATCTAGGGACTCCAAACCTTCGGAAAATAACTTCCTTAAGCATTTTAATAGAGGTGTTGTGATCGGTACTACTAGTTGGAATAGCTTCTACCCACTTAGTAACATAATCAACAGCAACCAAAATATGAGTATACCCATTAGAGGAAGGAAAAGGTCCCATGAAATCAAATCCCCAAACATCAAATGGTTCAATAGCAAGTGAATAATTCACATGCATTTCTTGACGCTTACCGATATGACATATTATTTGACATTCATCACAAGATAAGACAAACTTACGAGCATCCATGAAGAGAGTAGGCCAATAAAATCAGGATTGCAATACCTTATGAGCGGTTCTGTCTCCCGCATGATGTCCTCCATAAGCTTCAGAGTGACATTTCCATAGGATTTGTTCCTGTTCATGCTCAGGTACACAATGTCTAATAATACCATCTACTCCTTCTTTAAAAAGATGTGGGTCATCCCAAAAGTAATGTTTTAAATCATAGATTTGTTTTCTTTTGTTGGTATGTGAAGCTAGGTGGTATGTATTTGGCAACAATATAATTAGCATAGTCAGCATACCAAGGTGTACTACTAGAAACATTTATTGTAGCTAACTGTTCATCAGGAAAGCTATCATTAATAGGTTGTGGGTCATCAAGAATATTTTCAAGCCTAGATAAGTTATCAGCTATGGGGTTCTCTGCTCCTTTTCTATCAGTGATGTGCAAATCAAATTCATGTAGTAGAAGAACCCACCTAATGATTCTAGGTTTAGCATCTTTCTTTTCCATAAGATATTTTGTAGCATCATGATCGGTGTGAACAGTCACATTGGAATCAACAATGTAGGATCTAAATTTATCACAAGCAAACACCACTGCTAAGAATCTTTTTCAGTAGTAGCATAATTTCGTTGAGCACTATCTAGAGTTTTACTAGCATAATGGATAACATTTAATTTCTTATCAACTCTTTGTCCTAGAACAGCACCAACAACATAATCACTAGCATCACACATAATCTCAAAAGGCAAGTTCCAATCAGGTGGTTGAACAATAGGTGCAGAAATTAAGACTTTCTTTAGTGTTTCGAAGGCTTCAAAACAATCGTCATAAAAAACAAAAGGAATATCCTTTTGCAAAAGATTTGTAAGAGGCCTAGAAATTTTAGAAAAGTCTTTGATAAATCTCCTATAGAAACCAGCAAGACCAAGGAAACTACGAATACCTTTGATATCTTTAGGACATTGCATCAACCTTGGCTTTGCCCACTTCAATACCTCTTTCAGAAATTTTATGGCCCAAAACACCTTCCTTAACCATAAAGTGGCACTTCTCCCAATGCAAGACAAGATTTGTTTGCTCACATCTTTGCAAGACAAGATTGCTTAAACAATCATCAAAAGACTTCCCATAAACAGAAAAGTCATCCATGAAAACCTCACCAATTTTTTCACAAAAATCAGAGAATACGGCAATCATACATCTTTGAAAGGTGACAGGTGCATTACGTAGACCAAAAGACATACGCCTATAAGCATAAGTTCCAAAAGGACAAGTAAAGGTGGTCTTTTCTTGATCTGGTTGAGAAACAGGTATTTGTGGAAAACCAGAATATCCATCAAGGAAGTAAAAATGTGTGTGCTTAGATAATCTTTCTACCATTTGATCAATAAAAGGAAGAGAGTAATGATCTTTTCTAGTTGCTTTGTTTAGTTTTCTAAAAAATTACCATTCTATAGCCCGTGACAATTCTCTGTGGAATAAGTTCATTCTTATCATTAGGAACAACAGTTATACCTCCCTTCTTAGGGACACAAGGAACAGGACTTACCCATTACTATCAGCTATAGGATAGATTATACCTGCTTCTAGAAGTTTAAATATTTCCGTTCTTACCACTTCTTTCATTTTCGGATTACCGACGTTGGTGATCAACAACGGGTTTAGCATCAGGTTCCATATTACTCTTGTGCTGACATAGAGTGGGACTAACGCCCTTAAGATCATCAAGAGTATATCCAATAGCAGCTCGGTGCTTCCTTAGAGCTTTCAACAATCTTTCTTCTTCATGTTCTAAAAGGTTAGCACTAATAATAAAAAGATATTTTTTCTCATCAAGATAAGCATATTTCAAAGTGTCTGGCAATTGTTTTAATTCAAACACCGGGTCACCTTTGGGTGGAGAAGGAACTCCTAGAGTTTCAATAGGCAGATTGTGTCTAAGCAAAGGTTGTTGTTCGAATAAGATTCTATCAATTTCATTTCTTTCACTCATATGCAAATCATTTTCATGGTCTAGCAAATATTGTTCTAAAGGATCAATAGGAGGTACAGCAATAGAAGCAAGACCAGCAATCTGATCCTTACTAGGCAAATCTTTCTTATGAGGTTTTCTACTAAAATTGGAAAAATTAAATTCATGAGATTCATCACGAAAGCTAACAACCACAGTTTGTTTCTCATAGTCTATGTTAGCATTGACGGTGTTCAAGAAAGGTCTACCAAAGATAATGGGACAAAAGTCATCTTGTGGGGAACCAAGAACAAGAAAATTAGTAGGGTATTTTATTTTCCCACACAAGACTTCAACATCTCTAACAATCCCAATTGGTGATATAGTATCTCTATTAGCAAGCTTAATAGTAACATCTATGTCTTCTATTTCAGCGGGTGCTACATCATTCATAATTTCTTCATATAAGAAAAAAGGAATAGCACTCATGCTAGCTCCTAAGTCACATAAACCATCATAACAATGATCCCCTATCATAACTGAGACAACATGCATGCCAACAACTGGTCTATGTTTATCATTTTCATCAGGTTTGGCAATTCTAGCAACTTCAGCATAGAAGTAAATAACATGCCCATCAATATTACCGACCTAGAGATCCTTAACCATAGCAACACCAGGTTCAACTTTGATTTGTTCAGCTGGTTTAGGTATTCTAATATAACTTTTGTTGACCACAGTTGAAAGTTTAGAATGTTTCTCCATCCTAACAGGGAAAGGTGGTTTTACAATATAAGCAGTGGGAACAACTAGATCAACATCGTAAATGATAGTTTCTTCTTTATCTTTTACTGGTTCTTTAATTTCTTCTTTAATTGGTGAGTGATATTTGAACCACTTCTCCTTAGGGAGATCAACATGAGTAGCAAAAGATTCATAAAAGGAAGCTACTACCTCAGAGTCAAGTCCATATTTAGTGCTAAACTTTTGAAAAGCATCGGCATTCATAAAAGATTTAACACAATCAAACTTAGGTTCAATACCCGACTCTTTACCTTCATCAAGTTCCCAATCTTCAGAGTTGCATTTAATTCTTTCTAAAAGATCCCACCAGAATTCAATAGTCTTCTTCATAAAAGAACCAGTACAAGAAGTATCTGGCATGGATTGATTATTACGAGAAAGCCAAGCATAAAATTCTGAATAATAATTTCTCTTGAGAGTGATTGGGGCATGAATATAACATTGACTTAAGCCTCCCCGCAGCTAGAGCGATACTTTCTCCTTCACGAGGCCAAAAATCTTATATTTACTAATTGGAGGCACCTTTCTAACCTTCTCATTAATCCACATCATCAAAATGAATTACACCGTTGGATTATAGAATTCACGGCTAGATTTAAAGGAAAAGCTACGTAACATAGGTGGTCGCATAAAAAACATCTGTCACGTTCTCCCTCCCTCCATAAAAAATCCACGGATAAAAGAAAAAAATTGCATCTCACACGTTCAATGTTGGTGAAATAAAACTAGATTTAAAGGAACAGCTATGTAATATAGATGGTCGCATAAAAAAACATCTGTCACGTCCTCCCTTCTTCCATAAAAAATCCACGGATGAAAAGGAAAAAAACGATTGCATCTCACACGTTCAATGTTGGTGAAATAAAACAAGGAAAACAGCCACGATTCCTTTTTTTAGGCTATCATCCTTCCATATAAACTCCACAGATCAGAAGGGAAAATAAATGACAGATTGCATCTGACACGCTTAATGTCCGTGAAACAAAAGGAAAGCATCAATGGTTCCTTAAAAAAAGATAGCTTCCTACCATAAAAATTCCATGGATAAAAAGAAAAAAATAGATTTGTTTGATAACCCCTGAAAATCCCTCAATAAGATCTTTTCCTGCTTTTTCCGCAAAAAAAACAAGATCTTTTCCTGCTTGAAAAGGGAAAAAATATTCACGTACAAAAAAAAAAGGAAAAACCGCCTCCCCCTTAACAAATAGACCGCCCCGTCCAAAAATACATCTCACACATAAATTCTTTCTTTTCTTAGTGTTCAAACAAAAATCTTTTTTTTCAAGATCAGACACGTAATTTTGATGAAACAAAAGATGGAAAGCATCCATCGGTTCCTTTTAATGATAGCCTCCTTCAATAAAAGTCCACGGATGAAAAGGAAAAAAAAACAGGTCCAATTGATGTCCGTTGAAAATACGTAAATAAATATTTTTGCAGACTAAGAAAGGGAAAAAGCACTCACGCCAAAAAGAAAAAGCACCTCTCCTTAAAAAAACATCTCTCTTGATTCCTGTACAGGGCCACTGACTCTATCTCCTTCAACTTTTGTCTCCTATGTACGGCCGGTGGCAGCAATTTTTCTCACAGAACCATATCACTATCACCATCAAGTGCACTCTCCCACCCGCATGGTCATAAGCGAACCACAAAGGAGCCCAAACCGTAATGGGAGGGATGATGAGCGACCCAAGCGGCGATTGGTCTCCCTTTTTGTTAGTATTTCCACAATTCTATCCGTAAACCACCAACTTCATGATCTAAAAGAGACCAACTATAAAATCCATCCTCTAACTAATCATCTTGGTTTTAAGTTCGGAGCTGACTGAATCTAACGATGATAATGGTGGAGGCAGTGTAGGATGAGGTGTACCGATGCCGTAATTGGTACGCTGCTCATTGGAAAGCCTACAGCGGATGGAAAACACATCGATTTATTTGTCCGATTTCGTGATAATGATCCGCAATAAATTATCATGATACCAAGCATCCAATCAAGAGAAAAAATTATATATATGGGCCTATTTATGAGCACACTTCACCGAATTATGTTGTAGTGGAGTGGACTAGATTCAGCTGCATCCATTGTTGACATTTGCTAGGTACTTGTGTCGTGATGCATATGTGTTGAATAATCTAGACCACCGATTTGTATTGTGCAACTTCTTACATATATACTACTTTGCCTCATATGCATGCAACCCATGAATTACATGGATTCACATGATTCTTTGGCGGTACAGGTAAGTATCTGCATATATAGTACGTCTGAGAATGTTTTTTGTGCTTATAATCACATCTTTATGTACATATAAATTACTGCATTAAGAAAAAAAAGAATCTGGAAGTATCATGCACCACAAAGATTTCGTATAAACACATGCTTCTTATGCGATATACAAGATATGTATATATAGTATGGACTACAAAATTTTAAATTTTACCATCCATGTTAATCATAACAGAAATTGTTTAAGAATTTGTTGGTAGAGATAATAACTTCTGTTCTGAGTAATACTATGGTGCTTATATCGTAACATAAATTGTTTAAGAATTTTTTTTGAGAACCGTTTAAGAATTTGTTTGTAGAGATAAGAACTTTTGTTCTGAATAACACTATGGTGCTTATAGTATGATGAGAATATAAAACTTTCTCTTTTTAAATACTTATATTATTTGCAACAATATCACGTATGTTGGTAGAAAGTCGTGCATGCATGTGTCCATTATTCTGTATAGAAATAAAGTCTTTATGATTCGACCATGCTTCTGTGGCCAGAAGAAAGATGTATGTCTCTTTTAGGTTGATAAAGAAAGGAAGATTATGCTCTAATACGCCACTTGATCTTCAATACCTTTTAGAAACTTATAGGTGTTGACTACATGATACATGCAACAACTTTTGCGTCTTTAACCATGTTTTGTACCAACATAACACATATACACTTATATAAGCTTCAGAATGTAGCACATTTATATAAATCTGAGGTGGTTGAGCATCACACAGAGACAATATTTATACCGTTGTGACACAATTGTACTTAAACAAGCTAAGAAAAAAAGGTCAACGCAATGTAACTTCATTGGACTCTATGTGCATGTGTAATATTAATAACATATATCAGCATATTCAAATTATTGTTTGACATTTCTAATTTATGAAAACTTTCTTATATCTAATAATAAAGTTGCTAGCCGTGCCGTTGCATGGGTTGACGACTAGTTATATATAATTCCGATCACGATGAACTAGATGCATAGAATAAATTTTTTTGATGGAATTCCAGTTTCAACCGATTCCAGTTCTAAGATCCAATATCATTGCATAGCTTATACCATGTCAATGCCTTACCCTTCAAAGATAGAGGGAAAACCTTCGGCTTCATCTTCGGGTAAACCTGCAAGCTTAAACAGTCCACAAATTTCATCCACATATATCAAGTGCATAGCAGGATGTTCGGTTCCATCTCCTGCATAAGGATTAGCTAGCAGTTGTTCTACCATACCCGAAGGAATTTCATATTCAATATTTTTAGTAGGTGCAGTAGTTTGACTAATTGTGGTTCCGGTCGAGGTGAAGATACCCTGAACAAACCCATCAAAGGATTGTTTTTCATAGTAACAAGTGACAGTAAATTTCAGCACGTAGTAATAATTTTTCCTTACCAAGAACGCTTCACTCCCTGGCAACGGCGCCAGAAAATAGCCTTGATGACCCACAAGTATATGGGGTCAATTGTAGCCTTTTCGATAAGTAAGAGTGTCGAGCGCAACGAGGAGCAGAAGGAAGTGACAAGTGGTTTTCAGCAAGGTAATGTCTGTAAGTGCTAAAATTGTAAGTAACAAAGTAGTTTGATAGCAAGATAATTTGTAACGAGCAAGTAATGGTGATAGTAACAAAAGTGCAGCAATGTAGACAAATCCTTTTGAGGCAAAGGACAGGCCAAAACAGTCTCTTATGATAAGCAAAGTGTTCTTGAGGGTACACGGGAATTTTATCTAGTCACTTTCATTATGTTGGTTCGATTCATGTTCGCTACTTTGATAATTTGGTATGTGGGTGGATCGGTGCTTAGGTGTTGTTCTTACTTTAACAAACCTCCTAATTATGATTAACCCCCTCGCAAGCATCCGCAACTACGAGAAAAGTATTAAGAATAAATTCTAACCATAGCATTAAACTTTTGGATCCAATTAGTCCCTTACGGAATAGCGCATAAACTATGGTTTAAGCTTCTGTCACTCTCGCAACCCATCATCTAATAACTACTCAACAATGTGTTCCCTTAGGCCCAAATATGGTGAATTGTCATGTAGTCGACGTTCACATGACACCACTAAGGAAATCACAACATACATATCATCAAAATATCGAACACATATCAAGTTCACATGATTACTGGCAACATGATTTCTCCCTGACCTCAAGAACAAAAGTAACTACTCACAAATGATAATCGTGCTCAAGATCAGAGGGGTGTTAAATAGCATAATGGATCTGAACATATAATCTTCCACCAAATAAACCATATAGTAATCAACTACAAGATGTAATTAATACTACTAGTCACCCACAAGCACCAATCTATAGTTCCGGTACAAAGATTGAACACAAGAGATGAACTAGGGCTTGAGATGAGTTGGTGCTGTCGAAGATGTTGATGGAGATAACCCTCCCCAAGATGGGAGAGTTGTTGGTGATGATGATGATGATGATGATTTCCCCCTCCGGGGGGGAAGTTCCCCTGGCGAAATTGCTTCGCCGGAGGGCAAAAGTGCTCCTGCCCAAGTTCTGCCTCGAGACGGCGGTGCTTCGTGCCGAAAGTCCTCTCATGATTTTTCTAGGTCAAAATAACTTATGTACCAGAAGAGGGACACTGTAGGTGGGACTGGGTGAGCACAACCCACCAGGGCACGCTTGGGCTCCCTGGCACGCCAGGTGGGTTGTGCCCACCTGGTGGCCCCCTCTGGTACTTATTTGCTCCAATGTTCCTCAAATATTCCATAAAACATCATCGTAAAGTTTCAGCTCATTTGGAGTTGTGCAGAATAGGTAGCCTGACGTAGCTTTTTCAGGTCATTTTGGGTGTACCTTGCATATTATGAGAAAAAGACATTAGAATTACTCCAAAAAGCATTATTATGCAATAAAACAATATAAATAACAGTAGATAAACATGATGCAAAATGGACGTATCACTCGCTAACTGGATATGCTTAGTTTTGTTGCTCAGTTGCCGGATATGCATAGTCTTGTTGATCACTAGCCAGATATGCACTGTTTTGTAGCCTTCTCGTGCTTGTTTTGATGTACAAGAAGTTGGAAAATAAAAACTTCACCACCATGCATTGTTGGTTGAAGTTGAATGGGCAACCAAAGTAGAACCTTTTCATAGACAAGACCGCCGACTAAGCCAACAAGGATGAAATCTGTGACCCTACCGACCCAACCTAAGAACCGCCGAAGAAGGTTAGAAGAAATTTGCGTGGGGGGGTGGAAGGTGGAAGAGAGGGCGGAGTGAGAAGGTGCGGCGGCCAAGCTGATGGGGAGGGTCGAGGACATCTTATCGGAGAAGGAGGAGGCATGCGTGAAGCGCTTGGACCTCAAGGAGGAGAAAATGGCAGAGAGGTTCAAATTGTTGATGGAGGCGACGGACAGGAAGCTCAAGATCAAAGAGAGAAGGACCATGATCAAAGAGAGGAAGACCACGCTAGAGGAAAAGAAGGTGAAGATCCCCGCCAATGCGAAGGAAGCCAAGATGTTGACCTTGAATGTGGATTCTTTGGATGCCGATGCAAGAATGATCGTGCAATCCGTCCGCTACCAGATGTTAGAGCGGCAAAGAGATCAGTTGGTGGCGGCGGACTTTGAGGACTCGGTGGAGGCAGACCCCGAGGTGGAGGCAGTCTACGCGACGGCGACGACACCTTGATCGCGGAGCAGACGGTTTGGATTGCAGATTCGGTAGGGCAAAATTGCACGGACCACTCGACTGATTTTCTTTTGGATTCATGCATGTAAAAACTAACCATATTTCTCTTTTTGGTTGTAATCGGGCATGAGATCTGGTGCGCTGTGTGGGTCGAACTAATTTGTATTTAGAATTGCCCTTTACTGACGGACATATACAGGATAACGGTGGATGGCGATCTCCGTGTCTGCATATGCGGGAGGAAATTTATCCGTCGCCGTTGGAGTGTCCTTAACAGCTTAACTGGACCATCTCAGGCTGCTATATTACACACGTACAATAAATAGCCACGGTATCTGTAAATGATTTTTTCCGCATATTTACTTTAATTAATTGTTGCCGAAATAGTTGTGCATACGATGAACAATACGTACGATTTTCATACGACATGATCTCACTTGTCCATCCAACTGATTGAACAGCTGCTGACCACTGTTGTATCGTATATCATACAAAATTAGTGGTACGTGTAGCAGTTCTCTTGTTGCAAGCAGAATCCATATTTAACGCTAGCTGGTCCACCTCGTCCTGTCGGATTCCGTATGCCTTGAGGTTGTACTAAAAACGAAGGGCACAAACGAATCTGAAGTTCAAGGTCTATGTTTTTTTAGCTATATCTATAATCTATCGGTAATTGCCTTTGGTTCCTAGGTGCATATGCATCCATTGTCGAAATACACATTTTAAAAAATTGAAAAATTTGAAACAAAAATCTCGCATGTATATCTAGACATTTTATGTGCGTGCACAAGGTTTCAGTGAAAAACGACGTCTTTTGTGGCTTGTGTAAAAAAGAAAATTTCTGATGCTTCATTCTAACTATTCACGAGGTATTTCTTTATCTTTTTTGCACAAGCCACAAAAAACGTCGTTTTTTACCGAAATCTTGTGAATGCACATAAAATGTCCGGATATACATGTGGGATTTTTGTTCTGAATTTTTCAACTTTTTGAAATGTGTATTTCGATTATGGGGGCATATGCACCTAGAAGCCAAAACGCTGCTCTCATAATCTATAATCTATAATCTATATAACTACTATTAAAGGGAATATATATTCTTGGTTTGGTTTAGTCCGTTTTGTTTGGTTTAAGTGTCGTTTTATTAAAGAGAATATATATTCTTGGTTTGTTTTAGTCCATTTTGTTTGGTTTGAGTGCGCGCTAAAGTTTCGTAATGTTGGCTCACACACAGGCTAAGTGATTTGGGTCAGGTACTTGCACGTTAATGGGCCTTTTATGGTCTTTCATAGAGACTGTGAAAAATAATTGGGTCAAAATAAATCAACATTATGGAAATTGATCATAGGACCTCTTGTCTGGATCTTCAATGTAACAAGCGATGACTTATGTGCATTCATATTTACTAATCCCAAATCGCTCTAAATATAAGAGTGGCAGTCCTCGTGTTTAGGGCGAGCTAATTAAGCGAATGAGCTAATTAAATAAAGGATTGTCGGCTTAAATAAAATATGTAAACGGATGTGGCTAATTAAAGAAAGGATTATGGGTAAACTGATGGAATAATTAAAAAAAGATTGTGGTCTTAATAAATAGATGAAGCTAATTAAAGGAAGGACTTGAGGTAAGTTGGTAGGATAATTAAAAGAAAAGACTTGTAGGCTTCAACGTATTGTGGCTGCTAAATTAGAAAAGAAAATATTTGATTCCCGACTAAAACGGGTGAGGACGCCATGGTAATTAAAGGAAGGATTATATTTAAACAGAATCCGTGGAAGATTATTTTTTGAAACGGAAAGGCAGCTTGGCTGCTGCCTTATATATTTCAAAACAGACAAAGCATGGAGACTGAAAGGTCGATTACATGAGCATGTGATTACACCAAGGTGCAAGGCCACAGCAACCTTGGAACCAGAGAGTGAGTGGGAGGGGGGGGGTTACATTAGCCGTCTAGCAGACTAGCCCAAAAAAGCATGTCACTCCGATCCTGTGGCAGCTTGGCGCGAAAACGCCACAGACGTAGCAGATTTGCTGCATATAGTCTGAGGTACCGCGTGGACCAAACTTTGTTGTTGAAGATACGGTCGTTACGTGCATGCCATAGCGAGACAAAGCAAGCAGCTAGTGTCACATTCCACTTATGCTTGAAAGCCAGTTGCACCGATGCTCGCGAAGCAAAGTTTTGCAAGCCAACTGATGACAGAGCCAGGACCTCCAGGTGCAAGAACTCCCAGAGAGCTTGTGACGGGCGACAGCGCAGAATCAGGTGCTCAAAAGACTCTACCGCCGGGCACAGATCACAGTGTGCATGCGGGGCGATACCAGACGAGCCTTTCTTCACCATGTTGTCTCTAGTGTTGAGCCGTCCCCAGAAAGCTAGCCACAGGAAAGTTCTGTACTTCAAGGGGATAAGCTTATCCAGAATCCACTGCTCGTATGAGATTTGAACCCCTCGAAAGCTAAGCAGCTTGTAGAAATAACTCATGCACACACCTTTGCCAGTGACAGAAGCAGACCGGGCATCTTCAGACGCGCCTGTCAGGGCAAAGCTAGCTAGGATCTCATGCAAAGACTGCAGCTCAGAGCGCGCGGCCCTCGAAAGGTTTGGATGTAGTTGAATCTCCCAGCCTTGTTGAGTGAACTGTGAAGCAACAGAGCAGCATGGATCCCTCGCAAAGAAGTATAAGACGGGCAGCAAAAACTTCAGACGGTCAGAGCCAGCCCAACAATCATGCCAGAAGGAGACCAGAGCCCCAAAGCCAAGCGTGCAGCGAGTGGAGTTGATGACCATAGGAATGTATTGCTTGAAACCTTTCCAAAACGGCCTATCAGCACGATGCGCAGCCAGGGATAGGTCACTGGTGCAGTACTGCGTGGCGAACCAAACATAGCAAGGTATATCAGATGGTTGCAGATCCTTGGCCACAAACTTGCACAACATCGATTGGTTGAAAGCGCTCAGGTCCCGGACAGCAAGACCACCAGAGCTACGTGGCAGAATAACATAATCCCAGGCAATAAGGCATTGACCACTCTTGACCTTGTCCTTGTCTTGCCATAGGAAGGCACGCAGGAGACTCTCAAGTTTCCAGACTGATTCCCTCGGCCACGAGAAAGAAAATATAACACGGCTAAACTGCATCGTATTTTGTTATGTTTATTTTCTAGAAGGACGTTGTGTTACATCATGTTTTTCATGGTGAATCCGGTGCTGTGGGACACTATGCTTGCTCAAAACATCAATTTTTTCTATTGCAACGCATGGGCATATGTGCTAACAAAGTAAAGGGGACACGAACTGGATCCTTCGTGCTTGATTAACCGTGTTGGTGCTAGCAGTCTAGCAATATAGGGACGTCATTTGGTTACCTTAATGAATCTACGTTGACCATGAACAATATAAATGTTGATCATGGCTCTTAGCCAAGAGTCTTGCTTTCGTGCAGCCCCTCACAAACCGTATAAACATAGTATGATCATTTGATCATACGGTATGCCCAAAGATGTACACATTCATTCGAGAGAAACTAGTTAACGAGCGCTCCTTCAGGAGTCTCATAACGATCAGCGTTACTTGGCGCGCTCTCAGCCGCCCCGCCACGTGTCGCGCTCTGGGCGCTCTCTCTAGATTCCGGTTTTTTATTTTCCCTACGCGTTTTCAGCTTTTTAAACGGGTTTTTTCGGGGGTTCGACGTTCGTTTTTCACGGATCTTCCTTAACTTTTGGACAAAAAATAAACGTGTTTTCTATTTATTTTCTTTCGCGAGAGTCATGGTTTTGCTTTCGCAAGAGGCACGGTTTTGCTTTCGCGAGAGTCATGGTCGTGCCTCTCAAAAAAGAAAAAAAAAGTTTTCCGTTTTCTTTTTCCTTCCGCGAGAGGCACAATTTTGCATCTGAGAGAGGCATGGTTGTGCTTTCGTGAGAGGCACGGCCGTGCCTCACGGAAATGAAAAAAAACATGTTTTTTATTTTTATTTTTTTTCGTGAGAGGCACGGTTTTCTTCCGCGAGAGGCATGGTTGTGCTTTCGCTAGAGGCACGGCCGTGCCTCCTCGGAAACGGAAAAAGACGTATTTTCTCTTCTTCCTTTTTTCCTTCCGCGAGACGCATGGTTTGCTTCCGTGAGAGGCACGGTTGTGATTTCACGAGAGGCACGGGCGTGCCTCTTTCGGAAAGGGAAAACCCGTGCTCCCGGTTCGGTTTTTTCATTCAGTTTTCTCGTTCGATTTTTTCATGAAAAAAAGTTTATCAAAATCTATCAACATGATATCTAGTTTTGAAGATCTCGACGCGAAGAATTCAACGGTGAAAACGGTTCAAGATTTGAACGCACGATTTAAGAGATAAAACATTTTGAATGAACGAATCTGCGAAAAAAGGAAAAACTCCCAGGTTGCGACAAGTGGCGCACATGCAGCGTGCGCCAGTTATTGCAACCTGGGAAGGTGGGAGTGATTTTTGCAATGAATACTCCTTAACTATTGATTTCACACTCATTCTGCCCACTTGTCACAACTCTACACCGGCTAATTTTTTTAAAACAATACATTATTTTTATTAAATTTCAAAAATATTACGCGATAATTATATTTTTTTAAAATAATACCGAGCTGGCCTACTGCTGGCCGATTGCCCCCAGTCGGCCCACTACCGGCCAATTGGATCCAGTCGGCCTACTGCTGGCCGATTAGCTCCCAGTCGGACCACTGTCGGCCGATTGGATCTAGTCGGACCACTGCTGGCCGATTGGCCTCCAGTCTGCTTCCTCTACGCTGACTGGTGCATGCTTCCATTTTTCCGTTGGATAGGTATTTGAAAAATGTTGAATAGGTATTTGAAAAATGTTGAATGAGTATTTGAAAACTGTTGAATATGTATTTGAAAAACGTTGAAGAAGTATTTTAAAAAATGTTAATCGTGTATATAAAATGTTAGTCAAGCATTTGCAAAAAATGTTGAACAAGTATTTGAAAATATTTGAATGAGTATTTGAAAACTGTTGAATTGGTATTTGAAAAATGTTGAAGAAGTATTTACAAAATGTTAATCATGTATGTAAAAAATGTTAACCGTCTATTTGAAAAACTGCTTAATTAACATTTTTATATACATGATTAACATTTTTAAATACTTCTTCAACATTTTTTAAATACCAATTCAACAGTTTTCAAATACTCATTCAACGTTTTTCAAATACTTGTTCAACATTTTTTGCAAATGCTTGATTAACAGTTTTAGATACATGATCAATATTTTTTAAATACTTCGTCAGCGTTTTTCAAATACCTCAACAATTTTCAAATACTCGTTCAACATTTTTCAAATACCTATTCAAAAAATTTCAAATACTTATTTAACATTTTTTAAATACTTATTCAACGGAAAAATGGGTGCATGCACCTGTCGGCGTAGAGGAAGCAGACTGGAGGCCAATCGGCCAGCAGTGGGCCGACTAGATCCAATCGGTCGGCAGTGGACCGTTCGCCAGTAGTAGGCCAACTGGATCGAATTTGCCAGCAGTAGGACAACTGGGAATTATTTTGTATAATTACCGCGTAATATTTTTGAAATTTAATTAAAATAATGTATTTTTTAAAAAAAATAGCTCTACATCATGGGCCTGGCCCATTTTTTCCCTTATTTCTTTAACCTTCAAAAAATATGTGCAAGAGGTAGTCCTGTTCGGCGTTTTAAGCGCCCGAACAGGTAGCCAGCACCCGCACGCCTGACCTCATGGGCCGGCCCGCGACCGCGCATCACATGGAACCTATAAATGAAAAACAGCAAAAATCTCGTATCATCCCCAAGATTCAAACTCGCGTCGTTACGTTCAACCAGGATTCGACTAACCACTACACCATTTGCGAGTAACGTGACGGGTAATAGATCTAACCATATAAGAACAATCCGATCGCGCTATTTACTGCATAGTTGCATCTACTTTATCACTTAGTTTTTTGACTTATTTGGATAAAAATGTGAATTTTAAAACATTCAAAATTTTTGAAGAAAAAGTTCACAAACTTGAAAAATGTCACCTTTTTTAAAAATTTATTAAAGAAGGGAAAAAGTTTATCAAATTTGAGAAAAGTTCATAGATTTTTGAAGAAAGTTCATCGAATCAAAAAGTTCATTGATTTCTAAAAAAGTTCAACATATTTGACAAAAAACTTCATAGAATTTGAAAAATGTTCAGTCAATTTGGAAAAAGATCACCAAATTTGAAAATTAGTTCACCAATTTTGAAAAAATATCCTCCATTAGGAAAAAAGTTCATCAGATTTGGAAAAAGTTCAGCGACTTTTAAAAAGTTCACCCATTTTGAAAAAAAGTTCGTCCATATGAGAAAAAGTTCATCTAATCTGAAAAAAGTTCATACGTTTTGAAAAAGAAACTCATTGACGTTGAGCAAAAAATCTAGGTTTCAAATAAAAAGTTCATAGAATTTAAAAAAAGTTCATCGAAGTTGAAAAAAGTTCAATAATTCCAAAGAAGTTCATCCAATTTAAATTAGTTTGTGCATAAAAAGTAAATAAAAAGGAAAAAATATGAAAGAAAAGAAACAGAAAAAACAAAAACAAAAATGAAAAACCAACCCAGAAAAAACACACAACAAGAAAGAAAAAGGAAACCGACTGACAAAGTATAAAATAATAAAAAGGAAGGGAATCGCCACGACCTGTTGTCTTTCCCGGTTGGCTGATGCGACTGAACCTTAAGAAACAGCTCGCTGGTTTGAATCTCTCTATATCTCATTTTTTGCGCATTTCGCCAGAATGAAAAGGTGTGAGATGGGCCGGCCCAGCGCGTGAGCGCTGCAGGCGCCTGTTAGCGAAAATGCCCTATAATTGGCGCCTGCACCGCCAAATATGGTTTTTTTAGAGGTAGGATTTAAACTCCCAACCTGTTATCTACTTTCAACCAGTCTAACCAACTGGGGCAATTCACTTGTCATATCTAGTTACTTCTTTTATTCTTCTTGTTTTGGACTTTCTCAGTCTAGTTTTTTTTCTTTTGTTTACCTTTTTTCCCTTCGATTTTATTTTTCTTATTTCTTCTCTGTGACCACTCTGACCTGGGCTCGACCCAATTATCTTTTTTTAATATGTTTCGCAACCTTCAAAAAATAAGCGCATTATGCCAGATTTGAACTCAAAACTTCGCAGTTCATAATTAGACGCGTTAACAACCTAGGATACCTCACCTCCTATGTCTATGTTCTTCTTTTTCATCTTTTGTAGTGCATCAAATATAACGCTAAAAAAGACTCTGTTTTTCCTTTTCAATCAGGCTATTTTGGTCGGTTTTTACTCGGGGTTGTTTTTATTCTTTTTCCTTTTTTCCTTTTTTTGGATTTTCTCGAATGCATCAATTTTTTGAAAATTCAAAACCTTTAACAAATTTGTGAATCTTTTTCAACTTAGCAAAACATTTTTCACATTTCGCGAGCTCTTGCCAAATCCGTGAACCTTTTTCACTTTTTTCCATTTTTCTGGAAATCGATAACTGGTAGCTGCTCAGCCTGCTTGGAGTAGCGATTAATCGATGAATCGGCCTATTAACTGGATTAATCCGTCACCATTAATTGGTAGATTATATAGGAACTTACGAACATATATCTAGTTCTTTTACGTATTATATCATACTCTCATTATCTCAGCTATATAATATACCAAAATATGCTATTGTTTGCTCGAACCCTAGCTATTGAGGAGTGAGAGGGGATGGGAGGGGTTACGGGCCAAATTTTTATGCTTTGTTTGCCCCAAATTAGGCCTAACAATCGATTAATCGGTCTGACAGGCTGATTAATCGGCCTGACAAGTTGACACGACGAATATGTGTTATTCTATTCGGCCACCCTACAAGTAGCAATTAACAGGTCCGTTAACAGATTAATTGGATAATTTCTTGAATACTGCTTTTTTCATATCCAAGAACATTTTCAGTTCATTTACAACTTTTTTCCAGAATCTATAAGCTTTTTTCAAATTCGTCAATATTTTTCAGATTATAGATTATTTTCTAGAAAACATATGTCCTTTTCTTTTTCTGTTCGTATTTGATTGTTTTTCATGTTTTGTTTTCGTTTCTTTTTTCTTTTTTATTTTCCAAAAATCTCACGCTTTTAATTTTTTTCTATTTTTTTTAAAAACAATTTTTTTGTTTTGTACAAAAAAATAAATTTCATATTTTATAAAATTGTACCTAATTTCAAAGTAAATCTTCATGTCTACAAAAATTGCTCAGAATGACAAACACAAATATTTTTAAAAAGATCGAGCAGAGTTTTTATCATAAACATTTTTTGAAAAACACTAACAAATTTGGAATTAAAAAACAAAAAGATACAAGCAAAAATCTGAAACTAATTTCTTTTATGAATTTTCTTGGAAATTCTTTCTATTTGTGTAGAATAGAATTGAAAACAGGGCATTTTCTTCTATTTGGGCCAAGGCCTAAGCGTTTTTTCCTATTTTTTTATTTTCCTTCTATTTTTTAATTAAATCATTTTTCTACTTTTTGAAAATTATCGTTAGTTTTTGAACACGTTCTAAAATTTGAAATATGTTTTGGAATACCAAAATAACAGTTCTAAGTAAGTGTTTTAAATTTGTTTTTCGTACAAATATTTATTAAATGCTTTTAAAAAGCCTTTAGTATTTAAATTATGATTTTCAATACTTTTTTCCTTCATACCTAACATTTATATCTCCCGTGGCATGCCCATTTGCTCGAAAATTTCGAGGTCATTTTATAATGTCAAAAAAAAACACCATGTTCAGCGTAGGATATGCGGCGTAGGACCGAAGGCTCCGTTTGGGAGCACGTCATTTCTCGATATCAGTTAAATGGCTCCACAAAATTTACATGGCATTGTATGACCAATTCAAGGCACCATGCCAAGTTGTTTTGGTTTTCGGCAAATTTTGGATTTTCTGGAGCTTTTCCAATGAAAAAAAACTGAGAAATGGCCGGACGTGTAGTAACTTGCATACGGTCTCGGAAATCATTCAAACCTAACATGTGTACCTACAATGGGCAAATCCACCCGACAGGAAAAGTTGGAGCTATTTTATGGATGTCCAAAAATAGAACATGTTGAACGGAGGGTGTTCGAGTATTGCTAAAAGGTTTTTTTCGTGTCCATGTATCACCAATTCAAGGCAACACGCCAAGTTCTTTGGGTTTTTGACAACTTCTGTATTTTTTGGAGTTTTTCGGTGAAAAAAGGCCAATAAATGGTCGGACGTGTCCAATTTGCATATGGTGTTGGAAAATTTTCACATCTGACATGGATGCCTACCATGGGAATGCCCAACTTCTTCCAAAAGTTGGGGTCATTTTAAGGATGTCTAATACTAGACAATGTTCAATGGAGGGTTCCGGGTAGGCGAGATGGCTCCGTCTGAGAGCCTGTTGTTTCTCGACATCCTTGAAATGGCTTCAATTATTTTCATGGCCTTGTATGACTAATTCAAGGCTCCAAAACTTTTTGTTTTGGTTTTCAACATTGTTTTTCATTTTCTGGAGTTTTCTCGATCAAAAAGGCCGATAAATGGTTGGAAGTGCCATAAATTGCATAAGGTGTCATATATCGTTCAAATCTGATATGGACGCCTACCATGGACTTTCCCAATTGCTTACAAAAGTTAGGGTCAATTCAAAGATGTCCAAAAGTCGACCATGTTCAACGGAGGGTGTCCAGGTCGGCAAGACAGCTCCATTTCAGAGCTTGTTGTTTTCTTGTCGTCCTTGCATTGGCCCCAAAAATTTTTCATGGCATTGTATGACCAATTCAAGGAACCATGCCAAATTGTTTTGGTTTTCAACACTTTTTTTTGCATATTTTGGAGTTTTCTTAGTGAAAAAAGGCAATAAATAGTTGGATCAAAGTTGGGGAATGGAACACGAGATCGAAGTCGCGGCTTCTCAAGAAACGCCGACGACCGGTGGCATTCCACTGCCCAACGGGATGCGCATGTTGCTCCTTGAGAGTAGCACCGGGGTCAAGCATCGCATAACCGTCGGCGGTGACATGCCACCGGTGCGCTATGCACGAGTAGGGTGGCACTGGGATACCGTGCAGGTAGATGTCAACGGTCTACGACTGGTTTAGGTTCGACGGCCACAAGTCAGCCTATGCGGCGCCGCGTAACACGCGGCTGTTTCCGACGACGCCTCCATGGACCATGGTTGCTTCCGGCGCCTGAGTTGGCCATTGCGGCGGTAGTGGGGGAGATTTGTGAACCGGAGAGAGCGGCTAGTTTGTCTTTTTATAGCCGGCCGGGGGGAGGGCGCTCGGCGTGCACTCGCAGTTAATGTGGGGCGGCAGTCAGCACACGACTTCACGTGGCGCAACACGCTAGGCGACGCATTGCACAGCAGGCGAGGCGACACAACGTCGCAGGGCAGGCGAATTAACGCGGCGCAGCAGGAGAGGTGAAGTGGCTCACAGCAGTCGACGTCAAGTGGCACGTGGCAGGCGGTAGCGCAACGTCAGCTGCATCGGGCTGATTTTCGCCAACGGTAGTCGACTAGCCCGACACGGCCGACGCAGCTCTTCCGCCTGTCGTGCGCTACTTTGCCTCGCCTGCTGCGCCGTGTTAAGTATCCTGCCCCGCCGCATAGCGTCACCTCGCCTTTTGCACGCCGCTTCACCTCACTTGTCGCGTGCTGCATCAAGTCGCCTGCCGACTGGTGCACGCCGCCACGCATTAATTGCGGGTGCACACCAAGCACCCCCAGCACCCTCCCGGCTGGCTATAAAAAGTTACACCGGCCACTCTCTCGAGTTCACAAATCTCCCCGCCTCTCGCCACTGCACTCCTACTTCTTGTCACTCGTCCAATCTTTTCCCCATCACGATGGCTAACTCTCGTGCCGGAAATAGCTGTGAAGGCGGCGCCGCACCGGCCGGTTTGTGGCCCTTAAGCTTTAGCCAGCCACAGACCGTCGACATATACCGGCATGTTATCCCTATGTTGTCCTCCTCGCGCTAGGGAACTTGTGGCATGTCACAGCCGACAGTGATGCGACGCCCGACCTAGGCGTGCATCCCCGTGGGAAGTAGAACGCTGCCGGTCGCTGGCGTTTTTGGAGAGGGCGCGAGATTGTCCTCGCATTCCTTTCCCCGATTTGTATTTGTATTATTTGTATTATTTGTTTTCCATATTTCTTTTTTTCTTTTCTTTTCAACATTTTCTATTTTTAAATAGTTGTTCCAATTTGAGATTAACATAAATGTTCCCGTTTTCAAAATTTGTTCAAAATTCAAAAAAGAAATTGATTTCAATAGTTTTCGCAAAGATTCAATAAATGTTTGGGGAATTTTAAAAAAAATGTTCGCGCTTTGAAACAATTGATCGTAGTTTTGTGAAATATTTGTGTTTTCAATTTTGCTCCTGCTTTTCAAAAAATGTTCTCCTTTTCAATGTTTTTCCCCCAAAAAATTACATTTTAAAAAAATGTTCTAGTTTTCTAAATCACAAATTTGAAAATGTTCGCACTTCCCAAAAAATTCTTCGCAATTTCAATAAATGTGATCGTTTTCAATTTTGTTCTTTTGCTGATTCCCATTTTTACAAAATGTTCTTTTTAAAAAAATAAGAAAATTTTAAAATATCTCGTTTCTAAAATTATTTACTTTATCCAAAAACAAAATGAGGTCCGAAATTTCAGAAAATATTTGTCGCGGGTTATTGTTCATATAGAGTGGGCTACGTTGTTGGACACCAAAACTCAGTTACTTGAGTGGCTACCGATGTGGTTCATTGGAGCTAATTCCCTCGTGCGATCCCGATCATACGCTTTGGAGGTGTTTGTTTCGTTCAGTGGTAACGTAAACGTAAATGGAACCTGATTACGGACTGTAACAGCACCGGACTGAGCAAACCCCATTTTGTTTGGTTCTACAGTGTAAAGGAAACAGGTACCTAAACAGTGTTTCGTTTGACACAGTAACAGGTACCTTTCCACGTACAGAACACAGCATGGGCTTTCACGTGCATCAAACAAGCACATAATTTAGAAATATTTTTGCATTCATCCAATGCAAATACATCTTTTAACCAGAATTTGGCTCCACTTTAACGATTACACATATTTAAAATGAAAATGATACGAACTCGGAATTCAACGACACTTCGAAATAAACTACATAATTAGTCCCTAAAATTGTTTTTATATTATAGGATAAATAGAAAGGCCAAGTTCACAATCTTGCAAAGAAGCTTTGCTTTTCCATTGATCTTCATCTTCCACGCCACACCACTGATCCCATTTTCTAATAAACCTTGCTTATTTTCTCATCTGCCAATAAGTACGAGTTAAAATGAGGATAAAGAAACACACGAGCAACAACCAGTAATAAAAAAAATTAAGAGCAACTATAAAATGATTGTTCTTTCTCATCAACACTTTGACAAAGGAAAAGGTGGGAACCTGCTCCATGCATTTCAACACTTTGACAAAGATAACAATAAGAAAATGATGTATACTGCAAGACCAATGAAATGAAAAGCACTCTCTTAGCTAACACAGACTACAATGGTGTATATTGCAAGAACATAAACTAAAATATGGTGGATATGATGAGATCTACTCCATGCTTTTCAACACTTTTGGCAAATATATAACAATAGTAAAATGAGGTGGGTTTTGTACACGCCAGTTATGTCACACCATTACTAGAGAAGGACCTTCTTTCCCATCAACCTTGCTTCTTTCTTTCATCTGCCAATGAGGAGCCAATAAGCAGGAGTTAGATACAAGGAAAAAAACTTCAGCACAAGTTTGGCTTATATATGACCAGCCAAAAACAGCACAGCACTATGTCACTACAAGTTTGGCTTATATATATTGCAAATAACCACTCTTGCCTATATACGCCACTTTGTACTAGTGAAATTTTAGTTCACTTGAGCCACTCATGGTGATAAATGTCAGCATGCTATCAACCCCCAAGGTTTACAAATAAGTTCAATCAAGTATAACAAAATGTGTTATAAATCAGTCATGTAACAGGAGCATAATTTATCAACTATCATACAGATCTATATGGCAGTCTAGATATCACATATTAGAAAAATGTGGTCACACATGAGTTGCTGAACATTTTCACCTTGTTACAGTTCATTGATTTCAGCAACCTAGCTAGTTAGATCACGAACCAACATCGGAAAAACCAAAACTGCATCATAAGATAGTGCATATTATTAAAGAGAGTTTAGAAAAAGGGATACCGGACAGCATTTTCAGGACGAAGTCCCTCCTCAGAATGTCTGGAAGCACAAGCATCATGTTCATGTGCTCTGGAGCTTTAGCGAATATTGTTGCAGCTTCAACGATCTCGCTCCCAGTAAATGCAAGCCTAGACAATTCACTGATTGCCTTTTCTCTTGATTTCTGTTGAGGGTCTTCTTGTGCTGCTTCTCGCGCCATTGCTGCTGTAAATGATGTTGTCATTGCACCCACATGTTGTGTCACGTTGTTCAGCTGGCTATTGACATCTTGAAGCATGGCTGCAAATGGATCACTTGGTCCTGTCGCCCTCTTTGGCCTTGGCTCCTTTTTCTGCCTCTATGAACTAGTTGTATCAATAGAGCAAGTGTCAATGGACCGTCGAGCTGTTCCGTTGAGATGATGTCCTGTTCCTCATTTTCTTCTTCCTCCATAGCAATTTCCTTCTCCAAGTTTCCCACTGCCTCACCAAAGCCTTCAGCACTTTCTCCTGTTGCAATGTCTTTGCCATAGATAGCAGCCAATTGTTCAAAGTATGGAAATGATACACCATACAATCCCTTAGCCTCCTTGTGAATCTACATGTTTTTTTACAAAAGAAGAAAGTTGGTTTTCAATAATAAGGGCAATAACAATGGATAGAAATGGTACTACTTTCTCCTTGAACATGTTAGGAATAGTAGCAATAACAAGGCAGCAAGGGATGATCCAAATACAAAAAATACTGAAGAGAAAACACTAAAACAACAGGTAACCAAGGTACAATAGCAAGGAAATTCAGCACAAAGCATTACTAAGGAATTCAGTTTTAGTGGTTCAAGTGATCTACCTGACAATGAGCTTCATATTGTGCCTTCTCGCACTGAATCATCTTTCGACTTCCATCCCATGTGAAACCACTTTTGGATAGCATTACTTCAACGGCACCAAATTTCTTCCTGAAGTGCCTCGCTCTTGATTCAATGTGCGGGGATGCAGTGATACCACGGCCTGGACACTTTTCAGCAAGATGCTTTTCCAATATCCCCAGGTATCCACCCTTGAAGGCACCATCAGCTTTCCACCTCGGGTCCAAAGATAACTCATACAAAGCTTTAATAAGCTCATCGTCCTCATCGGAAGACCAATTCCTTTTATTCTTGCCTCTTCCACAAGACGTGCTCGAGCTATCCGCACGGTCCATATCTGCACAAGCAAGAATGGGTACAAATAAGATGGCAAATATATATGAAAGAGAACAAATGCAAACGAGATGCAATTGTAGCTTGCAAATAGAATTGAAAGGGAACCAATGTAAATGAGATGGAAATATATACAGAAAGGAAAAAATATAAACAACTTATACCTCAATGCGCCCTAGTAGCCCTATGTCTATTATACATGCCTTGAGCAAGTTCATTCCTAAAATTTGTCCACTCATTCGAAGTTGAGATAGAAGTGATGAATTCTGGTTGGTCCAATTCTCCCTCCATGACTTCTAATGTTTCTTGTGTTATTGGCTCGTTGATATCAAGTGGGTCGACAGACATCTTTTGCAATATAAGATTGTGCAAGAGTGCACATGCCATGATGATTCGACATTGGGTCTTCATGGGAAAAAGGAAGGAGACCTCAAAATCCCCCACCGACCCTTCAACCTTCCAAAGCACCTTTCTACTATATTTCGGGCTCTAGCGTGGCACATGTTGAGATACTCTTCTGCGCTACGAGGTGGATTTTGTGGTGTCCAACCACCCAAGTGATACCTTTGACCTCGATATGGAGCTAAAAATCCTTTTGCGTTTGTGTAGCCAGCATCGACAAGATAATATTGGCCTTCGGGGACACGCAACCCATTTGGCCGTGAGATGGCATCCCTAAGAACCCGACCATCATGCGCAGAACCTTCCCAACCGGGTAATATGTAGATGAATTGCATGTCAGGTGCACATACACCTAACACATTTGTATCTATATCACCCAACCTTGATCGATACCTTCCTTTCAGATTAGCTAGGACTGTTACTCATATGTGTGTGCCATCTAATGCTCCAAGGCAATTCTACAACATAAAGAGCAATGTGCAAATATTAGCATCTTTTACCACTATTGAGATCATCTAGTGAATATTTTTTTATTAGTAGCTATTTACCTTGAAATACTTCCACTTATCATCGGTGCAATCCTCGGGTATAGGTTCAGGCTTCTTAAGTAGCAGATGGTGCAGCTTCAAGACAGCTAGAAGACAAGAATTGAAGTTTCTACTAATTGGCTCAGGGCTTTGATAGAAGAATTTTCCCACTGTCCTATTTTTGAGATGGTGTGATAATACATACAAGAATGATGCCACTATCTCCTCTAATGATGTGTTCCTTGTACCCTTTAGACCACCAACATCTCTCACCATCTCACATAATATATGAAATGTTCTCCTATCCATACGAAGTTGACTTATACACCTAGCGTCGCTCTCACCAATTAGTCGATACAAGTTCTCTGCCCTTAACTCTCTAATTTTAATTCTCCTTTCTATTTGCCAACATTTTCTCCTATAAGCTAATGCAAACATGAACCACACATAATAGTATACAAGCATAATGGAAGTAGTCAGATTCAAAAATATTGCATTTCTCCTTCCACGCCTCGCACTTAAGGGATGACGAGCCATAACTGCATAAGGAAAATATACCTATTTAAGGTTGCTATGACTTTCTTTCCTAATAATTGGTAGTAGTACAAAACAAGAAACTGGATAGATTTCAGGATGACGAAACAAACATCCGCTGTTTAGATGAAAGATAATAAACGGTGATTATATTAACATGCAGTTGGTCATGCAAAGGTACAATGTATCCAAAAAAACTTGCACATCAGAAGCCTAATTAAGTCATATACAAATACAACTGCTGCATATGGATAGGAAAATTGCATATCAGAAAACTACAGGAACAGTCAACCCGTATCTAGTTGATATGCATGTAGATATCACCGTCGATCTACTGTCATGCAAAGTTCCAAGTACGAGGATATGATTTCACACCAAAAAGCTAAAGAAGATGGTCCAATTGACAGCACGAACATGCATCGAACAAGACACATTCCTTCCTTTTTGTGACCAGCCAATCTAATTCATCTATTTGCCTAGTCACCTAACTAGACAGATCAAGAACACATCAGAAAAATACAAAGGACAGACCACCAATTATACTCCACTAGTTATCCACTGATAAAAGAACAGATCAAGAACACATATTTTTTTTACTTCAAGATCAAGAACAGATCAAGAATAGATCATTAATAAACATCAACCTATAACAAATCATTAATATATCAAGAACACATATTTTTTTTACTTCAAGATCAATAACAGATGGAAATATATGCTATACATCAACCTATAACAGATCATTAGTAGATCAAGAACAGATCAAGGACGCATATTTTTTTTACTTCAAGATCAAGGACGCATATTTTTGTACTTCAAGATCAAGAACAGATGTATTAGTTACCCTAACCTTGAGATCTGCAGTAGGAGAGTGACGGAGGAGGAAGAGATTGATCCGGAGATGGGCGGACGGGCCTTGCTGCTCCTCGTACGCGGCTTCAATGGTCCACCCTCATCGGCATCGGAGGCGGCTAGCGTGGTCGTTCCCGGCGACTGGTGTGGCGTGGTCAACCTGGCGGCTGGACCAGGAGGAGAGGACCGAAGGGGGTCGAGGGGAGGTGGCGGCGCGGCGGCACTGGACTGGAAGGGAGGCGGCGGGGCGGCGGCGCAGCGGCGCGGTACTCGAAGGGAGGCGGCGGCGCAGACAGATCGAGGGGAGGAGCGAGTCGCGGGGAGGAGCTGAGTCGGGGGCGGTAAGGAAGCGTTTACCGGTGGGGGGTGGGGGGTATCGTTCGATAACTGACCCGGAACTGATTACGGAGGAACGTGATTACGGAGGTGTCTCACCAAACGCCCGTAAGGGTATCCGTTTACACTGTAAAAGGTGACGGGCAGAATTTGACGAAACAAACACCTCCTTTGTTTTATCTTAACTAGCAAAAAGGCCTGTGCGTTGCAACGGGAGAAAAAAAAAATCCTCTCATATCTCTAGCTGGGTCAATTGGACAAAGTGTGTGCGGTCAGTTGGCAGGTTTGCCAGCTCTCCGGACTTGGGCCACAGTGCGCCGCCAGATGGGCTTCCTCCGTTGGGCCAAAACGGGTGGCAAATAACGAAACCAAATATCATACGTGAAATTAATTGAAGCGGGACCAAACAAAGCGGGACGAAACCAAGAATATCACCTCTCTTTAATAGTAGGTATAGATATAGATATAGATTTTGCCTACTCATGTTTTAAGAGGCGACAACCTTTAGTTTCTTTTAAAGGTTCGCGCTGGAAATCTAACACTAGAAAGGCTGGTTTTTCGAGAAATCACTAGAGAGGTTGGTAGTCACAGAATCTAGCACGGCGCGCGCATCAACAGGGCAAATGGGCCGGCCCAGGTGAACCATCTTTGTGCAATACGCTGACTTCTTGCTACGAGCCCCTTGTATTGTACACAAGCCGCGTATCGGAGGTCTCGGCACAGGCGGCGTACTTTTAAGAAAGAGATCATTCCGCCCTTTATTATAAATGGATGGAATATTCTTAGTCGTCGATATGTTTAAGGGGGTGTAATGAACCAGAAGTGCTTAGCCAAATGGTTGTCGAGATCTATTTGATGCAACTATCATTAGTCCATATGACTATGTGAAAGACATAACACATTCTTGAAGAGTGACCGACGGTATGATTAATCTTTCATGTTGTCCGACACTTATTTTGGATCTAAGGGAGTGCGTGATATATTTTATGATGAATTTAGCTTTTGGATGATCATATATTTTGTATAGACCAAGTGAAACTTAGAAAAGTTTAACTTACTAGAAATATACAATTTCAAATAATATGGAATGAAGGAAGTACCCGCAATTGTAAAAACTTACTTCCTTGGTTGGGAATTGATATTGGTGGGGAAAAACCCAGCCTATGGCTAATACTGACCACCCAATTCCATTGGTGCGAGGTGTAGTGCCAGTCAATATCCGGCCATACAAAAATGGAGAATTCGGTTTGTGTCATTTTCTTATATTCGATGGTTGTCACTAAATTTTCGTTAAATTTGGTTGTGGCACTAACGATTGCGAATAATTTAGCTACAAGCCGCTGCACGTCGTCTCCACGAGTTGCCATCTGGTTAGGGGCCTCATTGTGGTCCTCCTTGATGTATTTCCTACTCTATGCCCTCCCTCCTCCCTCTCCCGAAAAGATCTAACATATTATCAGCAACAGACAGTGTACTCACTTGACGCTCAAGGTCCCATCAGTCCGGTGTGTGTCAAAGAAGAAAATAAGAGCAACTCTAGCAGACCCCGTAAAACTCGCAGACCCGCAAAATTCCGGCGAGTATGCGGGCTCGGCCCAATTTTCCTGCCAGAACAGAGCCCGCATACTCGCCCGGCCCATAAAAAAATTAGCCGCGGCACGCAAATCGCATGCCCCGACCGCTATGTCTACGGTTCCACGGCTCGTTTGCGGGTCGAAACCCTATCCCCCGCCGCCGCCGAGCCACGCGATTCCCCACCCCCTTCTCCACATTTCTCGCCGCCGGCGACCACCTCCCCTGCCTCCGGCCGCCATGTAGGGCCGCATGTGGAGCTCCAGACGCGGCTCCGGCGGCAGAAGCGACCCGGAGCGCGAGCGGCGCGTCCGCTCGGACGACGCGAGGAAGCGCGGGACCCGGAGGTGGACCAACCGCGGCATGTCGCCGCCGGCGAGCTTCCCGCGGAGCGAGACGGAGGAGTACGACCGCCGGCGTGCGTCCTTCTCCTCAGCGAGATCTGCGTACACCGGGAGCTCCTCCTCCTCCGGCGCGGGCCTTCTCCCCATGAAGAGGGAGTGGTCGGAGGACGAGGAGGAGCCGGACTTCGTCCCTGTCAAGGAGGAGCCCGAGGAGCCCGCTCCGCTCGGCCGCCGCGGAGTCGTCGGGCCGAAAGACTACGTCGCCGACGTCAACGGCATTGCGGCCGCCATCGCCGAGCGGCGCGTGCGCGAGGAGGAGGAGCGTCGGCGCCACGCGGAGCAGCTCGAAGACCTCGAGTGGCGGCAGGCGGTTGCCGCCAACCTCGCCGCCATGGAGAAGTACGAGGAGTGGCGACGCATCCGCGAGGAGCAGAGCGCGAAGTACATCGACCTCTGCAGCTCCGGCGAGGAGGATTGAGCGTTCTTCTCCTCCACGCCTTCGTCCATTTTGCCGCGACCTCGCCGCCGTCAGATCCGACCCCCTCTAGTACTAGTATTGACGTAGTATGTAGTATGAGCTATGTTTGTAGTGTGTTGGTCATGTAAAATCTATGTAGTATGTGATGAACTACTTGCGTCAACGAGGTGCAAGTTCTCCCGCGAAAGTGTTTTTTCAAATTATGCAGTTTTAGATATGGTTTCTGTTCGGCCGTGCTAGTTTTTGACCCGCAAACCCGATCTTCGTCAAACCGCAAACGCGTTTTGCGGGTCAAGTTTTTGCAGGGTCTACTAGAGTTGCTCTAAAGGGACACCTGAAAAGAAACAACCAGTCCATGCCATACCATTGTGGGAGGTCGGTATGGCGACTCTGCTATACCGTCTTTTTCAGTCGTGATTACCATATAGGCAGTTATTATGGCAATCTAGGCGTTATATATAATGCGTCTGGTACCATTATTCTTAGAACTAATATTATTTTTACTAGCTGAAATTAATAATAAAAAAGGTTGTGGGTCTTATTAGGATGCAACAATTCGGTTCCTGAGCTCATCTCCTCCCTTGCGTGAACAGTAACATATAAAAATACTACAAAAAATAAAAAAAATCTGAAATTCTTTGACATGGAAGATGTTCGAGTGTGTGACGTCCGTGCCAAATTTGGTGGTGTTTGATCATTTGAGTGGGTCTCAGGAAAAAAATGAATTCGGGTCCATGAGAAAGTTTACTGCTCAGGCATTGTTCGGACCGATTTTTCCTTTTTTGCCAAGAGCTCCTCAGATTTCCTAACATGGTAAAATTTTGCCTGGACATCGAGCATTTGAAGTGCCTTGCTTGAAAAAGAAAAATCCTTTTTTTGAATTTTGTTAGGTTTTCCGCCTGATTTTACTGTTCATAGAAAGCAGATGATCCTGGATTAAAAAAATGAATATTCGTTACTATTGGTGCGAATCAATCAGTACATGAAGATAATGCCAAATGCTTGTCGGTTATATTTTAACACCTCACTCACACCCAACACCGCTTTCCTTGTCTACTGATAAGAAAAGTTGTCAATTCCCTTCACTTCCCTAATGAATAATTGACATGTGTGCGTCATTATCTTTTTTTTTTTAAATGGAGGAGGACCCCAGGCTCTGCATCTGGACGATGCATGCAGCCATTTTATTAATTATTCACACAAGACCTTATAAAGTCATGCAACAGTAAGACTGAAGCCACCGTCTAGGCAACAAACTGTCGTTACTCCTATCCAATTGATGAAGGGATGCTGATAGTTTGGGCCTAATACCAAACAGACCTCGCAGCCGAACCTAACATCTAAGACCTGAGGTCCCAACCAGGACGTCTACCGGGTATGGGCACCCACCAGTCCGGCGTGCTCCTCAACCAGGACGCCTGCCGGGTATGAGGCCGATCTTCAGAGCTGTACTACTGCATCTACCTTGCCTGGTCTAGCTGCTGCCGACGCCACCACGACACCAGACAGCGTCGACCTCCTGCACGTGTCCATCGCCACACATCTGACGCCAAGCCTCCGTTGCTCCATGCCGTCAAGAACCTCCGCAGTGAATATTTAGAAAGAAACACCGCTTCACCGAAGAAGCCAAACGATGGTCCCTCGAGCTCGAGTGCATCTCCAAGAATGCCGCCCCCAAAGGGGTAACGACACATGAATGCCGCCGTCATCCGATCAACTGATTTAGGGTTTCCCCCGAAGGTATTGGGTGGGGTTGGGAGTTTCACCTCGATGATGCCTTCATGCAGGAAACGATGATAAGGGCATCGTCATCACCGGCTCCGGCCAACGACCGAATACCAGGTTTTCACCCGGATCCGTCCCAAAGAATCCACCCGACAACCTGTGCACCATCTCGACCGCCTTCAAAGCCTCAGATCTAGCCACATAGATCCGGCGATCAACCGCAACAGCAGTACTACCGTAGGAGCCCTGGCGCACCGGCCACTGCCAGAGTGTGCCATCACTGGGGCCTGGGAGAAGGGCTCCCACCCCCACCTCGCCAAACTGCGAGAGCCGCCGAGATGGATCCCGCGCTCGTCACCATCCCTAGCGCACCGGCCACCGCCAGAGTGTGCGTCATTATCTATTCCCGACACAAGTCGTTATATTACAATAGCCATAGTCTTCCTAAATGGTAATTTATCCAATTTATATTTATATTAATTAATTGTGTCAACTATAATATTTACCGCTAGCTAGTCCTAATAGCATGGTGCCAGATTATGTCTGCCTCAGGGTTGTGCTATAAACAAAGTACAATAATGAATATGGAGATCAACATCTATATGCTCTTATATATGAAGTACACAGGACGTGAATTCGACGATTGTTCGTGGTTGTTAACCATGTTGACACAATGAGGACCTGCGGCTTAATGGTTGGTTGTAACGGTGGCCACCTAGCCCATGGGTGTCTCCCCCGTCATATTTTATACTTTTATTTTCTGGACTAATATTCACAACAGACCTTAGATGCACACAATATAACCCTAGACGTAGGACTTACTATAGTACAACCCTAGATGCAGACAATTTCGAACACTCGCTTCTCGATGGTTAAGTTTTAACAGTTTGCACCCACCACAGCTTTCCTAGTGTATGGCTAAGAAAAGTGAAAATCCGGATCCGAGCCCAATCTTATATGGTCCTCTAAACAGTCAATTAAAAAATAATAGCAAAAAATTATTATAAAATCTGAATTTTCTGGCATCCAAGATTCACGGGTACGCAAGGTGCGTGCAAGCTTTTGTCGTGTTTGAACATCAGAGGTGCTCTAGCAAATCTTTATCTTTACCTAATAATAAAGCAAACTGGGTTTCTTTCGTCCGTAAGGCATTTTTCACAAAAGTTCCTCTATTTCAGAGAATTCAACCCGCAGTCCTGTTTTAAGTCAAAATGAATCGTTTTTTCATATTTTACACAAAAGTCCCTGTGTTTTCTTGAAATCAACCCGCCGTCCGGATTTAAGTCACACCCGAATCATTATTTTATATTTTTCGAAAACCCCCCTGACGTTTTAGGTAATTCATCCGGGGATCATATTTAAGTCAAACAAATACTTTTTTAAATCATCCGTATCTTTTAAACAGTAACTCCGATTTGAACATGTCATATATGAAATTTGATTAGAAAAATATGTAGAATATGAATATGAGATTATTTTTACCTATTAAGTATTTTTAATATTATTTTGGAATATATTTAAATCAAACAAATGATTTTCTAAATTATCCGTATCTTTTAAACCGTAACTTCGATTTTAACATATTATATATGAAATTTTATTAGAAAAATGTGTGGAATCTAAATATGATGTTAATTTTACCTGTTAAATATTTTTAAAATATTGTTTTGAAAGCAAACTTATAATTTCTAGGGCAAGATCCGTTTTTCTTTCGTACCGGCGGCGATCCGGATTGCAAATAAACACCCCACTATAACCATATATGCAAAAGAAAACATAAATAACTACACATGCATACCTCTGAAAAATGTCGCAGGGGAAAACAACAGATTTCTCATCGCGAGAACGAGAGAGAGAGAGAGAGAGAGAGAGAGAGAGAGAGAGAGAGAGGGAGAGAGAGAGACGCCTTACGATTAACCATATTCAAACACATTTTTTGTTGTTTTGTGTGAACACCGAGGCCATCGCAGGCGAGGGTGACAACGAGGATAAGCAGCAACACAAATATGATGCCTCGCAAATATAAAGAAGATGGACCTATTGAGTGATGGTTCTTGGGTTAAGAGTGTGTAGTATGTTTTTTCTCCCGTTGCAACACACGGGCTCTTTTCTACATCTACACTACTATTAAAAGAGCAAACATTTTCTTTTCTACAGCCACCCAAACTTACTGTACACGGATTAACCAGCGCCGCAAGATCTTCTCCACATAATGAGATTGAACAGTTCAGATTTTTTTGATGGTCTACGATCTAATCTAAGGGCCCGGATTAAATGTTCTGCCCGGCAGACGTCTGCCAAACCTTCCTCCGCTGCGTGCTGCAACACCCTGATTATGTGGATCGGATTGCCACCCAAATCGCAAGCCGGCCACCGCTTTTTTCCCTTCCAGTAGCGTTCTCCTGCCCAAACCCTGCCCTCTCGAGGCCGCGACCCACCCACCCCGCTGCTATCTTCCGGCGAGCCCTCTCCACTCTCCCCGTTGCGCTGCCCCCACCTCCCACCGACGCAGCCGGCCTCGGGTCGAAGCCGCCGCCTGTCGCCTCGAGTCTGCCACCGCGGCCGTTGTCCCTCAGGTAGACGGTGCCGCCGTCTGGATCCAAGGTAAGGGAAGTGGCCATCTTATTTCCGTGTTGGTTCGTCTGCAAATCCTTCTTAGTGCTTTCCAAATCGAATAAATGTGTGTAAATTTGGTTGTTCTGTATGTTTCTATCTCCCTGTTGACATGGGGATTATGGGTGACATTTATCTCCTGACGAGTAACTTATTCAAACGATCCATGGTTGGAGTTAGACGCTGTGTATGTATTTGGCTCAGTTTCATCTTCATTTTATTTTTGCTCGAGTAAGATGCGATGAGAGATCTGAGTTACAGTATATTTTAGCCGATTAAACTGGTACTCTTAGATTGCAATCCCTACTTACATACAAGAAGCTGAAGTGAATGCGTCGCTTTTGGCGATTACAATTCGGTAATTTCAAGCTTTGCTTGACCAAATAGATCTTGAGATTCTGTTCAATAGTACTCCCTTCCCTTATACGCCCATTAGGACTGTTGGTTGTGTTGAAAGCAATATACGCTCATTAGGACTGCTGGTTTGATCTATTTTCTGTGCTTTGAGGGGAGGTACCTTGGGACTGTCCGTGAGGAAGACAAACTGAATATCTTGTTGGAGTTTGTTCCCCACCCACTGCCAGGACGAAGTCGGGCGTGCAGCGCACGAACGAGGAGCTTGACGAGGCCGAACTGGGCATGGAACCGGGCAGGGCGGCAGTCCATGCCAGCGAGGAACCCAGAGGCGAGTGGGTTGCGCATCGTTGAGCCCGGCTCTGAGGGCATGCATAGCCCACCCCTCCGTGGACGGCGATGCGGCATCCCGGTTGCGCGGCCGCAGCATGGAGCATCCGGGCGTAGGTGTACGCGTCGGTGGCCATCCCGCACTCTGCATCATCAGGAATACGCCTGGACCTGATTAGGTAATTTGATCTTCTGTTAAATCCTATAGGTAATCTGATCTTTTTTAAATCCTATAGGAATTGTAACCACATGTACATGCATGTTAGCATCTCGATTCAACCCATGACACTGTCTTCAATGTCTAATTTTTTTGTAATGCAACTTTTGGCCCTGCATAAATGGCTGAGAGCACGATAACAGCAGCACGGATGCTCACGCGGATGTAACTGAATGTGTAAAGTTGTTTCTGACACGCATAGCTGCATATATTAGCTCAAAAAGTCACTAGGCTCCCAAGTGCAGAATTAGGCGTATGCTTAGGGCATCTCCAGCCGCGCCCCCAAGAAGGCCTCCCCAGGCGATTTTCCCGCGCCGGCGCCGAAAAAACGGCCCAGTCGCGCCCCCAGGACGCCGAAAATCGCCGGCTTGGGCCGAAAACAGCGCCGGCGGACCCAGCCCGAACCCGGCGCTTGTTGGGGCGCCTGGGCGCCGGGGCAAGTTGTTTTGGCGCGAAGAAGCCGCGGGCCAGCCGCGTCAGCGACCCCGGCGCCTCGTCTTCCCCCAACGGCCTCGGTTTCCGCGGGAATCAATGGCAAGGCTGCCGCCGGTCAGCCTTGCCATTGATTCCTTCACGGGCGGCGCGTCACGGGGCGGCGCCGACGCCTCCCCTCCCTCGCACGCGTACACACGGCGCGGCCCCGGCTATAAAAGCCGGCGGCCTCCACTCCGCTTCCTGTGCACACCAGCCCCGCCCCGCCCCCTCGCCGCCGTCCAGCCCTCCCTCTCCCTGCCTCTCCCGCGCACTATCGCCGACGCCATGGCCGAACGCTACCCAGGGGACGAGGCGGCGGCCAACGGCTTGCCGCCGTTCGCCGCCTCCGAGTCTCAGCTTGTTTCGGCGAACATCCGGCGCCGCTGGACATGCGCGCGGGCCGTCGGGATGGAGGCTCGGCGCCGGGGTGCCCATTCCCTTTTGCCCGGCGCCGCGGCGGCGAGTGCCGCCGACGAGGTTGACATCGTCGCGTGTCCTCACCGACGCCAACGCTCCCTTCCAAAGACGCTGCCGACAACCACGCCGCTGGCGGCGATTGAAGCGCCGACAAAGAGCAGCGCCTCGCGTCCACCAACGCGCGCTTTGTGGTCGCCGGGCGGCGAACAGCGAGGGCGCCACCTCGGTGGGCGTCCCGCCGACACTCGAGGGTGCTCACGCACTCGGCGGCAACGACCCGCCGTTGGCATACCCCCCGGCGACGCACCGACGCGCCGGGGCATGGGCGCCAAGGCGGTTCGGGTCATCCTCCTCCTCTTCCTCCTCCCGATCCTCCTCACACTCCTCCGGAAGAACTCCGGCCCTGCTCGCCGTCAAGGCCGAGCCTGCGTCGGAGTCGCCGCTCGGTCGGCGCAATCACAGCGCCGGCATCGTCATCCACGAGGGTGGCCGGCGCGCTTCGTCCTCGGTTCCTCCGCGCGTCGTCAAGCCGAAGACGGAGCCGGGAATGGCGCCGGTGAAGACGGAGCCGGGGCTGGCGCCGGTGAAGACGGAGCCGGGCCTGGCGCTGGCGACGGCGGAGCTCGTCGACGACGACGCGGCCCTGGAATGGGCGCGCCAGACTCCATTGCGATGGAGAAGGCGCGCGGGAGAAAGCGAAGAGCGCCAGCGCCGAACTGCGCGCCGCCGGCGGAGCGACGACGCGGCAGCGACGAAGGCGGAGTCGTCGTCTCGCGGCGACAGCGACGACGACGACGCGCCGCCGCTAGTCCACCATGGCGACGTCGGGTCCAGCCGGGGCGTCTGCGTCAAGGAGGAGAAGGCCGACGACGACGATGGCAGCGACGGCGCCGACGACTTCAGCGCATTTCTTTTTTAGGTTAGCTTAGTTTTTAGTAATGTAATGAAAATGGGCGAATTTCGCCGAAATTCGCCATGTTTGGACGTAATTTAAACTGTTCTTCGTCATATCTTCGCCGAACGTGCCCTCCCTATTTTTTTTGCACTCGCCTGTTAGCGGCCCTGGGGGTCGACGGCTGGGCGACGACTCGCCCCCAGGGCCTTTTTTTCGCCGGCTCACACCCAGGCGGCGCTTTTAGACGCCCCCTGGGGGGGCCAACGGCTGGAGATGCCCTTACTGTTCGCTTTGTATCATTCACCTTCGCAGGAGCAAGTACATCATAATTTTTTATCTTCAGTGCATCAGAACTGGTGCAGGGTTTCTTTTGTTATTGTAAAATCTTAAAGAAGCACCCATTCCTGATTCAGAGAATAACAAGTTCCCTTGTTCAAATATGGAATCATGTATTTGCAAACGTTGATAAAGAATGGTTAGTCAATCTCGAACAGCTGCAAGTATCATGATCTGACGACAGTTATTCTCTTGACGACAGTTAGCCAATTCAGTTGTTGTAGCAGGGTATTAATCTAATACTCATATGTAAATCTTTTTAAATCAAATAAGTGATTTTTTAACTATCAAGATGTGAACTCATTTCTTGGTCTACTGAAGTGTTCTTCCGAAGGTGATTATGTGGAGCTTGTGAAGGAAAAAAAATAAACCAAGAAGCTTGGGCGATTGTCTATTGGCGACCACCTGGTATACATGACCTCCCTATTATTAAGTTTCCAGCTCTTACTTTGTAGGCCTACAGTTGTGTTTCTATTTTTAGTTTTTTACCCTTCTCATGCTCATAGCGCTACAATGTCAGTCAAATTGGAAAAACATGTATCCTTCTATGAACTATATAATAATCCTGAGAGCCTGTATGCATGTCGGGTTTTGAGTCTGGTTTCTGCTATTGTGGATGCTACCAGTTCCAAAAATCAACAACAATTTATTTATCTTTTTTAGGATGCAAATTGGGATCTTGTACTTTGCATTCTTAATCTTTTTAGTTGGTCTTTTTAGTGATGACCATTTTAAGGGTGTCAGTGTTGATCTGTGCCATAAAACCCATAGGATTCTTGTTGGCTCTTTCATTAAAGATGTTTGCTACTCTTTTGTACTTTCGATTCTTATGGCAGGAAGTTCCGGTATTGCACAACTCAAGCGTCTGCCATATATTCCTATCATTTGTATTTTTTAAGTTGTAGATAATTAGATTTTCAGCTAATTTTCTGTTGCATACACAGAAATGGCAAGCTGACACTCACAAGAAGAAATCGGCCGCCTCAAGTTCCGGAAGTTCATGGCAAAGAAGAGAACGTGCTAGACTTAATGAGTGCAGACAATGGAATTCTCAAATTTTATGTGTGCCTTTTCAAAAGATGTGGCTTTAGGACTTATTTGTAAACCTTGGAGCTTGTCCATTGGCATGAGACATCACAAGTTACAGGAATCAGTGACGCAAACATTTAAGATCAGATTTTTTTTTTGTTGCGATGTAATATGGATATACTTGATTCCATTGTGTGTGCATACTTAAGGATTTCGTGAGTGGAATATTGTACTTTTTGTGCGATCAAACAAAATATTGTACTTGTATAATCAATTTGCTTCACATGAATATATTTTTATCTGATGCTTGAGATGATTATAGAACATTCATGCTATTAGAATTTTAGATGATCAAGCATTTATTACAATGAATAGATTGATTATGCATTTCAATTTGCAACTAGAGAGGTTCAAAAATCTTACTGAAATATTTTCTCTGCAACTATTCAGTTGAATCTTGCATGTGGGAATTTATATATGATGATTTTTTTTGTTTATTCATAAGTAGATGAACGAGATTTTTTTTCTATTGTGTAATCGTGCGTTGCACGTGCAAGCTTACTAGTGCTAGTAAAAAATAAAACCGGGTCTAAACAATGCACATTTTCAGAGTTTCCTTGACAGTCAAATTTTGTTTTTGTCCACGACCTCCATGACTGTCCAAATACCACGAAAATTTGAAAGCGCATCTCAGCATCTTGCATGCCAAAAAAATTCACCTATTTTTGATGTCTTTCCTATATTTTCCGATTTTTACTGTTTATTGGCACGAGCAGCTAAGCCAGGGCTCCGAACCGCCTTTTCTGAAGAAAAGTTATTAATTCCCTTCTCTTTCCCGATGAATAGTCTTGGCGTACCACTGTCATTGTCTTTCTCAGTCTACACTGATGCCTGAATGCCCAGTGATGAAGTAAACCACGAATCAAAGCCTAGGGTAGCCTATCAGTAAAGAGCTTCCTTCTAGGAAAGGTTCATGAGATGCATGTGCTCTCTTCTGTTCCACAGACGCCAACACAAAAGTCAGCCACAAGCCTAATGCAAATGTAAGCCACAGACGCAATTGATGTTAATTCATCCGCACGCAAGAGACACAAGCCGTTATATTACACGCGAATGGTAAGTAGCTACACTCTTTCTAAATGGCAACTTTTCATGTTTATACTTACTTTAATAAATTCGTGCATGCCCAATCCATATTTACATCTCTAGTTGGTCCAAATATTAACATGAAAACTAGCTGGTCCAAATCAACTCGGTATATTACACACGTACATGTACTCCCTCCGTCCCAAAATTCTTGTCTTAAATTTGTCAGATAGGGATGTATCTAATACTAAAATATAACTTGATACATCCGTATTTAGACAAATCTAAGACAAGAATTTTAGGACGGAGGGAGTATTATAAGTAGCCACAGTATTTATAATTGGATTTTTTTTTGCATTTCCATTTGCTTTAATAAGTTGTTGCATGCAGAATTCATATTTAATGCTAGCTGGTTCAACTCATGGTGTCAGATTCTGTGTGCTTAGGTTGGGCTAAAAACGAAAGGCACAAATGAATTTGTAGATGAAGGTCTATGTTTTTAGCTATAAGGTACAAAGGACACGAACTAGATTGTTCGTGTTTGATTAAGAGAGTTGGTGCTAGTAGTCTTAGCAAAATAGAGTGATCATTTGGCTACCATAGTGAATCTACAGAGGCTACAATCAATATAAAAGTTGATCATGGATCTTAGCCAGATGGTAGTCAGGGTGTATTTGTTGCAACTTGCAAATGTCGTTAGTTTATAGAGAAACAATTCAAATCGGCCAGTCCCTTCCCAATGCGATTATGTGCCCATTCGTCTCTCTCTCTCTCTCTCTCTCTCTCTCTCTCTCTCTCTCTCTCTCTCTCTCTCTCTCAATCCTGATCCCAGTGCCGGCCACTGCAGTTTAGGCCGCCGGATCCAATTCGAGTGAGGTAAGACACAAGCCCATGCGTCCGTGCTGCGAGTTCCTGGTGGCGATGTTGGGGTGCGTTGGGTGGCAGTGCTGCAGTGCTGGGTGGCGGGGCTGCAACTTCCTAGTGGTGGTGTTGGACGCCACCATGGTGCTGTAACGGCGAGGCGGCGGGGTCATCGACTGAGGCGGATAATGCTGCAACGACGAGAGGCAGAGCTGAACCGATGTCCATAGGGAGCAGCGTCCATGGACAGTGAAGCTACATCCTCTTCCCCTGGTGACTGGAAGGGCGAGCTGCAACCGTGAATGGTGGGGGGCTGCAACCGGTATCCGAGGGAGCTGCAAATGGTGAACGGCGACACACTACAGGCTACGGTGGCGTGCGCTGCGACCATGTACAGTGAGTATTTTGTTTGCTACAATGGACGAAATGAGATATTACGATGGACAAGGCGAGCTGATGCTATGATTGTGGCCGGGTGGGTCGGTGTGTGTGTGTGGGAGGGGGGGGGGGGGAGTTGAGGTGCTGCAGAACGATGTCATTGTCATTTTCTATTTTTGCAGAACCATGTCAATGTTTATGCTGGAACCATATAAATTTTTTGTTGGAACCATGTCAATGTTTATGTTGGAACCATATAAATTTTTTTTTGGAACCATGTAATTTTTTTCTTCTTGAAACCATATCAATGTATGCTGGAAAACCATGTCATTTTTGCTGGAACCACATCAATGTTTTGCGGGAGCCATGACAATTTTTTCTTGGAACAATGTTTTTTGCTGGAAACGGCACAACCAGGGGGCGAGACGGCAACGAGGTGTAGGGAGCACGTGAGATGGATGCGGCGAACGACACGAGGTGGGCGGGCATGCCACCGAGGGGAAAGCGGCAGCGACGGCGAGGCATGGGAGCACGCGTGGTGGGTGCGTCGACCTACGCGCGGACGAGGATGAGAAAAGAGGAGTGAAACGGAGGAGATGAAGAAGACGACCCGGGGATAAGGATCCAATTGTTACGGCTGAGGGGGAGGGTCTAATGGCGCACGAGCGACCGGCCGAAACCTAGCACATGCGTAATCTATATGACTACATGAAAGGCTTATCAGTCTCTCTAGAAGATGACCGACCGTACAATCAATTTTCATGTTGTGTTGTTATCAACAAGATAAAACATGTATAGTACAGAATATATTTTATAATAAATTTAATGAGATCGACGTGGTATTTTAGATGCTCATATATTGCTCTATAGACCAAGTTAAACTTTTAAAAGGACTTATTCTAAATATACAACTTCAAATATTATGGAATGGAAGAAGTATTCGACTTCTCGTGCCACAAGAACCTCAAGTGTACAATGTACTTGCTTGCTTGGGAATTGATGCTCGCGGGACAAGAACAAAGCCTACGACAAATAATGGCCACTAAATTGGGCTGGTGCCAGGTGCAGTGCCAGTCAATGTTCGGCCATATAGATATGGAAAATTCAATATGTGGCATAACTTGATATTTTATGGCTATCACTAGATTTTCCTGACTTCTAGTTGTGCCGTATAATGATTGCGAAGGAATTGGCTACAACTCCGTGCGCACCATCTATGCAAGTTGCCAATGTGTAGGCCTCATTACTGTCTCACTCGACCTATTTCCTACTCTATGCGAGCCCCCCATTTTTGCATGGGTCTTGTTTGACCCTCGAGGTCCCATCAGTCGGGTGTGTACTAAGAAAAACAAAGAGACATCTTACAAAAAAATCTTGTCCATGCCATTCCATTCATGTGAGGATAGTATGACAAACTTTGATATACTGCCCTTTTCGGCCGGGATCACCTTATAGGCCGTTATTATGGCGATCTTGGTGTTATGACATCACCAACATAGAGGTGATTTTTTTGACCGTATGGGTCCCATCAGTCTGGTGTGTTTTCAAGAAAAAGAAATAAATACCTTAAAAGACGATCTAGTCCATGACGTTCCATCTGTATGAGGTCCGAACGTCAACTCGGCTATACTGCCCTTTTCGGCCGCGATCACTGTATAAGCCGTTATTATGGCGATCCGGGCATTATGACGGGTCTGCTGCAGTTATTCTTAGAGCTAATTTTATTTGGACTAACTAACATTAACAAAAGAAAAGTTGTAGAACTTACTATAGGTGCAAATGAAGCCGTATATGCGGACAATGCCGAAGTCTTGGTGGTTAAGTTCTAAGAACACCTCACACCCAACAGGCAAACACAACATTCCTTGTTACTGCTACGAAGAGTGGTCAGGTCCCTGTACTTTCCCAATCAATATTTTGACGTACTCCATCCGTTCCTAAATATAAGTCTTTTTATAAATTGATGTTACGATGGACAAGGCGAGGTGATGCTATGATGGTGGCCGGGTGTTGGGGGGGGGGGGGGTTGAGGTGCTGCAGAACGATGTCATTGCCATTTTCTATTTTTGCAGAACCATGTCAATGTTTATGCTAGAACCATATAAATTTTTTTTGGAACCATGCAATTTTTTTCTGGAAACCATATCAATGTATGCTGGAAAACCATGTCATTTTTGCTGGAACCACATCAATGTTTTGCAGGAACCATGTCAATTTTTTCTTGGAACAATGTTTTCGGCTGGAAACGGCACAACCAGGGGGTGAGACGGCAACTAGGTGTAGGGAGCACGTGAGATGGACGCGGAGAACGACACGAGGTGGGCGGGCATGCCACCGAGGGAAAGCAGCAGCGACGGCGAGGCATGGGAGCACGCGTGGTGGGTGCGTCGACCTATGTGCGGATGAGGATGAGAAAGAGGAGTGAAGTGGAGGAGATGAAGAAGACGACCCGCGGGATAAGGATCCAATTGTTACGGCTGAGGGGGAGGGTCTAATGGCGCGCGAGCGACTGGCCGAAACCTAGCGCAGGCGTAATCTGTATGACTACATGAAAGGCTTATCATTCTCTCTAGAAGATGACCGACTATACAACCAATTTTCATGTTGTGTTGTTATCAACAAGATAAAACATGTATAGTACAGAATATATTTTATACTAAATTTAATGAGACCGACGAGGTATTTTAGATGCTCATATATTTCTCTATAGACCAAGTTAAACTTTTAAAAGGACTTATTCTAAATATACAACTTCAAATATTATGTAATGGAAGAAGTATTCGCCTTTCATTCATGCCTAGAAACATAACTTTTCGTGCCACAAGAACCTAAGTGTACAATGTACATGCTTGCTTTGGAATTGATGCTCGCGGGACAAAAACCAAGCCTACGACAAATAATGGCCACTAAATTCTGTTGGTGCCAGGAGCAGTGCCAGTCAATGTTCGGCCATATAGATATGGAAAATTCAGTATGTGGCATAACTTGATATTTTATGGATATCACTAGATTCTCCTGACTTTTAGTTGTGCCATATAATGATTGCGAAGGAATTGGCTACAACCCTGTGCGCGCCATCTATGCAAGTTGCCATCGTGTAGGCCTCATTACCGTATCACTTGACCTATTTCCTACTCTATGCGAGCCCCCCTTTTTTCCATGGGTCTCGTTTGACCCTCGAGGTCCCATCGGTCGGGTGTGTACTAAAAAGAACAAAGAGACACCTTACAAAAAAAAGTCTTGTCCATGCCATTCCATCCATGTGAGGATAGTATGACAAACTTTGCTATACTGCCCTTTTTGGCCGGGATCACCTTATAGGGCGTTATTATGGCGATCTTGGCGTTATGACATCACCAACATAGAGAAGAATTTTTTTTGAATGTCCCATCAGTCTCGTGTGTTTTCAAGAAAAAGAAATGAATACCTCAAAAGACGATCCAGTCCATGACGTCCCATCCGTATGAGGTCGGTACGTCAACTCGGCTATACTGCCCTTTTCGGCCGCAATCACCATATAAGCCATCATTATGGCGATCCCGGCATTATGACGGGTCTGCTGCAGTTATTCTTGGAACTAATTTTATTTGGACTAACTAACATTAACAAAAGAAAAGTCGTAGAATTAACTTACTATAGGTGCAAATGAAGCAGTATATGCGGACAATGCCGAAGTCTTGGTGGTTAAGTTCTAATAACACCTCACACCCAACAGGCCAACACAACATTCCTTGTTACTGTTACGAAGAGTGGTCAATTCCCTGTACTTTCCCAATCAATATTTTGACGTACTCCCTCCGTCACTAAATATAAGTCTTTTTATAAATTTCTATCTGAACTACATATGGATGTAGTCACTCATCTTGCTCCGTATTTAATTTATATTAAAATCTCTAGAAAGACTTATACTCCCTCCGTTCCTAAATAATTGTCTTTCTATAGATTTCAATAAGTGACTACATACGAAGCAAAATGAGTGAATCTACACTCTAAAACATGTCTACATACATCCGTATGTTGTAGTCCATTTGAGATGGCTAGAAAGACAATTATTTTGGAACGGAGGGAGTATTTAATAACGAAGGTGGTATCAACATCATCATCTGGACCCAAGTCGTTATATTACTGTACCCATGGAATTCCTAACAAATTATCATATTTATATTTACTACTCCCTCCGTTCCCAAATAATTGTCTTTCTAGATATTTCAACAAGTGACTACATACGGAGCAAAATGAGTGAATCTACACTCTAAAACATGTCTACATACATCCGTATGTTGTAGTCCATTTGAGATGGCTAGAAAGACAATTATTTTGGAACGGAGGGAGTACAATTAATTGTTGCATGCACCATTTGCTGGTAGCGGTACTAATCGCATGGTGTCGGATTTTGTCGGTTTTGCTATTAAATAACGACCAATTAGGAATACTCCCTCCATCACAGTTTAGAAGGCGCGGTTCAATTTTCATGCATTTTCAAAATAGAAAAGGTTTAAGGCGCGCTGGTAATTAATGCTGAGTTAATTAGGCCCCTTTGAAATCAATTACCGGCTGCATCCATGCATGCCGTCCTTTCCATTCGCTGGTGTGTACGCGTGTGTTGAAGAGTTGCATGCATGGAATCGGTCTCCACCAATGCATGCGTGATGGATGCTCGTTTAGTGGCCATGGGGTTACTGCACATTGATTTCCCAAGCAATTAGGCGCCCTGCTATTAACTACGCTGCTACTTTTCAGTCGCACGCAAAAAAAAACTAGAGTCAATCATGAAACATCTTGGTCTCAGAGATTGCTGATGTACGCCTTCTAAACCGTGATGGAGGGAGTAAGAGGACCGCTACGGATCATACTACTGATCTCCGACATCCCTTCAGACTCGTGAGGGATGAAGCACCGTTGCATGCAGCCCACCCCACTTCCGAGTTCTCAAAAGAGAAATTAGAAACGGATTAATGTAATCAACCGTGATTGCTATTTCTCATAAACTGATTTAGATTTTATAGAAATAAATTGCGTTAGTACTTTGGTTTGCAAAGTTATGTAGTTTGCTTCGTTATTGAATATATTTTGCTTCTATAATGTAAGTCTCTCGGAGGTGCTCATAGGTGTAGGGTGTACGTGTGTGCGTTTGTAGGGGGAGTGTATGTGTTTATGCGTCTGCGTCTTTATTGTGTTCAAAAAAATTGTGTTAACACTATACTACTCATGAGCTTAGGGTAACTCCAACGCACGACCCCAAACAGACGTCTGTTTTGTCCGCTTTTCATCCGTTTGAGGGTGACAATGGGGTCGTGTCCGTCCAGATTTATGGATGCACCGGCCGTGTGACCAACACACGGCCAGATGTCGGCCGCATCTCATGCACCGGAGGCCATTTATACTAAAATCATGCATAGCAAATAGTTCAAATCAAACATAGGAAATAATCTTACAACCCAATCAAAATAAAAACAATATCAAATAATCTTACAACCCAATCAAAATTTGTTTGCACAAAAAGTGATTAAACCGATAGATCTATTAGTTGTCAATGTGAGTCCACATGTGCTCAAGCAAGTCATCCTGGAACTGCACATGAGTTTGCCAATCATGCATTTCATGATGGAATTGGACAAACTGTTGGAAGGTTGCAGGAGATGGATGCTCAGGCTCAACATTTTCACCCTGAAAATCAAACCCTTGGTCATAGATGCTAGCTATCACCATGCTCATCCTCCACGATCATGGTGTGCATGATCACACAAGCAGTCATCACCTCCCGAAGCTTCTGAGTGCTCCATGTCAATGAAGGGTTTTGAACGATATCCCATCGAGATTGAAGCATACCAAAAGCATGCTCCACATCCTTCGTAGCACTCTCCTGCATTTTGGCAAACCTCTGTCTCTTCTCTCCTTGCGGATTGGATATGGTCTTCACAAGAGTTGACCACTGAGGATAGATACCATCAGCTAGGTAATTTCCCTTGTTGTAATGGTGGCCATTGATCTCAAAGTTGACCTCTGGGGAGTGGTCTTTTGAAAGCCTTGCAAACAGTGAAGAACGCTGAAGCACGTTGATATCATTGTGAGAACCAGCCCCGCCGAAGAAAGAATGACATATCCATATATCTTGTGAAGCCACCGCCTCAAGTATGACAGTGAAACTTTTCACATGCCCCTTGTACTGCCCCTGCCAAGCAAATGGACAATTCTTTCACTTCCAGTACATACAATCTATACTACCAAGCATGCCGGGAAAGCCCGTATCGGCATTGATCGCCAACAACTTCTCTATATCAGCGACAGTTGGCTTTCTCAGGTACTCAGGGACAAACACTGCCACCACAGCCTTGCAGAAACTATACATTGAGAGGAGACATATCGACTCACTCATACGAACATACTCATCCACAAGATCATCAGGAATTCCATATGCAAGCATGCGGATAGCCGTAGTGCATTTCTGGCAAGAAGAGAAGTGAAGCTTGCCAAGGGCATCCTCTTTGCACTCAAAGTATGAGTCATATCCTACCACTCCCTCCCGAATATGATTGATCCTGCTCATTTGGAATCAGCGACGAAATTGATATGGTTTGAAGAGTGCGGCATTCTCAAAAGTAATCGGCATAGAGAAGGGTGTGGCCTTTCTTCCTATTGCGGTTCAAGGCTGGAGCATGGCCGGGGATTGATCCCCTGAACCAAGGCCGCTTCCTACTAATGTGGTCATGGACGACCAATGCAGCCACCACAAGCTCTTCACATCCGAGGACGAATCATCCGATTAGCAAATGAATTTCTGAAAGAAATACTCATCCCCGCTATCCATTGTACCTTGTGAGAAAAGTGTTGAACACCTTGCGGTCGTGGTGGAGACACGGCCGGAAAGAGCACGTCGAGCTCCCCTCGTAGGCAGCAAAGGCAAGGTTGGTGTCGGTGGTGGTCGTGGGCCCCGTGCGGCAATGCAGCGCCTGGCGGAAGTTGTTGGGGTCGATGGGCGACGCCGGCTGTCGTAGCTTCTCTTCCACCGGCAACAAGGAACGACGAATACCAACAAAATGCTTTCGGAACGCGGGCTTGGGACGACTATGGAACGAGGGATGTGGAAGAGAAAGGGGCGTCTGTGCCACAGATGGGCGGGCTAGGGGAGGACAAGGGCACGCACCCCGCCCGTCCGTGCGCGTTCGTGTCGATGCATACGCAGCCCAAAGTAGGGATGGGAATGAGTCGAAAGAGGATTGAAAACGAACGCTGGTCCATTTGCCCCGGTGCATTAGACCGTGTTTTCTGTTCGCTTACCCTCAAACGAACCCGGCCGGACTATTTGGGGTTTTGCGTTCGAGTTGCCCTTAGAGAAGACAAAATTGCATTGACCACCCCACTCTGTGTCCGCAAGGTAACAGGTCGCTATAAGCTATTGGTCCTGCATCAGCACACTACATTGGTTGCGTCATCATTGTGACGTGGGCTAACCCATCCCCACATCATCCACTTGCCATATATACCAAAATGGAAAGTTGTACGGTACCGTTAGGTTTGGACACATCCTTGATCGTTCCTTTCTGCTTCTAGATTAGTGCTACTTTTTTTTTTTGTATTAGATGCCCATTTTTATCTCGGTACAAATAGAGAAGGTCCACACCTGCAGCTTGTTGTTTCAGGTAAGAGAGTGAGAAGGAGAGAAGCGCTGCATGGATGCACAGATATTCCCTCTCCATCTAAAGACTTACATTTATTTTTCTTATATATCATTCTGGATGGTTCATAACTTTTTAAACAAAAATTCGTTTTTCAAACATTTTACATATTTCAATTCATGGCGAATAGCCGACCTTGAATATATTTTGAAAAAGTATAAAATACCGATTTCAAACATTTCACATATTTTATGATAACATATTCCGCTCATTTCAAAAAACAGATTTCATAATAACATATTTCACTCATTTTGAAACAGATTTTACACATTTTAAAACAGATTTCACTCATTCATATAACACATTTCACTCATTACACTAAGTTCAAAAAAAGATTTCGTAATAACATATTCCACTCGTTTCAAAATATTCTCTAGTAAAACATTTCACTCATTTGAAATCAGATTTCACTCATTTCATCTAACATATTTCACTCATTTCAAAAAGTATTGTATAAGATATTCTAGTCATTTCATAAAAGATATCATAAATAACATATATCGCACATTTTTAACCATATTTCATACATTCTAAAACAGACTTCGCTAATTTCATATAACATATTTTACTAATTTTAAAAATATTTTTAATAGCATATTCTACTCGTTCAATTTATTTTCATAAATAAAATATTTTAGTACCCACATTTCACTTTTCACGGGCTTGTTTTAAAAATAACATCCATTTCAATTGCAGATTAAAAAAAATCACTTTTCATTGGCTTGTTTAAAAAATACATTTACAAGTAATCGGCTTCACAAGTTCACATTTCTTTTTACTGAAATTGGTTTATTTCACATATGAAATGTATAACGTCAATTTTTTAAACATGTTTGAAATGCATTCAAGATTGGTCTAGTTCTAAAGGTCTTCGCGCCAGGAATCCAAATGTATAAATTATTTCACAAACAAACTTACATTTTAAAAGATATGACTGATTAAAATTTTCTAACATAAAATAAAGTCTATGGATTTATTTGGGTGGGACAGATGTATGAGTAGTGTACGTCACTGACAGAAGTTGTACTCCCTCCATTCCACAATGTAATGCGCCCGCGTTTCTCAAGATCCAAGTTTGACCATAAATTTAACCAACGAGACCGAGTGTGGCGGGAGCAAGAATTATACCACTGAATTTGTATCGAGAGATGAAATTCAGTGGTATAATTTTTGCTCGCGCCGCAATTGGTCTCGTTGGCTAAATCTATGGTCAATGTTAGATCTCGGGAAGCGCGGGCGCACTACATTGTGGAACGGAGGAAGTATTACGGGGCCATAAGACTGACAATTGATTTCACTAAATAGAAATACCAGAAACTGAGAAATCAATACAAACAATACAGTACATGCGTGTGGGCCATAGCTTGCACAAATGACAAAACTAAATGGTGGCAGACCGCCAGTAGCGTTACCGCGCAAAACGACTTTGGGCGGGCTATATATACCCGCTCCCCCTGCCAGCTGCAGAGCAACTCAAACGAGTCACCAGTCACCACGAGGAGTATTACTAGCTAAGATAGGTAGCTGCTGCAGAGTAAATAAGCTCACTGAGCTTTGGTTACTCAGGCATGGACGAGCTTTACGTCCAGGCGCTGGTTCTGGCGGCGGTGGCGGTGGCGCTCCTGCAGCTGCTGAAAGCGGCCCTGAACCCGATGAGGGAGAGGCCGCCGCCAGGGCCATGGAAGCTGCCGGTGATCGGCAGCATGCACCATCTGGTGAACGTTCTACCGCACCGCAAGCTGCGGGACCTGGCCGACGCGCACGGCCCGCTGATGATGCTGCAGCTTGGGCAGACGCCGCTGGTCGTGGCTTCGTCCAAGGAGACGGCGCGGTTGGTGCTCAAGACTCACGACAGCAACTTCGCCACGCGGCCCAAGCTCCTCGCCGGCGAGATCGTCGGCTACGAGTGGGCCGACATCCTCTTCTCCCCATCGGGCGACTACTGGCGCAAGCTCCGCCATCTCTGCACCGCCGAGATTCTCAGTCCCAAGCGTGTGCGCTCCTTCCGCCACATAAGGGAGGACGAGGTACAGTACATACTCCACGTCACTACTTATTTTGGAGTGGAGGTAAGGTAATACTACTATATTAACAGCGCTCAGAACTTTTACACTAACGTAACCAATCAACAGAACGTTGCAACAAAAAACACCAGAGGAATTGAACTTAATTACAACTTATTATGAATACACGGCCACGTGAACAAAAGTCAAGTACGTAATACTAAAACAGCCACCTGAACAAAAGAGAAGTACCTACAAGTCTACAACCTTATGAATGAAGAGGTAGAAGAGCAAGAGGAGTTGTTGTATTTGATATGTGTTAGTGTTTGCGAATTATTTCGATGAAAGATGAGATATACGTATGAATATGAACGGAGTTTAACTAGACGGCTATGCACGCTGCGCATGCATGCACATGCAGGTGAGGATGCGGGTGGACGAGATCCGCCAGGCGGGGCCGTCGGCGCCGGTGAACCTGAGCGTGATGTTTCACAATGTGACCAACAGCATCGTTGCGCGGGCGGCGTTCGGGAAGAAGCGGAAGAACGCGGCGGAGTTCCAGGCGGCCATCAAGTCCGGTGTGGGCCTGGCGAGCGGCTTCAACATCCCCGACCTCTTCCCGACGTGGACCACTGTGCTGGCCAAGCTCACCGGCATGAAGCGCAGCCTCCAGGACATCCACAAGACGGTAGACGCCATCCTGCAGGAGATCATCGACGAGAGGAAGGCCGCCCGCGTCGAGAAGATCAAGGCCGGCGCCGAGAACGTGGACGAGAACCTCGTGGACGTGCTCATCGGCTTGCAGGAGAAAGGCGGCTTCGGGTTCCACCTGGACAACAGCAGGATGAAGGCCATCATCCTGGACATGTTCGGGGGCGGGACGGGAACATCAGCCTCGGCGATGGAGTGGGGGATGTCGGAGCTGATGCGGAACCCGTGGGTGATGAAGAAGCTGCAGGGCCAAATCCGGGAGGCGTTCAAGGGAAAGGCGGTGGTGACTGAGGCTGACCTGCAGGAGAGCAACCTGCAGTACCTGAAGATGGTGATCAAGGAGGCGCTCCGGCTGCACCCGCCGGCGCCGCTGCTGGTGCCCCGGGAGAGCATCGACCAATGCGAGCTGGAAGGGTACACGGTGCCGGCCAAGTCGCGCGTGATCATCAACGCGTGGGCCATCGGGCGCGACCCCAAGTACTGGGAAGCACCCGAGGAGTTCCTGCCGGAGCGGTTCGAGGACAGCACGGTGGACTTCACCGGCAGCAGCTACGAGTTCCTCCCGTTCGGCGCCGGCCGCAGGATGTGCCCCGGCTTCAACTACGGGCTGGCCAGCATGGAGCTCGCCCTCGTCGGTCTGCTCTATCACTTCGACTGGTCGCTGCCGGAGGGCGTGGCCGAGGTCGACATGGAGGAGGCCCCGGGCCTCGGCGTGCGCCGCCTCACGCCGCTGATGCTCCTCGCCACACCCTTCGTCCCGGCCGCGATGGCGTAGCTATGTTCGTTTGCATGCTGGCGTCGCACCGACCTATCATACACCTATACGTACCCTATCCATCTACTTCCTTCCTAATTAAATATAAAGTGTATTAATTTAAGTCAAACATTATATGTGTTTGACAAAGTTTGTAGAAAAATATGTAAAGAACTACTACAATACTATAAATAAATAAAGTACAAAAATATATTCCATTACGAATAGTAATAGTGATTTGGTATTCTAGACATTGATAATTTTTTTCATAAAATTGGTCAATGTGAGAATGACATTTATTATCAATAAAATTTGGACAAAGTTAGAGAAATTAGAATCGTTGTATATTTCTACCATACTTGGCATTTCTTGAACATATACTTCCACTTCTCCAACTCAGCACCGCTCGTTTGCTTGCACCGAAGAAGTCCTCAATGATACCATGGTCAATTTTGATTCATTCAATCATCCCTGCATGATCATAACATGTTACCATCCTATCGAATATGAAGCATATCGTTGTAGCAAAATTTTCGGTTCGATAGTGCTGGTAATAATACAGGAGCCATGTATTTTTACTGTACTAAGGAGTGTATGGTCATTTACAAGACAATACAAAATATGAAACATACCGTCGTAGCAAAATATTCACTTCGAAACTGTTGGTAATGATACACAAATGATGTATTTTTTACTATACCATGGACTATAATGGTCATTCAGAAAATATGGCCATATCGTAGTAGAATTTTTTTGCTTCATAGTGTTGGTACAAAATGCTTTTGTACTATATTAAGGAGTGTAATGGTCATTCACAAAACTGTAAAAACGTTGATTTTCTTTAGCAAAATTGATAATTTGATATGGTAAATCTGATAACAGAAAAAGCATGTTCGAGAATGTACTTTGTACTTGATATGTGTGCTTGTAGTAGCAGTGATCACACACTTGAATAATATCTCTGAAACATTCAAGTTGCATGCATGGAAAATAATAAAATATGGAGAGATAAAGGATCTAAATTTAATTTATATGACAACTAAATTTAAAGTGCAACTCTTCTGCAATTAAAGTGCATAGATACTTGTTGGGGAACGTAGTAATTTCAAAAAAATTCCTACGCACACGCAAGATCATGGTGATGGCATAGCAACGAGAGGGGAGAGTGTTGTCTACGTACCCTCGTAGACCGTTAAGCGGAAGCGTTATGACAACGCGGTTGATGTAGTCATACGTCTTCACGAATCGACCGATCCAAGCACCGAACGTACGGCACCTCCGTGTTCAGCACACGCCCAGCTCGATGGCGCCCCCGGGCTCCAATCCAGTGAGCGTCGGGGATGAGTTCCGTCAGCACGACGGCGTGGTGATGATGATGATGTTCTACCGGCGCAGGGCTTCGCCGAAACTCCGCGACGATATGACCGAGGTGGAATATGGTGGAGGGGGCACCGCACACGGCTAAGGAACGATCCGTAGATCAACTTGTGTGTCTATGGTGCCCCTCCCCGTATATAAAGGGGAGAGGAGGAGGGGCCGGCCTAAGGGGAGGCGCCCTAGGAGGGGGAAACCTACTCCAAGTAGGTTTGCCCTCCCTTTCTATTCAAGAAGGAGGGGGGAAGGAAGGAGGGGAGGGGAAAGGCAGGGGGCGCCCCCCTTCCTTGTCCTATTCGGACTCAAGGGAGGGCGCCTCTTGCCTGGCGCGCCCCTCTCTCTCCACTAGGGCCCATCAAGGCCCATTACTTCTCGGGGGTTCCGGTAACCCTTCGTACTCCGGTTTTTCTCCGAAAATACCCGAAACACTTCCGGTGTCCGAATATAGTCATCCAATATATCAATCTTTATGTCTCGACCAATTCGAGACTCCTCGTCATGTCCATGATCACATCCGGGACTCCGAACAACCTTCGGTACATCAAAATTTATAAACTCATAATAAAACTGTCATCGTAACGTTAAGCGTGCGGACCCTACGGGTTTGAGAACTATGTAGACATGACCTAGAACTATTCTTGGTCAATAACCAATAGCGGAACCTGGATGTTCATATTGGTTCCCACATATTCTACGAAGATCTTTATCGGTCAAACCGCATAACAACATACGTTGTTCCCTTTGTCATCGGTATGTTACTTGCCCGAGATTTGATCGTCGGTATCCAATACCTAGTTCAATCTCGTTACCGGCAAGTCTCTTTACTCGTTCCGTAATACATCATCTCATAACTAACTCATTAGTTACAATGCTTGCAAGGCTTAGGTGATGAGTATTACCGAGAGGGCCCAGAGATACCTCTCCGACAATCGGAGTGACAAAACCTAATCTCGAATTATGCCAACTCAACATGTACCTTTGGAGACACTTGTAGAGCACCTTTATAATCACTTAGTTACGTTGTGACGTTTGGTAGCACACAAAGTGTTCCTCCGGTAAACGGGAGTTGCATAATCTCATAGTTGTAGGAACTTTGTATAAGTCATGAAGAAAGCAATAGCAACATACTAAACGATCAAGTGCTAAGCTAACGGAATGGGTCAAGTCAATCATATCATTCTCCTAATGATGTGATCCCATTAATCAAATGACAACACATGCCTATGGTTAGGAAACATAACCATCTTTGATCAATGAGCTAGTCAAGTAGAGGCATACTCGTGACACTATGTTTGTCTATGTATTCACACATGTATCATGTTTCCGGTTAATACAATTCTAGTACGAATAATAAACATTTATCATGATATGAGGAAATAAATAATAACTTTATTATTGCCTCTACGGCATATTTCCTTCAGTCTCCCACTTGCACTAGAGTCAATAATCTAGATTACATAGTAATGATTCTTACACCCATGGAGTCTTGGTGCTGATCATGTTTTGCTCGTGAGAGAGGCTTAGTCAACGGGTCTGCAACATTCAGATCCGTATGTATCTTGCAAATCTCTATGTCTCCCACTTGGACTTGGTCCCGAATGGAATTGAAGCGTCTCTTGATGTGCTTGGTCCTCTTGTGAAATCTGGATTCCTTTGCCAAGGCAATTGCACCAGTATTGTCACAGAAGATCTTCATTGGCCCGATGTACTAGGTACAACACCTAGATCGGAAATGAACTCCTTCATCCAAACTCCTTCATTTGCTGCTTCCGAAGCAGCTATGTACTCCGCTTCACATGTAGATCCCGCCACGACGCTTTGTTTAGAACTGCACCAACTTACAGCTCCACCGTTTAATAAAAATACGTATCCGGTTTGCGATTTAGAATCGTCCAGATCAGTGTCAAAGCTTGCATCGACGTAACCATTTACGACTAGCTCTTTGTCACCTCCATATATGAGAAACATATCCTTTGTCCTTTTCAGGTATTTCAGGATGTTCTTGACCGCTGTCCAGTGACCCACTCCTGGATTACTTTGGTACCTCTCTGCCAAACTAATTGCAAGGCACACATCAGGTCTGGTACACAACATTGCATACATGATAGAGCCTATGGCTGAAGCATAGGGAACTCCTTTCATTTTCTCTCTATCTTCTACAGTGGTCGGGCATTGAGTCTGACTCAACTTTATACCTTGTAATACATGCAAGAACCCTTTCTTCGCCTGATCCATATTGAACCTTTTCAATACTTTATCAAGGTACATACTTTGTGAAAGTCCAATCAAGCGTCTTGATCTATCTCTATAGATCTTAATGCCCAATATGTAAGTAGCTTCACTGAGGTCTTTCATTGAAAAACTTTTATTCAAGTATCCTTTTATGCTATCCAGAAATTCTATATCATTTCCAATCAATAATATGTCATCCACATATAATATTAGAAATGCTACTGAGCTCCCACTCACTTTCTTATAAATACAGGCTTCTCCAAAAGTCTGTATAAAACCATATGCTTTGATCACACTATCAAAGTGTTTATTCCAACTCCGAGAGGCTTGCACCGGACCATAGATTGATCGCTGGAGCTTGCACACTTCGTTAGCTCCCTTAGGATCGACAAAACCTTCCCATTGCATCATATACAACTCTTCTTCCATAAATCCATTCAGGAATGCAGTTTTGACATCCATCTGCCAAATTTCATAATCATAAAATGCGGCAATCACTAACATGATTCGGACAGACTTAAGCATCGCTACGGGTGAGAAAGTCTCATCGTAGTCAACCCCTTGAACTTGTCGAAAACCTTTCGCAACAAGTCGAGCCTTATAGACAGTTACATTACCGTCAGCGTCAGTCTTCTTCTTAAAGATCCATTTATTCTCAATGGCTTGCCGATCATCGGGCAAGTCAACCAAAGTCCATACTTTGTTCTCATACATGGATCCCATCTCAGATTTCAAGGCCTCTAGCCATTTTGCGGAATCTGGGCTCATCATCGCTTCCTCATAGTTCGTAGGTTCATCATGATCAAATAACATGACTTCCAGAATAGGATTACCGTACCACTCTGGTGCGGATCTTACTCTGGTAGACCTACGAGGTTCAGTAGATACTTGATCTGAAGTTTCATGATCATTATCATTAGCTTCCTCGCTAATTGGTGTATTTGTCACATGAACTGATTTCTGTGATGAACTACTTTCCAATAAGGGAGCAGGTACCGTTACCTCATCAAGTTCTACTTTCCTCCCACTCACTTCTTTCGAGAGAAACTCCTTCTCTAGAAAGGATCCATTCTTAGCAACGAATGTATTGCCTTCGGATCTGTGATAGAAGGTGTACCCAACAGTCTCTTTTGGGTATCCTATGAAGACACATTTCTCCGATTTGGGTTCGAGCTTATCTGATTGAAGTTTCTTCACATAAGCATCGCAGCCCCAAACTTTAAGAAACGACAACTTTGGTTGCTTGCCAAACCATAGTTCATAAGGCGTTGTCTCAACGGATTTAGATGGTGCCCTATTTAATGTGGATGCAGCCGTCTCTAAAGCATAACCCCAAAACGATAGCGGTAAATCAGTAAGAGACATCATAGATCGCACCATATCTAGTAAAGTACGATTACGACGTTCGGACACACCATTTCTTTGTGGTGTTCCAGGTGGCTTGAGTTGCGAAACTATTCCGCATTGTTTCAAATGTAAACCAAACTCGTAACTCAAATATTCTCATCCACGATCAGATCGTAGAAATTTTATTTTCTTGTTACAATGATTTTCCACTTCACTCTGAAATTCTTTGAACTTTTCAAATGTTTCAGACTTGTGCTTCATTAAGTAGATATACCCATATCTGTTCAAATCATCTGTGAAGGTGAGAAAATAACGATATCCGGCACGAGCTTCAACATTCATCGGACCACATACATCTGTATGTATGATTTCCAACAAATCTGTTGCTCTCTCCATATTACCGGAGAATGGTGTTTTAGTCATCTTGCCCATGAGGCACGGTTCGCAAGTACCAATTGATTCATAATCAAGTGATTCCTAAAGTCCATCAGTATGGAGTTTCTTCATGCGCTTTACACCGATATGACCTAAACGGCAGTGCCACAAATAAGTTGCACTATCATTATCAACTCTGCATCTTTTGGCTTCAACATTATGAATATGTGTATCACTACTATCGAGATTCAATAAAAATAGACCACTCTTCAAGGGTGCATGACCATAAAAGACTTTACTCATATAAATAGAACAACCATTATTCTTTGATTTAAATGAATAACCGTCTCGCATCAAACAAGATCCAGATATAATGTTCATGCTTAACGGTGGCACCAAATAACAATTATTCAGGTCTAAAACTAATCCCGAAGGTAGATGTAGAGGTAGCGTGCCGACTGCGATCACATCGACTTTGGAACCGTTCCCACACGCATCGTCACCTCGTCCTTGGCGATTGCTCGCTTATTCCGTAGTCCTGTTTGAGTTGCAAATATTAGCAATGAACCGTTATCAAATACCAGTGCTACTACGAGCTCTAGTTAGGTACACATCAATAACATGTATATCACATATACCTTTGTTCACTTTGCCATCCTTCTTATCCGCCAAATACTTGGGGCAGTTCCGCTTCCAGTGTCTAGTCTGCTTGCAATAGAAGCACTCAGTTTCAGGCTTAGGTACAGACTTGGGTTTCTTCTCTTGAGCAGCAACTTGCTTGCCGTTCTTTTTGAAGTTCCCCTTCTTCTTCCCTTTGCCCTTCTTCTTGAAACTGGTGGTTTTGTTGACCATCAACACTTGATGCTCCTTCTTGATTTCTACCTCCGCAGCCTTTAGCATTGCGAAGAGCTTGGGAATTGTCTTGTTCATCTCTTGCATATTATAGTTCATCACAAAGCTCTTGTAGCTTGGTGGCAGTGATTGGAGAATTCTGTCAATGACGCTATCATCCGGAAGATTAACTCCCAGTTGAATCAAGTGATTATTATACCCAGACATTTTGAGTATATGCTCACTGACAGAACTATTCTCCTTCATCTTGCAGCTGTAGAACTTATTGGAGACTTCATATCTCTCAATCCGGGCATTTGCTTGAAATATTAACTTCAACTCATGGAACATCTCATATGCTCCATGACGTTCAAAACGTCGTTGAAGACCCGGTTCCAAGCCGTAAAGCATGGCACACTGAACTATAGAGTAGTCATCAGCTTTGCTCCGCCAGACGTTCACAACATCTGAAGTTGCTCCTGCAGTAGACCTGGCACCCAGCGGTGCTTCCAGGACGTAATTCTTCTGTGCAGCAATGAGGATAATCCTCAAGTTATGGACCCAGTCCGTGTAATTGCTACCATCATCTTTCAACTTTGCTTTCTCAAGGAACGCATTAAAATTCAACGGAACAACAACACGAGCCATCTATCTACAACAAACATAGACAAGCAAAATACTATCAGGTACTAAGTTCATGATAAATTTAAGTGCAATTAATCATATTACTTAAGAACTCCCACTTAGACAGACATCTCTCTAGTCATCTAAGTGAACACGTGATCCAAATCAACTAAACCATAACCGATCATCACGTGAGATGGAGTAGTTTTCAATGGTGAACATCTCTATGTTGATCATATCTACTATATGATTCACGCTCGACCTTTCGGTCTCCGTGTTCCAAGGCCATATCTGCATATGCTAGGCTCGTCAAGTTTAACCTGAGTATTCTGCGTGTGCAAAACTGCCTTGCATCCGCTGTAGATGGACGTAGAGCTTATCACACCCGATCATCACGTGGTGTCTGGGCACGACGAACTTTGGCAACGGTGCATACTCAGGGAGAACACTTCTTCATAATTTTTAGTGAGAGATCATCTTAAAATGCTACCATCAATCAAAGCAAGATAAGATGCATAAAGGATAAACATCACATGCAATCAATATAAGTGATATGATATGGCCATCATCATCTTGTGCTTGTGATCTCCATCTCCGAAGCACCATCGTGATCACCATCGTCACCGGTGCGACACCTTGATCTCCATCTTAGCATCGTTGTCGTTTACACCATCTATTGCTTCTATGACTATCGCTACCGCTTAGTGATAAAGTAAAGATTTTCCAGGGCGTTTGCATTTCATACAATAAAGCGACAACCATATGGCTCCTGCCAGTTGCTGATAACTTCGGTTACAAAACATGATCATCTCATACAATAAAATATAGCATCACGTCTTGGCCATATCACATCACAACATGCCTTGCAAAAACAAGTTAGACGTCCTCTACTTTGTTGTTGCAAGTTTTATGTGGCTGCTACGGGCTGAGCAAGAACCGTTCTTACCTATGCATCAAAACCACAATGATAGTTTGTCAAGTTGGTGCTGTTTTAACCTTCGCAAGGACCAGGCGTAGCCACATTCGGTTCAACTAAAGTTGGAGAAACTGACACCCGCTAGTCACCTGTGTGCAAAGCACGGCGGTAAAACCAGTCTTGCGTAAGCGTACGCGTAATGTCGGTCCGGGCCGCTTCATCCAACGATACCGCAGAACCAAAGTATGACATGCTGGTAAGCAATATGACTTGTATCGCCCACAACTCACTTGTGTTCTACTCGTGCCTATAACATCAACTCATAAAACCTAGGCTCGGATGCCACTGTTGGGGAACGTAGTAATTTCAAAAAAATTCCTACGCACGCGCAAGATCATGGTGATGGCATAGCAACGAGAGGGGAGAGTGTTGTCTACGTACCCTCGTAGACCATTACGCGGAAGCGTTATGGCAACGCGGTTGATGTAGTCGTACGTCTTCACGAATCGACCGATCCAAGCACCGAACGTACGGCACCTCCCTGTTCAGCACACGCCCAGCTCGATGGCGTCCCGGGCTCCAATCCAGCGGCGTCGGGGATGAGTTCCGTCAAGACGACAGCGTGGTGGCGATGATGATGTTCTACGCGCGAGGCTTCGCCTAAACTCCGCGACGATATGACCGAGGTGGAATATGGTGGAGGGGGCACCGCACACGGCTAAGGAACGATCCGTAGATCAACTTCGTGTCTATGGGGTGCCCCCTCCCCGTATATAAAGGGGAGAGGAGGAGGGGCGGCCTAAGGGGAGGCGCCCTAGGAGGGGGAAACCTACTCCAAGTAGGTTTGCCCCTCCCTTCCTATTCAAGAAGGAGGGAAGGAAGGAGTGTGAGAGGGAAAGGCAAGGGGGGCGCCGCCCCCCTTCCTTGTCCTATTCGGACTCAAGGGGAGGGGCGCGCCTCTTGCCCTGGCCGGCCCCTCTCTCTCTCTCCACTAGGGCCCATCAAGGCCCATTACTTCCCAGGGGGTTCTGGTAACCCTCCGGTACTCCGGTTTTTCTCCGAAAACACCCGGAACACTTCCGGTGTCCGAATATAGTCATCCAATATATCAATCTTTATGTCTAGACCAATTCGAGACTCCTCGTCATGTCCATGATCACATCCGGGACTCCGAACAACCTTCGGTACATCAAAACTTATAAACTCATAATAAAACTGTCATCGTAACGTTAAGCGTGTGGACCCTACGGGTTCAAGAACTATGTAGACATGACCTAGAACTATTCTCGGTCAATAACCAATAGCGGAACCTGGATGTTCATATTGGTTCCCACATTTTCTACGAAGATCTTTATCGGTCAAACCGCATAACAACATACGTTGTTCCCTTTGTCATCGGTATGTTACTTGCCCGAGATTCGATCGTCGGTATCCAATACCTAGTTCAATCTCGTTACCAGCAAGTCTCTTTACTCGTTCCGTAATACATCATCTCATAACTAACTCATTAGTTACAATGCTTTCAAGGCTTAGGTGATGAGTATTACCGAGAGGGCCCAGAGATACCTCTCCGACAATCGGAGTGACAAAACCTAATCTCGAATTATGCCAACTCAACATGTACCTTTGGAGACACCTGTAGAGCACCTTTATAATCACTCAGTTACGTTGTGACGTTTGGTAGCACACAAAGTGTTCCTCCGGTAAACGGGAGTTGCATAATCTCATAGTTGTAGGAACTTTGTATAAGTCATGAAGAAAGCAATAGCAACATACTAAACGATCAAGTGCTAAGCTAACGGAATGGGTCAAGTCAATCACATCATTCTCCTAATGATGTGATCCCATTAATCAAATGACAACACATGCCTATGGTTAGGAAACATAACCATCTTTGATCAATGAGCTAGTCAAGTAGAGGCATACTAGTGACACTATGTTTGTCTATGTATTCACACATGTATCATGTTTCCGGTTAATACAATTCTAGCATGAATAATAAACATTTATCATGATTTGAGGAAATAAATAATAACTTTATTATTGCCTCTAGGGCATATTTCCTTCAATACTCTGCACAATATAAGATGCTATATAAGAATCACTATGTTTCAGGAGATGAAAATTCAACTATTGGAAGGACAAAATGCTTTAATTTTCAAGTACAATTTTTAGGAGGCAACACTCCATAAAGAATATATAGGTGATGATGTATAAGTTTAAAAAAGGTACTCCCACTGATCAAAATTAAATAACATAGCTTTGGTACAACTTTATAAATTTGTACTAAAGCTGTGTCATTTAACTTGAATCAGAGGGAGTGCAAAATATTAAGAATAACAAATGATATATTTAACAATATTTTTTCACTATGGTTCAAATAACTAGTGTTTATTTTTATTGATATTAGTAAGTGAGTACCCAATGAATTCTGGTTCAAATTAACATTAGTGTGACATAATCATATCTACAACATAATCTCATGAGGAGAAATACTTATAAAGGTTTAAAAAAGTACTCACCGTGTCTTTGAAAGCATTATGGTATCCCATTAAAAAAATATAGATATTACAATAGGTATACATATTGTAATATGCTCCCTCCATCCCAAAATAAGTGAGAGATAAAACCAGGTCATTTATTTTGGGATGGATGGAGTAGTTTCCAGTTTGAACGGAGGATTGCTGTCTTCCAACGAATTACGGATCATATAGTATATGATTCAACTATATAGAGATGCCAATCTATATAAATATTATGCAACACTGATTGTTATCATTCTCTAAGAGAATACCGTATTTAAATCAGCCTACACAAAGTACTGGTTTCTTCCAAAGTTTTAATGTAATGAACTTGAAAGTTACATACTCTCTTCATTTCATCGTAGATGTGCAATGGGATACCTAGACAGAATCAAGCATGTTTAGGGCGCCTTGTGCTTTCCACCAACTAATAAGATAACATATGCCTTGTTTTGTCAAACAATTGCGCTTGTTGGGAAGATATGCCACACAAATATAGTGAAACACATGTATTACTATGCATTATAAACCATGATATGCAAACATAGAGTGTCAACCATAGCAACAATTTTAATTGTACCATCGGATTTGTCAAGAAAAATGGTACAGAAATGATTAAAAAAATTCTCCTGCATGTTCATCTGAACTTTTTTTGGGGGGCGGGTGTTCATATGAACGTTAACCATACAATTTACTCGCTGGAGGCTGTCACAGTTAAAAAATCTAGCTGAACATAATAATAATTCCAGAAATAAGATTGTCGTTTCAGATATTAAAATCAAGACCCAATAGACGAACAGAGAAAACAACTTGAAGCGTTGATGGCATACTATGTAAAAAAAAATTTAATTCTCTAGGCGGTGCTGCATTTCATAGGGGTGGCACGGTGAAGCCGGCAAGGACCAGCGTGTGAGGGGGCGTCGGATCGTTGACGTACGCCTTCTCCATCGTCTTGTCGTCCTTGCTCACTTCTGGCAAGCTAGCCGGCAAGCAGGTCTCTTTTCATCACGCACGACGGGTCTGAGGGAACGTGGTAGCCCCGATCTAGCTAAGATTTGAGATTCCATTATGTTTCATTTTGATCTCGTTATGAGGAGGTAGGTGAAGCGGGGCAATGACAAGATACAGGACATCTCGCTGCCAGCCGGTCACAAGGCTGGCCAACTTGTTCTTCTGCACCGTTGGGAGGCTCTCCCACATTGCTATAGAGCTCGCGGTCATGGCAGAGGTGGTGCGCAGAGGAGCAAAGGAAGCAGCCGTGGAGCTGTGCGGCGTGGTCATGTATAAATAGTGTGCGCCCGCTAGGCCAAGCGGCGGGTTGTGTCAATGCGGGCGTCGGATATGGTTTCTCGGCCGCTGCGCCTATTTAATGCCGGCAGGCGGACGAGCGGATAACCTTTCAATGTTTGTGAAGCCATCCCGTCCCTTCCAGTCATGTCTCTCCGACAGTGAATAGGCATGGAGACTAGGACACAGCACGAGCGATGCTCTCGGTTGGCGTGCCACTAAAGCCGGCTCAAGTGACCAGTTGCGTCCGCTCTGGGTAAGCAATAATGAGGTGCTCTGGACCGGCATGAATGTGACATGGAAATCAGATAAGGTGCGTTGGGACAGTGTGCAGGCGCGAGAGGTGTTTTTGGGATGGACCAGGGTGTCGGACACATATGTAGTAGTGGTGCGGGCGCGAGAGGTATTTTTGGGATGAACTGGGATGTTGACACATATGTAGCAGTGGTTTGGACGCCCGCAAAGTTTACCCTAATTTTTATCTTGTTTGCATGATTTTGGACAACCGAATTTGTCTGTGGACAAATGAGGAATCACATTGAATGACAAAGCGTTTTGAGAGCCCTAGCACACCTCGCACCCTCCACAACTTTCCATATGCACTGCTAAGAAAAGTCATCGACTCCCTTCACTTTCCCTATGAATAGTCTTGACGTACCACTGTCGTCGTCTTCTCAGTGTTCATTTGGCGATCTTCCAGTTCGAAACAAAGAAAATTCGACTCACTTCGTTCACTTAATCGATATATTACACATATAGGATAAATAGCCAGTATTTCTAAATGGAAAACTGGGAAAGATGTGACAGGAAAGGCATGCGGTTGTACTAGAGTACTGTATCCGTACTATTCATCGGGCTAGATTCCCTCTGTCACATGGGCTATTTCGTCTTCGTCTGCCCATCATAGTCGATAGCGAGTTATTGAGCGATAAGAGATCCAACATTTGCTTCCTGTGCGGATATTCGTGCCTTTTTCTGTGTATAAGATGCCAATTTGTTTTCATTCGTGTATTTTTCTGTGTATAGGATGCCAATTTGTTTTCTTAGATGAGCACATAAATACAAAAGAGAGGGATCCACAATAGCAATTTTTTGCGTCAAGTGACAGTGTGTGAAAGGAGAGAAGCGCTGCATGCAAACAAGATTCCCTCTCCAACTAAAGATTTACATTTTATTTTCTTATATCATTTTGAATGGCTCATAACTTTTGAACCAAAAAGACATTTTATAAAACATTTTACATGTTTGCATTAATGGAAAAGAGACCTTTGAAACAAGACGGAACAATATTTCAAAGGAGTTTAAAAAAAATTTGATTTCATTTATGTCCAAAAAATGATTTCACTCATTTCAATAAACAGATTTCACACATTTGAAACAAACTATTTCAATAATTTCCCAAAACAGACTTTGCACGTGTGAAGAGATATTTCAAGCATTTCAAAAATATCGATTTCACTCATTTCACAAAAATGATTTCACACATTTAAAAACTAACATATTGTACTTATTTCAAATAACTGATTTCCCACAATTCAACAAATAAATTCACTCATTTCTAAAACGGATTTGACTCATTTGAAAAAAAAGGTTAACACCTTTCAAAAAAGCACCGAAATACATTTTTTTAAACGATGAGTTCATATATTTGAATTGATCAGTTTCACCGGCAACAGATTTCACTTGTGTCAAAAAAGATTTCATAATAACATGTTTCACTCAGTTCTTTATAACATATTTCACTCATTTCAAAAAAGATTTCATAATAACATATTTCACTATTTCCATTATAACTTATTTCACTCATTTCATAATAACATATTTCACTCATTTAAAAAGGATATAATACCATATTTCACTCATTTCTTATAAAAGTTCCACTCATTTCAAAACAGATTTCACTCATTCGAACCAGATTTCACCCATTTGAAACAAACCATTTTAGTAATTTCCCAAATCAGATTTCGCACGTCTCAAAAAAGTTTTCACAATCACATATTTCACTCATTCCATAATAACATATTTCAATCAATTTATAATAACATATTTCACTCATTTCATTATAACATGTATAGCTCATTTCAGCGTAGTTCTAAACGCCTTGACGCAAGGAGTCCAAATATATATATAAAAAGTTCCAAAATTGAGTTTATTGTTTAAAAGATACTAGTGATTTACATTGTGTAAGATAAAATAAAATTAATGAATTTGTTTGGGAGATAAGAGAGGATAGATGTCGGGGAACGTACTACAGTGACATAAAGTAGTACTATGGACCCCAGCAAACTGGAATTATTTTTTCAAATAAATCAGACACTATTCATTAGAGATAACCAATACATTGTTTATGAGAATAGTTACAATTTCATTCAAGAGGTCCTCAACCAATTAGAAGTCAAAGAAAATCTAGCTAACCTAGCGAGCTCATGAGCAACTTTATTTGTTTCTCTATTACAGTGTTCGAACCTAGTATTAATGAAATCACAAGCATTATGAAAATAATCATCTAAAATTGCCACTAGTGCACCCGTCGATCGCCCTCCATCGTTCATGGTATCAACCATCTTCAGATTGTCCAGGTTAATAATAAGGCGATTGCATCCTAACCTTTGCGCCAGCAATGGACCGAATATGAGGGTCGTCAAAGCTTCAGCCATCAAGATATTCGCCAGTAGTCTATCTTCCCATTCCCCCAGCGATAAATCTTCCTTTGTCATCTTTAAGGACTTCCTCCATCATGCCTCTAAGATTTCATGGTCAAAAGAAGCATCAACATTTAATTTCACGAAGCCGACTGAATGTAATGACTAAGCCCCACTTTCATATAGGCCTTTGGAGATGAGGCGGTAACAAAGTTTACCATAAGAGCTAGTATCCCCACAGAGATATGGTATGCATTCTGAGTTGTCTCCTTGTGTGTTTTACCTTTCCCACCATAGATACAAGGCTGAGAAAGCAATTATTTGACACACATTATATGACCCATAATCCACAAATCTTGGTCTGGTAGAAAAAGGAAATACTCCAACATTGCCTCTCCAGCACAATCAACCTCACAGGCTTTATCAATAATATGATCCATTCTCAACCTTTTTCAAACCTCCTTCGCTTTATTATAGAAGAATATCATGTGCTTAGTATCCTCTAGACCAGCAGAGCAATTAGGACAAGTAGGTGATATTTTGATGTTTGTTTACGAGCATAACATGACATGGGGGCATGTGCCATGTAGCTTTCACTAGATAAATATATTTTAACCTTTCTTGGACAAGATAATTTCCATACCTGATATACGCTGCAATACACATCTATATATCTGTGGTGGGCCTCCCAATGCGTGAATCTCAAAGAATACAGACAGTCTCAAATGTATCAGCAGGTACCGTTTACGCTCAAAATGACTTTGTGGCACATCATAGTAAAGGTGCCCTTCTGATCTTGAGCTCAGATGCTCTCTCATAAACAGTAAAATAAAAAAATTGAGTCTGTTTCATGATGAACATTGATAACCCACAAGTGTAGGGGATCGTTTGTAGCCTTCTATAAATAAGAGTGTCGAACCCAACGAGGAGCTAAAGGTAGAACAAATATTCCCTCAAGTTCTATCGACCACCGATACAACTCTACACACACTTGACGTTTGTTTTACCTAGAACAAGTATGGAACTATTTTGCAAGAAAAAACTACGAGTACTTTGTGAGAATAAAACTACGAATAAATTGCAATGTAATAAAAGTGGATAGCTTTTGTCAACAAGAATGTCATTTGTCCCTAGGCAATCTATAACAAGTACCGGCAATCATTCTTGTAATTTTATATGAGGAAGAGGCATGAGCTAACATACTTTCTCTACTTGGATCATTAAGGTCGTGAAACTCAACCATTGCATTAAGTATCAAGTCCTCTTTACTCCCATACGCCATAACCCACTTATCTGCGTTTAGGCTGCTGTCACCCCCGCAACAGTGACTATAAGCAAACCATGAACATATTGCAACCTCCTACAGCGGGGGCCCCTCCGTTTACGCGACACGGAGGGCACCGTAGGACAACACCATAAATAAAATATACAATCATGCCAACCAAGATCACGATTAACCCACATGACAAAACAGGTCTACTCAAACATCATAGGATAAGCACATATCATTGGGAAATAATATATAGTGTTGAGCACCATGTTTAAGTAGAGATTACAGCAGAGATAAGGGATGTTACACCGCTGCATAGAGGGGTAGAGAGTTGGTGTTGATGGTAGCAAGATTGTTGATGTAGATCGCCGTCACAATCCTTGCCTCGGCAGTACTCCGGCGACACCGGGAGAGAGGGGGAGAGAGTCCCCCTCCTTACTCTTCTTCCTTGGCCTTCCCCCTAGATGGGAGGAGAGTTCCCCCTCTGGTCCATGGCCTCCATGGCGGTGGAGGGGCATGAGGCCCTCCGAGATTGGATCTATCCCCCTACACTTTTCTGTTTCACGTTTCTCGGATCTGGCTCTTCACCTTTTCTTAAATTCCCGAAGATCTGTAACTCCGATTTGTGCTGAAATCTTTACACGATTTTTTTTCATAAATTATCTTTCTTGCGTAAGAAGAAGTGCCCCAACCAACTTACGGGGAGGGCACAAGACTCCTGGGCACGCCAAGGGGTGCCCGGCGCGTTCTGGTGGGTTGTGGAGGCCATAGGCCTCCGTTAGTGTTTATTCTACTCCCCATAAATCACATAAATTCCGAAATAATTCTCTGTAAATTTTTATCGTGTTTGAACTTCATTTGATATGGATTTTCTGCGAAACAAAAAACATGCAACAAACGGGAACTGACACTGGACACTGGATCAATAGGTTAGTCCAATAAATCATATTAAAAGTTGCCAAAAATATGTGAAAGTTGTATAATATTGGCATGAAACAATCAAAATTATAGATACGAAGAAGATGTATCAGCATCCCCAAGCTTAATTCTTGCTCGTCCTCGAGTAGGTAAGTGATAAAAAGATAATTTTTGATGTGGAATGCTACCTAACATAAACTTGATCATATATCTAATCATGGCATGAATATTAAGACATAAGTGTTTCAAAGCAATAGTCTATAATTTGACATAAAGACATCAATACTCAGGCATCCCAATAAAAAATTGTGTCTTTCAAAATATCAATGCTAAAGAAAGCTATCCCTACAAAATCATATAGTCTTGTCATGCTCTGTCTTCTTAACACAAAGTATTTATCATGCACAACCCCGATGACAAGCCGATCAATTGGTTCATACTTTTTAATGCGCTTCAGCTTTTTCAACCCTCACGCAATACATGAGCGCAAGCCATGGATATAGCACTATAGGTGGAATAAAGTATGATGATAGGGGTAAATATAGAGAAGAAAAAAAATTAAGAAAGTCTCACATCGACGTGGCTAACCAACGTGCTATGGAGATGCCCATCAATTGATATCAACGTGAGGAGTAGGGATTATCATGCGACGGATGCACTAAGAGCTATAAGTGTATCAACGCTCTTTATGAAAACTAAGTGGGTGTGCATCCAACTTGCTTGCTCATGAAGACCTCGGGCATTTGAGGAAGCCCATCATCGAAATATACAAGCCAAGTTATAATGAAAAATTCTCACTAGGATATGAAAGTGACTACATAGGAGACTCTCTGAAAAACATTGTGCTACTTCGAAGCACAAGTGTGGTAAAGGATAGTAACAATGCCCCTTCTCTCTCTTTTTTTTTCCTTTTTTTCCTTTTTTCTCTCATTGTCCGGAGTCTCATCCCGACTTGATGGGGAATCATAGTCTCCATCATCTTTTCCTCAGTGGGACATGATCTAATAATGAATAATAATGATCATCACACTTCTATTTACTTATAACTCAAAAGAAATAAAAATTACAACTCGATACCTAGAACAAAGTGTGACTCTATATGAATGCCTCTAGCAGTGTACCAGGATGTGCAATGATCTAGCATAACAACGATATCAAAAAAACAGAAAAGCCATGGAAATATCATGCTAGTTATCTTAAGATCGTGCAAAGCAATATGAAAATGAATGCTCAAGTCATCGAAACAGAAGCGGTGGAAGTTGCATGGCAATATATCTCGGAATGACTATGGAAGGTCCATAATAAGTAGGTATGGTGCTTGTTTTGAGGAAGATATAATAAGGCTTATGTGTCATAAAAGGTATCATATCACATGGTTTTGATGCGCCTGTGAAATTTGCACCACATCTCGAGGTGATAAAGTGCAATGCACGGTACCGTAGAGGCTATCAAATTGCGGAATGGTAAGAGTGTGTATAATCCATGGACTCATATTAGTCATAAAAAACTCATATACTTATTGCAAAAGTTTATAGCCCTCGAAGAAAAGTACTACTACCCATGCCCCTAGGGGGGTAGATTGGTAGAAAAAGACCATCGCTCGTCCCCGACCGCCACTCATAAGGAAGACTATCAATAATAAATCATGCTCCAACTTCATAGCATAACGAGAGACTATACATGCATGCTTCGGGAATCACAAACCTTAACATCAATATTCTAACTAACCTCAACCGTTTACTAGTACCTCCCACATATCCCATCTCTATATCGCAAAACTATTGCATGGAATCAAACATATCATATTCAGTGATCCACAAGTTTTATGTAGGATTCTATGACTAACCATGCATATGACCAATTCCCGTTGACTCTCTAAATAGATATAAGTGAAGCAAGAGAGTTTAATTCTTTCTATAAAAGATTATGCACTAACAAATATAAGTCAAGCAAAAGAGCACTCTACAGACAACAATTTTCCATGTGAAGAGAAACATGTAATCCAAACTTCAAATGATATAAACGAAGCACACGAAGCATTCTATAAAGCCATACTCAAAAGAAATAAGTGAAGTGCAATGAGCATTCTACAAATCAACCATGGACTATCTCATACCAGCATGGTGCTTAAAAAATGAAGACTAAATGCAAAAGACGCTCCAAGATTTACACATATCACATGAACGAAACAAAGATGAAAACTTACCGATGCTTGTCGATGAAAGATGGGATGCCTTCCGGGGCATCCCCAAGCTTAGACGCTTGAGTCTCCTTGGATATTTACTTGGGGTGCCCTGGGAATCCCCAAGCTTGAGATCTTGCCTCTCCTCCTTCTCCTCATATCGAGACCTCCCTGATCTTTGATCACTTCATCCACACAAAACTTAACAGAAAACTCGATGAGATCCGCTAGTATAATAATGCAAATCACTACTCTAAGTGAAGGAAATATGCCCTAGAGGCAATAATAAAGTTATTATTTATTTCCTCATATCATGATAAATGTTTATTATTCATGCTATAATTGTATTAACCGGAAAAATGATACATGTGTGAATACATAAACAAACTTAATGTCACTAGTATGCCTCTACTTGACTAGCTCATTAATCAAAGATGGTTATGTTTCCTAACCATAGACATGTGTTGTCATTTGATTAACGGGATCACATCATTAGGAGAATGATGTGATTGACTTGATCCATTCCGTTAGCTTAGCACTTGATCGTTTAGTATGTTGTTATTGCTTTCTTCATGACTTATACAAGTTCGTATAACTATGATATTATGCAACTCCCGTTTATCGGAGGAACACTTTGTGTGCTACCAAATGTCACAACGTAACTGGGTGGTTATAAAGGAGCTCTACAGGTGTCTCCAAAGGTACATGTTGTGTTGGCGTATTTCGAGATTAGGTTTTGTCACTCCGATTGTCGGAGAGGTATCTCTGGGCCCTCTCGGTAATGCACATCACTATAAGCCTTGCAAGCAATGTAGCTAATGAGTTAGTTACGGAATGATGCATTATGTAACGAGTAAAGAGACTTGTTGGTAACGAGATTGAACTAGGTATTGGATACCGACGATCGAATCTCGGGCAAGTAACATACCGATGACAAAGGGAACAACATATGTTGTTATGCAGTTTGACCGATAAAGATCTTCGTAGAATATGTAGGAGCCAATATGAGCATCCAGGTTCCGCTATTGGTTATTGACCGGAAACAGTTCTAGGTCATGTATACATAGTTCTCGAACCCGTAGGGTCCGCACGCTTAAGGTTTCGATGACAGTTATATTATGAGTTTATAAGTTTTGATGTACCGAACTTTGTTCGGAGTCCCAGATGAGATTACGGACATGACGAGGAGTCTCGAAATGGTCGAGAAATGAAGATTGATATATTAGAAGCCTATGTTTGGATGTCGGAAGTGTTCCGGGTGAAATCGGGATTTTACCGGAGTACCGGGAGGTTACCGAAACCCCCCGGGAATTTAATGCGCCTCTTCCCTTGGCCGGCCGCACCCCCCTTGCGTGTTTATATATGGGGGCAGGGGGCACCACTAGACACAACAATTGAACTCGTGATCTCTTAGCTGTGTGCGGTGCCCCCCTCCACCATAGTCCTCGATAATATTATAGTGGTGCTTAGGCGAAGCCCTGCGACGGTAGAACGTCAAGATCGTCACCACGCCGTTGTGTTGACGGAACTCTTCCCCGACATTCTGCTGGATCGGAGTCCGGGGATCGTCATCGAGCTGAACGTGTGCTAGAACTCGGAGGTACCGTAGTTTCGGTGCTTGATCGGTCGGGCCGTGAAGATGTACGACTACATCAACCGCGTTATTCTAACGCTTCCGCTTTCGGTCTATGAGGGTACGTGGACAACACTCTCCCCTCTCGTTGCTATGCATCACCATGATCTTGCGTGTGCGTACGAATTTTTTTGAAATTACTACGTTCCCCAACAGTGGCATCCGAGCCTGGTTTTATGCGTAGATGTCATATGCACGAGTACAACACAAGTGAGTTGTGGGCAATACAAGTCATACTGCTTACCAGCATGTCATACTTTGGTTCAGCGGCATTGTGATATGAAGCGGCCCAGACCGACATTACACGTATGCTTACGCGAGACTTGTTTCACCGTTACGAGCACTCATTGCTTAAAGGTGACCGGCGGGTGTCTATCTCTCTCACTTTAGTTGAACCGAGTGTGGCTACGCCCGGTCCTTGCGAAGGTTAAAACAGCACTAACTTGACGAACTATCATTGTGGTTTTGATGCATAGGTAAGAACGGTTCTTGCTCAGCCCGTAGCAGCCACGTAAAATTTGCAACAACAAAGTAGAGGACGTCTAACTTGTTTTTGCAGGGCATGTTGTGATGTGATATGGTCAAGACGTGATGCTTTATTTTATTGTATGAGATGATCATGTTTTGTGGCGAGTTATCGCCAATGGCGAGAGCCATATGGTTGTCGCTTTATTGTATGAAATGCAAACGCCCTGTAATTGCTTTACTTTATCACTAAGCGGTAGCGATAGTCATATAAGCAATAGATGGCGTAACGACAACGATGCTACGATGGAGATCAAGGTGTCGACGATGGTGATCACGACGGTGCTTCGGAGATGGAGATCACAAGCACAAGATGATGATGGCCATATCATATCACTTATATTGATTGCAAGTGATGTTTATCCTTTATGCATCTTATCTTGCTGTGATTGACGGTAGCATTTTAAGATGAGCTCTCACTAAATTATCAAGAAGCGTTCTCCCTGAGTATGCACCATTGCGAAAGTTCTTCGTGCTGAGACACCACATGATGATCGGGTGTGATAGGCTCTACATTCAAATACAACGGGTGCAAAACAGTTGCACACACGGAATACTCAGGTTATACTTGACGAGCCTAGCATATACAGATATGGCCTCGGAACACGGAGACCGAAAGGTCGAACGTGAATCATATAGTAGATATGATAAACATAGTGATGTTCACCATTGAAACTACTCCATCTCACGTGATGATCGGACATGGTTTAGTTGATTTGGATCACGTGATGACTTAGATGACTAGAGAGATGTCTGTCTAAGTGGGAGTTCTTAAGTAATATGATTAATTGAACTTAAATTTATCATGAACTTAGTACCTGATAGTATTTTTCTTGTCTATGTTTGTTGTAGATAGATGGCTCGTCTGTTGTTACGTTGAATTTTAATGCATTCCTTGAAAGCTAAGTTGAAAGATGATGGTAGCAATTACACGGATCGGGTCCGTAATTTGAGGATTATCCTCATTGCTGCGGAAGAATTATGTCTGGAAGCACCGCTGGGTGCCAGCCCTGCCGCAGATCAATCGATGGCGTTAAGAGCGTCCGCGAGCAAAGCTGATGACTACTCGATAGTTCGATGTGCCATGCTTTACGGCTTGGAACCGGGTCTTCAACGACGGTTTGAACGTCATGGAGCATATGAGATGTTCCAGGAGTTGAAGTTAATATTTCAAGCAAATGCCCTTATTGAGAGATATGAAGTCTCCAATAAGTTCTATAGTTGTAAGATGGAGGAGAATAGTTCTGTCAGTGAACATATACTCAAAATGTCTGGGTATAATAATCACTTGATTCAACTGGGAGTTAATCTTCTTGATGATAGTGTCATTGACAGAATTCTTCAATCACTGCCACCAAGCTACAAAAGCTTCATGATGAACTATTATATGCAAGGGATGGACAAGACTATTCCCGAGCTCTTCGCAATGCTAAAAGCTGTGGAGGTAGAAATCAAGAAGGAGCATCAAGTGTTGATGGTCAATAAGACCACCAGTTTCAAGAAAAAGGGCAAAGGGAAGAAGAACGGGAACTTCAAGAAGAACAGCAAACATGTTCCTGCTCAAGAGAAGAAACCCAAGTTTGGACCTAAGCCTAAGACTGAGTGCTTCTACTGCAAGCAGACTGGACACTGAAAGCGGGACTGCCCCAAGTATTTGGCGGATAAGAAGGATGACAAAGTGAACAAAGTTGTACCTTACTAACGCTCGCAGTAGCACCTGGGTATTTGATACTGGTTCCATTGCTAATATTTGCAACTCGAAACAGGGACTACGGATTAAGCGAAGATTGGCTAAGGACGAGGTGACGATGCGCGTGCGAAATGGTTCCAAAGTCGATGTGATCGCGGTCGGCACACTACCTCTACATCTACCATCGGGATTAGTTTTAGACCTGAATAATTGTTATTTGGTGCCAGCGTTAAGCATGAACATTATATCTGGATCTTGTTTTATGCGAGACGGTTATTCATTTAAATCAGAGAATAATGGTTGTTCTATTTATATGAGTAATATCTTTTATGGTCATGCACCCTTGAAGAGTGGTCTATTTTTTATTAAATCTCGATAGTAGTGATACAAATATTCATAATGTTGAAGCCAAAAGATGCAGAGTTGATAATGATAGTGCAACTTATTTGTGGCACTGCCGTTTGGGTCATATTGGTATAAAGCGCATGAAGAAACTCCATACTGATGGACTTTTGGAATCACTTGATTATGAATCACTTGGTACTTGCGAACCGTGCCACATGGGCAAGATGACTAAAACGCCATTCTCCGGAACTATGGAGCGAGCAACTGATTTGTTGGAAATTATACATACTGATGTATGTGGTCCAATGAATATTGAGGCTCGCGGCGGGTATCGTTATTTTCTCACCTTCACAGATGATTTGAGCAGATATGGGTATATCTACTTGATGAAACACAAGTCTGAAACATTTGAAAAGTTCAAAGAATTTTAGAGTGAAGTGGAAAATCATCGTAACAAGAAAATAAAATTTCTACGATCTGATCGTGGAGTAGAATATTTGAGTTACGAGTTTGGTTTACATTTGAAGCAATACGGAATAGTTTCACAACTCACGCCACCCGGAACACCACAAAAAAATGGTGTGTCCGAATGTCGTAATCGTACTGTACTAGATATGTTGTGATCTATGATGTCTCTTACTGATTTACAGCTATCGTTTTGGGATTATGCTTTAGAGACGGCCGCATTCACGTTAAATAGGGCACCATCAAAATCCGTTGAGACGACGCCTTATGAACTGTTGTTTGGCAAGAAACCAAAGTTGTCGTTTCTTAAAGTTTGGGGCTGCGATGCTTATGTGAAGAAACTTCAACCAGATAAGCTCGAACCCAAATCGGAGAAATGTGTCTTCATAGGATACCCAAAAGAGACTATTGGGTACACCTTCTATCACTGATCTGAAGGCAAGATTTTTGTTGCTAAATTCGGATCCTTTCTAGAGAAAGAGTTTCTCTCGAAAGAAGTGAGTGGGAGGAAAGTAGAACTTGATGAGGTAACTGTACCTGCTCCCGTATTGGAAAGTAGTTCATCACAAGAACCGGTTCCTGTGACAACTACACCAGTCAGTGAGGAAGCTAATGATATTGATAATGAAACATCAGATCAAGTTACTACTGAACCTCGTAGGTCTACCAGAGTAAGATCCGCTACAGAGTGGTACGATAATCCTATTCTGGAAGTCATGTTACTTGACCATGGCGAACCTACGAGCTATGAGGAAGCGATGATGAGCCTCCGCAAAATGGCTTGAGGCCATGAAATCTGAGATGGGATCCATGTATGAGAACAAAGTATGGACTTTGGTTGACTTGCCCGATGACCGGCAATCCATCGAGAATAAATGGATCTTCAAGAAGAAGACTGACGCTAATGGTAATGTAGCTGTCTACAAAGCTCGACTTGTTGCGAAAGGTTTTCGACAAGTTCAAGAGGTTGACTACGACGAGACTTTCTCAGCCGTAGCGATGCTTAAGTCTGTCCGAATCATGTTAGCAATTGCCGCATTTTATGATTATGAAATTTCGCAAATGGATGTCAAAACTGCATTCCTGAATGGATTTCTGGAAGAAGAGTTGTATATGATGCAACCGGAAGGTTTTGTCGATCCAAAAGGTGCTAACAAAATGTGCAAGCTCCAGCGATCCATTTATGGACTAGTGCAAGCATCTCGGAGTTGGAATAAACGCTTTGATAGTGTGATCAAAGCATATGGTTTTATCTGAGACTTTTGGAGAAGCTTTGTATTTACAAGAAAGTGAGTGGGAGCTCTGTAGCATTTCTGATATTATATGTAGATGACATATTATTAATTGGAAATGATATAGAATTTCTGGATAGCATAAAGGGATACTTGAACAAAAGTTTTTCGATGAAAGACATCGGTGAAGCTGCTTACATATTGGGCATCAAGATCTATAGAGATAGATCAAGACGCTTAATTGGACTTTCACAAAGCACATACCTTGATAAAGTTATGAAAAAGTTCAAAATGGATCAGGGAAAGAAAGGGTTCTTGCTTGTATTACAAGGTGTGAAGTTGAGTCAGACTCAATGCCCGACCACAGCAGAAGATAGAGAGAAAATGAAAGATGTTCCCTATGCTTCAGCCATAGGCTCTATCATGTATACAATGCTATGTACCAGACCCGATGTACGCTTAGCAATAGGTTTGGCAGGGAGGTACCAAAGTAATCCAGGAGTGGATCACTGGACAGCGGTCATGAATATCCTGAAATACCTGAAAAGGACTAAGGATATGTTTCTCGTTTATGGAGGTGACAAAGAGCTAGTCGTAAATGGTTACGTCGATGCAAGCTTTGACACTGATCCGGACGATTCTAAATCGCAAACCGGATACGTGTTTATATTGAATGGTGGAGCTGTTAGTTGGTGCAGTTCTAAACAAAGCGTCGTGGCGGGATCTACATGCGAAGCAAAGTACATAGCTGCTTCGGAAGCAGCAAATGAAGGAGTCTGGATGAAGGAGTTCATTTCCGATCTAGGTTTCATACCTAGTGCATCGGGACCAATGAAGATCTTCTGTGACAATACTGGTGCAATTGCCTTGGCAAAGGAATCTAGATTTCACAAGAGAACCAAGCACATCAAGAGACGCTTCAATTCCATCCGGGACCAAGTCCAGATCGGAGACATAGAGGTTTGCAAGATACATACGGATCTGAATGTTGCAGACCCGTTGACTAAGCCTCTTCCACGAGCAAAACATGATCAGCACCAAGACTCCACGGGTGTTAGAATCATTACTATGTAATCTAGATTATTGACTCTAGTGCAAGTGGGAGACTGAAGGAAATATGCCCTAGAGGCAATAATAAAGTTATTATTTATTTCCTCATATCATGATAAATTTTTATTATTCATGCTATAATTGTATTAACCAGAAACATGATACATGTGTGAATACATAGACAAACTTAATGTCACAAGTATGCCTCTACTTGACTAGCTCATTAATCAAAGATGGTTATGTTTCCTAACCATAGACATGTGTTGTCATTTGATTAACATGATCACATCATTAGGAGAATGTTGTGATTGACTTGACCCATTCCGTTAGCTTAGCACTTGATCGTTTAGTATGTTGCTATTGCTTTCTTCATGACTTATACAAGTTCCTATAACTATGAGATTATGCAACTCCCATTTATCGGAGGAACACTTTGTGTGCTACCAAGCGTCTAGCGTAATTGGGTGATTATAAAGGAGCTCTCTGGTGTCTCCAAAGGTACATGTTGAGTTGGCGTATTTGAGATTAGGTTTTGTCACTCCGATTGTGGGAGAGGTATCTGGGCCCTCTCGGTAATGCACATCACTATAAGCCTTGCAAGCAATGTAGCTAATGAGTTAGTTCTGAATGATGCATCCGAGTAAAGAGACTTGCCGATGTCGAGATTGAACTAGGTATTGGTATCGAATCTCGGGCAAGTAACATACGGTGACAAAGGAACAACGTATGTTATTCTGCGATTTGACGATAAAGATCTTGTAGAATATGTAGGATCAATATGAGCATGATTCCGCTATTGGTTATTGATAGGAAATAGTTCTAGGTAATGTCTACATAGTTCTCAAACCCGTAGGGTCCGCACGCTTAAGGTTTCGATGACACTTATATTATGAGTTTATGAGTTTTGATGTACCGAAGTTTGTTCGGGGTCCCGGATGAGATTACGGACACGACGAAGAGTCTCTAAATGGTCGAGACATGAAGATTGATATATTGGAAGAATCCCGATTTCACCCGAAACGATTCCGATATCCAAATATAGGCTTGTAATAGATCAATCTTTATGTCTCGACCATTTCGAGACTCCTCTTCATGTCCATGATCACATCCGGAGGGCTTCAGAGAAACTATAAACTCATAATATATCATATCGCGTTCGGAGATTCTACGGTTCGACAAAAGCTGACCTCAAAATCCGTCAATAACGCCAACTCAACATGTAACGCATAACAACATGGAGACTTGCTTGAGATTCGAACCGGTATATAGAGCTTCTCGTAATTATAGTCACTCATTAGCTACGAAGGCTTATTGATGTGCATTACCGAGAGGGTCAGAGACATTTGGTACCACACATGTACCTTTGGAAAGTGTTCCTCCACAAACGGAGTTGCATAATCTCATAGTTATAGGAACTGTTGGGGAACGTAGTAATTTCAAAAAAAATTCCTACGCACACGCAAGATCATGGTGATGCATAGCAACGAGAGGGGACAGTGTTGTCTACGTACCCTCGTAGACCGAAGCGGAAGCGTTGACGCAACGTAGAGGAAGTAGTCGTACGTCCTCCCGGTCCAACCGATCCAAGCACCGTTACTCCGGCACCTTCGAGTTCTTGACACATGTACAGCTCGATGACGTACCCCGATCTCCGATCCAGCAGAGGCGCGGGGAGGAGTTCCGTCAGCACGACGGCGTGGTGACGATCTTGATGTTCTCCGGTCGCAGGGCTTTGCCTAAGCACCGCTACAATATGACCGAGGTGTAATATCGTGGAGGGGGGCACCGCACACGGCTAAGGAACAATCTCAATGATCAACTTGTGTGTCCATGGGGTGCCCCCTGCCCCCGTATATAAAGGAGTGGAGGAGGGGAGGGCCGGCCCTCTCTATGGCGCGCCCTAGGGGAGTCCTACTCCCACCGGGAGTAGGATTCCCCCTTTCCTAGTCCAACTAGGAACCCTTCCATGTAGTAGGAGTAGGAGAGAAGGAAAGGGAAGAGAGAAGGGAAGGAAGGAGGGGGTGCGGCCCCTCCCCCTAGTCCTATTCGGACTAGGCCCTGGGGGGGCGCGCGGCCTGCCCTAGGCAGCCCCTCTCTCTTTCCCGCACGGCCCAATAAGGCCCAATATTTCTCCCCGGCGAATTCCCGTAACTCTCCGGTACTCCGAAAAATACCCGAATCACTCGGAACCTTTCCGAACTCCGAATATAGTCGTCCAATATATCGATCTTTACGTCTTGACCATTTCGAGACTCCTCGTCATGTCCCCGATCTCATCCGGGACTCGAACTCCTTCGTACATCAAAACTCATAAACTCATAATATAAGCATCGCATCGAAACCTTAAGCGTGCGGACCCTACGGTTCGAGAACAATGTAGACATGACCGAGACATGTCTCCGGTCAATAACCAATAGCGGGACCTGGATGCCCATATTGGTTCCTACATATTCTACGAAGATCTTTATCGGTCAGACCGCATAACAACATACGTTGTTCCCTTTGTCATCGGTATGTTACTTGCCCGAGATTCGATCGTCGGTATCCAATACCTAGTTCAATCTCGTTACCGGCAAGTCTCTTTACTCGTTCCGTAATACATCATCTCGCAACTAACTCATTAGTTGAAATGCTTGCAAGGCTTAAGTGATGTGCATTACCGAGAGGGCCCAGAGATACCTCTCCGACATTCGGAGTGACAAATCCTAATCTCGAAATACGCCAACCCAACAAGTACCTTTGGAGACACCTGTAGAGCACCTTTATAATCACCCGATTCGTTGTGACGTTTGGTAGAACACAAAGTGTTCCTCCGTAAACGGAGTTGCATAATCTCATAGTCATAGGAACATGTATAAGTCATGAAGAAAGCAATAGCAACATACTAAACGATCGGGTGCTAAGCTAATGGAATGGGTCATGTCAATCAGATCATTCAACTAATGATGTGATCCCGTTAATCAAATAACAACTCTTTGTTCATGGTTAGGAAACATAACCATCTTTGATTAACAAGCTAGTCAAGTAGAGGCATACTAGTGACACTCTGTTTGTCTATATATTCACACATGTATTATGTTTCCGGTTAATACAATTCTAGCATGAATAATAGACATTTATCATGAAATAAGGAAATAAATAATATCTTTACTATTGCCTCTAGGGCATATTTCCTTCAGTCTCCCACTTGCACTAGAGTCAATAATCTAGTTCACATCGCCATGTGATTGAACACCAATAATCATATCTGTATATGATTAACACCCATAGTTCACATCGTCATGTGACCAACACCCAAAGGGTTTACTAGAGTCAATAATCTAGTTCACATCGCTATGTGATTAACACCCAAAGAGTACTAAGGTGTGATCATGTTTTGCTTGTGAGAGAATCTTAGTCAACGGGTCTTTCACATTCAGATCCGTTATGTATTTTGCAATCTTCTATGTCTACAATGCTCTGCACGGAGCTACTCTAGCTAATTGCTCCCACTTTCAATATGTATCTAGATCGAGACTTAGAGTCATCCAGATTGGTGTCAAAACTTGCATCGACGTAACCCTTTACGACGAACCTTTTGTCACTTCCATAATCGAGAAACATATCCTTATTCCACTAAGGATAATTTTGACCGCTGTCTAGTGATCTACTCCTAGATCACTATTGTACTCCCTTGCCAAACTCAGTGTAGGGTATACAATAGATCTGGTACACAGCATGGCATACTTTATAGAACCTATGGCCAAGGCATAGGGAATGACTTTCATTCTCTTTCTATCTTATGTCGTGGTCGGGTTTTGAGTCTTACTCAATTTCACACCTTGTAACACGTGCAAGAACTCTTTCTTTGATCTGTTCCATTTTGAACTACTTCAAAATCTTGTCAAGGTATGTACTCATTGAAAAACTTATCAAGCGTCTTGATCTATCTCTATAGATCTTGATGCTCAATATGTAAGCAGCTTCACCGAGGTCTTTCTTTGAAAAACTCCTTTCAAACACTCCTTTATGCTTTGCAGAATGATTCTACATTATTTCCGATCTACAATATGTCATTCACATATACTTATCAGAAATGATGTAGTGCTCCCACTCACTTTCTAGTAAATACAGGCTTCACTGCAAGTCTGTATAAACTATATGCTTTGATCAACTTATCAAAGCGTATATTCCAACTCCGAGATGCTTGCACCAGTCCATAGATGGATCTTTGGAGCTTATGATTTTGTCACACCTTTAGGATTGACAAAACCTTCTGGTTGCATCATATACAACTCTTCTTTAAATCCATTAAGGAATGTAGTTTTGTTTATCCATTTGCCAGATTTCATAAAATTGCAGCAATTGCTAACATGATTTGGACAGACTTAAGCATCGCTACGAGTGAGAAAATTTCATCGTAGTCAACACCTTGAACTTTGTCAAAAACCTTTTTAGCTTTGTAGATAGTAACACTACTATCAACGTCCGTCTTCCTCTTGAAGATCCATTTATTTTCTATGGTTTGCCGATCATTGGGCAAATCCATCAAAGTCCACACTTTGTTCTCATACATGGATCCCATCTCAGATTTCATGGCCTTAAGCCATTTTGCGGAATCTAGGCTCATCATCGCTTCCTCATAGTTCGTAGGTTCATCATGGTCTAGTAACATGACTTCCAGAACAGGATTGCCGTACCACTCTAGTGCGGACCGTACTCTGGAAGACCTATGAGGTTCTGTAGTAACTTGATCTGAAGTTTCATGATCATCATCATTAGCTTCCTCACTAATTGGTGTAGAAATCACTGGAACTGATTTAGTGATGAGCTATTTTCCAATTCGGGAGAAGGTACCAGTTACCTCATCAAGTTCTACTTCCTCCCACTCACTTCTTTCGAGAGAAACTCCTTCTCTAGAAAGGATCCATCTTAAGCAACGAATATCTTGCCTTCGGATCTGTGATAGAAGGTGTACCCGACAACTTCCTTTGGGTATTCTATGAAGATGCACTTCTCCGATTTGGGTTCGAGCTTATCAGGATGAAACTTTTTCACATAAGCATCACAACTCCAAACTTTAAGAAACGACAACTTGGGTTTCTTGCTAAACCACAGTTCATATAGTGCCGTCTCAACGGATTTAGATGGTGCCCTTTTTAATGTGAATGAAGTTGTCTCTTAATGCATGATCCCAAAATGATATTGGTAAATCGGTAAGAAACATCATAGATTCTACTATGTCCAGTAAAGTACGGTTATGACGTTCGGACACACCATTATGATGTGGTGTTCCAGGTGGCATGAATTTGTGAAACTATTCCACATTGTTTTAATTGAAGACCAAACTCGTAACTCAAATATTTGTCTCCGCGATCAGATCGTAGAAACCTTATTTTCTTGTCACGGTGATGTTCCACTTCACTCTGAAATTCTTTGAACTTTTCAAATGTTTCAGACTTATGTTTCATCAAGTAGATATACCCATATCGGCTCAAATCATCTGTGCAGGTCAGAAAATAACGATACCCGCCGCGAGCCTTAACACTCATCGGATCGCATACATCGGTATGTATTATTTCCAATAAGTTAGTTGCTCGCTCCAATGTTCCGACAGAACGGAGTCTTAGTCATCTTGCCCATGAGGCATGGTTCGCAAGCATCAAGTGATTCATAATCAAGTGATTCCAAAATCCCATCAGCATGGAGTTTCTTCATGCGCTTTACACCAATATGACCTAAACGGCAGTGCCACAAATAAGTTGCACTATCATTATTAACTTTGCATCTGTTGGTTTCAATATTATGAATATGTGTATCACTACGATCGAGATCCAATGAACCATTTTCATTGGGTGTGTAACCATATAAGGTTTTATTCATGTAAACAGAACAACAATTTATTTTCTTACTTAAATGAATAACCGTATTGCAATAAACACGATCAAATCATATTCATGCTCAATGCAAACACCAAATAACATTTATTTAGGTTCAACACTAATCCCGAAAGTATAGGGAGTGTGCGATGATGATCATATCAATCTTGAAACTACTTTCAACACACATCGTCACTTCACCCTTAACTAGTTTTCGCTTATTCTCGCAACTCCGCTTGAGTTACTACTCTTAGCAACTGAACCAGTACCAAATACCGAGGGGTTGCTATAAACACTAGTAAAGTACACATCAATAACATGTATATCAAATATACCCTTGTTCACTTTGCCATCCTTCTTATCCACCAAATATTCAGGGCATTTCCGCTTCCAATGACCATTTCCTTTGCAGTGTAAGCACCCAGTTTCAGGCTATGGTCCAGCTTTGGTCTTCTTCACGGGAGTGACAACTTGTTTGCCATTCTACTTGAAGTTTCCCTTTCTTTCCCTTTGCCCTTTTCTTGAAACTAGTGGTCTTGTCAATCATCAACACTTGATGCTCTTTCTTGATTTCTACCTTCGTCGATTTCAACATTACGAAGAGCTCGGGAATCATTTTCGTCATCCCTTGCATACTATAGTTCATCACAAAGTTCTAGTAACCTAGTGATGGTGACCAGAGAATTCTGTCAATCACTATCTTATCTGGAAGATTAACTCCCACTTGATTCAAGCGATTGAAGTACCCAGACAATCTGAGCACATGCTCACTAGTTGAGCGATTCTCCTCCATCTTTTAGCTATAGAACTTGTTGGAGACTTCATATCCCTCAACTCGGGTATTTGCTTGAAATATTAACTTCAACTCTTGGAACATCTCATATGGTCCATGACGTTCAAAACATCTTTGATGTCCCGATTCTAAGCCGTTAAGCATGGTGCACTAAACTATCAAGTAGTCATCATATTGAGCTTAGCTAAACGTTCATAACGTCTGCATCTGCTCCTGCAATAGGTCTGTCACCTAGCGGTGCATTAAGGACATAATTCTTCTGCGCAGCAATGAGGATAAACCTCAGATCACGGATCCAATCCGCGTCATTGCTACTAACATTTTTTCAACACAATTTTCTCTAGGAACATATCAAAATAAACATATGAAAGCAACAACGCAAGATATTGATCTTACAACATAATTTGCAAAATACTACCAGGACTAAGTTCATGATAAATTTAAGTTCAATTAATCATATTACTTAAGAACTCCCACTTAGACAGACATCTCTCTAGTCATCTAAGTGATCACGTGATCCAAATCAACTAAACCATAACCGATCATCACGTGAGATGGAGTAGTTTTCAATGGTGAACATCTTATGTTGATCATATCTACTATATGATTCACGCCGACCTTTCGGTCTCCGTGTTCCGAGGCCATATCTGCATATGCTAGGCTCGTCAAGTTTAACCTGAGTATTCTGCGTGTGCGAAACTGGCTTGCACCCGTTGTAGATGGACGTAGAGCTTATCACATCCGATCATCACGTGGTGTCCGGGCACGATTTAACTTTGGCAACGGTGCATACTCAGGGAGAACACTTCTTGATAATTTTTAGTGAGAGATCATCTTAAAATGCCACCGTCAATCAAAGCAAGAATAAGATGTATAATAGATAAACATCATATGCAATCAAAATATGTGACATGATATGGCCATGATCATCTTGCGCCTTTGATCTCCATCTCCAAAGTACTGTCATGATCTCTATCGTCACCGGCACGACACCATGATCTTCATCATCTTGATCTATATCAATGTGTCATCACATGGTTGTCTCACCAACTATTGCTCTTGCAACTATTGCTATCGTATAGCGATAAAGTAAAGAAATTATTTGGCACTTGCATCTTATGCAATAAAGAGACATCCATAGGGCTTCTGCCAGTTGCCGATAACTTTAACAAAACATGATCATCTCATACAACAACTTATATCTTATCACGTCTTGACCATATCACATCACAACATGCCCTGCAAAAACAAGTTAGACGTCCTCTACTTTGTTGTTGCAAATTTTACGTGGCTGCTACGGGCTTAAGCAAGAACCAATCTCACCTACGCATCAAAACCACAACGATAGTTCGTCAAATAGACTCCGTTTTAACCTTCGCAAGGACCGGGCGTAGCCACACTCAGTTCAACTAAAATTGGAGAAACTGACACCCACCAGCCACCTGTGTGCAAAGCACGTTGGTAGAACCAGTCTCACGTAAGCGTACGAGTAATGTCGGTCCGGGCCGCTTCATCCAACAATACCGCCGAACCAAAGTATGACATGCTGGTAGGCAGTATGACTTATATCGTCCACAACTCACTTGTGTTCTACTCGTGCATATAACATCAAACCATAAAACGTAGGCTCGGATGCCACTGTTGGGGAACGTAGTAATTTCAAAAAAAATTCCTACGCACACGCAAGATCATGGTGATGCATAGCAACGAGAGGGGAGAGTGTTGTCTCACGCACTCGTGAGACCCAAGCGAAGCGCTGACGCAACGTAGAGGAAGTAGTCGTACGTCCTCCCGGTCCAACCGATCCAAGCACCATTACTCCGACACCTCCGAGTTCTTGACACACGTACAGCTCGATGACGCACCCCGATCTCCGATCCAGCAGAGGCGCGGGGAGGAGTTCCGTCAACACGACGGCGTGGTGACGATCTTGATGTTCTCCTGTCGCAGGGCTTCGCCTAAGCCTAGTCCAATTCGGACTAGGCCATGGGGGGGCGCGCGGCCTGCCCTAGGCAGCCCCTCTCTCTTTCCCGCAGGGCCCAATAAGGCCCAATACTTCTCCCCGGCGAATTTCGTAACTCTCCGGCACTCGGAAAATACCGAATCACTGAACCTTTCCGAACTCCGAATATAGTCGTCCAATATATCGATCTTTACGTCTCGACCATTTCGAGACTCCTCGTCATGTCCCTGATCTCATCTGAGACTCCAAACTCCTTCGGTACATCAAAACTCATAAACTCATAATATAACTGTCATCGAAACCTTAAGCATGCGGACCCTACGGTTCGAGAACAATGTAGACATGACCGAGACACGTCTCCGGTCAATAACCAATAGCGGGACCTGGATGCCCATATTGTTTCCTACATATTCTACGAAGATCTTTATCGGTCAGACCGCATAACAACATACGTTGTTCCCTTTGTCATCGGTATGTTACATGCCCGAGATTCGATCGTCGGTATCCAATACCTAGTTCAATCTCGTTACCGGCAAGTCTCTTTACTCGTTCCGTAATACATCATCTCGCAACTAACTCATTAGTTGAAATGCTTGCAAGGCATAAGTGATGTGCATTACCGAGAGGGCCCAGAGATACCTCTCCGAAATTCGGAGTGACAAATCCTAATCTCGAAATACGCCAACCCAACAAGTACCTTTGGAGACACCTGTAGAGCACCTTTATAATCACCCAGTTACGTTGTGACGTTTGGTAGCACACAAAGTGTTCCTCCGGTAAACGGGAGTTGCATAATCTCATAGTCATAGGAACATGTATAAGTCATGAAGAAAGCAATAGCAACATACTAAACGATCGGGTGCTAAGCTAATGGAATGGGTCATGTCAATCAGATCATTCAACTAATGATGTGATCCCGTTAATCAAATAACAACTCTTTGTTCATGGTTAGGAAACATAACCATCTTTGATTAACAAGCTAGTCAAGTAGAGGCATACTAGTGACACTCTGTTTGTCTATATATTCACACATGTATTATGTTTCCGGTTAATACAATTCTAGCATGAATAATAGACATTTATCATGAAATAAGGAAATAAATAATAACTTTATTATTGCCTCTAGGGCATATTTCCTTCAGGAACTTTGTATAAGTCATGAAGAAAGCAATAGCAACATACTAAACGATCAATTGCTAAGCTAACGGAGTGGGTCAAGTCAATCACATCATTCTCCTAATGATGTGATCCCGTTAATCAAATGACAACACATGTCTATGGCTTGGAAACATAACCATCTTTGATTAATGAGTTAGTCAAGTAGAGGCATACTAGTGACATTAAGTTTGTCTATGTATTCACACATGTATCATGTTTCCGGTTAATACAATTATAGCATGAATAATAAATATTTATCATGATATGAGGAAATAAATAATAACTTTATTATTGCCTCTAGGGCATATTTCCTTCAGTCTCCCACTTGCACTAGAGTCAATAATCTAGATTACACAGTAATGATTCTAACACCCATGGAGTCTTGGTGCTGATCATGTTTTTCTCGTGGAAGAGGCTTAGTCAACGGGTCTGCAACATTCAGATCCGTATGTATCTTGCAAATCTCTATGTCTCCCACCTGGACTTGGTCCCGGATGGAATTGAAGCGTCTCTTGATATGCTTGGTCCTCTTGTGAAATCTTGATTCCTTTGCCAAGGCAATTGCACCAGTTTTGTCACAGAAGATCTTCATTGGTCCCGATGCACTAGGTATGACACCTATATCGGAAATGAACTCCTTCATCCAGACTCCTTCATTTGCTGCTTCCGAGGCAGCTATGTGTTGGGGAACGCAGTAATTTCAAAAATTTTCCTACGCACACGCAAGATCATGGTGATGTATAGCAACGAGAGGGGAGAGTGTTGTCTACGTACCCTCGTAGACCTGAAGCGGAAGCGATCACAACGTAGAGGAAGTAGTCGACGCTCTCCTCGCGATCCGACCGATCCCGGCGCGTTACATTCGACGCCCGAGTTCTTGACACACGACAGCTCGATGACGCCCTCGTACTCGATCCAGCCGAGTGTCGAGGGAGAGTTCCACAAGACGACGGCGCAGGACGATCTTGATGTTTCACCGGCGCAGGGCTTCGCCTAAGCTTCGCGACGGTATAACCGAGGTGGAATATGGTGGAGGGGGGCACCGCACACGGCTAAGGAACGATCTCACGATCAACTTGTGTGTTCCAAGGTGCCCCCCTGCCCCCGTATATAAAGGAGCAAGGGGGGAGGGGGCCGGCGGCCAAGGGAGGCGCGCCCTGGGAGTCCTACTCCCTCTGGGAGTAGGATTCCCCCCCCAATCCTAGTTGGACTAGGATTCCCGGAGGGGGAAAGAGAGAGAGGGGGGCCGGCCCCTTCTCCTAGTCCTAGTAGGACTAGGGAAGGGGGGGGAGGCGCGCGCCCTCCTAGGGCTGCCCCTTCTCCTTTCCACTAAGGCCCACCGAGGCCCATTTACCTCCCGGGGGGTTCCGGTAACCTCCCGGTACTCCGGTAAATTCCCGTTTTCGCCCGGAACCATTCCGAACTCCAAACATAGGCTTCCAATATATCAATCTTTATGTCTCGACCATTCCGAGACTCCTCGTCATGTCCGTGATCACATCCGGACTCCGAACTCCTTCGTACATCAAAATACATAAACTCATAATAACCGCCATCGAAACCTTGCGTGCATGGACCCTACGGTTCGAGAACAATGTAGACATGACCGAGACACGCCTCCGGTCAATAACCAACAGCGGACCTGGATGCCCATATTGGTTCCTACATATTCTACGAAGATCTTTATCGGTCAGACCGCATAACAACATACGTTGTTCCTTTGTCATCGGTATGTTACTTGCCCGAGATTCGATCGCCGGTATCCAATACCTAGTTCAATCTCGTTACACGCAAGTCTCTTTACTCGCTCGTAATACATCATCTCACAACTAACTCATTAGTTGTAGTGCTTGCAAGGCTTCAGTGATGTGCATTACCGAGAGGGCCCAGAGATACCTCTCCCACAATCGGAGTGACAAAACCTAATCTCGAAATACGCCAACCCAACATCTGCCTTTGGAGACACCTGTAGTACTCCTTTATAATCACCCGATTACGTTGTGACGTTTGGTAGTACCCAAAGTGTTCTCCGGTAAACGGGAGTTGCATAATCTCATAGTTACAGGAACATGTATAAGTCATGGATAAAAGCAGAGCAACATACTAAACGATCGTGTGCTAAGCTAATGGAATGGGTCATGTCAATCAGATCATTCTACTAATGATGTGACCTTGTTAATCAAATAACAACTCTTTGTTCATGATTAGGAAACATAACCATCTTTGATTAACAAGCTAGTCTAGTAGAGGCATACTAGTGACATCTTGTTTGTCTATGCATTCACACATGTATCATGTTTCCGTTAATACAATTCTAGCATGAATGATAAACATTTATCATGAAATAAGGAAATAAATAATAACTTTATTATTGCCTCTAGGGCATATTTCCTTCAGTCTCCCACTTGCACTAGAGTCAATAATCTAGATCACATCACCATGTGATTAACATCGATAGTTCACATCATCATGTGATTAACACCCATAGTTCACATCGCCATGTGACCAACACCCAAAGGGTTTACTAGATTTAGTAATCTAGTTCACATCGCTATGTGATTAACACCCAAAGAGTACTAAGGTGTGATCATGTTTTGCTTGTGAGAGAGTCTTAGTCAACGGGTTTTTCACATTCAGATCCGCTATGTATTTTGCAATTTTCTATGTCTACAATGCTCGCACGGCTACTCTAGCTAATTGCTCCCACTTTCAATATGTATCTAGATCGAGACTTAGAGTCATCCGGATCGGTGTCAAAACTTGCATCGACGTAACCCTTTACTTACCTAACCTTTGTCACTTCCATAATCGAGAAACATATCCTTATTCCACTAAGGATAATTTTGACCGCTGTCCGATGATCTACTCCTAGATCACTATTGTACTCCTTGCCAAACTCAAAGGCAGGGTATACAATAGATCTGGTACACAAGATGGCATACTTTATAGAAACTATGGCCAAGGCATAGTGAATGACTTTCATTCTCTTTCTATCTTTCATCGTGGTCGGGTTTTGAGTCTTACTCAATTTCACACCTTGTAACACAGTGCAAGAACTCTTTCTTTGACTGTTTCATTTTGAACTACTTCAAAATCTTGTCAAGGTATGTACTCATTGAAAAACTTATCAAGCATCTTGATCTATCTCTATAGATCTTGATGCTCAATATGTAAGTAGCTTTACCGAGGTCTTTCTTTGAAAAACTCCTTTCAAACACTTCTTTATGCTTTGCGAATAATTCTACATTATTTCCGATCTACAATATGTCATTCACATATACTTATCGAAATGTTGTAGTGCTCCCACTCACTTTTTAGTAAATACAGGCTTCACCGTAAGTCTCAGATAAAACTATATGCTTTGATCAACTCATCAAAGCGTATATTCCAACTCCGAGATGCTTGCACCAGTCCATAGATGGATCGCTGGAGCTTGCACACTTTGTTAGCTCCTTTGGATCGATAAAACCTTCTCGTTGCATCATATACAACTCTTCCACCTAAAACCCATTCAGAATGCAGTTTTACATCCATTTGCCAAATTTCATAAATTGTGGCAATTGCTAACATGATTCGGACGGACTTAAGCATCGCTACAGCTTGAGAAAATCTCATTGTAGTCAACACCTTGAACTTGTCAAAACCTTTTTGCACAAGTCGAGCTTTGTAGATAGTAACACTACTATCAACGTCCGCCTTCCTCTTGAAGATCCATTTATACAATATGGCTTGCCGATCATCGGGCAACTCCACCAAAGTCCATACTTTGTTCTCATACATGGATCTCATCTCGATTTCATGGCCTCAAGCCATTTTCATGAATCTGGGCTCATCATCGCTTCCTCATAGTTCGTAGGTTTATCATGGTCTAGTTACATGACTTCCGTAACAGGATTACCGTACCACTCAGTGCGGATCTCACTCTGGTTTACCTACGAGATTCGGTAGTAACTTGATCTGAAGTTACATGATCATCATCATTAGCTTCCTCACTAATTGGTGTAGTAGTCACAGAACAGATTTCGTGATGAACTACTTTCCAATAAGGGAGAAGGTACAATTACCTTATCAAGTTCTACTTTCCTCCCACTCACTTCTTTCGAGAGAAACTCCTTCTCTAGAAAGGATCCATCTTAAGCAACGAATATCTTGCCTTCGGATCTGTGATAGAAGGTGTACCCAACAATTTCCTTTGGGTATTCTATGAAGACGCACTTCTCCGATTTGGGTTCGAGCTTATCAGATGAAACTTTTTCACATAAGCATCGCAGCCCCAAACTTTAAGAAACGACAACTTTGGTTTCTTGCTAAACCACAGTTCATATAGTGTCGCCTCAACGGATTTAGATGGTGCCCTATTTAACGTGAATGCAGCTGTCTCTAATGCATGATCCCAAAACGATATTGGTAAATCGGTAAGAAACATCATAGATTGCACTATATCCAATAAAGTGCGGTTATGATGTTCGGACACACCATTATGATGTGGTGTTCGGTGGCATGAATTTGTGAAACTATTCCACATTGTTTTAATTGAAGACCAAACTCAGAACTCAAATATTTGTCTCCGCGATCGATCGTAGAAACCTTATTTTCTTGTCACGATGATTTTTCCACTTCACTCTGAAATTCTTTTGAACCTTTCAACTATTTCAGACTTATGTTTCATCAAGTAGATATACCCATATCTGCTCAAATCATCTGTGAAGGTCGAAAATAACGATACCCACCATGAGCCTTAACACTCATTGGATCGCATACATCGGTATGTATTATTTCCAATAAGTCAGTTGCTCGCTCCATTGTTCCGAGAACGGAGTCTTAGTCATCTTGCCCATGAGGCATGGTTCGTAAGCATCAAGTGATTCATAATCAAGTGATTCCAAAATCCCATCAAGATGGAGTTTCTTCATGCGCTTTACACCAATATGACCTAAACGGCAAGTGCCACAAATAAGTTGCACTATCATTATTAACTTTGCATCTTTTGGTTTCAATATTATGAATATGTGTATCACTACGATCGAGATCCAATGAACCATTTTCATTGGGTGTGTAACCATATAAGGTTTTATTCATGTAAATGTAACAACAGTTTATTCTCTTACTTAAATGAATAACCGTATTGCAATAAACACGATCAAATCATATTCATGCTCAACGCAAACACCAAATAACATTTATTTAGGTTCAACACTAATCCCGAAAGTATAGGGGTGTGCGATGATGATCATATCAATCTTGAAACTACTTTCAACACACATCGTCACTTCACCCTTAACTAGTTTCGCTTATTCGCAACTCCGCTTCGAAGTTACTACTCTTAGCAACCGAACCAGTACCAAATACCGAGGGGTTGCTATAAACACTAGTAAAGCACACATCAAACACATGTATATCAAATATACCCTTTTTCACTTTGCCATCCTTCTTATCCACCAAATATGTAGGGCATTTCCGCTTCAAAGGACCATTTCCTTTGCGCAGTAAGCACTCGGTTTCAGGCTTGGTTCAGCTTTGGGCTTTTTCGTGGGAGTGACAACTTGCTTGTCAATCTACTTGAAGTTCCCTTTCTTTCCCTTTGCCCTTTCTTGAAACTAGTGATCTTGTCAACCATCAACACTTGATGCTCTTTCTTGATTTCTACCTTCGCCGATTTCAACATCACGAAGAGCTCGGGAATCATTTTCATCATCCCTTGCATACTATAGTTCATCACGAAGTTCTACTAACTTGGTGATGGTGACTAGAGAATTCTGTCAATCACTATCTTATCTCGGAAGATTAACTCCCACTTGATTCAAGCGATTGTAGTACCTGCATAATCTGAGCACATGCTCACTAGTTGAGCGATTCTCTCCATCTTTTAGCTATAGAACTTGTTGGAGACTTCATATCTCTCAACTCGGTATTTGTTTGAAATATTAACTTCAACTCTGGAACATCTCATATGGTCCATGATGTTCAAAACATCTTTGAAGTCCCGATTCTAAGCCATAAAGCATGGTGCACAAAACTATCAAGTAGTCATCATATTGAGCTAGCCAAACGCTCATAACGCCGCGATCCGCTCCTGCAATAGGTTTGTCACCTAGCGTGCATCAAGGACATAATTCTTACAGGCAGCAATGAGGATAAACCTCATATCACGGATCAAATCCGCAATATTGCTACTAACATTTTCAACACAAGTTTTCTAGGAACATATCAAAACAAACATATGAAAGCAACAACGCAAGCTATTGATCTTACAACATAATTTGCAAAATACTACCAGACTAAGTTCATGATAAATTTAAGTTCAATTAATCATATTACTTAAGAACTCCCACTTAGACAGACATCTCTCTAGTCATCTAAGTGATCACGTGATCCAAATCAACTAAACCATAACCGATCATCACGTGAAATGGAGTAGTTTTCAATGGTGAACATCTTATGTTGATCATATCTACTATATGATTCACGCCGACCTTTCGGTCTCCGTGTTCCGAGGCCATATCTCGCATATGCTAGGCTCGTCAAGTATAACCCGAGTATTCTGCGTGTGCAAAACTGGCTTGCACCGTTGTAGATGGACGAGAGCTTATCACACCCGATCATCACGTGGTGTCCGGGCACGATTTAACTTTGGCAACGGTGCATACCGGGAGAACACTTCTTGATAATTTAGTGAGAGATCATCTTATAATGCTACCGTCAATCAAAGCAAGATAAGATGCATAAAAGGATAAACATCACATGCAAATCAATATAAGTGATATGATATGGTCATCATCATCTTGTGCTTCGTGATCTCCATCTCCGCAGCACCACCATGATCACCATCGCCACCGGCGCGACACCTTGATCTCCATCGTAGCATCGTTGTCGCCTCGCCAATCTTATGCTTCTACGACTATCGCTACCGCTTAGTGATAAAGTAAAGCATTACAGTATGCATTGCATTGCATACAATAAAGCGACAACCATATGGCTCCGCCATTGCCGATAACTTCGTTACAAAACATGATCATCTCATACAATAAAATATAGCATCACGCCTTGACCATATCACATCACAACATGCCCTGCAAAAACAAGTTAGACGTCCTCTACTTTGTTGTTGCAAATTTTACGTGGCTGCTACGGGCTTAAGCAAGAACCAGTCTCACCTACGCATCAAAACCACAACGATATTTCGTCAAATAGACTCCGTTTTAACCTTCTCAAGGACCGGGCGAGCCACACTCGGTTCAACTAAAGTGAGAGAGACAGACACCCGCCGGTCACCTTTAAGCAACGAGTGCTCGAGCGGTGAAACCAGTCTCGCGAAGCGTCACGCGTAATGTCGGTCCGGCCGCTTCATCTCACAATACCGCTGAACCAAAGTATGACATGCTGGTAGGTAGTATGACTTGTATCGCCCACAACTCACTTGTGTTCTACTCGTGCAAAACATCAAACCATAAAAACCTAGGCTCGGATGCCTTTGTTGGGGAACGAGTAATTTCAAAAATTTTCCTACGCACACGCAAGATCATGGTGATGTATAGCAACGAGAGGGGAGAGTGTTGTCTACGCACTCGTGAGACCCGAAGCGAAGCGATCACAACGTAGAGGAAGTAGTCGACGTTCTCCTCGCGATCCGACCGATCCGGCGCCAAGCACTCGACGCCCCGAGTTCTTGACACACGACAGCTCGATGACGTCCCCTCAGATCCGATCCAGCCGAGTGTCGAGGAGAGTTCCACAAGACGACGGCGTGGCAGGACGATCTTGATGTTTCATCGGCGCAGGCTTCGCTTAAGCTTCATGACGGTATAACCGAGGTGGAATATGGTGGAGGGGGCACCGACACGGCTAAGGAACGATCTCACGATCAACTTGTGTGTTCAAGGTGCCCCTGCCCCAGATATAAAGGAGCAAGGGGGGGGGGCGGCCAAGGGAGGCGCGCTGGGAGTCCTACTCCCTCCGGGAGTAGGATTCCCCCAATCCTAGTTGGACTAGGATTCTGAGGGGAAAGAGAGAGAGGGGGCGGCCCCTTCTCCTAGTCCTAGTAGGACTAGGGAAGGGGGAGGCGCGCCTCCTAGGGCTGCCCTTCTCCTTTCCACTAAGGCCCACCGAGGCCCATTTACCTCCCGGGGTTCCGTAACCTCCGGTAGATTCCCAGAATTCCGTTTTCGCCTCGAACCATTCCAACTCCAAACATAGGCTTCCAATATATCAATCTTTATGTCTCGACCATTTCGAGACTCCTCGTCATGTCCGTGATCACATCCGGGACTCGAACTCCTTCGTACATCAAAATACATAAACTCATAATAACCGCCATCGAAACCTTAAGCGTGCATGGACCCTACGGTTCGAGAACAATGTAGACATGACCGAGACACGCCTCCGGTCAATAACCAACAGCGGGACCTGGATGCCCATATTGGTTCCTACATATTCTACGAAGATCTTTATCGGTCGACCGCATAACAACATACGTTGTTCCCTTTGTCATCGGTATGTTACTTGCCCGAGATTCGATCGTCGGTATCCAATACCTAGTTCAATCTCGCTATCGCAAGTCTCTTTACTCGCTCGTAATACATCATCTCACAACTAACTCATTAGTTGTAGTGCTTGCAAGGCTTAATGATGTGCATTACCGAGAGGGCCCAGAGATACCTCTCCGACAATCGGAGTGACAAAACCTAATCTCAAATACGCCAACCCAACATCCGCCTTTGGAGACACCTGTAGTACTCCTTTATAATCACCCAGATTACGTTGTGACGCTTGGTAGTACCCAAAGTGTTCCTCCGTAAACGGAGTTGCATAATCTCATAGTTACAGGAACATGTATAAGTCATGGATAAAAGCAGTAGCAACATACTAAACGATCGTGTGCTAAGCTAATGGAATGGGTCATGTCAATCAGATCATTCTACTAATGATGTGACCTTGTTAATCAAATAACAACTCTTTGTTCATGATCAGGAAACATAACCATCTTTGATTAACAAGCTAGTCTAGTAGAGGCATACTAGTGACATCTTGTTTTGTCTATGCATTCACACATGTATCATGTTTCCGGTTAATACAATTCTAGCATGAATGATAAACATTTATCATGAAATAAGGAAATAAATAATAACTTTATTATTGCCTCTAGGGCATATTTCCTTCACTATGTACTCCGCTTCGCATGTAGATCCCGCCATGACACTTTGTTTAGAACTGCACGAACTGACAGCTCCACCGTTCAATATAAATATGTATCCGGTTTGTGATTTAGAATCGTTCGGATCAGTGTCAAAGCTTGCATCGATGTAACCATTTACCACTAGCTCTTTGTCATCTCCATAAATGAGAAACATATCCTTAGTCCTTTTCAGGTATTTCAGGATATTCTTGACCGCTGTCCAGTGATCCACTCCTGGATTACTTTGGTACCTCCCTGCTAAACTTATCGCTAAGCATACATCAGGTCTGGTACACAGTATTGCATACATGAAAGAGCCTATGGCTGAAGCTGAGGGAACACCTTTCGTTTTCTCTCTATCTTCTGCTGTGGTCGGGCATTGAGTCTGACTCAACTTCACACGTTGTAATACAGGCAAGAACCCTTTCTTTGCCTGATCCATTTTGAACTTTTTCAAAACTTTATCAAGGTATGTGCTATGTGAAAGTCCAATTAAGCGTCTTGATCTATCTTTATAGATCTTAATGCCCAATATGTAAGCAGCTTCACCGAGGTCTTTCATTGAAAAACTTTTATTCAAGTATCCCTTTATGCTATCCAGAAATTCTATATCATTTCCAATTAACAATATGTCATCTACATATAATATCAGAAATGCTACATAGCTCCCACTCACTTTCTTGTAAATACAGGCTTCTCCAAAAGTCTGTATAAAACCATATATGCTTTGATCACACTATGAAAGCGTTTATTCCAACTCCAAGATGCTTGCACCAGTCCATAAATGGATCGCTGGAGCTTGCACACTTTGTTAGCACCTTTTGGATCGACAAAACCTTCCGGTTGCATCATATACAACTCTTCTTCTAGAAATCCATTCAGGAATGCAGTTTTGACATCCATTTGCCAAATTTCATAATCATAAAATGCGGCAATTGCTAACATGATCCGGATAGACTTAAGCATCGCTACGGGTGAAAAGTCTCATCGTAGTCAACCCCTTGAACTTGTCGAAAACCTTTTGCAACAAGTCGAGCTTTGTAGACAGTTACATTACCATCAGCGTCAGTCATCTTCTTGAAGATCCATTTATTCTCGATGGCTTGCCGATCATCGAGCAAGTCAACCAAAGTCCATACTTTGTTCTCATACATGGATCCCATCTCAGATTTCATGGCTTCAAGCCGTTTTGCGGAATCTGGGCTCATCATCGCTTCCTCATAGTTCGTAGGTACGCCATGGTCAAGTAACATGACTTCCAAAATAGGATTACCGTACCACTATGGTGCGGATCTTACTCTGGTAGTCCTATGATGTTCAGTAGTAACTTGATATGAAGTTTCATGATCAATATCATTAGCTTCCTCACTGATTGGTGTAGTTGTCACAGGAACTAGTTCTTGTGATGAACTACTTTCCAACAAGGGAGCAGGTACAGTTACCTCATCAAGTTCTACTTTCCTCCCACTCACTTCTTTCGAGAGAAACTCCTTCTCTAGAAATGATCCGAATTTAGCAACGAAAATCTTGCCTTCAGATCTGTGATGGAAGGTGTACCCATTAGTCTCTTTTGGGTATCCTATGAAGACACATTTCTCCGATTTGGGTTCGAGCTTATCTGGTTGAAGTTTCTTCACATAGCATCGCAGCCCCAAACTTTAAGAAACGACAACTTTGGTTTCTTGCCAAACCAAAGTTCATAAGGCGTCGTCTCAACGGATTTTGATGGTGCCCTATTTAACGTGAATGCGGCCGTCTCTAAAGACTAACCCCAAAATGATAGCGGTAAATCAGTAAGAGACATCATAGATCGCACCATATCTAGTAAAGTACGATTACGACATTCAGACACACCATTTCGTTGTGGTGTTCCGGGTGGCGTGAGTTGCGAAACTATTCCACATTGTTTCAAATGTAGACCAAACTCGTAACTCAAATATTCTCCTCCATGAACAGATCGTAGAAGTTTTATTTTCTTGTTACGATGATTTTCCACTTCACTCTGAAATTGTTTGAACTTTTCAAATGTTTCAGACTTGTGTTTCATCAAGTAGATATACCCATATCTACTCAAATCATCTATGAAGGTGAGAAAATAATGATACCCGCCGCGAGCTTCAATATTCATTGGACCACATACATCAGTATGTATGATTTCCAATAAATCAGTTGCTCGCTCTATAGTTCCGGAGAACGGTGTTTTAGTCATCTTGCCCAAGAGGCACGGTTCTCAAGTACCAAGTGATTCATAAGCAAGTGATTCCAGAAGTCCATCAGTATGGACTTTCTTCATGCGCTTTACACCGATATGATCTAAACGGCAGTGCCACAAATAAGTTGCACTATCATTATCAACTCTGCACCTTTTGGCTTCAACATTATGAATATGTGTATCACTACTATCGAGATTCAATAAAAAAAGACCACTCTTCAAGGGTGCATGACCATAAAAGATATTACTCATATAAATAGAACAACCATTATTCTTTGATTTAAATGAATAACCATCTCGCATCAAACAAGATCCAGATATAATGTTCATGCTCAACGCTGGCACCAAATAACAATTATTTAGGTCTAAAACTAATCCTGATGGTAGATGTAGAGGTAGCGTGTCGATCGCGATCACATTGACTTTGGAACCATTTCCACGCCAGATCGTCACCTCGCCCTTAGCCAATCTTCGCTTAATCCGTAGTCCCTGTTTCGACTTGCAAATATTAGCAATGTAACCAAGATCAAATACCCAGTGCTACAAAGGAGCATTAGTAAGGTACACATCAATAACATGTATATCACATATACCTTTGTTCACTTTGCCATCCTTCTTATCCGCCAAATACTTGGGGCAGTTCCGCTTCAAAGATGTCCACCGCTTGCAAGAGAAGCACTCGGCCTCGTGCTTATGTCCGACTTGGGTTTCTTCTCTTGAGCAGCAACTTGTTTGCTGTTCTTCTTGAAGTTCCTTCTTCTTCCCTTTGCCCCTTTTCTTGAAACTGGTGGTCTTATTGACCATCAACACTTGATGCTCCTTCTGATTTCTACCTCCGCAGCCTTTAGCATTGCGAAGAGCTCGGAATAGTCTTGTCCATCCCTTGCATATTATAGTTCATCACGAAGCTCTTGTAGCTTGGTGGCGTGATTGAAGAATTCTGTCAATGACACTATCATTAGGAACATTAACTCCTGTTGAATCAAGTGATTATTATACCCGGACATTTTGAGTATGTGTTCACCGATGTAACTATTCTCCTCCATCTTACAGCTATAGAACTTATTGGAGACTTCATATCTCTCAATTCGGCATTTGCTTGAAATATTAACTTCAACTCTGGAACATCTCATATGCTCCATGACGCTTAAAATGTCGTTGAAGACCCGGTTCCAAACCGTAAAGCATGGCACACTCGAACTATCGAGTAGTCATCGCTTTGCTCGCCAGACGTTTTAACGCCGCGGTTGCATTGTAACAGACCGGCACCTAGCGGTGCTTCCAGACATAATTCTTCAGGCAGCAATGAGGATAATCCTCAAGTTATGGACCCAGTCCGTGTAGTTGCTACCATCATCTTTCAACTTAGCTTTCTCAAGGAACGATTAAAATTCAACGGAACAACAAAGACGAGCCATCTATCTACAACAAACATAGACAAGCAAAATACTATCAGGTACTAAGTTCATGATAAATTTAAGTTCAATTAATCATATTACTTAAGAACTCCCACTTACACAGACATCTCTCTAGTCATCTAAGTGATCACGTGATCCAAATCAACTAAACCATGTTCGATCATCACGTGAGATGGAGTAGTTTTAATGGTGAACATCACTATGTTGATCATATCTACTATATGGTTCACGTTCGACCTTTCGGTCTCCGTGTTCCGAGGTCATATCTGTATATGCTAGGCTCGTCAAGTTTAACCTGAGTATTCCGTGTGTGCAACTATTTTGCACCCGTTGTATTTGAACGTAGAGCCTATCACACCCGATCATCACGTGGTGTCTCAGCATGAAGAACTTTCCCAGCGGTGCATACTCAGGGAGAACACTTCTTGATAACTTAGTGAGGGATCATCTTAAAATGCTATCGTCAATCAAACCAAGATAAGATGCATAAAGGGTAAACATCACATGCAATCAATATAAGTGATATGATATGGCCATCATCATCTTGTGCTTGTGATCTCCATCTCCGAAGCACCGTCATGATCACCATCGTCACCGGCGCGACACCTTGATCTCCATCGTAGCATCGTTGTCGTTTACGCCATCTATTGCTTCTACGACTATCGCTACCGCTTAGTGATAAAGTAAAGCAATTACAGGGTGTTTGCATTTCATACAATAAAGCGACAACCATATGGCTCCTCGCCATTGTCGATAACTTCGGTTACAAAACATGATCATCTCATACAATAAAATATAGCATCACGTCTTGACCATATCACATCAAAACATGCCCTGCAAAAACAAGTTGGACGTCCTCTACTTTGTTGTTGTAAGTTTTACGTGGCTGCTACAGGCTGAGCAAGAACCGTTCTTACCTACGCATCGAAACCACAACGATAGTTCGTCAAGTTAGTGTTGTTTTAACCTTCGCAAGGACCGGGCGTAGCCACACTCGGTTCAACTAAAGTGAGAGATAGACAGCCGCCGGTCACCTTTAAGCACCAAAGTGCTCGTAACGGTGAAACCAGTCTCGTAAGCATACTGGCGAATGTCGGTCCGGCCGCTTCATCTCACAATACCGCTGAACCAAAGTATGACATGCTGGTAAGCAGTATGACTTGTATCACCCACAACTCACTTGTGTTCTACTCATGCATATGACATCTACGCATAAAACCTGGCTCGGATGCCACTGTTGGGGAACGTAGTAATTTCAAAAACTACGCACACGCAAGGATCATGGTGATGCATAGCAATGAGAGGGGAGAGTGATGTCCACGTACCCTCGTAGACCGAAAGCGGAAGCGTTAGAACAACGCGGTTGATGTAGTCGTACGTCTTCACGATCCGACCGATCCAAGTACCGAACGCACGACACCTCCGAGTTCAGCACACGCTCAGCTCGATGACGATCCCGGACTCCGATCCAGAGGGTGTCGGGAAGAGTTCCACAAGACGACGGCGTGGCAGGACGGTGATGATGTTCTACCGACGCAGGGCTTCACCTAAGCACCGCTACGATATGACCGAGGTGGAATATGGTGGAGGGGGGCACCGCACACGGCTAAGGAATGATCACGAAGATCAACTTGTGTGTCATGGGGTGCCCCCCTGCCCCCGTATATAAAGGAGGGAGGGGGAGGTGCGGCCGGCCCCTAGGGGTGTGCCTGGAGGAGTCCTACTCCCACCGGGAGTAGGACTCCCCCCTCTTGCCTTGTTGGAGAAGGAAGGGGTAAGGGGGAAAGAGGAAAGGGGGGCGCCGCCTGATGAAGCCATGTACCTAGGGTAGGGTCATGGACCTGTCCAAGATACCCTCCACAAGGACATCTCTAGAAGAAACCACCTTTCAGTCAACCTGGAAGGGTTCCACTCGACGGACTCGAAGACACTCGACCATGAGGCCAACCACTCGACCGCCAGGAGATCTAAAGTCACTCTGCATGCAAACGATCTGTCATTAAGTAGCTTTTATGGTCATCATAGCACTTTATTTGTGGCGTTACCAGTAATGCCCGATCTTATTGTACCTTAAACCCTGCATAACTGAGGGCCGGAGGGGTCTGGCAGACTCTATATAAACCACCCCCCTCCTCAGTGTAAAGGGTTCGCACCCCTGTAACTCATACTCATATAATCCAGTCGACCACCTCCGAGCTCCGAGACGTAGGGCTGTTACTTCCTCCGAGAAGGGCCTGAACTCGTAAACATCTTGCGTATACAACTACTCCATAGCTAGGATCTTGCCTCTCAATTCCTACCCCCCTATTCTACTGTCAGACTTAGAACCACGACAGTTGGCGCCCACCGTGGGGCAGGTGTCTTAGCGACTTATTGGAGAAGTTGTGATTGTTCCGATCTCCTTCATCATGGTTTCAGGCGGAGTTTTGGTTGAGGGCCACGAGATCCGTCTCGGCGCGCTCACGTTCATCGCCGACGACTCCGCTTGGCTTCAGGAGGCTCCACTCAACATCGACGTGCTCCCCGTACGCGGGGCGACGCACTTTCGCGCGTATGTCCGCGGAGTCCTCCTGCGGCAACCATCGACCCAGTATCGGTCGACCCTTGTGTCGTCCTCCCTCCCTGTTTCCCGCCGGTGCAAGCGCTCCGGTCGGTCGAGGCTTCAGCAGTGGGTGAGGCACGCGGTGGCCCGCCAGTCGGCCACCCCCAAGTCGCGGCGATTGAGCCCGATGAATATCTCTACGGCCTGTTCGACCTGTCGACTGGCTCCGTAGAGACTGCATCCGAGTGCGACAACAGTGATCCAGCGGCGGAGGTGCTGTTGGTCAATGGTCCATGCAGTCCTCCTGGCTTTCCCCGCGCCGACGGAGGCGACGGCGGAGGTGATCCGGCGCAGGCCCATGAAGAGTATCAACCCGAGCCCCTCACTTCACTGCAGAGGGAAGAACTTCGCCGCCGGAATATGGATGCGCTACACACTCCTGTCGTTGGAGAAACCCCCGAGGCTCGGGCCTTAGAGGACGCGCGCTTGGCCAACTTGGCTGAGCGCACTCGACTGGAGAACCTCCAGCGAGCACTTGACGAGCGTGCGTGGCAACGGGTTCCAGACTCCAGTCGACGTCAACTCTTTCCACCACCGACTCAGGTATATCGAACTCCGATTCAAAATCTAGCAGCTGCAGCCCGCATAGCAGAGTCAATTCAGCCTTCCCAGTCAGAGGCTGGCAGAGGCTTGTTACAGATCAGAGCGTTACTCCAGGCAGCAGGAGATCAAAATTTAGCTGTATCGCAGTCACGGAATAGGATTCACAGCAGATCCATCGCTGCAAATACAGTCCAGTCGGCCCATTGCCCAAGATCGCCCCCGAGGCGTGAGGAACATGGAGGCCGACGTGATGGTCAATACAAGAACTATGAGCAGTATTATCACCGATTCGATCGCGATGATCGACGTCGAGTGCCCACCCCTCCCCCAAGGGGTGGATCGTACGCTCCTCGACAACAGGATGATAGATGCCATCACAGTGTTGGGCGAAGGATTCCAGTCGACCCCAGGGAACCAGGCTTTGATGCGAGATCCATTATCGTTCAAGGTCTGGTCGACAGGAATAGAGCTCACCGAGAAGGTCATGACAGAGATATACCCACCAGCAGCAGAGTACATGTCTCATGACCAGAGTGTTTCAGCAGAGCCATCAGGGCCGCGGTGATTCCTCCCAACTTCAAGTTGGCGACTGGAGTCAGTAAGTTCACTGGCGAGTCCAAGCCTGATACTTGGCTTGAAGACTACCCAGTGGCTGTTTAGATTGGCGGCGGCAACGATGAGGTGGCCATGAAACACCTACCTCTTATGTTGGAGGGCTCGGCCAGAGCATGGTTGAATCAGTTAGCACCCAACAGCATTTACACTTGGGAAGATCTTGCCCGAGTGTTTGTCAAAACATTTGAGGGGACTTGCAAGCGACTAGCAGGGCTGACAGAGCTGCAATCTTGTGTGCAGAAGTCGAATGAAACTTTAAGGTATTACATCCGGTGATGGATCACATTGCACCACACGGTAGAGAATGTATCTGATCACTAGGCAGTCTGTCCCTTCAAGGAAGGCGTTAAGTACAAAGAGCTAAATTTAAAATTCGGTCGAACCGGAGACATGTCTCTGAGTCGAATGATGGATATTGCTACCAAGTACGCCAATGGTGAAGAAGAGGATCGGCTCCGGAGTGGCAAGAACAAGTCAGTCGCCCACGAAACCGAAGGAGGGAACTCCAGTCGGAAGCAAAAGCAGAAGCCCGAGCCAGCTGCTCCTGGAGAAGCCTTGGTCGTGACTCAAGGAAAGTTTAAAGGGAAAGCGCGACTGGAGTCAACCAGAAATGTATAACACCAGAAGAAGGTCAGATAATTCTTGATGATATCCACTCGAGGACCTGTGGTCACCATGCGTCTTCTCAGACCATTGTGGCTAAAGCATACCGAGCAGAGTTTTACTGGCCAAGAGCAGATGAAATGGCGAAAGAAATAGTCGACAAGTGTGAAGGATGTCAGTTTTATTCCAATATGTCACACAAGCCCGCCTCAGCCTTGAAGACCATTTCACTCGTCTGGCCCTTCGCTGTTTGGGGGTTAGATATGGTTGGACCACTGAGAACTGGCAGGAGCGGCTTCACCCATGTGCTGGTGGCAGCCGACAAGTTCACTAAGTGGATTGAAGCTAAGCCTATCAAGAATCTTGATGTCGGCACTACTATCAGCTTCATCAGAGAGTTGATATTCAGATATGGAGTTCCGCACAGCATCATCACTGATAATGGATCAAACTTCGATTCCGACAAATTCAGAGCCTTTTGCGCTTCTTAAGGCACGCGAGTCGACTACGCTTCCGTCGCTCACCCCCAGTCGAATGGACAAGCAGAAAGAGCAAATGGCCTAATTCTCAAAGGACTGAAACCCCGGTTGATGCGTGATCTCAAGCACGCATCAGCGCTGCGGGTCGACGAACTTCCGCCGTTCTTTGGGGATTGAGGACCACTCCTAATCGGTCGATCGGGCGAACTCTATTCTTCCCGGTCTATGGAGTCAAGCGCTTCGCCGAGTGACCTGCTTCACAATGCACCTTAATCGAGCTTTACTCTGAAGATGAAGCAGAACAAGCCCGGCAGGACGCAGTCGACCTTTTAGAAGAAGAAAGAGAGATGGCCATGATCCGATCGACTATCTATCAGCAGGACTTGCGTCCATTCCATGCCAGAAACGTGAAGAGTCGAGCCTTCCAAGAAGGAGATTTGGTCCTCCGAGTGGATCAACAGAAGCCACACAAGCTCGCTCCTACTTGGGAAGGCCCCTTCATCGTCACCAAAGTTCTCCACAATGGAGCCTACCGTCTTTACAATGTCGATCGCTAGATTGACGAGCCACGAGCGTGGAATATGGAGCTGCTCCACCCGTTTTATACTTAAGTACTCACTCGGATGAGATGTAATAAAAAAGTACTTCTGTAGTTTGTTTATCAAAGACAAGAGTGTTATGATTTTCCCAGTGATTGTCGTTGCTTTTGTTTACGTGAGAAATCCCCCAGTGGGTGGCTTAGCCGTGACTCCGTTTCGCTTAAGCTTGTAAAAAGAATTATTCCTACCGAGTGGTGAGCCAGCCTCCCACTCGGGGGCTTAGCTGCGAATCCGTTTCGCCTAAGTACTTGAAAATCCTACCGAGTGGTGAGCCAGCCTCCCACTTGGGGCTTAGCTGCGAATCCGTTTCGCCTAAGTACTTGAAAATCTTACCGAGTGGTGAGCCAGCCTTCCACTCGGGGGCTTAGGTGCAGTCCTAGTACTCGCCTAAGTTTAAAAAAAAATCCTACCGAGTGGTGAGCCAGCCTCCCACTCGGGGGCTTAGCTGCAGTCTAGTACTCGCCTAAGTATTTGAAAATCCTACCGAGTGGAGAGCAATCCTCCCACTCAGGGGCTTAGCTGCAGTCCAGTACTCGCCTAAGTTTAAAAAAAGGATAATTAGATTTATGCCCCTAGTTGTGTCCCACTAAATGCATTTTACCCTAATTCCCAAAGTCACGGTTACATCCAAGTCACTTTGCTCCTCTTATGCTTTTGCCCTTTGACCGTCAGTTTGAAAACTTCATAACTAATTCATACTAAATCAGAAAAATGCAAATATGATACCAAAATGTTTAGAAAAACATCACCTATAAGTCAATGTCATTTGCATTCATGAAAAAAGTGTTGGAAAGTGCCCACCCAAGTTTTATCTCTTATGCAACCACCATGAATAGTAAAATCTAAAAAAGTTTGAAAAAATTCAAAAAAAATTGGTGGCAAAGAATGACAAATGTTTTAAGTGCCTGCCAAGTTTCATCAGGGAATAACATTCGTGGGTGTCGCGACAAAAAAAATAATCAGCACTCCAAAATAGATTATTTTTTTGCCAGGACTTCCACGAATGTTGTTCCCTAATGAAACTTGGCAAGCACTTAGAACATTTGTCATTCCTTGCCACCATTTTTTTTTGAATTTTTTTGAATTTTTTTAGAGTTTACTATTCATGGTGGTATCAAAAGAGCTAAAAATCAGATGTGCACTTTTCAACACCTTTTTCATGAATGCAAATGACACTGACATATAGGTGATGTTTATCTGAATAATTTGGTATCTTATTTGCATTTTTCTGATTTAGTATGAATTAGTTATGAAGTTTTCAAACTGACGGTCAAATGGTCAAAGGGCAAAAGCATAAGAGGAGCAAAGTGACTTGGACAGAATCGGTGACTTTTGGGAATTAGGGGTAAAACAGACGAGTGGGACACAACTAGGGGCATAAATCTAATTATCCCTTTAAAAAATCCTACCGAGTGGTGAGCCAGCCTCCCACTCGGGGGCTTAGCTGCAGTCTAGTACTCGCCTCAGTTTAAAAAATCCTACCGAGTGGAGAGCAATCTCCCACTCGGGGGCTTAGCTGCAGTCCAGTACTCGCCTAAGTATTTGAAAATCCTACCTAGTGGAGAGCAATCCTCCCACTCAGGGGCCTAGCTGTAGTCCAGTACTCGCCTAAGTATTTTAAAATCCTACCGAGTGGAGAGCAATCCTCCCACTCGGGGGCTTAGCTACAGTCCAGTACTTGCCTAAGTATTTAAAAAATCCTACCGAGTCGAGAGCAATCCTCCCACTCGGGGGCTTAGCTGCAGTCTAGTACTCGCCTAAGTATTTGAAAATCCTACCGATTGGAGAGCAATCCTCCCACTCAGGGGCTTAGCTGCAGTCCAGTACTCGCCTAAGTATTTTTAAAATCCTACAGAGTGGAGAGCAATCCTCCCACTCGGGGGCTTAGCTGCAGTCCAGTAATCGCCTAAGTATTTAAAAATCCTACCGAATGGAGAGCAATCCTCCCACTCGGGGGCTTAGCTGCAGTCCAGTACTCGCCTAAGTATTTAAAACTCCTACCGAATGGAGAGCAATCCTCCCACTCGGGGGCTTAGCTGCAGTCTAGTACTCGCCTAAGTATTTAAAAATCCTACCGAGTGGAGAGCAATCCTCCCACTCGGAGGTTTAGCTGTTGTCCAGTACTCGCCTAAGTATTTAATCCATCTTGATCCGCGAGGACGACGAGGTGCAGGTCGACTGCTACCTTCTCCTTTGGAGCTACGCCACAAATACAACGTGCGCTCTGCAAGGACGACGAGGTGCAGGTCGACTGTTGCCTTCTCCTCCGGAGCTACGCCACAAATACAATGTGCACTCTGCAAGGACGACGAGGTGCAGGTCGATTGCTACCTTCTCCTTCGGAGCTACGCCACAAATACAACGTGTTCTCTGCAAGGACGACAAGGTGCAGGTCGACTGCTGCCTTCTCCTTCGGAGCTACACCACAAATACAACATGCGCTCCATCCTGATCCGTAAGGACGCAAGTCGACTGCAATCTGTGCTCCATCCCTACTTGCAAGAGCGATGAAGTGCAAGTCGACTGGACTATCCACCTCAGAGCTGCGTCTCAAGCATTAGATTATATTCCGAGTGAAGAACAAAGTTAGCTCGAAGGCAAATGCAAGCATATTCAACGATAAGCAAAGTTCAGATAACGGATTCAGAAGTGCTCAGGCGTCAAGGCTGTAAAAGTTTATCGGTTACAAAACCACTCGGCATTCCGAGGCAAATTTAAGGCGAAGCATAGAAGTTTTTCTTACTCCTCAGGTGGAGGACTGGAGGGCGCGACAAACTAGTCCAGGTCGATTCCGTCAGCAATCAGAGTGGCAGCAGCAATGAAGGTCTCCATGAAAGATTGGAAGTCGTGCTTCTTGGTATTGGCCACTTTGATGGACGCCAGCTTGTCCTCTCGCGCATCCTTGCAGTGAACACGGACCAGAGACAGAGCAACGTTAGCACCGCACCTGGCAGAAGCCTTCTTCCATTCTTGCACTCGACCTGGAACATCATTCAGTCGACTCATCAGAGACTCGAGGTCATTTTGAAGCGTCTCTCCCGGCCAGAGTGTCATGTCAATTCGCGACACTGCAACCTTCAGTCGAGCAAGATAGTCAACAACTCCAGCAACACGAGACTCTAGTCAGAGCACGTTCATAGCGGCTTCATCCTTCACAGGAGAGTTAATGGGGTCCAAGCTTGTCTCCACTCGACTGGTCTCCTCCTCAAAGTTTTGGCAGAATTCTGTAAACATAGTTCAAAGTTAAGCCAACAGTTCTACGATGAGTCGATGATAAGATAAAAGAGATTATCTTCAAGCATGATGAATAACTTCTTGGCGAGCCCTTCCAGATAAACCTCCAGATCGTTCTTCCCCGCCAGTTCGCTAGCCTTGTCACTCAGAGTTATCTTGTCATTCTTCAGACGGCTGACCTCCTTGTTGGCCGCATCAAGAGCAGCTTTCAGATTAGCGTTCTCCTCTTCAAGTTTGCCGACTGAAGCCAGTTTTTCTTCCGCAAGCTTCGTTTTGTCCAAAGCCGCCTTCTGCGCCTCGGCAAGGTCATGGTCCTTCTTCTTCAAAGCCTCCTTCATTTTATCTGCAAAGTGACGATGAGATCAGAATCAGGAATGGGCAAAATGATAAAGACAGTCGTCAAGATTCTCACCAACCATACCTTTTGCTTCATCTTTCGTCTTCTTGAAGTTCTCCTGAACAAGCTTCAAGTCAAGGTCGAGCTTGATATGTTTGTTTTCCAATTCAGTATAGCGAGCCACAAGCTCGCAAGATTTCTGCGAAAGGTCAGTCGACAGACATCAAAGATAGGTTGCTTCCGAGGTGACTAAGAGGAAAATCGTAGCATTTCTAAGACTATAGCCGAATCAAAATATTCAACAGTAGTCTCGGGGACTACACCTAGTGGGTGCACTCAGCGTGCCCCCACTGGTTCTACCGACTCGGTTCGATCAGTCGACCGAAAGAGACAAAAAGGTTATGATCCTAAAACTGTAGCACTATAGGTAACTGCCAGCAGTCAGCCATGGTCTCATCATGATCTACCAAAAAAACACAGGTTCTTCAGACCTTAGTCGACTACCAGCAGTCGACCATGGTCTCGGGGACAACACCCAGTGGGTGCACTCAGCGTGACCCCACTGGTTCCAAGATTCCATCCGACATGGTCCGACCAGACCGAGTGAAGAAGTTCAAAATATAAAGACTACAGTCGACTGCCAGCAGTCCACCATAGTCTCGGGGACTACACCCAGTGGGTGCACTCAGTGTGCCCCCACCAATCCAAAAATTCAATCGACACACCCAGTGGGTGTACAGATACATATATCTTTGGAAAGAAGGTCTTTAGATAGCATATCCTAACAGAACAGGCGGCGTCCAACTAACCTGGACGTTGCTCTGAAGGGCTGAGCTAGCGTCATAGGCCGCCTGGCTGGCTTCCAGGATTGCCTTCACCTGCTCCATCATGATCCCCACCTGGCGTATAGCCTCCTTAGCAGCACCCGCTTAGTCCTCTGGGACGTGGTGTGTGGCGAAAACGGAAGGCGGGTCAGCAGTCGACGATGAAGGTCGAGCACTCGTCAGCGGTACAGCAAAGGACACGGAAGTCCGAGTGATGTTGCCACTCTCCTGAACCAGTGTCTCAGGCTCTGATGCACTCTAAGTGGTCTTGCCAGCTGGCGCCTTTCTATTCCTCCTCGGCCTCAGCGGCGCCTCGTCGTCATCATCAGGGAGATCAATGACATGAGGAGGAGCTTCAGGAAAAGTCCAATATTAAAAACGAAAATCCAATCGACCAAAAGCAAAACTACAAAGATCATACCAAGGTTGGAGGTGGCAGCGTCTTCCATTTCCTGGTCTTCGTTCCTGGCGGAGGTCTCAGAGGTAGCAGCACTGCAGATTTCAGAAACCAGTCGGTTAGCCGACGAGTCGACCAGGGTCTGTCCATTTTAAACGAGAAAACGCAAGTTCTGCTGTTACCCGGAAATGGTGGGAATGACCATTCTCATCTTGGGCAAGGCCTTCGGCGGCTTTGATGACGCCGCTCGGGGATGCTTTGGCGCTTTTTCAGTCGGCGCTGGAGAGGACGTCTGTGGGCGCTTCGATGACTGCCCAACAGGCACAGTCGCTTTGTCACGCTCGACCGCGGGGTCGTGGGTGAGCTTGGATCGCCTTTCCGTGCAAGGAGGATTGACTTCCTCCTCCTCCTCTTCACTGGAGCTGTCGTCATCTTCATCCCCCTCACCATCATATTGCCACTCCTCCTGACTTTCACCTCCGCTCGCCTCCTCCTCCTCCTCGACCTGTTCTTGCGCCCTGTTGGGCATCGAGTACATCTCAGTAGTGGCCTAGAAGACAACAAACAAGACAAAAGTTAGTCGTCTGATTTTAAGCAAACAGAATGAAGAAAACAGGATCACAGTCAAAGATGCAGAATTGGACCTTGTCTACTTCGTATGATTGGTCGAGTGGAGGAATCCTCCTGGCCCCTCGGGGGTTGTCCTTGTTCCCTGTGATGGCAGCCAGCCACCTCTCCAGCGTGGCATCCTCGACCTCCTCCAGGTGGATCCGAGTGGTGATGAAATCATGTACCTAGGGTAGGGTCATGAACCTGTCCAAAGTACCCTCCCAAGGACATGTTTAGAAGAAGCTGCCTTCTAGTCGACCTAGAGGGATTCCACTCGACGGACTTGAAGACACTCGACCATGAAGACTCACTCGACCACCAGGATATCAAGAGCCACTCTGTATCCAAACGGTCTGTAATTAAGAAGTCTTTATGGCCATGATGATACTTTATGTAAGGGGTTACCAGAAACGCCATGCCTTAATGTACTTTAAACCCTCCGCTACGTGGGCTGGCTGGGGTCCTGGCAGACACTATATAAGCCACCCCCTCCACTGGCAGAAGGGTTCGCACCCCTGTAACTCATACGCATATAATCCAATCAACCGCCTCCGGGCTCCGAGACGTAGGGCTGTTACTTCCTCCGAGAAGGGCCTGAACTCGTAAATCCCTTGTGTATACAACTACTCATAGCTAGGATCTTGCCTCTCCATACCTACCCCCTATTCTAAAGTCAGTCTTAGTACCACGATAGTTGGCGCCCACCGTGGGGCAGGTGTCTTAGTGACTTATTGGAGAAGTTGCAATTGTTCCGATCGCCTTCATCATGGTTTCTGGCAGAGTTCTGGTTGAGGGCCGCGAGATCCATCTCGGCGCGCTCACGTTCATCGCCGACGACTCCGCTTGGCTCCAGGAGGCTCCACTCGACATCGACGCGCTTTCCGTCCGCGGGGCAACACACTTTCGCGCGTGTGTCCGCGGCAACCTGCTGCGGCAACCGTCGGCTCTGTATCGGTCGACCCCTGTGTCGTCCTCTCTCCCTGTCTCCCGCCAGCGCAAGCGCTCTGGTCGGTCGAGACTTCAGCGGTGGGTGAGACACGCAGTGGCTCGCCAATCAGCCACCACCCAAGTCGCGGCGATCGAGCCCGACGAATCTCTCTACGACTTGTTCGATCTGTCGACTGGCTCCGTAGAGACTTCATCCGAGTGCGACAGCAGTGATCCTGCGGCGGAGGTCCTGATGGTCAATGGGCCGCGTAGTCCTCCCGGCTTCCTCCGCACTGACGGAGGGGACGGTGGAGGCGACCCAGCGCAGGCCCACGAGGAGTACCTACCCGAGCCACTCACTTCTCTGCAAAGGGAAGTTCTTCGCCGCCGTAACGTGGATGCTCTAACTACTCCTATCGTAGGAGAAACCCCTGAGGCTCGTGCCTTGGAGGATGCACGTTTGGCCAACCTGGCTGAGCGCACTCGACTGGAAAACCTCCAGCGAGCACTCGATTTAACGCAGCGGCAACGAAAGTACCGACTCGGTCGACGTCAACTCTTTCTGCAACCGACTCAGGTATATCGAACCCCAATTCAGAATCTAGCAGCTGCAGCCCGAATAGCAGAGTCAATTCAGCCCTCTTAGTCAGAGGCTGGCAGAGGCTTGATGCAGATCAGAGATTTGCTCTGGCAGCAGGAGATCAGAATTCAGCCATGTCACAATCGCGCAATAGGATTCACAGTCGATCCGTCGCTGCGAATACAGTCCAGTCGGCTCATAGCCCAAGATCGCCTCCGCGGCGTGAGGGACGTGGGGGTCGACGTGATCAGTATGATGACCGATTCGATCGCGATGATCGGCATCGAGTGCCCACTCCTCCTCCAAAGGGTGGGTCTTATGCCCCTCGGCAGCAAGATGACAGGCGTCAACACAGTGTTGGACGGAGAGCTCCGGTCGACCCCAGGGAACCAGGCTTTGACGCGAGATCCATTATCGTGCAAGGTTTGGTCCACCGGAACAGAGCTCACCGAGAGGGTCACGATAGAGATGTGCCCACCAGCAGCCGAGTTCATGTTTCAGGACCAGAGTGTTTTAGCAGAGCCATCAGAGCCGCGGTGATCCCTCCCAACTTCAGGTTGGCAACTGGGGTGAGTAAGTTTACTGGTGAGTCCAAGCCTGATACTTGGCTTGAGGACTACCGAGTAGCTGTACAGATTGGCGGTGGCAATGATGAGGTAGCCATGAAACACCTACCGCTTATGTTGGAGGGTTCAGCCAGAGCCTGGTTGAATCAGTTGGCTCCTAGCAGCATTTACACTTGGGAAGATCTTGCCCGAGTGTTCGTCAGGACATTTGAGGGAACTTGCGTTTACTAGCGGGATCGACAGAGTTGCAGGTCTACGTGCAAAAGTCGAATGAGACCCTGAGAGATTACATCCAGAGATGGATTATATTGCATCATACGGTGGAGAACGTATCTGGTCATCAAGCAGTCTGTGCCTTCAAGGAAGGTGTTAAGAACAGAGACTTAAGTTTGAAGTTTGGTCGGACTGGAGATATGACCCCGAGTCGAATGATGGAGATTGCCACCAAATACGCCAATGGTGAAGAAGAGGATCAACTCCGGAGTGGCAAGTACAAGCCGAGTCAGTTGGAAAAAGGAAACTCCAGTCGGAAGCAGAAGCGGAAAGCCGAGCCAGCTGCTCCTGGAGAGGCCCTGGCTGTGACTCAGGGCAAGTTTAAAGGGAAGCCCAAAGGATCCTGGAACCCCAAGAAGGTGAAGGACAAGGAAGGAAACGATGTGATGGATTTTCCATGCCACATCCACACGAAGAAAGACGAAGAGGGTAACTTCATTTACCCGAAACATACCACTCGCCAGTGTTGGCTCTTAATCCAGCAGTTTCAACGAAAACAGCCCAAGGATAAGGAAAAGGAGTTGGACAAGGCTGAGGAAAAAGAGGACAGTGATGAAGGTTACCCCCATGTCAATTCCACCCTAATGATTTTTGCTGATGTGGAGAGCAAAAGTCGACTGAAAGTTATCAACCGTGAGGTGAATATGGTTGCTCCGGCGACACCCAGCTATCTGAAATGGTCTCAGACCGCCATTACATTCGACCACCGATCACCGACACACATAGCCACCCCGGGAGGCAAGCTTTGGTGGTCGACCCAATCGTCAAAGGTACTCAATCGACTAAGGTTACGATGGATGGTGGCGATGGATTGAATATATTGTATGCGGAGACGCTAAAGGGAATGGGCATTCCGATGTCCAGACTCAGTTCCAGCAACATGAGTTTCCATGGAGTAATTCCTGGAATGAAGGCTAAGTCACTCGGCCAAATAGCTCTTGATGTGGTTTTCGGCGATTCGAAGCATTTCTGCAGAGAGAAGCTAACATTTGAAGTCGTAGATTTCCAGAGTGCTTAGCACGCTATTCTGGGCAGGCCAGCTTATGCGCGGTTTATGGCCCGACCATCTTACGTATACCTCAAATTGAAGATGCCTGGTCCCAATGGTGTGATGATCACCATCACTGCCAATCTGAAAAAGGCAGAAGAGTGCTTTCAGAAGGGCTAAAAGATTGCCGATGCTCAGATTACAGTGGTGGAATTGCAAGAGTATCAGAGAAATGCAGATCCGAGTGTTTTGTTGCGGGCCAAGAAGCCCGCCACAGATTCAGTGTTCCAGTCGTCTGGTGAGACGAAGCCTGTTCACATTCACCCGACTGATCCTAATGCTGCTCCGACTCATATTTCCACAACACTCGACTCTAAATAGGAAGAAGCGCTCATCCAGTTCCTCCGTGAGAACTGGGACATCTTCCCATGGAAGCCTGCTGACATGCCGAGTGTTCCCAGGGGGCTGGCTGAGCATCGTTTACGAGTCGACCCGAAGGCAAAGCCTATCAAAGAACATCTTCGACGGTCCGCCGTCCAGAAGAGAAAGGCCATTGGTGAGGAGGTAGCTCGCCCGGCAGCCGAAGTTTATCGAGAGATTTACCACCCGAGTGGCTCGCCAATGTTGTCATGGTCCCCAAGAAGGACAAGTCACTTCGCATGTGCATTGATTTCAAACATATCAATCGGGCCTGCCGAAAGATCATTTTCTCTCCTCGCATCGACCAAATTGTCGACTCATTGCGGGATGTGAGAGATTGTCTTTTTAGACGCCTATTCAGGGTACCATCAGATCCGTCTGTATGGGCCCGACGAGATAAAAACATCTTTCATCACTCCATTCGGGTGCTTCTGCTATGTCACCATGCCATTCGGCCTCAAGAATGCCGGAGCCACGTTTATGAGGATGATTCAAAAGTGTTTCCTCACTCAAATCAGTCGGAACGTGGAAGCGTACATGGATGATATTGTGGTCAAATCACGGAAGGGTTCCGACCTGTTGACTGACCTCGCTGGAACATTTGCCAATCTCAGGAGGTATTGTATCAAGCTCAATCCATCAAAGTGCACATTCGGAGTTCCTGGTGGAAAGTTACTCGGTTTTCTCGTTTCCGAACGAGGAATCGATGCTAACCCAGAAAAAGTTGGCACTATACTCCGAATGAAACGCCCTGTGCATGTGCATGATGTCCAGAAGCTTACTGGATGCTTGGCCGCGTTAAGTCGATTCATTTCTCGCCTCGGTGAAAATGCATTGCCTCTTTACCGACTGATTAAGAAGTCAGACAAGTTCGAGTGGACTCCAGAAGCTGATGCAGCATTTGCCGAGCTAAAAGCTCTGCTCTCCACCCAGCCGGTGCTTGCTGCTCCGATCAGCAAAGAGCCTCTGTTGCTTTACATTGCAGCCACAGGACAAGTCGTTAGTATAGTACTTACGGTCGAGCAGGAAGAAGAAGGGAAAGCCTTCAAAGTTCAACGCCCAGTATATTATATTTCCGAAGTGTTGACCCCATCGAAGAAAAGATATCCTGATTATCAGAAGCTCGTGTATGGGATCTACATGACCACGAAGAAGGTTGCTCATTATTTCTCTGATCATTCCATTACTGATCGTCGCCGATGCCCCATCATCGAGATTCTCGCACAACAGAGATGCAATCGGTCGAGTGGCGAAATGGGCGATTGAACTCCTTCCCTTGATATCAAGTTTGAGGCAAAGAAAGCCATTAAGTCCCAAGCGAGTAGCAGATTTCCTTACCGAGTGGATTGAACAACAAAGAATCGACTCAAGTTCACTCGAGCCATGGACCATGTTCTTTGATGGCTCTAAGATGTTAAATGGTTCCGTGGTTGGGTAGTATTAGTTTCCCCGAGGAGATAAGCTCAGATATGTGCTCCAGATCCACTTTGATTCCTCCAATAATGAAGCAGAATCGAGGCACTTTTGTATGGGTTATGCATGGCCATTTCATTTTGGCGCCCGTCGCCTTATGGTTTATGGCGACTCAGATTTGGTGGTCAATCAGGTGATGAAGGTGGGACGTTAGAAGCCCAGCCATGTTGGATATCGCAATGCAAAGGAGAAAGCTTGAAAAGAAATTTGAAGGGTTAGAGCTTCATCATATACCCGATCAAGAATCAAGCGGTGATGATTTGGCAAAGATAGGTTCCAAGAGAGAAGCCATTCCCAGTGATGTGTTCTTGGAGCATATCCATACTCCATCAGTTAAAGAAGATCCTTTTACCGAAGAAGCTCCGCAGCCTAAAAGTGTCACAGATCCGACTGAAGTTGAAGTTCCAGCAGTGGTCGACCTGATCATGGAAGCGTTAGTGATCACTCCCGATTGGACAGTGCCGTACATCGCGTATAAGGAAAGAGCTCCCAGAGGATGAAGAAGAGGCTCGACAGATCGTCCGCCGATCTAAGACCTTTACCGTGATAAGGGGACAGTTGTACAGAGAAAGCGCGACTGGAGTTGGTCAGAAATGTATAACGCCAGAAGAAGGTCGGATAATCCTTGACGATATCCACTCGGGGACCTGTGGCCATCATGCGTCTTCTCGGACCATTGTGGCTAAAGCATACTGAGCGGGATTTTACTGGCCAAGAGCGAAAGAAATGGCAAAGGAGATAGTCGACAAGTGTGAAGGATGCCAATTTTACTCCAACATGTCACACAAGCCCGCCTCCACCTTGAAGACCATTCCACTCGTCTGGCCTTTCGCTGTATGGGGATTGGATATGGTTGGACCACTGTGAACAGGTAGAAGCGGCTTCACCCATGTGCTGGTAGCAGTCGACAAGTTCACCAAGTGGATTGAGGCTAAACCCATCAAGAATCTTGATGCCGGTACTGCTGTCAGCTTCATCAGGGAGTTGATATTCAGATATGGAGTTCCACATAGCATCATCACTGACAATGGGTCAAACTTCGATTCCGAGGAATTCAAGGCCTTCTGCACATCTCAAGGCACACGAGTCGACTATGCTTCAGTCGCTCACCCTCAGTCCAATGGGAAGGCAGAACGAGCAAATGGCTTAATTCTCAAAGGGTTGAAACCTTGATTGATGCGCGATCTCAAGCACGCAGCTGGTGCATGGGTCGACGAACTTCCGTCAGTACTTTGGGGATTAAGGACCACACCTAACCGGTCGACTGGGAGAACTCCGTTCTTCTTGGTCTATGGAGCTGAAGCACTCCTGCCGAGTGACCTGCTTCACAACGCACCTCGAGTCGAACTCTACACCGAAGCTGAAGCAGAGCAAGCCCGGCAGGATGTAGTCGACCTTCTAGAAGAAGAAAGGGAGATGGACTTGATACGATCGACCATTTATCAGCAGGACTTGCGTCGCTTCCATGCCAAAAACGTGAACAGTCGAGCCTTCCAGGAAGGAAGATTTGGTTCTCCGAGTGGATCAGCAGAAGCCACACAAGCTTGCTCCTACTTGGGAGGGTCCCTTCATCGTCATTGAGGTTCTCCACAATGGAGCTTACCGCCTTTACAATGTCGAGCACCAGATCGACGAGCCCCGAGCTTGGAACGGGGAGCTGCTCCGCCCCTTTTATACTTAAGTATGCACTCGGATGAGATGTAATAAAAATACTTCTGTAGTTTATTTTTTCAAAAACAATAGTTTTATAATTTTCCTAGTGATTGTTGTTACTATTGTTCACATAAAGGTCCCCCAGTGGGTGGCTTAGCTGCGAATCCGTTTCGCCTAAGTTTGTAAAAAAAAACCTTGCCGAGTGGTGAGCCAGCCTCCCACTCGGGGGCTTAGCTGCAAATCTGTTTCGCCTAAGTTTAACAAAATACTACCGAGTGGTGAGCCAGCCTCCCACTCGGGGGCTTAGCTGCAGTCCAAGTACTCGCCTAAGTTCAACAAAATCCTACCGAGTGGTGAGCCAGCCTCCCACTCATGGGCTTAGCTGCAGTCCAAGTACTCACCTAAGTTCAACAAAATCCTACCGAGTGGTGAGCCAGCCTCCCACTCGGAGGCTTAGCTGCAGTCCAAGTACTCGCCTAAGTTTAAACAAAATCCTGCCGAGTGGTGAGCCAGCCTCCCACTCGGGGGCTTAGCTGCAGCATAGCGCTCGCCTAAGTACAAATACAACGTGTGCTCCGCAAGGAGGACGAGGCGCAGGTCGACTGCTACCCTTTCCTTCCGAGCTACGCCACAAATACAACGTGTGCTCTACAAGGAGGACGAGGTGCAGGTCGACTGCCACCCTTTCCTTCCGAGCTACGCCACAAATACAATGTGCGACCCGCAAGGAGGACGAAGTACACGTCGACTGTTACCTTCTCCTTCAGAGGTACGCCACAGAAATCCTACCGAGTGGAGAGCAGACCTCCCACTCGGGGGCTTAGCTGCATCCCAGTGCTCGCCTAAGTTTTTGAAAATCCTACCGAGTGGAGAGCAGACCTCCCAATCGGGGGCTTAGCTGCAGCCCAATGCTCACCTAAGTTTTTGAAAATCCTACCGAGTGGAGAGCAGACCTCCCACTCGGGGGCTTAGCTGCAGCCCAGTGCTCGCCTCAGTTTTTGAAAATACTGCTGAGTGGAGAGCAGACCTCCCACTCGGGGGCTTAGCTGCAGCCCAATGCTCGCCTAAGTTTTAGAAAATCCTACCGAGTGAAGAGCAAACTTTCCACTCGGGGGCTTAGCTGCGGCCCAGTGCCAGCCTAAGTGTGATGAAGTACAAGTCGATTGCAATCTGTGCTTCATCCCTACCTGCAAAAAGCATCTCAAACACCAGCATATAGACCAAGCGAAAGACAATGTTCGTTCAAAGGCAGATGTAGACATATTCAACGTCAAATCCAAGTTTAGATAACATCCTACGGAACCAGAAGTGCTCAGGCACCAAGCCTGTCAAAGTTTATCGGTTACAAAAACCACTCGGCATACCGAGGCAAATTTAAGGCATCAAGCATTGGATTTTTTTACCCCTCCTGTGGAGGGCTGGAAGGCGCAACGAACTCGTCCAGGTCGATTCCATCTGCGATCCGAGTGGCAGCAGCGATGAAGGTCTCCATGAAGGATCGGAAGTCATGCTTCTTGGTATTGGCCACCTTGAGAGCCGCCAGCTTGTCCTCTCGCGCGTCCTTGCAGTGAGCATGAACCAGAGACAGAGCAACATCGGCACCACACCTGGCAGAAGACTTCTTCCATTCTTGCACTCGACTTGGAACATCGTTCAGTCGGGTCATCAGAGACTCGAGGTCATTCTGAAGTGTTTCTCCTGGCCAGAGTGCCGTGTCGATGCACGACGTAGCAACCTTCAGTCTTGCAAGATAGTCAACCACAGCAGCAACACGGGACTCGAGTTGGAGCACGTTCATGGCGGCTTCATCCTTCACAGGGGAGTTGATAGGATCCAGGTTCATCTCCAGTCGACCAGTCTCCTCTTCAAAGTTCTGGCAGAACTCTGTAGACACAACCCAAAGTTGAGGCAGCAGTGTGGTGGTAAGACCATAGTTAAAAGCCTGTCAGATACAAAGGGTTACCTTCAAGCATGAGGAATAACTTCTTGGCGAGTCCTCCTAGAAAAGTCTCCAGATCATTCTTCTTTCCTGCCAATTTGCTGGCCTTGTCACTCAAGGCAATCTTGTCATTCTTCAGTCGACTAGCCTCCTTGTTGGCCGCATCAAGAGCAGCTTTCAGATTGGTGTTCTCCTCTTCGAGTTTGCTGATTGAAGCCAGCTTTTCTTCGGCGAGCTTGGTCTTCTCTGAAGCTGCTTTCTATGCCTCAGCGAGGTCAAGATCCTTTTTCTTCAGAGAATCCCTCAGTTTATCTACAAAATCACAGTGAGATCAGACTCGGGAATGGACAAGAAGCAAAGGCAGTCGTCAAGGTTCTCACCAAACATACCTTTTGCCTCCTCCTTCGCCTTCGTGAAGTTCTCCTGGACAAGCTGCAGATCAAGTTCGAGCTGGATATGCTTGTTCTCCAACTCAGTATAACGAGCTGCAAGCTCGCAAGATTTCTGCGAAAGACCAATCGACAGACGTCAAAGATAGGTCACTTCCGAGTGACTAAGGAAAAAACATAGTATCTCTAAGACTACAGCCGAATCTTAACATTCGACTGTAGTCTCGGGGACTACACCCAGTGGGTGCACTCAGCGTGCCCCCACTAGTTCTATCAGTTCGAGTCGATCAGTCGACCAAAAAAGACAGAAAGGCTAACCACCAGAAGTTAGCCACACACACAAAAAAAAGGTGTTCTTCAAACCGTAGTCGACTGCCAGCAGTCGATCACAGTCTCGGGGACTACACCCAGTGGGTGTACTCAGCGTGCCCCCACCGGTTTATGATTCCATTCATCAGATCGAGTAAAGAAAGTAATGAGAAAAGCTCAAGACATAAAGACTATGGTCGACTGCCAGCAGTCCACCATAGCCTTGGGGACTACACCCAGTGGGTGCACTCAGCGTGCCCCCACCAATCCAGAATTTCAATCGACACACCCAGTGGGTGTACGACAGATACTAAGATTCCCAGAAAGAAAATTTTCCAGGTATCATATCCTAACAGAACAGGCGGTGATCGACTAACCTGAACATTGCTCTGAAGGGCTGAACTGGCGTCATAAGCCGCTTGACTGGCGTCTCAGATCGCCTTCACTTGCTCCATCATGACCCCCGCCTGGCGTATAGCTTCTTTAGCAGCGCTTGCTTGGTCCTCTGGGACGTGGTGGGTGGATAAAAGTGAAGGTTGATTAGCACTCGACGACGAAGGGCGAGCACTCGTCAGCGGCACCGCAAAGGATACAGTAGGCCGAGTGACGTTGTCCCCCTCCGCAACCAACGTCTCAGGTGCTGATGCGACCTGAGTTGTCTTGCCAGCAGACGCTCTCCTATTCCTCCTCTGCCTCAGTGGTTCCTCGTCATCATCATCAGGAAGATCAATGATGATATTGGATGGAGCTGCAGAAAAGAGTCAAAGTTAAAAATGAAGATCCTACCGACTGAAACGAAATGACAAAGGTCATACCAGGGTTGGAAGTGATAGCATCCTCCATTTCATGATCTTCAGGTCTGGTCGAGGTGTCAGACGTAGCAGCACTGCAGTTTCAGAAGTCAGTCTGTCAGTTAACGAATCGACCAAGAGTAAATCCATGTGAAACAAGAAAACACAAGTTACGCCATTACCCAGAAATAGTGGGGATCGCCATCTTCATCTTCGGCAAGGCCTTCGTCGGCTTCGACGACGCAACTCGAGATTGCTTTTGCGCTTTCTCAGTCGGCGCCGGAGAGGTCGTCCGAGGACGCTTGGTCGACTGCGCAACCGGCGCGACCCCCTTACCGCGCTCGGCTGCAGGGTCATGGACAAGCTTGGATCGTCTTTCAGAACGGGGAGGTGCGACTTCCTCCTCCTCCTCCTCCTCCTATTCCTCATCAGAGCCATCATCTTCATCACCATCATCACCATCCGATTCCCACTCCTCCGGGCTCTCGCCTCCACTTCCTTCCTCTTCCTCGGTCTGTGCTTGCGCCCCATTGGGCATCGAATACAACTCAGTAGTGATCTGAAAGACAACAGAACAAGATAAAAGACAATCGACTGAGTTGTAGCAAAGCGGAATGAACAGAACATGATTACAGTCAAAGATAAGTGGTCATACCTTGTCTGGTTCATAAGACTGGTCGAGTGGTGGGATCCTCCTAGCCCCACGAGGGTTATCTTTGTTTCCCGTGATGGCAGGCATCCACCTCTCCAGTGTGGCGTCGTCAACCTCCTCTGGATGGACCCGAGTGGTGTCTTCGGTACCAGAGTACAACCACATCGGGTGGCCTCGGTATTGGAGTGGCTGAATGCCCCGTCGAAGGAAAACCTCCAAAAGATCCATGCTAGTGACCCCATCGTGAATGAGTTGAACTACACGCTCCATCAACATTTTAACCTGAGCCTTCTCCTCCGGAAGCACCTTCAGGGAAGATGGCTTGTTCACTCGGTCCATGGAGAACGGAGGGAGACCAGTCGACTGCCCCGGCGTCGACTCGTCTTGGCAGTAGAACCAGGTCGACTGCCACCCTCTAACCGACTCGGGAAGGGTCATAGCTGGAAATGCACTCTTACTCCTCATTTGGACCCCAAGACCCCCACACATCTGGATTACTTTGGTCCTCTCGTCATTCGGACTCGCCTTTTTCACCGTCTGAGAACGACAAGTGAATATGTGCTTCAAGAGGCCCCAGTGCGGCCGACAACCCAAGAAGTTTTCGCACAAAGAGACGAAAGCGGCGAGATAGGCAATGGAGTTGGGAGTGAAGTGATGGAGTTGTGCCCCAAAAAAGTTCAGAAACCCTCGAAAGAAAAGATTCGGCGACAGAGAGAACCCGCGATCGATATGGGTGGCTAAGAGGACGCACTCACCCTCCTGAGGCTGCCGTTGCCACTCCGCCCCCGGAAGCCTTGCTAACCCATGGGAGATAAGTCCCTCATGGGCCAGGTCGTCGAGGTCCTTCTGGGTGATGGTCGAGCGGATCCAGTCTCCTTGGACCCAGCCCTGCGGCAGGCGGGACCGCGACGAGGATCCGCCCCGACTGGTCGCTCTCCCCTTCGCTTTCGCTGTCGCTGTCGCCTTCTTCGCTCGCTCCAAGGCCGCCATCTTCTCCTTCACCATCGTCGCCGGCGAGGCGCGCGAGGAGCGGATGAGCGGAGATAGAAGCGGGCGAGTTTGAGGAAGAGAGAGAGGGGAATGAGGATGCACTGTTCAAACAAAACCCCGTCCAGCGCCTTATATAAGGTCACTTCCGAGTGGCTGACTGGTAGGCCCGGGCGATCCTGTCAAATCCCGAAACAGTCACGCGCGCGATACATGGCGAAAAAGGCGGCACGGAAATCGAGGCGTCTTTGCCTTATCCCATCCGAGTACCGCGGTCTTCTCCGCGTCGCGCGCTTCCCAAAATACGGATCCCGCTAAATCCGGTAATAATAGAGCAACCTATCAGACGGCAGATTTCCTATGATCCATCGCTCGGAAATCACCGAGTTCATAAAGTTCACTCAACAGAGGAAAAGAATGGATCAAGGCGACTGAAAGAATAGTTGATGCCATCGCTAAAAAAGTCACTGATCCAGAGTAAGACACATTCACAGCACCAAAAACAGATCGGAAAGATTATCAACTCCTTCCTCACTCAAACCTCGATCCATTCGGGGGCTAATGATGAAGTCATGTACCTAGGGTAGGGTCATGAACCTGTCCAAAGTACCCTCCCCAAGGACATCTTTAGAAGAAGCTGCCTTCCAGTCGACCTAGAGGGATTCCACTCGACGGACTTGAAGACACTCGACCATGAAGACTCACTCGACCACCAGGATATCAAGAGCAACTCTGTATCCAAACGGTTTGTAATTAGGTAGTCTTTATGGCCATGATGACACTTTATGTAAGGCGTTACCAGAAACACCAGGCCTTAATGTACTTTAAACCCTCCGCTACGTGGGCTGGCTGGGGTCCTGGCAGGCACTATATAAGCCACCCCCTCCACTGGCAGAAGGGTTCGCACCCCTGTAACTCATACGCATATAATTTAGTCGACCGCCTCCGGGCTCCGAGACGTAGGGCTATTACTTCCTCTGAGAAGGGCCTGAACTCGTAAATCCCTTGCGTATACAACTACTCCATAGCTAGGATCTTGCCTCTCCATACCTACCCCCTATTCTACTATCAGTCTTAGTACCACGACAAGTGGTGTCCTCAGTGCCAGAATACATCCACATTGGATGGTCTCGATATTGAAGCGGCTGGATGCGTCGTCGGAGGAAGACCTCCAAGTGGTCCATGCCGGTCACCCCGTCACGGATAAGCTGGACAACACGTTCTACCAGCACCTTAACCTGCGCCTTCTCTTCCGGGATCACCTTCAAAGAGGAAGGCTTCCTCACTCGGTCCATAGAAAAAGGAGGGAGTCCGGTCGACTTCCCTGGCGTCGGCTGGTCTTTGGAGTAAAACCAGGTCGACTGCCATCCACGGACCGAGTCGGGAAGGATCATGGCCGGAAAAGAACTTTTCCCCCTCATATGAACCCCAAGACGCCCACACATCTGAATCACTTGTGTTCTCTCGTCACTCGGATTGGCCTTTTTCACCGTCTGGGAGCGACAGGTGAAAATGTGCTTGAAAAGACCCCAATGAGGCCGACAACCCAAGAAATTATTGCACAAAGACACGAAATCAGCGAGGTACACGATGGTGTTGGGTGTGAAGTGGTGGAGTTGCACCCCAAAGAAATTCAGAAATCCCCGAAAGAAAGGGTGAGGCGGCAAAGAAAACCCACGGTCAACATGGGTGGCCAAGAGAATGACCTCACCCTCCTGAGGCTGCGGCTCAGACTCCTTCCCCGGGAGCCGCGCCGATCCATGGGGGATCAGTCCTCCATTGGCCAGGTTGTCAAGGTCTTCTTGATGAATCGTCGAGCGGATCCAGTCGCCTTAGATCCAGCCCTGCGGCAGGCCGGCCCTCGATGAAGATCCGCCCCGACTGGTCGCCCTTCCCTTCGCCTTCGCCATCACTTTCTTCGCCCGCTCCAGGGCCGCCGTCTTCTCCTTCACCATCGTCGCCGGTGAGACGCGCACGGAGCAGCGGCGCTGAGATGGAAGCGAACGTGGCGGATAAGTCTGAGGAAGAGGGGAGGAAACGAGAGTGCACTGTTCAAGAAACCCGGTCCGGCGCCTTATATGAGGTTAGTTCCGAGTGACTGACTTGTAGGCCCGGGCGATCCTGTCAAATCCCGCAACAGTCGCACGCGCGATACGTGGCAAAAAAGGTGGCGCGGAGATCGAGGCGTCCCTGCCTTATCTCATCCAATTACCGCGGCCTCCTCCGCCCCGCGCGCTTCCCGAAATTCAAATCCCGCTAAATCCACGAGCTACAGAGCAACTTGTCAGATGGGAGATTTCCTCCACTCTGTCGTTCGGAGTTCTCCAAGTAAAGAAAATTCACTCGACAGATACAAAGAATAGATCAAGGCGACTGAAAAAGAAGTTGGTGCCGTCACCTAAGTTCATTAATCCAGAACAAGACATACTCATCGCACGAAAATGGGTCGGAAGTGTGTTCAACTCCTTCCCCACTCAAACCTCGATCCATTCGGGGGCTAATGATGAAGCCATGTACCTAGGGTAGGGTCATGGACCTGTCCAAGATACCCTCCCCAAGGACATCTCTAGAAGAAACCACCTTTCAGTCGACCTGGAAGGGTTCCACTCACGGACTTGAAGACACTCGACCATGAAGCCAACCACTCGACCGCCAGGAGATCTAAAGTCACTCTGCATGCAAACTGTCTGTCATTAAGTAGCTTTTATGGTCATCATAGCACTTTATTTGTGGCTTTACCAGTAATGCCTGATCTTAATGTACCTTAAGCCCTGCATAACTGAGGGCCGGAGGGGTCTGGCGGACTCTATATAAGCCACCCCCCTCCTCAGTGTAAAGGGTTCGCACCCCTGTAACCCATACTCATATAATCCAGTCGACCGCCTCTGAGCTCCGAGACGTAGGGCTGTTACTTCCTCCGAGAAGGGCCTGAACTCGTAAACATCTTGCGTATACAACTACTCCATAGCTAGGATCTTGCCTCTCCATTCCTACCCCCCCTATTCTACTGTCAGACTTAGAACCACGACACCGCCCCCCTTCCTTGTCCTATTCGGACTAGGGGGGAGGGGGTGCGCGGCCTGCCCTGGACGGCCCTCCTCTTCTCCCTTAGGGCCCATGTAGGCCCATTAACCCCCGGGGGGGTTCTAGTAACCCCCCCCCCCCCCCGTACTCGGTAAAATCTCGATTTCACCCGGAACGATTCCGATATCCAAATATAGGCTTCCAATATATAAGTCTTTATGTCCCAACCATTTCGGGCCTCCTCGTCGTGTCCGTGATCACATCCGGGACTCCGAACAACCTTCGGTACATCAAAAACTATAAACTCATAATATATCTATCATCGTAACGTTAAGCGTGCGGACCCTACGGGTTCGAGAACGATGTCGACATGACCTAGAACTGTTTCCGGTCAATAACCAATAACGGAACCTGGATGCTCATATTGGCTCCTACATATTCTACGAAGATCTTTATCGGTCAAACCGCATAACAACATACGTTGTTCCCTTTGTCATCGGTATGTTACTTGCCCGAGATTCGGTTGTCGGTATCCAATACCTAGTTCAATCTCGTTACCGACAAGTCTCTTTACTCATTACGTAATGCATCATTTCATAACTAACTCATTAGCTACATTGCTTGCAAGGCTTATAGTGATGTGCATTACCGAGAGGGCCCAGAGATACCTCTCTGACAATCGGAGTGACAAAACCTAATCTCGAAATACGCCAACTCAACATGTACCTTTGGAGACACCTGTAGAGCTCCTTTATAATCACCCGGTTACATTATGACATTTGGTAGCACACAAAGTGTTCCTCCGGTAAACGGGAGTTGCATAATCTCATAGTTATAGGAACTTTGTATAAGTCATGAAGAAAGCAATAGCAACATGCTAAACGATCAAGTGCTAAGCTAACGGAGTGGGTCAAGTCAATCACATCATTCTCCTAATGATGTGATCCCGTTAATCAAATGACAACACATGTCTATGGCTAGGAAAGATAACCATCTTTGATTAATGAGCTAGTCAAGTAGAGGCATACTAGTGACATTAAGTTTGTCTATGTATTCACACATGTATCATGTTTCCGGTTAATACAATTATAGCATGAATAATAAACATTTATCATGATATGAGGAAATAAATAATAACTTTATTATTGCCTCTAGGGCATATTTCCTTCACTCCCCCTCCCCCTCCCAGAAAGATTTAACATATCATCACCACCAGACAGTGTACCCACTTGACCCACAAGATCCAATCAGTCGGGTGTGTGTCAAAGAAGAAAATAAAGGGACACCTGGAAACAAACAACCAGTCCATGCCATACCATTGTGGGAGGTCAGTATGGCGACTCTGCTATACCGTCTTTTTTAGTCGTGATTACCATATAGGCAGTTATTATGGCGATCTAGGCGTTTTTTTGACAGAAAGACTGTAAGGGAATCCCTACAGTATAATTGGTGCAACAAATCCAAATTGCAAGTACTGTGCCTTGAACCTGGGTGGGTGGGAAGGCATCAGCCCTTCCTACCACTAGGCGTCTTGTACCGTTACTCTTAGAACTAATATTATTTTTACTAGCTGAACTTAAGAAGAAAAAAGGTTGTAGGTCTTACTAGGATGCAACAATTCGGTTCCTGAGTTCATCTGCTCCCTTGTATGAACAGTAACATATAAAAATACTACAAAAAATAAAAAAAAATCTGAAATTCTTTGACATCGAAGATGTTCGAGTGCGTGATGTCCGTGCCAAATTTGGTGGTGTTTGGACATTTGAGTGGGTCTCATGAAAAATGAATTGGGGTCGCTGAGAAAGTTTATTGTTCACGCATTGTTCGGACCGATTTTCCCTTTTTTGCCAAGAGCTCCCCAGATGTCCTAACATGATAAAAAATTTTGCCCGGACATCAAGCATTTGAAGTGCCTTGCTTGAAAAAAAAATCCATTTATCTTGAATATTTCTAGTTTTCCGCCTGATTTTACTGTTCATAGAAAGCGGATGATCCTGGATTAAAAAATGAATATTCGTTACTATAGGTGCGAATGAATCAGTACATGGATAATGCCAAAGGCTTGTCGGTTAAATTTGAGCACCTCACACCCAACACAGCTTTCCTTGTCTACTGATAAGAAAAGTTGTCAATTCCCTTCACTTTCCTAATGAATAATTGACATGTGTGCGTCATTATCTGTCCCGACACAAGTCGTTATATTACAGTAGCCATAGTCTTCCTAAATGGCAATTTATCATATTCATATTTATATAAATTAATTGTGTCGTATATAATATTTACCGCTAGCTAGTCCTGATAGCATGGTGCCAGATTATGTCTGCCTCAGGGTTGTGCTATAAACAAAGTACAATAATGAATATAGAGATCAACATCTATATGCTTTTGTATATGAAGTACAGAGGACGCGAATTCGACGATTGTCCGTGGCTGTTAACCATGTTGACACTGTGAGGGCCTGCGGCTTAATGGTTGGTTGTAACGGTGGCCACCTAGCCCATGGGTGTCTCCCCCGTCATATTTTATACTTTTATTTTCTGGACTAGTTTTCACAACAGTACATAGATGCAGACAATATAACCCTAGACGTAGGAATTACTATAGTACAACCCTAGATGCAGACAATCTTGAACAGTCGATTCTCGATGGTTAAGTTTTAACAGTTTACACCCACCACAGCTTTCCTAGTGTATGGCTAAGAAAAGTGAAAATCCGGATCCGGGCCCAATCTCATATGATCCTCTAAACAATCAATTACAAAATAATAGCCAAAAAAATATTATAAAATTTGAATTTTTGGCATCCAGGATTCATGGGTATGCAAGGTGCGTGCAAGCTTTTGTCGTGTTTGAACATCACAGGTGCTCTAGCAAATAAAAAATAAAACCGGGTCTAAACAATGCACATTTTCAAAGTTTCCTTGACAGTCAAATTTTGGTTTTTGTCCATGACCTCCATGACTGTCCAAATACCACGAAAATTTGAAAGCGCATCTGAGCATCTTGCACGCCAAAAAAAAATTCAACTATTTTTGATGTTTTTCCTACATCTTCCGATTTTACAGTTATTTTCCGACCAAAGTTTAGTCCCGGTTCGCCGCAGCCGTGTCCTGAGTACAAAAATTCAACCCCAAAAAAAATTCAACTATTTTCTGATTTTATGATGGGCAGACCAAATGACGCAGCTTTAGTACAACTTTATCAGAGGGAGTACAAAATATTCAGAATAACAAATGGTATATTTAACAATATTTTTCACCGGTTCAAAGGAGTCCTATAGTTTTTTAATTTTTTATTGATATTAGGAAGTGAGTAACTAATAAATCTGGTTTGTATTAACGTTAGTGTGAGATAATCATATCTGCATCATAATCACGTGAGGCGAAATACTTATAAAGGTTTTGTTAAACCTATCCTACCTGGTCCCTTCCACTCATCTTTCTAGGGAAGCTTTTATATGCAAGCCTACCACTTTGAGAAACTAGACAATCTAAAATATAATATTAGTTCAAAAAAGTACTCATCGTGTCTTCGAAAGCATTATGGTATGCCGTTAAAAAATATACAAATGACAATAGGTATACATATTGTAATATACCCCTCCATCCCAAAATAAGTGAGAGCTGAAACCACGTCATTTATTTTGGGACGGAGGGAGTAGTTTCCAGTTTGAATGGAGGATTTCCATCTTCCAAAGAATTACGGTTCATATAGTATATGATTCAACTATATAGAGATGCCAATCTATATAAATTTTATGCAACACTCAATATTATCTTTCTCTAAGAGAATACCATATTTAAATCAGCCTACACAAAGTACTGGAATCTTCCAAAGTTTTGAATGTAATGAAATTAAAAATTACATACTCTCTTCGTTTCATCGTAGATGTGACGTGGCATTCCTAGACAGAATCAAGTGTGTTTAGGGCGTCTTGTGCTTTCCACCACCTAATAGGATAACATATGCCTTGTTTTGTCAAACCATTGCACTTGTTGGGAAGATATGCCAAACAAATATATTGAGACACATGTATTACTATGCATTATCAAGCATGATAAGCAAACATAGAGTGTCAACCATAACATCAGTTTTAATTGTACCATCGGATTTGTCATGAAAAATAGTTTCATAATTAAAAGATAAAATTACCTACATGTTCATCTGAACCTTTTTTTTCGCGGGTGTTCAAATGAACGTTAACCATACAATTTACTCACTGGAGGTTATCATAGTTAATAATATATCTAGGTGAACATAATAGTAATTCCACTAAGAAGATTGTCCTATCAGATATTAAAATCAAGACCAAATAAATGAATAGAGAAAACAACCTGAATTCCACTAATAAGTTCGCCGGCTTGGTCGACACGATCTGCGGAGTCGGTCTGGCTGGAAGTTGGGGTGGCGGCCCCGGATGTTTGGTACAACGTTCCTGGTCTGTGGGCGGTCGTCTCGTGTAGCAAGGGCTACAAGGCGCCTGAGACATACCGCGTTGTAGCTCACGTGTGGGCGGTGGACGTCGGAGCGACGGCTCCGGAGTCAGGGGTGTGTGTTTGTTGCAATGTTGCCTTGGTTCGTGTAGTCGGCAAGGGTTCATTGCTTGTGCGGTTTTCAGGTCTGGTTTTCCTCATAAACTGGGCCACTCTGTTAGGTTTTCGATCCAGTTTCCCTCATAAACTAGATCAACTCTCTTCTTTTGTAATGCAAAGCCAGAGCACCTGGCCCTCTGACGAGATTCCTTAAAAAAACAACTTGAAGCTTTGTTGGCACACTATGTGAATTTTTTTATCCTCTAGGCGGTGTTGCATTTCATATGGGTGGCATGGTGAAGCCGACGAGAACCGGCGCGGGAGGGGGTATCGGATCATCGTCGTACTCGTACGCCTCCTCCATCTTCCTGTTATCCTTACTCACTTTTGGCGAGCTAGACGGCAAGCAGGTCTCTTTTCATCGTGCACGACGGGTCTGAGGGAACATGCTAGCCATGATCTAGCTATGACTTGGGATTCCTTTCTATTTCAGTTTGATCTTGTTATGAAGAAATAGGTGAGGCGAGGCTAAGACAAGATATAGGACATCTCGCTACCAGCCAGTCGCAAGGCCGGCCAACTCGTGCTTCTGCTCCATCAAGAGGCTCTCAAACTTCGCTCTAGAGCTCGCGGTCATGGCAGAGGTGGTGCATGGAGGAGCAAAGGAAGCAGACGTGGAGCTATGCGGTGTGACCACATATAAATAGCAGGTAGCGGCTATGCCAAGCGGCGGGTTGTATCAATGCGGATGCCGGAGTTGGTTTCTCGGCCGCTGCGGCTATTTAATGTCGTCAAGCTGATGAGCGGACAACCTTTGAATGTTTGTGATGCTGCCCCGTCCCGATCAATCACGTCTCTCCGGCATTGAATAGGCATGGAGAACAGGACACAAGCGGGTGGCTCTCTCGGTTCACGCGCCGCTAATGCCGGCTCGAATGAGTTCGCGTCCGCTCTGGACAAGCATGAATGCGGCGCTCTGGACCAACATGAATGCTACACGGAGAATGGATCAGGTACGTTTGTGCGGGACAGGGTGCGGGCGCGGGAGGTGTTTTTGGATGGACCGGGATGTCGGACACATATGTAGCAGTGGTTCGGATGCGCGCAAAGTTCACCCCAATTTATATTTGCTTTGCGCGATTTCGGACAACCAGATTCGTCCACGGACAAATGAGGAATCAAGTTGGATGACAAAGCGGTTTGAGAGTCCATGGAGGTGGCACACCTCGCACCCTCCACAGTTTTCCTTGTGTACGGCTAGGAAAAGTCATCGATTCCCTTCACTTTCCCTATGAATAGTCTTGACATACCACTGTCGTCGTCTTCTCAATACTCATTTGGCGATCTTCCAGTTCCACACAAAGAAAATTGAACAATTCACTTCGTCCACTCAATCGATATATTACACTTCATAGAATAAATAGCCAGTCTTTCTAAATGGAAAATTGGGAAAGATGTGACAGAAAGGGCATGCGGTTGTACTAGAGTACTGTGTCTGTACTATTGATCGGGCGTAGATTCCCTCTGTCACATGGCTATTTTGTCTTCGTCTGCCCATCATAGTCGAGAGCGAAATATTGAGCGTTTCCAGTACGTAGACGTTTGCTTCCTATGCGGATATTCGTGTCTTTTTCTTTGTAGAAGATGCCAATTTGTTTTCTTCAGATGAACATATCAATACAAACAGAGAGGGGTCCACAATAGCAATTTTTTGTATCAAGTGAAAGCGTGAGAGAAGAGAGAAGCGCTGCATGCAAACAAGATTCCCTCTCCAACTAAAGAATTACATTTTATTTTTCTTATATCATTTTGCATGGCTCATAACTTTTGACCCAAAAAATCATCTTTAAACATTTTACATATTTGAATTCATGGCAAAGAGACCTTTGAAACAAGACGAACCATGAATATATTTCAAAGGAGTTTTAAAAAGTTGATTTCATTTATGCCCAAAAATTGATTTCACTCATTTCAATAACAGATTTCACACATTTGAAACAAACCATTTCAGTAATTTCCCAAGTAGATTTTGCTCGTGTGAAAATAGATTTCAAGCAATTCAAAAATACTGATTTCACTCATTTCACAAAAATGATTTCATACATTTAAAAACTAACCTATTTCACTTATTTCAAAAAAATGATTTTCCACAATTCAAACAATAAATTCACTGATTTCTAAAGGGAATTTGACTCATTACAAAATAATAATTTAACTCCTTTTAAAGAAGCACTTGAATCCCTTTTTTAAACTATCTAGTTCATATATTTGAATTGATTAGTTTCAGCCACAACAGATTTCACTTGTGTCAAAAAAGATTTCATAATAACATGTTTCACTCAGTTCTTTATAACATATTTCACTCGTTCATTTTTTTTTCATAATAACGTATTTCACTAATTTAATTATAACATATTTCGCTCATTTCATAATAACGTATTTCACTAATTTAATTATAACATATTTCGCTCATTTCATAATAACGTATTTCACTCATTTTAAAAAGATATAATACCACGTTTCACTCATTTCATTAAACAACATATTTCATTTCATAACAAAAGTTTCACTCATTTCAAAACAGATTTCACTCATTTCAAACAAGATCTCACCCATTTGAAACAAACCATTTCGGTAATTTCCCAAAGCAGATTTCGCACATCTCAAAAAAGCTTTCACAATAACATATTTCACTCATTTCATAATACCATACTTCACTCAATTTATAATATTTCACTCATTTCATAAATAATATATATAACTCATTTCAGCGTATCTCTGAACGCCTTGATGCAAGGAGTCCAAATATATAGAAAATTCCAAAATTGAGTTTATAGTTTAAAAGATATTAGTGATTTAAATTGTGTCATATAAAATAAAGTATATGGATTTGTTTGGGAGAGAGGAGAGGATAGATGTCGAGTAACATATTACACTGACAAAAAGTAGTACTATGAACCCCACCAAACTAGATGTTTTTTCAAATAAACAAGACACTATTCATTAGAGATAACCAGTATATTGTTTATGAGAATAGTTTCAGTTTCATTCAACAGGTCCTCAAACCAATTAGAAGTCAAAGAAAATCTAGCTAATTTAGCGAGCTCATGAGGGAAGTGGAGTTCCTACAACTGGGACAAATGCTCCTTGTGTGAACGGTACAATTTTAAAAGTAGAAAAAACTATGAATTTTTTGTAGCATACTTTATGAAATGTTTGTCGTGGGTGCAAAATCTCATCACGAAATCACATTGGTGTAAGGCGTGGTAAAAAAATAAAATCAATACTATGAGAATATTACTTTCAAATGCATTTTGGAGCTCTGATTTTGTTTCTTTGCCATGACTTCCACCAATGTGATTTTGTGATGAAATTTTGCACGCACAACAAATATTTCTTAAAGTATGCCACAAAAAATCAGATTTTCCCCCTATTTTTTTGATTTTACTGTTCACACTAGGAGCATTTGAGCTCAGGTGTAGAAAGTTACTTTCGGCTCATGGGCAACTTTATTTGCTTCTCTATTACAATGTTTGAACCTAGTAATAATGAAATCACAACATAATGAAAATAATCATCGAAAATTGCCGCCGACGCACCCGCCGACCATATTCCATCCTTCATGGTATCAATCACCTCCAAATTGTGTCCAAGTTAATAATAAAGCGATTGAACCCAACCTTTGCGCTAGTGATGGACCGAATTTGAGGGTCAAGGCTCCAGCCATCAAGACACTCGCGCAATAGTCTATCTTCCCATTCCCCTAGCGATAAATCTACCTTTGTCATCTCTAAGGATTGCCCCATCATGCCCCTGAGAAGGTCATGGTTAAAAAAAGCATCAGCATTGAATTTTGGAAAGCCCACTCAAGAAAAAGATTAGCCCCCCTTTTCATATAGGCCTTTGGAGATGAGGCGGTAACAGAGTTTACAGTAAGAGCTAGTATCCCAGAGATCTGATATGCATTCTAAGTTGCCTCCTTGTGCATCAATTTCTGCCTTTCCCACCACAGATACCAGGCTGAGAAAGCAATCATTTCACACACATTATAATGACCATAATCCAAAAAAATTGGTCTGATGGTAGAAGGAGTAAATACTCCAACACCACCTCTCCAGCACAATCAACCTCACAGGCTTTATCGGTAATATCATCCATCTCCAACCTTTTCCAAACCTCCTTTGCTATATTATGGAGGAATAGCATGTGCTTATCTTATGGACTAGCAGGACAATTAGGAAAAGTGGGCCATATTTTCATATGTTTGTATGCGAGCATAACATGACATAGGAGTGTGCCATGTAGCTTACACTAAATAAATATATTTTAACCTTTGTCGGACAGATAATTTCCATACCTGATATACGCTGCAATACGCATCTATACATCTGTGGTGGGCCTCCCAATGCATGAATCTCAAACAATATGGACAGCCTCAGATGTACGGGCGGGTACTGTTAACGCTCAAAATTACTTTGCAGCACATCATAGTGAAAGTGCCCTTCTGATACAGAGCTCATGTGCTCTCTGATAAACAGTAAAATAGTAAAAAAATGAATTCCTTTTGTGATTAACATTGATGAATGTGTTAATTGCGTGCAAATTTTTATGACGAAAAGCCCAGACCTGCATGTATGTCTTTTTATCACAAAAGTTTACGCGCAGATAAACCTTCATCAATGCTTATTGCAAAAAATCAGATTTTTATTATTTTTTACTGTTCATCAGAGCATGTGAGCTTGGTTTCAAAAACTCCATAGCCCACATCACAGCCCACTAGATAGGAAGTGCGGCTTGACGCACCCCACCTACCCCAGCCATATCCAACCCAGTAAAAATATGATTTATATTTCGAAGGTTCGCAAAAACAAAAGGATCCAAAGCGTCAAAGCCCATTAGAAGCAAGTGGTACATTCACTAGTAGAAAACCACCCATTAGACCCGGTTCGTAAGGGCCTTTAGTCCCGGTTCATGAACCCGGACTAATGGGTCGTTACTAATACCTCCACCCATTAGTCCCGGTTCAAACACGAATCGGGACCAATCACTACAAGAAATATGTCAACTTATGACCTTCTCTTAGTGACCCCAGCTGAATTGGTCGTAAATTCACGTCCATTTCGCTTGGAAGGGCTCAAACCCTGAAATTGCTTACACCAAATGGTCATAAAGTAGACAAGAGGCGCCAATGGCCTTATTTCTACCTGATTATGACCAATATAAATAGTCATGAGGTTGTGAACATGGATGCATTGGTACTTATTGCTATGACTAGGCGCCACCTCATCAGTTTTGCCTATGTGGCATGTCCATGTGGCAGTTTTTGCCCTAGGTTGTGAAGCAACCTATATTTCTGTCATTCCCAAAATTCCCAAAAAAATGTCATAAATTCTTTGGGTCATATCTTCGTCAAATATGTAAAAACCTTCCTTGCCTAGTTCAAAAAGAATTCAAAATTATTCATTTTCCTATTCTTATCAGAGTAACAGTTTGTGAAGGAAGTACTAATTTGGCATGTCCAAATAGTATCCATTTTCTACAGTGCTTTTCTATGCCCAAATAACCATCCTCCACCAAATGCCAGCTCAATTCATTCATTATTTTGAGCCGAGCTTCAACATTCGTATTTATGTCCAGTGTGGTGGTTTGCAAAGCAAGTACCAGCTAGGCTCCTCCTTTTGAGCTGAAAATTTGTGAAGACGGTCTTCTTAGTAACTGATCATCCTCAGCCAAAACTCACGCCCATTAGCCGTGTACATTTCTCGTACTGCTAATCAAACACTTGGCTGCTAATTCATGTTTGAGCACCGATCGGTCTCCTCGTGAGAATCTTATGTTGTAATTTTCTTCCTAGAACCTACATGGGGAGTGCCCAACCCACTAGACATGTCTAGGCCACCTGAACACATGGCAGCGCCACAGTCACATGGTGACCACTTGGCGGGCATCTTGAGCTTCTGGCGCTCTAGAGTTCGGGCCCTCGGCCACCGTCCAAACCTCGATGTCTCTCCATCAAACCATGTATTTCTGATTAAATAGATACTTATTTACCTAGAAATGATTTTTGGAAAAAAGAAAGAGCAAACTATGAGGCAGCTGCAGTTCAAATTTGCCCCGCTTCCACCTGAATCAGCGGAAATTTGTCTTTTTCACGAGCAGTGGATCAAAACAATTTACACCCAACCATTTTGTCAATCGTGCAATAAATATGGCCTAGTATTTTATAAAAATGATCTGGTCCAATTTTCCAACAATTATTTGGCAGTTCCTTCACAAAAAAACCTCCTTTCGGGCACTCGAAAAATGGAAAATGGTTTTTTCGTCCAACGAAAATGAAAACTTCCTTAGGCAACATTGTTTGCTATTCCAATATTCACCCTTGTGCACAATATGAGATCATTTGAACAAACTATGCCATGAATGTGGCCATAAGATTGATCATTTGGCTTGAAAGCCATGAATCTTCACACTTGATAGCTCATTTCTGAGAACACTTTTTTAAAATAATTACCGTATTACAAGTTTATTATTTTTCCTGGAAACTTGGTCACATATAATGACACAATGCGAAGGTTTTCCAATTTTTTGATTTGTTTTGAATTTTTATGCGGTTTCAAAATGCGGTCAAAGCGCGCAGCTTGACCGTTCCTAGCTAGTTGTTGAATCTTGGAATTTTTTGGTGTTTCTCGATTAAATAGGTACTTATGTACCTAGAAATGATTTTGGAAAAATAAATAGCAAACTATGAGGCAGCTGCAGTTCAAATTTGACCCGCTTCGGTGAATCGCGAAATTTGTCTTTTTCACGAGAGGTGGATCAAAACTTTTTACACCCAACCATTTGGTCAATTGTGCATTAAATATGTCCTAGTATTTTAGAAAAATGATTCGGTCCAATTTTGCAACAATTATTTGGTAGTTCCTTCACAAAAAAACCTCCTTTCGGGCACTCAGAAAATGGAAAATGGTTTTTTCGTCCAACGAAAATGAAAACTTCCTTAGGCAACATTGTTTGCCATTCTAATATGCACCCTTGTGCACAATATGAGATCATTTGAACAAACTATGCCATGAATGTGGCCATAAGATTGATCATTTGGCTTGAAAGCCATTGATCTCCACACGTGATAGCTCGTTTCTGAGAACACTTTTTTAAAATAATTGCCATATTACAAGTTTTTTCCTGGGAACTTGGCCACATATGCGAAGGTTTACCAATTTTTTTTATTTTTTTTGAATTTTTTATGCCCGGTTCAAAATGCGGTCAAAACGGCGGGCTTGACCGTTCCTAGCTAGTGGTTGAATCTTGGAATTTTTTTGGTGTTTCTATGATTAAATAGATACTTATGTACCTAGAAATGATTTTTGTAAAAAATAAAGAGCAAACTATGAGGCAGCTACAGTTCAAATTTGACCCGCTTCCAGCTGAATCGGCGACAATTTGTCTTTTTCACCAGAGGTGGATCAAAACTTTTTACACCCAACCATTTTGTCAATTGTGCATTAAACATGGCCTAGTATTTTATAAAATTGATTTGGTCCAATTTTGCAACAAATATATTATAGGTACTTCACAAAAAAACTTATTTTGGGCACTCGAAAAATGATTAAAAATAGCTAGAAAGGTAAAAATGCATGCAAATTGGCGATCATCCAAAAAATGTGGTCTAACTTCAGAGAAAATTTTAGTTGTGTCGTTTTGCAAAATACTTTTGATAGCTGCTTCACAAAACACCCATAGTTTTAGTACTTAGAAACTATTTTAAACCATAAATTTTCTGAGCCAATCAGGGCTCATCCCACGGTTCACCCCCCTTAGCCGATCTGAACCGTGTGTTCTAGCCGATCTGAACCGTCCAGCTCTCAGCAGCCTAATCCTAACCCTAGCAGCCCGCGCCCGCCTCTCTCTCCCCCTCTCCGCCGACTCTCTCTTTCCCCTTCTCCCCGATCCAGATCCAGCCCGCGCCCCGTCCTCGGCCGCCGCCCCGTCCCCTGCCGCAGCCACGACATCAGATCCCTCCGCCCGCTCGCGCCACCCACCTTCGGATCCCTCCACCCGCTCGCGCCACCCACCTTCGGATCCCTCCGCCAGTTCCCTCCCCTCCCCGCACCCCCACGCGTGCGATCCAGGCGGAGATGTACGCCGCCGCTGCCATCGCCCCCCATCCCCACCGTCGACGGCCACCATCTCCTCGAGCAGGCGAGGCGGATTGGCGGCCTTGGCCACGCCGATCTGGCGGACACAGCCTCGATCCGGAGGGAGGGATTTGGCAGCCATGGTGATGGGGGGGTCGCCTCCCTCCTCCCTCCCCTCGACGCCCTCCATGGTGATGGCTCCGTTCCCTCGACGCCCGGCGGTCATCCTCCCTTAGGCCACCCGCCCAACTTCGTCCTCCCGCAACAGCTCACCCGCCCCTCCTCCTCCTCCCCGACACGCCTGTTCTCGTCGTCGTCCACAGGTACGTCTGAACCGCCTCCTCCTCCCGCGATCCTTCGCTTCCCCGTGGCCCTGGGCCGGCACTGGTGGTCGTCGTTGGCTGATGGATAGCTGCTTCGCTCCCATGCAGCGATTCCAACATGGTGGTCGTCGGCTCATGGTCACCTTCGAGGACATCCATACCGGTGGAGGAAATACGACGAGAAGAAGCTCTCAACTCCAACTTCCCGAGTGCGCTTATTGGCGATTCACTCCATTCCCCAAGCTCCATGTTTTTCCTATTCCCGTTCATGCATGTGTTGCCTGTGTGTGGTCAAGTAATTTCAAGTAGAACGGTTGGTTTCTAGGTGTTGCTAGATCTACTCGTGAATTAGCAGGGACTGAAATTGGGTGAATTTACTGCGAACGTGTGTTGATCTGGAATATTTGGGGGCTCCTGGACCTTCTACTCCTTTTTCTAACAGGAAGAATTCCTAGCTCGCTATATCAAGAAAATTAGCCAATATGCATGCAGGATCATCTTTTTAGTCTACTGAAACTTCTGCATTGTGCTTTCAAAAGCGTTCCAACCTGTTGCAAATCTCATAACAGTTTACTGAAACTTCTGCTTATCTGTTTCAGTTAGGAGTTAGAACTTGGAAATATTCTAAGCAGCATGTTGTAGGATTACAGGCATCAGTTAAAGTTGCTGAATCAAATCCACACTGAACCTGTTGTATTTATGGACAGATGTTTCCTTGATGTGCATGGAAGGTCTTTTTTTCTGTTTGGTCCTGCTTGTGCTTGTATTCAAGCAGCCATGTGTGTATAAAATAGGTTCAGTCTGCAGCAGTCACATGATATGTCTGTCTACTACACGGTTTGATTATTTCTGAAATCGTGCTAGTTGTTTAGTATCGGCAGTTTAACAAAAAGCAAACAGTATTGCGATGCTTTACTGAATTGTAGATTGTCGCGGATGAATCTAGCTTGTTGGTTTCAGACTGAATTGTAGATGGTAGCGGGATAATCTATAATTTAGATCGAGTGCTACTGTAAATCGTTTTCAGATTCTCTGTCGACAGTGAAATCTCTTCACGAACAATTGTGTGTATCCAAATTTCATCCAAATTACTCAAATGGAACTGTCAGTTGTGTGAACATTGCATTTAAACTTAATTCTCTGGAGCAATCAGTCAGTAGGAGGGGCTTTTTTCTGCTGCTAGTTTTTGCTTCAGTTGTACTACACTGCTAATGCCTATCCGAGTTCGTTGTTTTATTTTCATGGTAACTAAATGTTGACATATTAGCTAATTGTGTACCTAAATATGACCAGTGCAGTGGTGCTGCTGGTTCCTTGAGGCGGGTCGAGTTGAGGTAGGGATAGGAAGGTTCAGCCGCTCGGTCTTGATCATGTACATCGGCGCTCCTTCTGGGGTTGACCCGACCAAACCAATGATGCAAGGCTTCTCCTGCTGCTGCATGTCTTCATCAACTTAGTTCTTCCACAGGGAGAGATCTAAATCCTTCACTTGTTCACTGTGTAATCTGCAGATTACTTCTTCCATTAATCACCTAGTGCTCTGTTAGTGAGATTCATCTAGTATTTTTTGCAAAGCATGCAATGGTTTGGAGTAGTTGATCATGGCCGATGGAAACTTCATGTTGTTAGCATGTATATATGTACTACTACAGCAGCCAGAAGCAATCCATTTTATTAAATGCATTCATCTCATTACACTAGCTAGCACAATATATTAGTTAAGGCAACTCTACTACATATCAATTTCCCCTCTTGGATTGGTTCTATATTTTTAAAGTTGTTTCGTGGTGCATGAGCCCAACTTTGAAGAAATATAGGCTTATGATGACTATTTTCCTTCTTAAGTAATCATAGTTGTTGGCTTGGTAGCTTGCTGAATATGTTTTAGTTATATATAGAAATGGCGTGCCTTCTATGCTTAAATGATTGTTTGGCTCTATATAATTGTTGACATGAATATCTTGACTTCCCAAACAAGTATAGGACTGTACCTATGCATACAGATTATCCTAACAAAACTGAAAATAAAAATTGAAGCATGAATAAGCAATAAGTGGCTGATTTTTATTTGCATGTTAAGCGGAAAGTTGTAGCTAAGGCTTGTATATTACGAAATATTGTCACACTCTCGAGCTTCTACTGTTGTTAGGGACATCGTAGTGTGATCTTCATGATTTTTCGCTGAAGATGTCTTGATTCATTAGTCAGCGAGACGAAGTCATCTTTTGCTATTGTTAGCTCTATGGATGTGTATTTACCTGCAACTTCTGTCAGCTCTAACTTGGTTAGATAGCAGTTCAATTCAGTCAATCTGTTGGAACTAGTTTGTCTATTAGTTGTATCCGATTTCATATCCTGCCATATGCCATTGTCGACTTTCTTAGGCACATAATTGTTATGTCTTGCAATCTGGTATTGATGATTGTCAATGTATTCATTTATACCTTTCTAGTGTACCTTGTATGTGACCCAGCTGATCTGTTTATCAATGCTCTGTTTCCAATAGATGTATCTGTCGATGCACGATGGTGATTCCTTAAAACTTCTTTATTGCAGCAGTAGCATTTTCCTTAGTGCATAGATGTATGAGCGATCACTTATGCTCGAAACCTTGCTCTCTTTCCGGGAACCATCGTGGTGCAGTATCACTCTTTGGGGCGGGAGAGGAAAGGCATTGGTTTCTCCAAGAAGCGATAAGCTACTTCACAAAGATCCCCGCATAGCTTCACTACTCTTGTGTTGGTCCATTTCGAGAATCTTAAGGAGTGTTCTTGTTTAGACGATTACCTTGGATGATGCTTTTGCTTAAGGAGAGGCTCAAGAAGATCAGGTATAAACTCCTCCCCTCTTGTTTGTTTTGCTTCATCTTTGTTTGGTGGTTGATACATTACTGTGCAAGTTCTATGGTATGTGAGTTCTTTCTGTCGCTGCAAGCATTGACAAAATATGTCATGTGCAGGGAGCTCCGCATCCGAGTTTCAGCCATCCTCTACAGCAAGGAGCTCTGGGACAAAGGAGCAAGCAGTGCTGCTAGTTCATTGAGGCCAGATCGAGTAAGATGGCGCACCATGGCGTGTGGTGGTGTATTTGGCTTTTGAGAACAGTACTGTTTATTTGAAGTGAGATGTACTCGTCTAGTGCCTGGCAAAAAATTGAAGGATGAAGTGTCATGTACTGTCTATGGTTAGTGAGCTGTAGTAGGAGTGAAACGAAAATTTATCTGCTATTGTATGTGCTATTTCCCTGTAATGTCTTGTGTACATTTTACTTGAACATTAAATTCTTTAGAAAAAATGTTCTTACTGGACCTGATAGTGGCCACGGCCCAAATATACTCGTACTATTAAGATGCCATGGTTCCATCCATCAAATGGGACCCAGTTACCAGAACCTGACAAATGGGACCCAGTTACTAGAACCTGACAACAGGGACCCACCTGACTAGTTGACCCATTTAAAAAAATAAAAATTAAACTCTTGAGATAAAAAGGCCATGGCCCAAAAATAAAAAGGCTGTAATGTTGGGCTTGGCCCATGAAGTCGATCAAAAATTAACAGAAAAAATAAATATTAAAAAGGCTGAATTAATGGGCTCGGCCCATGTCGAAAACCGAATTGGACCGGGCTGAATCTTATGCCACATCAGCTTGCCACGCTGGATGCCTACGTGGCCTGGGGAGGTTGCTAGTGACCAAAACAGAAGGTCATAGGATCAACGACCTTTTGTTAAAGGTCGCTATAGTCAGTTTACGACGGCCAGCTTTTGACCTTATGTTTTTGGTCACAAAAAGGTCATAAATGGAAATTTGTGACCATTCAGTGACCAATAGTGGTGGTCATAAGTTGACATATTTCTTGTAGTGAATGTGCCTTCACATGGCCCTGTGCGCCGAGCCCAGTCAGGGGGCCTTTGGTCCCGGTTGGTGACTCCAACCGGGACCAAAAGGCATCCACGCGTCTGCATTCCAGTGGCTGGGTTTTTTGTTTTTTTGTTGAAAGGAGGGGGTTGGGGGTTTTGGGGGGTTAATTTAGGTGTTTCGTATATTGTGTTATCTAGCTAATTAATAGAGAGAAGTGTCCTCTCTTATGTCCGTGCTTGGTCGACGCTTCGTAGTATATATACATAAGTGATCGAGAGAACCATTGATCTGAAGTTAAGTCATGCATACCGAGAGAAGTGATCGATCGACCTCTCCTTCTCCGAGAGATTGGTCGAACAACAAGTTTTTACTCGCTACATACATGTACAATATGTATAAGATCTCTTAATTACAAACCCCTAGCATTTGAAATCAACTTCCACATGGTATTCTCCGGCTTTACTAATGACGTGTTCAAGAAAGAATCCCGCCAATTCCTCTTGAATTGCTTTCATGCGATCTGGTTCTAGGAGTTCATCCCGCATCCGCCACGTCTAATTTGAAGAAGGGGGTTAATTAATACATATATATGAATGAAACTCAACAGAAATGATGGTGTAATAAAATGAAATTGTGAATATTATTGCTTACGCACTTCATATTGTCTTCTAGAGTAGCCCGCTTGTTTTTCAAAGTCGCGTTGTGGATGAACTTCGCACACGTAGTATACACGTAAATCATTCCTTCCTCCTGCCACAAGCACTTTACGAGAAATAGAGGTCAATCAAACTGATAATGAAGCATTATAAATGGCATTGATGAAAGTATAGCTATAGAATCAGCGGAGATGCGCGCAACTAGCTAGCCGAGAGTACTTACTTTCGGGTATGTATATCGCAGCTCCTTGGCGATCCGGAGCTTGTGCGGTGAACTGTTTCCAAACCCTGCAAGACAAAGAAAATAATTATTATTACTTGAGATATCAGGAAATGAACAAAAGTTGCCGATATGGTGCGATAATGATCGATTGAACTTACTTGTTGAGCATTTCGGTCATGTCCGCATAGGTGCTAGGATCTTTCCGTCTCGAGTCTAAGGCGGTTACTAGTCCACGCTCAAGCTTAATCTCGAGAAGAATATAGTGGTACTGCGCGCGCATGCATAACTCATCAATTACATTAACCTCGCTCGAGTAATAAGGAAACTGAATATGCACACGACGATAACACTCACGGGCCGTTGTAAGGAAAGAGTATGGTATCTTTGTTTTGATTTTTATCAACGATTGTAGCAAGTTGTCCTCGGCCTCTTCGATGTTCTTTTCAACCAGAAATACATCTATGATATTTGTGTTAATGAACCCAATATCATAAATTTCTTGTTTTTTGCACTCGACGATCTTCAATCTGTATAATATATTGAGGATAATTAATTATAAATACATGCAATGAAAGAGCCGAGCTATATATAGAGACTTAATGACGAAATAGTACTTACGAGCAGTAGCAAAAGACCATTAATTTATCGAGGGCCTTTTGATTGAAGAACTCGAAGAACTCCTCAAATGGAACACAATGAGCATTTGAAGCGAGGTCGTGCTCCTCTTTAATGTTCAGATACAAACTGTTCGTCCCCTCGGACTCTCTGCGGGTTTTCATGTACCAACTATGGAATCTTAGCATCATTGTTGTCGAGATTTTCATCTTTGACGAGAGGCTTCCGTACTCAGATCTGAATCGTCCACCTCCATGAAATCAGGAAGTCCATCGTCAGGCGGGTAATCTTCAAGATTGCCATAACCGCCACCGTCCCGGAGGATTAGACACATTGAGCAGGGGCACGATTGCTGTGCTTGTTCGCCGAGTGGGCAATTTTTCCCCTTTGCTCGTTGTTCTTTTGACCTTTTATCAGCGACAGTAGTTCCCGACCGCTTGTCTTGGAGATATGTCATTCGATGTCGCTCATAGTTGGTTCTCAGCGGAGACTTTGGTGGTTTCCTCAGGGCATCGAGAGTGCGCTTTGCTTTCACCGGATCTACCTTCTCCTCCGGAGGTGGATGTCTCTTTGCTTTCACCCCTTCAAATAACTCCTTCACGTGGGCCTGCACGATCGTATTGTTTTCCTCCTTGGTCCTCTCGTACGGTAACTTCTCTAGAGGCTTTAGAGGTGGACCGTATCTATATTGCCTCTCTCTTCTTGTGCTGCTAGACGCTGTAGCAGACGGAGCGGCTGCGGCGTCTGTCTTCTTTTATGCTTGCTTACGAGGCGGAGGAGAAGGACTACGACGCGCCGGAGTAGCCGGGGCGGCGGCGGGTCTCTTCCGCCCTTGCTGGTGAGGCGGAGAAGGAGGCGGAGTGCCGCCACGCGTGCCCTGATCGTCACTAGCCGGAGGAGGAGGCGGTGGAGGAGGCGGAGTGCCGCCACGCGTGCCCTGATCGTCACTCGCCGGAGGAGGAGGTGGTGGAGGAGGCGGAGTGCCCTGACTCACCGGAGGAGGAGGAGGAGGCAGAGGCGTCCAGTTCAGAAGGTTGATGAGCTCCTTCCGCCATAGGCATGGAGTCTTCGTAGCAGAACCCAGCCTAGTCTCCCCTTCACTGGTAGGGTGCTCAAGCACGAGGTCCTCAAATCCCTCCGTTATTTCATCCACCATCACCTTAGCAAATACTTACGGAATCGGTGGCGGTGATAAGTTGTGCGGGTCCACTAGGATAAACTTGGCCAACAGCCGCCTTGACCTTCAAATTCATCCATCGCGCCATAATGTGGCAATTTTGAGACTCAGTGATACCATCCACGCGATAGCTGGCGGAGCCGTCAAGACATGCTCACTGAAGCAGCTCGGTGGAAGCCACGCTGCTTCTCCACCGAGATGGCGGGGTAGCCGGGGAAGCTTGGCAGGTCGTTTGTTGCGATCTGCTGCTTCTCATACCTCTTCTCGTTCCTCTAGCCCCATTACCCTTTCGTGCGGCCTTTGCATTTGGTCTGCTCCGGTTTCTTGCTCCTCTTGTGGGTTTTGTAACCCCTGCGTCCGGAAAACCAACCTTCCACGGAATGGAGCTGGCGTGCCTCGTGTCCGTCCGAGGTGCTTGGGATTCCCAAGGGCCATTGTGAGCTCGTCCTTTTCCTGTTTGGAAGGAGCGTCCCTCGCTGCTTGTTGCATCGATATAGTGTCGAAGGTTCTTGGTGGTGTTTGCGTTGCTCGTCCAATCATCGACACTTCCACATTCTGAGGTCCAAGGTTCCGCCAGCCCCGAAGAACCAAGTCCGCAACGGTCTGCCAGCGCATTGTCTCTGGTTCGATCCCTTTTCAAGCGAGATCATGCTCAGCCTTGGACCACTTAGGCGGGCTTTGAGGTAGCCACGACCCCGTGCGATGGTGAAGCTTCTTCTTCGCAGCATTTTGCTTGTTTGTCGCCGACATCTTCTTACTCTTTTCCGATGTCTTGTGGGCCACAAATGCGGGCGATGATCTTTGATCTTCTCATATTTGCCTATGAATTCTGGTGTCTTTTTTCTCGACAAACTGGTTCAGCTCTTTCCTCCACCTCCTCATTAGGCTTGCCATCTTCTTAAGAGCACAAGACTTGATCAATTGCTCTTTAACGGCTTCTTCGGATCCTCTTACGGCGGTAGGGTGAAATTTGCCTTCACTCGGTCCAAAGATCTTCTTTTCGCATATCATTGACATAAGACACCTCGTGGTCTTCATCCTTATGAGCTTATACCATTCTTTGGATCTTGATCGGGATCTTGTCCCTAACAAGAACCCCTTGACCGAGCGAAAATGCCTTCCTTGTCCGGATGGGTTCAATCGGTTTGCCGTCGGGCGCGATTTCTATGATCTCAAACTTTTCATCCGAGCTCAACTTTTTCTTCGGGCCTTGTCTCCTTACCGAAGTTGTGCTCGATCCGGAGGGCTAGAAATTATAAGGAAGAAAGACGACCGTAATTAATATGTGTACATATACCAAAACAATGGATGCATCAATTAACTAGTCAGCACGGGCTTAACTAATATATATATACCTGGCTGGACTCGGTTCGGTGACCGGAGCAATCAGCACAGTCTCCTTCTTGTAACTCCATTGTGTCACCGGAGCCAACATGAACATAGTCCTCCTCTTGTACCGGCATTAATGGGTCGAAGCCATCATAAACATAGCCCTCTTCTTCATCCAGTCCTTCCTGACCATCGGCCTCGTTGAGAAATGACGCAACTTCATCACTTCCTTGTGCGATTATTTCCCCCAACATCGCTTCTGTTTCTTCGTCTCGGGAGTGCTCCATAGTTTCTGCAAATATTTACAACATGTCAATTATTATTCAAACATGGTACAGATGGATATATATATATATATATATATATATATATATATATATATATATAGTAGTGGAAAACGTAGAACTAGCTAGCTAATCACAATAAGGAATCATGTTAGTGGCCTCGACGCTGCTTCTCTAGGGTTTGGGGTCGCCTCGACACAACGCTTCAAGGGTTTGGGGTGGCCTCGACGACAACGCTCTTTTAATTTGATAAATTTGGGTGGCCTCGAGAGAGTTAATTTGTCGGGTAGGGGCGCGGCGGGAGGGGGTAGGAGACCAACATCGTTTTCTCTCTAGGGTTTGGGTGTCCTCGAGAGTTATCGGGGAGGGGGTATCGGTACCACCCCCTAGCTCGTGTTGAAGTTTCTTCTTTCTCTCCTCTATTCCTTTCTTTCTTCTTCTCCTTTTCTTTTTCTTCTTCTCCCTCGAGAAAGGAAAATAATTAAGGAAAAGGAAGAAAAGAGAAAGAAGGAAGAAGGAAGAAGAAGAAGAAAAAAAAAGAAGAAAAAAAAGAGGAGAAGAAGAAAGGAATAGTGGAGAAGATGAAAAAATAGAATTTTTTTCTTCTATTTTTTCTTCTTTCTCCTCTATTCCTTTCTTCTTCTCCTCTTCTTTTTCTTCTTTTTTCCTCTTCTTATTTATTTCTCCTCTTCTTCCTCTCCTCTTTTCTCCTTTCTTCCTCTTCTTATTTTCCTTTTCCTCTCATTCTTTTAGTATTGCTTGTTTTAAAAAAGTTCAAAAAGAAAATTTGAAAAAAACAAAGGTTTTGCCTAATGCATTGTTCATATGAATATACAAACATTTGCATATTCTACAATAATTAATATCACCAAAAGAATCTATGAACAGAAAAAAACCTAACTTTTCTAAAATCTATCTTTTGCATATATGAAAACATTAATACACATATGAACAAAAATACATATATGAACAAAAACATGCTCTGAACAATTTTGAACATCTACATACACATAGCCACATACATACACATATACATTATATATATCTGAACAAAAAACTAAACTAATAAAAATGAAAAAAATGGAGCCGCATATATATATATATATAGCCACATACATACACATATACATTGAACAAAAAAATTAAACTAATAAAAATGAAAAAACAGAGCTGGTGTGTGCGGGCGGCTCACATGTGGGCGGGCGACGGCGATGGGCGCTGCTGGGCGGGCAACGGCGACGGGCAGCTGGCGGCGACGACGTGAGTGCGGGCTCGGGGAGGACGGCGTTGGCTCGGGAAGGCCAGCGGCGACGACATCTGTGAGCGACGGCGGCGGCGGCAAGGGGAGGCGGCGGCGGCGTCGAAGAAGCTTGGCGGCGACGATGTGCTCGGCGTCGTCGGGCAACAGTGGCGATGAACTCGCAAAACTGCGAAGTGCTACTTATATACAAGGTCTTTGGTCGGTTGGTGGCTCAACCGGGACTAAAAGTGCGTGGTCGGTTGGTGCGACGAACCGGTACCAATGCACCCTCTTTAGTCCAAGTTGGTGCCACCAACCGGGACCAAAGGCCCCAGTGGTGCCCGCATCGGGGCCAAAGTTTAGTCCTACCTCGCTAGTTGAGAGGGACGCGCAGTGGTTTATAAGCCCCACTGCCGCACCCCTCTCGAGGTCCTCTCCACAGCAGGCTTATGGGCCTACTTGCTCTTGCTTTGCTCGATGGGCCTACGGGCCTCTGCGGGCCTGAATCCGGCCCAAAGTGGGGATTCAAGTCGTATTCAGCCGTGGGGGCCCGATGAGGGCATTTTTTGTTTTTTGTTTTCTTTACTTATTGTTGCTATTTTATTTTTTTCCAGTTTTTTTGTTTTGTTTCTGCATTATTTATTTTCTTTTGTTTTTTGCTTTATTTTTAATTCTTTTTGCTTTTAGTTTTAGGAAAATTATAAACTTTCTGTTAGTGCCATTACTTTTCAAATTTGAAAACACTTTTTTTTTGTTTTCTTTCTTGCTTTATTTATTTTATTTTGTTTCTACTTACAACAAAATACTTATTGTTGTTTTTTTGTTTTGTTTTCTGCATTATTTATTTTCTTTTGTTTTTTGCTTTATTTTTTAATTCTTTTTGCTTTTAGTTTTAGGAAAATTATAAACTTTCTGTTAGTGCCATTACTTTTCAAATTTGAAAACACTTTTTTTCTTTTTTTTTTTCTTTCTTGCTTTATTTATTTTATTTTGTTTCTACTTACAACAAAATACTTATTGTTGCTATTTTTAATTATTACGAGGGCCGAACCATAAGACATTAAAGCATTTCAAATGAACTCTGAAAAAGTTGAAAGTTGGCATGGTATCATAAATTGACCCACACATAGCATGTGCATGTACAAAACAGACAATGGTATCATACTCGTCATTTACAAAGTTGGCATGGTATCATCATAATAGTTGCGGGAGAAAGTCTTCACTTTTTCTTCGCTTGTGTCATTTGCTTATTGCGTCGTAACCATGGATAATCTTGATCGTTTATTAGGATGCTGGGGTCAGCCTTGACTTTAAAGGGAGGAATTTCATGAAACTTTTCATAATCTTCAAACATGTCTATCTTGTCCTCCACTCCCACGATGTCCCTTTTTCCTGAAAGAACTATGTGGCACTTTGGCTCATCGTATGATGTATTCGCTTCCTTATCTTTTCTCTTTCTCGGTCTGGTAGACATGTCCTTCACATAGATAACCTGTGCCACATCATTGGCTAGGACGAACGGTTCGTCAGTGTACCCAAGATTTTTCAGATCCACTGTTGTCATTCCGTATTGTGGGTCTACATGTACCCCGCCTCCTCACAGATTGACCCATTTGCACTTAAACAAAGGGACCTTAAAATCATGTCCATAGTCAAGTTCCCATATGTCCACTATGTAACCATAATATGTGTCCTTTCCCCTCTCGGTTGTTGCATCAAAGCGGACACCGCTGTTTTGGTTGGTGCTCTTTTGATCTTGGTCAATCGTGTAAAATGTATTCCCATTTATCTCGTATCCTTTTCAAATCGTAATAGTCGAAGATGGTCCCCTAGATAACAAGTACAGCTCATCACAAGCAGTGTTGTCACCTCGTCGTGCTTCCAACCAAGCGCTGAAAGTCTGATGTGTTCAGATGTAATCCGATCGTCGACTTTGCTCCGGGTGTTTGGGCCAGATCGTTCTTGTGTTCATCGACATACGGGTCACCAAGGTAGAGTTCGTAGAAGCTGTAGTGTGCTTGAGACCAAGAATATCTGTCCTGCATATTATTGAGTCCCTTCCAAGCGTGCCTTTTCGGTCAGTCTCCCCTCATACCGCGATTTAGGGAGACCTATCTTCTTAAGGCCAGGAATGAAGTCAACACAAAATCCGATGACATCCTCTCGTTTGATGGCCCATGGAGATGCTTCCTTCGGCCTAGCGATTACGGACATATTTCTTTAGGACTCCCATGAACCTCTCAAAGGGGTACATATTGTGTAGAAATACGGGCCCGTAATGACAATCTCGTCAACTAGATGAACTAGGACGTGCGTCATGATATTGAAGAAGGATGGTGGGAACACCAGCTCAAAGCCCGACAAGACATTGCACCACATCACTCCTTAGCCTTGCTATGATTTCTGGATCGATCACCTTCGAGAGATTGCATTGAGGAATGCACATAGCTTCACAATGGCTAATCGGACGTTTTCGGTAAAGCCCCTCAATGCAACCGGAAGCGCTTGCGTCATAATCACGTGGCGATCATGAGACTTTAGGTTCTTAAACTTTTTCTCTGCCATATTTATTATTCCTTTTATATTCAACGAGAAGCCAGTCGGGACCTTCATACTAAGCAGGCATTCAAAGAAGATTTCCTTCTCTTCTTTGGTAAGAGCATAGCTGGAAGGACCTTCATACTGCTTTGGAGGCATGCCGTGTTTTTCGTGCAAACGTTGCAGGTCCTCCCATGCCTCAGCTATATCTTTTGTCTTCCCATACACGCCCAAGAAGCCTCGCAGGTTCTCGCAAAGGTTCTTCGTCACGTGCATCGCGTTGATCGAAGAGCGGACCTCTAGGTCTTTCCAGTAGGGTAGGTTCCAAAAAATAGATTTCTTCTTCCACATGGGTGCATGTCCCCCAGCGTCACTCGGAACAGCTAGTCCGCCGGGACCCTTTCCAAAGATTACGTGTAAATCATTGACCATAGCAAGTACGTGATCACCGGTACGCATGGCGGGCTTCTTCCGGTGATCTGCCTCGCCTTTGAAATGCTTGCCATTCTTTCAACATTGATGGTTGGTCGGAAGAAATCGGCGATGGCCCGGTACACATTCTTCCCGCAGCAGCGGTATATACTATCGGTGTCAAGTAAGCAGTGCGTGCATGCATGGTATCCCTTATTTGTGCATCTCCGAAAGGTTCTTGAGAGCGGGCCAATCGTTGATGGTCATGAACAACAACGCCTTTAGGTTAAATTCCTCCTGTTTGTGCTCATCCCACGTACGTACACCGTTTCCATTCAACAGCTGTAAAAGTTCTTCAACTAATGGCCTTAGGTACACATCAATGTCATTGCCGGGTTGCTTAGGGCCTTGGATGAGAACTGGCATCATAATGAACTTCCGCTTCATGCACATTCAAGGAGGAAGGTTATACATACATAGAGTCACGGGCCAGGTGTTGTGATTTCTGCTCTGCTCCCCGAAAGGATTAATGGCATCCGCGCTTAAAGCAAACCATACGTTTCTTGGCTCACTTGCAAACTCATCCCAGTACTTTCTCTCGATTTTTCTCCACTACGACCCGTCAGCGGGTGCTCTCAACTTCCCGTGTTTCTTACGGTCCTCACTGTGCCATCACATCAACTTGGCATGCTCTCCGTTTCTGAACAGATGTTTCAATCGTGGTATTATAGGAGCATACCACATCACCTTCGCAGGAACCCTCTTCCTGGGGGGCTCGCCGTCCACATCACCGAGATCATCTCTCTCGATCTTATACCGTAATGCACCGCATATCGGGCATGTGTTCAGATCCTTATACGCACCATGTAGAGGATCTGATCATTAGGGCATGCATGTATCTTCTCGCACCTCCAATCCTAGAGGGCATACGACCTTCTTTGCTGCATATGTACTGTCGGGCAATTCGTTATCCTTTGGAAGCTTCTTCAATATTTTCAGTAGCTTCTCAAATCCTTTGTCAGGCACAGCATTCTCTGCCTTCCACTGCAGCAATTCTAGTACGGTACCGAGCTTTGTGTTGCCATCTTTGCAATTGGGGTACAACCCTTTTTTGTGGTCCTCTAGCATGCGATCGAACTTCAGCTTCTCCTTTTGACTTTCGCATTGCGTCCTTGCATCGACAATGACCCGGCGGAGATCATCATCATCGGGCACATCGTCTGGTTCCTCTTGATCTTCAGCAGCTTCACCCGTTGCAAAGCATCATCGTGCACATCGTCTGGTTCCTCTTGATCTTGGGAGCATCACCGTATTCGGGGGCACATAGTTGTCATCGTACTCTTCTTCTTCGCCGTCTTCCATCATAACCCCTATTTCTCCGTGCCTCGTCCAAACATTATAGTGTGGCATGAAACCCTTGTAAAGCGGTGGGTGTGGAGGATTTTCCGGTCGAGTAAGACTTCGTATTCCCACATATAGGGCATGGACAACACATAAAACCATTACCTTGTTTGCCTCAGCCACTTGAGAAAATCATGCACGCCCTTAATGTACTCGGAGGTGTGTCTTGAACCGTACATCCATTGCGGTTCATCTGCGTGCATTATATAATGAAGTGACCAAATTAATAGAAGTTCATCATCACATTAAAACCAAAGTTCATACATAGTTCTCATCTAACAACATAAAGCTCTGCAGAGCATCTAAATTAATTAAACCATACATGAAACTATGTAAAACATTTCAATGCGAAACAAATGCGATCATAATCGCAACCAATGTAACAACTGATCGAACGGCATAATGATACCAAGCCTCGGTATGAATGGCATATTTTCTAATCTTTCTAATCTTCAAGCGCATTGCATCCATCTTGATCTTGTGATCATCGACGACATCCGCAACATGCAACCCCAATATCATCTTCTCCTCCTCAATTTTTCTAATTTTTTCCTTCAAGAAATTGTTTTCTTCTTCAACTAAATTTTACCTCTCGACAATAGGGTCGGTTGGAATTTCTGGTTCAACAACCTCCTAGATAAATAAAATCTATGTCACGTTGGTCGGCATAATTGTCATAAACAATAAATGAACCAATAGTTATGAAAAGATAATATATACCACATCCGAATGATAGACAGGACGAGGGCCGATGGGGGCGGATACCAAAACCATCGCAATATATAAGATGCAATATTAAAAGTAAGAAAATAATACAAGTATCTATCTAAACATACAAGTAAGAATATTTTTCCTTTCAGAAAAAAGATAAGAACAAGAGGCTCACCACGGTGGTGCCGGCGATGAGATCGGCGCGGGTGATCGATGACGGTGAAGACAGGGACGGGGCGTGACGGACCGCTAAACCTAGACAAATATTGAGGAAAATGGAGCTTGGCGGTCGAGCTTGGAGAGGAGAAACCTTAAGTAGTGTGGCTCGGGCATTCCATCGAACACCTTGTGTGCATAGGAGGTGAGCTAGAGCACCACCAAGCCCTCTTCCCCTCGGCGAAAAAAAGCAGAGCAAAGTATGCTCTGCTCTTGCGTGGGGTATATATAGGCACCACTATTGGTCTCGGTTGGTCGCATGAACCGGGACTAAAGGCTGCCTTTGGTCCGTTCGGCACCAACCGGGACCAATGGTGATGGAGCAGAGCGAGGCCCATTGGTCCCGGTTCGTCCCACCGGGACCAAAGGTCCGAGACGAACCGGTCCAATGGCCCACGTGGTCCGTCCGGCCCCGGGGCTCACGAAACGGGTCCAATGCCCCATTGGTCCCGGTTACAGATTGAACCAAGATTAATAAATGGACCGGCCTAGACCATTGCCCCCTTTTCTACTAGTGATTCTTAATAGGAGATGTAACATAACATGCCAAAAAAGAAAGCCACGATCAATCATTCATTTACTATTATCTACAGATGATGAGTCGAAAGAATAAGAGCATCCATCATATTTATACATTATTCAGGACTCATCCATAATCGTCCAAAAGAATTAGAGAACAAACTAAATATGATGGGAAAGAAGACGTGAGGCGAGAGAGACCGGCGACCGCGGTGGCGGAAGAGAAGACGTGACGAGAAGACTGAGGCGACTGAGAAAAACGGGATACCTGAGTGATTATATACAATCACGTCTCATACTGCTAACTGGACCAATTTACCCTTGAGTTAGTAAAAATAAAATAAAATTTTGGTAATTACAATACCCAAAAAGCCCATGCAATCAACGGCTGATCTGATCCTATACTACTCCCCTCTGGCAGTAGTAAAATGCACCATACAATCTCTCTTTCATTAAAAGAAACTGCATAAAATTCCAAATGATGGGCTTGGAAGTTGTAATAATTCAAGGTACATCCTTATTCTGATACAAATGACCAAAATATATACTTGAATTCTTGTACGATACATATGGCCAAAATTAAAAGATTATCACACATAATTCAGTCATCATCCATAATCTCTCCAATCCATGCATCCTCCAACTAATGAGAAGGAACCAAGTAGCTCATGACACTGGTCGAGTTTGAAAAAAATCTCTCCAATCTTGCAGCATAATAGAAGTTCATATTGTTATGAAATCGGAGAGTGAGGCAGACTAAAGTAACAGACCTAAAAGATAGCAATATATTTTTCATAGTGGCAACAACCCAAGCAATTAAAATTTGGCACTACAATAAGAAATCATAAGCAAAAATGCTCAAAAAAAAAAGAAATCGTAAGCAAAAGGAATTGAAGAACAGACGGAAGCAGCTACTGCCGCATGTTCTCGGCTATGAAAAAGCAGTCTTTGTGCGACGCGTCCACAAGATAAAACGGCGTATGTGGCGCCTGAAGTCCACGAATCACAGTATGCTGGGGCTAGTACTGTTTCAAAGACAGAGACATGTGCTGCATGAGAAAACGCAGACACGGGTGCCGTCACTGTTGAGGCTGGTGCATCGAGTACAAGTGCAACTAGCTCAATGGTACAAGCACATGAAGTTAGTGGCAAGGCGTGACACTCCATGGCTCAGCGAATGGACAACCAGGGAGGTCCAAAGGCAGCTGTAGCTGTAGCCTAGCTGTTCCTGGACAGAATGCAGCCCAGGAACGGACAGTAGCAGCAGTAGGACCGCAGGAGAGTTTGGAGCGGAGCGTGGTGGTCTATACCTGTTGGAATTATGTGTCCTGCAACTATATTCATATTACTTGGAATTATCAATATTCGGAATACCTTAGTATGGAATTATACATGTATTTCTAATGGAATTGTTTTACATGTTTAGCATGGAATTGTTACTTGTTGGAATGTATTTAAGTAATATATGCTTAAGGAAGCTGGTCAATTATCAGTGGAATAGAATATACTATTTATATCGGAAAGACTACCCAGGTACACTGATGATTGGAAGGAGCTAGATCGTATAGTTAGATTATAGCCCTAACGTTGATCTACGTAATTAGAGGAATTTACACTCTATTATGACACGTTGCTCACAAGCGCGCTCTGGGGACATAACGGGTAGAATCCGTTAACCGACAAATATGATCGTGGTTGGTAATTTGATCTGGACTCTATCCCGAAAACTAGTTGTAACGACTAGGAATCTTATTTGTATAAAAGGTGGACTCTTTGGAAAGACAGTATAAAAAGGTCCCTACCCCTAGCATCAAAGATGCGAATTATGAGCTGCACCACGGATAAGCGCAGAGAAATTAGGGATAGATCAAAAACCCTATTATTTCTAACATTGGCATCATGAGCAAGGTTCGGTCCGATCACCCTAACCCTAATCCGCTGCGTACCCAATCTGCTCCAAACTCTGCACCCGTCGTCGCGGATTTCACAGTGAACTCGTCTCCGTCTTTGCTATCGATCTGCTCTGACGTCGTCTGTGAAAACCGCTGCGATGTCTGCACGGGATAGCTAGCGCGCCGTTTTGGTCCTTTCCTTAAGGCCTGCGCGTCGGTCGACCAGCGACATGTAATGAAATCCAATGGAACGGAGCGGCCGTGTAAAATCCATCGGAGGAAGCATCCAAGGTCCATGTCCCAAGGAAGTCAGAAAACTCTCCTAGTGCTTCTTTATTTCTCTTGCACCTGGATTGAGGAAAGGGAAAAAAGCATGTTCATGCGATCTCTCACTCAGATTGAGGAAAGAGTACAGAAAATCTCTCGCCGCCGCGGAAAGCTTGTTTATTGCTGTTCTTTGTACATACAGTACTCACGTGAATTGACGAATCGAGACAGCTAGCTCCTACTACTAGTATTACTTGCATGAGGAATTGGGATACGGAAGCGGATCCTCTAACATCCTGAAGGGATGTCACGTAAGCTACAGTAACCGTGACATCCCTTCTTCGCATCCATATGGTTAAGCCTAAAATGATTATAATTAATTTGCAAATTACAAATTTATTGTATAAATTTATAAAAATTACATACAAACAAAATTATGGTGCAATAAATATTTTTTTTATTTTTTCGTACATGCTACAGTAAATTCACACAGGATTGCTACAGTATCTCACTGTAGCTCGTGACATCTCTTCTTCGTTTTACATACACATATCACTGTAGCTTCGTGACATTCCTTCAGGATGTTAGAGGATCCACTTCCTTGGGATACCAGTAGATTTTCTCCAAAAAACAAAAAATCACGGCAGAAGTGGCTAGTCCCCATAGAATTTTTACTGTTTGGGAAAGAAAATTTTCACGGCAGAAGTGGTTCTTTACTTCCACGAAGAAAACAAACCGGAAAGGCCAAGGAAATCTGGGATGGCTATTGCTATCATTTATGACTGTTTGCTAGTTCATGGAACAAGTCGGATTTAACTCGCATATGTAAGTCTGTACGTGAGCGTTTTCTCTTTGTCGAGTCTGCAAATCAGTTTACGAGGATTAACTCGTACGTGTACATATCTACATGAAGTTCATGTCCAGATTATTTGTTTAAGGATCAAACTGTAAAGAGAAAGGCTGGTGTTTCTTGGCTATATTGACACTTGTGCGCACCCTGATAAGGGGCGGAAAACACAAGGAATTGATCTGCGTAATCTCAGCTTCCGTCTTCAACCAGTATACAATTGAAAACTTTTCAAAGGGAATGATCCATTCATTGCAGCTTGGAAATGAAAATTTATTATTTATCAATGGAATTGGCGAACAGGAAGGTATGTCTTCCGTTTGTATGCGCAGAAAATGTATTTCATCGACAGCTACTTTCAAAATAGTTGTATTGCGCATTCTGGTTATATATCATGCATATACTTCCATGCAAGCCATTCCAAGGAAATGCTAAAAGCTAATAAACTTGGAATTGAAAATTGTGCCATCGAACTCTGTTCTAGAGGAAAATTATTGTTGATAGATACGCTATTATACTAACCCTGCATGAGAAGGAATTCAAAGAAGTGTCTATTATGAGCATCACTTATTTGTGGCGGAAGATGGGAAATACTCCATAGAAAAGGTTTTCTCTCTCTCTCTCTCTCTCTCTCTCTCTCTCTCTCTCTCTCATTTAAGTAGCATTTTTATTGACATGGTAACAATACCAAAGGAAATCATATATATTGCGTATTTTATCATTGCTGCTAAATTTTATACACTTTGGAATTGGAAATTTTGCCATGAAACTCCCCGGTGGAGGAATGGTGTTATTGTAATAGAACAATTTGTGAAACTTCAATGTGAAGGGATTTAATTTATTGTTCTATCTTGACACCCATTGATTATGAAATACTATTTAGAAAAGAAAGAGTGGAAATATTGCTCAGTGATAAAATTAGTGCATTACAGAATTTCACACAATGGGGTCAATATTTTCACAGTGATGTAACTGTAATAAAATGCGGAGATAGCCCCCGAGCATCATTCGGGATTATCCGTGCTTTCGCGGTGCAAAAAATATGCGGGTGAGGAGCTCACATTGATTTTCGTGTAGTCGCGGTTGTCGAAGACAGCCGGCGCGACTTCGGGCTTCATGAGTCTTGGCGCACCACCATTGGTGTAGCCTTCGTGCCCTCGGGTGCTTGAAAGGAGGGTCCAGGCCGGTCAGGCTCGACCGGCCAGGCAGCGAGGCATCTTGCAACGCTCTTTGTCGGCTGCTGGCAGCCGGACAAAACTCTTCTCTTGTGCGCAATCTTGGCGCGGCAGCAAGACTACCAGGTGTAGTCCCCCGAGGTTCGGGCCGATCGCTGGCGGTCGGGCGGATCTCCGGCAACTACTTTGTCTTCTTTCTCGGTAGCGCGTCAGACCATTGGTGTAGCCCCGAGATTGGGCCGATGGCGGCGATCGGGCGGATCTCCGGCGACTCTTTTTCTTCTTGGTGGTGGGCGGGCGGACTCGACACGTTAGTCGGGCTCTTTGTACCGCCAGCAGCCGTGATCGAACGATATCGGCAATCGGACGATTTTTTTCTCTCTTTTTCTCGTCAGCTGGCTGTTGACTTGGTCAGTCGGACCTCTTTTCCTTTGCACGAGCAGCCGGCCACAGCGGGCAGTCGACCCTTTTTCTTTTTCTCCCAGCCGGCCTCTCTCTCTTTTTTTTCTTTTTCTTTTTTTTCAGCACTCGGCCACTTCTTTCTCAGCCGGCTTGGGCAGACGGCCCTTGACTTTCCTCTCACCCGGCCCCCCCTTCTTTTCTGTTTCTTTCTTCAACTTTTCTCCAGCCGGCACCCACTCCCCCTTTCTTTTTTCTTTGTCGCTTTCTTTTCACTGCCTGAGCAGTCGGCAGGAGCGGGACGCGACGGAGGCCGGCTGGCACGCCCAGCCGGCGGCCGGGACGCGGGCAAAGCCGGCGGGCCGGGATGCCGCAGCAGCCGGCGGCTGGGACGCGGCACGGCAGCGGAGGCGGAGCCGGCCGAGGAGGCGTAGACGCCTGGAGCCGGCCAGCGCTGGGCGGCAAGCCGGCAGGCGCGCAGGAGCCGGCGAGGAGCGACGTGGGGGGGGCGCCGGGCGCGGCGGAATCCGGCCAGGGCCTGCGAGGCCGGAGCAGAGGGGCCGCGACGACCCGACCTCCAAGCGCGGGCGCAACGCACCCGACGCCGCAGAACAGCAGCAGAAGCACGGTGATAGGAGCGGCGCAGCGACGCGGATGGGGCAGCAGGCGAGCTGTGCACAGCCATCATCCGGCTCATGTTTGCAAATGTACATGTAGCATATGGTCAATGTACGGGATTGTCTGGCTAGTGTATAGGTGGTGTATGGCTAATGGTTTTACCATGGTTTGACTTATATCTAGCTTGCCTGCATACATGAGATCTGGAGTGGCAAACGCGCGCTTCGGCCGGAGCAAGGCACAACGCGGAGGGGAGAAGACGCGAGCGACGCGGCACGGCCGCCACGGCGCGCGCACGGGTGCGGCCGACCGAAGTGAGGCACCGCACGCGCGCGCGTGCACGGACGGACGGCCGGCGTCGCAACGGTGATGATGACGAAGGCGGCGAGGCCGATGACCAGGACGCGCCGTCTTCCGCGGCTGCTCCCGGAGCGGGTCGAAGTCGAGCCCCCGAGCGCTACCAGAGAGACGACGCGACGCCGCGGCGGTGAGGGCGAAGATGGTCCCGCCCGGACTGCGAAACCAGCAGCAGCGCGGTAGCATAGTACCACCCCACGGTGGGCGCCAAATGTCGTGGTATTCTCACGGGGGGTGCAAGACGACATATGCCACAAGGTGGCTTCGTCTGAGGGCAAGACTGCTGCTGATAGGCCCGGGAGCGGGTATGCGAGTAGCACGCGCTAGTTTACCCAGGTTCGGGACTCTCCGGAGAGATAACACCCCTACTCCTGCATGTCTGAGTATATCTGGTATATCTGGTACAGAGTGTTCCTGGAGCTGTATCTGAGGTCAATGCCGTAGGCATCTGGGCTCGTATATGCATATGAGCACAAGTGAGAGAGTGGCTAGCTAGTGGCCGAATGGAGTGGCCGTGCTGGTGCTTGTGTGCTCATACGTGAGAGTGTGGGAGCGTGAGTCCATCCTCCATGGATGGATGGATGCTCATATATATATAAGGGGAGTTAGCTTAGGATGTAAGCCATGTAGGCATGTTAGCTAGCAAGCTAGTGGCATGGTGGGGTGTCATCCTTGTCCCCTGGGTCACTTCATAAATAGTGCCCAGGGACAAGGGACATTGTACATGATGGCTGGGGTGACACGTGAACAGTGCCGGGTACGGCCGTCACGTCGGGGTCGCGTCGGGCTGCAGTCGGCAGTCGGCTGGTTGGTGTAGTCGGCAGCCGGCTGGTTGGCACAGTCGGCAGCCATCAGTCGGCAGGGGCGGCCGGGAAGTCGGCAGCCAGCAGTCGGCCTGGTGGAGCAGTCGGCAGCCATCAGTCGGCCTGGTGGAGCAGTCGGCAGCCGGTGATCGGCCGGTGGCGCGATCGGCAGCCAGTGATGGGCTGGTGGCTCGGTCGGCAGCCAGATGATCGGCCGGTGGCGCAATCGGCAGCCGATGGTTGGCCCGTGGCGCGATCGGCAACCATGATCGGCTGGTGGCGCGATCGGCAAGCCGGCGATCAGCGATCGGCAGCCGACTGGAAAGTCGGACTGAGGGGCTTTGCTAGCCCCGATGTCTTGAAATATCGTCTCGCCGTCTTCGGGGTATCCGTGTCCAATTACTCCGACAATGACATGCTTAGAATAAGTGGGAGGAATTAGCTTGGAATATCATGTCTGGATAATTGTTATGTGTTGTTGGGAGATGTCACTCTAAATTTTAGGGGAATCACTAAATTCTCTTAAGTTTTTATTTATCAATGTCAACTATGGGTGGAAGAATTGCGAAAAGAAATAAACTCAAATGACGAAGAGCATAGTTTGGGAACTTAATATCATACCAAATAACCGCGAGCCTATTATCTGGAAGTGGTTTATTTATTTATTTTGTTGTAAGGAAATTTGGCTCACTGGAATATTATAATGTCACTCTTGTTATTCAGTTCTTCACATAAAGGGAAGCATATACTTTGTGGAAACTCTCTCTCTTGGAATTTTGGGAAAGAGGAACTAAAGACATGGTTTGCTAATTAAATATATTAATGTATGGTCTTATAACAAGCTTCACATCAATGGAATAGCTGGTCATATGATTTTCTAAATGAAGCAAGGCGGTCATCTATAAAGTCATATGATGGAAGTGAAAGCTTGGTCATGGTTTAACTTTCATATGAAAGGAGTGTTTGAAGCTTCCTATGTTTTAGGAGAGGAACTACATAGGGTATGTTTTGAAACGTTTCCTACGGAAAATCGCAAAGTTATTCAAGTACCTGGAACCAAACTCAGTAGGGAATTATGTTTGAACTCCTGAGGACAAAAGGATAATACTGGTGTTGAAATTTACTATATCTTCGTTACACGATCATACCTTAGCTTTCAGAATTTATGCTGCATTCAAGCAGTGGAAGGAAAGACGAGCAGCTAAGGGAATCTCACACATCTTATAAGCTTGTGGAAAGTGCATCACAACCTGTCACTTGTTCTGAAATTTATATTGAAGGTAAATACATTGAGGAAACTATTACTCTATCTACAAGATGAGAAATAAGTCCAGGTACGCAAATTTTTTTGTAGTACTAATATGGTGCAGGTTCACTGACCAAAGTCAGGAATTTCTTTCAACACATGGTTAATTATGGAACTTCATTTACTATTTGGATTCGATATTTATGTGGTTTTGAAAATTTATTCAACATGGTTATCTTATACTTGACTCGACGTGGAATTAATCATATTATTATATATGTGATGGAAAATAATTGATGCTGAATTTCACTTGAGGAAACAAAATACTCAAGGTGCCTATAAAGGTGGAATTACACTCGAGGAAATAATACTCGAGGCGCCGAGGACAGCTATGCTGGAATAATTAGGTGGAAACTAAAGGTCTCTAGTGATCTTAAGTGTCACAACAAGGAAACATACTGAACGAAGGTATCACCATATATTTTTGTGGGTTTTCAACATAGTGTTAATACGATTGCTGGTCCCTTGACTAAGCCTCTTAGTCAGGAGGTATTTGGCAAGCATGGTAAGTCTACGGGTTTACGAATATTTGAATGATCGTTTTGGACAAGTGGGAGATGTTAGAATTATGTGTCCTGCAACTATATTCAAATTACTTGGAATTGTCAATATTCGGAATACCTCATTATGGAATTATACATGTATTTCTATATGGAATTGCTTTACATGTTTAGCATGGAATTGTTACTTGTTGGAATGTACTTAAGTAATATATGCTTAAGGAAGCTGGTCAATTATCAGTGGAATACAATATACTATTTATATTGGAAAGACTACCCGGGTACACTGATGATTGGAAGGAGCTAGATCGTACAGTTAGATTACAGCCCTAACGTTGATCTACATAATTAGAGGAATTTACACTCTATTGTGGCGCGTTGCTCACAAGCGCGTGCTCCGGGGACATAACTTGTAGAATCCGTTAACAAACAAATATGATCGTGGTTGGTAATTTGATCTGGACTCTATCCCGAAAACTAGTTGTAACGACTAGGAATCTTATCTGTATAAGAGGTGGACTCTTTGGAAAGACAGTATAAGAAGGTCCCTACCCCCTAGCCTCAAAGATGTGAATTGTGAGCGGCACCACGGATAAGCGCAGAGAAATTAGGGGTAGACCAAAAACCCTAATTTTTCCAACAATCCCAACCAAAGCAAAGGAGGAGGCCAGAACGGCCAGAATATGGAGGCGAAGATGCAGCGGCAATTCAATGTGCAGGGGGTGCACTGGCTTCACGTGATGGCCATGCTAGCAGCCCAAGGGGTGCTGCACGTAAAGCTTGTAATGGACTTTTTGCTTCGTCAAAAGAAATATGCGCACCAAAAAATGAGGTGTCGTCTCCGACAGTAATGGAGGAAAAGGCACCACCGTCTACACCAATACATCTACAACCGGTGTTACACCTATATCCGGAGAAAACTCTTCGGACGATTGACTCGGTAAAGGTGAAAAGGAGTGGGCGACAGTGCCTAGCAAGCGCCGAGGAACTGGCGGAATTCGAAGACGCAAATACGAAGGAGTGTTGGCGTCGTGCTATGGAAGAAGAGTTGGAGTCGATCCACGACAATAATGCATGGGAGCTTGTGGATCTTCCTAATAATGAAAAAGTCATGGATCTCAAGTGGGAATTTATGATTAAGAAAGATGCCAAAGGTTCTGTGAAGCACATAGCGAGGCTAGTGGCCAAAGAATACGTGCAAGAGGAAGATGTGGGCTTCAAAGAAGTGTTCGTTCCTGTTGCAATGATGGAATCGGTGAGATTACTCATCGCTCTCGCGGTTAAGGAATCATGAACAGGGCCGGCCCTAGGGAGGGGCAGGGGGGCGGCCGCCCCGGGCCCCCACAATTGAGGGGCCCCCTCCGAGGTACCCAGGTTTGCGATAGGTCATGGTCCAGGAGGCAGGCGACGCAGCAGGTTACGTACATTTTGATTTTTCTTGCGATCACACAACAGGGAGATACTGGGCCTATCTTGGCACACGGGCGGCCTGACGATTCTTCCGGAAGCCCTCCCATCGTAGAACGCCCACATCTTATTCCCCAATCTCCGCAGTCGCCAGTGCCGCAGGGCAGCGACGGAGGAGGAGCACGCCAGTATGCTTGTCTTCAGCTTCTGGTAAGGATTGTTTTGGTTATGGGAAACGTTTCATGCCAGTGCGCCGGCGGAAACTTCAGCGGGTCACTCGCCAGCCGCTTGATCGCGAAGGGATCTAGCGCTAGGACATCTCCCGATCTACGTTTTCGTTGTTTGTTTTCCCTTCCTCGGCCACCCACGTGCCCTAGGCCCACCACGACTTTTTATTTTTCTCTCATCCTATCTGGTGTGTCGTACTCTGCCCTCTGTTATCTTCTTCCCCGCATGGTCGTCTTCAAGCTCCGTTTCCACAACCGTTTGTTGAAAAGCTCCGACATGGGGGTGGGGGAAGGAGCTGCAACCGGAGCCCAGCGAAGATTCTGTGGAGAATCGCCACCGGCAAGCTGCGACCGTGGAGGCCGCATGCTGGAACCAGCGTCGCGGCATGTTGGATCCAGCACCATTTTTTGCAACATGCATTCATGGCAGAGCTACGATCCGCGGCGGCGAACATGAGTTTTTGCTGCAATCACCATCAGTTTTTGCTACGACCGGCGAGAAAATTTGCTACAGCCATTCATGGCAAAGATACGACCCGATCGGAACGGCGACGAAGATGTTTTATTTGGATACCACCGGAGTTTTTTAATCTACAACCACGTTGCGTTTGTGCTACAATCAGCCTCTCATTTTGCTACAACCCACCCCCCGGCACTGAAACATTGCTACAACCATGTCGCTTTTCTGCTACAACCAGCACCTCATTTTGCTACTAGCCATCACCGGTGTCGATCTAGTGATACAACCACGACACTTTTTCCTTCAACCGGCAACTGCAAAAGCTACTAGCCGGCAAGCATTTTTTTGCTACGATGGGCGGGGGTGGTAGCACGAGCGAGCTCTTTTTTGTTGGAAGCGGCAAGTTTCTTTGTACGAGGGAGAGTACACTTCTGCGAGGTTGTCGTCGGGGTGCCGCGACGACCGGTGACGACACCATCGGAGCTGTTGTGTCGCACCAGAGCTACAACCGTCGCCATGGAGAGCTACAACCACGAGTGCACGCTGCTGGACGCGCATAGCCAGCGAGAAATGCAGAAGATGACGGCGGCGAGGTGCGACGACCGGTGGCGAGGGGCGGCGACCGGCGATGAGGAGGACCCAAATGCGTCGGGGCATCTGCGGTGGCGTGTTTGGAGTTTTCCTGAGAGAAAAAGATGCGAGGGGAGGAAGAAAGGGGATCGTGAGCTGATCTCATTGCACTAAATCGGGTGGTTAGGGACAGACCGGACGAAATTTCAGCCGCTGCGCCGGCGCCTATTAGTGCCCTTTGGTTATTGATTGAATCCTCTAAGGCTGTATGGATTTTGAGATTAATACTCTTCCTTGTTAGCGGAGGAAAAAACTGTAGTCACGATGAACAGGATCTACACTTTGCATCTGAAAATTAGGATCCATGGTGTTGTTGCTTGATTACGAAAATTAGGAGTATGGGATGATGTCTACTGAAGGGGGATTAACCTCTAAATTGTGTCGAATTCTTGAACTAGTTTGTATAACTGGATAATCATTCTTTTTGTTTTTTAGTGATGCTGCGAAAGCATTATCTCAAAACCATTCATATGGTTCTTCTCCGTAGAAAAATCATCTTGGATCTTGAGGTAAAAGTGGACATGATGTTTATCAATCTGCATATGATAACAAGTAGTATAATATAGAATTTTCTATTCAATGATTTTCTCATAGAGTTAACGAAATTGGACTCATGGTTCTCATTATATATACGAGATGGTGCTAATGCTTCATCAAAAAGCAAAAGAACTTATGAAGAAGAGCATGTATAAGGAGGCACAAGATGCGTTGATGATGGCCGAGGTATGCATTGCTGCCTTATTTGATTATTTTTTGTCATACTATGAGAAACATATGCATCTTTAAGATATCTACATATTTGTGTAAACCGATGTGAGGCCTACTAATATCCAAAAGAGGTTTATAGTAAGGGGCCCCGAGTTCTAGTTTCACCCCGGGCCCCTGAAATCTCCGGACCGGCCCTGATCATGGAAGATACATCATATAGATGTAAAATCCGCGTTTTTGATCGGCGAGTTAGAAGGAGATGTGTATGTGAATGACACTTACTTCATCCCCCTCGGGCTCCAAACGTACCTAACCACGACAAGTTGAACTTTTTCTTCTACAATAAAATGGAACGCTCCATATCACGAACAATATAAAACATATCAATAGGTACAACTAAGTACCACATTAAAGAATTCTTTGACTGGATGATCAACTCTCAACCTTGTGAGTTGTGATGAGCAGTATAACAAAGTAGGTTTTGGACTATCTATAGCAAATGAAGTCATTTAACAAAAAACCAGTGCTCCTAGTAATACGAGAATTCAGACCAAGCAATCACGAGTTGCATCAATATTAAGCACGCCTACACTTGTACCGGCAAAATTTGGCTTGAAAGCTATAGCATCTCTTTCGACAACTTGATCATTGTCTCCACGTTGTAACACGACAAAGACCTCCAGATCTTCTTCATCGTCGAATTGGACAGAGACAACACGTCGTGAAAGAGTAATCATGCCATCATCAGCAACATGCAATTCACCATCTCTGAAAGCAAGCAACGCAACTTCCTCGTCATCTATGCTAGTAGTACTAGCTGTGATCACACCTTGAAAACTACCAGGTAGCAATGATGATCCACCAATGATTCGCGAACTGATTGTCGCCTCCACGGAGTTTTCCATGTGGAGGAATCTACACTGAAATGTGCTATGCTTGCTAATGTAATCTTCATTGAAAGTACAATACATTCTTTCTTTTAAGAGTAAAGCTAGAAAACTTAGGTCTCTGTCCTGACTTTGGGTAGCGCCCTTAACTTTGAGCACGATCTCAATGCTCCCAGGATCGAAACAGGCCCAAACAGCACGGATAGGGCCTGTGAGTGTTAGATAGGGATGCTGCATGCAACATAGTTATAATTAAGCTAAGCTCAACATGGGTGCATTGGCAAGGCATGGAAAACGCGAAAAAAAATGCTATATAGCAATATAAACAAATAATTACCTCCTCGGTGATGGTTTCACAATTATTTCTTGTACGAGCATAGATAATATTACGCTTGCGGTCGTCCGCAACATCGAGTGACCATGCCAAACACATCCAGTGGACACTGTAAACCTTGTCTTATTTCCGCAATTTTGATTGAAAAGATCTGCAGGGCTCTCTTCGGCCGCGGTAGCCGCGACGAATATTGTCGGTAAAACGCATAGGAGGGATGGGCGCTACACCGATGGAAGAACGTAGAGTTAGCTATATATGCATTGTTGTAAGTATTAAGGGAGTGTGGTGAAAATTAGATGTCCATTAATTAGGAGGCTGCGTGCTTACTGATGTCCTGGGACGGCCTCCCTGGATGCGAAATAATGATGAGCGTAGTAGGCTTACGAATCATAGCAGAGGTATTTGTTAGGACCCCAATACTCCTCCGCCCATTGTATTTCGTCCTCATGGTCGTCTGCATCCATGCGGGTGTCTCTCGTGTTGGCGGCACCTTGTTTCTGGTCGCAAAAAAAGCCCTATAGCTCGCCTGGGGGCTGGTGTTATAAATAGGACCGGCCAGGCTAATTATGTACAGGTAGAAATAGAACGCAGATGGATTAAGGTACGCAGGGGAACACAGCTCATGAATAGATTCGTACACATTGAACTAACATGTTAAAATCGGAGTTACGGTTTAAAAGATACGGATAATTTAGAAAAAACATGTGTTTGACTTATATATGATTGGCGGGTGAATTATCTAATACGTCAGGGGGGTTTCCGTAAAAATGTAAAATAACGGTTCGGTTATGACTTAAATGTGTACTGCGGGTTAATTCATAAAAAATGCAGGGGGATTTCTGCAAAAGTGTGTGACGGACCGCCGAAACCCAATTTGCTTTATTACTAGCAAAAGAGCCCGTGCGTTGCAACGGGAGAAAAAAATAACAGACACTCTTAACCCAATAACCATAATATGTTCATGCCCTTTATTTTAGCGAGGCATCATTTTGTGTTGCCGCTTATCCTCCTTCTCACCTTGATGGCCTCGGTGTTCACACAAACCAAAGTGTGTTTGAATGTTGTTTTTCCCCGCCAGTTTGTTCAGAGGTGCTCATGTGTGGTTATCGGTGTTTTCTTTCGTCTCTTTATGATTTTAGTGGTTGTTTATTTGCAATCCAGATCGTCATGTATGAAAGAAAACGGACGTGCCCTATAGGTTACAAGTTTGCTTATAAAATATTTAATAGGTAAAAATAACATCATATTCAAATTCTACATATTTTTCTATTCAAATTTCATATATTTTTTTTTTGCGGGAAAAATTTCCAATCTATTCATCTTCAATCATGGTAGTACAACGAATACTAGAAATAATAAAAATTACATCCAGATCCGTAGACCACCTAGCGGCGACTACAAGCATCGAAGCGAGCAAAGGCGCTTGCTGCCATCGCCCTCCTCATCGGAGCCGGGCAAACCTTGTTGTAGTAGACGATCGGGAAGTCGCCGTGCTAAGGCCCCATAGAACCAACGCACTGTAACAGCAACCGCCGCAGATGAAGAGTGTAGATTAAAAGGATCCAACTCAAGACAAACGAACGAAGACGAACGATTTAGCAGATCCGAGCAAATCCACCAAGGACAGATCAGCCGGAGACACAACTCCACGCCCACCGATGATCTTTGGACGATCACCGAACGGGGCTAGGCGGGGAGACCTTTATTCCATCTTCAGGGAGCCGCCGCCGTTTCGCCTTCCTGAGGAGGACGCAAACCCTATCAAAGATCGAAAAAAGATCTAAAAACGGAGCCCTCCCACCGGCACGGGGCGAGATCCACTCCGCCTCCATGGCCCTAAGGCCACCGGAGACGGGACGGACCGGCGCCGGCGCCGGCAGGAGGCAGAGTACCCTAGCTTTTTGGAGGGGCGGCTGGCTAGGTCAAAGGAGCGCGTAGCAGCGCACAGTTTGATGGATGTACGTTTGTTCAAATTTCATATATAACATGTTAAAATCAGAGTTACGGTTTAATAGATATGGATAATTAAAAAAAATATTTGTTTGACTTAAATATCTTCCAAAATAATATTTTAAAAATATTTAACAAACAAAATAACGTCATATTCAGATTCTACACATTTTTCTAATCTATTTTCATATATAACATGTTAAAATCGGATTACGGTTTAAAAGATATGGATAATTTAGAAAAAACATGTGTTTGACTTATATATAATCGGCGGGTGAATTATCTAATACGTCAGGGGGGGTTTCGTAAAAAATGTAAAATAACGGTTCGGTTTGACTTAAGTGTGTACTGCGGGTTAATTCAAAGAAAATGCAGGGGGTTTTCTGCAAAAGTGTGTGACGGACCGCCGAAACCCAATTTGCTTTATTATTATTAGGTAGAGAGGTAGAGATTAGGTAGAGATTGTAGTATATCTTTCCGTACTAATAAACCACGGACCGCTTCTGGCCGTACGTCGTCGGCGCTTTTGCAGAAAAGTTCCTTCGTTTTTCTGAAATTAACCCGCAATCCTCCTAATATGTCAAACTGAACAGGTACGGGCGATGGAAAAGAAAAAAACACGCTTACCTCCCGTCTCCACCTCCAGTAGCAGGCCGCCCCGCTAAGCGCCGTCGCGATCTGCCCTCGCCCCCCGCCGCCGCCTCGCCGCCAGGCGCCGCTTCTCCACCCGCGGCTTTCCACCACCGGCGACACTCGACGCCGGGCGCGCGACCTTCCCCAACTCCTCTCTCTCCTCCTCCTTCGCCGTCACGCTCTTCATCACCGGCAGACTCTGTCCAAATGGGCAAAGCGGCGCTGGAGTTCATCGAACAGGTAGGCGGGCGGCGGGCGGCGCGAGGAAGATGGCGGATCTGGGCGGCGGCGTCAAGGGTTCAGCGGCGGTGCGGCAGCTTGCTCGATGGCGCTGGTGTCTGCTCATCAGAGAGAGAGAGAGATATGGCGTGAGGAGAGAGGAAAGAAGAAATGAGAAGGAGAAGGAGCGAGGGTGAGGGAGGCGATCGCCGGCGGTGGCGCCGCCTGCCGCTGCATCTCTCTTCCCCACGGCTGCTCCTCTAACTCCATCTCTCTTTGTCGATTCTCTGCCTGCTGCTACCTCTCCTCTCTGCTCTCTGTTCCCCATCTCTCCTAAGCCGCTGCTGCTGCATTTCTTGAAGCTCTTCTCAAACCCCATCGGTTCTTCTCTGAACTCCAACATGTTCTTTCTCTCTCTCTCTCTCTCTCTCTCTCTCTCTCTCTCTCTCTCTCTCTCTCTCTCTCTCTCTCTCTCTCTCTCTCTCTCTCTCTCTCTCTCTCTCTCTCTCTCTCTCTCTCTCTCTCTCTCTCTCTCTCTCTCTCTCTCTCTCTCTCTCTCTCTCTCTCTCTCTCTCTCTCTCTCTCTCTCTCTCTCTCTCTCTCTCTCTCTCTCTCTCTCTCTCTCTCTCTCTCTCTCTCTCTCTCTCTCTCTCTCTCTCTCTCTCTCAATTTTTCTGTAATTTTGTGAACCACAAACCATTTTTGTGCCATTATATGATTTGTGGTATTTGCTTGAGTGAACCTGTAAGGTTTGTACCTTCTGGAAAGTGCTAGCACCTACATATTATCCAATTTTTTCTAAATGTCATGAGGCATGAGCCACAATATTTCTCAAGAACGACCGTTGGTATATATAAGGCATGCTATCAATTTTAATAACACTCTTTTTGCTCTCATTTATCTGTTGGCATAGAGCATCGTATAATATAGAAGAGTCATTCAAACATAGCTCTTTGAATATCGGACAAAATATTGGTTGCCTGATTTATTTATAAGAAGATTCTTCTATGTATTTAGTTACATGATTTTAATTTGATCGTCTTCTTTCAACTTTATTTTGCCAAGTATGACATTTCCTTAGGTTCACCTTGACCTTCACTGCTCTTGTGTAAGAGCTTAAGTAAATTGATGTTGTATCATCAGAATCTGTAGCCTTGCACAGTTTTTTTTGTCTGTACATACACTTTAATTTCTTGCTCACTTGAAATCCTCTTTGTCACAGGATGAATCGAAACTCAAGATGATGATCCCATGGACACGAAGAAGCTTCCTCTGTCCTCATCGCTGCATCGCAGTCTTTCACCAAGCTCGTGAACTTTGAAAACCAGTTTAGAGAATTGCTCACGACTTGACAGAAATCATTCTTATGAGCACATCGCTTGATTCTATTACTAGGTCACCAACTTGAACTACCATGTGGAAGTGGAACTATTGTTGTCTGTCGGTTTAAGACAATCGGGAACTTGGTGTTGTCATTCTGGCTATTGTATTAGGATACTAGCAGCACTTACATGCAGATATGCTTGTGATTCTAAAGATAGTACACAAGGTGATTGATGTGTGGGTCGCTCAAGTCCTGTGGGGTGCTGGGCTAAAGGTGTTCCATATACATGAACCATAAACTGGAATTGAAATTATTCTCCGCACGCACAAGTAAAACCTATGCAAAGTGAACAATCTCACAGTTGCAGCTTATATTCAGTACTTCTTCATTACAAATGTCGATTTCAAAGCATTTTCTTTCTCTAATTCTGCAACTTTATAAACTGCAGCTCAGTTTTGCTCACAAATGTTTTGCTCCTCATAAAACTAATTTTAACTGATTTCCGTATTTCCATTATAGTTTATTCATTACCATGTTCAAGGAATTATCAGCGTTTTTTCTGACTTGGTCAACTTACCCTTGCAGTAATTTAGCAGTTGAGACCAAGATGCTACTCCAATCTATATATGAAACCAAATCAGGTGGGCTTGATGACAAAGAGGTAATAAGAGATGAACTCTTCTAGTATAAAAAGTTGATGGTCCTAATTAGTTTATAGCTTATTCCTTGATCACTTTAATTTACACGACGTCTCCAGGGCTTTTTGTGTTCTTTGATAATATATTTGATTATAGTCACAGCTTACGCAAGATGATTATTTACGTTCCTAATTTATCTTCCTCTATCATGGTGGTAGGGAAACATCGCCGTTAGTTTGCCTGAGATAGAAGGACTTCACATAATTTGTCAATAGCATTGATCAGGACTTTTTTCTTATTCCTTTCTATTTGTAGACAAGGAAGAACCATAGAGAATCTCGATCCTTACACTATAGCAGTACCTGAAGCAGAGCAAACCGCTGTCTCAAATTTCATAGTAGATGGAAAGGAATGGTTGTTTTTGTTGCAGGTTACTCCAAGAACAAGTGCATTGTCAAGCTAGATGTTTTATATTATCCGTCCATAATCTGGATGCTTGTGTATCCTGCGACTTGGTTCATCCAGGAGGTATTTGTGTTCAAACACAAGTGTGGGCTGCTTGCAGGGTATATCATAATTGGATTTTAAAGCCATTTATAATGTCCTGCAAAACTATAAGTTTGAACAAAGGTACATTAAGTTGTGTCACTCACATGGACAGTGTTGCCATCTATAATGCCTTACAAGTCTGAGCTCCATCATGATAATCTGATTAGTGTGTCGCAAGTCTGCTATTTCTAACTCTACAAATTCTGCACTTATTTAGCATTTTACATGATGCGTAGATTTTTCAGAACAGAAATAAGGCAATCCTTATAACCTGATTTTGCTATATTATTTAGTTCGAAGTTACTTTGTAAATCCCAGTTTCCCCAGTATTGTAACTCCGTGTCAAATTAAACTGATAATTCTCTTGTGAACAACTTCAATTTGTAATATCATGATTTTCTTTTTCAGAAACCACTTCAACTAGCCTAGGGCTATGTCTATTAGTCCTCCAGTATTTCTTGGAATGAGATAACACATGTTTCTTCAAGTGTCTACACACTACATGAAGTAAGTTTCTTATAGGAGTAGTCAAACCTGGATACCAATTTATTGGAACATTATATTTCTTATAGAAGTAGTCAAACATGGATATCAATTTATTGGAACCATCAAGGAAGAGACACTCCTGGAGGGTCAGAAGTAATGCAATATATTCTCTCTCTTATGCCTATTTGAAATACAGTTGTAGGGTTGTACTTTGACACTCATATTGCAGTACTCAACTGTAGCATGGATGGAGCAGGAAAGTGTGCTAAACCTTCTAACATGGACACTGCACTTGTACGAGCTACGGGCCACTATTGTTTGTCATATGGATTGTAGATGTAGTGGTAATGTACCACATTTTTCATGTAGTAAGGATGATACGTTATACGGAGTATAACAGTATGGTTGCCGTGACCTTCCTATTGTCCGTAGAGCCAGAAGAAAAATAGAATAAAAAATTTCATTAGACAAATAATAGAATTGGTGATTGAATATCACATGTCTGTAATTTTATATCTATGTGGGAGCTTGACGTAAGAGTACATGCAGAGTATACAAGTGAAAAACATTATTTATTTACAGGCGTTATTGTCAAAGTTTATTTTAACAGGGAGGGATCCTGAAGCTTTATTACCATCGTAATAACATGATACAACACATATGACATCTAGGCCCTAAAGAAACAAGAAAATACATAACAAATCCATGGACTTTTACAAAAAGGACCTCAAACCGAGAGAAAAAACATGATCAGGTCCTGCGTCGATGTAGGTTGCATCTTGCTGCCGTCGGGGACGAGCCACTTGGGGCAACGAGGTTGCTATGGCAGTATGGCTCGAGGCCATACATAGCCCCAAATAGAAGAAACACTACCTCCTTGTTGGCATAGCCCTAGGAAGAAGAAAGAGGCGTGCAGACAGACCCATCGCTTCAGAAGGTTGCACTTCAGCCTGAAGAGTCACCAGAGCGATGAAGACCGCCCATCGATTGCCAAAGACCAGCTTCAGCGAGTGGCGTAGCTTCATAACAATTACCGGTGAAAATAAGCTCATATCCAATCGTATATTATATTTTTGGACGAAGTTAACACCAAAGCTTCTACTGGTAAAAATTAGGGCCAGTTCGGAAGTGAAAATCCTAATGAAGTCTTGCTGACCTCAAATGTTGGCTTTACAAGAAAAGACTCATTTTTTCGCAATAATAGATGAGCAAGAATTTTCAAAACCAATGTTTCATTGTTGTTTCCCGTGGCAACGCACGGGCATTTTACTAGTAAAGTTATAAACCGATCAAAATACATCGAAACCGCACGAGACAGAGATCCCCGACGGCGCGGCAAACACATGACGTACGGCGGCGACATGGACACGTCTCTTTATTACCGTACCAAGCCATCTTATATCATGCGCTAGAGGCAATAATAAAGTTGTTATTTATATATTTCCTTATATCATGATAAATGTTTATTATTCATGCTAGAATTGTATTAACCGGAAACTTAGTACATGTGTGAATACATAGACAAATAAAGTGTTACTAATGCCTCTACTTGACTAGCTCGTTAATCAAAGATGGTTAAGTTTCCTAGCCATAGACATGAGTTGTCATTTGATAAACGGGATCACATCATTAAAGAATGATGTGATTAACTTGACACATTCCGTTAGCTTAGCACTTGATCGTTTAGTATGTTGTTATTGATTTCTTCATGACTTATACATGTTCCTATGACTATGAGATTATGCAACTCCCGTATACCAGAGGAACACTTTGTGTTCTACCAAACGTAACAATGTAACTGGGTGATTATAAAGGTGCTCTATAGGTGTCTCCGATGGTGTTTGTTGAGTTGGCATAGATCGAGATTAGGATTTTCACTCCGATTGTCGAAGAGGTATCTCTGGGCCCTCTCAGTAATGCACATCACTATAAGCCTTGCAAGCAATGTGACTAATGAGTTAGTTACGGGATGATGCATTACAAAATGAGTAAAGAGACTTATCGGTAACGAGATTGAACTAGGTATTGAGATACCGACGATCGAATCGCGGGCAAGTAACGTACTGATGACAAAGGGAACAACGTATGTTGTTATGCGGTTTGACCGATAAAGATCTTCGTAGATCATGTGGAAGCCAATATGAGCATCCAGGTTCCGCTATTGGTTATTGGCCAGAGACGTGTCTCAGTCATGTCTACATAGTTCTCGAACCCGTAGGTCCGCACGCTTAACGTTCGGTGACGATCGGTATTATGAGTTTATGTGTTTTGATGTACTGAAGGTAGTTCGGAGTCCCGGATATGATCACAGACATGACGAGGAGTCTCGAAATGGTCGAGACATAAAGATCGATATATTGGACGACTATATTTGGACGTCGGAATGGTTCCGCGTGAGTTTGGGCATATACCGGAGTACCGGGAGGTTACTGGAACCCCCCGGGAGGTATATGGGCCTTATTGGGCCATAGTGGGAGAGAAGAGAGGGATGCATAGGAGGGGGCGCGCCCCCCTCAAGCCCAATCTGAATTGGGTGGGGGGTCGGCCCCCCCTTTCCTTCCCCCTTTCTCCCCCTTCCTTCCACTCCTAGACCTACTTGGGAAGGGGAGAATCCTACTCCCGGTGGGAGTAGGACTCCCCATGGGGCGCGCCATAGGAGGGCCGGCCCTCCCCCTCCTCCACTCCTTTATATACGGAGGATGGGGGCACCCCATAGGCACACAAGTTGATCATTGATCTCTTAGCCGTGTGCGGTGCCCCACTCCACCATAATCCACCTCGGTCATATTGTTGCAGTGCTTAGGTGAAGCCTTGTGCCGGTAGCTTCATCATCATCGTCATCATGTCGTCGTGAGGACGAAGCTCTCCCTCGACACTCTGCTGGATCGTGAGTTTGTGGGACGTCACTGAGCCGAACGTGTGCAGATCGCGGAGATGTCGTACTTTCGATATTAGGATCGGTCGGATCGTGAGGACGTATGACTACATCAACCGCGTTGTCATAACGCTTCCGCTTACGGTCTACGAGGGTACGTGGACAACACTCTCCCGCTCGTTGTTATGCATCACCATTATCTTGCGTGTGCGTCGAAATTTTTTGAAATTACTGCGTTCCCCAACAGTGGCATCCGAGCCAGGTTGATTTGTAGATGTTATATGCACGAGTAGAACACAAGTGAGTTGTGGGCGATAATAGTCGTACTGCTTACCAGCATGTCATATTTTGATTCGGCAGTATTGGTGGATGAAGCGGCCCGGACCGACATTGCGCGTACGTTTACGCGAGACTGGTTCTACTGACGTACTTCGCACACAGGTGGCTGGCGGGTGTCAGTTTCTCCAATTTTAGTTGAATCGAGTGTGGCTACGCCTGGTCCTTGTTGAAGGTTAAAACATCACATACTTGACGAAAAATCATTGTGGTTTTGATGCGTAGGTAAGAACGGTTCTAGCTCAGCTCGTAGCAACCACGTAAAACTTGCAACAACAAAGTAGAGGACGTCTAACTTATTTTTGCAGGGCATGTTGTGGTGTGATATGGTCAAGACATGATGCTAAATTTTATTGTATGAGATGATCATGTTTTGTAACAGAGTTATCGGCAACTGGCAGGAGCCATATGGTTGTCGTTTTATTGTATGCTATGCAATCGTCCTGTAATTATTTTTACTTTATCACTAAGCGGTACCGATAGTCGTAGAAACAATAGTTGGTGAGACGACAATGATGCTACGATGGAGATCAAGTTGTCGCGCCGGTGACGATGGTGATCATAACGGTGCTTTGGAGATGGAGATCAAAGGCACAAGAGGATGATGGCCATATCATATCACTTTATATTGATTGCATGTGATGTTTATCCTTTATGCATCTTATTTTGCTTAGTTCGACGCTAGCATTATAAGATGATCTCTCACTAAATTTCAAGGTACAAGTGTTCTTCCTGAGTATGCACCATTGCGAAAGTTTGTCGTGCCAAGACACCACGTGATGATCGGGTGTGATAAGCTCTACGTTCACATACAACGGGTGCAAGCCAGTTTTGCACACGCAGAATACTCGGGTTAAACTTGACGAGCCTAGCATATGCAGATATAGCCTCAGAACACTGAGACCGAAAGGTCGAGCGTGAATCATATATTAGATATGATCAACATAGTTATGTTCACCATTGAAAACTACTCCATCTCACGTGATGATCGGACATGGTTTAGTTGATTTGGATCACGTGATCACTCAGATGATTAGAGGGATGTCTATCTAAGTGGGAGTTCTTAAGTAATATGATTAATTGAACTTTAATTTATCATGAACTTAGTACTTGGTAGTATTTTGCATGTCTATGTTGTTGTAGATCAATGTCCCGTGCTATTGTTCCTTTGAATTTTAATACGTTCCTTGAGAAAGCTTAGTTTAAAAATGATGGTAGCAATTACACGGACTGGGTTCGTAACTTGAGGATTATCATCATTGCTGCATAGAAGAATTACGTCCTGGAAGCACCGCTAGGTGCAAGACCCGCTGCAGGAGCAACGCCGGACGTTGTGAACGTCTGGCAAAGCAAAGCTGATGACTACTCGATAGTTCAGTGTGCCATGCTTTACGGCTTAGAACTGGGACTTCAACGACGTTTTGAACGTCATGGAGCATATGAAATGTTCCAAGAGTTGAAGTTAATATTTCAAGAAAATGCCTGGATTGAGAGATATGAAGTCTCTAATAAGTTCTATAGCTGCAAGATGGAGGAGAATAGTTCTGTCAGTGAACATATACTCAAAATGTCTGGGTATAACAACCACTTGATTCAACTGGGAGTTAATCTTTCTGATGATAGTGTCATTGACAGAATTCTTCAATCACTGCGACCAAGCTACAAGAGCTTCGTGATGAACTATAATAAGCAAGGGATGAACAAGACAATTCCCGAGCTCTTCGCAATGCTAAAGGCTGCGAAGGTAGAAATCAAGAAGGAGCATCAAGTGTTGATGGTCAACAAGACCACTAGTTTCAAGAAAAAGGGTAAAGGAAAGAAGGGCAACTTCAAGTAGAATGGCAAGCAAGTTGCTGCTCAAGTGAAGAAGCCCAAGTCTGGACCTAATCCTAAGACTGGGTGCTTCTACTGCAAAGGGACTGGTCACTGGAAGCGGAACTGCCCCAAGTATCTGGCAGATAAGAAGGATGGCAAGGTGAACAAAGGTATATGTGATATACATGTTATTGATGTGTACCTTACTAATGCTCGCAGTAGCACCTGGGTATTTGATACTGGTTCTGTTGCTAATATTTGCAACTCGAAACAGGGACTACGAATTAAGCAAAGATTGGCTAAGGACGAGGTGACGATGCGCGTGGGAAATGATTCCAAAGTCGATGTGATTAGTTTTAGACCTGAATAATTGTTATTTGGTGCCAGCATTGAGCATGAACATTATATCTGGATCTTGTTTGATGCGAGACGGTTATTCATTTAAATCTAAGAATAATGGTTGTTATATTTATATGAGTAATATCTTTTATGGTCATGCACCTTGAAGAGTGGTCTATTTTTATTGAATCTCGATAGTAGTGACACACATATTCATAATATTGAAGCCAAAAGATGCAGAGTTGATAATGATAGTGCAACTTATTTGTGGCATTGCCGTTTGGGTCATATTGGTATAAAGCGCATGAAGAAACTCCATTCTGATGGACATTTGGAATCACTTGATTATGAATCACTTGGTACTTGCGAACCATGCCTCATGGGCAAGATGACTAAAACTCTGTTCCCCGGAACAATGGAACGAGCAACAGATTTGTTGAAAATCATACATACTGATGTATGTGGTCCGATGAATATTGAGGCTCGCGGCGGGTATCGTTATTTTCTCACCTTCACGGATGATTTGAGGAGATATGGGTATATCTACTTGATGAAACATAAGTCTGAAACATTTGAAAAGTTCAAAGAATTTTAGAGTGAAGTGGAAAATCATCGTAACAAGAAAATAAAGTTTCTACGATCTGATCGTGGAGGAGAATATTTGAGTTACGAGTTTGGTCTTCATTTGAAACAATGCGGAATAATTTCACAACTCACGCCACCCGGAACACCACAGCGTAATGGTGTCTCCGAACATCGTAACCGCACTTTATTAGATATGGTGCGATCTATGATGTCTCTTACTGATTTACCGCTATCATTTTGGGGTTATGCTTTAGAAACGGCTGCATTCACGTTAAATAGGGCACCATCTAAATCCGTTGAGACGATGCCTTATGAACTAGGTTGGCAAGAAACCAAAGTTGTCGTTTCTGAAAGTTTGGGGCTGCGATGCTTATGTGAAAAAGTTTCAACCTGATAAGCTCGAACCCAAATCGGAGAAATGTGTCTTCATAGGATACCCAAAGGAAACTGTTGGGTACACCTTCTATCACAGATCCGAAGGCAAGACATTCGTTGCTAAGAATGGATCCTTTCTAGAGAAGGAGTTTCTCTCGAAAGAAGTGAGTGGGAGGAAAGTAGAACTTGATGAGGTAACTGTACCTGCTCCCTTATTGGAAAGTAGTTCATCACAGAAATCAGTTCCGTGATCCCTACACCAATTAGTGAGGAAGCTAATGATAATGATCATGAAACTTCAGATCAAATTACTACCGAACCTCGTAGGTCAACCAGAGTAAGATCCGCACCAGAGTGGTACGGTAATCCTGTTATAGAGGTCATGTTACTTGACGATGACGAACCTACGAACTATGAGGAAGCGATGATGAGCCCAGATTCCACAAAATGACTTGAGGACATGAAACCTGAGATGGGATCCATGTATGAGAACAAAGTATGGACTTTGGTTGACTTGCCCGATGATCGGCAAGCCATCGAGAATAAATGGATCTTCAAGAAGAAGACTGACGCTGACGGTAATGTTACTATCTACAAAGCTCGACTTGTTGCGAAAGGTTTTCGACAAGATCAAGGAGTTGACTACGATGAGACCTTCTCACCCGTAGCGATGCTTAAGTCTATCCGAATCATGTTAGCAATTGTTGCATTTTATGATTATGAAATTTGGCAAATGGATGTAAAGACTGCATTCTTGAATGGATTTCTAGAAGAAGAGTTGTATATGATGCAACCCGAAGGTTTTATCAACCCAAAGGATGTTAACAAAGTGTGCAAGCTCCTGCGATCCATTTATGGACTGGTGCAAGCCTCTCGGAGTTGGAATAAACGTTTTGATAGTGTGATCAAAGCATATGGTTTTATAAAGACTTTAAGAGAAGCCTGTATTTACAAGAAAGTGAGTGGGAGCTCAATACATATTATTGATTGGAAATGATATAGAATTTCTGGATAGCATAAAAGGATACTTGAACAAGAGTTTTTCAATGAAAGACCTCGGTGAAGCTGCTTATATATTGGGCATTAAGATATATAGAGATAGATCAAGACGCTTAATTGGACTTTCACAAAGCACATAGCTTGATAAAGTTTGAAGAAGTTTAAAATGGATCAAGCAAAGAAAGGGTTCTTGCCTGTGTTACAAGGTGTGAAGTTGAGTCAGACTCAATGCCCGACCACTGCGGAAGATAGAGAGAAAATGAAAGATGTTCCCTATGCTTCAGCCATGGGCTCTATCATGTATGCTATGCTGTGTACCAGACCTGATGTGTGCCTTGCTATTAGTTTAGCAGGGAGGTACCAAAGTAATCCAGGAGTGGATCACTGGACAGCGGTCAAGAACATCCTGAAATACCTGAAAAGGACTAAGGATATGTTTCTCTTTTATGGAGGTGATAAAGAGCTCGTCGTAAATGGTAACGTCGATGCAACCTTAGACACTGATCCGAATGACTCTAAGTCACAAACCGGATACGTATTTGTATTGAACGGTGGAGCTGTAAGTTGGTGCAGTTCTAAGCAAAGCGTCGTGGCGGGATCTACGTGTGAAGCGGAGTACATAGCTGCTTCGGAAGCAGCAAATGAAGGAGTCTGGATGAAGGAGTTCATATCCGATTAGGTGTCATACCTAGTGCATCGGATCCAATGAAAATCTTTTGTGACAATACTGGAGCCATTGCCTTGGCGAAGGAATCCAGATTTCACAAGAGAACCAAGCACAACAAGAAACGCTTCAATTCTATCCGTCATCAAGTGTCGAAAGGGGACATAGAGATTTGCAAGATACATACGGATCTGAATGTTGCAGACCCGTTGACTAAGCCTCTCTCACGAGCAAAACATGATCAGCACCAAGACTCCATGGGTGTTAGAATCATTACAATGTAATCTAGATTATTGACTCTAGTGCAAGTGGGAGACTGAAGGAAATATGCCCTAGAGGCAATAATAAAGTTGTTATCTATATATTTCCTTATATCATGATAAATGTTTACTATTCATGCTAGAATTGTATTAACCGGAAACTTAGTACATGTGTGAATACATAGATAAATAGAGTGTCACTAGTATGCCTCTACTTGAGTAGCTCGTTAATCAAAGATGGTTAAGTTTCCTAGCCATGGACATGAGTTGTCATTTGATAAACGGGATCACATCATTAGGGAGTGATGTGATTGACTTGACCCATTCCGTCAGCTTAGCACTTAATCGTTTAGTATGTTGCTATTGCTTTCTTCATGACTAATACATGTTCCTAGGACTATGAGATTATGCAACTCCCGTATACCGGAGAACACTTTGTGTGATACCAAATGTCACAACGTAACTGGGTGATTATAAAGGTGCTCTACAGGTGTCTCCGATGGTGTTTGTTGAGTTGGCATTGATCGAGGTTAGGATTTGTCACGCCGATTGTCGAAAAGGTATCTCTGGGCCCTCTCGGTAATGCACATCACTATAAGCCTTGCAAGCAATGTGACTAATGAGTTAGTTACGGGATGATGCATTACGGAACGAGTAAAGAGACTTACCGGTAACGAGATTGAACTAGGTATTGAGATACCGACGATCGAATCTCGGGCAAGTAACATAACGATGACAAAGGGAACAACGTATGTTGTTATGCGGTTTGACCGATAAAGATCTTCGTAGAATATGTGGGAGCCAATATGAGCACCCAGGTTACACTATTGGTTATTGGCCGGAGACATGTCTCGGTCATGTCTAGATAGTTCTCGAACCCGTAGGGTCCGCACGCTTAACATTCGGTGACGATAGGTATTATGAGTTTATGTGTTTTGATGTACCGAAGGTAGTTCAGAGTCCCGGATATGATCACGGACATGACGAGGAGTCTCGAAATGGTCGAGACATAAAGATCGATATAATGGACGACTATATTTGAACGTCGGAATGGTTCCGGGTGAGTTCGGGCATATACCAGAGTACTGGGAGGTTACCGGAACCCCCCGGGAGGTATATGGGCCTTATTGGGCCATAGTGGGAGAGAAGAGAGGGAGGCATAGGAGGGGGCACCCCATAGGCACACAAGTTGATCATTGATCTCTTAGCCGTGTGCGGTGCCCCCCTCCACCATAATACACCTCGGTCATATCGTTGCAGTGCTTAGGCGAAGCCCTTTGCCGGTAGCTTTATCATCACCGTCATCACGTCGTCGTGCTGACGAAGCTCTCCCTAGACACTCTGCTGGATCGTGAGTTCGTGGGACGTCACCGAGCCGAACGTGTGCAGATCGCGGAGGTGCCGTACTTTCGGTACTAGGATCGGTCGGATCGTGAAGACGTATGACTACATCAACCGCGTTGTCATAACGCTTCCGCTTACGGTCTACAAGGGTACGTGGACAACACTCTCACGCTCGTTGCTATGCATCCCCATGATCTTGCGTGTGCGTAGGAAAATTTTGAAATTACTGCGTTCCCCAACAGCATGTCCTCGACGACCACACATGTGAGATCCTTACATTAGGAGACGACAGAGGTTGGAGGAAAGCGCATGCACTTCCAAAGGTCCACCCCTGCTCTCGTCGAGGCTCTCCGGTCACTATCAATGGCATCATGTACTTTTTCGTGGAATATAACGACCACAATTTGCTCTGCTTCGAATTAGAGAGAGCAATGGATGCCCGACGTGCTTGAAGGACCACGGAAATTCGTCGGGTTGGAGATGTGGAGGAAAACAACGGCAATCCGCGTAACAGAGCTCAACGGTTCATTGTGCATGGTTCAATCAGTGTGCGGTGATATACATGAATACAACGATGAACTGGACGATCCAGTCACCAACATATGGATCCTGGATAATTTAGATAAAAGAACCTGGACCAAGGCATACACTTTACCGATGGCACCAACAGCATGCCGTTATATGTTGAGGGTGATGCATGGTGGACACAAGCTGCTCTTGCACTGCTCACTTGGTGAGGGACGGTCGTTGGTACTTCAGATCTATGATCTTCACACAAACATGTGCACAGATATTGTGGGAGCACCACCCAACCTCGCCGGTAGAATTGGCCTCTGTAGCTTTCACTTGGACAATCCAGTGCCCGCCAAGAGTTTGTTAGCGTGTTCTCTAGACCAAGCATTTTTTTTGTAACTATAGCTAGCAAAAAGAAGTTATGAAACTAGCCACTGTGTATGACTCTTGCTATGAGGTTTTTTACTTGCTTACGTATAGATTTGGTCACTTCGCTATTTGTCATCGTGTTTATTTGCTTGTGTGCATTGGTGTTGGTTGTATGTATTCTAGATACGCAGAGAACCGGTGTGTGCTTGTTGTGTTTGTATTTACTTGATGTTCATTTTGAGTTAATAAAAAAGGTTATTGTGTACAACTATTATTGTCTGCGAATTCAACTACTAGAACAGAGATCGAGTAACTACTAACTACTAGATGAGGGGTTACTAAACTACCGTGTGTATGATGACTTTTGTCATGTAAATTATTCAACTAGAGAGAGTACAACAAAACCAGCTATTTCCATCAGTTATCGATATGAATGAACTCGACAAAAGCAGTACTATGGAATTCTATCTTACTTTTTTTTGTTGGATATTGATATGTACCGAACGTCGGGATTTAAGCCTCTCATCCTAAACGCCTGATCTACCATCAGATGTAAGTCATCAATCTTGTTGCACGAGTCTGTGACACATCAGCATAGCAAGGCGCTCCTGTTAATACGGCAATATTGGTGGGGAGTGGAGAAAGGAAAAAGAAAGATGGCTTGGTTTAGTTAGGATAAAATGAGACTCCCAAAGTCCAAAGGTGGTATGGGCTTCCGAGACACGCGTGCATTTAATCAAGGGTTGCTTGCAAAGCAGGCCTGGCGACTACTTGATGATCCAGACAGTTTGTGTGCTTGCTTATTACATGTGAAGTAATACCGCAACGGGAACCTGTTGGATACAGTTTTTACTGGAAATCCTTCAACTGTATGGAAGGCTATTGAACATGGTCTAGAGCTGGTCAAAAAATGGATCTTTTGGCGGGTTGGAGATGGTTACGGACATGAAAGGACCCTTGGATTCCCCGTGGCCATAATTTATAACCTGTTACACCTAAAAGGAATTGTCGACTTAATCGGGTGTCTGATTTTGTTGATGAGAACGGTGCATGGATGGTGCAACGATTGAACGACCACTTCTGGCCGATGGATGTACGTGAAATCCTCAAAATCCATACCTCACCCAGACAGCGTCAAGATTTCTTTGCCTGGCATCCAGAGAAGAATGGCCCGTTCTCTGTGAAAAGTTCATACCACTTGGCGACAACAGTGCATGATGACCAGTTCGCTGGAGGGGCGTCCAGCACTAACCCTGACGGGAACCGTTCCATCTGGAACCTGATACGGCAATCTTCGGTGCCGCTGCGGATGAAGCATACGGCGTGGCGAGCGGCTTCAGGAGCACTCGCTACTGCTACGTGCATGCAATATAGGCACCGAGCGACGCGCAGTACCTGCCCAATTTGTGGTATATATTGTTGATGAGGACAGCTACCATGCTTTGATTGCGTGCAGCCATGCACGTGCAATCTGGGAGGCCATGAGGAAGGTCTGGTCGCTCCCCCAGGACCAGCTACTTATTAATAGTGGCAAAGAATGGCTACTAAACGTGCTGCTTAATTGTACCAATGCTGAGCTTAACCGTATGATCATGCTTATTTGGCGTATTTGGCAATTACGTAATGCGCGACAGAATGTGAGTCCCCAAGAATAAGAAGAAGAAGCAGCAGCAGCAGCAGACGAATCTTGGAAGCATGGATTCTCACCTGGACGGACCTGGACGGATTGGCCGATGGCGAGATTGGTTCTGGTGATGCGCGACGGAAGGGAGGAGGGAGGGAGGAGGGCGGCGTGCAGGAGCGGGCGCAGGGGAGGAGGTTATTTATGGCCGCGAGGAGCGGTAGCAGCAGTTTGGTTGGGGAGTAGGCAGGCGGTCGGGCAGGCTACCGGCCGGAACACAAACTCTCCAGTGAATCCGGCCGGGCCGGGACTCTACTATTCGATGAAACAGGTTTCCTCTCTGGATTCCCTCCCTTCCTTCTTCTTGCACGGGAAGAATATGTATGTGTGTGGTCTCTGGCACTGGACAAAAAATCGCATCTTCTTTTCCTTTTGGGGAGAGAGAGAGAGAGAGAGAGAGAGAGAGAGAGAGAGAGAGAGAGAGAGAGAGAGAGAGAGAAAATTGCATCTTTTTTCTTGATGGAGGGGGTCTGATATCCAGAGGAGAAGAGTCCACAGTCCACACGTGTTCATCAACTGCTGCATTTTTTCTTTGACATGAATAAGACTTTATTCTCATATATAGTAATTGACATATCGTTTACGAATAATTGGGAAATAAAGTCAGGGATCAGCTCTACCAAAAATCAGAGGATTTGTTGGTGTACGAATGGTACTGTGTTTGCCTCTCAATAGCTACCGTGCAACGGTGTTGATCTACTGATGTGGTCGCAGCTTGTCACCAGATATTACTGTTGTTGCATGGAACAATCAAAGGATGCAGGATATGTGTGTGCACAAGCTCTGTCTAATAGAGATCGCTGGAAATGTCGACTGCGAGGCATAGAAGGATACACAATGGGTGCGCTGAGTTGCCTCTAGGGCCTTTCTTGATGGTAGCCGGCAACCGCAACCAGTGAAAAACTAGATGATGCACGGAACCTCCATGGCAATAAGGTGTCACACATATTACTGTGTGTGTGCATTGCTTATGTGGTGAGTTGATCATGGATTCCGTGAGTTGGAGACCGTGCCCTAATATGTAGCTACATCCAAATAGACTGCTTTCCGATGCCACTCATTCCCAATAATTATTCTAGACCAGCCTATGTAGAAGGTATTTGGTTTCTCTTGCAATGGAAGCCATGAGAATGCTTGGTCGCTTGTAACTTTCTAACTATATGTTAGTTTGCATCGTGCGCACATCTCTAGTTATATATAGGTGAGAAGAGATGTACACAAATAAATGCATGAAGGCATATGTATCCTCTCTTTCTTGTCTTTGAATGGCGAGTAGGTGAGCACAAACTAATATATCATCTTCTGACAACAATGAATATGCGAGCAGTACATGAGACATCGCATGTGATCTTAATCAAAGAAAAAACACTACCCCCAATCACCATTCTCATATAAAGGAATTGCATTGTTCTTCACCATTCTTGCCTCACGACGAAACTAGTTGTGCTAATAACTGAAACATGCTTGCACGTTCCCAAAAATCAAGTAAACCAAATGGGTCCTAACTCCTAAGTGGATGGAAACTTTTCTCCAAAATAGAGTAAATATGATTCCTTAGGGAGTTAGGGACAATTCCTACGATCCAAGTCTGCATTAGTCCATATACAAATGATTCCATAAGCATTTACTGGCCAGGATCCTATGATTCAAATGGTCATATAGGAAAGGTTCCTACATAATGAAATCCTCTAAGAAAATTATGAAGTTCCTTTGATCTCAATAGGTCATGAGAATTCCATTTAACGATCCACATAGAATAATTGCCATGGATTCAAACTCTTCAAATATCTTGCACTATTCCTTTGAATTAAAACATGCCCCAAATCAAACGTATTAGGAGTACTGCAAAAAGGGTAACCAAATGTAGTAGTACTACAAATAAGAAGGGACCACGACAGGTCATGTGTGGTCATTGTTGCTTCATGTTAAATAGGATTTTAACACACTTGAATAATGAGACATACAATTTTCTCAACATGCTAGAGTAGATGAAAATTTTCCTATGAAATCTAGAACAAATGACAAAAAAATCTCCTGTACCTTACAATCATATAATTTAAACTACCAACATGGATTTTTCTCTTAAGGATTAAAATTATCGAAACACCCCTTGAAAATTTATTTGAATCAAAGAGGGGCCGTATCCGATGATCCCACAAGCTAGATTTCATTTCTCATTGACAGCTCACATACACCAATTCTCTGTGGAGCTCCCATATGCAATGAGTACTTGGATGTAGTCAGGCTAATGCATTTGTAACAACATACATGAGAGAACAGTCCTTGCATGTACACCGGAAGAATATGTATGTGGTCTCTACTGGAGAAAGAATCACATCTCCTTTTCCTTTTGGAACGATAGAGAAAAAAAATTCTTGATTGATGAAAGAGTCGGAGATCGAGAGGAGAGGAGTCTAGTGTCCACACACGTTGATCAACTTTTGTAATCAAAGTTTGCTACCTGATATTACTATTTTTCTATACAAGATTCAGGCACACAGAAATTAGCCAAAAGATAATTGTTTGATACACCACATGAATGACAAATGACGCAGGATATGTGTGTGCGCGCATGTTGAGTGAGAAACATAGAAGGATCCACATAACAACATCCAGTATCCATCGCAAAAAAAAAAAAACATAACAACATCCAGTATCTTTCTTGATGGCACCGGTCGCTCGCAACCAGTGAAAACCTTGATGATCCACATCGACTGCATGGTAGTAAGGTATCACAGATAATGCGATGAAGATGCTTGGCTTATGTCATGAGTTGATTATGGATTCCTGGATATGGAGCTTTTGCACTACAAGTTAGTCGCATCCTAACTTCCTAAGACCTAAGAGACTATTTTCTGACGCCGCTCATTCCCAAAATTTATTCTAGACCAACCTATGTAGAATGTCTTTGGTTTATCTTGCAATGCAAACCATGAAAATGCTTAGTCGATTGTAAATTTCTCTCTAACTATATGTTTTCTTTCACCGTGCTCACATCTCTAGCTATATATAGTTGAGAAGAGATGTGCTCAACTAAAGGCACATATGAGGAGTAGGTGAGGACACATTAGTATATGATATTCTAACAACAATGAATACGAGAGCGGCACATGAGACATTACATGTGATCTTAATCGAAGAAAAATCTGTACCCTGGTACTTTCATTCTAACATCAGTGTTTTCAGTTCAAGGGATTGTGCTGTTCATCACCTTTCTTGCCTCGCGACGAAGCTAGTTGTACTAATAACTAAAACATGCATGCACATTTCCAACAACTTTCAGATCGAATGAGTCATGAGTGGACGAAACTTTCCTCCAAAATAGAATACAAATGATTCCTTAGACACAATTTCTATTATCCAAATGTGCAGTAGTTTGGGTACAAATGATTATATAAGGACTAGATGATGCCCCGCAGCGCGTTGCTGCAGGAATCTTTGTAAAACAGATACATAAAAAGATGTTAAGAAAACTAAGACTATTGCAAAAACAAATTTAAGAATGCCCCAGGATATATTTTTAAAACAATAAAGTATATGAAGCATATCACAAAATGTTGTATGAAAAGATAAATCTATTGAATTGAAGTTAAACAGGGTGCATTTTAACAGAATTGTGTAACATGACCTACATATATTTGCTCCATGCTCCAGTGTACAAATATAAGTAGGTCATGCTACAAAATGTGTACATGATAGTCTATGTTGCGCACAAAAATTAGCGAAACAGATTCATGCATGATTGTTGAGGTGGCATGTGAACAGATTAGTGCACAAGTTGTAACTAATAATGACCATATGCATCACTTGATAATGTGGCATAGTTGCATGAAAAGGAAAAATAGATAGTGGGTTGCAACTATTTAAGAATTAGAGGATATAGTTACCCGGATGCTATGATCCAAATGGTTATATAAGAGAAATTCTTACAAAATGAAATCCTCCATTTTTTTTTGAAATTCCATCGATCCAAAGCTGTCAGTGGGAATTCCATTTCTCTGAATCAAACGATATAGTACTACATAGAAAAATTCTTATGGATTGAAATTCTTCAAGAATCCTGCACTATTCCTTTGAATCAAAAGAAGGCCCAAATCAAACATATTAGTACTTCCCCTGTTTCTAAATATAAAACCTTTTTAGAGATTTCAATACGGACTACATACGAATTTATATAGACGCATTCTAGCGTGTAGATTCACTCATTTTGCTTCGTATGTACTATATTGGAATCTCTGAAAGGACTTATATTTAAAAACGGAGGGAGTATCTTTTTTTGACGGATAGGAACGGAGGGAGTAGTATACAAATTGCGTGATCAACTTAGTAGTACTACAAATAAAAAGGGACAAGAACAGGTCAGGTGCGGTCGCTGTTGCTTCAGGGCCCGTGTGCGCGTGCGTCTCCTTGTAATCTTGCCCAGTTTGCGCCATCGCCGGTCGCTCTCGGAGCAGAACGTGCGTGGCCTCATTGTTGTTCGCTCCACCCAACAATTCCGACGAGCCATTAAATTGATTGATCCCCACTCCGTCTCCTCTCGCATCGACAATGACCAGACTGTTGGAAGAATGGCAACTAGTATTTAGTGCGCGTATGCATAATCAGATTGATGTGCTGATTGATTAAGATCGTGGAAGAGAGGAGAGGTGAATGCATGCATGTGGCAAGCCCGTAAAGAATTTATGTCCCACTGATTCCAGAAAAAGCTAAAGGAAAGACGAGGATTTAGTGTTTCTAGAATGACTCTGCAAGCCCATAGCTGATCTGAGTGATCACAAGGCTGCATGTACACGGGAAGAATATGTATGTGGTCTCTAGTGGACAAAGATTCACATATTTTTTCCTTTTGGGACGAGAGAGAGAGAGAGAATATTGTATCTTTTTTTTTGAATTGTTTGGATTGCTTACCACATATGTCAAAGAATTGAAGATTGAGAGGAGAGGAGTACAAAGTCCACGCATATTGATCACCATCTTTAATTTGAGTTTGTGACCAGGTATTACTATTGTTGCATACAAGAATCAGATCACATAGAAATTGGCCAAAAAAATGTTAGATACCCCGTATGAAAAGACAAAGGATGCATGATCTGTGTGCGTGCGCTCTGTCTGATAGTGATCGTTGGAATTGTCGAGTGCCAGACATAGAAGGATCCACGATGGATGCACGGAACAACCTCCAATATCTTTCTTGATGGCATCTGCCACTCGCAACCGGCGAAAACTGAAAACCTTGATGATCAACATCAACATCAAGGCAGTAAGGTATCATACATAATGCGATGAAGAATATTGCCATATGTCACGAGTTGATTATGGATTCCTTGGTATGGCGTACTTGCACTGCAAGTTAGCCACATCCTAATAGACTATTTTCTGACGCCGCTCATTCCCAATATTTATTCTAGACCAACATATGTAGAAGCTTTTTGGTTTCTTTTGCATTGCAAACCACGAAAATGCTTGGCCGGTTGTAAATTTATCTCTAACTATATGTTTGCTTGCACCGTGCTCACATCCCTAGTTATATATAGGTGAGAGGAGATGTGCTCAACTAAAGTCACATATATTATCTCCCTCTTGTCTCTGAAAAAGGAGTAGGTGAGCAGAAATTAATATAAGATCTTCTAACAACAAGGAATACGAGAGAGTTACATGGCGTCGGGGTGGCTCCGATGGCTGCGGATCTGGCGCCCTGTCCAGATCCGTCTCGGTACGGCCTTGGCCGACTGGTGGTGCGAGGAGGACCGGTGAGGGGCGGCTGGAGGCTCCCTGTCGGTGTGCCGACGGCTGCCCTCGTCTCCATGGCGAGGCTGCGTTCGGTTCCAGCCAGCTGCGAGGTTTGGGGGATGCGACTTCTGGTGAAAATCACGCCGACTTCGGTCATGGCGGACGATGGCGGCGTCTATGACATCATTCTCTTCTCGAGGCATCGTTGTTGCAGGTCGTGGCACCCCACTCGTGATGCTCCGGGAGAAACCCTAGACTGGATCTACCGGATCGGACGATGATGGTACCTTTGATGCCATTGTCCCTCTTGAGGGCATCGTTTTGTAGCAAGTGCTAGTTGGACGGGACAAGCGGAAGAGCGGTGTATCATCCACCGCAAGGCCGGCGACTGATCCCGGTGGCATGGTGCTGCGGAGATTCGGCAACGGGCGCATGTGGATGGATACGTGCAGGATGGTGGAGTTGTCTGACGTCGTGCTGGCGTCGAGGCAGGCCAGGCAAGGTCGATGTGTCAGTTTCTACTCTGGAGATGGACCGGTGGAAGATGGAGGCGGCAACCTCTGAGAGTGCGTCGGTCCGGTATGGGACCCAGTCCCGGTGTGTGGCTGGGTTGGGGCATCCGACTTTAGATGTTAGGTTTGGTGCGATGTCCGTTTGGTATTAGGCCCGGATATTCAGCACACCTTCATCAATGGGATAGGTGTAGCAAGAGGTGTTGCCTAGATGGTGGCTTCAGACTGACTGATGTATTCATTTGTATGGCCTCTGTGAATAATTAATAAAATGATTGTATGCATCATCCAGATGCGGAGGCCGAGGGTCTATCCTCCTTTTCAAAAAGAAAAAAACGAGAGCGGTACATGAGACTAGATGTGATCTTAATCGAAGAAAAGGTAGTAGCTCAATACTTCCGTACTAACATCTCCGTTTTCAGTTCAAGGATTTGTTTCTTTTCTTCACCTTTCTTGTCTCCCAACGAAACTAGTTGTACTATAATAACTAAAACATGCATGCAAATTCTAAAAATCGTCTAAACCAAATGAGACCTCTAAGTGGATGGAAACTTTCCTCCAAATGAGGCGTCCTTGTTAAACAACCTCGTCGTCTATGTAGTGTCATGATATAGTTGCAGCGAATATGGTCATTCTTATAGTTTGTCGATCATAGATCCGATCGCTTTGGACTTTTTTGTTCTTCGCATACACATAACTTTGGTCTTATATGACCTTGCTAGTTGCCGGCGTGTCTTCATGTGTGTGTGAGTTGGTGTCGGCTGTGTGCATCCTAACTACATAGAGGGCAGGTGTAAGCTCATTGTGTTATGTGTCTTCTTGATGTTTCATTCTTAGCAAGCAAAGTCCACCCTTTATCGAAAAAATAGAGTACAAATGGTTCCCTAGGGACAATTTCTATGATCCAAATGTGCGTTAGTTTAGGTACAAATGATTCTATAAGATTTTAGTGACCTAGATCCTATGATCCAAATGGTTATATAGGAAAAATACCTATAGAATGGAATCCTCTAAATTTTTCTATGAAATTCCTTCGATCCAAAGAGGTCCTGAGATTCCATTTCTATGTAGTATCAAACAATCTACACGGAAAGTTTCAAATTCTTCGAAAATCCTGTGCTATTCCTTTGAATCAGACAAATCAACAACAGTCTTAATTAACCATGTCCAAGATTGCTTGCATACATGGCATTTAGAATTGAAGGGCATAGTTACACGATTCAAGTGTTCTGGGACCAACTTTTCTGCTAGGGAGTCTCCGCTCCCCCGCTCCGCCTAACTAGCCCCCGCTCCACTCCCCTGCCGGTGGCCACTCCGGCCCCGGCGGCCACCAAGCCCCGCCGCACCGGTAGTCACTCCGACCCCAGTGACCACTTCCCGCCGGTGATCGCTCCGATCTCGTCGGCCCCTGTTCATCATGGCCCTTTTCGATCTCAACTTCTCCCTTGGGAAAGCTTTCGAAGAGTACATCAAGAAGCAGTGCAATGCAGTCGTCAATGCTCAAGAAGCGCCGAGATCACCAAAGTTTTTCCTTGTGGTGGAATTCACCAGACCGTTGAGGGCCTCATCATCCAAGCTTGCTTTGGTGGCTCTGCCAACCTTTTTAAGGTATCACATCTGCGCAATTGGTCATACAAGTTCTGTGTTTCTTCTCCGGAAGTGGGATTTGAAATCATTAGAGGCGGAAACTTGTCTTCCGATCTTTTCCCATTAATTTTCCTCTGTGGGGAGAGGGGGATGATGACCTCAAAGATCTTTACCTCCGCTATCACGATGCAGCCAGCAAAAATTGGACCATTGTGTCCAATGCTAAATTTCGTAGATCATATGCTCAAGCTGTTCAACAGCCAAAATTCTTTTCTTCGCATAATTCGCAAAATCCCCATGATCGAGCCATGCAGTAGTCAAGGAGCCCAATTAATTCTGTTTTAACTTCGCCCAATAATTCAGCGCTGGGTGGGGCGGGATCCGCGCGTTTTGAACTTATGGGCCGTCCGAACCATTCTGTATCTGGCCTTTTCTGTGTTCACTGCCTTATGACGGGCCACTTGAGGCCCAAGTGCTAGAACAAAATCCGTTGCAAGGAATGCAAGAGATGGGGGCATATTGCAGTCAACTATAGATTCCGGGCCGAGATCGCCGTTCCACCTTCCTCATCCAACATGGCAAATCCCCCCATTCTGGTAGATAATCGGGAATCCGGTAACAGTGGTCGGCGGGACCCAATTGTCAGTGGCTCTATCGTTTTGTCTTCCCGTAATGCCGGCTTTGCAGAAAATTTACTGCCCTCTGCTCGGGACTCTGCCAATACTCATTTCCCACCTCTTTCTTGCCGCCCTCTTCAATCTCATCAATCAAATCCTCAAATAAGGGTTTCCTCCCTGCTCCACCCCACCAGCTCTGCTCCGGCGACATCATCATCCATGACAAATTCTCCCTTTGTGTAACGCCCTCGATGCGGCTATATCTCCCACGTGTCGAAGCACGACTTAGAGGCATAACCGCATTGAAAGCAATGTCGCAAGTGAGGTAATCTTCACACAACCCATGTAATACATAAGGGAAAGAGATACATAGTTGGCTTACAATCGCCACTTCACACAATACATGAGTAAAGCATTACATCATACAGATACAATCAAGGTCCGACTACGGAACCAAAATAAAAGAAGACTACCCCAAATGCTACACGGATCCCGATCGTCCCAACTGGCTCCACTCTTGATCAACTGAAGCGAAACAACACAATGAACAAGATCTTCATCGAGCTCCTCCTTGAGCTCGGATGTGTCACCTGCACGGTTTCATCAGCACCTGCAAACTGGTTTTGGAAGTATATGTGAGTCACGAGGACTCAGCAATCTCACACCCGCGAGATCAAGACTATTTAAGCTTATAGGAAGGATGTAGTAATGAGGTGGAGCTGCAGCAAGCAACTAGCATATATGGTGGCTACAATCGCAAAAGAGAGCGAGAAGAGAAGCAAGGCACGGTCGTGAAGCTAGTAGCGATCAAGAAGTGATCCTGAAACTACTTACGTCAAACATAACTCCAACATCGTGTTCACTTCCCGGACTCCGCCGAGAAGAGACCATCACGGTTACACACTCGGTTGATGCGTTTTAATTCGGATCTGGTGTCAAGTTATCTACAACCGGACATTAACAAATTCCCATCTGCCACATAACCGCGGGCACGGCTCTCGAAAGTTTATACCCTGCAAGGGTGTCCCAACTTAGCCCATGACAAGCTCTCGCGATCAACGAAGGAATAGACCTTCTCCCAGGAATACCCGATCAGTCTCGGATTCCTGGTTTACAAGACATTTCAACAATGGTAAAACAAGACCAGCAAAGCCGCCCGATGTGCCGACAAATCCCGATAGGAGCTGCACATATCTCGTTCTCAGGGCACACCGGATGAGCAAGACGACAGGTTGGCATAGACCCTGGTTGCCCAGGGGGCGGCGGACATCGCTCGGTTTGGACCAGCACCCGGAGGAGCACTGGCCGGGGGGTAAAATAAAGATGACCCTTGAGTCTGCAGAACCCAAGGGAAAAAGGCTTAGGTAGGCAAATGGTAAAACCAAGGTTGGGCCTTGCTGGAGGAGTTTTATTCAAAGCGAACTGTCAAGGGGGTCCCGTAAATCACCCGACCGTGTAAGGAACACAAAATCCGGGAACATAACACCGGTATGATGGAAACTAGGGCGGCAAGAGTGAAACAAAACACCAGGCATAAGGCCGAGCCTTCCACCCTTTACCAAGTATATAGGTGCATTAATTAAATAAGAGATATTGTGATATACCAACAAGTAAACATGTTCCAACAAGGAACAACATCTCCATGTTCCAACAAGGAACAAACTTCATCTTCACATGCAACTAACAACGCTATAAGAGGGGCTGAGCAAAGCGGTAACATAGCCAAACAACGGTTTGCTAGGAAAGGATGGTTAGAGGCTTGACATGGCAAGATGGGAGGCATGATATAGCAAGTGGTAGGCATCGTAGCATAGGCATAGCAAAAGAGCGAGCATCTAGCAAGCAAAGATAGAAGTGATTTCGAGGGTATGGTCATCTCGCCTGAAATCCCGCAAGGAAGAAGAACGAGTCCATGAAAAAGACAAACGCACGTAGTCGAACGAATCCTCATAACTCTGGAACAAAACCGAAGCTAACGAGAGAAGCAAACCGGAAAGAAGCAAACAACATGGTAAACACACAAGCATAAACATGGCATGATGCACAAACAAGTATGATGCATGTCCGGTTTAATGAGGCATGGCATGGCAAAGTGCAACGAACAATACTACAAATTAAGTGGAGCTCAATATGCAACGAGTTGCATATTGACGGAACGCCACATCAATTATTTAGTTCTCTCTCGTTAAGGCTAACCAACAATATTAAATGTTGTTAAGCATGGCAAGAGGTGAAACATAACAAAAACTATACCATCTAAACAATTTAAATGGGGCCGGATATAAAAACAACAAATCCGGTAAATCCCCATATGCATTTAGCAATTTAACGCAACAACAAGTTTAAACATTTTAATTGTTGTTATCATGATGCGGATGACATATGCAAGTCTTATGCAATTTTATGAAAATGTTGACATGAGCATGTAATGAAGCATTTATCACCGTGGTGGAAGAAAGGGGTGCCACGGCTACGAATCCGAAAATGATGCCACAGCAACATATCGGTTCCGGTAGCTCATGGAGATACCGGTGCAAAAGGAAGCGTGCGGATGTGCGGAACATGCTAGAGATGGTGTGGTGATCCCGGTTACCGGGTTCCCACGGGTCATCGGCATGGCGAACGAGGAGGAACGTGCATGAAGCAAACGGGCACGGTGCAAACATACGGTTCATCTCATACAACATGCATTCGTTCACGGGCATCGTCTCGGCGTTATACCTTCAAAGCGTGCATTTCAAAGCGGACCGGTTCGGAGAGGAAGTAGTCATTCACGGGTCGTCGAGGGAAGTAGAGGAAGTAGTTGTTCCGCGACGGTAGTGGAAGTAGTGGTACACGGCGGCGGCGGTAGTGGTACATGTGACGTCGGGGTACTTGTTGTTCCGGTTTTTGCGTCCGTAGATGTACGCGGCAATCGTAGTGGTACTTGGCGGTTCCATGTAGTCGAACTTGACGATCCGAGGGGGTACTTGGCGCATCACCGTGTAGTTGAACACGTTCAATAAGAAATTAATGCGACGCCGTGGCACTTGACGCATCCACAGGGTACTTGACGGGTTCAGTCTTGGCGTATCCAAAACGGTCGACGGAGATGGAACTTGCGAATTCCATGGAGGCGTCCTTGGGCGTTCCTGGTGGTCGCGTCTCCATGCAACCGGCAGGGGAGGACCCTGGCGAGGCACTACCAGATCCGGTGGTGGCGGCAGCGGGCTCCAGTGGTGGTGAAAGGGCGCGACGGCGATGGGGCCCCTGGTCGCCGTGGAGGAATCAGAGGATGGCGCTGGTCCGGCGACAACAGAGAACGGCAGGATGCGGCGAGGAGGAGGCCGCAGGTGAGGCAAAGGACGGTGGCTTGACGCGCGGCTCCGGCGAGAAGACGAAGCAGAGGAGACGAGGCGGCGCTTGGGGCTCGGGGTTGCGGGGAAGGAGCAGCTCCGGTGCTGCGGCGCCGGAGACGGCAGGAGATCGACGTCCTGGGCAGCGCGGCGAGGCCAAACCCGGCGGCAGCAAACGGGCTCCGGTGGCCGGCTGGAGGTGCGGAGGCGACGCTGGTGGCGGAAAGCGCGGGCGAATGGCTGCTCGGGATCCCGGCAGGGGCTCGCGCTTGTGGCGGTGATAGACGAGGAGGCGGGCGAAGTGGGGCTTCAGCTGTGGGGCGCTGCGGGATGAAGAGGGAGCGAGGAGAAGGGAGAAGACGAGCGAGAGGAGGGTGGATCGCGCGCTGGCTGCGCTGGGGGATGGACGAGGGGGAGATGCAGGGGTCGAGCTAGGTTACAGACCTGGCCAAACGGGCCTAGGGTTAGAGCCGGTTAGGTGGGCCTAGATGGCCTGCTGGGTTGCTGGGCTCTCTTCTCCCACTCTCTTAATCTAAAAAAGACAGAAAATAAAAGAGAAAAAGGTAAAAGGGAAGAGGGGTTTAGGGAACGAATTTGAACGGAAGGACAATTTTCCTGGACTAATAAAAATATGCTCGTTCCAAGAAAAATAGAAAGGCCATGATTGAAAGATTTAAATTCAAACTCATTTGAATTTAATTCAAAAGGTTTGAGCAAGGACTAGGAATTAGAGGTTTCCAAAAATGTTGGCATTTTTGGTGGAGCTCCGGAAGATGATGAAAGAATAAATGGCAAAGTTGGAGATCAAGAATTAAGACAACAAAGGCATTAGGATATTTTGTAAGTGTGTTTGCGGTAAATCCAAATAATTGGAATATTTACTATAGCTCTCTAAATATCGAGAGGATACGTTTTAAAGAGAATCACCATGTGAATTCCCTCGATTTAAATGGATCAAAGATCCATGCCATTTATTTAGTTGAGTTGCAAAAGATTAATGACATGATGGCATGATGACATGATGCAATGCAAAAATAAAAGAGCAAGCATAAATGAAACACACGGAGGTCACAAAATATGGAAGTCTTCTGGATCGTCGGTCTCGGGGCGTTACAACACTCCACCACTACAAGAGGATCTCGTCCCGAGATCTAGGATGGCACCGGAGAGAAACGGAAGAGGAAGAGAAGAGGTAAAACTAAGTTGCTTCTTCGACAAAAGAGTGAAACCAAAGAACCTTGAGAGGTTGAAAATTTGAAAGAAAGAACACAACGGAGTTGAATACAATTGAGAGCACTGGGGGTGTATGTCGCTGCAAATTTTCATGCTCTCGGCATCTTGTCAACTTAAACATGTTTGGTTATGACCAGAGGGTGTCAATATTCCAGTAAACATCTCCCTTACAAGCTTTGTACTATGAATGGTCAGTTATTTGTTTCTAGAAACTTGTGCCAGTAGGCCCAGCAGTGCTGCATTTCATTGTTTTGCACATGTACTGTTGCTTTCATTGCCATGTCTGTTACTATTGCTTTGTGGTGTTGTACCCTATATGGCAACTGCAGTTCTGAAACTCTTGAGTCGTCTTCAAGTTTTAATCTTGGCAAACTATAAATGTGCTTTAATGCACCTTAAAAATGTACCGCCCGCTGCATACATAAAAATCCTTTTTTTATGAAACTATTGTTGTGCAGGCTAAGCTTAAAATTATCTCATTCTGGATCTGCAATTTGATTATTTGCATTTGCAAATTGGTACAATGAATATTTTAATGTCAGTCCTCTGACCGTGCAACTGATACTTTTTTGATAGTTCTGCTGTAGGGGACCATTGCTAATACAATCAACACAATCTGAGCTAGCTATAGACGGGGGATATATGCTGCATGGTTATTGTAGTTAAATTAGTTTTCTGGGCATTCGTTAGGTGTGGAGAGGTCTTCTGTCTCCCTGGCTGTTGTAGTTAAAAGGATCGATTTGGCAGGCATGGTTCGTCACCTTGTATGTATTTCCTCACGCAGGTGCGCAAGGGAGAAGGGCCTAAACATCACCATCGAGTCTGTTGGTGTGAGGCCTACTTCAACTGCAAAAGCCGACTAACATTGAGTCCCCTTCCATCTCACTTGCCCTCCTCCAATGCAATCTTGTTTCAGAGGAAAAATGCATTCCTTTCTGAGAGGAAAAATGCATTCCTTTCTTAGGAAAAATGTATTTCTGGGGACGCGAGCTGCTAAAACTCTGGTGTTTGAGAGAGATACTAATAATTTTTTTTACATGTCTTCAAGATAAATTCTAAGATTTGTGATGTATTAAACCATTGCTGACTTGATGCACGGGTTGTGCTTTCAGATGCACGGCAGTGATGATGTCGCAAGGCGCCGGGGAGAGAAGTACCTCCTACATCCAAGATTTACAAGAACCAGATGAAGTGGCAAGGCTCGACATACAGATGTGTTAATTGTCATTTTTTGTTGGGTAGTTGTTTTCTGGCAAAGTTCCAGTTGCTGGTTTTGTGGGTGGTGATATTGTTGTGTTCATAGTTTCGTACGTAAGACAAAATATCTTTGCTGTTGCCTGCTGCTGCCTGGTGGTGATGCCCAAGTGTTGGGAGGATGGTGGTATTGAACTCGTCATGAACTAGCTAAGATAGTGCTGAAAGAAATTCAAGTATACTTGTTTTATGTATGAATGCATTGCATTGAATTCTTGAGGGAAAGGTTTGAATAGCTGCTGCTGCAGCAGCAGCAAATTCCCAGTTACACATTTTGTGCGTGAATCTCTCAGACGGGGACTTGGAACTATGGGACCTATTTGCAAGTAGTTGTGTGGTTCAATAAGGATGAGATTAGGCACTATATTTCAAACTGAGCGTGCATAATATTTTGTGGCTGGCTTATGAATTAGTTAGGTTTCAAAATCAACATGCATATCATCTCATATAGTGTGTGCTTTTGCGAGCAAATCTGATGGAAATAAGTTACTCTACATCCAGAGTTATTGCTGAAATTGTCTTTATTAATTGCATCATGCTAGTTATGTACAAACCATGAACACAAGTTTAAAATTTGCAAGTTGTTAAACAGCCCCTCAAAGAAATGAACAACCTTGTACTCCCTCCGTCCGAAAATACTTGTCATCAAAATGGATAAAAAAGAATGTATCTAGAACTAAAATATATCTAGATACATCTCTTTTTATTCATTTTGATGACAAGTATTTTTGATCGAAGGGAGTAGTACCGCAGAAAGAACCCAATTATTGTTGACGAACCAACCATGCAACCAACCTTGTCTAAAAAAAAACATGCAACCAAAACCTGTAGTAGACTAAGAAATGAACAACCAACCTTGTCTCAAAAAAAAAAAAACCATGCAACCAAAACCTGTAGTAGACGAAGAAATGAACAACCAACCTTGTCTCAAAAAAAAACCATGCAACCAAAACCTGCAGTAGTCGAAGAAATGAACAACCAACCTTGTCTCAAAGAAAAAAACCATGCAACCAAAACCTGTAGTAGACGAAGCAATGATCAACCTTGTAGTACCGAGGAAACAATCCAATTTATTGCTGACCAACCAGCCAGCCAACAGTAATAAGGAGTCCAGCAGCAAAAACACGCCAACCAACCAACCTGCAGTAATAACCCTTGTGATTTCATTTCATTTTCCTGCAAATGAATGCAGGACCATCAGCCAGCAAGGGAGGGTATAGATTGTGCCACCTCACTGATCCGTGGCACCGCGGCCTCCTTGTTCTCTCCATCATGCCTTCTAAGATCATCTCTAAATCTCTATATATACAAGAAATGGTCATCCAACCGTGTGCGGGGTGCGCGTGCGACTTAGGACTTTGGGACGCCGGGCGACGGCGAGACGAGAGGAGAGGAGAATAGAGGAGTCTGCTCAGGCGAGAGGAAACCATATCACGCCGTCTGCCGCAAGCTCTGCCAGTTCAGCCGCCTCCTGGTGATTGGCAGCATGCACCTCCCGGTGACGGCGAGACGAGAGGAGAGGAGCGGAGAGGAGTCTGCTCCGGCGAGAGGAGACCATATCACGCCGTCTGCCGCAAGCTCTGCCAGTTCAACCGCCTCACCCGCAAGTGTCGACTCTTTGGTCCCAATCGAGAGGTCAGCCTGTTCGTGCCCAGTTTGAGCTTCTTCTTCTTCTGTGGTTGTTTCCTCAGATGAGAAAGATATGGAGGATGACAACACGTAGTGGAAGTAGCAATGGGAAGCGACAGGTTCAGACTCCATGGCAACTCTAGGCACCACGGTCTTCACCACCCCAGGCCGTCTAAAAAAGGGGGAAATTCTCCAAGGGAAATCACTTGGCATCAAAAGAGAAGATCAAGTCAGATGGTGTGGTGGTAGAAATACCATGCATTGTTTTTTTCAATATCTATATAGATTGCATGACCCAAACAACACACACGGCCAACAACCCCTTTGAACCGGAGAGAAGAGAGGGAGCTCCAGTCAGATGGAACCAAGGAAAACGCTCGTGCGGAAAAAAAGAAGAGGCCAAGCGCCCCACGGCTGGCTCAAGTGTCTCCCTTTCTCGCGTAATAAAAAAAAAATGACCACTCAACCACGTGCTTCTTCGTCCTTTTCTAGTCGGCAGCCAAGCGAGAGGAGCACGTGCACCTGAATCCTTTTTGGTTCAACCGCTGCCTTGGTTCCCTGCACCCGTACCCGTAGGCGTGGATCGTGGAGACGCCGGACGACGGACATGGATCCGCCGCCGGCGAGGGGAAGGAGATATGAGTGGGAGACGGCCAGGCGTCGCCTTAGGCAGGAATCCTTGGAAAGATATTGGGACCCTAACCAGCACCAGCCTGCTGACCAGGAGGCCGTCCGCGCCGGCGAATATTACGCCTACAACAGGATATGGTAATCTGGTTGGTTGATCCATGAATTAATCTGGGTTGATCCATGTTGTAATATGTAATAGACCCATGTAGTCGTATGGGTTGATCCATGTAGTAATCTGCTAGCTAGAGATGTATGATCCCAGTATTGATCAGAGAGCCCGCCTGCATTAAACTGCTTTCACTTATATTCTGCCGGATTTGATCCTCATAGGACTGTACAGGGATATTATTTGCAGGGGATACAGTATATACAGGGAGATCATCTTATAGGACAGGGATATTATCTACCATTGTTGACATATAGCAGATATGCAACAGAAGAAGTTCCTCCACTCCTACTCCGAAAATTAAGCAAAAAGGATCTTCCACTTTCCTCGGTAATGTTGAGAAGCTCAAAATATTATTTATCCGTCGTGTAACCATTATTTATTTGACCATTACATGTCTAGATGCCAGGAGAGAACATGCATAGCTGCATATCTATTATATCTGAACAATGACAGATTTGACGATTACATGTACGAGTATATATATAGCTGCCAGGTGAATCAGACCCAATCCTTAGGTGAATTCACATAGCCTGCCATGCTTCTGGATGGATCCTCCGCCCCGCCCTCGAGATTCAGGTTGTATACGGTCCCGTCAGAAGCCCAATTGCTATATTGCTCCCGTACCATGGTCCCAGGCTAGCAAGCATGTCAGCTACGGCAAGGTTGGAGGCAATTTACCCCCTACATTCATCAGCTATGTTCTTCTTTACAGTCTAAGATGGAATGGAATATATGCATGACACGAACTGCTCCATTGATTGACTGGAAATGTCCGACGTTGTAGGATAAGTCAGTCTTAATTTTGAGGGCTCACCTCTATATCTTTGTTTACATGCAGTCCGAAACTCTGAATGAAATACACATGCCTCAAGCCTTGCCAAGGAACCCCTGTCAAAAGTGAGGCGGCGGCGAAGCAGTAGCTAGCGTGGGGCGAGTCACATCTGTGGTATTGTAGGCAATCACCACCATGGACAAGCTCGCTGGAATCAAGTCAGGTGACGACACCGAGCTTCCACATTCCTATTGTTTCTTCCAAATTCAGAAAAGGGAGGTTGAGTTACATTTCCTTTTCTCAAATTATCTAATCGGGCAATGAGATAATGACAAATGTGGCATCGATAAGTGATGATTCTCCTGATCTGCCTTTTAGTGGTATCTTCTAAGGCATCCCTCTCTCTTTTTGGTTCTTATATTTTTATGATACATTTTTATTACTACAATAGTTCATCTCCTAAATATGGATATCTTAATTGTGTTTGGCTGTAGGAGCGTTGACACCATTAAAATCGCAGCTTCATGAGATTCTAACCCAGAAGGTAGTGTGCTCCCCTTTATTATACATGCTCCATAATACTAATTATATCTGACAAAATAATGCCTTTTTGCACGAACATAAGTTGATGGGAGGGTATGATCTTCATTGTCCTCAATGCTACTACTTTTTTTAAAACATCAATGTTGCTGCTTGCTCAGGTTAACAAAGGCTGCCAAAGGAATTTGCAACCTTGGTACTACATATTTGACATAAGTGGTGTTGAACGCAACTAGAATACTTTGGCCCATTGCGACGCACGGGCATATTAATTGAGTACTTTTGTAAACTACAAAAACTATTCCACCACTTACCATCTGTCTTGGTTGGTGAGATTTTTCAGACATGCATGCACAATTAAACGAATGGACATGGCAACAATATATGGTGGGCTAATTAAATAGATCCTCGGTGCATGCATAATCAAATGAGGAACATGCAGGATTATGAATATATTAAAAGTGCCCCTAGCTAGGGTAGAAAAAGGGCCTATTGTCCCGGTTAGTAAGGGCCATTTGCCCCGATTTTTAAACCGGGACTAAGTGTCGGTACTAATGGCCTTGACCTATAGGGGGATTGACTACCTACATCATTAAAAATCTTTGATCTATTTCTTTTTGTCATAAATTTGATGTCTCGTGTTCTTTGCTTTCTTGCATCATTTATTCTTAATTATCAATATGTAAAATTGATGACATATTGGTGCAATTTGCCTGAACTCGAGTTGTTTTATTTTGGGTCTATAAATTTTATGATTTTTTGTTATTCACCCGTTGCAACGCACGGGCACTTTTGCTAGTGGATTAAGGTACGCAGGGGAACACAGCTCATGAATAGATTCATACACATAGAACGGCGCCTCCGCCACCGTGGATGGTCGATCGTCGATAAGGCCGCACATCGTGATGAACTGATGATATAGACTCCAGGTACGTAGGCAATGTACAAGGAAGGCAATCGTACGTGTTACTATAGGATTCATTCAGGCGTACGTGCCAACTTCAGCCACGGCCATGTAAGGTATGGTAGAGTCCTTTGGCCAGATTGCATCCGATCCCGTTTATATTATTGTAGTATAAAGTTAAACCGATCAAAATTAATACTCCCTCCGTTCCTTGATATAAGGTGTATAGATTTTTGAGAAAAAGTCCAAAATATAAGGTGTATTGCGTTGCACCACTCGTTTGGATAATTTTTTTAGGGATTTGATTACATTTCCTTGTATCATGTAAGCTCCTCTATTTTCTCGTGTCAATTAGTCATCTGTAATCTCACTCAAAACTTGTGAAATTTTTCCTTCATGTGCGTTCTTTAATTTCCGTGCCAAAAACTATACACCCTATATCTAGGAACGGAGGGAGTACATCGAAACTGCACGAGACAGAGATCCCCGACGGCGCCGCAAACACACGGACACGAGACGGCGACATGGATACCGTCTCTTTACCGTACCAAGCCATCTTCGACATACTCTCGAGGACGCTGGTAAAGTCCGTGTGCCGGTTCCGGTGCGTGTCCAAAGGGTGGCGCGACCTCATCTCCAGCCCCGTCTTCGCCGCCGCGCACAGGTCCCGTCATGGCCCGCTCCTCGTTGACGCCGGCTCCTTCGAGGAAGAAGAACCCGTGGGAGGCCGTGACATGCGGCTCATGGACATGGATGGCAATGTCGTGAGGGTCATCAAGGGCGCTGGAGGCTATGGGATGATGTGCAACACGAGCCTCGACGGCCTCATCTGCGTCAACGGCGCTTCTTGCGGCGGCGTCAACGTGGTCAATCCGGCCACAGGGGAGGTGCTCGTGACCTGCCCGCAGGTGGACGTGGTAGACCGCGAAGCCTTTCCTTTTGCTGCGATACGTTACTACACCATCTTTGGCTTCGGCCATGCCGTCCCGTCCAGTGAATACAAGATGGTGCGTGTCCTCGACGACGACACATATGAGATCCTTACATTAGGGGACGGCAGAGGTTGGAGGATAGCGCATGCACTTCCAGAGGTCCACCCCTGCTCTAGACGAGGCTCTCCGGTCACTATCGATGGCATCATGTACTTTTTGGTGGAATGTAATAACCACAGTTTGCTCTGCTTCGATTTGGAGAGCGAGCAATGGAAGCCCGACGTGCTCGAAGGACCACGGAAATTCGTCGGGGTGGAGATGTGGAGGAAAACAACGGCAATCCGCATAACAGAGCTCAACGGTTCATTGTGCATGGTTCAACCAGTGTGCGGTGATATACATGGATACAACGATGATGAACTGGATGATCCAGTCACCAACATATGGATCCTGGATAATTCAGATAAGATAACCTGGACCAAGGCATACACTTTACCGATGGCACCAACAGCATGCCGCTATATGCCATTGAGGGTGATGCATGGTGGACGGAAGCTGCTCTTGCACTGCTCATTTGATGAAGGACGGTCGTTGGTACTTCAGATGTACGATCTTCCCACAAACATGTGCACAGATATCGTGGGAGCACCACTCAACCTCGCCGGTAGAATTGGACTGTGTAGCTTTCACTTGGGCAATCCAGTGTCCGCCAAGAATTTGTTAGCATGCTTTCTAGACCAAGCATTTTCATTTTTTTTGTAACTATAGCTAGCAAAAAGAAGTTATGAAACTAGCTACTGTGTATGACTTTTGCTATGAGTTTTTTTTTCTTGCTTACGCATAGATTTGGTCTTTTATAACTTCGGTAGGGGAGTGCTTCGGTACAACCCCCCTAAAACGTATAGTGGATAGTATGGTAATTTCACATTAGGTATAGGAATACCCACCGACGCCAGACGTCGTCATGCATGACGGCATACGCCCGCCCGCGTATGCCGCAGCCGTCGCTGTACGTACGCCCGCCCGCGTATGCCGCACCCGTCGCTGTACGCACGCCCGCCTGCGTACCCGCACCCGTCGCCGTACGTCGCCGTCGTACGCCCGCACATCTCGACGTTGGCGTCGGCACTTGTTGGAGGAAAAAAAAAACTGAACCCTAACGCATCCACGCCGTCTCCACGTCGGCCCACGCCTGCGTTAAGTCGCCGCCGCCCGGGTCGCCGCGCGTGCCCCGGCGCCGTTACGACTGCCGCCGCGCCTGCCCAGGATCCGTTGCCGCTGCCGCCGCGTTCCATTCCCGTCGCCCAGATGGCCGCCCACCCACGATCTACGTCGCCGCCTCCCTCCGAGCAGTACGCCGGCTACGACCAGCCGTCGTCCTCACGCCGTCGAGACCTGCCTCCGCCGGCCAGCAAAGTCAGGCCGTCGTCGCAAGAAATGGATCTGGCTGAAATCCTGGCCGCCGTGCAAGAGGTTGGTTAAAGACAACATTGTGCTTGATGAAATAATTATTTTAGGGATGATGTTACACGGTGTTTGATTGATCGTATAATTTTTTTTAACTATGTATAGTTAGAGGAGGAGGGCGATTATGATGGCAATGATTACGACGAGGACAACGAAACCGAATCACTAAATATGAATGAACATGCTGAGGAGAACTACATGAGTTTGGATGAATCTTATAGTGGCAATGTAAGTGTGATCAAGATTGATAAAAACAATAATTATGGTGGACCGCACGGAAATTTTCATAATTTTTTGCATCATGCAGCGACATGGCGATGATGATGATGATATGGATATAGATGATTCATTTGCCCAAAGTGCACTCCGGGTATGTCATAAATAAAATCAGAGAAGAAATGACATAATAACCATATTAGCGCTTACATGTTTTTTTGCAATGCGTGCAGATGAACGATGACGGGGAATTTCTGAGGAATATTGTGGACGATGAAAGTGACAAATCGCACGTTGATCCATCTCATGATGACAGCTCTAGCAAAGTAAGTTTTCAAACTTACAGAACTACATTATTACATATTAAAATAATAACTGACTGACATAAATGGTTTAATGCATTAATTAACAGGGAGATATAAATGGTACAAGTGGGAACGATGAGTATGTTGGTGATGATCTGTTTAATTTTGACATCGGATTTGATGAATATCAGCAAGAATCATTGGACATGCATTGGAAGGTCATGAGGAAGACGTTCAAGTCACTAGGAGAGGCTTACATTTTCTATAACCAGTATGCTTACGAGCGTGGTTTCAGCATAAGAAAGGACTCACTGAAATATTCAAAAGGTCCTGAGGGAACTAAGCGCTTGAGAAATATCGGTGTGCGAGAGCTGGGAAACGACTGGCAAAACTTTGTACAATGGAAGGCAGGACCCGCAGACCGAGAGGGGAGACTCGTTGCTTCTGCGATGCGCATATAACTTTGAAACTTGATAAAGAGCGTGACGTTTGGTATGTCAGCAGTTTCAATGATGATTACAGTCACGTTCTAGCTAGACCGGATGAAGTCACGTTTCTTCGGTCTCATAATCAGATAAAAGAATATCAGAAAGCTGAGATCTTAACCATGACAGGTGCTGGAATCAGGAAACATATGATTTATGATAATCTCGTCAGTAGGTATGGGTCATATGCAAAGGCTGGTTTTGGGAGAAAGAAGCTTTATAACATGTGTTATAGAGAAAAAATGAAGTTGCTTGCACAAGGTGATGCAGACACTGCCATTGGGATCATGTTGACCAGAAAAGAGAGAGATCCAGATTTCTTCTTTGAGCACACCATCGATGAGGAAGGAAGGCTGAAAAACATATTCTGGTGTGATTCTCAATCACGTCGAGACTATGTTGACTACGGTGATGTGACAGTCTTCGATAGCACATACAGGATGAATAGGTATGGCATGCCATTTATACCTTTTGTCGGTCTGAACAACCACCGTTGCACCACGGTATTCGGTTGTGCTCTTGTGTCTGACGAGACGGAGGATACATATGTTTGGCTGCTTCAGACATTTTTGTGGGCTCATTGTCAGAAGAGGCCCAGGTTAGTAATTACTGATGGAGATGCAGCTATGATTAAGGCCATAAGAAAGGTACTTTCGGAGGTTTGGCATCGTCTTTGCTCGTGGCATATTGAGAAGAACATGCAGAAACACCTTCATCATAAGTCTCTAAAGGAGTTCAGGTCTCTACTTTATTATGCCACTTCAAAGAAGGTATTTGAGGAGAGATGGGCAGCGTTTTGCGCCAAATGGCAGTCGGAGAAAACAAAAACATGGTTCGTCGGATGTACAAGAAGAAAAGGCTTTGGGCTGCATCATATTTGTCAGGTGGGTTTTTCTTAGGTATGCGAAGTAACCAGCAAAGTGAGAGTCTGAATTCATGCCTTCACTTGCATCTAGACTCGGTATGACTATTGTTGATATGATTGTGCACTATGAGAACTGCATAGTTCGTCTTCGTGAGAACGAGGCGCATAGCGATTACACAAACTCACAGACAGTTCGATACCAGTATTGGGCGAGTGTAAAGATATTGAGAAATCAGCTGCCCGTCGGTTCATCTGCGGCAAACTTTATATCTTGCGGGAAGATATGAAGAAGGCACGGGAGCTTGAGGTCCTTGAGAGGCGAGAGGAGCGGACACTCACAGATTCATCTTGACATGGAAGGAAAATAGGGATATCAGATTCACTGTGGAGTACACCGGGTAACTCGAAGAAACTGTGAGGTGCGATTGCGAAGCATGTATCGCAAAGGACTTCCTTGCAAACATATTCTTCATGTTCTGATTCAGCTACGCTTACGTGAGATACCTAAGTGTTTAGTGCTGCGGAGGTTGAGCCAAGTTGCAAGGGTGGACTTCCGTGAAGCGCACTAGCGATCTGTTTGCGTGGGGATGGGCAGTTGCAGGTGTGAGCTAGGTATGCAGTGAGTTGACCATCTTATCTCTGAAGCAACTCATAAAGCATGTCATAAATCATTTTTATTCGACAAGTTGAAGGCGGCTCGAGGGACATAATAGATAATGATTACACCGAGGAGGATGAGCACAGTGCGGGGTACAGTTTGTGAGCGACGATGCATTTGAGCCTAATCAAGATCATGGTCTTGTTCGTGATCCCGCTAAAGTGAACACCAAAGGCGCACCAAAACAGAATGTTAAAGGCCGCGGTAAGGATGGTCCTGATTTCACTAAAAACGGGCGACCTAAAGCTTTTGATGAGAAAAGCAAACATCAATGTGGACAGTGCGGTCTTACGGGTCATTATAAGTCCAGCCCTCAAAATCCTAAGTACGATATTCTTATGTTATTGCAAATCTTATTATTCAACCTAAATTTATTTGTTTATTTTGACACTTATTCTGAATTAACACATATCTTATTGTTATGTAGGAATTTTGTTTGAATTGTGGAGTATGGAAGATTGCTATGGAAGATTGCTTCACCCTTTCATTGGAGACTGTTATTGATGTTCTACATATGTGATCTTTAATAATTATTGAAATATGTTATATAAACTTATTTTACTTTGTTGATGTCAGACTATTTGCTACAATATACCGACATAAGTTGTAGTTTTGATGAAAGACTATGTAATGCAACAAGGAGTTTTTACTTTGTGTTTATTTGCACAGAACTGCCGTCGCTGCTGTTTACTGTTATTCTGTGCTTTGCTGTACGAACGCCGTCGCTTACAACCCCCGCCGTCGCTTACAACCCCGTCGGTTTTATTATTATTTGTAAAAAAATACTGACAAGTGCGCCGGCGGCACTGTCCAACAGTCAGCGTCTGCCTGCTGGCGGCAGTACGAGGTAATAAGCTGGTTCGACAGCTCATGTGCCGCCGGGTATATAAGCCGGTCGTCGCGCCCTCCGTCGGGCGAGGTGGGACTAAACATTTCCCGTCGCCCCGCGCCGAACTTCGGCCGTCGTCCCGCCGCTTCTAATTGGGCCGTCGTCCCGCCGCCTGTTATTTGACCGGCCCACGTGGTCTCGCGCGTCGCTGCAGTCAGGGCGGCTGCGGGCAGCCAAGTTTTTAGTCCCACCTCGCCCGACGGAGGTCGCGACGACCGGCTTATATACCCGGCGGCACATGAGCTGTCGAACGTCTTTGATAAATCTGCTATGCCACCCGTCGTCCGACGCTGCCCTGTTGGACAGTGCCGTCGGTCCTGTCTGACCTTAGACTAGCCGGCGCACTTGTCAGGCAATTTTTTTTCTTAGGATGGACAACTATGAACGTCGGTGTTATAAGCGACGTCGTCTGTGCTCACGTCGGTCGGTGTTACACCCACAAAAAAATACATGTGCATTTTTATTAACGTTTAGCACTACAAGAAAACATGGACTGATGTATCCAAACAATTTGACAACGACAGAACTATCAATATGCATATCAAGATTTCAAAATGAAAGACAATGGCTTGACGACAACATAATAATTCAAATGTCATTCTCGCCTTCAAAATAGTTCTGTCATCTTCGACACAAGATATCAAAGTCGAAATAAATGTAAACATTATTTGAGCCTACAAAATTTTCTAGTACAAAAATGTTGCCACATTTATTTCTTCTTTGCAAGCCGGGTAACTTTGTCCTTCACATCGTTGAGCGTATTTCCCTCCGCAAAAATAAGCTGCGCAATCATTAAGTCCCTCGATTTATCAATTGACTCCTGTTAGAACTTCATATTAGTATAATTCAAATAGTATTACATTATGAATTTAATTCAATATAAGCATTTGAAATAAAACCAGACCTGAGAAAAATGGCTTGTCCATTTTTCACCGTTCCAATACTGAAAGCACCGAAGAACAAATAATCCACATGAATTGTTGGTCCATACAAACAATGGTTCATAAGTTCGCATTTCATGTAAGATATTACAACAATATAAAAGTATTTACTCACCCGTCTTCTTGTTGTGGCATCTCATACGTTTTGATAGGCCATTTAGACACATCCGGATAATTCACAGCACCTTCTTAGCACTCATCACGTATGTCATATCCAATTTGTTTTCTCTGTTCATATAGATGATAGCACGAAAATATTTTAACATAATTCAGTTACTAAATGATAGTTTCAATATGCTCATGTAAATTTATGTCGTACCAGCTCCTCAACTTTTTCTCTAATTTCTTTGTCAAGTTTGGGTCCCATCAAAGAATCAAGAACCTGAAACTCTTCCTTGGAGCGATGCATGACAACCGAAACCCAGTGGGTATTTCCCTTATTAAGAGGAATATAAAGCTGCATGACAACGCAAATATGATGCAATCAACACATACCCTCTTATTATTATTTCTATCGCATAAATGCATACATTAAGGCAGTTGAAATTACCTTATCTTTTTTGAAATACTCATCGGTGCAACTATCCACGGGTCCATTCTTCTTCGCCACAACTTCATTCTCGTTTCTCCCTGGCTCGGTGTCCGATCTAATTTCAAGTAACCAGTTGACCAGATAGGTCGGCATTATATGACGATCGTCACCAACAACTCCCAACAGATACGACGAATAAGCATTGATAACCTGAAAATAATTTATATGATGTATAACAAGATATTCCAATTTGCATTGAAAGGTAGCACAACAATAACTTACATCACTGGTTAGCCATTGATGGTCAAGAATTGTACAAGCCCTCTCTGCAGTGAGACCATCGCGCATGGCATCATTGAATATTTCCTTCTTTCTATGTTTTGCTGACCGCTCATAAGCACGAACAAACTTAACACTAGCTTTAATCACATCGTATTCATCTTGAATGACTTCTTTCTCGAATAGTTCTGCAATACAGGACGGTGATATGTTAAGAAGTCAATGATAACTACAAGGTTCAGCTAGAAAACAATATGATAAACTTACTTGCTTTTGCTGTACGTTTTGCACGCTTTGTAGGTATAATAGGAATGTAAGGAGACTTCACATGGTTTGATAGCCTCCGCTTCCGTTTCCCTACACCCTCCTTTTGTACCTCATCTACTCCAATACAATCTACGGATCCACGTGATGCGATTTCATCTGTTCCTAAAGATGTAACGGTTTTCGTCGATACCTCCGGAACTTCGATAGGATCTTCTTTATCACCCTTGAAACTATCCCAATATTCAGGTGTGCAATAATAAGGTCTCTTCTCTTCGTAATCATTACTACCATCTTCATCATCCTCTTGCACATTCTTTTTGCTGGTGTTCTGAAATTGTCCACGTCAGGATTATATACAAATTCTTTCTGAGGTCTCCCATCATAGTTTCTACTTTCACTATTTTCACCATACTCATTCTCTTCTTCTTTTTCAATATCACCGGCTTTGTAGAATACAACACTTTTGTTCATTTTCTCTATGACCCTCTGTGATTAAAAATTAGTTGTAATTACTTATGTCACACATCAAAAAAACATAGTGAACGGCAAAATCAGAACACTTATACCTGTGCGCATAGCTCCGGCATACGAAGCATATCCTTACGAATGTGCTTCAGCTCAGTCAAAATCCGATCCATCATAGTGTTCTGTGTAGCTGAAGCCTCAGATGTACTGACTCTTGTTCTCCTTCCAGTAATGTTAGACTTTCTCGTACTGGATCTCTTGTTCTTTTCAGCCTGTTCCATTCTAATTTTGTTTAAGCGGTACTCTTCAGTAATGGTGTCATCGATCTACAACATAAAGAATCATACAGTCATATTTAATTAATAATAAATTTCAGACTTTAAATAGACAAATATGTATGTAACCTATTACCATTCCAACACCACGACCATATTGAAAGTCGTACTTGTCTCTTTTCTCCGCTGCCGCTTCTGTCCAATTCCTCATCAAGGGGCTCAACAGCGCTAAAGGATCATATTGTGGACCGGTGCTTGGCTGCACCTTCTCCCAATATAGATCTGCAATGAAACAAAGAACCATTTAGCATGTGGTACAGTATTACTATATAAAACAACTATTCAATTTAAAAACAAATCATACTGCAGAAGTGCAAGGTTGCCGCGTGGCCATTCCTAACACGACCTGGTTGCAAGACCATACCAATCTCCGACAAACAAAACCGCAAAGTGAATGCATTCCAGTTGAACTTTTTTATCTGCCTGACATCTTGCACTAGTGCATAATAATTCTTCGGAATGTACTCATCAGACACTGGTGCAATTATAGTCCCTAACAAGACGAGAAACGCCATCCGAACAAATTCATCATCCGCGTTTTTATTTTTCACAATCTTCTCAATAAGATCATCAATCAATATTTTACCATTCTTCTTGTTAACAAAACTAGATGGAATTTTTTTAATTGCTTTGCCTTGGTCCATACTCACAAAACTAGAAACATCAACTCATTCATTCTTCAAACCAAATATAGCGAACACATCATCAGGCCTTAGTGAAATCAATCTTTTTTTACGGCTGCCTCCTGCACCATGAATTTTTTACTACTAGGATTGTAACCTTGAACCATAAGCGCAAGCAAATTATCACGCATCTTGACCGAAGGTATTCGTAACATGCCCTCCATCTCCGTTTCGTAAAACGTAAATCTCTGACTTGGTGTTAACTTATTAACAAGACTAACCCACTTTTCTACGGAACATGCAATCACACCATCGATGTTCATACTGCATATAATAATATCTATGTGACGTTGCATGCAGCTAATGTGATATATACTATTAAAAATATTTAAAAATATACCTGCCAGACGAGGCGTTGACGACCGGCGCTGACGGCGACGGTGACGTCCAATAATGCGGGGTGACGACGGGCGTTGACGGCCTGTGCTGACGGCGACGGCGACGGTGACATCCACTAGTGCGAGGTGATGACGGGCGTTGACGGCGGGTGCAGAGGCTGTCGGGCGGGTATACACGTCGACTGGTGGGGGTGACGTCGGGTGTTGACGGCGGCGCGACGTTGTCGGGCGGGGAACGACAGCGCGGGCGGCGGCGGGCGACGGGATCAGATCGGGCGCGTCGTATGTGCGGACGACGCAAAGAACTGCATGCGCGACGTGATTGGCCGACGTGCGCGTTGTCGGGAATATTCCCTCCGATAGCGACGGCTCTGGCAGATTTTTTGCCACGTCGGGCCCGCGGAAATTATTATATGTGCGACGGGCGACGGCAAGTTGCCTAGTTTAGTCCCACCTCGGCCGCCGAACGACGCCCTTACCAGCTTATATACACGCGTCAGTTAATCCATACGTGGTCATAATTAATATTGTGATGTGGCTCTACCTAACTGCTGGGTAGTACAACTGTGCACGGGTTGTCTTGACCGGCAGTTGGGTAAAGTCACGTCGCAATATTAAATATGAATTTATTTATTTGCAGTATTTTTTCATTTATTATATATTTTTTAAACTTTGCACTAAAAACATACATGTTTGTATTATTATTATTTTTTAAACTTTGCACGAAAAACATACATGTTTGTATTATTATTATTTTTTGAACTTTGCACGAAAAATTTGTCGCGTTCCGACGCTGTACGGAGTTTCTATGATTTTCCGCACCGAAAACACCTAAAACACTGCCCACACGTGACGCAACTTGCGTTCGTAGTCCGTTTTCGTTCATCTCTGGCGTGGGGTCCCCAGACGAGTCCCCACGCGCCGCCGAAAGTTGGGTGCATTCGGCTACCCTAGCGGCACTTGTGTGCAACGGTGGTTTCGGTATGGGCGGAGGGACCCTCGGTCGTACTTCCCCGATCGCATCCACCAAAGTCGATCATTTTTTTCCACGGGCAACGGTGACCATGCAGGCGCGCGCCAAAATTTGTCGCGTTCCGGCGCTGTACGGAGTTTCTATGATTTTCCGCACCGAAAACACCTAAAACACTGCCCGCACGTGACGCAACTTGCGTTCGTAGTCCGTTTTCGTTCATCTCTGGCGTGGGGTCCCCGGACGGTTCCCCACACGCGCCCCCGAAAGTTGGGTGCATTCCGGCTACCCCAACTGGCACTTGTTGTACAACCAAGTGGTTTCGGTATGGGCGGAGGGGACCCTCGGTCGTACTTCCCCCGGTCGCATCCACCAAAGTCGATCATTTTTTTTCCACGGGCAGCAGTGACCATGCAGGCGCGACGCCAAAATTTGTCGCGTTCGACGCTGTACGGACTTTCTATGATTTTCCGCACCGAAAACACCTAAAACACTGCCCGCGACGTGGCGCAACTTGCGTTAAGTAGTCCGTTTTCGTTCATCTCGGCGTGGGGTCCCGGACGGTTCCCCACACGCGCCGAAAGTTGGGTGCATTCCGCTACCCTAAGCGGCACTTGCTGTGCAACCGGTGGTTTCGGTATGGGCGGAGGGACCCTCGGTCGTACTTCCCGGTCGCATCCACCAAAGTCGATCATTTTTTCCACGCAACAAGTGACCATGCAGGCCGCGCACGCCAAAATTTGTCGCGTTCCGACGCTGTACGTAGTTTCTATGATTTTCCGCACCGAAAACACCTAAAACACTGCCCGCACGTGACGCAACTTGCGTTCGTAGTCCGTTTTTGTTCACGCTGGCGTGGGGTCCCCGGACGGGTCCCCACACGCGCCCCCGAAAGTTGGGTGCATTCCGGCTACCCCAACTGGCACTTGCTGTGCAACCAGGTGGTTTCGGTATGGGCGGAGGGGACCCTCGGTCGTACTTCCCCCGGTCGCATCCACCAAAGTCGATCATTTTTTTTCCACGGGCAACAGTGACCATGCAGGCCGCGCACGCCAAAATTTGTCGCGTTCCGACGCTGTACGGACTTTCTATGATTTTCCGCACCGAAAACACCTAAAACACTGCCCACACGTGACACAACTTGCGTTCGTAGTCCGTTTTCGTTCATCTCTGGCGTGGGGTCCCCGGACGGGTCCCCACACGCGCCGCCGAAAGTTGGGTGCATTCCGGCTACCCCAACTGGCACTTGCTGTGCAACCAGGTGGTTTCGGTATGGCCGAAGGGGACCCTCGATCGTACTTTCCCCGGTCGCATCCACCAAAGTCGATCATTTTTTCACGGGCAACGGTGACCATGCAGGCCGCGCACGCCAAAATTTGTCGCGTTCCGACGCTGTACGGAGTTTCTATGATTTTCCGCACCGAAAACACCTAAAACACTGCCCGCACGTGACGCAACTTGCGTTCGTAGTCCTTTTTCGTTCATCTCTGGCGTGGGGTTCCCAGACGGGTCCCCACACGCACCGCCGAAAGTTGGGTGCATTCCGGCTACCCCAACTGGCACTTGCTGTGCAACCAGGTGGTTTCGGTATGGGCGGGGGGGACCCTCGGTCGTACTTCCCCCGGTCGCATCCACCAAAGTCGACCTTTTTATTTCCACGGGCAACAGTGACCATGCAGGCCGCGCACGCCAAAATTTGTCGCGTTCCGACGCTGTACGGACTTTCTATGATTTTCTGCACCGAAAACACCTAAAACACTGCCCGCACGTGACGCAACTTGCGTTCGTAGTCCGTTTTTGTTCATCTATGGCGTGGGGTCCCCGGACGGGTCCCCACACGCGCCCCCGAAAGTTGGGTGCATTCCGGCTACCCCAACTGGCACTTGTTGTGCAACCAGGTGGTTTCGGTATGGGCGGAGGGGACCCTCGGTCGTGCTTCCCCCGGTCGCATCCACCAAAGTCGATCATTTTTTTCCACGGGCAACAATGACCATGCAGGCCGCGCACGCCAAAATTTGTCGCGTTCCGACGTTGTACGGATTTTCTATGATTTTCCGCACCGAAAACACCTAAAACACTGCCCGCACGTGACGCAACTTGCGTTCGTAGTCTGTTTTCGTTCATCTCTGGCGTGGGGTCCCCGGACGGGTCCCCACACGCGCTCCGAAGTTGGGTGCATTCCGCTACCCCAAGCGGCACTTTTGTGCAACCGGTGCTTCGGTATGGGCGGAGGGACCCTCGGTCGTACTTCCCGGTCGCATCCACCAAAGTCGATCATTTTTTCCACGAACGCGGTGACCATGCAGGCCGCGCCGCCAAAATTTGTCGCGTTCGACGCTGTATGGACTTTCTATGATTTTCCGCACCGGAAACACCTAAAACACTGCCCGCACGTGACGCAACTTGCGTTCGTAGTCCGTTTTCGTTCATCTCTGGTGTGGGGTCCCCGGACGGGTCCCCACATGCGCCGCCGAAAGTTGGGTGCATTCCGGCTACCCCAACTGGCACTTGCTGTGCAACCAGGTGGTTTTGGTATGGGCGGAGGGGACCCTCGGTCGTACTTCCCCCGGTCGCATCCACCAAAGTCGATCATTTTTTTTCCACTAGCAACAGTGACCATGCAGGCCGCGCACGCCAAAATTTGTCGCGTTCCGACGCTGTACGGACTTTCTATGATTTTCCGCACCGAAAACACCTAAAACACTGCCCGCACGTGACGCAACTTGCGTTCGTAGTCCGTTTTCATTCATCTCTGGCGTGGGGTCCCCGGACGGGTCCCCACACGCGCCGCCGAAAGTTGGGTGCATTCCGGCTACCCCAACTGGCACTTGCTGTGCAACCAGGTGCTTTCGGTATGGGCGGAGGGGACCCTCCGTCGTACTTCTCCCGGTCGCATCCCCCAAAGTCGATCATTCCACAAATATACGTGAAAATCTTCTGTTTTACATCTGTTTCTTTGGGTCGGTTTTGTTTCGATTTTAAAAGATTTTACTTACTCAGTTTTAATAATGTTTCGATTTTAAAAGATTTTACATGTCGCAATATTGTCAAACGAATTTGATTTCTTTTCTCCATAGAAGCAAATTCACCTAAGCCGGGAGCAAAATTTTATGTCTGTACATGCACATCTTCGGTTGAAGCATGTATGTTCCTCATAGTGAGAATAATTTTTTTTATGGAAAGCAATTATTTGTTTCGTCGGACAATATTGTGATTTTTTAGACCCAAAAGAATAAACCTAGATCACACTGAAATCAAATTCTTCAATGGTCACATCTGAAACAATATTTGGTACGCCCACTTAAATAACATGTCTTAATTAAACATTAAAACATAAAAGCTTAATTATACATGACTTAATTAAACTTAATTAAACATAACTAATTAGGGGAGCCTAATCTACTACTTGGTTGAAAAAAAAAAGAAAACCTAATCTACACGTCCTCCTCGGAGTCGGCGAGGTCCACGATCTCCCCCGCTCCGACGTCACCGTCGTCGCCACCGTCGCCGTCGTCGCTGCTCTTGCCGCCGTCCTCCCAGTAGCCGTCGCCGCCCTGATCAAGCTGCGGCTGCGCCTCGATGGCCCGCCGCTGCCGAAAAGCGACCTGCAGCTCGGCGGCCTCGATGCCGCCGCCATAGCCGCCGCCCGCGTCGAGTGCGACCTGCAGCTCGGCGGCCTCTCTCGCCTCGCGGCCGCCACAGCTGCCGCCGCTTACTACGCGGCGCCGCGCGCGATGAGGTAGCAAGGCAGTCGTCGAAGTCGCCGTCCTCGCGCGAGGCGACCTGCTCTGCGGGATGTCGGCACGGGAGGGGAGGCGGGCGAGGCGATGGCGGGAACAGACAGCGCGTGGCGCGCGGCTGCGGAGGGGCGATGGGAAAAACTTCGAGCAGCGCGGCTGCCGGAGGGGCGGCGGGGCGGCGTGGGGCGGACGGCGAGCTGGCGGGCCCGGCGGCGAGCCGCCAGTCCGCATCTCCCGACGGGCCTGCGCGGCGACCTCCCAGAAGTTCTTGCCCTTCCAGAACCTCGTGCGGCCGACGATGTTCCACTCGCCGCCCTCGTGCTGGCGGAGCTCGGCCGTCGTCGCGCCGGGCCCCCTCGTCGGGTACCCGTCGGCGGTGATGTGGAAGACGCGCGGCAGACGGCAGCCCGGCGGCACCATCAGCCCGAGACGGATGAGCTCGTCCGTCTCCGGCGTGTCCAGGCTCGTCGGCCACAAGCTGCCGCCGCCGCCGCCGTCGTCGGACGCCATGGAGGCCGCCGGGAATAGGTGCTCGTCGGCGGTGGAAATGCGTCGGTGCGTGGGGTGAGCGGTCGAGGATCGTCGGTGGGTGTGGGCGGTCGAGTGCGGGGAGGCAGACGGGCGACGGGGCGGTGTTTTAAAGGCAGCGTCGGTAGGTGGGGGCGCCGTCCGGTAGGTGACCGACGCCGCGGCGTAACGCCGGCATTAATGGCGCATCGGGCCGGCCGCCGCGTCGGGAACCGTCTTTGACCGACGCTGAGACGGCACGCAACCGCCCCGTCCACACACGTCGCGTCGCCCAATTTTTTTTCGTCCTGCCGACGCCACGTCACCACGAGTACGTCGCTCGTCGTTTTTTCCAGGATCGTCATCGTACGTACGCGTCGCGTCGTTTTTTTTCTAGGATCGTCGTACTACGTACGCGGACGGACGCGTCTACGGTGTAGTCGGCAGCCCGTCGCGCGGGTACAGCCCCGTCGCGCGGGCGGGTACAGTGCCGTCGCGCGGATGGGGTGTTTTTATATGCTGGGACGATCCTACCCTTTTTAATGAAGGGGTACGGGACGATCTTAGCCGTTGTTGTGTTTAGGGGGTTGTACCGAAGAAGAAGTGACTTCGGTATTTATCATCGTGTTTATTTGCGTGTCTGCATTGATGTTGGTTGTACGTATTCTAGATATGCAGAGAACGGATGTGTGCTTTTGTGTTTGTATTCACTTGGTGTTCATTTTGAGTTAATACAAAAGGTTACTGTGTACAACTATTATGGGCTGCGAATTCAGCTACTAGAGCAGAGAACGAGTAGCTACTAACTACTCCTTCCATAAAGAAATATAAGAGCGTTTAGATTACTAAAATAGTGATATAAACGCTCTTATATTTGTTTACAGAGGGAGTAAAACAAACCACAGATGAGAGGTTACTAAACTACCGTGTGTATGATGATTTTTGTCATGTAAATTCAACTAGAGAAAGGAGAGTACGATAAAACCAGCTATTTCCATGAGTTATCGGTATGAATGAACTCGACAAAAAGCAGTACTATGGATTTTTATCTTACATTATTTTTGGATATTGATATGTACTCCCTCCGTCCCAAAATTCTTGTCTTAGATTTGTCTACATACGTATGTATCTATTTACATTTTAGTGTTAGATTCATCCGTATTTAGATAAATCTAAGACAAGAATTTTGGGACGGAGGGAGTACCAAATGTCAGGATTTAAGCCTCTCATCTTGAACGCCCGATCTGCCGTCAGATGTAAGTCATCAATCTTGTTGCGTGAGTCTGTGACACATCAGCACAGCAAGGCGCTCGGGATCGAACGCTGAAGCACTTCCCTTAGCAGCGTCCAGCTCGAACGCTGCTAGTGTGAACTTACCAGCAGTGCTGCACTGGTAGTGTTCCACGTGCATGCTGCTAAAGCACTTCCCTTAGCAACGTCCAGCTCCAACGCTGCTAGTGTGAACTTACCAGCAGTGCTGCACTGGCAGCACTCGTCTTGAACGTGGTCGGTGCTCACATTCGAACGCCGCTAATTAGGGGTTCTTGTACTAGGTGTAGTGCGGATCCTTGCGATTTCGTTGCCCTAATTTGATATGTCGGACCTCGTAGCATGGAATTTGTGCAAAAACCGAAGAGTCTCAGTGAGATCAGCATACTTGATGGAGTGGCATAGCCAATATGGACATAAAAGATTAGGAGAACATATAGTAGGATCCTCACGGAACTGACCAATACGGGGACGATCTAGAGCTTAAGTTGTCCTGCCAAGGTTAAAATTTTCCTCTTGCGAATGTCGGGTGACTTTGGCTAACCGACATATAAAAGTCAGTGGGCAATGTCCTACACGCGGTATAGGACTGGAGGATACCAAGCATCTGTTTTGCACTTGTGCAAAAGCTAAAGAGGTATGGCGGTTACTGGGTTTGGACTTTGCTATTGATAAAGCATGCGCTATGGATCATGCGGGAGAAGTTATGCTAGAATATTTCTTACTGCAACCAACTGAAGAATGGGTGGTCCTCTGTCTAAGAAATTCAAAGGTAGCAATTGCTATTGGTTCCTGGTATTTATGGTGGGAGAGGAGAAATCTAGTACGTAATGAAAAGGTCCAGACACTTGAGTTCATAGCAATGGCAATCAGAGCTTTGGTTGCTAACAATATTATGGCGAGTTATGCAAATACGACAATCAGGCGACATGGCTGGAAAAGATAAAGGAGCAACTATGTGAAGCTGAACGTTGATGGGGCTTTTAACCCAGACTTACTCAAGGGCTCGTATGGCGCTGCCATCAAAGACTTGAATGCAGGGCTGGCCCTGAGGGGGTGGCAGGGGGGCGGCCGCCCAGGGCCCCCGAAATCTAGGGGCCCCCTCCAGGGTTCGCAAGGAGCCCATGGCCCAGACCATAAGGAGGCAGCGACCTAGACGCACGTAGTCCACGAGTAGTCATGTTTTCCTTCTTTCCATCGTGAGTTCGCCGCTTCGCGACAATACTATTCCCCCGAGGGCCCCGATCGTGAGACGCGCCACCGATGTAGATCGCTCTCCGCCATGCGGCCGGCTGGTCTTTCCTCCAGGTCCCCGGGCCCGTTGTGTTATCCCGCGTTCGTGAGATGCCTCTCATGTGCAAGACGAAGCCACCCCACTTATAAGGTCATCCCTAACCTCCTCTTTCTAGTTGGTCACGTTCATATGGGGCAGCAGCAGTGAGATCTTAGAAGGTCTCGCATATGATGCAGTACAAAAATTTGATTTCGTGTGCCAGTTGCTCTATTCTTACTTCACTCTGGACTTTGTCCACACAACACCAATCGCCTTATCTATTGAAAAAATTGCCTGCGATTATCGTTCTTTGCATTCTCTCCCCAAATCATCATGACTGCAAATTTAATTTAAAAATTGAAAGAAGGTCTCAGCTATTCTTACATGCATAACTTCAATCCAAGTATGGTTATATAATAAAGCCACTCAGACTCCCGTAGCCATCGGGTAGGTAAATGATCTTTTATTGTTGCAAATGAAGCTTTTAAACTTCAAACCTTTCATCTTGATGTTTGCCCTCTATCAGGTATTCGATTTGTCTAATTAAGTAAAGGAATACTCCATTTACATTTTTTTTATTTTGAAACAATAGACAATAATAAGTTAAGTAAAGGAATGAACTAAAAAAATGAAATTATTATTTTGGTCTTTATAGTAGGGGCCCTGGGTTGTAATTTCGCCCAGGGCCCCCGAAATATCAGGACCGGCCCTGCTTGAATGGCAGATTCATCGCAACAGGAAACTGGAAAATCGATTAGTTCCTAGATGCGCTTATGGCCGAGGCACTGGCCTAACGAGTTGGTCTTAATTTGGCAACTACACTCACGTGTTATCGCACATAGGTGAACTCTGACAACATCGAGGTGATTTTTTTTAGAAAAGGAGGATTGCCTCCGGCCTTTACATCTGGGCGATGCATGCAACCATTTTATTGATTATTCATAGAGACCTTACAAAGTAGTACATCAGGTAGTCTAAAGCCACCATTTTAGCAACATTTGTCACTACCTCTATCCATATGATAAAGGAGTGCCGATAGTCGGAGCCTAATACCAAATAGACATCGCACAAATGCCTAACATCTAAAGCCAGAGGCCTTAACCAAGCCACATACTGAGTTTGGGGCACAAACTGGTCCGTTGTCGCCGCCATCTTCCACCAATCCATCTTTAGAGGAAACTAACGCACCGACCTTGCCAGGCTTCTCTACCATCGACGCCACCATGACACCAGACAGCATCCTCCTCCTATGTGAGTCCATCTCCGCGCATCGGACGAAGAGTCTCCACAGCACCACGCCGCCGAGATCCGTCGCCAACAATGTGTAAGATGAAGCACTGCTCCACCAAAGAAGCCATCCTCCGGTCCCTCGAGCCCATGTGCACCTCAAAAATGACGCCCTCAAGGGGAAAACGACACCAGAGAGCCGCCGTCATTCGACCTACTGGTCTAGGATTTCCCCCGGAGGTGGAAGAGTGGCCTTGAACTTTTCCATGACGATGCCTTCAAGAAGGAAACGATGCAGACAGCGCCACCACCGCCGGCCTTGGCAATGGTCGATGGCAGGTTTTCACCCAAATATGTTCGAAGAACCTCATCTCTCATGCACGGACCGCCGCCATCCCTGCCGGGATCAGGACTGTAACGCCCCGAGACTGACGCTCCAGAAGACTTCTAGCTATTCCGAGTTTCGCCGTGTGTTTTTTTTGCTTGTTGCATTGCCATCATGTCATTTAATTTTTAAAACCTCAACTAAATAAATGGCATAGATCTGTTGATCTATTTAAATCGAGGGATATTCACGATGGTGATTTCTCTTTATAATATATCCTCCCGATATTAGTGGAGCTATTATAAAATAATTCCATTCTCTGGAGTTCACCCATTAACACACTTGCAAAATCCCAATGCCCTTTATTATTTCAATTTTTGGCCCCTAGCTTTGCCATATATCCTTTCGTCATTTTCCGGAGCTCCACCAAAAATCCGAACATTTTTGGACCTTCCCAACCCTCACTTCCTATTCAAATCATTTGAATTAAATTCAAATGAGTTGAATTTAAATCTTTGAATCATGCCTCTTTCTATTTTTCCAAGATCGAGCTCATTTTTGTGAGCCCGGGAAAATTATCCGTGTGTCCAACTTCTTCCCCTAACCTCTCTTTCTTTTATTTCTTATCTCTGTTCTGTGTTTTCTTTTTCTTTCTTTAGAGGGAGAGAGAGAGCCTATGGCCAGCCGGCCTCTAAGCCCGAGGCCCAGCCGCCCCCACCTTTCCCCGTAACCCTAGCCGGCCCAAGAGGCCTGCCCGATCCTCCTCGTTCCCCACCTCTCCCGATCAAACCCTCTCCCCCTCGTCCATCCTCACGCCGCCAGGGAGAGCATTGCTCGATCCCATCTCTCCCTCTCGCCTCTCACCTCAAGACGCCATAATCAGCGAGGAAGCCGCGCCCTCTCTCTCGATCCCATCTCCTCCTGCTTCTCCTCATCGTCCCCTCCGCCTCCTCCTCGTGGCCTGCATCCGCCGCCCCTCGCCGTCGCTCAGGCCACATCGCCTCTGCACCGCGCCGCCCCCGCGCCCTGTCTTCCACCTTGCCCATGCCTCCCTGCCGTCCAACCGCGCCGCGCCCTGAAGCACCTCGCCTCCACATGCCCCTCCGCTGTAAATGCATTTCCGGTGCCTCCGACCCTCCTGCATCGTCTCCCGTCACCATGGCTCGGAGCCCGCCGTCGCTGCCGGATCAGGCTGCGCTGCTGGGGCCCTCCCCTGCCGCCGCCTCGGCCCTGCAGGAGCTCCTCTGCCGCCGGGAACCAGGAGCTCCCTCGTCCTCGCCGAGCTCCTTCGCGTCACCCTGCCTCGACCTGCTGTTGCGCCTCTGCCGCCTGCTTCCTCTCTAACGAAGCGCCTGCGCCTTGCGTTGACCGCGCCCCTGCATCCTGCGTCCGCATCAGCTGCAGCAGCCTCCATTTTTTTGTTCCTTGCGGGAAGAAGACCCATGCCTTCAACCGCAGCATGCTTCGTTGGGTTGTCTCCGCAAGGCTCCGTTTCGAATCACTACCAAGGTCAAGACCATCCCCGGGCAGGACCTCATGTTCGACTACATCCGATGTGGTTTTCGGCAAGTACCTGGAGGCCACAGTCACGCCAAGTACCACGACCCTCGAAGACCCGTGGACGTCAAGTCCCTCGCCGTGACCCAGAACGTCTACTACCACTACTTCCACTACGGCATGTGTTGTTGGGGAACGTAGTAATTTCAAAAAATTTCCTACGCACACGCAAGATCATGGTGATGTATAGCAACGAGAGGGGAGAGTGTTGTCCACGTACCCTCGTAGACCCAAGCGAAGCGATCTGGCGTAGAGGAAGTAGTCGACGTTCTCCTCGCGATCCGACCGATCCGGCGCCGTTACTCCGGCGCCCCGAGTTCTTGACACACGTACAGCTCGATGGCGTCCCTCGTACTCGATCCAGCCGAGTGTCGAGGAGAGTTTCGTCGGCACGGCGTGGTGGCGATCTTGATGTTTCACGGCGCAGGGCTTCGCCTAAGCTTCATGACGGTATAACCGAGGTGGAATATGGTGGAGGGGGCACCGACACGGCTAAGGAGCGATCTCAAGATCAACTTGTGTGTTCAAGGTGCCCCCTGCCCCGTATATAAAGGAGCAAGGGGGAGGGGGCGGCGGCCAAGGGAGGCGCGCCAAGGAGTCCTACTCCTCTGGGAGTAGGATTCCCTCCCAATCCTAGTTGGACTAGGATTCGGGAGGGAAGAGAGAGAGAGGGGCGGCCCTTCTCCTAGTCCTAGTAGGACTAGGGAAGGGGAGGCGCAGCGCCACCTAGGGCTGGCCCTTCTCCTTTCCACTAAGGCCCATCGAGGCCCATTTACCTCCCGGGGTTCGGTAACCTCCGGTACTCGATAAATTCCGCCGCCGGAACCATTCGAACTCCAAACATAGGCTTCCAATATATCAATCTTTATGTCTCGACCATTCCGAGACTCCTCGTCATGTCCGTGATCACATCCGGGACTCGAACTCCTTCGGTACATCAAAATACATAAACTCATAATAAGCATCATCGAAACCTTAAGCGTGCGGACCCTACGGTTCGAGAACAATGTAGACATGACCTAGAACTATTCACGGTCAATAACCAACAGCGGGACCTGGATGCCCATATTGGTTCCTACATATTCTCGAAGATCTTTATCGGTCAGACCGCATAACAACATCGTTGTTCCTTTGTCATCGGTATGTTACTTGCCCGAGATTCGATCGTCGGTATCAATACCTAGTTCAATCTCGTTACGGCAAGTCTCTTTACTCGTTCCGTAATACATCATCTCACAACTAACTCATTAGTTGTAGTGCTTGCAAGGCTTAAGTGATGTGCATTACCGAGAGGGCCCAGAGATACCTCTCCGACAATCGGAGTGACAAAACCTAATCTCAAAATCGCCAACCCAACATTTGCCTTTGGAGACACACTGTAGTACTCCTTTATAATCACCCGATTACGTTGTGGACGTTTGGTAGCACCAAAGTGTTCCTCCGTAAGCGGAGTTGCATAATCTCATAGTTACGAGGAACATGTATATGTCATGGATAAAAGCAGTAGCAACATACTAAGCGATCGTGTGCTAAGCTAAGGGAATGGGTCATGTCAATCAGATCATTCTACTAATGATGTGACCTTGTTAATCAAATAACAACTCCTTGTTCATGGCCGGAAACATAACCATCTTTGATTAACAAGCTAGTCTAGTAGAGGCATACTAGTGACATGTTGTTTTGTCTATGCATTCACACATGTATCATGTTTCCGGTTAATACAATTCTAGCATGAATGATAAACATTTATCATGAAATAAGGAAATAAATAATAACTTTATTATTGCCTCTAGGGCATATTTCCTTCAGTCTCCCACTTGCACTAGAGTCAATAATCTAGATTACATAGTAATGATTCTAACACCCATGGAGTCTTGGTGCTGATCATGTTTTGCTCGTGGAAGAGGCTTAGTCAGCGGGTCGCAACATTCAGATCCGTGTGTACCTTGCAAATCTCTATGTCTCCCGTCTGGACTAAGTCCGGATGGAATTGAAGCGTCTCTTGATGTGCTTGGTCCTCTTGTGAAATCTGGATTCCTTTGCTAAGGCAATTGCTCGATATTGTCACGAAGATTTTCATTGGACCCGATGCACTAGGTATGACACCTAGATCGGATATGAACTCCTTCATCGAGACTCCTTCATTAGCTGCTTCGAAGCTGCTATGTATTCCGCTTCACATGTAGATCCCGCTTCTGACGCTTTGTTTAGAACTGCACCAACCAGCAGCTCCTCCGTTTAGTGTAAATCGTATCCGGTCTGCGATTTAGAATCGTCCGGATCGGTGTCAAAGCTTGCATCAACGTAACCGTTCACGATGAGCTCTTTGTCACCTCCATATCGAGAAACATATCCTTCGTCCTTTTCGGTATTTCGGGATGTTCTTGACCGCTGTCGATGATCCACTCTGGATTACTTTGGTACCTCCTGCTAGGCTTATAGCAAGGCACACATCAGTCTGGTACACAGCATTGCATACATGATAGAGCCTATGGCTGAAGCATAGGAACATCTTTCATTTCTCTCTATCTTCTGCGGTGGTCGGGCATTGAGTCGACTCAACTTCACACCTTGTAACACAGGCAAGAACCCTTTCTTTGCTTGATCCATTTTGAACTTCTTCAAAACTTTGTCAAGGTATGTGCTTTGTGAAAGTCCAATTAAGCGTCTTGATCTATCTCTATAGATCTTAATGCCCAATATGTAAGCAGCTTCACCGAGGTCTTTCATTGAAAAACTCTTATTCAAGTATCCCTTTATGCTATCTAGAAATTCTATATCATTTCCGATCAGCAATATGTCATCCACATATAATATCGAAATGCTCTGAGCTCCCACTCACTTTCTTGTAAATCTGAGCTTCTCCAAAAGTCTGTACAAACCCAAATGCTTTGATCACACTATCAAGCGTTTATTCCAACTCGAGATGCTTGCACCAGTCCATATATGGATCATTGGAGCTTGCACACTTTGTTAGCTCCCTTTGGATCGATAAAACCTTCTAGTTGCATCATATACAACTCTTCTTCCGAAATCCATTCAGAATGCAGTCTTTACATCCATTTGCCAAATTTCATAATCATAAAATCGGCAATTGCTAACATGATTCGGACGGACTTAAGCATCGCTACGGGTGAGAAGGTCTCATCGTAGTCAATCCCTTGAACTTGTCGAAAACCTTTTGCGACAAGTCGAGCTTTATAAACGATAACATTACCGTCGCGTCGGTCTTCTTCTTGAAGATCCACTTGTTTTCTATTGCTTGCCTACCCTCGGGCAAGTCAACAAAGTCCACACTTTGTTTTCATACATGGATCCCATCTCAGATTTCATGGCCTCAAGCCATTTTGGAATCTGGGCTCACCATCGCTTCTTCATAGTTCGTAGGTTCATCATGATCTAGTAGCATGACTTCCAGAACAGGATTACCGTACCACTCTGGTGCGGATCTTACTCTGGTTGATCTACGAGGTTCTGCAGTAACTTGTTCTGAAGTTTCATGATCAACATCATCAACTTCCTCACTACTTGGTCTAGGCGTCTCAGAAACTGATTTCTGTGACGAACTACTTTCAAGTAAGGGAGAAGGCACTATTACCTCATCAAGTTCCACTTTGCTCCCACTCACTTCTTTCGAGAGAAACTCCTTCTCTAGAAAGGATCCATTCTTAGCAACGAATGTCTTGCCTTCGGATCTGTGATAGAAGGTGTACCCAACTGTCTCCTTTGGGTATCCTATGAAGACACATTTCTCGATTTGGGTTCGAGCTTATCGGGTTGAAGCTTTTTCACATAAGCATCGCATCCCCAAACTTTAAGAAAGCGACAACTTTGGTTTCTTGCCAAACCATAGTTCATAAGGTGTCGTCTCAGCGGATTTCGACGGTGTTCTATTCAAGTGTGAATCGGCTGTCTCTAGAGCATAACCCCAAAACGATAGCGGTAAATCTGTAAGAGACATCATAGATCGTACCATATCTAGTAAAGTACGATTACGACGTTCGGACACACCATTACGCTGTGGTGTTCCAGGTGGCGTGAGTTGCGAAACTATTCCGCATTGTTTCAAATGTAGACCAAACTCGTAACTCAAATATTCACCTCCACGATCAGATCGTAGAAACTTAATTTTCTTGTTACGATGATTTTCAACTTCACTCTGAAATTCTTTGAACTTTTCAAACGTTTCAGACTTATGTTTCATTAAGTAGATATACCCATATCTGCTTAAGTCATCTGTGAAGGTGAGAAAATAACGATATCCGCCACGAGCCTCAATATTCATCGGACCACATACATACAGTATGTATGATTTCCAACAAATCTGTTGCTCTCTCCATAGTACCGGAGAGCGGTGTTCTAGTCATCTTGCCCATGAGGCACGGTTCATAAGTGCCAAGTGATTCATAATCAAGTGACTCCAAAAGTCCATCAAGCATGGAGTTTCTTCATGCGCTTTACACCGATATGACCTAAGCAGCGAATGCCACAAATAAGTTGCACTATCATTATCAACTCTGCATCTTTTGGTTTCAACATTATGAATATGTGTATCACTACTATCGAGATTCATAAGAAATAGACCACTCCTCAAGGGTGCATGACCATAAAAGATATTACTCATATAAATAGAACAACCATTATTCTCTCGATTTAAATGAATAACCGTCTCGCATCAAACAAGATCCAGATATAATGTTCATGCTCAACGCAGGCACCAAATAACAATTATTTAGGTCTAAAACTAATCCGAAGGTAGATGTAGAGGTAGCGTGCCGACCGCGATCACATCGACTTTGGAACCATTTCCCACGCGCGATCGTCACCTCGTCCTTTGCGAGTTAAGCAATCGTAGTCCCTGTTTGAGTTGCAAATATTAGCAAGAACCAATATCAAATACCAGTGCTACTACGAGCTCTAGTAAGGTACACATCAATAACATGTATATCACATATACCTTTGTTCACCTTGCCATCCTTCTTATCCGCCAAATACTTGGGGCAGTTCCGCTTCGGTGACGATCGCTTGCGGTAGAAGCACTCGGTTTCAGGTTTAGGGCAGACTTGGGTTTCTTCTCTGAGCAGCAACTTGCTTGCTGTTCTTCTTGAATTCCTTCTTCTTCCCTTTGCCTTTCTTCTTGAAACTAGTGGTCTTATTGACCATCAACACTTGATGCTCCTTCTTGATTTCTACCTCCGCAGCCTTTAGCATTGCGAAGAGCTCAGGTATAGTTTTTACTAACCCTTGCATATTATAGTTCATCACGAAGCCTTTGTAGCTTGGTGGCGGTGATTGGAGAATTTCATCAATGACACAATCATCCGGAAGATTAACTCCCAATTGTGTCAAGTGATTGTAGTACCCGGACATTACGAGTATATGCTCACTAATGAACTGTTCTCCTCCATCTTGCAGCTATAGAACTTATTGGAGACTTCATATCTCTCAATCCGGGCATTACTGTTGGAATATTAACTTCAACTCTGGAACATCTCATATGCTCCATGACGTTCAAAACGTCGTTGAAGTCCCGGTTCTAAGCCGTAAAGCATGGCACATTGAACTATAGAGTAGTCATCAGCTTTGCTCGCCAGACGTTCACAACATCTGGCGTTGCTCGGCAGACAGAACTGTCACCTAGCGGTGCATCCGGGGCGTAGCTCTTACGTGCAGCAATGAGGATGATCCTCGTTACGGACCCGATCCGTGTAATTGCTACCATCATCTTTCAACTTTGCTTTCTCAAGGAACGCATTAAAATTCAACGGAACAACAAAGACGAGCCATCTATCTACAATCAAACATAAACAAGCAAGATACTATCGGTACTAAGTTCATGATAAATTTAAGTTCAATTAATCATATTACTTAAGAACTCCCACTTAGAAAAACATCTCTCTAGTCATCTAAGTGATCACGTGATCCAAATCAACTAAACCATAACCGATCATCACGTGAAATGGAGTAGTTTTCAATGGTGAACATCTCATGTTGATCATATCTACTATATGATTCACGCTCGACCTTTCGGTCTCCGTGTTCCGAGGCCATATCTGCATATGCTAGGCTCGTCAAGTATAACCGAGTATTCTGCGTGTGCAAAACTGGCTTGCACCCGTTGTAGATGGACGTGAGAGCTTATCACACCCGATCATCACGTGGTGTGCAGGCACGACGAACTTTGGCAGCGGTGCATACTCGGGAGAACACTTCTTGATAATTTAGTGAGAGATCATCTTATAATGCTACCGTCAATCAAAGCAAGATAAGATGCATAAAAGGATAAACATCACATGCAAATCAATATAAGTGATATGATATGGTCATCATCATCTTGTGCTTCACGATCTCCATCTTGCAGCACCACCATGATCACCATCGTCACCGGCGCGACACCTTGATCTCCATCGTAGCATCGTTGTCGTCTCGCCAAACTTATGCTTCTCGACTATCGCTACCGCTTAGTGATAAAGTAAAGCATTACAGAGCGATTGCATTGCATACAATAAGCGACAACCATATGGCTCCTGCCGATTGCCGATAACCGGTTACAAAACATGATCATCTCATACAATAAAATATAGCATCACGTCTTGACCATATCACATCACAACATGCCTGCAAAAACAAGTTAGGCGTTCTCTACTTTGTTGTTGCAAATTTTACGTGGCTGCTACGGGCTTAAGCAAGAACCAGTCTCACCTCGCATCAAAACCACAGCGATACTTCGTCAAATAGACTCCGTTTTAACCTTCTCAAGGACGGGCGTAGCCACACTCAGTTCAACTAAAGTGAGAGAGGCAGGCACCCACCGGTCACCTTTAAGCAGCGAGTGCTCGTGGCGGTGAAACCAGTCTCGCGTAAGCGTCTGGCGTAATGTCGGTCAGGCGCTTCATCTCACAATACCGCTGAACCAAAGTATGACATGCTGGTAGGTAGTATGACTTGTATCGCCCACAACTCACTTGTGTTCTACTCGTGCAAAACATCAAACCATAGAAAAACCTAGGCTCGGATGCCCTTTGTTGGGGAGCGTAGTAATTTCAAAAATTTCCTACGCACACGCAAGATCATGGTGATGTATAGCAGCGAGAGGGAGAGTGTTGTCCACGTACCCTCGTGAGACCCGGCGGAAGCGATCTGGCGTAGAGGAAGTAGTCGACGTTCTCCTCGCGATCCGACCGATCCGGCGCCGTTACTCCGGCGCCCCGAGTTCTTGACACACGTACAGCTCGATGGCGTCCCTCGTACTCGATCCAGCCGAGTGTCGAGGAGAGTTTCGTCGACGACGGCGTGGTGGCGATCTTGATGTTTCACGGCGAGGCTTCGCCTAAGCTTCATGACGGTATAACCGAGGTGGAATATGGTGGAGGGGGCACCGCACACGGCTAAGAGCGATCTCAAGATCAACTTGTGTGTTCCAAGGTGCCCCCTGCCCCGTATATAAAGGAGCAAGGGGAAGGGGCGGCGGCCAAGGGAGCGCGCCAAGGAGTCCTACTCCCTCGGGAGTAGGATTCCTCCCAATCCTAGTTGGACTAGGATTCCTGGAGGGAAAGAGAGAGGGGCGGCCCTTCTCCTAGTCCTAGTAGGACTAGGGAGGGGGAGGCGCGCCACCTAGGGCTGGCCCTTCTCCTTTCCACTAAGGCCCATCGAGGCCCATTTACCTCCGGGGGTTCGGTAACCTCCGGTACTCGATAAATTCCCGCCGCCGGAACCATTCGAACTCCAAACATAGGCTTCCAATATATCAATCTTTATGTCTCGACCATTCCGAGACTCCTCGTCATGTCCGTGATCACATCCGGGACTCGAACTCCTTGGTACATCAAAATACATAAACTCATAATAAGCATCATCGAAACCTTAAGCGTGCGGACCCTACGGTTCGAGAACAATGTAGACATGACCTAGAACTATTCACGGTCAATAACCAACAGCGGGACCTGGATGCCCATATTGGTTCCTACATATTCTCGAAGATCTTTATCGGTCAGACCGCATAACAACATCGTTGTTCCTTTGTCATCGGTATGTTACTTGCCGAGATTCGATCGTCGGTATCCAATACCTAGTTCAATCTCGTTACGGCAAGTCTCTTTACTCGTTCCGTAATACATCATCTCACAACTAACTCATTAGTTGTAGTGCTTGCAAGGCTTAAGTGATGTGCATTACCGAGAGGGCCCAGAGATACCTCTCCGACAATCGGAGTGACAAAACCTAATCTCGAAATCGCCAACCCAACATTTGCCTTTGGAGACACCTGTAGTACTCCTTTATAATCACCCGATTCGTTGTGACGTTTGGTAGCACCAAAGTGTTCCTCCGTAAGCGGAGTTGCATAATCTCATAGTTACAGGAACATGTATATGTCATGGATAAAAGCGGTAGCAACATACTAAGCGATCGTGTGCTAAGCTAAGGAATGGGTCATGTCAATCAGATCATTCTACTAATGATGTGACCTTGTTAATCAAATAACAACTCCTTGTTCATGGCCAGGAAACATAACCATCTTTGATTAACAAGCTAGTCTAGTAGAGGCATACTAGTGACATGTTGTTTTGTCTATGCATTCACACATGTATCATGTTTCCGGTTAATACAATTCTAGCATGAATGATAAACATTTATCATGAAATAAGGAAATAAATAATAACTTTATTATTGCCTCTAGTTCATGTGTACCACTACGCCGAAGAGCTTGGATGCACCAAGTTCCACTACTTCCACAACCGGACGCCAAGTACCCCTTCGAGTTGACAAGAGCGGCAAGCCCGACGACCTCGGACATCTCTAAAACGTGTTCCACTACCGTCGCGAGAACCACTACTTCCACGATGGCCGAGAACGACTACTTCCCTCGGCGAACTCGATCCGCCCAAACGCACGCTTGAAGGTATGCCACCGAGACGGCGCCCGTGAGCGAATGCATGCTTGGTTATGAGATGCTCGAGTTTTGCACCGTGATTGAATTGTCCTCGCGGCGCCCTCTTTTGCCATGCCACCGACCCGTGGGAACCCGGTAGTCGGGAGCACCCCACCATCTTTGCATGTTCGCACATCCGCACATTTGCTCTTTTGCACCGGTATCTCAATGAGTTATCGGATCATCGGAATGTTGCCGTGGCACCATTTTCGGATATGCTGCCGTGGCACCATTTTTGTTTCGCCGCCGTGGCACCCTTTTCGTCCCGCCATGGTGATCAAATGCTCCTTAACATGCTCTTGTCAACATTTTCATAAAAAATTGCATAAAACTTGCATGTGTCATCCGCATCATGATAACAACAATTAAAATGTTTAAACTTGTTGTTGCATTAAATTGCTAAATGCATAGGGGGATTTACCGGATTTGTTGTTTTTATATCCGGCCCCATTTAAATTGTTTAGATGGTATAGTTTTTGTTATGCTTCACCTCTTGCCATGTTAACCAACATTTAATCTTGTCTTGTTCATAACCGAGAGAGAACTAAATGATTGATGTGGCGTTTCGTCAATATGCAACTCCGTTGCATATTGAGCTCCACTTAATTTGTAAGTTTGTTTTGTGCACTTTGCCATGCCATGCCTCATTAAACCGGACATGCATCATACTTGTTTGTGCATCATGACATGTTTATGCTGGTGTGCTTACCATGTTGCTTGCTTCTTTCGGTTTGCTTCTCTCGTTAGCTTCGGTTTCGTTCCGGAGTTGTGAGGATTCGTTCGACTTCGTCCGCTTTGTCTTCTTCATGGACTCGTTCTTCTTCCTTGCGGGATTTCAGGCAAGATGATCATACCCTCGAAATCACTACTATCTTTGCTATGCTAGTTTGCTCGCTCTTTTGCTATGCCAATGCTATGATGCCTACCATTTGATTGTCAGCCTCCCAAATTGCCATGTCAAACCTCTAACCTTTGAAACCATTCCTAGCAAACCGTTGTTTGGCTATGTTACCGCTTTGCTCAGCCCCTCTTATAGCGTTGTTAGTTGCAGGTGAAGATTGAAGTTTGTTCCTTGTTGGAACATGGAGATGTTGTTCCTTGTTGGAACATGTTTACTTGTTGGGATATCACAATATATCTTATTTAATTAATGCATCTATACACTTGGTAAAGGGTGGAAGGCTCGGCCTTATGCCTGGTGTTTTGTTCCACTCTTGCCGCCCTAGTTTCCGTCATATCGGTGTTATGTTCCCGATTTTGCGTTCCTTACGGTTGGGCTATAATGGGAACCCCTTGACAGATTCGCCTTAAGTAAAGCTCCTCCGGCAATCGCCCAACATTGGTTTTACCATTTGCACTAACAACCTACCACCTTCCCTTGGGTTCTGCAGACTCAAGGGTCATCTTTATTTTAACCCCCGGGCGGTGCTCCTCGAGTGTTGGTCGAACCGAGCTACTGCTGGGGCCACCTCGGGAAACTTGAGGTTGGTTTTACTCGTAGCTAGACTCATCTGAGTGTGCCCCGAGAAAGAGATATGTGCAGCTCCTATCGGGATTTGTCGGCACATTCGGGCGGTGTTGCTGGTTTAGTTTTACCCTGTCGAAATGTCTTGTTGTACCGGGATACCGAGTCTGATCGGAGTGTCTTGGGTGGAGGTCTATTCCTCCGTTGACCGTGAGAGCTTGTCATGGGCTAAGTTGGGACACCCCTGCAGGGATTTGAACTTTCGAAAGCCGTGCCCGCGGTTATGTGGCAGATGGGAATTTGTTAACGTCCGGTTGTAGAAGACCTGAAGTTGACCTTAATTAAAATACATCAACCGTGTGTGTAACCGTGATGGTCTCTTTCCGGCGGAGTCCGGGAAGTGAACACGGTGTTGGAGTTATGTTTGGCGAGGTTGCTATAGGATCACTTCTTGATCATACTTTTATCGACCGTGCTTTGCCTTCTCTTCTCGCTCTCTTTTGCGATTGTAGCCACCACATATGCTAGTCGCTGCTGCAGCTCCACCTCATTACTCCATCCTTCCTATAAGCTTAAATAGTCTTGATCTCATGGTGCGAGATTGCTGAGTCCCGTGGCTCACGGATACTTCAAACCAGTTTGCGGTGCCTATGTTACCGAGCGGTGGCGCAACCAAGCTCAAGGAGGAGCTCGATGAAGATCTTGCCCTTTGTGTTGTTTCGTTCTAGTTGATCGAAGAGTGGAGTCCGGTTGGGGTCGATCGAGGACCTTTATCGCATTTGGGGTTCTTCTTTTATTTTGGTTCCGTAGTCGGACCTTGATTGTATCTGGATGATGTAATGCTTTATTCATGTAATTGTGTGAAGTGGCGATTGTAAGCCAACTATGTAACTCTGTCCCTTATGTATTACTTGGGTTGTGTGAAGATTACCTCACTTGCGACATTGCTTTCAATGCGGTTATGCCTCTAAGTCGTGCCCGACACGTGGGAGATATAGCCGCATCGAGGCGTTACAAGTTGGTAATCAGAGCCTTCCCCGACCTTAGGAGCCCCCACTGCTTGATCGTTTTTAGCGGCGGAGTTGTGTCTAGAAAAATGTTTTGAGTCATTTAGGATTATATATATCGGAGAGTTTAGGAATTCTTTTTACTCCCAGTCCTTGACCTTACGGTGAGGTATCTGACGTAGAGTTTTGACTTTTCTCTTCTCAAATTTCACTAAAAAAAAATTTTAGGATCACGCGGGTATCTTAGAATCGTTCCGATGGTTTTATGATGACAACATTGTCTTGGTGCCTCCTGACATTTAGGGGTTGTGGCGGTGTCCCGGGAGTTGAGCTCGAGGTGTTGTCATCATAATTTTATCGTTGCAGTTCGGAATACCGAGTTTAATCGCCGACATCAAAAATCTCTTTTATGCAGTTGTTGGTGAGATAACCCGCTAACCCGATCTTGAGGTGAGTACGGGAGTATTGCCATGACTCGTATAACGGATGCTTTTCGAAGGTTGAGGTACACGATTTCCGAAGGTTTCTTGGTTATGTGTTGACGGATGGATACAGCTGGATGTAGGGATTGTTAGTTTGGGTGAGATATATTGCTCCCCTGTATCCCCAACACCTGATTGCATAACCGGAAAATTTCGGGAGTTTCATAGGTGGGAATTCAAGTAGCTCTTAGGATATCTTTCCGACGGATGTATGATATGAAATTGGGGTTCGACGTCTAGTGGTCCGCCTATTCACGGTTGGTTTCTGATGGTCTCGTTGTGTCTTAAAGAGTCCTTGGCTATGCCGACTGGGGCGCTTCGTATGTCATGTGCTTTGCCTTGTACATGATGGTGCTGTGTCGATTGAGCTCGTGTAGGCCCCACCACGAAAACTTGGACGAAATCTCTATCATATGTATTTGTTCGGCTTATTTTGCAAGCCAATCCTTTGTTTTTGTTTTGAGTTGTGGTATTGAGTTGCTTCAATGTCAAGTGTTGATTCCATACCTTTCGAAATGGTGTTCTCATACTCGAGGTGAATACCAATCCTTCTCGACAATCGAGATTGTCATGTCTATTCTTTCCAACCGGTGTGCTTCTCCTCAAGTGGATCCCATCATTCTCCCCATCCGCGAGATCAATTCTAAGTTTTCTCAACGGTGTTTGTTTCGTTCATCCCAAGTTGTCTTTGTTTTTCCCCACCCTCCACCCTTTTTCTTCAAGGACTCAGATTTCTTAATCATGTATCCTTTTATTTGTGGGAAGTCTCGTCATTCTTTTCAATCAATGTGCTGATCCGGTGATCCCTCGTGAAAATCCTCACGAGCTTCAAGTTCATCATCCTTCATTGTTGTTTCTTCTCCGGTGGATCCAATTCAAGCTTTCGATATTCATCATATACCTTTTTCCTCATTTTAATGTCTTCTCATACCGGTGCACCTCATTATCATTCTACTTCTCGCTATTTGTTATTCCGGAGTGCTCAAGATATCTTGAAGATTCGTGTTTCCACTCTGCATTCGTTTAAGCTCTTTCGAGATTGGTATCTCATTCAAGTCATTTAATTCAACCGGTGCAACATCTCTTTTAAATCTTTTCAACGGTGTTCTTTTGAGTGGGCCCTAACCCACAGGTCTTTTCGAGGATCTTACGACTCTTCTATTTTTCCCGAGCTATCCTAAATTCTTCTCCAAGTTTGGCGTAAGAATGAGTTATCATCGATCAAATGCTTTTCTCCAAGATCTTTGAAATTCTTTTCATAGTTGGCTCAACCTCTTCGCTTTTGATTCTTCGGTGTGCCTCAATAATTCTTGGTGGTGTTTCTCGTTGTCATTCTCATCATTTGAAGACCGAAGAAGAGTTTCTCTTAAATCTTGGTCCATTCTCTTGAAGATTCATGGTTCTAGCTTGATGCCATCCTCTCATAATTGTTTTCGATTGTGAGAATCCTTTTCACCATCGGGAGATATTCAAGAGTCTTCTCGGTTTGTCATTGAGTCCATCAATTCAGGTTTATCCATTCTCAGCTGTCAGTTATCATTCTCCTATCTTACCGGTGCATCATTCAAGTATTCTCCAATCAGCTCGTCATTTATTCGTTCACTTGTATCTAAATCCCCTCAAGTATCTTCATTCATTTTTTTTCAATTCTTACGGTGGTTCTTTCAAGATCTCTCTTCCTTGTTCATCATATCAATTCATTTGTTGTTCCAATCCTACCGGTGGTTGTTGAAGACCTTCTCAAGTTTACGCCATATCTCTCTTTATCCTTTCTACGAGAATAAGTAGTATGCCAAATCCATTGCTTGTCATCAATTTAATTTGATGAAGGATAAGCATACAATAAATCTTATTCTTATTTCCTCGAGGTGATTCAATTCTTTTCTTCCGAAGATTGTTCATGATGAAGTAATTCTCGGTTTCAGTGGTTTCATCTTTTCTTTTCCCGGAGTTCCAAGCTCTCATCACCAAGAAGATCCATCTAAATCATTGCAAGGCTTCACCTTGTGTTTTCAACTTCTCTTTCTTTCTATCACCCTTTTGTTTACCAGAGTTCTTCATGGAGGCTCTACATGGTGGTTCATCAAGGATTCCTTTCATTCTTCAATTGTTCTTCAAGATTTCTCTTGAAGTTATGATCTGCCAAGCTATACTCAAAAATAAACATGGTGCTCAACACATGTTTTGTTTTGAGGAGTTCAAGCATTCTTTATCTTGCATTCTGAAGTGCAATTCTTTCGACCTTATCTTTTCAGGTGGTGTTATGTCATTTTGACAGTTTAATTCATGTTTCATGATTCACATGTTGTCAAGAATGAGGTATTTTAAATCCATCAATCTCTTCGTTGGATTTATCTTGTGTCATGTTTTCACCTAAAGCCTTCCTTGTGAATGTTGCTATTTGTGGTGCTTATTAATGACCCAAGTTATCTCTTTTCCATCTTGATGGAACAAGCTTTCATCTCTTCGTTAATCTCAAGCAATTGTTTCCGTTGGTGGCCGTTTGTCACCTCATAATTTTGAGATGTTTCCATAAGACCACTACAAACTTATTCTTTTCGTTGTTGGTCTTCCAACAACTCTGTTCTAACCTTCTTGCAAAGATGCCTTCCAAATTCATTTGTGGTAGAAGTTGTCATTTTCTTCTCCGTCCCTTTATCCCAACGGTCTAACTTCTATTCTTTCGTTATGGAGGCATTGTGATGTTATGCTCTTCACACATCACCTCGTTTGGTGAGGATCGTCTTCTTTTCTTGCTTATCCAGTTAACCAGAGTGTTTTCAACTTTGTTCATCTTCGTTGTTTTCTTTCATTCATCTTGCTCAACCTCTCAAGGTTCATGGTTTCACTCAGTTTGTCGAAGAAGCAACTTAGTTTTACCTCTTCTCTTTCTGTTCCGTTTTTCCTACGGTGCCATTCTAGATCTCGGGACGAGATCCTCTCATAGTGGTGGAGTGTTGTAACGCCCCGAGACTGACGCTCTAGAAGACTTCTAGCTATTCCGAGTTTCGCCGTGTGTTTTTTTTGCTTGTTGCATTGCCATCATGTCATTTAATTTTTAAAACCTCAACTAAATAAATGGCATAGATCTGTTGATCTATTTAAATTGAGGGATATTCACGATGGTGATTTCTCTTTATAATATATCCTCCCGATATTAGTGGAGCTATTATAAAATAATTCCATTCTCTGGAGTTCACCCATTAACACACTTGCAAAATCCCAATGCCCTTTATTATTTCAATTTTTGGCCCTAGCTTTGCCATATATCCTTTCGTCCTTTTAGGAGCTCCACAAAAATCCGAACATTTTGGACCTTCCCAACCCTCACTTCCTATTCAAATCATTTGAATTAAATTCAAATGAGTTGAATTTAAATCTTTGAATCATGCCTGTTTCTATTTTTCCTAGATCGAGCTCATTTTTGTGAGCCCGGGAAAATTATCCGTGTGTCCAACTTCTTCCCCTAACCTCTCTTTCTTTTATTTCTTATCTCTGTTCTGTGTTTTCTTTTTCTTTCTTTAGAGGGAGAGAGAGAGCCTGTGGCCAGCCGGCCTCTGAGCCCAAGGCCCAGCCGCCCCCACCTTTCCCCGTAACCCTAGCCGGCCCAAGAGGCCTGCCCGATCCTCCTCGTTCCCCACCTCTCCCGATCAAACCCTCTCCCCCTCGTCCATCCTCACGCCGCCAGGGAGAGCATTGCTCGATCCCATCTCTCCCTCTCGCCTCTCACCTCGCGCACGCCCGCAATCAGCGCGAGGAAGCCGCGCCCTCTCTCTCGATCCCATCTCCTCCTGCTTCTCCTCATCGTCCCCTCCGCCTCCTCCTCGTGGCCTGCATCCACCGCCCCTCGCCGTCGCTCAGGCCACGTCGCCTCTGCACCGCGCCGCCCCCGCGCCCTGTCTTCCACCTTGCCCATGCCTCCCTGCCGTCCAACCGCGCCGCACCCTGAAGCACCTCGCCTCCACATGCCCCTCCGTCGTCTGTTTCCGGTGCCTCCGACCCTCCTCTGCATCGTCTCCCCGTCACCATGGCTCGGAGCCCGCCGTCGCCGCCGGATCAGGCTGCGCTGCTGGGGCCCTCCCCTGCCGCCGCCTCGGCCCTGCAGGAGCTCCTCTGCCGCCGGGAACCAGGAGCTCCCTCGTCCTCGCCGAGCTCCTTCGCGTCACCCTGCCTCGACCTGCTGTTGCGCCTCTGCCGCCTGCTTCCTCTCGTCAACGAGCGCCTCGCCTTGCGTTGACCGCACCCTGCATCCTGCGTCCGCATCAGCTGCAGCAGCCTCCATTTTTTTGTTCCTTGCGGGAAGAAGACCCATGCCTTCAACCGCAGCATGCTTCGTTGGGTTGTCTCCGCAAGGCTCCGTTTCGAATCACTACCAAGGTCAAGACCATCCCCGGGCAGGACCTCATGTTCGACTACATCCGATGTGGTTTTCGGCAAGTACCTGGAGGCCACAGTCACGCCAAGTACCACGACCCTCGAAGACCCGTGGACGTCAAGTCCCTCGCCGTGACCCAGAACGTCTACTACCACTACTTCCACTCGGCATGTGTACCACTCGCCGAAGAGCTTGGATGCACCAAGTTCCACTACTTCCACAACCGGACGCCAAGTACCCTTCGAGTTGACAAGACCGGCAAGCCCGGCGACCTCGGACATCTCTGGCGTGTTCCACTACCGTCGCGAGAACCACTACTTCCACGATGGCCGAGAACGACTACTTCCCTCGAGAACTCGATCCGCCCAAACGCACGCTTGAAGGTATGCCACCGAGACGGCGCCCGTGAGCGAATGCATGCTTGGTTATGAGATGCTCGAGTTTTGCACCGTGATTGAATTGTCCTCGCGGCGCCCTCTTTTGCCATGCCACCGACCGTGGGAACCCGGTAGTCGGGAGCACCCCACCATCTTTTGCATGTTCCGCACATCCGCACATTTGCTCTTTTGCACGGTATATCAATGAGTTATCGGATCATCGGAATGTTGCCGTGGCACCATTTTCGGATATGCTGCCGTGGCACCATTTTTGTTTCGCCGCCGTGGCACCCTTTTCGTCCCGCCATGGTGATCAAATGCTCCTTAACATGCTCTTGTCAACATTTTCATAAAAAAATGCATAAAACTTGCATGTGTCATCCGCATCATGATAACAACAATTAAAATGTTTAAACTTGTTGTTGCATTAAATTGCTAAATGCATAGGGGGATTTACCGGATTTGTTGTTTTTATATCCGGCCCCATTTAAATTGTTTAGATGGTATAGTTTTTGTTATGCTTCACCTCTTGCCATGTTAACCAACATTTAATCTTGTCTTGTTCATAACGAGAGAGAACTAAATGATTGATGTGGCGTTTAGTCAATATGCAACTCCGTTGCATATTGAGCTCCACTAATTTGTAAGTTTGTTTTGTGCACTTTGCCATGCCATGCCTCATTAAACCGGACATGCATCATACTTGTTTGTGCATCATGACATGTTTATGCTGGTGTGCTTACCATGTTGCTTGCTTCTTTCGGTTTGCTTCTCTCGTTAGCCGGTTTCGTTCCGGAGTTGTGAGGATTCGTTCGACTTCGTCCGCTTTGTCTTCTTCATGGACTCGTTCTTCTTCCTTGCGGGATTTCAGGCAAGATGATCATACCCTCGAAATCACTACTATCTTTGCTATGCTAGTTTGCTCGCTCTTTTGCTATGCCAATGCTACGATGCCTACCATTTGATTGTCAGCCTCCCAAATTGCCATGTCAAACCTCTAACCTTTGACACCATTCCTAGCAAACCGTTGTTTGGCTATGTTACCGCTTTGCTCAGCCCCTCTTATAGCGTTGTTAGTTGCAGGTGAAGATTGAAGTTTGTTCCTTGTTGGAACATGGAGATGTTGTTCCTTGTTGGAACATGTTTACTTGTTGGGATATCACAATATATCTTATTTAATTAATGCATCTATACACTTGGTAAAGGGTGGAAGGCTCGGCCTTATGCCTGGTGTTTTGTTCCACTCTTGCCGCCCTAGTTTCCGTCATATCGGTGTTATGTTCCCGGATTTTGCGTTCCTTACACGGTTGGGCTATAATGGGAACCCCTTGACAGTTCGCCTTAAGTAAAGCTCCTCCAGCAATGCCCAACATTGGTTTTACCATTTGCACTAACAACCTACCACCTTCCCTTGGGTTCTGCAGACTCAAGGGTCCTCTTTATTTTAACCCCGGGCGGTGCTCCTCACGAGTGTTGGTCCGAACCGAGCTACTCTTGGGCCACCTCGGGAAACTTGAGGGTTGGTGTTACTCGTAGCTAGACTCATATGAGTGTGCCACGAGAAAGAGATATGTGCAGCTCCTATCGGGATTTGTCGGCACATTGGGCGGTGTTGCTGGTTTAGTTTTACCCTGTAGAAATGTCTTGTTGTACCGGGATACCGAGTCTGATCGGAGTGTCTTGGGTGGAGGTGTATTCCTCCGTTGACCGTGAGAGCTTGTCATGGGCTAAGTTGGGACACCCCTGCAGGGATTTGAACTTTCGAAAGCCGTGCCCGCGGTTATGTGGCAGATGGGAATTTGTTAACGTCCGGTTGTAGAAGACCTGAAGTTGACCTTAATTAAAATAGCTCAACCGTGTGTGTAACCGTGATGGTCTCTTTCCGGCGGAGTCCGGGAAGTGAACACTGATGTTAGAGTTATGTTTGCGCGAGGTTGCTATAGGATCACTTCTTGATCATACTTTTATCGACCGTGCTTTGCCTTCTCTTCTCGCTCTCTTTTGCGATTGTAGCCACCACATATGCTAGTCGCTTGCTGCAGCTCCACCTCATTACTCCATCCTTCCTATAAGCTTAAATAGTCTTGATCTCGCGGGTGCGAGATTGCTGAGTCCCCGTGGCTCACGGATACTTCAAATCAGTTTGCGGTGCCTATGTTACCAAGCGGTGGCGCAACCAAGCTCAAGGAGGAGCTTGATGAAGATAATGCCCTTTGTGTTGTTTCGTTCTAGTTGATCGATAGTGGAGTCGGTTGGGGTCGATCGAGGACCTTTATCGCATTTGGGGTTCTTCTTTTATTTTGGTTCCGTAGTCGGACCTTGATTGTATCTGGATGATGTAATGCTTTATTCATGTAATTGTGTGAAGTGGCGATTGTAAGCCAACTATGTAACTCTGTCCCTTATGTATTACTTGGGTTGTGTGAAGATTACCTCACTTGCGACATTGCTTTCAATGCGGTTATGCCTCTAAGTCGTGCTTCGACACGTGGGAGATATAGCCGCATCAAGGGCGTTACAAGGACGATCCAGGCCGCCGCTGTCAGATCCCAACAAGGAGAAGCCCCCATCGAGACCCGTCGACTGACCCGGGGAGGCCGAGCCCGCGCCCAGAGTACCAGATCCGCGTTGGATCTGTGCTCGCGCCGCCGCCCCGGAACTAACCCCACGCTCAGCCACCACAGCCTGGTCGTCCGCCCGCGCCGCCGTCTGGCCGCCGCATCGCCCGACGCACCCGTCCCGCATGAACGTCACTCCTCCGCCGCGCCACCGCATCTCACGCTGCAGCCATGCGCTGGGAGAAAGAGAGGGCCCCCGCCGCCACCGACGCACACCGGGCTTCATCCGGCGGCGAGGGAAGGAGGGCGAGGAGGCGGCCGCAGGATGTAACAAGGTTCCCCGGCGCCGCCGAGAGAGCGGCGAGGACGCGTAACATCAAGATGATGGAGACAATAAAGAATGAAGGTCGCTCTTTTGGTCTACTGGCGGTAGTTTTCGATAATACATCTCCATACAGAATGAGGTCGCTCTTTTGATCTACCGGCGGCAGTTTTTGATCATATATCACCTTGCATGTGATTTCCCACGTATTATTTTTGAGCATGCTCTTAAAAATACTAATTGTGCTGCACATGATTTAGCCAAACTAGCTACAAATAAGGTGTGTACGGGGTGGATGGAAGATCCATCTGTAAAGATTGTTGATAAGATACTATAGTGATCAACTTGATCACCTTGCAATAAAGAGTACTTTGATGTCAAAAGTAAAAGAAAAGGCAGAAACATAGGCCTGTCTTATTACAACGCTGGCACGAACTTCTGCATTGTCGTCTCAAAAAGAAAAAGAACTTATGCATCTTATTTGCCTTTAGTAGGACACGATATGATACGTGTACCATTCATCAGGTCTCGATGGCAACACCAGGCACCACGGTCCTCATCACCCCAGGCTTGTTGCTACCTCCCACAGCCACCGTGTCCTGCTCGTAGGCTGAGAGATGGACTCCAAGCGCTGCTCTCCCAGAGGGTCAGGTTCCCAGACCACTGGGCATCCCACTCTATAGCCTTGGCTGTGCTGCACGCCACGCTTGGCCCGCCTGGCACCGTGAGGATCGCCGAGCTCTGAAACAAGATCGAGCAACCGACATTACTTCCATTAACATTGCTACAATGGTATTGACTATTCATGTTGTTCTTCAAGCTGTTCTATTTACTCACTCACCTGGGGGAAGTACCTCTCAAAGATCATCCTGTAATAGTAAGCCTCTTTAGTCGTTGGGGTGTTGTGTGGGTAGATGAACTTTGCGTTGGCCATCATCTTATCACTCACCTGCATTCAGTGATTTCATGTCATATAGGTCAGATATTGTGGTTACGTCTTTCTTTCAAGGAATGCATGAGTTTTGTCGAAACAAACATCGTAAAGATTCTTTAAAATGAATAAAATTGTTCATTTACATTTGATGCCGCATGATCCTTCAGGCCATCAATCCAGCTATACCCAACACCATCACTAAACTGCTCCTTCTGCCTGTACAGAATGTGCTACATAGATCACAGAAGAACATGTTAATAACTCCACTACACCAGCTGGATCTGACTTCTGAGTCTAAAAATGTTACCTTCGGCAGGAACGGTTTCTCTTCGTCATCAAACGCTTTCCTCAGTATCCATTTTTCAATTCTTCCAAGATCAGGCCGGATCTGTGTGATTAAATTTAGAGAACAGTTCAGTGCACTATTTTTAATTTCCCATTATTGTGAAATGCTTTGTGCTTACCATCTTCCATTCGGGGTCTATGCTCATAGCCTCATCGATGAACTCCTTGTCCAAGAATGGCACACGAACCTCAAGGCCCCATGCAGATGTTGCTTTGTTGGCCCTCAAGCAATCGTACTGATGGAGAGCTTTGATCTGCAGAACAATTTATGTCAGAGCAGAGTGTTATGTGTTGGTCCTATATATTGTTTCTGCTCCTCTGAAACGTTTGTATTTTAAAGACCTTGCGACATGTTTCCTGGTGGAACTCCTCCTTGTTAGGGGCCTTGTGGAAATACAAGTACCCTCCGAAGATCTCGTCGGCACCCTCACCAGAGATGACCATCTTGACACCAAGGGCCTTGATCTTGCGTGACATCTGGAACATCAGTGTGCTTGCCCTGATCGTCGTCACGTCATATGTTTCAATGTGGTATATCACATCTTCAATTGCATCGATGCCGTCCTATAGCAATTTGTGCAATTAACATTACTGGTTGTGTATTGTGATCAACAAATAAGTTACATTTGTTATGCTTCTTAGTAGTAATATCGTACCTGAACTGTGAAGTTGAACTCATGGTGCACAGTACCCAGGTGATCTGCGACCTCCTTTGCAGCCTTGAGATCCGGTGATCCCTACAATATAAATTAAGATAACAGCATATGGTTGCAAGTGCTATTACTTTGAAACTTCAATAAACATGCACATGTTCCTTTCAGTTTCAGACCTCAAGGCCAACACAGAAGGAGTGGAGCCTAGTTCCCCAGCGCCTTGCAGCCTTTGTCCCTGCGAAATGACGGGCTGCCACAGCTGCCACCAGTGATGAGTCGAGGCCTCCGGAGAGCAGGACACCAAATGGAACATCTGTCATGAGCCTCTTGATTACAGCCTGAAAGCAGAAGATGCGGTTAGAAGAATCATGTCAATGACTCCTAAATTTGGTTACATCTCTGTTTTTCAAAGATAGTAGCAGAGGACAGATAGTTGAGGCGAGTATAGTTTGCGACCTTTTCAAATGCCGATCTGAGACGCAGTGGGTCATAGGGAACCGAGGGGATGACCTCAGAGAACCAAGGAGGGTTATACCATCTCTTGAAGCACTTATCTTTGCTGGAGTAAAGATTACCCGGCGGGAAGATCTCGAAGTGTTCACAATCATCGTTTAGTCCTTTCATCTCAGAAGATATCCACACTGAACCTGACAATTTTACAGAGATGTGCATGTTTAGTAACATAGTGCAAATGATAGGTTTATGATCATGAAAAGATTCCTCAAGCACTTTTGATAGTTATACCATCGATTCCCCAGCCAATGTAGAGAGGCGTGACACCAATGGCGTCACGAGCAGCGATGAAGCTCTGATCTCGTGCGTCAAGCAACACGAAGGAGAAAACACCATCCAACATGTCAATGAAGCTTTCTCCATGTTCCTCATACTATATATCAAAAGGGAGAAAATAGTCAGGTCATACTAAACAAACAGAATGGCACTAAAAAAAGTTCAATTTGCCATGGTAAAAGGTAAAAATAATTTGAGGTCAGATTTGTAGTGAAGTACTTAATATGTAAGCAGAAGAAGAAGGCTGCTGGTGTGTGTGGTGGGTGACTGACCAGATGGGCGATGACCTCGCAGTCACTGCCGGTCCGGAAGCTGTGGCCGGAGAGCCGTGCCCGGAGCTCCTCATGGTTGTAGATCTCCCCGTTGACGGCGACGGCGACGGATTTGTCCTCGTTGTAGAGCGGCTGGTCGCCGGAGGCCGGGTCGATGATGGCGAGGCGCTGGTGGCAGAGGTAGTTGTCGGCGACCTGGTGCAGGCCGCTCCAGTCCGGGCCGCGGTGCTTGAGCCTGCGCGAGAGCTCGAGCACGTGGACCCTCTTCCCCTGCGACTCGTCGCCGCACCCCAGCACCGCCAGTATGCCGCACATGCTCCGCTCTCCTCGGTTATGCTGCTCCTCTCCTCTGGATCGTCGTCGACCGTTGCCTGCAGCCAACAGCAAGGTAGTCGATCTGAATTGTTCATGGAATTGTGGACGAATGACTTATAGGTAGATAGCGGTCGGGCAGGAGCTGGCTGGGAGTAGAGCTACACGTCGTACATGCACGGCCTCGTCGGATTCTCTCGCGGCCACCGCACCAAATCAGACCATGGGTTCGTTTGTCCAGTTCTGCCATCATCCATCGGCGCTTTGCATGCATGCGTTTCTGCCTGTTACATGTCCATGCATGTACTACACGTGTTTCTCTTCTCGCACCATCCATTAGCAGCTAGCAGTATCGAATCAATCCTCGACGTTTTCTTTCTTTTCTTCATGCTCCCGTTTTTTTTTCAAAACTTCGCATCTATTTATCTTCGATCATCTTCAATCATGGCAGGACAAAGAACACAAGAAATAATAAAGATTGCATCCAAATCCGTAAACCACCAAGTAACGACTACAAATACTGAAGCGAGCCGAAGACGCACCACCGTCATTGCCCCTCCATCGCCGGAGTCGGGCACAACTTATTGTAGTAGACAGTCGGGAAGTCATCATGCTAAGGCCGCATAGGATCAGCGCACCAGAACAACAACTACCGCCGATGAAGAATAATGTAGATCAAAAGGATCCAACCCGAAGATACAAACATAGACGAACAACAAAAAGATCCGAACAAATCCATCTAGGATAGAAAATTTTAGCAATGAACTCATGATCTGGGACTTGGTTACCACGATCCTCCCTTCCCCTTCCCTTCCCCCTCCCGCGACGCGCCCGCGCAAGCTAGGAGGGAAACCCTAGCCGCCAGGCCCTCGGCCCCGCCTCCCTCTCCTCCTCCTCGCCGCCGCCGGCAGGCGCTGACGGGCAAAGTGTTGGGGAACGTAGTAATTTCAAAAAATTTCCTACGCACACGTAAGATCATGGTGATGGCATAGCAACGAGAGGGGAGAGTGTTCGTCCACGTACACTCGTAGACCGTAAGCGGAAGCGTTAGCACAACGCGGTTGATGTAGTCGTACGTCTTCACGATCCGACCGATCCAAGCACCGAACGTATGGAGCCTCCGAGTTCAGCACACGTTCAGCTCGATGACGATCTCCGGCCTCCGATCCAGCCGAGCTCCGGAGATGAGTTCCGTCAGCACGACGGCGTGGTGACGATGATGATGTTCTACCGGCGCAGGGCTTTGACTAAACTCCGCGACGATATGACCAAGGTGGAATATGGTGGAGGGGGGCACCGCACACGGCTAAGGAACGATCCGTAGATCAACTTGTGTGTCTATGGGGTGCCCCCCGCCCCCGTATATAAAGGAGGGAGGGGGGAGGTGCGGCCGGCCCCCTAGGGGTGCGCCTGGAGGAGTCCTACTCCCACCGGGAGTAGGACTCCCCCCTCTTGCCTTGGTGGAGAAGGTAAGGGGAAGGGAAGAGAAGAAAGAGGGCGCCCCCTTCCTTGTCCTATTCGGACTAGGGGGAGGGCGCGCCTGCCCTGGCCGCCCTCCTCTTCTCCCTCTTGGCCCACTAAGGCTCAATATCCCCGGGAGGTTCCAGTAACCCCGGTGTTCCGGTAAAATCCCGATTTCACCCAGAACCATTCCGATGTCCAAATATAGGCTTCCAATATATCAATCTTTATGTCTCGACCATTTCGAGACTCCTCGTCATGTCCATGATCACATCCGGGACTCCGAACAAACTTCGGTACATCAAAACTTATAAACTAATAAAAAACTATCATCGTAATGTTAAGCGTGCGGACCCTACGGGTTCGAGAACTATGTAGACATGACCTAGAACCATTCTCGGTCAATAACCAATAGCGGGACCTGGATGCCCATATTGGTTCCTACATATTCTACGAAGATCTTTATCGGTCAAACCGCATAACAACATACGTTGTTCCCTATGTCATCGGTATGTTACTTGCCCGAGATTTGATCGTCGGTATCCAATACCTAGTTCAATCTCGTTACCGGCAAGTCTCTTTACTCGTTCCATAATACATCATCTCATAACTAACTCATTAGTTACATGCTTGCAAGGCTTAGGTGATGAGTATTACCGAGAGGGCCCAGAGATACCTCTCCGACAATCGGAGTGACAAAACCTAATCTCGAATTATGCCAACCCAACATGTACCTTCGGAAACACCTGTAGAGCACCTTTATAATCACCCAGTTACGTTGTGACGTTTGGTAGCACACAAAGTGTTCTTCCGTAAGCGGAGTTGCACAATCTCATAGTTGCAGGAACTTTGTATAAGTCATGAAGAAAGCAATAGCAGTATACTAAACGATCAAGTGCTAGGCTAACGGAATGGGTCATGTCAATCACATCATTCTCCTAATGATGTGATCCCACTAATCAAATGACAACACATGTCTATGGTTAGGAAACATAACCATCTTTGATTAATGAGCTAGTCAAGTAGAGGCATACTAGTGACTATAGTTTTGTCTATGTATTCACACATGTATCATGTTTCCGGTTAATACAATTCTAGCATGAATAATAAACATTTATCATGATATGAGGAAATAAATAATAACTTTATTATTGCCTCTAGGGCATATTTCCTTCAGTCTCCCACTTGCACTAGAGTCAATAATCTAGATTACATAGTAATGATTCTAACACCCATGGAGTCTTGGTGCTGATCATGTTTTGCTCGTGAGAGAGGCTTAGTCAACGGGTCTGCAACATTCAGATCCGTATGTATCTTGCAAATCTCTATGTCTCCCACTTGGACTTGGTCCCGAATGGAATTGAAGCGTCTCTTGATGTGCTTGGCCCTCTTGTGAAATTTGGATTCCTTTGCCAAGGCAATTGCACCAGTATTGTCACAGAAGATCTTCATTGGTCCTGATGCACTAGGTATAATACCTAGATCGGAAATGAACTCCTTCATCCAGACTCCTTCATTCGCTGCTTCAGAAGCAGCTATGTACTCCGCTTCACATGTAGATCCTGCCACGACGCTTTGTTTAGAACTGCACCAACTTACAGCTCCACCGTTTAATAAAAACTCGTATCCGGTTTGCGATTTAGAATCGTCCGGATCAGTGTCAAAGCTTGCATAGACGTAACCATTTACGACTAGCTCTTTGTCACCTCCATATACGAGAAACATATCCTTAGTCCTTTTCAGGTATTTCAGGATGTTCTTGACCGCTGTCCAGTGATCCACTCCTGGATTACTTTGGTACCTTCCTACCAAGCTTATTGCTAAGCATCGTCAGGTCTGGTACACAGCATTGCATACATGATAGAGCCTATGGCTGAAGCATAGGGAACATTTCATTTTCTCTCTATCTTCTGCTGTGGTCGGGCATTGAGTTTGACTCAACTTCACACCTTGCAGCACAGGCAAGAATACTTTCTTTGCCTGATCCATTTTGAACTTTTTCAAAATTTTGTCAAGGTATGTGCTTTGTGAAAGTCCTATTAAGCGTCTTGATCTATCTCTATAGATCTTGATGCCCAATATGTAAGCAGCTTCACCGAGGTCTTTCATTGAAAAACTTTTATTCAAGTATCCCTTCATGCTTTCCAGAAATTCTATATCATTTCCAATTAATAATATGTCATCTACATATAAAACTAGAAATGCTACAGAGCTCCGACTCACTTTCTTGTAAATACAGGCTTCTCCAAAAGTCTGTATAAAACCATATGCTTTGATCACACTATCAAAGTGTTTATTCCAACTCTGAGATGCTTGCATCAGTCCATAAATGGAACGCTGGAGCTTGCATACTTTGTTAGCACCTTTTGGATCAACAAAACCTTCCGGCTACATCATATACAACTCTTCTTCTAGAAATCCATTCAAGAATGCAGTCTTGACATCCATTTGCCAAATTTCATAATCATGAAATGCAGCAATAGCTAACATGATTCGGACAGACTTAAGCATCGCTACGGGTGAGAAAGTCTCATCGTAGTCAACCCCTTGAACTTGTCAAAAACCTTTCGCAACAAGTCGATCTTTATAGACAGTTACATTACCATCAGCGTTAGTCTTCTTCTTAAAGATCTATTTATTCTCAATGGCTTGCCGATCATCGGGCAAGTCAACCAAAGTCCATACTTTGTTTTCATACATGGATCCCATCTCAGATTTCATGGCCTCTAGCCATTTTGCGGAATCTGGGCTCATCATCGCTTCCTCATAGTTCGTAGGTTCATCATGGTCAAGTAACATGACTTCCGAATAGGATTACCGTACCACTCAGTGCGTATCTTACTCTGGTAGACCCACGAGGTTGAGAGAAACTTGATCTGAAGTTTCATGATCAATATCATTAGCTTCCTCACTAATTGGTGTAGTCGTCACAGAACCGGTTCTCGTGATGAACTACTTTCCAATAAGGGAGTAGATACAGTTATCTCATCAAGTTCTACTTTCCTCCCACTCACTTCTTTCGAGAGAAACTCCTTCTCTAGAAAGGATCCGTTCTTAGCAACGAATGTCTTGCCTTCGGATCTGTGATAGAAGGTGTACCCAACAGTCTCTTTTGGGTATCCTATGAAGACACATTTCTCCGATTTGGGTTCGAGCTTATCTGGTTGAAGTTTCTTCACATAAGCATCGCAGCCCCAAACTTTAAGAAACGACAACTTTGGTTTCTTGCCAAACCATAGTTCATAAGGTGTCATCTCAACGGATTTTGATGGTGCCCTATTTAACGTGAATGCGGCCGTCTCTAAAGCATAACCCCAAAACGATAGCGGTAAATCGGTAAGAGACATCATAGATCGCACCATATCAAGTAAAGTACGATTACGACGTTCGTACACACCATTTCGTTGTGGTGTTCCGGGTGGCGTGAGTTGCGAAACTATTCCGCATTGTTTCAAATGTAAACCAAACTCGTAACTCAAATATTCTCCTCCACGATCAGATCATAGAAACTTTATTTTCTTGTTACGATGATTTTCCACTTCACTCTGAAATTCTTTGAACTTTTCAAATGTTTCAGACTTATGCTTCATTAAGTAGATATACCCATATCTGCTCAAATCATCTGTGAAGGTGAGAAAATAACGATATCCGCCATGAGCCTCAACATTCATCGGACCACATACATACAGATGTATGATTTCCAACAAATTTGTTGGTCTCTCCATAGTTCGGAGAAGCGGTGTTTTAGTCATCTTGCCCATGAGGCACGGTTCTTAAGTACCAAGTGATTCATAATCAAGTGATTCCAGAAGTCCATCAGTATGGAGTTTCTTCATGCGTTTTAAACCGATATGACCTAAACGGCAGTGCCACAAATAAGTTGCACTATCATTATCAACTCTGCATCTTTTGGCTTCAACATTATGAATATGTGTATCACTACTATCGAGATTCAATAAAAATAGACCACTCTTTAAGGGTGCATGACCATAAAAGATATTACTCATATAAATAGAACAACCATTATTCTCTGATTTAAATGAATAACCGTCTTGCATTAAACAAGATCCAGATATAATGTTCATGCTCAACGCTGGCACCAAATAACAATTATTTAGGTCTAAAACTAATCCCGAAGGTAGATGTAGAGGTAGTGTGCCGACCGCGATCACATCGACTTTGGAATCGTTTCCCACGTGCATCGTCACCTCGTCCTTGGCCAGTGCTCGCTTATTCCGTAGTCCCTGTTTCGAGTTGTAAATATTAGCAACAGAACCAGTATCAAATACCCAGGTGCTACTACGAGCTCTAGTTAGGTACACATCAACAACATGTATATCACATATACCTTTGTTCACTTTGCCATCCTTCTTGTCCGCCAAATACTTGGGGCAGTTCCGCTTCCAGTGACCAGTCTGCTTGCAGTAGAAGCACTCAGTTTCAGGTTTAGGTCCAGACTTGGGTTTATTCTCTTGAGCAGCAACTTGCTTGCCGTTCTTTTTGAAGTTCCCCTTCTTCTTCCCTTTGCCCTTTTTCTTGAAACTAGTGGTCTTGTTGACCATCAACACTTAATGATCCTTCTTGATTTCTACCTCCGCGGCTTTTAGCATTGCGAAGAGCTCGGGAATAGTCTTGTTCATCCCTTGCATATTATAGTTCATCACAAAGCTCTTATAGCTTGGTGGCAGTGATTGGAGAATTCTATCAATGACACTATCATCAGGAAGATTAACTCCTAGTTGAATCAAGTGATTATTATACCCACACATTCTGAGTATGTGTTCACTGACAGAACTATTCTCCTCCATCTTGCAGCTATAGAACTTATTGGAGACTTCATATCTCTCAATCCGGGCATTTGCTTGAAATATTAACTTCAACTCCTGGAACATCTCATATGCTTCAGGACGTTCAAAACGTCGTTGAAGACCCGGTTCTAAGCCGTAAAGCATGGCACACTGAACTATAGAGTAGTCATCAGCTTTGCTCTGCCAGACGTTCTTAACATCGTCAGTTGCATCAGAAGCGAAGCTGGCACCCAGCGGTGCTTCGGGGCGTAACTTTTACGTGCAGCAATGAGGATAATCCTCGAGTTCGGACCCGATCCGTGTAATTGCTACCATTATCTTTCAACTTTGCTTTCTCAAGGAACGCATTAAAATTCAACGGAACAACAGCACGAGCCATTTATCTACAAACAAACATAGACAAGCAAGATACTATCAGGTACTAAGTTCATGATAAATTTAAGTTCAATTAATCGTATTACTTAAGAACTCCCACTTAGACAGACATCTCTCTAGTCATCTAAGTGATCACGTGATCCAAGTCAACTAAACCATAACCGATCATCACGTGAGATGGAGTAGTTTCAATGGTGAACATCACTATGTTGATCATATCTACTATATGATTCACGCTCGACCTTTCGGTCTCCGTGTTCCGAGGCCATATCTGCATATGATAGGCTCGTCAAGTTTAACCTGAGTATTCCGCGTGTGCAAAACTGGCTTGCACCCGTTGTAGATGGACGTAGAGCTTATCACACCCGATCATCACGTGGTGTCTCGGCACGACGAACTTTGGCAACGGTGCATACTCAGGGAGAACACTTCTTGATAATTTTAGTGAGAGATCATCTTAAAATGCTACCGTCAATCAAAGCAAGATAAGATGCATAAAGGATAAACATCACATGCAATCAATATAAGTGATATGATATGGCCATCATCATCTTATGCTTGTGATCTCCATCTCCGAAGCACCGGCGTGATCACCATCATCACCGGCGCGACACCTTGATCTCCATCGTAGCATCGTTGTCGTTTACGCCATCTATTGCTTCTACGACTATCGCTACCGCTTAGTGATAAAGTAAAGCAATTACAGTAGCGTTGCATTTCATACAATAAGCGACAACCATATGGCTCCTGCCGATTGCCGATAACCGGTTACAAAACATGATCATCTCATACAATAAAATATAGCATCACGTCTTGACCATATCACATCACAACATGCCCTGCAAAAACAAGTTAGACGTCCTCTACTTTGTTGTTGCAAATTTTACATGGCTGCTACGGGCTTAGCAAGAACCGTTCTTACCTACGCATCAAAAACCACAGCGATAGTTCGTCAAGTTGGTGCTGTTTTAACCTTCGCAAGGACCGAGCGTAGCCACACTCGATTCAGCTAAAGTGAGAGAGACAGACACCCGCCAGCCACCTTTAAGCACGAGTGCTCGTAACGGTGAAACCAGTCTCGCGTAAGCGTACGCGTAATGTCGGTCCGGGCCGCTTCATCTCACAATACCGCCGAACCAAAGTATGACATCTGGTAATCAGTATGACTTGTATCGCCCACAACTCACTTGTGTTCTACTCGTGCATATAACATCAATGCATAAAACCTAGGCTCGGATGCCTTTGTTGGGGAGCGTAGTAATTTTAAAAATTTCCACGCACGCGCAAGATCATGGTGATGGCATAGCAACGAGAGGGAGAGTGTTCGCCCACGTACCCTCGTGAGACCGTAAGCGGAGCGTTAACAACGCGGTTGATGTAGTCGTCGTCTTCACGATCCGACCGATCCAAGCATCGAGCGTCACGGAGCCTCCGAGTTCAGCACGAGTTCAGCTCGATGGCGATCTCCGGCCTCCGATCCAGCCGAGCTCGGAGATGAGTTCCGTCACAAGACGGCGTGGTAGGCGATGATGATGTTCTATCGGCGAGGGCTTCGCCTAAACTCATGACGATATAACCGAGGTGGAATATGGTGGAGGGGGCACCGACACGGCTAAGGAACGATCCGTAGATCAACTTGTGTGTTTATGGGATGCCCCCGCCCCGTATATAAAGGAGGGAGGGGAGGTGCGGCCGGCCCCTAGGGGTGCGCTGGAGGAGTCCTACTCCCACCGGGAGTAGGACTCCCCCCTCTTGCCTTGGTGGAGAAGGAAAGGGGGAAGGGGAAAGAGGAAAGGGGGGCGCCGCCCCCCCTCCCTTCCTTGTCCTATTCGGACTAGGGGGGAGGGGGCGCGCGGCCTGCCCTGGCCGGCCCTCCTCTTCTCTCTCTTGGCCCACTAAGGCCCAATATCCCCCGGGAGGGTTCCGGTAACCCCCCGGTGTTCCGGTAAAATCCCGATTTCACCCGAAACCATTCCGATGTCCAAATATAGGCTTCCAATATATCAATCTTTATGTCTCGACCATTTCGAGACTCCTCGTCATGTCCATGATCACATCCGGGACTCCGAACAAACTTCAGTACATCAAAACTTATAAACTCATAATAAAACTGTCATCGTAACGTTAAGCGTGCGGACCCTACGGGTTCGAGAACTATGTAGACATGACCTAGAACCATTCTCGGTCAATAACCAATAGCGGGACCTGGATGCCCATATTGGTTCCTACATATTCTACGAAGATCTTTATCGGTCAAACCGCATAACAACATCGTTGTTCCTTTGTCATCGGTATGTTACTTGCCGAGATTTGATCGTCGGTATCCAATACCTAGTTCAATCCTATTACCGCAAGTCTCTTTACTCGTTCGTAATACATCATCTCATAACTAACTCATTAGTTACATGCTTGCAAGGCTTAGGTGATGAGTATTACCGAGAGGGCCCGAGATACCTCTCGGACAATCGGAGTGACAAAACCTAATCTCGAATTATGCCAACCCAACATGTACCTTCGGAAACACCAGAGAGCACCTTTATAATCACCCGATTCACGTTGTGACATTTGGTAGCACACAAAGTGTTCTTCCGGTAAACGGGCGTTGCACAATCTCATAGTTGCAGGAACTTTGTATAAGTCATGAAGAAAGCAATAGCAGTATACTAAACGATCAAGTGCTAGGCTAACGGAATGGGTCATGTCAATCACATCATTCTCCTAATGATGTGATCCCACTAATCAAATGACAACACATGTCTATGGTTAGGAAACATAACCATCTTTGATTAATGAGCTAGTCAAGTAGAGGCATACTAGTGACTATAGTTTTGTCTATGTATTCACACATGTATCATGTTTCCGGTTAATACAATTCTAGCATGAATAATAAACATTTATCATGATATGAGGAAATAAATAATAACTTTATTATTGCCTCTAGGGCATATTTCCTTCACAAAGCCCGGGTGGCACGGCGGCGGCGGGGCCCTTCCTCCTCCTCTGCCCGTGGAAGGCCGGCGCGGGGCGACGACTCGGGTGGCGGCTGGGCTGCATGCGGCTCGGTGTGGGGGGGGGGCATGAGGCGGCGGCGCGTCCGGCTGGTGGCTGTGCGCCGATGCTCTGTGCTACCTCTGGAGCACTGCGTTGGTTTTCCCTTGAAGAGAAAAGGGTGATGCAGCAAAGTAGCGTAAGCATTTCCCTCAGTTTTTTTAGAACCAAGGTATCAATCCAGTAGGAGGCTCCACAAAAGTCCCACGCACCTACACAAACAAACAAGAACCCCGCAACCAACGCGATAAAGAGGTTGTCAATCCCTTCACGGTAACTTCGGAAAATGAGATCTGATAGAGATAATAATATAAGATAAATATTTTTCTTATTTTTATGATATAGATTGGAAAGTAAAAGATGCAAATAAAAGTAGATGGGAAACTTATATGATAAAAGATAGACCGGGGGGATAGGTTTCACTAGTGGCTTCTCTCAAGATAGGATAAGTATTACGGTGGGTGAACAAATTATTGTCGAGCAATAGATAGAAAAGTGCATAGTTATGAGATAATCTAGGCATGATCATCTATATAGGCATCACGTCCACAACAAGTAGATCGAAACGATTCTGCATCTACTACTATTACTCCACACATCGACCGACTCCTGCCTGCATCTAGAGTATTAAGTTCATAAGAACAGAGTAACGCATTAAGCAAGATGACATGATGTAGAGGGATAAACTCAAGCAATATGGTATAAACCCCATCTTTTTATCCTCGGTGGCAACAATACAATACGTGCCTTGCTGCCCCTGCTGTCACTGGGAAAGGACACCGCAAGATTGAACCCAAAGCTAAGCACTTCTCCCATTGCAAGAAAGATCAATCTAGTAGGCCAAACCAAACTGATAATTCGAAGAGACTTCCAAAGATAACCAATCACACATAAAAGAATTCAGAGAAGATTCAATTATTTCTCATAGATAAACTTGATCATAAACCCACAATTCATCGGATCTCGACAAACACACCGCAAAAAGAGTAACATCGAATAGATCTCCAAGAAGATCGACGAGAACTTTGTATTGAGATTCAAAGAGAGAGAAAAGGCCATCTAGCTAATAACTATGGACCCGAAGGTCTATGGTAAACTACTCACAACTCATCGGAGAGGCCTTGGACATGATGTAGAGGCCTTCCATGGTCGATTCCCCCTCTAGCGGAGCGCCGGCGAAGGCTGCGAGATGGGATCTCGCGGATACAGAAGCTTGCGGCGGTGGAATTAGGTTTTCGTGGTGCTCTCCTATGTTTTCAGGGTACAGGAGTATATATAGGCGAATGAAGTATGTCGGTGGAGCAACGATGGGCACACGAGGGTGGGGGGCTGATACGTCTCCGACGTATCTACTTTTCCAAACACTTTTGCCCTTGTTTTGGACTCTAACTTGCGTGATTTGAATGAAACTAACCCGGACTGACGCTGTTTTCAACAGAACTGTCATGATGTTGTTTAATGTGTAGAACACAAAAGTTCTCGGAATGTCCTGAAAATCCACGGAGGAACTTTTTGGAATATATAAAAAATACTAGCGAAACAATCAAGACTAGGGGGCCCACACCCTGTCCACGAGGGTGGGGGGAGCGGCCACCCCCCTGGGCGCGCCCCCTATCTCGTGGGCCCCCTGAGGCTCCGCCAACCTCAACTCCAACTCCATATATTCCGTCTCCCGGAGAAAAAAATCAGAGAGAAAGTTTTATCACGTTTTACGATATGGAGCCACCGCCAAGCCCTAATCTATCTCAGGAGGGCTGATCTGGAGTCCGTTCGGGGCTCCGGAGAGGGGGATACGGCGCCGTCGCCATCATCAACCATCCTCCATCACCAATTTCATGATTCTCACCGCCGTGCGTGAGTAATTCCATCGTAGGCTTGCTGGACGGTGACGGGTTGGATGAGATTTACCATGTAATCAAGTTAGTTTTGTTAGGGTTTGATCCCTAGTATCCACTATGTTCTGAGATTGATGTTGCTACGACTTTGCTATGCTTAATGCTTGTCACTAGGGCCCGAGTGCCATGATTTCAGATCTAACCTATTATGTTTTCATGAATATATGTGTGTTCTTGATCCTATCTTGCAAGTCTATAGTCACCTATTATGTGTTATGATCCGACAACCCCGAAGTGACAATAATCGGGATACATCTCGGTGATGACCGTAGTATGAGGAGTTCATGTATTCACTATGTGTTAATGCTTTGTTCCGGTTCTCTATTAAAAGGAGGCCTTAATATCCCTTAGTTTCCGCTAGGACCCCACTGCCACGGGAGGGTAGGACCAAAGATGCCATGCAAGTTCTTTTCCATAAGTAGGTATGACTATATTCGGAATACATGCCTACATTACACTGATGAACTGGAGCTAGTTCTGTGTCACCCTATGTTATAGCTATTACATGAGGAATCGCATCCGACATAATTATTCATCGTTGATCCATTGCCTACGAGCTTTTCACATATTGTTCTTCGCTTATTTACTTTTCCGTTGCTATTGTTACAATCACTACAAAACCCAAAAACATTACTTTTGCTATCGTTACTTTTATTATCATACTACTTTGCTACTAAATACTTTGCTGCAGATACTAAGTTATCCAGGTGTGGTTAAATTGACAACTCAACTGCTAATACTCAAAAATATTCTTTGGCTCCCCTTGTGTCGAATCAATAAATTTGGGTTGAATACTTTACCCTCGAAAGCTGTTGCGATGCCCTACACTTGTGGGTTATCAGGGGCGCGCCCACCCCCTTAGGGCGTGCCGAGCACCGTCGTAGCCGTCTCGTTTGCAGTTTGACGTCCATTCCAAGTCTCCTGGATTGCGTTCGTTCCGAAAAGATTGCTCCCGAAGCTTTCATTTCGTTTGGACTCCGTTTGATATTCTTTTTCTTTGAAACACTGAAATAGGCGAAAAAAACAGCAATTCGGGTTGGGCCTCCGGTTAGTAGGTTAGTCCCAAAAATGATATAAAAGTGTAAAGTAAAGCCCATAAACATCCAAAATGGGTAAGATAATAGCATGGAACAATCAAAAATTATTGATACGTTGGGGACGTATCAAGCATCCCCAAGCTTAATTCCCGCTCGTCCTCAAGTAGGTAAATGATAAAAACAGAATTTTTGATGTGGAATGCTACCTAGCACAATTCTTAATGTAATTTTCTTTATTGTGGCATGAATGTTCAGATCCAAATGATTCAACACAAAAGTTCATATTGACATAAGAAATAGTAATACTTCAAGCATACTAACAAAGTAATCATGTCTTCTCAAAATAGCATGGCTAAAGAAAGTTTATCCCTATAAAATCATATAGTTTGGTCATACTCCATTTTCATCACACAAGAATGCTATCATCTTGCACACCCCCGATGACAAGCCAAGCAATTGTTTCATACTTAGGTAATCTCAAAAAAAATCAACTTTCACGCAATACATGAGCATGCGCCATGGATATAGCACTATGGGTGGAATAAAATATGATGATGGAGGTTGTGTGGAGAAGACAAAAAAGGAGAAAGTCTCACATTGACGAGGATAATCAACGGTCTATGGAGATGCCCATCAATTGATGTCAACATGAGGAGTAGGGATTGCCATGCAACGGATGCACTAGAGTTATAAATGTACGAAAGTTCAACAAAAGAAACTAAGTGGGTGTGCATCCAACTTGCTTGCTCACGAAGACCTAGGGCATTTTGAGGAAGCCCATCGTTGGAATATACAAGCCAAGTTCTATAATGAAAAATTCCCACTAGTATATGAAAGTGACAACATATGAGACTCTCTATATGAAAAACATGGTTCTACTTTGAAGCACAAGTGTGGAAAACAATAGTAACATTGTCCCCCTTTTTATTTCTTTTATTTTCTTTTCTTTTTTTCTACTTTTTTGTGGGCCTTTCTTTTTTTTATTTGGCCTTTCTTTTTTTTCTTTGGTCTTTTTTTTTCTTTTTGGTTTTTCCTTTTTCTTTTTTTATAAGGGACAATGTTGTAATAATGATGATCACCACACTTCTATTTATTTACAACTCATGAATTACAACTCAAAACTAGAACAAGATATGACTCTATATGAATGCCTCCGGCGGTGTACCGGGATGGGCAATGAAACAAGAGTGACATGTATGTAAAATTATGAAGGTGGCTTTACCACAAATACGATGCCACCTACATGATCATGCAAGGCAATATGACAATGATGATGTGTGTCATGATAAACGGAACGGTGGAAAGTTGCATGGCAATATATCTCGGAATGGCTATGGAAATGCCATAATAGGCAGGTATGGTGGCTGTTTTGAGGAAGACATAAGGAGGTTTATGTGTGATAGAGCGTATCGTATCACGGGGTTTGGATGCACCGGCGAAGTTTGCACCAACTCTCAAGGTGAGAAAGGGCAATGCACGGTACCGAAGAGGCTAGCAATAATGGAAGGGTAAGAGTGCGTATAATCCATGGACTCACATTAGTCATAGAGAACTCATATACTTATTGCAAAAATCTACAAGTCATCAAAAACCAAGCACTACGCGCATGCTCCTAGGGGGATAGATTGGTAGGAAAAGACCATCGCTCATCCCCGACCGCCACTCATAAGGATGACAATCTAAGAACACATCATGTTTTAAATTTGTTACACAACGGTTACCATACGTGCATGCTACGGGACTTGCCAACTTCAACACAAGTATTCTTTAAATTCACAATTACCCAACTAGCATGACTCTAGTATCACCACCTCTATATCTCAAAATAATTATCAAGTATCAAATTGATCATAGCATCCAATTCACTTCCTATGATAGTTTTTATTATACCCAACTTGGATGCCCATCATTCTAGGACGAATTTTATAACCATAGCAAATACCATGCTTTTCTAAAAGACTCCCAAAATAATTTAAGTGAAGCATGAGAGATCAACAGTTTTTACAAAATAAAGCCACCGCCGTGCTCTAAAAGATATAAGTGAAGTACTAGAGCAAAACTATCTAGCTCAAAAGATGTAAGTGAAGCACATAGAGTATTCTAATAAATTCCAAATCATGTGGGTTTCTCCCAAAAGGTGTGTACAACAAGGATGATTGTGGTAATCTAAAAAGCAAAAACTCATATCATACAAGACGCTCCAAGCAAAACACATATCATGTGGCGAATAAAAATATAGCTCCAAGTAAAGTTACCGATAGCCGAAGACGAAAGAGGGGATGGCTTCCAGGGCATCCCTAATCTTAGGCTTTTGGTTATCCTTGAATATCTTGGGGTGCCATGGGCATCCCCAAGCTTAGGCTCTTGCCACTCCTTATTTCATAGTCTATCAAATCTTTACCCAAAACTTGAAAACTTCACAACACAAAACTCAACAGGAAATCTCATAAGCTCCGTTAGTGCAAGAAAGAAAAACCCCCACATAAGGTACTGTAATAAACTCATTCTTTATTTATATTGGTGTTAAACCTACTTTATTCCAACTTCTCTATGGTTGATACCCCCCGATACTAGCCATATATGCATCAAAATAAGCAAACAACACGCGAAAAACAGAATCTGTCAAAAACAGAACAGTCTGTAGCAGTCTGTAAGTTTCGAATACTTCTGGAACTCTAAAAATCCTACAAAACTAGGAAGTCCTGAGAAATTTGTCTGTAGATCTACTTAAAAAAGAATCAACGCAAAACCACGTTTTTGTGATTTACTAAAATTATTTTTGTGCACGCAAAAGTTTCTGTTTTTCAGCTGAATCAAATTAACTATCACCGTAGGTTATCCTATATGTTCTACTTGGCACAAACACTAATTAAAACATGAAAGCACATCTAAACAGAAGCTAGATGAAATATTTATTAGTAAAAAGAAGTGAAAAGCAAGAAACAAAAATAAAATTGGGTTGCCTCCCAACTAGCGCTATTGTTTAACGCCCCTAGCTAGGCATAAAAGCGAGAATAGATCTAAGTAGTACCATCTTTAGCATTTAATTCATAAGTGGCACGCATAATAGATTCATAAGGTAATTTAACTTTCTTTCTTGGAAAGTGTTCTGTGCCTTTCCTTAATGGAAATTGGAATCTAATATTCTCTTCCTTCATATCAATAATTGCACCAATCATTCTAAGGAAAGGTCTACCAAGAATAATATGACATGAAAGATTGCAATCTATATCAAGAATGATAAAATTTATGGGCACATAATTCCTATTTGCAACTATAAGAACATCATGTTGGGGAACGTAGTAATTTCAAAAAAAATTCTACGCACACGCAAGATCATGGTGATGCATAGCAACGAGAGGGGAGAGTGTTGTCTACGTACCCTCGTAGACCGAAGCGGAAGCGTTGACGCAACATAGAGGAAGTAGTCGTACGTCCTCCCGGTCCAACCGATCCAAGCACCGTTACTCCGGCACCTCCGAGTTCTTGACACACGTACAGCTCGATGACGCACCCCGTTCTCTGATCCAGCAGAGGCGCGGGGAGGAGTTCCGTCAGCACGACGGCGTGGTGACGATCTTGATGTTCTCCTATCGCAGGGCTTCGTCTAAGCACCGCTACAATATGACCGAGGTGTAATATCGTGGAGGGGGCACCGCACACGGCTAAGGAACGATCTCAATGATCAACTTGTGTGTCTATGGGGTGCCCCCTACCCCCGTATATAAAGGAGTGGAGGAGGGGGAGGGCTGGCCCTCTCTATGGCGCGCCCTAGGGGAGTCCTACTCCCACGGGAGTAGGATTCCCCTTCCTAGTCCAACTAGGAGACCTTCCAAGTAGTAGGAGTAGGAGACAAGGAAGGGGAAGAGAGAAGGAAGGAAGGAGGGGTGCGGCCCTCCCTAGTCCAATTCGGACTAGGCCATGGGGCGCGCGGCCTGCCCTAGGCAGCCCTCTCTCTTTCCTTGAGGCCCAATAAGGCCCAATACTTCTCCCCGGCGAATTCCCGTAACTCTCCGGTACTCCGAAAAATACCTGAATCACTCGGAACCTTTCCGAACTCCGAATATAGTCGTCCAATATATCAATCTTTATGTCTCGACCATTTCGAGACTCCTCGTCATGTCCCCGATCTCATCCGGGACTCCGAACTCCTTCGGTACATCAAAACTCATAAACTCATAATATAACTGTCATCGAAACCTTAAGCGTGCGGACCCTACGGTTCGAGAACAATGTAGACATGACCGAGACACGTCTCCGGTCAATAACCAATAGCGGGACCTGGATGCCCATATTGGTTCCTACATATTCTACGAAGATCTTTATCGGTCGACCGCATAACAACATCGTTGTTCCTTTGTCATCGGTATGTTACTTGCCCGAGATTCGATCGTCGGTATCCAATACCTAGTTCAATCTCGTTACCGGCAAGTCTCTTTACTCGTTCCGTAATACATCATCTCGCAACTAACTCATTAGTTGCATTGCTTGCAAGGCTTATGTGATGTGCATTACCGAGAGGGCCCAGAGATACCTCTCCGACTTTCGGAGTGACAAATCCTAATCTCGAAATACGCCAACCCAACAAGTACCTTTGGAGACACCTGTAGAGCACCTTTATAATCACCCGATTCGTTGTGACGTTTGGTAGCACACAAAGTGTTCCTCCGTAAACGGAGTTGCATAATCTCATAGTCATAGGAACATGTATAAGTCATGAAGAAAGCAATAGCAACATACTAAACGATCGGGTGCTAAGCTAACGGAATGGGTCATGTCAATCAGATCATTCAACTAATGATGTGATCCCGTTAATCAAATAACAACTCTTTGTTCATGGTTAGGAAACATAACCATCTTTGATTAACAAGCTAGTCAAGTAGAGGCATACTAGTGACACTCTGTTTGTCTATATATTCACACATGTATTATGTTTCCGGTTAATACAATTCTAGCATGAATAATAAACATTTATCATGAAATAAGGAAATAAATAATAACTTTATTATTGCCTCTAGGGCATATTTCCTTCAGTCTCCCACTTGCACTAGAGTCAATAATCTAGATCACATCACCATGTGATTAACATCGATAGTTCACATCATCATGTGATTAACACCCATAGTTCACATCGTCATGTGACCAACACCCAAAAGGTTTACTAGATTCAGTAATCTGGTTCACATCGCTATTTTATTAACACCCAAAGAGTACTAAGGTGTGATCATGTTTTGCTTGTGAGAGAATCTTAGTCAACAGATCTTTCACATTCAGATCCATTATGTACTTTGCAATTTTCTATGTCTACAATGCTCTGCACGGAGCTACTCTAGCTAATTGCTCTCACTTTCAATATGTATCTATATCGAGACTTAGAGTCATCCAGATCGGTGTCAAAACTTGCATCGACGTAACCCTTTACGACGAACCTTTTGTCACTTCCATAATCGAGAAACATATCCTTATTCAACTAAGGACAATTTTGACCGTTGTCCAGTGATCTACTCCTAGATCACTATTGTATTCCCTTGCCAAACTCAGTGTAGGGTATACAATAGATCTGGTACACAGCATGGCTTACTTTATAGAACCTATGGCCAAGGCATAGGGAATGACTTTCATTCTCTTTCTATCTTCTGTTGTGGTCGGGTTTTGAGTCTTACTCAATTTCACACCTTGTAACACAGGCAAGAACTCTTTCTTTGACTGTTCCATTTTGAACTACTTCAAAATCTTGTCAAGGTATGTACTCATTGAAAAAACTTATCAAGCGTCTTGATCTATCTCTATAGATCTTGATGCTCAATATGTAAGCAGCTTCACCGAGGTCTTTCTTTGAAAAACTCCTTTCAAACACTCCTTTATGCTTTGCAGAATAATTCTACATTATTTCCGATCTACAATATGTCATTCACATATACTAATCAGAAATGCTGTAGTGCTCCCACTCACTTTCTAGTAAATACAGGCTTCACCGCAAGTCTGTATAAAACTATATGCTTTGATTACACTATCAAAGCGTTTATTCCAACTCCGAGAGGCTTGCACCAGTCCATAAATGGATCGCTGGAGCTTGCACACTTTGTTAGCTCCCTTTGGATCGATAAAACCTTCTGGTTGCATCATATACAACTCTTCCTCCGTAAATCCATTCAGAATGCAGTTTTACATCCATTTGCCAAATTTCATAATCATAAAATGCGGCAATTGCTAACATGATTCGGACAGACTTAAGCATCGCTACGGGTGAGAAGGTCTCATCGTAGTCAACCCCTTGAACTTGTCGAAAACCTTTTGCAACAAGTCGAGCTTTGTAGACAGTAACATTATCGTCAGCGTCAGTCTTCTTCTTGAAGATCCATTTATACAATATGGCTTGCCGCTCATCGGGCAACTCCACCAAAGTCCACACTTTGTTCTCATACAAGGATCCTATCTCAGATTTCATGGCCTCCAGCCATTTCGTGGAATCTGGGCTCATCATCGCTTCCTCATAGTTCGTAGGTTTATCATGGTCTAGTAACATGACTTTCAGAACAAGATTACCGTACCACTCTGGTGCGGACCGTACTCTGGTAGACCTACGAGGTTCTGTAGTAACTTGATCTGAAGTTTCATGATCATCATCATTAGCTTCCTCACTAATTGGTGTAGGAATCACTGGAACTGATTTCCGTGATGAAATACTTTCCAATTCGGGAGAAGGTACAAATTACCTTATCAAGCTCTACTTTCTTCCCACTCACTTCTTTCGAGAGAAACTCCTTTCTCTAGAAAGGATCCATTTTTAGCAACGAATATCTTGCCTTCGGATCTGTGATAGAAGGTGTACCCAACAATTTCTTTTGGGTATTCTATGAAGACGCACTTCTCTGATTTGGGTTTGAGCTTATCAGGATGAAACTTTTTCACATAAGCATCACAGCCCAAACTTTAAGAAACGACAACTTTGGTTTCTTGCTAAACCACAGTTCATATAGTGTCGTCTCAACGGATTTAGATGGTGCCCAATTTAACGTGAATGCAGCTGTCTCTAATGCATGATCCCAAAACGATATTGGTAAATCGGTAAGAAACATCATAGATCGCACCATATCCAATAAAGTGCGGTTACGACGTTCGGACACACCATAACGTTGTGGTGTTCCAGGTGGCGTGAATTTGTGAAACTATTCCACATTGTTTTAATTGAAGACCAAACTCGTAACTCAAATATTTGTGTCTGCGATCAAATCGTAGAAACTTTATTTTTCTTGTTATGATGATTTTTCCACTTCACTCTGAAATTCTTTGAACCTTTCAACTATTTCAGACTTATGTTTCATCAAGTAGATATACCCATATCTGCTCAAATCATCTTGTGAAGGTCAGAAAATAACGATACTTGCCATGAGCATCAACACTCATCGGATTGCATACATCGGTATGTATTATTTCCAATAAGTCAGTAGCTTGTTCCATTGTTCCAGAGAACGGAGTTTTAGTCATCTTGCCCAAAAGGCACGGTTCGCAAGCATCAAATGATTCATAACCAAGTGATTCCGAAATCCCATCAGCATGGAGTTTTTTTTATGCGCTTTACACCAATATGACCTAAACGGCAGTGCCACAAATAAGTTGCACTATCATTATTAACTTTGCATCTTTTGGTTTCAATATTATGAATATGTGTATCACTATGATCGAGATCCAATGAATCATTTTCATTGGGTGTGTAACCATATAAGGTTTTATTCATGTAAACAGAACAACAGTTTATTCTCTTACTAAATGAATAACCGTTTTGCAATAAACACGATCAAATCATATTCATGCTCAACGCAAACACCAAATAACACTTATTTAGGTTTAACACTAATCCCGAAAGTATAGGGAGTGTGCGATGATGATCATATCAATCTTGAAACTACTTTCAACACACATCGTCACTTCACCCTTAACTAGTTTCATTTTATTTACGCAACTCCGTTTGAGTTACTACTCTTAGCAACTGAACCAGTACCAAATACCGAGGGGTTGCTATAAACACTAGTAAAGTACACATCAATAACATGTATATCAAATATACCTTTGTTCATTTTGCCATCCTTCTTATCCGCCAAATACTTGGGGTAGTTCGCTTCAAATGACCAGTCCCTTTGCAAGTAGAAGCACTTAGTCTCGTGCTTAGGTCCAGACTTGGGCTTCTTCACTTGAGCAGCAACTTGCTTGCCGTTCTTCTTGAAGTTCCCTTCTATCCCTTTGCCCTTTTCTTGAAACTAGTGGTCTTGTTAACCATCAACACTTGATGTTCTTTCTTGATTTCTACCTTCATCGATTTCATCAACATGAAAAACTCGGGAATCATTTTCATCATCCCTTGCATACTATAGTTCATCACGAAGTTCTACTAACTTGGTGATGGTGACTAGAGAATTCTGTCAATCACTATCTTATCTGGAAGATCAACTCCCACTTGATTCAAGCGATTGTAGTACCCAGACAATCTGAGCACAAGCTCACTAGTTGAGCGATTCCCCTCCATCTTTTAGCTATAGAACTTGTTGGAGACTTCATATCTCTCAACTCGGGTATTTCCTTGAAATGTAAACTTCAATTCCTGGAACATCTCATATGGTCCATGATGTTCAAAACATCTTTGAAGTCCCGATTTTAAGCCATAAAGCATGGTGCACAAAAACTATCAAGTAGTCATCATATTGAGCTAGCCAAACGTTCATAACGTCTGCATCTGCTCCTGCAATAGGTTTGTCACCTAGCGGTGTATTAAGGACATAATTCTTCTGTGCAGCAATGAGGATAAACCTCAGATCGCGGATCCAATCCGCATCATTGCTACTAACATTTTTCAACACAGTTTTCTCTAGGAACATATCAAAATAAACATATGAAAGCAACAACGCAAGCTATTGATCTTACAACATAATTTGCAAAATACTACCAGGACTAAGATCATGATAAATTTAAGTTCAATTAATCATATTACTTAAGAACTCCCACTTAGACAGACATCTCTCTAGTCATCTAAGTGATCACGTGATCCAAATCAACTAAACCATAACCGATCATCACGTGAGATGGAGTAGTTTTCAATGGTGAACATCACTATGTTGATCATATCTACTATATGATTCACGCTCGACCTTTCGGTCTCCGTGTTCCGAGGCCATATCTGCATATGCTAGGCTCGTCAAGTTTAACCTGAGTATTCCGCTTGTGCAAAACTGGCTTGCACCCGTTGTAGATGGACGTAGAGCTTATCACACCCGATCATCACGTGGTGTCTGGGCACGACGAACTTTGGCAACGGTGCATACTCAGGGAGAACACTTCTTGATAATTAGTGAGAGATCATCTTAAAATGCTACCGTCAATCAAAGCAAGAATAAGATGTATAATAGATAAACATCATATGCAATCAAAATATGTGACATGATATGGCCATGATCATCTTGCACCTTTGATCTCCATCTCCAAAGTAGTGTCATGATCTCTATCGTCACCGGCACGACACCATGATCTTCATCATCTTGATCTATATCAATGTGTCATCACATGGTTGTCTCACCAACTATTGCTCTTGCAACTATTGCTATCGTATAGCGATAAAGTAAAGCAATTATTTGGCACTTGCATCTTATGCAACAAAGAGACATCCATAGAGCTTCTGCCAACTGCCGATAACTTCAACAAAACATGATCATCTCATACAACAACTTATATCTTATCACGTCTTGACCATATCACATTACAACATGCCCTGCAAAACAAGTTAGACGTCCTCTACTTTGTTGTTGCAAGTTTTACGTGGCTGCTACGGGCTTAAGCAAGAACCAATCTCACCTACGCATCAAAACCACAACGATAGTTTGTCAAGTTGATGATGTTTTAACCTTCGCAAGGACCGTGCGTAGCCACACTCGGTTCAACTAAAGTTGGAGAAACTGACACCCGCTAGTCACCTGTGTGCAAAGCACGGCGGTAAAACCAATCTCGCGTAAGCGTACGTGTAATGTCGGTCCGGGCCGCTTCATCCAACAATACCGCCGAACCAAAGTATGACATGCTGGTAAGCAGTATGACTTATATCGGACACAACTCACTTGTGTTCTACTCGTGCATATAACATCAAACATAAAACCTAGGCTCGGATGCCACTGTTGGGGAACGTAGTAATTTCAAAAAAATTCTTACGCACACGCAAGATCATGGTGATGCATAGCAACGAGAGGGGAGAGTGTTGTCTACGTACCCTCGTAGACCGAAGCGGAAGTGTTGACGCAACGTAGAGGAAGTAGTTGTACGTCCTCCCGGTCCAACCGATCCAAGCACCGTTACTCGGCACCTCCGAGTTCTTGACACACGTACAGCTCGATGGCGCACCCGTTCTCTCGATCCAGCAGAGGCGGGGAGGAGTTCCGTCAAGACTGACGGCGTGGTGGACGATCTTGATGTTCTCTGTCCCTGTGGCTTCGTCTAAGCACCGCTACAATATGACCGAGGTGTAATATCGTGGAGGGGGGCACCGCACACGGCTAAGGAACGATCTCAATGATCAACTTGTGTGTCTATGGGGTGCCCCCTACCCCCGTATATAAAGGAGTGGAGGAGGGGGAGGGCTGGCCCTCTCTATGGCGCGCCCTAGGGGAGTCCTACTCCCACCGGGAGTAGGATTCCCCCTTTCCTAGTCCAACTAGGAGACCTTCCAAGTAGTAGGAGTAGGAGACAAGGAAGGGGAAGAGAGAAGGGAAGGAAGGAGGGGGTGCGGCCCCTCCCCCTAGTCCAATTCGGACTAGGCCATGGGGGGGCGCGCGGCCTGCCATAAGCAGCCCCTCTCTCTTTCCCGCAGGGCCCAATAAGGCCCAATACTTCTCCCGGCGAATTCCGTAACTCTCGGTACTCGAAAAATACCGAATCACTCGGAACCTTTCCGAACTCGAATATAGTCGTCCAATATATCAATCTTTACGTCTCGACCATTTCGAGACTCCTCGTCATGTCCCCGATCTCATCCGGGACTCGAACTCCTTCGGTACATCAAAACTCATAAACTCATAATATAAGCATCGAAACCTTAAGCGTGCGGACCCTACGGTTCGAGAACAATGTAGACATGACCAAGACACGTCTCCGGTCAATAACCAATAGCGGGACCTGGATGCCCATATTGGTTCCTACATATTCTACGAAGATCTCTATCGGTCAGACCACATAACAACATACGTTGTTCCCTTTGTCATCGGTATGTTACTTGCCCGAGATTCGATCGTCGGTATCCAATACCTAGTTCAATCTCGTTACCGGCAAGTCTCTTTACTCATTCCGTAATACATCATCTCGCAACTAACTCATTAGTTGCAATGCTTGCAAGGCTTATGTGATGTGCATTACCGAGAGGGCCCAGAGATACCTCTCCGACATTCGGAGTGACAAATCCTAATCTCGAAATACGCCAACCCAACAAGTACCTTCGAAGACACCTGTAGAGCACCTTTATAATCACCCGATTCGTTGTGACGTTTGGTAGCACACAAAGTGTTCCTCCGTAAGCGGAGTTGCATAATCTCATAGTCATAGGAACATGTATAAGTCATGAAGAAAGCAATAGCAACATACTAAACGATCGGGTGCTAAGCTAACGGAATGGGTCATGTCAATCAGATCATTCAACTAATGATGTGATCCCGTTAATCAAATAACAACTCTTTGTTCATGGTTAGGAAACATAACCATCTTTGATTAACAAGCTAGTCAAGTAGAGGCATACTAGTGACACTCTGTTTGTCTATATATTCACACATGTATTATGTTTCCGGTTAATACAATTCTAGCATGAATAATAAATATTTATCATGAAATAAGGAAATAAATAATAACTTTATTATTGCCTCTAGGGCATATTTCCTTCACATCGTTGATCCTTCCCATAGGTTTCTTAATGGTGGAATCCGCAAGGTGCAAGTTTAAAGAGCGATCATCAAAATCATGGAAACCTAGCACATCACATAAAGTTTTCGGAATCGTGGAAACACTAGCACCCAAACCACACAAAGCATAGCACTCATGATCTTTAATTTTAATTTTTATAGTAGGTTCCCACTCATCATAAAGTTTTCTAGGTATAGAACTTCCAATTCAATTTTTTTCCTCATAAGATTGCATCAAGGCATCAACAATATGTTTGGTAAAAGCTTTATTTTGACTATAAGCATGAGGAGAATTCAATACGGATTGTAACAAGGAAATACAATCTATTAAAGAACAGTCATCATAATTAAATTCCTTGAAATCCATAATAGTGGGTTCAATGCTATGTAAAGTTCTGACCTCTCCAATCCCACTTTTACCAAATCTAGCATCAAGATCTAAAAACTCCGAATCATTGGGATGTCTTTTAACTAAAGTTGACTCATCTCTAGTCCCATCATTATCAAGATTCAAATTGCAAAACAAGGATTCAATAGGGGATACATCAATAACTTTTAGATCTTCATCATTATTTTCATGGAGACTAGAAGAACACGCTTTTACAAAGCAATCTTTCTTAGCACTCAACCTAGCGGTTCTTTCTTTGCACTCATCAACAGAAATTCTCATGGCCTTGAGAGACTCATTGATATCATGCTTAGGTGGAATAGATCTAAGTTTCGAAGAATCAACATCAGGCGAAAGTCTATCAACGTTCCTAGCCAATTCATCAACTTTAAGCAATTTTTCTTCAAGCAAAGCATTAAAATTCTTTTGAGAGATCATAAATTCTTTAACGCTATTCTCAAAATCAGAGGGCATCTTATTAAAATTTCCATAAGATTTGTTGTAGGAATTACCATAATTATTAGAGGAGTTACTAGGAAACGGTCTAGGATTAAAGTTTCCTCTATAAGCATTTTTACCAAAATTATTCCTACCAACAAAATTGATATCGATAGATTCATTATTATTCTCAATCAAAGTAGACAAAGGCATAACATTAGGATCAATAGGATCACTCTTAGTAGCAAAAAATTTCATGAGTTCATCCATCTTTCCACTCAAAACATTAATTTGTTCTATAGCATGCACTTTTTTACTAGTAGATCTTTCGGTGTGCCATTGAGAATAATTAGCCATAATGTTATCTAGGAGTTTAGTAGATTCTCCAAAGGTAATTTCCATAAAAGTGCCACCCACGGCCGAATCTAAAAGATTTCTAGAAGCAAAATTCAATCCGGCATAAAATTTTTGTATGATCATCCACAAGTTCAAACCATGAGTAGGGCAATTGCGAATCATTAATTTCATTATTTCCCAAGATTGGGCAACATGCTCATGATCAAGTTGTTTAAAATTCATAATATCGTTCCTAAGAGAGATGATCTTAGTGGGAGGAAAATACTTAGAGATAAAAGCATCCTTGCACTTATTCCATGAATCAATACTATTCTTAGGCAAAGACAAAAACCAAGTTTTAGCACGATCTCTAAGTGAAAACGGAAATAACTTCAATTTAAGAATATCATTATCCGTATCTTTCTTCTTTTGCATATCACACAAATCAACAAAGTTCATTAGATGAGTAGCGGCATCTTTACTAGGAAGGCCAGAGAATTGATCTTTCATAACAAGATTCAGCAAAGTAGCATTGATTTCACAAGATTCAACATCATTAAGAGGAGCAATCGGAGTGCTAAGGAAATCATTATTATTGGTATTGGAAAAGTCACACAATTTGGTATTATCTTGAGCCATCGTGACAAGCAATCCAACACACAAGCACATAAAAAGGCAAGCGAAAGAGAGAGGCGAACGGAAAAGAGACGGCGAATAAAACGGCAAGGGTGAAGTGGGGGACAGGATAATGAGAGGCAAATGGCAAATAATGTAATGCGATGGAGATGAGTTTGTGATGAGTACTTGCTATGTCTTCACTTGAGCAAAGACCTCCCCGGCAACGGCGCCAGAAATCCTTCTTGCTATCTCTTGAGCACTGTGTTGGTTTTCCCTTGAAGAGGAAAGGGTGATGCGGCAAAGTAGCATAAGTATTTCCCTCAGTTTTTGAGAACCAAGGTATCAATCCAGTAGGAGGCTCCTCAAAAGTCCCACGCACCTACACAAACAAACAAGAACCTCGCAACCAACGCGATAAAGGGGTTGTCAATCCCTTCACGGTAACTTGCGAAAGTGAGATCTGATAGAGATAATAAGATAAGATAAATATTTTTGGTATTTTTATGATATAGACTGGAAAGTAAAAGATGCAAATAAAAGTAGATGGGAAACTTATATGATTAAAGATAGACCCGGGGGCCATAGGTTTCACTAGTGGCTTCTCGCAAGATAGCATAAGTATTACGGTGGGTGAACAAATTACTATCGAGCAATTCATAGAAAAGTGCATAGTTATGAGATTATCTAGGCATGATCATGTATATAGGAATCACGTCCACAACAAGTAGATCGAAACGATTCTGCATCTACTACTATTACTCCACACGTCGACCGACTCCTGCCTGCATCTAGAGTATTAAGTTCATAAGAACAGAGTAACGCATTAAGCAAGATGACATGATGTAGAGGGATAAACTCAAGCAATATGTTATAAAACCCATCTTTTTATCCTCGATGGCAACAATACAATATGTGCCTTGTTGCCCCTGCTGTCACTGGGAAAGGACACCGCAAGATTGAACCCAAAGCTAAGCACTTCTCCCAGAAAGGCCAATCTAGTAGGCCAAACCAAACTGATAATTCAAAGAAACTTGCAAAGATAACCAATCACACATAAAAGAATTCCGAGAAGATTCAACTATTTCTCATAGATAAACTTGATCATAAACCCACAATTGATCGGATCTCGACAAACACACCACAAAAAGAGTTATATCGAATAGATCTCCAAGAAGATCGACGAGAACTTTGTATTGAGATTCAAAGAGAGAAAAAGCCATCTAGCTAATAACTATGGACCCGAAGGTCTGTGGTAAACTACTCACAACTCATCGGAGAGGCCTTGGAGATGATGTAGAGGCTCTCCATGGTCGATTCCCCCTCCGGCGGAGCGCCAGCGAAGGATCCAAGATGGGATCTCGCGGATACAGAAGGTTGCGGTGGTGGAATTAGGTTTTCGTGGTGCTCTCTGATGTTTTCAGGGTACGGGAGTATATATAGGCGAAGGAAGTACGTCGATGGAGCAACGAGGGGCCCACGAGGGTGGGGGCGCGCCCACCTCCTTAGGGCGCGCCGGGCACCCTCGTGGCCGCCTCGTTTGCAGCTTGACGTCCACTCCAAGTCTCTTGGATTGCGTTTGCTCTGAGAAGATCGTGCCCAAAGGTTTCATTCTGTTTGGACTCGTCTGATATTCCTTTTCTTCGAAACACTGAAATAGGCAAAAAAAACAGCAATTTGGGCTCGGCCTCCGGTTAGTAGGTTAGTCCCAAAAATGATATAAAAGTGTAAAGTAAAGCCCATAAACATCCAAAATGGGTAATATAATACTATGGAACAATAAAAATTTATAGATACATTGGAGACGTATCACTCTGCCTCCCGCGCATGGCGCGGCGGCTGCGGAGCTCCTGACCCGGGAGGTCGCGCGCGGTTGTCCTACCGGCCGGATCTGGATGTGGGGGTTGGCTGGCGGCATGGATCTGGTGGTTCCGGCGGCGATGTGCTCTCTGGATGCTGGCTCTTGGGGGGGCTGGTGTGGGGGGCGGCGCGGATGTCCTGGACGGATCAGCTAGTCCTCCAGGCGGCCTCGGGGCTGAATCTGGTTGGTGGTGGTGGATGGTGTCCGTCGGAGTGCAGGGTCTGGGAGCCGACCTGGTCCGCGTTAGTGTTCTTCTTCCTGTTGCTCTATTTGGCGTCGATCGGAGTAGGCGCCCGTGTTGCTGCTATGTTGCGGAAGGATCAACGGTGCTGGCCATGGATGTGGCGGCGTGCGAGCTTGACTTGGTCTGGTTGTGGACCGGGCCGGGACTTGCTCAGCGGTGGCCGTCGGCAGCTACTAGTTCGTGTTCCCCACAGTCGACGATGATTGTTGGGGGACGCAGGTGTGGATGCCCCCTATTGTGGGGGCGCTCACCCAGGCCGGGTGACTGATGCCGGGCTAGGAGCGGAAGGAGACACCTCCCGTTCCTCCCACAGTGGTTGCGCGTTGTGAGGTCGGCGGTTGGTGGCGAATCGGGACATGGATGCCAGGGTGGCGGCCCCGGATGGTGGGCTGCATGGTTGGCTCTACGGCGGGCACTATGGCGGAGGTGGTGGCTCCCCTCTTGGTCGTGTGGGCGATGAGGGGGTAGCTTCAGGTGGCTCGGGCTCGCTCTCCTTCGCTGGGGCGACGCCCAGATCCAGATATGGGTGTCTGGATTCGCCATGATTGCCCTGGTGGCCTCGTGTGGCACGGGTGAGTTGCTGAGCGAAAGCTCCGTGCTTTTGCGCCGACGACGACGATGCTCGTGGGCGCCGCTTTCTTCTTGAAGACGTCGTCGTGGATCTTCTCTTCGTGCAAGGGTTCCGAGCGAAAGCTCATGTCCACTTTGGACTCGGCAGCGGCGACGCTTTGCGCCGTCCTTCCTCCTGAGGGCGTTGTCGTGGAGCTTAGGTGTGCTAGGGCGTAGCGTGGCATTATATCTAGACATCCCTGTGTTATCCTTCGATAATGTAGTTTCCTGTGTGATCCGACTATCTCGGGATCTGCTTTGTAAGAGGGCTGCCTCTCGACCTTGTATCGTTCGGTCGTGTACTTTGTTTGGTTGGTGCTTTATCTATAAAGCGGGGCGAAAGCCTATTTCGAGAATGAACTCATGATGGATCAAATTAGAGTAGGTGAGAATAGTACCACACCTTTTGAAATAGGCTTTCACCCACCTTTATATATAAAGCAACATAACAAAGTACACGGCCGAACAATACAATATAATAGGGAGGCCTCCTTACAAAGCAGAACACAACATACACCATAACTCTAGAATGAATCTAACACATCGCCAAGCCCCGAACGAAGACTCCTGAGCTCCACGACAACGCCCCCAATAAGGTAAGGACGCAAAGCATCGTCGTTGTTGATTCCGACAAGACAAAGGTTTTCACCTAGAACCTTGGCACAAGGGCGAGCCCCACGACGACGTCTTCAGGAAGCAAGCGACACCCATGGGCGCCATCATCGCCGGCGCCAAAAACGTGAGCTTTCACTCGGACACTCACCACCACTACTGAGAGAAGTCCCAGTCACCACCGCAACGAGGGTAGGTCCATCCCTACCAGGTCTGGGAAAAGCTAGAGCCTCTTGCCACTACATCCCTTGCTGCCCACACGGCCAAGAGGCGGAGTCACCATCGCTACCATGGAGCCTGCCAGAAAGCCACCCATGACACCCAACATCCGAGACCACCGCCCTGGCACCCCGTTGGCGAAACACCATACACCGCCTATGTCTCGGCGCAATCACGATATGACGAGAAGAGACATCCCTCTACTCCTAACCCGGCATCAGCCACCGAGTTTCGGTGAGCGCCTCCATCGTAGGAGGTACTCATGCTTGAGCCCCCAGTCAATACCGGTGTACTAGGGGGGACAGCTCCGTGACTGCCGACGGCCGCCGCCAAGCACGCCCATGGCAAACTCGAACGACGCCATGTCCATGGTCATCGACGCCGATCTAAGAGATGACGCATCGATGCTACAACCACCACCGCAATACACCGTACTCGCGGGAGGAGCAATGGACCCTCCGCGAGCACCACACAGACTGAGCCTACCCCATCTACCCAGAGCATAGCCTCAGACCCGCCTCGGGCGCAAAGTTGGCCTGCCCGAGCACGAGCCTCGGATCATCGCCACCCAAGTCACGCGAGCAACCCCGCGCACCATCAATTCAGACCCAGGAGAAGACACAGGGCACTACCACCAACCGCACCCCGGCGCCGACCACAAACAGTCACCGCCAGGGCAGCCATGACCGCATCGGGTAACCACCTACGGCCACCCCGCCGGACCACAGGCCACCACCCACTTGCGACCAACCTCCACCTCAACAGGGAAAGGGGGAAGCCAAGAACCGAGCACTACACGCAAGGGGACAACCACGAAGCTAGCGGAGAACTCTCCGGTGGCCATACCCACATCACCGGCTGCCGCCGCCCGCTAGATCTGGCAGGCCTAGATCCAGCGAGGGCTACCCAAGGCACCTAGGCGCGTAGCTGTGATATGTCTCCAACGTATCTAGAATTTTTGATTGTTCCATGCTATTATATTACCCATTTTGGATGTTTATGGGCTTTACTTTACACTTTTATATCATTTTTAGGACTAACCTACTAACCGGAGGCCCAGCCCGAATTGCTGTTTTTTTTCCTATTTTAGTGTTTCGAAGAAAAGGAATATCAAACGAAGTCCAAACGGAATGAAACCTTCGGGAGCGATCTTTTTGGAACAAACGCAATCCAAGAGACTTGGAGTGGACGTCAAGAAGCAGCCAAGGCGGCCACGAGGTAGGAGGGCGCGCCCTAGGGAGGTGGGCACGCCCCCACCCTCATGGGCCCCTCGTGGCTCCCCTGACCTACCTCCTTCGCCTATATATATCTACGTACCCCAAAAACATCCAGGAGCACCACGAAAAACTATTTCCACCACCGCAACCTTCTGTATCCGTGAGATCCCATCTTGGAGCCTTCGTCGGCGCTCCACCGGAAGGGCAATCGACCACGGAGGGCTTCTACATCAACACCATAGCCTCTCCGATGAGTTGTGAATAGTTTACCACAGACCTTCGGGTGCATAGTTATTAGCTAGATGGCTTCTCTCTCTATGAATCTCACTACAAAGTTCTCCTCGATCATCTTGGAGATCTATTCGATGTAACTCTTTTTGTGGTGTGTTTGTCGAGATCCGATGAATTGTGGGTTTATGATCAAGTTTATCTATGAGAAATATTTGAATCTCCTCTGAATTCTTTTATGTATGATTGGTTATCTTTCAAAGTCTCTTCGAATTATCAGTTTGGTTTGGCCTACTAGATTGATCTTTCTTGCAATGGGAGAACTGCTTAGCTTTGGGTTCAATCTTGCGGTGTACTTTCCCAAAGGATGCGAGGGCAGCAAGGCACGATTGTATTGTTGCCATCGAGGATAAAAAGATGGGGTTTATATCATATTGCTTGAGTTTATCCCTCTACATCATGTCATCTTGCTTAATGTGTTACTCTGTTCTTATGAACTTAATACTCTAGATGCAGGCAGGAGTCGGTCGATGTATGAAGTAATAGTAGTAGATGCAGAATCGTTTCGGTCTACTTGTTGCGTACGTGATGCCTATATACATGATCATACCTAGATATTCTCATAACTATGCGCTTTTCTATCAATTGCTTGACAGTAATTTGTTCACCCACCGTAATACTTATGCTATCTTGAGAGAAGCCACTAGTGAAACCTATGGCCCCCGGGTCTATCTTTTATCATATAAGTTTCCGATCTACTTTATTTTGCAATCTTTACTTTTCAATCTATATCATAAAAATACCAAAATTATTTATCTTTCATTATTATCTCTATCAGATCTCACTTTCGCAAGTTACCGTGAAGGGATTGACAACCCCTTTATCGCGTTGGTTGTGAGGTTCTTGTTTGTTTGTGTAGATACGAGGGACTTCTGTGGAGCCTCCTACTGGATTGATACCTTGGTTCTCAAAAGTGAGGGAAATACTTACGCTACTTTGCTGCATCACCCTTTTCTCTTCAAGGGAAAACCAACGCAGTGCTCAAGAGGTAGCAAGCTGCGCCGCGGCAGCAGCCGGCCCCCTCCAGACGGGCGTGCATGGGAGCCACTAGCGCCCCTGTCCGCCGTCGATGCCCACCTGCGCACCACTGCCCAACCATGGACTCAGGGCGATAAGGACGACAACACGGGCGCCGCCATGCACCCAAAGCACCCCGTGCAGCCGCCGCAGCACCACTGCTCACCCGAGCCGCCGTGCCAGTCGTGCGCCTCTCCGCCACCCCAGCCGCATGCCTCGCTGCCGCCGCGCCCCCGACCAGACACTGCAACCCACGCTGAGACCCCGTGCAGGGAGGAGTAGGATCCTTGACGCCCGGGCTTTGCCCGCCGGTGCCCTTCGGCGACAGCGAGGTAGGAGGAGATGAGGGGGACAGGGAAACCGCTGGAGCTATGGTTCACCCAGCCGCCACCCGCGGGAGCGACAGGGGGCAAGGGGAAAGCGAGGGGCAGGATTTCTATAGATAAACGTTATCTAGTACCGCACCTTATTCAACCTAGAAGTAAATGGAGGGTGGAGTGAATCAACCTATAGTTGGATCGTTAGGTGGACAGTGTATCCCAAGCCCACCAGAGTTTAAGTCCAAAACTTGACATTGGTGCTCGCACTTTTTTGTATTTATTTCTGCTCTTGCGGCGACGTGTGTTCAGTGGGAGGAGACGTTCCTGTCGACTATGAAAGCGTCTGTGGTGACTTTGTGAATCTAAAGATAATGTGTTGGCTTAGTTTCTCGGATGTGCTCATAGGGGTAGGGTGTAGGGCGTTTGTGCGTGCGTACATACGAGTGAGTATATGTGCATATGTTTGAGTGTCTGCGTGTGTATTGTGTTAAAGAAGTAAATGGAGGGTGGATGCATGTTATATTGTCTTGTGACATTCAAGTTTAATTGTTTACTATTGAAAAATAAAATAAAGCAAATGATGATGATGGCTTTCATGTTCTTTAAAGATGTGGAGAAGGGTGAGAATTCAGGACACGCAAGTGCGGGGCACTCAGATCCTGGTGTTAGTTTTTTATTTTGGCTTCTGATAACTTTTATATCTTTTAAACGAATTTTTTTAATTCATTTCTGTTTTCATATTCGTGTTTCACACTGCCAGCACTTTCAAATAAAATCCATCTTAAATATATTTTAACAATTTTTTAAAAAATGTTAAATTTCAATGTTTAAAACTTAGTACGAGCGAGCGATAAAAATTAATTATTTTGTATCTAAGACCGACCGAAAATTTTGCTTAAAATTATATCTCTAAAACTTGTTGAGACGGGCATTTTTATGCAAAGTTTTATCATTGAAACTTAAAGCTTTTTAGGGAAATCTTTTAACCGCTCCCTCGTGCAAAATTTAACTACTTCGTAAATCGTGAGGCACATCGAGCAGGCAGCAGGGCTTGGCAGGTAAGTGCCCCCGCACTTACGTGCCCCTGCGAATTTTCGAGGGCTTGCATGTAGTAGAAAGTGAAAAATGAAAAGTTGAATGCCTTTATGGGGGCTTGGCAATGTGGAGGGTGTGCATGTGATGGAAAGTTGATTGATTGAATGGGCTTGATGATGTGGATGACTTACATGTACATTTAAATAAGAGATGACATATGTGATAAAATGGAAGACCATGTGTTAAACTAAATAGACAGTGAGAATAATCTTCTTGCGTATGTTTATAGGATAAAGCCAACACAGGTAATAAATAGTCTTATACAGACAAAAATGTCAACACAGTGCATCAAAACATATGCCTGTGATCGAATGGCCATGATCGCTTGGTCGGACGGCTGACTTGGTGGCTGATCTTTTCCTAAGATCAGCCGGCTTTCTCCTAGCAGCCGCCTAGAGATTATCAGCTGATTTTATTTTATTTTTGGACATGGCTAGGGAGCGCCGCTACGCCCGTTTGTTGTTTTGAGCGCATTGCCGTATATAGTAAGTGCATGTCGTTATGTCCAGCTATCTACTATAGAAAAGGAAATTGGTTGGTCATATCCTGTAGCGCATGTGGCTACCGATTGAATCAACTTAGATCCTTTCTCATGTGCATTTATTTGGGGTTTAAAAAATTATAAAAGCCATAACTTTTGATTCAAGCATCAAAATCCAGTTCTGTTTTCACAATCAGGTTTCTGACGACGAGTTCTTCAAAAATAGATCTCATATGAGTTGGTTTCATCAAACTTTTGTAGGGCAACTTTGGGTGCAACAGAGGCAACTATAGTGCTATTGAGGACCAACTTCTTCTTTCTGGCCTAGCTGGACTTCTTTTTGGCCTAGTTGGACTGACTATTAGGTTGGTTTGCATAAAAACAGGAAAAATCACACAAAACATAAGGCATCTTTAGTGTACATACAAAGCAACTTCACCGCACTATGTATATTTGTCAGTTTTGCTTACATTATTCCAACTTGTGTATCATGGCTGCTCAATTGTCTATTGTTGATGGTTAGTTGCAAATGGTTGGTGTTCAATTACCTATAAATGCTATAAGTTGCGTATAATTGATGCCTAGTTGCATGCTACTGCTAATTAATTGCCTACAATTGCTCAGTTGCCTAATTTTGTTAAAATAGTTGCCTAGAATATTATGAAGTTGTTTCTCATTGTTTTTCTAAGTTGCCTACAAACACTGAAGTGGCCAAGATTCATCACCATGTTGCCTACCATAACTAGCAATATATAGCAGACACAAGAGCATCATCGGTAGACAACATCATAGTATTATAGGCAATTTAGAAACAACGACATACTAGCGTGAACAATAGGCAACTTAGAAGTACCGATGAGGAAGTTAGTAGAATGTTAGACAAAATTAACTAGGACACACAATGTAGTGACATTGCCTGCTTTTAGCACTAGAGTTACCTCTTGTGGAAGGAAAGTTGCTCATAAAGGTGATGTGATATTATCTACCTCAGTTTGGTAGTTGTTCTGTATTATTAGTTAGTTTCTTATTGCTGCTAATTAATTATCTTTAGGAGTGGAGTTGCTTCTGTTTAGCATTAAAGTTGCCTCATCTAGCATCAAAGTTGCTTTTAAAAGTAAGTAGCGTTAGCAACTTAGGTCCAAATTCGCCTATATATGAAACTAAGTTGTATGCAACTAAGGATGATGTTAAGCTACTAGCTAGTCATGGTAGCCCCCTTAGGATACTGTTAGCCTACCTTGAAAACTAAGTTGCCTACAATAGTAGCTGTCTACGAATGATGCTTAGTTGCATACATAAGATGAAAAGTTGTCCCACATGGTTTTTATGTCGTCTACGATATGCTCGATAGGTAAATTCCCTAGTACACATGATGCAAGGAAGTTGCTTCTATTTTAGTACTCCCTCTGTTCCTTGATATAAGGTGTATATAGATTTTTGAGAAAAAAAACCGAAATATAAGGTGTATTGCCTTGCACCACTCATGTGGATAATTTTTTTTATGGATTTGATTACATTTTCTTATATCATGCAGGCTCCTCTATTTTCTCATGTCAATTAGTCAGTTGTAATCTCACCCAAAACTTGTGAAATTTTTCCTCCACATGCGTTCTTTAATTTCCGTGCCAAAAACTATACACCCTATATTTAGGAATGGAGGGAGTCCTAAAATTGCCTCAACTAGAACCAAAGTTGCTTTAAAAAATATTCATCGAAACATATACATATGAGATCTAATTTTGAAGATCTCGTAGTGAGAAACCTAATGGTGAAAACGGATTTTCATTTTGACACCTGGTTCAAAAGTTATAGCTTTTTAGAAAAATTGAGACGGAATAATGTGGGATGACATCAAAAGTTATAGCTTTTTAGAAAAATTAGGACGGAATAATGTGGGATGACATCATCACATGCATGCAGGTAATCCTTAGTGACCATCCACCACCTGACAACTTTAGATACATCACAAGGAGGAAGGAGGCCGTTTTCTCAGCAGAGCATCGGACAGCTCGCGTGTGCGCTCAGCTCCGTCAGATGGCGCAGCTGCGCGTTTAAATATTTGGGTTTATTTTTTGAGTTAGTTGAGTAGTTTACGGGGTAAGCTGATTTTTAGCGCTCCAGATGGAACGAGGGAAAAAGCTCGTGCGGAAAAAAGAGGCCAAGCGCCCGACGGCCGGCTTGGCATCAATGCAAAACGCCCGGCGATCGGAATCTTGTGGCGATCCAATCTCTTCTTTCCTTTCCTTAATATATATACTCCAGTATATCACTAGGTTATAGATTTAGATTAATTGTGCGCGTTCCAATTGTGCATTTGTAAGGAAGAAGGAAATCGATCTTTCCTGTCCGGCTGGCCGTCGGGCGATCATAATCTCCACGTCCGGCGGAGGCAACAGCATGTCAGAGGCCGCCGCGGCGTCGCTACCTAACGACGTCGTCTTCGACATCCTCTCTAGGACGCCCGTGAGGTCCGTCTGCCGGTTCCGGTGCGTGTCGAGGGGCTGGCGAGCCCTAATTACATCGGACCCGGCCTTCCACGCCGCGCACAGGTCCCGCCACACCGACCCGTTCCTCGTCGACATGGGAAACTTCCGAGGAGGAGGAAAACAATGTGACATACGGATCCAGGACATGGACGGCAACGTCGTCAGAGTGATCGAGGGCGTCGGCGGCCTTTGGATGCGAAGACAGCGAGCCTCGGCGACCTCGTCTGCGCCCCAGCGATTCTCACCAAGACGGCGTCCACGTCGTCAATCCGGCCACCGGGGAGGTGCTCGCGACCAGCCCTGGGCGAGAGGTACTAACAGACGATGATGGCACCGTCACCCGCCTCTACCACCCATGTTTCGCCATCGGCCGTGCCGGTGCCGGCCCCTCCGACCCATACAAGCTGGTCCGGCTCAGCCGAGCCGGCGCCACCTGCGACGTCCTCACAATAGGGGATCTCACTGCACGATGGAGGAAGGCACGGGCACATCCGTTCCCAAACTATGCCCCGGATACCTTTGATCCTCCTGTCGCCATCAATGGTATCATGTACTTCATGACACACGAGAGGCCAAGTGATGGTACCTTGCTTTGCTTCGACCTCGACAAGGAGCAATGGAAGGACGAGCCAGTCCAGGGTCCGAGGAAAGTCGTCGGCCAGGAGCTGTGGGAGAGCAGCACGGTATCAGCCCACATAACAGAGCTCAACGGCGCCCTTTGCTTCGTTCAACGAGAGCATCATGACATGCGGGAATTTCATGACGATTTATGCACCAACATATGGATCCTTGACGATTCTAATAAGAGTAACTGGACCAGGGCATTCAAGATCCCAATGAGTCGGGATCTATACGGATGTTATCATACACCGTTGAGGGTGATGAATGATGGTGAAAGCTTGCTGCTACAACATGATGATGATACCACGCCATGGTTGTCAGTACTACAAGTTTACGATGTTCGTACCAAGGTATGCACATACTTTCCAGGAACGCTAGCCAGCAACATTGGTCTCTGCAACTTGCACTTAGAGCATTTTGTGGAGAAAGGGTAAATTTAACGTTTCCGGTAGGTAATGGTGGGAAATCCACGATCCATGCATTTCATCAAGATCGATGCGGTCTGGCACAGTATAAACATGTAAATTGATTACCGCTCTTATACCCGCTGAATACAACTGACAAGATGACATACAAACACAGACGTGAACCCCATTAGTGTGCAGCTTTTTGCAAGGGAGACAGTCGGTGTGCAGCGCTACATGCATTCTAAAGTACTCTCTCTTTCCTCCCATGCCAAAGACAATTTGATGGCATGCGCTCGATGATGTGGATGACTTGCATGTGCATTTAAATGGGAGGTTGCATGTGTGTGACATATATGATAAGGTGGATAGCCTACATGTTAAGATAAATAAGATAGTGGGGATAGACTTCTTAGGTATATAAGATGCGTGCAAAGACACGTAGGCATACCATCAGTAGAGATTCATTTGTTTTAGAAACTTCAAAAAAGTTTTATCTATCAAAACATTCTCTCGACTGATCATTCGCTTTCACCGTTGGCTTCCTCATTGGAGATTTTCAAGACTAGATCTCACGTTGACATGTTCAACAAACTTTGTGTCGATAATTGCTAGTTTATTGTCACTTGGTTCCCAGATTAAATTAATTTGATTGTCAGATTGTTGACCGGCAGTATATACCACCACAATACTTGCTTCATTGTACTTTTGTGGGTTGATGCAACTTTTTTCCCTATTGTTAGCACTTGAACGTTCACTATTTAGCTTTACATTACATTATAACATCTAAACAATACACATTTATTATCTGATAACTACATATAATTATTCTGGCAAATGTTTCACAGTTAACTTGGAGAGTATTTTGACAACCCCCTAAAAAAGTGTATTTTGACAACCACCGGCGACAAAAAAAATTCACCGAAACACCATCAACGAGATAAACTCATCGGTGGACAAATCATTCTGAAAATATGAATCTACTCCCTCCGTTCCTAGATATAAGTCTTTGTATAGATTTCACTATGGACTACATATGGAGCAAAATGAATGAATCTACACTCTAAAATGCATCTACATACATCTGTATGTGGTCCATAGTGAAATCCTCTACAAAGACTTATATTTAGAAACGGAGGGAGTAGTAATTAATCGGATGATGTCATCATGAGGTGGGAGATTGAATGTGCTCTCCCTTGTATATGAAGAAAAATCCCACTCTAATACGGCAGCATCAGAACACCAAGGAGCTCCTGTATACATCTTAGATTTTCCCAATATCCATACATTTGTTCTTGGGCTTTAGAATAGGTTATGTATGTTGTGTTAATATATACAATTTTTCCATTTGTAAATTGCCATATTTTTTCATGTTATTTTTTCTGTGTTTAGTCTATGTATTTCGAGGCTAATTTATTCAGTGTCAAAGTTTGGTATTGCCAATATTTGGCAAGCCAACATTTGGTGAAATCAAAAGTTGCCAAAAATTGTCAACCTTTTGAAAGGTGGGAAAGAACCAATTGGTAGCCAACCAATTGATAGCAAAATTTTAACTTGCCAATTATGGGCACTAAACCAGTTAGGCTCTTCCTTTTGTGTTTTGTTGGTCATTTTTTGTGTGTTCTCTTGTGCGAGCATAAGAGCATCTCCAGCCGCGCCCCCAACAGCGCCCCCCTCCCCGACGAATTTTTAGCGCCGGTGGCCGAAAATCGGCCCAGTCGCACCCCGAGTACCTCGCTTAGCGCCGGTTTGGGCCAAATCCAGAGCCGGCGATCCCGCCCCGAACCCAAGCGCCCGGGTGTCAACTGGGGGCACCGGCAGAAGCGAAAAGTGACGTGGGTCCGCTCTGTCGGCCAGAGGAAGCCCTTTTCCCGCCGTTTCCTCCCACTTTTCCCCTCGGCTTCCCTCTCATTCTCCATTCCTCCCGCCAAACTCCGCCTCCTCCCTTCCAAGCCGCCCGCCATGCCGCCGAAGAAGTACGTGATGCCCCGCGCCGCGACGGATCCCACAGCCGCCGCCGCCGCCCAGCGGCAGACGGACGCCCGGACAGCAACAAAGGGGCCAAGAAGGCGAAACACGCCGAGTCGGCTGCCGCATGCGTGCAGGAGTCCATCGAGCATTGCCTCGCCGACGCCAACACCAGGGCTGCCCAGGATGAAGAAAAAACTGAAGCGAGGTGGGCTGCTTTGATGACGAACAGCGCCGTCAAACTCGACTTGCTCCGGTCCAACGTCGCTGCGAAGAAGAGGAACAACGATCTGGCTTTCTTGATGGGCGGCACTGACATGCTCCAGAGCGGCGACGAGAAGCTCAAATCGTGGTTCTTGGCGGAGCGAGGCCTTATCCTGAACCAGATACCGGCGACTCCAACGCCGCCGCCGCCGCCCAACCCTACTGACGATGTCTCCACGACACCCAGCAGCACAGAAGCCGCGCCTACAAGTCCAGAAGCCCCGCCGACTCCTCCCAGCCCGCGCACGCCGACGACGACGCCGGAGATCGAGCTCGACGTCTGATGCATTCCTTTCGCGTCCTTTCTTTTTTTGTGCACCGAACTACTTTCATTTGATCGCCGAACTGTGACACTGAATCGCCGAACTATTGCGATGATCGCCGGATTGTGGCCTTTTTTGAAGCGGGAACGATCGAGTTTGAATATGGGCCGCGTGTCTGGGGCCTTGTGGAGCGGTGCCATGATTAAAATATAGATGTTGACTACACAACATTGAGTTGACTACACATGATTAAAATCATGGCACCGCCACTGGGTTACGAGTGTGTTAGTGTGTGTGTGTGGGTGCCCAGGATTGCGTGTTTATATATGACCGTGTACGTGCGGATGTGCTCGTGTGTGAGAGAGAGAAGGAAGATGATACCATTGTTTTGACATGTAATTCATCGTATTAACTTTTCTGAATGACTTTCGTTAGAACATAGTATATCAGATGTAATTCATCGTATTAATTTTCCTAAATGACCATTTGTTAGAACATAATTGCCATGCTAGCCTCTCGAAACACTTATTTGCATCTTAGGCCTTTGGGGAATCATGCCAATTATATTAGCATCTCTGATATCTTATTGATGCCTATGAGAGGATGTGTTGCCAATTACATTGGCATTTACGAAGTTGCGACATTCACAATGGCACATCATATACACAGCGTTATTTTGTATAGTCAATGGGGCTGAACAAGTCGATGATTTGGTAGTAGTATGGTAATTGAAGGCCGAATCCTGTTCTGCGTGAGGACACTCAATCGCACAGGGCGAGTTTTTTTTTTTTTTGCGGGAAATTATCAATCTATTCATCTCCAATCAGGATGAGCTATGATGAGCGTTTCGGTGATTTTCCTTCACTACGGACAAGGCACCATCTTCCACCGGCTTTCAACAGGTGACCCTGGTTTTCTCTTGGCATTTTCATTATCTCTTCTTCTTTTATTAAGTTTTACCTTTATTGCCTTTTTCCTCTTTGTTTTTTTTGTTTCTCATGTTTTATTCTTTTAGTTCTTTCTAACACATGAATAAATGCATGAACATTGAACATCTGAACATTTCCCAACTGTAGGAACTTAATTTAAACGCATACACACACGTGCGCGCACGCACACACACACACACACACACACACACACACACACACACACACACACACACACACACACACACACACACACACACAATATTTTATGATTTCAAATGATTTTCATAGTATTTTTGCCTTTTTTAGAAAGCATAGTATTTTGATCTACTAAACAAAAAGTATCTCCCCTCAAAAAAAAAGTATCTCCCATACTAGGATGCGCTAGTCACGGTCCATATATGCACGCTTTTACGTGAAAAATCCGGAAACTCATGTTGGAAAACCCTATACGACGCTCTTTGCGTCCAATTGTCGACCGAATGCACAGGGGCAATACCCCGCATCGCTAAATATGGGCCAGCCCATTGTACCAGACCTAGCCAGCCGGTTTTGGGAGAAGATTCCCTGAACCGTTTTTTCCTTTTGACCGGTTTTTCTTTTTCCTTCTTCGTTTTTTCCGTTTTTCTGTTTCTTTTTCTTCCTCCTTTTCCTTTTTTTTTTCTGTTTTAGGTTTTTTTGTTTCTTTCAAAAATTGGTTGGAAAGTTCCAAATTTGTTCGTGTATCTAAAAAATGTTCAAAATTTCAAAAAATGTTCATGTTTACAAAAAATGTTGACATATTCAAAAATGTTTGCATTTTTCAAAAATTGTTCGTGCATTTCAAAAAATGTTCTTGTTTTACAAAAATTGTTTGGTATGTTTTTCTTCAAATTTTAGAAAATGTTCCCATTTTCAAAAATTGTTCACAATTTCCAGAATTTGTTCATGTTTTCATTTTTTCAGGAGTTTCAAAAAATGTTCCTATTTCAAAAATTGTTCGGGCATTTCAAAAAATGTTCTTGTTTTACCAAAAATGTTTGCAATGTTTTTGTTCAAATTTTAGAAATTGTTCCCATTTTCAAAGATTGTTCACAATTTCCAAAATTTGTTTATGTTTTCATTTTTTCTGGAGTTTCAAAAAATCTTCATGTTTCAAAAATTGTTCGGGCATTTCAAAAAATGTTCTTGTTTTACAAAAAAAATGTTTTTGTTTAAATTTTTCACAATTTTCTTAAAAATTTCATGTTTTAAAAAAGTGTTCACAAATTCCAATATTCCATTATTAAGGAGTTTCAAAAATGTTGCGGTTTCAAAAATTGTTCACAAGTTTTTATAAAATCGGGTATGCAAATTTTGTTCAGGAATTTTAAAATATGTTCACGTTTCCAAATTTTGTTTTAAAATTTGAAAAAATATTCTCATTTAAAAAAATTGTTCAAAATTTTCAAGAAACGTTCTTATTTTTCAATAATGCTATAGTTTTTTCAAAACCTGTGAAAAAAATTTGGAAAGTGTTTGCGTTTCACAGAACAGCCTGTTTTTTTACCACTCATAAAAAAAAGAACACTCTGTTTTTAAAAAAAAATATTGCTTTCGAAATTCCTAAACTAATTTGGCTCTGTGCGTCGCGTTCGGTTCTTTAAGGGTGATGCTACTCTTTTAACCAGATAATACTGCTGGGTGAGCTGGCAGGTGCAGCTATTGTATAGCAGTGCGTCATCTGTTCGAATCCCAGCAATCGCACTTATGGCAAACCCTAAACGGCGCCCTCTGCGCCCGTTCCTTCGTTGTACGCAAACGGGCGCACACCCCCAGCGCTGAGATGGGCCTCGCGCCCCACTTTCCGGCTATAAGTGATGCAAAAAAGAGTGCGAGCAGCGGGTTTCGAACCTACGACCTCGCCGTGCAACGAAGCTACGTTAGCCAACTCAACCAATAGCATGCACGTGTTTACAGACAACCTTTCCACCGCTTTATCATTTCTTCATTTTAATCTTCCTTTTCTTTTTCGTATTTTTTTTTCCTTTCTACCAACAAACAAATGCGAACTTTTCAAAATTCGTGAAATTATTAAAATTGAATGAACTTTTATCAAATCGATGAACTTTCTTAAAAATTTGATGAAAATTTTAAAATTCCATGAACTTTTTAAAACGTGAACAATTATTGAGAACATGAACAAAAATTTATATACGACGAGCGATTTTCAAATATACACTGAACATTTTTTCGGTGTATGATGAACAATTTTTAACTACACGGTGAACATTTTTGTGATATACATTGAAATAATTTAAAACATATTATACATTTTTTTGATATAAAATGAACAAATTTTATACATTGACCATTTTTGTAATATAATCTGAACAATTTTTAACTACACATTGAACAATTTTGTGATATGCGCTGAAAAACCATTTAAATACCCATTGAACATTTTTGTAATATAATCTGAACAATTTTTAACTACACATTGAACATTTTTTTGATGTGCGCTGAAAAACCATTTAAATACCCATTGAACATATTTTGATGTACACTGAACGTTTTTGTTAAATTCGTGACCTTTTTTTGAAGTTTGTATACTTTTTTTCAATACCAATGAACTTTTTTTCAAAATTGGTGAACTTTTTTCAGAATCGATGAACATTTTTCAAAATTGATGAACGTTTTTTTTCAAATTTGATGAACTTTTTGTAGAACCGATAAACTTTTTTCAAATTCAATGAACTTTTTTCCTAATTTGATGAACTTTTTTCAAATTGATGAACTTTTCTTTCAAATTTGATGAGCATTTTTGAAAATTGATGAACTTTTTTCTAATTCACTCAACTTTTTTTAAACATCAATGAACTGTTTTTTTAATTTTGTTAAGTTTTTAAAAAATTTGATGAAGTCTTTTTCATAAAAAAAATCAAATTTTCCAAATTGTTCGCAAATAATTCGCAAATCTAATATATAGCGCTGATGCATTGGTTCATAATTATTTCGCGTTCTTTGTAGTCACTAGTCCTCACAAGCCGTAGTGGTTAGCGTAACAGTTTCTTTGTTGTAGCCGCAAGTCGTGAGGTCGAGTGCCTGTATCTGCACTTTTTTTCGCGGGACGTTTTTACCTTCTACTGCACGCGGTGGGCCGGCCCATGGGGTGCGGCATGCGAGCGCCAGCTGCCTGAACCGGCGCTTAAGGCGCCGGTTAGGAGCTCCCCGCACTTATGGCGCACTTGTCTTTTTTTTTAGCTGCAGTGCTCGTTCGATTTCAGTTGCTGTCTTCATGGCCCGGCCCAGTCGAAGCCTGCCTGTGCGAAGCCTCGACTTCTTGCCGCAGAATGCGGCGTATAGGAGGAAAATCCTATATGCCGCTCGTTGCGTCAAACTGCCGGCGCTTCGCACAGGCGAGCGACTGAGCAGCGACGCAACGGGCCGGCCCGTTTAACCGTTCCAGCGCTCCCGGTTTTGGGAACCTTTCTAGAGGTTCCCAGCTGGGTTTTTTCCGGTTTTGGGAACCTTCTAGAAGGTTCCTGAACCGGTTTTTTATTTTCCTTTCTTTTTCTATTTCTGTTTCTTTTACTTTACTTTTTTTCTGTTTTGTTTTTCAAGTTTATGTTTTCTCTTTCAAAAAATGTTCGCGCTTTTACAAAAATGTTCAAAATTTTGAAAAATGTTCGTGAACAAGTTTGTTCAAGAAATGTTCTTTTCATTCATAAATTTGTTCTCACGATTCAAAAAATGTTCATGCTTTAAGAAATTACCCAAATTTGTTCTTCGTTTCAAAATTTGTTCTCAAGATTCAAAAAATGTTCGTACTTTTAGAAAATATTTATGTTCAAATTTTATTCTCAATTTGAAAATTTTATTCTCTAAATTCAAAAAATGTTCGGGATTTTAAATTTTTGTTCAAAAAATGTTATTTTCATTCATAAATTTGTTCTCAAGATTAAAAAAATGTTCGTGCTTTAAAAAATTGTCCAAATTTGTTCTTTGTTCCAAATTTGTTCTCATGATTCAAAAAATGTTCGTACTTTTAGAAAATATTTATGTTCAAATTTTGTTCTCAATTTGAAATTTTTGTTCTCTAAATTCAAAAAATGTTCGGGATTTTAATTTTTGTTCAAAATTAAAAACAATTCAGAAAACTGTTCATGTTTTGAAGTATTGTTCGAGTGTTTCAAAAAAAAGTTCAGAGTTTAAATATTTGTTCAGAAAATTAATAAATGTTTTTATTCTCAAATTTTGTTCAGAGTTTCAAAAAAAAGTTCCAAATTTCAAAAAATGTTCGCGTTTCAAATTTTTGTTTGGGATATCAGGAAATGTTCACTATATAAAATATTTGTTCAAAAATTCAAAAAATGTTCACGCTTTCATATTTGTTTAGAATTTCATAATTTGTTAAAAAAATTCAAATAATGTTCACGGTTTTAAAATTTGTTAAAAAACTCAAAAATAGTTCAAGAATTTCAGAAAATGTTCGCACTTTCAAATTTTTGTTCATAATTTCATGAAATATTCCATTTTATGTTTTTTTTCAGCAATTCAAAAAATGTTCGTGGTTTCAAATTTTTGTTTGGAATATCATGAAATGTTCCATTTTTCCAATATTTTTCACAAATTTAAAAAATGTTCACACTTTCATATTTGTTTTGAATTTCATAATTGGTTCATGAATTCAAAAAATCTCCGTGGTTTAAATGTCTGCCCAACTTGTTCCAAAATTCAAAAAATGGTTCATGTTTTTCAAAACCAATTTCTGCCTTTGCAATTTTGTTGTTCACATATTCGAAATATGTTCCGGTCTCTAAATTTTTTCATTAATTCAAAGAATGTGCGCACTTTTAAAATACACGCAATAAAAGAAATTACACTTTAAAAAACAACGCAGCAACTAATTTCGGGTTCGCTACAGTAATTGGCTACAGTACACAAGTCAGGTTTTAATACTTTAAGTTGTGCGTTGCTCAATAGCCAACTAAATTATTTTACCGGAGTGGCTGCGTGGGCACGTTTGCAACCTATTGATCGCCAGTTCGAATCCCCTCCGCGCCTGCCACTAATTTTTGCCATATTTTTCGACCCGCTTCATGGGCCGGCCCAGTCGAGCTGCCCCCTGTGCGTGGCGCCGCCAATTTGACGCAAAGAGCGTCAAATAGGGGCTCCCCGTATAGGAGGTCTCACTCATGTTCGGCGCCCTAAGCGCTCACGTGCCCCCGCTTGTGGGCCGGCCCAAAGACAAGCGTGCGGTCTGGTTCGTTCACACCCTGGTCACTCCGATTGCATTTGAGGGGTAGCAGTTTACCTGTTGAACGGTCAACAGTTGACTTTTGAAAAAATACATTTTTCAAAACAGAAAATAAAATATAAAAAATGTTCTTGAATTAGAAAATGTTTGCGGATTTTGAAAAAACTCTTGAATTTAAGAAAAAAGTCCGATGATTTTTTAAAAAGTTCATCGAATATGTAAAAAAAGTTCATCTATTTAGAGAATAAATCATTGATTTTCAAAAAAAATTATTTGATTCGGAAAAAATATTCATCAAATATGGAAACAGTTTATCAACTTTTGAAAATGAAAATAGTTCACCGAATTTAAAAAAAGTTCATGCAATTGGAAAAAAGAAAAACAAAGAAGAAAATAAAAAAGAAAAAAATCATAGAAAAAACGGCCAAACATAACAAAAATACCAGAAAGGAAAACCACACGCATTATATTTGCCACAAAGACACGAGAAAAAGGAATTAGGAGCTCAGAAAAGCAACCTATCACACTGGTTATCACTTTAGAACAGAATATATTTTTTGAAAAATAAAATTGAGTGAAAGAAGAAAAATAGCAAAGGGGCCGAGTTGCAAAATGCACTATAACAGACGCTTAAGGCGAGGAATAGGGGATGGACAAAAATCCTTACTTTTTTAGACAAACTCGTAAAACTTTATTAATCTGTCACAGTGTTTACAGGGATGAAGAGAAGATCTCCAGGTTGGCCTAACCACACATGGGCCCAACCCCTAATCAAAGGCCATGTTTTGCGAGATTGTGAGCCTTCCATTTGAGGTTCTAAATCCATGTCTAAAAAACCTAGAAGTAAAATCTACAGAACTAGCTTTAATTTCTGTGATGACAGCTCCGTAACTAGCTGAACTTCTTGACTTGATTTCCTCTACAACCATCTTGCAGTTCGAGGCGGTGATGATATGGTGAGCATAAAGATCTTGGGCCAGAGCTAGACCCTTCCCTACTTGATGCTTTTTGTGACAAGATGTCGCCAATTCTAGTACGTGGACAAGCACATGGACCGGCCCAACTCATGGAGCAATGAACGTGACCGTGTTGGTTTTCTTTTTCATCCTGTGTGATTTTTTCCCGGTTTTCCTTTCCTTATTTTTGTGTATAAATTTACTTCTTTTTTTATTTCATGTTTTTTTGCTGTTTTAGGTGGTCTTCTTTGGTTTTGTTCCTTTTTCAGCTTACAGTTTTAGGCAATTTACTTTGGTTGTTCTGGTTTAGTTTATGTGGCTTTCTTTTCTTCTTCTTCTATTTTTCCTTTTAAATTCGAGACTAATTTTCAAATCAGATAAGGTTTATTTAAATTTGGGAATATTTTTAAATCAGTGAATATTTTTAAAATTTGAATTTATTTTCTAAACTCGCAAATATTTTAAAATTCAAGCATATTTTCTAAAAAAATGAAGATTTTTTAATTTCTTGAACAAATTTTTATCATGCAATAGTTTCTTTTAGTATGTAAAAATAATCCAACAACTGTTTTTTAAAGGAACCCCGATTGAGAAAACTGGAGAAAAGAACAAAGGAAAATTGCTAGAGAGAGGAGTGCTCCACGCATGCCATAGTGGGTCGGTCGACAAGCTATCGGTCTGGACTCTCATTGTACATGGCTGCTCCACCCATGCTACTGGGGACAAGATCATTGTTTTGACCCTTTTGGTAAATTTAGCACAAAATGAACCTCACTGGAAACTTTAGCACGATTTGACCCTTTTTAGAAATGCCCTGCATCCGGATGTATTTTTTTTTGAACTAGCATCCTGAAATTTCTGCTAAACTATGCAATGCCGGAGACATTTGTCGTTGCTATTCCTAAGCCACAACTAGCCGCCACTGTAGGGTGGGGGCGTTAGATACTATGGCGTTGCAAAAAGCTGAAGCGCCATGAACTTCGGCGTTTCTTAGTGACCAGTAACGTCGGGTACTTGAAGGAAATATGCCCTAGAGGCAATAATAAAATTATTATTTATTTCCTCATATCATGATAAATGTTTATTATTCATGCTAGAATTGTATTAACCGGAAACATGATACATGTGTGAATACATAGACAAACATATAGTCACTAGTGTGCCTCTACTTGACTAGCTCATTAATCAAAGATGGTTATGTTTCCTAACCATAGACATGTGTTGTCATTTGATTAAATGGGATCACATCATTAAGAGAATGATGTGATTGACATGACCCATCCCGTTAGCTTAGCACTTGATCGTTTAGTATTCTGCTATTGCTTCCTTCATGACTTATACATGTTCTGTAACTATGAGAATTGTGTAACTCCGTTTACGGAGGAACACTTTGGTACTACCAAGCGTCACAACGAATCGGGTGATTATAAAGGAGTATTACAGGTGTTTCGAAGGTACATGTTGAGTTGGCATAATTCGAGATTAGGATTTGTCACTCCGATTGTCGGAGAGGTATCTCTGGGCCCTCTCGGTAATACTCATCACCTAAGCCTTGCAAGCATGTAACTAATGAGTTAGTTATGATATGACGTATTCTGAGCGAGTAAAGAGACTTGCCGTAACGAGATTGAACTAGGTATTGGATACCGACGATCAAATCTCGGGCAAGTAACATACCGATGACAAAGGGAACAAAGTATGTTGTTATGCGGTTTGACCGATAAAGATCTTCGTAGAATATGTAGGAACCAATATGGGCATCCAGGTCCGCTATTGGTTATTGACGAGACGTGTCTCGGTCATGTCTACATTGTTCTCGAACTGTAGGGTCCGCACGCTTAAGGTTTCGATGGCGGTTATATTATGAGTTTATGTATTTTGATGTACGAAGGTTGTTGAGTCCGGATGTGATCACGGACATGACGAGGAGTCTCGAAATGGTCGAGGCATAAAGATTGATATATTGGACGGATATATTTGGACACCGGAAAGGTTCCGGAGAGTTTGGGAATATCTGGGACTCAGGAGGTTACAGAACCCCGGTAAGTATATGGGCCTTATTGGGCCCAAGTGGAAGGAAGGAGAAGGAGCAAAGGAGGCGCGCCCCAAGCCCAATCCGAATTGGGGAAGGGGCGGCCCCCTTTCCTTTCTCCTTCCCCTCTTCCTTCCTACTACTAGTACTCCTTCCTTCCCCTCCAACTTGGATTAGGAAAAGAGGGAAACCTACTTGGAGTAGGTTTCCTCCTCCTATGGCGCCCCTCCTTGGGCAGCCACCTCCTCCCTCCCTCCTTTATATCACGGGGTAGGGGCACCCTAGAACACACAAGTTGATCATTGATCGTTCCTTAGCCGTGTGCGGTGCCCCCTCCACGATATTACACCTCGGTCATATTGTAGCGGTGCTTAGGCGAAGCCTGCGACAGAGAACATCAAGATCGTCCTGCGCCGTCGTCTTGTGGAACTCCCCTCGGAGCCTCTCTTGGATTGGAGATCGAGGTGCGTCATCGAGCTGTACGCGTGTCAAGAACTTCGGAGGTGCGAATGCGGTGCTTGGATCGGTCGGATGGGAGGGCGTCGACTACTTCCTCTACGTTGTGTCAGCGCTTCCTCTTGATCTCACGAGTGCGTAGACAACACTCTCCCCTCGTTGCTATATCATCACCATGATCTTGCGTGTGCGTAGGAATTTTTTGAAATTACTCGTTCCCCAATGATGGCATCGAGCCTAGGTTTTATGCGTTGATGTTATATGCACGAGTAGAACACAAATGAGTTGTGGGCGATATAAGTCATCTTGCCTACCAGCATGTCATACTTTGGTTCAGCGGTATTGTTGGATGAAGCGGCCGGACCGACATTACAGCGTGCGCTTACGCGAGACTGGTTTTACCGCCGTGCTTTGCACACGGTGACTAGCGGTGTCGGTTTCTCCAACTTTAGTTGAACCGAGTGTGGCTCGCCCGATCCTTGTGAAGGTTAAAGCGAGTCCATTTGACAAACTATCGTTGTGGTTTTGGTGCGAGGTAAGAACGGTTCTTGCTAAGCCCGTAGCAGCCACGTAAAATTTGCAACAACAAAGTAGAGGGCGTCTAACTTGTTTTTGCAGGGCATGTTGTGATGTGATATGGTCAAGGCGTGATGCTATATTTTATTGTATGAGATGATCATGTTTTGTAACGAAATTATCGGCAATGGCTGGAGCCATATGGTTGTCGCTTTATTGTATGAAATGCAAGCATACTGTAATTGCTTTACTTTATCACTAAGCGGTAGCGATAGTCGTAGAAGCAATAGATGGCGTAGCGACAACGATGCTACGATGGAGATCAAGGTGTCGCGCCGGTGGCGATGGTGATCACGGCGGTGCCGGAGATGGAGATCACAAGCACAAGATGATGATGGCCATATCATATCACTTATATTGATTGCATGTGATGTTTATCCTTTATGCATCTTATCTTGCTTTGATTGATGGTAGCATTTTAAGATGATCTCTCACTAATTATCAAGAAGTGTTCTCCTAAGTATGCACCGTTGCGAAAGTTCTTCGTCTTTGAGACACCACGTGATGATCGGGTGTGATAGGCTCTACGTTCAAATACAGCGGGTGCAAAACAGTTGCACACGCGGAATACTCGAGTTATACTTGACGAGCCTAGCATATCTGAGATATGGCCTCGGAACACGGAGACCGAAAGGTCGAGGGTGAATCATATAGTAGATATGATCAACATAGAGATGTTCACCATTGAAACTACTCCATCTCACGTGATGATCGGACATGGTTTAGTTGATTTGGATCACGTGATCACTTAGATGACTAGAGAGATGTACATCTAAGTGGGAGTTCTTTAGTAATATGATTAATTGAACTTAAATTTATCATGAACTTAGTACTGATAGTATTTTGCTTGTCTATGTTTGTTTGTAGATAGATGGCTCGTCTTTGTTGTTCCGTTGAATTTTAATGCGTTCCTTGAGAAAGCAAAGTTGAAAGATGATGGTAGCAATTACGGATTGGGTCCGTAACTGAGGATTATCCTCATTGCTGCCTGAAGAGTTACGTCTGGAAGCACCGCTGGGTGCGAACTGCTTGCTGATGCTGGCCGGCGGCGTTAGAACGTCTGGCGAGCAAAGCGATGACTACTCTATAGTTCGATGTGCCATGCTTTACGGCTTAGAACCTGGTCTTCAACGGCGTTTTGAGCGTCATGGAGCATATGAGATGTTCCAGGAGTTGAAGTTAATATTTCAAGCAAATGCCGGATTGAGAGATATGAAGTCTCCAATAAGTTCTCTGACTGCAAGATGGAGGAGAACGATTCTGTCGGTGAGCATATACTCAAAATGTCTGGGTATAATAATCACTTGATTCAACTGGGAGTTAATCTTCCGGATGATAGCGTCATTGACAGAATTCACCAATCACTGCCACCAATCTACAAGAGCTTTGTGATGAACTATAATATGCAAGGGATGAACAAGACTATTCGAGCTCTTAGCGATCTTGACAGCAGCGGAGGTAGAAATCAGAAGGAGCATCAAGTGTTGATGGTCAACAAGACCACTAGTTTCAAGAAGAAGGGCAAAGGGAAGAAGAAGGGGAACTTAAAAAAAAACAGCAAACAAGTTGCTGCTCAAGAGAAGAAACCCAAGTCTGGACCTAAGCACAGGCGAGTGCTTCTCTGCAAGCGGATGGACACTTTAAGCGGAACTGCCCCAAGTATTTGGCGGATAAGAAGGATGGCAAAGTGAACAAAGGTATATGTGATATACATGTTATTGATGTGTACCTTACTAATGCTCGCATAGCTTTTGGGTATTTGATCTTGGTTACATTGCTAACATTTGCAACTCGAAGCAGGGACTACGGATTAGCGAAGATTAGCTAAGGGCGAGGTGACGATGCGGCGTGGGAAATGGTTCCAAAGTCGATGTGATCGCGGTCGACACGCTACCTCTACATCTACCATCGGGATTAGTTTTAGACCTGAATAATTGTTATTTGGTGCTGCGTTGAGCATGAACATTATATCTGGATCTTGTTTGATGCGAGGCGGTTATTCATTTAAATCGAGAGAATAATGGTTGTTCTATTTATATGAGTAATATCTTTTATGGTCATGCACCCTTGAAGAGTGGTCTATTTTATTGAATCTCGATAGTAGTGATACACATATTCATAATGTTGAAGCCAAAAGATGCAGAGTTGATAATGATAGTGCAACATATTTGTGGCACTGCCGTTTAGGTCATATCAGTGTAAAATGCATGAAGAAACTCCATATTGATGGACTTCTGGAATCACTTGATTATGAATCACTTGGTACTTGCGAACCGTGCCTCATGGGCAAGATGACCAAAACACCGTTCTCCGGATCTATGGAGAGAGCAACAGATTTGTTGGAAATCATACATACAGATGTATGTGGCCCGATGAATGTTGAGGCTTGTGGCGGATATCGTTATTTTCTCACCTTCACAGATGATTTGAGCAGATATGGGTATATCTACTTGATGAAGCACAAGTCTGAAACATTTGAAAAGTTCAAAGAATTTCAGAATGAAGTAGAAAATCATCGTAACAAGAAAATAAAGTTTCTACGATCTGATCGTGGAGGAGAATATTTGAGTTACGAGTTTGGTTTACATTTTAAACAATGCGGAATAGTTTAGCAACTCCGCCACGGAACACCACAGCGAAATGGTGTGTCGAGCGTCGTAATCATACTTTACTTGATATGGTACGATCTATGATGTCTCTTACCGATTTAGCGCTATCGTTTTGGGGTTATGCTTTAGAGGCGGTCGCATTCACGTTAAATAGGGCACCATCAAAATCCGTTGAGGCGGCGCCTTATGAACTATGGTTTGGCAAGAAACCAAAGTTGTCGTTTCTTAAAGTTTGGGGCTGCGATGCTTATGTGAAGAAACTTCGCTGTGAGTTGGTGCGATTCTAAACAAGGCGTCGTGGCGGGATCTACATGTGAAGCGGAGTACATAGCTGCTTACGAAGCAGCAAATGAAGGAGTCGGATGAAGGAGTTCATTTCCGATCTAGGTGTCATACAGTGCATCGGGACCAATGAAGATCTTCTGTGACAATCTTGGTGCAATTGCCTTGGCAAAGGAATCCAGATTTCACAAGAGGACCAAGCACATCAAGAGACGCTTCAATTCCATTCGGGACCAAGTCCAAGTGGGAGACATAGAGATTTGCAAGATACATACGGATCTGAATGTTGCAGACCTGTTGACTAAGCCTCTCTCACGAGCAAAACATGATCAGCACCAAGACTCCATGGGTGTTAGAATCATTACTATGTAATCTAGATTATTGACTCTAGTGCAAGTGGGAGACTGAAGGAAATATGCCCTAGAGGCAATAATAAAGTTATTATTTATTTCCTCATATCATGATAAATGTTTATTATTCATGCTAGAATTGTATTAACGGAAACATGATACATGTGTGAATACATAGACAAACATATAGCCACTAGTGTGCCTCTACTTGACTAGCTCATTAATCAAAGATGGTTATGTTTCCTAACCATAGACATGTGTTGTCATTTGATTAAATGGGATCACATCATTAGGAGAATGATGTGATTGACATGACCCATCCGTTAGCTTAGCACTTGATCGTTTAGTATTCGCTATTGCTTCCTTCATGACTTATACATGTTCCTGTAACTATGAGAATTGTGTAACTCCCGTTTACCGGAGGAACACTTTGGGTACTACCAAACGTCACAACGTAACTGGGTGATTATAAAGGAGTATTACAGGTGTTTTCGAAGGTACATGTTGAGTTGGCATAATTCGAGATTAGGATTTGTCACTCCGATTGTCGGAGAGGTATCTCTGGGCCCTCTCGGTAATACTCATCACCTAAGCCTTGCAAGCATGTAACTAATGAGTTAGTTATGATATGACGTATTACATAACGAGTAAAGAGACTTGCCGGTAACGAGATTGAACTAGGTATTGGATACCGACGATCAAATCTCGGGCAAGTAACATACCGATGACAAAGGGAACAAAGTATGTTGTTATGCGGTTTGACCGATAAAGATCTTCGTAGAATATGTAGGAACCAATATGGGCATCCAGGTCCGCTATTGGTTATTGACGAAGGCGTGTCTCGGTCATGTCTACATGTTCTCGAACCGTAGGGTCCGCACGCTTAAGGTTTCGATGATGGTTATATTATGAGTTTATGTATTTTGATGTACGAAGGTTGTTCGAGTCCGGATGTGATCACGGACATGACGAGAGTCTCGAAATGGTCGAGACATAAAGATTGATATATTGGATGGATATATTTGGACACGGAAAGGTTCGGGAGAGTTTGGGAATATCTAGGAGCTCAGGGAGGTTACCGAAGCCCCGGTAAGTATATGGGCCTTATTGGGCCCAAGTGGAAGGAAGGGAGAAAAAGGAGGCGCGCCCAAGCCCAATCGAATTGGGGAAGGGGCGGCCCCCTTTCCTTTCTCCTTCCCCTCTTCCTTCCTACTACTAGTACTCCTTCCTTCCCCTCCAACTTGGATTAGAAAAAGGGAAACCTACTTGGAGTAGGTTTCCTCCTCCTATAGCGCGCCCTCCTTGGGCAGCCACCTCCTCCTCCATCCTTTATATACGGGGTAGGGCACCCTAGAACACACAAGTTGATCATTGATCGTTCCTTAGCCGTGTGCGGTGCCCCCTCCACGATATTACACCTCGGTCATATTGTAGCGGTGCTTAGGCGAAGCCTGCGACAGAGAACATCAAGATCGCCACCACGCCGTCGTGCTGATGGAACTCCCCTCGGAGCCTCTCTTGGATTGGAGATCGAGGTGCGTCATCGAGCTGTCTGGCGTGTCAAGAACTTCGGAGGTGCCGAATAACGGTGCTTGGATCGGTCGGATCGGGAGGGCGTGATGACTACTTCCTCTACGTTGTGTCAACGCTTCCGCTTCGGTCTACGAGGGTACGTAGACAACACTCTCCCCTCGTTGCTATATCATCACCATGATCTTGGGTGTGCGTAGGAAAAATTTTAAAAAAGGGCAGATCGTGCTAAAGTTTCTGGCGAGGTTCATTTTGTGCTAAAGTTGCCTCAAAGGGTCAAAATAGTGATTTTGGCCTACTAGTGATGTTCCTCTTGCTAGAACTTCGTCATGGCCTGGGTCAGGGCTGTCAACTACTGCATCCTAATAAGAACACTACTCCATTTGAAGCACGAGCAAAGCAGCCAAAATAACAAACTTATCACGTGCCTCGGTGTTGGGGAACGTAGTAATTTCAAAAATTTCCTACGCACACGCAAGATCATGGTGATGTATAGCAACGAGAGGGGAGAGTGTTGTCCACATACCCTTGACCCAAGCGAAGCGATCTGGCGTAGAGGAAGTAGTCAGTCGTTCTCCTCGCGATCCGACCGATCCGGCGCCGTTACTCCGGCCCCGAAGTTCTTGACACGTACAGCTCGATGGCGTCCCTCGATTACTCGATCCAGCCGAGTGTCGAGGAGAGTTTCGTCAAGACGACGCGGCAGACGATCTTGATGTTTCACCGGCGCAGGGCCGCCTAAGCACCGCGACGGTATAACCGAGGTGGAATATGGTGGAGGGGGCAGCACACCTGCTAAGGAACGATCTCAAGATCAACTTGTCTGTCTTGGGGTGCCTCTACCTCGATATATAAAGGAGCCAAGGGAGGCGGCCGCCAGAGAGAGAGGCGCGGGAGGAGTCCTACTCCTTCCGGGAGTAGGACTCCCTCCAATCCTATTCAATTAGGATTCCCGGGGAAAAGAGGAGGAGGGGGCGGCCACCTCTCCTAGTCCTAATAGGACTAGGGGAAGGGGAGGCGCAGCCCATCTAGGGCAGCCCTTCTCTTTTTCCACTAAGGCCCACTATGGCCCATTTACCTCCCGGGGTTCCGGTAACCTCCGGTACTCGTAAATTTCTGTTTTACTAGGAACCATTCGAACTCCAAACATAAGCTTCCAATATATCAATCTTTATGTCTCGACCATTTGAGACTCCTCGTCATGTCCGTGATCACATCCGGGACTCGAACTTCTTCGGTACATCAAAATACATAAACTCATAATAACTCTCATCGAAACCTTAGCGTGCGGACCCTACGGTTCGAGAACAATGTAGACATGACCTAGAACTATTCACGGTCAATAACCAACAGCGGGACCTGGATGCCCATATCGGTTCCTACATATTCTGAAGATCTTTATCGGTCGAGACCGCATAACAACATACGTTGTTCCTTTGTCACCGGTATGTTACTTGCCCGAGATTCGATCGTCGGTATCCAATACCTAGTTCAATCTCGTTATCGGCAAGTCTCTTTACTGCGTTCAAATACATCATCTCACAACTAACTCATTAGTTGCAATGCTTGCAAGGCTTTAAGTGATGTGCATTACCGAGAGGGCCCAGAGATACAATCGGAGTGACAAAACCTAATCTCAAATCGCCAACCCAACATCTGCCTTTGGAGACACCTGAGTACTCCTTTATAATCACCCGATTCATGCCAGGACGTTTGGTAGCACCCAAAGTGTTCCTCCGTTAAACGGAGTTGCATAATCTCATAGTAACAGAACATGTATATGTCATGGATAAAAGCAGAGCAACATACTAAACGATCGTGTGCTAAGCTAAGGGAATGGGTCATGTCAATCAGATCATTCTACTAATGATGTGACCTTGTTAATCAAATAACAACTCCTTGTTCATGGTCAGGAAACATAACCATCTTTGATCAACAAGCTAGTCTAGTAGAGGCATACTAGTGACATGTTGTTTTGTCTATGCATTCACACATGTATCATGTTTCCTTAATACAATTCTAGCATGAATGATAAACATTTATCATGAAATTAGAGTCAATAATCTAGATTACATAGTAATGATTCTAACACCCATGGAGTCTTGGTGCTGATCATGTTTTGCTCGTGGAAGAGGCTTAGTCAACGGTCTCGCAACATTCAGATCCGTGTGTATCTTGCAAATCTCTATGTCTCCGTCCCGACTAAGTCCCGGATGGAATTGAAGCGTCTCTTGATGTGCTTGGTCCTCTTGTGAAATCTGGATTCCTTTGCTAAGGCAATTGCTCCAAGATTGTCACGAAGATTTTCATTGGACGATGCACTAGGTATGACACCTAGATCGGATATGAACTCCTTCATCCGCACTCCTTCATTAGCTGCTTCGAAGCTGCTATGTATTCCGCTTCACATGTAGATCCCGCCACGACGCTTTGTTTAAAACTGCACCAACCGACAGCTCCTCCGTTTAGTGTAAACACGTATCCGGTCTGCGATTTAGAATCGTCTCGATCAAGTGTCAAAGCTTGCATCAACGTAACTGCTTACGATGAGCTCTTTGTCACCGTATTTCAGATGTTCTTGACCGTTGTCCGATGATCCACTGGATTACTTTGGTACCTCCATGCTAGGCTTATAGCAAGGCACACATCGTGTTAAGAATACAGATTGCATACATGATAGAGCCTATGGCTCAAGCATAGGAACATCTTTCATTTCTCTCTATCTTCGCAGTGGTCGGGCATTGAGTCCGACTCAACTTTACACCTTGTAACACGTGCAAGAACCCTTTCTTTGCTTGATCCATTTTGAACTTCTTCAAAACTTTGTCAAGGTATGCGAATCATGTTAGCTATTGCTGCATTTCATGATTATGAAATTTGGCAAATGGATGTCAAGACTGCATTCTTGAATGGATTTCTAGAAGAAGAGTTGTATATGATGCAGCCTCAAGGTTTTGTTGATCCAAAAGGTCTTGACAAAGTGTGCAAGCTCCAGCGCTCCATTTATGGATTGGTGCAAGCATCTCGAGTTGGAATAAACGCTTTGACAAAGGTGATCAAAGCATATGGTTTTATACAGACTTTTGGAGAAGCTTGTATTTACAAGAAAGTGAGTGGGAGCTCAGAGCATTTCTAGTTTTATATGTTGATGACATATTATTAATTGGAAATGATATAGAATTTATGGATAGCATAAAGGGATACTTGAATAAAAGTTTTTCAATGAAAGACCTCGGTGAAGCTGCTTACATATTGGGCATGAAGATCTATAGAGATAGATCAAGACGCTTAATAGGACTTTCACAAAGCACATACCTTGACAAAATTTTGAAAAGTTCAAAATGGATCGTGCAAAGAAAGGATTCTTGCACGTGCTACAAGGTGTGAAGTTAAGTCAAACTCAATGCCCGACCACAGCAGAAGATAGAGAGAAAATGAAAGGTGTTCCTATGCTTCAGCCATAGGCTCTATCATGCAATGTGTGTACAGACTGACGATGCTTAGCAATAAGCTTGGCGGTAGGTACCAAAGTAATCCAGAGTGGATCATCGGACAGCGGTCAAGAACATCCTGAAATACCGAAAAGGACTAAGGATATGTTTCTCAGATATGGAGGTGACAAAGAGCTAGTCGTAAATGGTTACGCCGATGTAAGCTTTGACACCGATCCGGACGATTCTAAATCGCAAACCGGATACGTGTTTATATTAAACGGTGGAGCTGTGAGTTGGTGCAGTTCTAAACAAGGCGTCGTGGCGGGATCTACATGTGAAGCGGAGTACATAGCTGCTTCTGAAGCAGCAAATGAAGGAGTCGGATGAAGGAGTTCATTTCCGATCTAGGTGTCATACCGTGCATCGGGACCAATGAAGATCTTCTCGTGATAATCTTGGTGCAATTGCCTTGGCAAAGGAATCCAGATTTCACAAGAGGACCAAGCACATCAAGAGACGCTTCAATTCCATTCGGGACCAAGTCCAAGTGGGAGACATAGAGATTTGCAAGATACATACGGATCTGAATGTTGCAGACCCGTTGACTAAGCCTCTCTCACGAGCAAAACATGATCAGCACCAAGACTCCATGGGTGTTAGAATCATTACTATGTAATCTAGATTACTGACTCTAGTGCAAGTGGGAGACTGAAGGAAATATGCCCTAGAGGCAATAATAAAGTTATTATTTATTTCCTCATATCATGATAAATGTTTATTATTCATGCTAGAATTGTATTAACCGGAAACATGATACATGTGTGAATACATAGACAAACATATAGCCACTAGTGTGCCTCTACTTGACTAGCTCATTAATCAAAGATGGTTATGTTTCCTAACCATAGACATGTGTTGTCATTTGATTAAATGGGATCACATCATTAGGAGAATGATGTGATTGACATGACCCATCCCGTTAGCTTAGCACTTGATCGTTTAGTATTCTGCTATTGCTTCCTTCATGACTTATACATGTTCTCAGTAACTATGAGAATTGTGTAACTCCTGTTTACGGAGGAACACTTTGGTACTACCAAACGCCACAACGAATCGGGTGATTATAAAGGAGTATTACAGTGTGTTTTCAAGGTACATGTTGAGTTGGCATAATTCGAGATTAGGATTTGTCACTCCGATTGTCGGAGAGGTATCTTCGGCCCTCTCGGTAATACTCATCACCTAAGCCTTGCAAGCATGTAACTAATGAGTTAGTTATGATATGACGATTACATAACGAGTAAAGAGACTTGCCGGTAACGAGATTGAACTAGGTATTGATACCGACGATCAAATCTCGGGCAAGTAACATACCGATGACAAAGGAACAAAGTATGTTGTTATGCGGTTTGACCGATAAAGATCTTCAGAATATGTAGGAACCAATATGGGCATCCAGGTCCCGCTATTGGTTATTGACCGAGACGTGTCTCGGTCATGTCTACATTGTTCTCGAACCGTAGGGTCCGCACGCTTAAGGTTTCGATGATGTTATATTATGAGTTTATGTATTTTGATGTACCGAAGGTTGTTCGGAGTCCCGGATGTGATCACGGACATGACGAGGAGTCTCGAAATGGTCGAGACATAAAGATTGATATATTGGACGGATATATTTGGACACCGGAAAGGTTCTGGGAGAGTTTGGGAATATACCGGAGCTCCGGGAGGTTACCGGAAGCCCCCGGTAAGTATATGGGCCTTATTGGGCCCAAGTGGAAGGAAGGGAGCAAAGGAGGGGGGCGCGCCCCCCCAAGCCCAATCCGAATTGGGGAAGGGGGCCGGCCCCCCCTTTCCTTTCTCCTTCCCCCTCTTCCTTCCTACTACTAGTACTCCTTCCTTCCCCCTCCAACTTGGATTAGGAAAGAGGGAAACCTACTTGGAGTAGGTTTCTCCTCCCATGGCGCGCCTCCTTGGGCGGCCACCTCCTCCTCCATCCTTTATATACGGGGTAGGGGCACCCTAGAACACACAAGTTGATCATTGATCGCCTTAGCTGCAGCGGTGCCCCCTCCACGATATTACACCTCGGTCATATTGTAGCGGTGCTTAGGCGAAGCCCCGCGACAGAGAACATCAAGATCGCCACCACGCCGTCAGGTTGATGGAACCCCCGGAGCCTCTCATGGATTGGAGATCGAGGGTGCGCCATCGAGCTGACGCGTGTCAAGAACTCGGAGGTGCCGAGTAACGGTGCTTGGATCGGTCGGATGGGAGGACGATGACTACTTCCTCTACGTTGTGTCAACGCTTCGCTCGGTTCACGAGGGTACGAGACAACACTCTCCCTCGTTGCTATATCATCACCATGATCTTGGGTGTGCGTAGGAAAAATTTTAAAAAAGGGCAGATCGTGCTAAAATTTCTAGCGAGGTTCATTTTGTGCTAAAGTTGCGCCAAAGGGTCAAAATAGTGATTTTGGCCTACTAGTGATGTTCCTCTTGCTAGAACTTCGCCATGGCTCGGGTCGGGCTGTCAACTATCGCATCCTAATAAGAACACTACTCCATTTGAAGCACGAGCAAAGCAGCCAAAATAACAAACTTATCACGTGCCTCGGTGTTGGGGAACGTAGTAATTTCAAAAATTTCCTACGCACACGCAAGATCATGGTGATGTATAGCAACGAGAGGGGAGAGTGTTGTCCACATACCCTTGTAGACCAAAGCGAAGCGATCACAACGTAGAGGAAGTAGTCAGACGCTCTCCTCGCGATCCGACCGATCCCGGCGCCACATCTGACGCCCGAAGTTCTTGACACACGACAGCTCGATGACGCCCCTCAGACTCGATCCAGCCGAGTGTCGAGGGAGAGTTTCACAAGACGACGCGGCAGGACGATCTTGATGTTTCACTGCAGCAGGGCTTCGCTTAAGCTTCATGACGGTATAACCGAGGTGGAATATGGTGGAGGGGGCACCGACACGGCTAAGGAACGATCTCAAGATCAACTTGTCTGCCTTGGGGTGCCTCTACCTCAGATATAAAGGAGCCAAGGGGGAGGGGCGCCGCCAGAGAGAGAGAGGCAGGAGGAGTCCTACTCCTTCCGGGAGTAGGACTCCCTCCAATCCTATTCCAATTAGGATTCCCTGAGGGGAAAAGAGGAGGAGGGGGCCACCTCTCCTAGTCCTAATAGGACTAGGGAAGGGGAGGCGCAGCCCATCTAGGGCAGCCCCTTCTTTTTCCACTAAGGCCCACTATGGCCCATTTACCTCCCGGGGTTCCAGAACCTCCCTAAGATTCCAGAATTCCTGTTTTCGCCCGAACCATTCCAACTCCAAACATAAGCTTCCAATATATCAATCTTTATGTCTCGACCATTTCGAGACTCCTCGTCATGTCCGTGATCACATCCGGACTCAACTTCTTCGGTACATCAAAATACATAAACTCATAATAACTCTCATCGAAACCTTAAGCGCATGGACCCTACGGTTCGAGAACAATGTAGACATGACCTAGAACTATTCACGGTCAATAACCAACAGCGGACCTGATGCCCATATCGGTTCCTACATATTCTACGAAGATCTTTATCGGTCGACCGCATAACAACATACGTTGTTCCTTTGTCATCGGTATGTTACTTGCCCGAGATTCGATCGCCGGTATCCAATACCTAGTTCAATCTCTATCGCAAGTCTCTTTACTCGCTCCGAATACATCATCTCACAACTAACTCATTAGTTGCAATGCTTGCAAGGCTTTAAGTGATGTGCATTACCGAGAGGGCCCAGAGATACCTCTCCGACAATCGGAGTGACAAAACCTAATCTCAAATACGCCAACCCAACATCTGCCTTTGGAGACACTGTAGTACTCCTTTATAATCACCCGCCACGCCAGACGCTTGGTAGCACCCAAAGTGTTCCTCCGTAAACGGAGTTGCATAATCTCATAGTAACAGAACATGTATATGTCATGGATAAAAGCAGAGCAACATACTAAACGATCGTGGTGCTAAGCTAAGGAATGGGTCATGTCAATCGATCATTCTACTAATGATGTGACCTTGTTAATCAAATAACAACTCCTTGTTCATGGTCGAAACATAACCATCTTTGATCAACAAGCTAGTCTAGTAGAGGCATACTAGTGACATGTTGTTTTGTCTATGCATTCACACATGTATCATGTTTCCGTTAATACAATTCTAGCATGAATGATAAACATTTATCATGAAATAAGGAAATAAATAATAACTTTATTATTGCCTCTAGGGCATATTTCCTTCAGCCTCCCACTTGCACTAGAGTCAATAATCTAGATTACATAGTAATGATTCTAACACCCATGGAGTCTTGGTGCTGATCATGTTTTGCTCGTGGAAGAGGCTTAGTCAACGGTCTCGCAACATTCAGATCCGTGTGTATCTTGCAAATCTCTATGTCTCCGTCCCGACTAAGTCCCGGATGGAATTGAAGCGCCTCTTGATGTGCTTGGTCCTCTTGTGAAATCTGGATTCCTTTGCTAAGGCAATTGCTCCAAGATTGTCACGTAAGATTTTCATTGACCCGATGCACTAGGTATGACACCTAGATCGGATATGAACTCCTTCATCCGCACTCCTTCATTAGCTGCTTCAAGCTGCTATGTATTCCGCTTCACATGTAGATCCCGCCACGACGCTTTGTTTAGAATCGCACCAACCGACAGCTCCTCCGCTTAGTGTAAATACGATCCGTCTCGCGATTTAGAATCGTCGGATCAGTGTCAAAGCTTGCATCAACGTAACTGCCATTTATGAGCTCTTTGTCACCTCCATATACGAGAAACATATCCTTCGTCCTTTTCGTATTTCAGATGTTCTTGACCGCTGTCCAAATGATCCACTCGATTACTTTGGTACCTCCTCGCTAGGCTTATAGCAAGGCACACATCAGGTCTGGTACACAAGATTGCATACATGATAGAGCCTATGGCTGAAGCATAGGAACATCTTTCATTTTCTCTATCTTCCGCAGTGGTCGGGCATTGAGTCCGACTCAACTTTACACCTTGTAACACGTGCAAGAACCCTTTCTTTGCTTGATCCATTTTGAACTTCTTCAAAACTTTGTCAAGGTATGTGCTTTGTGAAAGTCCAATTAAGCGCCTTGATCTATCTCTATAGATCTTAATGCCCAATATGTAAGCAGCTTCACCGAGGTCTTTCATTGAAAACTCTTATTCAAGTATCCCTTTATGCTATCCAGAATTCTATATCATTTCCGATCAGCAATATGTCATCCACATATAATATCGTAAATGCTACAGAGCTCCCACTCACTTTCTTGTAAATACAAAGCTTCTCCAAAAGTCTCAGATAAACCCAAATGCTTTGATCACACTATCAAAGCGCTTATTCCAACTCCGAGATGCTTGCACCAGTCCATAGATGGATCGCTGGAGCTTGCACACTTTGTTAGCTCCCTTTGGATCGATAAAACCTTCTCGTTGCATCATATACAACTCTTCTTCCGTAAATCCATTCAGAATGCGTCTTTACATCCATTTGCCAAATTTCATAATCATAAAATGCGCAATTGCTAACATGATTCGGACGGACTTAAGCATCGCCACGGGTGAGAAGGTCTCATCGTAGTCAATCCCTTGAACTTGTCGAAACCTTTTGCATAAGTCGAGCTTTATAGACAAGAATATTACCGTCGCCGCCGGTCTTCTTCTTGAAGATCCACTTGTTTTCTATTGCTTGCCTACCTCGGCAAGTCAACCAAAGTCCACACTTTGTTTTCATACATGGATCCCATCTCGATTTCATGGCCTCAAGCCATTTTATGGAATCTGGGCTCACCATCGCTTCTTCATAGTTCGAGGTTCATCATGATCTAGTAGCATGACTTCCGAACAGGATTACCGCACCACTCAGTGCGGATCTTACTCGTTGATCTACGAGGTTCTGCGAAGAACTTGTTCTCAAGTTTCATGATCAACATCATCAACTTCCTCACTACTTGGTGTAGGCGTCTCGTAAACTGATTTCTGCGATTTAACTACTTTCAAGTAAGGGAGAAGGTACTATTACCTCATCAAGTTCCACTTTCCTCCCACTCACTTCTTTCGAGAGAAACTCCTTCTCTAGAAAGGATCCATTCTTAGCAACGAATGTCTTGCCTTCGGATCTGTGATAGAAGGTGTACCCAACTGTCTCCTTTGGGTATCCTATGAAGACACATTTCTCGATTTGGGTTCGAGCTTATCAGTTGAAGTTTTTCACATAAGCATCGCATCCCCAAACTTTAAGAAACGACAACTTTGGTTTCTTGCCAAACCATAGTTCATAAGGTGTCGCCTCAACGGATTTCGACGGTGTTCTATTCAGGTGAATGCGGCTGTCTCTAGAGCATAACCCCAAAACGATAGCGGTAAATCTGTAAGAGACATCATAGATCGTACCATATCTAGTAAAGCACGACACGACGCTCGGACACACCATTACGCTGTGGTGTTCCGGTGGCGGAGTTGCTAAACTATTCCGCATTGTTTCAAATGTAGACCAAACTCAGAACTCAAATATTCACCTCCACGATCGATCGTAGAAACTTAATTTTCTTGTTACGATGATTTTCAACTTCACTCTGAAATTCTTTGAACTTTTCAAACGTTTCAGACTTATGTTTCATTAAGTAGATATACCCATATCGCTTAAGTCATCTGTGAAGGTGAGAAAATAACGATATCCGCCACGAGCCTCAATATTCATCGGACCACATACATCTGTATGTATGATTTCCAACAAATCTGTTGCTCTCTCCATAGTACCGAGAACGGTGTTCTAGTCATCTTGCCCATGAGGCATGGTTCTTAAGTGCCAAGTGATTCATAATCAAGTGACTCCAAAAGTCCATCAAGATGGAGTTTCTTCATGCGCTTTACATCGATATGACCTAAACGGCAAGTGCCACAAATAAGTTGCACTATCATTATCAACTTTGCATCTTTTGGTTTCAACATTATGAATATGTGTATCACTACTATCGAGATTCATAAGAAATAGACCACTCCTCAAGGGTGCATGACCATAAAAGATATTACTCATATAAATAGAACAACCATTATTCTCTCGATTTAAATGAATAACCGCCTCGCATCAAACAAGATCCAGATATAATGTTCATGCTCAACGCAGCACCAAATAACAATTATTTAGGTCTAAAACTAATCCCAAGGTAGATGTAGAGGTAGCGTGTCGACCGCGATCACATCGACTTTGGAACCATTTCCCACGCGATCGTCACCTCGCCCTTTGCCGAGTTAAGCAATCAGTAGTCCCTGCTTTGAGTTGCAAATATTAGCAATGTAACCAAGATCAAATACCAGTGCTACTACGAGCTCTAGTAAGGTACACATCAATAACATGTATATCACATATACCTTTGTTCACCTTGCCATCCTTCTTATCCGCCAAATACTTGGGGCAGTTCCGCTTCAAAGGACTACCGCTTGCAGTAGAAGCACTCAGTTTCAGGTTTAGGGCCAGACTTGGGTTTCTTCTCCGAGCAACAACTTGCTTGCTGTTCTTCTTGAGATTCCCTTCTTCTTCCCTTTGCCTTTCTTCTTGAAACTAGTGGTCTTATTGACCATCAACACTTGATGCTCCTTCTGATTTCTACCTCCGCAGCCTTTAGCATTGCGAAGAGCTCGGTATAGTTTTTACTAACCCTTGCATATTATAGTTCATCACGAAGCCTTTGTAGCTTGGTGGCGTGATTGAGAATTTCATCAATGACACAATCATCCGGAAGATTAACTCCCAATTGTGTCAAGTGATTGTAGTACCCGGACATTACGAGTATATGCTCACTAATGTAACTGTTCTCCTCCATCTTGCAGCTATAGAACTTATTGGAGACTTCATATCTCTCAATCCGGGCATTCTGTTGGAATATTAACTTCAACTCTGGAACATCTCATATGCTCCATGACGCTCAAAACGTCGTTGAAGTCCCGGTTCTAAGCCGTAAAGCATGGCACATCGAACTATAGAGTAGTCATCGCTTTGCTCGCCAGACGCTCACAACATCTGGCGTTGCTCCAAAGAGCAGTTCTGTCACCTAGCGGTGCATCCAGACGTAGCTCTTACGTGCAGCAATGAGGATGATCCTCGTTACGGACCCAATCCGTGTAATTGCTACCATCATCTTTCAACTTTGCTTTCTCAAGGAACGCATTAAAATTCAACGGAACAACAAAGACGAGCCATCTATCTACAATCAAACATAAACAAGCAAGATACTATCAGTACTAAGTTCATGATAAATTTAAGTTCAATTAATCATATTACTTAAGAACTCCCACTTAGAAAAACATCTCTAGTCATCTAAGTGATCACGTGATCCAAATCAACTAAACCATAACCGATCATCACGTGAAATGGAGTAGTTTTCAATGGTGAACATCTCATGTTGATCATATCTACTATATGATTCACGCCGACCTTTCGGTCTCCGTGTTCCGAGGCCATATCTGCATATGCTAGGCTCGTCAAGTATAACCCGAGTATTCTGCGTGTGCAAAACTGGCTTGCACCCGTTGTAGATGGACGAGAGCTTATCACACCCGATCATCACGTGGTGTCTAGGCACGATTTAACTTTGGCAACGGTGCATACTCGGGAGAACACTTCTTGATAATTTAGTGAGAGATCATCTTATAATGCTACCGTCAATCAAAGCAAGATAAGATGCATAAAAGGATAAACATCACATGCAAATCAATATAAGTGATATGATATGGTCATCATCATCTTGTGCTTCACGATCTCCATCTTGCAGCACCACCATGATCACCATCGCCACCGGCGCGACACCTTGATCTCCATCGTAGCATCGTTGTCGCCTCGCCAAACTTATGCTTCTACGACTATCGCTACCGCTTAGTGATAAAGTAAAGCATTACAGTAGCGATTGCATTGCATACAATAAAGCGACAACCATATGGCTCCTGCCATTGCCGATAACTTCGTTACAAAACATGATCATCTCATACAATAAAATATAGCATCACGTCTTGACCATATCACATCACAACATGCCCTGCAAAAACAAGTTAGACGTTCTCTACTTTGTTGTTGCAAATTTTACGTGGCTGCTACGGGCTTAAGCAAGAACCAGTCTCACCCCACGCATCAAAACCACAACGATATTTCGTCAAATAGACTCCGTTTAACCTTCTCAAGGACCGGGCGAGCCACACTCGGTTCAACTAAAGTGAGAGAGACAGCACCCACCAGTCACCTTTAAGCAACGAGTGCTCGTGGCGGTGAAACCAGTCTCGCGTAAGCGTACGCGTAATGTCGGTCTAGGCCGCTTCATCTCACAATACCGCTGAACCAAAGTATGACATGCTGGTAGGTAGTATGACTTGTATCGCCCACAACTCACTTGTGTTCTACTCGTGCAAAACATCAAACCATAGAAAAACCTAGGCTCGGATGCCACTGTTGGGGAACGAGTAATTTCAAAAATTTTCCCACGCACACGCAAGATCATGGTGATGTATAGCAACGAGAGGGGAGAGTGTTGTCCACGCCCTGTGAGACCCAAGCGAAGCGATCACAACGTAGAGGAAGTAGTCGAGACGTTCTCCTCGCGATCCGACCGATCCGGCGCCGTTACTCCGACGCCCCGAGTTCTTGACACACGTACAGCTCGATGACGCCCTCAGACTCGATCCAGCCGAGTGTCGAGGAGAGTTTCACAAGACGACGGCGTGGTGACGATCTTGATGTTTCACGCGCAGGGCTTCGCCTAAGCTTCATGACGGTATAACCGAGGTGGAATATGGTGGAGGGGGCACCGCACACGGCTAAGGAACGATCTCAAGATCAACTTGTGTGTTCCAAGGTGCCCCCTGCCCCGTGATATAAAGGAGCAAGGGGAAGGGGGGCGGCCAAGGGAGCGCGCCAAGGAGTCCTACTCCCTCTGGGAGTAGGATTCTCCCAATCCTAGTTGGACTAGGATTCCGGAGGGGGAAAGAGAGAGGGGGCGGCCCTTCTCCTAGTCCTAGTAGGACTAGGGAGGGGAGGCGCGCGCCACCTAGGGCTGGCCCTTCTCCTTTCCACTAAGGCCCATCGAGGCCCATTTACCTCCCGGGGTTCGGTAACCTCCGGTACTCAGAATTCCGTTTTAGCCGAACCATTCAACTCCAAACATAGGCTTCCAATATATCAATCTTTATGTCTCGACCATTCCGAGACTCCTCGTCATGTCCGTGATCACATCCGGGACTCGAACTCCTTGGTACATCAAAATACATAAACTCATAATAAGCATCATCGAAACCTTAAGCGTGCGGACCCTACGGTTCGAGAACAATGTAGACATGACCTAGAACTATTCACGGTCAATAACCAACAGCGGACCTGGATGCCCATATTGGTTCCTACATATTCTACGAAGATCTTTATCGGTCGACCGCATAAGAACATACGTTGTTCCTTTGTCATCGGTATGTTACTTGCCCGAGATTCGATCGTCGGTATCCAATACCTAGTTCAATCTCGTTACGCAAGTCTCTTTACTCGTTCCGTAATACATCATCTCACAACTAACTCATTAGTTGTAGTGCTTGCAAGGCTTAAGTGATGTGCATTACCGAGAGGGCCCAGAGATACCTCTCCGACAATCGGAGTGACAAAACCTAATCTCAAATACGCCAACCCAACATTTGCCTTTGGAGACACCTGTAGTACTCCTTTATAATCACCCAGTTACGTTGTGACGTTTGGTAGCACCCAAAGTGTTCCTCCGGTAAACGGGAGTTGCATAATCTCATAGTTACAGGAACATGTATATGTCATGGATAAAAGCAGTAGCAACATACTAAACGATCGTGTGCTAAGCTAAGGGAATGGGTCATGTCAATCAGATCATTCTACTAATGATGTGACCTTGTTAATCAAATAACAACTCCTTGTTCATGGCCAGGAAACATAACCATCTTTGATTAACAAGCTAGTCTAGTAGAGGCATACTAGTGACATGTTGTTTTGTCTATGCATTCACACATGTATCATGTTTCCGGTTAATACAATTCTAGCATGAATGATAAACATTTATCATGAAATAAGGAAATAAATAATAACTTTATTATTGCCTCTAGTTCATGTGTACCACTACGCCGAAGAGCTTGGATGCACCAAGTTCCACTACTTCCACAACCGGACGCCAAGTACCCCTTCGAGTTGACAAGACCGGCAAGCCCGACGACCTCGGACATCTACGAAAACGTGTTCCACTACCGTCGCGAGAACCACTACTTCCACGATGGCCCGAGAACGACTACTTCCCTCGACGAACTCGATCCGCCCGAAACGCACGCTTCGAAGGTATGCCACCGAGACGACGCCCGTGAACGAATGCATGCTTGGTTATGAGATGCTCGAGTTTTGCACCGTGATTGAATTGTCCTCGCGACGCCCCTCTTTTGCCATGCCACCGACCCGTGGGAACCCGGTAGTCGGGAGCACCCCACCATCTTTTGCATGTTCCGCACATCCGCACATTTCTCTTTTGCACGGTATCTCAATGAGTTATCGGATCATCGGAATGTTGCCGTGGCACCATTTTCGGATATGCTGCCGTGGCACCATTTTTGTTTCGCCGCCGTGGCACCCTTTTCGTCCCGCCATGGTGATCAAATGCTCCTTAACATGCTCTTGTCAACATTTTCATAAAAAATTGCATAAAACTTGCATGTGTCATCCGCATCATGATAACAACAATTAAAATGTTTAAACTTGTTGTTGCATTAAATTGCTAAATGCATAGGGGGATTTACCGGATTTGTTGTTTTTATATCCGGCCCCATTTAAATTGTTTAGATGGTATAGTTTTTGTTATGCTTCACCTCTTGCCATGTTAACCAACATTTAATCTTGTCTTGTTCATAATCGAGAGAACTAAATGATTGATGTGGCGTTTCGTCAATATGCAACTCCGTTGCATATTGAGCTCCACTTAATTTGTAAGTTTGTTTTGTGCACTTTGCCATGCCATGCCTCATTAAACCGGACATGCATCATACTTGTTTGTGCATCATGACATGTTTATGCTGGTGTGCTTACCATGTTGCTTGCTTCTTTCCGGTTTGCTTCTCTCGTTAGCTTCGGTTTCGTTCCGGAGTTGTGAGGATTCGTTCGACTTCGTCCGCTTTGTCTTCTTCATGGACTCGTTCTTCTTCCTTGCGGGATTTCAGGCAAGATGATCATACCCTCGAAATCACTACTATCTTTGCTATGCTAGTTTGCTCGCTCTTTTGCTATGCCAATGCTATGATGCCTACCATTTGATTGTCAGCCTCCCAAATTGCCATGTCAAACCTCTAACCTTTGAAACCATTCCTAGCAAACCGTTGTTTGGCTATGTTACCGCTTTGCTCAGCCCCTCTTATAGCGTTGTTAGTTGCAGGTGAAGATTGAAGTTTGTTCCTTGTTGGAACATGGAGATGTTGTTCCTTGTTGGAACATGTTTACTTGTTGGGATATCACAATATATCTTATTTAATTAATGCATCTATACACTTGGTAAAGGGTGGAAGGCTCGGCCTTATGCCTGGTGTTTTGTTCCACTCTTGCCGCCCTAGTTTCCGTCATATCGGTGTTATGTTCCCGGATTTTATTCCTTACGGTTGGGCTATAATGGGAACCCCTTGACAGATTCGCCTTAAGTAAAGCTCCTCCAAAGAATCGCCCAACATTGGTTTTACCATTTGCACTAACAACCTACCACCTTCCCTTGGGTTCTGCAGACTCAAGGGTCATCTTTATTTTAACCCCGGCCGGTGCTCCTCGAGTGTTGGTCGAACCGAGCTACTGCTGGGCCACCTCGGGAAACTTGAGGGTTGGTTTTACTCGTAGCTAGACTCATCGAGTGTGCCCGAGAAAGAGATATGTGCAGCTCCTATCGGGATTTGTCGGCACATTCGGGCGGTGTTGCTGGTTTAGTTTTACCTCGTCGAAATGTCTTGTTGTACGGGATACCGAGTCTGATCGGAGTGTCTTGGGTGGAGGTCTATTCCTCCGTTGACCGTGAGAGCTTGTCATGGGCTGTTGGGACACCCTGCAGGATTTGAACTTTCAAAGCCGTGCCGCGGTTATGTGGCAGATGGGAATTTGTTAACGTCCGGTTGTAGAAGACCTGAAGTTGACCTTAATTAAAATACATCAACCGTGTGTGTAACCGTGATGGTCTCTTTCCGGCGGAGTCCGGGAAGTGAACACGGTGTTGGAGTTATGTTTGACGCAGGTTGCTATAGGATCACTTCTTGATCATACTTTTATCGACCGTGCTTTGCCTTCTCTTCTCGCTCTCTTTTGCGATTGTAGCCACCACATATGCTAGTCGCTTGCTGCAGCTCCACCTCATTACTCCATCCTTCCTATAAGCTTAAATAGTCTTGATCTCGCGGGTGCGAGATTGCTGAGTCCCCGTGGCTCACCAGATACTTCCAAACCAGTTTGCAGGTGCCTATGTTACCGAGCAGGTGACGCAACCAAGCTCAAGGAGGAGCTCGATGAAGATCTTGCCCTTTGTGTTGTTTCGTTCTAATTGATCAGTAGTGGAGTCCAGTTGGGGTCGATCGAGGACCTTTGTCGCATTTGGGGTTCTTCTTTTATTTTGGTTCCGTAGTCGGACCTTGATTGTATCTGGATGATGTAATGCTTTATTCATGTAATTGTGTGAAGTGGCGATTGTAAGCCAACTATGTAACTCTGTCCCTTATGTATTACTTGGGTTGTGTGAAGATTACCTCACTTGCGACATTGCTTTCAATGCGGTTATGCCTCTAAGTCGTGCTTCGACACGTGGGAGATATAGCCGCATCGAGGGCGTTACAAGTTGGTAATCAGAGCCTTCCCCGACCTTAGGAGCCCCCACTGCTTGATCGTTTTTAGCGGCCGAGTTGTGTCTAGAAAAATGTTTTGAGTCATTTAGGATTATATATATCGGAGAGTTTAGGAATTCTTTTTACTCCCAGTCCTTCGACCTTCTCGGTGAGGTATCCCGACGAGAGTTTTGACTTTTCTCTTCTCAAATTTCACTAAAAAAAAATTTTAGGATCACGCGGGTATCTTAGAATCGTTCCGATGGTTTTATGATGACAACATTGTCTTGGTGCCTCCTGACATTTAGGGGTTGTGGCAGTGTCCCGGGGAGTTGAGCTCCGAGGTGTTGTCATCATAATTTTATCGTTGCAGTTCTGGAATACCTGAGTTTAGTACGCCGACATCAAAATCTCTTTTATGCAGTTGTTGGTGAGATAACCCCGCTAACCCAAAGATCGAGGTGAGTACGGAGTATTGCCATGACTCGTATAACGGATGCTTTTCGAAGGTTGAGGTACACGATTTCCGAAGGTTTCTTGGTTATGTGTTGACGGATGGATACAGCTGGATGTAGGGATTGTTAGTTTGGGTGAGATATATTGCTCCCCTGTATCCCCAACACCTGATTGCATAACCGGAAAATTTCGGGAGTTTCATAGGTGGGAATTCAAGTAGCTCTTAGGATATCTTTCCGACGGATGTATGATATGAAATTGGGGTTCGACGTCTAGTGGTCCGCCTATTCACGGTTGGTTTTACAGTGGTCTCGTTGTGTCTTAAAGAGTCCTTGGCTATGCCGACTCGGGGACGCTTCGTATGTCATGTGCACTGCCTTGTACATGATGGTGCTGTACGATTGAGCTCGTGTAGGCCCCACCACGAAAACTTCGGACGAAATCTCTATCATATGTATTTGTTCCGGCTTATTTTGCAAGCCAATCCTTTGTTTTTGTTTTGAGTTGTGGTATTCGAGTTGCTTCAATGTCAAGTGTTGATTCCATACCTTTCCGAAATGGTGTTCTCATACTCCGAGGTGAATACCAATCCTTCTCGACAATCGAGATTGTCATGTCTATTCTTTCCAACCGGTGTGCTTCTCCTCAAGTGGATCCCATCATTCTCCCCATCCGCGAGATCAATTCTAAGTTTTCTCAACGGTGTTTGTTTCGTTCATCCCAAGTTGTCTTTGTTTTTCCCCACCCTCCCACCCTTTTTCTTCAAGGACTCAGATTTCTTAATCATGTATCCTTTTATTTGTGGGAAGTCTCGTCATTCTTTTCAATCAATGTGCTGATCCGGTGATCCCTCGTGAAAATGCTCACGAGCTTCAAGTTCATCATCCTTCATTGTTGTTTCTTCTCCGGTGGATCCAATTCAAGCTTTCGATATTCATCATATACCTTTTTCCTCATTTTAATGTCTTCTCATACCGTGCACCTCATTATCATTCTACTTCTCGCTATTTGTTATTCCGAGTGCTCAAGATATCTTGAAGATTCGTGTTTCCACTCTGCATTCGCTTAAGCTCTTTCGAGATTGGTATCTCATTCAAGTCATTTAATTCAACCGTGCAACATCTCTTTTAAATCTTTTCAACGGTGTTCTTTTGAGTGGGCCCTAACCCACATGTCTTTTCGAGTGATCTTACGACTCTTCTATTTTTCCCAGAGCTATCCTAAATTCTTCTCCAAGTTTGACGTAAGAATGAGTTATCATCAGTCAAATGCTTTTCTCCAAGATCTTTGAAATTCTTTTCATAGTTGGCTCAACCTCTTCGCTTTTGATTCTTCCGGTGTGCCTCAATAATTCTTGGTGGTGTTTCTCGTTGTCATTCTCATCATTTGAAGACCGAAGAAGAGTTTCTCTTAAATCTTGGTCCATTCTCTTGAAGATTCATGGTTCTAGCTTGATGCCATCCTCTCATAATTGTTTTCGATTGTGAGAATCCTTTTCACCCATCAGGAGATATTCAAGAGTCTTCTCAGTTTGTCATTCGGAGTCCATCAATTCAGGTTTATCCATTCTCAGCTGTCAGTTATCATTCTCCTATCTTACCGGTGCATCATTCAAGTATTCTCCAATCAGCTCGTCATTTATTCGTTCACTTGTATCTAAATCCCCTCAAGTATCTTCATTCATTTTTTTTCAATTCTTACGGTGGTTCTTTCAAGATCTCTCTTCCTTGTTCATCATATCAATTCATTTGTTGTTCCAATCCTACCGGTGGTTGTTGAAGACCTTCTCAAGTTTACGCCATATCTCTCTTTATCCTTTCTACGAGAATAAGTAGTATGCCAAATCCATTGCTTGTCATCAATTTAATTTGATGAAGGATAAGCATACAATAAATCTTATTCTTATTTCCTCGAGGTGATTCAATTCTTTTCTTCCGAAGATTGTTCATGATGAAGTAATTCTCGGTTTCAGTGGTTTCATCTTTTCTTTTCCCGGAGTTCCAAGCTCTCATCACCAAGAAGATCCATCTAAATCATTGCAAGGCTTCACCTTGTGTTTTCAACTTCTCTTTCTTTCTATCACCCTTTTGTTTACCAGAGTTCTTCATGGAGGCTCTACATGGTGGTTCATCAAGGATTCCTTTCATTCTTCAATTGTTCTTCAAGATTTCTCTTGAAGTTATGATCTATAAGCTATACTCAAAAATAAACATGGTGCTCAACACATGTTTTGTTTTGAGGAGTTCAAGCATTCTTTATCTTGCATTCTGAAGTGCAATTCTTTCGACCTTATCTTTTCAGGTGGTGTTATGTCATTTTGACAGTTTAATTCATGTTTCATGATTCACATGTTGTCAAGAATGAGGTATTTTAAATCCATCAATCTCTTCGTTGGATTTATCTTGTGTCATGTTTTCACCTAAAGCCTTCCTTGTGAATGTTGCTATTTGTGGTGCTTATTAATGACCCAAGTTATCTCTTTTCCATCTTGATGGAACAAGCTTTCATCTCTTCGTTAATCTCAAGCAATTGTTTCCGTTGGTGGCCGTTTGTCACCTCATAATTTTGAGATGTTTCCATAAGACCACTACAAACTTATTCTTTTCGTTGTTGGTCTTCCAACAACTCTGTTCTAACCTTCTTGCAAAGATGCCTTCCAAATTCATTTGTGGTAGAAGTTGTCATTTTCTTCTCCGTCCCTTTATCCCAACGGTCTAACTTCTATTCTTTCGTTATGGAGGCATTGTGATGTTATGCTCTTCACACATCACCTCGTTTGGTGAGGATCGTCTTCTTTTCTTGCTTATCCAGTTAACCAGAGTGTTTTCAACTTTGTTCATCTTCGTTGTTTTCTTTCATTCATCTTGCTCAACCTCTCAAGGTTCATGGTTTCACTCAGTTTGTCGAAGAAGCAACTTAGTTTTACCTCTTCTCTTTCTGTTCCGTTTTTCCTACGGTGCCATTCTAGATCTCGGGACGAGATCCTCTCATAGTGGTGGAGTGTTGTAACGCCCCGAGACTGACGCTCTAGAAGACTTCTAGCTATTCCGAGTTTCGCCGTGTGTTTTTTTTGCTTGTTGCATTGCCATCATGTCATTTAATTTTTAAAACCTCAACTAAATAAATGGCATAGATCTGTTGATCTATTTAAATCGAGGGATATTCACGATGGTGATTTCTCTTTATAATATATCCTCCCGATATTAGTGGAGCTATTATAAAATAATTCCATTCTCTGGAGTTCACCCATTAACACACTTGCAAAATCCCAATGCCCTTTATTATTTCAATTTTTGGCCCCTAGCTTTGCCATATATCCTTTCGTCCTTTTCCGGAGCTCCACCAAAAATCCGAACATTTTTGGACCTTCCCAACCCTCACTTCCTATTCAAATCATTTGAATTAAATTCAAATGAGTTGAATTTAAATCTTTGAATCATGCCTGTTTCTATTTTTCCTAGATCGAGCTCATTTTTGTGAGCCCGGGAAAATTATCCGTGTGTCCAACTTCTTCCCCTAACCTCTCTTTCTTTTATTTCTTATCTCTGTTCTGTGTTTTCTTTTTCTTTCTTTAGAGGGAGAGAGAGAGCCTGTGGCCAGCCGGCCTCTGAGCCCAAGGCCCAGCCGCCCCCACCTTTCCCCGTAACCCTAGCCGGCCCAAGAGGCCTGCCCGATCCTCCTCGTTCCCCACCTCTCCCGATCAAACCCTCTCCCCTCGTCCATCCTCACGCCGCCAGGAGAGCATTGCTCGATCCCATCTCTCCTCTCGCCTCTCACTCACAAGACGCTCAAGAATCAGCGAGGAAGCCGCGCCCTCTCTCTCGATCCCATCTCCTCCTGCTTCTCCTCATCGTCCCCTCCGCCTCCTCCTCGTGGCCTGCATCCACCGCCCCTCGCCGTCGCTCAGGCCACGTCGCCTCTGCACCGCGCCGCCCCCGCGCCCTGTCTTCCACCTTGCCCATGCCTCCCTGCCGTCCAACCGCGCCGCACCCTGAAGCACCTCGCCTCCACATGCCCTCCGCTGCCTGCATTTCCGGTGCCTCCGACCTCCTCAGATCGTCTCCCGTCACCATGGCTCGGAGCCCGCCGTCGCCGCCGGATCAGGCTGCGCTGCTGGGGCCCTCCCCTGCCGCCGCCTCGGCCCTGCAGGAGCTCCTCTGCCGCCGGGAACCAGGAGCTCCCTCGTCCTCGCCGAGCTCCTTCGCATCACCCTGCCTCGACCTGCTGTTGCGCCTCTGCCGCCTGCTTCCTCTCGTCAACGAGCGCCTCGCCTTGCGTTGACCGCACCCCTGCATCCTGCGTCCGCATCAGCTGCAGCAGCCTCCATTTTTTTGTTCCTTGCGGGAAGAAGACCCATGCCTTCAACCGCAGCATGCTTCGTTGGGTTGTCTCCGCAAGGCTCCGTTTCGAATCACTACCAAGGTCAAGACCATCCCCGGGCAGGACCTCATGTTCGACTACATCCGATGTGGTTTTCGGCAAGTACCTGGAGGCCACAGTCACGCCAAGTACCACGACCCTCGAAGACCCGTGGACGTCAAGTCCCTCGCCGTGACCCAGAACGTCTACTACCACTACTTCCACTACGGCATGTGTACCACTACGCCGAAGAGCTTGGATGCACCAAGTTCCACTACTTCCACAACCGGACGCCAAGTACCCCTTCGAGTTGACAAGACCGGCAAGCCCGACGACCTCGGACATCTACGAAAACGTGTTCCACTACCGTCGCGAGAACCACTACTTCCACGATGGCCCGAGAACGACTACTTCCCTCGACGAACTCGATCCGCCCGAAACGCACGCTTCGAAGGTATGCCACCGAGACGACGCCCGTGAACGAATGCATGCTTGGTTATGAGATGCTCGAGTTTTGCACCGTGATTGAATTGTCCTCGCGACGCCCCTCTTTTGCCATGCCACCGACCCGTGGGAACCCGGTAGTCGGGAGCACCCCACCATCTTTTGCATGTTCCGCACATCCGCACATTTGCTCTTTTGCACCGGTATATCAATGAGTTATCGGATCATCGGAATGTTGCCGTGGCACCATTTTCGGATATGCTGCCGTGGCACCATTTTTGTTTCGCCGCCGTGGCACCCTTTTCGTCCCGCCATGGTGATCAAATGCTCCTTAACATGCTCTTGTCAACATTTTCATAAAAAATTGCATAAAACTTGCATGTGTCATCCGCATCATGATAACAACAATTAAAATGTTTAAACTTGTTGTTGCATTAAATTGCTAAATGCATAGGGGGATTTACCGGATTTGTTGTTTTTATATCCGGCCCCATTTAAATTGTTTAGATGGTATAGTTTTTGTTATGCTTCACCTCTTGCCATGTTAACCAACATTTAATCTTGTCTTGTTCATAACCGAGAGAGAACTAAATGATTGATGTGGCGTTTCGTCAATATGCAACTCCGTTGCATATTGAGCTCCACTTAATTTGTAAGTTTGTTTTGTGCACTTTGCCATGCCATGCCTCATTAAACCGGACATGCATCATACTTGTTTGTGCATCATGACATGTTTATGCTGGTGTGCTTACCATGTTGCTTGCTTCTTTCCGGTTTGCTTCTCTCGTTAGCTTCGGTTTCGTTCCGGAGTTGTGAGGATTCGTTCGACTTCGTCCGCTTTGTCTTCTTCATGGACTCGTTCTTCTTCCTTGCGGGATTTCAGGCAAGATGATCATACCCTCGAAATCACTACTATCTTTGCTATGCTAGTTTGCTCGCTCTTTTGCTATGCCAATGCTACGATGCCTACCATTTGATTGTCAGCCTCCCAAATTGCCATGTCAAACCTCTAACCTTTGACACCATTCCTAGCAAACCGTTGTTTGGCTATGTTACCGCTTTGCTCAGCCCCTCTTATAGCGTTGTTAGTTGCAGGTGAAGATTGAAGTTTGTTCCTTGTTGGAACATGGAGATGTTGTTCCTTGTTGGAACATGTTTACTTGTTGGGATATCACAATATATCTTATTTAATTAATGCATCTATACACTTGGTAAAGGGTGGAAGGCTCGGCCTTATGCCTGGTGTTTTGTTCCACTCTTGCCGCCCTAGTTTCCGTCATATCGGTGTTATGTTCCCGGATTTTGTGTTCCTTACACGGTTGGGCTATAATGGGAACCCCTTGACAGTTCGCCTTAAGTAAAGCTCCTCCAGCAATGCCCAACATTGGTTTTACCATTTGCACTAACAACCTACCACCTTCCCTTGGGTTCTGCAGACTCAAGGGTCCTCTTTATTTTAACCCCCCGGGCCAGTGCTCCTCTGAGTGTTGGTCCGAACCGAGCTGCCTGCGGGGCCACCTCGGGGAAACTTGAGGGTTGGTGTTACTCGTAGCTAGACTCATATGAGTGTGCCCTGAGAAAGAGATATGTGCAGCTCCTATCGGGATTTGTCGGCACATTCGGGCGGTGTTGCTGGTTTAGTTTTACCCTGTAGAAATGTCTTGTTGTACCGGGATACCGAGTCTGATCGGAGTGTCTTGGGTGGAGGTGTATTCCTCCGTTGACCGTGAGAGCTTGTCATGGGCTAAGTTGGGACACCCCTGCAGGGATTTGAACTTTCGAAAGCCGTGCCCGCGGTTATGTGGCAGATGGGAATTTGTTAACGTCCGGTTGTAGAAGACCTGAAGTTGACCTTAATTAAAATAGCTCAACCGTGTGTGTAACCGTGATGGTCTCTTTCCGGCGGAGTCCGGGAAGTGAACACGGTGTTAGAGTTATGTTTGACGCAGGTTGCTATAGGATCACTTCTTGATCATACTTTTATCGACCGTGCTTTGCCTTCTCTTCTCGCTCTCTTTTGCGATTGTAGCCACCACATATGCTAGTCGCTTGCTGCAGCTCCACCTCATTACTCCATCCTTCCTATAAGCTTAAATAGTCTTGATCTCGCGGGTGCGAGATTGCTGAGTCCCCGTGGCTCACCAGATACTTCCAAATCAGTTTGCAGGTGCCTATGTTACCAAGCAGGTGACGCAACCAAGCTCAAGGAGGAGCTTGATGAAGATAATGCCCTTTGTGTTGTTTCGTTCTAGTTGATCAGTAGTGGAGTCCAGTTGGGGTCGATCGAGGACCTTTGTCGCATTTGGGGTTCTTCTTTTATTTTGGTTCCGTAGTCGGACCTTGATTGTATCTGGATGATGTAATGCTTTATTCATGTAATTGTGTGAAGTGGCGATTGTAAGCCAACTATGTAACTCTGTCCCTTATGTATTACTTGGGTTGTGTGAAGATTACCTCACTTGCGACATTGCTTTCAATGCGGTTATGCCTCTAAGTCGTGCTTCGACACGTGGGAGATATAGCCGCATCAAGGGCGTTACAAGGACGATCCAGGCCGCCGCTGTCAGATCCCAACAAGGAGAAGCCCCCATCGAGACCCGTCGACTGACCCGGGGAGGCCGAGCCCGCGCCCAGAGTACCAGATCCGCGTTGGATCTGTGCTCGCGCCGCCGCCCCGGAACTAACCCCACGCTCAGCCACCACAGCCTGGTCGTCCGCCCGCGCCGCCGTCGCGCCAGACGCCTCGACGCACCTGGCCCCGCATGAACGTCACTCCTCCGCCGCGCCACCGCATCTCACGCTGCAGCCATGCGCTGGGAGAAAGAGAGGGCCCCCGCCGCCACCGACGCACACCGGGCTTCATCCGGCGGCGGCGAGGGGAAGGGAGGGCGTAGGAGGCGGCCGCAGGATGTAGCTTAGGGTTCCCCCGACGCCGCCCGAGAGAGCGACGCGAGGGACGCCCAACATCAAGATGATGGAGACAATAAAGAATGAAGGTCGCTCTTTTGGTCTACTGGCGGTAGTTTTCGATAATACATCTCCATACAGAATGAGGTCGCTCTTTTGATCTACCGGCGGCAGTTTTTGATCATATATCACCTTGCATGTGATTTCCCACGTATTATTTTTGAGCATGCTCTTAAAAATACTAATTGTGCTGCACATGATTTAGCCAAACTAGCTACAAATAAGGTGTGTACGGGGTGGATGGAAGATCCATCTGTAAAGATTGTTGATAAGATACTATAGTGATCAACTTGATCACCTTGCAATAAAGAGTACTTTGATGTCAAAAGTAAAAGAAAAGGCAGAAACATAGGCCTGTCTTATTACAACGCTGGCACGAACTTCTGCATTGTCGTCTCAAAAAGAAAAAGAACTTATGCATCTTATTTGCCTTTAGTAGGACACGATATGATACGTGTACCATTCATCAGGTCTCGATGGCAACACCAGGCACCACGGTCCTCATCACCCCAGGCTTGTTGCTACCTCCCACAGCCACCGTGTCCTGCTCGTAGGCTGAGAGATGGACTCCAAGCGCTGCTCTCCCAGAGGGGTCCAGGTTCCCAGACCACTGGGCATCCCACTCTATAGCCTTGGCTGTGCTGCACGCCACGCTTGGCCCGCCTGGCACCGTGAGGATCGCCGAGCTCTGAAACAAGATCGAGCAACCGACATTACTTCCATTAACATTGCTACAATGGTATTGACTATTCATGTTGTTCTTCAAGCTGTTCTATTTACTCACTCACCTGGGGGAAGTACCTCTCAAAGATCATCCTGTAATAGTAAGCCTCTTTAGTCGTTGGGGTGTTGTGTGGGTAGATGAACTTTGCGTTGGCCATCATCTTATCACTCACCTGCATTCAGTGATTTCATGTCATATAGGTCAGATATTGTGGTTACGTCTTTCTTTCAAGGAATGCATGAGTTTTGTCGAAACAAACATCGTAAAGATTCTTTAAAATGAATAAAATTGTTCATTTACATTTGATGCCGCATGATCCTTCAGGCCATCAATCCAGCTATACCCAACACCATCACTAAACTGCTCCTTCTGCCTGTACAGAATGTGCTACATAGATCACAGAAGAACATGTTAATAACTCCACTACACCAGCTGGATCTGACTTCTGAGTCTAAAAATGTTACCTTCGGCAGGAACGGTTTCTCTTCGTCATCAAACGCTTTCCTCAGTATCCATTTTTCAATTCTTCCAAGATCAGGCCGGATCTGTGTGATTAAATTTAGAGAACAGTTCAGTGCACTATTTTTAATTTCCCATTATTGTGAAATGCTTTGTGCTTACCATCTTCCATTCGGGGTCTATGCTCATAGCCTCATCGATGAACTCCTTGTCCAAGAATGGCACACGAACCTCAAGGCCCCATGCAGATGTTGCTTTGTTGGCCCTCAAGCAATCGTACTGATGGAGAGCTTTGATCTGCAGAACAATTTATGTCAGAGCAGAGTGTTATGTGTTGGTCGACTTCGGTACAACCCCCCCCCCCAATAAACGTATAAGGGGTAGTATTGTCCATACTAAATTACACGTACATTATACCCGCCGTCCGTCGTAGGGCCGGCCGCCCGTGTACGTCGCGGCCCGTACTCCTGCGCGTCGTGCGCTAGCGGTTCGGTACTGCTATCGGGAAAGGAAAAAAAAACGGCCCACCCCGACACCCCATCTCCACGCATTGAAACCCTAGCGGGATCAACGCCGCCGTGGTCCATCGCCGTCACGACGTCGGGCGGCGTCCGTAGTCAGCCACGCGCCGTGAAACCGACACCCCATCCCCGCCTTGAAAACCCTAGCGGCATCGACGCCGCCGTGGTCCCACCGCCGTCACGACGTCGACCCCGACGTGCCCGCCTAGTCGCTAGCACCGACGGCGTCCGTAGTGACCACACGCCGTGTCGCCGGTGAAACGCCCAGCGCTCGCTCGCCGTTTTGTCCTGGTACGCGCCCTCCACGACGTCGGTGGCAGCAACACATCGGCGTCGACCCCAAGCGAGGACCCCTCGACGGCGCACAGTAGGTTAGGATGTCTTTTTTTGTTCTTTTTTTATGATAATGATTTGTCCATTGCATTTTTGTGCATTTTTGTAATGCAAAATGATTCCTTACTTAGGTAAATAAGAGAGGAGAGTAGTGACCTCTTAATGACCTCATAATGATTTTGTATGTTCAAATTTGTATGCATGCCACATAGTCATGTCACTGTTGATTTAATTTACTGTATTCGATGATTTTTGTGGAATGTTGGCATTGATCTCACACCTTATTTGTATGTGCATAGATGGAGCAAGTAACCGGATACGTCGGTGATGATTCGGTAGCGATAATGGATCCTCGTCATTGAATGCGAACCAACATCCGGAAACAACTATATGAGTCGGGATGAATCGCAGTGGTAATGTAAGTACCTTCAATGTTGAGAAAACATATTGAACAAAAACTAGTTATTTGACCCTAACATGTCCTTTTAAATTTGTGCAGGTGCATGGCGATCTTGACGATGAGGAATATGATATAGATGAACAGTTTTATGCAGATAGTGTGAGCGGTATATTGAAAAACTTGTAGAAAAATGATTGACATTAAAATTGTATGACCACTTATGTTACTTTAAATGTGCAGATAAATGCTAATGGTGACAATGAGCGTAATAATATAGATGATGACAATGCCGAGAGCGAGGTCCATGCATCTCGTAGTGTGAGCGGTAGTCAAGTAAGTTCTTTACATTATTTATGGTTAGTACGAATATAAGAAGAGATTGACATGCAAGGTTATATGTCATATTTTGCAGGGAGGTGTTGATGGTCCTAGCGGGAATGATGAGCACAGCGATGATGATCAGTTTGACCTTGACATGTGCTATGATGAATATCAGCAGGAGTCACTTGATAGGCATTGGGCAGTGATGGTAAAGACATTCAGGTCATTAGACGAGGTTTACACGTTCTACAACAAGCACGCGAGAGAACGTGGGTTCAGTATCAGGAAGGACTCGCTTAAATTTTCAAAGGATCGCGCAAGGACTCCGCGCTTGAGGAGGTATCTCTGTTCGCCGCAGAAAACGACAGCCAAGTTACGTACCATGGAAGGCCGGACCCGCAGGCTTAGACCGAGAGTCGATTCTTATCTGAAGCCCATTTGTGAGCTTAAGCTTGATAAAAAGCTCAATCTTTGGTATGTCAGCAGTTTCTCCGATGATCACAGCCACACTCTTGCACGACCGGACGAAGTCCCTTTCATCCGATCTCATAATCAGATCAAAGCATTTGAGAGAGCTGAGATCTTGGCTATGGCTGGAGCTGGGATAAGAAAACATATCATCTTTGACAACATCGTTAGCAGGTATGGGTCGTATGCAAAGTCACCATTTCAGAGGACAAAGCTGTATAACATGTGCTATAGGGAGAAGATGAAATTGCTTGCACAAGGTGATCTTGATCATCGCCAGAGGAATCATGTTGACCAGAAAGGACAGAGATCCAGACTTCTTCTTTGAGCACACGGTTGACGCTGAAGGCAGGCTCCAAAACCTCTTCTGGTGTGATTCGCAGTCACGCCGGGATTATCTAGACTATGGTGATGTTGTTGTCTTCGATAGCACATACAAGATGAACAGGTATGGAATGCCGTTCATCCCTTTCGTGGGTCTGAACAACCACCGTTGCACTCATCAGATTCGCTGCGCCATTGTTTGATTTAGACCGAGGCTACATATGTCTGGTTGCTTAACACGTTCTTGAAAGCTAACTGTCAGAAGAGGCCCAAATCTGTTATTACAGATGGAGATGCAGCGATGATAAGGGCTATTAGGAAGGTGCTTTCTGACGTGTGGCATCGTCTATGTTCATGGCATATTGAAAAGAATATGCAGAAACACCTCAACCACAAGTCATTGAAGGAGTTTAGGGCATTCTTGTACTATGCCACTACACATAAGGTTTTGAGGAGAGATGGGCGCGTTTGTGCGCAAATGGCGACGGAGAAAACGAAAACATGGCTCCATAGGATGTACAGGAAGAGGACGCTTTGGGCTGCATCATATTTGTCGGTGGGTTTTTCCTTGGTATGCGCAGAATCGAGGAGTGAGAGTCGAACTCCAGCCTGCACCTTCATCTTGACTATGGTATGACGATCGTTGACATGATTGTACACTACGAGAATTGTATTGTTCGCCTCCGTGAGAATGAAGCTTATGATGACTACACGGCATCACAGACTCTTCGAAGAATAATGGATCGAGTGTCGGGCCATTGAGTCGTATGCTGCGAAAGCATTCACGCAGCAAACTTTTATATGTTGCAACAAGATATGAAGAAGGTACATGAGCTTGAGGTAATTGATAGACCGACAGGACCGATAGTCGAGATTTGTGGTTGCGTGGAAGAATAACAGGATCACAGATTTAATGTGGACTATCGCCTGTAACTCGGCGAAACTATAAAGTGCAGATTGCAAGTATGACTCGCAAAGGGCTTCCTTGTAAGCATATTATTCATGTTTTGAATGCCTTGAACTTACCTGTGATACCCAAGTGTTGTGTCCTGCGAAGATTCTCAAAAAGCACGAGCTGGACTGCCGTGAAGCGCACCAGCGATTTGTTTGCGTGGGGTTGGTCGAGTGGTGAGGACAGAGCTAGATATAGTGAGTTGACCATCAAATCTTGAAGCCTGTCATGTCGCATGCAGTAATCCTTTCTTATTCGACAAGTTGATGGCAGCTCGGATGATGTTATAGTGAATAAGGATATTCAGGAATGAAGATGATGTTCAGTGAAGTTTCGTGAACAGTAATCCATTTGAGCCTAACCGAGATCATATTCTTGTTCGTGATCCGATAAATGTTTCCACCAAAGGCGCACCTAAGCGAGCAAGAGAGGTCGCGGTAAGGGTGGCCCAGATGTGACAAAAAATGAGAGGCCTAAAGCATTTGACGAGAAATCTGGACGAAAATGTAGCTTATGCAAAGGCTCAGGTCATAACAGGAGCACATGCAGAACAAATGAAGAGTATGTCTATTATTTATTTATGTCAGTTTTGTTGTTTCATTATCGGTGCATTCATTCTCATATTTTTTTGTGTGCAGCAACTGGGCTTGAAGACTCAAGTGAAGACGATGCGAGTGTTTTACCTCTTCCATTTATATGAAGAACATTTATTAAATTTTTGTTCGTGTTGAGTACTTTATATGTGTGAAACATGATTATTTGCGTCTGGACCGTTGTCATTTCAGGCGTGTTACTTTCATCAACTACAATAAAATTACTGTGGTGACAATTTTATGTTCAGACAACATTGCTGTTGATATAAAAATTCACTATTCATTGCTTATTGTATGAATTCTGCATGTATTTGCTACAGTCCCGTCGGCTGTCAAAAATAGAAGAAGTACTCTGTGTATTATTATTTTTAACAAAAGGAAAAAAATGCCCGCCCGTCTCCACAGCCGTCTCTTAGTAAGCTCGTCGTTATCACGACCAGCAGGCGTTCGGAGGACGCCGTGGAGAAACCAGGCCCAACAGGCAGCATCGACGCGCAAGTCGACGGGTAGTAATCGAGAAGTTCAATACAACGACGGGAGCTGAGTATATAAACTAGTCGTCGTCGCCTTCGGCCGTCGAGGTGGGACTAAACTTGCGTCGGTTTCATCGGGCGGCGGCGTCACAGCGGTGGTAACTGGGCCGGCCCACGGCGCGTCGGGCGGTCGAGAAGACCGCGCCGTCACTTCCTTTTTGGGCCGGCCCACGGCGCGTCGAGCAGTAGAGAAGACCGTGCCGTCCACTGCCTTTTTGGGCCGGCCCACGTCGCGTCTTGCTGTGTCCACGTCGCCCCGCAGCCGACGGAAGTTTAGTCCCACCTCGACGGCCGAAGGGGACGACGACCTGTTTATATACTCTGCTCCCGTCGTTGCACTGAGCTCCTTTGAATACTTCCCCGTCGATGTGCGCAGTCGATTCTGCCCTTGTTGGGCCTGATTTCCAGTGCGTCCTCCGAAACGCCTGTTGTAGTCGCCCGTTGGGCTTGATAACGACGGGCTTACTAAGAGACGTTGAGGAGACGGGCGGGCGTTTTTTATGTCAAATAATTTTTCAGTAACACGTAGTGTGCTGCCATAGTTTAGTGCACAAAATTTTAACGACGGCATGATTACATATAACTATTCGGCAACCAAAAAATCATGTAAACAAAAAAAATATCATGTGAACATTAAATTTTTTTGGAAAAGTGCGAGTCTATTACATATAACTATTGGAAGCATAGTCTGTTACATAAAATTCATAAGCAAGTCGCAAAGCACATGCAAAACTCCTCTCATACCGCATCTATTTCTTCTTCTTCGATATCCGAATAACTTTGTTTTCACTTCATCAAGCTTGTTTCTTTCCGAAAAGATAAGTTATGCAATCATTAACTCTCTCGAATCATCAATAGAGGTCTGCAAAAAATGATGTTACCACAACATTCATTATACATCGTAGTCCAAATATGACTTGCGTGCCTGTGAAAATAAGCCTGTCCATTTGTCACCATCCCAATATTGAAAGCATCGAAGGAGAAATATTCCACACGAATTCCTAGTGCATACAACTTACGAAGATTAAATTTGTCTGTACATACAAGACCAACATTCTCGTCAAGTAAAACTCACCCATCATGTTGTTTTGGCATGTCATACGTTTGAATAGGCCACTTGGAAACATCCGGATAATTCACAATTCGGTTGCATTTGCTTCTTGGATATCTTCTGCTAGTTGTTTTCTCTAAAGATATAATAAACATGATGGAAAGCATGTCATTCAGTGTATTAAAGAAAACGAATGTTACCAAATGCACATTTGCAAGTTAAACCTACCAGGTCCTCAACGAGTTCTCTAGTAATGATGTCAAGTTTTCGGTCATCAACGAGTCAAGAACCTGAAACTCTCTTTTCCACTATGCATGACGACAGTAATCCAGTGATTATTGTCCTTGTTTAGAGGAATGTAAGTCTGCATCACAAGGACCATAAAACGCAATCATGACATAATATCGTATGTATGTTCCGTGTTAACAATCAAACTTACCTTTGTTTTTTTGAAATACTCGTCCTCACATCTGTTCACGGGTCCATTACTATGCGACTCTGCTTCATAATCATTGCCGACGGTCTTTTTCGGGTCTAACGTGAAGCAACCAATGTACCCTCCAAGTTGTTAACATGAAATGATCATCATTAACTTTGTCCACCAAAAATGATGAGTATGCATCAATTACCTATAAATAATGTGTTACATTAAACAATTGCATTTTAGAATCAATTGTAAAACAATATATGAAATTAACTTACGTCGCCACTTAGCCACTCATGGTTAATAATCGACAAGCTCTCCGCACAAGTGAGACCTTCTTCCATGCCATCATTGAAAATTTCTGTTTTGGCATGTTTTTGTGAATGCTCATGCGCACGCACGTACTTGATGGACGCTTTCACCACATCATACTCATCACCAGATTTGTTAACATCACCATTTTGGAACAATTCTGTACCGCACCACTCAAATACTTATAAACGCAAACACATAAATAATTATGACGCAATAACAATTAGATACACAGAAAACTTACTTCCTTTGGCGTAGCGTTTTGCACGTTTGTTTGGTTTAGGGACCACATAAGGAGACTTGACATGTTGTGATCCTCACGCTTGCGCCCCGATAACCTCCTCCACTTCCTCTTGTACTCCTTGAGAACCAACCGACGCATGCGATGCGATTTCGTCCGTCTCCAAAGATGTGGCAGCTTTCTCATCTGATACTTCTGGTACTTGGACAGGATCATCCATATCACCCTTGAAACTATCCCGGTACTCGGTGTGCAGTAAAAGGTGTGTTTCCACGAGAAGTTACATCAACGCCATTATCATCCTTTTGCAAATTCATTTTGGAAGGTGTGCGGAACCGTCTGAATCATCTTTTGATATACAAACTCTTTTTGCGGACGTCCACCATCGTTTGAAGACTCATTAATGCCTCCGTACAGATTCTCTTCGTCCTCTTCGTGTTCTTTGGGTTTGTAGGAGACGCCGGTTTTGTTCAGTTTCTCAATCATCCTCTGCAAGAAAACATTTCATCTTAGTTCTTCAATTGAGTGATGGACATTACAGAGGCGTGATCAAGTGTTACTGTGCGCATAACTCGCAAACGAAGCATTTCCTTCGAAGCTCATTCATCTCACTCAAAATCCGGTCCATAGTAGGCTTTTGGCTCAAGCCTCCGAGGTACTGCCCTCTTTCCTCATTCGAGAACGTTAGATTTTTGCTACTAGCTTTCTTGGTTTTTGAGCTTCTTCTTCCGCAATTTTTTCAGCCTATACTCCTCTGTAATGTTGTCATCGATCTACAAGTGCAACAAGATAATTATACATAAAAACTATATGCACACTTTACTTTACTTCATAAATGTAAAAATGATTACTAGGATTACCATCCCAACACCACGACCATATTCATAGTCGATTTATCTCTTCTCACTGCCATATCTTCCGTCCGGTTCCTCATCGGTCGGGCTCAACAATGCCAACGGATCATATTTTGGACCGTGATTGGTTGCACCTTCTCCCAGTATAGGTACTGCAAAACACATGAACTAATTAAATTACATGTTCTTCTGTGAAATTTTATAACAAAATTGTTGAAATTAATAAATACAACGTACTTGCAAAAGGGCGAGGTTCCCCTGGGGCCACTGCCTGACATGGCCGTCCTGCACAAGCTTACCAATCTCCGATAAACAGAATCGTGAACTGAATGCATTCCAGTTGAACTTCCTTATAAACTTAATATTTTGCACTAAGGCATAGTATTTTTTCGGAACGTACTCATGAGACACTGGTGCAATTATAGTTCCTAGGAGAACTAGAAATGTCATCCGAATAAAGTCATCATCAGTGCTCTTATCCTTCACAATCTTTTCTATGAGATCATCAATCATGATCTTACCATTTTCTTGCTAACAAAACTAACAGGTATTTTTTGGTTGCTTTTCTCCTTCACTACTTAGAAACCCAAAACATCCACTCCATTGTTTTTCCAACCAAATATGGAGTACACATCATCGGCCTTAATGAAATAAGACCTTTACATCCAGCATACTTCGAACTCTGTTGAACCATGAATTTTTGCTACTCGGATTGTAACCTTGGAGTAAAAGTGAAGCAAAAATCACGCATCTTTATCGATGGTATTCTAAACATGCCCTGCATATCCGTTTCAGTAAAACCTGAATTTCGATTGGGTGACAATTTGTCAACTAGGCTAACCCACTTTTGAATGAACATGGAATCACACCGTCGATATTCATCTTGCATGAAATAGATTTTGTCACATACCATCATCCTGCTATGAGCCTCGTTGTATAAAAGAAGTGGAAAAAAAAACTTACACGACGGCGACGGGTCAGGGGACGGAAGACGGCGCGGGCGCACCGACGTAGTATGTACGGTGGGGCGGCGGCGGAGAGGCAGAGGCGACGGTCGTAGGTAGGCGGTAGCGGCGCACCGCCGCCGTTTTGGAGTGTCGCGGCGACGGGCGACGGTGGCAGCGAGTGCAGATCGCGGCGGCGGCGGCGGGCGGACGACAAGGAAATTTTGCATGCACGTCGGCTAACGACGTCGCCCGAGCGCTGATTGCGGGGTCGTTGTTAGTGGGACGGCCCCATGCACGCATTCGCGTCGGTTAGCGAGAAGACCGGCGGTTTTTTCAGGCCTCATTTTTTAGAAATTGAAATAGCATATTTTTAACCACGAAAATACTGCCGGACGTGACGCAACGTCGTTCGTTGTCGGATTTCGTTCATTTCGGGCGTGGGGTGCCCGGCTGGGGCCCCACACGCGCTCCCAGAAGTTGGGTGCAATCCGTCAAACTGGTCAGGTACTTGCTGTGGAAGGGGTGCTTCGGTATGGCGGAGGGGACCCTCGGTCGCACCTCTCCACTTCGTGATCCGCCAAGCGTGCCCAATTTTTTCCACGTGATACTATGCCCTACCAGGCAAGCACGCAAAAACTTTCCCGCTTCGAGTCCGTATGCATTTACTACAATTTTTCGGGCACAAAACCACGAAAATACTGCCGGACGACGCAATAGCGTCGTTCGTTGTCGGATTTCGTTCATTGCGGGCGTGGGGTGCCGGTTGGGCCCTACACGCGCTCCCGAAGTTGGGTGCAATCCGTCAAACTGGTCGGTACTTGCTGTGGAAGGGGTGCTTCGGTATGGCGGAGGGACCCTCGGTCGCACCTCTCCGCTTCGCATCCGCCAAGCGTGCCCAATTTTTTCCACGTGATACTATGCCCTACCGGGCAAGCACGCAAAAACTTTCCCGTTCGAGTCCGTATGCATTTACTACAATTTTTGGGCACAAAACCACGAAAATACTGCCGGACGTGACGCAACGTCGCGCTCGTTGTCGGATTTCGTTCATTTGGGCGTGGGGTGCCGGTGGGCCCCACACGCGCTCCCAGAAGTTGGGTGCAATCCGTCAAACTGGTCAGGTACTTGCTGTGGAAGGGGTGCTTTCGGTATGGCCGGAGGGGACCCTCGGTCGCACCTCTCCGCTTCGCATCCGCCAAACGTGCCCAATTTTTTTCCACGTGATACTATGCCCTACCAGGGCAAGCACGCAAAAAACTTTCCCGTTTCGAGTCCGTATGCATTTACTACAATTTTTCGGGCACAAAACCCTGAAAATACTGCCCGGACGTGACGCAACGTGCGTTCGTTGTCGGATTTCGTTCATTTCGGGCGTGGGGTGCCCGGCTGGGGCCCCACACGCGCTCCCAGAAGTTGGGTGCAATCCGTCAAACTGGTCAGGTACTTGCTGTGGAAGGGGGTGCTTTCGGTATGGCCGGAGGGGACCCTCGGTCGCACCTCTCCACCGCATCCGCCAAGCGTGCCCAATTTTTTCCACGTGATACTATGCCCTACCGGGCAAGCACGCAAAAACTTTCCCGTTCGAGTCCGTATGCATTTACTACAATTTTTCGGGCACAAAACCACGAAAATACTGCCGGACGTGACGCAACGCGTCGTTCGTTGTCGGTTCGTTCATTTCGGCGTGGGGTGCCGGTGAGGGCCCTACGCGCTCCCCAGTTGGGTGCAATCCGTCAAACTGGTCGGTACTTGCTGTGGAAGGGGTGCTTCGGTATGGCGGAGGGACCCTCGGTCGCGTCTCTCCGCCGCATCCGCCAAGCGTGCCCAATTTTTTCCACGTGATACTATGCCCTACCGGGCAAGCACGCATAAAAATTTCCGTTCGAGTCCGTATGCATTTACTACAATTTTTGGGCACAAAACCACGAAAATCTGCCGGACGTGACGCAACGTCGTTCGTTGTCGGTTCGTTCATTTCGGCGTGGGGTGCCGGTGGGCCCCACACGCGCTCCCGTGGTTGGGTGCAATCCGTCAAACTGGTCGGTACTTGCTGTGGAAGGGGTGCTTCGGTATGGCGGAGGGACCCTCGGTCGCACCTCTCCGCCGCATCCGCCAAGCGTGCCCAATTTTTTCCACGTGATACTATGCCCTACCGGGGCAAGCACGCAAAAAATTTCCGTTCGAGTCCGTATGCATTTACTACAATTTTTGGGCACAAAACCACGAAAATACTGCCGGACGTGACGCAACGCGTCGTTCGTTGTCGGATTTCGTTCATTTGGCGTGGGGTGCCCGGTGGGCCCCACACGCGCTCCCGAAGTTGGGTGCAATCCGTCAAACTGGTCGGTACTTTGTGGAAGGGGTGCTTTCGGTATGGCGGAGGGACCCTCGGTCGCACCTCTCCACCGCATCCGCCAAACGTGCCCAATTTTTTCCACGTGATACTATGCCCTACCGGGCAAGCACGCAAAAACTTTCCGTTCGAGTCCGTATGCATTTACTACAATTTTGGGCACAAAACCACGAAAATATCGCCGGACGTGGACGCAACGTCGTTCGTTGTCGGATTTCGTTCATTTCGGCGTGGGGTGCCGGTGGGGCCCTACACGCTCCCGAAGTTGGGTGCAATCCGTCAAACTGGTCGGTACTTTTTGTGGAAGGGGTGCTTCGGTATGGCGGAGGGACCCTCGGTCGCACCTCTCCGCCGCATCCGCCAAGCGTGCCCAATTTTTTCCACGTGATACTATGCCCTACCGGGCAAGCACGCAAAAACTTTCCCGTTCGAGTCCGTATGCATTTACTACAATTTTTGGGCACAAAACCACGAAAATCTGCCGGACGTGACATAACGTCGCGTTCGTTGTCGGATTTCGTTCATTTCGGGCGTGGGGTGCCCGGCTGGGGCCCCACACGCGCTCCCAGAAGTTGGGTGCAATCCGTCAAACTGGTCAGGTACTTGCTGTGGAAGGGGTGCTTCGGTATGGCGGAGGGACCCTCGGTCGCGTCTCTCGCTCCGCATCCGTAAGCGTGCCCAATTTTTTCCACGTGATACTATGCCCTACCAGGGCAAGCACGCAAAAAAATTTCCCGTTTCGAGTCCGTATGCATTTACTACAATTTTTCGGGCACAAAACCCTGAAAATACTGCCCGGACGTGACGCAACGTGCGTTCGTTGTCGGATTTCGTTCATTTCGGGCGTGGGGTGCCCGGCTGGGGCCCCACACGCGCTCCCAGAAGTTGGGTGCAATCCGTCAAACCGGTCAGGTACTTGCTGTGGAAGGGGGTGCTTTCGGTATGGCCGGAGGGGACCCTCGGTCGAAGCTACAGGGTTCCCTCCAAAGTAATTTAAAAATATTTCAGAAAATGTAAATGAATTTAAAAATTCTTGTATTCATTCATATATGTTAATGAATTTAAAAATATTCTCTTATTCATAAGTGTTAACGAATTTAATAAAATTTCAGGAAATGTTAGTGAATTAAAATATATCACCTTTTAATTTCTTTTTTTATTTCTTATATTTTGTATTTCAAAATTTCAATTTTTTCATCGACCGGCTATACTATATGGACATATTTAAACAAAATCTGAACATTTCAAACGCTTTTATAAACATATACATAATTTTTTTAATTTATGTGCTTTCATGATTTTTTATTCTACAAATTTTTGATAATTGTATACCTTATTCTCTCCTATATATATTCGATGAAAATTTTTAAATATATTATGAACATTTTTATGCATAGGTCTGAATATTTTCAATTTTTCTTAAAATAAGCGTTTTATATTTAGCTAATTTTTTTAGCAATTTTTGTAGACAAATTTAAACAAGACTCCAACAAAACAGATTGAACATAGATATATTTTACATAGTCCATTCAACATTGCCGATATCAGACGAGTTTTTCCAAACATAACCGATACATAGTTCAAACTTAGGAAAAAAAAAATCTAGTCCTCCTCCTCGTCGCTAGCCAACAGATCGACGACCTCCCCGACGTCACCGCCGTCACCACCGCCCTCGTCGTCGTCGTCGCTGACCTGGGCCAAGCGCTCCCAGTCGATGTCGTCGTCGTCCGACGACTCCGGCGCCTCCGCTGCGCTTCTTGGGACCATCTGGCGGAATCGCCCGCCGCCGCCAGATCGCTGCCTTTGCTCGGCGGCCTCCCTTGCAGCCGCCGCCGCCTCTGCGGCCGCCGCAGCAGCCGCCCGGCAGCAGGCGGCGAGGTAACCCGCGCGATCGTCGGGATCACCGTCCTCGAAGAACCACCGCTCGCGGCAGTTCCACCTCCGGCGGGCGGGGATCGGCGGCGCCGCGCCGCTGGTGTTGGAGGAGCTCGGCGGCGCGCGCTGCTGGGCGACGGGCGGCGGGACAAGAAGGTGGCGGCGGTCGCCGACGAGGTCAGCGTGACGCCGGACTCGCCCGGCTGAAACGCGCCGATGACGGCGGCGTACTTTTTGCCGCCCGTAAGCGTGGCGGCGGCGATGTTGTTGCGCCCGCCGTCCGCTTCTCCCGCGGTGGCGCGGCCCGCAGCGTCGGGTAGCCGTCCTTGTCGAGCTTCGATCGTGCGGAAGACGGCAACCCGGCGGCACGAGGAGGCGAACGGTGCAGCTCCTCCGTCTCCGGCTTGCTTCGAGCTCGGCAGCCACGACTGGGCCCGTCGCCGCCGCCGGTGCGGAGCTGCTGCCGCTGTGGAACGACTATGTCGCCGACGGGATTTTGGGAGGTGGAGACGGAGGGCGACGGGAGCGGTGTTTTGCGGCGGCAGGCGGACGGGCGAAGTTTTATAGGAGACGGCGGCGAAGCGGGCGGCGGGTCGGTATGCTTTCAATGCGACGGCAGCCGAGGGCGGCGGCGCGGCGACGAGGGGAGCGGGCGGCGGGCGGCGAGGCGGCGGACGGGCGGCGGCGAGCGACGAGGCGACGGACTCGGGCGACGCGGTTTGACCACCGACGCGCGGCCACCGACGGAAAACATTCAATGCGACGGCAGCGAGGCGACGGACGGACGGGCGGCGGGCGGCAAAGAGGCGACGGACGGACGGGCGGCAATGAGGCGGCGGACGGGCGGCGGGCCGCAGTTCACGCGCCACGACGCGCTTTCCCCGGGCGACGCGCGGTTGGACCACCGACGCGGTTGACCACCGACGGAAAAAAAAAACGTACGTCGCCAAAGTAAAAAAAAAACGTAGACGTACGTACGTCGACGGCCGCGCGGGTACGTCACGGGGGCGGGACTGAGGGAGGGGCATGGGCAAAGACCATCCTACCCTTTTTTAAGTTTTCAAGCGAAGGGGTATAGGACGATCTGGACCGTTGATGTTTTTAGGGGGGTTGTACCGAAGAAGAAGTGTATATTGTTTCTGCTCCTCTGAAACGTTTGTATTTTAAAGACCTTGCGACATGTTTCCTGGTGGAACTCCTCCTTGTTAGGGGCCTTGTGGAAATACAAGTACCCTCCGAAGATCTCGTCGGCACCCTCACCAGAGATGACCATCTTGACACCAAGGGCCTTGATCTTGCGTGACATCTGGAACATCAGTGTGCTTGCCCTGATCGTCGTCACGTCATATGTTTCAATGTGGTATATCACATCTTCAATTGCATCGATGCCGTCCTATAGCAATTTGTGCAATTAACATTACTGGTTGTGTATTGTGATCAACAAATAAGTTACATTTGTTATGCTTCTTAGTAGTAATATCGTACCTGAACTGTGAAGTTGAACTCATGGTGCACAGTACCCAGGTGATCTGCGACCTCCTTTGCAGCCTTGAGATCCGGTGATCCCTACAATATAAATTAAGATAACAGCATATGGTTGCAAGTGCCATTACTTTGAAACTTCAATAAACATGCACATGTTCCTTTCAGTTTCAGACCTCAAGGCCAACACAGAAGGAGTGGAGCCTAGTTCCCCAGCGCCTTGCAGCCTTTGTCCCTGCGAAATGACGGGCTGCCACAGCTGCCACCAGTGATGAGTCGAGGCCTCCGGAGAGCAGGACACCAAATGGAACATCTGTCATGAGCCTCTTGATTACAGCCTGAAAGCAGAAGATGCGGTTAGAAGAATCATGTCAATGACTCCTAAATTTGGTTACATCTCTGTTTTTCAAAGATAGTAGCAGAGGACAGATAGTTGAGGCGAGTATAGTTTGCGACCTTTTCAAATGCCGATCTGAGACGCAGTGGGTCATAGGGAACCGAGGGGATGACCTCAGAGAACCAAGGAGGGTTATACCATCTCTTGAAGCACTTATCTTTGCTGGAGTAAAGATTACCAGGCGGGAAGATCTCGAAGTGCTCACAATCATCGTTTAGCCCTTTCATCTCTGAAGATATCCACACGGAACCTGACAATTTTCCAGAGATGTGCATGCTTAGTAACACAGTGCAAATGATAGGTTTGTGTCATGAAAAGATTCCTCAAGCACTTTGGGGAGTTGTACCATCGATTCCCCAGCCAATGTAGAGAGGCGTGACACCAATGGCGTCACGAGCAGCAATGAAGCTGTAATCTCGTGCGTCAAGCAACACAAAGGAGAAAACACCATCCAACATGTCAATGAAGCTTTCTCCGTATTCCTCATACTATATATCAAAAGGGAGAAAATAGTTAGGTCATGCTAAACAAAAAGAATGCCACTAAGAGTTGTCCATTTCTCCACCTTCCCAAAGTTCTACTTTCTTTTTAATCGTGCAAGGATCTCAAAATGGAGTTCTGGGTCGGGTGTGCATGCACTCACATGATTAGAGAAATCAGGAAAAATAGCGAAAAAAAATTATATTTTTAAAAAATAAACATAATTTATCATAAAGGGTAAAAAGAATTTGAGGACAGATTTGTAGTGAAGTACTTATATGTAAGCAGAAGAAGAATGGTGGTGGTGTGTGTGGTGGGTGACTGACCAGATGGGCGATGACCTCGCAGTCACTGCCGGTCCGGAAGCTGTGGCCGGAGAGCCGTGCCCGGAGCTCCTCGTGGTTGTAGATCTCCCCGTTGACGGCGACGGCGACGGACTTGTCCTCGTTGTAGAGCGGCTGGTCGCCGGAGGCCGGGTCGATGATGGCGAGGCGCTGGTGGCAGAGGTAGTTGTCGGCGACCTGGTGCAGGCCGCTCCAGTCCGGGCCGCGGTGCTTGAGCCTGCGCGAGAGCTCGAGGACGTGCACCCTCTTCCCCTGCGACTCGTCGCCGCACCCCAGCACCGCCAGTATGCCGCACATGCTCCGCTCTCCTCGGTTATGCTGCTCCTCTCCTCTGGATCGTCGTCGATCGTTGCCTACAGCCAACAGCAAGGTAGTCGATCTGAATGGCTTGGCCCTACTACTTGTAGGTAGATAGATGCTTGGGCCGGAGATGGCGGAGCGCAGAGCTACACGTCGTGCATGCACGGCCTCGTCGGAATCACTCGCGGCCACCGCACCACATCAGACCATGGGTTCGTTTGTCCAGTTCTGCCATCATGCATCGGCACCTTGCATGCATGCGTTTCTGCCTGTTGCGTGTCACAGTGCATGTGCTCCACGTGTTTCTCTTCTCGCATTATCCATTAGCAAGCTAGCAGTATCGAATCAATCCTCGACGACGCTTTTTTTCTTTTCTTCAGGCTCCGCTTTAAAATTAACTAGATACTTTCGAAATTTGTACTGCACTCTATTCAATCTAAAAGTAAATGAAGGGTGAAGCAAATAAATCTGTAGTTAGATGGTTGGATGGACAATGTAGTGATGAAGCATCGCTGCGCCGCATGCTTGATTTTGGGTACCGTTCAAGGAATTCGGATACCAGGCGTTTCTTGCCGCCCCAGGAGAAACACGCATGAAGAGCAATAAAACAATTTTAAAAAAAATTACACTCAAAGTATAGGTAAATATAGTGGTATCTCAGCATCATTATTGTACTTGGCTTTGACCTAGTGGTAGCCTTCTAACTCACCCTTGAGGAGGTTGCATGTTTGATCACCATTCTTCCACTTTTTTTGGTATCATTTTTGAAAGTACATTACTTCAAAAAATAATGCTCATAAGATTCAAACTCCAGACCTGGTCGCATAAAAGCACGCAGACGCCACTTCACTGCGCTAATAGCTCTTATTTGAAAGTTTTTCTGAATTCAAAATTTAATTATAATTTCGTCCGGAAAATGTTCGGTATTTTTCGGTAACCGTGGTAACCGAGAATCTTGCTCAACATGAGAAATTTTGTCCAATCGAAATCCAAAACCTTGGCTGCATGTGCTGTGATGTAGCATCATCAGGCCGCGGGGGTGCTGCGATGAAGCATCCCCAAACTACAATGGCGGGGTTGTTGCGATCGAGAGCAGAGGTGAACCTACGTGTAAGCTGTGGGGTCAGCCGACCCCACAACTTTTTCTGAAAAACAGCCTAAAATTATTGTTTATTTACTGTTCATCGTGAAGAAAAAGATAAAAAAAGCCATTGACCCCACGGATTCTTGAGGCGGGCGCGGCCACTGATCGAGAGGCGGCGACGATGCATTGTTGAGGCGGGTAGGGGCACTCGCCCTCCATGAGAAAATTTGTCCATTCGGAATCAAAAACCTTGGCCACATGTGTTGTGATGTAGCATCATCAGGCCGCGGGGTGTTGCGATGAAGCATCCCAAGCTACAATGGCGGGGGTGTTGCGATCGAGAGCCGGCGACGATGCAATGTCGAGGCGGGTGGGGGCTCTCGCCCTCCATGAGAAAATTTGTCCATCTAGAATCCAAAACCTTGGCCACGTGTGCTGTGATGTAGCATCATCAGGCCGCGGCGGTGCTGCGATGAAGCATCCCAAGCTACAATGGCGGGGCTGTTGGGACTGAGAGCCGGCGACGATGCATTGTCGAGGCGGGTGGGGGCTGCTGCTGCGAGCACTGCCAGCCATGGATGTATGCAGAACGAGGAGAAGTATGCGAGAGGAGGAAGATGCGCCATGTGTAGCCGCGAGCTTCTGGCCGAATGGCCATGCTCGCGTTATCAGACGGCTGATCTTTCCCTAAGATCAGCGGCTTTCGCCTAGCAGTCGCCCGGAGATTACTCGTTGTGCGTGAAGAGAAAAAAATTTGTTTTCAACGCCAGAAATCAGCTGAGTTTTTTTTCTGAGTTAGTTGAGTAGTCTACGCTCCAGATGAAACGAAGAAAAAAGCTCGTCCGGAAAAAAGAGACCAAGCGCCCGACGACTAATAACTCGGCATCAATGCAAAACGCCGTTATCATCGATCGGAATCTTGTGGCGATCCAATCTCTTCCTTTCCTTAATACAGTACTCCAGTATATCTGTAGATCAATTGTGCGTGTTCCAATTGCGAGGAAAAGAAGCAGAAAATCGATTTCCTGTCCGGCTGGCCGTCGGGCGATCTTAATCTCCGCGTCCGGCGGCGGAGCCAGCAGGCGGCGGCAACGCCATGTTAGAGGCCGCGGCGGTGTCGCTTCCTGACGACGTCGTCTTCGACATCCTCTCTAGGACGCCCGTGAGGTCCGTCTGCCGGTTCCGGTGCGTGTCGAGGGGCTGGCGAGCCCTAATTACATCGGACCCGGCCTTCCACGCCGCGCACAGGTCCCGCCACACCGACCCGTTCCTCGTCGACATGGGAAACTTCCGAGGAGGAGGAAAACAATGTGACATACGGATCCAGGACATGGACGGCAACGTCGTCAGAGTGATCGAGGGCGTCGGCGGCCTTTGGATGCGAAAGACGACGAGCCTCGACGACCTCGTCTGCGTCCACAGCGATTCTCACCAAGACGGCGTCCACGTCGTCAATCCGGCCACCGGGGAGGTGCTCGCGACCAGCCCTGGGCGAGAGGTACTAACAGACGATGATGGCACCGTCACCCGCCTCTACTACCCATGTTTCGCCATCGGCCGTGCCGGTGCCGGCCCCTCCGACCCATACAAGCTGGTCCGGCTCAGCCGAGCCGGCGCCACCTGCGACGTCCTCACAATAGGGGATCTCACTGCACGATGGAGGAAGGCACGGGCACATCCGTTCCCAAACTATGCCCCGGATACCTTTGATCCTCCTGTCGCCATCAATGGTATCATGTACTTCATGACACACGAGAGGCCAAGTGATGGTACCTTGCTTTGCTTCGACCTCGACAAGGAGCAATGGAAGGACGAGCCAGTCCAGGGTCCGAGGAAAGTCGTCGGCCAGGAGCTGTGGGAGAGCAGCACGGTATCTGCCCACATAACAGAGCTCAACGGCGCCCTTTGCTTCGTTCAACGAGAGCATCATGACATGCGGGAATTTCATGACGATTTATGCACCAACATATGGATCCTTGACGATTCTAATAAGAGTAACTGGACCAGGGCATTCAAGATCCCAATGAGTCGGGGTCTATACGGATGTTATCATACACCACTGAGGGTGATGAATGATGGTGAAAGCTTGCTGCTACAACATGATGATGATACCACGCCATGGTCGTCAGTACTACAAGTTTACGATGTTCGTACCAAGGTATGCACATACTTTCCAGGAACGCTAGCTAGCAACATTGGTCTCTGCAACTTGCACTTAGAGCATTTTGTGGAAAAAAGGTAAATTTAACGTTTCCGGTAGGTAATGGTGGGAAATCCATGATCCATGCATTTCATCAAGATTGATGCGGTCTGGCACAGTATAGACATGTAAATTGATTACCACTCTTATACCCGCTGAATACAACTGACAAGAGGACATACAAATACAGACGTAAACCCCATTAGTGTGCAGCTTTTTGCAAGGGAGACAGTCGGTGTGCAGCGCTACATGCATTCTAAAGTACTCTCTCTTTCCTCCCATGCCAAAGACAGTTTGATGGCATGCGCTCGATGATGTGGATGACTTGCATGTGCATTTAAATGGGAGGTTGCATGTGTGCGACATATATGATTGTGTGTGTGGGTGCGCGGATTGCATGTTTATATATGAGCATGTGTGTGTGGATGTGCGCGTGTGGGTGAGATAGAGAAAGAAGATGATACCATTGTTATGAAATATAATTCATCGTATTAACTTTCCTAAATGACTTCCGTTAGAACATAGTATATCAGATGTAATTCATCGTAGTAATTTTCCTAAATGGCCATTTGTTAGAACATAATTGCCATGCTAGCCTCTTGAACACTTATTTGCATCTTAGGCCTTTGGGGAATCATGCCAGATATATTAGCATCTCTGGTATCTTACTAATGCCTATGAGAGGATGTGGTGCCAATTACATTGGCATTTACGGAGTTGTGACATTCACAATGGCAAGTCATATACACATCGTTATTTCGTATCGTCAATGGGGCTGAACAAGTCGATGATGTGGTAGCAGTATGGCAATTGACGGGAAAATCCTATTCTGTGCCGATAGCGGATAATAGGACACGAAATCGTACAGGGCGAGCTATGATGAGCGTTTCAGTTATTTTCCTTCACTACGGACAAGGCACCATCTTCCACCGGCTTTCAACAGGTGATCCTGGTTTTCTCTTGGCTTTTTCACTATCTCTTCTTTCTTGTTATTTTTTACATTTATTGTCTTTTTCCTCTTTGTTTTTATTTTTTCTAACACATGAATAAAGGCATGAACATTGAACACCCGAACATTTCCCAAATGTAGGAACTTAATTTTAAACGCATACACACACGCACACACATAACGTTTTACAAGGTTAAATGATTTTCATAGTATTTTTTATCTTTTTTTAGAAAGCATAGTATTTTGATCTACTAAACAAAAAAGTTCAACAATTTTAAAAATAGTTCACCGAATTTAAAAAAGGTTCGTGCAATTTGTAAGAATAAAAACAGAGAAGGAAATAAAATACGAAAAAATCATAGAAAAGACGGTCAAACAGAGAAAGGAAAACCACATGCATTACATTTGCCAAAAAACACGAGAAAAGGAATTAGGAGCACAGAAAAGTAAACTGCCGCAGTGGTTATTGCTTTAGGACTGACATATTTTTTGAAAAACAAATTGAGTGATAGAAGAAAAACGGCAAATGGGCCAAGTTGCAAAAAGTACTTTAATAGACGCTTAAGGCACGGAATAGGGGATGGATGAAAATCCCTACTCTTTTGAGACAAACTTATTAATCTGTCACAGTGTTTATAGGGACGAAGAGAAGATCTCCGGGTTGGCCTAACCACACATGGGCCCAACCCCTAAAGGCAGACAATGTTTTGCGAGATTGTGAGCCTCCCATTCGAGGTTCTAAATCCATGTCTAAAACAGCTAGAAGTAAAATCTAAAGAACTAGCTCTAATTTCTATGATGGCAGCTCCATAACTAGTTGAACTTCCTGACTTGATTTCCTCTACAACCGACTTGCAATCCGAGGTGACGATGGTATGGTGAGCATAAAGATCTTGGGCCAGAGCTAGACCCTTCCCTACTTGATGCTTTTTGTGACAAGATGTCGCCAATTCTAGCACGTCGACAAGCACATGGGCCGGCCCAACTCATGGAGCAATGACCGTGAGAGTGTTGGTTTTCTTTTTTGTCTAGTGTGATTTTTTTCTTGTTTTCCTTTCCTTATTTTTGCTTCTTGTTTCTTTCATGTTATATTTTTTTATTTGCTGTTTTAGGTGATCTTCTCTAGTTTTGTTCCTTTTTCAGCTTACAGTTTTAGGCAGTTTTATTTGATTGTTCTGGTTTAATTCATGTGGCTTTCTTTTCTTCTACTTTTTCTTTTAAATTCAAGAGTATTTCCAAAATTAGAGAATGTTTATTTAAATCTGAGAATATTTTTAAGTCAATGATTATTTTAAAATTTGAGAATATTTTCTAAACTCACAAATATTTTAAAATTCAAGCATATTTTCTAAAAAAATGAAGATTTTTCAAGTTCTTGAACACATTTTTATCACGCAATAGTTTCTTTTAGTATGTAAAAATAATCCAGCAACTGTTTTTCAAAGGAACCCCGATTGAGAAAACAAAAGAAAAGAACAAAGGAAAATTGTCAGAGAGAGGAGTGCTCCGCGCATGCCACAATGGGCCGGTCGACAAGCGATCGGTTTGGGCTCCCATTCTGCACGACTGCTCCACCCATGCTACTAGGGACAAAATCATTGCTTTGACCCTTTTGGGTAAATTTAGGACAAAATGAACCTCATTGGAAACTTTAGCATGATTTGACCCTTTTTAGAAATGCCCAACATCCTGACTTTTTTTTTGAACTAGCATCCTGACATTTCTGTTCTATGCAACGCCGGAGACTTTGGCGTTGCTATCCCTAAGCAACCATAGCCAGCAGGGGGGGGGATGATACTACGGCATTGCAAAAAGCTGAAGCGCCATGAACTTTGGCGTTTCTTAGTGACCAGTAACGTCGGATACTTTGACATTTCAAAAAAGGGTCAGATCGTGCTAAAGTTTCCGGCGAGGTTCATTTTGTGCTAAAGTTGCTTCAAAGGGTCAAAATAGTGATTTTGGCCTACTAGTGATGTTCCTCTTGCTAGAACTTCGTCATGGCCTGGGTCAGGGCTGTCAACTACTGCATCCTAATAAGAACACTACTCCATTTGAAGCACGAGCAAAGCAGCCAAAAGAACAAACTTATCACGTGCCTCGGATGACAGCGACACATATGTAATGTAGCCAAACATAACCAAAAGTTGTTGAACCTAATCAAGGCATTATTTGCTAAACCTAGGAACATCTCCAATAGTTGATGAATGAACGTTTCCAATATAGGAGAGGGAAGGTTTTTGGGCAGCAGGTGTTGTTGTTGCTTTAACAAATGATGTTGGTGCCTAAAGTTTTCTGCCCTTCTTCTCTTCTTACTCCATAATTGCATACATATTGAAACAAGAATGGTATGATAATTAAAACTCTGTCAAATAAACTAAAAGCAAATAATACTAAATTATGACATAGTTCATGGAACCACGAGTTCAAGTTCAACACACTTTTTTGCGGGTTAATTCAACACACTTGTTCATCACACATAACACAAAGTTCACCACAAATGACATGAAACATATCGTACAACTAGTGGTCTTGAAGGCTTTAATCCGTCACAATACTACTATATCGCAACAAAAAACGGAGAAATGTTTATTTTACCTTGAAGACTTTTCGTTGAACACCTGTTTGGCACGAAGATGAATTTCAGCCAGCGTAGCACACCGGGGCCGAGGCGGTCGCCGGGCCGGCTAGGAATGAGGTTATGGTTCTCCTGCTGCTGTCGGGAAGCCAGTGATCTTGGCCAAAGTTGCTGCCGCCACATTGGCTGACAGCCGAGAGCTTGGAAGGAGCGGCGGCTTGGCGGTGGGAGCGGAGGTTACGTGGGGGATGGGTCGGAAACTAATCGACCTCCACGGTGATTCCTAGTGCCGCGGCATGTCGGTGGAGGGGCGTGAGGCTGCCGGAATAGATGCAAATATGAAAGGGGCAAAATTTTGGGCTGGCCAAATACATCGTCATTACAGATACATCATCTATTGGAGCACTATATATTTTGAACCGAAGTACCTTAAACGGTAGTTTTTCTTGGCATGGTGACATTTTCCCTTTAAAGACACTCTCGGTCCCCACGAATTCTACTTCTTCATTGCAGATATATTTTTAGTAAAAATAAAAGGCTTCCCCCGATTTTCATTAATAGAAAGCACAGAGAGGATCATCATCTTCGTTGCGGTTTCACGACAATTTCACCATCTAAATCCTAGGACACTGACTTGGACAGGCTGGCCTGACCGGCTTATTGTCTTGTAATTTTCAGTTTTCCTACAAGGATTGCTCTCCTTCCCCCTATTTTCCTTGACGAAGACCCATCTTTTTTTTTTTTTTTGGTCATCGTGCGTCTTGACATTAAGTCTTCCTGGTTCCTACTATACTTGGCTAGAACTTCCACATGTTCCAGTCCATTTAATAACTAGGGTCAAGCAATCAAAGATCCGGTGCCGTTCCAGGCACATGTGTATACGGAAATAATGCATCCTCCGCCATGCTTTCCGCCATGGCGGTTGCGTTCCGTTCCGTCAGTATAATTTCGTGCTACGAGTGGACACATGTGCGACGAAAGCCAAAATAAGGCCATGCTTTCTCCGCCATCGTGGTCACAAGGGGAAGCGTGCGCCGCGAGCTTGCCCTCGTCGAGCTTTCGAAATAGGTACAACGACGGTGCCTTTGCTTGCGTGTCCGCCTATCACTTCCAAGTTCCTGCCATCTCTTTCTTTGGTCATCTCCGTCACGCTATTACTGATGGGTGCATGGGAGCAAACATGCCTTTTGCGGTGTGTTTCGTTTTTCCTTCTAAGGGCATCTCCAACCCTGCCGGTCCTTGAAACGTCCGAGCTGTCCAACGCGGTACCTCATCGGCTCACTGATCTAGTTTTGCCATCCAGCGTGTTATCTCATCGGTTCATGGACGCCTCCGGTTGTCCAAATTCTAGCAAACCGGACGTAAATTGAGGAGCTTTGCGGGCATTCAGATCGTTGGCACGTAGAATTCCAACACGCCCGGCTCACTCAAGTCTCCCATCCAGGCCACTTTTCTGTCATTCCGTCCCTGCTCCCTCTTACTCTGCATCCGCACACTCGTGGTCTAACACTTCGTTTGTACCTCTCCAACCGTTGTCAAGGCATTGCTTGACGTCCAAAGCCCCCACCCACGCATATGCCCGTCTTGGACTATGCTGACATCCACCCATGATATGTCCACAACCAAGTACCCTCCGCCCCCTTTGCCGATGTTGTCCATGGCAGACACCACACGCGTCAGGTGTTCGGTCAAATGCTATTGAGCTTTTTTTGTTGAACTTCTCGTTGTTTTAAGGGGTAACCACGATGATGGGGTACTCAGTGATGAAGGATGAGTAGTTGTGCGACGCGTGGAAGGCCGTATCTACGGACTTTGTAGGCATGAGGCAAAGGGGCTCGACCTTTTGACAAAACGTGCATGCTTCGTTTCTCAGTGTTGGTGGTAATCTGCAACCCTAGACCCAAACGTGGTGTTTCTTTTGTAAAATACTCTTGGAGCAGGACCCGCATGTGTTATGTGCATATGGCAGCGACATTGCTTGCATGCCTCTCGCATAGTGAGTTGCATCAAGGCACGACGGCGCAGGAGGCCTCTGATGACCACGCCCCGTGGGACGCTGTGAGCGGCGGCCGACATCGACATTGGTGGCGTGGCGATGGACACAACCATCCCCCATGGTCGACACATGGTGGGTCCCACCGGTCAGAATGAGCATCACAGTATCTTTATGGAGAGAGAAGTATATATATATATTCTCTAAAAAGAAATATCATGGTGGAAGGGGGTTTTCTGCGTAAAAAAATTGAAAACCGGCGGTTTTCTGCAAAGTGGACCCAAACTGAGGTGGTCGGTGCGAATTCCCCTTCTTCGTTGCGGTTTCATGAAAACTTCGCCGTCTGAATTCCTAGGAAAGGACTTGGGCAGACTGACCGACCGGCCGACCGATCTGAACACGGCGGCTCCGGTCAGTCCCCTCCACTCTCCGCTCGAGTCGTCTTCCCTCCCTCCCGAGCTCCATAAAATAAGCCGCGCAAGCTACTCGTTGCCGGCAGCTTCCTCCACCCCCTCCCTCCCTCCCTCTCCCCGATCCACCGATCCCCGGGGGTCTCGCGGCCGATGGCGGGGCCGATCCGCGTCACCATGGAGGTCGGCGCCGACGGCGTCGCGCTCATCACCATCTGCAACCCGCCGGTCAATGCTCTGCACCCCATCAGTAAGCGACGCCCTCCTCTGCTCCGTCGGGCCTCTTTCCTTCCTGCCAGTCTAGCCTAACGCCGTGCGCCGATTCGGCCGGCTCCCCTTCTCCGCGCAGTCATCCAGGGGCTCAAGGAGAAGTACGCCGAGGCCCTTGATCGCGACGACGTCAAGGCCATCGTCCTCACCGGTGAGATTTTGCTTGCTCTGTCTGCTCTGAAATTCGTTGACCACCCAGCTATTTCTTGGTTTGGGGTTATCCTGGTACTGTATTAATTATAGTATGGTTGTGGAGCTGTCGGCTGTCGCCATCGTATCATTTTATTTGTGCTGATCCCAGTCAGCTTTGTGATTGTGTTGCTTCAGTTCTTATGATGCTAACCGCTTGGCTGAAAGTGGGAACCTCGCTAAAATAGTTAACTGAAGTACGAAGGGGGCTTCTGTTTGCTATGGATTCTCGACTACTACATGGGAGCTCCCCTGTTTCTCCACAGGACAAATAAAATGGGTACCGGGTGTTAGCTTTGCTATTGGAAGGACATATCCTGACTAAATCTATGTAGAAGACATTTATGGTGCTATGACTAACCTACCACAACAAGAGGCATACTTCTTGTTTTCTCACTGCACAGAGGGGGCCTTACAGATTTGTGCACTCCAGGGATGTGGATAGGGGGCTAAAAAAAATCAGTTCACGAAACTTACTATTTCTGATACTTCTTGCTGTTCTGTACTATTATTGTTATTTACTTTAAATTTTACAGGCGCGGCGGGCAAGTTTTGTGGAGGCTTCGATATTAATGTATTCTCGAAAGTTCATGAGACTGGTAAGGGGGTGCCTTCATTTGTACGGTTGGCAAATTTATTGTTCACAGCCTAGCCTTTTTAGGACAATCTGTTTTATTTTCTTACACATTAAACATGGTTTTGCAGGAGATGTGTCCCTTTTGCCTGATGTATCTTTTGAGCTTGTGTCGAATATGATCGAAGGTTTGACATTTTTTTTCTTCTAATTTTGTCATAGTTTCTGTTGTCTATGAATGATGGAACTCTTTAGGCACCTCTAATTTGTATCGAGATCATGAAATTTGGGCCTGATTGTAAAAACATGTTTATATGCAGATGGCAAAAAGCCTTCTGTCGCTGCAATTCAAGGCCTTGCTCTTGGCGGTGGTCTAGAGTTGACTATGGTCTGTCATTTTTGTTGCTGTTCTGCTGAACGTACAGCTGATTCTTTACCCTTTTTCTGAACCAAAGTCCTGTTTATCATGTAAATGAACAATTTTTTTTTCAGGGTTGTCATGCTCGGATAGCTACCCCTGAAGCTCAACTTGGATTACCAGAGCTAACTCTTGGCGTGATTCCTGGAGCTGGAGGTAGGGAACTAGGGATATGTCTTTTTCCGACAGTTTGAACTACTGCTCTTATTTGCTTGCTTTGTATTGAATTCTGTCATGGATCTGAAACTTTTCTACTTATCATGTAGGAACTCAGCGTCTACCGAGGCTTGTAGGTCTGCCCAAAGCAATAGAAATGATGCTGGTGAGTCTAATCTATCTTCTGTGTTAGTTGTTACGCTGACCTAGCTGTGGTCAGATAAACTTCGTGTCCTAAGTTGATTAACATATGCAAAGTAAATTAGACAGAAGGCATGTAATAGTGAAAACCAATTTTAAGTGAGTGGCTTGAGTTATATTTATTCATATTCAACCCTGGTAGTAATAAGGTTTTCAAAGAACAATGAATGTTGAAAAACTAGAGCATAAATAAGAATCTCATTTCAAACTGTAACTGTGCCTGGTACATGTATGTGGCACCGAACATATCAGGCACCCAATTTTTTTCTGAACAAGGAGTGTATATGTAATGATCATCTGGAAATTAGTATCATCCTATCTTGTTTCTTACTCCTATCATGCTCAGTTATAATAAATGCATTCATAATATTTGCTTCAGCAATCAAAGTTCATTACAGCCAAGGAAGGAAAAGAACGTGGTTTTATTGATGCGCTTTGCTCCCCTAATGAGTTGATAAAAATGTCACGCTCTTGGGCTCTGGAGATTGCAAATTACCGTAAACCTTGGATAAGATCTCTTGGCAGAACAGATGGGCTTGGTTCACTGTCTGAAGCTCGTGCTGTATTAAGTATGGCAAGACAGCAAGCAAATAAGGTTGCAGCAAACATGCCACAGCACCAGGCCTGCCTAGATGTTATTGAAGAAGGTGTACTATATGGAGGCCATGCTGGTGTTGTGAAGGTTTGAATTTCCTATTTGTCTTGGTACATACGCTAATATCATCTATGTGCTTCTCTTAGTTAAACAGCTAGCTGGGCACCATATCTCCCCAAAACTTCTAGAGCTTAGACTAGTCTTGTAATGTCAATTGAGAACTATACCAGTCCATTGCCAATATGCTCTGATTCAGTAATTGCTGATAAGCATATAATGTAATAAAGGCCCTAAGTAGCCATGTCTCTACAGTAACAGTCAGTTTCTCAGAAACATTTAGATTCCTTAGCTCATTTTTGCCCAGAGTAACAAATTAACTTGGCAGTTCTTGGTATCACTGCTCTGCATAACTTGGGCTCCATTTGGCATCATGTTGGATTATTATAATCCAGCTTATCTACACAGTTTTTTATTATTATCTACTTTACTGTTTGTTTAACCAACTCATCATACTTCCGCAGTTTTTGTAGCAGCAGACAATAAAACAAGTTCAGCACAGCACATTTAGCAACCGCAGACCAAGCCTTAAAAATTATAACAAACCTCCGTGTAATATAGTGATGACAATAATTGTTTCTTTGTTCTGTTGTTTATTATTCCTTATGCATGTGTTTGGTGTACTGAAATAATGCAGGAAGCAAAGGTTTTCAAGGAGTTGGTAGTATCAACCACATCAAGGGCACTTGTCCATGCATTCTTCGCCCAGCGTTCCACCACTAAGGTTGTCCTCAAAAGTATAGTATTCTGTTTAACTTTTCTTTTCCTGATTCACTTTTCTTGTGTTCCAACTGTCTTAATTTTGCTGCACATAGTTAACTACCATGCAACCAAACTATGTTACAGAATATGATACATGATACTCCCTCCGTCCCAAAATAAGTGTCATGATTTAGTACAAAGTTGTATGAATTTTGTACTAAATCAGCGACACTTATTTTGGGATGGAGGGAGTATTAACCAACCATGCAACCATACTACATTAGAGCATATGATACGTGGTCTTAACTAAGCTTTGCTCAAATTGCAATGCTATATGTGAACACATCAAAGCTAAATTGCTGCAAGGACGTCATTTGATGTGTAAACTTTTGTTTTTGCCCCCTTTGGTTATTTGTAACCTGTTGTGCTTTCTGACTCTTACAGTTGATTCTTGTAGGTACCAGGTGTTACTGATATTCAACTCAAACCTAGGAACATAAGAAAAGTTGCTGTTATTGGTGGTGGTCTTATGGGTTCTGGAATTGCAACAGCCCTTCTTGTTGGCAATATATCTGTTGTCCTCAAGGAAGTAAATCCTCAATTTTTGCAAAGGGGACAAAAAACAATAGCAGGTCAATTTTGCGAAACCACTGTAGCATTTCCTGGGTTTTTTCTTCCCAATAGATATTTGGATTGTGATTTTTGTTGATGTAGTGTTAAAACATCAAGTTACTATAAATGATATTACCGAACAACACTGATTTTCTTTTGCACAGGAAATCTGGAGGGCCTTGTCAAAAGAGGCTCATTGACCAAGGATAAAATGAGCAAGGCCATATCACTTCTCAAGGGTGCATTGGATTATTCAGATTTCAAGGATGTTGATATGGTTATTGAGGTTTGTCCTCATATGTTTTATGATTTAAACAAGACAAAATAGTTGTGCATATATGTTAGGGTTCCTCTAGTTTGTGAAGCAGATATTCATGACATTGTAGTGCATTAACGAATCTTATGAAGGTTCCCATAAAAGTGATTACGGGGAATTTTAATAGATAACTTTGATATGGTTATGCAATCTATTACATAGTCACATAGCACACTTGCTTGTTAGGTTCTTATGCATATTTTCTCTTCTTGTAGGCTGTTATTGAGAAGGTTCCTTTGAAGCAATCAATTTTTGCTGACATTGAGAAAATCTGCCCACCACATTGCATACTTGCAACGAACACGTCCACCATCGATTTGAATGTTGTCGGCGAGAAGACAAATTCTCAAGATAGAATTATAGGGGCTCACTTTTTCAGGTTTGTTGTTTCTTGTGGGTTATGGTTTTACACTTCCTGAAAACTAGCAGTGTTCCAACTTAAGAAGTGCACTAAGGACTTACGCATCAAGGTTACTGGAAGACATCACATCAATAAAATTTGTTAACAGGAGCATGTAACTATCAAGTCATTGACACCATTACATTACCAATTTAACCCCATGCTTCTAAGTCATGGTACGAAAGAAAACTTGTTCTGAGTAGAAGGGAATTTGATGGTTATGCAAGTTGCTAACAATGAAGTTAGCCATAAGCCCATAATTCTAAGTGTCAATGTGCGAACTTTGCATGGAAGTTCCCTAATATTCTGAAGTTAGTTGATGTAGGAGGGGTATTCTTGGTATCAGTTTACCGCATGATAATTTGTTCTGATTTGTCATCTAATTATTGACTGTTGTTTATGGAACATGTGTATGCAAAAGTATGACTTCTAGTTTATGCAGGTTTATTCAAATGCAAAAGAGGCAATAACTGAATAAAACCTTTTCACAAGTAATTCTTTTTGCTGAAGGGATATTAAAAAGTAAAATCACAAGTCATTCTTCCAAATGGATAACCATCAATGTATAAGAAATTGTTCCGCTCTTTAATCAATTGCAAAACGATGTCCTGCATGTCCCAAACGACATGTGTCCGATTGCTGTTTGATTTAGTACAATTTGAAGCTAGATGTCTATGTCTTCATAATGTAGCAGCGGTTGCAATATTTTCTTATAAGCATCTATTTTGGGGAGTTATGGGAAGCTATTTTTATTTAACTTTGAAACAAATGTTTGGAAAGCAAGTTGCGCACATGGGATTATGAATAATACTCCTTGAGTTTTACTGGTTTGGATGATATATCGACTCTTCAAGCTTTACTTGCTTACTGAGAATGTGCCTTGCTAATGTTATGTTATTTGCAGCCCTGCTCATATTATGCCCTTGCTTGAAATTGTCCGGACGGAAAGGACATCACCACAAGCTATCCTTGATCTCATTACAGTTGGGAAAATAATAAAGAAAGTCCCTGTTGTGGTTGGCAACTGCACAGGCTTTGCAGTAAATCGTACATTTTTCCCTTACACACAAGGTGCTCAGCTTCTAGTTAGTCTTGGTATTGATCTTTTCAGAATTGATCGAATAATAAGCAACTTCGGCATGCCAATGGGACCTTTTCAGTAAGTTCTTCGACTCTGTTTTATGTCCATGTGAAATAATGGCCAATGGTTTGAAATTAAGTTCCTTTCATGAAAGAGCGAGCAAATGTTCCCATTCAACTATGTACATTTTTTTCTCTATTTCTTGATGAAAATGTTCCAGTATCATGTATTGTTCTTTCAGTTACCTAGGATAAATCAGATGCAACCCACTTCAGAGCAGTTTTAGTATAATATTATGGTCCACTTTGCGCATGTATTTGTGATAATATTACTCTAGGGGAAAAGGTGATTTATTAGAATTTTATTAATCAAGTAATTCGAAATTAATTAATGATATCTTCAAAAATATGTTGATCAAACATTATTTGCCTTGAATGATATTGTAATATATGTTAAATAGAAAGTGATGGTAAAAACTGTGTTCTGCTTTAGAGACCATGTCAGTGTCAAAACAATTAACTGACAATCAACTATCTTTGGAATATGCTTGTTGTGCCTTAGTTAGCTTGCTACAATGCACAGTGCAGTACCCAGGCATCATCCACTGACTGTTTCAATTTTTTTAAACATGATTCACATGAGTTCTTATGTTTGGCTGTTTCCATTCCCCTACAGACTCCAAGATTTAGCTGGATATGGAGTAGCCTTAGCAGTAAAGGATATCTATGCAGCTGCCTTTGGAACACGGAATTTTAACTCCGTTCTAGTGGATTTGATGGCAGAGACTGGGCGGCAGGGTATGCTTCTGAACCTGCTTTTGCTCCAGCTATGGGTTACAGTCAATAGGATGGGTTATGACCAGACCAATAGTTACTGCACCATTTCCGTATATGCATTTTTCACAACTGAAATTTCCCTGTTACTTAACAGGAAAGAGCAATGGAAAAGGTTACTACCTTTATGAGAAGGGTGCGAAGCCAAAGCCTGACCCTAATGTTCAACATGTGATTGATGAGTACAGAAGGCAGACAAAGACAATGCCGGGTGGAAAGGTTTCACTTCCTCTTTCTAACTGTCTGACATTTTTTCTGCATCTATGAAAACATGTCGTGCTACCTCATTTGTTAATGGAAGGTTTCCTTATATTGATACATTGACTTGCTTGCAGCCTGTTACTTTATCGGATCAAGATATATTGGAGATGGTTTTCTTCCCAGTCGTTAATGAGGCATGCAGGGTCATGGATGAAAATGTGGTGATCAGGGCTGCTGATCTTGATATTGCATCTGTTCTCGGGATGGGCTTTCCCAAGTACAGGTAGGCAGTTGCTGCTTAAATCTCTGACTGTCCTATAAATCCTAGTTAATCAGTGACAATCTGCATTCATTTCAAATATGATTAGATGAGATGTACTGGTTGTTATATGTTGCAACTTATGAACCTAATTTAACACTTACGTAGGCTAGCATTGTCTATCTTTTATCGGAATTGATTTAACACCAATTGGTTTTAGCTTAGCTCTTGAGGCTAGTGAGTTAGCCCTATAGCTTATTATTTTCAAATCGCCATGTTCGAGCCTTCTTCTCAATTCAGTTGACAGCTTTAATGTTACTCAAGTAGTAGTTTTTAGTTTAAATAAATATCTGCAACCTATAGTTCACCCAATGTAGGACACAGTGCCTGTTGGTTGTAGTCCTCTGTGCAATGTGTATCTTTTTCCACTATTATCACTGTTTGTTGAAGGAGGTGTGGTGGTTGCTTTGGGGTATGAGTTCTAATCTATAGTCTGATAATGAAGGGGTGGCCTCGTCTTTTGGGCTGACACGGTCGGGGCATCTTATATACATTCAAAGCTTAGCAAGTGGGCTGGAGCGTACGGTGATTTCTTCAAACCATCATCATATTTGGAGGAGAGAGCAAAAAGCGGCCGACCACTGGTACACTCTTGCATTCTCCCTCTTCCCGATGGATCATCTTATCCTAACTATGTTGAACTGTTGCATACAGATTTTGCTATTACATTTTTGTTACAAATAATGATAAACACAAATGTTCAAGATTGTCACATTTATAACCAGTGTATGACATGCTCAGCATAGACGGCTGTGTCACTTACGGTTTTCAACAATTTTCCTTCTGACCACCAAATGTGAATGATATGAAAATGAAGTCTGCGTTCGTTATCCATTGTTCAGTGTTGTGTTGTCAGTCTTTTTTCTTGTGGTAATGGTGTGATGGCAAAAGTTCCTGGCCACCACATTCAGGGGTACCTTATCAATTGAAAACATTATGCTGCTCCTTGCGTTGGGTTTTGTAAAGTTAAGCCTACCAAAGTTTGTTGGAAATTAAACATGTCACGATATCCGCAGGCCTCGCCACGGACGGCTCACCAAGCTTCGACGAGGTCACGCATATGAGGCGCTCCGTATGATGAGCACTAGGCACAGCTACTGCTCGAACAGCATCAACACTGCCTGCGGCACACATGTGGTGAAAAAGACCTCCAGGGAAGTGTTATCTGTAGTGTGTGTTGGACATTACATCATGTTCCCAGTTTTTTACCTGGGCTGATACAACAATAAGAAAAATAAACGTCTTAGCATAGTTTTCTGGTTGTAATTTCCATGCCTCGTAACTGTGCAAGTCTGTAACTACATGGTAATTGTTCCGTCACAAGTAGAGTTTATGCTGTATTTGTCAAGTGTGAATTTGCATATCACAATTCAGGGGGATGATCTTTTTCTTTCTGAGAATTCACAACATTGTCCAGCAAGACCATGGGGAGAGTTTTTGATCCATGGATCTTGGCCTGAAAACTCTACCCCTAGCGTCCGCTCCTCGGACTTTTCAAACTTTGCTAACAGAAACATCCAAGTAGCCAAAGGGAGGAAAATCAATCTAGTCTCGGCGCTTTCGCCTTTTCAAAGTTGGTGAATTGAAAAATCTCAGTAGCCAAAGGGAGGAAAATCAATGACACCCAATAGTACCGGCGAGGATCGAATCCTTCCGCCCTAGAGGAGCTGGTATGGGCACAAACGTATTCGAGCAAAAGCGTGCCAACTCCTCTTAGAGCATGGGTAATAACCTTTGATGGCATTTGGAGAAGCTGCTGAATGTTGTATACAAATTACAGCTTCAGACTGGTGAGCATTAAAACTGGCCCTTCCCTCCCTCTCTCACTGCACATCTCTGCCTCACATCACATCCTCTGTCCATGTATAACAAGCACAACAGACACTTGGATTTATACAACAAATTTCATGCACACACACATGATGCTAACCATTCTAAGGTAAGAAAGAACAACACAACATTGTAGCCTTGATTAGGCCCGGCCACGGTTTCTTCATTCTCTGTGCATCCTTTGATGGTCGCGCCTCCTCATGTTCTCCCAGATCGAGAAGAGCAGATTCAGGATGTAGTAGTAGATGGTGCTCACGCAGGTCATGACGAAGTTCCAGCAAGAGGAAGGCCAATACCATGGATAGAGCAGCCGAAAGAACAGGCTTATCACGTGCCTCGGATAGCGACCCACCTGTGCACGGATAAGAACTTCAGTTAGGTAGACCAAACCATGATCTACATCTACAACAAAACTCGCAATTTCCATGATGTTTTCTAGCTGGATTGCTTATGGCAGAAGCAAAATATGGTAAGATAAATTAGAAGATAGAACTAAGATTAAGCTAATAAGATGGCACTCACAGGAAAAAGTAAATCCAACGTATTCCAGGCTGCATGCCGGACGGCTCTTGTTGGATAGGCAGGGCCTCCAGGAGATGTGAAGCTATACAGGCATGACTTTAGTCTGGTGCTTGTACTCATCCTCAACTCCCAGCCTGCGCTCATCGATTTCCTTTCAGGATAAAATGTGATCTTCCAGAGGAGAAATATACATATTCACTGAAGATAAATGTTCTGGCTAGCAAATACCTTGAAGGATGGTCATGCGGGAAAGGTAGTGCAGCAGTACTGGCTCCACTTTTAGCTTCTGGAGCTGGATTAACAACAACCAAATATTTAGTCTGCAGAAACGATGTGGCATGTCATATGGAAGGGGAACAACGAATGTTCCATTCAGATGGTAACCTGATCGGTGAGTTCAATCACAAAGTAATCTGCAGCTCCACCAACCAAGAAAGAATTTGGAAAAGCAGGGAAATGCCCAAGAAAACTTGTAAGCACGTGATCTGCTCATGGAAAATTGCAACAGTTTAGTGGCAACACAAACAACCAGCACCAAAAGTGTGGAGAAAAGGAACCTACCCTGATCATAGAACAGCATGAATCTGGAGAGGAGGCAGAATAGATTTCTACCAGCCTGTACACAATTATCAATCAATATTCATTGATTACTGAACATGCTTACAAGAAAAGGCTAGTACATTTCCGTGCAGAGAGATTGAGAGAGAGGTCGACCTGTGGTGATATCTTAATGAGTTGATCTGGAACTAAAGCGACTTCTTCAAGGAGATACTGTTCGAGGAACAAAGGATGTTAGTAACGGTGTAAAAATGCATGCAGCACAGTTCCAAACAGAGGTACAGAAGCATAAACAAACAAATTCTTACATGATACAATGGGAGGAAGTACCTTGTATTGGTTTGAATGTCAATCCTGTCAGAGATATAAAAAAATGATTCTATCAGACATGGGAGTTTGAGGCAAAAAGGGAAGGGGCATCATTGCACAATCATACCAAAAAACGTTAGTAGCTCCTTGGACAAGAGCAGAGCTGTATCTTAGTGATACCTCTTTCCCCTCAAGAGGGACTTCAAACAACTGCAAATGAAGAACTTGCAATTTACCAAATGAAGTACAAATGAGAGCCAATACAACTTGTATCATCTTTATCAACAAGACTAAATAATTAATGGAGGATAAATCAGAATTTTGCCCTCATTTAAAATCACCTTGTTTACGGTACATGCGGCAACATGGTAACCAGGACAGTGGGTTGCATAAGGTGTGCGGTGGGAAAAGATATCTTATCTAAGGCCAGCTTGTAGTTTCATTTTGAATCTAATGTATAATTAAATCATCCAAGTCAAAATAGAAAACATGACTTTCTTCGAAAAATGCAGATAAAGAAATAACCCATTGCCAAGTCCTAATATCTACAAGAACATAAATTCAGTACATACCCATCTGTGAAAAAGAAGTGCAAATATGTTGGCTGCAAAGGATTGGCTCCAGAGTTGCACTATCAACTCGAGTATCCGCCTCCCACTTTGAGGTACTTTCACATAGTGATTTGCAAGAATCTCATAGAAGCACAAATGGCCGTCTTCGCGGTCATCTACTGGAGCGATTCCCTCATTATTGGTGCTTAAAATCTTATCTGTTCATCAGAGGCAAGGATTCTTGTAAAGATATCACAGTAGCTTATTTTCGCTTTTTATTAGAGAATAACATACAAAATAGCATCCCTCCATTTCCAAATAGACGTCATTTCATTTTAGTCTCTCCTATATCGATTTGTTAAATATATGGCCGTAAGCTGGCGCGAACTTGGGTGGCAACCATTTGAAATGCACCAACAGCGACATCAGAGGATGATGATTAGCAGAACAGACGCAGGAAAATTCAGAGAAATGTAGGCACCTCGAGCGCGGTCGTCGACCTTGAGCGCGATGTCGGCGAACAGCTGCTGCAGCAGCTTGAGGCGCTGTGAATTGGAATTCAGAGCCTGCACGCAAAACGAACGGCCAGTTAAAACATCCATACACAGCGGTTGTAAATTCTAATCCAGCCTAAGCTTCCGAGGAATTGCAGCGAAATGAAAAGGAAACAGCCCCCAATTCTAAACCAAGCCAACTTGATCTGGCTGAACCTTTTCCTCTGTCAATTGTAAGCCCGCTTGCAATTGAATCTTTTTCCTCCCTTTTCCCCACCATTGGACATTTGAATCAAACCAGAATCCCACTTTTACTTTTCTATCCAACAATTCCCCACGTGGCGGAACCAATCGATTGGCCCCGAAGGAAATCAAACCAGCACAACGAAATTGACCGCTAAGAGCCGACGGAGGTGGGCGGAGGGGAAACGGAAGAGCTCGACGGACGGGGACGGCGCGATTGTCAAATCGGCTCTCACGATTGATTAACAGCAACCGCGAGGAATGAAGGGAGGGACGAGGGGTCGGAACGAATGCGGAGGGAACCTTGTGCAGCTTGCGCTCGATCTCGAGGGAGAGCGCCTCGAGGTGGTCCGCCGTGCGGGGCCGCATCTCCTCTCCGTCCGACCGACCGCCGTCGCCGGGATTTGGGAAGGGGGCGAACCGCCGGCCGCGCTCGGTATCCGATTGTACGGACTCGCTCTTGTTTTTTTGCCCCTTCGCTCCTCCTTCTTGTGCGTTGCGTACGTGCCGGTGTTTCTTCGGCGGTCGCATCTGGGCCGTGCGTGTTTTAGGCGGTCGCATCGGGGCCGTACACGTGCCGGCTGGACGGATGCCCCGGCCCGCTCGAGGTCGGCTGCCATGGCGTGACGTGCTGGCCGGTGGTTCGGACGCGTGTGAGGGGAAGGGACACGCAGCCGCCTTGACGTGGATAAGTTATGAATTGAACGCATGTCTATGAATCGTGCGTTTTATCTGGATCAGACCCAGTTGTGTATTGAGGGATGAACTTACAACTGAAACACAAAAGACGACCAAATTGTATGTTAGGGATAAAGTCACAACCAGGACAAAAAAAACCACTCGACAAAAATAAAAAATTCCCAATATGAAAATAGGAAAAAAAGAGACAAAATAGATCCGCATCACTGATTGTCATCTTCTTCGTCCTAAGGACAAAGACTGAACCCCTAGTCGACCCCCAATTCATATCTAGGAGAACTAGGTGTAACAGGTGTTTCAAGATTTTCAATTTCAACAATCTCATTATGTCTTACTCTAGCAATTTGTTTATCAAGAAACTCACCTAGTGACACATTATCATCAAGCAAGGTACTAGCATCATCAAGAGTAGCATTCATAGCAGAAGTAGCATCATCAATAACTTGCGACATATCAGAATTGATAACATGTAGTGGTGTTGCAAGTATATTTATAACAGAAGGTGAATTTAAAGCGGAGCTGGATGACAGTTCCTTACCTCCCCTTGTCTTAGAGGGAAAAAAAATTTAGTCTTAGCATCCTTCAAATTCTTCATAACGATAATTTGATAATAATCCCAAGTGACTCCACAAATATAGCTATGCTCGCCGGCAACGGCGCCAGAAAAAGGTCATAATAACCCACAAGTATAGGGGATCACAACAGTTTTCGAGGGTAGAGTATTCAACCCAAATTTATTGATTTGACACAAGGGGAGGCAAAGAATATTTGCAAGTATTAGCAGCTGAGTTGTCAATTCAACCACACCTGAAGATTAATTATCTACAGCAAAGTGATAGCAAAGTAGTATGATAGTTTTGATAGTAGTAGTAACAGCAATGGTAACGATAACAGCGATAACAATGATTTTGTAGCAAGTGCAATAGTAACAATAGCATTAGTAACTTAGCTAGAACAATATGAGAGAAATTCGTAGGCATTGGATCGGTGAATTCGTTGGATGATATTCATCATATAACAATCATAACCTAGGGCGATACAACACTAGCTCCAGTTCATAAATATTGTAGGCATGTACTCCGTAAATAGTCATACGTGCTTATAGAAAGAACTTGCATGACATCTTTTGTCCTACCCTCCCGTGGCAGCGGGGTCCTATTGGAAACTAAGGGATATTAAGGTCTCCTTTTAATAGAGAACCAGAACAAAGCATTAACACATGCTGAATACATGAATTCCTCAAACTACGGTCATCACCGGGAAGTGTCCCGATTTCTGTCACTCTGGATTTGCTGGATCATAACACGTAGTAGGTGACTATAACTTGCAAGATCGGATCTAGAACATAGATATAATGGTGATAACATAAACGGTTCAGATCTGAAATCATGGCACCCGGGCCCAAAGTGACAAGCATTAAGCATGGCAAAGTCATAGCAACATCAATCTCAGAACATAATGAATACTAGGGATCAAGACCTAACAAAACTAACTGATTACATGATGAATCCACTACTAAAAAAAAGGCTATAGCTAATATGGACATTAATGGCGCACCAGTATGTGTGCGCCACTGCTATATAGCAGTAGCGCACCATGTATAGGAACGCCATTAGTGTCCATATCACTAATGGCGCACCACACCCACGGTGCGCCACTACTAACATTTTTTTCAAAACTAGTAATGGCGCACCACACACTCTGTGCGCCACTACTAATATTTTTTTTTCAAAACTAGTAATAGCGCACCTGGGGATAATGCGCCATTCTAGTTTAAACTAGTAATGGCGCACCACAACCACGGTGCGCCACTACTTACAATTTTTTTTTTCAAAACTAGTAATGGCGCACCACATACCAGGTGCGTCATTAGTAACCCAGAGCACAAGGTAAATATGTCCCCCTGGGAGGCATAGTAATGGCGCACTAGTGGACATAGTAATGACGCACTATGCATGTGGTGTGCCACTATTATCTGGGATACTAGTGGCGCATCAGAGGTGCGCTATTACTATTTGTTACTAGTGGCGTGTTAATAGTGGCGCACATGTAGTGCGACATTAATAGCAAAAACAGGTGCGCCACTAACAACCCTTTTTCTATTAGTGATCTCATCCAACTCCTCATCGACCAGCGAGCCTACGAAGGAATTACTCACTTCCGGCGGGGAGCATCATGGAATTGGCGATGAAGGGTTGGTGATGATGAAGATCAAAGACCCCCCTCTTCGGAGCCATAAACAGACTCCAGATCTGGCCTCCCTATGAAGAATAGGAGGTGGCGGCGGCTCCGTCTCGTGAAATGCGATAATTCTTTCTCTCTGATTTTTTCTACAAATATGTGATTTTGTAGTATCAGGGATGGAGTCTGCGGGGGCAACCAGGTGGGGATAACCCACCTGGGCGCGCCTGGAGGAGGGTGCCCCCTGGTGGGTTGTGCCCACCCATGTGCCCCCCTCCTGTGGTTATTGGCTCCAGACATTATCTTTGTTTGTACAAAATTTCCTCGCAAAGTTTCGTTCCAATCCAAGAAATTTTATTTCTGCACAAAAAACAAGACCATGGTAGTTCTGCTGAAAACAGCGCCAGTCCGGGTTAGTTTCATTCAAATCATGCAAATTAGAGTCCAAAACAAGAGGAAAAGTGCTAGGAAAAGTAGATACGATGGAGACGTATCACTGCCTCCCGAGGCTCCTCGCGGGCGGACATGTCGAGGGTCGCCAAGCCGGCCTGCGCCGCACATGGGTGACGCAAGCCCTGTCGAGCGGCGACGGGAGCCGTGCCAACAGGCGTGGACGAAGAGGCTTTTCTCTTTTGTTCTAAGGAAGCAAGGCCAGCCCGCCGGTTCCCAAAGCATTCTCAAAGGGTTTCCCATTTGGTGCAAGAAGACCAAGGCTGGGGGCTCGTCAGGACGGAGGTCATTCCCGAGCCCACCGGCGCATCATGCCAGGAAGCTTTAGCAGGCGGAGACCATCTTTTGTCGGGATAAGATGTACTCTTGTTTCCCCTTCGAATTGGTCATTGTGGCAACCCTTCCTGCCTTTTTTTTGGGGAAGAGGACCGTGACAGTATAAGATAGGGCAGGTGGCCACCGTAGAGGGGAATCAGACCCGAGCTAGCAATAACACACCTTTGTACTCTCCTTCATCCTCAAGCAATCCCAACCAAGCAGGAGTAGGGTTTTACACCGCAAGGTGGCTCGAACCTGGGTAAACCATCGTGTCTGTGGTCCATCTTTCCTCTCGCTCGAGTACGCCGGAGCCGTGAGGTTAGGGGTAGCGAGGTAGGGCTTAGCGAGGTTCGTCGAGCACACCCTAAAGTTTGAACCTTTCTTGGGTCCCCAGAGCCCCGATTCCGACAGTTCCGAGGCTCGATCTCGGGATACACTCCGGCGTTGAATCACAACCGAGAGAGCGATCATTTCCTTCTTCGGAAGGACTACTTCGAGACCCAACCCGCTCTTCAAACATCACCAATTTCGGTGCCGTTTTCGTATGGCTATGCATGTTTTCAACCGTATTCGGGAGGGGATGGTCGGGTACTATAAGTATTTTGAGTGCAAGAAGGATGCCCTTGGAAAGATTGGCTTCTCCTTGTATCAGAAATGCACCGCAGCTATTCGGATTCTTGCATATGGAGTTCCGGTGATCTCATTAATGAGTACGTCCGTATGAGCGAGTCCACGTGCCTAGAGTCTAGGTTCTGCAAGGCTGTGATTGCAGTGTTTGGCCCTGAGTACTTGAGAGAGCCAAATGCTGCAGATACAGCTTGCTTGTTGGCGATGAATGCCAGCAGGGGCTTTCCGGGGATGCTTGGTAGCATAGAATGTATGCACTGGGAATGGAAAAACTGCCCTTCTGCTTGGTCGGGGCAATATAGGAGGCCATGTCAAGGCTTACACTATCATACTTGAGGCCGTGGCCTCACAAGATCTCTGGATCTAGCACTTTTTCTTCAGCATGTCCGGATCACACAATGATATCAACGTGCTTCAACGCTCTCCAGTGTTTGCAAGGCTTGCCGAAGGCAACTGCCCCGCCGGTGAATGTCAACATCAACAACCACAACTACAACAATGGATACTACCTAGCTGACGGTATATATCCTTAGTGGACTACTTTTGTGAAGACAATATCCAACCCTGTAGGATAGAAGCGGAAGAGATTTGCACAAGAGCAAGAGAGTGTCAGGAAGGATGTGGAGCATGCCTTTGGTGTTCTGCAATATTGATGGGGCATCGTTTGATATCCTGTTAGAACCTGGAGCACCAAGTTGTGTGAGATGATGACTGCTTGTATGATCATGCACAATATGATTGAAGAGGATGAGCGCCCGAAACGTATCTACGACCAAGACTTTCAGTTTCATGGTGACAATGTTGTACCTGAGCATGTAGGAGCGACAACATTTGCACAGTTCACCAATTTCATCGTCAAATGCGTGATTGACAAACTCATATTCAGCTGCAATATGATTGGTTGAGTATATGTGCTCACATTAGCCACCTATAGATGTATCTTAAATTTTTTTGAGACAATTTAATTTCTAATTTGTTTGTAAACTATGATAATTTTATTTGGCTTTGTGAACTATGATATGTTTGGTTGCTTGTGAAACTATGTAAAATGTTGTATCTTGCTCGAATTATGTTTAGAAAAACCCGGTAAGCCGGACGCGGGGACAAAAAATAGATCGACACGCTGGACGCATTGCCGACCTAAACGCAAAAGGGGGCGGATGCCAAACGAACGACCAATCTAAATGGACAAAAAACGGATAAAGCGTTCGTCTGTTTGAGTCCCCAGGTTGGAGTTGCTCTAGAGTTGGGGATTTGATCCACGTTGGAGTATACTTTCCTCATTTCATTTTTTAGGTGAACTAGGGATTTTATTGATCAACCAAAGTTGCAGGAATACAAATAATGTCTGGTAGGTTCCTTAGCCACACGTGGCGCCCAGCAGGGAGAGACGAGGCTGCCTTTGCCAAGGCATGAGCCTCAAAGTTTGCCTCTCTACTTTCAAAACGAAAACTAACTCTAGCAAAGTGCATAGCTCTAACTTTGATCTCCTTAATTACAAAAGCATATGATGAAGAGGGCGAAGTTCCATTGATGTCCGTAACAACCTGCATGCAGTCCTAGGCTATTATCGCATGTGTCACAAGAAGATCTTGAGCCAAGGCAAGCGCCTCACTGCACGCTTGAGCTTCCAAGCTTGGCGCGTTAACTAGCCCATCGAAAACCACCGCTGATGCTCCCAAATAGTTGCCCTCCTTGTCCCGGCAGACCACATCGGCTGCACTAGATCCTCCTTGTCGTGAGATGGCACCATCTGCATTGATCTTTATCGCTTCTTCTCCCGGCGGGATCCACTTACGGGACCTTGGCAAAACTGCGTTGGTAGGTCTTGTTGAAGCACGCTTGGTGGAAATCTCCAAATCCTCTAGGTACCTGTTAACAAAGCACATAGTCGACAATGGACTTTGAAATTCCTCGTCGTGAATCGCCCTCCTTCTAGCCCACCAGATCGCCCACATGGTGATCAACACCCTCGCAAGATCATGTTGATTTAATGTGTTAAAAAGCCAGAACAACCACAACCTTGCATCTTCGCTCCTGTTGGATATCACATGCTCCAAAATCTCCTCATCTCCCAGCGCCCACACACACCTCGCCATCCGGCACTCAAACAAGGAATGTCTCCATGAGTCCACCGCCTCGTCGCACAGTCCACAAGCTGGGGTTGTAGCCATATTGCGTTCGTTACGGAGGACACCAGTAGGTAATGACATCTGTGCTAATCTTCACACAAAAACTCTTATTTTAGATGGAACTTTCACCTTCCATAAACGAGTCCATGATTTGCAATCAGCTTCAACATTCGAATGACCAGTTCTTTGCTCCAACCAATCCTCACGCTGATGTTTAATCGCACCGATCATCTTGTATGCCGATCGTACGGTAAAAACCCCTCGCCTGTCGTAGTGCCAAGTCCAGAAATTCATAATGATGTCCACATCCGGTCTGACAAAATGCTCGATTAGTGCTTGTTTGTTCCATGTGCGTGTAGTTGCATCAATCAACTTTGAGACATACTGCAGCGGATCAGGAGAGATAGTGCATATAGGTCTAAGCTTGTAATCACGGGACAACCAATTGTTATCCCAGATATGTGTATCCATGCCCGACCCGATCCTCCTGATTAGCCCCTGAACAAGTATCTCTTTTCCCTCCATCAACGAGTGCCAGACTTGGGAGAGATGAGCACCGAGTGTGGCCTCAATCACACTACTATCTGGATAATAACGAGCTCGGAGAACTCGTGCACTTAATGACTTAGGCACTTGCAAAAGTCTCCAAACTTGATGGGCTAGTAGAGCTAGGTTAAAAAGCTCAATATCCCGAAATCCTATCCCCCCCATGTTTTTTGGTTTGCACATGGTCTTCCAAGACACCCAAGCTGGCTTTCTCTGGCCCCTTTTACTTCCCCACCAAAACTTCCGGAGAAGGCTGTTTAAGTGTTCGATTAGGCCTCGAGGCAGCTTGAAACATGACATTGAGTAAGTCGGGATGGATTGTGCCACTGATTTTATAAGCATTTCTTTGCCCCCAGCTGAGAGGCATTTCTCCATCCATCCTTGGATATGTTTCCATATTCTATCCTTCAAATGCTTGAAAGTTCCTTCCTTATTTCTCCCTACATCCGTCGGTAGCCCCAAATACTTTTCTGATAATGATTCATTGTGAACATCCAGAACACCTTTTATCTCCTCAAGTGTGGTCTCAGGCACACCCTTACTGAAAAAGATCGATGATTTATCGGTGTTAATGCGTTGTCCCGATGCCTCACAATATCTTCGCCGCACCTCCTTAACTTGTGCAGCACTCTCCACATTAGCTTCAAAGAACAACAAACTATCATCTGCAAAAAGTAAATGGTTGATCGCTAGGGTGGAATTTGCCATGGACAACCCTCGGATCCCATTTCGATGGATTGGCTGAGGAGGAGATTCCATTTCAGCAGGCCGAAACTGAGGCCCAGAAAAACCTCAGCCCAAGTTTCCTCTCATAGACCAGAGCAGCTCGTCCAGAAACCCATCTTTATTCACCCCAAAAAAACCTATCTTTATTCCATCTGAAAAGGTTGCGGCGGCTGTGCTCGGTGGGCCGGCGGCTGCTTCGCCGCAACCCGGAGGCAGCAATGAGCAAGGCGGCGACCAGGGCTCCAGGCAGGAAGCTGCAACCGGCGACTACAGCTTTCTATAGTTTGTCTTCTCACCCGATAAATCAATCCCGGATCCCTTTCCATCTTCACTGTGCGGCCACGCTCCTCCGTCGGTCTGATCCGCCGCTGCTTCTTCCCCTCGCCGACCCTCGCTCATCCTCTACAGCAGGCAGGTTCCAACTCCCAGGCAAGTTCCTCTTTGTCCGTTAGCAGATTCAATAGCTGGTCTGCACTATGTGGTTTGCTGATTCAGTATGGATGTTGGCTTGTTCATGGCTGATGAAAATCCCTTCTTTTTCTGCTTAAAATCCCCTGTTTCTGAGACAGATTCTAATCCATGCTAGATGCCTTCTCCCGCGATCTAAAACTTTGCAACCAACCCTTATGCGCGTCCCTGCACCTAGCATACGCTTCATCCGATACTAATTTTTGGGTCCTTGCATTGTACTATCCGATCCAGACCAGAGGCGAGGGATCAAATCAAATACTGCAAACAAGAACCATCGTCCGTTTACGTGGTCGACTGAGCAAGCAAGCAATTGAGCTGGTAGCAGCCGGCCATGGCGTCCACGCCTTTGAACAAGACGGCGTCGATGCACAGGTCGGCGTTAGTCCGAGGCACGCACCGGTTTCACATCGTCGGTTACAGCGAGCAGAAGGCTCTCGCCGGCGTGAGCGGGAGAAACTCCTCCATCATCAGGTCCGGCGACTTCGAGGCTGGAGAATGCACCTGGGCCTCAGTTGTTGCTTCAAGAAACAAGGACTGGCGTCCATCTCCCTCGAGCTGGTCAGCAGCAAGTACGCCGCCACTGCCATGGTGATCTTGAGGATCGACGACCCGCTTCACCGGTGGCCTGCCGCAATATGGCGAAGCCTGGACACCAACACCTTCCCGGCTTTGCCAGCAACAACAAGTGAAAGCAGGAGTTGGAAGCTGTCGGTCCCCGAGGCGTTCTTCCATGGACAGGAGGAGCGCTACGTGGTAGATGACCGCCTCACCATCCTCTGCATTGTCGATGTCCTCCGGGTGGACCCTACACCAGCAAGGACCAGGAACTGCTTCATCTCCGTGGTGCCACCGCCAACCATCTCCGGAGATCTGCTCATGCTTCTTTCTGCGCCGCTGTCTAAATTGGAGTCCTTGAAGGCCTGCATGAAGCCGGACGTGTCGTTCATCGTGGAAGATCGAGATCCATGCGCACAAGCTTGTCCTCTCCGTGCGGTCGCCCGTTTTTGAGGCGGATTTCCGATGGCACATGGATGAGAGCTGCATATCAGGGTCGTCCACGACATGAGTGCCTCCACTTTCAGGGCCATGCTCCGCTTCATCTACACAGACGAGCTGCCCATCAAACCAACCAACAACGGCATCATACTAACAAGTGAAGATAAATATGCGGCAAGGCGCTACGAGGCCATGGTGTGCGACCTGATGATAGCCGCCGATCAGTATGACCTAGAGAGGTTAAGGCTTTTGTGCAAGAACGTGCTGGCTGAGAGAGTAGAGGGGGAGAAACATCATAAGATCCAACTATAATAGCAAAGCTCGCGATACATCAAGATCGTGCCGAATCAAGAACACGAGAGAGAGAGAGAGAGAGAGAGAGAGAGAGAGATGAAACACATAGCTACTGGTACATACCCTCAGCCCCGAGGGTGAACAACTCCCTCCTCATCATGGAGATCGCCGGGATGATGAAGATGGCCACCGGTGAGGGTTCCCCCCTCCGGCAGGGTGCCGGAACAGGGTCCCAATTGGTTTTTGGTGGCTACAGAGGCTTGCGGCGGCGAAACTCCTGATCTATTGTGCTCCTCGATGTTTTTAGGGTATATGGATATATATAGGCAAAAGAAGTCGGTCAGGGGAGCCATGAGGGGCCCACGAGGGTGGGGGCGCGCCCTGGACCCTCGTGGCTTCCTCGAAGCTTCCCTGACGCCTACTCCAAGTCTCCTGGATTGCGTTTGTTCCAAAAATAACTCTCCTGAAGGTTTCATTCCGTTTGGACTCCGTTTGATATTGCTTTTCTTCAAAACACTGAAATAGGCAAGAATACAACAATTTGGGCTGGGCCTCCAGTTAATAGGTTAGTCCCAAAAATAATGTAAAAGTGTATAGTAAAGCCTATTAAAGATCCAAAACAGATAATATAATAGCATGGAACAATCAAAAATTATAGATACGTTGGAGACGTATCAATAAAATACTTAGATCTGGAAGTTTTTTAAATGATAGAGAGCCCTCAGATAGCTACCCATTTATTTAACTACTCGCTTGATCTTCATTTATATCTTTTTGGAGTAGTTTGTCATTTACTCTTGTGCTTCACTTATATTCTATGAGTAAATTATTGAAGGAATTGAATATCATGAAGTTGAAATTATATGTTCATATCATGCCTATTAGTAGCTTCACATTGGGGTTTGTCATGGGAAACAACAGCCACCTATGGGGCCATCGGCCCCTTGTGGTTCGGCAAGGGGGATGAGCACATTGCACAAAGTGCGGAGAATGTAGCACAACACGACAGAGATCACACGGGCAGTTTTACTGCCGCGAGGCGTAAACCCTACTCCTGCTTTGGTGGATTGATGAGAGGACTGTGGTGGAGACGCAATGCTCTAGCCCGGCATGGTTGCCTCCGGGCGACAGCAGCTACACACGTATTAGTATCCAAGGGTCTGAATCCTTTCTATGGTTGCCATGGCCCTCCTTTTATAGATCAAGGGGCCACCATAGGGGCAAATCAGTCAGTGTGCACTGATTAGATAGCATACAGTGCTATCATACCAAACTCTACAAACAGGGTAGAGTGCATTAAATGCGCCGCTTAGTGTCACATCAGGGCATGCCCGGCAAGCCTTGCCTGGCAGCTGGGCTAGCCTCTCTCCTGCCTGCATGAAACATCTCTGGACGGGTTTCATTTGGAGGTGATTCCCATAGGAAATGGCTGCCATGTGGCAAAAAAGAGCCACTTAGTCACTTGGGGGCTTGACACCGCACCGATCGATGACTTACGTCGCTGTGGGGTGGAGCGGTGAAGCCTTGGCGAGGTAGTTTGCCTTCATGGGGCCCGGGGGGCCTGCGGGGATGGTCTTGAGGCTTGTCTTCGGGGTAACCTTGACCTCGCCAGGTTTTCCCTTGGTGGCATCTTGCTTCCTTTGGCATGACTTGGTCTTCTTGATTCGCTCTTTGACTCCTGAAAGAGCTGATCTCTTTTGCTTGGTCTGGTCTTGGATGTTGCAGTCTTGCTCTTAGGCCTGTGCATAGTCTAGGCAACAGACCCAGGGTTTGTTGCACCGATAGGAGCCTCCGGGCCTAGCCGGAATGCGCTGTTGGGCATCGTCATGGTAGGCCCTATCCATTGCACAGGAAAGAGGGTAACAGTTGCTTGTCCTTTGAGATCTTCTTTGCTTCTTCATTAACCTGAGCTCAGGTCAGTTTCCGGTTCTCCCGAGCGTCGCGTAACGCCAATTGCAGCGGGACCACCTTTGTAATGGCCCGTGAATGACTTTAATGCACGGGTGAGTAACTGTCAATTCACTCTTCCCACCACGCTCTTATCCTCGGCCATGTATGTTGCATGCATTGAGTGGGTAGGTAACAGAGGCGCGTGGTGCGGGAGAGCGCCAAGGCAGGGGCCCGATCTTCATGGATCGGTGGAGGAGGGTGGCGGTTACCCGCCGGAGGATCAACCCCCAGCCCCAGTCCGCCTATAAAGGAGGGGGTGTGGGAGGAGTTGGAGTGTTTATCCATACACTCTCCCTCCTCCACCCTCTGCTTGCTTTTGGTTATGCTGAAAGGGAGAGATCTGGGCGAGGCCCCGGGCTCTAGCTTGGTGTTGATGACGTCGAATGCTTGTGCTGACGCTCGGGGAGAAGAAGGGCATAGTCACGCCTTCGCTGGGATAGGACCCCTCTCTCGTCTTCGCATAGGCCTCAGGGGGGCGCGCAGGCGGTGCGGCGGTAGCACGGGAGGTAGAGACTCTGGTGCGCTCGTCGTCAGGCCGCCCGGAGCTTCAACTTTAGTGAGGGGCTATGTGAGCGACACCATGCCGGAGCCCATAATGGACGCAAGGCGTGGTAGTCAATCGTGGCCTATTCCCCATTTCCCTGTGATGTCGAAGGGAGACCGCGGGAGCGGATCGCCATTGGTAATGGCAAATCCCTTCCTTCGGGGTTCTGCCTGCCTTGCATGTGGGCGGGTTCCTTGTGCCCATGTATGCTTCTTTAGGGGACGACATCCTTCTAGCTTCATGTCGCTGAAGACGACCATGCTCTCTGTGGAGCCCTCCGGAGCGCCTGGTGCCTGTCCTGGCCGTCACGGTGGGGGTTTAAGCGGTAGCGGGCGCGCCCTCCTGAGCGACTGCAGTGAGGAAGGTGGTGGCAACCCATGACGCATCAAGAGCGAGGACGACCGCCCCGACGAGGCATGCTTGCCGGCAGCACCATCATCACCGGCTGGTCTTCCGGCAGTGTTACCAACCGCGCCTGCCCTCCGATTCCTTCCTCCCAGCCCGGGAACGGCGCCATCCTCTTATCCGGGGAGCCGCCTCCCCTCCTCTACTTGAGCACACTTATCCACTAGAGTGTAAAGCTCCTTCACAGTCTTGGGCAATCGAACGTTCATCTTGGAACGCATCCGACGATTGCGCACGTTTGACTGGAACACAACTATTATGGCTGCCGGGTTAATGTATGGAATGTTTCTGTGTACTCGGCTAAACCTCTGCATGTACTCCCGCAGAGTCTCTCCTTCCTTCTGCGGGAGGAACAACACATCGCTGGGCTGCCCTGGTTCTTGATGGCCGCCCATGAAGGCACCAACAAACTCATGGCATAGGTCAGCCCCGGTCGAAATGCAGTTCTCCGGCAGGTGTATTAGCAAAGACCTCACATTTGGCTTGAGTGCCAAAGGGAGGTAATTGGCGAACACCTTCTCTTCTCTTCCCCCGGCAACTTGAACAGCGATGGTGTAGATGCTCAAGAACTCTGTTGGGTTCAGTCTCCCATCATACTTCTCTGGTATTTCTAGCTTGAAAGTGCGAGCGGACGGCCAACAGACTTGCCGCAACTCACGGGTGAAGGCAGGGCACGCAGCCTCGAAAGGAAGGTACCCACCTTCACCGAGCACGGGCTCATCAATGTTGGGGCTATCGTGCCTGTCGGACTGGCGGTGGGTGTCGTGGCGTCGCTTGATGGTGACGTGCGCCTTCCCGTTGCCCATCCTCCAGGACTCGCCGTTGGCCTTGATGAGCTCGAGGGTCAGACGAAGCCATCGAGACGTCGTCAGGTTCTTGATCGCGGGGCTCTGGCTGTGGCCCCTACGCAGGCTGCCACGGAGGGGACAACACCGTGTGGGTGACCCCTTCAGCACGCCCAGCAGCGCGGGCCGTTGTTGTCGCCTAGGGAGGCCGCATCGGGCCAGCTCGCTGTGATCCTCCTGCCTCGACGAAACCAATCAGGCTTTGAATGGCGGCTCTTCGCTCATCCATATGATCAGCTACCAGCGAAAACCTCAACAGTAGTTGGGCCCGCACTATGGCCTACAAAGCGGTGATTAGCATGGATGACGATGTAGACCGCAACATTGCTTGGCTCCTGACGGTGCCAGTAGTAGCTGCACCGTGTTCTCATCATCGTGAGACCACCACTAGGGTGGCGTAGTGACGAGGTGGAGGTGCTTGAGGGCCAGCAGCCCCGTTTGGTGCATCGGCTGGGTCAGCTCGTTCCGGGGGTGGCGCACACCCTGTGGCCGGGAGTCTGTAGTGGGAGAGACCGAAGAGCCGTGATTCTCCCCAGAGCGAGTGTCACCGATGCGGCTGTGCCCTTCGGCCGCACGAAGAAGTGCAGACGGAATGATATCTCTACTCGTATCTCGTGGATCATGGCAGCTGGGATGCTGTTGGTGCTGTCCCTCTCCGGTGTCTCCTGCCCTCGCTTCGGTTGCAAGGGAGGTGGTGATGATGCCACTTGCGCCGACCATGTTCCCCACAGCTTCCATATCTCATTGCGTCCCCGTAGCCCCTGCGGCATCGGCGAATATGTGCGACGGGGCCTTGGAAGTGGACTGATGAGCTGCGATAGTGGGCTTCTTCTTGGGCGTGATGGATGATGGAGCTGTCGATGAAGACAATGATGAAGATGACGCGCTGCGTACGCTTCTCGGGTTCGCGCAAGCGCTTCCCCCTACCTGGCGTGCCAAAGATGTCGTGGGAAACCACGGCCATCTATGGGGCCATCGGCCCCTTGTGGTTCGGCAAGGGGGATGAGCACATTGCACAAAGAGCGGAGAATGTAGCACAACACGACAAAGATCACACGGGCAGTTTTACCCAGGTTCGGGCCACCGCAAGGCGTAAAACCCTACTCCTGCTTTGGTGGATTGATGATAGGACTGTGGTGGAGACGTAGTGCTCTAGCCCGGTAGGGTTGCCTCATGGCAAGAGCAGCTACGCGCGTATGAGTATCCAAGGGTCCGAATCCTTTCTATGGTTGCCATGGCCCTCCTTTTAGATCAGGGGGTCACCATAGTGGCAAATTAGTCATTGCACACTGATTAGATAGCAAACAGTGCTGTCATACCTAACTCTACAGACAGGGTAGAGTGCATTAAATGCGTCGTTTAGTGTCACATTAGGGCATGCCCGGCAAGCCTTGTCGGGCAGCTCGGCCAGCCTCTCTCCTGCCTGCATGACACGTCTCTAGATGGGTGTCATTTGTAGGTGACTCCCATAGGAAATGGCTGCCATGTGGCAAAAAAGAACTACTTAGTTACTTGGGGGCTTGACACCGCATCGACCGATGACTTACGTCGCTGTGGGGTGGAGCGGTGAAGCCTTGGCGGGGTAGTTTGCCTTCGTGGGGCCCGACGGGGGCCTGTTGGGATGGTCTTGAGGTTCGTCTTTGGGGTAACCATCACCTCGCCAGGCTCGCCTTCCTGGCAAGGGAGGTTTTGATTTGGTGGCATCTTGCTTCCTTTGGCATGACTTGGTCTCTTGATCCGCTCTCCGACTTCCTAAAGAGCTGATCTCTTTTGGTTGGTCTGGTCTTGGATGTTGTAGTCTTTCTCTTAGGCATGTGCACAGTCTGGGCGACAGACCCAGGGTTTGTTGCACGACATGTTTAGAAAGTGAAATCTTTTGAGGCTTGACAATCCCAATATTGGTCATACAAGCAATTCATGAATGATTAGTATAAGGAAGAGAACTTTCACATACAAATATATTATCTTGGACATCTTCTATGATTGTGAATATCCATTAATTATTTTCAAACTTGAGCAAAGTAGTTGAAGTTGGACAAGGAAGACAACATAATGAGTTATTGTGTATATTTGCATAGAAGTTATATTGTCATGGATCCTCCAACATGTGGTGTTTGCCTAGGATCTTTTGCTAGCCAAAAATTCATTCTAAGTAGAGATACTACTTATGCATCCAAAAGCCCTTAAACCCAGTTTCTTGCCATGAGTGTCCACCATACCTACCTATGGGTTAAATAAGATCCTTCAAATAAGTTGTCATGGGTGCATAAAGTAATAACAATTGCTCGTAAATATGTTTGATCTTTTATTGTAAAGGAAAATAAGCATTGTACAAACTTGTGATGGCAAAGTAATAAAAGCAATGGACTGCATAATAAAGGTTGCTATCATAAGGGGTAATATAACGTGACGTTCTTTTACATTAAGAGATTGTGCATCCAAAAATTAAAAGTGTGTGTGCCAACCTATGCTTCCCTCTGCGAAGGGCATATATTTTACTTTTCAGTATTTACTTTTATGCAAGAGTCAATAGTATGCATTCTCATTGCAACCTCAGTTATTCTCTAGTTGGCAAGCATCATGTGGTGGGGAAAGATCTAGGCACATATGGCCAATCAAATATATTTGATCGTGATTTATTATTGTTGACAATTATCTCTATGATAAATGAGTTTGGAGGCGAAACATTAAGCCCTATATGTCTGTGTGCGATGGATGCCATTTGTTCTAAGAATATGCTTTGAGTACTATCAATCATATAAGACTATATGATGATTGAATATGTGGAGCTCTTACTTAGACTCTGTTGAGAATAAGTTGAATTACAATTGGTTGGTGACTAAGAACGTAGGTTGTTAAGTCTCAAGAGAAGGCATTGTTTGAACCATAACATGTGAATTGATTGTTACTTTATCATGATAAGTTTTATGAGAAAGAATGGCTATTATGATGCTAGGAAAAGTGATTGAAATTATCATTGATCAAACTTATGCACTATGCTAGCATTCACACTTCATAAATCATTTCTTTTATCATTTACCCACTCGAGGACGAGTAGGAATTAAGATTGGGGATGCTGATATGTCTCCAACATATCTATAATTTATGAAGTATTCATGCCATGTTTACAAAAAATTTATACGGTTTTGGTATGATTTGAATGGAACTAACATGGACTGATGATGGCTTCCCACCTCCCACCTCCCACCTCTCCACCCAAAGCTACCATGGCGATTTCTCATCCTGATAAACATGGAAGGACTCCTACACTGGGATTTCGCACTGGGCCTTGCCTTGCCGATCAGGTGAGACGGAGGTTTGGATCTACGGTTCACTTCTTTCCATCAAGAGATTCCAAGGAGTTCTTTTTGGTGGTTTCTTTCTCCTCGGCCTCCTTCAATCTTTTGATCAAATCAGTTGGGCTTGCTCTACAATGCTGTATTGGAGGCATTAGCTCTGGTTTCAAAGTGTTTCAACTCAACGCCCGATCATTCTGGTTTTCTGTGGCTAAGAACAAAGTTGGGCATTTCATTTATGGGCTTAGAGATTGCATTTGGCCAGATTTTATCTGTCATTTTCACCTTTTTTAAAGATCAATTTGCTAGCGATTCTCTTTATTCTGCCCATTGGCATGCTGATGAGGACATTTTGGGTCTTTCAAGCCGTCATTCGATTGCTATCAAATCCTCTTTAAAATTCTTAAAGCAAGACTCTACTTGTCAAAAGCCCATGCAAGCACAAAGAGACACATCTCAGTTAGTGGATTTGGATAAGATGGTTTTCTCGAATGCTCATGCAACAGAAGTATCCTCATCTTCATTAGGGTTCTGATCAAAGACACGATGAACAAATCCATAGATCAAAATTCTTTGGACATTGTTTATCCTGCTCCAACAATTCCAGTAACCGTCCCAGATTTACAAGCAGCAGTTAATTATTGGGCACTTATGGAAAAATATTCAAAACAGGAGAAATTGGAGGAAATTCGTCCCCCGGACTTTATTACATTGGGACAATTCAAATTTCCATTTAATGCCCATTATCCGTCCCCACCGCAGTGTTTCCTTAAGTCGGCCTTCCGATATACCCCGCCGCACAACTTATGACCCCCACAACTGCAGACTAAGCACAAGATTGATTTGGCCCAAGCCCAATACTCAAAAATGGAGATTGAGAATCTAGCTATTAATTGGCCTTCCTTGTGCTCCAAATGCCTCCAGTTGGGACATAATCACACCGAATGCACAGCTGGGGTAATTTGCATTAATTGCTCGGCTCCAGGCCATTAGGTAAGTGACTGCCCTCTACGAGGAAAAAATATGATGATTAAGGTGACTAGGCCTGCAACTATGGAAAGGTTGCTAATGTGTCGAGGTCCTTAAACGCTAATGAAAAATACCCGCTAATTTCTGAGCCTAAAAAGATCACTCGTTGCGTGGAATGTGGGTTTTATGGGCATACAGATCGTGTTTGTCTCAAGCTAAAATGGAAAAAATGCTGGAAGTGGGTCCCAAAATCTCAAAACTTCCAACTCTACCCCTCACTTTCCGCCTTCCACCTCATTTTTTCAAACGACTACTTCACCGCATGCCGCACCAATCCTGCATTCGCCACCTTCCTCCCCTGTTTCCCCCGCCTCACACACTTTGCCGTCCATGGCAAACTATGCTTTCAATCCAGTGCCCTTCCTCCCCCTGTGAGGGAGTCCTGGATTAGGGGGTTGTCGGTGTCAAAACCGGCGGATCTCGGGTAGGGGGTCCCGAACTGTGCGTCTAGGCGGATGGTAACAGGAGACGAGGCACACGATGTTTTACCTGTGTTGGGCCCTCTCGATGGAGGTAAAACCCACGCCCCGCTTGATTAATATTGATGATATGGGTAGTACAAGAGTGGATCTACCACGAGATCAAGGAGGCTAAACCCTAGAAGCTAGCCTATGGTATGATTGTTGTAATGTATGTTGTCCTCACGGATTAAAGCCCTCCGGTTTATATAGACACCGGAGGAGGCTAGGGTTACACAGTAGTCGGTTATAATGGTAGGAGATCTACATATCCAGATTGCCAAGCTTGCCTTCCACGCCAAGGAAAGTCCCATCCGGACACGGGACAGTAGTCTTCAATCTTGTATCTTCATAGTCTTGGAGTCGGCGGATAATGATAGTCCGGTTGTCCGGACACCCCTAGTCCAGACTCCTCAAGAGCCCCTGAACCAGGCTTCAATGACGATAAGTCCGGCGCAAGATAATGTTCGGCATTGCAAGGCGGGTTCCTCCTTGAATAATCCAGAGAAGATCATGAACACCAGGATTGTGTCCGGCTCTGCAAAATAAATTCCACATTCCACTGTAGAGAGAATAAAATGTACACTTAGTTCAATCTGCTGACGTATTATGCGGCGTGACATCGCACCGCTACCAAGCCTTTGTTTGAATCGTTTTTTACTACACCACCTCAGCATGTTTAACGAAGCGGTTTCCTTAGCACGTCTTGTCGAAGCAGAGATCGTGTTCCCCTTATTCCGGGATTCTCATCAATACGTGCGTGGGTAACCCAACCGTTCCCGTCGCCACGCCTCCTCTATCGAAGGTGAATCCCAAACGGTCACGGAGACGGCCCTTGGTATTTCGTCCCCTTTATAAGAGGACCAAGGCTCGTCCTTGTTCTTCAATCTCGCATCGAATCTCTTACCTGCTCCCAATTCCAACACCCAGAGCCTCAGATTCGAGCGCTTCGGATCCTCAACCATGTCCGGCTCCGACCTCCAGGGCCGGTGGATGCCCTCCTCCGTCACGGAGGAGGACATATTGAAGTTACGTGAAGCCAAGTACCTGGCCTACGAGGTCTCACACAGGTTGCCTGCCCAAGGGCAGGCCATGCCCGCCCCCGAGCCCGGTGAATACGTCGTCTTCGTATCCCACCTCCGTCGGGGTTTCGGCTTCCCGACGGACCCCTTCATGAGAGGGCTCCTGTTCTACTATGGGCTGGACTTTCACGACTTGGCTCCGGAGTCCATCCTCCAAATCTCCGCATTCATTATCATCTGCGAAGCCTTCCTCCGCGTCACTCCCCACTTCGGCCTGTGGCTGAAGACCTTCAAGGTGGAGCCGAAGATGATCGGGGGGTGTCAAGCGGAGTGCGGCGGGGCGACCATAAGCAAAAAGGCCGATGCCCCGTGGCCCGAGGGTTCCTTCCAAGAGGAACCCGGACTGTGGCGATAGGAGTGGTTCTATATCACGCTCCGAAGGGCAGCAGCAAAAGCCGCCGCCTTCATTCCGCCGGGACCTCCACGCCCGATTAATGTCGTGGGTCAACCAAGGGCTCAATTGGGGGCCGTCAAGACGTGCCCTCACTGCAGGGCGGATTCGAGATCTCCAAGCGAGGAGATCGACTGATCGAGGTGATGCAGTTATGCTAATCGAGCATCTTCGCCTCGCAAACGCCGCCCTCTCCGTCTATGGGAGTTCAACCCGAGGGACCTCGGATTCTCCAACACTTTATGGGTGCGACACCCGTGGAGATGTACAAGTTGTTCTTGAGACCACGGTGGCGTGTCCGAATTAGCCGAGGACGCAGGTCTAAGCCATGATCGCCGGATACTCGGGTAAATAGCTCGAATCCGGCATTCTGTTTATATGCCCTTCTAAAGTTCGCCCTCGACCCATTACTCTTCACAGAATGGGTGGCGCGATCAAGGCTGATAAGGTGTTGGCCCCCCTCCAGAGACCGCGACTGGAGCCCGTCGTTGGTCAAGAATGTTGGAGGTCGCGCCAGCAGAAGGTGGCGAAGGGGAAGATAGAGGAGCTAATATTTCGCCCAAAGGGGCGTCCGAAGAGGGGGGAATCAAGAACCCCTCCCTTCAGGGGGAGAAGAGGACCGCCTCTGAAGATCCGGAGGCCAAAGCCCCTAAGCGTGAGAAGAGATCCTCACCAGGGGGTCCGGCGTCCAGAGGGAATCCGGATGCTCAATCATCGCCAAAGAATCAGCCCTCTAGCAAGCAGTGAGTATGAAAGAGGGAGTTAATTAGTAAGGAAATACCTTCATTAGTGCTTCTGTGGGTAACCGAAATATTTATATTGCAGTTCGGATCTACAACCTTCTCAGATGAGTTCATCTTCGGGGGACCTTCTTCCGGAGATGATGGAGAGCAAAACGCCTCCGTCTGCAGCGCCGCCAGATGAGGCAAAGCGAGCGAAGTGTAAATCACGGAGGGTATCCACGAGTCGAAGGGCGAGATTTCGGCACCCACTAGTATCCGGCCGGGGGAACTGAAGAATCTGCTTGAGAGGGCATCCGTTTCAGAAGATCACCGTGCGTTGATGCGTATGGTGATTGGAAGGATTTCGTCCGCCGAGAGCGGATTGCGCAATGCCGCCATGAGTTTGCTGGCGGGATTTGAGGTATGCGAGAATGACGCACCCTTTTGTCTTTTAACAGTTTCGCACATAAAAATGCGCTCTGTATAGATGGTAGCCCCTGAGACTCAGTAGGTTGTCGAGAACGACAGTGTACCGAGGATCGAAATCTAAAGTAATGAATTCCGTCGGTCCTATGCAGGTGGCGGATAGTCCGGGGGCTAGCCGGACTAGTGAGTTTGCCGAATTAAATCGGCAACTTGACTTAGCGATGCGAGACATCGCACTTGTCAACAAAGCGACTTGACGAGTCGCAAGGTAAAAATTCTCATGATCGCTTTATTAAGGGGTGAAGCCCTCCTCGATAAATTATATGCTGTTGTATAGAGCGGTCTGCTGCTTGTGGAGAGCCTTCGGGCGAACTTGCTCGAGCTAAGGAGCAAGCCCGAAGGAGTGACGTGGCTGCCTCGAGGGCGGCCGAAGAGTTGAAAGCCGAAAAGGCTGCACACTGCCTAAGTAGGGCGAGGTGGCGAATTGGCCATGAAAGTAAAGGATGCCGCCGACCGCAATGAGGCTCTTGAAAAGGGCGCTTATCGGGCGGGAAGACTGAAGAAGGCCACCGCGAAGCCAAGGATGCCCGCTCTGCAATGCGGCTATGAATGAGGAAGCTGCGCCGGTCGGAGATATCGTGGCTGGCAAGCCTTTTTTGCTGCGTCGCCGGTTTATGGATGGAAAGTATGCTCAATTTGAGCGGCTGTGGAGTCCGGAGGATCCGTATATGGACTTAGCTGCAAGTGCGGCCGATGCCGTTAAGTACTTCCGGAGCCAGAAGGATCACAAGACGGAAGAGCTATATTGGTCTCAATTCCACAGTCCGGATCGCTCACTTCCGTTGACAGACCGGTTGGCCGAATGGGCCGAGCTAAATAGATTGTCCGGACTTGCCATGGTCGACATCATGGCCCATGTCCGGCGAGAGGTCCAAGGCGACGAGCTACTTCGACCATCGCAGCAATTCCTTGGGCGGTGCCGCATATAAAGGAGATGAAGTGGTCGGCTGCATCGGGCGCGGATGGCTCTTGCCTGTGTGAAGGCGCATTGTCCGGAGATGGATGCCACCGCTGTTGCCGCCCAGGGTTCGGATGAAAGCCGGCTCCCCGCCGAGCACTATTTCGGGGAAGTTATGCGTGGGGCTCGTGTAATAGAGTCGCAGTGCTCGAAAAATGTCACGTTCAAATGAACGTATTAGCTTGTAAATCGATGATTATGTTATAACTGCTTTTTATACTTGTGCGTCCCAAGTAGTAAAACTTCTCCTGTGCGGCCGTTTACGTATACTTTTGTATAACTTGAAAGATGGCAGTCTTCGGCTTCAGCCCCCATGCACAAGGTGCGGGGGTGTTTGCAAAAATAGCGTGTTTTCACACTTTAATCCAACGTCTCGGTCCTGTTATAAGGAGGTGGTAGCGTAGCGAACGAGGCAATCCGGACTATAATGCTTTATCACTTTCACATAGCCAGTGGAGCTCGAGGGTGGGGCTATGACATAGCCCCTGGTGGCACCGCACTTCTCCGAATTCGGAATGCGTATGTGCTCGACCGAAAGCGGTCCTTCACAAAGCGGGAATTCTAAACATTCGGTAGTCGATCGAGTGGTTGACCGATCTCTCATTGTATCATGACGATCGGTTTTGGCTTTTCTCATCGAGGTGCTTGCCCGGCCGAACCGGGGCACAATCGCATAGTTCTCCTGGTGCCACGTTAGCGGTGATACTGAGCGTAAGGCAGCAAAACACGGAGCTGGGCAAACCCAACATTTGACCAAAGACATGATTCGAGCTGATGCATATAATGCCTAACTCGAGACGCGAACACTCCCTAAGGTGTTCGGTCTTTATAACAATGGGCGAGATGCCCGAGCCCCTAGTGTCGAGTGCAGGCGTGGTCTTCGACGCGCCGATGCTAAAACGTCGAGCTCGCTTTGGCTATAGGAAGAAACCAAGGAGAATAACAACAAGAGACAAAAAAAGGTTTACGCAGGTCTTAATCTGAAAAGAATCCTCTAGCAGGTCCCTCCGCACGCGTCTGCGCCTGTGTCTCCGTTGTGCCGTTTATCCTGGACGGGTATGGACGTTGTTCATCTGTAAAAAGAGGGGAACATTTAGTTTGAAAATAAATCATGCGAAAAATATGTGTAAAAGAAGAAATACAAATAATTAAAGCGGGGTTTGTATGAGTCCGCGGTTGTTTGTGCGCGCAGCCCCCTGTGAAGAGGTATGCGGCTAGGGAGCCCCTAACTTTCTTGAAGCCGATTCGTCTATCCGAGTCCGGGTCTTTAAGTGACCCTCAAGATCGAAATGGCGCCACTTGGACCGGCATCTTGAGTGTAAGAGACAGCGTAATGCGGTATGGCGTTGAAGCGGACAAAAGCCTTTCGTCCCAGGAGTGCTTGATATTAACTTTCAAATGGGACGATGTGAAAGATTAATTTTTCGCGTCAAAAATTGTTCGGCGATCCGAACATGACTTCTAGTAATATAGAGCCTGTGCACCTGGCGTAATGGCCTGGCGTCACTCCTTTGAAGGAAGTGTGGCTGTGTCGGATTTTGGTAGGGTCTATCCCCATCCTACGGATTGTGCTTGAATATAGCAGGTTTAAGTCGCTGCCTCCGTCCATTAGGACGTTAGTAAATTGTAATCCGTCTATTATGGGATTCAATATCAGGGGAGTCCGTCAGCGTTTGACGCTTCGAGTAGTCGGTGGTCGAGCGTGATTGGCTTTGATATCCAATCTCTATGGTTTCTTTGGGTTGGACCGCGCGAAGCTCTTTTTAGAAAGTGCCGCATTGTTTTTCCGTATTATCACATGAAGTGAGTTTACTGTTTTGACCTCTTGTGGGAAAGTCTTTTGTTTTCCGGTGCTCTGCTGGTGGGGTTTATCTTCTTCGCTTGACGCGTCGAGCCCCTTGTGTTCGGCATTTAGTCGGCCGGACTGTTTAAAAACCCAACAATCCTGTGGGTGTGATTTGCGAGCCTTCCGGAACGCTGTGGATTTGACATATCCGACCCAAAATCTTGTTTAAGTTGGACAATTCGTCACTGTCATCCTTGAGAGGCTGTGTTTTGTTGTTGGGCAGCGAGCTTTTGAATCTGGCGTTGACTGCCGTGCTCTTTGGGCTTTTCTCTTTATTCCGGCGCTGCTCTTTTCTGCGCCGTGATTTTCCGTTTCCATCTCTTATCTCGGATGTACTTGGGTTCGCTGGTGCTGCATCTTGCCAGCCAGCTATCTTCTCCCGCACAGAAGCGGGTCATGAGGCTTGTTAGTGCGGACATTGTCCTTGGTTTCTCTTGACCGAGGTGCCTGGCAAGCCATTCGTCTCGGACATTATGCTTGAAAGCTGCTAAGGCTTCGGCGTCCGGACAGTCGACTATTTGGTTCTTTTGATGCGGAACCTGTTCCGAAATTTCGCGCCGACTCTCCGGGCTGTTGAGTTATATGACTTAGATAAATGCATCCGGAGGGCGGAAGTAAGTCCTTGAAAATTTGCTCTAAACGCATCCTCAAGCTCTTCCCGACTTCCTTGATGTTTTTCGGGAGGCTTTTAAGACAATGACGGGCTGGCCCTTTGAGCTTGAGGGTAGGTATTTTATGGCGTGGAGATCGTCTCCTCGGCCATGTGTATGTGTAGTATATAATCTTCTATCCAGACTGTGGTCATTGTTCCATCATAGGCCTCTATGTTTATGGGTTTAAATCCTGCTGGGAATTCATGGTCCAGCACCTCATCGGTGAAACATAGTGGGTGTGCGGCACCCCTGTATTTGTGTGTGCCGCTATCATCAGGCACTTGATGTGTTGCCTTGCTTCTTGGGGCCTTCTCCTTTGGCCCATAGATGGACCTGCCTGGGTCGTCTATCCTTCCAAGTTCGTTGGTTGGTTTATGTGTGGCGCCGCTGTCAGAATTTGGCCTATCATCTGGCCGTCTATCCAACCAGGCAGCCCCTTTATTTTTGGACGGTGGACATAGAGCCTCCTTGTCGAATTCTGGTAGCAACTTGCGCTTCGGGTAGCTCTTTGATTGGTGGCCATTGCCGTACTTATCTGCGGTTTTGAGTACTTTGCTCCATCTCATTCTGAGTGTGTCTTCGGCTGTATTAAGCCTCCGTTTTCCTTCTTGAGCTTCTTGCGATCTTGACGAGTCTTTTCCGAAGGTTCTTGCTCTCCGGCGGCGTGTCCGGCATGGGGTCGTCCGCGCTGTTGTTTTTGCCGAGCCTAGACTGATTATCGACTCGTCATGTTAGGACGGTTGCTTATCTGCATGTTAAATCGTCCGCTGTGAGCCCTGCCGTGTGCGGGCTCCTTGGGAGCGTTGTTGTCGTCGGCGGGACTTAGGGCGGCGTCTGCGCCGCCGTTTTGGTCGTTTATCGGCGGGGTCATCTTTTGCCGCTGCCCGTTGGTCCTCGTTATCGCTCTCCTTTGGGGTGTCCACCATATATATGTCATGCGACGAGGTGGTCTTCCAGTGCTCTGTAGGCGCTGGTTCCTGTTCGTCTCCGGCATCATCGTCCATAGCGTCGATGTCTTCGGAGTCGTAGTCTAGCATGTCGGTTAGATCGTCGACAGTGGCTACAAAGTGGGTGGTGGGTGGGCTCTGAATTTCTTCGTCGTCCGTACCCCAACCATCCTGGCCATAGTCCGGCCCGGACTCTCCTGATAGCGAGAGATGCTTTAGTGAATTCAGGATATCGCCAAAAGGCGAATATTGGAAGATGTCCGCGGTGGTGAATTCCATAACCGACACCCAATCCGGATCGATTGGTAGGGGCGCGGGAGGTTCGGAGTCCGGCAAGGAGTCCGGCGCCTCAGAATCACGAGTTTCGCAGGGGACAAGATTAGTGTTCGGCTCCATCGCTGTGGATGTTGAAGCCTCCAGGGCGGCGTCTATCCACCGGCCCTCGATCTGGGCGATCGGCTCCGGGTTAATGGCCGAAGCGGATCCGTGTGCGGCCACCAAGGCACTGTTCGGTGGCAGAGCTAGATCATGCCCGGCGGACGCAGTCTTGGCGGCGCTTGGCTGTGGCTCGAGTCCGTCGAGATCAAGTCTCCGCGGACATCGACCGTGAAGTTTAAGCTTCAAATCTGACTGGCGGCTAAGGCGTAGCTTCGATCTGCTCGGATGGCCAAGTGAATTGGCCTGGAAAGCCGCCCGAATCTGAGATCTGTCAGGGAGAAAAGTCTCACCACGGACAGCGTTGCTGGTTGAAGATGCCATCAAGCCTATCGGTGGCGACGGAGGAACTCTCAATGAAAGCACCAATGTCGGTGTCAAAACCGGCGGATCTCGGAGTAGGGGTCGGCTGTGCATCTAGGCGGATGGTAACAGGAGGCGAGGGACACAATGTTTTTACCAGGTTTGGGCCCTCTCGATGGAGGTAAAACCCTACGTCCTGCTTGATTAATATTGATGATATGGCTAGTACAAGAGTGGATCTACCACAAGATCAAGGAGGCTAAACCCTAGAAGCTAGCCTATGGTATGATTGTTGTAATGTATGTTGTCCCTCGGACTAAAGCCCTCCGGTTTATATAGACACGGAGGAGGCTAGGGTTACAGTCGGTTACAATGGTAGGAGATCTACATATCCGTATTGCCAAGCTTGCCTTCCACGCCAAGGAAAGTCCCATCCGGACACAGGACAGAGTCTTCAATCTTGTATCTTCGTAGTCTTGGAGTCCGGCGGATAATGATAGTCCGGCTGTCCGGACACCCCCTAGTCCAGGACTCCCTCAGGGGTCCTCAGACAGCCGGACTATGTACTTTGGCCGGACTGTTGGACTATGAAGGTACAAGATCGAAGACTTCGTCCCGTGTCCGGGTGGGACTCTCCTTTGCATGGAAGGCAAGCTTGGCAATCCGGATATATAGATCTCCTTCTCTGTAACCGACTCTGTGTAACCCTAGCCCCCTCCAGTGTCTATATAAACCGGAGGGTTAGTCCGTAGCACAAGAACAGTCATAATCATAGGCTAGCTTCTAGGGTTTAGCCTCTACGATCTCGTGGTAAATCAACTCTTGTAATACTAATATCATTAAGATCAATCAAGCAGGAAGTAGGGTATTACATCCATCAAGAGGGCCCGAACCTGGGTAAACATTGTGTCCCCGCCTCCTGTTACCATTAGCCTTAGACGCACAGTTCGGGACCCCCTACCCGAGATCCGCCGGTTTTGACACCGAGATTGGTGCTTTCATTGAGAGTTCCACTATGCCGTCACGATAAGGCTTGATGGCTCCTTCAATCATCTGCAATGTTGCGATCCAGGCTGAGGTTTTCCTCCCCGGACAGATCTTTGTATTGGCGGTTTCGCATCTTCGGGCCAACTTCGCAGCCATCATCGAGCAGATCGATAGCTACGCCCCTGGCCATTAGGTCAGGTTTGGAAGCTTGAACTACACTATCGACATCTGCGGAGACTTGATCTTCGACGGATTCGAGCCCATGTCAGGAGCACCGAACAGTCACGACGGGCATGACTTAGATCTCTCATCAGACGGTGTTCGGGAGATCGCACCTGTGGCCGCCCCGGCCCTTAAACTAGAGCAGATCACGCCATTCGAGGACGTGTGTATGGACCCCGCCACGGAGGCCGCACATTCATCGGTGCTGGAGCCAAACACAGACTTCACCTCCAAAGAGATTTGTGTCAGCGGACCCTTGGACTCGTCTCCGGCCATAGGTTCCGAACTGCGTGCGTCTGTGCCTATCAAATCTGATTGGGCACCGATCATGGAGTTTACCTCCGCAGATATCTTTCAGCACTCACCCTTGGGCAATGTGCTAAATTCATTGAGGTCTCTCTCTCTACCAGGAGACTCTTGTCCAAACTATGTCCGGCTTGAGTGGGAAATGGACGACAAAGAAATTCGTTCCCCACCACCCACTTAATAGCCACTATCGATGACTTAACCGACATGCTTGACTTCGACTCCGAAGACATCGACGGTATGGATGACGATGCAGGAGAAAAACAGGAACCACCGCTGAGGGAGTCCTGGACTAGGGGGTGTCCGGACAGCCGGACTATCAATATCCGCCGGACTCTCAGACTACGAAGATAGAAGATTGAAGACTCCGGCTCGTGTCCGGAAGGTACTTTCCTTGGCGTGGAAGGCAAGCTTGGCAATACGGATATGTAGATCTCCTACCATTGTAACCGACTACGTGTAACCCTAGCCTCTCCGGTGTCTATATAAACCGGAGGGCCTTAGTCGAAGGGCGAACATTACATCTCAACAATCATACCATAGGCTAGCTTCTAGGGTTTAGCCTCCTTGATCTCGTGGTAGATCTACTCTTGTACTACCCATATCATCAATATTAATCAAGCGGGGCGTAGGGTTTTACCTCCATCGAGAGGGCCGAACACAGGTAAAAACATTGTGTCCCTCGTCTCTTGTTACCATCCGCCTAGACGCATACAGTTTGGGACCCCCTACCGAGATCCGCCGGTTTGACACCGACATTGGTGCTTTCATTGAGAGTTCCTCGTGTCGCCCCCGATAGGCTCGATGGCATCTTCAACCATCAACGCTGTCGGGGTGAGATTTTTTCCCGACAGATCTTCGTGTTCGGCGGCTTTGTCTGCGGACCAATTCTCTTGGCCATCTGGAGCGGATCGAAGCTTCGCCCGCCGTCAGTCGATCGGAAGCTTGAACTTCACGGCCGATGACCGCGGAGACTTGATCTTGACGGACTCGAGCCACGCCCAAGCGCGCCCTTTGTGGCGATGGGCATGATCTAGCTCTGCCGCCGGACAAGTGCTTTGGAGGCCCTTTTCGGATCCGCTCCGGCCACTAGCACGAGCCGATCGCCCATGTCGGTCGGTGGATAGACGCCGCCGGGGCTTCAACACCAACGGCGATGGAGCCGAAAACCAATCTTGTCCCCTGCGAAACTCATGATCCCGAGGCGTCGGACTCCTCGCCGGACTCCGAGCCTCCCGCGCCCCTGCCAATTAAACCGAATTGGGCGCGGTTATGGAATTCACCGCCGGACATCTTCGGCTTTTCGCCTTTTGGCGATATCCTGAATTCTCTGAAGCATCTCTCGCTATCGGAGAACCTGGCGGACTATGGCGGGCGGTTGGAGTTCGGATGACGAAGAAATTCAGAGCCCACCCACCACCCACTTTATAGCCAGCGTCGAAGATTTAACCGACATGCTAGACTACGACTCGATGACATCGGCGCTATGGACGGCGATGCCGGAGACGACCGACCAGCGCCCACAGGGCTTTGGAAGGCCACCTCGTCGTCACGACGTCTACATCTTTGGATACCCCAAAAGAAGGGATGGCGAAAAGCAGCGGAGGAAGATTCTCTAAAGAAGCAACCCAAACGCCAAGCGTCAAGAGCGCCGCTCTAAATCCCGCCACAACAAGAATGGAGATTCCGCACGGAGACAATAACACTCCAGAGAGTGCGAAGGCGATCCCCTCGCAAGACTCAGCGCAGGAGGACGCAGGCAAGCCCTCACGGCAGGCGGCGGCGAAGGGGTTGAGGGCGATAATTATATGCCTCCCTCCGAAGGCGAAGCAAGCCTCAACGATGATGAATTTGTCATACCCGAGGATCCCGTCGAACAAGAGCGCTTGGTAGCAGGCTCATAGCCACGGCAAACAGCCTAAAGAAAAGCAGCAACAACTCCAAGCTGATCAAGGTGCGCTAGCCGATCGATGGTGAGGTCCTCGCGTCAAGAGTATAAACTCGAACTCCCTCCAAAAGCTACCTAAGGCGCAAGCTGCTCCCCGATTAGAGGAGGAAGCATACATACCTTCATCACCGGTAGACGACATGGTCGACCGACCACCCCGTGGTCGTGACGAGAGAAGGCATTGAGCCCCCAGCCAAGACCGTACCCGACATCGATCCAAGAGTGCGAAGCCAAAGGAACGCGCGGACTTGCGAGACATATTGGAGGACAAAGCAAGACAATCCAGATCCATCTATGGATCACGTGGGCGCCCCACGACCCACGAAGAATACCGTCGCGCCGGACATAACGCCGGCCGGGCCGAACATAGCAGACAGCGCTCCCTTGAGCTGCGTTGCGATATTGCTTAATATAGGGGCGCCGCACACCCGTTATGCTTCATCGACGAAGTAATGGATCATCAGATCCCGAAGGGTTCAAACCGTAAATATCGAATCTTACGATGGCACACAAGAGACAGCGGTGTGGATCGAAGATTATCTTCTCCACATCCATATGGCCCGCGGCGACGATCTCCACGCCATCAAATATCTCCCACTCAAGCTTAAAGGACCAGCTCGGCATTGGCTCGACAGCCTGCCCGCAGAGTCAATTGGGTGTTGGGAAGACCTGGAGGCCGCATTCCTTGATAACTTCCAAGGTACATATGTGCGACCACCAGACGCCGATGACGTAAGCCACATTATTCAGCAGCCAGATGAATCGGCCAGACAATTCTGGACACGGTTCTTGACGAAGAAAAATCAAATCGTCGACTGTCCGGATGCGGAGGCCCTTGCAGCCTTCAAACATAACATCCGGGACGAATGGCTAGCCCGGCACCTAGGGCAGGAGAAGCCGAAATCCATGGAAGCCCTCACATCGTTAATGACCCGCTTTTGTGCGGGAGAGGACAGGTAGCTAGCCCGCGACAACAATCTCCATAAAAATTCTGGCAGTCCGGACACTAAGGACAACCACGGCAGGTCACGTCGAATCAAAAACAAACACCGCATTAACGGCGACGACAAAGGGGATACGGCAGTCAATGCCGGATTCCGAGGCTCAAAACCTGGTCAACGGAAGAAGCCATTTAAAAGAACAACTCCGGGTCTGTCCAATCTGGACCGAATACTCGACCGCTCATGCCAGATACATGGCACCCCCGAAAAGCCAGCTAATCACACCAATAGAGATTGTTGGGTGTTCAAGCAGGCTGGCAAGTTAATTGCCGAACACAATGACAAGGGGCTAAATAGCGATGACGAGGAAGAGACCCGGCCGCCGAACAACAGAGGACAGAAGGGTTTCCCCCCACAAGTGCGGACGGTGAATATGATTTACGCAGCCCATATACCCAAGAGGGAGAGGAAGCGCGCACTACGGGACGTCTATGCGATGGAGCGATCGCCCAAGTTCAATCCATGGTCCTCTGTCCGATCACTTTCGATCGGCGAGACCATCCGACCAGCATCGCCATGGCGGATTCGCCGATTCGTCTTAGACCCAATCGTCGATGGATTTCACCTCACAAGAGTCCCGATGGGACGGCGGCAAAACTGAACCTGCTTTATCGAGGACACACGGCGCATAAAATGGGCATAGACCCATCTAGGATTAAACCTACTAAAACAACCTTTAAAGGTGTCATCCCAGGAGTGGAAGCCAATTGTACAGGCTCGGTCACACTCGAAGTGTTCTTCGGATCCCCGGATAATTTCCAAAGCGAAGAGTTAATCTTCGATATAGTCCCGTTCGAAGCGGCTATCATGCCTGCTTTCGGACGAACGCGTTGCCAAATTCAGCGCGTGCCGCATTATGCATACCTAAAACTCAAGATGCCAGGCCCTCATGGAGTCATTACGGTCAATGGGAATACGGAACGCTCCCTCCGAATGGAGGAACATCTGGCAAGCTCTCGCGGAAGAAATCTGAGCAGCCTTCTCACGGCAATTCTCTAGTCCGCAATTAAAAAGCGGACACATTAAAACGCTACCGAGCAACACCAACCAAGACCACTGGCGCGATCAGAGCATCGCCAGCGTAATGCAATGCGGCCAACCCCGCCGTGCATGATCACTAGAATAACACTCGCGTACATCATTACGCTTTGGAGATACCATGGGCGCGAGGGAGGGCTTAACCACAAGGACCAAAGAGTGCGGCTCGACCACACAAGGGGCTCATCGCGACGCCCCTTGGCTTTGTTTTTTATCTTTTCTTCTTTTGCATACACAGGACTCCATTAACGAAGCCACGACGGCGAACTTGCCGAACTCACGATGCTGTGATCGGGGATTAAAGAAGGCTGCAGCGAACACTCGGTGGTCTCCATTACGAGCATTAAATTCGATTACATACACCAAGTCTGCAGCTTATCCCTGGAGGGGGACATGTTAATTTAGTCCGAATCCCTTGCTTACCGCACTATTTCTATCAGTCCGCTTTATTAGCAGACCTTCTTTCATAAATAACGCAACATTTCCTTCTTGCAAGTATATTACCTTTTCATTGCAATTGCGTTATCTTTTACATATGTTTATTATATGACATCTTGCACCCGTATACTTTGGTACGGTCGAATACACCAGGGGCTTCTGTTCCCCATATTATGGTGTGATTAAGCCCGAACACTTTCACAAGTGCGGCACCCGAACTTATAGCATTATATGAATCAGCTCGAATCATGTCTTGGGTCAATAGTTGGGTTTGCGGCTCCCATGTTTTGGTACCTTACGTTCCGTTCCGTCGGCTAAGGTAGCTTTGGGAGAACCACTGCGATTGTGCCGGGTTGAGCCGGGTTAACGCCTCGAGGAGAAAGCTAAAACTGGCGGCATGATAAGGCGAGACTGGTCGCTGTTCGAGAGGTTCTTCGGGTCCTTAAAGGCTCATGCCGCTTCGAGCGAAGTTCGCATGATGTCCGAGCGAAGGCGTGGATAGCGCCGGATTTGGTCTTCGAATACCGGGGCTTCACCAAATTTAAAATTATAGAATTCTATGGCTAAGTGAGAGTGTTCAAGCATTATAAGTCCGTCGCCTTGTTCGTCGTGTTGGCGCCTCCTAGATGGACCCAATAATGGGAACAAGAGTGCTCAAGTTTATCACGAACACCCCAGCCTTTGTAGCACTGAAATTTGAAGCCAACGACTTGCCATCTCTCGAGATTTTACAAGCGGCCGCCTGAAGGTAATATTTTAAATTCAACAAGCGTTGCTCATAGGCGCATATAAGCGAAGTTTTCAGCGCACAGGATAAATATACAACGAGTTCACTCAATAATTACATCTCGGGGGCACTCATCTGCAATATCGCGGGCCCCCTTCAGGACAACTTTGTAATATCGCTCCGGCGTGCGATGCTCCTTGCCCGCGGCGGCGGATCCGTGAAGCTTCTCGCATCCGGTTTGCCCATTGCACCTTTATGCGGGCAAGGGACCGACGAGCAGCTTCAATACAAAGCGGAGCGCTTGATCACATCCAGCACTGGGCACGCATCCACCAGCCGCCGTACTAGGCCAAAATAGCTGCCAGCATGGCCTGTCCAGCCATAGCGGACTATAAAACCATTGCTTCACTGGTCGCAGAAGCACCGGATGGCTGGCCTCGACATCTTGAGACGAAGACCTTCTTCGTTGAGCTCCCTCCTCGCCACGATAAAGCATGGCGGCATCGGACGCTTTACTACGGCAGATCTGCAAATGCCCTCGAGAGCTCGAATTCGGGTAAGTATCCGGTAATTTACATTAACATGCTTGCTCTGCATGAAAAACGCCTTACCCGCCGCTATCTTCTTCATGTCCTCTACTTCCTCATGGGCCTTCTGGGCCTCGGCCTTGGCAGACTTGGCACTTTCGAGAGCCGAGGCAAGCTCGGACTCTCGAGTCTTGGAGTCACGCTCCAAACTCTCATACTTTTCCATGAGAGCCTGGAGCTCTTGCCAAACTTCCGCCACCAGTGCCGCTTGCTTTTCGCGCTCAGTCTGTTCTGTGGCCGCATTGCGTTCGGCCACGGACACGGCATCCTTCAGGGCTGCCACCTCGTTAGTGGCCCCTGCATTACATATATTATCCTTATTAATCATGTTTGCAGCGAAACCCTTTTACATAAGGTACTTATTTAAAGTGGTGTTATTCACCTTCTTTTCCTTGAGCTACCTCTTGGCATGGCGAGCTCTTGCTCCGACCGCTCAAGGTCTTTTTCAGCGCCTCGACCTCCGCCGTTAACGCGGCAGAGGTCAACAAGCGCAGACACTGCAAACCCATATTGACATATTTTGGAAACCTGCGTATATCTTGTTAAGATCCTTAGTCGGCTTTTCTTTCCGAACACCGGACTAAGCATCGAGAACTCTTGTCTATGCGGTATTATATTACTTAATTTTAACCTTCTTACCTCAAAGCCTGTTAGAAGGCTGTTGCAGGCTTCGGTCAGCCCGCCCTTGGCGAGCTGAACCTTCTCAATCACCACACTCATGATAGTGCGATGTTCTTCCTCGATGGAGGCGCCTTTGAGCGCCTCCAGCAGGTTATCCGGTGCCTCCGGTTGGACGGAGGCCGCTGGCGTCACGGTCCTGCCCTTCTTTCAAGGGGGCTGCTTGCCGGACTCTGGAACCGCTATGGGTTCCGGAGTAGAGTCCGGCACAAAGTCCGGGGGGCTGCCCGACGGCGCCTCCGGAGCCTCCTCCTGGCGTGTCCCCTGTGGGATTCCGCCTCGTCATCCTCGGTGCGTGGGGTAGAGGCAGTCGGGATGGAGTTTACATCCGACGGCACCAACGACCCGCTCATCGAGTCGGGAAGGTCGTCAACGGCCGGACTAAAGGAACAATGCGGCATTAGAAGGACGCTACATGACATACAATATACGGCATATAAATGATCCGGATACTTACGATCCTGCCGGACGCCGGGCCCTTGGAGGCCACTCATCCTCGCCAACGTCGATGTTGGCGAAACTGTCCGGGGGGATAGTTCTCCCCCTCTTGGACCCTTCGCCACCCGGTTGGGAGGCCTTCCTCTTCTCTCTCCTCCTCGGGAGAGTACTCCTCCTCCTCCTCCTCGTCTTGGGAGGAGTCCTCTCGTCGTCGTCGTCGTCGGATGCGATTGCGGAACTCTTTCGAGTCCCCGGCCACCTTCTTGGCCTTCTTCTCCGGCACCACGTGCGGTGCCGGAACCAGCAGCCTTGCTAAGCGGGCATCCTTGGTTCTTCGGCATGGGAGCCGGGCTGATGAGCAGTGGGCCTTCATCCATCGATCTGTCAAAGGAAGAGGCAGATTAAAAACCTCACTAGAGTCAATCTAATTACTTCAAGTGTCCGTAATGGGGTGAATCACTTACCTCGTCGACGGAGGCGCGAGCTGAATCCGCGGTCTTGGTCGCGGATGCGGGGGCTTCGGCGCCCTTGAACAGCACCCTCCAGGCGCCTTCGTACGTTGCGTCGAAGAGCGCGCTTAACGTCTGGTGCTGTTCGGATTAAACTCCCACAGATTAAATGCCGTTCTTGGCATGGGAGAATCCACGGAGGAGCATGACTGGACCACGTCGACGAGCCGGAGCCTATTGCTCACCGGCTTCTTGATGCAGGCTTGAAGTCCGTCACCTCCACGGATCACCCCACCGCAAGCCCTTCTCTTTCCAGGAGGTGAGCTGCGTTGGGATTCCAGATCTAAATTCGGGGGCCGCTGCCCATGTAGGCTCACGCGGCTCGGTGATGTAGAACCACCGATTGCCACCCTTGGCGGAGTCCATGAAGGTCCCTTCTAGCCAAGGGGCGTTAGGCGGCTGCCCGACATGGCGCCTCCGCATTCGCTTGCGTCCCTTCACAACCTTGACAGCGTTGAAAGTCTTGAGCCACAGGCGAAGTGGGGCGGATGCGAGAAAAGCCTCGCACACGACGATAAACGCCGAGATGTTGAGGGCGAAGTTGGCGCAGATCATGGAAATCAAGCCGTAGTAAAACATGAGCCCCCGGACGAATGGATGGAGCGGAAAGCCCAGTCCGCGGAGGAAGTGGGGAAGGAAAACAACCCTCTCATGAGGCCCTGGGGTAGGAATGAGCTGCCCCGCGTCGGGCAGCCGATGCGCGATGTCGCCGGAAAGGTATCCGGCGTCGCGCAGCTTGGTGATGTCCTCCTCCTTGGCGGTGGAGGCCATCCATTTGCCTCCCCCTCCGGACATGTTCGGAGAAGGGTCGGCGGGATCTTGTGACTTAGGCGTTGGAGCTTGGGTTCGCAGGGATGGATGAGCAAAGGAGGAAGAAGGCGTAGGTGAGAAGGTAAATCCTTATCCCTTATATATAGGCGGACGAAAATATGCGTCCCTCACCGGCCTAGTAAAACTCGCTTATCTCCCAAGCGCCACCATCAATGGCGCGGTTGGGTTACCCACGCACGTATTGATGAGAATCCCGGAATGAGGGGAACACGATCTCTGCTTTGACAGGACGTTCCAAGGAAACCGCTTCGCTAAACGTGCTGAGGTGATATAGTAATTCAAACAAGGGCTTGGTAGCGGTGTGATGTCATGCCGCATAATACGTCAGCAGATTGAGCTAAGTGTATATTTTATTCTCTCTACGTTGGAATGTGGAATTTATTTTGCAGAGCCGGACACTATCCTGGTGTTCATTATCTTCTCCGGATTATTCAAGGGAGGAACCCGCCTTGCAATGCCGAACATTATGCATGCCGGACTTATCGTCATTGAAGACTGGTTCAGGGGCTCTTGAGGAGTCTGGACTAGGGGTGTCCGGACAGCCGGACTATCAATATCCGCGGACTCCCGGACTACGAAGATAGAAGATTGAAGACTCGGCTCGTGTGCGGAAGGTACTTTCCTTGGCGTGGAAGGCAAGCTTGGCAATACGGATATGTAGATCTCCTACCATTGTAACCGACTCTGTGTAACCCTAGCCTCTCCGGTGTCTATATAAACCGGAGGGCCTTAGTCGGTAGGACGAACATTACATCTCAACAATCATACCATAGGCTAGCTTCTAGGGTTTAGCCTCCTTGATCTCGTGGTAGATCTACTCTTGTACTACCCATATCATCAATATTAATCAAGCAGGACGTAGGGTTTTACCTCCATCGAGAGGGCCCGAACCTGTGTAAAAACATTGTGTCCCTCGTCTCTTGTTACCGCCCGCCTAGACGCACAGTTCGGGACCCCCTACCCGAGATCCGCCGGTTTTGACACCGACAACCGCCCTCATATTATGATATTTATATGGTGGACACCCCCAAAGAAAGCAATGGCGATGAGGCAACGGAGGATAATCCCTTGGAGATGCAATCTAAGCACTGGCGTCATCGGCGCCTCTCTAAGTCCCGCCATAACAAAAATAGCGATACCAGCACAAGAGATGATAGCAATCCGGATGGTGCCGAAGACGAAAACAATCCCGCCCAGCCAGGCTTCGAGCAGGCCGAGCAGGAGGATGGGTAAGCTGAAGGAAATATGCCCTAGAGGCAATAATAAAGTTAATATTTATTTCCTCATATCATGATAAATGTTTATTATTCATGCTAGAATTGTATTAACCGGAAACATAATACATGTGTGAATACATAGACAAAACTATGGTCACTAGTATGCCTCTACTTGACTAGCTCATTAATCAAAGATGGTTATGTTTCGACCATAGACATGTGTTGTCATTTGATTAGTGGGATCACATCATTAGAAGAATGATGTGATTGACATGACCCATTCATTAGCCTAGCACTTGATCGTTTAGTATCTGCTATTGCTTTCTTCATGACTTATACAAAGTTCTGCAACTATGAGATTGTGCAACTCCATGTACGGAAGAACACTTTGTGTGCTACCAAGCGTCACAGCGAATGCTGGGTGATTATAAAGGTGCTCTCTGGTGTTTAGAAGGTTCATGTTGAGTTGGCATAATTCGAGATTAGGATTTGTCACTCCGATTGTCGGAGAGGTATCTCTGGCCCTCTCGGTAATACTCATCACTTAAGCCTTGCAAGCATATAACTAATGAGTTAGTTATGAGATGACGTATTCTGAGCGAGTAAAGAGACTTGCGTAACGAGATTGAACTAGGTATTGGATACCGGCGATCAAATCTCGGGCAAGTAACATACCGATGACAAAGGAACAAAGTATGTTGTTATGCGGTTTGACCGATAAAGATCTTCGTAGAATATGTAGGAACCAATATGGGCATCTAGGTCCCACTATTGGTTATTGACGAAGGCGATGTCTCGGCCATGTCTACATTGTTCTCGAACTGTAGGGTCCGCACGCTTAAGGTTTCGATGATGGTTATATTATGAGTTTATGTATTTTGATGTACCAAAGGTTGTTGAGTCCGGATGTGATCACGGACATGACGAGGAGTCTCGAAATGGTCGAGACATAAAGATTGATATATTGGACGGATATATTTGGACACGGAAAGGTTCCGGAGAGTTTGGGAATATCTGAGAGCTCAGGGAGGTTACGGAACCCCGGTAAGTATATGGGCCTTATTGGGCCCAAGTAGGAGGAAGGAGAAGGAGCAAAGGAGGCGCGCCCCAAGCCCAATCTGAATTGGGGAGGGGCGGCCCCTTTCCTTTCTCCTTCCCTCTTCCTTCCTACTACTAGTACTCCTTCCTTCCCCTCCAACTTGGATTAGGAAAGAGGGAAACCTACTTGGAGTAGGTTTCCTCCTCCTATGGCGCCCCTTGGGCGGCCACCTCCTCCCTCCCTCCTTTATATACGGGGTAGGGGCACCCTAGAACACACAAGTTGATCATTGATCGTTCCTTAGCCGTGTCGGTGCCCCCTCCACGATATTACACCTCGGTCATATTGTAGCGGTGCTTAGGCGAAGCCTGCGGCAGAGAACATCAAGATCGTCCACGCCGTCGTCTTGTGGAACTCCCCTCGGCGCCTCTGCTGGATCGGAGATCGAGGGTGCGTCATCGAGCTGTACGCGTGTCAAGAACTCGGAGGTGCGAATGCGGTGCTTGGATTGGTCGGACCGGGAGGGCGATGACTACTTCCTCTCGTTGCGTCAACGCTTCCGCTCCGGTCTATGAGGGTGCGTAGACAACAGTCTCCCCTCGTTGCTGTATCATCACCATGATCTTGCGTGTGCGTAGGAAATTTTTTGAAATTACTACGTTCCCCAACAGTGGCATCCGAGCCAGGTTTTATGCGTTGATGTTATATGCACGAGTAGAACACAAGTGAGTTGTGGACGATATAAGTCATCTGCCTACCAGCATGTCATACTTTGGTTCAGCGGTATTGTTGGATGAAGCGGCCGGACCGACATTACGCGACGCTTACGCGAGACTGGTTTTACCGCCGTGCTTTGCACACGGTGACTAGCGGTGTCTGTTTCTCCAACTTTAGTTGAACCGAGTGTGGCTCGCCCGGTCCTTGTGAAGGTTAAAAGCGAGTCTATTTGACAAACTATCGTTGTGGTTTTGATGCGTAGGTAAGAACGGTTCTTGCTAAGCCCGTAGCAGCCACGTAAAATTTGCAACAACAAAGTAGAGGGCGTCTAACTTGTTTTTGCAGGGCTTGTTGTGATGTGATATGGCCAAGGCGTGATGCTATATTTTATTGTATGAGATGATCATGTTTTGTAACGAAGTTATCGGCAATGGCAGGAGCCATATGGTTGTCGCTTTATTGTATGAAATGCAAGCATACTGTAATTGCTTTACTTTATCACTAAGCGGTAGCGATAGTCGTAGAAGCAATAGATGGCGTAGCGACAACAATGCTACGATGGAGATCAAGGTGTCGCTACCGGTGGCGATGGTGATCACGGCGGTGCTTCGGAGATGGAGATCACAAGCACAAGATGATGATGGCCATATCATATCACTTATATTGATTGCATGTGATGTTTATCCTTTATGCATCTTATCTTGCTTTGATTGGCGGTAGCATTTTAAGATGATCTCTCACTAAAATTATCAAGAAGTGTTCTCCCGAGTATGCACCGTTGCCAAAGTTAAATCGTCTTTGAGACACCACGTGATGATCGGGTGTGATAAGCTCTCGTCCATCTACACGGGTGCAAGCCAGTTTTGCACACGCAGAATACTCGAGTTAAACTTGCGAGCCTAGCATATGCAGATATGGCCTCGGAACACGGAGACCGAAAGGTCGGCGTGAATCATATAGTAGATATGATCAACATAATGATGTTCACCATTGAAAACTACTCCATCTCACGTGATGATCGGTTATGGTTTAGTTGATTTGGATCACGTGATCACTTAGATGACTAGAGAGATGTACGTGTAAGTGGGAGTTCTTAAGTAATATGATTAATTGAACTTAAATTTATCATGAACTTAGTACTGATAGTATCTTGCTTGTCTATGTTTGTTTGTAGATAGATGGCTCGTCTTTGTTGTTCCGTTGAATTTTAATGCGTTCCTTGAGAAAGCAAAGTTGAAAGATGATGGTAGCAATTACGGATTGGGTCCGTAATTTGAGGATTATCCTCATTGCTGCCGAAGAGTTACATCTGGAAGCACCGCTGGGTGCGAACCTCTTCTTGATCAACCGGCGGCGTTAGAACGTCTGGCGAGCAAAGCTGATGACTACTCTATAGTTCGATGTGCCATGCTTTACGGCTTAGAACCGGGTCTTCAACGACGTTTTGAGCGTCATGGAGCATATGAGATGTTCTAGGAGTTGAAGTTAATATTTCAAGCAAATGCCGGATTGAGAGATATGAAGTCTCCAATAAGTTCTATAGCTGCAAGATGGAGGAGAATAGTTACATCGGTGAACATATACTCGAGAATGTGCAGGTATAACAATCACTTGATTCAAATGGGAGTTAATCTTCACGATGATAGTGTCATTGATGAATTCTTCAATCACGCCACCAAGCTACAAGAGCTTTGTGATGAACTATAATATGCAAGGGATGAACAAGACTATTCGAGCTCTTGGCGATCTTGAAAGCCCGAGGTAGAAATCAAGAAAGAGCATCAAGTGTTGATGGTCAACAAGACCACTAGTTTCAAGAAGAAGGGCAAAGGGAAGAAGAAGGGAACTTCAAAAGAGCGGCAAGCAAGTTGCTGCTCAAGAGAAGAAACCCAAGTGTAGACCTAAGCACAAATCGAGTGCTTCTCGCAAGCGGTAGTCCTTTGGGCGGAATTGCCCCAAGTATTTGGCGGATAAGAAGGATGGCAAAGTGAACAAAGGTATATGTGATATACATGTTATTGATGTGTACCTAACTAGAGCTCATAGTAGCACTGGGTATTTGATCTTGGTTACTGTTGATATTTGCAACTCGAAGCAGGGACTACGGAATAAGCGAGCAGCGCCAAGGGCGAGGTGACGATGCGCGTGGGAAAGCGGTTCCAAAGTCGATGTGATCGCCGTCGCACGCTACCTCTACATCTACCATCGGGATTAGTTTTAGACCTAAATAATTGTTATTTGGTGCTGCGTTGAGCATGAACATTATATCTGGATCTTGTTTGATGCGAGGCGGTTATTCATTTAAATCGAGAGAATAATGGTTGTTCTATTTATATGAGTAATATCTTTTATGGTCATGCACCCTTGAAGAGTGGTCTATTTTATTGAATCTCGATAGTAGTGATACACATATTCATAATGTTGAAGCCAAAAGATGCAGAGTTGATAATGATAGTGCAACTTATTTGTGGCACTTGCCGTTTAGGTCATATCGGTGTAAAAGCATGAAGAAACTCCATCTTGATGGACTTACGGAATCACTTGATTATGAATCACTTGGTACTTGCGAACCGTGCCTCATGGGCAAGATGACTAAAACTCCGTTCTCGGAACTATGGAGAGAGCAACAGATTTGTTGGAAATCATACATCTGAGATGTATGTGGCCCGATGAATGTTGAGGCTCGTGGCGGATATTGTTATTTTCTCACCTTCACAGATGATTTGAGCAGATATGGGTATATCTACTTAATGAAACACAAGTCTGAAACATTTGAAAAGTTCAAAGAATTTCAGAGTGAAGTAGAAAATCATCGTAACAAGAAAATAAAATTTCTGCGATCTGATCGTGGAGGAGAATATTTGAGTTACGAGTTTGGTTTACATTTGAAACAATGCGGAATAGTTTCGCAACTCACGCCATTGGAACACCACAACGAAATGGTGTGTCCGAACGTCGTAATCGTACTTTACTTGATATGGTACGATCTATGATGTCTCTTACCGATTTACCGCTATCATTTTGGGGTTATGCTTTAGAGACAGCCGCATTCACGTTAAATAGGGCACCATCAAAATCCGTTGAGACGACGCCTTATGAACTATGGTTTGGCAAGAAACCAAAGTTGTCGTTTCTTAAAGTTTGGGGCTGTGATGCTTATGTGAAGAAACTTCAACCAGATAAGCTCGAACCCAAATCGGAGAAATATGTCTTCATAGGATACCCAAAAGAAACTATTGGGTACACCTTCTATCATAGATCCGAAGGCAAAACATTCGTTGCTAAGAATGAATCCTTTCTAGAGAAGGAGTTTCTCTCGAAAGAAGTGAGTGGGAGGAAAGTAGAACTTGATGAGATAACTGTATCTACTCCCTTATTGGAAGGTAGTTCATCACGAGAACCGATTCCCGTGACAACCACACCAATTAGTGAGGAAGGTAATGATATTGATCATGATACTTGAGATCAAGTTTCTCTTGAACCTCGTAGGTCTACGAGTAAGATCCGCACTGAGTGGTGCGGTAATCCTATTCGGAAGTCATGTTACTTGACCATGATGAACCTACGAACTATGATGAAGCGATGATGAGCCCAGATTCGCTAAATGGCTAGAGGCCATGAAATCGAGATAGGATCCATGTATGAGAACAAAGTGTGGACTTTGGTTGACTTGCCCGATGATCGGCAAGCCATTGAGAATAAATGGATCTTTAAGAAGAAGACCGACACCGCGGTAATATTATCGTCTATAAAGCTCGACTTGTTGCAAAAGGTTTTCGACAAGTTCAAGGGTTGACTATGATGAGACTTTCTCACCCGAAGCGATGCTTAAGTCTGTCCGAATCATGTTGGCTATTGCTGCATTTCATGATTATGAAATTTGGCAAATGGATGTCAAGACTGCATTCTTGAATGGATTTCTAGAAGAAGAGTTGTATATGATGCAGCGGAAGGTTTTGTTGATCCAAAAGGTCTTGACAAAGTGTGCAAGCTCCAACGTTCCATTTATGGACTAGTGCAAGCATCTCGGAGTTGGAATAAGCGTTTTGATAGTGTGATCAAAGCATATGGTTTTATCTGAGACTTTTGGAGAAGCCTTGTATTTACAAGAAAGTGAGTGGGAGCTTTGTAGCATTTCTAGTTTTATATGTTGATGACATATTATTAATTGGAAATGATATAGAATTTCTGGATAGCATAAAGGGATACTTGAATAAAAGTTTTTCGATGAAAGACCTCGGTGAAGCTGCTTACATATTAGGCATCAAGATCTATAGAGATAGATCAAGGCGCTTAATAGGACTTTCACAAGGCACATACCTTGACAAAATATTGAAGAAGTTCAATATGGATCGAGCAAAGAAAGGTTTCTTGCACGTGCTACAAGGTGTGAAGTTGAGTCGAACTCAATGCCCGACCACAACAGAAGATAGAGAGAAAATGAAAATGTTCCTATGCTTCAGCCATAGGCTCTATCATGTATGCAATCTTGTGTACCAGACCGACGTATGCTTAGCAATAAGCTTAGCAGGAGGTACCAAAGTAATCAGAGTGGAATCACTGGACAACGGTCAAGAACATCTGAAATACGAAAAGGACTAAGGATATGTTTCTCGTATATGGAGGTGACAAAGAGCTAGTCGTAAATGGTTACGTCGATGCAAGCTTTGACACGATCCGGACGATTCTAAATCGCAAACCGGATCGTGTTTATATTAAGCGGTGGAGCTGTAAGTTGGTGCAGTTCTAAACAAAGCGTCGTGGCGGGATCTACATGTGAAGCGGAGTACATAGCTGCTTCAAGCAGCAAATGAAGGAGTCGGATGAAGGAGTTCATTTCCGATCTAGGTGTCATACCTAGTGCATCGGGACCAATGAAGATCTTCGTGACAATCTTGGTGCAATTGCCTTGGCAAAGGAATCCAGATTTCACAAGAGGACCAAGCACATCAAGAGGCGCTTCAATTCCATTGGGACCAAGTCCAAGTGGGAGACATAGAGATTTGCAAGATATATACGGATCTGAATGTTGCAGACCGTTGACTAAGCCTCTCTCACGAGCAAAACATGATCAGCACCAAGACTCCATGGGTGTTAGAATCATTACTATGTAATCTAGATTATTGACTCTAGTGCAAGTGGGAGACTAAAGGAAATATGCCCTAGAGGCAATAATAAAGTTATTATTTATTTCCTCATATCATGATAAATGTTTATTATTCATGCTAGAATTGTATTAACCGGAAACATAATACATGTGTGAATACATAGACAAAACTATAGTCACTAGTATGCCTCTACTTGACTAGCTCATTAATCAAAGATGGTTATGTTTCGACCATAGACATGTGTTGTCATTTGATTAGTGGGATCACATCATTAGAAGAATGATGTGATTGACATGACCCATCTGTTAGCCTAGCACTTGATCGTTTAGTATCTGCTATTGCTTTCTTCATGACTTATACAAAGTTCACTGCAACTATGAGATTGTGCAACTCCATGTACGGAAGAACACTTTGTGTGCTATCAAACGTCACAACGAATCGGGTGATTATAAAGGTGCTCTACAGGTGTTTCCGAAGGTTCATGTTGAGTTGGCATAATTCGAGATTAGGATTTGTCACTCCGATTGTCGGAGAGGTATCTCTGGGCCCTCTCGGTAATACTCATCACTTAAGCCTTGCAAGCATATAACTAATGAGTTAGTTATGAGATGGCGTATTACAGAACGAGTAAAGAGACTTGCTGGTAACGAGATTGAACTAGGTATTCGATACCGACGATCAAATCTCGGGCAAGTAACATACCGATGACAAAGGGAACAAAGTATGTTGTTATGCGGTTTGACCGATAAAGATCTTCGTAGAATATGTAGGAACCAATATGGGCATCCAGGTCCCGCTATTGGTTATTGAACAGAGACGTGTCTCGGTCATGTCTACATTGTTCTCGAACCGTAGGGTCCGCACGCTTAAGGTTTCGATGACAGTTATATTATGAGTTTATGTATTTTGATGTACCGAAGGTTGTTGGGAGTCCCGGATGTGATCACGGACATAACGAGGAGTCTTGAAATGGCTGAGACATAAAGATTGATATATTGGACGGATATATTTGGACACCGGAAAGGTTCCGGGAGAGTTTGGGAATATCTGGAGACTCAGGAGGTTACGGAACCCCGGTAAGTATATGGGCCTTATTGGGCCCAAGTAGGAGGAAGGGAGAAGGAGCAAAGGAGGGGGGCGCGCCCCCCCAAGCCCAATCCGAATTGGGGAAGGGGGCCGGCCCCCCCTTTCCTTTCTCCTTCCCCCTCTTCCTTCCTACTACTAGTACTCCTTCCTTCCCCCTCCAACTTGGATTAGGAAAAGGGGAAACCTACTTGGAGTAGGTTTCCTCCTCCTATAGTGCGCCCCTTGGGCGGCCACCTCCTCCCTCCCTCCTTTATATACGGGGGTAGGGGGGCACCCTAGAACACACAAGTTGATCATTGATCGTTCCTTAGCCGTGTGCGGTGCCCCCTCCATGATATTACACCTCGGTCATATTGTAGCGGTGCATAGGCAAAGCCCTGCGACAGGAGAACATCAAGATCATCACCACGCCGTCGTCTTGTGGAACTCCCCTCGGCGCCTCTGCTAGATCGGAGATCGAGGTGCGTCATCGAGCTGTCTGGCGTGTCAAGAACTCGGAGGTGCCGAATAACGGTGTTTGGATCGGTCGGACCGGGAGGACGTCGACTACTTCCTTTACATTGCGTCAACGCTTCCGCTTCGGTCTACGAGGGTACGTAGACAACACTCTCCCCTCATTGCTATATCATCACCATGATCTTGCGTGTGCGTAGGAAAATTTTTGAAATTACTACGTTCCCCAACATAAGCTAGCCCTAAGGAACAGGCAACAGATGAAGAATCAGAGGATGACAATTACATGCCCCTCTCCAAAGGTGAAGTGAGCCTTGGCGACAAAGAATTCATCGTGCCTGAGGATCCCGTCGAGCAGGAGCGCTTCAAGCGCCGGCTTATAGCCACTGCAAAAAGCCTGAAAAAACAGCAGCCGCACCTTCAAGCTGATCAAGACCTGCTAACTGATAGATGGACCGAGGTCCTGGCCACCGAGGAATACGGACTCGAGCACACAACCAAAAGTTACCCAAAGCGCAGGTTGCTACCTCAACTCAAGGAGGAGGCATCAAAGCCTACACTACCTGCGCATGATGCGGCTGACCGGCCACCTCGTAGCCGAGACAAAGTGGCATATTAGCCCGAAGTCCAGCCCGCACCCCGCCGCCAAAAAAGCAAAAACACGAAGGCCCGGGGCTCCACGAATGACCTACAAGACAAATTGAAAAACAAAGCAGGACAGTCAAGATCGATCTACGGATCACGGGGGTGCGCCCCAACATGTGACGATGACCGTCATGCTGGATATACTAAAAACAAATCTGGCCGGGCCGAATACAATAGACCACACTCATTTGAGCAGCGTCGTGATGTAGTCCGACATAGAGGCGCCGCACACCCCCTATGCTTCACTAATGAAGTAATGGATAATGAATTCCCAGAAGGGTTTAAACCTGTGAACATTGAATCATATGATGGTACTACAGACCCAGCGGTATGGATAGAAGATTTCTTCCTCCACAGTCACATGGCCCGCGGGGACGACTTACACGCCATCAAGTACCTCCCACTAAAACTCAAGGGACCGGCTCGGCGTTGGCTGAATAGCTTGCCGTCAAACTCCATCGGAAGTTGGGAGAACCTGGCAGACGCATTCCTGGATAACTTCCAAGGCACTTATGTGCGACCACCGGATGCTGATGATTTAAGTCACATAACCCAGCAGCCCGGAGAGTCAGCTAGGAAATTCTGGACTCGGTTCCTAACTAAAAAGAACCAAATTGTCGACTGTCCGGATGCCGAAGCCCTAGCGTCCTTTAAGCATAATATCCGTGACGAGTGGCTTGCCCGACATCTCGGCCAAGAAAAACTGAAGTCCACGGCAGCCCTCATGACACTCATGACCCGCTTTTGCATGGGCGAGGATAGCTGGTTGGCTCGTAGCAACAGCACAACAAGCAATCCTGGCACATCAGAGGCCAGAGATAGCAATGGCAAGCCCCAACGCAACAAACACAAGCATCGCAACAATGCCGACAACACTGAAGACACGGTAGTCAACGCCGGATTCAGTGGCTCTAAGTCCGGTCATCGGAAAAAGCCATTCCAAAAGAACAATTCAGGCCCGTCCAGTCTGGACCGCATCCTCGATCGTCCATGACAAATTCATGGAACCCCAGGAACCAGCCAATCATACCAACAGAGAATGCTGGGTCCTCAAACAAGCCGGCAGGTCAGGTGCCAAAAACAAGGAGGGGTCTCAAAGCGATGACGACGACGAGGAGCCCCGATCACCAAACAAAGGAGGGCAAAAGAGATTTCCCCCGCAAATCAAAATGGTGAATATGATAAACGCCATCCACATCCCCAAATGGGAACGGACATGCACTCTTAGGGATGTCGACTTAATGGAGCCAGTCACCCCACAATATAAGCCATGGCCGATCACTTTTGATCATACGGATTGTCCGGCCAATACCAATCAGGGCAATTCAGCCGCACTCGTCCTCGACCCAATAATTGACGGATTCCACCTCACACGAGTCCTTATGGACGGAGGCAGCAGTGTAAACCTGCTGTATCAGGACATAGTGCGCAAGATGGGTATCGATCATTCGATGATCAAACCCACTAAAACTACGTTTAAAGGTATTATACCAGGTGTGGAGGCCCGTTGTATAGGCTCCATCACTCTGGAGGTAGTCTTCGGATCACCGAACAATTACCGCACCAAAGAGTTAGTCTTCAACATCGTCCCTTTCCATAGTAATTATCATGCACTGCTTGGGCGAACCGCGTTTGCTCGATTCAATGCAGTGCCACACTATGCCTACCCTAAGCTCAAGATGCCCGGTCCGTGCGGCGTCATAACGGTTAATGGCAAGGCCGAACTCCACCTATGTGCCGAAGAGTGTACAGCTGCCTTGACAGTAGAAGCAACAAAAGGCGTCTTTCAATCGAACCTCAAGTCGACGGCCAAGCTCCGGGACACCGTCAAGGGAGTCCGAACTACTCTGCGGTAGGATAGCCTGGCTCGTTCGGAGCTCAATTAAAACACTCCGGCAGTAAACGGAGGGACAACTAGGATAAGCCACACAATGCGGCTTAACCGCACATAGCACATAAATATCTTTTTTACACTATCTTTGCAGGCTCACTTTTGCGTAGGCCAGGACTGGTGGCATGGAAGCAGCTCGAATGCAGAAGGGAATCCTTAGAGATGCCCCTTGACGACCATCCGACTACACTCCGGATCCGCACACAGCTTCTTCCCGCCTGGTCCCAGCAGGTTCCGCAGTCATATTTCTTTTTTATCACCTTACCTGTACCCATACGCTTCGACGTATTACTCAAATACAACATGTAGATTTATATGACGCTTATCTGCTATTGTTTCTTACTGACACCCTTCGTCAAAGCGGCATCTGTACATCGAGATATGCCTTAATATGCCAGGGGCTTCATTATGCCCATAATACAACAATAAAGTCCGGACACCTTCGTGGACGTTTGGCACCCCGAACTTATAGCATTATATGCATCAGCTCCGAATCATGTCTTGGGTCAATAGTTGGGTTTGCCCGGCTCCTATGTTTTGCTGCCTTACGTTCCGCTATATCGGCTAGGGCGGCATAGGGAGAACTACAGCGATTGTGTCCCGGTTCTTCTGGACGAGCACCTCAGTAGAGAAAGCCAAAAACTGACTGTCATGATACATCGAGAGCTGGTCAGTTGTTCGAGAGGTTGTAAAATCTTTTAGGATTTCTTCCCCATAATGGCATAACCAATGCAGCGTGCGATGGATCGACTTTTCTTCCGATCAGGCGCTTATAGAGCCCATTGTGCGGTCTTCTGAACACCAGGGGCTGCACCTACCTTCCTTTTGTCAAACTCCTATGGCTAAGTGAGAGTGATAAAGCCCTATAGTCCGATTGCCTGGTTCGTTGTGCTGAACACCTCCTTCAAGGACCCAAAACTGGGATAAAGAGTGCTCAGGTTTATCCCGAACACCCCCGTACTTCCTATGTGGGGGTAGAAGCCGACGACTGGCCAACTCTCAGGATTAATATATAAAACGGCCGCACAGGAGGAAAAACTTTCAAATAACAGGCAATAAATAATAGAAATGACCTTGTTCAGCATTACAAAGGACAGTATGACTGTATTTACGGAAATACAATGTCCTTGGTGCATCGCTCCGCCGCAAGGCGGGCTCCTTTCAGGACGCTATCATAGTATAATTCAGGCTTGCGGTGCTCCTTCCCCTCAGGCGGTCCCTCGGTCATCTGCTTTTCCGCATCCATCTTCCCCGAGTGCACCTTTGCACGGGCGAAGGCCATTCGGGCACCCTCCATACAGACCAACCGCTTGATGAATTCGAGTCGAGGGCAGACACTCACGAGCCGCTTCACGATCCCGAAGTAACTTCTTGGAATCGGCTCGACGGGCCATAGCCGGATAATCAAATCCTTCATGGCTAGTTCAGCCGCCTTATGCAGTTCGATCAGCTGCTTCAGCTGATCTGTAAATGGCACTGGACAATTCAGCGCCAAATACTGCGACCAGAAGAGCTTATCCGTAGTGTTTCTTTCTTTGGCTCGGTAGAATTGGGCGGCATCAGATATGCTGCATGGCAGCTCCGCAAACGCACCTGGAGAAATCCGAACTCAAACTTCGAAATATGATTTTCTCCCCAAATACTTGCTTTACACGGAAAAAGCCTTACCCGCCGCGATCTTTCTCGCCTCTTGGATCTCCTACAGGGCGCCTTGGGTTTCCCCCTGGGCATCGCGTGCGGCCTAATGAGCCTCGGTGAGTTCGGATTGTTTCCCCGTTAAACTCTGCTCCAAGGTCTCGCATTTCTTCACGGTCTCTTGAAGCTCTTGCTCAACTTCAATAACCCTGGCCTCATGCTTCTCACGAAGAGCCCGCTCTGCGGCTGCCCTCTTTTCGGTCTCGGCCACAGCCTTCTTAAGTGCCTCGACTTCGGTCACCGCCCCTAGAGCAAATTAGGAAACATATTTTACTAAAAATTCGTTCGTACTGAACGCGAGCAAGGTTTGTTCATACCTTGTTTCACTAGTGCAGAACCGGGCAATAGCACCGGTTCGTAAGGCCCTGTAGTGCCGGTTCCATAACTGGCACTAAATTGTGGTCACTAAAGCCCCCCCCCTTTAGTACCGGTTCAGCACGAACCGGTGCTAAAGGGCAACCACGTGGCACGAGCCAGCTCCAGGGGCCTGGAGCCCTTTAGTACCGGTTGGTAAGACCAATCGGTACTATAAGGTTTGGTTTTTTTAGTTTTATGATTTCTTTTTCATTTAATTTTGTGTTTCCATTTTAATTCTTTTTCGTTTGCTGGTATTTTATGATAGTACACATTGTACACGTTATGCATATATATATATATATAAATAGAATTTCTAGTAGAACCAATCATGCATATATATATCATCAATGTCTCACAAACCACCATATTAATTAATTCACACATACACACATGTATAGCTATATACAATTTCTCCTACATATGCATGTTGCCTTTGGAGCCAGTGGCATTAGCCTAATTGGTGCCTTCGGAGCACGATGACAATTGGAAGTGGTTTTCATGGGGGTGGTAACGGGTAATAGAATTCTCCCTTCGGATTTATGACCTGGTCGAGCAAAAATCCCGCTATTTCCTCTTGAAGTGCTTCTATGCGCTCCGTTTCTAGGAGCTTCTCCCGCACCTCTTTGAACTGTTAAGAAGGAGATCAATATGCATGTCTATTAGTTGTGTGACAAGATATCGATAATGGTGTAAAAATTGTGAATAGTGTTCTGACAAGCGTACCCATTCCTATCTTTGAGATCTGCTCCTTTCGGACGCCATCATGCGAATGTTCTCGCAAACGCAGAATGCATCAGATCAGTCCCTACCGCTTGAGGCCTTTATGAGAATGGAATTTGATTAGATAATAATTAATCAAGCATGATAATTAAAGAGATGGCAGCTAGCTAGCTAGCTAGTACTATAATTACTTACCTTGGGTGAAACCATTTAAGCTTTTGTTTCCATTTGCGGGCATGGCGCCGATGAACCTTGCCCAAGCCCTGCTGCCGACAAAGAAAATGAATAAAGGGTTTATTAAATAGTTCATATCATGAAATGACGAACTAAATAGGCTGAGATATATAGTTAATAATGATTGAAATTACTGTTGACTATCCCAAACAAGATGTTATAGTCAGTTTTTTTTCGAGATTAGTGAGTCGAGACTTCAACTGTTCGGCGTCAACTTTAATGATACGAGACCCGATGAAATTTGCATGCACACACGTTTGCATGTCTTAATTAAGCGGGCATATGTAAGCAAAACATGTAGCTAGCTAGTAGGCAAAAGCAGAGAATTTGTAGTACAAGGCGGTGTGACTCCTTTGGAAGTTGTAAGGAAGTAGTATATCTTCATTGTATTTGAGGCGCTTCAAGAACTCTAGCATGTTATCCTCTACGTTCTTTTGCTGACGTTGATTTATCTTCCATGTGTATTCATTAACGGTGTTTGGGCCAATGAACCCAATGCCAAAGCGTCCACCTTTTCTCATTTCATACATCTTCATCCTGCATAATACCATAGAAAAGAATATAGTGAGGATAATTACAGGTAATGATTGATCAAAAGGATCACTACAGCTAGCTTGAGACTTAAATTATAGAAAGAAATCACTTACAAACAATAGCAACTGACGATAGATTTGTTGAGTGCGTCTTGATTGTATAACTGAAACAGTTCAGTATACTCAACGGACACAGCTTGCTCATGGTAGTAATGCTCCTCCTTGACATTCACCATGAGGGACAATCGATCTGAAATCTTGGTAATGTTCATGTACCATTGATGCAATTCATACATTCTCGTTGGGAGGTTCATGACCTTGTCTGGCTCGACCAAAGGTTGGCCCCGGACATATTTCCGTGTTATTTCATCCTCTCTAAGCAAAGGCATGGGCTCGATCTCAAGGAGTTGTCCAAAAGTGATGTTGAGAACTTCAGCCTGCATTATATGCTCCTCGTTATTACCACATTGCCCACCTCGGGAACATGCACTATTTGCCCCCAATAATATTGGGCCACAGCGTCTTATCACTGTTGTTGGCACAACAAGCGAGGGATCGATTAGCCACTGTTCTCCCAATTTGGGAATGGTTTTCCCGCATTTTTTGGCAGCTGCTTCTTGTTTGCTCGATCCCGATGTAGACGTGCTCGCCTCCCTTTGTAGACATGCTCGATTTAACTTCTTGATGTGGCGCTCATAGTCTGTGACAACAGGCTTGGGAGCTGGTGGTTGAGCCATACGAATGAAGTGGTCAATCGTTTCCTCAGGCACTTTCTCCCTTGGCGGCGGTGGCGGTTTTGGTGCAAAATGGGCTTCCACCTCGGCCTTCGATATGGCTGTGATTTCCTCCTCGGACCTATCATAAGACCTCTGCGGAAGAGGCATGAGGCTTGGACCATATTTATATCGCTTGCCTCCGCCTGTACTTCCTGTACTACCTTGACTCATACCGCTACGCACCATAGCTGTGGGGTATCTCTTCATGATTCTTGAGGTGGCGGAGGCGGCTAATGAGGCTGAGTTGGACGAGGAGGAGTGGCTGAGGTTGTGCAGACTTGGAGGAGGAGGGACGTCGACGCTGTGGCGGACTTGGAGGAGGAGTGGCCTGACACTTTGCCGGACTTGGAGGAGGAGGAGTGGCCTGACACTTTGCCGGACTTGGTGGACTTGCAGGAGCAGGAGTCTGCTGACTCGGTGGCGGACTTCGACGAGGACTCGGCTAACACGGTGTCGGTGGCCTTCGAAAGATGATGCAGTCCTTTTTCCATAGGATGATACAATGTTTGGCCTCTCCGAGAAAGCGCTCGCCGTCACCTCCAGCAATGTCAAGCTGTAGCTTCGAATATGGTGGGTCCACCACCTCATCAGCCAAGACACGAGCATAGCCCGCTGGAATTGGGTTGCAATGGAAGGTTGCCTCGGGGGGATTTGTAAAAGCAAAGCCGTCCGCCACCTTCATGGATATGTTCTTCATTTTGACGTGTAGCTCGCAGTTAGTGTTCTCCGTGATGTCATCCACGGGTATCTACCAACATTGCGTCGTCAGGGATGGAACCCACGCTGCTTCTCGGCATAGATGGGCGGTGCTATCAAATTTGGATCATCCGCTAGTCTGCTGCATTCTTTGAGACCCCTTTGATGGGTAAGTGAGTCGATCTGCTCCTGCTGCCGCTGGAATTTGATTGCCAATTCCGCTTGACTTGCTTCTAGGCCTTGAAGGCGTTCATAGTCCCGCTTCCTTTGCTCCTCCTCCATCTTCCTCTTCTTCTCCTCCGCAATCTTCTTTCTCGCACGGGTTCTGTAGTCGGTGTTCCATTCTGAAAACCACTCATACCACGGAATAGCGCCCTTGCCTTGTGTTCTTCCCGAGTGTTCAGGATTTCCCAGGGCACGCATAAGCTCGTCGTTCTCTCTGTTGGGCTGGAACACCCCCGATCGTGCCTCTTCTATTGCAACAAGTATCGCATCGTCGGCTCCCTTCAGACTTGCCCTCGTCGAAACATTGCCTGTCTCCGGTTCCAACTCCCCCCCATGTGCATAGAACCAAGTCCTGACCTTGGGGGGCTAGCTCTTAGTAACCGGAGTGACACCTGCATCCTCCATCTCTTTCTCAGACTTATCCCACTTAGGCATTGCCACCCGATAGCCACCGCCCTGACTTATGGAACTTATCCTTTTTTGGCATTCTTACGTTTATTCTCGACCGTTCCTTAGCTAATTTGAATCCTTGAATTTCACGAAATCGTCCCAATGAGCACGTTGGTTCTCTAGTGTTCCCTTGAATCCGGAGTCTTCCTTCCTCCTTTGCGTACTTCTTCCATTCACGATTCTTGGGGTTCTTGAATGCTATCGCCATCATCCTAAGAGCAACCTCCTTGACTTTCTCGCACATCCATACGTGAAATGATCTGGTAGGGTGAAATGTTCCATGAGAGTATCCCAAAGTAGATCTTTTGATTCTTGTCGACAAAAGTAACATCTGGACGTGGCTTTGCTGGCTCTCTCCATTCTTGACGTTTGATCGGGAGTTGGTCCTTCACAAGAACTCCACACTGACGAATGAACTTGTCTGCAATCTTCTTAAGCGCTAATGGTTTGCCAGTAGGGCTGCATGCCTCGATATTGTACTTTACGCCCTGCTTCAACTCTTTGTTCGGGCCTCGTTTCGTCATTTTGCCTGAAGATTTGCTCGATCCGGATGGCTGAAAGAACAAAGATCGATTCGTTAATATATCTTCAAGTCATTTAAGACATGTGATGATCACCAGATGCCTGCTTATATAAATATATATACCTCGCCGGTCTTTGTTGTTTCAGGATCAACATGTTCTTCGTCATCGTCATAATCGTAGTTCATGACTTCATCAATTTGGTCGTCGCGGTCGAATATCATATCACCCTCTCCGGTGTTGTTTAGAAATTCAGAGCCGTCATAATCTTCTTCATTCTGATTATCATCTGGCCCGCGTATCATATCAAACATGGTCTGTTCTCCCTCTCTGTCGGTATTGTCTGCCATAGCTTTTATTTAACTAATCCAAAAGAAATATAAAACAATTTAATATTCAAATTACATCGTCTCGAATAATAGATATAATCTCGAATACATCGTCTAGAATAATAGATATAATCTCAAATACATCATCTCGAATAATATATAATATTGAATAGTACATCACTGGCTATTAGCTAACAAAGATCGAATACTATAGAAGAATGTAGGACACTCTCGGTTCCTCTGGCGCGGGCGGTGGACACCCAAAGAGAAGGAACCCTCACATGATCATAGCTGAAGTGAGATCCCCGAAGAAACTGCCAGGCATTGGAGAACCTGCCGCCCTCTAATGCAACCATGTAGCGATGGACGTGCTCGTCCTCCTCCCTGACACGGCGACGTACCACCTCTGGCAGGGCCGGGTCCCTCCGCACCAAAACTGGCCCACGCGAACGCCACCAAACGAGATCAGGGTCGACGACGGGACCCGGGGCCGGGTTCCTCATCAAGCGGCGCGCCCCTCCAGGCAGCACCTCCCAGTGCCAGCCCGGCGGAGCCTAGTCCCGGACATGGGTCGGCTGGACGTCGTCGCGGACGGGTCGACGGCGAGGATGCGGGCCGGGCATCGTCGAGAAAAAAATACTAGCTATATGCCCACAAAAAGTAACATTTCTAACATTTCTATATAACACTAATTATGCTAATCTAAATAATCTAAATAACACTAAAATTTCCAACATTTCTAACATTTCTATATAACACTAATTTCTAACTGATTAAACACTAATTATATCCATCTAACATGCATTCATACATATATAATAGTGAGAAAAAAATAATCTAAATAATCTAAACTAATTAAACAAACAAAATACGTGTGTGTGTATGTGTGTACTAATTAAACACTAATTATCTAAACTAATTAAACATACAAAATAATAATCTAAATAATCTAAACTAATTAAAGACTAATTATCTAAACTAATTAAACATGCTTGTGTGTGTGCGGGCTCGGGAGGGCTCACAATGTGAGCGGGCGCGGCGTAGGCGATGGCGAGGCGGGCGACGGCGGCGACGAAGGCGGCGGCGGCGGGACGGCGCGACAGGACGGGACGACGCGACAGACGGGCGGGCCGAGGCGGCGACGGAGACGACGGCGGCGACGGGACGAGGCGGCGATGGGGGCGGCGGGCGAGACGAGCGGTGACGGAGGCGATCGAGGGTGGCGGCGGCGGCGGAGACGGAAGCAGAGGAACTAACAGAGAGGGAAAACGAAATTTTCGCACTCTAGTATATATAGAGGAAACAGAGGAACGAACAGAGGAACGAACGGAGCCACCAACCGGTACTAAAGGCCTGTTTTGGCCAGGCCAAGCGGCGGGAAGCGACCCCCTTTAGTACCGGGTGGTGGCACAAACCGGTACTAAAGGCCCCCTTTAGTACCGGTTTGTGCCACGACCGGTACTAAAGGTGGTCTTACAAGCGCAGTGCTTGTCTTGGCAAGTTTAGTCCCACCTCGCTAGTCGAGGGGCTACCACACTGGTTTATAAGCCCCAGTGCGGTAGCTCTCTCGAGCTCCTCTCCTAACCAGGCCTACTGGGCCTACCTGTCCTCTTCGCCTAGTGGGCCTACTGGGCCTTCGCGGGCCTGCATCCTGCCCCAATGAAAGGTTGTGTCGCTAGTCGTATGCAGGCCGCTTTGGCCCAGTAGGCAGGCTTTTTTTTCTTAATTTTTTTTTGTTTTATTTATTTTTGAGTTGTTTTTGCTGTATTTAGAGTTTCTTTGTGAATATTTTTTCTTTAGGTACAAAAAATTACGAACTTTCTGTTAGTGCCGGTAGATTTCAAATTTGAATAGTTTAAATTTTGAATTATTTGAAATTTGTGCGAATCACTAGTTTGTGAATAACTTAACTTTGAAAAAAGTTTTTTCAGTGATTCTTTTTCTTATGTTTAATATTAGTGTGTTTTATCATTATATTCAATTTAGTAATGCTTAGGTTATTTAAAAATGAAATGCCTTTGTAACAGTTCAGTTTTAAATGGAAACCACGATACTTGAAAGAGATTGTCCATTTTGTACGAAGTGCATCCAATTTTGCCGTAACCCTCTCTACTTTCTTGCACATGCTATTTGTATGAAATTATGATACCATGCCAACTTTCAACCTTTTACGAGTTCATTAGAATTGCTTTTCAATTTCAGGTCATTTATTTGGAAAAAAATCAAGTAAATGCATGAAAAGAATTTGTTTGCACATAAAATTTCTTCGCGTTTCAAATGCCAAAACACATAACTACCCTAACTATTACAGACATTCCCTCCTGGGTGTGAAACACAAAAGAAAGTGATGATAGTGAAGCCGATCACATCCCAAATCTTTGGGTGTGAAACTTTTTCTTCGCGTGTGCCCCTTTGCGCCGTAACCATGGAAAATCTTCATCATTTAACGGGATGCTCGGGTCAATATTCACTGTGAATGGAGAAATTTCATCAAACTTTTCATAATCTTCTGACTTGTCTGTCTTGTCATCCACTCCCACGATGTTTCTCTTTCCAGAAATAACTGTGCCGCTTTGGCTCATCGTACGATGCATTCGCTTCCTTATCTTTTCTTTTTCTTGGCTTGGTAGACATGTCCTTCACATAGAAAACTTGTGCCACATCATTGGCTAGGACGAATGGTTCATCTGCATCATAAGATTGTTGAGATCCTTGTTGTCATTCCATCTGCGGGTCTTCCGTTACCCGCCTCGTGTCATATTGACCCATTTGCTTTGAAACAAAGGGACCTTTAAACCACGTCGATAGTCAAGTTCCCATATGTCCCTGTATATAACCATAATATGTTTCCTTTCCGTCTTGGTTTACGCATCAAAGCGGACACCACTGTTTTGGTTGGTGCTCTTCTTATCTTGGGCGATGGTGTAAAATGTATTACCATTTATCTCGTACCCTTTGAAAGTCATTATATTGAAGATGGTAGCTGGGACAGCAAGTACAGGTCATCTTCAATAGAGGTGTCATGCATGGTGCGTGTCCGCAACCAGTGGCGAAACTCTGGTTTGTTAACATGTAATCCGGTCATCGAGACCGCTCGGGTGTTTGGGCGTAGCAAATTCTTGTGTCCATCCATATACGGAGCCACCAAGGTGGAATTCAGTAGAAGCTGTGTAGTGTGCTTTAGTGAGAGAATGTCCGTCCATACATATTATTTGTTCCCCTCCTAGCGTACCTTTTCCATCGATGCGCCCTTATGCGCGATTTAGGAACACCAATCGGCTTAAGGTCGGGAATAAAGTCAATACAAAACTCAATGACCTCCTCATTTTGATGGCCCTTGGAGATGCTTCCTTACGGCCTAGCGGTTATGAACATATTTCTTTAAGACTCCATGAACCTCTCAAAGGGAACATATTGTGTAGAAATATAGGACCCAAAGCGTTAATCTCTTCGCATAGGTGAACTAGGGCGTGCGTCATGATGTTGAAGAAGGATGGTGGGAACACCAACTCGAGCCCGACAAGACATTGCACCAAATCATTACGTAACCTTTGTATGATTTCGGATCAATTACCTTACGAGAGATTGCATTGAGAAATGCACATAGCTTCACAATGGCTAATCAAGCGTTTCCGGTAGAAGCCCCTCAATGCAACCGGAAGCGATTGCGTCATAATCACGTGGCAGTCATGAGACTTTAGGTTACGGAACTTTTCTCTGCCATGTTTATTATTCCTTTATATTCACGAGAAGCCGACGGTACCTTAATCTCGGCGGGCATTCAAAGAAGATTTCCTTCTCTTCTTTGGTAGGCGTAGCTTGCATGACCACGATGTATGCCGTCTTCTCCGTGCATCGTTGCTGGTCCTCCGTGCCTCGGTGTATCTTTTGTCTTCCCATACACGCCCAAGAAGCCAAGCAGGGTCACGCAAAGATTCTTCGTCACGTGCATCACGTCGATTGTGGAGCGGACCTCTAGGTCTTTCCAATATGGCAGGTCCCAAAATATAGATTTCTTCTTCCACATGGGTGCACGTCCGTCCGCGTCCTTCGGAACAGGTTGTCCGCTAGGACCCTTTCCAAATATCACCTTCAAATCCTTGACCATATCATGTACATCAGCACCAGTACGGTGGCGAGGCTTCGTCCGGTGATCCGCCTCACCTTTGAAATGCTTTCCTTTCTTTCTTACGGGATGCCTTCTCAGAAGAAATAGACGATGTCCCAGGTACACATTCTTCTTACAACTATTCAAATATATACTGTCAGTATCATCCAAACAGTGCGTGCATCCGCGATATCCCTTGTTTGTGTGTCCTGAAAGGTTACTGAGAGCAGGCCAATCATTGATGGCCACGAACAGCAACACCTTTAGGTCAAAATTTCCCCCCATGTGCTCATCCCATGCACGTACACCTGTTCCATTCCACAGTTGTAAGAGTTCTTCAACTAATGGCCTTAGGTACACATCAATGTCGTTGTCGGGTTGCTTAGGGCCTCGGATGAGCACTGGCATCATAATGAACTTCCGCTTCATGCACAACCAAGGAGGAAGGTTATACAAACATAGAGTCACAGGCTAGGTGCTATGGTTGCTGCTCTGCTCCCCAAAAGGATTAATGCCATCTGCGCTTAGACCAAACCATACGCTCCTTGCGTCATCTGCAAACTCCTTCACGTACTTTCTTTTGATTTTTCGCGCTGCGACCCGTCGTGGTACTCTCAACTTTCCGTCTTTCTTACGGTCTTCTCGTGCCATCGCATCGCCTTGGCATGCTCTTTGTTTTGGAACAAGCGTTTCAACCGTGGTACTATAGGAGAATACCACATCACCTTGGCAGGAATCTTCTTCTGGGCGCTCGCCCTCGACATCACCAGAGCTCATCGCGGCTGATCTTATAGCGCAATGCACCACATACCGACAGCGTTCAAATCCTCGTACTCACCGCGGTAGAGGATGAAATCATTAGGGCATGCATGTATCTTACGCACCTCTAACCCGGAGGGCGACAGCCTTCTTTGCCGTCAGACGTACTCTCGGGCAATTCGTTGTCCTTTGGAAGCATATCCTTTATCATTACTAGCAACTTTCCAAATCCCTTGTCGGATACACCATTCTCGCCTTCCATTGCAGCAATTCCGATGTGGTGCCTAGCTTTTCTTGTCACCTACGCAATTCGGGTACAACAATTTTTGTGATCCTCTAACATGCGCTGCAACTTCTTCTTCTCCAAATCACTTGCAGTTTCTCTTTGCATCGGCAATGGCCCGACCTAGATCATCAGCGGGCTCATCGATGCCTCTTCTTCACTTCTTCCCGCATTGCCGGCTCAGCTTCTTCTGCATTACCGGCTCAGCTTCTTCCCCATTGTTGTATCATCGTATTCAGGGAACCCATGGCGGGATAGTGTCGTCGTCCTCTTCTTCTTCATTGTCTTCCATCATAACCCCTCTTTCTCCGTGCTTTGTCCAAACATTATAGTGGGGCATGAAACCGGACTCAAGCAGTGGATGTGAATGGTTCTTGACATAGAGTAATTGCGACCATTCTTACAGCCAAACACATGGACAAGGCATAAAACCATCCGCCCGCTTGTTTGCCTCGGCCATAGCGAAAAAAGTATGCGCCCTCAATGAACTGGGAGAGCATCGGTCATCGTACATCCATTGCCGGCTCATCTTCATTACACAACACCAAATAGACCAAATTAATACAAGTTCATACAACACTTAAATGCAACAAACAAATAACTCTCTAGCTAAAGCATTTAAATGCAACAACAAATGCGATCAAGATCGCAACTAAGGTAACCATTGATCCAACATCATAATGATACCAAGCCTCACTATCGATGGCATATTTTCTAATCTTTCTAATCTTCAAGCGCATTTCTCCATCTTGATCTTGTGATCATCGACGACATCGGCAACATGCAACTCCAATTCCATCTTCTCCCCCTCAATTCTTTTCAATTTTTCTTTCAAGTACTCATTTTCTCTTTCAACTAAATTTAACCTCTCGACAATAGGGTCGGTTGGAATTTCCGGTTCACATACCTCCTAGATAAAAATATCTATGTCAACTTGATGGGCATAATTTGTCATAAACACGAAATGCAACAAATAGTTTTAAAGAGAATATACCACATCCGAATCATAACAAGGGCGAGGGCGGCGGGGACGGATATCAAAACCATGGCACTATGTATAACGAACAACGACGGGTAAGATAATTATTACATGATTAACTATATATCCAAATCACACAAACATCAATTTTTATATAAAATTTCATGAACAAGAGGCTCACCACAAGGTGGTGCCGCTGAGAGGCTGATGTGGGCGATCGGCGGTGGTTACGACAGAGATTTAGAAGGCACTAAGTAAACCACACCTACATATGCAAACTAAGTGTTATTTTTGACCTCAAACTGCATATAAATCAAATACTAGCACATATATATATATATTTCCTCCCAAATTACTAAACTCACAAATTAATAACTATATAAAGCATTGCAAGAGCTAATCTAGCAATGAGAGATGAAAGGACAAAGTTGCTAACCTTTGTGATCACTTGAATGGATGGGGGCCTTCAAATCTTGACAAATTTTGGGCAAAATGTGTGATGAGCTCGAGGGGAAGAGGAAGAACAGAGAGGAGAGGAGAGGGGAAAGGGGGAAGAACAGAGCGAGCTGGACGAAGGGTTTATATGCAGGAGGATCTATAGTACCGGTTCGTGGCACCAACTGGTACTAAAGGTGCTGGAGGGGGCCCAGACTGACAACATCCTGCCACCACCCTCATTAGTACCGGTTCGTGGCACGAACCGGTGCTAAAGGTTAGCCACGAACCGGTACTAATGAGAGCGGTCCGGCTAGCCGTTGGAACCGACACTAATGTGCTTCACGTTTGACGCTTTTTCTACTAGTGTTTATCATCCAATTGCCTTTTTAAATGGCCAAGTTCTTCTTTGGCCCGCTCCGGACTTTGATTCAGTCCGGAAACCTTCGCAGTATGAGAAGCGGCAGTCGCTACAGACGCCTGCTTATAAAAGAAGGGAGTCAGATGTCATCAAGTGAGTCTCCTGCAAACATAAATTTGATCCTCTCTCCGGTTCTTTCTTTCACCGAACAGTGTATCAGGGGCTACTATCTATACTATGACACTCTTCGAAACCTCATAAAACATACCTCAAAGCCTCTTATAAGGCTGATGCAGGCTTCATCCAGTCTGCTCCCAGTAGACTAAATCTTCTCAATCACCGCACCCATAAGGGCACGGTGTTCATCAATGATGGAGGCGCTTTTTAGCACCGCCGATAAAGTATCCGGCAGCTCTGGTTGGACAGAGGTTGCCGGTGGAGCAGGCACACCCCCTCCAGCCGAGGGAGGCCGCCTGCCTGATTCTGGAGTTGTAGTGGTCTCCGGTATTGCGTCTGGCTGGGGGCCGAATTAAAGATCGCCCCCACCGTCGACGTCCATGGGAGCCTTCTCTCCCATGTATCCGGCCCCTGAAGTTTGACCTCCTGGTGCCGCCTTTATGATATCCCCCCTCCTTGGTCTGGGTCCTTCTGGGATGAAACCTCGATGTCATTCACATGTTTAGGGGTAGGGGCCTTCGGGGGTGTCCCGCTCTCCATGGCATCCGAACTCAGCAAATCCTCCGACGAGGATTGTTCGGTGCAGGACCTAGCCGGGCTGCAAAAATGTATGGCTCAAATTAAAATATTATGCCATGATGAGCCTAGACGCATAAGCATGTTCAGATTTTATATACTCATGAGTTCACCAGGGGCTTGGCCCTATGATCCCACTCCGGGCTGCTATCAGCGGCGGCGGTGGACTCCTCTGGAAGAGGAGTTTTTCCCCTCTTAGGCGACTCGGCCTCCAAGGATGTTGAGGCCGTCCTTTTCTTTCTTCCCCCCGTGGAGGATTCGTCTTCCTCCTCCTCCTGGTCCTCTTTAGAGGAAGAACGGGCATTGGAGTTTTTGGATCTTTTGTCCAAAGCGCCACGGCGACGGAGGCCGCCCCTGGTCTTCTTGGCCTCCTTCTCGGCATTCTTCTTTGGTGCCTTGTAAGGCGCCGGGACCAGCATCTTCATCAGAAATGGGCCGGCCGGTTCTTCTGGCAGTGGGGCCGCACAATAGATCCGCCCCGCCTTCTTCATCCAGCCCTAGGAGAGTTGTGGAAAACACATTAAGCATTTTCCTCAGGATATGTGAATAAAGCATACGAATTGCCAACACAAGATTGACTTACCGAACTTGCAGGGCGGGACAGTTGGTACCCACGGTCCTCGGCGGAGTCCGGCCACGATTTTTCGGACTTAAAAAGCACCTTCCATATGTCCTTGTGCGAGGAGCCAAAGAGCTCCAATAGGGTCTGGTGCTTGGCCGGGTCGAATTCTGATAAATTGCAAGCCTGGTGTTGATAAGGAAGAATACGGCGAACCAACATCACCTGGACTACATTGACAAGTGTGATATTCTTGTCCTCCATGTCCTTGATGCGCGTTCGGAGCACGGACAGTTCGTCGGAGAAGACCAGTTTAGGCCCTTGTTGGGCCAGGACGTAAGCCGCAGGGGGGCTCTTGATCGGAATTCGGGAGCAGCGGCCCATTCTGTGCCGCGCGACTCAGTGATGTAAAGCCACTGCTGCTGCCACTCCTTGACGGAATCATTGAAAGGACCTGTTGGCCATGTGATGTTGGGCATCTTGCTCACCATGTCGCCTCCGCACTCAGCGTGCTCGCCGCTCACTAACTTGGGCTTCACATTAAAAACCTTCAGCCATAAGCCGAAGTGTGGCGAGTTGCGGAGAAAGGCCTCGCACACGACGATGAATGTTGAGATGTTGAGGAAGGAATTGGGGGATAGATCATGAAAATTGATCCTGTAATAATACATGATGCCGCGAACGAATGGGTGGAGGGGAAACCCTAGCCCGCGAATAAAATGAGGGAGGAATACCACCCTCTCGTGTGGTTCCAGAGTAGGGACAATCTTTCCTGCCGTCGGAAGACGGTGGACCCGGCCTCCCGAAGTTTTTAATATCCTTCTCGCGGACGGTAGAGGCCATCCACTTGCCTCCTGCTCTGGATCCGAACATTTTCGGAAGACCTTTTTGGGGCAGAGAAGAGGAACGCTTGGGCGCTAGGGCTCGAGCGAGGGGGAATGGATGAGCATAGGAAGAAGAAGGCGTGGGTGAAAAAGGGAGTTCTTATCCCCTTATAAAGGCAGCAGGGATCCTGCGCCTCCCCACTTGCCCGATAAACTCACTTATTCCCCAAGCGCCCCGTTGATGGCGCGGTTGGGTTACCGACACCCGTATTGATGAGAATCCCGTGATAAGGGGACATGATCTCTGCTTCGACAAGACATGCCGATAAACCGCCTCGCGATATGTGAAGTGGCATATTGAGAAAAACGGTTCGCATAATGACCGGGCCGCGACGTGATGTCACGCTATGAAAAGTTGTCAGCAGATTAGATTTGTGAAATATTGTACTCTCTATGGTGGTATGTGGAATTTGTTTTGCAGAGCCGGACACGATCCTCATATTCAAGATCTTCTATGAAGTATTCGGAGAAGGAACCCGCCTTGCAATGCCGAAGACAATCTGCGCGCCGGACTCATCGTCTTGAAGCCTGGTTCAGGGGCTACTGAGGGAGTCCTAGATTAGGGGGTCCGTGGATCCCATTCGGACTATTCCGGAACTCCTAGTGACGTCCGGGATCTCATTCGGGACTCTGAAAAACATTCGGTAACCACGTATAAACCTTCCCTATAACCCTAGTGTCATCGAACCTTATGTGTCACTACTAGGGAAAACCTTATACACAGAACTTTAGAAGCAGCGTGGGTCAAAGAAGCACGCTGGTGCTAAATAGCAGCAACGCGCTTCATTAAACTGCTGCTGCGAGATAATGTCGTAGCGATGGCGCGTCTCGCTGAATACACGCGTTACTACTAAAATTCTCACGGCTTAGCCGATATGGTACACATAGTAGTAGCGATCTATACGGAACCGCGCTCTGCTACTTTCTTTGTAGCAGGTAGCGTTTTGCTCTAAACTCGCTACTACTAAAGGATATAAAATTAAATGAAAAGCAAATAGAAAGGTAATTGAAAATGAAAGAATTAGAAGAAGGTGAAAGGAAAAAAATAAAATGTGAAGAAAAATAAATGAAAAAGGGAAAAGGAAAAAGTTGTAGCGATGGTAGTATGCGTAGCGCTGTAGCTAATGTAGCAACAACGCTTTCAGAACGCAGCCTCTGCTACTTCGACTTAACCACCGTTCGTCCTTCCCACGGCCACTTCCCCAAATCGAACTCCTCCGCTCTCACCGCCGTCGCCGTCGATCGTTCTGCAGCTCTCAGACACCCTCTACACCGCCCGACCCGGATTCAACGCCGCCCGCCCCGACCTCAACGCCGCCCGGACGCCGTCCCGACCTCAACGCCGCCCCAAGCCCGACCTCGGCGCCGCCTGCCTGTCTCGCCAAGAGCACCGGTCGAGGTGAGCACGCCTGTCCTCCCCTTCCCTACCTCTGCCTAGATAGGGTTCTTCAAATTTTAGTTGCATCAAATAGTTAGGGTTCAACTATGGGTGGAAATGAATTGGATCTGATCGGCTGGGATTTTTCTTAGGTGATGTTTTCGATGAATAAATACTAGTGTAATGCATAATAAAAGCGAGTAAAATTTGACCTTCTTCTATTTAGTTAGTAAGAACTAGTTAGTAAGAACTAGGTACTAATTAGGTGATTTTTAGTTAAAGCAATTTTTCCGCCTCGGCGTGGGCGATGCCTATCCGCATCCTCGTCGTCGAGTCGGCGGAGGATTTACACCGCTTGACCAGATCGGCCATGTTGGGACCGGCTCCGCCTGGTGGTACTGGAGGCGCTACCTACCGGGGGGCGCAGGTTGGTGAGGAGCCAGCCTGTCGTTGACCCGAACCTTCTTTGGTGGCGGTCGCATGGGCCAGCGACGATCCAGAGGCTCGAGGACTCCACGGAGGTGGTGCATCACCGTGTCAGTGAGGAGGACGCGCACGTCCGTCGCTACTCGTTTGCGTTGGAGCACAGGCCGTTCTCCAATACCTGGCAGGTTCTTCGGGGATCTCACTGGAGCTATGATCCCGGGATGGTGCCTTCTCTGTGGGTGTCCACCGCCCGCGCCGATACCCATCGTGTGCTAGAGTTTTAGTTGTATTAGTGATGTTATATGTATGACATTATTCGTGATGTATTGGTGATAATATTCGACGGTGTACTGACGCATGAGATGATTTACTTTTGCTTATTGAATGCATGCTAATTTGAGTCCTATAAGATATTTTGAAATTTATATCTTGTGTTGCTCAATATCCAAGTGGCCGGTCATTTTTGCAGGTTACACCTTCGAGTGGCCTATGTTTTGCCGGAGTGTTGATTCATTTCTGTTCCGGCAAATTTTAGGCGCTCGATATGTCCTATTTTAGCAAAGGTCATGCCGGATTTTTCCGTTAATTTTGACATGACTTGTGCTAGAATATGTAGGAAATATCGAGTGCCCCGGATTTGTGTGTTGAGTATCTTGGTAGTTGTCTTCGATCGATTTTAAATTAATGTTTTAACTATGAACATAGGAAATGTCGACGACGAGAAGGATTTGGTATTTGCAAATCTGCGAAGGCAATGACTGTGTCTTGACGAAATCTTCCTAGATGATGATAGGCGCTTCCGCATCAAGCTGGAGAGAACTTCGAAGTGGATACAGTAAGTTACAACGACAAGTCTTTTTTCGTAATTAAGCATGACATCTGCTTCATTTGCTTCAACTTATATTTTTTTTACTATTCTACTAGCGTATCCCCTGCCATGCAAGAGTTTTTGTATTGGATAAGATAGGTTTCAGTCATAGTATGGAGGAAAGGAAAGTTTACTTGAAGACCGAGCATGGTTATATTTTCCATGCAAAGTTATACAATTTAGACGACTACACCTATTTTGGATGCAAAACATGGCGAGCACTATGCAAGACTTATGCATTTGAGCCCGATATGGTTATCACCTTTGATATTAGCCCGGAAGATGATATTGAAGGTAATACCGACATCTGGGTCGATGTGCAAATGCCTCGATTATACCATTATGTAAGTTTCTCAACCATATTTATGTCTTTGATATTGTTTATTGAAAAATAGTTGACAACTAATTTGTATTGTCGACTTATTTCCATGCAAGCAAACATGTCCAAGCACTTGGTAGATAGGACCGATATCGTCTCGGGCTGAACTCAAGCTGCGAGGAGCTCGGTCATTATGTTTCATGGCTTGAGGATGTTGATCTTGTCAAGACAAATTTTCTTCTGCATTTAGAAATGTTAGTACTGAAAATGTCGACCAATAGTGTTAAGTAATGAACTACGGTCACATCTATTTAGGAAGGATGGTAAGATTTTTACTATTTGTCATCGGTGCATCTTTTCCATACATTATTTTTGAAGCTAAACTTCATTGCTAAGTATGTTACCGTCGATGTTCTTCAACAGGACTCCCGATGAATGTTGTGCCTTATGGGATCGAGACTAAAGGTACCATGAGTATTATCACTTCGGCCAAGATATCCTCTGATTACTTTAGTGCATTCAAGATTTGCGACGGATGCTTAATAGTGCAAGACTGGACCAAATATGTGATGGGGAGCGCAGAGAAGTACTAGGGGCAACAAGCAGATCGCTACCCATGATTAGGAGACAGTTCATCTGCATGCTCGGTTTGATCGAGGAGGAGAGCTATATATGTTTTATGTTATTTTACCTAAGAGAGAGCAGCAGGAGTGATTAGCTAGCTAGAAATGAGTTTGAGGATGATGATGTGCTACACTATTACTATGATGATAAAATAGCTAGTGTTGGTGGTAATGACTATGATGATTATTATTAGCTAGTGTTAGTGCTGATTAAATAAATACTGTTGGTGGTAATGACTATGATGATGATTAAATAGCTTGTGCTGGCGGATTAGATTCAAGTGGAGGCAACATGTGGTGCACATCGAAAGTACTACTAGTCCAAACTAGATCAAGTTTGGATTAGTAGTATACTTTTGACATGCACCACATATTGCCTCCACTTGAACCTAATCCACCTTTATTTAATACACTATTATGGACATAATGATGTAAACCTCATAACAGCTGGTATTGTACCAATATTTGTATGATGGCGCATAAATACACTAAAAATAAAAAAAATAAAAAAAATACTAGTAGCGATGGAAAGAAAACACGCTGCAAGTAGATACCTTAGCAGTAGCGTGGTGCTAAACAAACGTTGCAGCTATTTGTCCTAGCAGTAGCGCGTGCTGGCATGCGTTACTACTAAGCAATAGCTGTAGCGCCTTATTAGTAGCGCGGCCTCCCGCGCTACTAGTGGGCACAAAACACGCGCTACTGCTAGGGTTTTCCCTAGTAGTGTGTGTAGACCCTACGGGTTCGGGAATCATGCAGACATGACCGAGACAGCTTTCCAGTCAATAACCAACAACGGGATCTGGATACCCATGTTGGCTGCCACATGTTCCACGATGATCTCATCAGATGAACCATGATGTCGAGGATTCAAGTAATCCCGTATACAATTCCCTTTGTCAATCGGTACGTTACTTGCCCGAGATTCGATCATCGGTATCCCAATACCTCGTTCAATCTCGTTTCCGGCATGTCACTTTACTCGTTCCGTAATGCATGATCCCATGACCAACTACTTAGTCACATTGAGATCATTATGATGATGCATTACCGAGTGGGCTTAGAGATACCTCTCCGTCATACGGAGTGACAAATCCCAGTCTCGATTCAGGCCAACCCAACAGACACTTTCGGAGATACCTGTAGTGCACCTTTATAGCCACGCAGTTACGTTGTGACGTTTGGTACACCCAAAGCATTCCTGCGGTATCCAGGAGTTGCATGATCTCATGGTCTAAGGAAATGATACTTGACATTAGAAAAGCTTTAGCAAACGAACTACACGATCTTGTGCTATGCTTAGGATTGGGTCTTGTCCATCACATCATTCTCCTAATGATGCGATCCCATTATCAATGACATCCAATGTCCATAGTCAGGAAACCACAACCATCTGTTGATCAACGAGCTAGTCAACTAGAGGCTCACTAGGTACATGTTGTGATCTATGTATTCACACATGTATTACGGTTTCCGGTCAATAGAATTATAGCATGAACAATAGACAATTATCATGAACAAGGAAATATAATAATAACCATTTTATTATTGCCTCTAGGGCATATTTCTAACAGTCTCCCACTTGCACTAGAGTCAATAGTCTAGTTACATTGTGATGAATCGAACACCCATAGAGTTCTGGTGTTGATCATGTTTTGCTGGTGGAAGAGGTTTAGTCAACGGATCTGCGACATTCAGATCCGTATGCACTTTACAAATATATATGTCTCCATATTGAACATTTTCATGAATGGAGTTGAAGCGACGCTCGATGTGTCTGGTCTTCTTGTGAAACCTGGGCTCCTTGGCAAGGGCAATAGCTCCAGTGCTGTCACAGAAGAGAGTCATCAGGCCTGACGCATTGGGAATAACTCCTAGGTCGGTAATGAACTCCTTCATCCAGATTGCTTCATGTGTTGCCTCCGAGGCTGCCATGTACTCCGCTTCACATGTAGATCCCGCCACGACGTTTTGCTTGCAACCACACTAGCTTACTGCCCCACCATTCAAAATATACACGTATCCGGTTTGTGACTTGGAGTCATCCAGATCTGTGTCGAAGCTAGCATCGACATAACCCTTTACGACGAGCTCTTCGTCACCTACATAAACGAGAAACATATCCTTAGTCCTTTTCAGGTACTTCAGGATATTCTTGACCGCTGTCTAGTGTTCCATGCTGGGATTACTTTGGTACCTTCCTACCAAACTTATGGCAAGGTTTACATCAGGTCTGGTACACAACATGACATACATAATAGACCCTATGGCCGAGGCATAGGGGATGACACTCATCTTTTCTCTATCTTCTGCCGAGGTCGGGCTTTGAGCCGAGCTCAATTTCACACCCTGCAATACAGGCACGAACCCCTTCTTGGACTTATCCATATTGAACTTCTTCAATATGTTATCAAGGTATGTGCTTTGTGAAAGACCTATGAGGCGTCTCGATCTATCTCTATAGATCTTGATGCCTAATATGTAAGCAGCTTCTCCAAGGTCCTTCATTGAAAAACACTTATTCAAGTAGGCCTTTATGCTTTCCAAAAGTTCTATATCATTTCCCATCAATAGTATGTCATGCACATATAATATGAGAAATGCTACAGAGCTCCTACTCATTTCTTGTAAACGTAGGCTTCTCCATAAGTCTGTGTAAACCCAAATGCTTTGATCATTTCATCAAAGCGAATGTTCCAAATCCGAGATGCTTGCACCAGCCCATAGATGGAGTGCTGGAGCTTGCATACCTTGTTAGCATTCTTAGGATCGACAAAACCTTCCAGCTGCATCATATACAATTCTTCCTTAAGGAAGCCGTTAAGGAATGTCGTTTTGACATCCATTTGCCATATCTCATAATCATAGAATGCGATAATTGCTAACATGATTCGGACGGACTTCAGCTTCGCTACGGGTGAGAAGGTCTCATCGTAGTTAACCCCTTGAACTTGTTGATAACCCTTAGCGACAAGCCGAGCCTTATAGATGGTAACATTGCCATCCGCGTCCGTCTTCTTCTTAAAGATCCATTTATTTTCTATCACTTGCTGATCGTTGGGCAAGTCTGTCAAAGTCCATACTTTGTTTTCATACATGGATCCTATCTCGGATTGCATGGCTTCAAGCCATTTGTTGGAATCTGGGCCCGCCATTGCTTCTTCATAGTTCGAAGGTTCACCATTGTCTAACAACATGATTTCTAGGACAGGGTTGCCATACCATTATGGTGTGGGACGTGTCCTTGTGGACCTACGAAGTTCAATAGCAACTTGATCCAAAGTACCTTGATCATCATCATTAACTTCCTCTCTAGTCGGTGCAGGCACCAGAAAAACATCTTCCTGAGCGGTGCTACTTTCCGCTTCCAGAGGTAGTACTTCATCAAGTTCTACTTTCCTCCCACTTACTTCTTTCGAGAGAAACTCTTTCTCCAGAAAGGACCCGTTCTTGGCAACAAAGATCTTGCCTTCTGATCTGAGGTAGAAGGTATACCCAATGGTTTCCTTAGGGTATCCTATGAAGACGATTTTTCCCGATTGGGTTCGAGCTTTTCAGGTTGAAGTTTCTTGACATAAGCATCGCATCCCCAAACTTTTAGAAACGACAACTTAGGTTTCTTCCCAAACCATAATTCATACGGTGTCGTCTCAACGGATTTAGACGGTTCCCTATTTAAAGTGAATGTAGCTGTCTCTAGAGAGTGTCCCTAAAATGATAGCGATAAATCGGTAAGAGACATCATAGATCGCACCATATCCAATAGAGTGTGATTACGATGTTCGGACACACCGTTACGCCGAGGTGTTCCAGGCGGCGTGAGTTGTGAAACGATTCCATATTTTCTTAAGTGCGTACCAAATTCGTGACTCAAATATTCTCCCCCACGATCTGATCATAAGAACTTTATTTTTCTGTCACGTTGATTCTCTACCTCATTCTGAAATTCCTTGAACTCTTCAAAGGTCTCAGACTTGTGTTTCATCAAGCAGACATACCCATACCTACTTAAGTCATCAGTGAGGGTGAGAACATAACAATAGCCTCCGCGAGCCTCAACGCTCATTAGACCGCACACATCAGTATGTTTGATTTCCAATAAGTTGGTTGCTCGCTCCATTGTTCCGGAGAACGGAGTCTTGGTCATTTTGCCCGTGAGGCATGGTTCGCATGTGTCAAATGATTCGTAATCCATATACTCCAAAAGTCCATCTGCATGGAGCTTCTTCATGCGTTTGACACCAATGTGACCAAGGCGGCAGTGCCACAAGTATGTGGGACTATCATTATCAACCTTACATCTTTTGGTATTTACACTATGAATATGTGTAACATCACGTTCGAGATTCATTAAGAATAAACCATTGACCAGCAAGGCATGACCATAAAACATATCTCCCATATAAATAGAACAACCATTATTCTCGGATTTAAATGAGTAGCCATCTCGTATTAAACGAGATCCAGATACAATGTTCATGCTCAAAGATGGCACTAAATAACAATTATTGAGGTTGAAAACTAATCCCGTAGGTAAATGTAGAGGTAGCGTGCCGACGACAATCACATCGACCTTGGAATCATTCCCGACGCGCATCGTCACCTCATCCTTCGCCAGTCTCCGCTTATTCCACAGCTGCTGTTTTGAGTTACAAATATGAGCAACCGCACCGGTATCAAATACCGAGGAGCTACTACGAGTACTGGTAAGGTACACATCAATAACATGTATATCACATATACCTTTGGTGTTGCCGGCCTTCTTGTCCGCTAAGTATTTGGGGTAGTTCCACTTCCAGTGTCCGTTTCCCTTGCAATAAAAGCACTCAGTCTCAAGTTTGGCTCCATGCTTTGGCTTCTTCCCGGCAACTGGCTTACCAGGCGTGGCAACTCCCTTGCCGTCCTTCTTGAAGTTCTTCTTACCCTTGCCTTTCTTGAAACTAGTGGTTTTATTGATCATCAACACTTGATGTTCCTTTTTGATCTCCACCTCTGCTGATTTCAGCATTGAGTATACCTCAGGAACGGTTTTCACCATCCCCTGCATATTGAAATTCATCACAAAGCTCTTGTAGCTAGGTGGAAGCGACTGGAGGATTCTGTCGACGACCGCGTCATCTAGGAGATTAACTCCCAACAGAGACAAGCAGTTGTGCAACCCAAACATTTTGAGTATGTGCTCACTGACAGAATCATTCTCCTCCATCTTACAACTGTAGAACTTGTCGAAGACTTCATATCTCTTGACCCGGGCATGAGCTTGGAAAACCATTTTCAGCTCTTGGAATATCTGATATGCTCCGTGCTGCTAAAAATGCTTTTGGAGCCCCGGTTCTAAGCTGTAAAGCATGTCGCACTGAACCAGGGAGTAATCATCACTACACGACTGCGAGACGTTCATAACGTCTTGAGTTGCTGGGAAAACGGGTGCTTCACCTAGCGGTGCATCTAGGACATATGCTTTCTTGGCAGCTATGAGGATGATCCTCAAGTTCCGGACCCAGTCCGTATAGTTGCTACCATCGTCTTTCAGCTTGGTTTTCTCTAGGAACGCGTTGAAGTTGAGGGCAACATTAGCGTGGGCCATTTGATCTACAAGACATATTGCAAAGATTTTAGACTAATTTCATGATAATTAAGTTCATCTAATCAAATTATTTAATGAACTCCCACTCAGATAGAAATCCCTCTAGTCATCTAAGTGATACATGATCCGAGTCAACTAGGCCGTGTCCGATCATCAGGTGAGACGGACTAGTCATCATCGATGAACATCTTCATGTTGATCGTATCTGCTATACGACTCATGTTCGACCTTTTGGTCTCTTGTGTTCCGAGGCCATGTCTGTACATGCTAGGCTCGTCAAGTCAACCTAAGTGTTTTGCACGTGTAAATCTGGCTTACACCCGTTGTATTCGAATGTTAAAATCTATAACACCCGATCATCACGTGGTGCTTTGAAACAACGAACCTTCGCAACGGTGCATAGTTAGGGGGAACACTTTCTTGAAAATTTTATGAGGGATCATCTTATTTATGTTACCATCGTTCTAAGCAAATAAGATGTAAAACATGATAAACATCTCATGCAATCAAATAGTTACATGATATGGCCAATATCATTTTGCTCCTTTTGATCTCCATCTTCAGGGCACCATGATCATCATCGTCACCGGCATGACACCATGATCTCCATCATCATGATCTCCATCATCGTGTCTTCATGAAGTTGTCTCGCCAACTATTACTTCTACTACTATGGCTAATGGTTTAGCAATAAAGTAAAGTAATTACATGGTGTTATTCAATGACACACAGGTCATACAATAAATAAGACAACTCCTATGGCTCCTGCCGGTTGTCATACTCATCGACATGCAAGTCGTGATTCCTATTACAAGAACATGATCAATCTCTTACATCACATATATATATATCATTCATCGCATCCTTTTGGCCATATCACATCACACGGCATATGCTGCAAGAACAAGTTAGACGTCCTCTAATTGTTGTTGCATGTTTTTACGTGGCTGCTATAGGTTTCTAGCAAGAACATTTCTTACCTACGCCAAAACCACAACGTGATATGACAATTGCTATTTACCATTCATAAGGACCCTTTTCATCGAATCCGATCCGACTAAAGTGGGAGAGACAGACATCCGCTAGCCACCTTATGCAACTAGTGCATGTCAGTCGGTGGAGCCTGTCTCACGTAAGCGTACGTGTAAGGTCGGTCCGGGCCGCTTCATCCCACGATGCCGCCGAATCAAGATAAGACTAGTAGTGGCAAGTAAATTTACAAAATCGATGCCCACAACAACTTGTGTTCAACTCGTGCATAGAAACTATGCATAAACCTGACTCATGATGCCACTGTTGGGGATCGTTGCAGAAATTAAAAATTGTCTACGCATCACCAAGAATTATCTATGGAGAAACTAGCAACGAGAGAGAAGGGAGTGCATTTTCATACCCTTGAAGATCGCGACATGGAAGCGTTACAAGAACGCGGATGAAGGAATCATACTTGTAGTGATTCAGATCACGGTGGATTCCGATCTAAGCGCCGAACAACAGCACCTCCGCGTTCAACACACATGCAACCCGGGGACGTCTCCCGCTCCTTGATCCAGCAAGGAGGAGGGAGAGGTTGAGGAAGAAGGCTCCAACAGAAGCACGACGGCGTGGTGGTGGTGGAGCAGTGGTTCTCCGGCAGGGCTTCGCCAAGCACAAACGGAGGAGGAGATGTGTTGGAGAGGGGGAGGGTTGCGCCTTGGTTGTGGTGCGGTTGCCCTCCCTCCTCCCCTCTATTTATAGGGTGAAGGGGGAAGGGGGCCTGCGAGGGAGTCCGGGATTAAGGGGTCCTCGGACAGCCGGACTATATACTTTGTCCGGACTGTTGGAATATGAAGATACAAGATTGAAGACTTCGTCCCGTGTAAGAATGGGACTCTCCTTTGCGTGGAAGGCAAGCTTGGCAATTCGGATATGTAGATCTCCTTCTCTTTAACAGACTCTGTGTAACCCTAGCCCCCTCCGGTGTCTATATAAACCGGAGGGTTTAGTCTGTACGACAACAACAATCGTAATCATAGGCTAGCTTCTAGGGTTTAGCCTCTATGATCTCGTGGTAGATCAACTCTTGTCATACTCATGTCATCAAGATCAATCAAGCAGGAAATAGGGTATTACCTCCATCGAGAGGGCCCAAACCTGGGTAAAACATCATGTCCCCTGCCTCCTGTTACCATTAGCCTTAGATGCACAGTTCAGGACCCCCTACCCGATCCGCCGGTTTTGACACCGACATTGGTGCTTTCATTGAGAGTTCCACTGTGCCGTCATGGTACGGCTTGGTGCCTCCTTCAATCATCTTCAACGACGCGGTCCAGGGGGAGGTCTTCCTCCTCGGACAGATCTTCGTATTTGGCGGCTTTGTACTGCGGGCCAACTTGCTTGGCCATCTGGAGCAGATCGATAGCTACGCCCCTGGCCACCAGGTCAGGTTTGGAAGCTTGAACTATACTACTAATATCCGTGGAGACTTGGTCTTCGACGGATTCGAGCCCATGTCAGGTACGCCGAACAGTCGTGACGAGCATGACTTAGATCTTCCATCAGACAGTGTTCGGGAGATCGCACCTGCGCCGGCCCCAGAAATCAATCCGGAGCAGATCGCGCCTTCCGAGGACGGGTGGATGGACCCCGCCACGGAGGCCGCAGACTCCCCGGCCTTGGCGCCGAACACTGACCTCACCTCCTATGAGGTCCGTACTATCGGACCTCCGGACTCTCGCCTCCGGCTACAGGATCCGAACCACGTACGTCCATGCCTATCGAATCTGATTAGGCACCGGTCATGGAGTTCACCTCCGCGGATATTTTTCAGCACTCGCCCTTCGATGATGTGCTAAATTCATTAAGATCTCTTTCCTTGTTGGGGGACTCTTGGTTAAACTATGTCTGGCTCGAGTGGGAAGCGAACGACAAAGAAATTCGTTCCCCACCCACCACCCACTTCATAGCCATAGTTGATGACTTAACCGACACGCTCGATTTCGATTCCGAAGACGTCGACGATATTTACGACGACGCAGGAGAAGAACAGGAACCACCGCCCACTGGGCGCTGGACTGCCACCTCATCATATGATATATATATGGTGGACACACCAAAAGAAGGCGATGGTGATGATGCAACAAAGGATAATCCCTTTGAGAAGCCACCAAAGCGACGCTGTAGGCGCCGCTCTAAATCCCGCCACAGCAAAAACATCGACAACAGTGCAAGAAAGAATAATACCCTAGTCTACTCCAAAGGAAACGTCGACCCCATGGACCCAGCGATGGAGCAGGATGAGCCAGGGGACGAACATAGTCCGGAGCCGACATCAGATGACGGCGACACCGAGGGTAAAATTCATCAACCTGTCCCCGGAGAGGAGAACAGTCTGGAGGATGATGCACTCATCATGCCAGAAAAACACTTGGAACAAGAGAACCTCCATAGAAGGCTTATTGCCACCGCGAGGAGCCTAAAGAAGCAGAAGCAAAGTCTTAAGGCTGCGCAGGACACGCTCAATCGCGGATGGAGCAAGGTGCTAGACACAGAAGAGAAATATGGTGGCATCGCCACACAAAGAGCTATCCAAAGCGCAAGCTGCTGCCCGAATTCGACGACGAGGCCATAGAGCCCATTCAGCTGAAAACGGCCGATCAACCGGACCGACCACCCCGTGGCCGCAACAGGACGGCTAATGATGCCGCACACAAGTCAGCACACGATTTACGTGAGCTCTTGGATAAAAAATCCGGTATGGCCAGGTCCATCTATGGATCTAGCAAGCGTGCTTCGGCACAGGATCAGAGCCACCAAGACGATCACATTGATCGAATACCAGCTAGGAATCAGCACCGAACACACCAACCGTCGACAGCATGCAACGACACGTCCAAATATAGGGGTGCCGCACACCCCCTGTGCTTCACCGATGAGGTGTTGGACCATGAAATTTTGGAAGGATTTAAACCCGTGAATATAGAGGCATACGATGGAACGACAGACCCTGGGGTTTGGATTGAGGACTTTATCCTTCACATCCACATGGCTCGTGGAGATGATCTCCACGCCATTAAATACCTACCCCTCAAGTTGAAAGGACCAGCTCGACACTGGTTGAAAAGCCTTCCTGAAAAGTCAATTGGAAGTTGGGAAGAACTTGAGGATGCTTTTAGGGCCAATTTTCAAGGAACATATGTCCGACCTCCGGATGCAGACGACTTAAGTCACATAATTCAACAGCCCGGAGAGTCAGCCCGAAAACTTTGGAACAGATTTCTTACTAAGAAGAATCAAATCATCGACTGCCCAGATGCCGAAGCCTTAGTGGCCTTCAAGCACAGTGTCCGGGATGAATGGCTCGCCAGACACCTTGTCCAGGAAAAGCGGAGGACAATGGCAGCCTTAACAAGCCTCATGACCCGCTTTTGCGCAGGCGAGGACAGCTGGCTAGCCCGTAGTGGCAAAGCGACCCAGGCACATTCGAAGTCAGAGATGGCAACGGGAAGCCGCGACACAATAAAAACAAGGTTCGAAACAATGGAGACAACCAAGATAACACGACGGTCAACGCCGGATTCAGGGGCTCTCGACCCAGTCAACGGAAGAAGCCATTTAAAGGTAGCAGAGATGGACCGTCCAGCCTAAAAAAGATTCTAGACAAATTATGTCAGATTCATGGCACCCCCAAAAAACCTGCAAATCACACCCACAGAGAGTGCTGGGTTTTCAAGCAGGCCAGCAAGCTAAATGCCAAACACAAGGGGAGGCAGAAACCAAGTAAAGATGAGGAAGAGCCTCGCCAGCCAAACACTGGGGGACAGAAAAAATTCCCACCAGAAGTCAAAACAGTAAATATGATCTACGCAACTCACATTCCAAACAGAAGGCGCAAACGCGCACTCCGAGGCATATACACTGTGGAGCCTGTCGCCCCCAAATTCAATCCTTGGTCGGCCTGCCCGATCACGTTTGATCGCAGGGATCACCCGACCAGTATCCGGCATGGAGGTTCGGCTGCCTTGGTGCTCGACCCAATAATTGATGGATACCATCTCACTCGGGTCCTTATGGATGGCGGCAGTAGTCTTAACCTGATATATCAGGACACTGTTTGCAAAATGGGGATAGACCCGTCAAGAATCAGCAAAAGCAACACTACCTTTAAAGGAGTAATACCAGGTGTCGAGGCCCGCTGCACGGGCTCTCTAGTACTAGAGGTTGTATTCGGCTCTCCCGACAACTTCAGAAGCGAAGATCTAATCTTCGACATCGCTCCATTCCAAAGCGGCTATCACGCACTACTCGGAAGAATGGCCTTCGCTCGTTTTAATGTAGTACCGCACTACGCCTATCTTAAACTTAAGATGCCCGATCCACGTGGCGTCATCACAATTAGCGGAAATACATAGCGTTCCCTTACGTGCGGAAGAATATGTGGTGGCTCTAGCAGCCGAACACTGAGCGGCCCCTCCAACCAAAATAAACGATCGGTCGTCAAGACCACGGACACGGTTAGACGAGTCCAGCTCTCCACCAGATGTAACAATCCAGATAAGCCTGAGCTGGGGATACCCCCATAAGTGGTGCTAGGGGCTGCTCGCAAAAAAGAAGCCCATAGTTTGGCTCGACCCTATTAATACAATAACATATCGCATTCTCATGGTTCATTCAGATCAACCAATTCTTCGCACGAAGTCTTTCACCTGGGTTTTTCCTTTTTTACAGATGATCATCATGCTACGCCCTTCCAGGATAAGGAACAACGGAGATAAAGGCGCATACGTGCAACAGGGCCCCGCTCAAAGGTTTCTCTTTAGATTAAGACCATGCGTAAACCTTTTTAATGTCTCTTGTTGCTTCTTTCCCTCCGGGCACTTAACACAACTGGAAGGGATAGTAGCGTTGTTGGCATTTTTGTCACACCAGACTAATGCACATACCTGGAAACTTAGGGCTTATTATCGAGGGTGTTATTCGGCCCAGTATATGTTGTAAAGTCCGAATACCTTAGGGAGTGTTCGGCATCGCGAGTTTGGCCTTATATGCATCAGCTCTGAATCATGTCTTTGGTCAAATGTTGGGTTTGCCCGGCTCCCGTGTTTTGCTACCTTACGTTCCGCTCTATCGGCTAAGGCGGCACCGGGAGAACTACTGCGATTGTGCCCTGGTTCATCTGGATGAGCACCTCGATGAAAGCCGAAAACCGATGTCATGATAAATATGAGACTGGTCAACCACTCGATGACTCAGCAGAATCTTCGCGATTCCTCCGCATTAACGAAGGACCAGTTTCCCGGTCACGTACATACGCGCACCATATTTGGATGAACGCGGAAGTACCAGGGCCTATATAGTAGCCCACCGTCAAACTCCTATGGCTAAGTGAAAGTGTTATATAGTCCAATTGCCTGGTTCGCCGCGCTACCACCTCCTTAATGGACCAAGACGTTGGATCAAGTGTGACTACACGTTTTCTCGAACACCCCCGCATTATATGCGTGGGGGCTAAAGCCGGCGACTGTAAACTTTCAGGTTATATACATACAGAAACGGCCGCACATGAGGCACTATAATACTTTCGGGCAAAAGTTTAAACACAACCTTTATAATAAAAATAGCATTGTTTTTACAATTGAGATACATGACAATTGAACATGGCACTCTTCGAGCACTGAGCCTCTATTAAACGAGCGCCTTCTAAGACTTCTTCAAAATAGTGCTCGGTCAGGTCCTGGCCTCCCGCCGGACCCCGGGTTGCAATAGCGGTGGTTTCCATCCCTGCCCGGTATGTTTTAACACGGGCAAGAGCCATCCGTGCAACCTCTATGCACGCCGACCTCTTCACAACATTGATATGCGACACAGCACCATGGAATTGTTGCACTAATCCAAAATAACTATCCGGCCTTGGTCCCCGTGGACAAAGATGATCCACGACAGACCTCATTGCAAGCCTGGGCAACCTATGGAGCTCGGCCCATGCGGCCATCCTTTCATTCAACGGCAACGGACGCGTCGGGGCACTGAACTGCGACCAAAATAACCTTTCTACCTTATGGTCTTTCCAATATTTGTAAAATTCGGTCGCATCAGCAGCACTCTTTGCCAGGTCCGCATACGCGTCCGAAGCGCTCCACAACTAATCCAGAGGGGCATAATTCGGATCTCCGAACTTCATCCGTAACAAATAGGGCCTCCCAGCCGTGATATCTCCGGCTTCACGAAGCTCCTCCCTTATCCCTCTCATTTCAGAGCGGGATTCCTTGGCTGCCTCCAGGGCCTTGTTCAGGTCAGCCGCTTTCGCTTGGTTTTCCTTTTCAAGGAGCTCATGGCGGTCGGCGACATCTTTCAGCTTAGCAGCCATCTGGGCTATCTTTTCTTCGCTCTGGCGATGAGCAGCCTGTTCGGCTCTTAACTCTTCGACCTCCTTCAGAGCGGCCGCATCACTTATTCGGGCTTGCTCCTTGGCTCAGGCAAGCTCCCCCCGAAGGGTCTCCACGGTAGCAGCTCCATCTGCAGTCATAGCATATTATAGATACTACCATCATGCTCCTCTAAAACATTTGCTGACAAGCCGAACATACATACCCTGGGCCTCGTTAAGCCGCTTGTTAAACAATGCGATGTCGGCATCGGCCACGTCAAGCTACCACTTTAGTTCGGCAAACTCAGCAGTCCGGTCAGCCGCCGGACCCTCAGCCACCTGCACATAAAGCAGTGCGATTATTACTAGAGATTATGATCCTCTGTTTGCCACCTTTGGATGGCAACCAGAGTCTCAGGGGCTACTATCTATACAGAGCACACCTTTCATGTGCGGTACCAACAAAAATACATATATTATTTTTTGCGTACCTCAAAGCCTCCTAGCAGACTCGTAAAAGCTTCATTCAAACCGGTTTTGTAGATGAAATCCTCTCAACCGCCGTACCCATTAAGGAACGATGTGTCTCTGAGATGGCCGCTCGCTCCAGAAGACCCATCAGTGTGTTTGGCTGTGTACCGGACAATCCCGAACTCTTTGTGAAGCTCTCCTTGGGAGACGGATATTCCCGACTTTGGGTAGCCAAAGTGTCAACTTCTGGCCTTGGTAGATCAGGAGAAATCCTCCGGGACGACACCTCGGGGTCGTCCGCCCCATGTGGCGGGGAGGCAGGAGGAGGCGTTTCACTCTCCATCATCTCCGGAAGAAGATCCCCCGAAGACGAACTCTGTGGAGAAGGGCTACGAGCCGGACTACAACAAATATGTCCCGGTTATTATTCTCAGAGGCAAAACAGGATATACTTACCAAAGTACCTTTTTTCACTTATAGCTCGGTTGAGGGCTGGCCCCCTTGCGGGCGCTGTGCGGTAAGGACGCCCTCTGAGGCAGGGCCCCCTGGCGAGGTTTTCTTCCCTAGTTTGGAAACTTCCATTTCCAAGTCTTCAGAGGCGGCCCTTTTCTTACCGTGAGGAGAAGGGATTTTAGATTCACCTCCCTGATTATCCTCCTTCGTGGAGGCACTTACTACCTCGATTTGGATGTGTAAAGTGTGAAGCCCATCGGTGACTTCCCTATTCCTCCCCTCATCTTCTCCCGATGGCACCTGATATGGTGCATGCTCAAGCATCCTGGTCAATAGAGGATCCAGCAAGCCTTCGGGAAGTGGGGCCGAACACCTACTCCTCTCCGCCTTCCTTATCCAGTCCTGGCGGAGAGCAATTTTTCAGAATTATGTTATAACAAACATAAAGGACGGTGTGTTCGGTAACGGAATTACTTACCTGGGTATCCGGACGGTTGCAGTTGAGACCCACGTCCTCGGTGGTGTCTGGACACTTTATTCATGATCCGAAGAACGACCCATACATCTCTTTGAGCATCATGCTGAAGAATTGTTGAATGGTTCGCGGTCCTTCCGGGTTGAACTCCCACATACGGAGAGGTCGACATTGCCAGGGCAGGACCCGACGAACCAGCATTACTTGCATTATCTCGACAAGACTGACATCCTTATTAAGAAGGTCTTGGATGCGGCTTTGCAGTGTCAGCACGTCATTAACTGGCCCCCAGTCCAGCCCCTTGTTGACCCATGACGCCAGTTGCGGCGGAGGGCCCCAGCGGAACGCTGGAGTGGCCGCCCGCTATGTACCTCGGGGAGCTGTGATGTAAAACCACTCCCTTTGCCATAAATTGGAAGTTTCTGTGAAAGAACCCATTGGCCATGTGGCATCGGCGCCTTAGCTTATTATAGCGCCTCCACACTCCGCGTGACGCCCGTCGATCACCTTCGGCCTCACATTGAAGGTCTTGAGCCATAGGCCGAAGTGGGGGGTGATACGAAGGAAGGCTTCACACACGACGATAAACGACGAGATGTGGAGGATGGAATCCGGAGTTAGATCGTGGAAATCTAGCCCGTAATAGAACATGATCCCTCTCACGAAGGGATCAAGACTAAAACCTAGCCTCCGGAGGAAGTGGGAAATAAATACGACACTCTCGTTGGGTTCGGGAGTGGGGATCACCTTCCCTTGAGCAGGCAGCCTGTGCGGGATTTCGGCGGTGAGATACCTGGCCTCCCTAAGCTTCTTGATGTCCTCCTCTGTGACAGATGAGGCCATCCACCGGCCTTGAAGGTTGGATCCGGACATGGTCGAAGGTCCGAAGTGCTTAAGCTTGACCTTTGGGTGTTGGAACTCGAGGTGCGGGAGGGGTAGGATCAAGCGTGGGAAGAAAAGGACAGGCCTTGGCCCCCTTATAAAGAGGACGAATATCAAGCATCCCCCGCGTGACCGTTTGGGACTTGCCTAGAATCGAGGAGTCATATTAAACTAGCATGGTTGGGTTACCCACACCTGTATTGATGAGAATCCCGTGATAAGGGGAACACGATCTCTGCTTCGACAATACGTGCCAATAAAACCGCCTCGTGATACGTGCGGTGGCAAGTTGTGAAAAACAGTTCGAATAATGACCAGGCCGTGGCGTGACGTCACGCTATAAAAAAGTTGTCAGCAGATTAGATTTCTGGAATGTTGTGCTCTCTACGGTGGTATGTGGAATTTGTTTTGCAGAGCCGGACACGATTGTCGTGTTCAAAATCTTCTATGAAGTATTCGGAGAAGGAACCCGCCTTGCAATGCCGAAGACAATCTGCGCGCCGGACTCATCGTCATTGAAGCCTAGTTTAGGGGCTACTCAGGGAGTCCTCGATTAAGGGTCCTCGAATAGCCGGATTATATACTTTGGCCGGACTGTTGGACTATGAAGATACAAGATTGAAGACTTCATCTCGTGTCCGGATGGGACTCTCCTTTGCGTGGAAGGCAAGCTTGGCAATTCGGATATGTAGATCTCCTTCTCTGTAACCGACTCCGTGTAACCCTAGCCCCCTCCGGTGTCTATATAAACCGGAGGGTTTATTCCGTAGAACAAGAACAATCATAATCATAGGCTAGCTTCTAGGGTTTAGCCTCTACGATCTCGTGGTAGATCTTGTAATAATCATATCATCAAGATCAATCAAGCAGGACGTAGGGTATTACCTCCACCGAGAGGGCCCGAACCTGGGTAAAACATCATGTCCCGTGCCACCCGTTACCATTAGCCTTAGACGCACAGTTTGGGACCCCCTACCCGAGATTCACCGGTTTTGACACCGACAACCGGCCCTTCTAGATGAGAGCTAGAGGTGGGGCGGTGATACGTCTCCAACGTATCTACTTTTCCAAACACTTTTTCCCTTCTTTTGGACTCTAACTTGCATGATTTGGATGAAACTAACCCGGACTGACGCTGTTTCCAGTAGAACTGCCATGATGTTGTTTTATGTGTAGAAAAGGAAAGTTCTCGGAATGTCCTGGAAATCCACGGAGGCACTTTTTGGAATTAATAAGAATTTTTGGTGAAAGAATTAGTGCCAGGGGGCCCACGACCTGTCCACGAGACAGGGGGGCGCCCCCCGAGGGCGCGACCCCCTATCTCATGGGCCCCCTGTATCTCCTCCGACCTCAACTCCAACTCCATAAATTCCGTCTCGGGGAGAAAAAAATCAGAGAAAAAGTTTGATCGCGTTTTACGACACGGAGGCGCCGCCAAGCCCTAATCTCTCTGGGAGGCTGATCCGAGTCTGCTCGGGGCTCGGAGGGGGGATCGTCGCCGTCGTCATCATAAACCATCCTCCATCACCAATTTCATGATGCTCACCGCCGCGTGAGTAATTCCATCGTAGGTTTGCTGGGCGGTGATTGGTTGGATGATATTTACCATGTAATCAAGTTAGTTTTGTTAGGGTTTGATCCTAGTATCCACTATGTTCGAGATTGATGTTGCTATGACTTTGCTATGCTTCTTGCTTGTCACTAGGGCCCGAAAGTGCCATGATTTCAGATATGAACCTATTATGTTTTCATGAATATATGTGTGTCCTTGATCCTATCTTGCAAGTCTATAGTCACCTATTATGTGTTATGATCCGACAACCCCGAAGTGACAATAATCGGGATACTTCTCGGTGATGACCGTAGTTTGAGGAGTTCATGTATTCACTATGTGCTAATGCTTTGTTCCGATTCTCTATTAAAAGGAGGCCTTAATATCCCTTAGTTTCTGTAAGGACCCCGCTACATTTTGAGTATGTGCTCGCTGACAGAACCATTCTCCTCCATCTTACAACTGTAGAACTTGTGGAAGACTTCATATCTCTCGACCCGGGCATGAGCTTGGAAAACCATTTTCAGCTCTTGGAACATCTCATATGCTCCGTGCTGCTAAAAATGCTTTTCGAGCCCCGGTTCTAAGCTTTAAAGCATGCCGCACTGAACCAGGGAGTAATCATCACTCTGCGACGCCAGCGTTCATAACGCCTTGAGTTCTTTGGGAAAGCGGTGCTTCACCTAGCGGTGCATCTAGGACATATGCTTTCTTGGCAGCTATGAGGATGATCCTCAAGTTCCGGACCCAGTCCGTATAGTTGCTACCATCATCTTTCAGCTTGGTTTTCTCTAGGAACGCGTTGAAGTTGAGGGCAACATTAGCGTGGGCCATTTGATCTACAAGACATGTTGCAAAGACTTTAGACTAAGTTCATGATAATTAAGTTCATCTAATCAAATAATTTAATGAACTCCCACTGAGATAGACATCCCTCTAGTCATCTAAGTGATACATGATCCGAGTCAACTAGGCAGTGTCCGATCATCACGTGAGACGGACTAGTCATCATCGATGAACATCTTCATGTTGATCGTATCTGCTATACGACTCATGTTCGACCTTTTGGTCTCTTGTGTTCTGAGGCCATGTCTGTACATGCTAGGCTCGTCAAGTCAACCAATGTGTTTTGCATGTGTAAATATGGCTTACACCCTTTGTATTCGAACGTTAAAATCTATCACACCCAATCATCACGTGGTGCTTCGAAACAACGAACCTTCACAACGGTGCACAGTTAGGGGGAACACTTTCTTGAAAATTTTATGAGGGATCATCTTATTTATGTTACCATCGTTCTAAGCAAATAAGATGTAAAACATGATAAACATCTCATGCAATCAAATAGTGACATGATGTGGCCAATATCATTTTGCTCCTTTTGATCTCCATCTTCGGGGCGCCATGATCATCATCGTCACCGGCATGACACCATGATCTCCATCATCATGATCTCCATCATCGTGTCTTCATGAAGTTGTCTCGCCAACTATTACTTCTACTACTATGGATAATGGTTTAGCAATAAAGTAAAGTAATTACATGGCGTTATTCAATGACACGCAGGTCATACAATAAATAAGACAACTCCTATGGCTCCTGCCGGTTGTCATACTCATCGACATGCAAGTCGTGATTCCTATTACAAGAACATGATCAATCTCATACATCACATATATATATATCATTCATCACATCCTTTTGGCCATATCACATCACACGACATATGCTGCAAGAACAAGTTAGACGTCCTCTAATTGTTGTTGCATGTTTTTACGTGGCTGCTATAGGTTTCTAGCAAGAACATTTCTTACCTACGCCAAAACCACAACGTGATATGACAATTGCTATTTACCATTCATAAGGACCCTTTTCATCGAATCCGATCCGACTAAAGTGGGAGAGACAGACACCCGCTAGCCACCTTATGCAACTAGTGCATGTCAGTCGGTGGAGCCTGTCTCACGTAAGCGTACGTGTAAGGTCGGTCCGGGCCGCTTCATCCCACGATGCCGCTGAATCAAGATAAGACTAGTAGTGGCAAGTAAATTGACAAAATCGACGCCCACAACAGCATGTGTTCTACTCGTGCATAGAAACTATGCATAAACCTGACTCATGATGCCACTGTTGGGTATCGTTGCAGAAATTAAAAAATTTCTACGCATCACCAAGATCTATCTATGGAGAAACTAGCAACGAGAGAGAGGGGAGTGCATTTTCATACCCTTGAAGATCGCGACAAGGAAGCGTTACAAGAACACGGATGAAGGAGTCATACTTGTAGCGATACAGATCACGGTGGATTCCGATCTAAGCGCCGAACAATGGCACCTCTGCGTTCAACACACATGCAACCCAGGGACGTCTCCCGCGCCTTGATCCAGCAAGGAGGAGGGAGAGGTTGAGGAAGAAGGCTCCAGCAGCAGCACGACGGCGTGGTGGTGGTGGAGAAGTGGTTCTCCGACAGGGCTTCGCCAATCACAAATGGAGGAGGAGATGTGTTGGAGAGGGGGAGGGCTGCGCCTTGGTTGTGGTGCGGTTGCCCTCCCTCCTCCCCTCTATTTATAGGGTAAAGGGGGAAGGGAGCCGGTGAGGGAGTCCTGGATTAAGGGATCCTCGGACAGCCAGACTATATACTTTGGCCGGACTATTGGAATATGAAGATACAAGATTGAAGACTTCGTCCCGTGTATGGATGGGACTCTCCTTTGCGTGGAAGGCAAGCTTGGCAACTCGGATATGTAGATCTCCTTCTCTTTAACAGACTCTGTGTAACCCTAGCCCCCTCCGGTGTCTATATAAAGCGGAGGGTTTAGTCCGTACGACAACAACAATCATAATCATAGGCTAGCTTCTAGGGTTTAGCCTCTACGATCTCGTGGTAGATCAACTCTTGTCATACTCATATCATCAAGATCAATCAAGCAGGAAATAGGGTATTACCTCCATCGAGATGGCCCAAACCTGGGTAAAACATCGTGTCCCCTGCCTCCTGTTACCATTAGCCTTAGACGCACAGTTCAGGACCCCCTACCCGAGATCCGCCGGTTTTGACACCGACATAGGTGCTTTCATTGAGAGTTCCACTGTGCCGTCATGGTACGGCTTGATGCCTCCTTCAATCATCTTCAACGACGCGGTCTAGGGGAAGGTCTTCCTCCCCGGACAGATCTTCGTATTTGGCGGCTTCGTACTGCGGGCCAACTTGCTTGGCCATCTGGAGTAGATCGATAGCTACGACCCTGGCCACCAGGTCAGGTTTGGAAGCTTGAACTATACTACTGATATCTGGGGAGACTTGATCTTCTACGGATTCGAGCCCATGTCAGGTACGCCGAACAGTCGTGATGAGCATAAATTAGATCTTCCATCAGAAAGTGCTCGGGAGATTGCACCTGCGGCGGCCCCGGAAATCAATCCGGAGTAGATCGCGCCTTTCGAGGACGGGTGGATGGACTCTGCCACGGAGGCCGCACACTCCCCGGCCTTGGCGCCGAACACTGACCTCACCTCCTATGAGGTCGGTACTGTCGGACCTCCGGACTCTCGCCTCCGGCTATAGGATCCGAACTGCGTACATCCATGCCTATCGAATCTAATTGGGCACCGGTCATGGAGTTCACCTCCGCGAATATTTTTCAGCACTCGCCCTTCGGTGATGTGCTAAAATCATTAAGATCTCTTTCCTTGTCGGGGGACTCTTGGTCAAACTATGTCCGGCTCGAGTGGGAAGCGATCGACGAAGAAATTCGTTCCCCACCCACCACCCACTTCATAGCCACAGTTGATGACTTAACCGACACGCTCAATTTCGACTCCGAAGACGTCGACGATATTTCCGACGATGCAGGAGAAGAACAGGAACCACCGCCCACTGGGCGCTGGACTGCCACCTCATCATATGATATATATATATGGTGGACACACCAAAAGAAGGCGATGGTGATGATGCAACAAAGGATAATCCCTTTGATAAGCCACCAAAGCGATGCCGTAGGCGCCGCTCTAAATCCCGCCACAGCAAAAACAACGACAACAGCGCAAGAAAGAATAATACCCCGGTCTACTCAAACGGAAACGACGACCCCATGGACCCAGCGATGGAGCAGGATGAGCCAGGGGACGAACATAGTCCGGAGCCGACATAAAATGACGCCGATGCCGAAGGTAAAATTCATCAACCTGTCCTCGGAGAGGAGAACAGTCCGGAGGATGATGCACTCATCATCCCAGAAAAACACTTGGAACAAGAGAACCTCCATAGAAGGCTTATTGCCACCGCGAGGAGCCTAGAGAAGCAGAAGCAAAGTCTTAAGGCCACGCAGGACACGCTCAATCGCGGATGGAGCAAGGTGCTAGACACAAAAGAGAAATACGGTGGCGATCACCACACAAAGAGCTATCCAAAGCGCAAGTTGCTGCCCGAATTCGACGACGAGGCCATAGAGCCCATTCAGCCGAAAACGGCCGATCTGCCGGACCGACCACCCCGTGGCCGCGACAGGACGGCTAATGATGCCGCACACAAGTCAGCACACGATTTACGTGAGCTCCTGGACAAAAAGTCCGATATGGCCACGTCCATCTATGGATCTAGGAAGCGTGCTTCGGCAAAGAATCAGAGCCACCAAGATGATCACATTGATCGAATACCAGCTAGGAATCAGCACCGAACACAACAACCGTCGACAGCATGGCACGACACGTCCAAATACAGGGCTGCCGCACACCCCCTGTGATTCACCGATGAGGTGCTGGATCATGAATTTTCGGAAGGATTTAAACCCGTAAATATCGAGGCATACGATGGAACGACAGACCCTGGGGTCTAGATTGAGGACTTTATCCTTCACATCCACATGGCTCGTGGAGATGATCTCCACGCCATTAAATACCTAACCCTCAAGTTGAAAGGACCAGCTCGACACTGGTTGAAAAGCCTTCCTGAAAAGTCAATTGGAAGTTGGGAATAACTTGAGTATGCTTTTAGGGCCAATTTTCAAGGAACATATGTCCGACCTCCGGATGCAGACGACTTAAGTCACATAATTCAACAGCCCGGAGAGTCAGCCCGAAAACTTTGGAACAGATTTCTTACTAAGAAGAATCAAATCATCGACTGCCCAGATGCCGAAGCCTTAGCGGCCTTCAAGCATAGTGTCCGGGACGAATGGCTCGCCAGACACCTTGGCCAGGAAAAGCGAAGGACAATGGCAGCCTTAACAAGCCTCATGACCCGCTTTTGCGCAGGGGAGGACAGCTGGCTGGCCCGTAGTGGCAAAGCGACCCAGGCACATCCGAAGTCAGAGATGGCAACAGGAAGCCGTGACACAATAAAAACAAGCGTCGAAACAATGGAGACAGCCCAGATAACACGACGGTCAACGCCGGATTCAGGGGCTCTCAACCCAGTCAACGGATGAAGCCATTTAAAGGTAGCAGAGATGGACCGTCCAGCCTAAATAAGATTCTAGACAAATTATGTTAGATTCATGGCACCCCCAAAAAACCTGCAAATCACACCCACAGAGAGTGTTGTGTTTTCAAGCAGGCCGGCAAGCTAAATGCCGAACACAAGGGGAGGGAGACGCCAAGTAAATACGAGGAATAGCCTCGCCAGCCAAACACTGGGGGACAAAAAAATTCCCACTAGAAGTCAAAACAGTAAATATGATCTACGCAACTCACATTCCAAAGAGAAGGCGCAAACGCGCACTCCGAGGCGTATACGCTGTGGAGCCCGTCGCCCCCCAATTCAATCCCTGGTCGGCCTCCCCGATCACGTTTGATCGCAGGGATCACCCGACCAGTATTCAGCATGGAGGTTCGGCTGCCTTGGTGCTCGACCCAATAATTGATGGACACCATCTCACTCGGGTCCTTATGGACGGCGGCAGTAGTCTTAACCTGATATATCAGGACACTGTCTACAAAATGGGGATAGACCCGTCAAGAATCAGCCAAAGCAACACTACCTTTAAAGGAGTGATACCAGGTGTCGAGGCCCGCTGCACGGGCTCTCTAGTACTAGAGGTTGTATTCGGCTCTCCCGACAACTTCAGAAGCGAAGATCTAATCTTCGACATCGCTCCATTCCGAAGCGGCTATCACGCACTACTCGGAAGAACGACCTTCGTTCGTTTTAATGCAGTACCGCACTACGCCTATCTTAAACTTAAGATGCCCGATCCACGTGGTGTCATCACAATTAGCGGAAATACATAGCATTCCTTACGTGCAGAAGAATATGTGGCGGCTCTAGCAGCCGAACACTGAGCGGCCCCACCAACCAAATAAACGATCGGTCGTCAAGACCACGGACACGGTTAGACGAGTCCGGATCTCCACCAGATGTAACAACCCAGATAAGCCTGAGCTGGGGATACCCCCATAAGTGGTGCTAGGGGCTGCTCGCAAAAAACAAGCCCATAGTTCGGCTCGACCCTATTAATACAATAACATATCGCATTCTCATGGTTCATTCAGATCAACCAATTCTTCACATGTAGTCTTTCACCTGGGTTTTTCCTTTTTTACAGATGATCATTGTGCTACGCCCTTCCAGGATACGACGCAATGGAGATAAAGGCGCATACGTGCAACAGGGCCCCGCTCAAAGGTTTCTCTTTAGATTAAGACCCTGCGTAAACCTTTTTAATGTCTCTTGTTGCTTCTTTCCCTCCGGGCACTTAACACAACTGGAAGGGATACTAGCGTTGTTGGCATTTTTGTCAGACCAGACTAATGCACATACCTGGGAACTTAGGGCATATTATCGAGGGTGTTATTCAGCCCAGTATATGTTGTAAAGTCCTAATACCTTAGGGAGTGTTCGGCATCGTGAGTTTGGCCTTATATGAATTAGCTCCGAATCATGTCTTTGGTCAAATGTTGGGTTTGCCCGGCTCCCGTGTTTTGCTACCTTACGTTCCGCTCTATCGGCTAAGGCGACACCGGGAGAACTACTGTGATTGTGCCCTGGTTCTTCTGGATGAGCACCTCGATGAAAGCCAAAACCGATCGTCATGATCTGTGCGAGACTGGTCAACCACTTGATGACTCAGCGGAATCTTCGCAATTCCTCCGCATTATCGAAGGACCAGTTTCCCGGTCACGTACATACGCGCACCATATTTGGATGAACGCGGAAGTACCAGGGCCTATATAGTAGCCCACCGTCAAACTCCTATGGCTAAGTGAAAGTGTTATATAGTCCGATTGCCTGGTTCGCCACGCTACCACCTCCTTAATGGACCAAGACGTTGGATCAAGTGTGACTATGCGTTTTGTCGAACACCCCCGCATTATATGCGTGGGGGCTAAAGCCGGCGACTGTAAACTTTTAGGTTATATACATACAGAAACGGCCGCACATGAGGCACTATAATACTTTTGGGCAAAAGTATAAACACAGCCTTTATAATCAAATTAGCATTGTTTTTACAATTGAGATACATGTCAATCGAACATGGCACTCTTCGAGCACTGAGCCTCTATTAAACGAGCGCCTTCTAAGACTTCTTCAAAATAGTGCTCGGTCGGGTGCTGGCCTCCCGCCGGACCCCGGGTCGCAATAGCAGTGGTTTCCATCCCTGCCCGGTATGTTTTAACACGGGCAAGAGCCATCTGCGCACCCTCTATGCACGCCGTCCTCTTCACAACATCGATATGCGACACAACACCAAGGAATTGTTGCACTAATCCAAAATAACTGTCCGGCCTTGGTCCCCGTGGCCAAAGATGATCCATGATAGACCTCATTGCAAGCCTGGGCAACCTATGGAGCTCGGCCCATGTGGCCATCCTTTCATTCAACGGCAGCGGACGTGTCAGGGCACTGAACTGCGACCAAAATAACCTTTCTACCTTATGGTCTTTCCGATCTTTGTAAAATTTGGTCGCATCAGCAGCACTCTTTGCCAGGTCCGCATACGCGTCCGCAGCGCTCCACAACTGATCCAGAGGGGCATACTTCGGATCTCCGAACTTCATCGGCAACAAATAGGGCCTCCCAGCCGTGATATCTCCGGCTTCACGAAGCTCCTCCCTTATCTCTCTCATTTCAGAGCGGGTTTCCTTGGCTGCCTCCAAGGCCTTCTTCAGGTCAGCCGCTTTCGCTTGGTTTTCCTTTTCAAGTAGCTCATGGCGGTCGGCGACATCTTTCAACTCAGCAGCCATCTGGGCTATCTTTTCTTCGCTCTGGCGACGAGCAGCCTGTTCGGCTCTTAACTCTTCAACCGCCTTCAGAGCGGCCGCATCACTTATTCGGGCTTGCTCCTTGGCTCAGGCAAGCTTCCCCCAAAGGGTCTCCACGGCAGCAGCTCCATCTGCAGTCATAGCATATTATAGATACTAGCATCATGCTCCTCTAAAACATTTACTGACAAGCCGAACATACATACCCTGGGCCTCGTTAAGCCGCTTGTTAAACAGCGCGATGTCGGCATCGGCCACGTCAAGCTCCCGCTTTAGTTCGGCAAACTCAGCAGTCCGGTCTGCCGCCGGACCCTCAGCCACCTGCACATAAAGCAGTGCGATTATTACCAGAGATTATGACCCTCTATTTGCCACCTTTGGATGGCAACCAGAGTCTCGGGGGATACTATCTATATAGAGCACACCTAGCATGTGCGGTACCGACAAAAATACATATATTATTTTTTACGTACCTCAAAGCCTCTCAGCAGACTCGTAAAAGCTTCATTCAAACCGCTTTTTGCGAATGAAATCCTCTCAACCACCATACCCATTAAGGCACGATGTGTCTCTGAGATGGCCGCTCGCTCCATAAGAACCATCAGTATGTTTGGCTGTGTACCGGACAATCCCGGACTCTTTCTGAAGCTCTCCTTGGGAGACGGATATTCCAGACTTTGGGTAGCCGAAGTGTCAACTTCTGGCCTTGGCAGATCAGGAGAAATCCTTTGGGACGACACCTCGGGGTCGTCCGCTCCATGTGGCAGGGAGGCAGGAGGAGGCGTTTCACTCTCCATCATCTCCGGAAGAAGATCCCCCGAAGACGAACTCTGTGGAGAAGGGCTACGAGCCGGACTACAATAAATATGTCCCGGTTATTATTCTCAGAGGCAAAACAGGATATACTTACCAAAGTACCTTTTTTCACTTACAGCTCGGTTAAGGGCTGGCCCCCTTGCGGGCGCTGTGCGGTAAGGACGCCCTCTAAGGCAGGGGCCCCTGGCGAGGTTTTCTTCCCTCGTTCCGTTTCCAAGTCTTCAGAGGCGGCCCTTTTCTTACCGTGAGGAGAGGGGATTTTAGATTCACCTCCCGGGTTATCCTCCTTCGTGGAGGCACCTACTACCCTGATTTGGATGTGTAAAGTGTGAAGCCCATCGGTGACTTCTCTATTCCTCCCCTCATATTCTCCTGATGGCACCTGATACGGTGCATGCTCAAGCATCCTGATCAATCGAGGATCCGGCGAGCCTTCGGGAAGTGGGGCCGAACACCTAATCCTCTCCGCCTTCCTTATCCAGTCCTGGCGGAGAGCAATTTTTCAGAATGATGTTATAACAAACATAAAGGACGGTGTGTTCGGTAACGGAATTACTTACCTGGGTATCCGGACGGTTGCTGTTGAGACCCACGTCCTCGGTGGTGTCTGGACACTTTATTCGTGATCCGAAGAACGACCCATACATCTCTTTGAGCATCATGCTGAAGAATTGAATGGTTTGCGGTCCTTCCGGGTTGAACTCCCACATACGGAGAGGTAGACATTGCCAGGGTAGGACCCGACGAACCAGCATTACTTGCATTATCTCGACAAGACTGACATCCTTATTAAGAAGGTCTTGGATGCTGCTTTGCAGTGTCATCAGGTTATTAACTGGCCCCCAGTCCAGCCCCTTGTTGACCCATGATGCCAGTTGCGGCGGAGGGCCCGAGCGGAACGCTGGAGTGGCCACCCGCTTTGCACCTCGGGGAGCTGTGATGTAAAACCACTCCCTTTGCCATAAGTTGGAAGTTTCTGTGAAAGAACCCTTTGGCCATGGGACATCGACGGCTTTGCTTATTATAGCACCTCCACACTCCACGTGACGCCTGTTGATCACCTTTGGCCTCACATTGAAGGTCTTGAGCCATAGGCCGAAGTGGGGGTGATACGAAGGAAGGCTTCACACACGACGATAAACGACGAGATGTGAAGGATGGAATCCGGAGTTAGATCGTGGAAATCTAGCCCGTAATAGAACACGATCCCTCTCACGAAGGGATCAAGACTAAAACCTAGCCCCCGGAGGAAGTGGGAAATAAATACGACACTCTCATTGGGTTCGGGAGTGGGGATCACCTGCCCTTGAGCAGGCAGCCTATGCGGGATTTCGGCGGTGAGATACCTGGCCTCCCTAAGCTTCTTGATGTCCTCCTCTGTGACAGAGGAGGCCATCCACCAGCCTTGAAGGTTGGATCCGGACATGGTCGAAGGTCCGAAGTGCTTAAGCTTGACCTTTGGGTGTTGGAACTCGAGGTGCGGGAGGGGTAGGATCAAGCGTGGGAAGAAAAGGACAGGCCTTGGCCCCCTTATAAAGAGGACGGATATCAAGCATCCCTCGCGTGACCGTTTGGGACTTGCTTAGAATCGAGGAGTCATATTAAACAAGCGCGGTTGGGTTACCCACACCTATATTGATGAAAATCCCGTGATAAGGGGAACACGGTCTTTGCTTCGACAAGACGTGCCAATAAAACTGCCTCGTGATACGTGAAGTGGCAAGTTGTGAAAAACGGTTCGAATAATGACCAGGCCATGGCGTGACGTCACGCTATAAAAAAGTTGTTAGCAGATTAGATTTCTGGAATGTTGTGCTCTCTACGGTGGTATGTGGAATTTGTTTTGCAGAGCCGGACACGATTTTCGTGTTCAAAATCTTCTATGAAGTATTCGGAGAAGGAACCCGCCTTGCAATGCCGAAGACAATCTGCGCGCCGGACTCATCGTCATTGAAGCCTAGTTTAGGGGCTACTGAGGGAGTCCTGGATTAAGGGGTCCTCGGACAGCCGGACTATATACTTTGGCCGGACTGTTGGACTATGAAGATACAAGATTGAAGACTTCGTCTCGTGTCCGGATGGGACTCTCCTTTGCGTGGAAGGCAAGCTTGGCAATTCGGATATGTAGATCTCCTTCTCTATAACCGACTCTGTGTAACCCTAGCCCCCTCCGGTGTCTATATAAACTGGAGGGTTTAGTCCGTAGAACAAGAACAATCATAATCATAGGCTAGCTTCTAGGGTTTAGCCTCTACGATCTTGTGGTAGATCAACTCTTGTAATAATCATATCATCAAGATCAATCAAGCAGGAAGTAGGGTATTACCTCCATCGAGAGGGCCCGAACCTGGGTAAAACATCATGTCCCCTGCCTCCCGTTACCATTAGCCTTAGACGCACAGTTCGGGACACCCTACCTGAGATCCGCCGGTTTTGACACGGACAACCGGCCCTTCTAGATGAGATCTAGAGGTGGGGCGGTGATACGTCTCCAATGTATATACTTTTCCAAACACTTTTGCCCTTCTTTTGGACTCTAACTTGCATGATTTGAATGAAACTAACCCGGACTAACGCTGTTTTCAGCAGAACTGCCATGATGTTGTTTTATGTGTAGAAAAGAAAGTTCTCGGAATGTCCTGGAAATCCACGTAGGCACTTTTTGGAATTAATAAGAATTTTTGGCGAAAGAATTAGTGCCAGGGGGCCTACGTCCTGTCCACGAGACGGGGGGCGCCACCCTTGGGTGCGGACCCCTATCTCGTGGGCCCCCTGGACCTCCTCCGACCTCAACTCCAACTCCATATATTCTGTCTCGGGGAGAAAAAATCAAAGAAAAAGTTTCATCGCGTTTTACGACACGGAGCCGCCGCCAAGCCCTAATCTCTCTCGGGAGGGCCGATCTGGAGTCTGTTCGGGGCTCCGGAGAGGGGGATTCGTCGCCGTCGTCATCATAAACCATCCTCCATCACCAATTTCATGATGCTCAGCACTGTGCGTGAGTAATTCCATCGTAGGCTTGCTGGACGGTGATGGGTTGGATGATATTTACCATGTAATCAAGTTAGTTTTGTTAGGGTTTGATCCCTAGTATCCACTATGTTCTGAGATTGATGTTGCTATGACTTTGCTATGCTTAATGCTTGTCACTAGGGCCCGAGTGCCATGATTTCAGATGTGAACCTATTATGTTTTCATGAATATATGTGTGTCCTTGATCCTATCTTGCAAGTCTATCGTCACCTATTATGTGTTATGATCCGACAACCCCGAAGTGACAATAATCGGGATACTTCTTGGTGATGACCGTAGTTTGAGGAGTTCATGTATTCACTATGTGCTAATGCTTTGTTCCGGTTCTCTATTAAAAGGAGGCCTTAATATCCCTTAGTTTCCGCAAGGACCCCGCTACAACGGGAGGGTAGGACAAAAGACGTCATACAAGTTCTTTTCCATAAGCACGTATGACTATTTACAGAGTACATGCCTACATTACATTGATGAATTGGAGCTAGTTCTTTATCACCCTATGTTATATCTATTGCATGAGGAATCACATCCGGCATAATTATCCATCACTGATCCATTGCCTACGAGCTTTTCATATTTTGTTCTTCTCTTATTTACTTTTCTGTTGCTACTGTTACAACTACTACAAAAACCCAAAAACATTTATCTTTACTTTTGCTACTGTTAACTTTATTATCATACCACTTTTGCTACTAAACACTTTGCTGCAGATACTAAGTTATCCAGGTGTGGTTGAATTGACAACTCAACTGCTAATACTCAAGAATATTCTTTGGCTCCCCTTGTGTCGAATCAATAAATTTGGGTTGAATACTCTACCCTCGAAAGCTGTTGCAATCCCCTATACTTGTGGGTTATCAAGACTAATTTCTAGCGCCGTTGCCGGGGAGCATAGCTCTATTCTCTGAGTCACTTGGGATTTATATCTGTTGATCACTATGAAGAACTTGAAAGACGATCGAACTACTATTTTGCCCTCAACTACGAGGGGAGGTAAGGAACTGCCATCTAGCTCTGCACTAGATTCTCCTTCTGTTATTAGTAGGCTTGCGACACCTTAACCTACTACTGCTATGAATTCTGATATGCCACATGTTATTGATGATGCCACTTCTGCTATGCATGGTGAAACTACTTCTGTGCGTGATACTACTTTTCCATTAGGTGAATTTCTTGATGAACAACTTGCTAGAGTTAGGGGGAATGAAATTACTAAAGATCCTATTACTGATGATAGTGATGATGAAGGTTCCCCCAATGATTATGTTTTACCTGTTGTTCCTAAGGGTTATGTTATGAATGAAAAAGATGCTATGGAAATTCCTGCTTGCAATGATAGAAATGATCTTAAGAAATTATTAGCTAAATGGAAGCAGCAGTCTCTTAATGCTAGAATGAAACCCGATCCTGCTTTTGCTACTTCACCTATCTGTTTTACTGATAAGGATTATGAATTCTCTGTTGATCCTGATATTATTACTTTAGTTGAATCTGATCCTTTTTATGGCCTTGAATCTGAAATTGTTGTGGCACATCTTACCAAGTTGAATGATATAGCCACCCTGTTTACTAATGATGAGAAGTCCCGCTATTTATATATCGTTAAGATATTTCCATTCTCATTAAAGGGTGATGCTAAGACTTGGTATAATTCTCTTGCTCCTGGTTGTGTGCGTAGTCCCAGGATATGATTTACTACTTCTCTGCTAAATATTTCCTTGCTCATAAGAAACAAGCTGCCTTGGGGGAAATATATAATTTTGTGCAAATCAAAGAAGAGAGTCTCCCACAAGCTTGGGGGAGGCTTCTCCCGTTACTTAATGCTTTGACTGATCATCCTCTTAAGAAAAATGAAATACTTGATATCTTTTATAATGGACTAACCGATGCTTCCAAGGACTAGTTGGATAGTTGTGCTGGTTGTGTTTTCAGGGAAAGAACAGTCGACGAAGCTGAAATATTATTGAATAATATGTTGACTAATGAAAATAATTGGACTCTTCCTGAGACAGTTCTTGAAGTAATTCCTGAACCAATTGAGCCAACTCCTGAGCCTATTCCTAAACCCACTCCGAAGAAGAGAGGTGTATTATTTCTTAGTCCTGAAGATATGCAAGAGGCAAAGAAATCAATGAAAGAAAAAGGTTTTTAAAGCTGAAGATGTTAAGAATTTACCTCCTATTGAAGAAATACATGGTCTTAATTTACCGCCTGAAGAACCACATTGTCTTGATAACCCGACATAGGTAGTAAAGGTAAATTCTCTCTATAGATATGATAAGGTTGAAATACCCTCTACTAAATTTCATAGCCCATGCTTAGATGAATTTGATGACTTTATGGCTAGACAAGAAAGTTTTAATGCTTATGTTGGTAGAGAGTTAAAGAATAATGCTTTCGAGATAGGACACGTAGGTGATAATCTGGCTAGAGTTAAAGATGAACTTCACCGCATTAGCAAATATGCTTCTATGGTTGCTACTCAAGCTGAGCAAGTACTCAAATCTCAAAATGATTTGCTTGATGAATTAAATAATAAAAATGACTTTGTTGTTAGAGTGGCTACTAGAGCTGGTAGAATGACTCAGGAACCTTTGTATCCTGAAGGCCACCCTAAGAGAATCGAGCAAGATTCTCAGAGAAATAATTTAGAGGCACCTAATTCTTCTAAAAAGAAGAAAAAGAAAGACGATAGAACTTTGCATGCTTCTAGTGAACCTACTATAGACACACCTGAGAATCCCAATGATATTTCTATTTCTGATGCTGAAACCCAATCAGTGGATGAACATGAACCTAGTGATAATGCTAATGATAATGTTCATGTTGATGCTCAACCTAGCAAAAACAATGATGTAGAGATTGAACCTGCTGTTGATCTTGATAACCCACAATCAAAGAATCAACATTATGATAAGAGAGATTTTGTTGCTAGGAAGCACGGTAAAGAAAGAGAACCATGGGTTCAGAAACCCATGCCCTTTCCTCCTAAACCATCCAAGTCAAAGGATGATGAGGATTTTGAGCGCTTTGCTGAAATGATTAGACCTATTTTCTTACGTATGCGCTTAACCGATATGCTTAAAGTAAATCCTTATGCTAAGTATATGAAGGATATCATCACAAATAAAAGAAAGATACTGGAAGCTAAAATTTCCACCATGCTTGCTAATTACACTTTTAAGGGTGGAATACCAAAGAAAGTTGGAGATCCGGGTGTTCCAACTATACCATGCTCTATTAAAAGAAACTATGTTAGAACTGCTTTATGTGATCTTGGAGCCGGTGTTAGTGTTATGCCTCTCTCTTTATATCGTAGACTTGAATTGAATAAGTTGACACCTACTGAAATATCTTTGCAAATGGCTGATAAATCAACTGCTATACCTGTCGGTATTTGTGAGGATGTGCCTGTTGTGGTTGCAAATGTCACTATCTTAACGGACTTTGTTATTCTTGATATTCCCGAGGACGATAGTATGTCTATTATCCTTGGTAGACCTTTTCTTAATACTGCAGGGGCTGTTATTGATTGCAACAAAGGCAATGCCACTTTTCATGTTAATGGTAATGAGCATACGGTACACTTTCCGAGGAAACAATCTCAAGTTCATAGTATCAATTCTATTGAAAAAGTTCCAACTATCATTTTTGGAGGTTTTGAATTTCCTCTCCCTACTGTCAAATAAAAGTATGATATTCTTATTGTTGGGTGTTTTCATATCCCCATTGAGGTAACTTAGTGTTATTCGAAATTTCTCCGGTTTCATGTTATTCGGAATGAGTTTGTTAACAAGACTTGATCAACCTTGTTAGTGGATTCATTTTGCTGATCACGAGATGGATGAAACTAGAAGGCACAACCTTCTGTACCCTCCTTTTACTTTCTGTTATTTAGAATAAATAAAGCAAAAATTGTATTATCTGTCTGTTTTCTGAATTATCCGTACATTAAAAAATAGTCCAAAAATAAAAGTGTTCCAAATGCCCTGCAAATTTAGTATGATTTTTTCTGGAATATTTGAGGATTTTAGGCACTGAGAACACTGCAGGAAGGGCAAGCACCAGGCCACGAGAGAGGAGGGCGCGCCCCCCCTGTAGGGCGCGCCCCCTGTCTCGTGGGCCCCTGGTGGCTCCCCTCCACTTATGCCAGCACACACACACTTCATCTTCTACCCAAAAAAATATCCCCATCCAGCTCAAGCACGAGTTCTAGCTCGTTTTGCTGCGATTTTCGATCTCTTAGCTCAAAGCTCCATTCACAAAACTGCTTTGGGAGATTGTTGCTTGGTATGTGACTCCTCCATTGGTCCAATTAGTTTTTGTTCTCGTGCTTTAATCATTGCAAATTTTTGCTGCATAGGTGACCATGTTCTTGAGCTTGCATGTTAAATTTTTGAGGTCCCAAGCAATTCTAATGCATGATATAGGCTCTAGGCACTTGTAGGAGTAGTTGCTATCAATCTTGTTTAGTTTTATTCATTTATATTTTGAAGTTACTAAAATTTTAGAAATTTTCAGAAAATGTTAAGGAGGCTCTTTAAAGGTTCTTCTAGCCAAAGCTCTAAGGAAAAACAAGACAAAGAGAAGGAAAAACCCAAGTATAATCTTCCTCGCTTAGCGGAAGTACGGTCGTGTGAATGGCTGTGTGAGGATTTCTTGAAAGAAGCCGGAATTCATGAAGACTTTTATGCTTTAATCGAGACTGCAGGCGTCACCGGTTTCATGAACGACCGAATCGATCAGTATCTCTTACTCACCAATACTTTCGTGCAAAACTTTTATTATTATCCTAAGAAATCACCGCCTGTAGTATCATTTCATTTATATGATGAATTCAAAGAAATGTCTTTACGCCATTTTTGCGCGGTATGTAGGATACCTTATGAGGGAGAATTAGATGAACCCCATCGTGAAGATGTGGGTGGCTTTGTTAATACTATTGCTGTAGAGGAGCCAAAGAAGGGCTCCGAGGCGAAGGTCTCTAGCATACACTTTCCTGTTTTACGCTACTTTGCCATATTTGCTAGTAGATGCTTAATTGGTCGAGGAAATAGTGGAAACTTGAGCCTCCTGATATTATCATTCTTCAACATGCTTTGCTTGGGGACAATACTTTTAGTATGGGTGCTGTTGTTGCTAAACGGCTAGCCCTCAATCATACAAAAGGCCCCATATTTGGAGGTATCTATGCTGCACGTCTTGCTGAACATTTTCAGATACCCATTAGGCACTATGAGGAGGAGGAGACAAAATTAGCTCCTCACATTTTAGATTACAAGAGCATGGTAGCACACAAGTTTATTGTTGACAACGAAGAGAAGATGCTCTTGTATAGACTTAGATTCAGTAAGAAACACTTTGAGTATATTATTTTGCCTGCGCCTCTGTTGTTTGATTTGCTTGCAGAAAATCATCTTGTCACGCCGGAAGCGGTGAACAATCACCGAGCTCAAGCTTTTACTCGAACACGAACTGAGCGGAACTGAGCTGGACCCTTATCGTGCATCATCTGTCCAGTGGGATCCGGAGATGACCAGCCAGTGAAATCCTGAGTACACTTCCCACTACACCGGGGATAGTAGCGGCGGTCCTTGGTATTAGACCAACTTAGGCCAAAAGCCTAAGCTTGGGGGAGTACGTATTTCTCACCGACTTTACATTCATGTTCACACACTAGTCGTCGGTGCTCATACTCTTTCATTGTATTATCCATGCTAGTTTAAATTTCTTTTTCTAGTTTTCTTCTTGTGGTGTGTTTGATAAACCTTAAGAAAAACCAAAAAAATAGTTAGTTTAATTTCCTTGCTTGTAGTAGAAATTAAAATGAAAACCCCAAAAGACTTCTTGTTCTTCTTTTACTTGTTGGGAGCTTTCCCGTGTAAATAGTTTTATTTTCTTTTCTTTCCTTTGGGGGTCGAGAAGACCATATTGAAAATGCTTAGTGGCTCTCATATGCATGATTGTTTATTATACTTAGAGCCTATATTACTTGTCTTCTCTCTTGAGTTGAATGCTTGCAGATTCCAGCTTAGTCCAATGCACGTGCACTCTTATTATTATGCACATCGTTCGGTCGTGCAAGTGAAAGGCAATAATGACGATATATGATGGACTTATTGGGATGAGAAAAGCTGGTATGAACTCGACCTCTCTTGTTTTTGTAAATATGATGATTCATCGTTCCTGAGTCAGCTATTATGAAGTAAACATATTTGCAATGACATTTAGAGATTATAGTTGCTTGTGCCATGCTGGATTAGCTATGAGTTATAATGGTTTACCTTGCGTGGCAACATGCTATTAGAATGATTATGATGTGGTATAATGGGATGGTATCCTCCTTTTAATGAATTGAGTGACTCGACTTGGCACATGTTCACGCATGTAGTTGAATTAAATCAACATAGCCTTCATGATATTTATGTTCATGGTGGATTATATCCAAGTCATGCTTGTACTCGGTGTGAATTAATTTTAATGCATGTTTACGACTGTTGTCGCTCTCTCAGTTGGTCGCTTCCCAGTCTTTTGCTAGCCTTCACCTGTACTAAGCGGGAATACTGCTTGTGCATCCAAACTCCTTAAACCCCAAAGTTGTTCCATATGAGTCCACTATACCTACCTATATGCGGTATTTACCTGCCGTTCCAAGTAAATTTGTATGTGCCAAACTCCAAACCTTCAAATGAAATTCTATTTTGTATGCTCGAGCAGCTCATGTTTCAACTAGGGCTGCCTATATCTTCCATGCTAGGTGGGTTATTCTCACGGGGAGTGGACTCCGCTCCTCATTCACGAGAAAGGGCCGGTAACCGGGATGCCCAGTCCCATGATCCAAAAAGATCAAAGCAAATCAAAATAATTAAACAAAACTCCCCCAGGGCTGTTGTTTGTTGGAGGCGCTTGTTGTTTCGAGCAAGCCATGGATTGATGCTTGTTGGTGGTTGGGGGAGTATAAACCTTTACCATTCTGTTTGGGAACTGCCTATAATGCATGTAGTATGGAAGATACAACCATCTCATAGTTGTTGCATTGACAACGAAAGTATGCCGCTCAAAATGTTATTCAATCTCTATTTTAAAATCGAGCTCTGGCACCTCTACAAATCCCTGCTTCCATCTACGAAGGGCCTATCTATTTACTTTTATGTTGAGTCATCACCCTTCTTATTAAAAGCACCCGCTGGAGAGCACACTGCCATTTGCATTCATTATTGTTGGTTTATATTGGGTATGACTTGACTGGATCTCTTTTACCATGAATTACAATGTTTAGTCAGTCCTTGATATTTAAAGGTGATCTGCATTTATGTTTTGTGGTCTCAGAAAGGGCTAGCGAGATACCATTTTGTTATATCATGTTATGATTATTTTGAGAAAATGTTGTCATCCGAGTTTTATTATTATGGCTCGCTAGCTGATTATGCTATTGATATGAGTAATTGTGAGACCTATGTGTTATTGTGAGTATGGTTAGTTCGTAATATTTGCTGAAACTTGAATGCTAGATTTTCATGTTTACAAGAACAAGAGCAACAGAGTTTGTAAAAGTTTTTCTTTATCACTTTCAGTTTATCAACTGAATTGCTTGAGGACAAGCAAAGGTTTAAGCTTGGGGGAGTTGATACGTCTCCAACGTATCTACTTCTCCAAACACTTTTCCTTGTTTTGGACTCTAACTTGCATGATTTGAATGAAACTAACTTTGGATCGACGCTGTTGTTCAGCAGAAGCGCCATGATGTTGTTTTATGTGTAGAAAAGAAAAGTTCTCGGAATGTCCTAGAAATCCACGGAGGCACTTTTTGGAATTAATAAGAATTTTTGGCGAAAGAATTAGTGACAGGGGGCCCACGGCCTGTCCACGAGACAGGGGGCGCGCCCCCCTAGGGCGCGGCCCCCTATCTCGTGGGCCCCCTGGACCTCCTCCGACCTCAACTCCAACTCCATATATTCCGTCTCGGGGAGAAAAAAATCAGAGAAAAAGTTTCATCGCGTTTTACGACACAGAGCCGCCGCCAAGCCCTAATCTCTCTTAGGAGGGCTGATCTGGAGTCCGTTCGGGGCTCCGGAGAGGGGGATTCATCACCGTCGTCATCATCAACCATCCTCCATCACCAATTTCATGATGCTCACCGCCGTGCATGAGTAGTTCCATCATAGGCTTGCTGGATGGTGATGGGTTGGATGAGATTTACCATCTAATCAAGTTAGTTTTGTTAGGGTTTGATCCCTAGTATCCACTATGTTCTGAGATTGATGTTGCTATGACTTTGCTATGCTTAATGCTTGTCACTAGGGCCCGAGTGCCATGATTTCAGATCTGAACCTATTATGTTTTCATGAATATATGTGTGTTCTTGATCCTATCTTGCAAGTCTATAGTCACCTATTATGTGTTATGATGCGACAACCCCGAAGTGACAATAATCGGGATACTTCTCGGTGATGACCGTAGTTTGAGGAGTTCATGTATTCACTATGTGCTAATGCTTTGTTCTGGTTCTCTATTAAAAGGAGGCCTTGATATCCCTTAGTTTCCGTAAGGACCTCGCTGGTTTCTCTGTGCTAGAGCAGTATCTATGAAAAATGGAGTTGGTTTATTATCTCTTGGCGTTTGGATCTTTTGCAAAGACCTGGTTTGTAACCCTTCAGATTCTAACAGAGCCGTCTTCCCCTTGCATGTCTTATATAGAAGAATGGTGATTTAGTTATAAAACATGCTACAGCAGAGATGGAATAGGTACTGAAGAATAGAAAGGCATGACATGTTGACATGTATTCCCTCCATCCGGAAATAAATGGACGGGTCTAGGCGTATTTCAGTTCTAGATACATCCAGTTTTATCCATTTCTGCGACATTTAATCCGGACAGAGGGAGTATGATGTAAGAGCGAGGGATACGACGGGACAACATAGTAAAAAAAAACACTGAAAAACCCACTGCAGAACCAAAGTATTCAAACCAACTGATATGAGATAGTACACTCATGCAGCTCAGGATGCAAAACTACCAGGCAGTTTTCCTTACAAAAATCAACATTGTGGCCTTTAATCATACATTTTGCTACACCTAAATTTAGATCAGATAAAGGTTGGATTCACGCCGATTAACAAAATACATGCTGATGTAAAAATATAGTGATATACAACAGGTACTTACAAGTACATTGGAGCACAGAGAATTCCTGCAAGAATCTTTCCTCATAAACGATACCATTGCAGAAATTCGTCTATCTGTTAAGCTTATTTTCTAAAAGAGAGATGGGTAAGAAACATGTAGAAAATATGATCAGCATGGTATAAAATTTCATGATGCAAGGATACGCACACGCTTCATAGAATTGAGTTGACATATTTTTGCTCATCGAGCGGACTAGTTCTTTGGCCTTTGGAATCGCTTATTATCGTGAGGAGTTGGGTTTCTCTATCTTTGAGCAGTATCTATAAAAATGGATTTGGTTTATTATCTCTGGCGTTTGGATCTTTTGCAAAGGCCTTGTTTGTAACCCTTGATTCTAACATAGTCGTCTTCCCTTGCATGCCTTGTATAGAAGAATGGTGCTTTAATTATAAAACATGCATAGCAGAGAGATGGGATAGGTACTGAAGAATAGAAAGGCATGACATATTGACATGTATTCCCTCCATACAGAAAAAATGGATGGGTCTAGGCGTATTTCAGTTCTAGATACATCCTTTTTTATCCATTTTGGCAACATGTAATCCGGACGGAGGGAGTATGGTGTAAGAGCTAGGGATACGACAGGACAACACAACAAAAAAAACTAGTTGAATGTAAAACTATATGCTAGCGGAATATGTACAGAAATAACCAAGGCAACATACACGTGTATGATTGGGAAAATAAGATGGCATTGCAACAGAGCACTAGAACAACACTTCAATGTAAAAAACATGGTATGGCAGACAGATGAAGTACATACTGATGAATAACAATGCATAAGATATTGAAGCATGATGTCCAAATTAAGCGAGATGGCATTGCGATAGAGTAGAATGACAAGATGCTTGAATTTGAAAACATGTTATCATGAATGGAATAGGTACTGAAAAACAGGAAGGCATGACATATTTACATGCATGATCAGCATGCTAAGCACATGGCATTGCAACAGAGTAGATACACTCTAGGACATTATATGCATGTTGTACCCATATCACAGGCCAAGTTAGAGCAAGGACCTTGTGGGGTGAAGAGGATTCATCATCTTTTTGCAAGTCTTCTGAAGAACTGCGTTTACATGTTCCATCATATTGGGTATCATTGACATCAAGTTTATTGGCCTTTACATTGCTCCGTGAGGTTCTTGTGGATATATCAGTGTGTGCAATTATATCTGACATGCATGGAAGACAACTAGTAGTTAGATTTATGTAAATGAGTGCCTGTAGGAGACGACATAAATAGTAGGTCTGGGGTTAACTAGCAGCAAAAGGTCTCATAAACTAAAGGGAGAACACAAATGAAAGCTACACAATATGTATCATTTGTACTCGAGATTAACTAGATGGCACACAAAAGTATTAAAGAACAACATAGGTAATACTAGAAGTGGTATAATACTATAATCACTAGCCTGTGGGATAGGATTGGCTGATGGATGATAACTATGGAACATCGTTACCTAAAGAACAAGTATCTTAGCTGAACTATGGAACAGCATGAACTCATGAACAAGACCCGTAAGAGATCAGCATGAATATACAGTGAAATGTGATGATCTATTTTCCGTGCTTAGATGAATAATAAAGCCATAAATGTTGCACACAGGTAAGATGAGGGTACAACCTATCTGGCTGGCATCCATAGGAGTGAGCTTCATGTGCTGACTTGTCGATGGCCCTGCAGTTGTTGTGGCTGTCCATGTCGGGCACGCACATTCGATGTAGGGAACTGTTGAGTGGGGACTGTAGCTCCCTTCTGGTGTATGCTTCCCTTGTTGGAGCAGCTGCGGTGAGTCGGAAGACGGTGTGTCTGAAGATGCAGATAACGCATAAAGTTAAGAACGACATATCTCTTTGATCCGAAGAAATACACTAAGAGATCAACAGCAAGGTACGAGAGTGGTCACACGTCTATTGACTGAAGACTAAATTGGGGTCACACGATTTTATTTTATTTAGGGACTGTCCGATCTACGCCGGATGGCTTGATGGCCGTCTTGTGCCTCCCGGCTGACACTGTTCGGAATCTCCCCCGAAGAGCCAGCGACCAACGGCAGAACAGCCTGCCTCCGCCATCCATGGCCCCATCCAAAACCCCGCTCCCCACCCCACCGCACTGTCGTGGTTGCGCCGCCCCCGGGCCAATCCACAAAGACTCCCCGTCATCCAGATCCGGCGGCGGCAGTACCTTCAACCCACGCAACTCTAAAAGATAGCGATCTAAGCGCTACTTCCGCGGTGAACTTGCGGCCCCGCACCCTTACGTTAGACACCAGCCAACCGGCAGTCTAGGAGCTCCGCCGCCTCGAGGGGTGCTGCTTCCCATTGGGAATCGATTGGCCCAGAATAAAAATTCAGACAACTGACGCCTAAATAAAGTGATTTCAGATGAGGGTGTGACCTATCTAGCGGCATGGTGAAGTAGGCAGGTCCAGCTGCCGAGTCGGTGAGGCCAGCGCGGTTGTGGTGGTGACTAGCGGCAGGGAAAGAGCGATGTCGCGACGGTCGACGGCTACGCGTAAGCAGCGCCAGGACTCTAGACGGATCCGAAGTTGGAGCCGCTCCGGCGCCGTGAACAACGGCGGGGGTGAATCGGCTCTGGTACGGTTCATGCGGACATCGTCGAGGCAACACTAGCAGCACGGAGTAAGAGGCACACGGCCCAGTGCACGACGGCAATTGGACAGCATCTCCGGCATTAGGGAGGAGGGCGGCTGTGAAATTGGTACGGTGGGGGGCGCCAAGGTGGGGCTGAGGTTTCGCGGCTCGGGACAAGGGAGCTTCCCGAGGAGAAGGTGATTTGGCGCCCACGAGGTATGAATGGGGGCGGGCGGGGGGAATTGGGAGGAGTGGAACCATGTCTTCTGACGCATTTATGCGAAATGTGAGGGGAGTTACAGTTCTACCCTTGCCTATAGGCTTCTCGGCTTGGGTCTGTGTACTGAGGGTCGGGGATAGTAGAGTAACTTTGCTTCTCCCCAAATAGTGGGCGGGAGCGATTTTAGGCGAGGAGGGCGTGTTTTGAACTATAGTGGGCGCGAGAGAATTCGGGCAAGGAGAGCGTGTTTTGAAATAGTGGGCGTGAGCTATTTCGGGTGTGGAGAGCATGTTTTGCCGACCATGGTTTATGAATTATTCGGCACATGTCATTTCGGTCGAGGAGAAGGCGCGCTTGGATGAAGTTACGAACCTACCCTCGATGTACAACGGGCCAATTGATGCGTGTCCCACATAGGACGGTAATTTCGCGTCTCCCATTTATTTGCTCGGGCGAATTCCACCGAGCAGAGAGGATGTTTAACAGTTCGTTCAAATTTTGGGAGAACGAGCATCCACGTCTACCTTACCAAGTCGATTTGAATCAAATTTTGAAATATTATCTTGCCACTTCTTTTTTAGATGGAGAGATCATGCTCGGGAGTAATGTGTTTTTACATGCTCGTTGCTAGCGATTTACTATATGACAAATAGTTGACCCACTCAAAAACGCGAATCAAACCCAAAATGAAATATCTCGATTCAATGAACTAGCTCGTTCAGTAGGTCAAAATAGTGAACTAAATCCAAAATTGAACACCTCAATCGAGTAGCATGTTGTACAGTATTATAGTACTCCATGAACATGTTGAAAGTCAAATTAATGAACTTGTTTGATATACGCATATATCTGTTCATGTGTGGATTGCAGACAACATGGTCTCCAATTTAAATATTTGAATGCAAGTTTATATCAGTCTTTGATGCATAAAACGTGACCTCCCCCTCTCCCGGACTCCTGTTCTCTCTCTCTCTCACTCTCTCGCCGACAATCTTCAATTATGTCGCACGCATCCAACACAAAAACCTTGTTGGTCCCTCTCCCTTTCTCTCTCTCTCTCTCTCTCTCTCTCTCTCTCTCTCTCTCTGTGTGTGTGTGTGTGGGGGTCTTTCTAGTCCGCATTCAAATATACACCATCTATAGGTCTCTCTCGCACACTATGTATGATACTCTAGCTAGTCCAAGCTAGATATCTTGGGTGCACTCATCGTACGCACACAAATTCCTTGGCTCTTTGCCCGTAACTCTCTCACGCACCACTATGTCGTCTCGGAGCTCTTCCCCTCTCTCGAACTCTCCATCCACAGGTCACACATACACATGCATATCTCACTCGCACTCGATAGGCCCATCTAAAACTCTATCTCTCTCCATCGTTCTCTCTCCATCTCACACGCACACACACACACACAGTCTCATGCCCAGCTAGCCAAGTATGATGGTCTCTCACTCAATTGTAGGCACATGTAGTCCCCCCTATATGTATATGACTAGCTAATCTTAGTCTCCATCACAGACATGTGCATGGTCTATCTCGATTTCTCTCAGGGCATCTTTCTATCGCGCACGCACTCCCTCGATCTCCCACCCGTATAGTCCCCTCAAGATCTTGAGGGGATCTCTCTATCACAAACACACCCTCTCTCCCTCCCCATGCGTCCATGCCATCCATGTGTCCCTCTCGACCTTTTTTCCTTGTTGGCCAGACCTCTATTGGAAATGTGCTACAAGGGTGTCCCTCTCCGTTGCAAACAATCACACACTAGCTATCTTCGTGTATCTCCTCGCCTCGCTTTTCCATCTCGGAGATGCATGCGTGATATGTTCGCATAGGAAATGAAAAAACACACACACTCTCTCTAATTTATCGTTTGTTGTCACTTTCTCTTTCACACACATGCTCTTTTTGCACATTACTCATTCTCCTTCACACGCACTTGATCTGTCTCGACCGAGGCACTCACCTCCGTCCATAGCACATAGATTTATTGAAAAGTCAAACATCACAAAGTTTGACCATGTACGTGGAGAAAAAGAATTACATCTAGTACGGCAAACATATACCATTAGATTCACCATGAGATGTAGTTTTGTATGATGTATCTTTGGTATTGTAGATATCAATAACATTTGCGTAAACTTGATCAAAGTTTCCAAAGTTTGACTTCTAAAAAATTTACATGCACTGCATTATCGAGCGGATGGAATATCTCTTTCCCCTCTCTATATCGACGCACCACTCAGCCTTATCGGGCTCCTCAATCTCTCTCAAACTTTATTGGTCAGTTTGGTTCGTGACTGACCCTCATGCCTTGATGGTCGGTATTGCTGGTGTGGACGTGAGATGTAAAATATTCCTACCGCCGGGCTTGTGTGGTCTTTGAAGCGTTTGGTTCATGCAGGCGAGCAAAGCATCAACGTCCCATCAATCAATCCATGCATCAATTATTTAATGCTAAACCATTCCATGTTGCTGTTAGCCTCGTGGCCGCACGACCAGGCATGCCCAGGTGTTCGAAATCGGTCGCTTGGGCCAGGCTACTTGCAGTGTCTGGAGTTCAGCCAGGCTAATTAAAGTGCAAGGGAACCCAACCCAGGCGGGCTTTCTTTTTGACAGGGTAGCAACCAAACAAGCGTGCATGAAATCCAGCCACAACCCCAGGCCACGCAAAAGATGCTCACGACGCAAGCCAAACGGGCCTTATATCTCCCTGGTTCACACATACACATGTCTTGCTCGCGCTATACATATAGACCCATCCAACACTCTCCGCCCTTGTTCTCTCTCCATGTGACACGCACCCCCCTAAGTACCATAATCCCTCACTCCATCATAGGCTCTGTTTGGATCCATGGGTTAGAGTTAGTTTGGGTTAGTTTGGAGTCAACTAACCCAAAAAGATCCAAACAGGAGGGTTAGTTTAGGTTAGATGCATCTAACCCATCCAAAAAAACTAACCCATCCAAGAGGTGCTTATTTGGGTTAGTTCTTCTCGGGACCACTAATAAACACTTTTTTCTCTCGCTCTCCCCGCAGAGATCCCTCCCACTTCCTCAAGCTTCTCGTCCCTCTCCCTCCCCCTCTCGCACCGCCCGTGAAGGTGCCTCACCGTATCCGCGCTCCATCTAACCCTGCCATCCAAACACCTCTTTACTTAGAGTTAGTTTAGGGTTAGAATCTAACTCTAACCTCTAACTGAGTTAGAGTATCCAAACAGGGCCATAGGCGCAAGCACTCCCCCCTCCTAAGTATGATTATCTCTTACTAGCCATCAGGAACACACGTATTGTCTCCTTCCATCCATACGTCTATCTCGATATCTCTCGGAGCATCTTCTATCGCGCACACACCTTGTCACTCGATCTCCCACCCATGTAGTCCCGTCACGATCTCCAGGGGATCTCTCTATGACAAACATACACTCTCTCCTCCCCATGTCTGCATTTTCTCCGTACGTCTCTTTCGACCTCTATCCCTTGTTTGTGAGACCCCTCTTGGCCACGTGCTAGGGGTCTTCCTCTCTCGGTTCCAAACAACCACACACTATCTCCTCACCTTGCCTCCGTTGTCGAAGATGCATGTGTGATATGTTTGCATAAGACACGCACGCTTTTTCTCCACTTTTATCATGTGTTGTCCATGTCTCTTTCACACATGCACACACAGTTTTTTCACTCTCTCTCTCTCATCAGGGACTCTGTCACGTCCATAAGCATATGGATGTTTTGAAAATTCAAACCTCAGAAAAGTTTGACTAGGTATATGTGGAGAAAAACATTTACATCTGGAACGATCATTAGATTTATCACAACATGTACTTACTTCATACTATCATTTATCTTTGGTATTGCCGATAAGTAATTTCTTTATAAACTTGGTCAAAGTTTCAAAAGTTTGACTTTTAAAAAAATGTTGTAACTACATTATCAAACGGAGGGAGTAGCTCTTTCTCTCTCTCTCTGCAATCTCTCACGGGCCTACCTCTCACTCGAACTCTCTATACTGACGGATTATATGCTCACTGTGTCAGCGTATAACTCTGTGTATTGTTTAGTTGACCGGTCAACCAATCCACATGCTGCGTTGTCAGCTCGTGTTCTGTATCTTGGTGTGCTGGCCCATGTGGTAGTGGGTGAAAATAAGTAAACTAGAGGCCCATCTGACACGCGGTGAAGGAAACAAAGTTGAAACCACTCGGGGTAGCACCCCGCACGCTAGTAAATTGAGGGCGCATTGAGGACAAACTTCTTGCGCGCGAAGGACGCACCCGCACACAATTCACCACTGCGCGGCGGCATGCGCAGAAGGACGCACTCGCGCACACCCAGCACACAACACACACCAGCACACATGTACACCGGCATCGCCGCCGGTTGAGATGGATGGCAAGGCAGCCAACAAGCGGAGGCTGCTCGAGCCAAAACCGCATCCGGCAAGCCTGGACTTCATCAGTAGCCTCCCCGACGACATGTTGCTCGTCATCATCGGCCTCCTCCCCACCAAATCTGCCATGCAGACCGCCCTGCTCTCCCGGTGGTGGCGCTCTCTCTGGCGTTGCGTCCCCCTCAACCTCACCGTCGACAGCTGCCTTTGCGACGGGGATTGCAAACGCATGGCCGCAGTCTCCAAGATCCTTTCATCACACCCTGGGCCAGCCAGACGCCTTGACATCTGCATGTTCAGTACCAACTGCAAGGTCCAACCCAAGTTCGACGAGTGGTTCTTATCCCCCACCCTAGATCAGCTCGAGGAGCTCAGCCTTGAAGCTGGACGATGTCGCTCTCTGCCGCCGTCCGCGCTCTGCCTCATGCCAACGTTGCACCGCGCCAGCTTGAGCAACTGCTATCTTCCCCAGACTAATGCCGCGCCCGCCCTACTTCTCCCTCAACTCAAGCAGCTCGACCTCTTCGACGTTGTCATCTCGAAGAAGGCTATGGAGCACCTGCCCCGCAGCTGTACTACGCTCGAGTACCTTCGTCTTGAGCAGATCCATGGGTTCATTAGCCTCCACATCGCCTCGACGAATCTCCGATGGATTTATGTGTCTTGCTGGCCCCGCAACAAGACATCAATTGGGAAGAGATCAGTCCAGCTGTTCCACGTTATGATCATTGAGAATGCGCCTTTCCTTGAGAGATTGCTTGTATCGGATCTAGAAGGTACAACAAAAATCAGGGTCATTGACGCGCCAAAATTGACAGTGTTGGTGTACTCGTCTGCCAAATTCTCCGAACTCTTTATTGGATCCGTAATCGTTCAGGTACAGCACTCATCTTCTTCTCCGTCTTCTTGAAATTCACATTTTTAAATTTCTTCTTGATGTATTTACGACCCTCTTCCAGAAAATCATTCCCACAAGCTTGAGCCAGTACATGCGCACAGTGAAGATCTTAGCACTAAAATCTATCGGCCCCAATCTGGATCAAGTTGTTGGATTCCTTACATGCTTTCCATGCACGGAGAAGCTACTCATCGAGGTGAAACTTCTTTCCTATTAGTAAACGGTAATCACAACGTAGCTCAATTTTTTTGTAATTTTCCCAAATTGTGATGAAAAGTGTAGTGTTCAAAACTACATCTACGCACTGCACCGAAAGAAATGTTTTTAGTATTTTTTTCTCACGTGATCACCTGCATCATTTATATGCTGTACTACTATAGTAGCCTAGGCTAGTCATAGTGGAAAGTAACTTAGACTACTCAAGTAACTCTATGGTTACCCTAAGGGCAAGTACTACCTCCATCCTAGTTTACTCTTCCAATTTTGTAGTATCAAAATTTGACCATAGATTTAGCTGACAAAATTCTAATGCATGTCACTAAGAACTATATCGCTGGATTCGTATTTAAACATAATTTCAAATGGTGTAATTTTTAGTGACATGCATTGGCATTTTCTTAGGTAAATCTATGGTCAAAATTTTATACTAAATACGAGGTAGTATTCCCTCCTCCCAAAATTCTTGTCTTACATTTGTTTAGATGCGGATGTATCTAACACTAAAATGTAACTAGATACATCCGTATTTAGACAAATTTAAGACAAGAATTTTGGGACGGAGGGAGTACAAAAGTGGGCTATGTAGGCCAAAACATGTGCCAAATTCACTTGTGATGCATTTGGCACCGATGCCCCTCCATTGCTCACCTGGTGCCCCAATCTGGAGCACCTACTTTGCTCCGGTGCCAAATTAACTCACGCAATGAAAAAACATTGCGTGGGAGAGAGAGAGGACTGAGGCAATAAAAAAACACTTGTTTGGGAGAGTGAGAGGCTGGTGTAGTTGGTTTGATTGATTTGTTTATACATGTGGGTCTGTGTGCACAGCGGTGCCAACTCTCTCACATCGCGAGAGCGGTGCGAAAATCTTTTGATTTGACATCGATGTGTATTATGTGGCATACTTTTTCGAAATATGGCATCGGCCACATAGTGGAAGGCAACAAATGCCCAAGCTCTTCACGTGCTCCTAGTTAAATGAGAGGAAACAGAAATAGAGAGAGAGAGGGAGAGAGAGAGAGTGAAAAAATATCACTAGCCAGCCAACCCTATCGTATGAGCGAATGATATTGGTACCTCTTGATGACACGGCAATCTTATGCAGCCAGCTACTCTAATATGTTCTCTCTTTTGCAGATAAAAAAAGACCCGAAAGTGAAAAATGTGCTGCACTATAACAATCTCATCGAATGCCTTGATCTCCATCTTACAGAAATTGATTTGATCGACTACCGAGGCAGCACATCCGAGATTAAATTGGCGAGTTCTTTGTTACGAGGCAAGTGTGCTCAAGGTAATGAGGTTTGGCGTTCTCTGGCGCAACAATGAATGGCGTCTTGATCACATAGCGTCTAAGCCTAAATGACAAAGTCTCCTGAAGCTGAATTTGTTTTGAAACATCAAGTGGCCAGAGACTCGAAAACTTATTTGCCCATTAGTGACTTGTCAGGGCGGTGGATTTTAGTTTGTATGATAACGCTGCATCCACCAAAAGTAACGAAAGTTCTTACGTGAACTTCCTAGTAATTCCCTCTTCCTAGGTGCAGCATTACTCCTAACATTTGTAATATCAGTTTGAAACTTGTAATATTGTCGTGTCCTATTCCTGCATTTTCAAAATCCTGTGAATCAAACAGGTCCTGAGTTGGTGATGATGTTGTGCCTCCCATCTTTCACCAGTAGCCGTCGGATCTAGATCTGACGCATACAAACCAAGCTTCTCCATTTTTGCAAAAAGATGCCCGCACTTGTTCCCTATTTACAAACAACTCCTTGTCTCTCACAATCAGCCTTATGTCCTCCCCACCACATCTAGAAGGCCGTGGAAAAATCTGGCGCGATGGTCGCTGCCGGAGCAGTCCACCCCCAATCTTGGTGTTCCGTGCAATGCACGGGCATCTACGCATGGGAAATTATGTCGAGCAGGGCTAGTTGTAAGCAGGCTAGCTCTACAGCCATGATGATAGTGACTGTATACGGTGAGGCTGACTATGGTATGCCGAACACGGCGCCTATACTCAGGTGTCATCTCCGGTAGCAGGTCTTGTCACTTCACCGTGAGGAGCAAAGACGTAATAATTTGACCAATGGGTAGTACAGTGCTAGTACTCCTAGGAGTACTACATTGGTAGTACTACTACTAGTACTAGTAGCACCACCATCTGGATTTAGGAGTACTACCACGTCCATCTGGATTTTAGTATTTGACTAGCAATATCTAGTAATGCATGTCGCAAAAAATGTACTACTCCCTCTGTAAATAAATACATGGTGTTTTATTCCTATCGGCAAGAGAACTTAATGTTTTCTTGCTAACTAGAGTCTTAACAGGATTACATGCAATGAACTAAACACTGCATGTCATGTTTGGTAGTCTCAAGTCATTGAAAGCATGCACGGCCCACATCTCTCATTGGTTGATATGTCACGTAATAAGAAACAAGGAGGGAGTTAATGCACCGTGCCTAAGTGTTTTGGGATTATTTGGTTTTCGTAATGTGACTTATACAACATTTTTGTTTACATGCATTAACATTTTATTAGTTAAATCAAAGGTCAAAACTTGGCGCAAAATGCAAAGGGGACCAATAAACCAGTAAACATCAAACTTCTCTTGTTTGGCCCCAACTAGAGGTCCGGTGAGATGACTATACTACACCGGCACGGAGGGGGGCGCAGCTTCATTGACTTACGGCAACTGCCTTTGGGTGAATGACACATGGGCCCAGGGGGTGGCTGGCCCACCTATCATACTGCCAAAGGCAGTGCGAGAGGCCGAGGAGTAGTACGAAATCCTACGCACCTACGCACGCTAACCAAGGGCAAGAGTGATCACTCGAGTCGCAAGATCAGTTGACTAGTAGAAGCTAAGCTAGACCCATGGAGGCGATGAGCGCGAGCATCAGCCGGCTGTGCCAGATGGTCCACGACGCTGGCCTGCGGCCCGGTAACGAGGAACGTCTCCAGGTAGTATTGCTTGAGGTCGGCAGGGCGAGGGGCCGCTTGGACGACAGCTTCGTCTCCTTGTTCGACGAGGTCCTCGTCGGTATCCTCGACAAGTTCACCGTCGTCAAGAAGCTCGCGGACGACTTTGACGTAAGCCTTCAGCCGACGAGCCCAGGCTCTGCAATGCCTGCCACCCTCAACAGCCACTATGGTGACAACCTCTTGACGATCTTGGTGGCCTGCGACGCCCGCCGTCGCGCCGGAGAATGTCCACCTTCGGTCGCGCTTCGCCGCAGCAGCTCGGGCGCAAAGCAAGACACCATGGACATAATCACCCACGTCTACGCGCATGCAAGAGGAGGACGATAGGACGCTGGCCTTCTTGGACCGCAGGGCAACCTTGGACGCACTGTTCAGAAGCACGTTGAGCTCGCTGCCAACGCCGCTGCTCCTCACACGTCGGTTGGTGACCCAGCGCACAAGGGCGTGAGGATGTCGTTGATGGATCCGTATGTATTTTTATCTTTCCGTATAATCCATGTAGTAGTACATGATACTACAGTAATTATCTTACCTTTCACATCAACTTCATAATTTTCGTACGTACTCCATGCATGAACGGCGCGAGAACCAAACTTCTCATTACTCTAGGCAAAATCGTTATTTTCTTTCTATCGATCGCGCCATGGAGCAGAACCAAATTTTACAAGTTACAAGTTCAAAAGGAAAAGCCTGCCTTGTTCATGTCGCACCCCCACACGGTTGGTCCGGCACGCCGCTCAAGCGGGAATGCGTGCGGTGTTGCATTTTCACTTACAAGTGGGACCGTAGTTGAGCAAGCCGACTATCGGCAAACCCCCACCCCGCCCACCGCGCGATGGCTGAGAAAACAGGAGGGAGAAGAGATGGCTGTAGCACGGACTCCAAGAAAATTGGTGTCGGATGGGACTCGTGTGGGTGGCGTGTGTCGTAGTGCTAGACCTGAATGCTAGTTATGGCCCATGCCACCCCACTATATCGAGCCTATATCGAGGTACAGTACGTAGAACAAATTTCCTGTAGTCCGTGCTCAGCACTCCTCTATCTCTCTTCTCAGCCAGCCAGCGGACGCGCAAAGCCCATCGTCTGTTTGCTCACATGCGGTCCCACATGTCAGTGAAAACGCAAGCGGACCCACTGAACCTGCACATCTTTCACCTCGACATGCTGGTGATGAAAAACAAATCCAAGAAAGATCTTCGGTGGCCGCTTTTGGAGTTACTCAAGAGTAGTAAGATTCTATTCTGATTTAACCCAAGATGCACATCTCGTGGCTTCAACTTATCAACTACCACTCTATTTTCTTTCATGACACGACACGGATCTTTGGATGTCCCACGTGTCGGCAAAAGGAGGAAGAACCCGACCAAATCTTGGTTGTGCTCTCGGATTAGACTAGTTGTGCTAACTTAAAATTTTATTATGTACTCCTCCGTTCCAAAATACTTGACTTCCATTTGTCCAAAAATGGATGTGCCTATATACTAAAACATGTCTAGATACATATATATTTGGAAAAATAGAAGGCATGTATTGTGCAATGGAGGGATTAGAATGGATGCAAGTTTTTGTATTGGGAAGAAGAGTACATCCATATATTGATAGAGCAAAATTTAGTAGATGTTCTATCACTTTTAGCTACCACATAGGCTATAGATGAGATTAGTACACTTGTTGATACTCCTACTTGGTATGCGTTTTGCTGCTTAGACATAGAGAAAAACGGACCGGAGGGAGTACTAGAATAGAGGCTAGACATGAGACTAGATGCGAGGAAGCAACGTCTACTTCTTTACACTCAAATAAGAAAGAAGCGCGCAAGATCGAGCCTCCGCAGATCAACAATGAATGCATCGAGAAGGCACTAATCCAACTTACATGAGTAGTAAAATGTATTCTTGTGGTTCTTGTTTTCTTTGGTCTTGCTTTTCTAGTCAAAATTATCGTTGGAGTTCGTGCAAAACGGAGGTCCGTTTGGGGTCGTGCGTTGCAGTTGGCCTTACAAGTGGGACTGCAGTTAAGGAAACTGACTATCGGCAAACCCCCACCTCGCCCGCCGCGGGATGGCTGAGTTAGAGAAACGATGAGGTTGAAGAGATTGCTCTAGCACGGACTCCAAGAAATATGATGTCAGATGGAAGCCGTGCTCCTGGACGTGATGCTTGTTCTGTCCCATGCCACCCTACTACTCCTACTAGTTAGTACTATTATATAGTACTACTAGTATCGAGGATTCGAGGTGTTGGTTACGTAGTATAGTATGGCTACAGTAAAAACACCCACACGACGCGCAAAGCATGTGAAGCTAGTACAAATAGTGTACTACTATTGTTGATTGGCCTCATCCGATAACCTGTTGCAATGCACGTACAATTATGTATTCATAAAATATATTTTTTGCCTCGTCGCACCACTCACTCACAGAAGCAACTCGAAAGCCATTCATAAATTTAGTAAGTTTATCACAGGCATATCATTTTGTTACATACAACAAGTCATCAACCCACATCGACAACGAGGATATATTATAAATACTAAAGTTTTCACCACACAACAAATAACAAGCAATGAAATGAACTTCAATTCAACCATTCCTCGGCGTTGGAAACACTTGATTTGAACCACAAGTGATTCTGGGGACGGGCCATCCATTGTCGATCCGAGACCAACGCGGGATCGATCATCCAGTCAAGCGGCCTACTATATCGAGATCGTGGTAGGGAACCACCCAAATGTCTGAGGTATAGACACAGTTGCTTCTCATAAATGGTAGTAACGTTGTGTCAATAGCAGTTGGATCGCCTTTCACCATCATTGGATAGTTTTGTCCAAGGAAGAGCGAGTTTTCTCCAAGACTATCAATTCTGTACCAGGGAGAAGGAGTTGGCGCTAGCACACTAGTATCCATCCTGAATACCATGCAACCGGTGTTGGAATAGGTCCGGAGAGTGCGACCATGGGAGACTACACCTGCTTCCTTAGCAGTAACATCATCAGTGGGCTGTATACACACGAGAAGAGGTGATCCATTGGAATTAGTTGCCAGGCGCCAAATAGTATATGGGCGCTGCTCGTCCTCATGCTCGTGATCATCACCATCATCATATCCCCCTTGGTTATAAAAATCTTCAAATATAGGTGGTGGAATGTTCACAGGACCTTGGAAACACAAGAAGAAGGTTAATTAGTAAGGCTGGCCATAGTAGGGGTAACATAAGTAGTATCATGCACTTGGGACTCGCAAACATCCTTATGTGGCAGGCAATTAAGGAAGAGAGAGATGGTTATAGTAACATAGGTAGATACCGTAACATAATAAATGTGATGCTACTATGTGTCATGCATGGCAATAAATGAGACCACCTATGATACTAATCTAAGATACTATGCACTAATGAGGTAGTAACATAAACTAGTAACATATGTATGCTACTAGTCTAAGTTACTCCCCACTATGACCAGCCTTGCTAACCCGCATGCATGTGGATGAACAATTATAATTACGATGGAAGACAAACGTACAAAACAACGAGGATGCCATGCAAAAACAGTGCCACGAGTGGTGGCAGCAAACACAAGGCCCTCGTATTGAATTGCATCACAGTACTCATCCGTGTACAGAAATTGATTTTTGAGCAATATCCACCCAGTCAAACCACTGACGACGGCAACAAGCTTGTCGAAGATAGCAACAACTTCATAGTTGTTGTAATTCCAAGAGCGGTTGGGGACTCGAGAAATTGCTATCTTCCGTAGAAGACAGTCACCATAATTGTATTTGAACGTGCGTACAATACCGGTGTGCTCAACTTCTGGGCAGTCTGCTGAGATTTTTGGAAGTGGAACCCGGTCAAGAGTGTACACATTCACAAGTTCCCACTCGCAGTTGGACCCGATGTAAACAACCCAATCTCCATTTGCGTCTGCCCAAGCCTTGCCCTTAAGTGATGGCATCTTAACATCATACGTATCATTATCAAGCGGCATCAACTTGCACAAGGCGAGCCCTCCGTGGTGACGGCGCCAGTCATGAGGGTCACAGCGAAGAAGATAGGGGAGATCAAACCGCTCCTTGACTCTTGGGTTCCTTGTAATGATGTTATTAGTTGAGTCGAGAATGGGTTTGAACGAACCTGCCATGCTAGCCGACGTGATGACATCGCACGGATCAATGAGTTCCTCCACCACGTCATCTTTCAGAACGGGGCAAGAATAACGGGGTCGTTTCCGTCCTGTTCCCTCCATGGAGAAGACGATCGAACAATGGCAGAAGAAAGGGTGAAGGGCTGAAGGAAAATGGAGGAGGGAGAGGAAGAGCGTGCGACAGCAGTTCCAAATCGAGAGGGAAAGGCAAAGAGTCGGTGGACGGTTGTCAGTGTGCCACAGTTCACGAAGGGGCGCCCCGGCCTACATGTTGGTTCGGAAATACTCCTACTACCCGCCGTCGTCTCACTGATATTTGGAACGGGATCACATGTCAACGGGACATGGTGTGTAATTTCTCATGCAAAATGCGATCTGGCCGCGTTGGCCCGAGGTGCCGCATTAGTTATCGGCTTTTATTTTTTTAATGGTGCGTCGTTCAGTTTTCAAGCACGACTAACTAGTACTGTACGCAGAGAAAATATAAACTACTCTACCACTACTTCACCTCCAGTACTAGTAGTATAAAGAAGATATATAGGCTGGAGCTTCAGCACTTTCTTGCCAAGGGCTGCCCACTTGCTTCTCACACTACCACCCTCTCTCCAGATCTAAAAAAGACGGCCCCTCTCTCCCTCCTCACCGGTGGTCACAGATCCACCGGGGAATAAAAGGACGTGCAGCATTGACGCACTCGTCATCGGCGAGCGAGGTCATGCACTGACGACAAGGCCGTCCTCTCAGACCTAGCGCCCGCACGGGATCGCTGCCGTAGTGTGTGCGGAGGACGACAACCACGAGCGAAGCCACTTCCCGCTGACCCTCAGGTATGCTACCTCTTTTCGAACCATACCCTTGTTCAATTTCCCCATCTAGCACGTCGTTGCATGTGGATCTTTTTCCACTCCACCATCTTCCCAATTTGCTATACTCTGCTCTGCTGGCCACGCAGACGAAAACCATAATTTGCACTATTAAAGGAAACCCTACTTCATGTAGACTAATGCATGTCTGGGTTGAATAAGGAAAGGAAGGAGATCAGATCTTGTCCAAGAGAGTAGGCATCGAACCCGCATCTAGGTTGAAAAGGGGAAAATCAGTAGCTAAGGAACGAGTCTCATGTCTCTTGGTTGAAGGGTAGAAAGGCATGACAACGCAATAGAGAATGACCAGGTCGATCGGTTTGTTGTCCTCACATACGAAAAGGTGGCTAAAGAGAACAAAAATGGGGCGTAATCCACATATGTTGCTGGATATTTGTTGCTCGGGCAACCATACCTCCCTCACCACTCTGCGTCAGGTGGAGGTACATCATATTAGTGCGCCCATCGTCCGAATGGGCCTCCCATGCTCTTATTGCCACTTTTTTTTGCTGTTAGTATAACGCCAAGAGTCAAGTCAAGCAATGCTCTTTGCTAAAGTGATGCCACATTTAACTAATGCCGCTCTCGGTCTAATGCCACGGATAAATTTAAGCGGTGCCATTTAATGTCCTTGGATCATTTCGAGGTTAGTTGTTGATTGTGGATGTATTAAAGATTTTTAGCTAAGGCATTCTAATGTGGTTGCACAGCAAGATATACCAACGATGAAACTTGTTACTACCTTGATTTTTGCAATTGTTAATGCTTATAGATTACATACCTCACTTTCATGAGATAAGTTAATTTTTTTATGCAGTGTCACCAAAATGCCAAAGGCTGATGTCATTTTATTTTGGTTAAACTACACAGAGAATTATGAAGACAAGAGGAAAGGTCAAGAGTGGGCACCTCCTCCTCCAGCTGTTCTCTTGATTATCAAGAGGAAAGATCAAGTTTTTATGTTTGATCGATTACGAAGATTGGGATAGCAATTTATAAGGTCCCCCCGAGTTTGAAATGATATTTACCTTGGAGGTACATGGTTTGCAATTTTTTTATACTGTCATTAGTTAATAATGCTAGTTACCTTCAGACTTTTGTATTTGGTTTAATGCTCATGCACAGCCAGTATACCAATGCTGAAACTTGTTACCTTTACATTTTGTATTTTTAATTCTTATAGAAGCCTTACAGTGCTAGAGTTTATTGAAATCTGTTCAGTAAAACCATTGTACTGTACCCTGTAATAAACTAACTACTCTACTGTTGCACTAGCCACTGGATTAGTGTATATTTGTAGTATTCGAATGGTGTTGCATTAGCGTATGGACATAAATAAAGTGTGGCAAGCTTTCCCAGATATGTGCTCAAGAAAACTACTACCTGTTTTTCTAAATACTAGACGTTTGGGTACTTTAAATTGAACCGCGAAAACATCTTATATTAAGGAACAGAGGGTGTAGAGTTCACTCAAATTATCCCGGTAAAGCTAGTCACACCTTTGTTAAAATTAATGTTCATTATGTTATCGGAGGAGGTCTGTATGTTTGTCTCTAATGCCTGTCTACTACATACCCGACATCATGATGTAATGTTAAGTCATTTCCTTTTGTACAGTGTAACTAAATTGTCAAGGCGGTGATGGCATTTTATTTTAGTAGAATTGCACAAAATTTGCTTAAAAGAAGAGGAAAGGTCAGGAATGGCTCAGTTTTTCAGAAAAAACTATGTATGCCTTCCTGACATCAGACGATGTTGCTTTATTTATTCCTTCAAATAGGTGGTTAGAAACAGTCTTGCTACATTTTCCCATTTGTGAGTCTATGCTTCAACTAGTGCTACTTTTATAGTAATCACACTTTCAATATCTATGCAAACAGGGATGCTCGATTTTAGTGGAGCTGCACAAAAAGTCCAACTGGTTCAACATTAGGAGCATGTTTTTGTCCAAACCTTTATATCCAATTGGTGGCACTATGAGCTGTTCATTGTGAAGGTACGTGGTTTGCTACTATCTTGCTACTCCTTTTGTACTGTCATTAGATAGTAATACTAGTGGTTTGCATGTGAATTTATTGGCAGGGTGGACCTACATTGGAGGTGCAGGACATGATTCAATAATTGGATGCTCAATTTAGGTTGTATCAATTTCACCTCTTCCATCACTGCGAACATGGTGTGGTATATGTTTACTAGCTGCTTGATATTTGTGCAGACAGAGATGTCTGCTCGTTGCTATTTGGCAAACAAACAAAGTGTCCGCAATTTTGGTTGAACTGCACAAGAGAATAGTATAGTCACTACATGCGGTGCCATTTGAAAATAGACACAAAGATTGGATAGTCACTTCATGGACTGCAGAAAAGTAGTATTGTACTATTTAGTGGCCAACACTTGGTGCTTCATTGCTTTGGTCTGATTATACAATGGGCATCATTTTCCCTAAGTTAAAGTTTGTATTCCGAAAATAGTCTCGCGGTGTGATCGAGAGAAGACCAATCATATTGCAATGGATGTTCGTCCATCATGTGTGGTTCATTCTCATGGTTCCAGCTATTGGTGAAACCACTTACGTTTGCAAGAGGAATTGTAGACTTCACAAACAAATTTGTCTTCCAGTCTGTACTGAATGTTGGCCAAGAGAAGCATCCATGTTAGTACGAAGAATAGATGTTTTTTCTAGACCTTTGCTTTTGGAGCTACATATTTGTATATGATCTGTGAATCATTGAGATGCATTAACATGTTGATTTTATGTATGGGAATTGTACTAGTTAGTTTTCGTTGCGATGCAAGATCCAAAGTGGCTGATCTTTGCTTGTGGAGCTACATATTTGTATATGATCTGTGAATCATTGAGATGCATTCACAATTACTTATTTCTGTTTGCTTAGTGTTTACAAGTTACTGATCGATCACTAGCTAGCCTACAAATGCGCACCTGGCAGTTTTATTTGCGATGCAAGATGCGAAGTGGTAGTTTTTTGAATAAAAATACCTACCTCAAGAAACCGACAAGCTACACTATCGATCCTACGGATAAAATGCCTACCTCGAAGAAATCGACAAGCTACACTATCGATCCTACGGATAAATAGTGTATCACGACGCATACTACCTCCTTTACGGTTTGCGAGGGCTCAATTCAAGAAACGACCTACTCAATCCTACACGAATAAATAGCGGATCACGCACGTACTAGTACCTCCTTTCCGGTTTGCAGGGCTTAATTCAAACCTCTCACCAACCAAGGTACTCCCTCCGTTCGGGTTTATTAGTCCCGTGAGCAAAGCAGCAAGACCAAGGCATGGCAATAATTAACGGCATGCAGAAGTTTAACCCTAATTAATTCTAGCGATTTAAGTGGCTGCATGCGTGCCCTCGGCTGTGAATCATTGCATGCTACTTTGCATACTGCCTGCAAGCGATTCTAAGTGCCTGCATGTAGCCGGCCATAATTAAGGCAGCTAACTGATGCGAAAAAAAGATACGCTTTAATTGTTGCGGGCTTTTTAAATCCGTGAAATCATTATTGACAAGGATGGAGATGATTCGAGTGCACTCGTTTGACCGCCACGCCGGCGTGTGACCCAGACGGGATGGGACAGCACAATCATAATCAGTTTCCCTAGTTTTCCACGGCAAGCTGGCGCGCTAAGCCATTATGCATTGAATTCCGATGACCGTCGCGCTACCTTCCCCCTATAAGTATTGTTTCCCGGCATTCTCCAGTGCCACCGTGACCCAACTCGCCATATCCTCATAAGCCCCCACCAGCCCGACGTCGCTCGCCACGTCCGCCATGCCCCCACCCGTCCGCGATAGGCGACGCCGGAGGCGGTCACCACCGGGACTAGTGTTCGGTTTTTCACCGGAAGGCAGATGGAGGGAGGAGGCATTCTATCTGTCTTTAGATGGCAATGCGCAGATCGAGGAGTTGTTGGAGCATGACCGCATGGCGGAGGAGCAGGAGTTGTTGGGCGCGACCGCTGGCGGAGGGAGTGGCATTTTTTGAAGTCTGGAGTGGCGTTTTTCAAAGTTTGCAAAAATTGCAGTGGCATTTTTCGAAGTTTGGAAATTGCAGTGGCATTTTTATGAATCACCATAATTGGAGTGGCATTTATTTAATATGTTTTTGAGACGGAAGCAGGGTGTCAACTGGGCTGTGCGGGACACTCTGGCCTGTCTAGACAGCCTTTTCTTTTATGTTTACCACAGACCAACCCAATAGTTTTTTTTCTTTTTGAAAATGGCTAGCCCAATTTTTTTGTGATATGTCAAGTAAGTCACTTTATCAGGCCTGTTGGGCTAGACGAGGAGAGCTTCATTCGGCTGGCCGAGAAAATGGCCTATCAGTAATGAGAAATGGGCTGTACATTTTTAAAACACATCAAACCGGCAATTAGTTTCAAATATCTTTTTTCTCATTTCAAGATTTTAAATTGCATTGATTTTTATGCATGGACAATTTATTGGATTTTATATTGATATACATTTATTTTTAAAATCAGTCTGAATGTGACTCGAAATTTCGGGATTAAAAATAGTTCAGACCGCACCGACATATGCAAAATTTCGTATAATTTTTTAACCGTGGCCACAATATGGGCTGTAATGCTAACAAAAAGAATATGGGCTCCAAAAAAACCCGTAGGAATTAGCAAATGGGCTGTAAACTATTTAAAATAATGGCAGATGGGTTGTATGCTATTTTCCACAGATTTGAGGCTTTCCACAGATGGCCTGTATACTGTTGGATGTCCATCCAACGGCCGTTGTGCTTCTTCAATCTCTGCTCTTCCTGCTCCAGCCGCTCAAACAAACCGCCGGCGGGACTGCCTGCTCCCTCCTCCCCGCGGCCGGCTGTGCTGCCACGCAGGCCTCACCGCCCCACCGTACTCCCATCGCTAGCCTAGCTATCCCTCTACTCAGCCTCAGTCCCACACATGCTGTTATTCTCCAGCGATGGCAGGCGAACCAGTAAACCCTCGTACTCCTCCGCATTGGAAATAACTGCCGAGTATTCCCTGGCTCCGTGTCGTTCCCTTCCTAGGACTCGCCATCGTCCACTGCCCTGGTGCTCTCGGCGCGGCCTGGTCAACGTGGTTAATGAACGACATCCATCGGAAGTGGACTGTACGTGGAGAGGCTGACAGCTGGGTCCACGGCCGCACGCAAGGAAATGCCTCCTTATTATGCGCAAAATAATGATTCCTCCACCGGACATCTGGGACCCACCGAAAGGGCCTCTGTATTTCGCGAAAAAAACGTTACCGCCGCTGACAGCTCGGAGCCACCAGCTATATCTTCGCACGCAAGAAAGTGCCTCCTTATTACGCCCAAAAAAAAAGAATACTCCCCCTGCTAGCTGGGACCCAGTATAGTGGGCCTACTAAGTTGACGAGGACGAAAGGCTTTGTCAACTTAGTCAATATGCACGATTCAAGCTCGACTGACCGTACGATGTCCATCCAACGGCCGTAGTGCTTCTTCAACCTCTGGTCTTCTTGCTCCAGTCGCCCAAAGCAGCGCCGGTCGTGCCGCCTACTCCTGCCTCCTGTGGCCGGCTGTGCTGCCGCGGAGACCTTACCGCCCCCATACTACTCCCACAGTTGGCCAGGCCATCCCTCCACTCCACTCACCCACACCCCCTGTTATTCTGCGGCGACGACAGCGCAGCCGAACCAGTGAACCTCGTACTCCTCTCTGCGTGGGCATCCACTGTCGCGTCTTCCCCGGCTCCGCTTCATCCCCTTTCTAGGCCTCGCCGTCATCCACCATCGTGGTGCTCTTGGCGCGGCGTGGTCAATGTTGTCAACGACCGAATTCCATCGGAAGAATACTGTACATGGAGAGGCTGACAGCTGGGTCCACGGCAGCCGCAAGGATGTGCCTCCTTATTACGCGGAAAATAATTATTCGACCACCTGACAGCAGGGTCCCACCGGACGGGCCACCAGTATTTCACGAAAAAAACATTTGCCCCTGACTGCTGGGACCCACCCGACGGGCCACCGTATTTCACAAAAAAATGTTCCCCCTGCTGTCAGCTCAGACCCACCGGAAGTGCCTCCTTATTACGCACAAAAAAATGAATACCCCCCAGCTAGCTGGGACCCACCTTGGTGGGAGGCTGACTTGTGGGCCTACTAAGTTGACGGGGACGGAGGGCTTTGTCAACTTAGTCAATATAAACGATTCTAGCTCTAGTGACCGTACGATGTCCATCCAACGGTCGTAGTGCTTCTTCAACCTCTGGTCTTCTTGCTCCAGCCGCCCAAAGCAGCGCCGGTCGTGCCGCATGCTCCTGCCTCCCGTGGCCGGATGTGCTACCGCGGAGGCCTCACCGCCCCCTACTATTCCTACCGCTGGCCAGGCCCTGCGGCGATGGCAGCCTCACACCACAGCCGAACCAGTGAACCCTCGTACTCCTCTCGGCGCGGGCTTCCACTGCCGCGTGTTTCCCGGCTACCCATCGTCCCCTTCCTAGGCCTCGTCGTCGTCCACCGCCTTGGTGCTCTCGGTGCGGCGTGGTCAACATGGTCAAGGAATGATTTCCATCGGAAATGGACTGTATGTGGAGAGGCTGACAGCTGGGTCCACGGCCGCAGCAAGGAAGTGCCTTCTTATTACGCGGAAAATAATTATTCCTCCTCCTGACAGCGGGGACCCATCGGACGGGCCGCCGTATTTCGTGAAAAAAAACGTTTCCCCCCTGACTGCTTGGACACACCAGCTACACCTTCGCACGCAAGGAAGTGCGTCCGGGCAAAAAAAAAATGATTCGCCCCTCTGACTACTGGGACCCACCAGCTACATTTTTGCACGCAAGGAAGTGCCTGACAGTCGGGACCCACCTGGTCGAAGCGTACGTAGCGTTGTCGTTCTGGTCGCGAACGTGTACGTACATACTGGTCGTTGTAGAGGTGCGCACGTGTCGTAGTAGAGGCGCGCATGTAGCATGTACACGTACGTACAGCGACCAGGATGCAAGAAAGAAAATACGGCCACGTATGTGTACATATGGGCGGGGTCTCGAACGCCTAGTCGGGCATACATACAGCGAGGGCTCGTGTTCATGGGGAGGCAATGGAATGCGTCGTGTTCATGGGGAGGCAACGGAATGCGTCGTGTTCATCGGGAGGCAACGGAATGCGTCGTGTTCATGGGGATGCAACGGAATGCGTCGTGTTCATCGGGAGGCAACAGAACGCGTGCGAGCCAACCGGCTTGGACGGAACAGCGATGGAAACGAGGCCCGGCGTACCGCACAACGGAGGAAACGGACCTCCTATGCTCGAAATGGGGGTCCTGTTGATCGGGAGGGGTGTGGCCTACCGCAAAACGGAGGAAATGGACCTCCTACGGTCGAAACGGGGGTCCTGTTGATCAGGAGGGGTGTGGCGTACCGCAAAATGGACGAAATGGACTTGTGTTGGAGCGCTATGGTCGAAACGGGGGTCCTGTTCATCGGGAGGGGTGTGGCGTACCGCAAAACGGACGAAACGGACTTGTGTTGGAGCGCTACGGTCGAACGGGGGTCCTGTTCATCGGGAGGGGTGTGGCGTACCACAAAACGGGACTCCACGGGATATTGTTCATCTCCACCGTCGACCTCCTCCAGCCTCCACGGGCTACCGTCGACCTCCTCCAGCCTCCACGGGCTCCTGTTCATCCAGCCTCCACCGCGCGATACTCCACCGGCTTCTGTTCAACCACCCCTCCACGGGAACCCCTCCACCGTCTACTGTTCATCCAGTCCTCCACACCACGGGGTTCTGTTCAACCACCCCTCCACGGCCACCCTCCACCGTCTCATGCTCATCCAGCCCTCCACACCACGGGTTTCTGTTCATCCAGAGGCAACGCCACCGCTCATTGTTCATCCAACCCCCCCCGCAACGCCATTGTTCATCGAGGCAGCATCGATCGGCTTGATTAGCAGCGAGAGCGGCGAATCGCTCCATCGGGTTCAGTTAACAGCCATTGATCGATCGCTCGGGTTCAGTAACTCGTAGCCTGCAGTGCAATCGCTCGGGTTCAGTTAGAGCCCAACGCCTCGCTCGGGTTTAGTTAGAGCCGACGCCTCGCACACACGCGCGTACCTGTACGAGAGAAACGCGCATCGCTCTCCCACCGTAACCGGCAACTCCCCGAAATTCCCCCCTCGCTTCTACCATGGTTTTTTCCGTCACGGACGGCCCAAAGAATGTAATGCAGCTACGTCTCCGGCCCGCCCAAGACGAAAAACCCATTTTCTGTCATGATATTTTGTCATAGAAGTAGGAGCCCACCACATCTATGATGATACCGGGTTTTGTCACAATTATTGTCATAGAAGTGCCATATGTATGACAAAAAAAATTCGTCCAGCCCAAAATGTCACGGGTGTGTCTTTTTTTATAGTGGTGGAACAGTTGGACAAGATTCGATGCCAATGCCTTTGGAGAAAATAGACCGATGGTGGAGTGAAATGTACCTCTCTAGTTGCGTGGGCTTTGATTTGCCGCCCAAAGAAGCACGGGGGATTCGGAGTGCTCAATCTCCGTATACAAAACGATGCAATGATCCTCAAGTTCTTACGCAAATTCTATAACCGACATGACATCCCCTGGGTACGGTTAATATGGGATACATACTACAGATCCACCATCCCCCATGCTGCAGAACCATGTGGATCATTCTGGTGGCGTGAAGTAATGCAGCTCAATCCCATTTTCAGAGGAGTTACCACGATCAAGATTCATTGTGGTGACACGGCTCTCTTCTGGAAGGACTGCTGGACTCACAATGTGCTTTCAGATGCCTTTCCCAGGGCATACTCTTTCACATCTGCAGAAGATATGTCGGTCAGAGACTTCCTCCAAACCACAAAACTTCAAACTATTTTCCACCTCCCCCTATCAGTCCAAGCTCGTGAGGAAGTGAGGCAGATCCAATAGGAGACCATTGACATAGATATCTCTAGAGAGTCACATGATGTGTCGTCCTATGCATGGGGAAAAAAAGAATTCCAGACCAAGGAATATTATGCATACTACTTCAGAGAGATACAAGTGCATCAAGCCTACAAATGGCTATGGAAGTCGTCCAAAACTCCCAAACTAAAAGTTTTCGGATGGTTCCTCCTCGCTGACAGGCTCAACACACGAAACATGTTGCGAAGAAGACATTTTAACATTGGCAATAATTATGATTGTCTTCTATGTGAGACCCACGCAGAAGAAATGGTGGAACATCTTTTTTTCCACTGCAAATTCAGTAAAGAATGTTGGGAAACCTTGAACATAAACTGGACCCAGCACACCAACAGATTTGAACTTATTGAGATTGCCAAGAAGAATCATGCTAGTCCCATTTTCATGGACATACTCCTGGTTGCTGCGTGGAGCTTATGGAAAGAGAGAAATAATAACTTCTTCAGAGGGATCAAGCCCACAATTCCAAACTGGAGAAGCAGGTTTAAAGCAAACTTTGGGGCCCTGATCCATAGTGACAAAGGGAACAACGTATGTTGTTATGCGGTCTGACCGACAAAGATCTTCGTAGAATATGTAGGAACCAATATGGGCATCCAGGTCCGCTGTTGGTTATTGACCGTGAATGGTTCTAGGTCATGTCTACATTGTTCTCGAACCGTAGGGTCCGCACGCTTAAGGTTTCGATGGCGGTTGTTATGAGTTTATGTATTTTGATGTACCGAAGGAGTTCGAGTCCGGATGTGATCACGGACATGACGAGGAGTCTCGGAATGGTCGAGACATAAAGATTGATATATTGGAAGCCTATGTTTGGAGTTCGAATGGTTCGGCAAAACGGAATTTTCCAGCATCGAGAGAGAAAACAACAGTTTATTACTGCCTTTGTAAGCTCTCGAGTTTAGACTCTTACAAGACACTTGTTGTTTTAACTCCACCCCTCCTCTAGGTGTCCCCCCATTGTATTTATGTAACACTGGTGTGAGTTGGTAATATGTATGCAGTAGGAGCCTTTCCTACTGTTTAATTGGTCAAAAAAACTAACCTGGACTGACGCCGTTTTTAGCAGAACTACCGTGGTGTTGTTTTTGTGCAGAAATAAAAGTTCTCAGACTTGGACGAAACGTTTTGACATTTTTTAGAAGAAAAGAGAAATCATGGAGCAAAGAACCACCAGAGAGGCCCCCCTGCTGCCCACAAGACACTAGGGCACGCTAGCCCCCCTAGCGCGCCCTGGTGGGTGGTGGGCCCCTCGAATCCCATCTTCGCGTGAAACAAACGCCAAAAAATCCTATAAATATAGAAACCCCCAGAAATAACCCTAGATCAGAAGTTCCGCCGCGGCAAGCCTCTGTAGCCATGAAAAACCAATCTGGACCCTGTCCCGGCACTCACCCGGAGGGGGAAATCATCACCGGAGGCCATCTTAATCATCCCTATGGACACCATGATGAGGAGGGAGTAGTCCACCCTTGGGGCTGGGGGTTTGTACTAGTGACTATGTGTTTGATCTCTCTCTCTCTCTCTCTCTCTCTCTCTCGTGTTCTTGATTTGGCATGATATTGATGTATCATGAGCTTTGTTAATATAGTTGGATCATATGGTGTTTCTCCCTCTCTATCTTGTTGTGATGAATTAAGTTTTCCCTTTGAGATTTCGTTATTATTGGATTGAATATTTTTATGGATTTGAGGGCACTTGATATATGTCTTGCATGTGAATTCCCGTGGTGACAATGGGGTATTATATTGATTCACTTGATATATGTTTTGGCACTCAACTCACGGATTCCCGAGGTGACATTGGGGCAATCTATGCATAGGGGTTGATGCACGATTTCATCCTACTTTCTCATGTAGAAATCTTGGGGCACTCTTTGAGGTTCTTTGTGTTGGATTGAATATTATGAATCTGAAATTGTTTGATGCATATCGTATAATCAAATTCACGGATACTCGTGGTGACATTGGAGTATCTAGGTGACATTAGAGTTGGTTGATGTGTATCATATGGTGTTATTTTAGTATGAACTCTTGGATATATGGATTGGAAAGGATAACTTGGTGTTATTTTAGTATGAACTCTTCAAAAGATTGATTGGAAATAATAATTTTGCGGTGGTTTCGTACCCTACAAACAATTTCTTCTTATGTTCTCCTCTAGATAGGAACTTTAGAGTGATTCTTCATCGCACGTTGAGGGATTGTTATGTGATCCAGTTATATTAGCATTGTTGAGAGATTGCACTAGCGAAAGTACGGACCCCATGCCTCATTTTCAGTCATTGCAACACCATTTGTGCTCACATTTGTTACTTGCTACCTTGCTGTTTTTTATTGTTCCTATTAAAAAAATCAACTTATACTATGATTACTACTCTTGTATCACCATCTCTTCGCCGAACTAGTGCACCTATACACTTTACCATTATATTTGGTGTGTTGGGGACACAAGAGACTTTTTGTTATTTGGTTGCAGGGTTGTTTGAGAGAGTTGATGTAGTAGGTTAGTTTATTTAGTTGACTTAGAACATTTTGATTTAGTTGATGTAGTAGGTTAGTTTATTTAGTTGACTTAGAACATTTTGATTTAGTTGATTTAGTAGGCTAGTTGATTTAGTTGACTTAGAACATTTTGATTTAGTTGATTTATTAATCCTTTGCTCATATTGCTTTAGGAAGAATGGCGCCACCACCACCACTATGTCAATCTGTGTAAGTCAAGATGCGCCAAAGAGCCCTTGCAACCGGCAAGCTGTTCGGCATCTACTTCCGCCGAAGTTTTCGTCATGCGGTGTAAGAAATTAGATGAAATGTAATAACTATTTTATTTTTAGTGTTGCCATTACTGCATTGTGTCATTTTGCTTAGTTTACAGATCGTCCCATGCAATGTGAGGTTGAAATTCAACAAGTCGACAGAGACTTTGTGACATTTGAGGCTCTGGGGCCGTACACTATGGAGGTCGAGAAAGGACGCAATATGTCGCAGATTGGAGGAGATGGATGGGCCCGTTTGCCGCTCGCATGCATCTTCTTGGTGGTGAGTTGATCACTTCAACTTCCGAGTAGAAAGACCCAAACTAGCTGTCATTTATCTCAACCTGGTGGAAGATGATGAAGATGACGAAGATGATGAAGATGATGAAGATGATGAAGATGATAAGGACCCACTTCATGAAGCCATCGTAGCTCAAAGAACAAGGCTGAGTGAGGAGGAGGTGTCCAACCTGTGGGACATAATTCCGCCACGTGCTGACTTTGTCGGGGTGCCATTCGTGACCCGCTTGACAAATACCATGGTTATACTTACAAATGCAAATTAATAGTGTGAATTACTTAGTGTACAGTCCAATGATATGGTATATGTTGTGTGGAATCTAGTTGATGATATATATGTTTTAGTGTAGAGTTCGATCACATGCTTATTAATTGATATGTTTTTCTTATTCAGAAATTGGCAAAGAGCATATCTGTGAGTTATGGTATCGAGCCCGATGACATGTTCATCCTACGCCTCCCACGGATTGATAAACCTTAGGTCATCCACTTGAGGGAAATTTTCTACTGTCCTACAAAACTCTACGCTTGGGGGCCCAAAACGAGTCTACAAGAACAAGTTGTGTAGTAGACATCAGCCGGCGAGCCCTTGGCTTTCGGTGGTGGCAGTGTGCGGGATGAGCCAGTGCCGGTGTCGAACTAGCACTTCTGCTTGCCCTTGTTGTTGAAGAACCCCATGACGGACGTGCGGGCTAGCTAGGGTTTTCTGTCGCCGGCGAGGGAGCGAGGGTGCCTAGATGTGGACAAGAGTGGGAGAAGTGGTTGAGCTCCCCCGCACACGTGCATTTAAAAATACATGGACTCGGGAGGCTTCTAGACGCTCTCATGTGGGTCCATAGTAGGTGGACGTATTGACTACGACCGCGTGGGGTAGTTAGGCGCCAACACGCGAGCCCGAGATGCACACCAAGGGGACGAAAAGCATGTCCGTCTCGTGTCCGCGTGGACGCAAATCAGGCACAAATATGGGTCGGGAATGCGTCCATACAGACAGCGAGCGGACGGATTTTGGGTTTGCGTCGGCGCGTTGGGCCGACGTTTTTCTCCATTTCGACCTAAATGGACGCACGGATCATTTGCGTCGGCGCGTTGGAATTGCCTTAAAAGCATGGTTAATAGTATAACCAACTGCTCTAAATATGCCATGACATCAAGAGTTAACATTGTTAATTACTCATAGAGCTCGCTGTAAGTTCACAACTTTTTTTTGACTTTCTCTCTATCGCTTTCCTCTCATTAAATGCATTTACTAGGAGCTCGCGTCGAGCTAGGATCGAATGATGTAGAGGGGGAAGATCCAGCGGGGCATGGCAAAACACGACAATTTCATACACAGAAACTATCTAGTTTTGCCATGGATTCTTGTGTAGTTATATATCATGGCCTTTTTTTCTCATACAAATCACGACAATTGTAATTAAATATCATGGCAAATTTGATATGGTTCTGCCATGGCCATTTTCTTGTTTGTACTATGTTCAAAATTGTTTTTCAATTTTTTGTGTTTTGTTCACTTACGGTAAAATTCGCATACAATTTTTTGGAAATTTAATTAAAAAGATCATAGCATGTTTTTTGTTTGTATTTTGTTCATTCTTTTTCATTTCCTGGTAATTTTTGCCATGTCATTTTGTGAACACGCTTATTTATAGATGGCAATTCTGAAATTTTAAAAAATGGCATATTTTTTTAGTATTGACCGAATGACATGTAATAATTTTATCTCCTTACTATTTGTTTCCATGGCCAATTTAATCATGTATGATTTTTTGGTATTGTATTAGACATTCACAAATTGGTTTTAATATAGGGTTTTTTTACATCTGTGACCCTGTTTCCTTAGTTGTACTCATTCATCGACACGCTCTTAACTTTTACTCACTTTTCCCCACTTCCTTGCCCGAAACCCTCACAAATGGGCCAAACTGGACGTAGCCGTCGGGTCAGTAGTTTGACCGTTAACTCTGACGAGTGGGGCAGCGCTGGACTGTGTCGCCCGTTGGACATGACAAGGGGGGCGGCCTTGGACGGTGGCACCGTTCGACAGTTAGGCCGTGGTTTCGTTGGACTGCTGGGCCATTGCATGAAACGCCTGCGCGCGCCGCCACGACAGAAGCCTGCAATGCATGCACGACGTATCCAGCTAGCCTGCTATGCATGCACGCAGCTAGCCTGCCTGCATGCGCCGATGCGTGTTGACCGAGCCGCTTTCCTGCATGCCAACCTCCACGAACGCAGCGAAGGACGCTGTAGCTAGTTCGCACCCAGCTAGCCGGCCTACATGCGTCGATGTGTGCCGCCCCGATGCACGGACTGAGCTGCTTTTGTGCACGCCAGCAGCCACGGACGCAGCGACGGTCGCTGCCTGCATGCGCCGATGCGTATCTCCTGGATTTAGAACATCGTTTGATCCTTTTCGGACCACTCGCATCTGCATCCATTTTGATACGGCAAATAAATTAAACAATATTTTATTATTATTTTTGGCTGCATGCACTAGATGGCTACATATCTTAATTCTTTGTGGCTTCCTCCACGTAGTGGTGGCTTGTGTAGCTATGCATGCACTAGAGGCTTACGATCAAAGCGAGCTCTCTAAGAAAACAACCAATAATTAAAAAAATAAATACAAACTAGCAAGAGCTAATAATATGATAGATAGAAAACTTAATAATAGTACTTAATAACATAACATAGATAGGGCCAACAAGCCCAGAGCACGATCATATAGTTCAATTACAACTTAATAACATAACATAGATTCAAAAAAATTAAAAAAAGACAGAGGGTTCTAAACCCTAGCCGCCGCCTTCTACACCTTGCTCCTCCGGGCGCCCTTCACTGCTCCTCCGGGATGTTGTCGATGGGGTACGACAGAGTGTGCATGCGCGATGCGGTGGGAAAGATGTTGCTGTACTCCGTGAAGATGTAGTGGGTGGTGAAAGCAATGAACTCGCAGCCACACCAAAACACGCGACCAAGGAGGTAGAAGGCGTTGAAGGGGTTAGTGAAGTGGACAAATATAGCAACCACCACCACGTTTTGGATGACTTCCTCGACGCGGAACATCGTTGGAGATCCCCGTGGGAGGTGGCGGCAGCCAGCCGCAAGGAAGAACTCGGTGAAGCCCCTTGCGGTCCTCCACCTTGATATCGCCCAGACACATAATTTGTGCTCAACGTACACACCGGCAGGGGAGAGCCTCTCCGGCACGGTGGGTGGGAAGCGGTAGGTTAGTCTGGTGTACTGCATGGCTGAGGGATGTGAAGAAGAAGGAGAAGGGGTCGAAGAACAAGACGGGCATATGGCAGAGGATGGGAGATAGATGAGGGATGTGAGAGGAAGAACAAGATGATGGGTGGCTTAAATAGTGGTAGTGCGACATGTTATTTCGCCGTGGCAGTAATGGGTTCAAATGTGAACTAGCTCGTTTTCACACCCACCGCGGCATCGGGAAGTCAATCTCTGTAGGTGCAATCAAAACAATCAAGCAAAAAAAACAGAGCCAATGTGACGGCCCAACCAGAGCTTGGTTTCATTTTGGGCCCAATAACTACATTTTTTCGCCGAGTCAATGGTGGGTGAGCACAACCAATGGAGAATATCTCGCGGATCACCCCACAATCCAACAATGCGGAGCCGTCCATCTAATCCAATGGCGCAGAGCCTACATGAACACAACCCTTCTAGAAGACCACATCTGAGGGTTGTCGCTTGGCGCTAGTGTATGATCGGATGGCTGATGTTTGGAGCTAGGGTTAGGCGAAACCCCGTGGGGTTTAGAGGGGTTTTGAGCTGGTCAATGAGGTTATCTAGGCTTTGACGCATAAACAATTTAATAAAATCGAGAAAATGTGAAACCTTTGCCGTTCGTCGTTTTGAAAGACACACTAATGAGGAAAAATAATAAACTTGGTATACGGAAATTTCACGAAGGTTTTGACTGGACGCAAAAGTTTCTTTTGTCCAATAAGATCAAATCAACTATCACCCAACATGATCCTAAAGGCTTTGCTTGGCACAAACACTAACTAAAACACAAAAAACACAATCATAACTATAGCATAATTGTGCAAACACTCAAGAACAAAAAGAAAAAGATAAAAATAAATTTTATTCATTGGGTTGCCTCCCAACAAGCGCTATCGTTTTATGCCCCTAGCTAGGCATAATGATTTCAACGATGCTCACATGGAAGATAATAACTGAAACAAAAGAGACCAACATGAAATATGTGAAAAACACATTTAAGTCTAACATACTTACTATGCAAAGGAATTTTAAAGGAAAACAAATTGTCAATACAAAAAATATCTAGCATACGCAAAGGAGAGAAATACAACATTGACAATCTCAACATAACGAGAGGAAATTTAATAACATGAAAATTTCTACAATCATATTTTCATCTCTCATAATAATTATATATAGGATCATATTCAAATTCAATAATATAGCTATCACATTAAATTTTTTCTTCACGATCCACATGCATAAAAGTTTCACAATCTTCCAAGATAGTGGGATTAACATGAACTAAATTCATGACCTCTCCAAACCCACTTTCTTCAAAAAATTCGTAAGATTGAACATGTGGGATTATTTTTACCTAAAGTTGACGCTCTTCCAAACCCACTTTCAATATTATTGCAAACATTATTATCAATATCATATTCATCATGAGGTTCAAATAAATTTTCAAGATCATAAGAATCATTATCACCCCAATCATGATCATTGCAATAAGTAGTGGACATAACATAACAAGCATCCCCAAGCTTGGGGTTTTGCATATCACTAACACAATTGACATTCATAGAATTTATAATAACATCATTGCAATCATGCTTTTCATTCAAGGAGCTTTCATGAATCACTTTATAAATTCCTTCGTTTAACACTTCATCACAATTTCAGATTCATAAATCTCAAGCAAAACTTCATAAATATAATCTAGTGAACTCAATTCACTAGCAATTGGTTCATCATAATTGGATCTTTTGAAAAGATTAGCAAGTGGATGAGGATCCATATCAATAGATATTTAGCAAGCGAAGATGCAAGCAAATAGAAGGCACATGATAACACAAGTAGAGATAGCAAACAAGAGATCTGACGAGAAAAAAACGACGAACGAAAAAGAGGGCGAATAAAACGGCAAATTTTTGTGAAGTAGGGGAGAGGAAAATGAGAGACAAATGACAAATAATGTAAATTGCAAGGAGATGAGATTTGTGATTAGGAACCTGGTAGATGTTTTTGCTGTCTCCCTGGCAACGGCGCTAGAAATTGGCACGTGGCCGGGAGACTATCTTGACTTGATACTGCCTGGCAACGGCGCCAGAAATTCCTTTTGATTGCGGCTTGAACAATGTCAGTATTTTCCCAAAGAGGAAGGGATGATGCAGCACAACTACGGTAGGTATTTCCCTCAGTGATGCGAACAAGGTTATCGAACCAGTAGGAGAACCAAGCAACACTATGTAAATGGTACTTGCACACAACAAACAAATACTTGCAACCCGACATGTTAAAGGGGTTGTCAATCCCTTTTGGGTAAGGGCGCCAGAAATTTGCACATGGACGGGAGAAAGTTGTAATAGATTGATAGATGCAAATAAAAGAAAATAAAATTCAGCGAGATATTTTTGGGTTTTTGATAATATAGATATGAAAATAAAAGTTGCAAATAAATAAAAAGGAAAATAGCAAAATAGATCTATAAGTATAAGATGAGAAAATAGACCTCGGGGTCGTAGATTTCACTAGTGGCTTCTCTTGAGAAAAATAGCATAAGGTGGATAAACAAATTACTGTTGGGCAATTGATAGAACTTCAAATAATTTTGACGATATCCAGGCAATGATCATTATATAGGCATCACGTCTAAGATTAGTAGACCGACTCCTGCCTGCATCTACTTCTATTACTCCACACATCGACCACTATCCAGCATGCATCTAGTGTATTAAGTTCATGGAAAAACGGAGTAATGCAATAAGAACGATGACATGATGTAGACAAGATTTATTCATGTAGGAATAGAACCCATCTTGTTATCCTTAATAGCAACGATACATACTTGTCATTTCCCCTTCTGTCACCGGGATTGAGCACCGTAAGATCGAACCCATCACAAAGCACCTCTTCCCATGGCAATAAAAATCGATCTAGTCGGCCTAATTAAACCTAACATTCGAAGAAAAAATACGAGGCTATAAGTAATCATGCATATAAGAGAACAAAAGACTCAAATAACTTTCATGGATAAAAACATAGATCTGATCATAAACTCAAAGTTCATCGGATCCCAACAAACACACCGCAAAAAGTGTTACATCAAATAGATCTCCAAGCGACCATTGTTTTTAGAATCGAGAGAGAGAGAGAGAGAGAGAGAGAGAGAGAGAGAGAGAGAGAGAGAGGAAGCCTCTAGCTAGTAACTCCGGACCCATAGGTCTACAATGAACTGCTCACGCATCATCAGAGAGGCACTAATGAGGATGATGAACTCCTCTGTGATGGTGTCTAGATTGGATATATTGTTTCTGGAACTTGCGGCGGCTGGAATTGTTTTTCGTTGCCTCCCCGAGGGTTTCTGTAATATTGGCGTATTTATAGAGCAAAGAGGCGGTGCGAGAGGCCTCCGAGGTGGGTACAACCCACCAGGGCGCGCCTGGGCCCCCAGCCGCGCCCAGGTGGGTTGTGCTCCCCTTGGAGCCCCTCTCTGGTACTTCTTTGGCCCAACAGGTGTCTTCTAGTCCAGAAAAAAATCACCAAAAAATTTCGCTGCGTTTGGACTCGGTTTGGTATTGATTTTCTGCGAAGTAAAAAACAAGCAAAAACCAACAGCTGGCATTGGGCACTATGTCAATAGATTAGTCCAAAAAAATGATATAAAGTTGCTATAAAATGATTGTAAAACTTCCAAGAATGATAATATAACAGCACGGAACAATCAAAAAATTATAGATACGTTGGAGACATGTCAAACCCCAATCTGTGTAGCATTCAAAAATAAATCTAATAATCTTGAGTAGCCTTTAAGCATATTGATCCCTATCTCTCATTAAGATCTGTCTAACATTGTTGCAATGAATGTAATCCAAAAAACCCTAATAAAAAAACCCCATCACCCCATACAGAAAAACCCATCCCTCAAACCAACTACTCTAACCATGTGTGTTACCCTACGCATCAATCTAAATATTGCAACTAGGGTACAAGCAAATGGAAGTACCTCTTGTACCACCTTTTCCTCGCCAGGCTGCGCATCTGGATGGACTGCGGTGCTCGACACCGTCACCTTCAGCTCCGGCAGCGCCGAGGCGGAGCTCGCCACCTCCTTCTCCACATCCATAGCCGCGACAGCGGTTGCGAGTTTCCCCGCACCACCGTGGACGCCGCCAACATCCTGCACTGCATCTGTCGCTGTCATCGCGCCCTGCAGATCTCCGGCCGCTGCGCCGGCATTGCGACGAGTGTCCGCCATCGGTATGAGGGAGGAAATGAAGGTGATGGAGAGGATGCGACGGGGGAGAGCGAGACGGTGCGGTGGAGGAGAGCGAGACGACACGATGGGGGAGAGGGAGACGATGCAGCAGGGAAGAGATTTGTGGGAAAATGGTAGGGGCGATGTGCCCGTAGGTAGTTCCCCCTCTTATACGATGGGACGTTTTTGGTATGTTCCATAGACACGTGCTACCCCACGACCGTGGTCAGTTGCATGCAAAAACGAAACACCTACACGGCCCCACTGGTCAGAGTTAACGGTCAAGCCATATTGAACCGACGGCAACGTCCAGTTTGCTCATTTGTGAGAGTTTTAGACAAGGGAATGGGAAAAAGTGAGCAAAAGTTAAGAGCGTGCGGATGAATGAGTACAGCTAAGAAACCAGGGGCACAAATGTAAAAATTCCTTTAATATAAGATAAGCAATTATTACTGTACGCTACATGGCAAAATATCACTGCAGATGGTCTTTTTGTTAATTTTCCGTTTTTATTTTTGTTTTGGGCCAGGTGGCCCAGAAAGGTCTTTTCTGGCGTCAGCTGTTCGGGCTAGAGGATGATTCCATCGAATGAAATTATTCGTTCGGCGAAAGCTCAACACCGAACCTTTCATTCGGTCTCGGAAGCTCCCAGACTGAATGTCAGGTTCATGAGAGTTGGCGTGTGTTGTTGTAATCAGAGTAGAGTAAACTGAGATACAGTTTTGCTAAATCTCAGTCGATTGAGACTTGATTATGTCTTAGTTGATTTTATATTTCTAATATCTTAATTGAGGTCCGTGCAAAATTTTCTTTTTAGATTTTCTTTTATCTCACGTCCATGTTATGTTACTTGACTGATGCTTGGTCTAGCCACAAAAATGCTAGACATACAAAGACTTACACGCTTTTACACGCTCCTTCCATCTAACAACCAATCACAAACCTTTCGCCCCTTGATTTTCAGGGGGTGGGTCGCCCCGCTCACCTATTGACCAATCAAGGTTAACCATCCTGTAAAAGCCTGTAAATCGTTTGTACGTGTAGTATTGCCGGTCTAGCCATGCCCATTGACATAGGAGGAAATCCCACGTCTATGTTTTTTTTAGAGGGAATACTAGCTAACGATAGAGGATCCCGTCTAATCTTTAACCAACTCATCTCCTGCATCAAACATACACTTCATCGGATCCAAATTTTTTGGGTCCTAGCATATATCGGATCCAGACCAGAGGCGGTCGGGATCAGAATCAATACGACAAACAAGGAAGAAATCGATAGAAAGCCCCAATGGCTCGTCCGTGTACGTGATCGACTGAGCAATCAAGCAATTGATCTGCTAGCAGCCGGGAGCCGGCCATGGCGTCCACGCCTTTGAACAAGACGGCGTCCACGCACAGGTCGACGTTAGTCCGAGGCAAGCACCAGTTTCACATCGTCGGCTACAGCGAACGGAAGGCTCTCGCCGGCGTGAGCGCCAGAAACTCCTCCGTCGTCAGGTCCGGCGACTTCGAGGCCGGAGGATGCACCTGGGCCATCAGTTGTCGCTTCAGGAAACAAGGACTGGCGTCCATCTCCCTGGAGCTGGTCAGCGGCAAGTACGCCGCCACCGCCATGGCCAGCTTGAGGATCGAAGACCCGCTTCACCGGTGGCCTGCCGTAGTATGGCGAAGCCCGGACACCAACACCTTCCCGGCGGCAACAAGTGAAAGAAGGAGTAGTTGGAAGCTGTCGGTCCCCAAGGCGTTCTTCCATTGCCAGGAGGAGCGGTACGTGGTAGATGACCGCCTCACCATCCTCTGCGTCGTCCATGTCCTCCGGCTGGACCTCACCCTCGCAAACACCAGGAGTTGCTTCATCTCCGCCGTGCCGCCGCCAACCATCTCCGGAGATCTCCTCGTGCTTCTTTTTGCGTCGCTGTCTAAATCGGAGTCCGTGAAGCACGTCATAAGGCCGGACGTGACGTTCATCGTGGAGCAGACCGAGATCCGGGCGCATAAGCTTGTCCTCGCTGTGCGGTCGCCGGTTTTCGCCGCGGAGTTTCGATGGCACATTGATGAGAGTATCATAATCAGGGTCGACGACGACGACGACATGAGCGCCTCCACTTTCAGGGCCATGCTCCGCTTCATCTACACCGACGAGCTGCCCATCAAACCAAACAACGACCGCATGATACTAACAAGCGAAGATAAGCATGCGGCAAGGCGCTACAAGGCCATGGTGCGCGACCTGCTGGTAGCCGCCGATCGGTATGACTTACAGAGGCTAAGGCTCTTGTGCGAGAAGGTACTAGCTGAGGGCATGGATGATAAGTCTGTCATACCTACATTGATGGCGGTGCACGGTAGGTACAATTGTCGGCAGCTCGAGGATTTATGCATCAACTACATAGCATCACATCCTAATGTTTACAGTGCCCTGAAGGCAACCGAGCAGTATAACGAGATCAAGAATAGTTGCTGCTCTTTCCTACTCGAGGTCACCGACAAAGTAGACACGATCAATATGGTTCCAAACTCAAGCTCCAACAAAAGAAAGCGAAATGATGGCTTGCCAGATCAGGTGGTAGTCCATGGCTCACACAAGTTTACGATCCCCTACTTTAGGGCTGTCCAGAGGAGCCTGCTTGCTGTTGGCAAAAAGACCATCAGTTCCGGCATTTTTCAGGTTGGCGGCTACAACTGGCAGCTATGCGTAAAGTGGTTATACCCATCCAATTCTTCGGCATTCCTTGTGTATCTCTGTTTGAGTAGTTTTGAAACTTCCCCTGTCACTACGTCAATTGGCTTCAAGATAGATGACCCTTGTGGCAAGTCGTTGCCGCCGATAACAATGGTAGAAGAAATTTTTACCAATGCAAAAAACTTCAGGCATGCAGAGTTCACCCTCATGAAATCAACCAACTCCTCACATGATGACTCCCTCACAGTACACTGCCATCTCAATGTCACCAAGGAGGCTGCTTGCACTAGTTCTAGCACCATCTCTGATGGTGCCGGAGTCACGGTCGTTGTGCCTCCACCCTACATCGGTTTGCACCTTGAGCAGTTGTTCGTGAGTGGGCAAAGGTCCGATGTGAGGTTCCTAGTTGAGGAGTGTGACATACGCGCTCATGGGCTCGTAATCGCGGCTCGATCACCAGTCCTATACAAAGTGGTTGAAGCGGCGGCGGCCAAGGAGGATGACCATCACATCGTACGGGTCAACGACATGAAGGCAGCGGTTTTTAGGTCTGTTCTCCACTTCATCTACACCGACAAGCTACCATCTACAAATAACCCAGTCCTTCCTGTTGAAGACATGCTCGCGGCAGCCTGCCAATTCCGTCTCGAGAGGTTGAAGATTGCATGCGAGAACTTTCTGGCTGACCACATCTCGAATAAGAATGCATTGTACACGTTGAAACTGGCGCAACGTCACCACTGCTTGGAGCTGGAAAAATACTGCATCAAGTTCATCTCGAGATGACCAAACTGTGATGAGAAGAGATGTTCCGGCTAAATAAAATCTATATGGTTTTTTGGTCAACTCTATTACCATACATTGAGTGATTTGTTTGTTATCTCGGTAGTTCTCTTCTCTCATCGTCTTCTTATTCTTAGTGTTCACGAGATTTTTAAACCCCAGCGGTTCTGCTCTCCTGGGGCTTTTGGGGGTTTTGGTGAATCCCTTCCCTTCACCAAATCCCCTTCTCCCCCCAAACCCCTTCTCCATCTGTAATACTCGAGTGTTTGCTACGCAGGGAGAGATTTGCTTCAGCTTTGTTTCAACATGTAAATGACTAATGGCTCTCATAACATACAAATTCATTCCAACATAGCACACACCGAGTGACAAAAATCCAATCTTTACTACGACATGAACAAGCATATAATACATCAACTACTACTGGAATCAATAGAAACATAATCTTGAATCGCTCAAAGGGCATACAAATCAAGAGCATCAAAGGCAAGCATGAATCATGATGCAACACCACCACCCATTTGCTTAACAAGACAATCTACTCAACTACTGCTTCAAATTCTGGAGTGTTAGATTGTCAATAAACCGATGCCACGATCCATTGTTCTTACGTGCTAGTGACTGGACTTCTGTAACCACCCCTGAAAATTCAAAAAAGAAAGGGCTTCGGTTTTGTGATAAAGCCGACACAAATGCATCACTTCTTCAGTTCCATTGCCTCCCTGAGAGAAGCATGTCGATCAGAACATCAAGCATACAAATAACTCAGGTAGCTCAATCAGTCAGTTCGACAAAGGCAACTGTCTTCTGATCTATATATGTTGCACATATGGAGTACATTATTTCTTTTATCACAGTAGTGGTACAATATAAAATGGGGGTTCACTTTCTAACAAAACTGCTCGGGTTATTTGTATGTATCTTTGCTCATAATATTGCACATGCACATTTTTTTTATCGACAAAGTTAAATTCCTGCCGACTGCTCGTTAGCGATAGGCACGCACACTTCGATTACCGTCAAAAAATGCGTTTTGTAGCTCTGAAAAAAGCTCAACTCCAACAGATGGTCCAAAAGAGCAACTCCAATAGATGGTCCAAAATGAAGATGTAAAACGACATACTACTAGTCCATTCAACATAGTTCAAACATCAAATTCTTTGGCGCCATCGGAGAGCGGTGGAGCGGCGTGAGGCCGGGGCAGTGGCGGACGGAGCCGGGCGGTGCTGCGGGGCGGCGGTGGCGTGCGGGACGGAGTTGCGGGGCGGCGGTGGCGGGGGGGCGGTGGCGAGCAGCGGGCGGCGGTGGCGGAGCAGCGGGCGGCGGTGGCGGGCGGGCGGTGGCGGAGCTGCGGGCGGCGGTGGCGGGCGGGTGGTGGCGACGGAGCAGGCGGGCGGCGGCGGCGGCGCGGCGGGCGGGCGAAGCGGCGGCACGGTGGCGACGGAGCTACGACGGGCGGGGCGGCATGGAAACAGCGGCGGGCGGCGGGGCGGCGTGGAAACAGCGGCGGGGAGCGGGGCGGCGCCGGATCTAATGCGGGCAGCGTGCGGCAGGGTGTGGAGGCGGCGGCGGACGGGTAGGAGGTCGCGGGCGGGCGGGCGGGAACGGAAATGAAGTGGCGGTTGGACGTTCGCGGGGGGCGGCTGGTTTTGGACCAGATGCATCTCGTGATGTATATTTGCATCGTGAGGTGTTGCATTTTACATCACGAGGAGGCCGCGGTCTAATTTTGTTTGTATATGAACCGTCTGTTGGAGCAGCGTTTTTTGCCCCAAACGGTCTAAAAGTTAGTTATTTTTATATTTGGAACATCTATTGGAGATGCTCTTATGCATTCAAACTTGTCGATAGATGGATGGACGAAACTAGTTAAGAATTCTTAGGCGTACAATTTGGAATCTGCAAGGTTCAGTTCTACAACTTCAAATGACAAAAATAATGACCCTTAATTTTTTTTGGAAATACTAAAGCTGTGGAATGTATATATGGTACTCATGATGAAACCCTTTCTGTACAGTAAATATATAATATTAAAAAGTTTTTTCATCACTTCATTGCACGGTTGATGAAGTCGTTGCAGTAAATCTTGAGCCCCTCGCAGTGGTGTCGCAACGCCAGCTCTAGAGTGCTCATCGCATTGTCTTTCGACAGGAGATGAGCGAGCAAATTCTCGCACATGGCCTTCATCCTCTCCAAGCGGAACCGGCATGCCGCCTCCAGCATTTCTCTGGCTACCACCGTGTTATCCACAGGAAGCAACTCGTCGGTATAGACAAAGTGGAGTATGGCCCTGAGCACAACGACCTTCATATCACCGATCCGTACGACACTTTTGGTTGTCGATGCCACCAACATTTCGTATAGAAGCGGCGACCGCATGGCGATGATGAGCCAGTGCGCGTGAATCTCACTCTCCTGGACCAGGAACGTCACGTCTGACCATTGCTTGCTAACCATCAGCTGCTCGAGGTGCCTGACAATGTTGGACGGCGGCACGACGATCATAGGTTTGGCGATGGTGGTGCTAGTACTAGTAGTGCACGCCTTCGTGTGGACTTCAAGGTCGCAACGTATGGTAAGGGAACCATTGTGCCCTATGTATCGTGACTTTGCAGAATACACCGTGATTAACTTTTGAAAACCCCAGGTTTCACGTACCTTGGTAAAAATATCTTCTGAACCAAGCACAATTGACGGTGATTTGCCATTAGGGTCACCGATCCGGAACGCCTTGGACAACTTGACCCTAGCAGTTCCAGGATCAGTCCGTAAACGGAGGTAGACAGATATGTGCTCCCCACCCTCCTCCGCCGAGTACCCAGACGGGTACACATTGACCGTCCAGTCGTAACCACCTATGTTGAATATGTCTGAAGTGATTACTTGGCCAACACCATGACTCCTTTGCACGGAGCTAAAGTTGGGGATCAAAAACTCGTGTGTGCCGCGGACCACCTCCAACTTGTACCTGGATGTGCTCTTCTCTTCTATTGGCCGACAGATAATGAAGGAGGAAGAAGGGGAGCTAGTGTGGCGGGCCATGTTGTGTGTGGCTACTCTTTCGTTGACCTCAATTATAAAAGAGCTGCATGTTTCCTTGAGCTCCTCATACTCCTTGGTCGCCCTCACCGCTTGGTACACATCAGGACTAGATGTTATGTACTTGATGTAGCAATCCTCGAGCAGACAACACCTTTGGCGACCCCGCACTAGCAGCAAAGTCGTCATGACAGTTTCCACATCGATGCTCTCGCATAGTATGTTCTCGCACATGAGCCTGAGCCTCTCGAGATCGTACCGATCAGCTGCCACAAGCAGCTTGTGCACCATGGCTTCACGGCCCCTCGCCATGAATTCTTTTTTGAAGTTTTTACGACCGCTTCCTGATTCCTCGTCGTTGTTTGGCTTGATGGGAAGCTCGTCAGTATAGATGAACTGGAGCATGGCCCTGAATGTGGAGGCACGCATGTCCTCGATCCTAACACGTTGCGTGGTGCTCTCCGTCATGTGACCAAAGAGCTCCGCGGCGAAGACGGGCGACCGCATAGCAAGCACAAGCCTGTGGGCGCGGAACTTGGCATCCTCAGGCCATGTTCGGTTGACAGGGTTGTGGAGAGGTTTTGACAGGGATTGAGGTGGATTAATTCCTTTACAAGTCAAATCCTCCCCAAATCCCCTTCAATCCTCTTAGGGCAGGGTGTAACCGAACAAAGCCTCAACGAGGAAGGTCACTTTCGATGACGGGGGTATCCTTGAGGGACGTAGCGCTCCTCGTGCCCACAGAACGCATCTGGGAGCGACAGCTTCCAGCTCATACTCTTGGAAATAAAATTGGTTGAGAATCTATAGGCGGCGTCGCTTCGCCACACAGCGGGCGGCCACTGGCCGCGCGGGTCGTCGATCTGAAGGCTGGCCGTGACGATCACGTCCTTGGTTACGTCGGTGCTGAGCAGGTCGAGGGTGATAGATGTGAGGTGGTCTTGGTCGTCGAAGGTGCAAACGAGATCCCAGGTGTAGTTGCTGACCTGGAAGGCACCGGAGTTGATGGAGTGGTACCTAACGAGGGCATTGCCGTGGCTGAGGTCGTAGAGGACGCGGGCGGGGTCGCTGGTGCGGCGGGCGAAAGGCTTACGCTCGCTGTAGCCGACGATGAGAAACTCGTGCATGCCTTGGACGACCGCCGACCTGTGCGTCGACGCCGTGTTTTGCGGCGCGGACGCCATGGCTCGCTAGAGATCGATGAGAAGCCCACCAGAATCGAACCGGTATATTCAGATTTGATTTAGCATTATTGCAAAATTTGCCAAATAAAATGCGGCGCTTTCCATCTAACGTCGCACACGCAACTACGTACTGTAATAAGGGAACCGTTCATCGATCGCCTCCATCCGCGTCGGCGCGCGTGGCCATGCATGCTCCGGGCTCCGGCCGGCGATGACGAAGCCGCCGCGCAACCGGCCGGCCTGTCGTGTCGTGTCGTGCGTGCCCAACGTCCGGCGTGGGAGCTGCGCATGCACGGGCGGCGCTCCGGCCGGCGATGACCAAGCCGCCGCGCAACCGGCCGGCCTGTCGTGTCGTGCGTGCCCAACGTCCGGCGTGGGAGCTGCGCATGCACGGGGCGGCGCTCCAACCTCCAACTCCTCCTCCTGGAGGCGAGTTCCGTCAAGGAGCGGCGAACTCCTCCTCCTCATGTTGACGCCGGTGAGGACCAAGGAGAAGAAGGCCCATGTGCGTGTGTCCACTCCACCGGCGCTGAAGGGGCTGGAGGACCTGACGAGATGGTGGAGCAAGATTTTGTTGGCGACGTACGCTGCCGAGATGCTTCCGCTGGCTGTAGCCGACGATGTCAGTCAAACTGGGTTTTTTTTTTCGAAATGGGGGACTCCCCGGCCTCTGATGTGAGTCAAACTGGTGCGTGCCACGGACGTTCGAGCTTATTCGTACCCTTTGCGTCGACGCCGTCCTCAGCTTCTTGTCGTTCAGCTTCTCGATCGCTAGATGCATGAGAGGATGCAACGCAAACACGTACTCCATCGCGATTCTGCTCCTACCTAGCGACGTACGTAGCGCACGATACGTAGTACTCCCTCTGTAAACTAATATAAGAGCGTTTAGATCACTACTTGAAACGGCCATGCTTTAGTTTGCACGCGAGCTCTCGCTATCCATCATCTAACGCCGCACACGCAACTAAGGGAACCGTCCATCGCCTGCTCCCTACGCGCGCGTGGGCGTGCCTATGCTCCAGCTCGCGACTCCGGTGGTCCGGCCGGCGCTGAGCAAGCCGCGCAAATACATTTAAGGTGACCTCTTTCTCTTCCAGCATCGTGTCGTGGCGTGCCCAACGTCGGCGTGGGCCTGAGCATGCACGCCGCTCCAACGTCCTCCTTCTGTGCGTAGGCGATCGAGCTCCTCCCACTCAGGCCGCAGCTGCAGTCCACCGATCGACGAGCTCCCTCAAAAAAACTGGCTTTTCCTTCTTCTTAATCTGTGGATAACAAGAGAGAGACGAATCCATATAAAACCATAAAACAATTGATTTTGGGGTGCTACTACATAGAGAAAGGGACCGACACATACTCGTCACGGGGGTCTGTATAAACGGTCCAAGACCTTCGAGGACAAGCAAAGAGGTGAGAATGAGGAGGTTCGTACGGAATGTTGTAGTGATAGACATGGCGTTTCTCTGGGCGAGTCCCAATTTCGGCGACATGAGATAGGTTTGTTTCATATGTGAAAGAATAATATGATTTAAAATAGTGGGAAGGGTTATTAAGCAACAATGAGAAATGTAAGAAAATATTATTGTGAGCAGTGACATGTCTAAAAAACCATGGTGAGCAGAATACAAGAATTTTCGAAAAGGTGAAAACAAGTGGCAAAAGAAGTCCACAGTAAACCATAGACCATACTCGACAACTATTAAATGGTGAATGCGACTTGACACACATGTGATTAAAGTGTCATGGTGTTTGCATGGCGCAGCCCAAGAGTGGCAAAAGAAATGACAAATGGTTGCACATAAAATCATAGAACAATTTGGGAGAGTAATAACTATATACATAGAGAAGGCGACCAACACACATAAGACTACCCACAATGGGAGTAAGAGGGTGTTTGGATACTCTCTAGTCATGTGACTAGTAGTAGTCAGACTAGAAGTTTTTAGTCAGGCCCTGTTTGGAAGGTGACTACTACTACTCAGCATTAAATGTTTTAGTATTAAATGTCCCTTGTGCAACACCAATTAGAGGAGAGAGAGGGGGACTTTAGTCAGTAAAAGTCAGGGGTGTTTGGAGGTTTACTGACTAAAGGTGACTACTACTAGTCTTTAGTCACTTTTAGTTGGGGGTGGGGTGACTAGGGACTAAACTAGTTTTAGTCACCCATTAGTCAGGGGTATTTGGAGGTTTACTGACTAAAGGTGACTACTACTAGTCTCTAGTCTCTAGTCTCTAGTGATCCAAACACCCTCTAACATAAGTAGTAACATCACACATATCTAGATAAAATATATGATGTGGCAAGCAATAAATGAAGAAAGAGAGGCATGTGGTAACATAGCTAGTTAATAGTAGTATGAGTAACATCACACATATCAAGGCAAGATGAGTCTATAGCTTAATAAATGAAGTGTTGCATATTATCACACATATGTTACTCCCCACTATAGAGGTAGTCATGTTACTACTCTATGTTACTACCCATTGTGGCTAGTCTAGACATTCACGCTCATTGTCTGTATCACCTGGTCAGGACTGTAGGCGAATGTGCCTCGTTGGGTCGCCGCGGTGGTCGTCCATCATTACCGTCGTAGCCCTGAGCCAGATGAGCCACATCGAGCGGGATGATGCTCGAAATTTCGTAGGTTGTCGAACTATATATGAACACTACTCCCTCCATCTAGGTGTGTAAGTCACCTTACGAAAACCAAATAATCCCAAAATACTTAGGCACGGTACTTTAACTCCCTTCTCGTTTCTTGTTTTGTGACATATCAACAAATAAGAGATGTGAGCCGTGCATGCTTTCAATGACTTGAGACTATCAAACATGACATGCAATGGTTAGTTCATTGCATGCAATGCTATTAATTAGTAAAAAAACATTGGGTTTTCTCGTTTTCCTCTCCGCCTTGGTCGCGGTGCACAACGTAAGATGACTTACACACATAGACGGAGGAAGTAGCAAAATTGGAAGACTCAGACATCCCTTGGATAACTTGGTGTCATCGCCCACGTCGTCATTTTCCCAACGGTACGACCACGTGCCGCATTTGGCCTATGTGCTTGACCACGAGAAAGTGGCCCCACCAGCAAAACACTCGCTAGCTAGCTCCGCGTCGGCGACGGTGAAGATGTCGCCACTACGCAGGAGGATCAGATTCCACTCCGCCCAATCGATGCCAAGGTGAGGAACACAACCCTAGAAACTATTAGCTAGGGCATGTGGACACGCCGAGCTTAGAGGCGACGTCTGGATAAAGGCCATAGCTAGGGCACCGACGAATATCGTGCCAGCGCAAGGGCTCACGAGAGGGGTAGCTAGCCGGTTTTCAACTTCGTGAGAACTTGTTGCCATCCTTTTTTCTAACAAAAATAGAACTAACCTAGTACTACTATATTCTGGAACTTACTCCATCCGTCAATGTGCGTAGGGCGCCTAAGAGAAATTAGATTTTCCAAAAGAATTAGGCGCACACGTAATTAAGCCAGCCTCGTTCCGCATGCAGTCCCACCACGCAGCCATATTTGAATGCCTTGTGAATAGGAACTGATGACCCGTGTTGCGTGCTGCGTTAGGCCAATGCATGAATGTTGGCTGGTTGATTGTTGGGCAGCCTGAGCGGAAAAATCGGAAGGCAGTTAATTGGCGCGATTATTGTTGCATGCATGCGCAGATCAGACAATTAATTGGCGCGTTGGCCAGATTTTCCAGTGATAATTAAGGCTGAACTTACGCGATAATTGGCTGTTTTCATGGGTCAAAATTTTCCTTCGTGACAACAATGCCGTTACCTTTGTAACCATATATTTTGTTATTAGATTTGTCAATTTGGCAACACTATTTTCTTTATACATTTAAAGAGAAAGACACATGGCAAACAAACACAAAATCCTGGACGTTCATTGGTTAAGGCATTGAGCCATGAATCGATGATGTGGCAACTTGCTGGTTGAGGCGTTGAGCCATGGATCGATGACGTGGCAACTTGCAACCGTCTATTCCATGCAATCCGACGGTAGGGAATCCAATCCCAATGTGTCTTCTTCCCTCCTGCCATCGCTCAAGCCATCACATGCATGTACAGCGTCCTTGCAGGGAGGAGAACAGGGCAATGGGAGCTGCACCATTCCCAGTTCCCCACACGCTTGTTGCCTCTCTAGCCCCAGCCTACTGCTGGTCCATGCTATAGCCATGTCTGCCCTTAATGTATTACTAGTAGTAGGTATCATCCTTCTCATCCGGCCATCCATACTCCTCCTCATAGTATTATGTATCATGCTTCTCACCCGGCCATCCATACCCCCTCCACATGTATATCTATTTCATACCCCCTTCATTCCAAAATATAGTGCGCCCGCGCTTCCCGAGGTCCAATTTTGACCATAAATTTAATCAAGGAGACCAACTGCGACGGGAGAAAAAATTATATAATTAAAAACTTCTTTCGAATACGAATTCACTGATGTAATTTTTGCTCCCGCCGCAATCGGTCTTGATAGTTAAATTCACGGTCAAAGTTGAAGCACGAGGATAGAGGAAGCACTACATTGTGGAATGGAGGGAGTACGTTATTCCCTCCAATCCAAAATAAATATCACAATTTTAAACTAAGATTAGGCGGGTTAAAGCAGGAGTATTAGTATAGTACTCCCCTGTAAGAAATATAAGTGTGATCTAAACTCTTTTATATTTCTTTATGGAGGAACTACTATCTACCAAGTCTGTCTAGTAGTAGTAGTATTCTACATCAAAGATATTATTATATGGACCTAGTTTGTCTAGTGCTGCATGACGTGCGTGATGAGTGAAAGAAGAACCACATAGACGGATACATCCATCCAGCTAGGTGAGCTATGCATGCAACCGGCGTACCTGATTGGTCCCTTTCCGGATCCCACTCGCACCCTCTAGCATCGATCTGTGCACTTGCATCTGATTGGTCCATGCATGCATCAATCCATGCGCTTGGTGGACATGCATGCACTGGTACACGTACATGCACTAAGCATGTGGATCTCACATGCACAGATCTCATACATATTTGGTGTACACACCGTAATTTGTAAATGATTTATAGAAGGAGAAGAAAGAGAATTATGAAACGTTTTCGTCTTGGGAGCTCTCGGGAGCCATGCGACTGGAACCCTGGCCGCCGCAAGGAGAGGCCAATATTTCGGCGCCATCCTCCGGTGGCTCCCCTCCGCTCACGGCCTTTGCCGGATCCCGCGCGTGCGAACCAGGTAGGTTTAGGTTATAGGATCTTAGTAGTTTAGGTTTTGGGTCGTTCGACGTCTTGGCTTTGGCGGCAGCAGTGGCGCTGAATAAAGAAGCTCTAATTTGCCGCCCAACAAGGCGAAGAAGTCTATGTTCGATGATGGATTTGGGAACTAGACCGTCGAAGCGAGGGTGTCGTGGCGGCGGCATCCTTGTGGCGGACTTGTGTCCTCGAGCTGCGCTGTTGCGATGGCGTCTGCTCCAGCGCCGATGCGGAGCTTGGGAGGTAGTCGAGGAGCAGATGCAGGTTCTTGTCTGCATCAACGACATCCAAAAGACGAATCATGTGTTGGGTTTGTGGTTGGTAGTTGGCAGATATTGTTTCCTCCTCCAGTGCCTTAATCGTGCAGGGGTGCCAGTTTTGGAGTCTGGCGGCTTGTTCGACGTGTTGCCCCGGTATGTTTTGCTCAGCGACAATGCCTTTGCCTTTGGTGCGCCACACCTTGGAGGTTCACAAAGCTGCATATCAGCAATGGAGCCCCGTTGAGCTTGAGTTAGGAGGTGATTCATCAGTCTTTTCCTTTGGTGGGTGCCAGAGACAGAGGTGACGGGCGTTTGTGTCAAGCTCAGGGGATTCTTCTGTCTTGATAATAATTTTCTTTCTTGGCAGGTGTTTCTTTGTGCAAAGGCTAGCGATCTACTGTCTTTTCAGTTTTGTGATGTCGGTGTCTACGTGGCTTGTACTATGATCTTCATGATATAAACCCAGATTTTAATCTATCAAGGTTTTTGGCAACCATTGTATTAGAACTTTAAAATAAATCAAATTATCATTCCACACATTTTCTAATTCTCTTGTGCCAAAAAAGTTCGGAAGTGTCAATCGATTTTTGAGACATGCGCAATTCCCAAGTGTGAGATGGGGGGGGGGGCACCCTTCACAGCTAGTGTAATCCGAGAATGAGAGGGAGCCAGTTATGCCACGGCTCACCGAGGCGTCGAAGTCAAGAGCGAGTTCGAGTTTTGACAATTCGGGTGGAGGCATGTGGGGGTCATCGTTGACCTTTGGACTGGGGGGGGTAGAGATGGCACAGGTGGTGGCCAAGCTAGGTAGCGGGCGGCATTATTCATCCTCTAGGGCCCAGAGGAGCCGAGTGGCCTCCCGTCCCAAGTCCAAAATCATAATCCACGCATAGACTCTCATGCAACAGGTCCAACATGCCGAGTGCGTCCTCTAGGGTAAGACTAGTGATGGTGTCCCCAACTCAAGCGTCCTTGGAGATGCTTTGGCGGTGGAGGGGCAAGTGGTGGTCACGGTGACATGAATGACATCATGCCAACCATGAGGATGGTCTCCGCACGCCCGGTCTCTCGCTACGGTTCTACAAAATCATAGAAAAATTTAGAGTACAAATGTAGTGGTAGATGAATCGTGTGCAAACGACGACAAAGAACTCGCACACCACCTTCTTGTCATGAATCAGCTTGCCTAGTAGAGTTAGATAGTTCAACATGCCATCTAGTCTCATGGTAAAGTCGTTGATCATCTTGCCATTGTCAAATTTGACCATTATTTTATGTGGTAATATCGTTGTTCTTTCTCCTTGTTCTATACAACGAAATTCACTCTCCTGGGAACCCAGAGTGGACTGAACTTTAAACTTTTAAACCACTAGTCGTATGGAATGTCCAAGGCCATGGTTGGATTCATCTCATTTGTGTCGATAAAAAATGATTTTGTTTTTGTCTAAATAAGAGCCAAAGGAGATGAACGAACATTGACTTTCATGACGTATGGAGTATCCGAGACAATGGTTTGAGTTGTTCTGGATAGGGAAAAAATATTCTAAAAAAATGGAGTTTGCATGAATTTTAACAATTGAGTTAAATACCACCGTTGCATCAATAATGGGACTTAGAATAAGTGCATCGTAATGAATTGTGTTATTATTTCATATCTAGTTATTTTGATTATTTCACAATGTGTATTTTGGAGCAATATTTAAATTATCCTTAGTCAAGCTCTAGTAGATAAAACAATAGAAGATTGTAGATCAATCAACAAAAAAAACTTTAGACAAGTTGTCAAGCAACCACTTTAATAATTTCGAATCCGATATCTTTTATTATAAACACACTTTCTTTTATCAAATATGCAATGGCCATCTAATATTAACCGCTACTTTTATGTGACGAGGGTTAATGCATATCATTTTCATGTGCCTTGTCCTTAATATGCTTTGGGAGAAATTGATCAAGCACTGACATGTATGCAAAATATCGATCGATGCCGCCAAGTGTAACATCCTTGAGTTAGATAGAAAAATGCATGCACATTTTTTTTGCGAAAATGATCTAGATCTATTATCAAAGCTCATCGGAAGTACAAATCACCTCAAACATAATAAAAATTAGATCAATATTCTGAAACGATCGAACGACCACTACCGCCGACGGAACGAGCCACGGACGCACCTCTGTCGCCGCTCTCATACCGGAATCAGCTTGACCTTGTCGATGACAGTCGGGAAGTCTTTGTGCACGTGCCCCTAAGGATCGGCGCCCTGGAGCGGCAGTCGTCGTCGTTGAACCCCTGAATAGATCTGAAACACTTGACACCAAATCTCGCCACATGAGAGAAATCCTAACCTCACCGTCCCAAGGAGACGGCAGGAATCTACGCCGGAGCTTATGTACTTAGTAGAGGAGCTAGTTGTGAAGGAGAGCTTAATACAATCGTCACTGGATCGGGACTCGAAGACCCAAAGGATGGACCCACCCCTCCCCGGTGATGGACCCCGTCCTAGCGTTTCAGTCAAAGGGAGCAGGAAAAAAGTTGGGTTGTTGTCCCCCCATCCCACATCGCGGCCATCCGGTTCCCGGAGTAGGCTTGCCGGTGCAATGGGACCAAACTGAAAAATATTGTGTAGGCATGAAAAGTAGCGAATTGGACCGAACTAAATTTATTGGGATAGCCGGGAAAAGGAAAAGGTGGAGAATGAGATGATGTGAGTTACCTTGTTGGCGGTGGTGGCCGTCGTTGGAGATGGTGGAGTCCGGCGACGTTTTGGCATTTCTGATGGATGGATGGGAGGAAAATGAAAATAAGTGGTAACCCATCGATGAATGGGTCCGGGTCCCACACGTGTCGGAAAAGAAAAATTGGTTACAGTTAAAAAGAAAATAATTGCAACGTTTGTTTCACATATGTATTATTTATGTCGAACTTGATCTTCTAGATTTTGTTTAGATCTATTATCTAACACGTGAAGAGTTTAGCAGGGGTGAGAGAGCGTGATCCGCGTGACGTAGGGTGTTCGCCGTCGGATTTTGAAGACAGGAAAGAGATGGATGGTTGAGATTGACTGGGCTAGCGGTCGATCCGTGGGAGTTGGCTCGCGACCCTTGCCGCGGGAGTAATATTTGGGGCCACTTTGGAATGAAAAGGCGCGCGGGCAATTTAATTTTGAGGCCTCCAACGAAGCCAGGTAGGCAGCCTCCCTAAAAAAAAAACCTTCTCTTCTCTTCCCTTCCAATAAGATAAGGAAAAAGACCTAAAAAAAATAAGATAAGGAAAAAATAAAAAATAAAAGGAGAGCGAGAGACCCACCCACAGCCGAATCCCCTCCTCCCCTTGTCTCCCTCCCTCAGCCGCCGCCCACCTCGCCGCCGGCCGATTCCGGTGACTCCCCCGCCACCCACCTCGCTCCTGTGCTCGCCCCGCTCCGCCGCGTCCATCCCTCCGCCCAGATTCGCCGCTCGCGGACTGGAACGCTCACCCGCAACCCTCCCCTCCCCCGTGGCTAGGGTTTCGGGCTGCGCCGTCCCCTCACCTCCGGCGGCTCCGCCTCCTGGATGGATGATGCTCGCGCGCGTCGGCTGCTCCTCCTCTGCCGGCGCGGCTGTGGTTGTGCATCTCCGGGGAGGGAGGCGACCTACTCTGCCACGTGATGGCGGGCGGCGGCTGTGACCGCACGGATTGCTGCTCCCGCGCCGATGGCCATGGACACGGAGCCTTCCTCCTTGCTCTGCTCGTCAAGGTGAGCTCTCGCCCATATCCCTCCTCCTCCTCTTCTTCTTCTTCTTCTTCTTCTTCTTCTTCTCTGACCCCCATCTCGTCTCGTCTCTGTCCTCTTGTCAGGCAGGAGGTACAGAGGCCAGCGTCCAGCAACGACAACGCCGGCAGCCAAGGGAAGCTCCGGCGAGGTCCGCTCCTTCTCCACCGGTAGAGGAGCCTCCTTCTCGGGTTCCCTCCCACCCTGCTAGCCAGGCACATACGCCATGGAAATGAAAGGTCCCTCCCCATCTTTCATCTCTGTTCCCTTCTCTTCAGAGCAGAGGAGAGGAGAGGAGAGAAGAGTAGATAAGAAATAGGCAGAGGGATCTCACTTGGATGAGTTGTTGTGTGATAAGCAAAACAATATTCTGCTAACAGAGGAGAGGAGAGGAGAGCAAATGAAAGCAGAGGAATTTGTTTGAAACCACAAGGTCCTTGAGTCTAAACAAAGCAAGATTTGCAGCTTCCCGGTAACAAACAAAATTATCCCCGCATCCATTAGCCACAAAGAGATGCACACAAAAAACCTTGTGTGTATGTGTCCAGAGATAAGATAAGATGTCACCTTTTGCCTGATGATAAGACAATTCTCTGTTGTAGTGTCAGTTACCTGATAAATAAAGCCAATTTGGTTTGGGGCTCTCTGCCATTCTTATGTTGTTCAATGATGCGGTCCGAATCATGTAGACATATTTCTCCAGTCCTCACCGTTAGGCGTTTGGCTTCACTCACACTGGTTACTTTGGTTCTCTATTAATTAAGCCAAAGTACAGTAGGAAACCTCGCTCACTGTTATTTCTCTTGTCCTTCTTGCGCAGCAGGACTCAGTTCGCTACAGCACCATCGTCATCATCGCTGTGCCAGTCACCTTGCCGCTGTTGCTTCGCCGGCGCTGTTCGGCTCCGCTACAAAAGCAGCGACAGACGGCTCCTCTCCTTGCCTCTGGTGGGTGCTCTGAGCTCTTCCTGGCCATCAACATTCATTATTATGTCACGATTATGGAGCGTTGTGATTGGACAAATTCAGTTTCGTTCAATTTTCTTCTTCTTCAATTCTCTTGTTTGCCCGAGGATGAACTGAAATTAAACTGTATGCTTCTTGCCTATCAGTGAAGAGCGATTTTGAGTGGTGTTTTTTTTGTGTGTGTGTGTGGGTGGGGGGGGGGGATAAGCTATGCAGTGTGTGCTTTGCGTGTTGTTTCCAGTGAAGCAGCGTACTTATTCAATGCTGCCATCCATACATGTGTAGTGCATAGTGCAGTTGCCAGTATTCTATCTTCTAGGCATTTCTTGAGTTTTTTGGTGACTGCCGTGATGGAGTTTTGTTCTTTTGACAATATTCTGTGTCCTATGGAGTTTCCTGATCGATGGCAAACTTTCATGATTTCGGTGGTGATAGTTCCATCTTGGCATGCCTAAGTGTCTGCAGGTCCATGTATGCTTTAAAATTTGTTTCAAATTAGTTTTAACTTTGGTGACAATGACTCTTGATGTATGGGCAGGTTTGTTCTGGCATGGTGCCCTCGCGTGCATGTGGACCTGTGGCTCTCGTCCCGTGAGCGAGTTGTGTGCTAGGAGAGGTTGGAGCTGTGACACGACCTTCCCTGGCATTCTTGCCTCTTTTGTTCTGCTTGCCCGCTGGGGAGGTCGGTGGCCTTCGGCGCCATGGCTAGGCAGGGTTGGGCAGCTGGAGGCCTGCCGAACCCAACCCTTCGGCTGGCAGGGCGTCTGCAGCTCCTTCCCGGACCTTAGGTTCCAGGCAATGTTAAGGATAATAAATACAACAGGGACTCCTGCTGCCGGTGCCGTGTGATGGCGGTGGTGGCCGCCTCTTCTTTGACTCCAGTGCAGGTAAGCCACTCGGTTTCTTCTCCTGCCTTCTCACATGCTGTGAGGCCCAGCCATCATTCTGTGGCCGTACTGTGCCAGACATCTTGCTGATGATCTATTGCTTGCTGTGTAGCTTAGGAAAATAGGATAAGCTGCATGGTTCATTTGGTTATCTTGTAGCTAGGCTTTTATGTTACTGGAAATTCAGTTTCGATGATGAATGCAGTACTAGGTTTTGTCATTGAGTGGTGCAGGCCGGGTTAATTTGGGGGGATTTCTGCTTGCATATAGAATGATTTGGTTGTATATACATATAATTATGGAATTGCATCTCTTGTGATTACTAGCATGAGCTCATTTCTCTTCTTTGAAATGGAAATGCTCCAGTTCAGTTTTCAATATTGCAAATTGTGATTTTTTTTATAGGACAAATCAATCTGTATGTTGTTGCATGCATTGTTAGAATCATCAAACCTATCTTGTTTCTCATGGAACTATTTACCAGTGTGTGTTAGTAAATTGACTATGGATATACATGATGTGCACTGGTTATTGTCATCATCACAAGCCATGAACCGCCGATGGACTTCCACTTTGCATGTGAATAGTTAGCAATTTATTTTCTTTGATGGCAACCTCTTGATTGGGCTTTGTTTCAGTTATTCCACAAGTTAAAAATGGGAATAGTCTTGTGGCTATCTCCTTCTTATTCTTCGATCTCATCTTGTGTTTTGTTGTGGCTTAGTTTTTCTTGGTTTTGGAAAATGTGTGCAGCGATGGTACTGTTGGTGGCGCGGTGTCCTCCCCTGTCATGGCAACGTGAAGAGCTGGGAGATGGAGGCATGATGGCGATGATGATGGCGTGATGCCTTTGACGGCGCTCAAGTGCTGTGTCCACTGCAACTTGTGCGGGTCATCTAAAATCATGTCCGCTCTTTGTATATGCAAGCCCCCAGGATATGGTAAGACTGCAGACCTCCTCTTCTTGCCTTTCCATTGTTAGTGCTGTGTGCTTTGTGTTGCTGACAAGAAGTATGCCATTACTCTGGATAAGAAGTGTTATGTTCTATGAAATGCTAGGCTCTTTGCATATAGGCATGTGAACCACAATCCACCCCCTTTCTTATGACATTACTCTGGATAAGAAGTGTTATGTTCTATGAAATGCTAGGCTCTTTGCATATAGGCATGTGAACCACAATCCACCCCCTTTCTTTCCGAATCCAGCCATTGTTTTGTTTTGTCCTGCATTTCGAATCATGTGCTTGTTCTAGATCCATTCTTTTTTGTCCAAGCTAGATGTTTTCTGTTGTGAGCGGTGTTAGAATGGTCCTAATGTTGTCAATGTTGTTTTGGTCGTTGTGGTGAAGATGGATAGATCAGATTGTATTATGTTTCTAGTTAAGCACTACCTCGTTGTTTATCTGATTATATTCTGTCATGCTTATCATTTGAATGAGAGGGGTCTTCAAGAATGCAACTGGGTATCAATTCCGTCGCTGATCTTTTTCCCAGTAATTACAAAATCAAATTCTGATTAAGTCATGATAGGCTTCTAGCTAGTGGCAGCTTATAATGTTTGGGTGGTACCAAGAAATCAAACTTATTAAATCTACATTTTATTTGTGTTGTGCATAACATGCAGATTGATAGGTGACTGCTAAATGGTTGTTATGACATATGAACTCAGATGCCATGCTAATTTTTATGCTCAGCAATATTTCTGATCTTGAATTGCGGACATCTGCTCTCCATTCCCCAGTTTGTTTCAGTTTAACAAATTCTTTTGAGTTGTCTCATCTAAGAACCCTTCCCCTCTGACCAGGACTTGTCCAGAATATGCAATATACTGATGACAAGGACTGGCAAGTGTGATACCATGTTAAGGAGAATAAATACAACATGGACTCCTGCTGCCGTGATGGCAATGGTGGCTGCGTCTTTTTTGACCCCAGCGCAGGTAAGCCACTTGATTTCTTCTCATGCCCTCTCACATGCTGTGAGGCCCGGCCATCATGCCGTGGCCGCATAGTTCAAAAAAGCGCTAGGCGTTAATTGTGCGTTTTGCCACCGCCTTGCGCTTTACTGACCGAAGCGCATGCTTATGCGCAATTATGCGCAGATTAAGCGTAGTTATTCGCAATGCGTTTTGCCAACGCCTAGAGCCTAGGCGAGCTTAAGCGCTCGCTTAGGCGCGCCTTTTTTAACTATGCGTGGCCGTACTGTTGCCAGACATCTTGCCAGTGATCTAATGCTTGCTGTATTTTAGGAAAATAGGATAAGCTACATGGTTCACTTGGTTATCTGGTATCTAGGCTTTTATATTGCTGGAAATTCGGTTTCGAAGATGAATGCAATACTCTGTTTTATCACTGAGTGGTGCAGGACTGGTTAATTTGGGGGGATTTCTGCTTGCATCTAAAGTGATTTGGTTGTATATACGTATAATTATGGAATTGCATCTATTGTGTTCTCAATATTTGGAATGGAAATGCTCTAGTTCAGTTCTCAATATTGCAGATTATGATTTTGTTTATAGAACAAATCAATCTGGATGTTGTTACATGCATCGTTAGGATCATCAAACCTATCTTGTTTCTCATGGAAAAACTATTGACCTGTGTGTTGGTAAATTGACAATGGATTTAGATAATGTGCACTGGTTATTATTGTCATCACAAGCCATGAACCGCAGATGGACTTCCATTTTGCTTGTGAATAGTTAGTCATTTATTTTCTTTGATGGCAACCTCTTGATTGGGCTTTGTTTAAGTTATCCCACAAGTTTAAAATGGGAATAGTCTTGTGGCCATCTCCTTCTTATTCTTCGGTCTTATCTTGTGTTTTGTTGTGGCTTAGTTTTTCTTGGTTTTGGAAAATGTGTCCAGCGATGGTACTGTTTGGTGGCACGGTGACCTCCCCTGTCATGGCGACGTGACAAGCTGGGAGATGGAGGCATGATGGCGATGATGATGGCGTGATGCCTTTGACGGCGCTCAAGTGCTGTGTCCACTGCAACTTGTGCGGGTCATCTAAAATCATGGCCGCTGTTTGTATATGCAAGCCCCCAGGATATGGTAAGACTGCGGACCTCCTCTTCTTGCCTTTCCACTGTTAGTGTTGTGTGCTTTGTGTTGCTGACAAGGAGTATGCCATTACTCTGGATAAGAAGTGTTATGTTCTATGAAATGCTAGCCTCTTTGCATATAGGCATGTGAACCAGAATCCACCCCCTTTCTTTCCGAATCCAGCCATAGTTTTGTACTGTCCTGCATTTCGAATCATGTGCTTGTTCTAGATCCATTCTTTTTTGTTGAAGCTAGATGTTTTCTGTGGTGGTGTTAGAATGGTCCTCATATTGTCAATGTTGTCAATGTTGTTTTGGTCATGGTGGTGAAGATGGATTGATCAGATTTTATTCAGTTTCTTGTTAAACACTACCTTGTTGTTCATAATTATATTCTGTCATGCTTATCATTTGAATGTGAGGGGTCTTCAAGAATTCAACTGGGTATCAATTCCATCGCTAGAATAATCTTTATGCATTTTGTGCGATATGAGTGAGTTCTTTAAAGCCAAAACGGGAGCAATACTATATGCTGAAATGTGATAGTTGATGAAAATAGCTCCAGCCTGTTCATGACATCCTATTTTTCTTTTTTGTTAGAACTAGCTCATCACCAGTGGAATTGAAGGCAACCGTCAAGTTCTGTTCAAGGAACTCTTTAAAAGAACAAAGTTGAAACCTTGATTTTTATTGCCTGCAAGTGTTTTCCTCTTGAGGTGTGAGTTATGGATTTACATGATGTGCGCTGGTTATTATCGTCATCACAAGCCATGAACCGCCGATGGACTTCCATTTTGCATGTGAATAGTTAGCCATTTATTTTCTTTGATGGCAACCTCTCGATTGTGGTTTGTTTCATTTATTCCACAAATTTAGAAGGTGAACCGTCTTGTGGCCATCTCCTTATTCTTTGGTCTCATCTTGTGTTTTGTCGTGGCTTAGTTTTTCTTGGTTTTTGGAAAATTTGTGCAGCGATGGTACTGTCGGTGGCGCGGTGACCTCCCTTGCCATGGCGACGTGACAAACTGAGAGATGGAGGCATGATGCTGATGATGATGGCGTGATGCCTTTGACCGTGCTCAAGTGGTGTGGCCAGTGCAACTTGTGCGGGTTATCTGAAACCACGGCTGCTCTTTGTAGATGCAAGCTCCCGGCGATATGGTAAGAGTGCGGACCTCCTCTTCTTACCTTCTCACTGTTAGTGCTGCGTGCTTTTTGTTGCTGATAAGAAGTATGCCATTACTCTGGATAAGAAGTGTTCTGTTCTATGAAGTGCTAGCTTCCTCTTTGCATATAGGCATGTGAACAACAATCCATCCCCTTTCTTTCTGAATCCAGCGGTAGTTTCGTTTTGTCCTGCATTTTGTATCATGTGATTGTTCTAGATCCATTCTTTTTTGTCAAAACTAGATTTTTGGTGTTGTGAGCGGTGTTAGAATGGTCCTAATGTTGTCAATGTTGTTTTGTCATTGTGGTGAAGATGGATAGATCAGATTGTATTATGTTTCTAGTTAAGCACTACCTTGTTGTTTATCTGATTATATTCTGTCATGCTTATCATTTGAATGAGAGGGGTCTTCAAGAATGCAACTGGGTATCAGTTCCATCGCTGATCTTTTTCCCAGTAATTACAAAATCAAATTCTGATCGAGTCATGATAGGCTTCTAGCTAGTGGCAGCTTATAACGTTGGGGCTGTACCAAGAATTCAAACTTACTAAATCTACATTTTATTTGTGTTGTGCATAACATGCAGATTGATAGGTGACTGCTAAATGGTTGTGATGACATATATGAACTCAGATGCCATGCTAATGTTTATGATCAGCAATATTTTTGGTCTTGAATTGCAGACATATGCTCTCCATTTCCCAGTAGTTTGTTTCAGTTTAATACTTTTTTTGAGTTGTCTTATCTAAGAACCCTTCCCCGCTGACAAGGACTTGTCCAGAATATGCAATATGCTGATGGCAAGTGTGATGCCATGTTAAGGAGAACAAATACAACATGGACTCCTGCTGCCGTGTGATGGCGGTGGTGGCTGCCTCCCTTTTGACTCCATTGGAGGTAAGCCACTAGCTTTCGTCTCCTGCCCTCTCACATGCTGTGAGGCCCGGCCGTCATGCCGTGGCCGTAATGTGGCAGACATCTTGCCGATGATCTAATGCTTGCTGTAGTTCAGGAAAATAGGATAAGCTGCATGGTTCATTTGGTTATCTGGTAGCTAGGCTTTTAGGTTGCTAGAAATTTGGTTTCGAAGATGGATGCAATACTCGGTTTTATCACTGAGTGGTGCAGGGCTGGTTAATTTGGGGGGATTTCCGCTTGCATATAGAATGATTTGGTCGTATATTACATATAATTAAGAATTGCATCTATTGTGATTACTAGTGTGAGCTCATTTCTATTATTTGAAATGGAAATGCTCTAGTGGCCATCTCCTTATTCTTTGGTCTCATCTTGTGTTTTGTCGTGGCTTAGTTTTTCTTGGTTTTTGGAAAATTTGTGCAGCGATGGTACTGTCGGTGGCGCGGTGACCTCCCTTGCCATGGCGACGTGACAAACTGAGAGATGGAGGCATGATGCTGATGATGATGGCGTGATGCCTTTGACCGTGCTCAAGTGGTGTGGCCAGTGCAACTTGTGCGGGTTATCTGAAACCACGGCGCTCTTTGTAGATGCAAGCTCCCGGCGATATGGTTAGACCGCGGACCTCCTCTTCTTGCATTCCTACTGTTAGTGTTGTGCGCTTTGTGTTGCTGATAAGAAGTATGCCGTTACTCTGGATAAGAAGTGTTTTGTTCTATGAAATGCTAGCCTCTTTGCAGATGGGCAATATGGGCATGTGGACCACAATCCATCCCCTTTCTTTCTGAATCCAGCGGTAGTTTCGTTTTGTCCTGCATTTTGAATCATATGGTTGTTCTAGATCCGTTCTCTTTTGTCAAAACTAGATTTTTTTGCTGTTGTGAGCGGTCCTAGAATGGTCCTCTTGTTGTCAATGTTGTTTTGGTCGTGGTGTGTTTCTTTCATGCTTATCATTTAAATGAGAAGGATCTTCAAGAATGCATTTTGTGCGACATCAGTGAGTTCTTTATAGCCAAAATGGGAGCAATACTATATGCTGAAATGTGATAGTTGATGAAAATAGCTCCAGCTTGTTGATGACATCCTATTTTTCTTTTTTGTTAGTACTAGCTCATCACCAGTGGAATTGAAGGCAACCTTCAAGTTCTGTTCAAGGAACTCCTTAAAAGAACAAAGTTAAAATCTTGATTTTTATTGCCTGCAAGTGTTTTCCTCTGAGGTGTGAGTTATGGATTTACATGATGTGCGCTGGTTATTATCGTCATCACAAGCCATGAACCGCCGATGGACTTTCATTTTGCATGTGAATAGTTAGCCATTTATTTTCTTTGATGGCAACCTCTCGATTGGGAGTTTGTTTCATTTATTCCATAAGTTTAGAAGGTGAATAGTCTTGTGGCCATCTCCTCCTTATTCTTCGGTCTCATCTTGTGTTTTGTCATGACTTAATTTTTTTCTTGGTTTTGGAAAATGTGTGCAGCGATGGTATTGTCGGTGGCGTGATGACCTCCCCTGCCATGGCGACATGACAAACTGGGAGATAGAGGCATGATGCCGATGATCATGGCGTGATTCCTTTGACCGTGCTCAAGTGGTGTGGCCACTGCAACTTATGCGGGTTATCTGAAACCCCGGCTGGTCTTTGTAGATGCAAGCCCTCGTCAATATGGTAAGACCGCGAACCTCCTCTTCTTTCCTTCCCACTGTTAGTGTTGTGAACCCCGGACATCATGGTGTGGCCGTGCTGTGCCAGACATCTTGCCGATGATCTAGTGCTTGTTGTCGTGTCTTGTCTTTCATCCTCTTTCTTTCTGAATCCAGCGATAGTTTCGTTTTGTCCTGTATTTTGAATCATGTGGTTGTTCACGATCCATTTTTTTTTCTAAGCTAGATTTTTGCTGTTGTGACTGGTGTTAGAATGGTCCTGGTGTTGTCAATGTTGTTTTGGTCGTGGCGGTGTTGATGCTGCTCTGTTGGTGAAGTTCCCCGATCTACTCTTGTTCCATTAATCAGCTGTACCAATCCTTGTGTTTCTCCCATAGGTTTGTTGGTGGCAAGGCAAGAAACGGCAGTTGCTGCTTTGGATTGGCAGAAGTTGCCAGGCGCCGAAGAGATTCGAGACTCGGAAGCACTATGTAAAATGGCATTGGCAATAGGAGCCGGACATGCAAGTTGTGTTAGGCTGGGTGGTATTGAACTCAGGAACCTGTACATGTTGGAAATTGATGTCATTTACTCGCTTTGTTCATGTATGCATATCCTGCTTTGAAGCCTGCGACTGCGATCGATTTTCATATTTATTATTTCGATGAATCTCTTTTGAATGGGGACCTCTGGATTGTGTCTCATGTTGAAACTGAACAATATGCATGTTGTTTTGATTAGCTATCTGTTGCTTATTTATCTAGGGTCACAAGTTGCTAGCATAGCAAACCTTTGATTGGGGCAGTAATATGTATACTTTTTGGCACAGTAGTGGACGTGCATGAATTTTGGTTGTTTGTGCTGGCATAGTGTATATTACTCCCTCCATTCCATAATGTAAGACACTTTTTGACACTAGTGTAGTGTTGAAAAATGTATTACATTATGGGACGGAGGGAGTACATGATTGCGCCGCCGCGGTCTTGGCAGTTGTTCCATTCGCTGATAGATGGATAGATCCTGGAGGCCTAGAGGGAGGGAGTCATTACGAGCCATGACGTTGGAAGAAAAGAAAAACCATCTTGTATCTAGATTTTGTATGTATGTATGTATGTGTGTGTGTGTGTGTGTATGACTAGCAAAGTTGCGACGTTTTCAACGCAAGAAATAGAAATTCTTGTTGGTCAATATATACTCCCTCCGTTCCTAAATATAAGTCTTTTTTAGAGATTCCAACATGAGCTACAAACGGAGCAAAATGGATGAATCTACACTGTAAACTACGTCTATAAATCTGTCAACATGAGCTACAATGAATTTTTTTTTAAAAAGACTTATATTTAGGAACGGAGCACGAGACCGTGTATAAGAAACTGAATTAATGCATATATAGAAATATCTGGCCAAAGCAAAGTTCCTTCCCTTTGTAAATCAATGCCCTTTGTCATCAAAATTTGAAACCCTGGGGATTTTGGTTTGGTTCACCTTAGAGAATGAAATTAATCCTAGGGTCCAAGTGAGCGAGGAAGGAAGGAAAGAATAACTATTTCTAGGGTACACGTGAGTGAGGAGGAAAAAAAGAATAACTAGTACGGTCGTCGACTAGGTACTGCCCGCCAATGACTAGTCCTAGTGTTTTTTTTAGGAATGAACAGTTCTAGTACAAACAAACAGTGCACACAATGGTTGTACCTTTATCTGGGTCTTTAGATGGTCTACGCTGGATTGGTTTCCTCTAGTCGGACCCAGTCTAGTAATCAGGTGGAAATGGGTCATGATGAAACCCTTTCTGTAAAGTAAATATATAATATTAAAAAGTTTTTTCATCACTTCATTGCACGGTTGATGAAGTCGTTGCAGTAAATCTTGAGCCCCTCGCAGTGGTGTCGCAACGCCAGCTCTAGAGTGCTCATCGCATTGTCTTTCGACAGGAGATGAGCGAGCAAATTCTCGCACATGGCCTTCATCCTCTCCAAGCGGAACCGGCATGCCGCCTCCAGCATTTCTCTGGCTACCACCGTGTTATCCACAGGAAGCAACTCGTCGGTATAGACAAAGTGGAGTATGGCCCTGAGCACAACGACCTTCATATCACCGATCCGTACGACACTTTTGGTTGTCGATGCCACCAACATTTCGTATAGAAGCGGCGACCGCATGGCGATGATGAGCCAGTGCGCGTGAATCTCACTTTCCTGGACCAGGAACGTCACGTCTGACCATTGCTTGCTAACCATCAGCTGCTCGAGGTGCCTGACAATGTTGGACGGCGGCACGACGATCATAGGTTTGGCGATGGTGGTGCTAGTACTAGTAGTGCACGCCTTCGTGTGGACTTCAAGGTCGCAACGTATGGTAAGGGAACCATTGTGCCCTATGTATCGTGACTTTGCGAATT